>AP031352.1:42500-2542500 GCA_037833965.1 Marchantia polymorpha subsp. ruderalis | reverse complement strand
AGGAATTATGAGCGATGTTGGGAGCCAAGAAGGAAATATTGACTCATAACTTAGCTTTCTTAGCTTACATGTAGACTCTCATGAACTTGCTGAAGCATGTGGAGATTAAGTGATGTGAAATTGTTTATGGTTCGGAAGAGGTTGCCTTGATAGGAGTGATGCAAAGTAATCCGCAGAGGCCTCCATTATTTTTCACACCATAAGATCCCAAAGGAATTCCAAACTTACACATTGATGTTGTGCAGTTAGAACTTCATACATTGTCCTGAAACCAGCAATCAAGCACTTTTAACTTGCATCCATCATCAGTTGGATAGTGCCTCTTTCTTATAGGAAAAGAGCAGATTGAGTTCGTTAAACGTGTCATGCGTTTAAGATCATCTCCTTGTTCGGCTTTTAAGATATGATCTTCATGCAAAGAAGTCTACTCTACACAAAGATTGATACCTGACTTTAGGTAATATTTGAATTTTGTTAATGCTACCTCATTAGGGTTTGCTGTGCAAGTTGACATATATATGGTAAATAGATCAAGCACGTGGGAACCAAAGTATCAAAAGACTAAAAACCACAGTACAAACACAATCCAAACCAAGAGAGAACCAAAAGAATATTCTAGCTAGTGTCTAGAGCACTAGAACGAAAACTAGTAATATTTCTCATAAAAGGACCTAAATCATAAGGCTCAAGCTGTAGTAAAGAATAAAAATTCTCAACAACTTTATGAGCCACTCTAAGCTCTAAATATCTAGTTTTTCATTCTCAACTTTTCTTCTATCATATAGCCTACAAATATGTTCACTCCTATCAATGTTCTACCAACGCACTTCCTCAATCCCAAGGGTGTGAGATCATGTTCTATGCCCAACAATAATATGACGTAAAGATGTAGAAATCTCTGCAAGTATATATCTTTGTCACAATAAAAAAGCAAAGTATTAACATGAAGTTGATAAAACTCTATTTTAGTGCCTTCTTTGCTCCAAATAATGCTGAGAAATTCCTCCTTGATATGCTTGTGAAGGGCCATAGGTTGCAAATTCCAATAAAATTCTGTCACACTTCACCTGAAAAACCAAGTCACCACATCTGCAAATCATACATTGGGACGTGTGGCACGCAAAGCTTCAAGAGGAAGTTGAGAAGCATCAACCGATCTCACTCTTCTGATGTAAGTGATAGTCAAGAAGAGAGCTTCAGCCTCAAGAGGTAGACAACCTATTTTTGAAGGAAGAATAACATATGAATTTTCAGTTCTCACATCCAGTTCTTCTTGTAAGAAAATCTTTTGCACAGTCTCCAAAGGTTGCCAACTTGTTTTCTTACAACCAAGATCCCACACTTGTGTTTCATATAAGATAAGTGGAAACACTAAGCTCCTCAATAAATATTTTCTAAGATGAGCTCCTCTACATCTATTTAGCAATGAATATAGAGTTTTGAAATCAGCTTCTACTCTCTTTTGCACACAGTGTGCCTAACTATAATCGCGGGAGAAATCAATGCCTAAATATTTGTAATTCCTTACTTGTTCCAACTCTAATACTTTGTAATAGAAAGAAAGCTTCAATCTAGAGTTCACAAGAATGACTTTTGACTTCTCCAAATTGAAATCCATCTGATTTTGAGCACAAAAGTTAGTCAAAGTGTCAAGGTGTTTTTGTAAACTAATGGCATCACGTGCTAGTAATATGACATCATTTGCATACAAAAGAGTTTTGATGACAAAGCCTCCAAGTTTGACAACTTCACTTTCACAATCCTCAAAACACCTATTTATGTCATCTATGAAAACTACAAGTAGAGTAGGAAAGAGTAGGAAATAAAGTAGAAACTTTAATGATTCCAATGAAACTCAAAATCTCTTTGGTTTGAGAAGTGTTGATCTTGGTCCAAAGAGAGTGATATAATGTGGTCACATCTGCTAAGAGATCTAATGATACTCTGATGTTTTGCAATTTTTTTCATAAAAGCTCAAGAGATACTATGTCAAAAGCTTTCTTGAAATCCATGACGCCACAAAACAAAGCTTTTCCATAATACTTGGACTTCTCCCATAAAACAGGCAAAACCAAGATATGATCTATAGTGTTGAATGTAGGACAAAAACCAACTTGAAACCTCATTCTCTTTTGACGACATTCAGCCCATGTGCTCAACTTTGACTCCATCAATTTGCCAAATAACTTGGCAAAAATACTACTCACCATGATAGTTGATAGTTTGTCACCAAATCCTTGGTCCAAGATATGTGAATAAGAACAATGTTCCGTAGAGACCAAGTTGAAAGAAAACCATAGATAACAACATGCTCCAACACTTTAGTGAGGATAGGTCCAAAAGCATCTCCTTTCTACTTAAGAAGTTCAATAAAAAAACCATTAAAATCCTTACAACCAACAAAGGGTTTAGGGATACATAGACAAACAACATATTACATTTATTGAAAATCTTTGCATGTACTTCAAGTTTTGTCATAACTACAGAGACAACAATTCAGTTTGATTTTTTCCAAAATATCTTTTTAAATACAAAATTAATACAAAAATGTTCAAGATAAATAATTTCTTCACCCTTTAAATCATCATAAGTAGAGATTTTCAGCTAGATGAAGTCAAGTCATTGAATGATGAGAATAAAGCTCAAGTTGCTCATACTTATGTATTAAGCTTCAAGAGTTGCTACTCCATAGCACCAACTTTTTTGAATGAAAAAAAAAAGATCTCATGTTCTTTTTTTAAAGAACATGAGATCCCTAAAAGAGTGCCAATTCCCAATAACTTATTTTTCAAATCTATATTTCTGCTCTTGAATATATATAAATGAATAAATAAATAAATATATAATGATGAAAATTATTCTCTCTCACTGATATTCTGTATTTAATTTTGGCGCGTTAATTTTAACGTTGAATCTTCTTTTGAGATTTTTGCTGAGATTTTTGAGATTTTTGAATGAGATTTTTGCTTCCATATATAAGTTTGAGCAAAACGCGGAATAATATCCAATCCATGATTCACGACAAAACAAAGTGTCAAAACTTGTTTACACTAATTAGGTCTAGAACTAAAAAATAATCTCACTCTTGAAGTTTAAAAGTAAGAAGGCGAATTTGATTGCCAAGGAATTAATACCTGAAAAAATATTGGATCAAAATGAGGTACATTGTTAGGTTTGTTTTTTTATGCTACTATTTGCTTGTTGTGAGTTGTATCGCTTGTTGTTTGATCAGCTATGAAGTGCAAACAATTGATCTTGATTTGTATAGCAATTAATGGGTATACACTCACAAGACTGGGTAAAAGTACCCACAATGTGATGTTGTATATGATGAATAACTCATTCGAAGAAGTCTTGGGATGCATAGCAATGGACTAGATCTAAAGCCGATTTATATCTGAAATAAAAGATTATTATTTTTTAAATAAATGAATGTCACAGATCTTACAAGTCAATATTTTGGTAATCATATGATCATTTATCATTCTACATTCTGTAATAACCCACTAAAGGCTAAAACTGCAATATAGTGGTAGAAAGGTCGAACCCACAGGGACAGAGGAACACACAAGGTACAAAGTGTCACGTTTAACAGACTATTGAGGAGTTTGAATTCTCAGGCGACTGTCACTCCCAGAAATACTGCAAGTGTCCACTCGGAGCGCACTCGGAGGTCGCACAGTGCAGCGTAACACACACACACACACACACACCTGAAACTACAGAAACACAACCCAGAGATCCGTTAGGACCTCTACTCAAGATTTCAGGGGGGGAAGTCTCTCAAGAGTACACTCAGCGAAGCTGCGGGTAGTGACTTCCAACTCCGGCTTTTACAACGCTTCCACTAGCTTGCTGCTAGCGTAGGAAACCCGGTTTGGACTGTGTGAGCCGAACCTTCCCACCCTTCAGCGTTTGTAGTCCAGGTGGGGGTTTGAGCTCCCATAATCTAACTTCGCTGATCACAAGCCATGTACTCACAGTGTATCCAAGACAACGAGATCATGAACACTTGCTCTTTCACAGACCAATTATCCAGAACTGAAAATAATAACTTGCTTTCTGCAATTTTCACAAGAGCATCAGACAAGCTCTTTGTTACATAAAGATCTAACCCAACTCTGGGTGACTTCCTCAACACTACAGCCGCTGTGGGCCTTCCTAGATCCTAGTCCCACTCCCAATTTCTACTCAGATTTCAGTATCGATTCCTCAGCTTTCACCTTCAGACCCCACCAGATTCCTCTCTTGGATTCAACTCTCCCTTTCCAGTTTCCCATTCAGATCCCGACTGTCAGAGTTCAGTCTCAGATTTCACTTCACTCTCAGCTCCCATTCTCAGATCTTCCACTATGATATCAGCTCCCACTCACAGATTTTACACTTCAATCTCATATTCCACTTCAACTTCACTCTCAGATACGACTCTCCACCCACGAGAGTCTGCTTTCTCCTACTTCGAACTCTCCACACTCCCCTCCTAATTCTCACCACTTCCCTTCGAAAATCACTCACACCCACACTCTATTCCACGACCGATCCCATCTCCGTCTCCACACCCTGGTACACCACAAGCTCTCAGTTACCAGGCCAAACTTCCCACTTCGAAGTCCAAGGCCGAGACACCCACAGCCCGCTTGAAATGCAACACTCGCAATGATGGGTAGCTGCCTACTCCCCTTGCGCGACTACATGCACCGTCGTCTTGCCTCTCCCACTTGACTTCACGCCGCCGCCGCAGCCACACCTGCACATTCTACATTCCTGACCACCCGATCTCCGCCGGAGGGAATCCTCTTCCGCGCACCGCCGAAGGCATCCACCCGCCGAAGACGCACGACCACACCTTTGCTTATCCATAACAGTCACTCCCGACACCCACAACTCACAGATCCTAGCTCCGTTTCACAAGTTCGTGGGCTCGTTGGAACGACCAGGTCGAGCTCTTTCCAACGAGACCCTAACTGGGTCAAACTGTTATGAATTGAGAAAGTTATGCCTGTTTTACCCTTCGCCGAAGGCACACCGCCGAAGGCCTATTACCTGTTATCGCCGAAGGCGCCGGCACGATGTTCGCCGGTTCGATGTCTTCCGGTTTGATGTCTTCCGGTTCGATGTTGTCCTACCCTATCCGCCGCTTTCGACGCTCATAACTCAGTGACGCCTTATCCGTCGCCAAGACCCTTATCAAATCAAACCGTTTACAAATGAAAAAGATATGCCGAGTTTACTGTTTCGCCGATGGCCCTTGCACAATGTTCACCGGCTCGGAGTTCGCCGACCCCGAGTTCGCCGAAGGCCTGCTCGCAGTTGTCGCGAAGTCGTCCGAAGCCGGAGATGTTTGCAGCCGGAAACGTCCGGAGCCGAAGACGTTCGCAGCCGGAGACGTCCGGAGCCGAAGACGTTCGCAGCCGAAGACGTTCGCAGCCGGACTCAACCCTTCCCATCAGTAACTTCCGACACTCACAACTCAGTGATTCCTCATCCGTTTGAAGAGTTCTTGGTCTCGTTGGAACGCACGTTGCGAGCTCTTTCCAAGGAGACACTAACTGAGTCAAGGCGTCACACATTGGGTTGTCACCTTGAAAGTTGTCCGATAAGCCCACAATGCTGCCGTCAGCTTGGTGTCCCAATCCCTTTTTGAGTCAACCACCGTTTTGCGAAGAATACTCACCAGAGTCCCATTGACTCGCTCTGTCTGACCATTGGTTTGTGGATGATATGGAGTAGTTTTTCTGTGATCTATCTCAAACCTATCTGTTAATTCTTGAAACATCTCATTCAAGAAGTGCCTGCCCCTATCGCTAACCAGAATCTTGGGACATCCAAACCTTGAAATGATGTTTTCGTACATGAATGTGGCAGCATGAGCAGCCGTATTTGTCTTCAGTGCCTTCGCTTCCGCCCACTTTGTCAAGTATTCTGTCGCAACTATGATGTAAGCCATGCCTTTTGACGAATGAGGATGAATCTCACCGATATAATCAATTCCCCATTTTTCAAAAGGTACAAGTGGCAATGAAACGTGTAGAGGCATCTCCATTCGAAGGTCATTCCTAGCATACCTCTGACAGGCATCACAGCGCTTCACATATTCATGAGAGTCCCTAAATAACCTAGGCCAGAAGTATCCCGCTCTAAGTATTTTCTGACCTGTAAGTTGGCCAGAGAAATGTCCCCCACAAGCACTGTCGTGGCAAGCCTCTAAAATTGCGGGAACCTCCACTTCTGACACACATCTTCTCAGAACACCATCAGCTCCCCTTCTAAATAATCTGTGGCCAATCACTGCAAAATGTCTACTGTTGACTCTCACCTTCCTCCTTAGTCCAATCACCTGACAACTGCTGAGTTGTCAAAAACTCTACTATTCCAGCGTACCATTCTGGCTGAGCTGTGACTACAAAAAGACTATCATCTATCAACCTGTCATCTAATGGACTGGTCCCTACATCCTCCGACAACCTAGATAGATGGTCGGCCTGCAAGTGCATGCGACCAGGTTTATACTCTACAGTGTAGTCAAATTCCTCCAGCAATAAAACCCACCTGGCCAATCTTCCACTAAGCTCCGCCTTGTTCACCAGATATTTGATTGCCATATGATCAACGAAGAAAACCACTGGATTGCAGATCAGATAATGTCTAAACTTCTTGACTGAAAAAACCATGGCCAAGCACTCCCTCTCGGTAGTAGAATAGTTCCTCTCTGCTGGATTCAACTGCCTACTGGCATAAGCGATTGGCAGGTCCTTTCCCTTCTCCCCCGTGGACTGACACAGCGCACTACCCACTGCTACACTACTTGCATCACAGAAAACGTGAAAAGGCATGCTCCAGTCAGGAGGCCTCAACACCGGATAAGTACTCAACCTGGACTCCAACTCTTCAAAGGCTTCCTGACAGGCATCTGTCCACTCGAACCTATTCTCCTTCCTCAACAATTGAATAATAGGCACTACAATCTTGGCAAAGTCAGGAATCAACTCTCTATACCACCTTACATGTCCCAATAACTTGGCTACACCCTTAGCATTCGTGGGAGTTGCCAATCCTTCAATGACTGCAATCTTATCAGGATCCGGTTCTCTTCCCTTCTCACTCACGACATAACCCAAAAGAACTCCTCTCTTAACACCTAGAAAAGTCTTCTCAGGATTCAGTGCTAGCTGCATTCTTCTACATCTAATGAGAGCTTGTCTAACACACTGCAGATGCTCACCAGCACTTGACTGAGTGCTAAAATCGTCCACAAAAACTGTCATAGACTTGTATAACAGATCCGTGAAAACATACATCACCAACCTTTGGAATGTGGCTGGTGCATTGCACAGTCCGAAAGGCATAACAATCCATACAAAAGTTCCCCACGGAGTTGTGAAGGCCGTCTTATGAACATCCTGTACAGCTATGGAAATCTGATTGTAGCCAGCATATCCATCCATGAACGTGTACCTCGCATGACCCCCAACTTCCTCCAAAAGCAGAGTGATAAAAGGTAAAGGAAAGTGATCCTTCTCAGTACAGGCATTCAGCTTCCTATAATCCACACACACTTTAAGTTTCCCATTCTTCTTCTTGACCAAAACCATAGGAGAAACCCAATCCGTGATCTCTACAGGCTTAATGAATCCAGCTTTGAGTAATCTCTCCAATTCTGCTCGAACTAACAACTGTAATTGTGGGTTCATCCTTCTCTCCTTCTGTCTAATAGGCTTAGCTCCAGGGACCAGCGAAATCCGATGCTCCACCATTTCACGAGGTACTCCCTTCAACTCATCATACGACCAAGCAAAGGTATCACTGAATTTGTCCACCAACTCACCATACTTCTGTATCTCATCCTCTCCTAGCTTGGAACCCATCTTCATTTGCTTCAGCTCTCCTCCTCTGATGGACACCTCCACATATTTCCAGTCTTCCTCCGCCACATGAGTTTGTTCCTCTGAGCTTTGATACCAATCAGGAGGGACCTGAGGATAGTCCCTGACGTCTTGGCCCACCAGAATTCCGGTTGATGTAGTCTTGAAATGCAAGGGTTCCTCCAACTTCGCATTTTTCACAGTAGTCTCCTCCTCTTGAGTTCCATCAACATGCACCGAATCCACCTCAGTAATATCCAACTCGTCCAACCATGGAGTGAGACCTCCATGTATCCACTCTTCCTCCATAAGAACCTCACATGGTTCTAGCAACAGATACTCTTCTTGTTGTGAACTGATCACCTCCTTCTCGAAAATTTTGTGGTGAAAAATCATCATGGCGTCACAACCTGACTCAGGATAATCTCTCAACCACTGAGCAAACTCTCCATCCTCGCTTCTGCTGTAAAAACTAGGACCCAAGCTACCTGATCCTACATCTAATCTATTTTTTCTATCATTCAAATAAACCACTCCCACTAAAGTGTCATCACACTTGGCCTCGTTTTTCTCTTCTTCCTTCCCTGAAGATAACTCAGGATCCTCTCTCACCCTTCCACCTAATGACCCTATTGACACCTTGACTCTGTTATCCTGAGGACCATATGTGATTGATGGCTTCAGTCCTCCCCAATCCACAATTGCATTAGCCATTCTCAACCAAGGTCTGCCCAATAGAATAGGGAAAGTGTCCCTATTCGAATGCATCTTAATCACATGAAATGTGACAATGTACTCCTCACCACCAGTGGACAGCCGGCAATCTTTAATCATCCCCACTGGTACAGCTGAAGTCTGATTGGCCATATTGATAATGAAAGGTGAGGGGCCTGTCAGATTCAAACCTAACCTTCTCATGTTGTGTTCGGGTAGGATGTTCAAACCACTACCCCCATCAACTAATACATTGGGAATCACCTTGTCTACCACTATCACCTCTATCTCCACAGGTTTGACATCTTGACTTCCTTTTTGCAAATGAACTCTAGCAGCGACTCTAGTCTTCGTCTTTCTACTCCTTCTATGCACTGGAATGCCCTCCTTCAAGTTCTTACGAGCAATGGGAGATATTTCCAGCAGCTGACCAAAAGTAATGTCCGCCTTCAGCGAACTCAGATCTGACCACAAATTGTACTTCTCCGACTCTCTCCTTCTCTGACATCTCATGTCCTCCCACTCTTTCATGGGAATCCCCGGTCCTTCCCACTCTCTTGGTTCATTGCTTTCTGAATCTTGCGTGACAGGTGGCACTTCTGCATCATGCAGAATCTCATTTCTTTTCTCCTCTGCCCTTGTAGTCCTCCTTGCTCTCCTCGCCACTCTCTCAAGATCAGAGAGATGAGGAGGCTCCTCAGATGAAGTCTCCCCTTGCTCATCTTCATTTTTCTCAGTTTGCATCTTGCGATGCACAGCTCTGGTGGTGACAGCAAGGGCCGGAGCTTCATGCATAATCACATCATCCGAATTTTTCAACTTATAAGTAATCAGGTTAGTATGTGGAGGCCACTGATTCTGCCCTTGTTCGACTATCCCCTTACCAAGATCAGAACTACTACGTTGGACATCTCCATCATCGTTTGCAAACCTAGCATCTTGAGAGTTTGAAGAACATGGATCTGCAAAAGAAACCTGTTTTCTGTTGTCATTACGAGGTTCATCTCCTGGTTCACTCTGGATAGGAATATATCTGTTCACTGTCTGCAGTCCAACAGGTGGATTGAATGTCTGTTTGCTGTTTTCATGATCATAATACAAGTTAGGAGGTCTAAGATTGTTAGAATGCTCATTCTGCGGTCTTGCACCCCTCATATTTTCTCTCGCCTGGTAAGGACTAACAGTAGGCTGAGGCATCCTAATAACTTTATCTGGCTGCCGACATTGGTCAGAGGGATGACTACCTCCACAATTACTACACCCATTAACCCCAACCTCAGACCAACACTGACCTGGATAGTGCCACCTACCACAAAATGCATGTAATTCTTTTCTCTCCATGTTCTGACCATCCTGACCCCTAGGAGGTCCTCTGTTCCCGTTTTGACCTTGGTAATTTGGTCCTTGGCCCCTTTGGTGTTGCACAGGTGGGCCACCGCTCATTCTGTTGTCACGGTTTGGCACCACCCTACAAAATTGCCTGGTATGTCCAGATTGACCACACTGGACACACCACATGCTTGATGAATGTCTACCTGACTCGACTGGAGGAGGAGGCCCTGGCTGTTGACTCCTGATCATCAAGGCCATCTGATCTGTAATATTTTGCATTTGCTTCATCATGGTCTCTTGAAAGCCCACTTGGCTAGCATTTAATCTTTTCTCTACATCTGCCAGGTTAGGATCTACAGTAGGGGCTGGCAATGCTAAAACAGGTGCTGGCTCTCTGGTATGCGAAATTGACTCAATGAGAGAATAGGGAGCTTGACCCCTATGCCTACCTGAGTCTCCTTCCATTGCTCTTGGACGAATTGGGATGAACTGAGGAATGGATTCATCCTCCTTCCTCCACAATCTATCATAGTCCTTGTCAATATTCTCTATCTCCCTGGCAGCCATCTTGGCCTCAGCAAGAGTTTGAGGGCTTCTCTCCAGCACCCCTCGGATGGTCCCAGATTTGAAAAAGCCTTGGATAAAAAATTGTCTCGGCGTATCGTCATTGAGCATTGTACCCACAAAACGCGCACAAACCAGATCAAATCTTCTAATGTAAGCTGAGATTTCCTCTTCCCTTCCCTGTTTTAACGATGCCAAAGCTCTCAATGCAGAACCTTGCCCCACCTCAGGCCTAAACTCATTCAAGAACTCCCTTTGCATCTGATCCCATCCCCCAAAATGACCTTCAGAATGATCCCTATACCACTCATACGCCTCACCTTCCAGGGTAGTAGGAAACCAGACCAAAAAATACCCTGGATCTGTAATCAGAGAGCTGGCTAGCCTCTCAACATATCTTTCCATGTGCCTTGAAGGATCCTCATCCTTCGTCCCATAGAACTTAGGCAGATTGGGTGGTATGACCACAGCTGCCAAGTTCTGTGGAACCTGAATAGGCAGGCTCCTTGGCCTCACGAGTGGGTCGATGGGAGGACTAGGAGGAGGTCCTGCTCTCCCTCCATCGTCAGCCATGCTGGCAGATTCCTCAACCGACTTCTCACTATCAGGTTCTACAATCTCTAAACCTTCTAACAAAGACTCACCAACAGGGTCTCCGTTCAGAAATATCTCA
Source organism: Marchantia polymorpha subsp. ruderalis (assembly GCA_037833965.1). NCBI lineage: Eukaryota > Viridiplantae > Streptophyta > Marchantiopsida > Marchantiales > Marchantiaceae > Marchantia > Marchantia polymorpha. Next base: position 2,531,355 of record AP031352.1, on the reverse strand, counting down.
AGTTTAATTTCTTCCTCGATTTCCTTATTCTCAGGTTTCTTCCTACTGCGAACAAGTTTCTCCAGTCCTGGCTCCAGGTTTGGTTTGTGCGATCTAGTCCTATTCTACATTTACAAGATCAAGCTCCTGGCAGACGCACCATTTTATGTGAGCCGAACCTTCCCACTCTTCAGCGTTTGTAGTCCAGGTGGGGGTTTGAGCTCCCATAATCTAACTTCGCTGATCACAAGCCATGTACTCACAGTGTATCCAAGACAACGAGATCATGAACACTTGCTCTTTCACAGACCAATTATCCAGAACTGAAAATAATAACTTGCTTTCTGCGATTTTCACAAGAGCATCAGACAAGCTCTTTGTTACATAAAGATCTAACCCAACTCTGGGTGACTTCCTCAACACTACAGCCGCTGTGGGCCTTCCTAGATCCTAGTCCCACTCCCAATTTCTACTCAGATTTCAGTATCGATTCCTCAGCTTTCACCTTCAGACCCCACCAGATTCCTCTCTTGGATTCAACTCTCCCTTTCCAGTTTCCCATTCAGATCCCGACTGTCAGAGTTCAGTCTCAGATTTCACTTCACTCTCAGCTCCCATTCTCAGATCTTCCACTATGATTTCAGCTCTCTCTCACAGATTTTACACTTCAATCTCATATTCCACTTCAACTTCACTTTCAGATACGACTCTCCACCCACGAGAGTCTGCTTTCTCCTACTTCGAACTCTCCACACTCCCCTCCTAATTCTCACCACTTCCCTTCGAAAATCACTCACACCCACACTCTATTCCACGACCGATCCCATCTCCGTCTCCACACCCTGGTACACCACAAGCTCTCAGTTACCAGGCCGAACTCCCCACTTCGAAGTCCAAGGGCGAGACACCCACAGCCCGCCTGAAATGCAACACTCGCAATGATGGGTAGCTGCCTACTCCCCTTGCGCGACTACATGCACCGTCGTCTTGCCTCCCCCACTTGACTTCACGCCGCCGCCGCAGCCACACCTGCACATTCTACATTCCTGACCACCCGATCTCCGCCGGAGGGAATCCTCTTCCGCGCACCGCCGAAGGCATCCACCCGCCGAAGACGCACGACCACACCTTTGCTTATCCATAACAGTCACTCCCGACACCCACAACTCACAGATACTAGCTCCGTTTCACAAGTTCGTGGGCTCGTTGAAACGACCAGGTCGAGTTCTTTCCAACGAGACCCTAACTGGGTCAAACCGTTATGAATTGAGAAAGTTATGCCTGTTTTACCCTTCGCCGAAGGCACACCGCCGAAGGCCTGTTACCTGTTATCGCCGAAGGCGCCGGCACGATGTTTGCCGGTTCGATGTCTTCCGGTTTGATGTCTTCCGGTTCGATGTTGTCCTACCCTATCCGCCGCTTTCGACGCTCATAACTCAGTGACGCCGTATTCGTTTGAAGAGTTCTTGGTCTCGTTGGAACGAGCGTCGCGAGCTCTTTCCAACAAGACCCTAATCAAATCAAACCGTTTACAAATGAAAAAGATATGCCGAGTTTACTGTTTCGCCGATGGCCCTTGCACAATGTTCACCGGCTCGGAGTTCGCCGACCCCGAGTTCGCCGAAGGCCTGCTCGCAGTTGTCGCGAAGTCGTCCGAAGCCGGAGATGTTTGCAGCCGGAAACGTCCGGAGCCGAAGACGTTCGCAGCCGAAGACGTTTGGAGCCGGACTTGCCTCAACCCTTCCCATCAGTAACTTCAGACACTCACAACTCAGTGATTCCTCATCCGTTTGAAGAGTTCTTGGTCTCGTTGGAACAAACGTTGCGAGCTCTTTCCAAGGAAACACTAACTGAGTCAAGGCGTGACACATTGAAAACGTTATGAGGGTTTCACTGTTTCGCCGAAGGCCTTTCCCCGAAGGAACTTCACCGAAGGCTCTTCGCCGGAGACCCTGCCTTGAAAGCCCCGTTCCGGACCTTTGCCTACTAGCTATTACACCAACTCCTAATCTTACCAAAACTTCCAGAAAACTCCGAGCATAATTTTGCAAGAGCTTAAATCTAAAACTTTAACTCTCACAAGGTTAAAAAGACATGTGAGCACAGTTTTGTGCTCACAGACTGCCTACTTCGGATCGAAGTCACTCATACGCGGTGAACAACACTCTCAACTCACAAAACGCGCAGAGAACACAGGTGCGCACTGAAGGACTCACTGAGAAACATTCCAGTAACACAACAACAGTCTATTGAAGAGTTTGAATTCTCAGACACTTGTCATTCCCAGAAATACTACAGGGGCTACCCTCAAGGCACCTGCTGCAGCGTAACCTGAATTTACAACCAAGGCTTACACGAAGTAACAAAACTTCACTTTGGCATTCAGGGGAAAAATCCCAAAGGAGTACAATCAGGAACAGACACTCGAAGGTATAGGGGCGAAACTATTCAAGTATCTAACTAGTCACTGGCTCTTAGCATCGGCAATCACCCGCAGGTGTAGATCCGAACTACTCAAGTCTCTAACCAATGTACTAGCTCTGAACATTCGGCCGAAGGCCTTCAGCTACAAAATGCGGAAAGCCAAGTGGTAGCTCCCCTTGCGTGGTGACAGAACTAAGGACACAAACACGCAGGGAAAATGAGTTCCTGATCTGCACTTCCGAAATTGGGAAAGAACCCAAGGCAAGACGCCTTGAACTACTTTTTACCTTCTAAGTCCTAACTAGCACTACACTGCACTACGCCGTGGTGCGAGCCGCAACAGATCCTACACCTGAGGAGTCGGCGGCTGCCTTCCCCTCTAACTTACAACCTAAATTTAACCATAACCCTAAATCTAAATCCTAAGCCTACTGTACAGAGCCGCCAGTGCCTTCCCATCCAAGATCTGAGGCTGAAAATTTGCAGGCATGTGTGGCCGGCCGAGATCAACGGCCCCACAAAATTTCAGATCCATCCGACCGTCCATCGCAAAGATATGGGCCCCGCAAGATCTCGGAACCTAGGCCAAAATTCCTTCTCCAAAATCCGAGGACTGTGGGTTCCACACGTCCTACACGCAAGCCGCCAACTCGCAGGCCGCCTTGGGCTGAAGGCCCCTCTAACTGTTAACGCCGAAGTTCTCACGCCTAACCATGACAGCCGCTTTCGACGCTCATAACTCATTGATGACTGATTCGTTTCAAGAGATCTTGGTCTCGTTGGAACCAGCTCGTCGAGTTCTTTCCAACGAGACCCGAATCAAGTCAAACCGCTAAGAATTGAAAAAGATATGCCAGTTTTACTGCTTCGCCAAAGGCCTGCAACCGCCGAAGGTGTCCGTCCGCGCATCGGACAAAAGTTGATCTCCCTTCCGCGTAGGCGGAATTCCCGCCGGAGGCGAACTCCTTCCGCCGAAGACGAACGTCTACGTATCTTCCGATAGTCATAATTCCCTAAGTCCTCATCCGTTCCACGCGTTTTTGGGCTCGTTGGAATGAGCGTGTCGAGCTCTTTCCAACGAGACCCTAAGTAACGCAAACCGTTAAGAATTGACAAACTTATGACGGTTTTTACTCTTCCGCCGAAGGCGTTCGCCTATCCGCAGGCGTCCGCGTCCGTCCGCGTCCGTACAAGTTCCAACCCCGAAGGCGCATTTCTAGGTCCGAAGGTGGATTTCCCGCCGACACAGGCGCACAGGCGTTCGCCTGTGCACAGGCGAACTTCGCGCCTACGTCAAAACCCTATTTCGCCTGTGCGCAGGCGAACTTTCCTTGGTCCGCGTATAGGACAAAACTTTCTTCGCCTGGGCGCAGACGGAAAGCCGAGTATCTTACAACCTCCATAACTCCGGGAGTTCTCCTCCGTTCGTGGCGTTCTTGGGCTCGTTAGAATCAGCGCGTCGAGTTCTTTCCAACGAGACACTAACCAAGTCGAGGTGTTGCGAATTGAGAAAGTTATGAGGTATTCACTCTTCCGCCGAATGCACTCTCCCGCATCGCCGAAGGCGTTGACCCGAATGCGTCTACCGCCGAAGGCGCATCTTCTGTCGGTTCTTCCGCCGAAGGCGTACCGTCAAAGGCCCCCCATCAGTAACTTCCGACACTCATAACTCAGTGACCTCTCATCCGTTTCACAAGTTCTTGGGCTCGTTAGAATCAGCGCGTGGAGCTCTTTCCAACAAGACCCGAAGCAATTCAAAGCGTTACAAATTGAGAAAGTTATGAGTGATCTACCGCCGAAGGTGCTCGAAGCGGATCATGCAGCATGAACCGCCCATTCCGTCCCAAGCGTCCCACTGTGGCCTAAGCCCAAAATCCCTTGACTGTCCTTGATCCTCTTTTTACTCTGGTTTCGCGTATCGATTACTATTTACAGCTGCTGCCGCGGTACTTACTATTCAAAAATGTTTTAGTTCCGACAAAAAACAAAAAGTGGGTTACCACACATTCATTTAAAATGTGAAAGCAAAACCAAAGTCATCCAAGCAGACTGGTTTGGATCAATGTCAACTTTCTTCCCCTCTCCCATTATAGGTAAGATACACATTTTTTGATCTTACTTAGAGAGTAGAGGACATTTATTCTTCTATGAAAAGTAATTTTTGACTTTTGTGTAACTATTTTAGCCAGCCTGTTTTCATTAATACGTTTTGAGCACGGACAGACAATGTGCAGTATAAATAATCATACAAGGCGATGGAAAATACATGTTTTTATTGTGGATATATCTTGCGATATAGATAGATAAAACAATTTGAGTGTTATAGAAACATAATTATTATGTTGATACTACTCCGGCTTTACCTTTAGTTACTCATTAGTTTTATCACTCATATTTCCTTGGGTTTGATGGGACTATTCCTATTTTTTATATCCCATTGGCCCTCTTCTTCTGGGGCCAAGGGGATATAAAAAAGGTTGGTACGTTTACAAGTATTAAGCCCACGAAAATGTTAGGACGTGTAACCGTGGAGTTAGTCAAGCTATAACTTTTGCGGTAAGCTGGTACAAATTTCTATCAAAACCCATGGAACTGATGATATTGTTCGTGGAACATTTTGTGTACCATAGGATTAGATCCTTCATCTGAAAGTGGATTGTCTTTGCAATAGTGATTCTGTGCAACTTTTTTCAAGTCTTTTATTCAACCCTATCGCCACATTCGGTTCATGTAAGAAAGCCGCTTTAAGAGATGCGCAGTACAACGTTTGATTTCCATTTTTTAATGACGATATAAGTTGATAGCGTATGTCAGTGTATTAACGCTGAATAGTAACAGAATAGTGGCAGAGAGCGTATGGTTTCTTACATCGAGCTGGGTACGTGATTGCTTTTCCCACTGGAACTGCCTTTGAGTAAGGTTGAACTATGAAAGAAATATTATTTTGCTTGTGTATGAGAGTTTTTACATCAATAGCACATCCCATAAACTTCTACTTAGATAACCCAACGCGAACAGTACGTCATACGATATAGCTTTAGAAACGAATAGGGCATAGACAAAAATAGCACTTTTATAGGCCAAATTTTGCAAATAATTTATAAAGAATGAGCAACTTTAATTTGAGTGTATCCATTCGGAAGGTCAACGCTTTCCCTTTGGATGTTTCATCTTACTGTTCATCTCACTGTATGATATACTAGAGGATTCCTTAATAAACTTCTATATAGAATTCTAAATAAACTCCAGAATGTTTTATCTCTCAGACTCGTTGAATTGTGAGTTGGCTAGGTTTCTAACGTCCTGCTATATACAAGTGATGTTAAGATGAGGAAGGTCGAATGCATCCATTAGACTCTCCAATAATGCATCGGCGAGACCAGAGTAATCAGACGTTGATCAAGCTAGTGTATGCATTTGTTTCGGGGCACTCTGTCCATAACAATGCGAACCCAGTCGATCTAGTATGTTCTCAGTAGGACATCCTTATATGAAGATTCTCAGATATTCATATAAGATTGGTATCTTCAGATCGTTTGGAGTTTTCCAGTGCTGATTGAGCACGACCCAGCTTATCTCAGACAAGAGGCAAACTCTTGCCAATGATAGTAACTAAAAATGGTTCCCGACATATATTTGTAGAATTGTATTCAGTTGACTGCTATGATGAGACTAGATGCTGAATAGATCCCATCTTCAATCAGAATATCCACAAGATCTGTTAGAATCCAAAGAATGTTCCTGATCACTTCAGGACTGAGGTCACAGCCAACGCACTTTGCCCTTAAAACTGTAAACTTGTCTTATATCGCAAGAGAAGAACTTTCACACTTTTGAAGAAGTTATTTCCAGCAATGTTGTAGATATATTCTACAAGAATCTCCGAACAATACACGATCAAGTCTTGTGGATCGTTAAGGGTAATTCGGGAAGAGTAGCCTGCAGTAATGGGGAGTTTTCACCTCTCCTGTGTCTCCCGTCTACTTTTCTAGTCTACATATCGTGAAACTTCGTTTACTAGTTTGGACTGCCTGATTTATGGAATGAATAATTCCAAGGTTCTCCAGAAAATCAAAGTAAATGCTTTTTCGGCCCTTCTAGAGATAAAGTTGAATGTATGCAAACCAAACCTCTTTTTCATGTTTAGATCAATCAAGAGACAATTTGACATCTTCAAAAACGTCTAATGAGGAATGAGGTAGGAAGGATAGTAGTGGGGCCAATTTTGAACAGTCCACGGTAGCTGAGTGAGAAGTCATCAAGTTCAATTGTAGTTTATCCAGGGCTGCGGGCGAATATTTCTGTAGCTTCTACATAAGGGAGATATTTGAATCTATAATCATAGAGTGTTCAGGTTCAGAAAAGCTCGCAATACTTGTAATAGTCAATATATGAAGCCTATGAAGGTTGACAGTGTTCCTTGATATGACAATTGCAGACTCATGAGACCTGACCGGACCTGACCTTTCTCCCATTTCCTCATAAAAAGACACAAAGTCAGATATTTGATTCAGACCGGGACTAGAAGACCATGTCTCAACTACTACAACAGACAGCATAGATTTGACGCTTAGGTCTTGCCTAAAGGTGTTCACTTTTGACACGACCCGCACGTCAAAGTTAAACTTTACAATACTATTTGTCGCCAGCACGTGCCATAATAGGTGAGCACTTGTCGGATTTCGTCAGACTAAATCATATAGAAGTTTTGTGGAACTTCCTATGCAGATCTGCGTTGAGAGGGGTCCTATTTGGAAAGTCCTCACTCTCACCTTTACAACGGAGTCTTATAGTAGAGTCTGTTATTACATATTGTAACGTAAGCCTACTGATCTGAGCTAGAACACATATAATATCTAAGTCAACAGAGGAGCTCCGGGCGGCTGCGCGCACTACGCACAAGTCATCCTCGGTAGAGCTTTATCAGCTGTGTCACTTCCGATCCGGAATGTTAACTAGCTCGAGCCTATTGAGCGTCCAATTGAACAGATAGTAAAATTATGGGCCGAGAAGTAAACTTGTTTTCTTCTCTCACTTTCGCACTTGGTTCGCTTTTCGGCCGAATAAAAGATTTGGGAATTGGGGTATCCTTTTGCATGCACCACTGAGAATTGGAGGTCTCTAGCTCAAACAGTAGGAAGGTGCGTGCATAAAAACTTGCAGAAATATCATAGAGTGCACTTGTTTCTTACGCCAAGCTTCTCCGGCTGCACGTACAACCTCTGCAGTCCTACCTTCCCCCAAAGAGAGTATCGCTCTAGTTTCTTCTATATATAGTTCAGTCTTTCCTCTACATATCATCCGCCTCGTTTCCCTTCTTATGTCCTCTGATAGTGATTTTGAAGTTTGTGCTCTTCCAACCCAGGAGTCTTATACAGACAGAGCCCATCGAGGATTATATCACATTCCTTACAGAGGAATTATCAGAAAGTCCTCAATGGAAAAGGTCCGGCACACTTTGTTTTTCCTGCTTATGGTGACCATGATGGTCGGACGGCCAGTAGCAGCAGCAGACCCTGACATCACAACCGATTTTGGCATCAATGTCACCTCCGGTGCACAGCTCCAGTTCACAGGCTTCAGAAATCTTCCAGAATCGGGCGTCAAGCAGATCGTCATCAATTTCGCCTTTGACACACAGTTCCCTGGAGTGATTGGGCTTGGGATAGCTCCAGCCTTATTGAAATTCGGGCCTTTAGCTCTCAATTCTGTGCACCACCATCCTCGAGCGAGCGAAGTTTTCTACATCATTGACGGAGAGCTAGATGCCGGAGTCGTGGACACCAAGAACAACCTCTTCACAGCTACTCTGAAGAAAGGTGATGTGTTCGTCTTTCCGAAGGGACTCATGCACTTCCAGATCAACCGAAGCAAGACGAAAACAGCCACTGTCATAGCCGTCTTCAACAGCGAAAATGCTGGTCGCGTTAGCTGGCCTCCTACTCTGTTCAATTCCAACCCTCGCATTCCCACCGATATTCTGATGGAGGCTTTCAACCTCGACAAGATGACAGTTGACCGCCTGAAGCTTATTAACTTCCCCAGTGCGTAAATCGAGAGCAAATTATCCAGGCAGCAAAGCAGAGTTGGAAGCTCAATACAGTCGGTGCTTAGTGCACATCATGGTCCCTGTTACTGATGGTAGATGAGACAAAGCAATAATATCTGCATGACGTGCAGAAAGTGGTTAGGTGGTTTATGTCTAGAGGACGTCGTCCAAAGCAGAACATGTTTATAAGGATGAGGATTTCAGTCGTAAGTTCTCCTGTGAACATGAATAAACGGTGTCTAGAACATGTTTGTAGTATAGGATTCACGATGGGTAGTTTAGGCTGTCCACATTGAGTCTGATCAAGAATTGTGATTTCGTAAACATTTATAAATCTTTTGATTCAGATCAAATCGGTTTGCTTTTCTACACTAGTGTCGAAAGGTTGTTTCAACTCCTTGATGGACCACGAGAAATGGGTATGAAAGCATTATTTTTAGAAAAGTCGTACTTTTATACAGGACATATTCTTTCGCACGATGGTTGAGCTCAATCATCTGACTATCAGTCACGTCAGCGATCTAGATGGAAGGGAGTTTACCCGGCCTAACTCAAGTCGATGAAGGTCATTGCAAAAATTATAAGGATGGTCTCACTCCATATGTTTGGTGTTGTGGCTACTGTTCGGAAAAAGTCATACTTCGTGGTCAACTCTGGTTTCAATATTTGTTGATAATCAATAAAATCCCGAGTTGTTGAGCTTTCAAAAAGTAACATGGATCACTGAAACCATGCACATAAACGCAAGTAAGCACCAGGAAGATAGAACAAAGTTCAAAATGTTGAGATTGAAGTTCTCAGCTGCTAGCAATTCCATGTCAGTATGATATGTATCCTACGAAGAGATTCCTTGATGCGTGTCAGTGGAACATGTTTCAGCAGCCAATCACGTCACTTTTCTTACAGTTCTTGCCACAATCTCCGATGGCACTTATAACTTCACATGTATATACACCCAACATATACGCATCGATCCTGATGTATATCTTTAGAAAACATTATAGCTCAAGACCGTCCTACGAGTCAGAACTAAATCATTTGGCATCGCTTACTCGATAAGAGGTCATAAACATAGTTCATGAAATCTCTTCTGCGACTTTTGTTATGAACTTACACTTATCTCCTTATACCGACTCTTCTTCATTGCTTCAGTTTACGTGCACTTCATTTGCACACCAAAACTTGCTAAATATGTTGAGAAGCTGAGCACAAATCTCCTTCTCTATAATTCAAACTTACACGGATCTGATTTCATGTTCGTCAAATCAGCTTTTTAGCAAAGAAGACGGCCAGGGAGAAAATGGATTCAGATGTCCTCATGTATAGGCAGCTTCAAATAGGCAGCTAACGCACCCAATTTGATATGTATAATCTTCATGCGCAAGGTATTTGCGTGCCCTCTCAAGTACATCTTGTATGCACTATGGTGTGTTCTGTCGTCGGGTTACACTCCTGTTCAATTACAGCAGTATTTAAAACTGGTCACAAACTTGGAATCTTCTGTCATTGTGTGGTACCCCACTTTTGGCAATTTTGAGGAAATTAAAACATTTTTGGAAAACTGTACCCTGGCAGCATTGTAAATAGCCTTTGGTACATCAAAACAGAGTGAATCCGGAAGATCGCGGGGATTCTCGAGGGATCTTGTAGAATCTGGAATTTGGGGTGCCGCAGCAAGGACAGGTACCACCCTCCCTGCGAGCTCCGCAGTTAGGATCTCTACGGCGCAAGGCGCAAAACCCGCCTTCGGGGGTTGCGTCCGCGGCTGTAGGGAAACCCCCGTAATTAGGTCAACCCTCGGGCGCCTTGACCAAGTTAGGGTCCCGTTGGAAAGAGCTCGACGCGCTGATTCTAACGAGCCCAAGAACGCTTGGAACGGACGAGGACTTAGGGAGTTATCGCTACTGGAAGAAACGGAGGCGGTCGCCTACGGCGGAAGAAGTTCGCCACCGGCGCGAATTCCGCCTACGCGGAAGGGGGAATCAAGTTTTGTCCTATGCGCGGATGAAGGCGTTCGCCTGTGCACAGGCGAAGTAGGGTTAGGGAAGGCGCGAAGTCCGCCTACGCACAGGCGTTCGCCTGTGCACAGGCACTTCGGCGTCGGCGGAGAATCCGCCTTGGGCCCTAGAAATGCGCCTTGTGAGGTAGAAAGTGTACGGCGCCTTCCGCGCCAGCGCAGCGCCGCGTACGTCGGAAGAGCCGCCAGAGTAATCCAACAGGTACGGACCGTGCGGACGGCACGGGTGGATGCGCTCTTGGACGGACGGAGTTGCGGCGGCGGAAGCGCCGACGGAGAGACAAGGAACGGACAGACTGGACGGAGACGGCTGACCACGGTCAACGCCTTCCGCGCCAGCGCAGCGCCGCGGACGGAATTCGCCTGCGCACAGGCGAACGCCTGTGCACTGAGATTCAGAGAAGGCCGTGGAAGAGACACGGCGTCAAAACAAGAAAACACCAAAAAGAGTACCTAAGCCTAGTTCGGCCGACATCCTTGGGGAACCTACCCCCGACGACTCGGAACCAAACTTGGTGCTTACAGTTCTACTAGATATTCCTTGCACGGACCCGCCTAGTGAAGTAGAACCGACCGCCCGAGAACCGTCGACAGACACACCGATGGCGGACGGACAAGCCAATGTGCGGCTACCTCAGCCGATTACTAAACATTCCTACCCGAAGTACAAAGGGAGTGGGGATGACGACGATGCAGATTCATACATCAAGTTATTCGAGTCGGTGTCTATTGCCAATCGCGAGATCGCAGACGACGACCGACTAAGGATCTTTCCAAGCCTTCTGCGGAAGAAAGCGAGGAGTTGGTACAATCACGAGAGCATCGATCCGACTGGGTTGACAACATGGGCCCAGCTGAAGGAGAAGTTCCTTCGCCGCTTCCGCGAGCTCGGCTACGACAGCCGGGTTTTGACGAAGTTACGTAATTTGCAGCGAGAGAAGAAGGAGAGTCTGCGTGACTACACTCAGAGATTTCTGGACCTCCTCGACAGAATACCGAAAACAGGACCAGGGTCCCCTTTCTCGGTACAACAAGCTGTGGATTGGTACGTGACCGGTTTAACTCGGGAGATGGAGACTTTTTGCCGACGCAGCAAGTGCGACACTATTGAGGATGTGATTGCGTCGGCAGAAGCCTTCGAAACTTCCACTCTCAACCGAAGAGGGAGAGAGAGACGGGAGTCGAAGGAGCGAAAACCGAAGGGAGGGCGGAGACGACGTAGAGGTACAACTCCGTCATCGGAGGAATCGTCTTCGGACGAGAACCGTTCTTCATCCGAAGAAGAGGAAACCTCATCGTCGGAGGAGGAGAAGAAGAGGAAGAAGCATGGGTCAGCGAAGAAAAAGGGCATCCGACGAGTGACTACGGACAGAGCGCCGGGAGATATAGCTTCGAAGATGGAGACCCTTGTGAAGGACTTCGCCGATCTCAAGGTTCAAGTGGTAGGCGGGCATGATCGCAGAAAATCACCCGGGAGAGTGCGAGCGAACTTATGGTGTACTACGTGCGGGGCGGTGGGACATGCAAACACCGAGTGCCTTACCACCCGTCCGTCATATCCAGTCAACGCAGTAGAGTGGGCGCAACCGTACTATGGAGAGCACCCTCAGTACTACGGAGAGGCGAGCGAAGAGACAGCCTACGCCGTCCAGTCGGTTCCTACCCCTCCTGCAGTTTCAGCAATGCAAGTCCCACGATATATTCCGGTGGATCGGGCCACTACGGTACCTGTGAGGCGGAGAGCACCTCCAGGGACGTTTGACCCACCGCCACCGCGAGCTTGTTATAATTGCGGGGAAGTTGGGCACTTCTCACCGCAGTGTCCCCATCCAAAAAGGCGAAACGATTATGCTCCGACATGTAGTAATTGCAAGAAGGTCGGGCACACTGCGCCAGAGTGTGATCAGCCACCAGTCCCTCGGCCAGTGGTACGATTTGTGAACACTCCTGCCAAGGAGGACGTGCAAGTTAACCAGGTCGAAGTAGGTTCAGACGGGGATGGCGAAGACGAAGAATGGCCGGCTGAAGAGGTCATGTGCGCACGGGTCGAAACTCGTAGTTCCAAGAAATCGAAGGAGCAAGAGCGTGACACTCGCAAGCACGAACGGAGACCCGACGACCGGACGGGAAAAGGAAAGGAGAAGACATCCAGCAAGTCCGACTCGCGACCTGCTCGGAAGTCTTCGGCTACGCGGGAGGCACCAGCAGGGCGCCCCCAGACAGCAGTCGAGGACGAGCCAGTGCGCCTACTGAAACGGGACTATGCTCCGGATATCCGCAACGAGGTAGCCAACCTGTTGAAGGAAGCGATCCGCACGCAAAAGGACCCACCGCGGCCAGGCTTGACATCCTCCCTTGGGGCGAAGTTGGCAGCCACCGTGGAACCTCGCAGAGCGTCGCCGACCCCGGCGACCCAACGCGCCCACTATGACTTGGTTGAAGATCTCGGGAGTCGAAAAGTGAACATCACGTTCAAGCAGCTCTTGGAGGACAATAAGACGTATCGGAGAATGTTGATGCTTTCGCTACGGCATCCGCGGAAGCCGCGCGCATCCACATCCTCTCAAGTATATCAAGTGGAGAGCGAAGACCAAGGGCCACCCGAGATCGATGTGGAAATAGCAGGGTGTTGTGTACGCAGAGTGCCAATCGACTCTGGATCAGGAGTCAACATAATGACGGAGGATACAGCGAGAGCCTTGGGGTTCAGTCAATACGAACCCTCGAAGCGTGTGTTGAGATTAGCGGATCAGACGCGGAGAATGCCTGCAGGTATGCTGCGCAATGTCAAGACAACCATCGGGGGTGCAGACTTTCGGTTGACGTATATCATCCTTCAACCGATGATGAAGCAGGGCTATGACGTTCTGCTCGGGCGACCATGGCTATATGGTGCACAAGTCAGATGTGATTGGCGAAGACATCGCCTTAAGTTTCCTCATCCTTCGGAACCGACCAAAACCATTACGGTGCCCTGGAATAGGGTCAGGCACGAAGGAGAGACCCCATCGACAAGTGCAGGTTACACATCGGGCGAGGACAGTGAGTCGACCGCGCGATCGGATTCCAGTGGTACCGAATCCGATTACTTCGTGGGATTCGTTGCCTGCTGTTCGGTGGAAGAAGAAGAAGAGACGGAAGCTATTCAGCCGGAAGACGAATAGCAATTAACTGTGGGACTGGGAAGGAGTGAGACGAGTCACACTGAGGGCATTGTCGACCCTAGTGACTGTCACGAAGTACAACTCAGTCCCGGCAAGTGCTTGAAGGTATCAAGCGCAGTGAGAGGAGACGAGCTAAGGAAAGTACAGGCATTCCTTGGCCATTATGTCGACGTCTTCGCCTGGAAGATCGAGGACATGAAGGGGATACCTGCACGGTATGGGGAACACCGTATCGATTTACTGGACGACTCAGTACCCATACGACAGCGCCAGTATCGCCTCAACCCAAAATACTCCTTGCTAGTGAAAGAGGAGATAGATAAGTACTTGAGCGCTGGTATTATTTATCCTGTGCTCAGCAGTGAGTGGGTGTCGCCGATTGTTATCGTACCCAAGAAGTTGACGGGTAAGATACGAGTGTGTCAGGATTTCCGGAAGTTGAATGCAGCAACACGCAAGGATCATCACCCGTTACCATTCACGGATGCCATTCTAGACCATGTCGCAGGACATGAATGTTATAGCTTCCTGGATGGGTTCTCAGGTTACAATCAGGTGTCTATCCGTGAACAGGACAAGGATAAAACTACGTTCACAACCGACTGGGGAACTTACGCATACCACAAGATGCCCTTCGGTCTGTGCAACGCGCCTGCCACCTTTCAACGGATGATGACCAATATCTTTCAGGAACAACTGAGGAAGTTCCTGGAAATATTCATAGATGACTTCTGTGTCTTTGGGAAGCGGTCTGAACACCTAAGTCACTTGAAGCAGACCTTCGATAAATGTAGAGAGAGCAGTTTATCACTGCATCCCGAGAAGTGCTTTTTCTTCATGACTAGTGGGATCTTGTTGGGTCATCGGGTCTCGGCAGACGGCATTGCGGTGGACGTCGAAAAGGTCAAAGTTATACTCGAGCTTGAGCCACCCACGAATCTAAGAGAGCTGCGAGCATTCCTGGGTCATGTGGGCTACTACCGAAGATTCATACACATGTATGCAATACTGGCGGCGGACCTGACCAAGTTGTTGAAGAAGGACGAGCCTTATGCTTGGGGTGCGAACCAGCAGTCAGCATTTGAGGCTCTAAAAGCAAAACTCACGACTGCTCCCGTACTAAGGAGTCCAGACTGGAATCGACCATTCCATGTTTACGTTGACACCTCGGCATTCGCCATCGGTGTAGTACTGATGGCCCCGGCGGAGAATCCGCCGAGGCTCCTGCCGGCGCACAGGCAGGAGTTGAATTTTTGTCCGACATGCGGACACACGCGTCAAGGCAGAAGGAGATTGGCCGAGGGGCGGTACGAACAAATGTACCGCGCAAGGCGGAAAACTCGCCTTCGGCGCTACGCCCCCATGTCCACAGGGCGACACGCTCGCGGAGTTCAAATCCGCCAATTCGAGCGTGAGAGTTTAATCGACGACGGCGGAGCGTGAAGCCGCGCGTGAGAGCGAAGACCGTTCCAGCGTACAGCCGGCGCGGCCATCAAGTGAGACGTTCTTCACGACCAAGAGCCGACCATGACCTTCGACCGGGCGGCGGAGAACGTCCCATTCTTGAATTCGCGATTCCAATCTCTTGTGCGCGCTGCGCGCATCCATCTGCTGGCTGCGGAACATTCTCGTCGTCGTCGCACAGGAGATTTCTTGTTGATTGAGGGAGAAGTGAGTGCGCGTGATTTGGAATTGAGAGCGATTAGAGTTTGCCGAGAGAGAAAGAAACGCGGACAGTGCGGAAGTAGAATGAGCGGGCGAGCGAACCCCAGGAACGCAATGACGAGACCGAGCAGATTGCGGATGGTGCCACTTCGCCTGCCGCAGAACGGGCTGCGCGCTTTCGAAGAGCGCTTAATAGCAAGAAAGCTCGATTTCTTGCTATGGGGATGGAATTACATCTGCGCGAATATGGTGCGCGAGTGGCTAGAGCCACAGGGACCACCCTCGCGCGGATTGCGTCCGCATGTTGACCGGTGGACAGTCCAAGATTGGGCGCAGGCGTTGGGAAGATGTGCTGGCATGCCAGGGCATCTCCTTTTCGACAGTGAGAGCATCAAGGTGACCAAGCAAGAAGAGGCGCAATTTGTGGAGCTGTTCAAGACCGGGAGGTCAACCAAGAATGGGTACAGGACCCGTGATTACAAGGATCGATTTCGCCGGACTCTGTCCGCGGCGCTGATGCAATTACTGCAGCCGCACCGCGCCTGCTACATCACATTGTGGCAGGTCTCTTTTGTGGAGTGCGTCATCGAGGGAACTCCAATTCACTGGGCGAGCATCCTGCACAGGGTGATGCGACAGCACGCGTTTGAGGAGAAGGGGGGAACTCTAAACCATCTTTCTCCTTTCCTCATCAATTTTTATCGACAGCGGAATTGTTTGACAGCGGCGGAGCTTGAACATTTTCCGCCATTGTCCATCGACCATCCCGGGAAGTATGTGCGGGAGAACGAGGTCGATACTGACGCAGAGGAGTCCCCGACTTCTACCCCATCAAGACGGAGAGACGAAGGGAGACACACCCCTGCAGCGCGAGTGCCGCGGAAGCGGCGATGGAGGGAAGAGTCCGAAGAGGAGCAGCATCAAGAACTCTCTGCTCCCATTCGACCGCGGCCGCTGTGCGAGCCATACAGCCGGCCAAAGCAGAAGGCACGCAGACTGGTGTTGCCAGCTGACAGTGCAGACACGGCGACGATTGCGACGGAGATAGGAAGTGCGTCGCCAGAGAGGCGAGAGGAAGCGCGGACGACCGCAGGAGCAGCGGGCCACGCTGCAACCTCGTCGGGAGAGAGGCCGCCTACGGGCCAAGGGCCTCCGGAGTTACCACGTGCGATGCGGACAGAGGTTCCGTTTGCGCACAGGCGAACCTCCGCGGACGGACGAGCCTCCGCGGACCGGCGAACACAAGTGGACGTGGATCTACGCTTACGCGTGGGAAGGAGCAGTCCGCCTGTGCACAGGCGCTCGCCTGTGCACAGGTCGCCTGTGCACAGGTCGCCTGTACACAGAACACCTCCACACGTGCCGCCTGTGCACAGGCAAGAATCACCCCCGTTCCAACGTAGGAAGGGGAAGGAGCCGGCGGAAGAACCGCCTACGAGACACCGGCCCTCGGGGCCAGACCCTCCGGCGCACCACGCGCCGCAATTTGCGCCTTCGGCGCCAGGGCCTTCGAGCCGAGGGGATACGAGCAGAGAGCGTGCGGAGGCCGCACCATCGGCGGGAAGTACGCCGATAGATGCGCCTTCGGCGGTAGGGCCTATAGGCCAAGGAACATCGAGCGTGCGGCCCCCGGCCATGTCGCCTTCGGCGATAGATGTCCGCGGCGCTACGCCTGCGGCGGACAAGGCGCCGGCAAATGCGCCTGCGCACGGGCCGGGCACAGCCCCCACGGACCGATCAAGGGAGCGGCAGACGGAGGAGCCGAGTGACTGTCCGCGGGACGACATCTCGATGCGCGATGCGCAATCCAACCCCGCGCAGCCACCCTCCGCTCGATCGCCTTCGGCGACGGACGACGGCGACAGAGAGAATGCGGTGGGCAATCAACCAGCGAGCGACGGGGATGCCGCTCGGATACATTCGCCTTCCGCCTTAGACATTCTGGCGACGAGCAGCGAGGCTGCAGCCGTGCCTTCGCAGGCAGCACACGTCGAGGACGTGCAGCCCCACTCGGGGCAGTCGCCGACACAATCAATGGCGACTGAAATTCTCCACTCGGATGATGACGACGGAGGCTCCACGGAAGAAATGTCAGGAGCAGAAGACACCGAGGAGGAGGAGG
Organism: Marchantia polymorpha subsp. ruderalis; assembly: GCA_037833965.1. Lineage (NCBI taxonomy): Eukaryota > Viridiplantae > Streptophyta > Marchantiopsida > Marchantiales > Marchantiaceae > Marchantia > Marchantia polymorpha. Next base: position 2,513,935 of record AP031352.1, on the reverse strand, counting down.
AGGAAATTGTTGGAGCGCCGGCGGCGGCGCTCTCTAAGCAGGTGATTCCGTTGCTGCGGTACTTGGATCGCAAGGTCGATAAATACGCCGACCCACTCCAGCCGGGATCTTTGTGGTACCCCACTTTTGGCAATTTTGAGGAAATTAAAACATTTTTGAAAAACTGTACCCTGGCAGCATTGTAAATAGCCTTCGGTACATCAAAACAGAGTGAATCCGGAAGATCGCGGGGATTCTCGAGGGATCTTGTAGAATCTGGGATTTGGGGTGCAGCGGTAAGGTCAGGCACCACCCTCCCTGCGAGCCCCGCAGTTAGGATCTCTACGGCGCAAGGCGCAAAACCCGCCTTCGGAGGTTGCGTCCGCGGCTGTAGGGAAACCCCCGTAATTAGTTAAACCCTCGGGCGCCTTGACCAAGTCAGGGTCCCGTTGGAAAGAGCTCGACGCGCTGATTCTAACGAGCCCAAGAACGCTTGGAACAGACGAGGACTTAGGGAGCTATCGCTACTGGAAGAAACGGAGGCGGTCGCCTACGGCGGAAGGATTTCGCCACCGGCGCGAATTCCGCCTACGCGGAAGGGGGATTCAAGTTTTGTCCTATGCGCGGGCGAAGGCGTTCGCCTGTGCACAGGCGAAGTAGGGTTAGGGAAGGCGCAAGTCCGCCTACGCACAGGCGTACGCCTGTGCACAGGCACTTCGGCGTCGGCGGAAAATCCGCCTTGGGCCCTAGAAATGCGCCTTGTGAGGTAGAGAGTGTACGACGCCTTCCGCGCCAGCGCAGCGCCGCGTACGTCGGAAGAGCCGCCAGAGTAATCCAACAGGTACGGACCGTGCGGACGGCACGGGTGGATGCGCTCTTGGACGGACGGAGTTGCGGCGGCGGGAGCGCCGACGGGGAGACAAGGAACGGACAGACTGGACGGAGACGGCTGGCCACGGTCAACGCCTTCCGCGCCAGCGCAGCGCCGCGGACGGAATTCGCCTGCGCACAGGCGAACGCCTGTGCACAGGAGGATGTTCAAGTTCCGCGCCGGCGGAGAATCCGCCGAGGCCCCTGCCTGCGCACAGGCAGGAGTTGAATTTTTGTCCGACATGCGGACACACGCGTCAAGGCAGAAGGAGATTGGCCGAGGGGCGGTACGAACAAGTGTACCGCGCAAGGCGGAAAACTCGCCTTCGGCGCTACGCCCCCATGTCCGGAGGGTGACACGCTCGCGGAGTTCAAATCCGCCAATTCGAGCGTGAGAGTTTAATCGACGACGGCGGAGCGTGAAGCCGCGCGTGAGAGCGAAGACCGTTCCAGCGTACAGCCGGCGCGGCCATCAAGTGAGACGTTCTTCACGACCAAGAGCCGACCATGACCTTCGACCGGGCGGCGGAGAGCGTCCCATTCTTGAATTCGCGATTCCAATCTCTTGTGCGCGCTGCGCGCATCCATCTGCTGGCTGCGGACCATTCTCGTCGTCGTCGCACAGGAGATTTCTTGTTGATTGAGGGAGAAGTGAGTGCGCGTGATTTGGAATTGAGAGCGATTAGAGTTTGCCGAGAGAGAAAGAAACGCGGACAGTGCGGAAGTAGAATGAGCGGGCGAGCGAACCCCAGGAACGCAATGACGAGACCGAGCAGATTGCGGATGGTGCCACTTCGCCTGCCGCAGAACGGGCTGCGCGCTTTCGAGGAGCGCTTAATAGCAAGAAAGCTCGATTTCTTGCTATGGGGATGGAATTACATCTGCGCGAATATGGTGCGCGAGTGGCTAGAGCCACAGGGACCACCCTCGCGCGGATTGCGTCCGCATGTTGATCGGTGGACAGTCCAAGATTGGGCGCAGGCGTTGGGAAGATGTGCTGGCATGCCAGGGCATCTCCTTTTCGACAGTGAGAGCATCAAGGTGACCAAGCAAGAAGAGGCGCAATTTGTGGAACTGTTCAAGACCGGGAGGTCAACCAAGAATGGGTACAGGACCCGTGATTACAAGGATCGATTTCGCCGGACTTTGTCCGCGGCGCTGATGCAATTACTGCAGCCGCACCGCGCCTGCTACATCACATTGTGGCAGGTCTCTTTTGTGGAGTGCGTCATCGAGGGAACTCCAATTCACTGGGCGAGCATCCTGCACAGGGTGATGCGACAGCACGCGTTTGAGGAGAAGGGGGGAACTCTAAACCATCTTTCTCCTTTCCTCATCAATTTTTATCGACAGCGGAATTGTTTGACAGCGGCGGAGCTTGAACATTTTCCGCCATTGTCCATCGACCATCCCGGGAAGTATGTGCGGGAGAACGAGGTCGATACTGACGCAGAGGAGTCCCCGACTTCTACCCCATCAAGACGGAGAGACGAAGGGAGACACACCCCTGCAGCGCGAGTGCCGCGGAAGCGGCGATGGAGGGAAGAGTCCGAAGAGGAGCAGCATCAAGAACTCTCTGCTCCCATTCGACCGCGGCCGCTGTGCGAGCCATACAGCCGGCCAAAGCAGAAGGCACGCAGACTGGTGTTGCCAGCTGACAGTGCAGACACGGCGACGATTGCGACGGAGATAGGAAGTGCGTCGCCAGAGAGGCGAGAGGAAGCGCGGACGACCGCAGGAGCAGCGGGCCACGCTGCAACCTCGTCGGGAGAGAGGCCGCCTACGGGCCAAGGGCCTCCGGAGTTACCACGTGCGATGCGGACAGAGGTTCCGTTTGCGCACAGGCGAACCTCCGCGGACGGACGAGCCTCCGCGGACCGGCGAACACAAGTGGACGTGGATCTACGCTTACGCGTGGGAAGGAGCAGTCCGCCTGTGCACAGGCGCTCGCCTGTGCACAGGTCGCCTGTACACAGAACACCTCCACACGTGCCGCCTGTGCACAGGCAAGAATCACCCCCGTTCCAACGTAGGAAGGGGAAGGAGCCGGCGGAAGAACCGCCTACGAGACACCGGCCCTCGGGGCCAGACCCTCCGGCGCACCACGCGCCGCAATTTGCGCCTTCGGCGCCAGGGCCTTCGAGCCGAGGGGATACGAGCAGAGAGCGTGCGGAGGCCGCACCATCGGCGGGAAGTACGCCGATAGATGCGCCTTCGGCGGTAGGGCCTATAGGCCAAGGAACATCGAGCGTGCGGCCCCCGGCCATGTCGCCTTCGGCGATAGATGTCCGCGGCGCTACGCCTGCGACGGACAAGGCGCCGGCAAATGCGCCTGCGCACGGGCCGGGCACAGCCCCCACGGACCGATTGAGGGAGCAGCTGACGGAGGAGCGGAGTGACTGTCCGCGGGATGAATCGATGCGCGATGCGCAATCCAACCCCGCGCAGCCACCTTCCGCTCAATCGCCTTCGGCGACGGACGACAGAGACAGAGAGAATGCGGTAGGCAATCAACCAGCGAGCGACGGGGATGCCGCTCGGATACAATCGCCTTCCGCCTTAGACATTTTGGCGACGAGCAGCGAGGCTGCAGCCGTGCCTTTGCAGGCAGCACACGTCGACGACGTGCAGCCCCACTCGGGGCAGTCGCCGACGCAATCAATGGCGACTGAAATTCTCCACTCGGATGATGACGACGGAGGCTCCACGGAAGAAATGTCAGGAGCAGAAGACACCGAGGAGGAGGAGGAGGAAATTGTTGGAGCGCCGGCGGCGGCGCTCTCTGAGCAGGTGATTCCGTTGCTGCGGTACTTGGATCGCAAGGTCGATAAATACGCCGACCCACTCCAGCCGGGATCTTACATCGAGTTAGTGCGCAGGCGGACTCGCACTAAAGTCCACACCAGCAAGCTATTAGCTAGAGTGGACCAGGAGTTGAGGGACTTGAAGGAGAAGCATGAGTGCTTGTGGGGACAGTACAAGCTTAATCAGAAATTCTACAAGCACTCCGAGAAGATGAAGGATGAGAAACTGGGCGAGCTCACCAAGGAGCAGGTGAAGGTCAAGGAAGCACTCAACTCGGAGCAGGCCCAGAATCGGATTTTGTCAGAGGAGCTCGTGCGACAGACGCGGTTGTTGGAACAATGTCAGCTCGCACGGCAGGCGGATGAAGAATTAATCCGCAGTTTGCAGTCAGAGTGTGGCGAATTGAGAGCGCAACGTGCTGAAGCCGAATCGCAATTAGTGACGATTGAAGAGGATCGCAGGAAGGAGGCGGATCGCACGAAGGTGGAGACGGCGAGGCGGGTCGCCCACTGTCTCAAGGGCTACGCCCACTGGGAAGTGAAGGCGCAGGAGAAACTCACACTGCGTGAGTTTGAATTGCGCGCAGCCGGGTTGTTGTCAGGCGACAGTAGGAGTCGGCGGAAGGTAGCGAAGAAGCTCGAGGCCTTTCTGTCGAAGGCACAGGATACCATGTCCGCCCTCGAGGGGGAGGTGTCCGCGGCGTTGCAGCGGTTGGGACTGCGTAGTCGAGCGGAAGAGTGGCAGGGTAGGGAGTTAGTGCGCGGCAGTCGGCCGCGCAGGAGACGCAGTACAGGTTCCGCGGAGTGTAGTGTAGCGTGGTTCCGTGCAGGCGTGTAGCGTAGTGCAGTGTAGTGTTAGGTAGGACTTAGAAGGTATAAAATAGTTCCAGGCGTTTTGCCTGGGGTTCTTTCCCATCAGAAGTGCAGATCAGGAACCCATTTCCTTTGCGTGTTTGTGTCCTTGAGTTTTGTCACCACGCACGAGGAGTTACAACTTAGCGTTCCGCATTTTGTAGCTGAAGGCCTGCGGCCGAATGTTCAGAGCTAGTACATTGGTTAGAGACTTGAGTAGTTCGGATCTGCACCTGCGGGTGACTGCCGATGCTCAGAGCCAGTGACTAGTTAGATACTTGAACAGTTTCGCCCCTACACCTTCGAGTGTTTCTTTCTGATTGTACTCCCTAAGGATTTTTCCCCTGAATGCCAAAGTGAAGTTTTGCTACTTCGTGTAAGCCTTGGTTGTAAATTCAGGTTACGCTGCAGCAGGTGCCTTGAGGGTGACCCCTGTAGTATTTCTGGGAATGACAAGTGCCTGAGAATTCAAACTCTTCAATAGACTGTTGTTGTGTTACTGGAATGTTTCTCAGTGAGTCCTTCAGTGCGGACCTGTGTTCTCTGCGCGTTTTGTGAGTTGAGAGTGTTGTTCACCGCGTCTGAGTGACTTCGATCCGAAGTAGGTAGTCCAAATCGGGTTTCCTACACTAGCAGCAAGCTAGTGGAAGCGTTGTAAAAGCCGGGGTTGGAAGCCACTGCCCGCAGCTTCGCCGAGTGTACTAGCGAGAGATTTTCCCCCCTGAAATCTTGAGTAGAGGTCCTAACGGATCTCTGGGTTGTGTTTCTGTAGTTTCAGGTGTGTGTGTGTGTTACGCTGCACTGTGCGACCTCCGAGTGCGCTCCGAGTGGACACTTGCAGTATTTCTGGGAGTGACAGTCGCCTGAGAATTCAAACTCATCAATAGTCTGTTAAACGTGACACTTTGTACCCTGTGTGTTCCTCTGTCCCTGTGGGTTCGACCTTTCTACCACTATATTGCAGTTTTAGCCTTTAGTGGGTTATTACAATCTTACATCGAGTTAGTGCGCAGGCGGACTCGCACTAAAGTCCACACCAGCAAGCTATTAGCTAGAGTGGACCAGGAGTTGAGGGACTTGAAGGAGAAGCATGAGTGCTTGTGGGGTCAGTACAAGCTTAATCAGAAATTCTACAAGCACTCCGAGAAGATGAAGGATGAGAAACTGGGCGAGCTCACCAAGGAGCAGGTGAAGGTCAAGGAAGCACTCAACTCTGAGCAGGCCCAGAATCGGATTTTGTCATAGGAGCTCGTGCGACAGACGCGGTTGTTGGAACAATGTCAGCTCGCACGGCAGGCGGATGAAGAGTTAATCCGCAGGTTACAGTCAGAGTGTGGCGAATTGAGAGCGCAACGTGCTGAAGCCGAATCGCAATTAGTGACGATTGAAGAGGATCGCAGGAAGGAGGCGGATCGCACGAAGGTGGAGACGGCGAGGCGAGTCGCCCACTGTCTAAAAGGGCTACGCCCACTGGGAAGTGAAGGCACAGGAGAAACTCACACTGCGTGAGTTTGAATTGCGCGCAGCCGGGTTGTTGTCAGGCGACAGTAGGAGTCGGCGGAAGGTAGCGAAGAAGCTCGAGGCCTTTCTGTCGAAGGCACAGGATACCATGTCCGCCCTCGAGGGGGAGGTGTCCGCGGCGTTGCAGCGGTTGGGACTGCGTAGTCGAGCGGAAGAGTGGCAGGGTAGGGAGTTAGTGCGCGGCAGTCGGCCGCGCAGGAGACGTAGTACAGGTTCCGCGGAGTGTAGTGTAGCGTGGTTCCGTGCAGGCGTGTAGCGTAGTGCAGTGTAGTGCTAGTTAGGACTTAGAAGGTATAAAATAGTTCCAGGCGTTTTGCCTGGGGTTCTTTCCCATTAGAAGTGCAGATCAGGAACCCATTTCCTTTGCGTGTTTGTGTCCTTGAGTTCTGTCACCACGCACGAGGAGTTACAACTTAGCGTTCCGCATTTTGTAGCTGAAGGCCTTCGGCCGAATGTTCAGAGCTAGTACATTGGTTAGAGACTTGAGTAGTTCGGATCTGCACCTGCGGGTGACTGCCGATGCTCAGAGCCAGTGACTAGTTAGATACTTGAACAGTTTCGCCCCTACACCTTCGAGTGTTTCTTTCTGATTGTACTCCTTTGGGATTTTTCCCCTGAATGCCAAAGTGAAGTTTTGTTACTTCGTGTAAGCCTTGGTTGTAAATTCAGGTTACGCTGCAGCAGGTGCCTTGAGGGTAACCCCTGTAGTATTTCTGGGAATGACAAGTGCCTGAGAATTCAAACTCTTCAATAGACTGTTGTTGTGTTACTGGAATGTTTCTCAGTGAGTCCTTCAGTGCGGACCTGTGTTCTCTGCGCGTTTTGTGAGTTGAGAGTGTTGTTCACCGCGTCTGAGTGACTTCGATCCGAAGTAGGTAGTACAAACCGGGTTTCCTACACTAGCAGCAAGCTAGTGGAAGCGTTGTAAAAGCCGGAGTTGGAAGTCACTGCCCGCAGCTTTGCCGAGTGTGCTCGTGAGAGACTTCCCCCCTGAAATCATGAGTAGAGGTCCTAACGGATCTCTGGGTTGTGTTTCTGTAGTTTCAGGTGTGTGTGTGTGTGTGTGTGTGTGTTACGCTGCACTGTGCGACCTCCGAGTGCGCTCCGAGTGGACACTTGCAGTATTTCTGGGAGTGACAGTCGCCTGAGAATTCAAACTCCTCAATAGTCTGTTAAACGTGACACTTTGTACCCTGTGTGTTCCTCTGTCCCTGTGGGTTCGACCTTTCTACCACTATATTGCAGTTTTAGCCTTTAGTGGGTTATTACACATTGATCCCATATCGCTCTATAAGCACTTTCCAGCTATTAGCTTGAAACCCTGTAATGATTGTACGGATTGAGTATGAAGTAGAAAGGTTTAGGGTTTAGGGTTCGGGTAGGGTTTAGGGTGGGTTTAGTGCAGAAATCAAATGCAGGGTCAAATCAGCCATGCAGAAAGATGAAGCAAGAAACTGTTACATGGAGACTGGTCGAAACAACTGGAGAACTCGGGACGACGTGAGACGTATGTGGCTAAGTCCAGGCAAAGCTCAAGCCAAGAGGCTATCCAAAATGCGTCATTTCCCCGAGCTTTCTAGAGGAAGTGGTGGCACTCCGTGGGTTGAGTCCCCAAGGACTTCCAGATTCCTCTCAGTCCTTGTATGAAGAACGTCTACATATCTTCAGTTAACTCAAAAGGTATAGTCTCTGGCAATTTTTATGTTCTTCCAACATGACGAGTTAGGGCTAAAGTTTTGTTTGGGTTGGAATCTTCATGAAGATGGCTGCATAGTTCTTATGGGAAAGATGCATCGGGTTGAATGACGAGCGAAAGGATGACAAGACTGAAACCATCGGTCAACTATCAAAAGTGATTGGACAGCTAGAGCTGCAAAATACTTTGGCAAAAAGAGGATGAGCAGAAAGCAAAGTAGGCATATGTGGACATGAGTCAACTTAATTCTGGAAGAAGTCTAGCTAGTCGGGGCATAGAACTACTTGCTGCAACAGCAATTTGGATATGTCAAAGGGTATATTCAAGAGACTCGTGTTGAATGGCAAAGCAAGTTGGTGGCATTAGTGAGTAACTGTGCTTAGTATTTGCATGCTCGTGTGATCATGCAGAGTATAGGATGCATGGAACTCGTTCTTGTCAAATAGATAGACAATTTGACGTAGACATACAAGACTCATCAATTTGAACAGTGCTCATATATCCTATTTGCAAGACCTGATTTTGAACTATAAATGTAGTCTGAAGAAGAGGAAGGCTCACGCCCTTCATTGTGCGTTACCTATAGAAGTTGTAACTGAAAGAACTTTAAACGGCTAATCATCGTGATTTTATTTTTGTGATGTGAGTTATTCCCTTTTCCATCAATATAATAAAGTACATTTCAGTAATCACTGCAAAATTACATTCAACGGCTTCGTTATAGCGTAAATTTCTGAATTGAGCATCTGTATCCAGATTTTTGGCAGAACTCTTTACACTGAGATTGTACACAGCGTTTTACAAATGCGTAAATTCGCATTTCCACCTTCAAAAACATCGCGTTTCTTTCTCAAAGCATAAAGTAGCATTATAATTAATAACATGCACATATTTGCTCGTCAAAGAATTCAAGGCTAAAAAAGGAGGGAAAGGTACATACTATTAAGTATACAGCAAAGTCAGAAGTATTTCATCAGCTTCCTCCATTATTTATTGGATATGCAACAAGCCTCGTGCATTCAATAAAATTTGTGGAAAAAAAAAGGATTTTGAAATTTTTTTCTCAAATAAAAGGGCCTTCAATTTAGAATAATCTTAAAGAGTCGACTCAGAGACTTCCAATGCGCCATACAATATGCAATGAGAACCTCTAAAATTGTGGTGTACAGTTTTTTTGAATTTTGGATAAAAGAATAAATTTGAAGTGTATTAGAATATGTACATATAGGTTCATAATCGTTGGAGTTAGAAGGTATAAGTAAATTGGATAGTTAGTAGTTAAGGCTAGATGGAATCCGACTTTGGAGCCTTCGGCCGAAGATCTTTGGACTTTGGTGCAAATATATTCGGCGATATAATAGACAAATTTTTGGCGAAGACGACCTGTTACAATTTGAATTCGCCAAAGACCAAAAAGTAACTACTAGCATTGCGAGTGCCTATTCGCGCGTGTGCGAGGACCGTTAGGATGTTGGGAGAAAAGGACGCGAAGTGGGAACTTCGCACTGACATTGTGCGTGAGTGAGACTTGGACTCAGAGAACTTGAAGACTATCATGCAGGACATGGCGCGCTAGTAAAGTATCGGGACCAAAATTGATCTCGCTAAATGTGCCTGATAGAGAATTACGGAAGTATAGTATGGAGTTGATCACAACGCGACTTGATTTCTTTATATGGGATTGGAATTGCGTTTTGGCAACGCTTTGTCAAGAATGGTTAGACAAGAACAAGTATGTGGGTACTGATCTTCGCGGTAATCCTTTGCTGTAGACGATTGAGCATTGGACGCGCGTCTTAGGGCCATGCGCGGGCAAGGAAAGGGATTTAATCTTTGAAAAGGAGAGCATCAGAGTGACGAGGGCCGAAGAGGCGACGTTCGCAAAGCTTATTAGGAAACCTTGATCAAGCACAAACGGCTTGAGCACTGACAAGTACTGTGATCCAGACAGATGCGCGGTGTCGACATCGTTGATGCATATCTTGTGGCCGCAGCGAACCACATATGTGACGGGGTGACAAGTCGGGTTTATAGAGAGCTGTACAAGGAAAAGCGATTCACTGAGCAAAAATTTTCTAGAACATGGTTTGAATCAGCGTGAAAGACAAATTGGGTTCATGTAATTTACCGTGGACCACGGTAAATTACATGACGCCGGTCTTGGTTAATTTCTATCGCGGGATGGGATTGTTGACCAGGAGTGAGCATCAAAAATTTTCTAAGGAAAAGGAGATTCAGGAATCAGACGAAGACGAGGGGCCAGGCGAGAAGTAAACTCGAATTGAAGAGACTACGAGAGATCCAGCACGAGTTCCAGTTTGCGTGAAGGTGGTCACGGCGAAGGATGTGCTTGAGAGACAACCGGCGAAAAGATAGAAGGTGGCAGATTCAAGTGTTGATGCACGAGGTCTGGAAGCAGGAATGATGAAGTCAGTCACAACACGTTTGAGGTCGCCAAAGTTACATGCTAGACCATAGAAGAAGGCACAACGTGGGGTGGTAGTGCCAGAGAGCTCAAATAGTAGTGTAGCTATGTTAGAGAGAACCACATCTTTGGCAGATGAGGAAGCAGTGCGGAAAGATGATCTTCAGACTCTTGAGTGTCAACCTTTGGGGATGTAGGTTGAGGGACCTTAGGGTTAAGAGGTGAGATCTTCAGAGGAGAGGGCAAGGACTTCAGGTCAATGTCTTTGGCCTTTGGAGAAGGAGTGAGTGTCTTCGGAGCAAAGAGGTAGATCTTCGGAAAAGTAGACGTGCCGGAGCCGATCACTAGCGAAGAGCATGCAAAGGAAATTACTCTGAGTGAGGAGATACCAGAGTAGGTAGTAGAGAGGATTGGAGTAATAGTGAAAAAATCCCAAGAGATTCCTTCGGGTAAGGTGTCTTCGTGGACAGCGGATCCAGAAGTCGAGAAGAGTTCTTTGGCGGAAGAGCCGAAGGAGGTAGTAGTTACTTTTCTGGATTTCTTGCCGGACAGTGTGGTTTTCTTGCTGAAATACTTAGACGGGAAGCGAGAGAAGTACGCGGTATCGGAAGAAGCCGGATTCTATGTAGAGCTGTTAAGGAATAGGATCTGAAGCAAGAGAGCAGCTTTGGTGAAGAACGCAGAGGATGTTCTGATAGTGGTAGGAGAGTGTGCGGCAGTGACTCCAACTCTGAAGGTGCGTGAGGAGCAACTTCGGGCAAAGTAAATGGAATGCAAAGTTCTTCGGAGGGAATTAGTCAAGGAGAAGTAGCTTTGTGAGGAGGAAGAACTGAGAACCGAAGGTCTTCGGCGAGAGATTGCGCCGATGAAGATGGTGACCATGGATCTTTGGAGAAGTATCGAGGCACGCATGAAAGCTGTGGTAACACACTTTTTGTTTTTTTGCAGAATTTAAACAATTATAGAAAACTAGTACCGAAGCAGTGTTTGTAGTTAGAAAAGGGTACGATAAATAGAGTGGATTGATGAGATCGTCACGAGGTCACGAAGAATCACGTAGTCGGATGTACCAACGCCAATGTCTTCGGCGCCTTCGGCAAAAGCCCCTTTTCTGAGGTGTCTGTACTCACGCGCTTCCAGCGTATAAGGAAGCTACGCTTCCGGCGCAGACACCTCAGGAGGAGGTTTTGCTAAAGACGTCAGGAGAAGGGCCCGGACCTCTGAAGGCGTCCGACCATGAGTGCGCCTTCGGCGATGCGCCGCTGGCGCGGAAGGGGAAAACCTTCATAACTATCGGAATACACGGTAGATCCAGTTGGTTGAAGTCACATTAGAAAGAGCTCGGGACGCTCGTTCTAACGAGCCCAAGAGCGTCGGAGATGGATCAGGGACGGAGAAGTTATGAGCGTCGGAAAACTCGTAGCCGGACATGCGCCGTTCGCGCTAGGGTTCACAGCTGGAAAGGATTCCCGTACGCCCTCGGCGATGCGCCTTCGGCGGGATTACGCGCTCATAGGAGGAAACCAACTCAGAGTCGGAAGCGCCTTTGGCGGCTGTTCATGGAAGGAAAGCGCCGGTCGGATGTACGCCTCCGACGTGGCGCTGACGGCCGGATGCGCTGGCATGAGTTGCGCTGGCGGATATGCGCCGTCAGCAATGGACGAGGCATAAAGGACAAAATAAGCGGTACGACTGCGCGCCAGCGTAATTCGCTCCGACTAGATGTGCGCCTCCAGCAAGGCGCCGACGGATAAGGAACGCACCAGCGGCGACACGCCTCCGGTGATGGACGGGTTAGGAAAAGACAACATAGCCGACGTATACCCTGCGGCGGACTCGAGTCCGGAAGGTGGCGGCGGCGGGAGAATTCAACATTCACGCATGCGAATGCGCGCAGTGCGGAGACGTGAATTCCCGCATGCAAAGGGCGAACCGTTAGGCCGTATAGCCGGCTGCGTACGTTGTAACCAGTAAGAACGTTGGACGTTCTTGAATTCGGAGAAGAAAAGACTGCGCTCCAGTCTCATTCTCTCATTCTTGATTTTGCGATTTCCAGTTTCCAAGATCACGCGCAAGGGCGGAGAGACCTGCAGTGAGAGGAGAGAATGCGGAGACGAGTTGCGCGAGGATCTTGACAGGCCTTGGAGAGAATTGCGAGTAGCGAACTTGAGCGTGAGCGAAGAGAGAGTGAGCAGTCAGTGCTTGAGCGGCCGACGCGCAGTGGCGATTGTGAGAGAGCGAGCGAAAGGGAGAACATTTGTGTGTGCAGGAAACGCAATGTCGAAGGTTCCCCACCTGCGAGTGTCTCCACTCAGGGTGCCACAGATCGGTCTACGCGCATTTCAAGATGTGCTGCTGGGGCTGAAGCTTGATTTTCTCCTGTGGGGGTGGAACTGGACATGTCCGGAGATGGTGCGCGAGTATCTGCAGGAGAGACACAAGCCCTCTCGCGGATTCCGTCCACATCCAGAAAGATGGGACATTTGTAACTGGGCGCAGGTGTTGGGCAGGTGTGCCGGCGAGGAAGGGGATCTCCTCTTCGAGGCCGATAGCGTGAAGGTGTCCCAGGAGGAAGAAATCTCCTACAATGAGCTCTTCAAAGTTGCCAGGCATCCCAAGAACGGTTTCCGGACACGGGATTACAAAGATCGATTGCGGAGAAATGTCGCGACTGCATTGCTGCAGATATTGCAGCCGACCAAGACCGCTTACATGCATGGTTGGCAGGTAGAATTTGTGGAGCTAGTGTTGTCAGGAGCTCCAGTGCATTGGGCACGGCTCCTGTGGAAGGTGACGCGCCAACATGCGCAAGAAGAGAAAGGAGGAACCCTCAATCATCTATCGCCTTACCTGATCGTGTTTTATCGGGCGATGGGATGTTTGACAAATTCTGAGAAAACACGGTTTCCGCAGCTGACCCGGAGCTATCCAGGTAGATACTCGAGGGAGGCCGAAGTAGACACGGATCCGGACGAGGAACCTGCCAGTCCGCCTCCGGCTCCGGCTCCAGCAAGAGTAGCAGAAGAACGTCGAAGTGAGCGCATTCCGCGAAAGCGGAAGTGGGATGAGAGACCTGAGGACAGGCAGCCGGAAGTGCCAGCTGCGCCGACTCGTGGTCGGCCCACCCCCGAGCCTCACAGTCGACCAAAACAGAGGGCACGCAAAATGCCAACTGGTACTGAGGAGACCGGGCGTACTCCGATCCGGCGGAATCTCACACAGGAGGAGATAATCGCGCAGATTCTAGGGAAGACGACAAATACCTCTGCACAGAAGGCCCCAATGCCTTCGGGAGGAGATGGACGGACTGACAGTCGGCCGACTACGAGTCGGGCGACTGAAGGCCGACAAGCGAAAGGAAGGCCAACTGAACGGCGCGTTGAACCGGACAGCAGGCCGGAAGCAGAAGAGAGTTTGGCTGACGAGCCAACAACCCTCAGAGGGTCGTCTTCGGCGGAAGGCACTTCTGGGAAAACGCCACCAGCAAGCAGGCCAAGTGGAGTCAAGACGCGCAGGATGTATCCGACTCCCAGTCGGACAACTGCTGGTCGGCCGACTGCGAGACGGACAGGGCCGGCGACCAGTGTGCGGACGCCTTCGGCGGACGCACCTTCAGCGAAGACACCTTCCGCGCAGATTGCGCCGGAAGGGCAGGCAGCAGAAGTGGGCGGTGCAAAAGTGACAAGAGTCACTGCGGCGTCGACCCCTTCGGAGACCGAAGATCGAGCCGGAACAGGGGCTCAAGCAGTGAGATCTCCCACTGCCCTGGATATTTTAGCAGGCAGTGGAGCAGCAGTCGCAGCGGAAGCTGCTGCGCGCCACAGTTCCAGAGAGTCGCCAAGGGATTCGGTGGCGACTGAAATCCTCGAGACTGAGGATAAGATCGAGTCGGAATTGCAGGAAGAGCGGAGACAAAACCACGTCCTAGCAGCCGAGCTTGCGCGCCAGACGCGCGCCTTAGAAGAAAGTCAAAGAGCCCGCAAGGAGGATGAGGAGTTGTTGCGCAACTTGCAATCCGAGTGCTCGGATTTGAGGGCACAACGTGCGGAAGCGAAAATGCAGCTAGCAGAGGTGGAAAGCAGCTGCAGGGCGCGAGGAGAGTTGGCGACACGGGTGACCCATTGTCTAAAAGGATACGCCCATTGGGAGGTGGCAGCTCAAGAGAAGATCACACTCAGGGAGTTCGAGCTTCGGGCGGCGGCATTGACGGAGGGTGACAGTCGGAGTCGGCGGCGAGTGGCGAGGAAATTAGAAACCTTCTTGTCGGGTGCGCGCGACACTATGGCGCACTTAGAGTCGGAAGTCACTGCAGCGCTCCGACGCCTGGGGTTGCGCAGCCGGTCGGAAGACTGGCAAGGTAGAGACAGCGAGCGGAGCAGTCCGGCGCGCAAGAGGCGCAGCACCGGATCAGCCGAGTGCAGTAGAATAGTTTGGTTTCGCGCAGATGTTGCGAGTAGTAGATAGGATAGCGTAGTGCTAGTTAGGACCTTAGAGGGTATAAAGTAGATCAAGGCGTTTTGCCTTGGGACTCTTCCAGTTTCGGAAGTGCAGATCAGGAACTCACTTTCTTGGCGTGTTTGTGCATTTTGGTCCTGGCACCACTTAGAGAAGCTGCAGCATAGCAAAGTTACCGTATGTTGTAGTTGAAGGCCTTCGGCTGAATGTTCAGAGCTAGCACCCGGTTAGAGACTTGAGTAGTGCGGATCTGCACCTGCGGGTGATTTCTGATGCTTAGAGCCGGCTGCGAGTTAGATACTTGAACAGTTCTGTAATAACCCACTAAAGGCTAAAACTGCAATATAGTGGTAGAAAGGTCGAACCCACAGGGACAGAGGAACACACAGGGTACAAAGTGTCACGTTTTAACAGACTATTGAGGAGTTTGAATTCTCAGGCGACTGTCACTCCCAGAAATACTGCAAGTGTCCACTCGGAGCGCACTCGGAGGTCGCACAGTGCAGCGTAACACACACACACACACACCTGAAACTACAGAAACACAACCCAGAGATCCGTTAGGACCTCTACTTCAAGATTTCAGGGGGAAAGTCTCTCAAGAGTACACTCTGCGAAGCTGCGGGTAGTGACTTCCAACTCCGGCTTTTACAACACTTCCACTAGCTTGCTGCTAGTGTAGGAAACCCGGTTTGGACTGCCTACTTCGGATCGAAGTCACTCAGACGCGGTGAACAACACTCTCAACTCACAAAACGCGCAGAGAACACAGGTCCGCACTGAAGGACTCACTGAGAAACATTCCAGTAACACAACAACAGTCTATTGAAGAGTTTGAATTCTCAGGCACTTGTCATTCCCAGAACTACTACAGGGGTTACCCTCAAGGCACCTGCTGCAGCGTAACCTGAATTTACAACCAAGGCTTACACGAAGTAGCAAAACTTCACTTTGGCATTCAGGGGAAAAATCCTTAGGGAGTACAATCAGAAAGAAACACTCGAAGGTGTAGGGGCGAAACTGTTCAAGTATCTAACTAGTCACTGGCTCTGAGCATCGGCAGTCACCCGCAGGTACAGATCCGAACTACTCAAGTCTCTAACCAATGTACTAGCTCTGAACATTCGGCCGAAGGCCTTCAGCTACAAAATGCGGAACGCTAAGTTGTAACTCCTCGTGCGTGGTGACAGAACTCAAGGACACAAACACGCAAAGGAAATGGGTTCCTGATCTGCACTTCTGATGGGAAAGAACCCCAGGCAAAACGCCTGGAACTATTTTATACCTTCTAAGTCCTACTAGCACTACACTGCACCACGCCATGGTGCGAGCCGCAACAGATCCCACACCTGAGGAGTCGGCGGCTGGCTTCCCCTCTAACTTACAACCTAAATCTAACCCTAACCCTAAATCTGAATCCTAAGCCTACTGTACAGAGCCGCCAGCGCCTTACCATCCAAGATCTGAGGCTGAAAATTTGCAGGCATGCGTGGCCGGCCGAGATCAACGGCCCCACAAAATTTCAGATCCATCCGACCGTCCATCGCAAAGATATGGGCCCCGCAAGATCTCTGAACCTAGGCCAAAATTCCTTCTCCAAAATCCGAGGACTGTGGGTCCCACGCGTCCTACACGCAAGCCGCCTACTCGCAGGCCGCCTTGGGCCGAAGGCCCCTCTAACTGTTAACGCCGAAGGCCTCACGCCTAACCATGATAGCCGCTTTCGACGCTCATAACTCATTGACGCCTTATCCGTTTCAAGAGATCTTGGTCTCGTTGGAACCAGCTCGTCGAGTTCTTTCCAACGAGACCCGAATCAAGTCAAACCGCTAAGAATTGAGAAAGTTATGTCGGTTTTACTCTTCCGCCGAAGGCGTTCGCCTATCCACAGTCCGTCCGCGGCGATGACCTGGCTGTCCGCGGCGCTGAGCTGTCCGTCCGCGGCGATGACCTGGCCGTCCGCGGCGCTGAGCTGGCGCAGAAGGCGCCGTACACTTTCTACCTCACAAGGCGCATTTCTAGGGCCCAAGGCGGATTTCCCGCCGACGCCGAAGCGCCTGTGCACAGGCGAACGCCTGTGCGCAGGCGAACTTCCTTCGTCCGCGCATAGGACAAAACTTTCTTCGCTTGTGCGCAGGCGGAAAGCTGAGTATCTTGCGACCTTCATAACTCCCGGAATTCTCCTCCGTTCGTGGCGTTCTTGGGCTCGTTAGAATCAGCGCGTCGAGCTCTTTCCAACGAGACCCTAACCAAGTCGAGGCGTTGCGAATTGAGAAAGTTATGAGGGATTCACTCTTCCGCCGAATGCACTCTCCCGCATCGCCGAAGGCGTTGACCCGAAGGCGTCTACCGCCCAAGGCGCATCTTCCGGCGGTTCTTCCGCCGAAGGCGTACCGCCAAAGTCGCTCTACCGCCGAAGGCCCGTCCATCAGTAACTTCCGACACTCATAACTCAGTGATCTCTCATCCGTTTCACAAGTTTTTGGGCTCGTTAGAACCAGCGCGTCGAGTTCTTTCCAACGAGACCCTAAACAATTCAAAGCGTTACGAATTGAGAAAGTTATGAGTGATCTACCGCCGAAGGTGCTCGAAGCGGATCCTGCAGCATGAACCGCCCGTTCCGTCCCAAGCGTCCCACTGTGGCCTAAGCCCAAAACCCCTTGACTGTCCTCGATCCTCTGGTTTCGCGTACCGATTACTATTTACAGCTACTGCCGCGGTACTTACTATTCAAAAATGTTTTAGTTCCGATAAAAAACAAAAAGTGGGTTACCACAAGTTCCCCCTTACTCCTTCGAGTGACATATCCTGATTGTACTCATGCGGGAAGTTTCCCCTGAATGCCAATGTGAAGTTTTATTACTTCGTGTAAACCTTGGTTTGTAATTCAGGTTGTGTGTGTGTTACTAGATCGTGTCTCAGTTAAGTTCTCAGTCGGGTCTGCACTCCCTGCGTTTGGTGTGAGAGTCGAGGGTGACATCCACGGCGTATGAAGAGGCTTCGTTCCGAAGTGGGAAGTCCAGTCCGGGTACCCTACGCTAGTTCCTGGCGGAAGGGCAGTAAAAGCCGGAGTGGGAGGCACTACCTGTAGAACCTCTGAGTGAACTTTTGAGACACTTTCCTCCTGAAATCCGAAGCGGAGGTCCTGACCGACCTCCGAGTTGTGCTTTTTGCCAGTTTCAGGTGTGTGTGTGTGTGTGTGTTGAGTGACCACGCTGTACCGTGCATCCTCCGAGCATCCTCCGAGTCAAGATCCTCCTCCGAGTCGAGCCTCCGAGTCGAGCACTGCAGTATTTCTGGGAGTGACAGTCGCCTAGAATTCAAACTCTACAAAAGTCTGTTAAACGTGACACTTTTACTCTGTGTGTTGCCTCTGTCCCTGTGGGTTCGATCTTTTTACCACCATACTGCAGTTTTAGCCTTTGGTGGGTTATTACAAAAGCGCACAATGTGGAGTCGCAAAGTGTGAATGAACTTACAGCGAGTTTGACAGAGATCAAATGTAGAGTAAAATTGGATGCAGATTGCGATCGGTTGCGAATCCAATTGAAGATGGTTGAGAAGCAGTTAGCGATGTCACAGACAAGAGCAAAAGCGGAAAAATTGACGGTTTGGCAATTAAAAGAGCATACGACCGACAATTTGCGATTACGGGTTGAACGATGTCTTTCCGATTTTGTCGAGTGGGAAGTTCAGACGCAAAAGTTAGATTAGTGAATTCTTTCTCTTTCTGGTTGAAAGAGGCAAGGGAGAACTTAGAGTTAGAGATTTTAGGAGTTTTGTGTAGGATAGGAGAAGACAAAAGTTCAGCGGAAGTAGTAACCGCTGCGTCGGCCGATTTCACACCTGATGATGGCTCCCCAGCCGGCTGAATTGTCAAGGTGTTCATTGTGAATAAAGAGGCCCAAGGCTTTGAACTTGGGGAACTTTTCTATTAATCTATTTGTCTCAACTTTCAATCTGTGTATATCGTGCGCGTTTGTGAGATTGTGTGTGTTTGTCATCGTGCACGGTGCGCTTTAGTTTGTCGTAGATACCGCATCTAAAGTCGCGAGTGTCAGATTTGAACGTTACGAGTATGCCTGGGGTTGCTCGGGATTTAAGCAAGTTTGAATTCGGGTATTTGATGCAGTCGGCTTAGAGTGCAGTTTTGCGAAGTTTACCCAATATAATATCAACCTTAGGTTTCATAGTGTATCTTGCATAAAAGTGCAATCTAATACACAAAACATCTTCATCAATGATAAAATAATATTAAAAAAATTAAGTTTTTGAAAAGAACAATATCCATCATGCTCCAAAGTGAAAATTTCATCATTGAACTCAGAGCATTGATAAAACATCAAGCAGCCACATCAATGAAGCAAAATGCATTCATAACAAGCAAGTATGGAGTAAATCAGGTATATATGTCTAAAACGACATTTTATATTAAGAAATATCTATGCCCATTCAATTTTTGTGTCACTATCAAGAAAAGACATATAATTAAATTTATGGGTATGCGTTAGATTTTATTTTTTTAACTTCTAGATATAAACTGTTAAAATTCAATCTTAAAGTTGAAAATACTAAAATATGTATATATTTTTAAATTAAGTTAACTTTCAAGCTGACAGCTTCTAATTTTTGTGCTTTGGCTTTGATACTTCAGCTTTTGGTAGTTAATCTTTGGAGCTGTAGCTATTTTTGTTTGACATTTTGATACTTCATCTTTCGCACTTGAGCTATGGAGCTCTTGCTGTTTTGGCTTGTCAACTTTGAATTTTCAACGCTTTGTCTCTTTGTCCTTAGAATTTTAGCTTTTGCAATTTGACTTTTCCCCTTCAGCTTATTTAATTAATCAACTCCGGCATTTTGACAAGGTTTTTGTTCACCTTTTCAGCGCTGTAGTTTTTTTATTTATCAACTTTGGCACGTCAACACTTCTGTTTTAACTATCTGAGGGCGTCAACTTTGACATTTGCTTATGGGAAATGTAGACTCTAGCACTTTGGCTTGTACGTTTAACCTATTTCGGCTCATTGGTCCAAGGACTATGACAATTTTCATACCTTCTGGTATTAGCACTTTTGGCTTTAACACTTTGGCTTTGGCATGTTTGTTTTATCATTTTTTTTTGCAAAAATTGGCATTTTTGCACTTTTGTTATCTATAGCTTTGAGCGTTTGATTGTTTCAACTAGCAATCTACAGAAAGATGATTCATGTTGTCATATTTAGCAAAAGATATTGTTCCAAAATGATACCAATGTTAGCACAGATGTTTTTGATGATGGAGGCCGAATCTAAAATCTTGGAACAGAAGCTGATTACAAAGAAAGTTCTATCGAACATCAGTTTCCAAATATTAATGGATTGCATCAAATTTGGCATAATTTAAACTACTGGTTTTCAATAATATTGCATGTCATTGAAGTTATATGTATCTCAAGCCTTATGATTACATACAAGATTTATCATGAAATTTAATTGGTATAATATCCGTCATGATTATTTAGATATCATATTATGGACAAAGTCTCTAAGTAGAAACTACGAAGATGATAAGTACATTTTAAAACCGTAGTGGTTGTTCATCGTTACATTTACAAGAACTCTTGATGGGCATTGTATGGAGCCCAGATCCACGCATGGCAAGTTTGCAACTAATCAAATTGTTCAAAAACACTAAATCTAATTCTTTCATGTTAGAGGGATAGAAGAGCTAGAAGTCTGCCTTGTAATGGGTGGTTTGAATCCAAATGCATGCAAGTGAGGGCAATATTGATGAATAAATCTTTGAATAATTCAAGTCAGGTTATTATTACAAGCCTTTACAAAGTCTTTAAAGTATTAAAGACGAGCTTTCTCGTGCTGAAAGCAAGAGTACTTCACAAGAAAGCTCATTGAGAATACCAAATCATTTTGAAATTGATTAGCAGTACGGCTTTTGTTGATAATTGTTTGCCATAAAGCTCTATTATTTTCCTTACGATAGATGTATGACAAGTTATGAAGTAATATCTTGCTGATTCTCTAAAGAAAAGTTTAAGATTCAACTTAGAAGATTAGCAAATGATGAATATAATAACGTGGATTGTCTTTTCATTGATTCTAAAAAATAAGAAGGAGATTATATTAGACCGATACTCATTAAAATACTGGATGATAATGGTATCTATTGTTTTTCTTAACCTGGTCGCTACAAAAGACTATTCAATTCACATATCAGGAAAGAAGTACTTGATGACAAACTATCGCACTATTATGGTAGTCACTGTTGTTTGGGAAATTAGTGGTGTCCAAATTATAGACATAGTATTTCCAAAAGATATCACAGTTCTAAGCTGATTTTCCCCAAACATACAACATCATCAACCATGTCTTGACCTTGCATGTTTTATGGAAAAATCTCATGATAATAATGAAAGCTCTATTTGCGGCTTCATCAATTTCTAGAAAAATTTTGACATTGTATCTCGTATCTTGAACACAACATCATATGGGAAACCTGCAAGCCATTTTTGTTTCATCTAATCTCCTAGTAGCTGTGGCTAGGTTGCAACATTCTGTTTGAGCCAAGATCAATGATTCAAAAACTCAAGAAATTTTGAGAACCATCGGAGTCATTCAAGATTTGTCTCAATTCCCTGCTCTATTTAAAGATTTCATAGATGATGTAAAAAAGTGGTTGGAGTAATGTGAGATTAAATGTTTCAAGCTTTAGAAATTTTTCATCAAAGCTCTATAACATCTTATTACTAGCAAGTATTGGCATTGGTTTATAAAAATACCTCAACATTTTGATAAGATTTTGTACCCAAAATTAGATGAATATTTATATAAAGAAGTGTGAAGTCATTATAGTAAATACTAGAATTAAGTTCTTGTTCTTTTACAAAGATTTACAATCAGAATAAGTTGAGAGTTACAAATATCTAGGCATTGTGTGGTACCCCACTTTTGGCAATTTTGAGGAAATTAAAACATTTTTGGAAAACTGTACCCTGGCAGCATTGTAAATAGCCTTCAGTACATCAAAACGGAGTGAATCCGGAAGATCGCGGGGATTCTCGAGGGATCTTGTAGAATCTAGGATTTGGGGTGCAGCAGTAAGGACAGGCACCACCCTCCCTAAGAGCTCTGCAGTTAGGACCCCTACGACGCAAGGCGCAAAACCCGCCTTCGGAGGTTGCGTCCGCGGCGGTAGGGAAATCCTCCATAATTAGGTCAACCCTCGGGCGCCTTGACCAAGTTAGAGTCTCGTGGGAAAGAGCTCGACGCATTGATTCCAACGAGTCCAAGAACGCTTGGAACGGAGGAGGACTTAGGGAGTTATCACTATTGGAAGATACGGAGACGGTCGCCTTCGGCGGAAGGAGTTCGCCACCGGCGGGAATTCCGCCTACGCGGAAGGAGGAATCAAGTTTTGTCCTATGCGCGGACGAAGGCGTTCGCCTGTGCACAGGCGAAGTAGGGTTTGGGGAGGCGCGAAGTCCGCCTACGCACAGGCGTTCGCCTGTGCACAGGCGCTTCGGCGTCGGCGGAAAATCCGCCTTGGGCCCTAGAAATGCGCCTTGTGAGGTAGAAAGTGTACGGCGCCTTCCGCGCCAGCGCAGCGCCGCGTACGGCGGAAGAGCCGCCAGAGTAATCAAATCTGTACGGACCATGCGGACGGGACGGGTGGATGCGCTCTTGGACGGACGGAGTTGCGGCGGCGGAAGCGCCGACGAAGAAACAAGAAACGGACAGACTGGACGGAGACGGCTGACCACGGTCAACGCCTCCCGCGCCAGCGCGACGCCGCGCACGGAATTCGCCTGCGCACAGGCGAGCGCCTGTGCACAGGAGGATGAAGTTCCGCGTCGGCGGAGAATCCGCCGAGGAGTCTGCTTGCGCACAGGCAGGAGTTGAACTTTTGTCCGACATGCGGACACACGCGTCAAGGCAGAGGGGGATTGGCCGAGGGGCGGTACGAACAAGTGTACCGCGCAAGGCGGAAAACTCGCCTTCGGCGCTACGCTCCCATGTCCGCGGGGTAATACGCTCGCGGAGTTCAAATCCGCCAATTCGAGCGTGAGAGTTTAATCGGCAACGGCGGAGCGTGAAGCCGCGCGTGAGAGCGGAGACCGTTCCAGCGTAGAGCCGGCGCGGCCATCAAGTGAGACGTTCTCCACGAGCAAGAGCCGACCATGACATTCGACCGGGCGGCGGAGAACGTCCCATTCTTGAATTCGCGATTCCAATCTCTTGTGCGCGCTGCGCGCATCCATCTGCTGGTTGCTAAACATTCTCGACGTCGCCGCACAGGAGATTTCTTGTTGATTGAGGGAGGAGTGAATGCGCGTGATTTGGAATTGAGGGCGATTAGAGTTTGCCGAGAGAGAAAGGAGCTCGGGCGGTGCGGAAGTAGAATGAGCGGGCGAGCGAACCCCAGGAACGCAATGACGAGACCGGGCAGATTGCGGATGGTGCCACTTCGCCTACCACAGAACGGGTTGCGCGCTTTCGAGGAGCGCTTAATAGCAAGAAAGCTCGATTTCTTGCTATGGGGATGGAACTACATCTGTGCGAATATGGTGCGCGAGTGGCTAGAGCCACAGGGACCACCCTCGCGCGGATTGCGTCCGCATGTTGATCGGTGGACGGTCCAAGATTGGGCGCAGGCGTTGGGAAGATGTGCTGGCATGCCAGGGCATCTCCTTTTCGACAGTGAGAGCATCAAGGTGACCAAGCAGGAGGAGGCGCAATTTGTGGAGCTGTTCAAGACCGGGAGGTCTACCAAGAATGGGTACAGGACCCGTGATTACAAGGATCGATTTCGCCGGACTTTGTCCGCGGCGCTGATGCAATTACTGCAGCCACACCGCGCCTGCTACATCACATTGTGGCAGGTCTCTTTTGTGGAGTGCGTCATCGAGGGAACTCCAATCCACTGGGCGAGCATCCTGCACAGGTGTAATAACCCACTAAAGGCTAAAACTGCAATATAGTGGTAGAAAGGTCGAACCCACAGGGACAGAGGAACACACAGGGTACAAAGTGTCACGTTTTAACAGACTATTGAGGAGTTTGAATTCTCAGGCGACTGTCACTCCCAGAAATACTGCAAGTGTCCACTCGGAGCGCACTCGGAGGTCGCACAGTGCAGCGTAACACACACACACACACACCTGAAACTACAGAAACACAACCCAGAGATCCGTTAGGACCTCTACTTCAAGATTTCAGGGGGAAAGTCTCTCACGAGCACACTCGGCAAAGCTGCGGGCAGTGACTTCCAACTCCGGCTTTTACAACGCTTCCACTAGCTTGCTGCTAGTGTAGGAAACCCGGTTTGGACTACCTACTTCGGATCGAAGTCACTCAGACGCGGTGAACAACACTCTCAACTCACAAAACGCGCAGAGAACACAGGTCCACACTGAAGGACTCACTGTGAAACATTCCAGTAACACAACAACAGTCTATTGAAGAGTTTGAATTCTCAGGCACTTGTCATTCCCAGAAATACTACAGGGGTTACCCTCAAGGCACCTGCTGCAGCGTAACCTGAATTTACAACCAAGGCTTACACGAAGTAGCAAAACTTCACTTTGGCATTCAGGGGAAAAATCCCAAGGAGTACAATCAGAAAGAAACACTCGAAGGTGTAGGGGCGAAACTGTTCAAGTATCTAACTAGTCACTGGCTCTGAGCATCGGCAGTCACCCGCAGGTGCAGATCCGAACTACTCAAGTCTCTAACCAATGTACTAGCTCTGAACATTCGGCCGAAGGCCTTCAGCTACAAAATGCGGAACGCTAAGTTGTAACTCCTCGTGCGTGGTGACAGAACTCAAGGACACAAACACGCAAAGGAAATGGGTTCCTGATCTGCACTTCTGATGGGAAAGAACCCCAGGCAAAACGCCTGGAACTATTTTATACCTTCTAAGTCCTACCTAACACTACACTGCACTACGCTACACGCCTGCACGGAACCACGCTACACTACACTCCGCGGAACCTGTACTACGTCTCCTGCGCGGCCGACTGCCGCGCACTAACTCCCTACCCTGCCAATCTTCCGCTCGACTGCGCAGTCCCAACCGCTGCAACGCCGCGGACACCTCCCCCTCGAGGGCGGACATGGTATCCTGTGCCTTCGACAGAAAGGCCTCGAGCTTCTTCGCTACCTTCCGCCGACTCCTACTGTCGCCTGACAACAACCCGGCTGCGCGCAATTCAAACTCACGCAGTGTGAGTTTCTCCTGCGCCTTCACTTCCCAGTGGGCGTAGCCCTTGAGACAGTGGGCGACTCGCCTCGCCGTCTCCACCTTCGTGCGATCCGCCTCCTTCCTGCGATCCTCTTCAATCATCACTAATTGCGATTCGGCTTCAGCACGTTGCGCTCTCAATTCGCCACACTCTGACTGTAACCTGCGGATTAACTCCTCATCCGCCTGCCGTGCGAGCTGACATTGTTCCAACAACCGCGTCTGTCGCACGAGCTCCTCTGACAAAATCCGATTCTGGGCCTGCTCAGAATCGAGTGCTTCCTTGACCTTCACCTGCTCCTTGGTGAGCTCGCCCAGTTTCTCATCCTTCATCTTCTCGGAGTGCTTGAAGAATTTCTGATTAAGCTTGTACTGACCCCACAAGCACTCATGCTTCTCCTTCAAGTCCCTCAACTCCTGGTCCACTCTAGCTAATAGCTTGCTGGTGTGGACTTTAGTGCGAGTCCGCCTCCGCACTAACTCGATGTAAGATCCCGGCTGAAGTGGGTCGGCGTATTTATCGACCTTGCGATCCAAGTACCGCAGCAACGGAATCACCTGCTCAGAGAGCGCCGCCGCCGGCGCTCCAACAATTTCCTCCTCCTCCTCCTCGGTGTCTTCTGCTCCTGACATTTCTTCCGTGGAGCCTCCGTCGTCATCATCCGAGTGGAGAATTTCAGTCGCCATTGATTGCGTCGGCGACTGCCCCGAGTGGGGCTGCACGTCCTCGACGTGTGCTGCCTGCGAAGGCACGGCTGCAGCCTCGCTGCTCGTCGCCAAAATGTCTAAGGCGGAAGGCGAATGTACCCGAGCGGCATCCCCGTCGCTTACTTGTTGATTGCCTCCCGCGTCCTCTCTGTCTCCGTCGTCCGCCGCCGAAGGCGGTCGAGCGGAGGGTGGCTGCGCGGGGTTTGATTGCGCATCGCGCATCGGGATTTCATCCCGCGGACAGTCACTCCGCTCCTCCGTCTGCTGCTCCCTTGATCGGTCCGTGGGGGCTGTGCCCGGCCCGTGCGCAGGCGCATTTGCCGGCGCCTTGTCCGCCGCGGGCGTAGCGCCGCGGACATCTATCGCCGAAGGCGACATGGCCGGGGGCCGCACGCCCGATGTTCCTTGGCCTATAGGCCCTACCGCCGAAGGCGCATCTATCGGCGGACTTCCCGCCGATGGTGCGGCCTCCGCACGCTCTCTGCTCGTATCTCCTCGGCTTGAAGGCCCTGGCGCCGAAGGCGCAAATTGCGGCGCGTGGTGCGCCGGAGGGTCTGGCCCCGAGGGCCGGTGTCTCGTAGGCGGTTCTTCCGCCGGCTCCTTCCCCTTCCTACGTTGGAACGGGGGTGATTCTTGCCTGTGCACAGGCGGCACGTGCGGAGGTGTCCTGTGCACAGGCGACCTGTGCACAGGCGACCTGTGCACAGGTGAGCGCCTGTGCACAGGCGGACTGCTCCTTCCCACGCGTAAGCGTAGATCCACGTCCACTTGTGTTCGCCGGTCCGCGGAGGCTCGTCCGTCCGCGGAGGTTCGCCTGTGCGCGAACGGAACATCTGTCCGCATCGCACGTGGTAACTCCGGAGGCCCTTGGCCCCTAGGCGGCCTCTCTCCCGACGAGGTTGCAGCGTGGCCCGTTGCTCCTGCGGTCGTCCGCGCTTCCTCTCGCCTCTCTGGCGACGCACTTCCTATCTCCGTCGCAATCGTCGCCGTGTCCGCACTGTCAGCTGGTAACACCAGTCTGCGTGCCTTCTGCTTCGGCCGACTGTATGGCTCGCACAGCGGCCGCGGTCGAATGGGAGCAGAGGGTTCTTGATGCTGCTCCTCTTCAGACTCTTCCCTCCATCGCCGCTTCCGCGGCACTCGCGCTGCAGGGGTGTGTCTCCCTTCGTCCCTCCGTCTTGATGGGGTAGAAGTCGGTGACTCCTCTGCATCAGTGTCGACCTCGTTCTCCCGCACATACTTCCCGGGATGGTCGATGAACAATGGCGGAAAATGTTCAAGCTCCGCCGCTGTTAAACAATTCCGCTGTCGATAAAAGTTGATGAGGAAAGGAGAAAGATGGTTTAGAGTTCCCCCCTTCTCCTCAAACGCGTGCTGTCGCATCACCCTGTGCAGGATGCTCGCCGAGTGAATTGGAGTTCCCTCGATGACGCACTCCACAAAAGAGACTTGCCACAATGTGATGTAGCAGGCGCGGTGCGGCTGCAGTAATTGCATCAGCGCCGCGGACAGAGTCCGGCGAAATCGATCCTTGTAATCACGGGTCCTGTACCCATTCTTGGTAGACCTCCCGGTCTTGAACAGCTCCACAAATTGCGCCTCTTCTTGCTTGGTCACCTTGATGCTCTCGCTGTCGAAAAGGAGATGCCCTGGCATGCCAGCACATCTTCCCAACGCCTGCGCCCAATCTTGGACTGTCCACCGATCAACATGCGGACGCAATCCGCGCGAGGGTGGTCCCTGTGGCTCTAGCCACTCGCGCACCATATTCGCACAGATGTAATTCCATCCCCATAGCAAGAAATCGAGCTTTCTTGCTATTAAGCGCTCCTCGAAAGCGCGCAGCCCGTTCTGCGGCAGGCGAAGTGGCACCATCCGCAATCTGCTCGGTCTCGTCATTGCGTTCCTGGGGTTCGCTCGCCCGCTCATTCTACTTCCGCACTGCCCGCGCTTCTTTCTCTCTCGGCAAACTCTAATCGCTCTCAATTCCAAATCACGCGCACTCACTTCTCCCTCAATCAACAAGAAATCTCCTGTGCGACGACGTCGAGAATGTTCCGCAGCCAGCAGATGGATGTGCGCAGCGCGCACAAGAGATTGGAATCGCGAATTCAAGAATGGGACGTTCTCCGCCGCCCGGTCGAAGGTCATGGTCGGCTCTTGGTCGTGAAGAACGTCTCACTTGATGGCCGCGCCGGCTGTACGCTGGAACGGTCTTCGCTCTCACGCGCGGCTTCACGCTCCGCCGTCGTCGATTAAACTCTCACGCTCGAATTGGCGGATTTGAACTCCGCGAGCGTGTCACCCTGCGGACATTGGGGCGTAGCGCCGAAGGCGAGTTTTCCGCCTTGTGCGGTACACTTGTTCGTACCGTCCCTCGGCCAATCTCCCTCTGCCTTGACGCGTGTGTCCGCATGTCGGACAAAAATTCAACTCCTGCCTGTGCGCAGGCAGGAGCCTCGGCGGATTCTCCGCCGGTGCGGAACCTCATCCTCCTGTGCACAGGCGTTCACCTGTGCGCAGGCGAATTCTGTCCGCGGCGCTGCGCTGGCGCGGAAGGCGTTGACCGTGGTCAGCCGTCTCCGTCCAGTCTGTCCGTTCCTTGTCTCTCCGTCGGCGCTTCCGCCGCCGCAACTCCGTCCGTCCAAGAGCGCATCCACCCGTGCCGTCCGCACGGTCCGTACCGATTGGATTACTCTGGCGGCTCTTCCGACGTACGCGACGCTGCGCTGGCGCGGAAGGCGCCGTACACTTTCTACCTCACAAGGCGCATTTCTAGGGCCCAAGGCGGATTTCCCGCCGACGCCGAAGTGCCTGTGCACAGGCGAACGCCTGTGCGTAGGCGGACTTCGCGCCTTCCCTAACCCTACTTCGCCTGTGCACAGGCGAACGCCTTCGTCCGCGCATAGGACAAAACTTGAATCCCCCTTCCGCGTAGGCGGAATTCGCGCCGGTGGCGAACTCCTTCCGCCGTAAGCGACCGCCTCCGTTTCTTCCAGTAGCGATAACTCCCTAAGTCCTCGTCCGTTCCAAGCGTTCTTGGGCTCGTTGGAATCAGTGCGTCGAGCTCTTTCCAACGGGATCCTAACTTGGTCAAGGCGCCCGAGGGTTGACCTAATTACGGGGGTTTCCCTACAGCCGCGGACGCAACCTCCGAAGGCGGGTTTTGCGCCTTGCGCCGTAGAGATCCTAACTGCAGAGCGCGCAGGGAGGGTGGTGCCTGTCCTTACTGCGGCACCCCAAATCCCAGATTCTACAAGATCCCTCGAGAATCCCCGCGATCTTCCGGATTCACTCTGTTTTGATGTACCGAAGGCTATTTACAATGCTGCCAGGGTACAGTTTTCCAAAAATGTTTTAATTTCCTCAAAATTGCCAAAAGTGGGGTACCACATGCCCCCCTCCTCAATTGTGAGCGCCCACGCGAACACTCACATGTGGTATTTCTTCAACCGCCACCCGTTCACTCGGGTGCCTAACAAATCGCCGGCCAGGTCCGCAAGTTGGATGGATCCATTCGGGAAGACTTCGACAACCCTGTAAGGTCCCATCCACCTTAGGTGCAGTTTGCCTGGGAATCTGGCATGCCTGCTGTCGTAGAGTAATGCCAAATCACCCGCCTGCAGGAGTACCGGTTTGATCTTTTTATCGTATCTCTCCTTTCGACGGAGCTGGATTTTCCTGGTGCGATCTTCGGCGTCTCTTCTCCTCTCATCCAGCAGCGTGACCTCCTGTAACCTGTAGAGCTGACTCTCCTCTGCGCCCATCCTCTGCAAATCCAACGTTCGTTGGGTGGGTACTTCAAATTCGATCGGGAGGATCGGGTGTTGCCCATACACCAGAAAGTATGGTGTCTGTTTGGTCGTGATCTTCTCAGCTGTGCGGTACGCCCATAGAGCGGCTGCTAGCTTCGTATCCCAGTCGTGAGCGTGATTCACCGTGACCTTGAGTAGTATTTTACACAGCAGACCATTGGACTTCTCCGTCAGTCCATTTGCCTTGGGATTGTATGGAGTAGTCTTCCGGTGCTTGATGTGGAAATACCGTGTCAGATCTTCGATGATCTGATTCAGAAAATGCGTGCCCCGGTCGCTGACTAGCTCTAAGGGACATCCGTAGCGTGTGATGATTGACTCAAACAAGAATGTTGCCACTGTGGCAGCATCATCCTTTCTGGTGGCTCTGGCCTCTACCATTTTGGTGGCATAGTCCGTTGCTACCAGAATGTAGCGCCTTCGTGTACTTCTAGTCACTGGTTGTATCGGCCCTACAAAGTCAATACCCCACTTTTCGAACGGTGCTAGAGGCATGATGGGAGTCAGGGGCCAGCGTGTTGTAGGCGTCGGTCTCCCCGTCCTCTGGCAACTGTCGCACTTGCGGATGTAATCGTGAACATCCTTAAACATGGTCGGCCACCAATACCCCGCATTTAGGATCTTTGTGACCGTGTTCCTGGTGGCATAGTGTCCACCCGCCTCCTCTGTATGCATCGCACTCACTATTCTTGGTACCTCTGATTCCTCCAGGCATCTGCATAAGCGCTCATCTGCCATCTTTTTGAACAAAACCCCCTGCTGGAGTTGGTACGGGCCTGCCTTATGAATAAAGACAGTTCGCTGTTCCAAATCCATGCCTTCGGGACACTGGAGGGTTAGCAGATATCGATACAGGTCGGCATAGCGGGACTCATGTCCTGCAGACAACTGAAATAACTCTTCATCTGGAAAATCGTCCACCAATTCCTCCTCTGTCGGCTGTGTCCATAATCGGGACAAGTAATCCGCATTTTCGTGGTGCACCCCTTTCCTGGTCTGGACTGTGTAGGTGAACTCTTGTAGTAACAACACCCACCTGGCGATCCGACCGGATAGGTCGGCTTTCTTGACTAGGTGTTGCAATGCGTAGTGGTCCACATGGAACACAAACTCGTAGCAGATTAGGTAGTGACGGAACTTTTTACAGGAGTACACCATCCCCAACGCTTCTCTCTCCGTCGTGGTGTACTTCCGCTCTGCTAGAGACAGCTGTCGGCTCGCGAAGTAGATCGGGTAGTCCTTTTTGTTGTCATCCTTTTGACTTAGTACTACACCGATGGCGAATGCCGAGGTGTCAACGTAAACATGGAATGGTCGATTCCAGTCTGGACTCCTTAGTACGGGAGCAGTCGTGAGTTTCGCTTTCAGAGCTTCAAATGCTGTCTGCTGGTTCGCACCCCAAGCATAGGGCTCGTCCTTCTTCAACAGCTTGGTCAGGTCCGCCGCCAGTACTGCATACAGGTGTATGAATCTTCGGTAGTAGCCCACATGTCCCAGGAATGCTCGCAGCTCTCTTAGATTCGTGGGTGGCTCAAGCTCGAGTATAACCTTGACCTTCTCAATGTCCACCGCAATGCCGTCTGCCGAGACCCGATGACCCAACAAGATCCCACTAGTCATGAAGAAAAAGCACTTCTCGGGATGCAGTGATAAACTGCTCTCTCTACATTTATCGAAGGTCTGCTTCAAGTGACTTAAGTGTTCAGACCGCTTCCCAAAGACACAGAAGTCATCTATGAATATTTCCAGGAACTTCCTCAGTTGTTCCTGAAAGATATTGGTCATCATCCGTTGAAAGGTGGCAGGCGCGTTGCACAGACCGAAGGGCATCTTGTGGTATGCGTAAGTTCCCCAGTCGGTTGTGAACGTAGTTTTATCCTTGTCCTGTTCACGGATAGACACCTGATTGTAACCTGAGAACCCATCCAGGAAGCTATAACATTCATGTCCTGCGACATGGTCTAGAATGGCATCCGTGAATGGTAACGGGTGATGATCCTTGCGTGTTGCTGCATTCAACTTCCGGAAATCCTGACACACTCGTATCTTACCCGTCAACTTCTTGGGTACGATAACAATCGGCGACACCCACTCGCTGCTGAGCACAGGGTAAATAATTCCAGCGCTCAAGTACTTATCTATCTCCTCTTTAACTAGCAAGGAGTATTTTGGGTTGAGGCGATACTGGCGCTGTCGTATGGGTACTGAGTCGTCCAGTAAATCGATACGGTGTTCCCCATACCGTGCAGGTATCCCCTTCATGTCTTCGATCTTCCAGGCGAAGACGTCGACATAATGGCTAAGGAATGCCTGTACTTTCCTTAGCTCGTCTCCTCTCACTGCGCTTGATACCTTCAAGCACTTGCCGGGACTGAGTTGTACTTCGTGACAGTCACTAGGGTCGACAATGCCCTCAGTGTGACTCGTCTCACTCCTTCCCAGTCCCACAGTTAACTGCTATTCGTCTTCCGGCTGAATAGCTTCCGGCTCTTCTTCTTCTCCCACCGAACAGCAGGCAACGAATCCCACGAAGTAATCGGATTCGGTACCACTGGAATCCGATCGCGCGGTCGACTCACTGTCCTCGCCCGATGTGTAACCTGCACTTGTCGATGGGGTCTCTCCTTCGTGCCTGACCCTATTCCAGGGCACCGTAATGGTTTTGGTCGGTTCCGAAGGATGAGGAAACTTAAGGCGATGCCTTCGCCAATCACATCTGACTTGTGCGCCATATAGCCATGGTCGCCCGAGCAGAACGTCATAGCCCTGCTTCATCATCGGTTGAAGGATGATATACGTCAACCGAAAGTCCGCACCCCCGATGATTGTCTTGACATTGCGCAGCATACCTGCAGGCATTCTCCGCGTCTGATCCGCTAATCTCAACACACGCTTCGAGGGTTCGTATTGACTGAACCCCAAGGCTCTCGCTGTATCCTCCGTCATTATGTTGACTCCTGATCCGGAGTCGATTGGCACTCTGCGTACACAACATCCTGCTATCTCCACATCGATCTCGGGTGGCCCTTGGTCTTCGCTCTCCACTTGATATACTTGAGAGGATGTGGATGCGCGCGGCTTCCGCGGATGCCGTAGCGAAAGCATCAACATTCTCCGATACGTCTTATTGTCCTCCAAGAGCTGCTTGAACGTGATGTTCACTTTTCGACTCCCGAGATCTTCGACCAAGTCATAGTGGGCGCGTTGGGTCGCCGGGGTCGGCGACGCTCTGCGAGGTTCCACGGTGGCTGCCAACTTCGCCCCAAGGGAGGATGTCAAGTCTGGCCGCGGCGGGTCCTTGTGAGTGCGGATCGCTTCCTTCAACAGGTTGGCTACCTCGTTGCGGATATCCGGAGCATAGTCCCGTTTCAGTAGGCGCACTGGCTCGTCCTCGACTGCTGTCTGGGGGCGCACTGCTGGTGCCTCTCGCGTAGTCGAAGACTTCCGAGCAGGTCGCAAGTCAGACTTGCTGGATGTCTTCTCCTTTCCTTTTCCCGTCCGGTCGTCGGTTCTCCGTTCGTGCTTGCGAGTGTCACGCTCTTGCTCCTTCGATTTCTTGGAACTACGAGTTTCGACCCGTGCGCACATAACCTCTTCAGCCGGCCATTCTTCGTCTTCGCCATCCCCGTCTGAACCTACTTCGACCTGGTTAACTTGGACGTCCTCCTTGGCAGGAGTGTTCACAAATCGTACCGCTGGCCGAGGGACTGGTGGCTGATCACACTCTGGCGCAGTATGCCCGATCTTCTTGCAATTACTACATGTCGGAGCATAATCGTTTCGCCTCTTTGGATGGGGACACTACGGTGAGAAGTGCCCAACTTCCCCGCAATTATAACAAGCTCGCGGTGGCGGTGGGTCAAACGTCCCTGGAGGTGCTCTCCGCCTCACGGGTACTGTAGTGGCCCGATCCACCGGAATATATCGTGGGACTTGCATTGCTGAAACTGCAGGAGGGGTAGGAACCGACTGGACGGCGTAGGCTGTTTCTTCGCTAGCCTCTCCATAGTACTGAGGGTGCTCTCCATAGTACGGTTGGGCCCACTCTACTGCGTTGACTGGATATGACGGACGGGTGGTAAGGCACTCGGTGTTTGCATGTCCCACCGCCCCGCACGTAGTACACCATAAGTTCGCTCGCACTCTCCCGGGTGATTTTCGGCGATCATGCCCGCCTACCACTTGAACCTTG
Source organism: Marchantia polymorpha subsp. ruderalis (assembly GCA_037833965.1). Lineage (NCBI taxonomy): Eukaryota > Viridiplantae > Streptophyta > Marchantiopsida > Marchantiales > Marchantiaceae > Marchantia > Marchantia polymorpha. The sequence goes on along the minus strand of AP031352.1, from coordinate 2,480,379 downwards.
AGATCGGCGAAGTCCTTCACCAGGGTCTCCATCTTCGAGGCTATATCTCCCGGCGCTCTGTCCGTAGTCACTCGTCGGGTGCCCTTTTTCTTCGCTGACCCATGCTTCCTCCTCTTCTTCTCCTCCTCCGACGATGAGGTTTCCTCTTCTTCGGATGAGGAACGGTTCTCGTCCGAAGACGATTCCTCCGATGACGGAGTTGTACCTCTACGCCGTCTTCGCCCTCCCTTCGGTTTTCGCTCTTTCGACTCCCGTCTCTCTCTCCCTCTTCGGTTGAGAGTGGAAGTTTCGAAGGCTTCCGCCGATGCAATCACATCCTCAATAGTGTCGCACTTGCTGCGTCGGCAAAAAGTCTCCATCTCCCGAGTTAAACCGGTCACGTACCAATCCACAGCTTGTTGTACCGAGAAAGGGGACCCTGGTCCTGTTTTCGGTATTCTGTCGAGGAGGTCCAGAAATCTCTCAGTGTAGTCACGCAGACTCTCCTTCTTCTCTCGCTGCAAATTACGTAACTTTGTCAAAACCCGGCTGTCGTAGCCGAGCTCGCGAAAGCGGCGAAGGAACTTCTCCTTCAACTGGGCCCATGTTGTCAACCCAGTCGGATCGATGCTCTCGTGATTGTACCAGCTCCTCGCTTTCTTCCGCAGAAGGCTTGGAAAGATCCTTAGTCGGTCGTCGTCTACGATCTCGCGATTGGCTATAGACACCGATTCGAACAACTTGATGTATGAATCTGCATCGTCGTCATCCCCACTCCCTTTGTACTTCGGGTAGGAATGTTTAGTAATCGGCTGAGGTAGCCGCACATTGGCTTGTCCGTCCGCCATCGGTGTGTCTGTCGACGGTTCTCGGGCGGTCGGTTCTACTTCACTAGGTGGGTCCGTGCAAGGAATATCTAGTAGAACTGTAAGCACCAAGTTTGGTTCCGAGTCGCCGAGGGTAGGTTCCCCAAGGGTGTCGGCCGAACTAGGCTTAGGTACTCTTTTTGGTGTTTTCTTGTTTTGACGCCGTGTCTCTTCCACGGCCTTCTCTGAATCTCGTCGGAACTTGCGGACAGCTCTAGCACTTAGGTTGCTCCCGCCAGCCCCAGTCGACATTCACCGAGCATGGCTGCTCGTAAAAACCCCGGTGTTGACGCAACTGTCCCCGGCAGCGGCGCCAAAAAAGAAGTTGTCGGCTTCTTATGTAATAACCCACTAAAGGCTAAAACTGCAATATAGTGGTAGAAAGGTCGAACCCACAGGGACAGAGGAACACACAGGGTACAAAGTGTCACGTTTTAACAGACTATTGAGGAGTTTGAATTCTCAGGCGACTGTCACTCCCAGAAATACTGCAAGTGTCCACTCGGAGCGCACTCGGAGGTCGCACAGTGCAGCGTAACACACACACACACACACCTGAAACTACAGAAACACAACCCAGAGATCCGTTAGGACCTCTACTTCAAGATTTCAGGGGGAAAGTCTCTCACGAGCACACTCGGCAAAGCTGCGGGCAGTGACTTCCAACTCCGGCTTTTACAACGCTTCCACTAGCTTGCTGCTAGTGTAGGAAACCCGGTTTGGACTACCTACTTCGGATCGAAGTCACTCAGACGCGGTGAACAACACTCTCAACTCACAAAACGCGCAGAGAACACAGGTCCACACTGAAGGACTCACTGTGAAACATTCCAGTAACACAACAACAGTCTATTGAAGAGTTTGAATTCTCAGGCACTTGTCATTCCCATAAATACTACAGGGGTTACCCTCAAGGCACCTGCTGCAGCGTAACCTGAATTTACAACCAAGGCTTACACGAAGTAGCAAAACTTCACTTTGGCATTCAGGGGAAAAATCCCAAGGAGTACAATCAGAAAGAAACACTCGAAGGTGTAGGGGCGAAACTGTTCAAGTATCTAACTAGTCACTGGCTCTGAGCATCGGCAGTCACCCGCAGGTGCAGATCCGAACTACTCAAGTCTCTAACCAATGTACTAGCTCTGAACATTCGGCCGAAGGCCTTCAGCTACAAAATGCGGAACGCTAAGTTGTAACTCCTCGTGCGTGGTGACAGAACTCAAGGACACAAACACGCAAAGGAAATGGGTTCCTGATCTGCACTTCTGATGGGAAAGAACCCCAGGCAAAACGCCTGGAACTATTTTATACCTTCTAAGTCCTACCTAACACTACACTGCACTACGCTACACGCCTGCACGGAACCACGCTACACTACACTCCGCGGAACCTGTACTACGTCTCCTGCGCGGCCGACTGCCGCGCACTAACTCCCTACCCTGCCAATCTTCCGCTCGACTGCGCAGTCCCAACCGCTGCAACGCCGCGGACACCTCCCCCTCGAGGGCGGACATGGTATCCTGTGCCTTCGACAGAAAGGCCTCGAGCTTCTTCGCTACCTTCCGCCGACTCCTACTGTCGCCTAACAACAACCCGGCTGCGCGCAATTCAAACTCACGCAGTGTGAGTTTCTCCTGCGCCTTCACTTCCCAGTGGGCGTAGCCCTTGAGACAGTGGGCGACTCGCCTCGCCGTCTCCACCTTCGTGCGATCCGCCTCCTTCCTGCGATCCTCTTCAATCATCACTAATTGCGATTCGGCTTCAGCACGTTGCGCTCTCAATTCGCCACACTCTGACTGTAACCTGCGGATTAACTCCTCATCCGCCTGCCGTGCGAGCTGACATTGTTCCAACAACCGCGTCTGTCGCACGAGCTCCTCTGACAAAATCCGATTCTGGGCCTGCTCAGAATCGAGTGCTTCCTTGACCTTCACCTGCTCCTTGGTGAGCTCGCCCAGTTTCTCATCCTTCATCTTCTCGGAGTGCTTGTAGAATTTCTGATTAAGCTTGTACTGACCCCACAAGCACTCATGCTTCTCCTTCAAGTCCCTCAACTCCTGGTCCACTCTAGCTAATAGCTTGCTGGTGTGGACTTTAGTGCGAGTCCGCCTCCGCACTAACTCGATGTAAGATCCCGGCTGAAGTGGGTCGGCGTATTTATCGACCTTGCGATCCAAGTACCGCAGCAACGGAATCACCTGCTCAGAGAGCGCCGCCGCCGGCGCTCCAACAATTTCCTCCTCCTCCTCCTCGGTGTCTTCTGCTCCTGACATTTCTTCCGTGGAGCCTCCGTCGTCATCATCCGAGTGGAGAATTTCAGTCGCCATTGATTGCGTCGGCGACTGCCCCGAGTGGGGCTGCACGTCCTCGACGTGTGCTGCCTGCGAAGGCACGGCTGCAGCCTCGCTGCTCGTCGCCAAAATGTCTAAGGCGGAAGGCGAATGTACCCGAGCGGCATCCCCGTCGCTTACTTGTTGATTGCCTCCCGCGTCCTCTCTGTCTCCGTCGTCCGCCGCCGAAGGCGGTCGAGCGGAGGGTGGCTGCGCGGGGTTTGATTGCGCATCGCGCATCGGGATTTCATCCCGCGGACAGTCACTCCGCTCCTCCGTCTGCTGCTCCCTTGATCGGTCCGTGGGGGCTGTGCCCGGCCCGTGCGCAGGCGCATTTGCCGGCGCCTTGTCCGCCGCGGGCGTAGCGCCGCGGACATCTATCGCCGAAGGCGACATGGCCGGGGGCCGCACGCCCGATGTTCCTTGGCCTATAGGCCCTACCGCCGAAGGCGCATCTATCGGCGGACTTCCCGCCGATGGTGCGGCCTCCGCACGCTCTCTGCTCGTATCTCCTCGGCTCGAAGGCCCTGGCGCCGAAGGCGCAAATTGCGGCGCGTGGTGCGCCGGAGGGTCTGGCCCCGAGGGCCGGTGTCTCGTAGGCGGTTCTTCCGCCGGCTCCTTCCCCTTCCTACGTTGGAACGGGGGTGATTCTTGCCTGTGCACAGGCGGCACGTGCGGAGGTGTCCTGTGCACAGGCGACCTGTGCACAGGTGAGCGCCTGTGCACAGGCGGACTGCTCCTTCCCACGCGTAAGCGTAGATCCACGTCCACTTGTGTTCGCCGGTCCGCGGAGGCTCGTCCGTCCGCGGAGGTTCGCCTGTGCGCGAACGGAACATCTGTCCGCATCGCACGTGGTAACTCCGGAGGCCCTTGGCCCCTAGGCGGCCTCTCTCCCGACGAGGTTGCAGCGTGGCCCGTTGCTCCTGCGGTCGTCCGCGCTTCCTCTCGCCTCTCTGGCGACGCACTTCCTATCTCCGTCGCAATCGTCGCCGTGTCCGCACTGTCAGCTGGTAACACCAGTCTGCGTGCCTTCTGCTTCGGCCGACTGTATGGCTCGCACAGCGGCCGCGGTCGAATGGGAGCAGAGGGTTCTTGATGCTGCTCCTCTTCAGACTCTTCCCTCCATCGCCGCTTCCGCGGCACTCGCGCTGCAGGGGTGTGTCTCCCTTCGTCCCTCCGTCTTGATGGGGTAGAAGTCGGTGACTCCTCTGCATCAGTGTCGACCTCGTTCTCCCGCACATACTTCCCGGGATGGTCGATGGACAATGGCGGAAAATGTTCAAGCTCCGCCGCTGTTAAACAATTCCGCTGTCGATAAAAGTTGATGAGGACAGGAGAAAGATGGTTTAGAGTTCCCCCCTTCTCCTCAAACGCGTGCTGTCGCATCACCCTGTGCAGGATGCTCGCCCAGTGAATTGGAGTTCCCTCGATGACGCACTCCACAAAAGAGACTTGCCACAATGTGATGTAGCAGGCGCGGTGCGGCTGCAGTAATTGCATCAGCGCCGCGGACAGAGTCCGGCGAAATCGATCCTTGTAATCACGGGTCCTGTACCCATTCTTGGTAGACCTCCCGGTCTTGAACAGCTCCACAAATTGCGCCTCTTCTTGCTTGGTCACCTTGATGCTCTCGCTGTCGAAAAGGAGATGCCCTGGCATGCCAGCACATCTTCCCAACGCCTGCGCCCAATCTTGGACTGTCCACCGATCAACATGCGGACGCAATCCGCGCGAGGGTGGTCCCTGTGGCTCTAGCCACTCGCGCACCATATTCGCACAGATGTAATTCCATCCCCATAGCAAGAAATCGAGCTTTCTTGCTATTAAGCGCTCCTCGAAAGCGCGCAGCCCGTTCTGCGGCAGGCGAAGTGGCACCATCCGCAATCTGCTCGGTCTCGTCATTGCGTTCCTGGGGTTCGCTCGCCCGCTCATTCTACTTCCGCACTGCCCGCGCTTCTTTCTCTCTCGGCAAACTCTAATCGCTCTCAATTCCAAATCACGCGCACTCACTTCTCCCTCAATCAACAAGAAATCTCCTGTGCGACGACGTCGAGAATGTTCCGCAGCCAGCAGATGGATGCGCGCAGCGCGCACAAGAGATTGGAATCGCGAATTCAAGAATGGGACGTTCTCCGCCGCCCGGTCGAAGGTCATGGTCGGCTCTTGGTCGTGAAGAACGTCTCACTTGATGGCCGCGCCGGCTGTACGCTGGAACGGTCTTCGCTCTCACGCGCGGCTTCACGCTCCGCCGTCGTCGATTAAACTCTCACGCTCGAATTGGCGGATTTGAACTCCGCGAGCGTGTCACCCTGCGGACATTGGGGCGTAGCGCCGAAGGCGAGTTTTCCGCCTTGTGCGGTACACTTGTTCGTACCGTCCCTCGGCCAATCTCCCTCTGCCTTGACGCGTGTGTCCGCATGTCGGACAAAAATTCAACTCCTGCCTGTGCGCAGGCAGGAGCCTCGGCGGATTCTCCGCCGGTGCGGAACCTCATCCTCCTGTGCACAGGCGTTCACCTGTGCGCAGGCGAATTCTGTCCGCGGCGCTGCGCTGGCGCGGAAGGCGTTGACCGTGGTCAGCCGTCTCCGTCCAGTCTGTCCGTTCCTTGTCTCTCCGTCGGCGCTTCCGCCGCCGCAACTCCGTCCGTCCAAGAGCGCATCCACCCGTGCCGTCCGCACGGTCCGTACCGATTGGATTACTCTGGCGGCTCTTCCGACGTACGCGACGCTGCGCTGGCGCGGAAGGCGCCGTACACTTTCTACCTCACAAGGCGCATTTCTAGGGCCCAAGGCGGATTTCCCGCCGACGCCGAAGTGCCTGTGCACAGGCGAACGCCTGTGCGTAGGCGGACTTCGCGCCTTCCCTAACCCTACTTCGCCTGTGCACAGGCGAACGCCTTCGTCCGCGCATAGGACAAAACTTGAATCCCCCTTCCGCGTAGGCGGAATTCGCGCCGGTGGCGAACTCCTTCCGCCGTAAGCGACCGCCTCCGTTTCTTCCAGTAGCAATAACTCCCTAAGTCCTCGTCCGTTCCAAGCGTTCTTGGGCTCGTTGGAATCAGTGCGTCGAGCTCTTTCCAACGGGATCCTAACTTGGTCAAGGCGCCCGAGGGTTGACCTAATTACGGGGGTTTCCCTACAGCCGCGGACGCAACCTCCGAAGGCGGGTTTTGCGCCTTGCGCCGTAGAGATCCTAACTGCAGAGCGCGCAGGGAGGGTGGTGCCTGTCCTTACTGCGGCACCCCAAATCCCAGATTCTACAAGATCCCTCGAGAATCCCCGCGATCTTCCGGATTCACTCTGTTTTGATGTACCGAAGGCTATTTACAATGCTGCCAGGGTACAGTTTTCCAAAAATGTTTTAATTTCCTCAAAATTGCCAAAAGTGGGGTACCACAACAGGGTGATGCGACAACACGCTTTTGAGGAGAAGGGGGGAACTCTAAACCATCTTTCTCCTTTCCTCATCAATTTTTATCGACAGCGGAATTGTTTGACAGCGGCGGAGCTTGAACATTTTCCGCCATTGTCCGTCGACCATCCCGGGAAGTATGTGCTGGAGAATGAGGTCGACACTGATGCAGAGGAGTCACCGACTTCTACCCCATCGAGGCGGAGGGACGAAGGGAGAAACACTCCTGCAGCACGAGTGCCGCGGAAGCGGCGATGGAGAGAAGAGTCCGAAGAGGAGCAGCATCAAGAACCCTCTGCTCCCATTCGACCGCGGCCGCTGTGCGAGTCATACAGCCGGCCGAAGCAGAAGGCACGCAGACTGGTGTTACCAGCCGACAGTGCGGACACGGCGACGATTGCGACGGAGAAAGGAAGTGCGTCGCCAGAGAAGCATGAGGAAGCGCGGCCGACCGCAGGAGCAACGGGCCACGCTGCAACCTCGACGGGAGAGAGGCCTCCTACGGGCCAAGGGCCTCCGGAGCTACCACGTGCGTTGCGGACAGATGTTCCGTTTGCGCACAGGCGAGACTCCGCGGACGGACGAGCCTCCGCGGACAGGCGATCACAAGTGGACGTGGATCTACGCTTACGCGTGGGAAGGAGCAGTCCGCCTGTGCACAGGACACCTCCGCACGTGCCGCCTGTGCACAGGCAAGAATCACCCCCATTCCAACGTAGGAAGGGGAAGGAGCCGGCGGAAGAACCGCCTACGAGACACCGGCCCTCGGGGCCAGACCCTCCGGCGCACCACGCGCCGCAATTTGCGCCTTCGGCGCCAGGGCCTTCGAGCCGAGGAGATACGAGCAGGGAGCGTGCGGAGGCCGCACCATCGGCGGGTAGTCCGCCGATAGATGCGCCTTCGGCGGTAGGGCCTATAGGCCAAGGGACATCGGGCGAGCGGCCCCCGGCCATGTGGCCTTTGGCGATGGATGTCCGCGGCGCTACGCCTGCGGCGGACAAGGCGCCGGCATTTGCGCCTGCGCACAGGCCGAGCACAGCCCCCACGGACCGATCAAGGGAGCAGCAACAGACAGAGGAGCGGAGTGACTGTCCGCGGGATGAAATTTCGATGCGCGATGCGCAATCAAACCCCGCGCAGCCACCCTCCGCTCGATCGCCTTCGGCGGCGGGCGTCGGCGGCAGAGAGGACACGGTAGACGACCAACAAGCGAGCGACGGGGATGCCGCACGGGTACATTCGCCTACCGCCTTAGACATTTTGGCGAAGAGCAGCGAGGCTGCAGCCGTGCCTTCGCAGGCGGCACACGTCGACGACGTGCAGCCCCACTCGGGGCAGTCGCCGACGCAATCAATGGCGACTGAAATTCTCCACTCGGATGATGACGACGGGGGCTCCACCGAAGAAATGTCAGGAGCAGAGGACACCGAGGAGGAGGAGGAGGAAATTGTTGGAGCGCCGGCGGCGGCGCTCTCTGAGCAGGTGATTCCGTTGTTGAGGTACTTGGATCGCAAGGTCGATAAATACGCCGACCCACTTCAGCCGGGATCTTACATCGAGTTAGTGCGCAGGCGGACTCGCACTAAAGTCCACACCAGCAAGCTGTTAGCTAGAGTGGACCAGGAGTTGAGGGAATTGAAGGAGAAGCATGCATGCTTGTGGGGTCAGTATAAACTTAATCAGAAATTCTACAAGTACTCCGAGAAGGTGAAGGATGAGAAACTGGACGAGCTCACCAAGGAGCAGGTGAAGGTCAAGGAAGCACTTATTTCTGAGCAGGCCCAGAATCGGATTTTGTCAGAGGAGCTCGTGCGACAGACGCGGTTGTTGGAACAATGTCAGCTCGCACGGCAGGCGGATGAGGAGTTAATCCGCAGGTTACAGTCAGAGTGTGGCGAATTGAGAGCGCAACGTGCTGAGGCCGAATTGCAATTAGTGATAATTGAAGAGGATCGCAGGAAGGAGGCGGATCGCACGAAGGTGGAGACGGCGAGGCGCGTCGCCCACTGTCTCAAGGGTTACGCCCACTGGGAAGTGAAGGCGCAGGAGAGACTCACACTGCGTGAGTTTGAACTGCGCGCAGCCGGGTTGTTGTAAGGCGACAGTAGGAGTCGGCGGAAGGTAGCAAAGAAGCTCGATGCTTTTCTGTCGAAGGCGCAGGATACCATGTCCGCCCTCGAAGTGGAGGTGTCCGCGGCGTTGCAGCGTTTGGGACTGCGCAGTCGAGCGGAAGATTGGCAGGGTAGGGAGTTAGTGCGCGGCAGTCGGCCGCGCAGGAGACGTAGTACAGGTTCCGCGGAGTGTAGTGTAGCGTGTTTCCGTGCAGGCGTGTAGCGTAGTGCAGTGAAGTGCTAGGTAGGACTTAGAAGGTATAAAATAGTTCCAGGCGTTTTGCCTGGGGTTCTTTCCCATCAGAAGTGCTGATCAGGAACCCATTTCCTCTGCGTGTTTGTGTCCTTGAGTTCTGTCACCACGCACGAGGAGTTACAACTTAGCGTTCCGCATTTTGTAGCTGAAGGCCTTCGGCCGAATGTTCAGAGCTAGTCCATTGGTTAGAGACTTGAGTAGTTCGGAACTGCACCTGCGGGTGACTGCCGATGCTCAGAGCCAGTGACTAGTTAGATACTTGAACAGTTTCGCCCCTACACCTTCGAGTGTTTCTTTCCGACTGTACTCCTTGGGATTTTTCCCCTGAATGCCAAAGTGAAGTTTTGCTACTTCGTGTAAGCCTTGGTTGTAAATTCAGGTTACGCTGCAGCAGGTGCCTTGAGGGTAACCCCTGTAGTATTTCTGGGAATGACAAGTGCCTGAGAATTTAAACTCTTCAATAGACTGTTGTTGTGTTACTGGAATGTTTCTCAGTGAGTCCTTCAGTGTGGACCTGTGTTCTCTGCGCGTTTTGTGAGTTGAGAGTGTTGTTCACCGCGTATGAGTGACTTCGATCCGAAGTAGGCCGTCCAAACCGGGTTTCCTACACTAGCGGCAAGCTAGTGGAAGAGTTGTAAAAGCCGGAGTTGGAAGTCACTACCCGCAGCTTCGCCGAGTATGCTCGCGAGAGACTTTCCCCCCCTGAATCTTGAGTAGAGGTCCTAACGGATCTCTGGGTTGTGTTTCTGTAGTTTCAGGTGTGTGTGTGTGTGTGTGTGTTACGCTGCACTGTGCGACCTCCGAGTGCGCTCCGAGTGGACACTTGCAGTATTTCTGGGAGTGACAGTTGCCTGAGAATTCAAACTCCTCAATAGTCTGTTAAAACGTGACACTTTGTACCCTGTGTGTTCCTCTGTCCCTGTGGGTTCGACCTTTCTACCACTATATTGCAGTTTTAGCCTTTAGTGGGTTATTACACGAATTGAGAGCGCAACGTGCTGAGGCCGAATCGCAATTAGTGATAATTGAAGAGGATCGCAGGAAGGAGGCGGATCGCACGAAGGTGGAGACGGCGAGGCGTGTCGCCCACTGTCTCAAGGGCTACGCCCACTGGGAAGTGAAGGCGCAGGAGAAACTCACACTGCGTGAGTTTGAATTGCGCGCAGCCGGGTTGTTGTCAGGCGACAGTAGGAGTCGGCGGAAGGTAGCAAAGAAGCTCGATGCTTTTCTGTCGAAGGCGCAGGATACCATGTCCGCCCTCGAAGTGGAGGTGTCCGCGGCGTTGCAGCGTTTGGGACTGCGCAGTCGAGCGGAAGATTGGCAGGGTAGGGAGTTAGTGCGCGGCAGTCGGCCGCGCAGGAGACGTAGTACAGGTTCCGCGGAGTGTAGTGTAGCGTGTTTCCGTGCAGGCGTGTAGCGTAGTGCAGTGTAGTGCTAGTTAGGACTTAGAAGGTATAAAATAGTTCCAGGCGTTTTGCCTGGGGTTCTTTCCCATCAGAAGTGCAGATCAGGAACCCATTTCCTTTGCGTGTTTGTGTCCTTGAGATTTTGTCACCACGCACGAGGAGTTACAACTTAGCGTTCCGCATTTTGTAGCTGAAGGCCTGCGGCCGAATGTTCAGAGCTAGTACATTGGTTAGAGACTTGAGTAGTTCGGAACTGCACCTGCGGGTGACTGCCGATGCTCAGAGCCAGTGACTAGTTAGATACTTGAACAGTTTCGCCCCTACACCTTCGAGTGTTTCTTTCTGATTGTACTCCTTTGGGATTTTTCCCCTGAATGCCAAAGTGAAGTTTTGCTACTTCGTGTAAGCCTTGGTTGTAAATTCAGGTTACGCTGCAGCAGGTGCCTTGAGGGTAACCCCTGTAGTATTTCTGGGAATGACAAGTGCCTGAGAATTCAAACTCTTCAATAGACTGTTGTTGTGTTACTGGAATGTTTCTCAGTGAGTCCTTCAGTGCGGACTTGTGTTCTCTGCGCGTTTTGTGAGTTGAGAGTGTTGTTCACCGCGTATGAGTGACTTCGATCCGAAGTAGGCAGTCCAAACCGGGTTTCCTACGCTAGCAGCAAGCTAGTGGAAGCGTTGTAAAAGCCGGAGTTGGAAGTCACTACCCGCAGCTTCGCTGAGTGTACTCTTGAGAGACTTTCCCCCTGAAATCCTGAAGTAGAGGTCCTAACGGATCTCTGGGTTGTGTTTCTGTAGTTTCAGGTGCGTGTGTGTGTGTGTTACGCTGCACTGTGCGACCTCCGAGTGCGCTCCGAGTGGACACTTGCAGTATTTCTGGGAGTGACAGTTGCCTGAGAATTCAAACTCCTCAATAGTCTGTTAAAACGTGACACTTTGTACCCTGTGTGTTCCTCTGTCCCTGTGGGTTCGACCTTTCTACCACTATATTGCAGTTTTAGCCTTTAGTGGGTTATTACACATTGATTTTTCTAATGACCATAGTTGGGCATTTTACATACAAAAGAGACAAAAAGCTGGTTACAAAGCTCTCTATTCATTTTAAAATGGATATAAAAGAGCTCATCTTGTGTCTTGGAGTCTTAGAAAATTCTTAATTGATAGCTTAGTATTGCCGGTGATATTATAATATATCCAAGTCTGAAGCTCATGTTGTAAGAAAAAGAATTGGCAGCGCGTGGACAAGATGAAAAAAATCTATCTCCAATAAGAATCAGAGGTTAGAAATCAAACTTTGTATTCTGTTCTTGCACAGGCAAGTTGTATTACTCTAAAGCTAAAACTGCTTATTTGAAGATTTTCGTGGGCCACAAGTTCCATAGTGTGATTAAAGGATATAGTGATTTTATCCTCAAAGTGTAATGTGGCGAAACGCAATTGGCACTTGCAACCGATGTCGAGCATCTACAGTATCAATTTCTCGACAATATTTGAAGCAGTACAAGTATCAAAATGTAGTTTTATCAACCTCATGTTAATTCTATGCTTGTATATTGTGACCAAGTATACCTACTTGTGGGAATCTTCACGTTTTAAGATCATATTTTTGCATAACATAGGCTAGGAAATGAGGAAGTATGATGGTTCAATATTGATAGAAATGAAAAAATTTGCATGTTATGTGAGGGAGTAAATAATAAAGATGAAGAACATGTGTTTGTTACATGTGCTAGGTATAATTAGATTATACTATCTCATAAAATAGATGTGAAGAATTTGTAATACTTAATACAGCTAATGCCTTATGATCTAGGTAGTCATATTAGGGATGTACGTATTTAATGTTCAAGGGCTCCAGGCCTTTGCTAGGGGGAGATCTTTAGGATCTTTTTCCAACTCACTGAATAACTTATAATGTATATTTCAGCCTTTTGATCCTTTGAAAAACTCGGCTTGATCTATTTACCATTGTCACTCATTTACAAGGCTTTTAGTTGAAACGGTCAAAGAGTAGAAGTGCAGATGACACGAAGTGCAAGACAACAACAAAGTGATATGAGCAATGAAACAATAGGCTGAAGTCAAAGTATTGAAACATAAGTGCTAATTTTAAAAAAATTGGAGGAAAAAATGGCGATAGTAATCTATGAAATAAAGTGATAAAAATGAAGTGCAAATACTGAAAAGTTGAAGAGAAGTGCTTATAGGATGTGCTAAAGACTCAAGGAGTTTAATCTTCGAAGTTCCAAAACGTCAAGATCTAAAGTGCGGATTTGTTGAAGTCATAGTGCTGACGAAGTCAAAGTGAATCAAAGTCAAAGAAAAGTCAAAGAGTTGAGTACGAAGTACAGAAGCCCCAAAATAGTGACGCTCAATAGTGAAGTCAAACTAATAAAATGGGAATGGTAACATAAGGTAGTAAATCCAAAATACTGATGCAAAATGACCGTAATAAAGCAAAGAAAAAGTAGCACAATGCGAGCTGATCTGACTCCACTGTATTTGTCCGCTTCTGGCAATGGACAAGCTGTATATTTTAATGATACAGCATTTTGGTGTTTACAGCAAGCAGAAATTTCTTGAATGTGCGAATAGAACGAATCCTCAGATTTGAAGGAAAAATTATGCACAAAAAATCTGAGACAGTCTACAAAATTTGATTTTTTCTTATGTACCTAATATCTATTCTGAAAAAGTCACCAACATGCAAGACATGTATTCACAGAAGAAATCAAAACAAGAAGCTTCAATCTTAGTACACATGATCTGAACACGATAGGGCGGTGAAACTGGTCGGTGCACCATGACGAAAAAAGTTATGAAAAAAGAAATTTCATCCATACAGTTAATTTAGTCGAGATGAGAAAGTCTTCTGGCTTAGACTATGGAAAATAGTATGTTATGAAATAAGAGAAGTGAGAGCAGGTCCCATGTTTCAGTGAGATATCCACGATGAATGATAATAATATTGAAATGGATTCCGACACGAGATTTTGTAGTTTTGTTTCACTTGACTGTTGTCATGCAAAAAGATGCTGAAGTCATCAACGTCCCATGTTCAGGCAGAATATCCACGTCACATGAAAATAATTGAGAGATGGAATCCAAAAAGACTATTTCGTGATCACTAGGTGAAATAGCTAATTGGAGAAGCGAATACATACATTGCACTTGTGAAAATCTATATCCGTCTGGCTCTCCATTTGGGTGATCAACCTCAAAAGCAAGATCCAACACAAGGTATTTGGTTCATGATGTCAACGTTTTGGCATCAAATTAGATTAAGTTGTCTAGAATCTCGGTTAGTCAGAGATAGATAAGAATTGTGGAGATACGGTCAATGATCTTACGGAAACGTCCTAGTTTTCAATCTGCTAATAATACGCTGACCAGGTAGCCCAGCTTGTCTGTGAACCGTACGCATGGGGTCCTCCATTCCATTTCTGTACGTATCATTCCAGCGAAGGCAGAGCAGTTTCTTATAAAGTATCACGACTAGGCACTCCTCCTGCCGGCTACAGAGGTGCATGTGGGATCGATCTCAACACTGCGACAGATTCGAATAAATGCGAGTACTCATCTCCATCTACAAAGACAGTGGGAGCTATTTGCACTTGTGAGTCGCTCCACCTTAGATAATGGAGTGGGCTCAATATATCTCCCGTAAACTTTCAATAACACTAAACCCAGACTGATCCTCGGCAGCATCAACTTAAGCAGTATGAAAGATTCACTCACGCTCAATAAATGTTCATGGGGGTCAAAAGGATGTAATGCGTCAGAAGTACTATTTCTGCAAACAAAGTAAGAAGAGTTATTCAAACTTGATTTATCGTACAAAACCTCATGAACTCACACTCACTTTCATGTCGCTAAACGTACTAATAAACTCTCGGAGTTTATTAGTAGGCTTAGCTTATAACGTATTAAAACGTAAAGCTACTGACCGGAACTAGCACAACTGTTTATAATTCTATTATAAAGTAGAAGCCGACAGAACAGCACCGGGCCGCTGCGCGAACTACGCAAAAATGATCTTCCGTGTAATTTTATCACTTGTGATCCACTAGATCCGAGGTATTGACCTACTGGACCTGATATTTCAATGTCAGATCGTACAGATTAGAGAATATGTCTGGAATACACCAATAACTTAAGAAGTCTCTAGCTAATACAGTCGAAACTTGCATGATTAAAAACTTGCAGAAGTATCATGGAGGACACTGCTCGTTATCATGAAGTCCTACCTTCCCCAACAAGTATCGTTCTGGGTTTTGTATAAATAGTTCAGCCTTTCTATGCAATTCAGCGAGCTGTTTTCCAGTTCTATCTCCTCTGACTGTGATCTGATCTGTAAGTTTTGTGCTTCTGTCTAACCAGAAGCTTCTTACAGACACACAGTCAGTCCAGGAGTTTATCAAATTCCTCACCGAGGAAATTTCAAAACCTTCTCAATGGAAATGATCGGGCTCACTTTGATCTTCCTGCTGATGGTGACCATGATGGTGGGACGGCCAGTGACAGCAGCAGACCCTGACATTACTACTGATTTTGGCATCAATGTCACCTCTGGTGCCCAGCTCCACTTCACAGGCTTCAGAGATCTTCCAGAATCGGCGACCAAGCAGATCGTAATCACTTTCGCCTTTGACACACAGTTCCCGGGAGTGACTGGGCTTGGTATAGCTCCGGCCTTATTGAAGTTCGGACCTTCAGCTCTCAATTCCGTGCACCACCATCCTCGAGCGAGCGAAGTGTTCTACATTATCGACGGGGAGCTGGATGCAGGACTCGTGGACACCAAGAACAATCTCTTCACGGCTACTCTGAAGAAAGGTGATGTGTTTGTCTTTCCCAAGGGACTTATGCACTTCCAGATCAACCGAAGCAAGACTAAGACAGCCACCGTCATCGCCGTATTCAACAGCGAAAACGCAGGTCGCCAGAGCTGGCCTCCTGCTCTGTTCAATTCCAATCCTCGCATTCCCACTGACATTCTGATGGAGGCTTTCAACCTCGACGAGAACACAGTCAACCGCCTGAAACAATACGATTTTCCGAGTGAATGAGTCCAAATTATCCGGGCAACCAGGGCAGATAGGAACAGATCGTGCACATCCTGCTCATAGACATTGATAGAGGTAGAGCCATTTACTGCAGATGATGCAATAAATTTTGGATGATAGGCAGAAAGAGGTATGGTGGTTTATGTTTAGGTTCTTTATAGAGGTCGTCGTCCAAAGCAGAACATGTTTCTGAGGCACAGGATTTCAGCCGTAAGCTCTAGTCCGACCGTGACGAATATATGTATCTCAGGTACAGGTTTGTTATTGAAGATGCGGACTTTCTGCCGTCGCCAGAGTCTGATCAAGAATTATGGCATTGCATATATTTATAAAGCTTTAGATTTACGTTAAACTGTTTTGCAATGCTACACTTGTGCGAAAAGTTCGGTTTAGCACCTTGATGTTCCAGGGGAATGGGTATGGAAGCATTAGCTCAGCTAAAGTCTAACTTTTCACTAGGAGTTTAGAAAATGGGTGCCAGGACTACGCACGATGGTTAAGGTGAATCCAGTGACCATCTGTATCTTCAGATGGACGATAAATCATAATCCAGAAGATGAAAGTCCATGAAGGTCATTTTGCAAAGCAACAGAATGGTTCTGACTCATGTGCGGCTATTAATTCCGACCAGGACATACGACGTGCTCAACTATCGTCTCATTAATTCTCGATAAACTTCCGGAAATAAGAGCTCATATTATTTATCAGGGGTCACTGTAGCCATCCACGTGCACGCAAGCATGACGAAGTCAGAACAAAGTTCAAACTGTCGAGATCTAAGTTCTCATCCCCTAACGAACTCATGTCACTTTGGCATGTATCGTATTTCGATAATCCTCCATGCTTGTAACTTGAAAAATTCTCGAGTTTTCACAGTTCTTGCCACAATCTACCACGGCAGTTATAACTTCATCTGTATATACAGCCAACATATATGTATTCATCCTGCTGTAAATCTATAGCTAGCTCTAGAATTTTCAGCTTTTATTTTCAAGAACGACTCGGAGCTAAAGCATACGGCATCCTACACTCCATGTGAGGCTTCTGTCATATTCTTAGTTCATGAAATCACCTCTCTGCCTTGGAGTATGATGTTAATTTACTTCAATACATCGAACATTCTTCGATACTTTTATTGCTGAAGTGGAAATTACGAGCACTTCTTTTGCACACCGAAATTTAGCTCATGTATCATAACCTGCAGCAAATCTCCGTGTAGATATCACGCAGTACTTTGGGCCTTACCTTATTACAACATCTGGGTCTCCAAATTCCAAGTCAAAACGCATGATTAAGGTGACTAAATTTGAAAGTCTCGTCTCTCCTCGCTCCATTCAGCTGCGTTCAAGTCAGATGGTGAACACTACTATCTTCAGATGATGATCCAAGTGCAGCAGAATCTATACGATTTCTTCACATGTTCCCACATCGATTTGATCTCATGCTCCCATTTTCAGCGTTCTAACAAAGAGACGATGAGAGAAAAAAGTCGACTCTGTTAAACTCATATATAGAAAGTGGACGAGTTAGCTGACGACCTGAAGAATATATTCTTCATGCAGAAAGTGTAAGCGTGTTCTCTCGAGTACATCTTGCATGCACTATGGTGTCTTATGTGGTCCGGTTCTACTCCTGTTTATGTAACAGCAAGTTTATGAATGATCCGTTCATCAATGATTCATCTCGGATCATGAACTTGTATTCATATGCCCATTAATCACTTATCGTTGTATAAGCACTGTCCAACTGTCTACTTGAAATCCTGTACTGGCTGTACGGCTGGAGGAATCAGCCTCGCAGAATGATGAAGTAGCCACGAAGCATGAATACCCTGTCACACGTTACAGAAAGATAAAGCAATGAACTGTTGGATGGAGACTGCTATGATCACCCAGAGGCCTCATTATTTTGAAGCCTGGTATCAGAATCATCATCTTTCGCTATCTATTACACTAGCAGCTCTGCATGTACACTTGATTAGCTCTCTAGTTAGCATAGATCTAGTCTCTTGTCGTTTGGCATACTGACATCTTGTCACAATTTCCGTGCTTCGCATGGGACTCCCGCAGACCTCTCGAGGTTTTTCTATTGAGCTCTACATGCGTGGGGACGTGCCAAAATTGCGTAGCTTTGTCATGCATCGCCCAGATCATGCACGAGGATCTACTACGTTGTAAAACATTTCGTCGATTTCGAATTTTGGATCATCATGGATGATGTCAGCCACAATTTTCCCACTTCCGGTATCATAGTTTTGGGCACCAGCCTCTTGTAAAGATTGAAATATATACCTGCAGATTTCGTAAGTAGGAGCATTATCAGTTAGTTACATGCACATATGAAGCAATTCAAACATTGCCACAAGTTTGGCATTAAAGGTGATAGCCTTGTTAAAAATCATTTTCATCTTTTTTCAAATAGTTTTTCTCTAGATATGTAAGTTGATTGTGGCTATGGTGGAGATTTTGATGCAATGGGCACAAACTGCTTGTTCAACTCTTGTTTCATTATATGTTGATCAAAGGTTGATCGAGATTTGGCCTTGGTGTAACTTCATTTTTGCTTCGCTTTGAATTTTCTTATTAATGTATACGAGCATGTACCATATAATAATGTGATTGAAGATATTATATTGTTTATTGCTGTATTATCATCCATCGCATATTATTGCTGTAAAACTGAATATTGTAATGATGAAATAAAATGCGATGTTTGTTGATCTCACATACGATGGCTTTTTAAAAAATGACATTGTTGGAGTAGGAAACTGAAGTGCATTCAGATAAGCTAGGCACAGTGGCAATAAGCATTGAAGATGAAGAAATAAATTGAGCATCTCTCTGTTAGGTAATCTATGGGGAGAACCTACCGTTCAAGATTCATTATTGTGAATAGATTTGTATCAAAGAGGGATCAACCTAACACACAATAGGTTGAGAAGCAGAGAAATGAAGAGCCAACGTTGAAAAAGAACTTGGCTGGAGACAAAAGAAAAGAAAAGGTAATTTTCGGGGTAGCTTGGCAGTCCTGGCGGTTAAATAGCCTAGCTGTAGACCATAACTTTCTACCCTCGTTAACTAAGACAAGTAAAGTTGAAGAAATATTGATAGAAGGAGAACGAATTAAAGATGATTTACAAATTCGAGATAATTTGTTCAGCTAAATTTCTTTGAAATAATGCGTTGAAACCAAAACATAAAGTACTTCATATTTGATATTGTCCAATCTTGAGATTTATAGCTTATTTCTTTTTTTCCCTTTTTAGTCTACAGCTGTTCATTTGGATTTCCAAGATGGGCACGTCAAGATCTCACTTCAGAGTAGTATTTTGTGATCAGCACATGTGTATCTATTCGACCGCGTGACGGATTTATTCAGCAAATAAAACAAAATGTTTTTTTGGAACTTCATATGGAAATTTGACAGTGGATCCAGCTAGGACAGTCCGCACGTGCCAATGAACAAGCTGTAAAATTGATGGTACAGCATCGATTGAATCTGCAGAGCAGCAAGTATAACCTTCTTGAATGAGTAAATACAACTTTGAGCCCTCACAATTAAGGAAATAGGACCAAAACGTTGGTTTCTTCTTATGTGGCTGCTACCTAGTATGAAAAAGTCGCCAATATACGAGGGAACGAACAAAAATACGAGACAGTAATTTTAGGATCCAGAATAACAGACCTCCAAAATATAGGACACACGAGTCAACCACGCTGGTAGTGATTAACCGATATACTCACCCTGTTCCAGTTCAACAATGAAGCATAAAATAACTTCTGAAAACTGCTATTTGCTCATTCATACACTAATTTTGAGTCTCTAGAAGAAGACCGACAATTTATCCAAACATATTTGGCTTGGAATTGTGTGAGAAACAGTTAACAGTTCGCAGCTGTAAACTGTGACTATCTATCGTCTCGGAGGTCGTAAATGTCGACATTCGGGCGAACAATAAACTTAAATAGACTTCATGAAACTTGTAAACTGTGGAGTTGAAGGGTTCAAACCTATTCAAACGGTCTTGAGCCATTACACGGTATTAATATAGAGGCAAAAAATGAAAGTTTATTTTTATTGTTGGTTGCAGCGCAGCTCACTGGATTTCATTTGTCTCCCAATCTCTTCACAAGAGTACTAGCATCAGAATTCGGAAAATTCATTTTCAACCTCTACCTTCTAGATTTGTGATCTGCACAGACAGAGCAGTGAAACTGCAAAATGACTAAGGACAAAAAAACTTTTTTAGGTATTATGAGGTGACGTGTATGTTCTGTCAGAACATTGGACGCTTTCAATTCAGCATCCATTTTGACGACGGCGGTCAGCTGAGAACAAGATCACAAATTTCGTGTCGGATCCACTTCCATATTATTATCATTCATCGTGGATATCTCAGTGTGAACATGGGACCTTGCTCTCACTTCCTTCTCTAATTTAACAACATCTCATCATCCATAATCTAGGCAAGAAGTTGTTCTGCATCTGGACTAAATTAACTGTATGGATGAAAGTTTTGTTGTCCTTAGTCATTTTGCATAGTGCACCGACCAGTCTCACTGCTCTGTCGTATACAGATCACAAATCTAGAGGGTAGAGGTTGAGAATGAGTCTTTCGAATTCTGATGCTAGTTTTCTTATGAAGAAATTGGGGGACGAATGAAATCCAGTGAGCTGCGCTGCAGCCAAGAATACGAATAAACTTTCAGATTTTGCATACTTTCATATTCTTAATTTAATCCACATGCAGAACATCTGCTTGCCTAGATTATAGATGATAAGATGTTGTTAAATTAGAGAAGTGAGAGTAAGGTCCCATGTTGTAATAACCCACTAAAGGCTAAAACTGCAATATAGTGGTAGAAAGGTCGAACCCACAGGGACAGAGGAACACACAGGGTACAAAGTGTCACGTTTTAACAGACTATTGAGGAGTTTGAATTCTCAGGCGACTGTCACTCCCAGAAATACTGCAAGTGTCCACTCGGAGCGCACTCGGAGGTCGCACAGTGCAGCGTAACACACACACACACACACCTGAAACTACAGAAACACAACCCAGAGATCCGTTAGGACCTCTACTTCAAGATTTCAGGGGGAAAGTCTCTCACGAGCACACTCGGCAAAGCTGCGGGCAGTGACTTCCAACTCCGGCTTTTACAACGCTTCCACTAGCTTGCTGCTAGTGTAGGAAACCTGGTTTGGACTACCTACTTCGGATCGAAGTCACTCAGACGCGGTGAACAACACTCTCAACTCACAAAACGCGCAGAGAACACAGGTCCACACTGAAGGACTCACTGTGAAACATTCCAGTAACACAACAACAGTCTATTGAAGAGTTTGAATTCTCAGGCACTTGTCATTCCCAGAAATACAACAGGGGTTACCCTCAAGGCACCTGCTGCAGCGTAACCTGAATTTACAACCAAGGCTTACACGAAGTAGCAAAACTTCACTTTGGCATTCAGGGGAAAAATCCCAAGGGAGTACAATCAGAAAGAAACACTCGAAGGTGTAGGGGCGAAACTGTTCAAGTATCTAACTAGTCACTGGCTCTGAGCATCGGCGGTCACCCGCAGGTGCAGATCCGAACTACTCAAGTCTCTAACCAATGTACTAGCTCTGAACATTCGGCCGAAGGCCTTCAGCTACAAAATGCGGAACGCTAAGTTGTAACTCCTCGTGCGTGGTGACAGAACTCAAGGACACAAACACGCAAAGGAAATGGGTTCCTGATCTATACTTCTGATGGGAAAGAACCCCAGGCAAAACGCCTGGAACTATTTTATACCTTCTAAGTCCTACCTAACACTACACTGCAATGCCATGGTGCGAGCCGCAACAGATCCTACACCTGAGGAGTCGGCGGTTGCCTTCCCCTCTAACTTACAACCTAAATCTAACCCTAACCCTAAATCTGAATCCTAAGCCTACTGTACAGAGCCGCCAGCGCCTTCCCACCCAAGATCTGAGGCTGAAAATTTGCAGGCATGCGTGGCCGGCCGAGATCAACGGCCCCACAAAATTTCAGATCCATCCAACCGTCCATCGCAAAGATATCGGCCCCGCAAGATCTCTGAACCTAGGCCAAAATTCCTTCTCCAAAATCCGAGGACTGTGGGTCCCACGCGTCCTACACGCAAGCCGCCTACTCGCAGGCCGCCTTGGGCCGAAGGCCCCTCTAACTGTTAACGCCGAAGGCCTCACGCCTAACCATGACAGCCGCTTTCGACGCTCATAACTCATTGACGCCTTATCCGTTTCAAGAGATCTTGGTCTCGTTGGAACCAGCTCGTCGAGTTCTTTCCAACGAGACCCGAATCGAGTCAAACCGCTGAGAATTGAGAAAGTTATGTCGGTTTTACTCTTCCGCCGAAGGCGTTCGCCTATCCACAGTCCGTCCGCGGCGATGACCTGGCTGTCCGCGGCGCTGAGCTGTCCGTCCGCGGCGATGACCTGGCCGTCCGCGGCGCTGACCTGTCCGTCCGCGGCGTTGTCCTGGCCGTCCGCGGCGCTGCGCTGGCGCAGAAGGCGCCGTACACTTTCTACCTCACAAGGCGCATTTCTAGGGCCCAAGACGGATTTCCCGCCGACGCCGAAGCGCCTGTGCACAGGCGAACGCCTGTGCGCAGGCGAACTTCCTTCGTCCGCGCATAGGACAAAACTTTCTTCGCCTGTGCACAGGCGGAAAGCTGAGTATCTTGCGACCTTCATAACTCCCGGATTTCTCTTCCGTTCGTGGCGTTCTTGGGCTCGTTAGAATCAGCGCGTCGAGCTCTTTCCAACGAGACCCGAACCAAGTCGAGCCGTTGCGAATTGAGAAAGTTATGAGGGATTCACTCTTCCGCCGAATGCACTCTCCCGCATCGCCAAAGGCGTTGACCCGAAGGCGTTGACCGAAGGCGTCTACCGCCCAAGGCGCATCTTCCGGCGGTTCTTCCGCCGAAGGAGTACCGCCAAAGTCGCTCTACCGCCGAAGGCCCCCCCCCCATCAGTAACTTCCGACACTCATAACTCAGTGACCTCTCATTCGTTTCACAAGTTCTTGGTCTCGTTAGAACGAGCGTCGCGAGCTCTTTGCAACAAGACCCAAAGCAACTCAAGGCGTTACGAATTGAGAAAGTTATGAGTGATCTACCGCCGAAGGTGCTCGAAGCTGATCCTGCAGCATGAACCGCCCGTTCCGTCCCAAGCGTCCCACTGTGGCCTAAGCCCAAAACCCCTTGACTGTCCTCGATCCTCTTTTTACTCTGGTTTCGCGTACCGATTACTATTTACAGCTGCTGCCGCGGTACTTACTATTCAAAAATGTTTTAGTTCCGACAAAAACAAAAAGTGGGTTACCACACATGTTCACACTGAGATATCCAGGATGAATGAGAATAACATTGAAGTGGATCCGACACGAAATTTGTGATCTTGTTCTCAGCTGACTGCCGTCGTGAAATTGGATGCTGAATTGAAAACGTCCAATTTTCTGATAGAACATACACGTCACCTGATAATAGCTAAGAGACAAATTCTTGATACCAGGTGAATCTAATTCTTGAATAATCTAATTCATGCATTGTTCTTGTGAATTTCTCCTTCTGTCTGTGTCCATCTTTTAAGAGAGTATTACGCAAGCAGAGAATCACGCCTACAATTTTTAAAATATAATCTATCTCTCGGAGATATCTCTTATTACACGTTAGAAAGTGTTTTAGTTCTTAATGACCAAAGCTTGACATGAAATCTAGACACAAAAGCTGCAGGAAGTACGACTATTTTTTTTAACTCAGATACAATACGATGGAAGACTGCAAACATCTTCATGCTGTAGAAGCTGGATTGCAGGGTAATTTTAATGAGCCATCACCAGTGAGTAAAAATCTCTATTATAGGAGGTCTTGAGCTGGGTTTTTTTGTATGTCAAAGATATGACGAAAACTACTGAGTATACGCAACGAAGCTGTAAAATTTAAAGTGCTAGCAATCTTTTGGATCATCGACTTCAACTGCAAGATTTACACAAGGCTAAATTGTTGATGATGTCACATTCCTGGCATCAAATGAAGCTCAGACGTGTAGAATCTCGGCTTTCATGAGAGTTAAATCAGATTTTGGAGACGAGTTCAATAATCTTACGGTAACGTCCTAGTTTTCAATCTTATAAGAGTTCGTTAAGCAGAGCCTAGCTTGTTTACGAAACGTAACCATGATATCCTTCGTTACACCTTTCTTATATCTCATTCCAGCGATGGCGGTCCAGCGTCTAATCAAGTATCATGACCATGCAGCTCTCCTGCTGGCTAAAGAGGTGCTCATGGGACCAATTCCAACATTGGATGTCAACACATGCGCTATGTCACCATCTACGAAGACGGTGACATACACGAGGACAATGGGAGCCAGTTCCACTTTTGAGTTGGTCCGCCTTAAATGTTGGAGCTGACCTCAATATATCTCCCCGTAACCTGATAATATCAGAAAACCGAGACTGACATCGTCCTCGGCAGCATCAACGTGGGCAATGAAAAGGTTCCCTCATTCTTCATAAGTATTAATACAGTTCGAAGTACTATCAGTAGAAGTGAGGTCCACAGTACTATTAGTACAAGCACAGCACAAAGAGATAATCAAACTTGATTTCTCCTACAAAACCTCATGACCTCACTCTCAGCATCATGTCGCTTAGCTTATGGCGGAGCCACAGGGGGGGGCATGCCCCCCCACCCCCCCCCCCCCCCCCCCCCCCCCCCCCCCCAGCCCAGGAAGGGTCTACACAGATTGTGAGTTACAGAATGTGAAAACGAGGTCGAGAAAAAATTCTAATTGGAAATTGGCGGGTAGCCCCCCCCTCGCCCCCCCCCCCCCCCCCCCCCCCCCACCTGAAAAATCCTGGCTCCGCCCCTGGGAGATTTTGTGATAACATATTGTAAAGTAAGATTACTGACCTGATCTAGAACAAGAGAATACTACTATTATTGAATCTAAGTTGACATAGGACCCCGCCCCTGCGTGCACTACGCACAAATGATCGTCCGTGGAGTTTTATCACCTAGAATTCATCGGGTCTGATATGCTGTTTGTCCAACTGTCAAACTATTTCTGAGCATGCACAGTTGAAATTTAGAGGTCTCTATAGTCAAAAGTTGAATGCATGAAAACTTTCGGAATATCATTGCAGGGAAATCATCTAGTACACTGTTTCGTTAAGCCAAGCATCTCGGCTGCACTTGCAGCCTCTGCAGTCCTAGCTTCCCCAAAAGGACCTCTCAAGTTTTTGGTATGTATAGCTCGGTCTTTCCTTTGAATTTCATCGAGCTCTCTTCCACTTCGATCTCCTCTGACTGTGATGTCATCTGTAAGTTTTGTGCTTCTGTCTAAACCAGAAGCTTCTTACAGACACGCAGTCAGTCCCGGACTTTATCAAATTCCTCCTCGAGAAAATTTCAAAACCCTCTCAATGGAAATGATCAAGCTCATTTTGCTCTTCCTGCTTATGGTGACCATGATGGTGGGACGGCCAGTGGCAGCAGCAGACCCTGACATTACTACTGATTTTGGCATCAATGTCACCTCTGGTGCCCAGCTCCACTTCACAGGCTTCAGAGATCTTCCAGATTCGGCGGCCAAAAAGATCGTCATCACTTTCGCCTTCGACACACAGTTCCCGGGAGTGACTGGGCTTGGTTTAGCTACGTCCTTATTGAAATTTGGACCCTCAGCTCTCAATTCCGTGCACCACCATCCTCGAGCGAGCGAAGTTTTCTACATTATCGACGGAGAAATTGACGCAGGAGTCGTGGACACCAAGAACAACCTCTTCACAGCTACTCTGAAGAAAGGTGATGTGTTTGTCTTTCCCAAGGGACTAATGCACTTCCAGATCAACCGAAGCAAGACGAAGACAGCCACCGTCATCGCCGTATTCAACAGCGAAAATCCAGGTCGCTTGAGCTGGCCTCCTGCTCTGTTCAATTCCAATCCTCGCATACCCACTGACATTCTGATGGAAGCTTTCAACCTCGACGAGACGACAGTTAACAGTCTGAAAATGTACAATTTTCTCCGAGAGTGAGTCAAGATCTAATCATCCAGGCAAGCAAAGCAGGTAGGAAGTTCTCATTGCACATCGTGCTTAGTGAAACTGATATTCAAAGACATTTCGTACGTTAATTTAGAAGGTAGCAATCGATGGTGTCCAGTGTACGCACGTTGGTTAAGGTGTCAATGTTTAACATTTCAAGGGCTTATTTCCTGGAAAGAGAACGAATTTACAAAAGAGTTTTTTATCCTGAGGATACTAACCAGATAGATTTTATCCTGAAGATCCTAACCTGTAAGAATCCACTGACCATCAATCACTTCAGCGATCCAGATGGAAGGCCGTTTACCTGGCATAAATCAAGCCGATGAAGGCCATTGTACGCCCCACGTATAGTGATGTGCCCACTGTTTTTGACGACTTGTTCCACTCTTGTTTAATCATTTGTTGAGAAGATTTTGAGATGAAGAGCTTATATAGTTTATCATCGGTCACTCAAGCCATCCACGTAGCTGCAAGATAGCAACAAGGGAGATCAAGCTTCAAAGTTACGAGATTGAAACTCTCAGCCGCTTGCGACTGCAAGTTAGTTTGCTGTGTATATGTCGATGACCTTGTATACGTGCAATTGAAAATTTTGTGAAAATCATGTGGTATTGTTTACCATTATTGCCATGATACCCGACTGCCGTATTAATTTCAACTGTTTATACATGCAGTCTGTATGCATCCGTCCTGATGTACTGAATACATGTTGATCTGTTTTCTTTTTTTCTAATTATTGCATTATAATGAACTGCCTACGGTAGAATCAAATACTTAAATTTAACCAGGTTAAACGTACATACTTAATCACATGCTTGTTAGATCCTTGTCGCATAAGCTAAATCACAGTTCCTAAAAGTTTCCGTGAAGTAAATGGAATCAAATTCCATTTCTTGAACCTTAGATTATCAAGCGATGTTATAGACTTAAGGATTGTGTTAGAGCTAACACGTTATTAGACTGAACTTAAATCATTCTAAACTTTCTAGATACATGTATTTATTTCTTGAGATTGAAGTAGCCTGAAATTTACTTCATCTAATCAATACGTACTCAACTAGTTTTATGATTAATATTCAACTCGATTACCAATCTCCACACTATGAAAACTGGAAAATAATACACTTTGAAAAATAAAATATGTACCTAAAACTTCTGTCATTACATTAAACATTAAACAATGTCACTGCCACTAAAAATGAATGGAAGGTTGTCGTAATATTCATTGGCGAGAATCTACTCAACACGCCGGACTTCATGATTGAATCAGTAACATCTACTAGCGCCAGGCGATTATGAATGACCACCCCTGGAATCATTAACTCTAATCAGCGCATGCTGTTTCTTCATTGTATATCTCATCTGTCGTTGCCCATACTTCATAAGATGGACATATTTTGAAACCTCCAGTTATTAAGATTTAAGAGGTTTGTTTTAGGCTGCCTACAGCGTAGCTATCTAGAATGGTTTGCTCTATCGATTTTGCATTTTGCATTTTGCATTTTGCATTCGTTCATACTCACTGGAATGATCCAAGACAAAATTGCCGAATGCTCGGAGGCCG
Organism: Marchantia polymorpha subsp. ruderalis; assembly: GCA_037833965.1. Lineage (NCBI taxonomy): Eukaryota > Viridiplantae > Streptophyta > Marchantiopsida > Marchantiales > Marchantiaceae > Marchantia > Marchantia polymorpha. The sequence goes on along the minus strand of AP031352.1, from coordinate 2,453,312 downwards.
ATAACGCCTTAGAATTGAGTTCTCTTACAGCTTTGAAGTTCCAAGGCTTTCTGCTTTACAATATGGACAGGACTGCTGATCCTGCCGTGGAATGTTGTCTCAGACTGAAACTCTGTCTCCTCCAACAGCCCCATATTGTTTTGTATATCGATCTAAACATCATAGCTCGATACATGAACCTCGAACTGGTTAGATACAAATGAAATTGTATCTGTTCCTGCATATCGGTGGAGATTGGAAGTGGATTTCTAACGCAAATCAGAATATAACTTTGACTTTGCCTTAAATGGCACCTCAATGCTCAGAATTACGGACTGAACAAACTTTCATTCATGAGGTCTCAACTGTGCGAAGATCTTCGAACTCCAGCAGCAGGGGTTTTACCCAAAAGGTATGTGTTGGAAAAAAAAAGTATGATCCATAGACCAACTAGCAGATGCTCCCCTAATGCTAGAGATGCTGTTATCAGTCCAATGAACAATTTGTTGGACAGAATTCAAGATGATTCGTCACTCAACGGAGCGATATAGTCAAAATGGTAACCAACTGGAATTTGCGTTACTCAGAGATATATGCTAAGATTGCAGGTGTCCATGTGGAACTCCTGGGCGGAACTTTCCGAGGCATAAGACGAAACACAGAAACTCGATTCATTCCTCAAGATTCCACTCAATAGGGCCAGTACTACCACAAGCAATCGTCACAGATGTGAATGACTTATTCGCCACTGAAAAGACAAAAATAAGAGGAAGATGGTCATTTTAGCCTGTTATATAAAAAATGCGATCATCCGAGGGAATTTCTACGCTCAAACGCAAGAGGAACCTAACGAAAGAGCTCAAACGAAACGTTACGGAGGAAGAAACAAATTGGCAATGATGTACGATAAATTGGACTATATCATCTCTCTTCTCTGTTCTTTTATATGCAAAGTAGATGTGCAAGCTGGAGACTGGCACCAATTGCAAATTTGTTCCTTTCTCTGTTGGTTTTCAGGATTTTCGGTGTACAGGCTGTCATCAATTACTAGATGTATCCGGAAACAATTTTCCTAAATGTCCGAGGAGGATTTTCACATAGCTGTTTCAAATCAGATCTCAATTGGAGCAAGTTTTATTCCATGTGAGGTGTGCATTAGATGCTCACTAGACCTGAGATGCAGGCGAGCGACCTTGAATAAGTGCAGACTGTACAAGGCCAACTCGCAAGGGTCTCTCTTGTTACAGCTATTTGTTCACTTTTTACCGAAAGCAGTGAATTGATTCAAGGCTATCGAAGTTTTGACCATTTCAAATCATGCAAAGAGGGGCCCACTTTCTCGGAGTCGACCTGATAGTATTTTATTTGTTCAATATTTTACACCAATGCAAATCCGATCTGCACTTTCTTTCGAAGTCAAGGATTCATCTCATGATGGCAGCTGCCAAATTAGTTTATGCCGGTCTCCGCGAGTGAAGATATTATAATATATTATTCGGGAAGCTTTTGTGAAGACACGGAGGTTCGCTAAAGCCCGCAGCTCCATGATTTGAGTATTCTGCGGAGAATCAGCACAACATAAGCACTTCTTATCCTAAAAAAATTGATAAATACAATTTTTATACTCACACTGATCCCTTCAACTAAAGAAAAAATTATGCATATACAATCCTCTCTCAATGGAGACGAAGCGTTAAAGGCATAGTCACTTAACATTCATGTCGGTTAGGAGGGAAATCTTTATTCATCATTAGTTGATGATTCTCACATAATTCTGAATCTCACTAATTCTGCTGGGATCACTGAGTTCACAATGAGGCTCACAAGGAAAAGAAAGGAACATCAAAAATTCTCGAAAGCTAATCTTAGACTTGATATCTGCTGATGTCAGTGCTGCAGTGAGTTCTCGCTTTCGAGACAGAGTACGTCTCCATATGGATAGTCCTGTCCAATCACTCGCGAGAGTCAGAATGATGTGAGAATCAAATAACTTCAATTTGATTGTTATGCTTTAAATGTGCTGCTGCACAGTCCGCTCGAGACAGAGGCAGTCTCCTTATAAACAGCCGATTCATTCAGGTGCGAAAGACACACGGTGGTCCGACGATCAGCTAAGAGAAGTCTCTCGATAAAGCGAGTAAGCATCTGTATACATCATTGCTGACTATGCCGGTAGCTCTCTGAGTCTTCTTAACTTGGAAGTTGTGAGGAAGACGGTTATGCGTAATGATTCTCTAATGTGGAAATGTCTGAAATAATTGCAAGCTTGTGGACATTATTGAAGTGAAGCTGAACGAAGTTCTACTGTGTTGAAAAGGCCAATACCGAGAACGAAGGAGAGAACATAAGCAGACGTTGAATAATAATCTCCTACATGATCCCTTATATAAAACATTCCGAATGATGGCAGATACTGCAAGTGAATGAAGAAACAAGTTTGTCACCGGTTTGCACGTTGGCATGGTTTATTACGTGGTTTCAGTCCTTCACATTTTGACATACACTGTTTGAAGGGCTGGTGGTTTTTATTGCTTCTGGATCAGCTGTCAATCATTACTAGACGATTGTTTGGACTATAACGGGTTAACAAACCTGGTGCAGTGTCTAGCCGAGCTACGTTAGAAGCACGTATGTAGCTCAAAATGTAGCTCAAAATGTTGCTCGTATATCACGGTGGCCTTTTCGCATCACTGTATTTCATAATTGTCCTGTCGATCTTTCGGTTAGAAGTAGAAAGAAAAGTAGTTCTGTTCGCTCGACACTTAAAAGGTTTAAGACTGGGTCAAATGACAGGTTGGACATCTCCAACACAACTTGGCCAAAATGCCACTTTATAATGGATAGTTTGTAACAGGACTAGTCTGCATCTTCTGAGTTCATTCAAATGGAGAATTTTGACTGCGAAAAAGGGTCATGCTTTAAAACTCCTAGACTGGATAAGAGAGGAGTCAGGTCGTAGACCAAAGATTATTTACTCGGCAGTAGTCAACAAAACTCGAGCTCCAATCCGCATATGTCAAATCTTGACGAAGTCAGACCATGATGTGACATTTGAAGTCTTCGTCACTTGAAAGGTAAAAAATTTCTAATACAACTGTACGTGTACTGAATCCTCCTTTGTCGGTCCATTCAGCGCCTTATGAGAAATGGCCAACGCATAGAATCCTGCTCTTTGGAATGAAACAGGTGTTCAGGGACTTACTGTATAAATTATTGCTGACTTAAACTTGGTATCGTGAATCCCCCACAGCAAAAGGAGAAGTTTTATTATAGGCAGGAGTGACTTTATCTACCCTGTCTTACGACGGACTCATTTCGACAGGTCGTGCTGCTAGCTGATTGGGGAAGGTAATACCCGTGATTTGACTGTCACTGTTTTTGCGTGCTGATATTCTTTGACCCCCATCAAATCAGACGGTGAGATGACAAAGATGATGTTTCAACGTGTATTTATGCTTGATGATAGCCGCCCTGTTTGACAAACTGCAACTGTACTGAGCTCCTATGAACATACCAAGACCATTCGTTTGGACATGATAAATAGTAGGGTACGTTGACGAGCCTTCCAGAGATCCAGCTAGCTAGTCCAAAGCCTACAGTTTGGACTCCTCTGAAAGGACTTCTGAGTCCACTGGTCTGTCAAAAAAATCCTGGAATAGAGAGGGACTGAAAGTATAAATGATGCTTGCAAAATAGAATACGGGAGAATTTGAAGTTCGATCTGAAGCTTCAAACATGGGAATTGCAGCTCTTCTGTGCCTTGCAATAGTGCTATCTGCTTCCTCTGCAGCGAGGGCCTGGCTGCCTACAAAGCATCCAATAATACGAGGTGTGAACCTGGGCGGTCTTTTCGTCGTCGAGCCATGGATGATGAACGATCGGTGGGCATCTATGGGATGTGCAGGCCTCAATGACGAATGGCAGTGCGTAAAATCTCTGGGCCAGAAGGCTGCAGACGCCGCTTTCAAGAGACACTGGAGCTCATGGATCACTAAGGCGGACATCGACGAGATTGTGAGTTACGGCCTCAACACGATCCGAATCCCTCTCGGATTCTGGATGAAAGAAGACCTCGTGCAATCCGACGAGTATTTCCCCAGAGGAGGATTCAAGTACCTTGAGAGTGTGGTCAGAATGGCCAAGAAGGCCGGACTCTACGTTATCCTCGACCTCCATGCCGGCCCTGGCGGTCAATTTGCAAACCAGCAGTTCACAGGACACTCTGTATCCACGCCCGGATTTTTTACCTCAGCCAATTATGAAAGGGCCTGTCAGTTTCTGGAATGGATAGCGAAAATCAAGCACACGAACCCAAATTTCGCCACCGTGGGAACTCTGGAGGTCATGAACGAGCCCAGATCCGTGACTGACGAGCAGAGGGCCAGTCTGCGGAACGAGTTTTACCCGAACGCATACAACCGCATCCGGCAAGTGGAAGACGATCTGAACATCGCACAAGAGAAGAGACTCCATATTCAGATGATGGCCACCAGCTGGGGAGAAGGTGATCCAGATCTGAGCTGGGGTGGCCACAGCCCATACTTGGCTCTCTACGACGACCACAAGTACTTGGTTTGGGATACTGGCGTGCCTGCCACTCGTCGCGATTACATGTATCATTCCTGTTACAACAATGTCGGTGCCGGCAGCAACAGCAACGACAAGCCTCTGCTGGTCGGAGAGTGGAGTCTGGGGGTGAGAGATGGAACCAATTCCGAATTCAACCTCACCAGATCAGACGCTGTAGAATGGTACAAGGGCTGGTTTGCTGCTCAGCTCCATGACTACGAGATGCAGAAGGGCTGGGTGTTCTGGACTTGGAAAATCGACCAGTTGGACGGTCAGAATGACTTCAGGTGGGGTTATCAGCGAGCTGTTAAAGCTGGCGTTATCCCCACAAACCCTGCTAAAGCCATAGCTATGAATATATGTGACAACTACAAGTAAGGGGATCCCTTAAGAGATTTTTAGTTTGCTCACGGAAGTTTTGTCCTGCGGGTGACACGATTAAAATTTTGCCATACTTTAAAGCTAGGATGGGTTCTAACCAGCCGAACAGTCAATTAAATGACGACTGAGGACTGGACTTTAATCAATAAAACATTTAATTGATTGTAGACCACATTTTTAACTATTCCCCGAATTTCAGTTGGGCACGTTCTCAATTATTTTTTCATAAAAATTGGTGTACACATTCATTGATTGATTTCATTCATTCATTCATCACTGATTCCACACTTATTAAAGAAATACACATTAGTGAAGAGTAGGTGATGTAGATGACTTAGAATGTAGATATTTGACAAAAATATGCAGTATTATTGCTGAACTTCAGTACTGCGTAAATCGTGAATTGGTGTGTCTTTTCGGCACATCCCTTTATATACTCTTCATTGTCTTTGTGATCTCTTTTAGTCAAAGACTTAAACATTCATTCTGAAAACATGTCCCCCTTCGGATATTAATAGAATCTAGCAAAGCGTTGTTTTACGAACGCAACTTGTTTTACGGAGATTTCACACATTGGACGAGGCTAACCTGTCATATAGGGTGTAAAGAGAGTTGAATTCTCATTTTAGACACACATCAATTTTTGGGGGTTTTTTCTATTTGTTCATCTCCTTAGGAAACGAACTAGCTACATATCTAACGTCAGCAATAAATTGTCATAATATCCTTTTGTAGCATCTTATTAAAATCTCGGATCAATCTTGTTTGATTAAGAGTTTCATCACAAATTTTTCATTCTTAGGTTTTCGGTGTCACATAGTTTAAATTTTAGATATATTAGTATTTAAGAATTCGCAAATTTGAGTATTAATATCTGCATGTACAAGAAAAAGAAACTGTTATGAAAATAACTGCACAATGTACTATTTTACACAATTCCCATCAATTTTCTCGTGCACAACGTAAAGTTACGGCGTGAAAATAAGGCATGCACGTTGTGGAATATTGCAATTTTGGGTCATTTTCCACTGAAGAGCGCTCATCATCATGGTCAACCTTAGGGTTATTGTTTTACATTTTCTGGTTTTGAGCCTAAACTCCCCACCCTTCAGCGTTTGTAGTCCAGGTGGGGGTTCGAGCTCCCATAATCTAACTTCTCTGATCTCAACCATGTGGTCAAAGTGTGTTCAAGGCAATGAGATCATAAACACTTGCTCTTTCACAGACAAATTATCCAGAATTGAAAATAATAACTTGCTGTCTGCTATTTCCACAAGAGCAGCAGACAAGCTCTTTGTTACATAAAGATCTAACCCAACTCTGGGTGACTTTCTCAATACCACAGCCGCTGTGGTCTATCCTAGCTTTGAGTTCCACTCCCAATTCCTATTCAGATTTCAATGTCGATTTCTCAGTTTCCACCTTCATACCCCACCAGATTCCTCTCTCAGATTCCACTCTCCCTTTTCAGTTTCAAATTCAGATCCCGACTGTCAGATTTCAGTCTCAGATTTCACTTCACTCTCAGCTCCCACTCATAGATCTTCCACTCGGATTTCAGTTCCCACTCACAGATTTTCGCACCTCAATCTCAGATCTCACCCACAGATTACACTTCAATTTCAGATACCACTCACGGATTTTACACTTCAATCTCAGCTCCCACTCACAGATTACACTTCAATCTCAGATCCCACTCACAGATTACACTTCAATCTCAGCTCCCACTCACAGATTACTCTTCAATCTCAGCTCCCACTCTAATTTTCACTCTCAGATACGACTCTCCACCCACGAGAGGTTGCTTCCTCCTACTTCGAACACTCCACACTCCCCTCCTAATTCTCACCACTTCCCTGCGAAAAATCACTCACGTCCACACTTTATTCCTCCTACCGATCCCACCAGCGTCTCCACACAATGGCACACAACACAATCCCAGCTCGCAGGCCGAATAATCCTCTCCAAGGGCCGAGTCAACCACAGCCCTCGTGAATGCCGTTCCCGCGATGATGGGCAACGGCCTGATTCCCATGTGCGACTTCATGCCCCGCCGTCCTATTTTCACGCCTGACTTCACGCCGCCGCCACTGCCACATCTGTACAGTCTTTATTTATGACCACGTCAACATCCGCCGTCTGAAATCTTCTTCCGTGCACCACCGAAGTCATCCCCCCGCCGAAGACACTCTTCCGCACCTTTTGACTATCTATAACAGTCACCCCGACGCCCATAACTCACGGATCCCTGCTTCGTTTGAAATGTTCTTAGGCTTGTTGGAACAAGCGCGTTGTGCTCTTTTCAACGAGCCCCTAATTAAGTCAAATCGATAAGAATTGACAAAGTTATGACGGTTTTACTCTTTCGCCAAAGACGTTTGTCTATGCACAGTCGTCCTACACGCAACCCGCCTATGCGCAGGCGTCCTACACGAAGGCCGCCTACGCGCAACCCGCCTATGCGCAGGCCGCCTTAGGCCGAAGGCCCCTCTATATGTTAATGCCGAAGGCCTCTCGCCTAACCATGACAGCCACTTTCAACGCTTATAACTCAGTGATGACTGATCCGTTTCAAGAGATCTTGGTCTCGTTGAAACCAGCGCGTCGAGTTCTTTCCAATGAGACCCGAATCAAGTCAAACCGTTAATAATTGAAAAAGATATACCGGTTTTACTGCTTCGCCGAAGGCCTGCAACCGCCCAAGGCCCTTCCCCCGAAGGCGAACATCTAGGGCCGAAGGCGGATTTCCCGCCGGAGTCGAACTCCTTCCGCCGAAGGCGAACGTCTACGTTTCTTCCGATAGTCATTTCTCTCTAAATTCTTATACGTTCTAGGCGTTCTTGGTTTCGTTAGAAGGAACGTGTCAAGCCCTTTCCAACGAGACCCTAACCAACGCAAACCGTTAAGAATTGAAAACGTTATCACGGTTTTACCCTTCCGCCGAAGGCGTTTGCCTATGCGCAGGCCCTCTATATCAAAAATTTCCGCCGCTCCTAACTCGGTGATGCCTTATCCGTTTCAAGAGTTCTTGGTCTTGTTGAAAAGACCGTCGCGAGCTCTTTCCAACAAGACCCCAAATGGGTCAAGGAGTCACACATTGAAAACGTTATGAGAGTTTCACTTCTTCGCCGAAGGCCTTTTCCCGAAGGGACTTCACCGAAGGCACTTCGCCGAAGACCTTGCCCCGAAGGCCTCCTTCCGCACCTCTTGCCCCGTGACCATCACACCAACTTCTAATCTTGCAAAAACTTTCAGAAAACCCCAAGCATAATTTTGCAAGAGCTTAAATCCAAAATTTTAACTCTCATAAGGGTAAAAAGACATGCGAGCACAGTTTTGTGCTCACACTGGTGTAATACCATAGAATGTCCAGAGATCTTGAAAATGATGAAATAGATCTAGCAGAAAGAATTGTGCTTGACTTCTGTTCAGGATTCTTATTTTTTAGATGTCAACTTGATCCGTAATTTCTTCCCTCGCTTTGTAGCTCAGCATATACTTTTTAATCACCTCAAAAATTTCTGTAAGCTATTATGGGAGTTGGTTTTTCTCATAGACAAGCTTTTGATTTTTTTGATTTTGATGGATGCACCAAAATTCAAGTTCAAATTGCCAAATCAAAAGTTTAACTGTTTGCTTTGCATGCTCGAGTACCGTGAATAAGTCTCAATTTTTGTCAAGGTGTTCAATAAATCTTGTTGAATTATGGTGCACGTGACTCTACACTAATTGAAAATGATTAAGTTGTTCTAATTGTGCAAAAAGCTGATGTTGACATAAGTAGATTTCAAATTTGAATTTGTTGATAATTTGTTCTTAACTTGATGCAACATGCTAAATCTATGTCATATAAAAAAAGAACCATGAGCTTGTTTCCAACTTCTTAGACTAGTACATATGTACTAAATCTATTTATAATTTACAAAAATTTCAAAATTTTAGTTAATTTTTTTGTCAAAAATTTACTTTTACAATTTATCATAGTTAAAGTGCAAATAGATAAACATGAAGTATTATATTACTTAACTTTTTCTTTGTTTTCTTCAGACATAGTCTTGAATTTTAATAAATTAAAAATAGAAACATGTTTATTTCATATACATCAAGGTAAAAATTTTCAGATTGCCGATGCATTTCTGTAAATTTGAATATACATATATTTTAAGGATTTTTTGAAATATAATTTTGTTCAATATTTTTTATTTTCAAATATTAAGAAAGAAAAATTTTCATATATCATAACATAATAATTTTAGCCGATTAAATTTTGCCTGCTTTTAATTTATATTTTATCTATTTTTAAATTCTCAAACCCTAGATTAATCAGTATGTTTCATTTATATGTCTTAATACATAATTCAAAAATAAATATTGAAATTTTGATGTCAAAATTTTCATATTCACATATTTTTATTGACAAATTTAGATTTCACACAATCACAACAATGCAAGAATGTCATTACACAAAGATTTGATTCAACTCTGTAGTATCTTCATCCATGAGAATATATTATGATTAGTATATATTTTAATTTCAAAATTTTCTTTATACAAATACCATGAGTTTATATGCTAGACACCTATGATCAGCTATTGTAAATGTGTTGTGTAGCTTACGAGCCAACGGAAGCTCATAGGACATTGTAACCGTTGCGTCGGATGGCATCGCACCTAAGAGTAGTTCCCCTCGGGCGGTTGAGATGTCTAGGAGTTCAGAGTGAATACAGAGGCCCAAGACTCTTTTCTTGGAGGTCTTTTCAGTCAATTGGCTTGTCTTGGCTGTTAATTGGTATCCATTGTGCGCGTTTGTGAGCTTGTGTGTCTTGTCACCGTGCATGGTGCGCTCCGGTTTGTTGAAGATACCGCATCTGGAGCTATGTATGTCCAACTCGGATGTTCTGAGTAAGCCTGAAGCTATTTGGGATTTAAGCAAATTCGGATCTGGACATTCGGATCAGTGAGCCGGGAGTGTGCAATTCTGAGAGTTTTCCCCTTGAAATCCGAGTATGGGGTCAAAGGCGATTTCCATAGGTGTCAATTGGATAAGTTCTAGGTTGTGAGTGCAATTATACTCTGCTCTTCGGGCCTTCGGCCGTAATCTAGCAGTGTCTTCTGGGAGTAACATGTGACTAAGAAGTAGAATTCTTCAATAGAATGTTAATTAGTGACAGATTGTGACTCTTGATGTTGCATTTGTCTATGTAGGAACGAATCTATACCATTATTCTCCATTTTGATATTTGTTTGTTATCACAGACTTTAATTCTAATAGATGTCATACCACAATATACATGCAAGATAGTAGACGATATAGTGGATTGGTATAAAGAAGTATGCATTGCAACCTTCAGACTAATTCTCACTTAGGTTTATCTCAGATGGCTTTGTGGTAGCTCATTATGGTTCTAGAAGACTTGGATTCCTCCTGATACTTATAGCCCAAACACCCACTCACACAATCGCTCAATGTATCACTCCAACTCACACACATATCAACACTCCAAGATGTTCAAAATCGTCACTCTTTCATATATGAAAGAAGTCTCTACACATGAACTCTTCAAATTTGCTTGATTGAGAGGTGCTACTCTATCTCTCTATTTACATTATTTAAAAAATTACCATAATAACGTGTGGTAATTTCTCCTAACTCACTTTTCCCTAAGTAAGTTTGACTAACCCACTATACATGGCAAGATGTCATTGACCTACCTAAACCTTCTAGAAGTTTCTAGAATCCGAGGTTGAGGTGGTAACATGTCATTGCAAGCTTTAAAACTTCTAGAAGCTTCTTAGTCACTAAATCAACATCAGACTTAGTCTAACCGATCATCTTTCATACATTTAGTCAAACCAATCAAAGCTAAGCTTATAGTCAAAAGTCCAATCCCTTGGAATCTAGACCTTTGTAAAAGATAAAATAGAAGTGTTCACTCCACTCTTCTAGAACTACACTAATTACTCCGTCAACTATAGACATTATAACTAAACTTAATCATGACTAGATAAATTTGGTTATAACTAACTCGTTTAATCATAACTAGCTAGACTTAGCTATATCTTGACTATCATCATTAATAATTTGGTTACTTCTATAAAATAGTACACATGTGCAACATCGGGTTCAAAGCACGATTATCAATCGCTTCAATTGCATGTTGTAAGTAAATAAAGCAGTAACAATTATATTGTAAATTAAGTATTTCTTGTCACGGTGAAGCAACATACGTGACAAGAACAAGTTAGAGGCTGGCAAAAAACATAACAATTGAATCATTTTTTGCTCATCATTAAAAAAAAAAATTTTAAAATCTAAGATTCACAATCAATTATTGAAGGCATCTACATGGTTTTAGATCTTGATATCTTCTGCCATTGTAAAGTTGGTGAGTTTTAAAGACGTGTACAACTTGCTTGAGAGTTTTTTCTTATGGTATTTGTCACGCAATACCGCAAAAAAGTCTATTATCATTGACACCTACTCCATTTGCTTGAAGATATTGGGTTTGAGATACAATACCACAATACTCATTGTCTAGTACTAAATGTCATTCCAATCATCATTATTTAAATTGTCGGATTGTGGCTTAAGCATCTTGCTCAAGTCCAGGCACCAAGTACATCAATTACTTGTCGCTCCCACAATAATAATAAGTCATTCCATCCATCAAATTGTTCCTCCTCAAATATGAATCTCAAAACTTATTCACCGTATCGATAACTTCTCCTCCCAAACATAAGCTGAGATCATGTGGTATAGTCTTACTCTCCCTTGATGCACTCAAAAGCAACTTGAGTTGCTTTTGAGATTGCTTAATCGGTTTAATCTTCAATGAGTTGGCAAAAAAAAATTAATTTTTTGTAGTCAACATTCAACGGGTAGTTGAGGCTAACTCCACTTAAGGAGTAATCTAAGGTTCTAGCTATTTAAAGCTAGATTGATTGCTAGTGTTGGGTATGTATATTCAGGTTTGTGTATTTTAAAGTGATACTTTCTTTGCAATCGCTCACGTGTGAGCTTTCCTCGTAGACGTAACCCATATTGGTGAACCACGTTACATTGATGTTTTTGTTTTAATGTTTGCGGTTCTCAATTAAGAGCTAACAAATTGGTATTAGAGCGAAGTTTCGGTTTGGTGTTTGTGACTTACAGAGGTTTAGGTGACAATTTTTTAAAGTTCGTTGATCTAGCCGACTCTTTAATCTTTTTGGCAGTTACAAATTTACTTTTACTGAACTGCTTTCAATTTGTGTCTCCAGTTTCTTACTAAACTTTCAGAAAAAAAATTCAAAAAAAAGTCACTTACAAGTTTTTTTGAGAAGATCAAAAGGACTAGTGCAGAGTACGGCCAAGGAAACAATTTGCTGTTCCATTCCATTCAGAGCTGAGTGCTTGATAACTAGACTTTTGTTGGTTCTTGGGTTTGGAGTTTCAACAGTTTGTAAGAAGTTTTCTCAGGTTACAAGTCGCATCAAACAGTCGCCACGTCTAAGCGCCACTAAACTCCTAAACTCAAACCAAAAACGCATGAGGCGTCGTCATGTGTTGCGTTGACGTGGCGGATTAGGCCACATAGACGCTGACCTCACGACAGGACGCCAAGTCTAACTATGGTCAGATCCTAAACCCGAAGCCTAACTAGTCCCAAACATTTCCAAACTGTAACCAGCCCAAACAAACCTTAATCCTAACTAAAGTCCAAGCCTAATTATGGTTAGACTAGCTAAGATTAACAAGACGCATTAACCTCACATAATATTACATTGTCATCTGTTTATTTATTTATTTTTGGCTTAAACATACATATTATGTTAATCAAAGATTGAACTTTTGAAACATTCATTAATTTTCACGTGATGTTTATCAACAATTTTACCTGATGCTTAATAGCACTATTTTACTCAAGTTTGTAGACAAACCTAAAACGTTTTCACAAAACAAGTTATTTTTTCATTCGTGATTGACGTATTGACATGACTATAGTTTCAATATCGTGGACTTCAAAAAAAATTCAATTGGTTCATATTTTATGACTTGCAAGAGCTCTACATATATCAGTTGATGATCTTCTAATATACAAATCTGATTGATCACTACAGTTTGATGCAATGTGTACAAACTAAATGACAATGACTCATTACTCTAATTTCTGATATTTAAGAATCTACTCCATTAATATTAGAGTTTTTTTTTTTACATCATTATATACATTATGATCAATTTTATTTCTCCATATCAAAACAAGAAAATTATAAAAAATTATGAAGCTAAATGTGATTAAAATTATAATAATAATAGTTAATATCCATGATACAATTTACAAGTAACTTGTAAGAAACCGAATATTACTCAAATTGCTCAATTAGTTTGAGTAAATTTTCTTGTTCAATAATGTACTTGTCTATCAACCTGGTTTGTAAATCTGAGTTGATCGAAAGTATAAATCTCTAAAACTTTATCAATATCTTAATACTTACGGTTTATCCTCAGATTCAGCAACTTAAAAAAATATTTCTTTCATGATATTTTAATGATCATCTTGTTACAGTAAGTTTATAAATTGAGGAAAATTATCTGATTATGATGAAATTTGAGAAAATATTTCATAAGTTTGACATTTCAAACATTTCTAATAAATTTGATGTAAAAGTCAAGAGTGCAAAATTTATCATTGTACAATAGATTATAGATGTAATTTAGATCAGAAATGGTTGTTGATTTGTATGGCAAGCATGTTATACATCCTTATCGTGCAAATCAACCATGATTTGATGCAGGTGTAACACATAATATAGGTGTGTTACATCTATAATATTAATTACCACTAAGATGAATATTTGATGGATTTGATCGAAGTTGGACTTGATATAAACACAATGTTATTCAAAGAAGAACTCTATTTTCTATATTTAGATCCATTTAAAGTGCATACATTTAGTTTTCTAATATATAAAAGATGAAGATATTACATCATCTTTGCGCTTGAGGCAATGCAGTTAGTGAGGTGAAACCAAGACGCTTCAATTGCTGGTTGAAAACTAAACTATTTCCATGGATAAGTTTTTTCAGATTGATATGTTACAACCTTTCAAAATGACTGAGGTTTTTTTTTTAAACCTGCACTTAGATTTGAGAAAATAATTCCCGTCGTAAGGGCAGATGCACCAGTCTAGACATGTAACTGATTTCGTACTTGTCCAGCACCAGTACATGTGAACAAACCTCAGCGAGAAAAATAGACCTCTCATCTCCTGAAAAACAGGTGAGATTGGAAAAGCTGTTTCGCGGATGACAACAGACCGATGAGTTTGACAGTCGGGCAGACAATTTCATAATCCACCGAGCTTGTTGTTCTTTATTAAGCTCTGAACCGTCACTACTCGGGAAAGGCTGGTATTTATTTAGCTTGACGTCCTTGGGAGGAAGATTATGTGAAGGATTCTCTCACATATTGGTCTTAGTAAAAACAAAAGTAGATTAGCGTTGGGAATCCTGACTTGAATAGTCTTGAACTGCTTCAGCATCTTCCGTATGTGCTTACAAGAAGTATAATATATAAGTCCATCATGTGGTGAATACATTCATAATCATTTGTTCTTGATTTTATACATTGCCTATTGTAGATTGGACTTCTGACAAAACTGTATTTGTGATGTCTATTATAACTACGCTTGGAGCATATAGAGTTTCGAAAGGCTTATTTGTACTTCATTATTTACCTCTTATGTAACTAAGTTTCAGTTTCCATATACCTTCAAGTGAGATATTTTACGGCAGCTAAACTGATAATAATTTCCATTTCTATCCCAAGCATTTTTTTGAAGCTCAACTGTGTATGCCGTACATATTAATCCCGGAATTAAATGGTGAAAGGTTCGAAGATAGCAGTAAGTTCAAACATTATGAATGCCAAGAGTGGTATGATGAAAATAGAGTTTAAGGATCGAACATTTATTGCTACTTAGAGGTGCAAAATACCACCAAGATACAAAGCTGAAGCAGGCAAAATAGCCTGCTCATTTTCCGCATTTTCTCAACCCTAGATAACGTCGATCCGGACAACAAATGCACGAAGAAGAAGCTTCTCGAAAGTGGAAGCTATTCATATGCTATATATACAATCAGTTTGCAGAATCAACTCAAAGGATTGAGTACGATTTGCTTTCAATTGCGACTCTGAGCTTTGGGTTGAAGGAGAAAATGTCTTGGATGATGGCGCAAGCGCTAGCGAAGAAGAAGAAGAGAATGAAAAGTCGAAGACCTCGGAACATCGATGGGAAAATAGTTCTGGATGGTCACAAACTCAAGAATATTGTAATGCTGACAGCAGGTGATTTCGCGGTCATTCGAGCCCCTGACAATAGGCTTGAGCGCGAGTATATTGCTAAGATTGAAGCGGTTGTTCGTGACAGAAGTTCTCGCCAGGTGCAAGTTCTAGTAACTTGGCTTTATCGTCCGGAGACCACAATGGGCGGATTTGGACGACTTCCTTATCATGGCAGAGACGAACTTTTTTTCTCAAATCACGAGGATTGTCTTGACGTGGACACCGTGGAGCGAACATGCAAAGTCTTAACGCTACACAAGTATAAGAAGTCGACGAATGTGGGCTCAGAGAATGACACGTACTTTGCTAGATACTTCTATGACGTGGAGTCAGCGAATATCAAGCCCATCTCCCAACAACGACTCCACATTCACTGCCTCTGCATGCTACCTTGCAATCCTGACAGGCAAACCATTTCATGTGATCGATGTTTGAATAATTTTCATCCGGAATGCGTGGGCCTTACGGGCGTGAACGTCAAAGCGATAAAGGAGTTTCTTTGTCCGAACTGTAAGTGCTTCCTCAACCATCCACACGACGGCCCGCAAAGACTTTCTTCAGCAGTCAAAAAGAAGAAGCCAAAATTCACCTCAACTGGCTGAGGCGATTTCTCAATCTGATCGACGAAAGGGAATGTGCGGTCACAAAGAAGTAACTAAGATCTAGCTCAACTGGCTAAGGCGTTATACTCTCTGAGCCAGGAGCGGGAGTTTGCGGTACGTGGTGGCAATAGCCTGACGAGTCCGATCCAAGCTAATTGTTTACTACGCAATACTGAAATCATTTCAGGTGATCTGATGAAGATAGAGCTAAACTGTCAATGTCCGTCCAGCATATGTCGATAGTTAACACAGCAGATAGATTTTCCATTGGTTTAGTCTTGCAGTCTTTGTGTACATGCGGACTGAGTCTGGATACAGATTTTAGTAAGTACATATATACACAGTGATGATTTGTCATTCTTCTTTTACGTGCACATAAAAGAAGAAATTATTTTTAACTAAGTTTAGTGTGTTTCATTAGATTATATTGTCTCGGATTCATCCTACAACGATGTCTTCAATCAGTTATTGAGCTCGAAGAATGTCTAACCTTTATATATTGAGAATCATAATAGAGAGCTTCGAGGGAGTAGCTTATATCTTTTTACGAGTAGAGGAGATAAGATCTCTCACTCATCTTAAGGTCTCTATATCTATGGTATATATGAAATAATTAACTATTAACTTGAGTACTGTTTTTTGCATTCTTCCCTTTGATGTGACTTGAGGTTCCTGTAGGCCACTAACTCTCAAAGCAGCCAGACCTTCTCTTGATGTTCTTGAGTTTGTGACAGAATACGCAACAAGGTATTTGTGCGTTATATCTGAAAAGATTTACAGTGCTGTACTCCAACCTCTTCCAAAAGAAGACTTAGATAAGGGCAAGATTTGGAAATTCATACATGATATACGAGTTCATACAATTACCTTCTTGTATGCATAAGCCTCGTAAGAATCTAACTTATGGATCACCAGGATCGTTCAAGCTTGGCTGACTACGCAGTAACATCGATTACAATAGCGAACAATTATTTGGTTCTACGAAATTACAAATGAGGTTGGATGTACGATAAACTCAATTGAATATCCTTGGACTCGAGGCCTCATGAAACAAGACCGTTGATCTGGATGTGGGACTTTAATCATCCGTTATATTTGTATTCTTTTCTTTCAGACCCACAAAGTGTTGGACGCCTTTTTGAGAGCCTCATGCCCTTTTCTTATTGGAAACAATCAGTCGCCATGACAAGCAAATAATGAGTGAAGTTGGACATATGACAACAAGATTGAAATTCGACCAAAGAAAATGGATCATAGGCATTGAATCTAAACTAGTCCTTCATGCGCTTCTCGGTGCAATACTATGAGAGTCATAATACTTATATTAGATGCTTGACTTCTTTTATCCAAGTATCAGATATTATCGACTTTGTGAAATGTGTCAGTTTCCCTTTATGATAGACAAGTCTAAGTCTCACTGAGTCTTGGTGAACAAGCACTTTGTGCTATTTTGCAATTTTTAGCGATCTGTGCCTGTATCTGTAGCTGTATGTTGCAAGTGCCGACGATAGAGAAAAAATTGACCCCTTCAAAAAGCACATGATTACTGTACCTAATGTTTGTAGCCTACTATAGATACTCATTTAAAGTGACGCATCTAAGCTTAAAAACCAAATCTCAAAGCTTCTTCAATCTCGATTTACCTCCTACGTGCCCTTTAAGCCTAATCATTTTGAAAAACACTTCCTCCAGATCCAATCAGACTCGACTAGACGATCTCTTCTGACTGTCGCTCTCACGTAGCATAGCGGAGATTTCCGAATCAAAACCACTGACATTCTGATCTATCACAATCCAATCTATAATATTTACCTCCTACACTCCCAGACGTTGATGTAAACTATCTGACATTCAATCAGTCCAGTGGAAAGCCTTACCAACTCACAACTTTCATACATGGGCTGTATTTTGATGGTGTGCAATGGTGCAATATGTCCCGTATCAGGAGTATCACACTAATAGTTCGAATCAAATAATAGGCTTCATTTATAAACTAAAAATTGCACATTTGGCAATATACGAACATGGACCCTAGATTTCTGACCATTTCCTCATACTTTTAATACTGTGGGGTCACAACGATCATTCAGTTTTGTGCGGTATTTTGACTCAAAGTCAGACTGTCGTTGAAAATCCGTCCACGGCATTGATCATTTGCTATAAGCCTAAGAAAGGGACGCTAGATGGGTGTCACTGCCCCTTGTATGTGAGTATTGGAGGTACTTTGTAACGTAGGTGTTTAGTTAATTGAACCAGCTATGTAAATTAGTAGCCACACCGGTTCGGTGTGCCGCATCACTCTTGGATCCAAATAATGTTATGTTAATTTAGAGGCTCTATTTGTTTAAATCTATTGTAACTATTTGTGTGCTACTCCTCACACATACATCCTGCACCACAATTGCACACCATCAATATTCAGACATCAAACCGATACCATGTATGAAAGTTGTGAGTTGGTAAGGTAATGTGTTCTATTGGTTTGATTGAATGTTTGATAGTTTAGAGCATCATCTGGAGTGCAGCAGGTAATTATCATACAACAGATTGTGACCTATGATATTTAGATGGTTCATACAGCTTCAAAGAAGCCTCAAACATGTGACTGATGCGAGAATGGTCGATATACTGACATTCATGTTGTTGACTGTAAAGGGGAGAGATCTTGACACGTCGACAACCTGGCAGCACAATGTCTACCACTTTCTTCGCATGATTGATCAAACTAGGCCAAGATGGAATGAATGTCATGTAAAGGCTGTGTGGAGGTACGACAGATTATGGATCCGTATTAAAACGGGAGGCCATCAGAACTAAGAAGGGACCACCAAACCGGCCGGTTTGGTGGTCCCTTCTTAGTTCATGTTAGCAGTTCACCAGCAGTTGATGTTAGCGTCTTAGTTAGATCACGGTTGGTTCCACGGACACCAGCAACAGGCCATTAGCCTAACGACTTCCCCATACTTGTGAAGTCCACCAGAGCAATCACTATGGAACGTATCTGGGAAGTTTGGAAGGGCATGACTCTCAACAAAAGAATTGTCCTTCCATTTAACACCTTCCGATGCCAAGATCATGAAAACTAGTTTGTAGGCTTCCCTTCCTTTTCGCTCTATCACGTGGTCACCTAGTTTTTGTTTGAAAGTGAGGTTTTTGTTTTAAGTTAACATTCTTACAAACAAGTCTGCATGGTAATCGCACGTGTAGAAACTGCAGGACCTAGTTCTGTCATCTAACTATCCTGACCTGAATCAAAGCCGATTTCAAGGGTAGAAAACAAGAAGTACCGATAATTGTTAGATTTCGAAGAAATAGAACCCAGAGGATCTCCTCAAGATTTTGCAAATTGGGACTTTTCTCTATCACATGCATGTTCCTCAGTGTCAATGAGCACAAGAAAAGAAGATTGAGTTCCCAAACATCGAGTGCCTCCGGTATCCAGCAAACGGTACTCATAACAGAGGGCTCTCCCTCTCCCTCTATCTTTGTTGCTCTGTTCCTTTTATCACTCTGGTACGCTGATAACAATAGCATCTGACGATCACATATGGCTTTCAGCATTTAAGCGTCCACCAATAATAAGGCTCTGCCAAATTCAGATTTCATAGTCTTAGATGTGCCGTCTCTGTAACCGACCCCTGCTTCCTATGCGAGCGTCCAAATACATGTTGGTTAGTGAATGCCAATACGGCAAACACATTGTTTCTTCAGAGGAGCACCAATAGTTTGTGTCTGCTCTTCTTCTTTGGGATATGAACAAATTTGTCAAGCAGGCCCTTACCTGCTCCTCAGCGAAACGTACAGTGATGTTTGTACCAAACGAATTTTAACACTGTCTTTGGACAGGACAGGACGGTACAGCACGTGTGATCCCTCGAGCAAATAGTGGAGTCAGAACACGAGAAGGACATCCGTAGAACAATAATTTCATCTGGTCTGAACGTTTCGTTTCAGTTCTAAAGAGTTATCCTCAGCTTCAAGTCGGAAGTGTGTAGTTTCCGCTGTCCGAGTTCACCTTTTGAAATTCAAGAGTCCTAAATGCCGTCTAGGAAGCTCTCGATGACCTTAACAAGCTTTTCGCGAAATGTCGTCGGGTGGGAGTCCTGTGGCCAAGGCGTCAGGAGATTGATGAGACAAAAAGCTCATGAGCTGCCAATCGTCAGCTAATGTGCAATTTCTGCTGCTGTAGTTGCTTAGCAACATCCTTGATTGAACTGCAACTCGTTTTTATCTGCGCGTGAGGCTGAAGAATCTTGTGGTGGGCAACAAGACGTCTGAGCTTTAGGGATGGAGAACAGGGGCGACATAGAATCTGGGGATTTGGGAGAAATGGAAAATGGAGATCAGTGGGTGAATAACGAATGTGTTATTATGCTCGCAAAGGGCGAGCTGAAGCTGCACAGATCGAGGTTGCAGCTCTCGCAGATGGAGGAAGGGTCAGTCTTACTGCGTACAGAATTGGCAGAGGTCTGTGGGACCGATGTACATTTGATGCATGGCCGCCTCGATCTCGTACCGTACCCCATCATTCCTGGTCATGTGGGTGTTGGCCGCATCCATGCCTCCGTTGGCTCGGTGCGCGATGTCTCCGGAGTTCCTGTACGTCTCCGAAGAACCCAACCGATCGAAAGTAGTTCGTATTCTCATCTTACATTCACTCAAAAGACAGTTTTGTCTGCACCTTTATCAGCTGCAAAATTTCGGTACTGGATGTCTAACGATGTGCAAATCTTGGCTCGATTGTTGGGCTAGAGAGATAAGGGATGTAGGTCCTAGCTCCTTTGTGAGAGACCATAATACTCTTGGCATTGATGGGTGCTGGATGATACATTTCTGAGACCAAAGCTGCCGTGCCGCAGGTTAAAAAGGGAGATATGGTCACTTTTCTGGACGTCCTCGATACCTGCAATTCGTGCATCACGTGCCTGGTATGCTCTTCTACTCGAAATATGTTGGGAAAGTTTCAAAAGTATGTTATGCATAAATTGCAGACGACTGAAGTGTCTGTGTAGGAGAGAAAAATATGTGGAATGCGACGTTCTCACATGAGGTTTTGATTTTCGGCAGGTTGACAAACAAACAACTCGGTGTCCTGAAAGGCGTGTTATTGGAATATCATGCCCGGCGAATGGTGGTGATGTCAAGGGGCTTCTGGGTTGCTGGTCTTCCTTCATCTATCTGCCACCCAAGACGAAGATAATTCGGTTGCCGATAGCTCTTCCACCGATAGTGTTCATGGCTGGTGGCTGTGGGTACGGCCCCTCTCCATGCTCGACAGCTGATTTATTTTGAAAGAACTTCGATAATTCAGCATAGCTTCTTTTATCTTGATGATATCGTGAAGGAAAAATTCAAGGTGCTCAATTTGTTTGATCATCTTACAAAACCTATTTACAGATTAAAAAACTCCAAAGACAGATTTTGCTTGTTCTTACTGGAGACTGGCCCTGTGGCTGGAAGCCAGAGATGATGTGGGAAGGTTGGACATTCATTTCTTCCTTTTGAGAACCTTGCAGGCTCCCCACAGCACTGCACGCTATGGACAGGGCCTGCATCAAATTGATGGATCGTGTAATTGTCCAAGGCTCCGGGCCAGTTGGTCTTCTTGCAGCAATTTTGGCTCTTCATAGTGGTGCTGGCCAGGTTAGTATAGAGCTCCACTGAACAGGAATGGAACAGATCATGCATGTTAGACGCAGATAATAGAGGAGGCAGAGAAACTGGTAGGAGCAAGTAGGTGGAGGGCAGTTTGTAAACGTTTTGTCCTACGTACTTGCAGAGTTGGTCCAACTAGAATTTATTTTCATGTTTTAAAGCTTATTCACGGTTTTCGTTTCTTGCTTGCATGTTCCAACATTTTGTTCATTAGGTTATTGTGATAGGAGCTCCTGCTCATCGTTTGAATGTCGTAAAGGCGTTCGGCATCGATTGGACCGTCAACATTCAAGAGGTAAGTAACTACGCATAGGTTTCTGGTTTTCTAGTTTTCCAAAACCCTGCATTGCTGTACACTATCAGAGTGGGAACACTTCTGTTCTGAAAGTATTGAATCAACCTGTCTTCTTTTCAGTCCATGGAGTCATCTGCAGTGTGCAACATGCGTAACACTCTTTCATGTGCAAATGGCAGATAACAGATCCTTCGGACCGGCTAAGAATGGTAACCGACCTGACTGAAGGTCGACTTGGAGACGTTGTCATCGAAGCTACAGGAAGGCCAGAAGCTGTTGCGGAAGGTTTGGCTTTGTGTAGAAATGGAGGAACCTATGTGGTCGTGGGTCAGTACACTGATAACGGCGATGTCAGCATAAACCCACACCACTTGATCAATCGGAAGCATGTAGTAATGAAGGGCTGTTGGGGCTCGGATTTCAGTCATTTCCACAGAGGAGTTCAATTCATGGCCAAATACAGTCATCTGCCTTGGCATCAAGTTGTGAGTACTGTTTTCAGTCTCAAAGACGCAAGTAAAGCGCTGTCTTGCGTGGAAAATCTGGAGCTTTTCAAGGCCCTCATAAAGCCCGGAACCTGAACTAAAGTGTGGGAATAAATTCAAGACTAACGACAACTTGCTCCCTAGGACGACCATGAAACCAAGCTTGTACATCTGTGTATTAAAATGTACCAGTATGAAGATCATGATGATGAGTTCTTTTTGTTCAACTGTTCACATTCATATCGAAATGCTGGAAGTAGCAGTATTATGAACTGCTACTTCCAGCTCTATTATTTGCGCACTATACGTCGGTCGTAATGTCTTCTCTGTTGGGCTAGGAAAAGCTTTCTAGCAAAGGAGAATATATGGTGATGATAATAAATGTGAAGTTTGTTCTCGGGTGGCCTTTCAATATTTTACTGGAGCTTGAAGTTTGTACGGGCTTCAAGCACTCTTCGTATTCGGTAAAAGTGTGAATAGTCAGTAGTTTCCATATTTGTTTCATATAGCTACTTGGTCAATCAAAATAGATTCCTCTCCTCCTGCACAATCAATTGCACGCTTTACTTCCCTTGCCTACAAAAACTTCTGACATCTTCGAGGTTAAACAAACTTGAATTTGATTCATGTTGTCATGAGTAGCAGACGTTCAACTCCACATTTTCAGTCCAATCATGTCTTGGAATGGACTATTTTGGTTGTTGGAAATTACCCACTTATTGTGAATTTTGCTGAGGTTGATTCTGGAGCAATTACTAGTTTTCAAACCACGTCCATTGCCATGCATGTCACTCTCGTCATCTGTCATTCGTTCCATCCCATTTAAACTTCTATTATCACTTGATCATTGATTTGAATTTGTTCAGTTATCAGGAGTCCACATTGGACTGGTTTAGTTCCATGTCTTATATACTTCAGAGAGGTGGACCTTCGACCATCTCCAGTTTTACTACATTGGATAGAAGATAGTATAAACCGTTCCCAACAAACAAATCGGGAATCGTCCTGATTACAAGCAAAGAACGACTGCTCGCCCCTAAACACCAATTGTACGTCATGGTTCTTGCGGCAGTAACGTTGCTTCTATAGACATGCGGATTTTGTACTAATTTCAAACTTCACTCATTTCTGTCATGAAATTACACTTCAAGCGTTTCACTTGATAGTTCGGAAAACGCAAGGACAAATGAGACACTTGGTAGTTTTGTGAAAATATGGGTGAGTTTACTCTACTTTGGCAGATGACGGTACATATATCCTGCAGTTCTTCCTGTGTACAAGATATGTGGAAACGCGAGAAAACACGGGGATGCGTCATCTTAAATGCAAAAATAGATCAAATAGATTATCTGGACTAACATTCTGCAGAATGATACACCATGGTATATAGTCCTGGAGCAAGGACAGTCATTGTATAAACGGAAATCTTCAGATATCAAAAGAGCTTACTATACTCAAATAAGGTGAAACTTACTTTCAAAAGCTTCTAGATGTTCAGTGTTTTCAAACCTTGACCCCTCAAACGAGAAGTTTACGGCATGATGCAAGAGTCTCTGCAGAAGAACCGTTGAAGATCAAAGTGGTGAGTAAGTAGAGAATCTTTACCAAGGAAAAATACTTCAAAATGGTGGTACACAATTCTGAGAAAATACTGACCCTATCAATGGGGCCGATAAGTACAAGTCCATGTAAATTTCTGATATGTAGCCAGCGCAAATGAAAGCTAAGGCTACATCACGATCGACCATATTCATGATCTATTACTGCAAATAACTGTGCAAGGAGTGAACATCGATGACGAGAGACTGACATTACCTGCTCCTGATCATTAAAGAAGATAGTTTATGAAACAAGATCCAGGCTGAGGAGACCTTTTCAGATCAACTTTCAGCCACATACAGAGTGTTGTGAGCAACTCCAACTCCTGCACGTGCAAAGTTATTTTCAATCGCGAACGAAATTTATGTGGCAACGACCCACCAGTTATCAACTTAGGAAACTTGGTGTAGGAGATCAGCAGATATTGAACTACAACTGATTTTAGAATAGAAATTGTAGTCATGTGTGTTGTGGTGACAATACCTATTGGCCAAGCTCTCCTGGGATTGCTTTCCTAATGATAGTTCCAACCCATTCGCCTCTATTACTCAAAGGGGTTCCTTTCAGAGCTTCCAACGCATGACTGGAACCGGTCTGCAAAGACAAAAGTGCCCTTAGATTGCAAAACTTGTAAAGATTCCCTGATATCACGAAGTCCATGTTTAGATAACCCAGATGTGAAACGAAACCAGTCTCACCTCTACAACCAAAACTGGAATGCCGAAGTCTGCTATGGAAGCTGCCTCTGCTATTTTCGTTTCCATGCCTCCAGTTGTATCATGTGCTGCAACATTGGTCTGGACTAATCTTGCACAAGTGCACTAAAACTTATTAAGACTTGTGCCAGCACATGCACATATGAGTTAAGTAGGACATTACAGACACTAAGGATAAAGATAGAAACAAGGTGAGATTACATTGCATTTGAAGATTATTCACCTTCGAGTCCCGCCTCCAGTTGAGGGTCTATTATTTTCCAATCTCCGTCCTCAACAGCTATAATACAACAGAGAACATATGAAAGTCATCATTCGATCGCTTCCAATTCAAGATGCTTGCTTTCAAAAGCTTCCACAGTATAGAAAAGAAACGGGTTAGTACAGGTTGTAGATCTCTAAAGTGAACACCTTGTGTGCAGTGATGCTGCCAAGGATCTTGAATTGAGGGAGAATCTAGGAATGGTATTGAAAAAGTTACCAATTTCCTTCAAGAGAACCGCGTGTGGATCTGAAGGGGGTCGATCATATACACCAGGTACGTTTGTCTAAACTCACGTGCAGTTAAGCCCAAAAATAATTGACATTTGCCACGGTTTAAAAGAACGAAGAAAACTTGAAACAAGTTGAGCTGGAAGGAAATCAACAGTTAAGGATACGAGGAACACCACAAAACTGGGTTTTAGGTCGAACGCGAGCTGACGAACAATGACATCACCGCTTAAAATAGCACAACCCTGCAGTAAATACTGGCTTCAGTTGTGCAGTGCCGAAAGTTTATAGAAATCTAAATACTTTTTGTCGGCGAGATAGAAGATCAGAGAAATAGGATTACCTGGCCACTATCAAGAACTGCATCACCATGAAGAACCTGTAGCATATCGTCAAAATCAACAAATAAACAATCAGATGAGACAATTCAGGTGATTCGACTCGTTAGGACTGGACTGAAGAGCATAGAAACACATCTTATTGAACTAAGCGATACTGATAGTAGTGATGGAGAAAGACAAAGAAGTGAGAGGAAATTCAGAGGCAAGGGGCATTAGAGAGAGGACAGTTCCAAAATGAAGGGGGTCTCGCATTTCTCGTCCCCTCAAATTCGTTGGTTCAAAGCTTCCAACTGTTGACCAAGGACCCCTTGCTTCATTACATCAGAAAGTTTCAGGTGAAGAGAATGAAAGAATTGGTCAAGAGAGTTATAAGAGTAGACGTACACGCACCGGTAAGAGACCGGCTTGAAGTAGCTGCTGCACATCTGCTGAATTTTCACGTACAAGCTGCCATGATCATTATGCATACAATTGAGTGATCATTATGCATACAATAGTAGTTTTCTCCAGGCGACCAATATTCAGGAGTAAAATTGACCCACGAATTATTGTCAATGACCGTTCTGATCTGGGTCCCTTCCTTAACCTCCTTTCCATGGAGAATGTGAATGTCATATATTTATTCACAATCAGATTACGAAGCTGGATAGCATTTGTACCTGTCGATTCTTCGTCGCCCAGCCTGCACAGAAAGGAGAAACACCCACAGCCGGGATGCACTCTGCGGGAACCAAACACAAGGGACCCTTCAAAAAAAATTCAGAAGGAATTGTGAGGTCTTTAAGTAGATAGCCCTGGAATCGTTGCAAGACATCATGCTCATAGCTTGTCTTTACAGATGGCGCTCTTTACGAACCTGTTGCAAAGGCTCTTACCACCGCATGATTCAGCTTGGTTACCTTCACCCAGTGCAACAAGGCATGGATTAGTTCCGCTACTTTAGGCCAAACAGGTAAAATTGCACAACCTGAACAATATACAATTTTATGAGCAGATTACTCAAACTAACGGACGAGTGATAGACATCCAGATATTTTGATATGATCACTTGAGCTCGTTAAGGATAAGCACCAACGAGAGAAGATGAACTGAACCCAGCGAGTTGTCAAGAAAAAGAATTCTCCACACAGACCCCTTGAAACCTTTAGTTGTATGATAAAGTAGAAAAACTTGACGGTGATTCTCCTAGCCGGCCAGAAAAAACGTTTTATAAGCTATATGGCTTCATGCTGCAGCTGGTGCCTACAGATATTCTTGTCGCCACGAATCCAGCCTTGACAAAATCTTCTGCCAGATCTCCACGGTTTACCCGTCCTTTGCTGGCTTGAAAATGTCCAAACGAACCTGCAAAGAACAGAGGCATCAGGCTCTTATTGAGATCGTTATCATGGAACACCATATCGGAAGTAGCTGAAGGATAAAGTCACCTACCTGCTCCATGAACGACAACAAAGGGAGTCATGTCCAGAAGAATTTCGGGAGAACTCTCGTCTTCCGGCATATGACTGGCTTGATCGGCTTTCGATCCACGACTCCAATCCATGGTCAGCTGCCTAACGGATGAACGTACAAAAACCTCCCTGAGTTGCTTTGCAGTTTCTGAAAGAAGATATTCATTCAAAGTTTCGAATTTATCTTTCTCCGTGGCCGAACTTCCTCCTGTAGTTGAAAACCAACGTGTCTATCTTGTGAAATCCGAAGAGCGGGACTACGACCTCAATCCATGACAAGATTTGTGACCAAATTTTCATCAACATATGACCTCAGAATGTCGTTAATCTCCGCTGATTCGCATGAATTACGAACGTTTCTGTAAAATCATCCAACAATTAAACTTGCAATGGTGGAGCTTTAATACACAGACTTCAAACACTTCAGAATGTGATAGAGAAACTCACCTAGCTTCACTATGCATCGGACCGCTGGAACGGTGTCGATCCCAGGAGGAGACATGGCTGATTTACGCAAAATTTACTTCAAACCTGGAGTTGAGGACCACACGTCCGCTACACATGTAACGAAATGTGCCTCTTTTTCATCTGCTCCTCAATTGATAGGTGGACATGAGAAAGTTACGTCCAGCAACCTATTCGCGAATCACACTATGCGACAGATGATGCAATCCTCGAAGGGTCACGTTATCAATCTTTCGATCTTTCGATCACAATCTGCACTCCATTGCTCAAGGATGAAGCCCCAGCCCCCAAGACTTGAAGCCGATAGTGAGATCAGAGGATTAATCGGGGTCTGCTTCCACTCTGTCTCTGCACCAAAATTCTCTCCACCAGGGAATATTCTACATTGTGTTGCAACCTTGCCAACGACCCTCAGCTAAGTTCCTTCGTTATCACTAAACTGCTTCCGTCAAAGAGACTTCAAATTTAATGCATCTCAATCAAAAATCGAAGTAAAGTGTCGTATTTTTCCATACAGGGCAGAAATTCAGAATACTCTAAATCTCTCTGAAGATTGCGAATTCATCCGTTGGGGAGAACACTACTTTTCCCGTGGCTTTCGGTATGGTTGTAAATTCCACGCAATTCGCGAAGTACGAGATTATTTATCTAAGTTTTGGTGCAGAAACATCACACTTCTTAGAGCAAAGAGCGAATAAGGCAGGCGTTCTCATTACGAGGTATGATGCGGTTTGCTCTGTCGTCATGAAAGTGATGCTGTATGGAAAGATGCAGATTCCGTCAGGATGAACTCCTTCACCATTTTCGTTGGTAAAGTTGTACCTAGGACGTTGAACCATCGTTTGGCTACAACATGTGAGCTACAAGACTTAGTGCTGGTTTTCAGACTTGATCGAATTGTCCATACTTGGGTCCAGAGGGCTAATAGTTGAGGGTCACAGCATATTTCAGGAATTTCTTATTTTACTATATCTTGAAGATATGCCCTCGATTCCTGCGATGCTGAATATTTTCACATGTGAAAAAACTGTTCGGGATTGGTCAAGAGCCCGTTCTAAAGATTCGGACTCATCAGAATGTCTGGGAGATTTTCCTGAATACTCAGAGTCCAATGTACTCGATTAGTTGTAGGTCATAGCTACTGGAATAAAATAATAAAAACGATGCAATCTAATGGGAAGTAGATCATATTCACTAAGCTCGTGTTACTTTTTTCTACCTTTCCTTCTTTTTCTATTTAATGTGTCTGCAGCCCGAAACTTAATTGTATATTTACCTAGTATAATATATCCTCAATACAAAAGAAAAAAAGATGAATGTTCTCCGTCCTTCTAGACATGAGTCTCAAGAACAATAAATGGTGAGGGGACTATTTTCTGTCTAGTCATTCCCTGCTTGGAGAGATACCGAAATTAGACAGCCCTACTGGGCTACTGATTGCAGTATACTCATATAGTGATTGACTAGGAGACAATAGGAAAATCACAACTCATAAGGGGGTTTTTAACATCCATGCGTTTAGTTGTTCTCGTAGAAAAGCAATGAATGAGTTTAGTTGTGAAACTTATTTAGACTTCTTGAAGCTTTAGCGAACAAACCTTGCACTGCAATAGTTTGCTTCTACTACTTTGAGAAGCTCTCATCCTTCCCCATCTTGTTAGCTTATCATGCTGGATGAAATTTTCTTTTATTTTCTCGCTTGAAACTAATGTTTTATCTCTCCTTTTAATAGACCTCCTCCATTAAAAAATTAAGAGTATGGATATATATATATTGACCATGGAAGAGGGCTGCAATATCTTGCAAATCTTCTTGATTGACGTTATCTCAAGTGATATGTTATGTTTCTGGTGGTTCTTCCAATGAGACATTGTTGTGGATCAAAATCTTTAGTGCAACACTTATTTACTTCATCCATGCTTTCTTCACCATCCTACTCATAATTGATCATATGGAGACTTATCATACTCATTTGGTAAAAAAATTGCAGATTAAAGTTAAAGTTTTTTTCCTTCTATTTTAATGTTGTGAATAGTTTCGAAATAATTGTCTTATTTGTAGCTTCCACTTCTTTCTCTCTTTGATAGAAATTTTTATTCATCGTATAAACTCTTTAAGACTATGATGTGATTCTATCAAGAAGCTATAGACTAAAATATGCAATTTATTCTTGCAAAGATCCAAAGTTCATACTATTTATATAGTATGAACTCAAGATTACGTGTTGAGAAATATGAGTTTTTGGAGTATTGATGGTGTTATGGCAAGTTTGATACTTGATTTTTAGTCAAAGAGTGCGCATGTAGTTGTCACACTTTCATTGCTATGCTGTTAAAAAGCTTGTGTCCATGGCACAGAGCAGTTTTCATTTTTTAACACGATTGTGTAATGTGTCACTACATCACAGAGGCAATATGCACATGCATGTAGACTGTAATAACATTTCCCAACAATTGCTCCTAGATTCTCATTTATAATATAAGTCTGGAGAACTATACTGACAGAAAATCTCTTGTGAAAGAAGTTATGGGAAAATCTGCATTACCTCTTTGACAGTCGGTGCAAATCAAAGTGAGTAAATAACTTATTGCAATTTCCGTCTCTCCTTTCTGGCGTTAACACGACCAAATAATAAACACCATTTCCTGTACATTTCGCTCGTCCCAAACCTCGTCCGTTTTGTTTAGAGCAGAATCTCTTTAATCCATCCCTCGATAAACCAGACGAAGCAGCAGACTTCGACCCTTCCAAATCTAATTTCTGTTGATTCTTCCCCTAACTCACTACGCTAACCTCAATAACTTTCTCTTGTCTCTCTCCAAGATTCCTCCCTCTGTGTTTATCTGCATGCAGCCTAAAATTTATTCAAAACCAAACTCTCACAAACTGGTATGTGGAAAAAGGCCAAGACGCCTCCTCACTTCACCTTCCTCACACCTCCTACAGCACATATGTGTCGATTGGGGAGTTGCAATGAGAACTTTCAATTCAAATTCTCTAGCCACTTGAATTCATTTTCCATCCAAATTTCTACTACTCTTAATTTTCGTCTGAGCAGCACTGCTTCACTAAACTACACAAAAGAAACTAATATTACTCTCCAACTATTCCTTGATGGAGTTCACAGGAGTAATTCCCCACCCAAAGTGCCTTACCTAACAGGGTATTCCAAGTATCTCATAATTTTTCTTCTCTGGGCAGTTGCGAATCCAATCTCTCTCATCCATTGTGCATCCAAATATGAATCATGATACCTTCCTTTGACTAGAGAACAAGATTTTCCCAAAAGATCTTGCTTCTTGTGGGCAGTGAATAATTCTCCTTGTTTGTTCTCAATAAGGGTTTTGTATTATAATCCTTGTGAAATGAGTGCTTGCAATCGACCTTCCGTTGCACAAGTGGAACAGTACTTCTGTCAACTCTTGGATGATTTAGAGGCATAGGAATGAAAATCTTTTAGTGGTCATCCCGTTCAAACCGGGTGATGGCTCATTCATCACATGCTGATTCATTTAATCTTACTGTTCTTGTTAGCTCCAACCCTCCAACTACTCTATGCTCGGTGTAGTACCAACATTTTCTCCTTTCACCGAAATCGCTTTCCAAACATTGCAACCGATGCTCTTTCTCGGTGACTATTGACTTTAGTACTTTCCTTCATCTGGTTGTTTTGAAAGGAGAAAGAATTTTTTACAGAGGAGCATCTGCTTCCTTATCCATTCCAATTATCTTCTCGATCTCTATTTGTTAAAAGGACAAATTATTTCGAACAACTTCACTCGTTCTTTGGCGTGAACATCTGCTCTATACCTGGCTGCCCCTACCCGTCTAGCCCTCGTCCGCCATAGCCACCGGCTCCAAATTTTCTTAGAGTTCGTGCGGCCCAATCGGAACCAATGGGAATTTGCGAACGCTACCGACAAGCAACTTCCCCTCATCTCTCAATCCCGGTTGACTACGCTCCCGCTACTGTAACGATGGGAATCGGGTCTGGGTCTTTTCGACGAACACATTCGAACCCACATGCTGCAAACTTGGACAGCTAAGTTCCGTGTCTTATCTTCCTGGTGAAAAAATACAAACGTAACTCACACACCGCACTAAAATCACAGATATCCAATTTGCACCATAGCGGCAAGAATAGGAATACTCACTCACCAGCAATCCATCTTCAATTTAACCACAGTATCAACGGATTGCATCGAAACCAAACTCGTGTGTACTTTCACTGCGTAGGTTTGAGGGACTTGCTGAAACCCTCGCAAGAAGAGGAGGAGGCAACTCCCAAATGATGATGGCCTTGCTTTTCCAGTCGCGCCTACACAGCCTACGATGTTCGAGGCGCCTAACGGTCGCGCACAGAGGACTACGTGGAGCTACATCTGAAAGGATCGCTCATTCCAGAACATGTTCGTTGTCTCCATTAAGGGCAGCAGATCTCCACTGAATTCCAGAATGAACCACGGCCTTTCTTGATTGTTCTAAAAGATATCGCCCTCGAAGAAACGAGAACATACTACAATATGTAACGACAAAACGTCGCAGAGATATCGCCTCTTCCACTGTGATCGAGTAATAGCCGGTCGTGGTTACGTGCGGACAGAATCATGATCGGAATGCCATTACAACAACTGCCGCAACAGCTCCGGCTCGATAATCCCGACCCTCATCGCACAAAAAGACGCAACCGATATGGCTCCGGAGTCCTGCCGGATGAATTCGCAGTGACAACGTGCGCCATTGAAAAATCGGTCTCGAGAGTAGAATCTGGAAACTAATCACCCTCCAGAATATCGACAAGAAAGGATACACACGTCGAGCTCCTCGGGAAGCGATGCTCGCATCCACGGCCCACGAGGGATAATCTCTCGAACGCACCCCGCCAAAAGAGAAGAAGAGCGCGCGAGCATCCTCTAACCACTTCTAACCACAGTCACTCGCTTACCGCCCGGCAAATCCGAATCGGCGAAGAACTAGAAGAGCAATAATTTCCCCAGACTTTGACAACTGTCTGATGAATAAAAGAAACAATATTAGCTCGAGTTAGTCATACAATCAAACAGTGGAAGTTCTACGAGCAGTAATTCCGGTCTGCAATACAGTATGCTACTATCTGTTCCGATCAGTTTCTTCATATCCCCCGTCGAATCACCGAATTTGCTGGCGTTTTGTTGTTTTACTTTCACTGGACACTTTGGTTTCTTAATGACAGCTCGCGCTTCCCGACAAGAGTCTGGCGAAAGGTTCCTCAATCCGGAGACCAGTTTGTCCCGGCTGCGATGACGTGTACACTACACACTCACATCTGTTTTCGTTTCGTGAGAAGGTGAGTCACCACTAACGAATTAGGAAGCGGAGCTCCGACCTTAAGCACATCTGCGACCCTACTCTCGCAACGTGGATCTCCTGTTTAGGGCAACGTCTTTGCCGTGTAAATACTCGTTCCTTCTCTAAGGTGACACATCAAAAAATATAGTTCATCCACTCACGACACATTGATTCCAAAGGGCGAAAGCGAGTCTCGATTCTGCTTTGCCATGTGAATTCCACAGATTCGATCTAGGCTTTCGCAGTATGCCGCCTCTCCCTCATCGGGGCGTGGTTAAATATCTAAAAGTCAAATCGACACTTTGGGTATCCAAATTTGATTATCATCGAGTTCAAATTTGAGATATTCTCGCCACTTGATTCAATGTGTTATTACACGAATCCTTAGTTCATCAAACTTTCTCCACACACAAATGAAAAGATAGTTAGAACAAGCAGGCTGACCCCAGGCTCCGAGCCTGCATCTTGGAAGTAATCCCAATTAAAGACTTCTGAGGAGGAACATGCTGAATAAAGAGTCTTGAGGAGAGCAGTGTATCGAACGACATGAGAGTGCGAGGAATGTGAGTGCCCGTGCGTCGATGAGGCGTGGATGCGGGGAGGTCGCTGAGGAGGAGGCCATAATGAGGCGCGTGAGTTAGAAATACAGTACGCTTTTGCGTCAGGACGAGGCGATGATTACGGAGGAGCGCAGCTATGGAGGGAGAGCGAGAGATGGAGCAAAAAGTACGAAGTCGTTAAATGAAACACTGAAATGAGATGCGCCGGTGACGGTAACCATGGCCCACCGGCTGAGAAGACCAAGCTTTAATCTAGAGGTGGGCAACGCCTGCCTGTCAGTCGACGCAGTTGCGAGTCGATCATAGCGCGTCGATGATTTTTGTTGACATGTCGACTATTGGGTCACAGAGCATCTCCATGTGTCGATCGGCGGTTGGACCGACAGCTGCCTAAGTGTACGTATCGGAGCTCGGCCCCACCACCGCTCCCGAGTCGTACCCTTCGTACAAGCTCTGCTCTCTCTGTTCTACCGGCAATCTGGAGCAGAATGTTTCCCTCCACCCCCCAAATCCCCCCACCTCCCCGCCCCTCCCCTCCCCTCCCTTCCCGTCTTCCAATCGGGATTCGGGCTAGACGAGCCGCAATTCTGGGCGACATTCAACAGGTTCTCGGGGAGGACGTGCATGGACTCTTCCCCAGAACTTGACTTCTCTCCAATTACCGCCATCGGACGGACTTAGCGACTTCATTCGCGGGATCGGCTGTGGTCCCACGGCGAGCACGGACATGAGCCGGGGGGTGCGTCGTGAACGAGCCCAGGGAACGAGAAGAAGAAAAATGCAAGGTAAATGCAAATGTGTGTAATTTAATCGAACATGGTCGTCCTGTGATTCCAGGTGGAGAAACAGGTCAAGGCTCGAGGCTGACCTGCGACACGGGGCTGACGGACGATGCGGTGTGACGCTCAGCCAGTACAGGATTGGGTTTTGTGGCCGAGGTCAGGAAACCCTTGCGATTTAGCTGTTGTCGAGGGGGGTTTGGCCTGCGCCTACTGAGGGGCCCATCTTCCCCCGCCCTCATAGGCTTGCCAAAATTTACCTGCATTATTACAGGGCGTTTGCCTTCTTACAAAGGCGAGGCACTAGGGCCAATGAGAAATACTGTGCGGGTCGTTTCGGTACCTTTAACCGTGGTACATCATGCGTTTTACACATTCTTGTTTGCTCTTGTCAGGGGAAGAGGGTTTGGCACCCGCGCTCGAAACGTCCGTGGCGGAAAACTATAAATTGGAGTCGACAGCGTAATCGGATTGCTTTTCTACAGTTTGGAGCTGGGTCAGGATGGAGCCTCCGAAGGGGTTTATCAGAACTAGATCATACAAGGAGTATGTGACCAGAGAGCGCGCACCTGATCCGAGCCGAGCCGTGCTGCTGGTGATTGACATGCAGGAGTTTTTCCGGTCGTGCGCGGAAGACATTCTGCCTGCAATATTGCAAATCATACGAGATGCGAGAAGGGCGAAAGTTCCGATCGTGTACACGAGAACGGCGTACCAGGAAGGTGAAGAGCATGGCATCCTCGGGGAGTGGTGGGAGGGTGTCATCGATGATGGGCTCAAGGAATCGGAGCTGATGCCAGAGGTTGAATTCGATCCGGAGCAGGACAAGATGATTAGGAAGCTGACATATAGTGCTTTCAACGGCACTGATCTGGAGTCTTATTGCAAGGATCTGGGACGCGACGAGGTGATCGTCACAGGGGTCATGACCAATCTCTGCTGCGAAACCACGGCCCGAGACGCCTTCTGCAGGGGCTTCCGCGTGTTTTTCACAACCGATGCCACCTCGACGTCATCCGAGGAAATGCACACAGCTACGTTGTCAAATATCGGTTTTGGCTTCGGGTACTTGGTGGACAAAGATAGCATCAAATTGGACAGGGAGCTGAAGTCCGGCTAACTCGAGTCACGAGAATGAAATTTCTGGTGTACATAGCACAAATGGCACAGTTCTGGCGCTTTTTCCTGCGAAGGAAGAAAGACCCAGGCTAGGATTTCTTCTGAAACAGGGTAATTGGAGGCTTCAGCGTCGAATGCCTGGTCGATTTCGTCTACCTCACAGGTGCAGCCGCTGTCGTCTGCCTAACATCTTTGGTCCTGAGCGACGTTCTTCGTCATGAAGTTGACTAAATCTCTGTTGTCTATCCCGCGTCTCGTTCCATGTTCGGTCTTCGCCCATCCCATCTTTCAGCATCTTATGGTCTCGATGCCCAAAGACTGAAATCACGCAATGTGAAGCTAGAGATAGTGCGGTGCGTATCGGAAGGACTGCAGATGAAGTGGCTAAGCACGGTCTCACCGAAATTTTTTAACATAGCCAAACCCGGTGTACTAGGGTTGCAATTAGGATTTTGGTCAAGCGGAGTATCACGGAAGTACAGATACCGGATGCGGAAGACTCGTCATGGATTGCTACGTGTGAATGTAGTTTGTTTAGTCTCTAGTTGATTTGCCTTCTCAGTAAATGGACACGACGACGAATTGAAAACTCCGATTTTTCATCTCGGCTGATAGAAAGTTGCAGATGTAAGTGATTGTAGAGAGGTAAGGTAGCAGTAGAAGCCTCGTAAAGCAAGGCGAAACAAATTACCGAAGCTGCCTTACTTCAGCTGTATATCAACCTCTGTTGCATTAAAATGATCAAATATTTTCTCAGTTCAGTCCGATTGTTTAAATGTTCCAAAAACTACAATTGGTAATTATCGACGATACGAAACACGAAACGCTAGCCCGAGATATATATGATGCCAAACACCTCTATCAATGATCTTCCTTACAGGAATTTCTCGCGATCGAGAAAGAAAAGAAACCAGTGAAACACCACGAGAATCCTGCAGTTGAACATAAAACCCCCAGTTGACATTAACAAGTGCCCGTGCGCGATGTGTGAGAAGGTCTTTTGCAAGTCTTTTTCGCTAAATAAACATTGCTGTCGGCGAGAATGTATTGACAGTCCTTTAGAAAACGGTGTCGTCCTTGTAGCAGGACCGAGCGTTCTTACCCACTCCACTGTGACATCGACAGACATGACGAATTCTGTTACAGAAAACGATGAGCGTCGGGAGAATGTGACATAGACATATGCTGTTTCGTATCCTCGACATGGAAATGATTATTATATCTTTGCTCTTTCAGTGGGACGGAACCGTCACGTAAATCCAGAGTCCAGACGATGGTCACAGAGCAGCGTAGGTTGGTCTGTTTAGTATCCCTTTCGCATCAATCGAAGAATTGGTCACGTGGTTGGCTCGCTGCGTGGATTTTCCCGAGTATTAATCTGTGGCACTTTTCGGGTTTAAAATACTGAATTAATTCCTGGGCAGGCCGTACTGCTGCTTGTAAGCCTACCCCTGCCGAGTATGACTTTCCAAATACTTCCGAGTCAGAATCGGCAGCCGGATCCAAGCCCAGAAGCAGTTCCCTCCAACTCCGTGACGTTAAATCGGATATTTGATCAAACGGACTCTCAGAGCTTCATGAGAGGTCCGAGGATGGTGGGATGGGTTGAAAATGTTTCCGGGCTGAGACAGGAGACGAGCGCTGAGCTCAAGCTCTGGAGTACGAACGTATGCAAAAGATTGCGAATCGGCAGCTCTGAGCGCGAGGAGACTGACCGACTGTACTTTGCCTCCACTTAGATCGAGCGAAGTCCAAACGATCCACGTTTCTTCGAGATTACCGTGCATCCTTTCCCCAATTCTATTTAGAGAATAGCCGGGCATGTGATTTCTTCGAAATTTCTTACATTTGCACATTCTGTCATCGTGAGCAACCGTAATGATTCTTTCTTCTCGGATTCCCCGCCCCTCGTAGGCCATCTTCTCATCTCCCATCAGGACTCTGTTGCAATGAATGAGAAACATAAATTTGGCAGTCTTTCCTTCTGGGGTCTCCGTCCTCGTCATGTGCTGGGAGAGATGATGATGTGCAAACTCATCATTCTCATGATCAAGTCGAATTGCAGCGAGAATTAAAAAAACTCGAATGCAGATGATTCCTCGGCGTATCGGACTTCGGGCCGATCGTCGGCCACTGAGAAACGATCTGGAGTCCGGAATAGACTGTCCGGATCCAGAAGCACACTCGATATGATTCCCTGATTCCACCCTGGCCAGGTCTCAGGTGGACAGTTGAAAACCCCCCCTCCCATCCCGGACCTGTCCTCTATTCCTCGCTTCGACACAGATACCCATGTGAGTGCGTGGGTCCGTATCGCCATAACTTCACCAGATTGTGCGCACCACTAACTAGAGTCCTCGGAATGATTCCGGATCAGCGATAATATCTCGAGACTCAAACCTACCCTAATTGGGTCACACACCAGATGTGCCCATGTGGGTGGGTGGCACTGCCATAACTCTAGATCAGCCACGCTAAACTCTGCCTTCTCGCTTTGCTCAACTCGAGCACCTCCGCGGAAATATCGCTTTCGAGTTAGAATTACCACGCCGGTACCGATCGATCGCTGATGTCAGCTTTTTTAGACAAACCCTCAGAAAGGTATTGCACGTAATATAAAAGTGCAAAACTCCTGTCCGGTTTCTGAGTCCGAAAGTTCAGCAGAAGGTGGGCCCGAGCGCTTTACGGGTTCAAAAGTGCACCTGAGGGTCTTGCACATGCCGGAACAAGCAAAAGAGTTCGGGTGCGAGCCAAAGTGCAACCGGAGCTCGCTCACAACTACGAGAGCACTTTTGCACGACCAAATTGGAAAGCTCCTCAGATTTGAGTTTAGAGCCTTCCACGTCAATCTCAAGTGGAGGCCAGGATTGCATTCCTCTGTGTGGACATAACTCTCCACTTGTCGAGCAAATCGTTGCAGAACTGGCATCGCCTCCCATGAGTCTTGGACGTTTGTCGAGCTTGCTTAGATGGAGCTATTGCTTAATTAGCACTTTTCATGGAACCAGGGAGTCCGCTGCTCAAGTGTCGAGCGCGCATTCGAAGGTCAGATTAACTTCTCTGCCTGGAGGGCGGATACGACAAGCTTATTCAGCTAACAGATTGCAAACGGGTGAGAGATGTAGATATGGAACATCGTCACATTTCTGTAAGCACTTCGGGAACGAGCCCAAGATGCGCCATTTGTGGCCTCCCGACTCGGCAGCTTATGCCGACCTGCTGGCTCGGGTTGTAAGTCTTCCATGGTAGACAGTGAATCCACCATTTGCCGAACTGAGATTTGGCCACATGAAATCGGCCAGCCACGGCCACATCTGCCTTGCTTGCGAAGGCTGGCAACAACTTTGTGCTCTTGTGGACACCGAAGACGACAAGTGTCTGTAGCTCGTTGGACATTTGCCATGGAGCTGAGTGGCTAAGATCGACAATAGTGAAAGCTTCCTCCGTCGGTAAGCGAAGTCACCATCTGGCGAGTCCCCATTGGACGTGATTGTTCTCGAGGCCTCTGCCATGGCCCTCGAAAGCACGCTCGACTCAAATCCTGTTGCCACCAACGGACGCTCACTTTTCGTGCACTTTTTCTTGTTCTAACACAAGCTCGGCACTTTCTTACGTATAGGAAACGGGCTTCAGATAGACACTGAGCTTGTCATGACCGGTTGCTCGGGAAAAGATGAACGCCTGTCTTACCTTCTTACTGTTGGCTTATCAGTTCCAAATCACTATCCTCTTTCTTCGGTGCACATGAACAACTCTTCATATGGGAAATCCCTCCCCTTTCAGTGCCCGGCCAGCGTGACCTCTGGAGGTTTCCTGGCGCTATCTCGGCTACTAAAGACATAGAATGTTCAGCACAGTGGTTCGCAGTTCGTGTTTGGACGGAGAAATTTAATGCACCGAACTGACCAACTTACTGTTGGTCAACTCTTTAGCGTCACCGAGGTTGCGGTGGGACGAGTGTCGAGCAGAGCGAGCAGAGAAGCACAGACCAGCTGGAATGTGGGTCGATTTACTGTACGTAGCACGTATTTCAGTTCTCGGTTGAAGCACTCTCTCTGTGCAGCAGTCGGTCAAATCGCGCGGAAGGAGGACCGGGATACCAGCTGATGGAAGAACGCTGAACGTATGAGAAGACACTTCTCGCCACCAAACGAGAAAGCATCAAGGCCCAGTGTGTACCTAACATGGGTTTACGCAAGGTTGAATGCCCGTCTGTGCACCCCGGGAGTTGCCCCAGCGTGAGGGAACAATGTCCTCCGAGTTAAAGCCGACAACACACTGTGAAGAAACAGATGAGTTGTAGAAGCAACCATATTATGGAATTAGTACTGACGTCATTTAAGTCGATAACCAAGTACAAATCTGAAGATATAGTATGATAGAGTAGATATTGTTTTCCAAGAACGAATGAAATTAAATTTTAACATTTTCCTAAGAATACCAATTAATTTTATTGAAGTCAATTTATATTTAGGTATAGAAACAACGTCATGAAATATATCATATCCTGTTGTTTTATATTACCTTGACATAAACGAATATACTGTAAAACTTCACTAATTTACAAAATATAGATAATATTTTTTAATATGAAAAAATTAAAGAAAATGATATTTAATTTCATGTCTTCTAATATGATAAATCTAACTTGTGAGAAGATTTACATAAAGTTTCAATTTTTCATTTGCATTATTTTTCATAATTATTACTGACGTTTTAGTTACAACCGGAAGATATAAAACACTCACATTACATTATGTTGCTAACATTAAAACTAACCGTCACATTTAGATGATAGCTAAATACTTCAAGTAGAAAACTTATTTATTACAAAACAAACGTATTCTAGTTCATTTTCAATACAAGGAGTTATATTTAGTTATGAAATCTATGTAAAATAAAATGCTTTATGCATCAAAAATTTATATTGTAATTTTTTAAGAAGATATAATTTAAAATATATTTTTATGACGATATTTTTATTAATCACTATACCAATTGTTCCTATATATAGATTATATTTACTACTTAATTATTTCTGATTTTGGGAGAAATAAGAAACATTTGAGTGTGAGTACATCACGAGCCACATTCCATACCGATATTCTGCCATACACCGAATTGAGCTAAACCTAGGCTCCCCGTTTGTGATTTCGCAATACACAATCCAGGGAGCAAGAACAGAGTTTCTCACCCCTCGCAATTTGTCAGTTGCAACTAACAAATTGCCAAAGCTGATTCAGTCTGATGTTCATTAAGCTGTGCGTCAATGCGATTCAAATGACATTGTGTTGGACTTCGACCGACACTCTCGTTTCTGGATATGCTCACTCCTCTACTTCTGGCAAGGATGATGGTACCCAAACAAGGCCACCTGGCCTATCGATCCTAGACAGTTACTTTGTCTAGAAAGTGCATTTGAGCTTGAGATCCGGTTATGGCATTTGGGTTTTGGCGTGAGGAATGATACCTGAGATTCTCACCAAGAGATGCAGGCGTGGCACGTCGCAGAAAGTTCAGCAGGTACAGGGTAAGGACACTCATAGTTCCACGACACACGGCGAGCTGCAATTCATGAACATGTACGTTCTTAGATCCAGTATGTCTTCCCTTCGCGTGTTTCTTCGCTGGTCGAAATTGTTTTGCTCTGTCGTCTTCATTTGGAACCGTTATCATTATATCTGGGCGCCGTCGATAGTAGATGTGATTTTACTGTGTGTTGATTGTCAGTTTTTCGATTGGATTGGACACCATTAGTTCAGCGTCATGTTGTGGTACGTGGACTGCACGCGTTTCCCTTTGCCTTTTCAGTTCAGATTTATCTCGTGCGTGTATGTTGTATGTGAGGTATGTGTCATGGCCGTGACTGTGGCAATGTGTTCAAGATTATGAGATTTAATAGTCCTGCTCTCACACAGCACCTGAAGGTACAGTCGTACTGCTCCAGATGAATCCTTGAGTGATTCAAATCTGAAGATTGTATCTGGTCTTCTCGAATCCAAGTCACGAAATTTGAGTTTTGTCCTCGCTTCCCTGTTGTACAATAGTACAGATTTCCCAGACCACATTAGCATTTGATATTACTGATTTCGAAACTTACGATCCGGGCCTCATTTGTACAGCTCACATTGTGTCTCATCTTGAAAATCATTTCCTTTGATTTGTACGTGGTCCATTCAACACTGGCTCTGTTACTTTGAAATGAATTCAACCTTCCAATTGTTCTCTTGTTCTCTTGCAATACATATTGCATTGTTGTACGGTTCTAGTTTTGGATATATGTAACTTGTTGCTTGCCGATGGAGGTATTGCCGTCCTTACAGTAGGAAACGTCTATAAAGGACCCTGTTTATCTTTCTAATTGAAATCGTACAGAAGATCATTTCTTGTACAGACCTTTTTATGCATCACCTGTCAAATGTGTGCATTACTTTTCAAGCTCTAATTATTTCTGAGACTGGAAGTTTCCAACATCACGCCGTCGCTCTAGTACTGTATCAACTCTAACCTGTACAATCTGAATTGCCTTTTTCCTTCAAAGTCTGTGGTCGTTTACGTTGCGTCTGGT
This sequence comes from Marchantia polymorpha subsp. ruderalis, assembly GCA_037833965.1. Taxonomy (NCBI): domain Eukaryota; kingdom Viridiplantae; phylum Streptophyta; class Marchantiopsida; order Marchantiales; family Marchantiaceae; genus Marchantia; species Marchantia polymorpha. Next base: position 2,411,600 of record AP031352.1, on the reverse strand, counting down.
TCTATCCTGGCCACATGAGTCACAGAGATGGCATCTGTGTTGCTCATTTCGTTCGAAGTTGTGCTCCTGACCCGTTCCTTCTGGTACATCTTGCGTTGCAAAGTTCTATGGTTGAAAATCTGTGTATGTTGCTTGCAGTGCTATTTGTACGTTGCTGGGACAAAACGAACTTTCTCAAGGCCTCTGTCACAGTCTCTTCTGTGGACTATGATCTGTACTTTCTTAGTGTGGCAGTCTAGCTGGTCTTTAACAAACAAGACATGTGTTTGATTGAGAAATATGTTGCCGTTAACTTACAGATTATATTTCCTGCGTACACTCGTACATCTGCTCATAATTCTAAGCAAGTACTGGTCGAGTATTACAGTTAAAATATAGCTAACCAAATAAAAACCAACCCTGGGTAAGATGTTTGTAACCGCTCGGCTCAAAAGTTTTTCCTTGTCCTGTAAGGTACGTTTCATGATACTGAGATTGGACAAGAATAAATTCCAGTCATCCTTGCTCGAGTGCTGACTTCAACAACCTATTTCATACCTCCATTGCCAAGCTAGTCTGCCATGGTCCCCATAAACTTCCGACTGCAGGCCAAAAGTTCTCATCTGAGGAGTCTGGCCCACATGAAGAAATATGAGGTTGAATAAACTACTAGCTCATGATATACTTTATATTTGTCTAAAAAGCGAGGATCACTTGAAGATATAAGCGTCTGACTTTATAATGGTGTGCTTGTCACCTTCCGTGGAAATTTTCCGGAGCAGGAAAGGTAAAATTGGCTTTACAGGTCACATACCCAGAACTGTACGCAAGAAGAAAGCCTAATCTGCACGTTAGAATTTTCATCATATTTAAGAGCTGCCCTTAGAATCTGTCGCAACACAGCGAGGACTAGGATTAGGTTATGTCAGCTGAACAATGAAAGAAAGAGAGGTAAATCCTTGATCAATTGACAGGTAAAGCCACAACTGGAGAAAGAAAACGTCAGTATGTATTCTTACAGTCTCATACAGTTGAACTGGTCAACCACTCTTCCTTTGTCTAACGTCTGGAAAAGTAATGGAATGGCTAAATAGTAAAATAACGTGGGTGTAAATTTCATCTCAACGGATCCACTCTTCACTTTTATAGTCCACTTTCATTGAAATTTAAGATTCGCAAGCTTTTCAATTTACAATGAACAAGGAGATCACATATCATTGACTTTTGTCACTTAGTTTGCAAACCTCCATTAGAAATCCCTCTATGCGTGGAGTGAACGTAACAGGTAAAACAGCTTTTACACTCTGGATATATCCATACAACTATGCGCCCTAAACATATCTAAACAACTTGTGCTATCGTTGGAAAAGCTATCTACTTTGCCTAGTTTATGTAGACAAGCAATGATTCTCACACATGAAGATAAGCTTTTCGTAAAATATGTTAAATGTGAAGATCGACACCTGTCAAGATTCTGCAAAGTTCGCATGTTTAAAGTAACATGGATATATAGTACAATTTTATTTTCTCTTGTGAATGCATTTAAATATGTGGTTCCAAAGTGATATTATTGAGAAAAAAATGAATCACACATAAGCAAATCTATTTATCAATAACGTGTGTGATTGAAACATCTACATTTTATATTGAAATTATATGAAAATTTAATTTAAAAATAACCACATGCACATGCTCTTTTAACTGTAGAGCTGGACATCATACTAGTGGCAAGAATGCAGCGGTTTGTTTTCCATTCACGTTGAACAAATATGAGATGGGCAGTACTGTATGGCAGACGGAGATTTTACGAAGTGCTCAAGATTTGGAATTATTCGAAAGTCACTACGCTTAATACCGTATAGCTGCCAATGTTAATGCGAAGGATGAATTACAGTCAATATTGTAGGTGGAATATTATTCTAGACTCAGGAAGGCTATGTCGGCGTTGTAGTCCAAAGACAATTGTTTTCCAAGCAGAATACGTGCTCAACCTCTTCAACCCCGTCAAACGCAAGGCAACGATGATCAGTTCAAGTTCAGCTGAAAAGTCAAGGTTGATTTCAATTTCTTTTCTTTAGGTGGTATATTTTGCCCCAACGATACATTATAAGGGCAGCTGATTCATAAACTCTATAAATTATTTCCTCATTAATGTACATAGTCAAGAATCATATTCTAGTATACTTTCATTACGAGTTGTATTTTTTTGAAACATGTTCGACTCCAAGGTTTGAAATATAGATTTTGACACTTGTGATAGTCTTCATGACATAGACAGTATGATTTGATTGTACAAAAATTGCTGTTTCATTTCGTGTGGCTTGATTTTAATGCCGTGAGCTTTTCATATAAATTCTACGTTTGTAAATTTATTCAAGTCAAAGTTATTAAACAAGATCAGTTAAGATATGGTGCAAGATTTCACCTTCCTCGAAAATATCACTCCAATAAGCAGTTTCATCACAACTTTGTTATCTTTGGAAGTAAGTAAACACATCAATCAAGTAGATCATGAGTAAGTTTTGTCAATCACTTTTGCTTATAAAGAATTGAGGACTTTTGTGGTACCCCACTTTTGGCAATTTTGAGGAAATTAAAACATTTTTGGAAAACTGTACCCTGGCAGCATTGTAAATAGCCTTCGGTACATCAAAACGGAGTGAATCCGGAAGATCGCGGGGATTCTCGAGGGATCTTGTAGAATCTAGGATTTGGGGTGTGGCAGTAAGGACAGGCACCACCCTCCCTGCGAGCTCTGCAGTTAGGACCCCTACGACGCAAGGCGCAAAACCCGCCTTCGGAGGTTGCGTCCGCGGCGGTAGGGAAATCCTCCATAATTAGGTCGACCCTCGGGCGCCTTGACCAAGTTAGGGTCTCGTTGGAAAGAGCTCGACGCACCAATTCCAACGAGTCCAAGAACGCTTGGAACGGATGAGGACTTAGGGAGTTATCACTATTGAAAGATACGGAGACGGTCGCCTTCGGCGGAAGGAGTTCGCCACCGGCGGGAATTCCGCCTACGCGGAAGGGGGAATCAAGTTTTGTCCTATGCGCGGACGAAGGCGTTCGCCTGTGCACAGGCGAAGTAGGGTTTGGGGAGGCGCGAAGTCCGCCTACGCACAGGTCGCCTGTGCACAGGCGCTTCGGCGTCGGCGGAAAATCCGCCTTGAGCCCTAGAAATGCGCCTTGTGAGGTAGAAAGTGTACGGCGCCTTCCGCGCCAGCGCAGCGCCGCGTACGGCGGAAGAGCCGCCAGAGTAATCAAATCTGTACGGACCATGCGGACGGGACGGGTGGATGCGCTCTTGGACGGACGGAGTTGCGGCGGCGGAAGCGCCGACGAAGAGACAAGAAACGGACAGACTGGACGGAGACGGCTGACCACGGTCAACGCCTTCCGCGCCAGCGCGACGCCGCGCACGGAATTCGCCTGCGCACAGGCGAACGCCTGTGCACAGGAGGATGTTCAAGTTCCGCGCCGGCGGAGAATCCGCCGAGGAGTCTGCCTGCGCACAGGCAGGAGTTGAACTTTTGTCCGACATGCGGACACACGCGTCAAGGCAGAGGGGGATTGGCCGAAGGGCGGTACGAACAAGTGTACCGCGCAAGGCGGAAAACTCGCCTTCGGCGCTACGCCCCCATGTCCGCGGGGTAATACGCTCGCGGAGTTCAAATCCGCCAATTCGAGCGTGAGAGTTTAATCGACGACGGCGGAGCGTGAAGCCGCGCGTGAGAGCGGAGACCGTTCCAGCGTAGAGCCGGCGCGGCCATCAAGTGAGACGTTCTCCACGAGCAAGAGCCGACCATGACCTTCGACCGAGCGGCGGAGGACGTCCCATTCTTGAATTCGCGATTCCAATCTCTTGTGCGCGCTGCGCGCATCCATCTGCTGGCTGCTGAACATTCTCGACGTCGCCGCACAGGAGATTTCTTGTTGATTGAGGGAGAAGTGAATGCGCGTGATTTGGAATTGAGGGCGATTAGAGTTTGCCGAGAGAGAAAGGCGCTCGGGCGGTGCGGAAGTAGAATGAGCGGGAGAGCGAACCCCAGGAACGCAATGACGAGACCGGGCAGATTGCGGATGGTCCCACTTCGCCTACCACAGAACGGGCTGCGCGCTTTCGAGGAGCGCTTAATAGCAAGAAAGCTCGATTTCTTGCTATGGGGATGGAACTACATCTGTGCGAATATGGTGCGCGAGTGGCTAGAGCCACAGGGACCACCCTCGCGCGGATTGCGTCCGCATGTCGATCGGTGGACAGTCCAAGATTGGGCGCAGGCGTTGGGAAGATGTGCTGGCATGCCAGGGCATCTCCTTTTCGACAGTGAGAGCATCAAGGTGACCAAGCAGGAAGAGGCGCAATTTGTGGAGCTATTCAAGACCGGGAGGTCTACCAAGAATGGGTACAGGACCCGTGATTACAAGGATCGATTTCGCCGGACTTTGTCCGCGGCGCTGATGCAATTGCTGCAGCCACATCGCGCCTGCTACATCACATTGTGGCAGGTCTCTTTTGTGGAGTGCGTCATCGAGGGAACTCCAATTCACTGGGCGAGCATCCTGCACAGGGTGATGCGACAGCACGCTTTTGAGGAGAAGGGGGGAACTCTAAACCATGGTTTAGAGTTCCCACCTTCTCCTTTCCTCATCAATTTTTATCGACAGTGGAATTGTTTGACAGCGGCGGAGCTTGAGCATTTTCCGCCATTGTCCGTCGACCATCCCGGGAAGTATGTGCGGGAGAATGAGGTCGACACTGATGCAGAGGAGTCACCGACTTCTACCCCATCAAGGCGGAGGGACGAAGGGAGAAACACTCCTGCAGCACGAGTGCCGCGGAAGCGGCGATGGAGAGAAGAGTCCGAAGAGGAGCAGCATCAAGAACCCTCTGCTCCCATTCGACCGCGGCCGCTGTACGAGTCATACAGCCGGCCGAAGCAGAAGGCACGCAGACTGGTGTTACCAGCCGACAGTGCGGACACGGCGACGATTGCGACGGAGAAAGGAAGTGCGTCGCCAGAGAAGCATGAGGAAGCGCGGACGACCGCAGGAGCAACGGGCCACGCCGCAACCTCGACGGGAGAGAGGCCGCCTACGGGCCAAGGGCCTCCGGAGTTACCACGTGCGTCGCGGACAGATGTTCCGTTTGCGCACAGACGAGACTCCGCGGACGGACGAGCCTCCGCGGACAGGCGATCACAAGTGGACGTGGATCTACGCTTACGCGTGGGAAGGAGCAGTCCGCCTGTGCACAGGACACCTCCACACGTGCCGCCTGTGCACAGGCAAGAATCACCCCCGTTCCAACGTAGGAAGGGGAAGGAGCCGGCGGAAGAACCGCCTACGAGACACCGGCCCTCGGGGCCAGACCCTCCGGCGCACCACGCGCCGCAATTTGCGCCTTCGGCGCCAGGGCCTTCGAGCCGAGGAGATACGAGCAGGGAGCGTGCGGAGGCCGCACCATCGGCGGGTAGTCCGCCGATAGATGCGCCTTCGGCGGTAGGGCCTATAGGCCAAGGGACATCGGGCGAGCGGCCCCCGGCCATGTCGCCTTTGGCGATGGATGTCCGCGGCGCTACGCCTGCGGCGGACAAGGCGCCGGCATTTGCGCCTGCGCACAGGCCGAGCACAGCCCCCACGGACCGATCAAGGGAGCAGCAACAGACGGTGGAGCGGAGTGACTGTCCGCGGGATGAAATTTCGATGCGCGATGCGCAATCAAACCCCGCGCAGCCACCCTCCGCTCGATCGCCTTCGGCGGCGGGCGTCTGCGGCAGAGAGGACACGGTAGACGACCAACAAGCGAGCGGCGGGGATGCCGCACGGGCACATTCGCCTACCGCCTTAGACATTTTGGCGAAGAGCAGCGAGGCTGCAGCCGTGCCTTCGCAGGCAGCACACGTCGACGACGTGCAGCCCCACTCGGGGCAGTCGCCGACGCAATCAATGGCGACTGAAATTCTCCACTCGGATGATGACGACGGAGGCTCCACTGAAGAAATGTCAGGAGCAGAGGACACCGAGGAGGAGGAGGAGGAAATTGTTGGAGCGCCGGCGGCGGCGCTCTCTGAGCAGGTGATTCCGTTGCTGAGGTACTTGGATCGCAAGGTCGATAAATACGCCGACCCACTTCAGCCGGGATCTTACATCGAGTTAGTGCGCAGGCGGACTCGCACTAAAGTCCACACCAGCAAGTTGTTAGCTAGAGTGGACCAGGAGTTGAGGGAATTGAAGGAGAAGCATGCATGCTTGTGGGGTCAGTATAAACTTAATCAGAAATTCTACAAGTACTCCGAGAAGGTGAAGGATGAGAAACTGGACGAGCTCACCAAGGAGCAGGTGAAGGTCAAGGAAGCACTCATTTCTGAGCAGGCCCAGAATCGGATTTTGTCAGAGGAGCTCGTGCGACAGACGCGGTTGTTGGAACAATGTCAGCTCGCACGGCAGGCGGATGAGGAGTTAATCCGCAGGTTACAGTCAGAGTGTGGCGAATTGAGAGCGCAACGTGCTGAAGCCGAATCGCAATTAGTGATAATTGAAGAGGATCGCAGGAAGGAGGCGGATCGCACGAAGGTGGAGACGGCGAGGCGTGTCGCCCACTGTCTCAAGGGCTACGCCCACTGGGAAGTGAAGGCGCAGGAGAAACTCACACTGCGTGAGTTTGAATTGCGCGCAGCCGGGTTGTTGTCAGGCGACAGTAGGAGTCGACGGAAGGTAGCAAAGAAGCTCGATGCTTTTCTGTCGAAGGCACAGGATACCATGTCCGCCCTCGAAGTGGAGGTGTCCGCGGCGTTGCAGCGGTTGGGACTGCACAGTCGAACGGAAGATTGGCAGGGTAGGGAGTTAGTGCGCGGCAATCCGCCGCGCAGGAGACGTAGTACAGGTTCCGCGGAGTGTAGTGTAGCGTGGTTCCGTGCAGGCGTGTAGCGTAGTGCAGTGTAGTGCTAGGTAGGACTTAGAAGGTATAAAATAGTTCCAGGCGTTTTGCCTGGGGTTCTTTCCCATCAGAAGTGCAGATCAGGAACCCATTTCCTTGGCGTGTTTGTGTCCTTGAGTTCTGTCACCACGCACGAGGAGTTACAACTTAGCGTTCCGCATTTTGTAGCTGAAGGCCTTCGGCCGAATGTTCAGAGCTAGTACATTGGTTAGAGACTTGAGTAGTTCGGATCTGCACCTGCGGGTGACTGCCGATGCTCAGAGCCAGTGACTAGTTAGATACTTGAACAGTTTCGCCCCTACACCTTCGAGTGTTCCTTTCTGATTGTACTCCCTTGGGATTTTTCCCCTGAATGCCAAAGTGAAGTTTTGCTACTTCGTGTAAGCCTTGGTTGTAAATTCAGGTTACGCTGCAGCAGGTGCCTTGAGGGTAACCCCTGTAGTATTTCTGGGAATGACAAGTGCCTGAGAATTCAAACTCTTCAATAGACTGTTGTTGTGTTACTGGAATGTTTCACAGTGAGTCCTTCAGTGCGGACCTGTGTTCTCTGCGCGTTTTGTGAGTTGAGAGTGTTGTTCACCGCGCAGGAGTGACTTCGATCCGAAGTAGGCAGTCCAAACCGGGTTTCCTACACTACCAGCAAGCTAGTGGAAGTGTTGTAAAAGCCGGAGTTGGAAGTCACTGCCCGCAGCTTTGCCGAGTGTGCTCGCGAGAGACTTTCCCCCTGAAATCTTGAAGTAGAGGTCCTAACGGATCTCTGGGTTGTGTTTCTGTAGTTTCAGGTGTGTGTGTGTGTGTGTGTTACGCTGCACTGTGCGACCTCCGAGTGCGCTCCGAGTGGACACTTGCAGTATTTCTGGGAGTGACAGTCGCCTGAGAATTCAAACTCCTCAATAGTCTGTTAAAACGTGACACTTTGTACCCTGTGTGTTCCTCTGTCCCTGTGGGTTCGACCTTTCTACCACTATATTGCAGTTTTAGCCTTTAGTGGGTTATTACAACTTTGTAATTTCAACTGCATCTGATAAAGTATATAGTACTAATCAAATTATCTAAAGAGAAAAGAATGCAATATACGTTACAACTACAGTTAAAACAGCAATTAAAGATAAAATTATAAAAGAAATATCATCATTTAGAAAAATATACTTTGGCCACTAAAAAATTTGAAAGTACATTCATGTATTTGATCAGACAAACACAAATGCCAAACCTAAAAGCTTTGTATGGATAATATCCGAAAGTATATAGAGGATTTAAACTATTTTCAACATCTTACAACAAGCACATGAAGTGATATCTATATCATTTTTTTTAAAAAAAAAACTGACTTCTTTGTTGAAACTTAAACAACTTTATTGACATCAAAAGTAAAAAAAATACGCCATTCTCATTATTGTGATACATGTTGGTCACAGTTATGTGCTTTAGACACATATGCTTAGAAACGAGAATAAAACAATGAAGAGATTACATCGTATTGACCTGGATTGTAAAATCTACTATGAATAAGCCAGAGCGAATTGGCCGAGCTTTATCTCATTACGTTTCCAGATAACAAGTAAGTATTCATTTTTCCAGATTCCAGATTCCCTACCAAGTAAGTATTCATGTCAACAGCGTGTACTGAAGTTATTGAAGGTCAAGCGACACGACGAACGCCGGACGAGACATCCGTTTCTTCTGCCCGGCCGGTTACTTATTCAAGTAAGTAAATAGTTTTAACTATTGGAGTATGAACATATTTTTGTTTGTTGAAGTGTAAAAAAAAATAATAATTTCTGAAACAGGTGAGCTTGAATACGATGTTGATTGTTTGTTTGATTTAAGCAAAGGTAAGTCGGTAGTAAAATATTGGTGTATTATTCAATATTTTTTTAGATAAAATTAATGATTTTACCCTTTGTCAGTGTCACATATGGATGCAAAGATAAAAGTCTTTTCAGCATTTGAATGCAGATACAATTTTTTTGGATAAAAAGAACTTGACAAATATTCAACAAGAACAAACACAAAAAGTATTTTAGAATGGATAGAAATAGTGATTACAGCTTTAAACAAGCCAATGAGAACTATATTACCTTTACTTTAAATACTGGAGTGAATCTGCAAAAAAAAAGTTTTCAAATTAAAAAAATTTGGGAATAAGAATATCTGGAATGTTTTTATTTCAAATATATACCGAAAAGACTTTTTATGAATGACATTTCACTGCATTTGGTTCGAATAGGAGCGGAATTAAAATAGACTTTAGTTATCGAATGATTGATTTTGAGGCTAAGTAATGTAACGCAAAAGAGTACACACTTGTCAAAATTCGTGAATATATAAATCATGTTGTCGAAATTCAATCCAGCTTCTTCATTTTAATTCTTCTCTTATTTATTATTTTGGGTTTTTAGCATTACATATACTGAAAACCCAAAATAAAAAATACAAGAAGTTCTACATATGTATTATATAATAGATATGTAGTGTTGTTAAGTTTAATTAAAACGATAAACCAATATACTGTAACACTAATTTGATAAGTACAATGATTTATCACTGGAAATATTTAGCGACAGTGATGATGCATAATGGCTTGTATTCTGTCCTTGTCTGAAAGGACATGCTGTAAACGTCACGGAGTGTATCGGAGGTCCCAGTTTTGTGTGCGGAAGCGTTGCATGCGATCGTCACATCCATCGTTGCCATGCAAGAAATAGCATCATCTGTGCCATATAGCGCGACAACTGGAGTCCGATGTGGCTAATCAAAGGCACCATCGCCCTGACTTCAGATGCTCTGCGTCCGCCAACTGGAAACCTAGTTCAATTTCTGTACACACGTCATCACAGAAAGTACACAATTTAATACTCAGATCGAGTCGATAACAGAGAGCATGAGAGAGCCCCATCTATAACAATGAAATCAAAGAGTAGCAATAAGAAGTACGTACTGCAGTATTAGCTATAAACATAAAAAACTCCAAGCTATAAACACAAGAGTGAGAAGTATCAAACGTATTCTTTGACATAGCTTATATAAGAGAGGTAATAGATATTGCAATCTGGAATGGTAAACGGATCATAAACGGTTTACCATTCCAGATTGGTAAACGGATCGCATTCACGAGCATGTTCATAGTATCAAATAATTTCAATCCTCCAGCTCGATTTTTGAGTCACTTGCCGCGAATCTTAAAATGTGGATCGTCGACATGGCCCTTGCTTTTTAGAATACTAAGAACGCAGAATTAGGTCCGCGGGCGAACACGTGAAAACTGGAAGAAACGTTGCTGAGAGTTTGCCCTTGATTCTGACTGGAGCTCTTGAAGCTCCTCTGGACTTGCCGTCGTCGGGAAGTATCTCCCGGAATTTGCGACTCGGACGCTGGTGGGAGTCGAAAAGACTGTGGACGATTTGTGTGGGTCTGAGGGAATTGTTTCGTCTCTGCTGGGGAGGAGATCTGAATTAGTGCAGGATCGCTGTTGCGGTGGAAGGGAAGGCAAGGGATCTAAGGGGTTGGGAAGTGGAAGGCCAACAGCCCGATTTGGGCGACTGAATTCCATGGTTTTAGCCAAGTTCGAAAGTAGGTGGAGTCTGAGGAGGAGGAGGAGGACGACGAGGAGCGAGGGCAGCGCAGCAGGTGTGGAGAATATGAAACCAGGGCGAGCCCGGGCTCCGGGCGAAGACGTGATCCGGTCCATCGACTAAAGCCCGGAATTTTGGGAGAGGAAAAATGCAGCGGCCCGGTCGAGATGCACGACGAGGGAACAATTCGCGTGGGGGTAGTGGAGGTGGAGGTGGAGGTGGTGGCGCGGGAGGAAGCGCATTCCCGGGATTTCCAGACCCTTTTGCAGGATTTGGTGGGCGGCCAGGCTTCTTCTCTGATATGTTCGAGAATGATCCATTTTCCAGCGATCCGTTCTTCACCCGACCTTTTGGAAGTCTTTTCGGGAATTCGGGAAGTTTGTTTGGCCCCAGTGGTCTCTTCAGTCAAGATCTCTTTCCTCATTCGGGAAATCATCAGGCCAATGGGTCACAGAGACAAATTCCAATCAAACATAGGCCGTCCAACGCGCCTCCGGTTAGTACTTTCCATTTGCAAATTTTTCGTTTGATTCTTCCGTGCCGGCCAGCCATTGTGCATGAAGTGGTAAAATCTGCTTGTCAATTCTTGGAAGTACTATTTTGTAATATGTAGAATTAGATGAAGCGTGTTTGCTTCGACGTTGTATTTCCTCAGTTACATCAATATGATGATACTGCGTCTGGAAGCATGCAAATTTGAAAGGACTTGAGGAATGATAGTATCTTCAAGAATTGAGATAATTTAGTTTCTTCTTCATTATAAAATGCTGAATAAGTCACGTAGCGATACTGTGATTATATAGCAGTACTATGGTCGTTCAATATCGCATTTTATGACATCCTTTCATCATCAATGAAGTATCTGCTGCTTTTTATCGGTGAGTGTAATCCACTGGAGGGCTTGATATGATGTTTGTCCTTCCTGCTACAGGATCCTATGCTCCTTGCATGGAGGTTGTTAGGGTTAGTAGGGTAATGTCAACTTGATCAAAAAATGTGTGGACAATTGATACTCGTTGTTCATGCAGGAAGGAGGTCGAAGGGAAATCCATATCGAAGAAATTCCAGACGACCACGATGACGGAGGAATGGCTGGGGTCACATCTCATCAGGAGCCAATAATCGAACATCCAAAGGAAGACGATAGTAGGAATACAGGTATGAAAGCACGACATGATTTCTAGTGGAATTTAGATATCATGTTGTGATTTCACAATGTGCAATGTTGTTCTGTCCTCTACTTCGTCTAAGCCCAGTGTTTAAAAGCCCTGTGAATCCGACTCGACGACGATTATGATAAGGTATTTCACAATGTAGAGGTGGAACACGTTACTCTGATGTTTGCCATTTTATTAAAGCCCAATGGTACTGTCTGATCGCAACCGGCCAATAAACAGTAAATCAAACCAGCTGTCTCTACCCAAATCCTGTTCGGTAAGATTGTCAAAGTGTGCGAGATTCGTTCCTCAGAGATAGGAACTGCTCCTGCATGATCTGTGGATTATGTCAAACCTTTGTCTTTTCTTATCTAAAGTGTGCATGCTGCTGAACTGTGGATTGAAGGTGGTACGTATGAAGAAGATTTCAATTCTGGTAAAAGATATTTTTACTGTTTACTGAAAGGCATCTCCTTTCGGAACGTTTGCGAAAACTTGCATTCTGTTGAAACGGAAGACTAACCATGGCAACTCTTTACACACAGAAATTACTCATTATCGACCTGAACGTCCAACGAGGAATTCAAACTCAGTATCGAATCCGCGATCTACCAATATCCCTGATGCGTACTGCTATCAAAGTTCTTCCGTTACCTACGGTGGAGCTGATGGACCTTACTATGCTGCTCATTTGAGCCGGAGAAGTGGGCCTGATGGGGTACGCTATCCACCTCCCTCCCCCATGATGTGAGAGACAAGGATGAAAGCGATGAGGGTCAATTATTATTATAGGTAGGACATTCATGTTTGCACCGCTGTGGGAAAATTACACAGGTCTATGAAGAGCAACAACAAGAAAAGGACATTGCAGCGGGGAAAGAGACCCACAAAATACTTCATGGATTGGGTCAAAAGGTAAGTACCAGTTTCGTTAGCCGCTTTATTGGTGACAATCATTAGCTCTGCTTAAGATGGTGCTAACTTGCACAGTTCAATGCTGTGGTTCAGAGTTGACTATGTTGTTGTACTTTCTGTTGTTAGAGACACTTTCAATAAAACATATGTTCTTATAGTAAAGCACAAAATTTTCTGTCTTTATATCTGAAGTGGAATGACAATCATACTCTCACAGGGCAGGGCTTTAACCCGGAAAAGGAACTCGGAAGGCCGGGAGGAAGAATTTGAAACTTTGCACAATCTTGCCAAAGGTAGGATGTGGCTGCCTTCTTTGGAAGAAATGGTTAGCTCTTGACGTCCAGACAAGGAAAACATCAAGTGACCAATTTCCTGTGGCAAATTTTTGTACAGATGAAGTACAAGATTTTGAGAGAAACTGGGAGGTAAAGGCAGAGAAAGTCTTTCCTCGATTTAAAAATTCATCACAGCGTATAGGTAAGCCGGACATAAATTCTCTGTTTCGCCAAGTAGTATATAGGATTGAGTGTCCGGTTGTCTTCTTTAGCCTCTGGAAAGGAAGCTAATGTTAGCTGGATGTTTGGTGAATGCACAGGCTCAGGTTCGGGAAGCAAACCCAGAGCTGCACTGCCATCAAATGGTGGTAACTCCCACTCCACTGGTCTTTAATTACTAATAAAGGCTCATAAGATTAACAATTTCTGTTTCCAGAAACAAAGGAATTGGACTTTGTTGATCTCCAGAGTGGCTGCAGGTTCTAGTTCGGGCTCCAAATCGCGGCCCGGTCCACCATCGAACGGTGGCGCCTCTCGTTCCAAAGGACGTTGAAGAGATGGAACCAAACCAGAGCAAAACAGTCCTATCAGAAAAAGGAAGGATCTTTACAATCTGTTGTAAATCTCCTGTAGCATATGAAGTGAGGTGCCACAGATTATTGGCATGGTCCACGAGCTCATGTGCAGTGCCCGAACAGAAGAGGCAGAATCTCCATGAAAATGTACTGAAGACTGTTAGTCTTCAACCCTTGATTGTCTCCATGGTGGGGCGAGATCTGAAGAGAAAGCATGGTTTCTACACAACGGAGCTTGATAGGAAGTAGTACAGCCGCCATAATACAGCCTCTGGCTTTATACCCTGATTGTTGTACCGGTCATGGTACTGAGAAATTTGAAGGTAAAGTATATGGAGAAAATGTGTCAGGTGATGATTTGTTAGTGCATATTGTCCGTTGGATTATGTGAAAGAGGTTCATTGAAAGCATTATGCGAAGATAAACATATAGAAAGTTTATTTTTTTCCCAAGTCCCGGTATAATATTCAAAATGTTCAAAAATTAAGAAAACTAAATTGGCACACATTGATCAGTAATGATTGAGAAATATTAATATTTCTTATAAAGTCAAGATCAATTTTGCAGATTGTTTGGGAATTAAATTTTCAAGTGATGACCTTCACCGCTGACTTCCTGTCAATTACAATAGGCCAAAAAATCTCAACAATAGGCCAAAAAATGAGAAAAGAGAAATAACCTGGCTCACCAATACTGAAACGGTGTTACGTTCAGAAATAACCTGTTCTTGTCTCATTGTTTTTGCAATGGGTAGACTATTGACATTGTGCACAACCAAAGATTGTAAAGCAGCTATTGCAGGACTTGAGGCTTCCAGTGACAACTAACAGCGCCTTTCGTCTCCCTTGACTTAACCATACGATGCTTAAAATAATGCATTATCCCCTCAGAATACCAAACGGTGTTACGTCTCTGAACAATTGAAGTCCCGTAATTGAGCTCAAGTGTTTGCTGTGAGACAAACCATTCCGAGTATTGCAAAATATAAGCTAGGGGTTTTTAATATTCAAAAGACGCCATCAATTCAGGCGGTCACGTAATGCCATACTACTTGCCATCGTTGCCATTATGCAAACGGAAGTCTACTCTAAATGAAATCATCCACTCTAGGTGAGTATGAGAGTTCGTTTGAAACATAACTAATCTCTTTGAGCCATGCAGTGATAGATTAGGTGATTCTACATGGTTTAAGTTCTACTTAACATTTACACATCACTCCTGTTCGAACTGTCAGGCGAACAGCAATCATACTGTTGTACTTTAGGTTCCCGAGCGGCTTGATTGGTTCTACATGTATAACTTTGCGACTCGAAGATCATGATCGTGCACTTTAAATGTACTACCGGAAGCAACTGATATGAAAATAAACCATAGATCTAAAACGGGGACAATTGTCTACATTCAGAAGGATAACTAACGTTGAGCATTCACTACATTACGGTGAGTTGAGTAGAAACAGTCTAGTGACTTTCGGTGTTGCGTGGCATAACATGATATGAATTGGACTCAGGGATGAGAGAAGGTATATGATTATTTCTTGAAACCATAAATTTCTGCTTACTTGCCAGTAGATTCACAAATCAGCCTTAATCGCCTGTCATTCATATAGATGCCTATTTCCAAGGCCATCCCAGGGGTAATGAAAAGGACGAGATGAAGAAGCAAACCAACATTTTGGAAGGTAATCCAGTACAACAATGCGTACCAACTTTGTTTCTTCAAATCCTTCGGGTGAGACGTAGGACCTTAAACCGCGGCACATGCCCTTGCATCTATTTACACAAAGAATACTTCTCCTTAAAAGGAGGATTCTCAACCACTGTACATCAATGACATGCTCAGCGAAGGTGCGGAGTTTGTAGAATTTAGGCTAATAGATGCAAACTCAAAAAATACAGTTCGAAGAGATAAAACAGTTCGGTGATGGGCTCGAATCCATGTTAGGCTACAGAGTGTATTTCACTTTCTTTCGACGTTCATCATCTGATGGTGCTTGTTGCTGCAGGCCACTAGCGTGAGAACCGTACCGAGATTGGAGTATGCTGCTCACTTCCTCTTCTCCGAAAACTTTTCTCAGATTCTTATGCCTTTGCAAGTATCTAGACGAGGACAATATACAATAATTAGAACATATCCTTGACATCTGTGACAAAACTTAATTATGTACCTCTCATGAAGTTTGTCACTACCCAACAACCGTATATAACCTACCGAATCTACTGCAGAGATGCCTAGACCGTGCTAAAGCTTGTTAACAGTGAAGAGAATATTATCTACTGATGTAGAAAACCAGACATAGGAGAAGAAAAAGAGAAAACAAAAAACAAACACATGAAAAAGGTGCAGCTTCTGTGAGAAAGTTTAGTTTCGTACTCGGTTAACTGAGTGGTGAACTCAAGAAGCTCCTTGCGGAGAACGACGAGCGGGTTCTTATTCGTGGAGCTTTGTCCCTGAGCAATGCTCTCTAAGGCAGAGGTTATTGTGGCAAAATCCTCCACGGATTGGGCAAACGTTTCAGTAATTGTGACCTTCAACCTAGAGACTAGCTGCTTGACAGCTTGAGATTGCTGGCGGGAGTGCTGCACGACATGCTCCTGCAAAGTGGCGGCCTTTTTCCGTACAAGGGTATCGATATCTGACCACACCTTGGACTCAGACACTCCAATGCATTTGCCTTTGCGGACACGAGGGATGCTAAGAACCTTCTTCAAGTCCAAGTTCCACACCATCTGCCGGTAGGCATCAGTAAGGGTATACTTGATGACAGAACTTGAAATGACCTTGGGTACCTTCGCCTTAAGGGCATTGTGCAAAGCATTACGAGAGTTTTCTATCTTCGGATCTGAATCGGCTGATCTTTCTTCGTAAAAGAGATGAGGTATCCATTCTGCGAACAGCTCTACGCTGAGCTTCTGCGCTGCTATAAGAAAACGTTCAAACACCACTTTTCCTGCGACGTTATCCCAATCTGCAGCAATCTCTAATAGAAGTTGCTTCAAAAGGGAATGAACCTCCTGCTGAAATTGACATGAACCGGCATTGAGCATTATTGAGAACTTCTTATTGAGTTTTTCCACCTCAGAGTCAATAAGGACATCAATGCCCTCTAACTGTTCCATCAAGGAGATAGGATGCTCCCAATCGAACATTTTCTTCTGCGCAGTTGCAGTAAGTTTTGTATTTAAACTCATTTCGATCTCCTGCCTGCGATGGGCCAACGCCTGCCTGAACAAACGTGACGATTTGGTCTGCTTTTGACCAAGCATTGGGGTTTGCCACAGCTCATCTATTGTAGAACGGTAAGCATTTGCTCGCTCTAACACATGCGCGACACGGGCTAGGTGAACTTCCTGGGGTAAGCGCATAAAGTAGCCAACCAACGTAGCAACACCCACATCCTTAGCCGCTGCTCCTCCACTGAAGAAACCACTGAGATCATTTGGAAAGAGGGAGGGTTCAATTTCACTGAGCAATCTATGGCGCCTTCTATTAGAAAAGTTTTCATCAGCAAACCTTTTCAGCTGATTAAACCATCCCATCGTTCCATGCAAAATTTGTTCTCTCCACGTCTCCATTTCTTTCGTCTGCAAACCGCGGAGTAGATGGGAATTTGTCACCGCCACAGAAGGGGGAGAAGGGACATCTGGATCAAGAAGCCTTCTAAATACAGAGGACCGGAGCACTTTGATAACATCCTCCGTAAAACTGCGTTGCCCTGTCAAAATGATGATGGTATCTGCAGAGCTTACATTCCTGCGTACAAGTTCCTCCACTAAAAAATTATTGTCATGGACTATACCAACACCGGGTAGGTCCAAAATGCATGGTGGAGAAGAGAAGCTAGAGTTGACCCCCATCTCCTCCAAAAGCACGGAAGGACATCGCAATGTGACAGTTTTGTACCGGAACCACTGTTGAGTGGGAATCGAGGAAAGGTATTTATGAACCTCCCGGACTATGTCAGCAACAGTCTGTTTCTCTGTGTGCTCGTTCGAGAAGTCCTTTTCCTCCTCCCCTCCATCGGCTTGTAAAAGTACAGCTGCTTTAGATGCGCACGTAAGCTTTCCATCCTCATCCAATTGGCAATGGTCACAGACAAACTGCATGAAAGAATTCTCCTCGAATTCTTGAAACTCTAACTGATCGAAGAAGTCTGGATCAAGATTTACTGCCTCGCTAGCTACAATCTGCATAAGATCCTCCAACTCCTGCGCTGTCCATCTCGTAAAATGTATCTGAAAATTGTCGTGGTACTCAATCCTCAGAGGGAAAGGAAGGCCAGCTCGATCTTTATCGTGGGTCGGTAGAAGATCCACATCTGGAAACATACGTCCAGCCGGTTGATTATAACCAAAGAGTTGAACTAAGGAATTGAGCATAGTAGTTTTCCCAAGTTGTGAGCTCCCAACCACTGTGGCCGTGAAGTAATCCGTGGAACTAATGGAGATAGGCTCGGCTTCAAGTTCGGTATGCTTAGAGGCAGGATAAACCAGAAAATTGTCCTTCTCTGTCGCAGAAGGAGAATTCTCAGATCCGCGCAAAATGTGGCCAAGTTCTGTTCTAAACGTGTCATATGCATCACGCAGAGCCACTTTCCCAAAATCGGTAATGGGCCTTCGAGGTCGACGGCTCGACTCTTCTTGGGCTGCGAGTCGCCTTTCTTGCTGAACCTGGCGCTCCAAAAAGTTTTCAGCTCTTCCCATATCTGTCCTCCCTCCACAAACAGTAATCTGTTCAGTCCCATTCGAAATGATTCTCACCGATTAGTGAATCATTCCCAAACTCCATGGGACCCCACAGACTCGAAGGCCACAAGGTTGGAAAACTGGAGATTACAAACCATGCGTTCTCGTGAGAGAGCCAGAACAAGGCACCATCGGCCGAAAGGATCTCAGAGAGACGAGTGTTGAAACCCAGGGTCATTCGTAAGAAACCTTGTCGCTCCAAATAATAGCTCAACATGTACGAGCTCAAAATGCAAGCGAGATCCCCGTAATTCTCAGCATGTAATAACATTAAAAGAGAAACTTAACAGCAGTCAGACAGATCATACTTACAATTCAAACCCGAGCGTGAAACAGGAAAATCACTTTTTGAGTCAAACCTTGATTGAAAATAGTTTCGAAGAAGAATCTAAGTCACCGACAAACAGAGCAAGTCAGGGTGCGAATCCCATTGCCCTGCAGCTTCCGTGGGACCATGCCTACAGTCGTAAATCAGACGCCTGGTCATCACCAGACCTTAAAATCCTTGAACACCTTCGTTCAGAGCTCCACTGAACAATCTCAAGGGGAGCCAGCCGGTAAAATTGTTCACAATCTGACCAAATGCAACAAAAGTAATAACAAATTTCAGTAAGAACGAGGATGAGTCCTGTACAAGACGTTCGAAAGGTCGTGCGCCTGAACTTGACAATGCCTTCACTTCACGGGCTCTCATGAAGCGATCGACTCTAAAACATCGCGGACAACTAAATCCGAACCACTACGTTCTTCGGTAGCTCATGCATCCACTTGCTGAATGGATTCAGCAAGAGGACACACATTTCCCACTGCAGCTGGCCTTAAACTGTTTATGGCTGGAGGTAAACTATCCGGGCCCCGCGCATTTCCGTTCCCGTATAATTTGGCAAACTTCAACGACTAACATATTGGGGGAGTAGGAGAGAAGTCTATGTGAATGGTGAGCACCTCCTTTCGCGCTTCTTGTAGAGAGCGATCACTTTCAGGGTTCTGAGACGGATGCAGATGGATTCGGGTGTAGCTGATGAACTGGCGGTGCATCGACATAGGCCCATCTACATCGAATCGTAACCTACCAGCGAATGTGAGAGTGATTTTCACGACAGAGATGAAATTGTCGACTTCGAACAGCTCTGCCATCGTCGACTTCGGTGAACAGCGAGCTATATCATGCGGAATCGTGAACATCCCATGCTCTCGCGCACGGCGCACTATTTAAGAACAAAATCGCCCTCCGACTTTTGAATTTCATCTTGGACAGCCGAGAAGAGACCTTGCTTCATCGTCGAGCTGCAGGAAACTAGCCAGCCGATGCTTCCGAAGCTTCAGGAATGGCGATGGAAGCTCGCTCGAGCGCAAGAAGCGTTGCCACTGACTCCGACATTTGGCCTTCAGTTGGCGTCATGTTGAAGCTTCGTTCCCCAACGGCATCCTTGGCAGGTCTCAACGAGTCGGGCTTTTGGTCCCTCCGACCAATCATCGAGGCGGCCGACAAAGCCCAAGTGTCCTGACAGGTCCTTTCCAGGATTCTGACCAGTTACTACGTTGATGCGGTATTCAAAACTTCCCATTGTGATGAGATTTAAACCCTTATATCCTCACTCAATATGCTTCATAATATAAACAAGTGGACAGGTAAAAATTAAATATGAAAAAGATATACAAGACAAGACATGTAATAACGAGCTAGATCGTGGAAACGTACTACGATCATATCATAGAATTCCACCTACTTTCATCTTGAATTATTATCATTCTAGTGAAATGTTATGATTTTGAAATGATATAATCCAGCTATTTGATCTATATTGAAAGAGTAACTTATACCAATATTTCAATATATGTTTCAAATAATTATTTAAAATATTGCATTGTTTTTATATTACCTGAAATCACTATGCACACATACAAGCATGAAAATGATTTCACATAAATAAGCACACACCATAAACCATACGTCTAACTAAGCCGTGTTCGAATTTTTTATTTTTTATCATTGAACATGATCGATGACTCTTCACATATTTTAAAGAGTGTTTTATAAACTTAAAAATGCATTTTCCTAAATGATTTTCTATCAAAAAAACGCTTCTTGCAAAATCTGCACATTGTTAAAAAACATTTGAAAGTGCTAATGGTTATCATTAATCTCTGGATGTAATTTTTATTATTCAATGTTTTGCAAAAAATATGTTCATTGATTATGTAATTTAATTCCCAGAACTCAAAAGATCCACAAATGGGTAGATTTAGCATACATGTATTAATTACGAAATATGAAAAAGTTGATAATCATCCGTTAAATTTTTTCAAATGCAATTTAAATTTTAAAAATTTCACAACTTTGATGAAGATTATCTTCGTTTTATAGATTGAATTGATTGATATTTGTTAATATCATGTATTCAAATGAGTCAAGCATAATATGAACTATATCATTAAATATATCAAATGAAGAATTTATTAAAATAAATTTCTTTTATCTCAGAAATAAGAAATTTTTTTTCATATTTTTATTTTATTTTATTCATCATAATATAATATTTAAATTGTTAAATTTAATCTTTTTGATTAAAATTTGTTTAAAATATATCTATTCACATATTTATTTATTTTTCGTATGTTATTTTTTGATATATTGATTGTCATTAGATTTGGCTAAATATATCATGCTTAGTGAGGATTTATTGGAGAAATTCTATATTATTCTGTAATTTCTTTCCATGAAGATTAGGAAAAATTTATCACTAATGTGAAAACCAGAATTAATTTTGAATATTTGATGAAATAAATTATTTAACTGAACTTTTTCTTCTTTAATGCTTTAATATTTTTTGAATTTTCTTCAGGAAGCTATTTTCATTAAAAAAATAAAAAAATCATCTATATTACATTAAATGGTAGAGTGACCTTAATAGAAACAAAATAATAATCCTATTTGAAAAAATTTCAACATTTTTTTTGAATATGTCAGAATATTAAAATTCTTATAGTGTTAAAAAATTTTAAATTAAAGAAACAATTAAGTTTACATATGTATGCAATTCTTTCTGGAAGAACTGAGGTTTGTAAATTTCTAAAAACGTAAAATTATTTGCAACAGCAAAATAAATTGTAACTTCATTCATGAAGTTATTATAGAAGAATATCTTGTTTTTTGACTCAAATTTATGCAGTTAGTCAATGAATTTTTCTTTAAACTATCATGATATTTTGCAATTATCTATTATAGATCAAAGAAAACTAAAGCCAATCACTTTTCATCTTATTATGTCTTCTTTGCAAATTTTTTAATGTAAATTTTTTGTAATCCTACTTTATATCACAAGTTTAAACATACATCATTATAAACTAGAATCATTAAAATGTATAGTTTTTTTTTTCCATTGCATGCTTATTTTGAAAGTTTGGTTCATTTTATTCTCCATCATTTAACTCATTGTTAGGTATAATACAATCTGACATTGAATTGAAAATTTACAATGTGATAATTTAATATTTATCTTTGTGACAAAACTATCCGAGGAAATTGATTCTTTTGGGGGTTTTTGTGGCTATATGATCTTTCTTCTATGATAAACTCAACAATTCAATTGTGAGGTATAGATCTTATATTTATTTACATATTTTCAAGAGTGAAAATATGTTCAATTACGAGTTTTCTCTTATTCATAATCTTATCATATTCAATAATTTAGCATTTTCACCTTTACATAAAATAAATATAACTAACAACAAATTTAAAGTAATATATAAAACATTAAAACCTACTTAGTAAATAAATTTCATTTCAATCTGCCACTGTTATGTTGAGGTTAACTCCAGTTAAGAAGTAACCTTGAGTCTTAGCTATTTATAGCTATAATGGTCGTTTGTAGGGGATAAATACCTCGAGGCTCACCTTGTACAGTGATTTCTTTCGTGACAAGATTTGAAGTAGAGGTACTTGCGTTCTGTGTGGACGTAGCATTCTACTCGAGTGTGAACCAAGTTACATGTGTCTCTCTTGATCAATTGATGATTCTTAGGTTTTACGTCGACATGTTAATGTTTCAGATAAAGTGGAGTGTGTATATATATATATATATATATATATCTCATTTCAATACAAATTAGTCACAAGAAAATTCAGTCTATATATGTAATTAAGTTAGGTTAAATTTTTAAGTATGTATTCATATAAGTAAATCTCCTAACATGTGATCATCAATATTTAAACTTTGGGGATCAAACTTATGAAACAATAGAGAATATGACATCATACCACCCAAGCCAAATGCCATTTATGTATGAAAGAATATTTTATTTATGTAGATCAACTGAAGACTGTAATATATAATAAATTACAATGTTATTAATTATCTAAAGAAAATAAAAAGTATTCGTGACTGGATACAATAGAATTAAAGCATATGAAAATGTTTGTGATTTGTTGAAACGAAAGTTGCGGTACCTGACAATGTATATGAGAGTGAAAATAAACCTGGAACTAGGAGCCACATGTAGCATTGTAGTTGGAATTGATGGTACTTAACATGCTTTTGTTTCGAAGTGAAGAGAGAGATATGTATAGTATACCACGCTATACATAATCTGATATATAAGCTGTATCTTTTCTTGGAAGTCAACTTATACTCAATCTCCACCACTCTGCCGTAACTACTAGGTCGACTTCCGGCCTCACTGTGGCAGCAACAGCTCTTTCGAAGAAGAGAACTCTCTTCTGTACAACCTGTAAATCTGGAAGGCTAGATCAATTTCGATCATGCGAGTTTCTGTGAGCGGGACCACACTTTGCCGAGTTGGAGTGAGCCCATGGATAGAAGGTTCAGGAAATTGAAAACATAGAGTCAGTCAGGAACCTGAGGAGATCAGGCCTGTTTTTGAGGCATATGTTTCTACACATTGCTATGAATCCACTCTGATGTCCTCTCGGTAAATAGTTTGAGTACATCAGGCCTTGCATGTGGCGAGTGGGTCATTTGGCTTGCTTGGGGATTGTGTGTTGATGTGCACAAAGAACGTTAATTAGATTGCCGCTTCTGAAACACGTATGTGATCCTTCTCATCGGATACTTATTGTGGTATCGTCAGAGAACGCCATAATATATGACAGTAGTTCCAAATAGAAAGAGCAGAGAACAGTGGAATTTGCAAATGGAGTACAGTTGTAACATAGTGACGAAGCAGTCAAGGAATTTCAAATGTGGTTATCTTTTCTGTTGATAGCCAGAATATGGCGGTAGTTTCTAGCGAGAAAGAACAGGAAAACATTACAATTTGCGAGTGAAGTACGGTTGTAGGTGGATGACGAAAGAGTCAAGGAAGATCAGATATGGTTGTCTTTTCTGCTTATATCCTTCAGTGTTTGACGAATCGAAACGAACCTCGGTGAATAAATTAATTTACTTCTCCTTTCCAACTACGAGCAAGATCTTTGATGTTTGCACACAGTCGAACAGCAAGATTTAGAATAGTCTCTCTCAATTGTCAACGGTTTTTTGAATAATTTACATCTTCGTGGATTCCCTGCATCACGAAATTTGAAGCAAATCATATTCTTGAGATTGTTTACAACAAAATGTCTTAAACTCAAACTGTGGAGGGCAGATGTTAAATGTAGTCGCCACACTTTGCTTCGTCAGTGGTAGTATGGAGTACATAATTGGAAAACTCTAGATCATACGACACACAGAGTTGTTGTTGTTGTTACGCACCCCATTGACAATTCTTTCAAACCATGAGCTACTCATGTAGTCAAGGGCTATGGTTCTTAATCAAATGCATGAGATGGATTCATCACTGTGAACTAAACCTGTCGATTGGTTTTGTCAAGGTGTCGAGGATCATCCAGTCAAGCTTCAATTCAAAGTTCAAAGCACTCTCACAGTCAAGGATCGCTGAAACTTGCGAGCCTTGATAAGATGATTATTCAATGAGGGCTTTCTTCTGGAGATTGAAGACAAAACTAGGACAACTGCAACACATGAGTCCAGATTATATGAAAGTCTGCGTTAGTTGCAACCATAAGAAATCCATGTATAGTTCTATAAGATGGTCTTGAGCCGTGTTGTAATTTTTATGTTTTCCTCTATAATTAACGCTAAGACTCTGTATGTGCCGTCTATTTGCCGGATTCTCAGTATTTTCCAAGAAAAGTATACATGGTGTACTCAGAAATTTCTTCGAAGTAGTTTAGGTTTGCTAAAGTCTAATACTGTATTGAAACTTCAATTGCGCATTGTCGATTCGAGCATTCGGCATCTTTACTTCAAATAAGACTGGTTGAGAATCATACAAGTGTTCTATTACAGCAATCTGATGCAAGTGGAAATTTTAGTAGCGGTTCTGGAAGATAAAACGGCTGAATCAAACCTTAGATGCAAAGAATTGGAAGAGGTGGAAAGAGAATAAAATGTGACAGTACAAATGGCTACTTTGCTTCTGTGACACATTTATGTGTACTGTCCCTGATTCCAAATGAGATCCTGTTCCAAGAAATTGTGCTCTGATGTCACGTCACATCTTAAGGCACCACAGAGAGGTGAGCGTTTAGCAAAAAGCCTCACATGGACAGATTTCCTGGACAGATGAATATGGAAGCATTTGTTTGTAAAGAAAGGAGTCTTAGATCAATACGTTCTTGAAGCCCATGAATCACGATACATACAATCCACTTCCAACATCTCGGGATGTTGGAGCAAGAAACCTCGACCACAATATAGGACACTCTCCTGGACTTACTGTTCTTTAAATCTATTCTTAGTACAGGATGAACCAGGTGAGGAGTAATGTTTACCTCTTGAAACCTGAATTTCTTTTTTAGCAAGTGTCTTAACATAAATCCAAGTTATATACAACTGAGATCTATGGATAAACTCCATCAGATTTGTTGCTGCTTGTTGTCACAGCTATTTCCTCTAATGAAAATCACTTTTTGTTCTCCATAAGAGTGTAATTGAATTTATATCCAAATCATATCAATAACCAATAGCTAGGGACTTCGTCATTCGAACGGAAAACTTTGATTCTAAAACACTCGAGTGACTGGTGTCCACACATCCCCCGAGTGTGAGTTACATTGACAAACCATGACTAGATTGTGTGTTCTCTATCGTATCTCTGTGTTGGTATGCCCAGATATCATGTATTATAATGCCCAGTAAAAGAAGTCAATCTTCATCGTGTGGGGTCGCCAGAACATCTTCATGCATGTCTAGTGTGACAAACTCGTGCAATGCATGGGGTAAATTAAATTCATTAATTACAGGCCTTGATTCCTTTTAAGGTAAACCTTTACATGTACAGCTGATCTTGATGAGTCACTAGTAAGCTTAACACATAGAGCGTTACCTCAAGCAGGAATAAAGAGATCACGGTTGGAAGCACCTTGAAGGAAATCTCAATTTGATACATCGTATGCAAGCTCCAACAGAGAAACATCACATCGTATCCTGACTCCCCAAGTCAATGACATTTGTGAAGCCGCGTGCACTATATTCCTTCTACAAATATCATGTTCTTGAAATATCACGAGTATTCTTATTCCATCTATGATGTGTTGGCTCCATTCTCTTAAAAACTGAAGAGTTGACCTGAACTAAATTAGACGTTCAAGTGACTGTTTTGGTAGTTGGACTTAAGAAAAATCAGTATCACTGAAACTTTTGCATATATTGTAGATCTAGAACTAAATGTACTAATTCTACAAAATCTAAAACCTTAATTACTTCTCGTGAACTTTAGCTCTTGCCTCGTGATTCTTCGTTTGCTGTTTTCCAGATTCTGTTATGTTGTCTAAAGTCTCAAGTTAGTGAAAAGGGTTGGCGGACCTTTTGACTAGAGTCAGGTCCAAGGTGGCATGACTTTGACTCATGCTCTTCACTGCGGTGTGGTTGACCTTGTATTTAGCCAAACGTAGCATCTCAATCATCAATTCGTCCTTCATCTATAAATGCTTGGTTTAGACATTTCTTTCATCTGTCACTTTATTATACTCATCCTAACTTTGTTGACGGTGGCCTTTTCATTTTGAAGAATTGTTCCATGTTTCATATACAAACGAATTACACATTGCTCCCGCCCTGGATTGATTCCCTTCATTCTTGTCATAGACATAGACACCTTCTGATCGGGTAGAATTAATCTAGAAGGTTGAACTTTGAGCAAGTTGTTCGTTACTTTATACAGAATCGAATCTAGATATGCCCATCAACCATAACAAGGTAAGAATGGAAAGTTGGTTTGTCATCCATGAGGATTCTATATATTTTGTATGATACTTCTTGTGAAATTTAAACTATTGCTGTTTGAGGCCATAGCAAAAGCCTTGAGAGAATGCACTAAAAAGAATGGATTCTATTATGTTGTAAATAGCTCTTTATGGAGAAACCATCGTCAATGGTACAACCGGTGTGATCCAAAGTGGATTGTGGGTTGCACAGCTCCAACAAGCTAGCAAGGGTAGAGGAATCGGCAAGAAACAAAGTAAACATTGGAGAGATGAACATTCCTTGTTGTTGCAAAAATTGTGTTGAATAAGTATATAAGAAAATTAAGGTTGTGGATGGTATTTAATTCAAGAATTCATTGTTTTTTTCCAAGTACTATGTGTAACAACGTTGAGTATGGAATTTTTGACAAATATAGAAATATAATCCAAACGAAAAAAATTACAGCTTGTTTTTGTATTTATAATTTGGACTAGTTGAGATGACAACGCGAGAGGTCGGAGTATCTGGACTCGAGACAAAGATATTCATGCTTTGGAAAAAGTAGTGTTACAAGCTATGGGATCTAGTAGCCTGTAGATTCTTGTTAGTGAGGATGTTTCTTAAATAAGACTTAGATTATTGAAAGAGTGGAAGAGTTTTCAAACTCTTTGTGTTGACAAGGAAAATTTCATTCACGTATATAGTTATAGAGGAGATTGATCATTATGTGGTTAATGATCAAGAAGTAGCACCGATATTGGTAGAATTCCTAAACACATGGTTTAGCTTGTTAATATTGACAATAAATTTTAGTGATTGAGTTAACTTTAAACTTTGATGATTGAGCTAGTCAAAATTAGCAGTAAACTCTCATGAATGAGCTAGTCAAGATTGACAATAAACTTTGGTGATTGAGTTCGTCAAGATTGACGGTAAACTTTGATGATTGAATTAGTGAAGATTACCAATATTGTTTGGTGATTCAGTTAATCAAGATTGATAGTAAATTTTGTGGTTGAGCTAGTCAAGATTAACGATAAACTCTGGTTATTGAGCTAGTCAAGATTAACGATATTTTTTGGTGATTGAGTTGGTCAAGATTGACGATAAACTTTGGTGATTGAATTAGTGAAGATTATCAATATTGTTTGGTGATTCAGTTAATCAAGATTAATAGTAAATTTCATGGTTGAGCTAGTCAAGATTAACGATAAACTCTGGTTATTGAGCTAGTCAAGATTAACGATATTTTTTGGTGATTGAGTTGGTCAAGATTGACGGTAAACTTTGGTGATTGAATTAGTGAAGATTACCAATATTGTTTGGTGATTCAGTTAATCAAGATTAATTGTAAATTTCATGGTTGAGCTAGTCAAGATTAACGATAAACTCTGGTTATTGAGCTAGTCAAGATTAACGATATTTTTTGGTGATTGAGTTGATCAAGATTAACAATAAATTTTCATAGTTGAGCTAATCAAGATTAACGGTAAATTTTGGTGATTGAGCTAATCAAGATTAATTTTATTCTCTGATTATTGAATTAGTCAGATTAACGGTAAATTCTTATGGTAATCTTTTGTGATTGAACTGATCAAGATTGATGATATACTATCATGGTTGACCTAGTCAAGGTTAACAATAACTCAATACAACTAATTTGTTAGAGAGTAAAAATTTTTTAAAATTTTCAAGTGAAGCTGTGTTATCATGCAATTTGTGCATGAGAGCACAAATAGAATTTGGTTACATAGTATTTTCAATTATCTTTTTATAAATCTACCCTATCCTGTGATACAATTTAGTTTTAGTTAATTTTTGTGAAAAAAGAAGCCTTGTATTAGATTTTTTCTAGAAATTATCGTAGAAAATTTATGTAAATTACAAAATTTTTGTTACTTCTTTGCTAGAAACCTGTGTATTTCCATATAGCACACTGGTTTTATTACTTAATTGTCATTTCTCGTCTAGCTCATAAATTAGAATTATACAGTTCTTCAATAGGCATGAACAAATCTTGTTGGTAATCAATATAATATTTAAAGAATTAATTAATATTGGGTATAAAAAGTTAACACACTGTAATAATGCATGCTTAATATCTCCTCATATAGACAATACTCTTAATAACAATTTAAAGATATCACTACAGATTTGTTTAAAGAAATTGGTATAATTGATTCATAAATACTAGATGATTAATATATATCTCTTGATATATTTCATTTCACACTTGTATTTGTAAGATGATACTTTTTCATCTTTTTGCTGTTCACTTGGTACCATATTGTCTTATTTCACCATGATACAACACAAACTTTAACACTTCTTTGTGACCCTATTGGGCCTAGTCATTTGTCACTCCTTTGAGTTCATACATGCACGCCCGGCTTGATTGGTTTCACATCTTTCTGTATGCTATGTTTATTTGCTACTTGTACTTGAACAAAGGTATAGAGACACATTATTAAACAGTGAGAAACTTTTCATTTCACTCGTCCTGACGACTTCAAGGTTCATACATACATTATACAAGTGAAACTGTATAAGTGCAATGATATGCTGGGTCGTAATTATAGATTTTCTTCTGAGATACGAATGTCATCAAGTGAAGAAAGCCAAGGTAGCAAGAAATGATACCCGACAACAGTAAACGGTATACGCTTCTAGCATGTACAGAATGCTGTACTGTATTGTATTTCGTGCATGTGTTAACTTGTTGATCACGCTTCTCTCCTTTCGTTTGCGAAAGAAGCCTGTGTTAGAGTCTAACGGTTAGACGCAACAAACTTAGTGCGTCTGGAGATCAGACGCACAATCATCACTGAATAATAAACTTCAATTACTCTCCTGAATTGCTTCTACAAGCTTTCCTGTCAATCTTATGTTCGATAACGCACACACGTTCATCTCAAATAGAACTGGCTAAGATCTTCGCCCATGGATTTACAGTGCATTTCCTAAAAATATCAGAAATGACTCACCTGTCCTATCCCTTCAAAGTCCCTAATATTTACTTTCTCTAATGCGTTTACACTTGAGGCCACCCTGTGAAATGTTCTACGAGCCATGAGGCATTTGTACAATGGCAAAACGCCAAGAATTATTGAAAGCAATGGAACTCCCCACCAATTGAGATAAATACTACCCTAGGAGTTTGGAATGTGGTGGAGATCGGCAGTGTGAGAAAGTCGAACTAGACGCAAGGGTAGTGTTATTTAGATAAAAGGACCGAGGCAATTATCTCCTGATCTCGTAGCCATCCGAGAGTACGAATGTGAGAATTCGCTTTGACGGACCCTTCTCTCCTCCGCATTCAGATGTGAACTTCGCCAAGTATCTTCGATATGGACGTTCACGAATACGAGTCCAGATCATAGCAATGATTTATGACCCAGTTCAGTCAGCGAATCTGTAGATTTTTTGTTTCGCAGAGAGGTACGTTCTTTGCCAGAGATCATCATTTCTTTTCCTTCCAGAAATCGGCTCGTTTGTTAATCTTCCGTGCCTTTTTCAGAACCGCCTCAGGATTAGCATCACCTTTCACGATCACCTTCTGCTTCAATTGATCGCACTCAACACTTGCCACACCTGAAAAACAGCAATGAAGTCAACAATCCACATCACAGAGCATGTGATAGCAGCAATTTTGCAATAGCTAGTACATTCGCTGCTCACATTCTTCCATCGGTAGTCGAAGACTTTCAAGCCAGAGCTCAACAGATATGAATCTCTTACCATCTATGGGCTTGAGCTTCTTGTGTACTTTCAGGATACACCCTTCGCAGCACAAAGGCATTGACAATTCGATAATCCCCTTCTTAGGATCTTCCTGCTTCTTCTTTTCTATCGGCTTCTCGGCATTTAATGCTCTCAAGATCCAATAATCGTTATGTCCATTGTACCACGGCGATGGGTTGTATCCTGCGTAGAAAAGCTGCAGGCAGACAGAGATGCGAAATCTGTTAGGACGGACAGAACAATATCTTCGCACCGTCCAGCGCTGTAAAATCATGAACGAAGTCGACGATTGTCTTCGCACTGCAGGCCCTCACCTCGTTCGGATTCATAGCCATGGCTTAGCTTGGAAGACGACGACAGAGATTTCTGGTTATTCACAGAGTTGCAAGAGTAGACTTCTCCGCAGTTCGAAGCGTCGAATGAAAGAAATTAGAGGCAATGTAGATCAAAATCCGAACTTGGATCGCTATCGAAGAAATGTGCAGGGGAAGCTGCCGACGTTCAGGAGTCTGATATGTACCTAATTTGGTAGGAAACAACTCGGGTTTCCGAAGCGGGGGTGGTACGCAGATCAGAAAGTGGAAGTGAAGAATTGAGCCAAGACAGTAGAAGCTTTATAGACCCGAAGGTCGGTGCACACAGAGTGACACAGAGCCATAGTAGAGTCAGATTCGGGAAAGCTTCAGTGAGAAGGAGCTGACTCTTCGGACAAAGCCCATGTTTTCCGCCCTTAAAGTACGTCCCACTTTTCATCACTCGATATGTTCTTAGACAGAGCAAGCGAGGACTGCAGAATGCAGATTCGCAGACACGTAGGAGCCGCGTCGGACTATTGCGACAAGATTGTCAAAAGTTGACTTTGGGTCATGTTCTAGATCCGCGGCCCCCAAACAGAGTTCTGGCTCATTATGGGGTCTTCGAATTTCGATCTGTCGATAGTCCCACTTATTTAAGCATATTTCTTATATTCTTACTTTACTTATACTTATAGAAATATACGATAGTTTCACTCCGCCCATCGAATCTTGGCTCCTTCACTCGATGTAGACAGCGTTAGGAACATCGTAGATCCACTACGTGTGTTGGACAAAATAGTCCACAATGTTCCACAGTATCAAGTACGGTCTGCCATGTCGGAAAGTTGCTATATTATTATAACACTGTAATCGTACACTGATGCTCCCATGTTGAGTTTAGCTAAAAACATGATTTGAAAGTTAACAGTATGAAGTTTTGAAACATTGAAACTTGTTCACTACACACAAAAGGGGAAATTTCCTCAGTGAAAGTTTAATTGCGACTTAGACTGATCATGAAAGGCTGCCTTTACTCGACTTTCGATTATTATGATGCCTATCCTTGAGATCTCAGCTTTCTCGCAGATGTTTATGGAATACCTGAAGTCAAAGGTTCACTTCAGGTACTCAAACTGAAGACAAGGTCCTGGTAAATCAAGATAAATTGTCTTTAATTAGGTAGATGAACACAGATAATGCCTTATAGGCGAAGATTAATAAGTCCCCGGGATCCTCGCTCTAGTGAAGTTTATCTCCTGGGGATACTCATATTGGATTCAAGTGCCCATTTGCAACAGTGCTCTAGGCAGAAAGCCAGGTGCATAAGCTCAAGATGTTCTGCCGGTTTTTCCCTCTATCCATAACAACAGGACGGCAGATTCGCTCGATCTGAACACACAGACGAAATTGGCTTGCCGGGGATTTACTAGGCTTCCCTTTCTCGTCTTTTTCACACAAAATTCCCTCCCTTGGTCCCTTCCTTCCAGCAGCCTTGGATGTGATCCCAGTCCCGCATAGTTCCAGCAATTCCCGGGCCAATGGGGCCATTCCCTTCTCACATGGCGCTACATCAGACGACGGAAGGGCTCCAAAGTTTCAAGAGTCATACCATATCATCACCGGACCGCTTAGAAATATACTTGTACGCATATAATAATGTTAGATGTATATGTATCCCTGTTGCCCAAGTATGTATTGTACCGAGTGTGCAATCGATATCAGAGTGAAGCTATTAAAAGAATAATACAAATGCAGCTACATCGCAAATGTAGAACGTAGTGATGTATCGTGCGTGACGCAAGCTGATCTTTATTGGGTGGAAATAAATTTGACATTTTAGGCTATTTCAGCGCTTTTTATGAATTCTAACAGCTTTCATGAAGCTAGGCCTGAATAGCATGACTAGAGAATTACATTCTATAACTCACTTTTACAATTATCTAGTTAGAAATTTTGCAAATAAGGAGATGATGAAATAGATAGCTATAGTATGGACATCTTGTCACATGTAACATTTGTATACCTTTAGTTTCAAAAAAAAGAGAAAAAAGAAGCTTTTTATTGACTCCCACCAAATTAAAAATCAACTATTTTTGCTGCTCGCACATGGAAGACTTGATGGAATTTTTGGAATATTAAATGGAATGATGGAATGTGATGGAATGTTGATTTTAATAATCCTAGCACATAGTTTTTACTCATATTTTACTAAAGTCTACCACGGTCCATGTACTCATTTATATCCAAGGAAGGGAACGAGAAAAAAAGTACTCAACATGTCAGACCGGACTGTGCAAGAATACATACTAAAAATTTTGTTACATGGCCGAATTCTTAGATGAACAAAGCATTGTTGTTTTATGTGGTGCTGTAGGAGATGCAATATAAAGTAGGTTTAGAATCTTGTTAGAGATGCGCGGTAGTGCATTCTTCTTTGGAGGAAATCCACATCCGCTAGGTACCACTCAGTATGTCATGACGGCTCAATACTACGCGCAGGCACAAACGGTCTCACTTTGTTATATGCATGGTCATGACGGCTCATATATTCGATGTGCCGAGAATCTGAAGCTCAAAGCTGTAAAAGCATGAACCTGGTACCATCTCAACCCAGAGGCGCTCACCTCGTTGTGATTGAGAGCCTTGGCTGAGCTTGGAAAACGACGACAGAGATCTCTGGCTAAAGCAGCGCTGGAAGAGATCGACCTCTCCGCAGTTCGAAGCGTCCAAGATAGAGAACCACGACACTGTCGATCAAAATCGAAACGTGGATTGCTATCGAACAAATGGCTCAAGCAAAGCTGAGTCGTGAACAAGGGAAGCTGCCCGACGTCCAGGTCTCTGATATGGTTTGAACGAGCTCGATGCGAAGCGGGAGTGACAAGAGGACATCGGAAGCTGTACGTCTCACTCCATTGCACACGGAGTGAGGCGTAATCATGGCGGAATGAGAAACAGCAGGTTCGGAACCGCATCCGACAACTGGGGCCCAGATGTTCCCAACCTGCAAGGCGTCCTACTTTTAATACCTGCAGAATGCCAACACGCGTCGCGCGATTTTGACCTACTCGTAAGGAATTGACTTCTGGGTCATATACTAGATCTTGACAGGGAGCAAGACTCTGTCCTTCCGATTTACTACGGGCCCATAATAGGATTAGAAAACTGCTCCAATAGAACATACGTTTGATTCTGCAGCGTATTCTACTCGGGCATCAAAGATACATACACGTATTCCCGTACACCGGTTTCTGTCAGGCCATTGAGGTATGCAATCACTCATACTTGACTTTGGTGTCTAGTGTATGACCCCGAGGTCAATTTCTCAGAAGTCTGATGAGATCCCGCGACGCGTGTTTGACGACAGCTATGCATATTATTACAGGTCGCGAACAAATCGACCGAAAAGGGGCCGAAAAACTTCCGAACTGAAGCTTCGGCGAATCCTCTCATTCTGCTTTCCCTCCTTGCGCACCGCACCGTTGTAGAAAGCTTCAATGTATGTCTTGGCTCCATTCTTCCCTTACACATTCTGTTCTGCTTGCCACCCCCGCTTGGCAACGAGCTCGTTCCTACCAAAGTTGTACATATTAACTGAAATTTATCAGGATCATCTGAAGGAGTGTTATGGTTTCTCCACGAGCGAACTCTATTGCAAAATTCATGTTGTAGTCCATGCTATTCATTTTATAACAAGGTGTGAAATAAGAATGAGGGTTACCATGATTCTTCGTCGCTTTGATATGTAAAGTCACAAGTGAGAAGTTAACATACATAAACCAAAAACTCAGACCGCAAATGAGGGCTATATGACTTTTAGATTCAAAAAAAAGTAAATGCTTGGTAAGCGTAAGTCTGATTTTTCTAAGTCAAAAGAAGATAAGTTATTCTTACTAATCATTTCAATATGAAACTACTTGTAGCACTATGAAACGTATAAACATCTCTGAGTATCTGCACTGGTGGGATTCAGGAAATGGCAATGAAAATTCACACTTCGTGAATCTGTTGTTATTGCATTTTGCTCATTTGTTCAAAAGTCTAATCGAAGCGGATTGAAATCTGTCTCCTAGTGAAATAGGCCGCTATCTTGCAATATTGTTGCGCTTGGAGGAGTAGTGTAACAGAGAGAGAGGCACTGACAACAGTCTGGCTGCAATAGGTAACGGCCTCGGACAAGAACCTGGAGCTTCCTACATTGTGATTTCCGGCCATCTTGCATCCATTCATATTGAAACGGGGTTTGGATCACCATACGATCTACCTCGGCGTAGGTAGAACAATTCGGGAGTGGAGGAAACAATCCGTATGTACAGTTCAAAAATGTGTTGTATCTTTTCCTGTATTTTTTGCTTATACTCAAACTCCGCCACCCTGTCCGTGAGGGACTATCTGTCTCTTGATGACGAGAAGTGCTGCTACGAATGCTTGGTCGACTCCCGGTCTCACTGTAAGCGCCATTTCCTTTTTGAAGCAGAGCACCCACTTCTGTACAGCCTGCAAGCCACGGAAGCAAGGTCAATTTCGATCGCGAGTACTATTAGCCCCACAGAACCATCTATCCATAGACTCACTCTGAAGGATAGAAGGTTCAAGAAATTGCAACAAAGATCTATGTGAGTCAAAAAGGAGCTCCTGTCAGTCAGCAACTTGAGGAGTTCAGGCCTTGTTTTCAGGCATATGTTTCTCCACATTGCTGCAAACACAATCAGATGGCCTATCGGTGAATAGGTTTAGCAATCCAAGCCTTTCGTGCGGCGCGTGGGTGGTTTGGGTAGCCTTACCTCTGCGATGATAACACCGTTGTGACGTATTTTGTAATGCGTTCTGAAGAAGTCGCTACTCAGCGTAAATTCATCGTTTGCTTTTCCCGGAAGCCATATCGTGAAATGCGGTTTCCACTGAATGAGACTGGACCTTGACATCGTGAAAAGCCGATCTTCAGACTTGCTTGATTGCTTGATACGCATTCCATGTATCCACGAACGTAAAGAACTGCATCTTCAACCATCAGACTTTCTATTAACTCTCTACGCCCCGTGGACTTCACTGAAGATTTCAACTGTGCAGGTCCCCAGCCGCTTTCGCATTCATCAATTGGAGAAAGTTTCAGTCTCACAACTCCCCAGCCTTTGTGAAGAAAATTCTTTGGTGAACGGTCAACAGAAAGCAAAATATGGTACTTCAGTTACACTTATCGAACCAGAAAATATCTTGTGATACAGAAACTGATGTGTACTCTTTGTCTCTCAGTAAGCAAGAGGAACATCAGCCAGAGGTATTAGCTCTACTTTCTGGATTTATCGGTGCTCACCTTCCTTCTCAAACTCATGACGACACTTCCATCGTGATCGTAGACGACCAGGTTACAGCAAAGGGCCGAAGATCTATCTATCTTGAAGAGCAAATTGCACTTGACATCCTTCACTTTGAACACGCCATCTGTCCAAACAAAATGCTTTTTAAAGATGCTGAATTGCGTCGTGTATGGCACACAGAACGATGAGCTCACTGGCGCTGGAACGGACAGATCCTCCTCAGGCAACAGCTTCTCTACTTGTGGGTCAGCGTTTCCCATGGCTGTTAACAAAATTTTGTGCTTGTAACTCAGATCACTGCAGCAATGTATGGTCTGACTGAGGTCGTCGGATAAAAAAGTGACAATGGATTCTGTCAACAAAGAATACAGTGGTTCAGCTCACAGATCTACAACAGGAATAGCCTGCTATGTCCCGTTCTAAGATTTGAATGTCTTGCTAACGATGAACTTACTTCAGTAGATACAGATGTGTTCTCAAAGGCTAGATCGCTCCTACAGTTCACGCTGATCTGAATCATCCGTAAACCAGTTACACTCTCATACTGGATGGCAACCTTATCGTTACATATAGCACTACAAGTTTCTAGCATTCAATTTTTTTCCTCGACAGGTTTTCTCTCACTGCAAGCTATGA
The DNA here is from genome assembly GCA_037833965.1 of Marchantia polymorpha subsp. ruderalis. Classification (NCBI taxonomy): domain Eukaryota; kingdom Viridiplantae; phylum Streptophyta; class Marchantiopsida; order Marchantiales; family Marchantiaceae; genus Marchantia; species Marchantia polymorpha. The sequence goes on along the minus strand of AP031352.1, from coordinate 2,375,241 downwards.
CTCCCGGGCTGGGACTCAGGTATTTCAATCTCAAAATGCTGGCAGCTCTGGAGGGGTCAATAAGTGAACAGGGATTTTGGTGCAGATCAGACGCAGGAGCCTAATCAGACCAACATGGCTTTCGTTTAAAGCGACATTCAAAATGGGCGGACAATTCTGGCTTGTATAAGTGTCCAAGGCTTTTGACAATCAGGTGGCCCGACAGCTAAGAAGGAGCCATATGCCTTATCTATATGGACTGTCCGTGATACGCAGAGTACAAGTGACGACTGTGGAGGAATTACTGTTGCAGTTTGTTAAACATTCTTCACCCAAATTACGGCATGCTTACTTTAGTAAGCCTCATAATTACATTATGTCGCTCCAAATTTCCCGCAGGTGATGTCACAATTCAAGGGCTCTGAGTATGTAAAAAGACTATTCTGCAGAATCTTCCCAAGAGATTGGATATTGACGATTTAAAAGACGAATTAAGATCGCCGCTTCTGAAGCACATACGTCATCCTTCTCATTAGAGAATCATTGGGGGTTCGTCTGTGAAAGCCAGAATACAAGGCAGTACTTTCCACGAGAAAGAGCAGAGAACAGTGGAACTTGTGAATAGAGTACAGTTGCATCAGAGTGACGAAGGAGTTAGGAACTTCAGTGTTTGCCTTTTCTGTCGCCAATTCTTCGGTGATAAGTCACTTTACTTCGCTTTTCCATATACGGCAAGCTCTGTGAGGTATGCAAACAGTCGAACAGCAAGGTTCTTCATAATCTCTCTATTGTAAGCTCATTAATTTTCTCCTTTGTGGCCCGTAACTTCTCCAAATATAAGAGAGCAAATATACTTGGGAAGAGAGACTCAACGGAAACAAGGAAGCCTCCATCAGATCACGAGGCGTACGACAAGTAATATAAGTACAGATTTTTCAAGCTCTATCACTTGAGAACACCTGAAATGACTTACTTATTGGAGAGACAGGCACGCATCCGGAGTCATTGTTGCCTCGGGCTTACTTTTGAGTATCTCATATAGGTTCCATTGTCAAATATCATTTCAAATTGTTATGTTCTATTTATGAGTAAAGTGTCTTGAAACAAGTTTAGAACACCTGCTTCTATACGACGGAGATTCCCTGCTTGGATATAGTCCATCAGATATATCTTTTCGTGCTGCTCGTCGTCACAGCCATTTCATCTGATGCAAAATCTCTAGTTATACTCGATAAGATTGTAAATGAATAGATATTCAGTATATAACACAATAACCAAAGTCTAGGGACAGCCGTAAATGGAACCCGAAACGATGATTCTTGACAACATAAGTCGACTAGTGTCTCAACAATGTTGAGACACTGACTCGGAGGATGTTGAGTCAACATCCTCCGAGTTCAATGTTTCCTCAACAAACCAGGACTGTATCCTATGATTTCGACCATGATGGGCAAGATGTGATCAACGTTTCAACAGTTTTAGATCTTAGATTGGTACGCGAAGATATCTATATTTTTTGTTGTTGAAGAATCTGTTATTGTTAGAACATCACGGGTACTCTGTATTCCATCTAATTTTTGTTGGTTCCATTCAGTACACATGCATTCAGAACACATTCAGTCACCTAGAAGTGTAATCCATTTTGTGAAGTTTATGCTTTGTCTGGAAACAAATATGACATGCAATATATGTCATATTTGAATCCTGTAAATGAGTTATTTTTACTTTTATGACATAGAACATCAAAATAAATAAGTAATAATATGCTTCACATAGTTCTTCAAGTGTCTAAGTTAAGTGTTTGTTTAGATTAAAGTCCAAACATTAACAGAACTTCCATATGTCATACATCTTCAGTAAAAACATCAAATTTCATATATAAATTTTTTAATTTGTTTTACAATCAATCAATAGGGGATATTTATAAAGGTGACTTTTGGACAAATTATGATCAAAATATCTGGCTTCCCTTTTTGACAACGAAGACATATGTTTCAATTTCAATTGCTTTGATACAGTTTTCATTTCGAAGCTATCATCACATGAAATATGCAGAAATTTTCGAATGATTTTGCATGAAATAATCCGATATATTAATAATTTTATTCATTCGCAATATCTTTAGCAGTATTTACACTATATGTTTGATGAGCCTCTAGAACGAAATCCAATTTTTTTTGAAATGATTAGTATTTTAAAAAATTGATCTGCACAATGGAAAATTTATCCATACATATATATGATTAGATATATTATTATCACAAAGTAAAAGAGCTTCGTAAAATCTTAAATTTGGCTGAATTTAATTTTCAACTTTGATGGATGAGAATTATGTGTTACAATAATGATTGTACAGGGCTCCAACTAACTACATAGGTTACATCGTTATCATTGAATGGATTCATCGGAGGGGCGAGCTACCTTAAGTGCTTCACAGATTCTTTCCTTTCCGCTCATCGATTGAAAGCTCTTTCTCGCTGCCGAATCTGACTGGCCGTTGTGTCTTTCCTCGACTTGCATCGGTTTTCGAATTTCAATCAGATCTTCGGCATCAAAACCATCTGATGGCCGAGATATCGGATTCAAGGACCTGAAGATCTGCTGGACAAACTCCATTCCTTCGGTACTGAAGATGCGCCGTGATGTTTCTCCGTGTGCAGGAGTAGGGCAAGTTACCGGATCTAATTGCCTTTTGCCCTGTGAAGTATGCTATGAGGCCCGTTTGCAGCCTTGGGAAAGAAGGGGGTCTAGTGGTGTTGTTGTATGGTGTCAGCCTGATCCAGTTGGGACGTTTGATGGAATTTCCCACATTTGGTAGACACGATGATTTTGCAAAGGTTGCTATTACAGAGAGACAGAGAAGTGATGTGAGTGATTAATTGAAGAGTGACGACCCTCATTGTGTTATTATCCTGAGTAAACATGGATACTTGAGAATGCTCAGAGTAAATGAGGAAGATGTGGGTTAACAATATAGGATATGTGCATAGTGAAAGGCGTGAGGTGGTTAGAGCTGAGGTGCGAATAAAACGAGGGTTCTTGAGAGGGTACTCAAGATTTTGTAAATCTTCAAGACGATTTTGTTCTATTCGTTTTAACGATCAAGACTTGTCAAGACATGATCGGTGAAAGTATGAGTATTGCTCGAAACCCCGAGTTGGAGGACTTCTTAGAGCAAGACAACATCATGCGCTTGCTCGAGGTACGTATTCAAGACCTCAATCTTGTTTTCAAAATCAAGCCTGCTCCTTCTTACGATTAGCTCGACTCTCATCCCATCAGGCACATTGAAAATCGCTTTCAACTGCAGCTGACTCTCTACTTATTCACCGTAACCCAGGAAAAGTCCAAGTTTCTCGTAACCATCAGGCCGACAACGATCGCCTTTACCTGCTGTACTTGCCTGATCAGCTAACGCATTATTCTGCCATGTCGGAGATGTAACAGTACTTTAGAAAGCCACAGCCGCCAGGCACCAATCAGTACGTCAAGATCGCGTTATCAGTGCGTGCTAAGTTGAAGGCGAAAATGCTTTACACTTTTATATGTACCAGCAAGTTTCGTTGTGCCCAATATCCGAACTGCCGGTAAATAGCCCTCTAAAGTCGCAACCTGCCGAGAACTTAGCGAATGCAGCGAGTAAGACTACAAACATCTAATTCGAAGAGAATAAAGGGAAAACTGTCGTTCCGAAAAGCCAAGAAAATTATACGCCCATTGTAACCATGTATGTAATGGTACCGCTAACCATTTCCCACGCAGCAAGATACTTTTCCCACTGCCATTCGGTTCCAACTCCAAGAAGATACAAGTATTGTATGATGTATTGGCTGATTTTAAAATACTCAGTTTCTAAATACAGTCAATATGCATAGAAACCTAAAAACACCTATATCATCAACTAGATTAAATAATTCCACATATACTGCTGTTATCGTTCTGAATATTTTTCAAGGTTTCAATAAATAGTTCGAAAACTATAACTTAATTCTCATTTCTCGTATAGTTCGTCAATTAGCTTCTACGATTCTTCAATACGCATAAACAAATTGCTTCTACGATCAAAATGCATGATGAATATCTCATCATAAAGACATTCTTCTCTATAAAACTTAAAAATATTACTGTAGATTTTTTAAAGAATCGATCTTATTGATTCACAAACATCAGATGATTCACATTTCTACTTTGATATATTTCATGTCACACTTGTATTTGTAACATGATATTTTTTCATTTTTTTCGCTCTTCACATGGTCCCATATTGACTTATTCAACCATTATGAAACACAAACTTTAACAACACTTCTTTGTGACCCTATCAGGCCTAGTCACTTGTCACTCCTTTGAGTTCATACATGCACGTCCGGCTTGAGAATTTTATCATCTTTCTGTTTGACATGTTTCTTTGCTACTTGTGCTTGAACAAGCGTAAAGAGACACAGAATTGAACAGTGAGAAACTTTTCGTTTCACTCGTCATGACGACTTCGATTTTGATACATAACTATACAAGTCAAACTGTATAAGTGCAATGATTTCCTAGGTCGTGATAATAAATAACGAACCCTCTCAGAGACGAATGACATCAAGTGAAGAAAGCCAGGGTAGCAAGAAATGATACGCGACAACAGTAAACGGTATACGCTTCTAGCATGTACATAATGCTGTACTGTATTGTATTTCGTGCATGTGTTAACTTGTTAGTCACGCTTCTCTCCTTTCGTTTGCCAAAGACGCCTGCGTTAGACGCAACATACTTGGTGCGTCTGGAAATCAGACGCACAATCATCACTGTAGAATAAACTTCAATTACTCACCTGAATTGCTTCTACAAGCTTTCCTGTCAATCTTATGTTCGATTACGCACACACTTTCATCTCAGATAGAACTGGCTAAAATCTTCGCCCATGGATTTACAGTGCATTCCTCAAAACTTTCAGGAATGACTCAACCGTCCTACCCCTTCAAATGTTCCTAATTTTTACATTCTCTAATGCGTTTACACTTCAGACCATCCTGTGACATGTTCTACGAGCCATCAGGCATTTATACAATGGCAATGCGCCAAGAAATATTGAAAGAAATGGAAACTCCACACCAATTGAAATGTATACTACCCCAGGATTTTGGAATGTGGTGGAGATCGGCAGTGTGAGAAAGTCGAACTAGACGCAAGGGTAGCGTTATTTAGCTAGAAGGACCGAGGCAATCATCTCCTGATCTCGTAGCCATCCGAAAGTCCGAATGTGAGAACTCGCTGTGACGGACCCTTCTCTCTTCCGTGTGCAGATGTGAACTTCGCCAAGTATCTTCGATGTAAACGTTCACGATGTAAAGTCCAGATCATCAATGCTTTATGACCCACTTCAGTTAGCGAATCTGTAGATTTGTTGTTTCGCAGCGATGTACATTCTTTGCCGGAAATCATTTCTTTTCCTTCCAGAAATCGGCTCGTTTGTTAATCTTCCGCGCCTTTTTCAAAACAGCCTCAGGATTGGCGTCACCTTTCACGATCACCTTCTGCTTCAATTGATCGCACTCAACACTTGCCACACCTGAAAAACAGGAATGGGGTCAACAATCCACATCACAGAGCATGTGATAGCAGCAATTTTCCAATAGCTAGTGAAATCGCTGCCCACATTCTTCAATCCGCAGTTGAAGACTATCCAACCAGAGCTCAACACATGTGAATCTCTTACCATCCATGGGCTTGAGCTTCTTGTGTACTTTCATGATGCAGCCTTCGCAGCACAAAGGCATTGACAACTCGATAATCCCCTTCTTAGCATCTTCCTGCTTCTTCTTCTCTGCCTGCTTCTCGGCATTTAACGCTCTCATGATCCAATAATCGTTATGACCATTGTACCACGGCGATGGGTTGTATCCTGCGTAGAAAAGCTGCAGGCAGACAGAGATGCGAAATCTGTTAAGACGAATAGAAAAAAATCTTCGCAGCATTCAACGATTTAAAATCATGAACGAATTCGACGATTCTCTTCGCACTGCAGGCACTCACCTCGTTCGGATTCATAGCCATGGCTGAGCTTGGAAGACGACAACAGAGATTTCTGGTTATTCGCAGAGTTGCAAGAAATAGACTTCTCGGCAGTTCGAAGCGTCGAATGAAGGAAAATAACGGCAATGTCGATCTAAATCCGAACTTGGTTCGCTATCGAAGAAATGTGCAGTGGGAGCTGCCGACGTTCAGGAGTCTGATGTGTACCTTGTTCGGTAGGAACTAGCTCAGGTTTGAGAACCTGAAAGTGGAAGTGAAGAATTGAGCCAAGTGAGTGGAGGCTTTATACACCCGAAAGTAGATGCACACGGAGTGAGACAGAGTCATAGTGGAGTGAAAGAGCCAGAATCGGGAAAGCTTCAGTGAGAAGGAGCTGACTCTTTGGACAAAGACCATGTGTTTCCGGCCGTAAAGTACGTCTCACTTTTCATTACTCGACATCTTCTTACACAGAGCAAGCGAGGACTGCAGAATGCAGATTCGCAGACACGTCGAAGCCGCGTCGGACCATAACGACAAGATTGTCAGAATTTGACAGTGGGTTATATTCTAGATCTGCGGGCCCGAGACCGAGTCCTGGCTCATTTTGGATGCTCGAATTTCACTCTGTCGATTGTCCCACTGGGCCGCCTTTCACTCCGCCCATCGTACGGGTCAAAGTTCTCATCTGTGAATCCACGATCGTCCTCTGGCAGGAATTTTCCGATGCTCTCCTCACAACCAGGCATGTCATGCCACGCGTGGAGTGGCAGCATAGCATAACTTGCGTTCGCTACCAATTGTGTCCACTCGATAAGTAGTCGACTCTCAGACGGGACAGCTGAAGTTTATCGACTTTGTGATGAGTATAACGAAAGCGTGAAGAGAACTCGAAGAACAGTGCTTCGAGAATGGCAGTGTGTGCTGTGGATATGCGATGTGTATACTTGCAAAGAAATTCTCCCACGAGGTTCTATTGCAATAAATGATACTACATATTATTATTCCCAATAGTGATATACACTGGAGCTGTTAGAATACTACACCCCGGATATTTTTTATGTAAGTTGTTCTCTCAAAATATCCAATAAGTGAATTATTTAGTTGTAAAATTCCATTTATTTGTTATTCTCCATTATTTTCAAAAATTAATATTTAAAAATATGAATATGTATACAGATATTTACATGAGAAAATGATGGAATTAATTACAATAAAATATTATATTAAATCGAAATAAAGTACTATGATAGATATTTAATTCAATTTATTATAGATTTTCCTTTTCTACATCATAATATAATTTTAATTCTAATTCTAAAAGTAAACATAAAATTTCATTATTGGATAATATCATGTCATTAACGAAAAAAGTGATTTTATTCTATCTTGGAATCGAGAGTGCACCTCGACGTTCCACACGCTCTTCCATTACGAGGGAGAAAACAATATTTCTAACTGCTGCTGCAATCATTGCCAGTCCTCTGTTTTTCCAATCTTTTCTTCACGCGACGAAGATAGAGTTAAGATCATCGTATCCACTATTTGTGTCGGCAAAATATTCTACAAAGTTATGATCTATTCAGTACGGTCTGCCATGAAGGAAAGTTGTTTATTTAAATATTTTAACATTAAAATTGAAGATTGATGCTCCCATGGTGTATATAGCTAAAAACACGATTTGGAAGTTAAAAACTATTTATTTTGAAATTTTGATACTAGTTCACTACACTATAAAGGAGATAATTCTGTGAATGTTTGATACCGACTTACACTGATCATGAAAGGCTGCCTTTACTCGACTTTCGATTCTTACGATGCCTATCCCTGAGATCTCAGCTTTCTGGCAGACTTTTATGGAATACTTGAAGTCAAAGGTTAAATTCAGGTTTTCAAACTGAAGATCAGGTCCTGTAAATCCAGATTAAATGACTTGAATAAGGCAGATGAACACAGATCATGTCTTATAGAAGAGGATTAATAAGTACCCTGGATCCTCGCTCTAGAGAAGTTCATCTCCTGTGGATAATCACATTGGATTCAAGTACCCATTTGTAACCGTGCTCTAGGCAGAAAGCCAAGTGCATAAGCTCAAGACGTTCTGCCAGTCTTTCCCTCTATCCATACCAACAGGACGCCAGATTTGCTCTATCTGGACACCCAGACGAAATTGGCTGGCCGCGGACTTCCTAGGCTTCCCTTTCTCGCCTTTTTCACACAAAATTCCCTACCTTGCTCCCTTCCTTCCAGCAGCCTCGGATGTGATCCCAGTCCCGGGCAGCAACAGTTCCAGCAACTCCCGGGCCAATGGAGCCATTCCCTTCTCACATGGCGCTACTGAACATCAGACGACGCTGCGGACAGAAGGGCTCAAATGTTTCAAAAGTCATACCGTATGACTCATACGATACCATCAGCAAACCGCATAGAAACCGTATGACTCTTGAGACCTTGGTATCGTATGGCTCATACGATACCATCAGCAAATATACTTGTACGCATGAGAATATTGTTATACGTATATGTATCCCTGTTGCACAAGTATGTATTGTACCAGAAAACTTCAGCGGTACGTTGCATTCGGGCAAAACGTTCCAGTGCACACGTCCACTGTGGGCCGCGGGTCAGCCAGAGAGAGGCCGTGTCAGGATCCTGTCCTAAGCTCGAGTGTCAAGATAAAGTACATTGTGGCTTTTAGGCACAGGACTTAAAAGTGGACGTCACTGCCTTTCATGAGATATTCCTTGCAACATATGTACCTGTAAACTTGGACTTTGGTATGGCGTTCATGTTGCTACGAGTTGAAAATCAATGTCAGCGGTGGTAAATGCTTCGAATGGAAGTCCCTCTTGTATTTGGTAACCCATACCTTGTCAAGTCACCAGGGTCGCAATTCTATGAAACTAAATGTCCAGAAAGGTGAATATCCTGGTCGAGATGTTATCAATCTATGACCTCTCGAGGTCTCATTTGTTCAAGAATGCCTAACTAACAGTTCGGATGAAAATTCCAGAAGACAATGTACAAAAGATCTTACGAAGATTATGAGGTACAACATGCGGAAATCAGCGTCTACGATCACATCCATTGTACATGAAGAACATTTCGCACATTCACTGATTAACTACGATACCGAGCATTATGACGATGTGGCAGATCTTGCAGGAGAAATTGCACGAGGATTCGTCGATGGATGGAAACCATTCGTATATATCTATTGTCCCCATGGGAGTGAAACTAGATTCTCTGTGCATGCATTCTAGCTTTTCTATGGAAAGAAGCAGCCTCCATGGTTAGCGATTAAGATCAAAAGTGAAATCTGGGTTGCACAGTTCTAACTGGCCCGCAAGTAAGAAGTGCACGGAGAACAAAAGCAGAAGTTGATTAATGGAGCTGAAAATGGTTCTGTGTTGTGACGGCTGTATAGAAAAAGTATCTAGAGAGAAGAAGTCCATGTATGATATCCCATCCACGACTGAAGCTCTCAGAACTATGTTGGTCCATTAGACATGGTGATTTTGGCATTTGCTGCTAGCCGTTAGGTTTGTGCAGTCCCTCTTTCACTGAAAGAAACTCGTGGGGAAAAGCTACGAATTTTTTTGTCCTTGATCCTACATGTGTATGTGTTTGGAGTGCAGAATCAAATCCAGAAAGTGAGAGTCTTGAGTCTGAGGCTGTCCTGGAGATGGCTAAGAATATTTCGCCCTGTGGTGACTTTTAGAAAACTGGATCTCAAAAAGCATTGCTTAGGATTTATTCGGATTTCCGTCATACTTTGCGCAGCTTCTTGGAATTGTAGTGTTCTTGCAGAACGCTCCTTGAAAATCCTTCGAATTGTACTCAAGGTTTCGTTTTGACCCGGTTGAACTCCTTGAAACGCCTCGTTTCAAATAAGTCAAAATCGTAGACAGCTAGGATGGACGGAACCATTTGCCCTTTTGTTGATATACCCTCCGCATTAGATGTGGCATATATTGAATCATGTACATTCCCAATTGTACAAATTATCAGCTCACTAACCTGAAGCTCATCTATTCAATGGAATCATTCCTACTGCGTCCTACTTTTCTGGGCGAATTCGAGTTTTCGAAGACAAAGTCTTTCGATAAGAGTTAACATTTCGCTCGTCATTCACTTTTTGGACAAAGCTTCGAACTGACTTTAGAACCATATTCAAACCTCCATCGAATCACTTAGACTACGATTGGAAGATCTGAAGCACACAATGCTAGTGTGGATCGTGTTGAACTCATATGGTAACAGTATTTATAGATGAATCCACGCCAAGGATCTACTTTGAGATCTGTTATCGATATGAATCTCATTATAGCCATTTATCAGTGAATGTGAGAAATGTTATTCTTGTACAATGGACGTAATTTTAGATGCTGATTTCTGTCTATCATACTTCACGGCGGTGGCGAAAAATGTGAACTTTGTCTCCCCAAGTTTACAACATGTTTCCGTAATCACATTCTCCATCGCGTGAAGCAGCCAAGGTTTGCAAAACGGTTCATCGGTTGAGATTGGAAGTACAGAAAGCAAGAAATTCTTGCTTTCCTTACCCTCACGATGCATGAGCGTACATTATTTGAAGTCGATTAGGACCTGACAACAGAAGTATTATTCATTATAGTAGAAGTTCGTTGAAAAATTGGCTCGCAAGGATTCACATCGCAATGAACACATTAGACATTGATATTCTCGAAGCAGGTTCTTCAAGTTGTATTCATGTGTTACTCAGATAAAACAATTATACATCTAGAGAGTCGAGTAGTTACCAAGTGGCGAACACTCGTTATCCTATGGGGAAGTGATCAGTGCAGTCCACGCGTGTCATGAAGATCTTGGTCACCGGGAGAGCGTCAGAGCTTTTCTGTCGAAGCACGGCCGTGAAATCACGGATGAGAACTTTGACCCGTTGGATAGGCGGGTTGAAAGGCGGTCGAGTTCGAGTATCCACGCAATGAATTCCGAAGTTGCAAGAGTTAAACATTTCGTCACCGAGTGGAAGTACGAATTTATTTATCAATTCGGTAATCACCACGGTAAACATATATTACAACAATGTCCAAAGTATAGATATATATCGAAATAATCAATATTGGCATCTGAATTATTTCAAATAATTAAATAAAAGGCTTTGCAAAAACTAAAATTGAAATAAAAATAATTATATGTACAATCGAAATATGAATTAGCACTAATGTATGATGATTTCTAGATTTCTATTGGTATAAATTATAGATTAAGAATATCAATGTTAATTAAGTATTATAGAATAACTCTCGGCTTATCTTTTTACTCGAAAATAATTGTTGTTATATCCAAGTAAACATAAAAAGTTATTGATTTCAACTATGTACCATCAAAGTGGTTCAAATATGAATCTGTGTATGTGTAGAGTGCAGAGTGAAAATATCAACACTCTCAACATTTACTAAAACGGATTCCATATTTTAGGCGATGAAATACATATTGAACTCTAATCCAGGTCACTAAATTCTGGGATTTGTTAAAAAAAAAAACCAAAATTAACCCAAATTTAATCTTGTGGCATCCATAAATCTTAATTTATGGATGCCACATGATCATAAATGAAAATTATCTGTTAATAATTGTAAAATCCGAGATACATTTGCCTTTGTCACGAGTAGTATTATGCCACGTATTCTTCGCCTACGTGCAGAAATCATTCTCTGATAATACTACGTGACCCACACATGAGAATTTAATTAAGTTAGTAAAATCTAGACCAAATTCATAATGGTATTTGAGTGATAGCATAAATATGAACTTTATTTACTGAAAAATGTCAAAATTAGGACAAGTATAATCCATAATTTAAGTTAATTTATTTGATTATGGGAATCTCAAATCCCATGTTAAGCAGAAAGTTTCATCCATCTATGACACTTTGTTGATTTATTTTCTACACTTGTAAACCATTCAATCAAAGATAATGATATATTCATAACCCTTATAATTTTACAAGTGCATCAGATGTAGCCATGTGGATAACAAAGAGATGTTTTAGAATACACTTGTAAAATTCTGATGTGCTACACAGAGATGTTTTAGAATACATACCATTCCATTTGTAGTATGGATGCCCTCTCGAGTACACAGAGAATTATCGCAAGAATCAGAACCTTTATAATCTTCTTATAAGGCGTTGGTCTTCTGCGATCTCATTTTTTTGCGTTCCATGGATGCGCTAGTTCGCTCACAAGGTGCTGAGAACCCATGCTCGAAAGAAGGCCCGACCCTGTTTTCTCTCGACTTACGTCACCGAAACCCCGGAATATTACATGTTTCTTGTTACCATCATGCCGACAGCGATCACCTTGACATGCTGTAGTTGCCTGATGAGGTACCCCAGAATTCTGCCTTGTCGGAGATGTTCCAGTACAGTACTTTAGAAAGCCACAGCCGCCAGGCACCACCCAGTACGACATGATTGCGTAATGATTGCCTGCTAAGTTGAACGCGAAAATGCTTTACACTTTTACATGTACCAGCAAGTTTCCTTGTACCCAACATCCGAAATGCCGGGAAATAGCCCTGTACATTATACACCTACCGAGAACTTGACGAATGAAGCGGATAAGACTAGAAACAAATCTGAAGAGGAAAGAAAGGGAAAACTGTCATTCCGAAAAGCCAAGAAAATTATGCGCCCATTGTAACCCTGTACGTCATATTACCACTAACCATTTCCCATGCAGCAAGATACTTCTCCCACTGCCATTCGGTTCCAACTCCAAGAAGATACAAGAATGATTTATTGGCTGATTTTAAAATACTCAGTTTCTAAGTATAGTCAATTTGCATAGAAACTTAAAAACACCTGTAACATCAACTTGATTGAATAATTCCACCTATACTGCTGTTATCGTTCTGAATAGTTTCTCAAGGTTTCACTAAATAGTTCCAAAAAACTAGTAAGAAACAAGCTTCTACAAGCTTTCCTGTCAATTTTATGTTCGATTACGTACACACTTTCATCTCAGATAGAACTGGCTAAGATCTTCGCCCATGGATGTACAGTGCATTCCTCAAAACTTTCAGGAATGACTCAACCGTCCTACCCCTTCAAATGATCCTAATATTTATATTCTCTAATGCGTTTACACTTCAGGCCACCCTGTGACATGTTCTACGAGCCATCAGGCATTTGTACAATGGCAATGCGCCAAGAAATATGGGAAGCAATGGAACTCCCGACCAATTGAAATAAATACTACCCTAGGAGTTTGGAATATGGTGGAGATTGGCAGTGTGAGAAAGTCGAACTAGACGTAAGGCTAGTGTTATTTAGCTAGAAGGACCGAGGCAATCATCTCCTGATCTTGTAGCCATCCGAAAGTCCGAATGTGAGAACTCGCTGTGACGGACCCTTCTCTCTTCCGTGTGCAGATGTGAAATTCGCCAAGTTTCTTCGAATTGAACGTTTTCGAATACGAATCCACATCATAGCGAATGATTAGCGACCCACATCTGTAGATTTATTGTTTCGCAGCGAGGTACGTTCTCTGCCAGACATCATCATTCCGTTTCCTTCCAGAAATCGGCTCGTTTGTTAATCTTTCGGGCCTTTTTCAGAACCGCCTCAGGATTGGCGTCACCTTTCACGATCACCTTCTGCTTCAATTGATTGCACTCAACACTTGCCACACCTGAAAAACAGCAATGACGTCAACAATCCACATCACAGAGCATGTGATAGCAGCAATTTTGCAATAGCTAGTGAAATCGCTGCCCACATTCTTCCATCGGTAGTCGAAGACTATCCAACCAGAGCTCAACACATGTGAATCTCTTACCATCCAAGGTCTTCAGCTTCTTGTGGACTTTCATGATGCACCCTTCGCAGCACAAAGGCATTGACAATTCGATGATCCCCTTCTTAGCATCTTCCTGCTCCTCCTCCTCTGCCTGCTTCTCGGCATTTAACGCTCCCATAAACCAATATTCATTATGACCATTGTACCTGCGTTGGTATGGGTTGTATCCTGCGTAGAAAAGCTGCAGGCAGACAGAGATGCGAAATCTGTTAAAACGAACAGAAGAAAATCTTCGCACCATCCAACGATGTAAAATCATGAACGAATTCGACAATTCTCTTCGCACTGCAGGCCCTCACCTCGTTCGGATTCATAGCCATTGCGACGACAGAGATTTCTGGTTATTCGCAGAGTTGCAAGAGATAGACTTCTCGGCAGTTCGAAGCGTCGAATAAAAGAAAACAGCGGCAGTGTCGATAAAAATCAGAACTTGGATCGCTATCGAAGAAATGTGCAGGGGGACCTGCCAACGCTCAGCAGTCTGATGTGTACCTAGTATGAAACAGCTCAGGTTTGCGAAGCGCGGGTGGTCAGCAGATCAGAAAGTGGAACTGAAGAATTGCGCCAGGACAGTGGAAGCTTTATACACCAGAAGGAAGGTCTGGGCCCACGCAGTGGCGGAGCTACAGTGGGGGGCAGAGGGGCGCACGCCTCCCCTTCCCGGCACCCCTGCCAGAAAAATCCTGGCTGCGCCCTTGGGCCCACGGAGTGCGGATGAATCATATTAGAGTGAAGTGGCAGATTCTGAAAAGCTTCAGTGAGAAGGAGCTGAGTCTTTGGACAAAGCCAATGTGCCCGGCCGTAAATTACGTCTCACTTTTCATTACTCGACATCTTCTCAGGCCGCTGCCACATGATTGGCAGCCGGCAATAAGCTCCTGGCTGAGGTTTAGCATGGTTTTTTAGGCTTCAGTCGGTTACCTGGACAAATCTCCGGAACGTCTATCACACGGCGAAAAGAGCTTCGAACACATATCTAGTATGTCGAGACAGGGAGCATAGTATCCCACGGAGACTCGAACGCAAAAAAACACGTGGGGTCTATCGATCCCGGAAAACCCCGTTTGCAGCAGTTATTGTTGGAACTTCGCAGCAACCACCTTGCAACTTAGGATATTTTAGATTGCCGCTCCCTCCGGTGTTGCAAAGGGAGTACCTGGCCAGCCAATAACCCGACGAGGGTTCACTGCCGCTGTTGGTCGAGAGGGTTTGCCGGGAGAGCAAACCCACACCAGCAAGCGAGGACTGCACATCCGACGTGTCTGTGAATGTGCAGATACGTCGGACTATTACGACAAGACTGTCAGTTTTGGACAGTGACCTACCTTTCACTGTACCCGTCGAACGGGTCAAAGTTCTCATCTGTGTATCCAGTGTATATCTCCTCCGGCAAGAATGTTCCGGTGCTCTCCTTACAACCAGGCATGTCATGCCACGCGTGGAGAGTAGGCCTGGCCACGGTCCGGACTGGCGGTTAACCGGATGACCGTCGGTCCCGTTTAATTGGTCCAAATTTTTTCTGAACCCGATAACCGACCGTGACCAAGCCTGGTGGAGTGACAGCACAACATGAAGTGCGTTCGCTACCGATTGTGTCCACTCGATAATTGGTTAATGGACAGGTCAACTCAAGCCTCGTAGTTCTATAATAATCTATATCAATCTAAATTATGAATTCTACTCCTCTTAATTTTGGTATTTGTAAATAAATAAAGTTAATATATAAATTTTACTCTAAATTAATTGACTTTCTCAGGTGTGAGTCTCGGAAATTTATGAAAGAATAATTTCTATACGAAGATGAAGAATACCTGGCGTAATATTACTTATGGCAAAGGCAAATTGTTAATTTATGTATGTCGCAAGATTTAATTTTGGGATCCTGTTAACATCCACAATTTAGAAGGCCTGGCTTAACTTCATCGATTTGTGAATGTAACGAAAGCGTGATGAGAATTTGAAGGCACTGTTGTGCCTTGAGAGTCGATATATGTGCTGTGTATATGCAATCTAAAAACTCGCAAAGAAATTCTCCGACAAGCTTCTACTGCATTTAACGATACTATTGTCTTTGAGGTGCAGAGCCTCTCGATGTTCAACACGCTCTTCCGTTATGAGGGGAAAAACAATTATTCTTACTGCAGCTGCAATCATTGGCAGTACTGTACCCTGTTTTTCTAATCTTGGCTCCTTCATGCGATGCAGATAGCGTTAGGATCATCGTAATAGTGGATCTACGATGTAAGTGATTTTGTATGTAAGATTCCATTTTCTACATCTTAGTCAACGTTTTCACTACCTTGAGACAACATAACAGAATCTGAAGAACAGCAGACGAAGAATCACGAGGCAAGACTCAAAGTTCACTAGAACTAATTAAGGTTTTATGTTCTGTAGCACTAGAACATTTAGTTCTAGATCTACAATATATGCAAAAGTTTCAGTGATTTTGAATCTTCTAAAACCGGAGTATTGGATGTGGTATATTTTCTTCAGTGGAGGAATCCAAGTACTAAAACAGGCACTTTGATGTCTCTTTTATATCAGGTCAACTATTCAGTTGTTACAAGAATGAAACCAACACATCCTAGATAGAATAAGAATACTCGTGAAATTTCAAGAAGAAACTATCTCTTGCTGGAAAGTGCATCTCTCCTTTAGATTGGATATTACGTATGGCTAGTAAACAAGAGACAGTCTTACGTGTGATAACACTAACCATCTTGACCTTGCGCTGTAGGTGCACTTAAGTGATTTGGTATGTAAAATTCCTGATAATGAAATATTTTTTTCCCATGCTGAATCATAGTATTGAGCCGTCATGATATACCAGTGGAGGAAAAAACTCGATTTTGTTTTCATGACCAATAGAGTTTTTGGTCATGAAATACAATAATACAATAAAATTAGATTTTTTTTTATAAAAACCAAGGTTTTTTTATGGACACGTGAGCTTCTCTGAATGGGTTTCGTTGGTATCTACTAGATATAATAATAATATTGATGATACCTGATTAAAACAAAATAAAACCCGATTTTTGTGCCATCAGAGATTTATTACGGGGTGTTTTTACTAAAACCCTTAAATACCAGATTGCAATAAACAGCTCCGTGCCACCACTCTGACATATTGAGTTGTACCTAGCGGATGTGGACTTCCTCCAAAGTACAGTACTATCTTCGAGCCGACAAAGGAGAATTTTGGGTAGTCGAGTCGGCACCTTGTAAATGTAAAGGCTTTCGTCGGCATAATGATTAGGAAAAATCTGGAAGTTCCAGGTGCTATGTTGAAGGTTATTCTTCGTGCACGCCGCCGGAGTTTGTCCTGCACGCCTTTTCACACGAACAGAAGGGACACGCCCTTCCGATCGAGCCATATTATGCATCAATGAAGAATGCACTACCGACGCATCCCTAACAAGATTCTAAACCTATTTCATCTTGCATCTCCTACAGAAGCACATAAAGAACAACGCTTTGTTTATTTAAGAATACGGCCATGTAACAAAATTGTTAGGATGAAAGTATAGGATAAATTAGAAATAATTTGTTAAAAAAAATTATTAGTATGTATTCTTGCACAGTCCAGTCTGACATGTGGAGTACCTTTTTTCTCGTTCCCTTCCTTGAATATACATGAGTACTAGGACCGTGGTAGACTTTAGTAAAATATGGTAAAAACTATGTGCTAGGATTATTAACCCCAAAATAATTAATATTCCATCAAGTCTTCCATGTACTAAATCTAAATAGGTAACATGGAGCTAGGCCTCAATAGCATGATTATGGCAATTATATTCTATCTCACACTTTTACAATCATCTAGGTACAAATTCTGCAATTAAGAAGATGATGAAAGAGATAGCCATATTATGGAAAACTCTTTTTGCTCATTCATCTTGTCACATGTAACATTGATATCCCCTTAGTTTCCTTAAAAAATTAGGGTTTTTATTGACTCCAACGGGATCAATCTTTAAAGATCAACGATTTTTGTTGGATAAAAGACGCTTAAATTCCCTAAAATGTCACATGTATTTCCACAACTTAATTTTTATTTTGCGTGACAGGCGCGATACATCATAAAGTTCAAGATTTGCAGCTAGCTAAGTTGATGGACGATGTACTACAGTCTTAGCTTTCTGGTTCAAATTGTCACGTTCAGTATGTGTCTCTGGGATCGGAATGAAAGGACTGAATTTTGAAGCCAAGCACGGGATCTTGTTGACGAACTGATGTTTGAAGACCCTACGTCAGCCACAGTGGAGTAAAATGCTGCCACATTGGACGTCAAGGGTCCGCACAATATATTTTTACTATACTGATTTGCATGGCAACTTCAAATTCCATAAAGAAAAAGAATAGACTAAGGACATGAATCAATAAATCAACTCCATTTGATGTACTCAAAGTACTGGATTAACTGTCTGCAATTGTCTCGGTATCTCTGATTCCTCACGTCATTCAGAAGCTACACCCAGTAATGCAGCATTGATTGTAGTTTCTATTCATGAGTCTTGAGTCTTATCTCATGCTGCTTGAAGTCAGCCACTGTTATTTTTATAAGGAAAATTTTGATAATTCTCGTCCTAGCACCATGACCGCTCTGACAAATTGCTAGATTAAAAAATTGTGAGATTCATTTCAGCTCGTACCGTATCTCTCGGAACTATCGTTTGAAAAATCACGTTTTGTCGTTTCCTAAGTTGTTCCACTTTTATTTGAAAGGACAGACAGCCTATCTATCTGGATATAGCATAGCCTTATCCAGAAAATTTGCAAAGGTATGTTTTGGACGGGCGACTAATAAGGCATTCCCGATACAGTATTTTAGAAGTCAATCATCATCTGAATTTGAGAGTTCATTTTTGCGATTCAAAGCAGATAATAGCTTCAGCATGGGAAAGAAATATTTCATTATTTGGAATTTTACATACCAAATCACTTAAGTGCACCTACAGCGCAAGGTCAAGATGGTTAGTGTTATCACACGTAAGACTAAGTCTCTTGTTTACTAGCCATAAGTAATGTCCAATCTAAAGAAGAGATGCACTTTCCAGCAAGAGATAGTTTCTTCTTGAAATTTCACGAGTATTCTTATTCTATCTAGGATGTGTTGGTTTCATTCTTGTAACAACTGAGAAGTTAACCTGAACTAAAAGAAACATTAAAATTCCTGTTTTGATACTTGGATTCCTCCACTGAAGAAAATATACCACAACCAATACTCCGGTTTAAGAAGAATCATAATCACTGAAACTTTTGCATATATTGTAGATCTAGAACTAAATGTTCTAGTTCTACAAAATATAAAACCTTAATTAGTTCTAGTGAACTTTAAGTCTTGCCTCTTGATTCTTCGTCTGCTGTTCTTCAGATTCTCTTATGTTGTCTCAAGGCTCAAGTTAGTGAAAACGTTGACCAAGATGTAGAAAATGGAAATGTACATACAAAATCACTTACATCCTAGATCCACTATTATCATTATCCTAACGCTATCTGCATCGCATGAAGGAGCCAAGATTAGAAAAACAGGGTACTGGCAATGATTGAAGCTGCAGTAAGAATAATTGTATTTTCCCTTATAACGGAAGAGCGTGTGGAATATCTAGAGGCGCTCTGGACCTCAAAGACAATAGTCTCATTAAATGCAGTAGAAGCTCGTCGGAGAATTTCTTTGCAAGTATACACATCGGCGATGTGTATATGCGATGTCACATCGCATATACACAGCACATACATCGACTCTTGAGGCACTGTTCTTCGAGTTCTCTTCACGCTTTCGTTACACATCACAAAATAGATGAAGTTCAGCTATCCAATCAGACAGTCGACCAGTTATCGAGTGGACACAATCGGTAGCGAACGCACTTTATGTTGTGCTGTCGCTCCACGCGTGGCATGACATGCCTAAGGAGAGCACCGGAATGACCTGCCAGAGGACGACCGTGGATTCACAGATTGTCTTGGCTCAATCCTTCCTTGGCTCAATCCTTCCTTCCTTGGCTCAATCCTTCCATTGTCTTGGCTCAATCCTTCAGTTCCACTTTCGATAGACTCCACGTGTATTTTCGCGTTTGAGTCTCCGTGGGAGAGTATGCTCACTGTCTCGACATACTAGATATGTGTTCGAAGCTCCTTTCGCTCCGAAGGCACTGCAGGCCGTGTGATAGAGGTTCCGGAGCTTTGTCCAGGTAACCGACTGAAGCCTAAAAAACCATGCTAAACCCCAGCCAGGAGCTTATTGCCGGCTGCCAATCATGTGGCAGCGGCCTGAGAAGATGTCGAGTAATGAAAAGTGAGACGTAATTTACGGCCGGGCACATTGGCTTTGTCCAAAGACTCAGCTCCTTCTCACTGAAGCTTTTCAGAATCTGCCACTTCACTCTAATATGATTCATCCGCACTCCGTGGGCCCAAGGGCGCAGCCAGGATTTTTCTGGCAGGGGTGCCGGGAAGGGGAGGCGTGCGCCCCTCTGCCCCCCACTGTAGCTCCGCCACTGCGTGGGCCCAGACCTTCCTTCTGGTGTATAAAGCTTCCACTGTCCTGGCGCAATTCTTCAGTTCCACTTTCTGATCTGCTGACCACCCGCGCTTCGCAAACCTGAGCTGTTTCATACTAGGTACACATCAGACTGCTGAGCGTTGGCAGGTCCCCCTGCACATTTCTTCGATAGCGATCCAAGTTCTGATTTTTATCGACACTGCCGCTGTTTTCTTTTATTCGACGCTTCGAACTGCCGAGAAGTCTATCTCTTGCAACTCTGCGAATAACCAGAAATCTCTGTCGTCGCAATGGCTATGAATCCGAACGAGGTGAGGGCCTGCAGTGCGAAGAGAATTGTCGAATTCGTTCATGATTTTACATCGTTGGATGGTGCGAAGATTTTCTTCTGTTCGTTTTAACAGATTTCGCATCTCTGTCTGCCTGCAGCTTTTCTACGCAGGATACAACCCATACCAACGCAGGTACAATGGTCATAATGAATATTGGTTTATGGGAGCGTTAAATGCCGAGAAGCAGGCAGAGGAGGAGGAGCAGGAAGATGCTAAGAAGGGGATCATCGAATTGTCAATGCCTTTGTGCTGCGAAGGGTGCATCATGAAAGTCCACAAGAAGCTGAAGACCTTGGATGGTAAGAGATTCACATGTGTTGAGCTCTGGTTGGATAGTCTTCGACTACCGATGGAAGAATGTGGGCAGCGATTTCACTAGCTATTGCAAAATTGCTGCTATCACATGCTCTGTGATGTGGATTGTTGACGTCATTGCTGTTTTTCAGGTGTGGCAAGTGTTGAGTGCAATCAATTGAAGCAGAAGGTGATCGTGAAAGGTGACGCCAATCCTGAGGCGGTTCTGAAAAAGGCCCGAAAGATTAACAAACGAGCCGATTTCTGGAAGGAAACGGAATGATGATGTCTGGCAGAGAACGTACCTCGCTGCGAAACAATAAATCTACAGATGTGGGTCGCTAATCATTCGCTATGATGTGGATTCGTATTCGAAAACGTTCAATTCGAAGAAACTTGGCGAATTTCACATCTGCACACGGAAGAGAGAAGGGTCCGTCACAGCGAGTTCTCACATTCGGACTTTCGGATGGCTACAAGATCAGGAGATGATTGCCTCGGTCCTTCTAGCTAAATAACACTAGCCTTACGTCTAGTTCGACTTTCTCACACTGCCAATCTCCACCATATTCCAAACTCCTAGGGTAGTATTTATTTCAATTGGTCGGGAGTTCCATTGCTTCCCATATTTCTTGGCGCATTGCCATTGTACAAATGCCTGATGGCTCGTAGAACATGTCACAGGGTGGCCTGAAGTGTAAACGCATTAGAGAATATAAATATTAGGATCATTTGAAGGGGTAGGACGGTTGAGTCATTCCTGAAAGTTTTGAGGAATGCACTGTACATCCATGGGCGAAGATCTTAGCCAGTTCTATCTGAGATGAAAGTGTGTACGTAATCGAACATAAAATTGACAGGAAAGCTTGTAGAAGCTTGTTTCTTACTAGTTTTTTGGAACTATTTAGTGAAACCTTGAGAAACTATTCAGAACGATAACAGCAGTATAGGTGGAATTATTCAATCAAGTTGATGTTACAGGTGTTTTTAAGTTTCTATGCAAATTGACTATACTTAGAAACTGAGTATTTTAAAATCAGCCAATAAATCATTCTTGTATCTTCTTGGAGTTGGAACCGAATGGCAGTGGGAGAAGTATCTTGCTGCATGGGAAATGGTTAGTGGTAATATGACGTACAGGGTTACAATGGGCGCATAATTTTCTTGGCTTTTCGGAACGACAGTTTTCCCTTTCTTTCCTCTTCAGATTTGTTTCTAGTCTTATCCGCTTCATTCGTCAAGTTCTCGGTAGGTGTATAATGTACAGGGCTATTTCCCGGCATTTCGGATGTTGGGTACAAGGAAACTTGCTGGTACATGTAAAAGTGTAAAGCATTTTCGCGTTCAACTTAGCAGGCAATCATTACGCAATCATGTCGTACTGGGTGGTGCCTGGCGGCTGTGGCTTTCTAAAGTACTGTACTGGAACATCTCCGACAAGGCAGAATTCTGGGGTACCTCATCAGGCAACTACAGCATGTCAAGGTGATCGCTGTCGGCATGATGGTAACAAGAAACATGTAATATTCCGGGGTTTCGGTGACGTAAGTCGAGAGAAAATCGGGTCGGGCCTTTTTTCGAGCATGGGTTTCCTCATCACCTTGTGAGCGATCTAACGCATCCGTGGAATGCAAAACAAATGAGGTCGAACAAGACCAACGCCTTATAAGAAGATTATAAAGGTTCTGATTCTTGCGAGAATTCTCTGCGTACTCCAGAGTCCAGCCATTTTACAAATGGAATAGTATGTATCCTAAATCATCCCAGTATTCTTATTTACTTTTTACATTGAGGATCCCTGCTTTTTGTTATCCACGTGGCTACATTTCATGCACTTGTTTAAATGTAAGCGTTAGGAATATAGCATTAATCTTTGACTGAATGGTTTACAAAAGTAGAAAGTAAATCAACAAAGTGTCATGGATGGATGAAACTTACTACTTAACATGGGATTAGTGTGCAGTATGTATTTCATCGCCTAAGATATCGAATTTGTTTTAGTCAATGTTGAGAGTGTTGATATTCTCTCTCTATGTAATCTAGGCATAGACAGATTCATATTTGAACCACGTTTATGGTACACAGTTGAAATCAATGACTTTTCACATTTTCTTGGATGTGAAACAACTGATATAATAACAATTACCTTCCAGTAAAAAGATAAGCCAAGAGTTCTTCTATTATAATTTCAATGACTATGATATTCTTGGTCTATAATTTATATCAATAGATCTAGAATTTATCATATAACATTGATATTTTATATTTTCTATTGTACAGATAAATTTAAACCGTCATTAGTTAATTTAATTTCTTTTTTATATTCTTGCAAAATTTTTGATTTAATTTATTGATTTTATGATATAATTCAAATGCCAATATTGATAATTTCGATATATATTGATACTTTGGACATTGTTGTAATATATATTTTCCATTGTGTACCGAATTGATAAACACATTCGTACTTCCACTCGGTGACGAAATGTTTCACTCTTGCAACTTCGGAATTCATTGCGTGGATACTCGAACTCGGCCGCCTTTCGACCCGCCTATCGAACGGGTGAAAGTTCTCATCCGTGATTTCACGGCCGTGCTTCGAAAAGAAAAGCTCTGACGCTCTCCCGGTGACCACGATCTTCATGACACGCGTGGACTGCACTGATCACTTCCCCATACGAGAACGAGTGTTCGCCACTTGGTAACTACTCGACTCTCTAGATGTATAATTTCTTTAATCAGAGTAACGCATGAATACAACTTGAAGAACCTTGCTTCGATAATATCAATGTCTTATGTGTTCACTGCGATGTGAATCCTTGCAAGCCAATTCTTAGGCGAGCTTCTACTGTAATAAATAATACTTCTGTTGTCAGGTCCGAATCGACTTCAAATATTGCACTCTCATGCATCGCGAGGGTAACGAAAGCAAGAAGTTCTTGCTTTCTGTACTTGCAATCTCAACCGATGAACCGTTTTGCAAACCTTGGCTCCTTCACGCGATGGAGAATGTGATTACGGAAACATGTTGTAAACTCGGGGAGACAAAGTTCACATTTTTGGCCACCGCCGTGAAGTATTATATACAGAAATCAGCATCTAAAATAACGTCCATTGTCAAGAATAACATTTCTCACATTCACTGATTCATAACGATACCAGATCTCAAAGCAGAACCTTGGCGTGTATTGGTCTATAATTACTGTCACCATGTGAGTGCAACACGATCCATACTTCTTGCATTGTGTGCTTCAGATCTTCCAATTGTAATCTCAGTGATTCGATCGAGGTTTGAGTCTATGGTTCTAAAGTCAGTTCGAACCTTTATCCAAAATGTGAATGACGAGCGAAATGTTAACTCTGATCGAAAGAAATTGTCTACGAAGACTCGAATTCGCCCAGAAAACTAGGAACCAGTAGGAATGATTCGATTGAATAGGTGAGCTTCATGTTAGTGAGCTGATAATTTGTACAATTGGGAATGTACTTGATTCAATATAGGCCACATCTAATGCGGAGGCTATATCAACAAAAGGGCAATTGGTTCCGTCCATCCTAGCTGTCTGTGATGTTGACTTATTTGAAATGAGGCCTTTCAAAGAGCTCAACATGGTCAAAACGAAATCTTTAGTCCAATTCGAAGGATTTTCAAGGAACGTCCTGCAAGAAAACTTAAATTCCAAGAACCTGCGCATAGTATGACAGAAATCCGAAGCAATCCTAAGCAATGCTTTTTCAGATCCTTTCTTCTAAGAGTCAGCACAGGGCGGGATATTCTTAGCCTTCTCCAGGACAGCCTCAGACTCAGACTCCACTTCTGGCGTTGATCCTGCAATCTAAACACATACACATGTAGGATCAAGGACACCAAAATTCTAAGCTTTTCCCCACGAGTTTCTTTCTGTGAAAGAGGGACTGCACAAACCTAACGGCTAGCAACAAATGCCAAAATCACCGTGCCCAGTGGCCCAACATAGTTCTGAGAGCTTCAGTCGTGGATGGGATATCATACATGGACTTCTTCTCTCTAAACCTAATTCTATACAGCCATCACAACACAGAACCATTTTCAGCTCCATTAAGCAACTTCTGCTTTTGTTCTCCGTGCTCTTCTTACTTGCACGCCAGTTAGAGCTGTGCAATCCAGATTTCACTTTTGATCTTAACCGCGTACCATGGAGGCTGCTTCTATCCATAGAAAATCTAGAACGCATGTACAGGAAATCTAGTCTCACTCCCATGGGGACAATAGATATATGCGAATGGCTCCCATGCAATTTTTCCTGCAAGATCTGCCACATCGTCAAAATACTCAGTATCGCAGTTAATCAGTGAATGGGCGAAATGTTCTTTGTGTACAATGGATGTGATAACATCTCGACCAGGATTTTCACCTTTCTGGACATTTCGTTTCACAGAATTGCGACCTTGGTGACTTGACAAGGTATGGGTTACCAAATACAAGAGGGACTTCCATACGAAGCATTTACCACCGCTAACATTGATTTTCAACTCGTAGCAACATGAACGCCATACCAAAGTCCAACTTTACAGGTACAAATGTTGTAAGGAATATCTCATGAAAGGCAGTGACGTCCACTTTTAAGTCCTGTGCCTAAAAGCCACAATGTACTTTATCTTGACACTCGAGCTCAGGACAGGATGCTGACACGGCCTATCTCTGGCTGACCCGCGGCCCACAGTGGACGTGTGCACTGGAACGTTTTGCCCGAATGAAACGTACCGCTGAAGTTTTCTGGTACAATACGTACTTGTGCAACAGGGATACATATACGTATAACAATATTCTCATGCGTACAAGTATATTTTCTGATGGTATCGTATGAGCCATACGATACCAAGGTCTCAAGAGTCATACGGTTTCTATGCGGTTTGCTGATGGTATCGTATGAGTCATACGGTATGACTTTTGAAACATTTGAGCCCTTCTGTCCGCAGCGTCGTCTGATGTTCAGTAGCGCCATGTGAGAAGGGAATGGCTCCATTGGCCCGGGAGTTGCTGGAACTGTTGCTGCCCGGGACTGGGATCACATCCAAGGCTGCTGGAAGGAAGGGAGCAAGGGAGGGAATTTTGTGTGAAAAAGGCGAGAAAGGGAAGCCTACAAAGTCCCCGGCCAGCCAATTTCGTCTGTGTGTTCAGATCGAGCAAATCTGTCGTCCTGTTGGTATGGATAGAGGGAAAGACCGGCAGAACGTCTTGAGCTTATGCACCTGGTTTTCTGCCTAGAGCAAGGTTGCAAATGGATACTTGAATCCAACGTGATTATCGACAGGAGATTAACTTCTCTCGAGCGAGGATCCAGGGTACTTCTTAATCCTCGTCTATAAGACATGATCTGTGTTCATCTGCCTTATTTAAGACGTTTAATCCGGATTTTCAGGACCTTATCTTCAGTTTGGATACCTGTATTGAACCCTTGATTTCAAGTATTCCATAAATGTCTGCCAGAAAGATGAGATTTCAGGGATAGGCATCAGAAGAATCGAGAGTCGAGTAAAGGCAGCCTTCATGATCAGTCTAAGTCGCTATTAAGCATTCACAGAAAAAATTTCCTCTTCAGTGTAGTGAACTAGTTTCAATATTTCAAAATAAAATAGTTTTTAACTTTCAAATCGTTTTTTTCACTGTGGGAACATCAACCTTCAATATTAATGTTAAAATACTTAAGAAACAACTTTCGGATAATAACCGTACTTAATAGTTTGGAACTTTATAGAATATTTTGCCGACACTAGTAATGGATATATGATGATCCTAACGCTATCTACATCGCGTGAACGAGCCAAAATTAGAAGAATAGAAGATTGGCAATGATTGCAGCAGCAGTTAGAATTATTGTTTTTTCCCTCATAACGGAAGAACGTGTTGAACATCGAGAGGAGTTCTCGAATCCAAAGATAGAACAGAGTCACCTGAGTGACATCTAATTCCAAAACCAATAAATTCTAACTAGTAAATCTGTCCAATAATAATTTGATATTTTTGTCATTTATAATATAATATTATCTAATAAAAAAATATTTTATCATAGTTTTGGAATTATAATTTTTGTCATTACCACAATACAGAATTGGAATGTATAATAAATTAAATTAAATGTCTATCTCACCAGTTTATTTTTATTGAGATTTAGTATAATACTACACCATAGATAATATCAGAAATGGTTTCATAAAAATGTTTCTACATGTATTCATATTTATAAATGTTAGTCTTTATGAATAATATAGAATAATAAATAAATATGATTTTACAACCAAACAATTTATAGGACGAAATAAAATTATTTAAAAAATTCACATTTTATTCTTGTGAGAAATAACTCTAATGTATATCACTATTGGTAGTTTTAATCTGTACTATCATTTATTGTAATAGAACCTCGTGGAAGAATTTCTTTGCAAGTATACACATCGCATAAACACAGCACATACTGTGATTCTGTTCTTCGAGTTCTCTTCACGCTTTCGTTACACTCATCACAAAATCGATGAACCTCAGATGTACCATCAGAGAGTCGACTAATTATCGAGTGGACACAATTAGTTGCGAACGCAAGTTCTGCTATGCTGCCACTCCACGCGTTGCATGACATGCCTGGTTGTAAGCAGAGCATCAGAACATCCCTGCCAGAGGACGACCGTGGATTCACAGATGAGAACTTTGACCCGTTCGATGGGCGGAGTGAATGGCGGCCCAGTGGGACCATCGACAGAGTGAAATTCGAGCATCCAAAGTGAGCCAGGACTCTGTATGGGGGCCGCAGATCTAGAATATAACCCACTGTCAAATTCTGACCATCTTGTCGTAATGGTCCGACGCAGCTCCCACGTGTCTGCGAATCTGCATTCTGCAGTCCTCGCTTGCTCTGCGTGAGAAGATGTCCAGCAATGACAAGTGACACGTACTTCACGGTCGGAAACTCATGGTCTTTGTCCGAAGAGTCAGCTCCTTCCCACTGAAGCTTTCGAAGTCTGCCTCTTTCACCCAACTATGACTCATTCTCACTCCGTGTGGACTGGACCGTCGGGTGTATAAAGCCTTCACTCTCTTGGCTCAATTCTTCACTTCCACTTTCTGATCTGCTTACCGGGCCCGCTGATCGCAAACCTGAGCTGTTTCCTACTAAGTACACATCCGACTCCTGAGCGTCGGCAGCTCCCACTGCACATTTCTTCGATAGCGATCCAAGCTCGGATTTTAATCGACATTGCCGTTGTTTCCTTTCATTCGAAGCTTCAAACTGAAGAGAAGTCTATTTCTTGCAACTCTGCGAATAACCAGAAATCTCTGTCGTCGTCTTCCAAGCTCAGCCATGGCTATGAATCCGAACGAGGTGAGGGCCTGCAGTGCGAAGATTATCGTCGAATTCGTTCATGATTTTACATCGTTGGTTGGTGCGAAGATTTTGTTCTGTCCGTCTAAACAGATTTCGCATCTCTGTCTGCCTGCAGCTTTTCTACGCAGGATACAATCCAATGCCGTGGTACAATGGTCATAATGATTATTGGATCATGAGAGCGCTAAATGCCGAGAAGCAGGCAGAGAAGAAGAAGCAGGAAGATGCTAAGAAGGGGATCATCGAAATGTCAATGCCTTTGTGCTGCGAAGGTTGCATCATGAAAGTCCACAAGAAGCTGAAGACCATGGATGGTAAGAGATTCACATGTGTTGAGCTCTGGTTTGATAGTCTTCAACTGCGGATTGAAGAATGTGGGCAGCGAATTCACTAGCTATAGCAAAATTGCTACTATCACATGCTCTGTGATGTGGATTGTTGACGTCTTTGCTGTTTTTCAGGTGTGGCAAGTGTTGAGTGCGATCAATTGAAGCAGAAGGTGATCGTGAAAGGTGACGCCAATCCTGAGGCGGTTCTGAAAAAGGCACGGAAGATTAACAAACGAGCCGATTTCTGGAAGGAAAAGAAATGATGATCTCTGGCAAAGAACGTACCTCGGTGCGAAACAACAAATCTACAGATTCGCTAACTGAAGTGGGTCATAAAGCATTGATGATCTGGACTCGTATTCGTGAACGTTTATATCGAAGATACTTGGCGAAGTTCACATCTGCACACGGAAGAGAAAAGGGTCCGTCACAGCGAGTTCTCACATTCGGACTTTCGGATGGCTACAAGATCAGGAGATGATTGCCTCGGTCCTTCTAGCTAAATTACACTACCCTTGCGTCTAGTTCGACTTTCTCACACTGACGATCTCCACCACATTCCAAACTCCTAGGGTAGTATTTATTTCAGTTGGTGGGGAGTTCCATTGCTTCCCATATTTCTTGGCGTATTGCCATTGTACAAATGCCTGATGGCTCGTAGAACATGTCACAAGCTGGCCTGAAGTGTAATCGCATTAGAGAATGTAAATACTAGGATCATTTGAAGGGGTAGGACGGTTGAGTCATTCCTGAAAGTTTAGAGGAATGCTCTGTAAATCCATGGGCGAAGATCTTAGCCAGTTCTATCTGAGATGAAAGTGTGTGCGTAATCGAACATAAGATTGAGAGGAAAGCTTGTAGAAGCAATTCAGGTGAGTAATTTGAAGTTCATTCTACAGTGATGATTGTGCGTCTGATCTCCAGACGGAATAAGAATGTTGCGTCTAACGCAGGCTTCTTTCGCAAACGAAAGAAGTGAAGCGTGACCACAAGTTTACCCATGCATGAAACACAATACTGTACAGCATTCTGTACTTGCTAGAAGCATAATGTAATACAATAGACTAAGGATCATGAATCAATAAATCAACTCCAAAAAGTCTAGATTTACGAAGTCTGCAAAAGTCTCAGTGTCTCTGTTTCCTCACGTAATTCCGAAGCTACACCCAGTAATGTAGCGTTGAATGTAGCTTCTATGCATGAGTCATGAGCCGTATCTCATGTTGCATGGACTCAGCTACTATTATTTTAATTAGGAAAATTCTGATAATTCGTACTAGCACCGTGAACGCTCTGGCGAAATGCTGGTTAAAAAAAGTTGGGAGATTCATTTCAGCTCGTACTATTTCTCTCGAAACAATCGTTTGATGAAGCACAATTTGTCGTTTCCTATGTTGTTCCTCTTTTAATTGAAAGAACAGAGAGCTTATCAATCCTGATATAGCATAGCCTTATCCAGAAAATCTGCAGAGGTATGTTTGGGACGGGCGACTAATAAGGCATTCCTGATACCGTATTCTAGAAGTCAATCATCATCTGAACTTGAGAGTGCACTTTTGCGATTCAAAGTAGATAAAAGGTTCAGAATGGGAGAAACTTTATTTGATTGTTTGGGATTTTAAATACCAAATCACTTAAGTGCACCTACAGCGCAAGGTCAAGATGGTTAGTATTACCACACGTTAGACTATGTTTCTACTTTACTAGCCATAAACAATATCCAATGTAAAGGAGAGATGCACTTTCCAGCAAGAGATATTTTCTTCTTGAAATATCAAGAGTACTCTTATTCTATCTAGGATGTGTTAGTTCCATTTTCTTAATTGACCTGAACTAAAGTAGAGATTTAAGTGCCTGTTTTGGTACGTGGATTCCTCCGCTGATTAAAATATACCACATCACTTTTTAAGAAGAATCAGAATCACTGAAACGTTTGTAGATATTTTATATCTAGAACTAAATGTACTCATTCTAAAGGATCTAAAATTTTAATTAGTTCTTGTGAACTTTAACTCTTGACTCTGATTCTTCGTCTGCTGTTCTTCAGATTCTATTATGTTGTCTTAAGGCTCAAGTTAGTGGAAATGGGTACGCGGACCTTTTGACTAGAGTCAGGCCCAAGGTGGCATGACTTTGACTCATGCTCTTTGACTAATGCTCTTCACTGTGGTGTGTGTGACCGTGTATCTAGCCAAACGTAGACTCCTCAATCAACAAATTCGTCCATCGTCCATAAGTGCTTGGTTTGAATATTCAGTGGATCTGTCACTTTATTATATTCATTCTAACCTCATTGATTGACACTTAATCATTTTAAAGAAAAATCCCATATTCCATATACAAACGTATTACACATAGCCTCCCACCCTCGATTGATTGACTTCATTCTTGTCCCACATAAACACTTTCTGAACGGGTAGAATTAATCCAGAAGGTTGAACCTTGAGCAAGTCCCACCCTCGATTGATTGACTTCATTCTTGTCCCACGTATACACTTTCTAAACGGGTAGAATTAATCCAGAAGGTTGAACCTTGAGCAAGTCGTTCGTTACTTTATCCAGAACCGATCCTAGACATGCCCATCAACCATAAAGAGGTAAGAATAAGTATTCTATGTAATTTGGATTGATACTTCCTGTGAAATTAAAACTACTGCTGGTTGAGGTCATAGCAAAAGCCTCGATAGAATATGCTAAAGTGAGTGGAGTCTCTTATGTTGTAAACAGCTCTTTTATGGAGAAACCAGCGTCAATGGTACAACGGGTGTGATCCAAAGTGGATTATGGGTTGCACAGCGCCAACAGGCTAGCAAGGGTAGAGGAGGCAGCAGGAAACAAAGTCAACATTGACGTCAAAGAGATGAACATGCCTTGTTGCTGCGACAGCTGTGTTGAAAAAGTATATAAGAAGCTGAAAACTCTGGATGGTACTAAATTCCTAAATTCATTGCTTTTATCCGAGTACTATGTGTAACATAGTGGAATTTTGGCCACATACTGGATGTTAGAGCTAGTTCTCATTAGAGAATAGGACAGTATCACGAATTCTTGTTGAATTGTGGAAGTGAGTGAAGTAGTCTTCCGCCTAAGTACGCCCCTTGAAACTGGGAGAATTATGCGTACTTTGGCAAATCACTTCCTAATAGAAATTTGATAAGATGGGAGAAGCTCTCGGAAGTATTGCAGGGCAATCGATAGGATATCACGTAGCTCAATTAGCACTTCATACTGGAGCATATATAATGTACTCTCTTCAGAATCGCCATAGAAAAAACCTATCAAAAATAATTAGTGAAATTAAAAGAGATTCATGTACAACTTTTAAATCTTTTTCTCAATCTGGAACTGGATTAACTACACTACAGAATTTACCCAATCAGCCCTTAAAATTTATTATGACACAATTTTTACTTAGACGAATCACTTGCTAATCTTTTGATTCGATAGCAATGTCAAAGAAATCAAAACAGTACTAATAAGTGAATCTCCACGATGTGATATAATAGAGAAGTTACGCAACACCTATGGTTACAATAAAAGTGTTCTAGCTGTTAAGTTTTGAGGCTTGAAAGACATGAACAACTTAAACAAACAAGTGATGTGTTAGAGATACAGAATGTAATGCTTAAATACACAAATGTCATATCTAGATTGCTGAACATCTCGTGGAAAATCCTACCTACGTAGATAGACCTGCAATTGCTAACCTCATGAAAGAACTCTCTCTCTCTCTCTCTCTCAATCCGCCAAATTGGTAGGCATGCTACTTCATGTGGGATGGCATGGATGAATGCTCCACGCCATTGCGATCAAACCGTCATAGCCTTAAGCTTGGTGGTTAGGTTGGCCGTTCTTCCTATTTTAATACTCCCACGCGGCCAACCGTGCCACATGTCATGCTATTCCAGCCAACACCTTAACGTTTAAAAAAAAATTTGCAATCATCTTCATTGTAGGACAATAAATAAACTTGACTTTTTGTCGCATTAACTGCTCTCTTGCAAAGTGATGAATCACATTGATATGCTTATAACGGTACAAAGTAAGAGGATGTTTAAGAAGTTTCAGAGCTTTTTTGCTATCATCATAAATCTACATAGTTGGAATATTCAATCCCGCATCATCAGCAAGATCCTGAACTATAGAACTTTTATGATCATCATTTGGAACTTTGATACTTTGCCTCAATGATTGCCATTGTGGGTTAGAGTCGGCTTTTCCATGCCATTCATCCACTCAACATTTTCATAATGTAGTCAGTCGTTGATCTTGAATCTAGGTCAATGACAAAATTTGGCCGGATTAGAGATTCCAAACATAAGGTCCACGTTTTGCAACCTCCGGATCAACTCTCACTCAGTCACTTGGCTTTGCAATAGCTTATCATTGTTCTAAAAGGTTAATATTTCTTTTCATATTCATATTCCAAACACACTCCCACACAATTCTTTAATTCATCACTCAAATTCACACACATATTGACACTCTAAGAAAAATGCTATTCTTTCATATAAAACAAATCTTTACATATGAATTCTCTAAACTTGCTTGAGAGATTTTTCTTTACATCTTTAAATATATTATTTGAGTATAAACCATAGTAATAAATGATAATTTTTATATATTTTACTTTTACAAAGATAAACCATAGTAAGTATGACTAGTTCTCAATACGAGACAATATGTCATTGACCTCCTAAAGCTTTTAGTAGTTTACTAATCACTAGATTGAGATGACAACATGATATTTGTGACTTTTAAACTTCTACCATCTCAATGGCCACTAAGTCAATATTAAATTTAGTTTAACCAATAAAATAATCATTATTTAGTCAAACCAATCAAAACTAAACATGAAGTCAAATATTCTTTCTTGGAATCTAAACTTTGCAATAGACAAAATATATTTGTACATACAAAATTTTCTAAATTTTTTTTAGTTATTCCGCCAAATATAGACATTATAACTAAACATAGTCAAAACTTGAGAAACTTAGTTATAATTAGCTAGATTTAATCATAACTAACTAGAGTTAGTTATATCTAATCTAACCATGATTAACTTCTTTGCTACCTTTACTTCTATCTCATTCATACAACAACTGATATTATATTTTGTAGTTACAATCAAATATTTTAGCACTCTCATGGTTGTTCCCTAGTGGTCAAATGTTGACGTAGACATGTACCAAGAGAAAACACATATGATTTGAGACAAGTTGGCAACATAGAGAAGATTCCTGTAACCATATTTAGTTAGTTAAAAACTAAAGTAGAGGTTACTCTAAATGTTGATATAGATATTTTAGCCTGCACTAGTCATAGTTATCACGTGAACGATCTGCGCGATTGGAAGTTAAAGAATTGATGTGTTAGTTGATAGCGTCATGTCAGCAATCGGTCTGCTTGTTAGATAAGGATTGAGTGTGTTAGTTGAGAGCGTTACGTCAGCAATCCGTGTGCTTGTAGGATTATCCGCCACATCATCCATCCACTAAGAGTGGGATAGATGGTGGGAATAAGATTTTATCTCTTTGTACTTGTTAATAAGAACTATATAAGGGAAAGTAAAATCATTATTGGTATCTCTAATCTTCAGAGTTTATGTTTTCATCTTCGATTGAACTTCTCTATAAACCCTAGTGTTTCAACTTTCCACTAGCTTGCAATAGATATAATTTTGGGTGTTGAGAGACTCGTAGTCTTCTCTCAACTTCTCACCGACTATCATTAGCATTCTACGATGCTTGGCATCATGCATATGAAATTTCTCAAGAATCTTCTTGTAGAATCTTCCTGGATGAGCTTCAACGTCTTTGAATTTCATTACCTTGCAATCTCCATGCCAAGAAAGTAGTTGCATTCCTTTATCTCATGTATGTCAACTTCTTCTTCAAGTCGTCTTTGATCTCATTTATGAGCTCAAATATGAAGTGGCCATGACAAGGTCATCAATCCAAGTGTGTAAGTACATAATCACCTTTCCATTCTTGTGATTGATTGTTGATGTCTTACCGTCCATCTTCATCACTTAAGCAAGCTTATCCTTGTCTCTAAAGTCATTAAGATCTTTTGCTCTTGAGCTCTTGATCTATTTGCCAGTTTTTGGAGGAAAAATAAGCATGGATTTACTATAGAGGGTTCAAATACTAATTTTTTTAGGAAACTTGACATTGTCATCCACCAAATGCTTGGAGCTTGTTGTAATCCGTAAAGAAATTTCTTGAGTCAACATACAAGGCTATTTTCTCCTTGCACAAAGTACTCCGGCTACACCATATAATTTTATTCTTCAACATCTTCATAGAAAAAAGAGTTTTGACATCATACTGCATGAGCTCCAGATGTAAATGAGCAACAATTGCTAACATGGCTCGAAGATTTGTGTGCTTGCAAATTGACATAAATGTCTTGTAAAAATCTCTTCCTCATCACTCTTGATTACATTCTCTTGGACATCAGTCTTATATTTCAACACTCATTTTGAGTTGATCACATTACTTGCATGTGATCAAGGCACCAGATTTCAAGTGCCTTTTTCTTGTAATGATTTGATTTCATCTTTAGTAGCAAGTTGCCACATAGGTGCGACATCTCAAGACATTTTTTGGCTATAAGAGGCGGACTTGTCTCTATACCACAAAAAAGGTGTGAGCTCCTTTCATTCATGTGCCTTGTCAGCATTTCTTCTTCTATTGGCGTAATTTTCTTTTCTTTAGAATGTAAAATGTCAACCAAAGATCTTCTTATGACCATGTTTGCATTTTTCCTTGCTACCAATTCTACTCTCCAAACTTCATAGCTTTGATTTTTTTTGAGCTTTGTGGAACAACTTATCTTGGTAGTTGAAAAGATAGTGCTTGCCATCTCAATTTCTTCATCTGAGATACTAAAGTCGATGATACAAGCTCTTGGACAGCTTATACACACCGAGTAGCTCTCACATCTTCCAAAACCGCTTGTCTCTCACAGCGGCTCTTGAATAATTCTTCAAGATCAAGTTCAAGAGACGTTCTCAGCAAAGCACACCTTGATTGTTCATCAAACTTCATGTCTTGAGAATTTACAATCTTTTAGATGGAGTTTAGAAGAATCCTGTATCTCTTTCTTAGCCTTATTCAAAGCCAAGAAACACCCTTGATTAATTTTTACAATTTTGTAAACACATTTTAATTAATCTTGATGATGGCCAAATCATTCACAAGTCAATCAGCGTTGCAAAATATGTTGTTTCTTTGAGAGTAAGATCAAGTATACAAATCATATCGTGAATTGTTGAAAGTTACATACAACCTATGTGAGTTTATTGCCAAATATGATCTAAAAATGTATATAACATGGTCCGAATCATTAGTGTTTTATTACTATTTTAATACATACTCCTAATGCCAAATGATGACACATCAAGCAAAAATTGATGTCCAAAGTCAAGAATCTTCAAAACTTGCGCAAAATGACAATCTATGACATTTTCAACTAAATAAACCTTGAATCCTATTTTTAGAAGAAAATTTATGGATACTGTATTTATCTAGTCATTATTGATGTTTGTGATATGAAGAGATGAGTGAATTGGTAGTTTGGTTTAATCAATTCCATAACATCACCACATTCATATATCAAATTCACATATAAAATGAAATTTAGTGAATATGAGGGATATTTTATTATATTGAATGATAAATAGACTTTACAAGTCAAGAATGAAAAAGTTAAATCACCACGGACTTCTTAGCTAGCAAAATCGCACCCAACTCGTGCAAATATCTCGCTTCAATCAATCACCAATGTGTCCATCACAAATACTTCAACACTAAACCTAAACTCAATATGCGCATAGTGTTGTAAGTTGTATGCGCAAAGAAAGTTGATTGTATACATCATTCTACGTAAGATGGACATCAGATGAAATCATGATTTACCCATTTGTCTTTTCTCTCTTTGGTTGAACCACAAAGCTTTCAATTTAAAACATGGTGTGCACTGTTTATCAATCTAAATCCTGAAATGCGATGATGTGGGTGTAGTCCATCCCCAAACGTCTAACCTTACATCATTGAATCCTAGGCATCAGGTGTCCCTCACCAGTTGATGGGGCTTTTCCAAACTTCCTAGCATAACTCCGAACAAATATAATTCCATCTCTAAGCAAGCAACCTAGACTCTAGATTGTGCAATTTCACTAAATTTTACTCACACTTCGAAAACTCAATCAAATTCTCAAAACTTGCAACTCAATTCGTTGAAATGTTGCTCTCGAAAAGATTTGTAGAAATTAGGTTTGGACCACAATTTTTGAATTCCTACCCCAGTGAGTTAATTATGTGAGAGCAGCCAACGATTTTTCATTACACCGTTTCGGTCCTAATGTAGTCTTTGCACATGTTTTTCCCCTCTCATTGGGATTTGGCACTAATGAACTGACTAAATACAAAAAAAAAATCTAACTACTTTACTTACTACGCCCCTATACTATGTTAGACCACAACGAGTCTGGTTTCGTCATTGTCTGAGATTAACTTTATGCAGTACGTCCTGGACTGGATGAAACTCGTTGGAAATATTCTCACATGAAGTTTTTCGCCGAACGTTCCATGAATCGAGTGATCAGTGAGCGGTCAGGACTTCGTCTATAAGACGTGATCTGTGTTTATCTGCCTAATTTGAGACATTTAATCTGGATATAAAGGACCTTATCTTCAGTTTGAATACCTGAATTGAACCTTTGATTGCAGGTATTCAATAAAAATCTGCCAAAAAGCTTCGATTTCAAGGACATGCATCAGAAGAATCGGAAGACGAGTAAAGGCTGACTTTCATGATCAGTCTATGTCGCAATTAAACATTGACAGAGGAATTTTTGCTCTTTAGTGTAGTAAATTAGTTTAAATGATTCGAGCCTTATAATATTAACTTTCAAATCGTGTATTTTAGCTACACCCAACTTTGGAGCATCGGTCTACAATTACATTGTTAAAAAATTTACAAAATCAACTTTCAGACATGGTAGACCGTACTTGATAGTTTGGAACTTTGTGGAATATTGTGCCCGACACACGTAGTGGATCTACGATGTTCCTAACGCTATCTACATCGCGTGAAGGAGCCAAAATTACAAAAGCAGGGAATAGGCAATGATTGGAGCTGCAGTAAGAACTATTGCTTTTCCCTCATAACGGAAAAGCGTGTGGAACATTGAGAGGCGCTCTGGACCTCGAAGACAATAGTATCATTAAATGGAGTAGAAGCTCGTCGGGGAATTTCATTGCAAGTATACACATCGCATATACACAGCACATACTGCGATTCTCGAAGCACTGTTCCTCGAGTTCTCTTTAAGTTTTCGTTACACTCAACACAAAATCGATGAACTTTAGCTTTCCTGTTCAGAGAGTCCACTAGTTATCGAGTGGACACATTTGGTAGCGAACATTCGTTATCCTGTGCGGTCACTCCACGCGTGGCATGACATGCCTGGTTGTGAGCAGAGCATTGTAGCCTTCCTGCCAGAGGACGCCCGTGGATTCACAGATGAGAACTTTGACCCGTTCCACGGGCGGAGTGAAAGGCGGCCCAGTGGGACAATCGACAGAGTGAAATTCGAACATTCCGACATGAGGCAGGAGTCCTGGCTCATGGACTCTGTCTGGGTGCCGCGGACTAGAATAAGACCCAAAGTCAACTTTTGACATTCTTGTCGCAATGGGCGACGCGGCTCTGACGTGTCTGCGAATCTGCATTCTGCAGTCCTCGCTTGCTCTGTCTAAGAACATATCTAGTAATGAAAAGTGGGACGTACGTTACGGTCGGAAACACATGGTCTTTGTCCAAAGAGTCAGCTCCTTCCTGAAGCTTTTCGGAATCTGCCTCTTTCACTCCACTATGACTCTGTCTCACTCCGTGTGCAATGGACCTTCGGGTGTATAAAGCCTGCACTGTCTTGGCTTAAATCTTCACTTCCACTTTCTGATCTGCTTACCACCCACGCTTAGCAAACCTGAGCTGTTTCCTACCAAACGAGGTATACATCAGACTCCTGAACCTCGGCAGCTCCCGCTGCACATTTCTTCGATAGCGATCCAAGTTCGGATTTTGATCTACATTGCCTCTGTTTTCTTTCATTCGACGCTTCGAACTGCGGAGAAGTCTATCTCTTGCAACTCTGCGAATAACCAGAAATCTCTTTCGGCGTCTTCCAAGCTCAGCCATGGCTATGAATCCGAACGAGGTGAGGGCCTGCAGTGCGACGAGAATCGTCGAATTCGTTCATGATTTTACATCGTTGGATGGTGCGAAGAATTTGTTCTATTCGTCTTAACACATTTCACATCTCCGTCTGCCTGCAGCTTTTCTACGCAGGAGACAACCCATCGCCGTGGTACAACGGTCATAATGATTATTGGGTCATGAGAGCGTTAAATGCCGAGAAGCAGGCAGAGAAGAAGAAGCAGGAAGATGCTAAGAAGGGGATGATCGAATTGTCAATGCCTTTGTGCTGCGAAGGGTGCATCATGAAAGTACACAAGAAGCTGAAGCCCATGGATGGTAAGAGATTCACATGTGTTGAG
Organism: Marchantia polymorpha subsp. ruderalis; assembly: GCA_037833965.1. Lineage (NCBI taxonomy): Eukaryota > Viridiplantae > Streptophyta > Marchantiopsida > Marchantiales > Marchantiaceae > Marchantia > Marchantia polymorpha. The sequence continues at coordinate 2,336,026 of AP031352.1, read as the reverse complement.
CTCTGGTTTGATAGTCTTCAACTGCGGATGGAAGATTGTGGGCAGCGATTTCACTAGCTATTGGAAAATTGCTTCTATCACATGCTGTGTGATGTGGATTGTTGACCCCATTGCTGTTTTTCAGGTGTGGCAAGTGTTGAGTGCGATCAATCGAAGCAGAAGGTGATCTTGAAAGGTGACGCCAATCCTGAGGCTGTTGTGAAAAAGGCGCGGAAGATTAACAGACGAGCCGATTTCTGGAAGGAAAAGAAATGATGATCTTTCGAAGAGAACGTACCTCGCTGCGAAACAACAAATCTACATATTCGCTAAGTGAAGTGGGTCAGAAAGCATTGATGATCTGGACTCGTATTCGTGAACGTCTAATTCGAAGATACTTGGCGAGTTCACATCTGCACACGGAAGAGAGAAGGGTCCGTCAGAGCGAATTCTCACATTAATACTCTCGGATGGCTACGAGATCAGGAGACAATTGCCTCGGTCCTTTTAGCCAAATAAGAATACCCTTGCTTCTAGTTCGACTTTCTCACACTGCCGATCTCCACCACATTCCAAACTCCTAGTGTAGTATTTATTTCAACTAGTGGGGAGTTCGATGGCTTTCAATATTTCTTGGCAGATTGCCATTCTACAAATGCCTCATGGCTCGTAGAACATGTCACAGGGTGGCTGAAGTGTAAACGTATTAGAGAATGTAAATATTAGGATCATTTTAAGGGTTAGGACGGATGAGTCATTCCCGAAATTTCTAGGAAACGCACTGTAAATCCATGGGCGAAGATCTTAGCCAGTTCTATCTGAGATGAAAGTGTGTTCGTAATCGAACATAAGATTGACAGGAAAACTGGTAGAAGCAATTCAGGTGAGTAATTGAAGTTTATTCTTCAGTGATGATTGCGCGTCTGATCTCCAGACGCACTAAGTATGTTGCGTCTAACGCAGGCTTCTTTCGCAAACGAGAGTAGAGAAGCGTGACCAACAAGTTAACACATGCACGAAATACAATACAGTACAGCATTCTGTACATGCTAGAAGCTTACACCGTTTACTGTTGTCGCGTATCATTTCTTGCTACCTTGGCTTTCTTCACTTGATGCCATTCGTCTCTCAGAAGAAAATTTATTATAACTACCCAGGAAATCATTGCAGTTATACAGTTTCACTTGTATAGTTCGTATCAAATTTGAAGGCATCAGGATGAGTGAAACAAAAAGTTTATCGCTGTTTAATTATGTGTCTCTTTTACGTTTGTTCAAGCACAAGTAGCAAAGAAACATGTCAAACATAAAGATGTACATGTGCGTGGATGTATGAACTCAAAGGAGTGACAAGTTACTGGGCCGATAGGATCTAAACGAAGTGTTGTTGAAGTTTGTCTTTTCATCATGGTGAAATAAGTCAATATGGGCTCAAGGCTTGATTTTGACATACAAGATTGAGGTCTTGATTATGTACCTCGAGCAAGAGCATAATGTTGTCTTGCTCTATGAAGTCCTCCAACTCGGGATTTCAAGCAATACTTATACTTTCACCGATGATGTCTTGTGAAGTCTTGATCGGTGGAAGTTTGAGTACCCTCTCAAGGACCCTCGATTTATTTTCAGCTCAGCTCTAACCACCTCACGCTTCTAACTATGCACATATCCTTTATTATTCCTCCTCATCTTTCTCAACTTACTCTGAGCATCCTTAATTATCCATGTTTACTCAGAATATTAACACAATAAGGGTCGTCACTTCTATGTCTCTCTGTAATAGCAACCTTTGCACAATCATCGTGTCTACCAAATGTGGGAAATTCCATCACACGTTCCAACTGGATTAGGCTGACAGCATACAACAGCACCAAAAGACCCCCTTCTTTCCCAAGGCTGCAAACGGGCCTCATACCATACTTCACAGGGCAAAAGGCAATGAGATCCGGTAACTTGACCTACTCCTGCACACGGAGAAACATTACGGCGCATCCTCGGCACGAAGGAATGGGGTTTGTCCAGCAGATCTTCAGGTCCTTGAATTCGATATCTCGGCCATCAAATGGTATTGATGCCGAAGATCTGATTGAAACTCGAAAAGCGATGCAAGTCAAGGAAGGACACATCGGCCAGTCAGATTCGGCATCGAGAAAGAGCCTTCAGTCCATGAGCGGAAAGGAAAGAATCTGTAAAGCACTTAAGGTAGCTCGCCCTTCCCATGAATCCATTCAATAATAATGATGTTACCTATGTAGTTAGTTGAAGGACTCTACAATCATTACCATAACACATTATTATCATCCATCAAAAGTTGAACATTAAAACTTAGCCAAATTTTAGATTCTAAGAGGCTTTTTCACTTTGTGATAGTAGTAAGTCAAATTTTATGTTTTGCAAATAAATTTTTGAATAATGATTAAACTTGTATCAATGTTTTCTAATCTTAATATATTAGAAAATTTTGGATTTCGTTAAAAACTCATCAAGCATAAATATAACTACAAGTAAAAAATTGTGAATGAAGAAACTTTTGATTCAATTGGATTACATTTCATGCAAAATTATTCGAAAATTATCAGTTATTTCATGTGAATAAAAGCTGTTCAAAATCAAAACTGTCTCAACGCATATTTTTTACTAAAACATAAGCATTAAAGAGGGAAGCCAGTTATCTTGATCATAATCGGTCCAAAAGTTACCTTTATAAATATCCACAATTAATTTATTGAAAAACACACTTCACAAAATTAAATGGAAATTGATTTTTATTATGAAGGTGTGTGATATTTGGAAGCTCTGTTACTATTTATATGATATTCTAAGAAAACACTTTACTTATACGCCTGGATAGCTATGTGAAGCATATTTCAACTTATTAAAAGATAGATCTGATGGACTTTATCCAAGGAGGGAATCTCCGATGTCTAGAAGCAGGTGTTCTAAACTTGTTTCAATACACTCTGCTTACATATATAACACAATCTGAAATGATACTTGACAATGGAACCTGTATGAGATACTCGAAAGTAAACTCGGAGCAACAATGAGCTCCAGATGCGAGCCATCAGATAAACTCAAGCGATAGAAATTTATGAAGAACCTTGCTGTTCGACTGTTTGCATACCTCGTACAACTTGCCGTATATAGAAAAGTGAAGTAAAGTGACATATAGAGTTAAACCTCCCAAGAGTGTCACCTCTTATGAGTGACATCCTCTCGTTACTAACGTAAAATTCCAGAACCATTAGTTTTTAACTTGTAAATATGCTCAATAAGAACGGTACGTCACTATTCCCAATAATGAGATGATATTATACAATAGTGACAATTTCAAATGTAATTTTAGAGTAAAAATTTTTATCATTATCACAATCCATAGTTATGAGATTAAAAAATTGTGGCATAAGTATATTTAAAGGTATATCTCAACAATTCACTCTTTTTGGATTTAAGTAAGGGCTTAGGGTTGAACCCTAAATCCATAATTTGCTGCATATATTATCATTAATTGTTTCACTCAGATTTGTGTGTATTAATCTAAATTTAAATGTAATTATAAGGTCCATGGTAACAATACAGATGTGCAAACGAAGGCCATTTTGAAACCAAACAACAAATTTATACAAAGTATTAGGATTGATACAATACACGATAAGAAATCTATGAATTTTTATTAATATAATCGGCACCTCCCAATAGTGACATCTAACCCCAACACCAATGTATGCTACTATTAGGAGGTTATATTAAAATTATGCACTCCCAATAGTGACATCCAATTCTAACACCAATGTTATGTTAGCTGGTTATTCGCACTTTACTTGTGTGAATGACACCTCGCAATAGTGACGTAAAACTTAAGTACCAATATATGTCACTATTGGGAGGTTAAACTCTATATAACCCTAGACTTGGCGACAGAAAAGACAAACATTGAAGCTCCTCACTCTGATGCAACTGTACTCCATTCACAAGTTCCACTGTTCTCTGCTATCTCTTGTGGAAACTACTGCCGTGTATTCTGGCTTTCACATACGAACCCCCAATAATTCTCTAATGGGAAGGATGACGTATGTGCTTCAGAAGCGGCGATCTTAATTCGTCTTTTAAATAGTCAATATCCAATCTCTTGGGAAGATTTTGCAGAATAGTCTTTTTACATACTCACAGCCCTTGAATTGTGACATCACCTGCGGGAAATTTGGAGCGACATAATATAAATTATGAGGCTTACTAAAATAAGCATGACGTAATTTCGGTGAAGAATGTTTAACAAACTGCAACAGTGATTTCTCCACAGTCGTCAATTGTACTCTGCGTACCACGGACAGTCCATATAGATAAGGCATATGGCTCCTTCTTAGCTGTCGGGCCACCTGATTGTCAAAAGCCTTGGACACTTGGACAAGCCAGAATTGTCCGCCCATTTTGAATGTCGCTTTAAACGAAAGCCATGCTGGTCTGATTAGGCTCCTGCGTCGGATCTGCACCAAAAATCCCTGTTCAATTATTGACCCCTCCAGAGCTGCCAGCATTTTGAGATTGAAATACCTGAGTCCCAGCCCGGGAGTCATAGCTTGCAGTGAGAGAAAACCTGTCGCGGAAAAAAATTGAATGCTAGAAACTTGTAGTGCTATATGTAACGATAAGGTTGCCATCGAGTATGAGAGTGTAACTGGTTTACGGGTGATTCAGATCAGCGTGAACTGTAGGAGCCATCTAGCCTTTGAGAACACATTTGTATCTACTGAAGTAAGTTCATCGTTAGCAAGACATTCAAATCTTAGAACGGGACATAGCAGGCTATTCCTGTTGTAGATCTGTGAGCTGAACCACTGTATTCTTTGTTGACAGAATCCATTGTCACTATTTTATTCGACGACCTCAGTCAGACCATACATTGCTGCAGTGATCTGAGTTAGAAGCACAATATTGTTAACAGCCATGGAAAGAGCTGATCCGCAAGTAGAGAAGCTGTTCCCTGAGGAAGCCCTGTCCATTCCAGCGCCAGTGAGCTCATCGTTCTGTGTGCCATATACGACGCAATTCATCATCTTTAAAAAGAATTTTGTTTGGACAGATGGCGTGTACAAAGTGAAGGATATCAAGGGCAATTTGCTCTTCAAGATAGATAGATCTTCGGCCCTTTGCTGTAACCTGGTCGTCTACGATCACGATGGAAGTGTCGTCATGAGTTTGAGAAGGAAGGTGAGCACCGACAAATCCAGAAAGTAGAGCTAATACCTCTGGCTGATGTTCCTCTTGCTTACTGAGAGACAAAGAGTACACATCAGTTTTTGTATTACAAGATATTTTCTGGTTCGATGTGAAGTACCATATTTTGCTTTCTATTGACCGTTCATCAAATAATTTTCTTCACAAAGGCTGAAGTTGTGAGACTGAAACTTTCTCCAATTGATGAATGCGAAAGCGGCTGGGGACCTGCACAGTTGAAATCTTCAATGAAGTCCACGGGGCGTAGAGAGTGAATAGAAGGTCTGATGGTTGAATATGCAGATCTTTTCGTTCGTGGATACATGGAATGCGTACCGCGGCAAGAAATCAAGCAAGTCTGAGGATCGGCTTTTCACGATGTCAAGGTCCAGTCTCATTCAGTGGAAACCGCATTTCACGATATGGCTTCCAGGAAAGGGAAACGATGAATTTACGCTGAGTAGCGACTTCTTCGGAACGCATTACAAAATACGTCACAACGGTGTTATCATCGCAGAGGTAAGGCTAGCCAAACCACCCACGCGCCACACGAAAGGCTTGGATTGCTCAACCTGTTCACCGACAGGCCAACTGACTGTGTATGCAGCAATGTGTAGAAACACAGGCCTGAAAAGAAGGCCTCCTCAATTTGCCGACTACCAGGAGCTCTCTTTTGACTGACGTAGATCTGTGTTTGCAATTTCTTGAACCTTCTATCCATCGGAGTGAGTCTATGGATAGATGATCCTGTGAGATCGGGCTCACAGGACTCCCGATCGAAATTGACCTAGTTTCCGTGGCTTGCAGGCTGTACAGAAGTGGGTGCTCTGCTTCAAAAAAGAAATGGCGGTTACAGTGAAACCGGGAGTCGACCAAGCATTCGTAGCAGCACTTCTCGTCATCAAGAGACAGATAGTCCCTCACAAGCAGATTGAAGTTGAGGTTGGCGGAGATTGAGTGTAAGCAGAGATACAGGAAAAGATACAACAAATTTCGAATTGTACGTACGGATTGTGTCCTCCACTTCCGAATTGTTCTACCTACGCCGAGGTACATCGTATGGTGGTCAAAAATCCGTATCAATATGAATGGATGCAAAATGGCCGGAAATGACAATGTAGAAAGCTCCAGGTTCTTGTTCAAGGCCATTAACTATTTCAGCCAGACTGTTGCCAGTGCATTTCTCTGTGTTACACTACTACTCCTCCAAGCGCAAGAATATAGCAAGATACAGGCCTATTTCACTAGGAGACAGATTTTAATACGCTTCGATTAGTCTCTTGAACAACTAACCAAAATGCAATAACAGCAGATTCACGAAGTGTGATTTTTAAGTGCCATTGCCTGAATCCCACCAGTGCAGACACTCATAGATGTTTATACCTTTCAGAGTGCTACAAGTAGTTTCATATTCAAAATATTGGTAAGAACGTTTTCTCTTCTTGTGACTTAGAAATATTAGACCTATGCTTACCGAGAATTTACTTCTCGTAAAATCTGAAAGTCTTACAGCCCTTATTTGCGGTCTGAGTTTGTATTTTATGTATTCTAAGTTCTCATCTGTGACTTTCCATACCAAAGCGACGAAGAATCATGGTAGCCCTCATTCTTATTTCAAAACTTATTATGAAATGAATAGCATGGACTACAACATGAATGTTGCAACAAAGGCCATTAACTAGTTGTACCACGAATGTTCCCCGTGCTATGCGAAACTCCACATGGAACTGTTTTATATTGGACGGCCAAAGATGCGGAAAAGCGTAGTGAAGATTAAATTTCCAGCCACTATGTAGTCGTCTTCATCATTTACATCCAAAGTACTTCTAATACTCAATCATGATACAATTCGGTTCTAGCACATGTTCTCCAGTTGGTTTTGTAGCTTGGTCGGGTTGATGTCGTGTTCTTATCCTTTTATTTCTTCCAAGTAAAGTTTAAGAGTCTTTTGATGGATCATTGATAACATCATCAACGAGATTGTGAGGTAAAATATGGGGAGATGTTGAATATGAAGACAGAAAAGCATAAGAATGAATATTTTGGTGTCCAAGTTTGATGAATCATAATGAATCATACAAAGCCAGCACGTGTGAGTTCCAGCGAATGGATTCCACTTTCACGTCTGTCCTCGTTATGCTTTATGTGCCTCAAATTCAGATTTATTATATCTTGCACGCTCCTGCATTCTGGCTCTTGCATAATGCAGACAGTTCACAATGCTGAGAATGGTCATCAAAATACAATCACGTGGTTAGAAGAATAGAATCCGGAGCGCAATGAGGCCAAAATTCTCATATAACCATGGAAAAAGTTTGGAAAGTCACAAGATGATACGTCATGTGGACTGGTAAAAGGTTACGAGTTTGGTTACAGAGGACTGGATCGCCTCTACTTTTGAAAATCTTTCAATATGTTTAGGACAGAAAGGTCATCACCCTAAACCTTCGATGCATGGTTTAAAGCTAGAGTTCTGACATCCGAGATTACAACTGTAAATAGGTTAGTTTCCGTGTAGAATTGTGGAATGTAAGGTTGGAAGTGGTGTTCGCTGCCAGTGAGTCTTTCATGGTAAGGGAGTTATTTCTTCTCATCCTGAGTTGAAAGCTCGACAAGAGTCTGAGGAGAAATCTGCCATACGTGCATGTTACACCAATCCCTTGCGCTTTGGGTACTTGTCTTGAACGTGTTCGCTTTCGGCTTCTGGACCAGCAGAAAGGTGGAGAGAGTGGAGGGAAAACCCGGGCAGAGCGCATGATCGGCTCTCGTCATCCTTTTCATGTAATCACCGTTATCGCAATTGGAGGGATTTGTGACCTCTTTGCACTCTTTTAACACCTTCCCCATTCTGAGTCTCTTTGTGGCCTAGTCACTTCTTATACCTTTTGATCTATACAAGTCCGACTTCATTGGGTTTAAATTTTTAGGTTTTTCAATTCGAAACTATAGTAAAAGTGTTTCATCCTGTATTTTACAGTAAGAACTTGCTCTTTTCACTGGTCATGAGGACATCAAGTTTTTTATACATATACTTTACCTGTGATACTGTATGGGTGCAAGGATTCTCTGGGTCGTCATAACATAATCTCTACAAAGAGAAGAATATCATCAGGTGAAGAAACCCAGGTCAACAATGTAATAGTACATGAGAGCAGTAAACGTTATTCCGTATATGCTGCCAGCTCATGAAATACATACTGCCGTACTCTACTATATTTCATGCATATGCTTCACTTGTTATATTGGTCAAACTTCACTCCTTTAGTTTTCGTTGGAAAAGAAAAAGTCTACGTTAGACGCTACAGACGTAGTCCACCTGGAGATCAGACGCACGATCATCAAAGGAGAAATTATCTTAGATTGCCCGGCTTTAATCACTTCTTCAAGCTTTCTTCTCAACTTAAATTAAATCATGCACATAAGTACATCAAGGATAGGAGTGCCTAAGATCTTTGCGCACTATTAAAAATGCATTTCTTCTTAATTTCCAGCGGTGACGCAACCTTTCGCTTCCGGAGAAATCAAAACACTCCTTCAGATGATCCTCATAAATTACAGGTAATAATTAACACTTTGGTAGGAACCAGCTCGTTGCGAAGAGGGGGTGGCAAGCAGAACAAAATGTGTAAGTGAAGAATGGAGCCAAGATATACATTGAAGCTTTCTTCAACCGAACCTGCGGTGCGCACGGAGTGAAAGCAGAATGAGAAGATTCGCCGAAGCTTCAGTTCGGAGGTTTTTCGGCTCCTTTTCGGTCGATTTGTTCGCGACCTGTAATGATATGCATAGCTGTCGTCAAACAAGCGTCGCGGGATCTCCGCAGACTTCTGAAGAATTGACTTCCGGGTCATACACTAGGCCCCAGAGTCAAGTATGGTCCATACTTCACTATGGGGGTATGACCTATACTCAGGCATGGTTGTATTAGGCGACCGTATATACACGTATATACGGTCACCTAAATTATCTAAACTTGATGATGATTAGTCGACTAAATTAAAGGAGTTACGATTTGGTGTGTACATGTTATAAGCAGTGGACACTTACGTAGAATTGATGGACTTTTTTAAAAAAACTTATTCATTAATGTAATTTTTAAAAAAAAAAATTGAAAAATTTTTCTTCTGAAAAAAAAGTTTAGTTAACTAAATTAGCCTAAATTAAATCTTTTGAAATTAAATTAACCTAAACTACCTTTTTAGTGTACTAAATTAGCCTAAATGAACTTTGTAAGGAGACTAAATTCGCCTAAATTAATGTTTTTGAATAGACTAAAGTAAGTTTTTCGAGGAGACTAAATCATACGTATTTAGGTAATTTAGGCGGGAGACTATTATATCCATGCCTGCCTATATTGTATAGCAGGCCTTTCTATATAGGGCGGGTTCCGAATGTTCCTTATCTCAAGAAAATAAAGATAATTTTCAAAAAAAAAATACGAAATATATGGAACTTGATAGTTTTCGGCGTATCTTAACCTAAACCCTCATGTTTTAGGCCGAATTCTACGGTAATGTAATATACTTTCGATCGAGAAATCGGTGTCATTTTTTATTTGTGAATGTATTTTTCCCATTGAAACACTCATACATCACTTTACACCGTTAACAAATGGGCAAGCTAATTCTCAGAAAGCTCCATGAGTTGAGTAAATCTATTCTTAACGCCTGCAATAAATTAATAGATTTTGAGAACTTTGACTTCGTCCTGTTCTCAGTACACCAAAACCAAAAATTGTTTGTGTTCTTTCACTATTTTATCCATGTACTTTTGTTCCCAAGAAAGTTGAAGAATACCTTGATGTTTTAAAACTAGTTAGACAACTTCTTTTGTTTTCAAAGTTATAAATTCATGAAGTAAACAAGGAGTCAAAATATTAGAACTTGACTGGTTGAACTCAGATGTCATCCCAAAGTTTTAGTTGAATGTTTCTGTTAGTTTCTCTCTAGTAAAGACACCTACATCAACAAAGAAATGGTCACAATCCATCATCTTTAGTCTTTCCAGTAAAACCACATGGATAACAAAGATCTTTTTGTTGGAAATATGGAACTTTCTGAAAACAATTCGACAATACGACTCTCGAGTTTCGTATTTACCGTATTTAGAGAGGCACCCCAACGCCCGACAGAAACCGGGGTACGGGAAAACGTGCATGTATCTTTGATGCCGGAGTAGAATACGCTGCAGAATCAAACGTATGTTCTATTGGCGCAGTTTTCTAATCCTATTTTGGGCCCGTAGTAAATTGGAAGGACAGAGTCTGCTCCCTGTCAAGATCTAGTGTATGACCCAGAAGTCAATTTCTGACAAGTAGGTCAAAACGCGAGACGCGTGTTAGCATTCTGCAGGGATAAAAAGTAAGATGCCTTACAGGTTGGGAACATCTGGGCCCCAGTTGTCGGATGCGGTTCCGAATCTGCTGTTTCTCACTACGCAATGATTACGCCTCACTCCGTGTGCAATGGAGTGAGACGTACAGCTTCCGATGTCCTCTTGTCGCTCCCGCTTCGCAACGAGCTCGTTCCAACCATATCAGAATCCTGAACTTCGGGCAGCTTCCCCTGTTCACGACTCAGCTTTGCTTGAGGCATTTGTTCGATAGCAATGCAAGTTCGGATTTTGATCGACAGGTGTCGTGGTTCTCTTTCTTCGACGCTTCAAACTGCGGAGAAGTCAATCTCTTCCAACGTTGCTTTTAGCCAGAGAACTCTCTGTCGTCGTCTTCCAAGCTCAGCCAAGGCTGTCAGTCACAACGAGGTGAGCGCCTCGAGGTTGAGATGATACCAGTTTCATGATTTTACAGCTTGGAGCTTCAGATTCTCGGCACATCGAATATATGAGCCGTCATGATCATGCATATGACAAAGTGAGACCGTTTGTGCTTGCGCAAAGTTTTGAGCCGTCATGACATACTGAGTGTCACCTAGCGGATGTGGATTTACTCCAAAGTACAGCACTATCTTCGAGCCGACAACGGAGAATTCTTGGGTAGCCGAATCGGCAGCTTTTGAAGGCTATCGTCGGCATGATGATTAGGAGAAATCTGGAAGTTCCAGGTGCTATGTTGAAGGTTATTGAGACCAAACCGGTTTGTTCGTGCACGCCGCCGGAGTTTGTTCTGCATGCCCTTCCAAACGAACGGAAGGGACACGCCTTCCGATCGAGCCATATTATGCATCAATGAAGAATGCACTAATGTACCGACGCATCTCTAACAAGATTCTAAACCTATTTTATCTTGCATCTCCTACAGCACCACATAAAACAACAACGCTTTGTTTATCTAAGAAGTAGGCCATGTAACAAAATTTCTACTATGTATTCTTGCACAGTGCGGTAAGAAATGTGGAGTATCTTCCTTGGATATACATGAGTACTTGGACCGTGGTAGACTTTAGTAAAATATGAGTAAAAACTATTTGCAAGAATTATTAACCCCAAAAATTGAAATTCCATGAAGTCTTCCGTGTACGAATTCCAGCAGCTAACATGGAGTTTTTTGCACACAAAGATTTTTTATCAACTTTCATGAAAATATAAAGAATACGAGGAAAATTAACCTAAAAATTGTTGGATCTCAAAATATGCCGAGCAAACTCACGTGTCAAAACTGAACAACCTGAAAACTTCTACCCAACAGTATTTTGTGCAATTGTTGAGAATTGCTTTGGAGATCATAGTCATTCTTTTGGTTGCTACACGGTCTTAGATTTCTGCGAGAGACATTGAATGGTTGAGATGTTCGTTAGATCAAAGCTATGCATGTAACATGGGAATTGGAAAAATTCAGATATGCGCCCCAGAATAAAAACAAAATAACCAACTATTTCACATGATCAAATATCAGCTTGATAGTTTATCTGAAAAAAAATCCCAAGAAACTTCAGGCCAGTTTCTAACATAATGAGTGTCCAACAGAACTCACAAATACGCTATAAGTTCTACTCCCTCTATAGGATAACAGTTGCTACCATAAAGAGGTATCAATGGGGATTCTATATAATTTGGATGGATAGTTGTGAAATTTAAACTACTGCTGGTTGAGGTCATAGCAAAAGCCTCGAGAGAATATACTACACTGATTGGATTCTCTTACGTTGTAAACAGCTCTTTTACAGATAAACCAGCGTCAATGGTACAACGGGTGTGATCCAAAGTGGACACAACTGGTAGCGAACACTCGTTATCCTGTGCGGTCACTCCACGCGTGGCATGACATGCCTGGTTGTAAGCAGAGCATCGGAGCCTTCCAGCCAGAGGACGACCGTGGATTCACAAATGGGAACTTTGACCCGTTCGATGGGCGGAGTGAAAGGCTGCCGAGGGGGACCATCGACAGAGAGAAATTCGAACATCCCAAAATGAGCCAGGACTCTGTCTGGGTGCCGCGGATCTAGAATAAGAACCAAAGTCAACTTTCGACGTTCTTGTCGTAATGGGCCGACGCGGCTCCGACGTGTCTGCGTATCTGCAATCTGCAGTCCTCGCTTGCTCTGTGTAAGAACATATCCAGTAATGAAAAGTGGGACGTACGTTGTGGTCGGAAACACATGGGCTTTGTCCAAAAAGTCAGCTCCTTCTCCCTGAAGCTTTTCGGAATCTGCCTCTTTCACTCCACTATGACTCTGTCTCACTCCGTGTGCAATGGACCTTCGGGTGTATAAAGCCTTCACTCTCTTGGCTCAGTTCTTCACTTCCACTTACGGATGTGCTTACCACCCACGCTTAGCAAACCTGAGCTGTTTCCTACCAAACAAGGTACACATCAGACTCCTGAACGTCAGCAGCTCCCACTGCACATTTCTTCGGTTTTGATCTACATTGCCTCTGTTTTCTTTCATTCGACGCTTCGAACTGCGGAGAAGTCTATCTCTTGCAACTCTGAGAATAACCAGAAATCTCTGTCGTCGTCTTCCAAGCTCAGCCATGGCTATGAATCCGAACGAGGTGAGGGCCTGTAGTGCGAAGAGAATCGTCGACTTCGTTCATGATTTTACATTGTTGGATGGTGCGAAGAATTTGTTCTATTCGTCTTAACACATTTCACATCTCCGTCTGCCTGCAGCTTTTCTACGCAGGGTACAACCCATCGCCGTGGTACAACGGTCATAATGATTATTGGGTCATGAGAGCGTTAAATGCCGAGAAGCAGGCAGAGAAGAAGAAGCAGGAAGATGCTAAGAAGGGGATTATCGAATTGTCAATGCCTTTGTGCTGCGAAGGGTGCATCATGAAAGTACACAAGAAGCTGAAGCCCATGGATGGTAAGAGATTCTGTGTTGAGCTCTGGTTTGATAGTCTTCGACTACCGATGGAAGAATGTGGGCAGCGATTTCACTAGCTATTGCAAAATTGCTGCTATCACATGCTCTGTGATGTGGATTGTTGACCCCATTGCTGTTTTTCAGGTGTGGCAAGTGTTGAGTGCGATCAATTGAAGCAGAAGGTGATCGTGAAAGGTGACGCCAATCCTGAGGCTGTTCTGAAAAAGGCCCGAAAGATTAACAAACGAGCCGATTTCTGGAAGGAAAAGAAATGATGATCTTTCGAAGAGAACGTACCTCGCTGCGAAACAACAAATCTACATATTCGCTAAGTGAAGTGGGTCATAAAGCATTGATGATCTGGACTCGTATTCGTGAACGTCTAATTCGAAGATACGTGGCGAAGTTCACATCTGCATGCGGAAGAGAGAAGGGTCCGTCAGAGCGAATTCTCACATTCGTTCTCTCGGATGGCTACGAGATCAGGAGATAATTGCCTCGGTCCTTCTAGCCAAATAAGACTACCCTTGCTTCTAATTCGACTTTCTCACACTGCCGATCTCCATCTTATTCCAAACTCCTAGTGTAGTATTTCTTTCAACTGGTGAGGAGTTAGATGGCTTTCAATATTTCTTGGCGGATTGCCATTCTACAAATGCCTCATGGCTCGTAGAACATGTCACAGGGTGGCTGAAGTGTAAACGCATTAGAGAATGTAATTATTAGGATCATTTGAAGGGCTAGGACGGGTGAGTCATTCCTGAAATTTTTAGGAAATGCACTGTAAATCCATGGGCGAAGATCTTAGCCAGTTCTATCTGAGTTGAAAGTGTGTGCGTAATCGAACATAGATTGACAGGAAAGCTTGTAGAAGCAAATCAGGTAAGTAATTGAAGTTTATTCTACAGTGATGATTGCGCGTCTGATCTCCAGACGCACTAAGTATGTTGCGTCTAACGCAGGCTTCTTTCGCAAACGAGAGGAGAGAAGCGTGACCAACAAGTTAACACATGCACGAAATACAATACAGTACAGCATTCTGTACATGCTAGAAGCGTATACCGTTTACTGGTGTCGCGTATCATTTCTTGCTACCTTGGGTTTCTTCACTTGATGACATTCGTCTCTCAGAGGGGTCGTTATTTCTCATAACGACCCAGGAAATCATTGCACTTATACAGTTTCACTTGTATAGTGTTTGTATTAAACTTGAAGTTGTGAGGACGAGTAAAACGAAAAGTTTCTCGCTGTTCAATTGTGTGTCTCTCTACATTTGTTCAAGCACAAGTAGCAGATAAATATATCAAACAGAAAAATGTAAAACCAATCAAGCCGGTCGTGCATGTATGAACTCAAAGGAGTGACAAGTGACTAGGCCTGATAGAATCACAAGAAGTGTTGTTAAAGTTTGTAATTTCATCCTGGTGAAATAAGTCAATACGTGGCCAAGCGAACAGTGAAAAAATGAAAGAGGATCATCTTACAAATACAAGTGTGAAATGAGATAAAACAAGATATATATGTGAATCATCTAATACTTTTGAATGAATAAGATCAATTTCCTTAAAATATGTACAGTGGTATCTTTAGGTTTTATGGAGAGGATTGTCTATGTCATGAGAGATTATGCATGCATTATGATAGTGTGTAACCTTTTAATAAAAAAAAATTTAAAAAAAAAAATATGAAAACCAAGACGATTTGTTTATCCCAATTGTATAAGCTTATTCACGAACTATAGGAGAAATGCGAATTAAGTCAAATAACGAGGGAGCCATGTAAAAATTCACCGGTTCTTACTAGTATTAAAATCTTGAAAAAATATTCAGAAGGATTACAGCAGTATAGGTGGAACTATTCAATCCAGTTGATGTTATTGGCGTCTTTACGTTATGTGCATATTTTCTATATTTATAAACTTTGAGTATTCTAAAGTCAGCCAATAACTCATAACTTACTTGTATCTTCTTGGAGTTGGAACCAAATGGCAGTGGCAAAATTATGTTGCTGCGTGGGAAATGGTTAGTGGTACAATTACTTGATGGTTACAATGGGCGCATATTTCTCTTGGCTTTTCAGAAAGACAGTTTTCCCTTTCTTTCCTCTTCAGATTAGTATGCTTATAGTCTTATTGGCTCATTCGTTTACTTCTCGGCAGGATGCTAATTTGCAGGGCTATGTACCGGCAGTTCGGATGTTGGCACAACGAAACTTGCTGGGCATATAGAAGTGTGAATACGCAACGCAATACTGACGTAACATACTGAGTGCTGCCTGGCGGCTGTGGCTTTCTACAGTACTGTAATATCTCAGACATAGCAGAATTCTGGGGTACCTGATCAGGCAACTACGGCATGTAAAGGCGATCGTTGTCGGCATGATGGTAACGAGAAACTTGTAATTTTCTTGAGTTATGGTGAAGTAAGTCGAGAGAAAACCGAGTCGGGCCTTTATTCGAGCATGGATTTCCACGTCACCTTGTGAGCCATCTAACGCATCCAGGGAATGCGAAACAAATTAGAGGAAACTTCTCTTTTGAGAATTGAGAACCTTAACTAGCTATACTATTTCTGAATCACAAAGCTGTATCTCAAAGCTCATTAAAGGAGGCGATGTATATGTCAATATTCTGGTAAAGTCTTAGAATGTGTTACTAGAATTGCTCTTCTGTGTAATTTTTTAGTTGTAGGGTCTTGGAGAGTCCTGAGTCACAGAGATAACTGGTACAGCTGTTCAAATGCTTTATATACGGTCTGATTTGCTTGACATATCGAGGTTTGACACTCTTCGCTTTGAAAAGTTCATGATGGAAATCGTTGACACTACCTTCCTGGTATAAGCAATGACAAAACAGGCCCATAATGCAACAATGTGGTTGCGTTTGCAGACTTACTCTGCTCGTTCTTCAGCGCAATCTATCTTGATTTTATAAAAGAATTCGATGGTCAAGATTGCCAACATTAGCACAATCCACAAATTCTTGCTGCTTGTTCTTGATTTTGACAGCAAGCTACAGGCGAGAGCGATTTTCATTGTGCATGATCGGATGAGTGACGAGGAAATCGTAGGAATGAGCAGGCTTCACCTTGAACACAAGATTGAGGTCTCCAAGACGTACCTCGAGCAAACGCATAATGTTATCTTGCTCTATGAAGCCCTCCAACTCGGGGTTTCAAGCAATGCTTATACTTTCACCGATCATGTCTTGTGGAGTCTTCATCGGTGGAAGTTTGAGTACCCTCTCAAGAACCCTCGCTTTATTCGCACGTCAGTTCTAACCACCTCACGCTTCTAACTATGCACATACCCTTTGTTATTCGTCCTCATCTTCCTCAACTTACTCTGAGCATCCTCAACTATTCATGTTTACTCAGAATATTAACACAATGAGGGTCGTCACTCTTCAATTAATCACTCACATTACTTCTCTGTCTCTCTGAAGTAGCAACCTTTGCACAATCATCGTGTCTACCAAATTTGGGAAATTCCATCACACGTCCCAACTGGATCAGGCTGACAGCATACAACAGCACCAATAGGCCCCCTTCTTTCCCAAGGCTGCAAACGGGCCTCATACCATTCTTCACGGGGCAAAAGGCAATGAGATCCGGTAAGTTGACCTACTCCTGCACACAGAGAAACATTACGGCGCATTCTTAGCACCGAAATAATGGGGTTTGTACAGCAGATTTTCAGGCCTTGAATTCGATATCACGGCCATCAGATGGTTTTGATGCCCACCCCTCCAGTCTTCTCCTCAGCTCAAAGGCGGAAGATCTGAAGAAACTCGAACAGCGATGCAAGTCGAGGAAAGACACAACGGCCAGTCAGATTCGGCAGCGAGAAAGAGCCTTCAGTACATGAGCAGAAAGGAAAGAATCTGTAAAGCACTTACGATAGCTCGCCCTTCCAATGAATCCATGTTATAAAATTGATGTTACCTATGTAGTTAGTTAAAGCAATCTACAATTATTATTGTAAAATATAATTATCATCCATCAAAATTTGAACTTAAAAATTTAGACAGATTTAAAATTCAAAGAAGCTTTTTCGATTTCTGATAATAATACGTCAAAATTTATGTATTCCAAATATATTTTTGAATAGATACATCATCTAAAAAATTAATCTTTTATTTACCCAATATTTTAAAAAAATGTGGATTTCGTTTTGAAAACTCATCAGAAATAGATTACAAGTACTGCTAAAAAATGTAAATGAATAAAATTTTAATAAAATTTGGTTATATTTTCATGCAAAATCATTCAAAATTTTTTATTATTCGTGTGAATGAAAGCTGTTTCAAATCAGAACTGTTTTAACGCCAAAAAAAATTTAAACATACGCGTTAGTTCCCAAAGAGGGAAGCCAGTTATTATGATCATAATCGGTCCAAAAGTTACCTTTATGAATATCCACAATCAATTAATTGAAAAACAAATTTTACAAATTAAATGAAATTTGATTTTTATAATGAAGATGTGTGATATTTGGAAGCTCTGTTATTTTTCATATGATATTTTAAGTAAATACTTTTCTTATGCATCTGGATAACTATGTGAAGCATATTTACACTTATCATGTTGGTGTTATATGTCAAAAGAATTATAAATCCCTCATGTACAGGAATCAAATATGATATATATTTCATTTCAAACTCATGTTTCGAGACGAAGCATAAACCTCAGGAAAAGAATTCCACTTCTAGGTCAAATCAAGGATGTTTGAATGGTTGGAAAAAAAGAACTCGGCAGATTTCTAACAAAGATTAGATCGAATAAAAGAACTCGTGATGTTTGAACTATGACATATTCTTCAATAATCAAAATATTAAAACTTCTCCGCTAAACAATCTACAATCCAAAACTGTTGAAACTGTGATCATATCTTGTTCATTATGGTAGAGTTCATAGGATATAGTCCTGGTTTGTTGATGAAACATTGCTCTCGGAGTATGTTTAGATACCAGTCATTCATGTTGTCAAGAATCATCGTTTCGGGTTCCATTTACGGCTGTTCCTAGACCTTGGTTATTGTGTTACATAACGGAAATCTATTCACTTACAATCTTATCGAGCACAACTAGAGATTTTGCATAAGATGAAATGGCTGCGACCACGAGCAGTACAAAAAGATAGATCTGATGGGCTTAATCCAAGGAGGGTATCTCCTTCGTATAGAAGCAGGTGTTCTAAACTTGTTTCAAGACACATTGCTCATAAATAGAACAGAACAACTTGAAATGATATTTGACAATGGAACCTATATGAGATACTCGAAAGTAAGCCCGGAGCAACAATGAGATCCAGATGCGTGCCAGTCTCTCCAATAAGTCATCTCAAGTGTTTTCAAGTGATGGAACTTGGATTGTTTTTACGTATATTGCTTGTCATACGCCTCGTGATCTGATGGAGGCTCCCTTGTTTCCGTTGAGTCTCTCTTCCCAAACATATTTGCTCTCTTATATTTGGAGAAGTTACAGGCCACGAAGAAGTAAATTAATGAGCAAACCTTACAATACAAGAATTATGAGGAACCTTGCTGTTCGATTGTTTGCACACCTCACAAAGCTTGCTCGTGTACAGAAAAGCGAAGTAAAGTGACGTATCACCGAAGACTTGGCGACAGAAAAGACAAACACTGAAGTTCCTCACTCCTTCGTCACTCTGCTGCAACTGTACTCCCTTTCACAAGTTCTACTGTTCTCCGCTCTCTCTCGTTAAAACTACTGCTGTATATTCTGGCTTTCACAGACGAACCCCCAATAATTCTCTAATCAGAAGGATGACGTATGTGCTTCAGAAGCGGCGATCTTAAAAGTCTTTTAAATATTCAATATCCAATCTCTTGGAAGATTTTGCAGAATAGTCTTTTTACATACCCAGAGCCCTTGAATTGTGACATCACCTGCGGGAAATTTGAAGGGACATAGCTTAATTCATGAGGCTTACTAAAAGAAGCATGCCGTAGGACCTACGCAGATTTGGGCGAATAATGTTTAACAAACTGCAACAGTGCTTTATCCACAGTCGTCACTTGTACTCTGTGTACCACGGACAGTCGATATAGATCAGGCCAATGGCTCCTTCTTAGCTGTCGGGCCACCTGATTGTTAAAAGCCTTGGACACTTGTACAAGCCAGAATTGTCCGCCCATTTTAAGTATCGCTTTAAACGAAAGTCATGCTGGTCTGAGAGGGCTTCTTCATCTGATCTGCACCAAAAGTCACTGTTCACTTATTGACCCCTACAGAGCTGCCAGCTTTTTCAGATTGAAATACTTGAGTCCCAGCCCGGGAGTCATAGCTTGCAGTGAGAGAAAACCTGTCGAGGAAAAAAATTGAATGCTAGAAACTTGTAGTGCTATATGTAACGATTAGGTTGTCATCCAGTATGAGAGTGTAACTGGTTTACGGGTAATTCAGATCAGCGTGAACTGTAGGAGCGATCTAGCCTTTGAGAACACATTTGTATCTACTGAAGTAAGTCAATCGCTAGCAAGACATTCAAATCTTAGAACGGGGCATAGCAGGCTATTCCTGTTGAAGATCTGTGAGCTGAATCATTGTATTCTTTGTTGACAGAATCCATTGTCACTTTTTTATCCGACGACCCCAGGCAGACCATACATTGATGCAGGTGATCTGAGTTAGAAGCACAATATTGTTAACAGCCATGGAAAGCGCTGATCCGCAAGTAGAGAAGCTGTTCCCTGAGGAGGATCTGTCCGTTCCAGCGCCAGTGAGCTCATCGTTCTGTGTGCCATACACGACGCAATTCATCATCTTCAAAAAGCATTTTGTTTGGACAGATGGCGTGTTCAAAGTGAAGGATGTCAAGGGCAATTTGCTCTTCAAGATAGATAGATCTTCGGCCCTTTGCTGTAACCTGGTCGTCTACGATCACGATGGAAGTGTCGTCATGAGTTTGAGAAGGAAGGTGAGCACCAATAAACCCAGAAGTAGAGCTAACACCTCTGGCTGATGTTCCTCTAGCTTACTGAGAGACACAGAGTACAAATAAGTTTCTGTATCACAAGATGGTTCTGGTTCGATACCAGTGAAGTACCGTGTTTTGCTTTCTGTTGACCTTCACCAAATAATTTTCTTCACAAAGGCTGGGGAGTTGTGAGGCTGAAACTTTCTCCTATTGATGAATGCGAAAGCGGCTGGGGATCTGCACAGTTGAAATCTTCAATACAGTCCACGGGGCGTAGAGAGTGAATAGAAAGTCTGATGGTTGAATATGCAGATCTTTTCGTTCGTGGATACATGGAATGCGTACCGCGGCAAGAAATCAAGCAAGTCTGAGGATCGGCTTTTCACGATGTCAAGGTCCAGTCTCATTCAGTGGAAACCGCATTTCACGATATGGCTTCCAGGAAAGGCAAACGATGAATTTACGTTGAGTAGCGACTTCTTCGAAACGCATTATAAAATACGTCACAACGGTGTTATCATCGCAGAGGTAAGGCTAGCCAAACCACCCACGCGCCGCACGAAAGACTTGGATTGCTCAACCTATTCACCGACAGGCCATCTGATTGTGTATGCAGCAATGGGTACAAACATATGCCTGAAAAGAATGTCTCCTCAATTTGCAGAATGACAGGAGATCCCTTTTGACTCACGTAGATCTGTGTTTGCAATTTCTAGAACCTTCTATCCATCGGAGTGACTATATGGATAGATGGTCCTGTGAGATCGGGCTCACAGGACTCCCGATCGAGTTTGACATAGTTTCCGTGGCTTGCAGGCTGTACAGAAGCATTTGCTCTGCTTCAAAAAAGAAATGGCGGTTACAGTGAAACCGGGAGTCGACCAAGCATTCGTAGCAGCACTTCTCGTCATCAAGAGACAGATAGTCCCTCACAGACAGGGTGGTGGAGATTGAGTGTAAGCACTGATACAGTAAAAGATAGAGCTTACTGCCGAATTGTAAATACGAATTGTGTCCTCCACTTCCGAATTGTTCTACCTACGCCGAGGTACATCGTATGGTGATGCAAACCCCGTTTCGATATGAATGGATGCAAGATGGCGGGAAATCACAACGTAGGAAGCTCCAAGTTCTTGTCCGAGGCCATTACCTAATGCAGCCAGACTGTTGCCAGTGCATCTCTCTCTGTTGCACTTCTCCTCCAAGCGCAACAATATGGCAAGTACAGGCCTATTTCACTCGGAGACAAATTTCAATCCGCTTCGATTAGACTCTTGAACAACTGAGCAAAATACAATACCAGAAGATTCACGAAGTGTTAATCTTCATTGCCATTACCTGAACCCCACCAGTGCAGATACTCATAGATGTTTATACCTTTCATAGTGCTACAAGTAGTTTCATATTCAAATTATTAGTAAGAACGTGTTCTCTTCTTTTGACTTAGAAAGATTAGACCTACGCTTACCCAGCATTTACGTTTCGTTGAATCTTAAAGTCATACGGCCCTTATTTGCGGTCTGAACTTGTGTTTTATGTATTATAACTTCTCACCTGTCCCTTTCCATACCAAGGCGAGGAAGAACCATGGTAACCCTCATTCTTATTTCACAGCTTTTAATAAAATGAATAGCATGGACTACAATATGATTGTTGCAACAGAGTTCTACCACGAAGGTTCCCCGTGCTATGCGAAACTCCACATGGAACAGTTTTATATTGGACGGCCATAGACGTGGAAAAGCGTAGTGAACATTAAATTTCCAGACACTATGTAGTCGTCTTCAGATTCTACTACCAAAGTACTTCTGATTTTCAATCATTGATTGAAAATCATTTCTCGAGAAATGTTGAAAGTGTCCAAGTTTGATGAATCATTCTGAAGCATACAAAGCCTTCACATGCGAGTTCTAGCGAATGGATTCCACTTTCAGGTCTGTCCTCGGTATGCTTCATGTGCCTCAAGTTCAGAGTAATATGTAACAACTGCACGCTGCTTTAGTTCTCCTTCTTGCATAAGGAAAATGGTTCACAATTTCAATACTGACAATCGAGTTACTAATACTTATTTAATTTAGAATCAAATGGTTTGTCTATTCGGTTAGCTAAATTTTCTCAAGCCAAGCATCAAGGCTTTCTTACAATTGGAAAGTGGAATCATTTTAGAGAATGGTGTCTACTTTCCATGATCCACTTTACATGTTCCACTTTTCACGCACGTGATGTGTCCCAAACCGTTGAGCTTACACAACAGAAAGAAAAAATCGAAATTCTAGTCAAACTTCATCTAATTTCAACATCTTCTCAGAGTCGATTAGGATGTCATCTACGATCTACTAGAATTAAATTGTTAAAGTATAATTCGAAAAATAAGAACTAAAGAATTGTTTGAAAAGAGTGCAAGCTTTACACTCTCAAATTTGTGGATTATCAATGTCCCAAAGATTCCGACTTAGTTTATGCCACTGATAAAGCCCACAATAAAGCTTCCACTCTTTTCCAATAGATTTTCTATAGCTTTCCCTGTTGACGACTTAGTTTGGCTTGAGGCATTTGTTCGATAGCAATCGAAGTTGGGAATTTGATCGACAGTGTCGTGGTTTCCTATATTCGACGCTTCGAACTGCCGAGAAAGTTGATCTCTTCCAATTCTGTATTTAGCCAGTGACATCTGTCGTCGTCTTCCAAGCTCAGCCATGGCCTTCAATCGGAATAAGGTGAGCGCCTGTAGGCTGAGATGATACCAGGCTCATGAATTTACAGCTTTGAGCGCTGTGCAGATTTCATTCTGGTCTTTGTATCAGATTTTGGATGACTGACAGCCTGCAGCTTTTCTACGGACGATCTTCATCACCGACATTATCAATGTGGTATGTCTGGCATTCCCCTTCAGTAAAGTTCGATTTTCTCGTACTGCCGATATCCGCCCCTATCCGAAGTTTGAGGGTTAGTTTTCAGACCGCTTTGTATGGGTTTTCATGGCTTAGATTAACTTAGAAAGATTAGACCCGACCCTTTCCATCATCTACTTTTCTAGATTCCAGAACTGCTCTTAGTTGTGGTGAGATACTGTTATATATGTAGTATAACCTCAGACCTGCGAATTTTTAAAGCAGAGTGATGAACAACCATGAGGTCAACGTCGATGAGTGGAAAGAGAACTATCTGTGAAGCACTGAAGCTAGCTCTCACACAAATTACCAATGAAGATGATATCATATAGTATCGCTATTACATGCGCGACTCACTACAGAAGAACGGAGACCCTTCAGTTTCAAGGAGTCCAGTGTAATTGGCTGAACTATATTCAAGAAGATATGTAGAAGATAAATAAGCGACGCATGGAATATAAATGATCAATGGCAAAAGCCACGTTCAACAAAAATGAATCTAAGCATACTTTACATTCATTGCATTCTTCATAGAAGGATGTAAAAGTTCATCTGAGAATGGGCTTACAGTCCTTCCCCTTTTCAAAGTCCATTGATGCTAGATAAAGTACAAAGAGAAAAAGTTTCCTCGACTTGCAGTCTAGACGACTCTCACTATGTAAGATAGTTGCACTTAGAACAATAAATTGATCTAGTTGATTTTCAGTCCTAAATTTACTAGATAAAAACGTGACCCCTTGCTATTGAAATATATTGAGAAATTTTCCAGTCACAAGAAATCAGAAGGATGGGATCCGATCATTCTTGATCACAACCACTTGGAGGTTTTCAAATAGTTGAAGATCTGATCATCAATTTCTTGGACATGTATTACTGTGTGCCAATGGTTTCATAGATTCCATACTATACATATATTCTAGAACACCTTTGTGTTCTAATGCTTAAGGTATATCAAAAGGAGGGCAGCTGGCTTTGTTGGTCCTTGCCGTCTAGGAAGTTGACCTCTTTGAGACGAGGTGTAGAATTGAGCTCGAAACAGTCCAAACGAATACTTTAGTCGGTACACGGTCAGCCACACTGAAGAGAAATTTGGAAGACGCTGCAATCTTGGACGTGACCCTAGTCAAAGGTTCACGCTCCCAATTTCACTATACTGACGTCGAAGGCAGCATTACAGTACATGAAGAAGAATAGCGGGTTAAGAGCAAGAGTCAAGTGATTGATGTACTAAAACAACTAGACTTTGTTCATTCAGTCCTTTTACTACTAGATCTACAATATCTGCAAATGAGTCAGTGTATCTTACTTTTCAGATACTCTAGTAATGGATGTATTTTAATCTAATGGTAGAGGGATCCAACGTCCAGCAATTGACCTCGTTTTCTCCAGTTCCAGGTCAAATCTCGCATGTCAAGTGAATGGACTCATCAAATCTCAGATGGAATAAGAATACTCTTGAAATATCAACAATTTTTTTTCATTCGATAATCAAAATTTAGGAGCTGGATATTGAATTACAGGATATCTCCGCATACCGATCTACAAACTACAATTTTTGAAACTGTGATCACATCTCGCTGCTTCTGATAGAAACACAGGATCTAGTCCTTGTTTGTTAACGAAATCTTGCATTCGGATGATGTTTCGACACCAGTCACTCATATGGTCAAGAACCATTGTTTTAGGTTCTGTTCAAGGCTGTCCGTAGACTTTTGGTATTGTTATGAATTGGATTTCTATTCACTTACATTCTTATCAAGTAAAACTAGAGATTCTACTTAAGATGCGTGCAGCACGAACTTATCAGTTCTGATGAACTGAATTCATGGAAGGAATCTCAGTTTTAAAGCAGAAAATTTCTTACATATAGGACATACCGATTTAGTCATTTATGGGAGTGGAAGCTATGTAAGATACTCGAATTCAGCCCAGAGCAGCATAAACTACAGATGAGTGCCAGTTTCTCGAATATGTAAGGTGATTGGAAGTGTTCACAAGAGATAGAACTTGAATGATCGATACTTTTAGTACTTACTTTACTCGTGGTTTGCTGGAGTTTCCCATGTTTCCTCTGAGCCTTCTTCCCAAGCGCATTTCCTATCTCATATCTGGACAAGCTCCAAGCCTCAAAGAAGTAAATTAATGAGCGAACCTCACGACAACTGAGAGAGAGAATGCAGGATCTTGCTGTTCAGCTCTATGTACACCTCACAATGCTTGCACGTACTCAGAAGTGCGAAGTGAAGAGACGTATTCGCGAAAGAATAACGACGGAGAAGACAACCATTGAAATTCCTCCACTCCTTCGTCACTCTGCTGTAACTACAATTGTCTTCCATTCGCAAGTTCCACTTTTTCCTGTTCTCGCTGGAAATTATTGCTATATACATTGACGATCCAGACAATCCCCCATTAACTCTCAGATGAAAACAATCACGTACGTGGCTTAAAAGCGGCGATCTTGTTTTGTTCTTTGTACACATCAACACACAATATCCAGGCATGGTCCTGCAAAATAGACTTTCAACTTACTCAGACCCCGTAATTGTGAAATCGTATGCGGGAAATCTGGAGCGACATCTTATAAATATTGAGCCCTACTAAAATCAGCGTGTGGAAGGAACTGCGCAGATTTTGGTAAGAAATGTTGAAGAAACTACCACAATGATTCGTCCACAGTCGTGACTTGCCCTCTGCGTACCACGGACAGTCGGTATAGATAAGGCCAATCGCTCCTTCTTAGCTGTCGGGCCACCTGATTGTCAAAAGCCCTGGAGAATCGTACAAGCCAGAATTGTGCGGCCAGTTTTAATCTCGCTTCGATCGAGGTCAATGCTGGTCTCATTAGACTTCTGTGTTTGATATACACCACAAGCACCTTCTCAGTACTTGACCTCTCGAGAACTGCCGGATTCTTCAGCTTCATAAACTTGAATCCCAATCCTGAGATTCAAGGATATTAAATCCCAATCCGGGAATCAAAGCTTAACGTGAGAGAAAACCTGTCGTTCAACGGTGAAGTGTCGGCGCCACGCTCTGCGTTTTCCGGAAAAGCTTTTATTCAGACGAATGCTAGAAACTTGTAGTGACATATGTAACGAGAAGATTGCCTTCTGGTATGAGAGTGTTACTGATTTACGGGTGTTTAAGATCAGCGAGAACGGTAGGAGCGATCTAGCAATTTAGAACACAATTGTATCTACTGAAGTGAGTCTGTGGTTAGAAAGACTTTCAAATCTTAAAAAGGGAAATAGCAAGCTTTTCCTGTTGTAGATCAGTGAGCTGAATCATAGCATTCTTTGTCCACAATTCAATTCCCGTTTGTTTATCCGACGACCTCAGTCACACCATACATTGCAGCACTGATCTGATCTGGAAACAGATTATTTTCGACAGCCATGGAAAGCGCCGACCCGCAAAGAGAGAAGCTGGTCCATGATGAACCCCTGTCTGTTCCAGCGACAGTGAGCTCATCGTTCTCTGTGCCATATGCGACACAATTCTTATCTTCAAAAAAAATTAACTTTGGAACGATGGCTTCTACAGAGTGAAGGATATCAAGGGCAATTTGCTCTTCAAAATAAAAAGATCTTGGAACCTTTTCGGTGATCTGGTCGTCTACGATCCCGACGGAAGTGTCAAATACAATGTCTTTTTTTTGTAATGAATCATCGTAGATAATTCATTACTTTTGGGGAAATAGCTTAGTGTCATGAGTTTGAGAAGGAAGGTGAGCACCGATAAACCCAGAAGTAGAGCTAATACCTCTGGCTGATGTTCCTCCTGCTTACTTAGAGACTAAGAAAACACATAAGTTTCTATATCACAAGATGGTTTCTGGTTCGATAAGTGTAACTGAAGTACCGTGTTTTGCTTTCTGCTGGCCGTTCACGAAACAGTTTTCTTGACAAACGCCTGGGAGTTGTGAGGCTGCAAGTTTTTGCAGTTGATGAAGCCAAAGCGGCTGGAGACCTGTATAGTTGAAATTTTCAATGAAGTCCACGGGGAGGCAGATAGTTACATGAAACTCTGATGGGTGAATATGCAGATCTATATGTTCGTAGATACATGGAATGCGTACCGGGAACCAATCACACAAGTCTGAGGACCGGCTTTTCACGAGTCTGAGGTCAAGTCGCACACTCCTCCAGTTGAAAACATCGCTTCCAGGAAAGGAAAACGATGAATCTACGCTGAGTAGCGACTTCTTCGGAACGCATTACGAAATACGTCACAACGGTGATATCTTTGAAGAGGTAAGGCTAGCCAAGCCACGCGCCGCATGAAAGCCTTGGATTGCTCAACCTAATCACCGACAGGCCATCTGATTGTGTATGCAGCATTGTGTAGAAGCATATGCCTGAAAAGAAGGCTAGAATTCCTCTAGTTCCTGACTGACAGGAGCTCCCTTCTACTCACGTAGATCTGTGTTTGCAATTTCTCTAACTTTCTACCCATAGATGGTCCTGTGAGATCGGGCTCACAGGACTCTCGATCGAAATTGGTCTAGCTTCTGTGGCTTGCAGGCTGTAGAGAAGCGGGTGCTCTGCTTCGATAAAGAAATGGCATTTCCAGTGAGACCGGGAGTCGACCAAGCATTCGTAGCCGCACTTCTCGTCATCACGAAACGGAGAATCCTTGGCAGGCATGAAAGGTAGGGTGGACCGTGAGCTTCAGCAGAGTTACAAGAAAAGATACAGCTCACTTTCGGATTGTGCCATCCACTTCAGGAGGTAGTGGATACATCCTACGCCGAGGTAGATCGTATGGTGATCCTAAACCCGTATCAACATGAATGAAGGCAAGATAGCCGGATCTCACAACTTAGGAAGCCCTAGATTCTTGTCCAAGGCCATTATCTATTGCAATCTGACAGTTTTCAGTACATCCCTCTCGGTTTCATTACTCCTCCAAGCATAACGTTATTGCAGGATACAGGCCCAATTCACTTGGAGAAGGATTTATATCCGCTTTGATTAGACTCTTGAACGATAGAAGGAAATACCATAACAGGAGACTCGTGAAGGGCGAATCATCATTGCCATTGACTGATTACCAGCGCAGATAGATGACATCAGATTGCAGACTGATTCCATCGCCGTAGGCATCCTTCTACTCATACGCTACAAGAAGTTTTATGTGGAAAGATTTGTTAGAACATCTTCTTAGAAAGATTGGACCTTCGCTTATCCAGCATTTACTCTGTTAAATCGAAAACTCATTACAGCCCTTATTTGCGGTCTGAGTTTGTATTATATGTAATCTAACCTCTAACCTGTGACTTTCCAAACCATAGCGACGAAGAACCATGGTTACCCTACTTCATCATGGAATGTTGCATCAGTGCTCAACTACGACTATTCTCCATGCTATGCGAAACT
Source organism: Marchantia polymorpha subsp. ruderalis (assembly GCA_037833965.1). Lineage (NCBI taxonomy): Eukaryota > Viridiplantae > Streptophyta > Marchantiopsida > Marchantiales > Marchantiaceae > Marchantia > Marchantia polymorpha. Next base: position 2,307,360 of record AP031352.1, on the reverse strand, counting down.
CCACATCGAAGAGTTTTATTTTTGACGGCAATAAATACGAATAAGCGTTTCGAACATGTACTCTCCAGCTACGAATGTAGTTATCTCCAGCTTCTCACGTCCAAAGCACTCCTAATTTCTAATGACGATTCTATCGGTGCCCTCGTTTCTTGTTGGTTTTGTACCTTGCTCGGATTAGCTTTTCTCATCGATTTTTTTACGTCCATATAACCCATTTATCAAATTCTCCAAAATAAACATATAGATTCTTTCGATGGAATATGATGGCATCGTCGACATGATTGTGAAGTAAATTCTTAGAACATGTTGAATTTAAAAACAGAAAAACAAAGAAACGGATTTGTAAGTGTCCAAGTTCGAGGACTCATTCTGAAGCCGGTGCAAATCCAGCACATGTGCGTTCTAGCAAATAGTTTTCACTTTCAAATTCACTCTTGCAAGTCTGTATTCCGTATCCTTCACGTGACTCAAGTTCAGAGTTTATAAATAAAAAATGCACGCTCCTTTGTTCTGGTTCTTGCATGAGGCAAGCGGTTCATATTTTCAATACTGAGAAGGGTCATGGAATTACAAGTCATGTCATATTAGAAGAAAAGAATCTGGAGCATTGAGGCCACAATATTCATACAACCGTGAAATTCTATGTGGAAGTCACGAAATGATACATAATGTAGACCGGTGCAAAGGTTCAAGTCTTGGTTACAGGGGACTGGATTCAAGATCACCTCTCTTCTGACAAAATCTTCAATATTCTCATCATTGTACGCTCATCACCCTCAATCTTCGATGCATGGTGTAGCTAGAGTTCTGTTATCATAGGGTACAACTGTAAATACGTCGGATTTCGTATGGAACTGTGGAATGTGAGGTTGGAAGTGAAGTTCGCTGGCGATGAGTCTTTTATGGTAAGGAAGCTAAATATTCTTATCTTGAGCTGAAAGCTCGACTAGAGTCCTTGGAGAAACTGTTCTACGCAGCCAAAAGGGTCATTGGTCCTGCGGCCTTACTGCTGCATACATCCGTCAAATTATGCCTAACCACACCTTGCTCACAAAATGCACACGTGGCCACGTGTGCATGCTACATCAGGTTTCTCGCTTTAGAGACTTGTTCTAAACGTGTTTGCTTTTGGCTTCTGGAGCAGCAAAAAAGCAAGTGGAGAAAGTGGAGGCTAGACCCGGGCAGAGCGCACGCTTTCGTCATTCTTTTCATTCAATCACCATGTACGCAACTCGAGGAAGTCCTGAGTTCTTTGAGTGGAGTGCGTAATAGCGGGTAAGATGGACATGGGATTGTCTACACACGATAAATGCTCACAATCCCATGCAGCCCGAACAGTGCTGTATCTGCAAGCGTCTGCAATTCACTGATGTAAGCAGCAGAAACACCTGTTACCGTTGCATTGAGGAATTGCATTGCATTCAGCTCGATTTGCTCAATGTCAGGTTCTTGGGTTGCAGTAAGCCACGGTGGAGAATCATCATCTCCAAAGAAATCATTGTGGTCGGCCATGGTGCAAAACGATTAGATACTTTCTTCGAAACTGAGAAACGATATCAGGCAAAACTATTTCCAGAATTACAATTGAGAAACTGTGTTTGTAGAATTATTGAAATGGCGATGACTATGTCACTCCCCTGATCGAATCTTAGAAGGCGATTTTGAAATGGTGTTGTGTGTAATGGTTTAGTTGTAGGGTCCAAGGTGAGATACTCAGATGATTGGTTCAGGTGAGCTGCTCAAGAGCTTTGTATACTGTCTGATTTGCTTGAAACATAGAGGTTTGAGAGTAGCCACGTTCCATTCTTTGTTTCGAAAGAGTTTGACCATCTACATTCCTCCACCAACAGTGGAGGAATGTACATAATAGAGTTTGGTGTTCAACACGCTCTCACCGTTTGCTAGTTCGAATGCATAATCTTTCAATAAAGTGCTTAGTTGAAGGTCAATTTCGACAGCAGACTTGTATTCAGTCTACAGTCGTTCCTTTAAACAAGGGTCACGGAATCAAAGTGGGCAGACGCCTCCTGTCAGTAGCCACTGCCACATATTTACCTAGCTTGTCCCGTTTTGGTAGAACTGCATCTGTGCACTCCAACAAGACCTCTAGTCACCATGAACAAGGTCCGAAAAACAGAGAGCTTCTGGACGTTTGTTGCAATTATTTTAGGTCTGCTGTGTCGTTCCAGTTCTCCTTCAGCGAACTGGATTGGAAATCGTCAGTGCTATTTCTCCGGTGCCTTGGGTACAACTCTATACCTTGGAGCGCTACTCTTTTATACGGAAGAGAGTCAGTCAAAAGAGTGAGGGCCATTCAGAACCTTTTGACAGTCCGAAGCACTTTGTTCATGCATTTGATTGACGACATTATATTGAATTCGGTAACCGCCACTTGAATCTTCTTAAGCAACTTCTTGGATTTGTCTTCAAGCTTTTGAATCACTTGCTATTACATATTCTCAAATTACCTTAGAGATACACCTAATGTCATTTTGAGTACATTCAAACCGTTATATACGGTCACATTGAATATAGTTCTAACATTACTTCAAACACGTCAAATCCTTATTACTTTATGAAAAACAGACTTATATCATTAAAGAAAGTACAGTATATATCTTCAAGATCAAATCGAGCGTTTCACTGGAATCAATATACTGAAGTAAAACTTGTTCTTGTGAAGTAAAACTTTACAATAACCTTACAAGGTTTATGAAGCAATAAATTGCTTATAAGTCAAGTCATCAAGTTATACTCATTTTATTTTTCTTATATATTTTCTTGTAACAAGATAATTTTTAGCTCCATATTAGATTTCGAAAATTGAATATTTCTGTTCAAATTTTTGATGAGCTAATCATAAAGCTTCTAGCTACATTATTCAAAGCGTTTCAAACATCAAAGGGTATTACGATGGAAAAATTGAATATCTTAAATTTTTGCATTAGTTTTCCAATTTTTTGATGTATATCTAGATAATATTAAAAGTAACAAAGATAAAATATCCTAATTTTTTCTGGTTTTATTTATCAAAATACACATGCTAACGTTAACTAACAAAACGCTAACAAAACTAACGCTAACAAAATACACATTACAACTTGAAATCAAAAAAAAGAAAAAAATGAAGTAGATTCTCTATCATGTTTAAATTTGCAATTGTATTTGAAGTTTGAAATACAAAAAATTCAAAATCTCAGAAAATTTAATTAAATCAATTAAATTTATTATTTACTTTAATTATTTAAACTCAAATCATAGATTATGAAAAACGATTGTTACGGTTTTTTCAAATGAAAAGTTAACCTGTTCATTTAAGAGCACATTATAAAAGATAAAAAAAATTGGAAATCAAATCACAGTTCAATGTCTTAATTTTTTATTTTAAAATCAATTTATAGAAATTTCTGGAGATCTATAAATTTTACAAATATGTTGAAAAAGTGCAGATAAAAAAAAGTCTCTCCTAGTATGAGATTGAAGTCATACATCAAGTGAAAAAGTTCAAACTATAATCTTTATGAAATCATTCTTGTAATCATGATAAACTTTGAAAAATCTGCTTAATTTATTGCAATTTTTTCTTACATTTTTTTTATTGAATATGAATAATTGATTTTTTGGTTAAGTTTAATATTTTTTCCATAGTTTATTCAAATTTTCAATCATATGATTAGATTGAAAGTAATTGTATTTGAAGAAAAGGCAGCTTCTGCTTTTTCCACCAAAAAGATTTGATAATAGTATTATGAATTCATCAACATTTTGAAAACTAGTAGATCATTTTTTTTAAAGCCAGAATTTCTCCAGATAATCAGAAATAATTATCTTTATCATTATTCATTGCTCAAAAATCAGTTATTTGAATCAAGATATTTGAAACAAATTAAGAAATCATAGAGCAAAAATTCTGATGAATCAAAACATAATAATATCAAACTTAGTGAAATCAATGAGTTTCTGCCAAAATGATAAGACTCTTCATATTTCATCAACTTATTTAACTAATTTCAAATCCAAAAGTGAAATTTTCATTTTTAAAAAAATAATAAAAAATTGAAATTAGACTGCACTCGAAACAAATTTAATACCAAATAAAATGAGCAAGAAGATATATAACTGAAGAAATTCTTTTTAATGCTTTTCAGGTTGTTATCTTATGATAAACTGAAGTATCAAACAGACATATGTGAATGCTTTAAAGACATGAATGAAAATAACATAATTGATAAAGTTGAGAAAATTATTTACTTTGATGTGAAAACCTTTGCTAGGTTAAGTAATTTCTCATAAGTTAAAACACGGAACTGAAAAACAAAAAATTATTCAGGCAAACATCAAGAAACTTAATTGAAATTACAAACTTTAGCATCTCATTATTGCATTGTTTAATGTTAATTTTCAAAATAAAGGAAAAAATCAAGAAAGAAAGATGTATATCTTAAATTAACTTAAAGTTGACCAGATTAGATCAAGATGAACACCATGTGAAATCACTTACGCGTAGTTAGATTAAAGCTACAACTTAAATCATGTAATTGTTGTCCAGTATTTACAGGCTCGTTATTTTTTATGGTACATTAGTCACAACTTCTAAGAGAGTATGAATGATTATATAGATAGAACGATATAGCAAGAAAATTTTAGAGCTTACTAATGGTAAATGGAAAAAATATCAAGCCCATGGGACCCAAAGTATCAAAAGGCTAAAAAACACAATACAAACAATCAAACTCCAAACCAAGAGAGAATCAAGAGAATCTTCTAGTTAGTGCCCACAGCACTAGAACGAAAACTAATAACATCTCTCATAAAAGAACCTAAATCATAAGGCTCAAGTTGTAGTAAAGAATACAAAGTCTCAACAACAATCTTATAAGACACTCTAATCTCATTATACATCTAGTACAAGTAACAAACACATGCTCTTCAACCTCAACTTTTCTTCCATCACATAGCCTACAAATATGTTCATTCCTCTATTAATGTTCAACCAACATGCTTCCTTGCTGCCAAGACTATGAGATCCTATTCTATACCGACCAATAATATGACGTGAAAATGCAGAAATCTCCACAAGATAATATCTTTGTTCGCAATAAACAAGCATAGAGTTCACATGAAGTCAATAAAACTCCATTTTAGTGCCCGTCTGTTTCAAATAATGCTAAGGAATTCCTCCTTGATAGGCTTGTGAAATGCCATAGGTTGCAAATTCCAATGGAGTTACGTCGCATTCCACCTCAAAGACTAAGTCATCACATCTACAAACCATCCCTTGGGACGTGTGGCACACAAAGCTTCAAGAGTAAGTCTAGAAGCATCAAGAGATCTCACTCTTTTGACGTAAGTGATAGTCAAGAAGAGAGCTTCAACCTCAAGAGTTAGACAACATGTTTCCGCAAACAGAATAGCATATGAAGTTTGGGTACTCACACCCAATTCTTCTTGTAAGAAGATCTTTTGCACCCTCTCCAAACGTTGCCAACTTGTCTTCTTACAACTAGTACCCCACACTTGTGTTCCATATAAGATAACAGGAAACACTAAACTCCTCAATAAGAATTTTCTAAGACTCCAAGACACTAGATGAGCTCCGGTTCATCTATTTAGCAATGAATATAAAGCTTTGAAACCAGCTTCTACCCTTTTTTGTACACAAAGTGCCCAACTATAATATAGGAGAAATTATTGCCTAAATATTTATAACTCTTCACTTGTTCCAACTCTAATACTTTGTAAGATAAAAAAAACTTGGATCTAGTGTCCACAAGAATGACTTTTGACTCCTCCAAATTGAACTCCATCTGATTCTAAGTACAAAAGCTAGTCAAAGTGTCAAGGTTTTTTTGTAAACTAATGACATCACGTGCTCGTAATATGATATCATTTGCATACAAAAGAGCTTTGGTAACAAAGCGTTCAAATTTGACACCTTCACTTTCACAATCCTCTAACTACCTTTCTATATCACCTATGAAAACTTCAAAAAAAGTAGCAGAGAGAGTAAAATCTTGAATGACTCCAATGGTACTCAAAATCTTTTCAATTTGAGATTTGTTGATCTTAGCCCAAACAGAGTGGTATAATGTGGCCACCGCTGCTAAGAGATTTGATGAAACTCCAATGATTTGCAATCTTTTTCAAAAAGCTCACGAGTTACTATGTCAAAAGCTTTCTTGAAATCAATGAAGTCACAAAACAAAGTTTTTCTATTAACCTTGGACTTCTCCTATGAAACACGCAAAATCAAGATATGATCTATAGTGTAAAATGTATGATCAAAACCAACTTGAAATCATGCTCTCTTCTGAAAAAATTTAACCTATGTGCTCAACTTTGACTTCATCAATTTGCCAAATAACCCGGAAAAAATACTACCCACCATGATAGTTCAATAGTTTGTTCTAGCTCCTAGATTTGTGAATAGAAACAATCTTCCGTAGAGACCAAGTTGAAGGAAACCCAAAATAGCAGCATACTCTAACATTTTAATGAGTATAGGTCCAATAACATCTCCTCCCCACTTGAGAAATTCAATCAAAATACCATACAAATTCTCACATTAATCATTCGTCAATTGTCTGAGTTGAGTACTCACTTCACTTTTAGTAAATAAGCTAGATTTTACTTCACAACGTGACATTGATGCAACATTGGAAAAATAAAAGCTTTTCAGCAAAAGAAACCAAAGACTTGAGATCAAGAATAGATTTGAAAGATGGAACTGCCAACCACCTCCAAAAAGATTTGGGATTTTCCAACAGCTCCTTTGTTAAACACTTTTGCTTCCGCCTCAAAAAAGCTCGTTTCTTAGACTTCACCAAATCTTTGTAAAGTCTTTTCATAATAAGCCAATTGTAGAGATTCAAGGATTTATCAACTGATCTCACGCTTGCAAGCTTGCAATCAAAGTAAAACCATCCATTCCAAGGAAAATCTCTAGCTCTCTTGTTCTTAAGTGTCAAAAAGAATTTAGAAGCCGAGATTTTGAGCAATTTGATTAGTTGCAAACTAGATTTATGTGGATCAAGGCTCCAAGTAATAAGAGTCAAAAGTTCTTGTAAATGTTAACAGTAAAGTTACTTCTTATTGAGATCTAAACAAAACTTGAAGACTTAGAAACATATTGATATGACTCAACATGATTGATTTTACCATTTGAAGCGAGAAGAGCAATGAATCATGTATAAATTCATGATTAACCCATGGTCCATTACTCTTAGAGCTTCAACTCTTTAGGAGGAAAAGGTTATGCAATGAAAAGGTTATCCGCACCTACTACGGTAGACGTGAGAAATGTCTCACTCATCCGGGTTCCATAGGAGACTAGAGGAATGATCAAAGTCATCTAGGTAGACCAGTGGCGGCTAGTCTACCCAGTTCTGCGGTAGTACGAAAGACTTTCAAGACTTATTCTAAAACTCGTGAAACTATGAATGAAACGCTCGTGAGGCCGCCAAGACAATACTTTGTAAATGATAGACACAGTTTTGACCTTTAGGAGTTTAGTAAGATATGTTTAAAATTTTGCAAAACTTAAAAAGTTCCACTACTTATATTTCAAAACTACTAGTCATTGTATAATGAGTTTGAGAGTTGTAGAGTTTAAAATTGTACAGTTTTTCGAACAAATTTTAATTCACCATGGAACCTTCAATTATCTTGAAATTGTGACTAAAAAACTTCATTAGTAAGTCTTCATCCATTCTAGAGTTACTTGACCTCCGTTTTAAAAGTGTAGAAATATTCACTGGACTTCAAATTTACATAGCACTGAGGCCTGATACGCTAGAGAGCTATGAATGGGACCAGAAGCAAAGGTAGTGCCAGACAAACCACGTGGCCAATGTAGCTGACAGGATAAGCCTGTTGTCTCCTGATCTCACATCCATCCAAGATTCCGAATGTAAGAAGTCCCTGTGACTGGACCCTTCTCTCCTCCGTGTACAGCTGCTGTGAACTTCATCAGATCCTTTCGATATCAAGGTCATGTCTCTACTTCCAGATTATCAATGCTCTAAAGTCGCCCGTTAGCTTAGCTGTAGATTTGTCCTTTCGCAGTGAGGTATCTATTTGCTCACAACCTGGAGAGCGCCGATTTTGTCCCCAGATGCCCATCTACATTGCCTGTTTCTCGAACCGACACTTTCATTGAAGTGATCTGCCTATTTCTACACGTCTCTCACGACGAGGCATTCAACATTCGAATCGCGTTGGATGTTCATGACGACTATCCCTGCAACGGGTACCCACGTCCAAACTGGTTAAGAATGTAGTCAGCGATGCAGAAATCTTCGTAACCATTTTGGAGGGATGACTTACACAGACCGCTGATCGCGAGAACATCCGTTTCACTAGACAATACAATACCACGCACGAATTGACAAGGTCAACAAAATCTATCTAGTCAGCAGAAGGTCTTATGTACCGGACTGATTTCTGAAAGTTTTTGCCAGCTGTCAGTGTCTTGCACATGTTGTATAACACGTGCTTAAGCTAAGTCCTCGTCATGCATTCAACGCACATGCTTCTTTCCATAAAATGTCATAGAAGACTGAGTTATCAATCGAGAATGTGTAATCATATGTGATTGGGTACTTGATGTAATTTGGGATCTCAAACCCTGGAATGTCTGCGTAGAAAGGACGTGCTCGAATGTAAAAGTGAATTATTATTTCGACTCACGACTCTAAAACAAATATACACTTTTAGCTGGGAATCAGTGGACGTTTTCTTCCTTTGGAGATGGACTTTGCGAAGAACTTCAAATCTGAGGAGTTTCTAAAATTTGCTTGTAATTCTGAGGTAGTGCGATTAGCCTGGTACTCAGTACAATACTTTGACTGATCCTCTACTTAAGTTTGAAGAGAGCGTCAGGTAGGCGAATATTCGGTCAGAGCACTAGGAGAGGTACTCTGTCCGGAGGTGTGTTCCTCGACTCGACTACAGTCTCGCTGTTGAAAGTTTCTGTAGTTGGCCGCAGTCAAATGTCTACCTATCGTCTGACTTTAGCTAGACAGTAGCTATGCACTTGGGCATTCCATCTACTTCATGTGAGAGTAACACTAGGGATCCTAGTCTCCACTTGCCCCAGTTCTTATCAAAGTGGTTTATTAGTTGTCAAGTGGAATATGTTGGCGACTTACTCTACTTGGTTTGGATGTGAGCGAAAACAGAGGTTAACGTTGGAGCAATATTTGCGGCTAGCTCAATGGGATTCTGAGAATGACGAGAGAACGATATCTCACAAGACTAGTTCTTATACTGACGTAAATTCTGTGTTTCAACTGCGCGCAGTTCATCATCACAGGAACTAATGCTTAACAAAAAAATGAAATCTCAGGGCGAGCGAGGAAAAAATTGGAAAAAGTCCAACCTGGAAAGACGACGATTTTCCTGGTGGTTACTATAGAGAGTATCCAGTTAATGCATTAAACCATTGCATAGTGTTTACATAGTCTTCATATATATATACACTCATCTATTCGTGTCCAAATAAGCCTATCATTGATAAACCCAGCTGTGGAGATCCAGAAATGCTGCACGATGTACAGGATGGAGACTCGTGGATTGAAATTAAGGGATCGTTAGATTTGAGCTGGACAATAATAAGTAACTCTCGAGTCACATCTGCGTTGCTAGGTTTGCGTGTACAGCGAGGTACTACAAAATCGACGAATCATCTATACTCTGTTCCTCTTGCTCAATCGCCACTGTTACGTTGTAAACATCAGCTTGACTAAATCAACTCCCTGCAAGCCATTCTGATATAATCTACACTCTGTTTTATGATTTCGTGTAGTCTGTGTTCTAATCTACTGCATGATGTAATTTCAAGAAGCTCAATAATTTAAAGAGTTCTGAGAGCTCTGAAACCGCTGTTTTTTGAGCACGCACAAGCTCGAGTGCTGCAATTCGAAACAGCACGCACCAAATCCGTAACAGCAATTTAAGTGCAGAGAACCATTTTGTAGCAGTGCAAAGTGAAAAGGCAGCTCCCGCTCAGTTCGTGAATCCAATATCAGGAACAAGTATTGCGGCACAAACCTTGTGCATTGAAATGCACAAGGTTTGACCTTCCTCAGATTATGGACAATGGGTCTTGGTCTCGGCACCGGGAACCACGTGTTCAACTAACTGTACAGAAGAATTGTGTATTCCATGTACAGAATCATATTGGTCTCCTTTGGTTGTCAGTCATGAAGCAATCTACAGGTATTGAAACATTCTCATACGAGTCTCTCCTGAACCGCTCTGAGTCAGTCGTATTACAGAGTTGTTGTACGAGGTCCTTCGACTGCCTCGTGGTTTCAAACTTACTGCAGGTTTGCGGCAGCCTACGCGTTCTGCGTCTGAGTCTCTGCTCGCCTGCTGCATGCATAGCTCTATCAGACAATATATATGGTTGTTTCAGCCTCCATGTCCACAACACACAAAGATCACATCGATCTATTGAGTTCAAAAGCCCGCAAGGAAGTTTTACAGATCAATAAATCTTGCGAATAGAGAGAACATTGGGCAGAGTGTAGTGACATTTCGAACGCAGATTCTGCTACTCCAAGTCTAGAGTATTAGGAGTAGAACGGAAGACCTGTGCATTTTCTTGGAGTACATATTGAGTTAGAACTTGTCTATTTTCCGAGATCATGGCGGACTACAACCAAATTTTTGGTGATGACGACTGTCCTCCATGGCTCACTGCAAGTCAAGAAACCAATGATCAAACAGACCATCTGCAGATCAGAATGCTATCGTGTGGTGTACTTGGTGCAACCGCATGCAAGGCAGCTGCGATGGAGACATTTGAGCCTGTGGTTATCCATACGATTCGTATGGATAACATGTTTGGATACCTCCGCTGTGGCTAGGACTCTCCACATACGATTTCGGAGTACCTGAGCAAAGGATGCACGATAGGAGTGGAGACAAGCACACCGGTCACAAAGCTTTCTTAAAATGAGTTTGCCTTAACTGCTGCACTGGACTCTCAAGGATCTGTGACTCTCCGCTCGGAGTTCAGAGCTGTAGCCATCGGAGGAGAAGTTCACATCAACGCATTCGAATCGAGGCGCAACTACAGGTCGGAAACTGGAAAGAAGTAAGACCATGATTTTCTCATGGCTTTGGAAAGCTGCTTGCACTTGTGCATTAGTCACACGTGGAACAGATATACAAACTGAGTGGAGTATCTTCAGCCTGTGAGCATTGGAGGATAACACAATCTTGCTGATCCATCAGGAACTCACAAAGAAACTCCGTCACTCTCTTCAAGATAGCAATTCTGTTCACGAAGTGAGGATCTGCAGCGCATGCTACTGAAGGAGCATAGGGATCGTGCACATTGTAATATTTGTGCTGCGCAAGACATAGAAGTGAGCAGAAGCGAGAGGCGTGCATGACGTTAAGCGTTGTTTCACACCATGCTCGACAGGGGCTTAGAAGTAGGGAAGTGACAGCTATCAGATTTCTCGGGCAGCAAACTACCCTCACCTTGAGCAGTCCGGCAGGTACGTCTAGCTGCCGAGCTGCTGCGCATTCCAGAACACACTTTATTACAGGCAATGTTTGGAAAATTGTGGACGTGAAACAATGTGTTTAATTTCGATTCTACACATCAAACCAAGATTACGACTTTGTAGACGTGAAACATGATCAATGATGTCGATTTTCAGACCCCACACAACATAGAAATTTTTGATATTCACGTGTGATTGTGCAACTTCTACAACTTTTCAGACAGGCAGAAGACAAGGTTTACGCAGAGGAATTCATGCTGTACATGTCAACGCTGTGGGTGTTGTGTTCATTGAGAGCTCATAATGAGTCCATAGACTGAGTTTATGAGATAGGTTGTACGGTCGGTACGTTTATCATCCAGATTTGAGCTCCTTCAATCTGTAACCAGATTTACGGAATAAACATAATGCATGGTAAACCTGATCGTATCACTCGAAATGCTCAACGATATGGTTTGAAGTTTAAACCATATCGTAGGCAAAAGCAATTTAAACTTAAAACTGCTTATGCCATTTCAGCGCTGATTTCTGGTTCCTCCTCACTAGATTTTCGATTGACCTCATAAATAGAAGCCACTTAACCATCGTTGGTTGAAAAGTTACTAATTCTGACAAGAAGAAAATACTCATCTAGGAGCAGAAATTAAGCTTCTCCTTGTTACGCGTGCAATTAGATGGACTTCATCAAAAAACGTTCAAACACACCTTACAGTCATGCTAATGAAGTAAAGCTTGACCTTACGTTATGTGGTTTCATACGGACTCAATATGGTGTTTATGATTTAGAGACATGTCAACATCTTTGCTAGTCTGCATCAACTTTGGTTTCGTGGAGCGTACGATAAGAACTGTGATGAAGATATTTTGGAAATAAAACATTTAGAAAATCAGTGCAAACAGTTTCGAAAATACGAAATTTAAAATCTATATATCTCTATATATATATATACATATGCATTCAAAAATTTGCATTTAGAGCAATCTGAATTTATTATTCAACTTATGTTGCATATTGTTATGATGAATAAAAAGAAATGCGCCGAACTGAATATATACATTGATCACATCAACACAATTTAAATGTATTATCTATATAAAATTAGTCTAAATATTCCAAATCATGTACTGACATTGAAAAAGTATTGTGGAAGCTAAAACATTGTTCCTTGGACTCGTTATTTGACTACATTTTTCTAAACCACGAAAAAGATTTACTCTGTTTTGTGTTATAATCTATCTGTCTATTGGCTCTAAATGTTTCATCAATAAGTAATCTACAGTCCCCATTTATTAAGCCATGGTTTGAACACGAGATTACATGCCAACTTTATTATATTCAAACATCATAACTCTGGGAGTATTATCAACTTATATCAAACAGTAATCACCCACACCAGCCATTTCGCATCATACATTTCTAACCTTTAAATACGTAATAAACCTACTAGCTTATTAAAAAATCAGCTAACATTTGTAAAGTCTTCTACTCACATTCTAAGTTAAACTTCTTTCTGCAAAAAAAACTTCAACAATGGGGGTTATTTACTGCTTCCTGCTTCTTTTTGCAGTAAATCTTGAAGTTGATTATCGTTGCATCATGTGCTCCGTTGATTTTTCAGTGGAAATTTCGGTTATATATTTTTAATTAGCTAGAAGTTAGAAAAAAACTATCTTATCACGATTTGAAATGTTGATCAAAGTGTTTTGACAATTTGAATCCAAATTTTTTTGGATTCAAATTGGAACGTAGAATTTTTTTAAGCATGAAAATTATAAAAAAACCCAAAATCATATGATTCGTACTCCAATTGAGTCAAATACAAGAACAAGTTCAACCAAAAATACGAGTTCAATTATCAAGTACAGTGTGGGGATCTTGTAAACACATGATTGTTACACACTTCAAAAGCGTTTTCAAGTTATAGTCTATAAATAACATTTTCAATTCATTTTATATGTTTCATGTGGTTGTGTAATAATTGCAACTAGAGCACAGGTGTAAACATATGAACAAAATGAATAGATTCTTTTTTCTCATAAGTTTAAGCTAATGACGCTGAAAGCATGCTACAAGTCTGGCAGTGTTTTTTACTTATTCATTCATTGCAAATACCATAAATCTAGAACATTAAACTACAATAAGATATGTGATGAATGTCAGCTCCTTCACATGCATCCAAAGTTACTAGGAAACCTTTAAAACCACCAAGGTCTGATAATTTTGGGTGAATATAATTGAAAACATGTATCCACAAATGTTTGATACTGATATAGTTTTCGCTCTTAAATAATAAATGTCCAAAATCCAAAACAAGTTTCTATCCCGAGAAAATATAAAAATAGTTTAGATAAGAATGTTTACATAGTTATCAGTATCAGGCTTCTCCATATTCCATGAATATGGATAAGATGAGATGAGAGTGATAGTGTGATGATTTTTGCCACGTGCTCAGGTGACCAACCTGATTCACCACTTGATACTTTGAAGGTTACTTAACGGGACCCCACAAAGTTGACTTTTGTCCTAATCTGGGACCCACACGGAATATGCTATGGAATAAGCTCATTGCAATTAGATTTTGTGTATGAAGACAACGTGATGAATATACAAATGATGTGATCCTTAGCAGTCCATACGAGAGGAAATGAAACCTGATGTATTTTCCTGAAACATAAAACAATGAGCTGTCCGTTGCATTGCTATTTCTAAGGACCTCTGTCGGCACTCATGTATACGGTTAAATAAGGTTCATGCAGTCTGTGCATCTCTATGACAATATGTTCAGACGAAGGTACCACACAAATTGGATTCTAATCCACAAACTATTCGAGTTCATTGGGGTCACCCTGGTGTGTTTGAATTCATTCGCTTTTGTCAGGTACTTCGCCTGTAGTTGTTTCTTCTGTTTCCTTTCCGCTGAGTAGAATGATATAGTCAGCCATTTGATGATAATTCCCCTCCGTAGCTTACTGCTACCCAAGAATCCAACGAGGCACCAACTTCTCTGACCAGGACACTTGCAAGTACGACACTTTCAGATGACGTTGTTACTTGTTATGAAATTGAACCCACTTGCAGGTAAACCGCCAGTACAGAGTCGCAGCCTTTTCCTCGTCTAGAATCTCAACTTCCCATCGTTGTTCCACGTTATATCCGGGGCAGAGGATGTGAAAAGCAGGACATGATGTCGATGATTTCCAGCCACAGACGCATCTTTTGTTTTGCCCCTCGATGGCTATCTGTTTGCCAGGAACGAGTCGTGTTCTGCGGCTAACATGACAGATTTCGGCGACAGAGGCGTCGTATGTTTTGCCCCGCGATGGCTATCTATTTGCCAGGAACGAGTCGTGTTCTGCAGCTAATATGACAGATTTCAGCCACAGAGGCGTCGTCTGTTTTTCCCTGCGATGGCTATCTATTTGCCAGGAACGAGTCGTGTTCTGCAGCTAATATGACAGATTTCAGCCACAGAGGCGTCGTCTGTTTTTCCCTGCGATGGCTATCTATTTGCCAGGAACGAGTCGTATGCTGCAGCTAATGTGACAGATTTCAGACACAGAGGCGTCGTATGTTTTCCCCGCGATGCCTATTTATTTGCCAGGAACGAGTCGTGTGCTGCAGCTAATATGACAGCGTTCAGCCACAGAGGCGTCGTACGTTCTGCCCCGCGATGCCTATTTGTGTGCCAGGAACAAGTCGTGACTTGCAGCTGATATGACAGGTTTCTGACAGGACTTAAGAAACAATATGTAACTTCCCGTCACTGCTAAGTTACTATCGATTCCAAAACATGGACGTGAGCTTCAATTCCACTTCACGAGTGCTTCACGCTTTCGGAGAGATAGAGAAGTATACGTTGCTCTGAGAAAGTCTTCGTTGATCTGGTGCAATAGCAAGAGCACGCGCTTCAGATTACATTTCGTGCTGTATATTCTTCACTTAACCCTCGTGAAATGTGAAGTTAGAATTTCAGAACGCAGTCGTCAAGGCAAAGGGCATCGACTTCCACACTGATTTAGTTCATTAGCTTTCTGAGATTCCAGGGTATAATTCTTTTCGTACGCTGGCTAGGCCCGTGCAGTCCCTGAGTCTATTACAGGCTGTAATAGACTCAGTTATGGTCCTGCCAATCTAAGAAGTTGCTTGCAGAGACATGAAACATTTCTTCGTTTTATATAACGGGTGTTTACATTTAAACTTTCATACCTAAATTTTATAATTTCAGCCTATGTCCTTTGCATGCATCTCCATGTATTTTGCTTTTGACCTGTACGGCTAGAACCAAGCAAGAATATAAGAACGTCACCTAAAACTTCAAATATCTAGAAAGCTGTGAATATGAGTTGTTCCCGCTCCTTTTTCTGTCTTACTCGGTTTCATAAAGAAGCGAATCTGTGAAGCCGACAGACTAGTCGGAGGCCATTATTATATGAGCGTGGAATTTCGACGTATGAAAGGCAGCTTACGACCTTACAAGTTGCTGACAAGCGTCACAGCCGCGTCAGTAATGTCAACGAACGACCTCCGTACGCGCTCTAGTACTACGCGTTAGACGACCCATGGACTACAGCTCAACGAGCTCGATATCCCAGTTTGAGATTGAGAGTTTTCCAGCATGACTCTTCTTGGATTTTGCTGGAACACGCCTTGGACTTCTCCAGACAGTTCAGGACGCGTCCATCATTAGCAAAATCTACGACGCAAAGCAGGAGAAAACCCGTGCGCATTATCTGCTCAAAGACACTCGTTCGTGGTTATAAGAAGAGCCAGTGGATGCTTTCTTCGTCATTCGAAGCCTGACTCATGCACCGAATTGAGCGGCTATAATTTCTACCTGCACACTGAAATTCAGAACTCAAAAGTTGAACCCTGGATCACAGCCTTTGCTGAGAGCTTTTTAACTTCAGAATCCGCAAAATCTGTCCGTGCCCTGTTACAATCTTTATCTCATGGCGATCTCTCGTAGTGCGGTATGATACTACTGAACAGCTAGCTTTCTTGAGAATCAGCACTGCTAAATCCATGCTCTGAAGTGAAATTCCCTGACATTTTTGCTCTACTTTGAAAACCTTCAACCTTTCTTATGTGACTGATGGAATTCTTTGCACGTCTACAGGGCCGAAACATGCCATCATTCTTGTTCTCTGGCCATGCAAGAGTTTGGAACGTGAGCCCGAATGCTCTGTCTGATACTGGCCGGCAGGCAGAGAAGAAGACGCAGGAAAGCGCAACAAGAGACGAAAAGAACGGTGTCATCGAACTGAGGGTGCCATTATGTTGCGAGGACTGCGTCGAAAAGATTCACAGAAAGATGAAGGGTATGGATGGTAAGTGCCTAAACATCTTTGAAGATGTCACTTGTTGAATTCAGCAGAAGTTTCACATCTTACCTGTATTTGCTGGTGATTCACAGACATTTATACCGCTCCCCATGTGGACTTTCCTCTGATTTTTTGTTCCCCATTGTTTTGATAGGCGTCGACTGCGTGGAATGCGATCAAGAGAAACAGAAGGTCGTTGTAAGAGGTGACGCCAAACCTCAGGAAGTTTTGAGAAGGGTGAAGCAGGTTCTGAACCGGTCACAATTTTGGACAGAAAGAATCGTATGATTACGACTTTATATCACGATGGACGACCACCGTTTCAGACTCAAGGGAACTCGGACTCAGACCAATTTGAGATGTCACAGTCATGATATTCCTTGAGAAATTTCGGCGCAGTAGTTTGACTGCGTCATCTCAAAATAGTCTGAGCCGGCTTGTCTTTCAAATGGTGTTGTAAAGCTCTTTCGAAGTTGTGGACCTCCAGGTCCGCACCTTCGATTAATTATGTACAGAAACTTCAAGCCTGCTACAGCCTCTATCGATATGCACTTCATCCGAAAATCACACCAAGGCAGAAGTAGATCGGAAATCACTAGGTAGTAGAGAATCTCGTAGGAGCGGATTCCAGAAAATAAAGCTCGAATACTCAGAGGGCATTTCGAAGATCTTTCAGACGAAATCCTCACTTGTAATCCAAGATCTGGAGATTGAAATTTGAGAATTGGAAACCTTGATAAATGAATTCCGTAAAAATTAAACAGTGAATCATAAGAGATTACCCAATAGGAGTAGCATATTATTGCAAAGGTTTTTCCAAAAATGTTGGAAAATAAAGAGCGCCTTCACATGCTGAAATAAAGTCAATGTTACGATATTCTATAATTCTATTCCTTATCGATATTCATTCTATCGATTCCTTACGATAGAGTGAGTATATTCCGTAGATCCTCTAACAGTATTCAAATGTCAAATTAATGAAAGAGGTACGTGTGAATAATATATCAACGATTAGTTTATGCTCCCTAATGCATACATTAGTGTACTGCGCCCTATTCTCAAGAAATACCTTAGTTAAATTTGGATGATAGACTAATTATAGAAGTATGCAAAGGATCCGGTTTCAGTATCGTACTTTTGCCTATCTTTTGTAAATAGGCAAGATTATTGGGACGAATCTAGTGGATCTTGCTCAGGGGCATTTTGCGAAGCCTGAATTACAATAGAACGTTCCTTTCTCTTTATCGTTCAAAGATATCGTTTTTAGTCATCAACTACTTTTATGTAAGATTGAGCCCCAAAATGAGTGTAGTCTACAATTGACTGCTGAAAGCGTGGACAGCTGCAAAGCCTGCAGACCCCTCTCAGTACGCATTGTATGCACGCATACACAACAGATCGAGGTTCCATCTGTTGAGGATGGAATTTGTACTGGAATCACGTGACCATGTTCTGCAACGGAGGCAAGGCAGTATCCAAATCAGGCACAGTGGTTGCGGCGCTGGGACATGCTCTCCTCAGACTTGAATGACAGCTTGGATTCGGCACCATCAGCTTACCCCGTCGGCGAGTTGAACCTCGAACATCGGGTGTATCGACATGTAAATGTCAAAGCGTCCTATCGGTCAATCTGCAACCATAAAATGTCACGCAGCCCAGCCCAGTCACGAAGACTAACTGCTTTTCAACGGTTTGATACTTCGAGGTATTTTGACCTCGTAGGGAATTGCCTGGTTCCACCCCTCGGGCGAACAGCACGACTATTCCACTCTTCTGACTTTAGACATACCTGTAAACACCTTCACACGCTGTGTTCTCATCCCGCTAGCTTGGAATTTATTCGTCTGACGAATAAAAGCCCATGCATAATGTTCAGCGTCCATATGCTGTCGAAAATCTAACATTCATCTCAGATTCAGAATCACAAGCTTGTACACGTTCTCTATTTTCTTCGTATATCGAATTAGATTGTGCATATACGCGCCAGTTGCAGGTCAGACGACAGATTTGATTTCTTCAACTGTATATTATCCAAACACGTGAAAATTCAGAGTTCTGCGAAGTGTCATCGATATGGCTGACTACAATCATGTTCTCGGGGATGATGATTGCCCCCCGTGGCTCACCGCTATGCAAGAAGTTGCTGGAGAGCCAGCCCAGTTCATCATATCAATCGCCAATGGGATACAAACAGGCGACTATGTCATCTACGCTCTGAAAATGAAGATTCTAGCAGCCATATCACCTCCGAAGTGGCAAGGCCTTTTCATTGAATAGAGTATCCATCATATGGATACTCTATATTTGTGCAACTCGGCCGGATCGAACGAAACTGAAGACTTTTTGTACTGTCGTGTGTAGATCCACAAGCTCAACGTGACTTCCCAAAGATGCTGCGTACAATTGCAGGGAAGTTTTCGCACCAAGTCACCCAGATTCAGAAGTGACATATTCAGAAAGCCACCTTCGAGCATAGAACTGGACAGAGCTCAAGAATGTTAGAGTGCATGAATGCAATTGTGTACTGACTGCCTTGCCCGAGAAATATGTAAGATCTTACAACTGCGGCAGCCACGCCCTACTAGTACAGGATCATTGAAGAAAACTATATTTCCTCACTAATTTTGAGAAGCGATGTTCTTAGAAGTGAAACTTGTAGTCTGTGTTCATGTGCTAAGTCACATGATGTAGCAATATGGTGTTATATGATATACTAACTTCCAAGTGTAGGGCGCTGTGTGGTCTAGTTGCATTCAATTCCTAGGAACAGTGGTAGTATAACTACGTCCGGGTATGTTCAAGAACAGCGTTTTTATATGGATGTGGGCCTACATATCTCGTAAGCAGACGAAGGGGCCAACCGGGAAGTTTCCAATGTCAGTTTTTCCAATGGAAGAGCAAGTAGTTTCTCATTCACAACATCGTGTGGGTTACAAGTGATGCCTTTCACCCACTGTGTAATTACAAGTACAATTGTGGTACCCCACTTTTGGTAATTTTGAGGAAATTAAAACATTTTTGGAAAATTGTACCCTGGCAGCAATGTAAATAGCCTTCGGTGCATTAAAACAGAGTGAATTTGGAAGATCGCGGAGATTCTCGAGGGATCTCGTAGGATCTAGGAGTTGGGTACAGCAGTAAGGACGGGCACCACCCTCCCTGCGAGCTCTGCAGTTAGGATCCCTACGGCGCAAGGCGTAAAACCCGCCTTCGGAGCTGCGTCCGCGGCGGTAGGGAAATCCTTCATATTTAGGTCAACCCCCGGACGCCTTGACCTAGCTAGGGTCTCGTTGGAAAGAGCTCGACGCACTGATTCCAACGAGCCCAAGAACGCCAACAGCGGATAAGGACTCCGGGAGTTATGAAGGTTGTAAGATACTCAACTCTTCGCCTGCGCACAGGCGGAGAAGTTTTGTCCTATGCGCGGATGAAGGAAGTTCGCCTGTGCACAGGCGAAATAGGGTTTGAGGTAGGCGCGAAGTTCGCCTGCGCACAGGCCTCCGCCTGTGCACAGGCGCTTCGGCGTCGGCGGGAAATCTGCCTTGGGCCCTAGAAATGCGCCTTGTGAGGTAGAAATTGTATGGCGCCTTCTGCGCCAGCGCAGCGCCGCGGGCGAGCAAGGAGCCGCCAGAATAGTCAAATCCGTACGGACCGTACGGACGGGACGGATGGATGCGCTCTTGGACGGACGGAGTTGCGGCGGCGGAAGCGCCGACGAAGAGACAAGGAACGGACAGTCTGGACGGAGACGGCTGACCGCGGTCAACGCCTTCCGCGCCAGCGCGTCGCCGCGGACGGAATTCGCCTGCGCCCAGGCGAGCGCCTGTGCACAGGAGGATGAAGTTCCGCGCCGGCGGATTCTCCGCCGGCGCGTCTGCCATCGCGCAGGCGGGAGTTGAACTTTTGTCCGACATGCGGACACACGCGTCGAGGCAGAAGGGGATTGGCTGAGGAGCGGTACGAACGAGTGTACCGCGCAAGGCGGAAAACTCGCCTTCGGCGCTGCGCACCCATGTCCGCGATGTAGTACGCTCGCGGAGTTCAAATCCGCCAATTCGAACGTGAGAGTTTAATCGGCGACGGCGGAGCGTGAAGCCGCGCGTGAGAGCGGAGACCGTTTCAGCGTAGAGCCGGCGCAGCCATCAATTGAGACGTCCTCCACGAGCAAGAGCCGACCATGACCTTCGACCGGGCGGCGGAGAGCGTCCCATTCTTGAATTCGCGATTCCATTCTCTT
Organism: Marchantia polymorpha subsp. ruderalis; assembly: GCA_037833965.1. Classification (NCBI taxonomy): domain Eukaryota; kingdom Viridiplantae; phylum Streptophyta; class Marchantiopsida; order Marchantiales; family Marchantiaceae; genus Marchantia; species Marchantia polymorpha. The sequence continues at coordinate 2,286,282 of AP031352.1, read as the reverse complement.
GTGCGAGCTGCGCGCGTCCATCTGCTGGCTGCTAAGCATTCTCGACATCGCCGCGCAGAGGATTTCTTGGTGATTGAGGGAGAAGTGAGTGCGCGTGATTTGGAATTGAGGGCGATTAGAGTTTGCCGAGGAACAAAGGAGCTCGAGCGGAGCGGAAGTAGAATGAGCGGGCGGGCGAACTCCAAGAACGCAATGACGAGACCGGGCCGATTGCGGATGCTGCCGCTCCGTCTACCACAGAACGGGCTGCGCGCTTGTAATAACCCACCAAAGGCTAAAACTGCAGTATGGTGGTAAAAAGATCGAACCCACAGGGACAGAGGCAACACACAGAGTAAAAGTGTCACGTTTAACAGACTTTTGTAGAGTTTGAATTCTAGGCAACTGTCACTCCCAGAAATACTGCAGTGCTCGACTTGGAGGCTCGACTCGGAGGAGGATCTCAACTCGGAGGATGCTCGGAGGATGCACGGTACAGCGTGGTCACTCAACACACACACACACACACACCTGAAACTGGCAAAAAGCACAACTCGGAGGTCGGTCAGGACCTCCGCTTCGGATTTCAGGAGGAAAGTGTCTCACAAGTTCACTCAGAGGTTCTGCAGGTAGTGCCTCCCACTCCGGCTTTTACTGCCCTTCCGCCAGGAACTAGCGGGGGTACCCGGACTGGACTTCCCACTTCGGAACGAAGCCTCTACATACGCCGTGGACGTCACCCTCGACTATCACACCGAACGCAGGGAGTGCAAACCCGACTGAGAACTTACTGAAAACACGATCCAGTAACACACACACAACCTGAATTACAAACCAAGGTTTACACGAAGTAACGAAACTTCACATTGGCATTCAGGGGAAGCTTCCTGTAGGAGTACAATCAGGATATGTCACTCGAAGGAGTAAGGGGGAACTGTTCAAGTATCTAACTCGCAGCCGGCTCTGAGCATCAGAAATCACCCGCAGGTGCAGATCCGCACTACTCAAGTCTCTAACCGGGTACTAGCTCTGAACATTCAGCCGAAGACCTTCAACTACAACATACGGTAACTTCGCTATGCTGCAGCTTCTCTACGTGGTGCCAGGACCAAAATGCACAAACACGCTAAGAAAGTGAGTTCCTGATCTGCACTTCCGAAACTGGAAGAGTCCCAAGGCAAAACGCCTTGATCTACTTTATACCCTCAAAAGATCCTAACTAGCACTACGCTATCCTATCTACCACTCGCAGCATCTGCGCGAAACCAAACTACTCTACTGCACTCAGCAGATCCGGTGCTGCGCCTCCTGCGCGCCGGACTGCTCCGCTTACTGTCTCTACCTTGCCAGTCTTCCGACCGGCTGCGCAACCCCAGGCGTCGGAGCGCTGTGGTGACTTCCGACTGCAAGTGCGCCATAGTGTCGCGCGCACCCGACAAGAAGGTTTCTAATTTTCTTGCCACTCGCCGCCGACTCCGACTGTCACCCTCCGTCAATGCCGCCGCCCGAAGCTCGAACTCCCTGAGTGTGATCCTCTCTTGAGCTGCCACCTCCCAATGGGCGTATCCTTTTAGACAACGAGTCACCTGTGCCGCCAACTCTCCTCGCGCCCTGCAGCTGCTCTCCACCTCTGCCAGCTGCATTTCTAATTCCGCACGTTGTGCCCTCAAATCCGAGCACTCGGATTGCAAGTTGCGCAACATCTCCTCATCCTCCTTGCGGGCTCTTTGACTTTCTTCTAAGGCGCGCGTCTGGCGCGCAAGCTCGGCTGCTAGGACTTGGTTCTGTCTCCGCTCCTCCTGCAATTCCGACTCGATCTTTGCCCGTATTAGCTCGGCATCCGCCTGACTTTTCGTCGCCGCATCCTCCTTCTGCTGCTGCAAGGCTTGGTATAGCTTCTGGGTGACCGCCAGGTGTTGTCGGAGGGCGGTGTTCCTATCCACATATACTTGGCAACTAGAGGCCCACTTTGCCACCTTGCTCCTCGTCCTTCGCCTGATAGTCTCCACATAAGACTGCGGTTTTAAAGCACTTGCGTATTTGGATGTCTTGCGATCCAGATATCGCAGGAGTGGAACTATCTGTTCGCACAGCACCCCTGTTGGCATTTTCTGCACCGAATCCGCTTCCTGCTCTTCCGAGCTCGTCTCATCCTCAGTCTCGAGGATTTCAGTCGCCACCGAATCCCTCGGCGACTCCCTGGAACTGTGGCGCGCAGCAGCTTCCGCTGCGAATGCTGCTCCACTGCCTGCTAAAATATCCAGGGCAGTGGGAGATCCCACTGCTTGAGCCCCTGTTCCGGCTCGATCTTCGGTTTCTGAAGGGGTCGACGCCGCAGTGACTTTTGTCACTCTTGAACCGCCCGCTTCTGCTGCCTGTCCTTCCGGCGCAATCTGCGCGGAAGGTGTCCTTGCTGAAGGTGCTTCCGCCGAAGGCGTCCGCACACTGGTCGTTGGCCCCATCCGTCTCGCAGTCGGCGAATCCGGCTGACTCTCTGTTGTCCGACTCGCAGTCGGCCGACCAGCAGTTGTCCGACTGGGAGTCGGATACACCCTGCGCGTCTTGACTCCACTTGGCCTGCTTGCTAGTGGCGTTCTCCCAGAAGTGCCTTCCGCCGAAGACGACCCTCTGAGGATTGTTGGCTCGTCAGCCAAACTCTCTTCTGCTTCCGGCCTGCTGTCCGGTTCAACGCGCCGTTCAGTTGGCCTTCCTTCCGCTTGTCGGCCTTCAGTCATCCGACTCGCAGTCGGCCGACTGTCAGTCCGTCCATCTCCTCCCGAAGGCCGTGGTGCCTTCTGTGCAGAGGTATCTGCCGTCTTCCCTAGAATCTGAGCAATTATCTCTTCCTGTGTGAGATTCCGCCGGGTCGGAGTTCGCCCGGTCTCCTCAGTACCAGTTGGCATTTTGCGTGCCCTCTGTTTTGGTCGACTGTGAGGGTCGGGGGTGGGCCGACCACGAGTCGGCGCAGCTGGCACTTCCGGCTGCCTATCCTCAGGTCTCTCATCCCACTTCCGCTTTCGCGGAATGCGCTCACTTCGACGTTCTTCTGCTGCTCTTGCTGGAGCCGGAGCCGGAGGCGTACTGGCAGGTTCCTCGTCCGGATCCGTGTCTACTTCGGCCTCCCTCGAATATCTACCTGGATAGTTCCGGGTCAGCTGTGGAAACCGTGTTTTCTCAGCATTTGTCAAACATCCCATCGCCCGATAAAACACGATTAAGTAAGGCGATAGATGATTGAGGGTTCCTCCCTTCTCTTCTTGCGCATGTTGGCGCGTCACCTTCCACAGGAGCCGTGCCCAATGCACTGGAGCTCCTGACAACACTAGCTCCACAAACTCTACCTGCCAACCATGCATGTAAGCGGTCTTGGTCGGCTACAATATCTGCAACAATGCAGTCGCGACATTTCTCCGCAATCGATCTTTGTAATCCCGTGTCCGGAAACCGTTCTTGGGATGCCTGGCAACTTTGAAGAGTTCGTTGTAAGAGACTTCTTCCTCCTGGGACACCTTCACGCTATCGGCCTCGAAGAGGAGATCCCCTTCCTCGCCGGCACACCGGCCCAACACCTGCGCCCAGTTGCAAATGTCCCATCTCTCTGGGTGTGGGCGGAATCCGCGAGAGGGCTTGTGTCTCTCCTGCAGATACTCGCGCACCATCTCCGGACATGTCCAGTTCCACCCCCATAGGAGAAAATCGAGCTTCAGCCTCAGCAGCACATCTTGAAATGCGCGTAGACCGATCTGCGGCACCCTGAGTGGAGACACTCGCAGCTGGGGAACCTTCGACATTGCGTTGCCTGCACACACAAACGTTCTCCCTTTCGCTCACTCTCTCACAATCGCCACTGCGCGTCTGCCGCTCAAGCTCTGACTGCTCACTCTCTCTGCGCTCAAGCTCAAGATCGCTACTCGCAATTCTTTCAAGGTCCGCCAAGATCCTTGCGCAACTCGTCTCCGCACTCTCTACTCTCACTGCAGGTCGCTCCGCCCTTGCGCGTAATCTTGGAAACTGGAAATCGCAAAGTCAAGAATGAGAGACTGAGACTGGAGCGCAGTCTTTTCTTCTCCGATTTCAAGAACGTCCAACGTTCTTACTGGTTACAACGTACGCAGCCGGCTATACGGCTTAACGGTTCGCCCTTTGCATGCGCGAATTCACGTCTCCACACTACGCGCATTCGCATGCTTAAACGTTGAATTCTCCCGCCGCCGCCCCCTTCCGGACTCGAGTCCGCTGCAGGGTATACGTCGGCCATGTTGTCTTTTCCTAACCCGTCCCTCACCGGAGGCGTGTCGCCGCTGGTGCGTTCATTATCCGTCGGCGCCTTGCTGGAGGCGCACATCCAGTCGGAGCGAATTACGCCGGCGCGCAGTCGTACCGCCTATTTTGTCCTTTATGCCTCGTCCGTTGCTGCTGGCGCATATCCGCCAGCGCAACTCATGCCAGCGCATCCGGCCGTCAGCGCCACGTCGGAGGCGTACATCCGACCGGCGCTTTCCTTCCATGAACAGCCGCCAAAGGCGCTTCCGACTCTGAGTTGGTTTCCTCCTATGAGCGCGTGATTCCGCCGAAGGCGCATCGCCGAGGGCGTACGGGAATCCTTTCCGGCTGTGAACCCTAGCGCGAACGGCGCATGTCCGGCTACGAGTTTTCCGACGCTCATAACTTCTCCATTCCTGATCCATCTCCGACGCTCTTGGGCTCGTTAGAACGAGCGTCCCGAGCTCTTTCTAATGCGACTTCAACCAACTGGATCTACCGTGTATCCCGATTGTTATGAAGGTTTCCCCTTTCCGCGCTAGCGGCGCTTCGCCGAAGGCGCACTCATGGTCGGACGCCTTTAGAGGTCCGGGCCCTTCTCCTGACGTCTTTAGCAAAACCTCCTCCTGAGGTGTCTGCGCCGGAAGCGTAGCTTCCTTATACGCTGGAGGCGCGTGAGTAGAGACACCTCAGAAAAGGAGCTTTTGCCGAAGGCGCCGAAGACATTGGTGTTGGTACATCCGACTACGTGATTCTTTGTGTCCTCGTGACGATCTCATCAATCCACTCTATTTAACGTACCCTTTTCTAACTACAAACACTGCTTCGGTACTAGTTTTCTAAAATTGTTTAAAGTCTGCAAAAAAAACAAAAAGTGTGTTACCACAGCGCTTTCGAGGAGCGCTTGATAGCAAGAAAGCTCGATTTCTTGCTATGGGGATGGAACTACATCTGTGCGGATATGGTGCGCGAGTGGCTAGAGCCACAGGGACCACCCTCGCGCGGATTGCGTCCGCATGTCGATCGGTGGACAGTCCAAGATTGGGCGCAGGCATTGGGAAGATGTGCCGGCATGCTAGGGCATCTCCTCTTCGATAGTGAGAGCATCAAGGTGACCAAGCAGGAAGAGGCGCAATTTGTGGAGCTGTTCAAGACCGGGAGGTCTACCAAGAATGGGTACAAGACCCGCGATTACAAGGATCGATTCCGCCGGACTTTGTCCGCGGCGCTGATGCAATTACTGCAGCCACACCGCGCCTGCTACGTCACATTGTGGCAGGTCTCTTTTGTGGAGTGCGTCATCGAGGGAACTCCAATTCACTGGGCGAGCATCCTGCACAGGGTGATGCGACAGCACGCTTTTGAGGAGAAGGGGGGAACTCTAAACCATCTCTCTCCTTTCCTCATCAATTTTTATCGACAGCGGAATTGTTTGACAGCGGCAGAGCTTGCGCGTTTTCCGCCGTTGTCCGTCGACCATCCCGGGAAGTATGTGCGGGAGAATGAGGTCGACATTGACGTAGAGGAGTCACCGACTTCTACTCCGTCAAGGCGGAGGGACGAAGGGAGGAACACTCCTGCAGCACGAGCGCCGCGGAAGCGGCGATGGAGAGAGGAGTCCGAAGAGGAGCAGCATCAAGAACCCTCTGCTCCCATTCGACCGCGGCCGTTGTACGAGTCATACAGCCGGCCGAAGCAAAAGGCACGCAGACTGGTGTTACCAGCCAACAGCGCGGACACGGCGACGATTGCGACGGAGAAAGGAAGTGCGTCGCCAGAGAAGAATGAGGAAGCGCGGACGTCCGCAGGAGCAACGGACCACGCTGCAGCCTCGACGGGCGAGAGGCCGCCTACGGGCCAAGGGCCTCCGGAGTTACCACGTGCGTTGCGGATAGGTGTTCCGTTTGCGCACAGGCGAGACTCCGCGGACAGACGATCACAAGCGGACGTAGACGTACGCCTACGCGTGGGAAGAGGCAGTCCGCCTGTGCACAGGTCACCTCCACACGTGCCGCCTGTGCACAGGCAGGAATCACCCCCGTTCCAACGTAGGAAGGGGAAGGAGCCGGCGGAAGAGCCGCCTACGAGACACCGGCCTTCGGGGCCAGACCCTCCGGCGCACAACGCGCCGCGATTTGCGCCTTCGGCGCCAGGGCCTTCGAGCCGAGGAGATACGAGCAGGAAGCGGGCGGAGGCCGCACCATCGGCGGGTAATCCGCCGGTAGATGCGCCTTCGGCGGTAGGGCCTTAGGGCCAAGGGACATCGGGCGAGCGGCCCCCGGCCATGTCGCCTTTGGCGATGGACGTCCGCGGCGCTACGCCTGCGGCGGACAAGGCGCCGGCATTTGCGCCTGCGCACAGGCCATGCACCGCCCCCGCGGACCGATCAAGGGAGCAGCAACAGGCGGAGGAGCGGAGTGACTGTCCGCGGGATGAAATTTCGGTGCGCGATGCGCAATCAAACCCCGCGCAGCCACCCTCCGCTCGATCGCCTTCGGCGGCGGACGTCGGCGGCAGAGAGGATACGGTAGACGACCAACAAGCGGGCGGCGGGGATGCAGCACGGGCACATTCGCCTACCGCCTTAGACATTTTGGCGAAGAGCAGCGAGGCTGCAGCCGTGCCTTCGCAGGCAGCACACGTCGACGACGTGCAGCTCCACTCGGGTCAGTCGCCGACGCAATCAATGGCGACTGAAATTCTCCACTCGGATGATGACGACGGAGGCTCCACCGAAGAAATGTCAGGAGCAGGGGACACCGAGGAGGAGGAGGAGGAAATTGTTGGAGCGCCGGCGGCGGCGCTCTCTGAGCAGGTGATTCCGTTGCTGAGGTACTTGGATCGCAAAGTCGATAAATACGCCGACCCACTTCAGCCGGGATCTTACATCGAGTTAGTGCGTAGGCGGACTAGCACTAAAGTCCACACCAACAAGCTACTAGCTAGAGTGGACCAGGAGTTGAGGGAATTGAAGGAGAAGCATGAATGCTTGTGGGGTCAGTATAAACTCAATCAGAAATTCTACAAGTACTCCGAGAAGGTGAGGGATGGGAAACTGGAAGAGCTCACCAAGGAGCAGGTGAAGGTCACAGAAGCACTAATTTCTGAGCAGGCCCAAAATCGGATTTTGTCAGAGGAGCTCGTGCGACAGACGCGGTTGTTAGAACAGTGTCAGCTCGCACGACAGGCGGATGAGGATGTAATCCGCAGGCTACAGTCAGAGTGTGGCGAATTGAGAGCGCAACGTGCTGAGGCCGAATCGCAATTAGTGGTAATTGAAGAGAATCGTATGAAGGAGGCAGATCGCACAAAGGTGGAGACGGCGAGGCGTGTCGCCCACTGTCTCAAGGGCTACGCCCACTGGGAAGTGGCGGCGCAGGAGAAACTCACACTGCGTGAGTTTGAACTTCGCGCGGCCGGGTTGTTGTCAGGCGACAGCAGGAGTCGGCGGAAGGTGGCAAAGAAGCTCGACGCTTTTCTGTCGAAGGCGCGGGATACCATGTCCGCCCTCGAAGTGGAGGTGTCCGCGGCGTTGCAGCGATTGGGACTGCGCAGTCGAGCGGAAGACTGGCAGGGTAGGGAGTTAGTGCGCGGCAGTCCGTCGCGCAGGAGACGTAGCACAGGTTCCGCGGAGTGTAGTGTAGCGTGGTTCCGTGCAGGCGTGTAGCGTAGTGCAGTGTAGTGCTAGTTAGGACTTAGAAGGTATAAAATAGTTCCAGGCGTTTTGCCTGGGGTTCTTTCCCAAATTCGGAAGTGCAGATCAGGAACTCATTTTCTCTGCGTGTTTTGTCCTTAAGTTCTGTCACCACGCATGAGGAGTTACAACTTAGCGTTCCGCATTTTGTAGCTGAAGGCCTTCGGCCGAATGTTCAGAGCTAGTACATTGGTTAGAGACTTGAGTAGTTCGGATCTGCACCTGCGGGTGACTGCCGATGCTCAGAGCCAGTGACTAGTTAGATACTTGAACAATTTCGCCCCTACACTTTCGAGTGTTTCTTTCTGATTGTACTCCTTTGGGATTTTTCCCCTGAATGCCAAAGTGAAGTTTTGTTACTTCGTGTAAGCCTTGGTTGTGAATTCAGGTTACGCTGCAGCAGGTGCCTTCAGGGTAACCCCTGTAGTATTTCTGGGAATGACAAGTGCCTGAGAATTCAAACTCTTCAATAAACTGTTATTGTGTTACTGGAATGTTTCTCAGTGACTCCTTCAGTGCGGACCTGTGTTCTCTGCGTGTTTTGTGAGTTGAGAGTGTTGTTCACCGCGTATGAGTGACTTCGATCCGAAGTAGGCCGTCCAAACCAGGTTTCCTACACTAGCAGCAAGCTAGTGGAAGTGTTGTAAAAGCCGGAGTTGGAAGTCACTACCCGCAGCTTCGCTGAGTGTACTCTTGAGAGACCTTCCCCCCTGAAATCTTGAGTAGAGGTCCTAACGGATCTCTGGGTTGTGTTTCTGTAGTTTCAGGTGTGTGTGTGGGTGTGTGTGTGTGTTACGCTGCACTGTGCGACCTCCGAGTGCGCTCCGAGTGGACACTTGCAGTATTTCTGGGAGTGACAGTCGCCTGAGAATTCAAACTCCTCAATAGTTTGTTAAACGTGACACTTTGTACCCTGTGTGTTCCTCTGTCCCTGTGGGTTCGACCTTTCTACCACTATATTGCAGTTTTAGCCTTTAGTGGGTTATTACAACAATATGGACGTTCACAACGACCCACACACAATCGTGAGATGCCATTAATGCGGGGATGGAACAGGCTCCTTACAGGAATTGAAATAGTTCCCCTATAATTAATGTGAGCTACTTCATGCCATGAACTAGTTACTGAAGAATAAATATCTAGAATATACGTTCCCAAATTACTTATAATTCACATAAGTCAAGAAAGTTCGTATGGCTCGTACATGATGATAAGACTGTATCTGTTCAAGATATATGATATCCAACTGATACTCACATTTACAACTTGTTCGTATGATATGACTGAGTTGCAGCAATTAACTAACACCACCACTGGCATGAGACGAGTGTACATGCCCATTTTCATACAATGCTCTTAAGGTCATTCTATCATTCGATGGACAACTTCTTAGCGCAAGTGAGTCCGTCTACCTAGTGCTCCATTTATCTGTAGGGAAGGTTTTCATATGAATATAATGAGAGAAAATTTCACGAAATGATTCATCATACATATCAAATATCTCAATCTCTCGTATATCGATTTGAGATTCATATAGGCACATCCTATACAGAACAAACGTGTATTCATGCAGTAGTACTACCTGTCAGGGAACTTTTCTAAGAATATAGTTATATAAGTAATGCGGTATGAAAAATAGAAATGACTTTTTTATATTCAGCAACTGATGCTGAACCCTAAAACCTAATGCGTAAACGCTGATCCGACAAGTAATTAAGACGAGAAACTAGTAGGGCGATCAGATGATGAGAAACTCATAGTACAAAAAGAAACAAGAATGCAGACAAATCACAGTACCATAGAAGATAAAGAGAGAGAAGTTGGAAATATTCGCGATTTTACTCCATTATGGACTGGATGTTATGGAAACTCAAAATTTAACCCTCCAATGGGTACTTCGAAATGCTCACTTGCACACCAAATTGCGAAGAATTCAAATTTCATTACACTACCTCGTCTAATTCATCAAAGAAAATCTGCGATGCTGCCTTGAAACGTCAATGAATTGTTTGAACCCCCCAACTTTTCTATCCAAATAATAACAGGACGTCGTCGGGCCATTCTCGATCACTGGTGGAGCACTACCTCAAGAATTGCACTTTTCTCAATTCTCACTTGTTCTAGATGTTTACCCTGCTGCGTTGGAGAAAATCTTTCGTCCCTCCGCATGTCTTAGTGTAGTTTTAGAAACACGACCTGAAAGATCGACCAGATGGCAATACTTCTACCGTAACATGAGCATTGAGTAGACAGGACCTGTAATATATCACCATCGAGCGAAGAAGTATCTCCAGTTACATCAAAACTGAGCCTTGGAATCGAGGGGACCTGAGATGACAACTCAGTATATTTTGCCAATGTCATCGAATTTTTGTTGGATATTCACGATCTAGAAATTTGGTACAGACAAGACAAGGGTGCCCTGCTGTATTCTTGGGATCACGAGATTGGATGTGTAGAGAAGTTAACTTCGAAATAAATTAGGGGAAAAGACAGATCAAGAGTGGATATTGAAAGTTTAATGATTCCTCGGATTAAGAACAAGGTTGTCCACTTGTGTGTATGACGATATGGCTTACGGTGACTACCATCTCTGGAGAGGAGGCTTTCGCTCTTGTGCTATTACTTTAGATGGATATCTGCGTTTAGATTAGAATTGACAGCCTTCTCGTTTTGCACTTTAAACTTTGGCTGTATATATACTGAAGCTGCAGTTTGGATTACAGCAGTATGTTTTTCTGCAGCTGAACGATCAAAGAAGCAAAAGGGCAAGCCTTGGAGGAGGTAGAGAGGAAGAAGGCGGAGTTGATCTTGTCTTTGGATTATCCCTTGCTAAGTGAGCCATCTGTTACGAACAATCAAGGCATAGAACGGTAGGTAAGTAGGACGTGAAGCCAAATAGACTGGAAGTCTCTTAAGGTTCCTACCGAATCTCTCTTCACATTCTCATTCCATTACTGTCGGCGAATTTGTGCTGTAAAGACACTTTCCAAGTAGTTGATCATGCTTGATGCTGAGAACTGCTTCAAAGTAAACGGTAATGCATGTGAACCCTTAGATGCAGTATTTTGAGGAGATCAATTGCATCTAGTCTAGATCATATCACGGCACAATTGGTCAAAATTATATATTCTGATCCAGCTGTATACCCAGGGTTCTACAGTGCCAGTCGCAACATTTACCAAATTTTCGGGACACAGAGTGCAGCTCTAACATGGGCCATCAAAGTTGACCATATTCTGCTTAAACACTGCGACGGAATTTTAACCGTGTTGAAGAACAGTACCTGTGGCTGGCTTGAATCAAATGTCAATCAAGTCAATAAGGTATTTGATGTCTGTAAAGGAGACAACTTTCTTTGCCGCTACATGTGTCAGGCTGCGCGATTTCAAACATGCAGTCTACACGCCTTCAAGCTCATGATCAAAGGATATAAATCATGTTGGAATCAGCTCTAAACACAAAGCAAATTCCAAGCAAGCACCAGCAAGTACTGAATTTCGATCCTTCAAAGATCCAACAATCACATTCTTGTTATCGTGGCTGGAGGCCCAAAAAAGAGTTTAAGGGGAAACTTTCCGAAAGCTCCAGCAAAGGATTTTGATCCCCTTATGGCTGATTATAATGATGTGTTGGGAGATGATGATTGTCCCCCGTGGCTAACCGCCACTCAAGAGACCGAATGTCACACAAACCAGCTGATGAGCAGCATGCTTCCAAATCAGGTGCTAACTGGTGATTATGTAAACGACTTTGTTCACAAACACTCTCCTGTTTATGCACTACCGCAAGGAACGCAAAAAGATAAAGCTCATTTTCTTGGCTAGACTCTTAAGGTTGTTGTCCTCAGACTCTTCTGGCACAATGCGAACTCATGATGCAAACGATCGTGGGCAGCTAGGTTCATCCAGATCAGCCCAGACGAGCATATGCTGCTTTTCGCTGCTGTCAGATATGAGGCTGACGAGTTACTTCTCCTTTACGAATTTGTCTATCCAAGTAAAGTCTGCAGGAGGTGCAACGATGGAGAGATGGAGCCACAGCCCATCAAACTTACTTCAGTGTATTGGAAGCTGCTCGCACAAGGCTTGGATTGTAATTCAAGTTTGCATGGGGACAAACGTGGGGATAACATGGACTGCGCAATCGACAACTTATTTGAGCCAGTTCCTGGTTTCTGGCGACTCATGCTCCTTAGATTTTATTCCATTCATTCATTTCTAGGAGACCAAAGGATAAGCGATTGCAGGTGCGCAATCGAAGCAAGGCCAGAGTAACTGTCGCAAAGGTAATACCGGATCGTACATGAAATACTAAGAGGTGTGTTAGTTGTGCTGATTTTTAGCCCTGACCTTTACGATAAAACTCTTCTCTGTCAGCTAAAAAGAAACAAACGGGAATACCATTGACTGCAGGCAGCAAAAAATAACTCCCAAACCGAAAGCTTAGAGCTGCGGATGCTCCCAACAAACCCTGAACGCACGATCCCAAATCTATGTGAATTGTACTGAACCTGAGACATGTGCTACTGTGATGATGTTCCTGACAGAAACCCTTTCGCTGGACAGGAGGTTTAGATGCTAAGGACAATGATCCCAGGAGTTGTATGTTTTGAACAAAAATTGTTAGAGGGAAAGAGAGTTAATCTGTGGACCTAAATATAACTTGTGTAACACTCTCCGGAGTATGTCAATATTTCAGAGAATCATTCACGTCATTGGTCACGAGAAATTCAAACAACTCAAAATCAAGTCCACTAATGTCATTTCAGGGCCGTTTCCTCTAGCATGCCCAACGTGAATATTGCTAAGTGACAGAGTGATCCCGCCATGTGCGACAATTTGGAAACCGTGGACTGCATCTCTAAACTTGACACTTACATGCGCTCGAAATGCTCGAAAAACTTATGTTTTATGCTCAAAAGCTCGTCTATCTACTGCTCGAAAGTGCAACAAACTTCATCTTCATCACAGTGGCACGTGTCCCAGGTTCAGTACAAGTCACAGATATTTTGGATCGTGAGTTCAGGGTTTGTTGGGACTTCAATGCATCTATATTAAAAATTTCCTTCTCTGTTTCTTCCCCGGCCTGTTATCCAGGTATAGACCATCCAGCTGTATACTGACCACTGGCTTCATCCTGTAGGAAGTGAAGTATAGATTGTACCGAACTTTGCTACCACAAGCGAATAGCCAATTTTTCCGTGTTCACAGAGAGAAAACCCTCCGAATTATGAAGGATTTGCCCGCTCAAGATTACTTTTGACTGGGAGAAAAGGCTGTTGGTGTGTCATTTTTCAGTTCGCTTATCTTCTGCTGTTATTTGCAATTCCCTATCTCATACCTCCTTTATCATCCTTCTCAAAATTTGAAATTGCATATATTGATTTTTTCCCCAGTCTTATCAATAACTTTGTCAGAAACTAAACTTATACCTGAAAAATCAAAACAGCTACAAGAATCAAATTTGGCTGAAGCATAAATTTAATTAATAATGAACCACCTTGCACCTATTGAATATCATATATGCATGTTTAGATGACAACAATATGTTTAAATAGATTGATCTACAAGCAAATACATATTTCGGTATTTGAGAGGATGAATCTCATGTTGACGGAAAAATTTTAGAAAATGTTCATATTTATAATAAATAGGTTTCGAAAGATATGGAGATAACGCCTGATATCGTGACTTTTCATTTTTATAGTTTAAATGTTTTACATCTAGTTTTGAATAAAAAATAAAGTATTTTTTTCAAGGACATCAAGTATTAGTTTCTAAGATATATATTTCATGAAATGATTGAACTTTTTCGATTGAGAAAAAGATAGCATATTGAAAGACTCATCGCAAGAAAACAAGCTATTTTTAAAAGACCTTTCAGTGAACTAGGAAAGAGCTCAAGCAATAATGATCATATGTTCCTGGAAAGGAAAAAATGATATGAAAAATGGATGCTTGTAGTGCACGTTAAGAGGAAAACAGATTCTTAAAGAATCATTTCTGTATAAAATTAGCTTTTGAATTTGCTGATGGATAGCCTTCAATCATAAAGACGGTAAAGAAAATTACTCGAATGTCGAGCTTACATCTGTATTTTAATGTTGGCATGTTGAATGTTTATTGATGTCCAGATTTTATTTTGTTGGCTTCAGATCACAACTTTTACATATAGATTACATTAAAATGTTAGCTTTTTAATAATCTACGCAGTAGCATTATCTGTTCAATTTGCATAGCCTTGTAAATCTGATTGTTGACGTCATCAAGAAAGAAAGTAATCTACATATCATGCAATTTTTGGATACTGATGTCAATAAGCATGGAAATATAAAGCGTTGTCTGAAGACTGTAAAATTATTTTATACCTAATTCCACAGGGTTTGTAAGCCAAAACGTTCAACAAATTATTCAAGATAATCAAGATTGAGAGGACTGTTCAAAGTATGGTTTTAGTAAATGAAGTGCCATTGTTGCACAATTAAATGTTGAAGTAATGAAGTATACTTTTATTTGAATAAGTCAGCATCAAAATGAGTCACAAGTGTATTCAAGAGATTGTAGGAAGTCTCAAAGTTGAAGGGGTTGATTTTACGACTTAAATCTAGATACATTTGTTTCAACAATGTATTCTGAAGACATGGTAATGCATTTCACTTCACAAAAAATAGATTATATACGGATGATCAGAATTATAGTCTCGCTTGAACATTGGAGTTTAGGAACTTGATTTGCAGCTAAACCTTTGTTTCCAGAGCTATTACTTATTGATATGAAAAGATCAAACCTACATCATTTTGAGGAATCCAGTATAGTCATGATTGAATAAAATAATTTGACCAAGAAGTAAGGAAAATTGTGGTTTATTCATGGTTTGTAACTAACCCATGAATAAGCCAAGAAAACAACCAATTAAATTTTAATGGTGCAATAACTGATCACATTTCTGCTGTATTTTGTTTGAATCTACAATCTGATCAGTTTGAGTTTGCATCAGAGAGTACAATTGATTACATCGTTATATTGATAGGAGAGTGTGCTTTGCCATAAGATGCGCGTGTGCGAAATGCAAGGAGAAAAATGCTGGGAGCATTTTTATATAAAAAAACAATGCCACTTATTGAGCAAGAGAAATCCGAGCAGGACAATTCTTATAACTAGCACCCCTGCCAGCTTCATCTTAACCTCCAACCAGAGTGCGGAATCACCTTCCAATTTCTAGGCCAAAGTTTAACACGTTGAGAATCAAATCGAATGATGTGATTTCTGGAAGCCATTTAAGGGCAGAACACGACGTCGTAGTTGGTTCCTGTGGGACAGTTGTACAGAGACGTCGCGCCGTCGTCGGGGTAGCTGTAGGACGAGGGGCACGCATTTTTGAACTGACGCGTGCCAGCTGAGCCTTGGACTCCTGCTGTTCCATCTCGGTTGACGCATGTCAAGGCACCGGTGGGGTGTTGGACGATGTAGTTGTTCGGCTGACAGAACCCTCTGCACATGGAAGGACCCCAGCTTTCGCAATTAGCCCTTGATACACCAAAGCTTGTATGATGTCGGATGTTAAATTCTCAGATGTATGATCCTCGTCGAGACTTTAAAGAGTCAAAAGTAAGCAGTCCTTCGTACCTGATGTCGTTGATGACACATTTAGGAGATCCACATCGCATGCCACCGGGGGTCGCTCCTCCTGCGATTTGAGTCGGTCGAATCTCCAAACCGATCGTGTACGCGTTCTGCAGTGAGAGAATAAATTATCATCAGAGCGCACTTTGAGCTCCTCCTGGCCAGTTGAGATACTCATTCACTGGAAAATAGGGCTTGAGGTGTGACGTTGGAGTTAGCTTCATCAATTAGAACTTAGAGCACTAATTCTTGTAGGTATAAGGGGGATCGAGCGCATACGATGTTGCTGAGGTCATAGTAGTCAGAGTTCGCAAATCCTCCCAGAGTGAATTCGGCGATGTTCGCCAGATTTCTGTCGGTGCATTGTCCTCCGACTGAGGGGAAAATAATTCCATCCGGCCAACTACAACTGGAGCCAAAGTTCATTGCCTGGCTACCTCCGGCTCCTACATTGTATCGACTGACGGGTCCACTTCCAGACTGAGCACAAGCTGTGACTGAATATGAGCAGCGGTTTCTGATAGTTATCACACAGCCTGCGTACAGAGAGCCACTCGTTTCACATCAGATACTGCAGGCAAGTGAAAGAGGTTCCAATTTAGCTACACAAAATCATGCGCACCTTGTATATCTCGCAGCATCTACTATAGCTAGGAGGGCTAAAGTAGTGGCTCGGCTCTCTCGTCTATTGAAATCATATCAGTAACAGTTCGATCATGACATTATATGTGTATTGCTGTTTTGCTGGTCGAATTATAAACAGTAGCAAGCATGTGTTACAAGAGAATGAAGATGCTAACAACAATCTTATGAACTTGCTCACCGGTGGCGAAATCTGCTGACAGCAGAACGAGGAGTAGAAACCCGACATGGAGAGCCTTAGGGTTAAGACCTGCCATGTTCTGTGGCGTAGAAGATCAGAATCCTGAAAGCCACAAGAGCTGAAATGCAAGCAGAAGCAAACTTCAGGTAGGAGAGTTTTTGTGGTAGCCAAGCTAGTACACTATTCTAATCCGGAAGAGTTCGCAGACATTTATAGCATCTGGATTTCAGGGGAAGACTCGCGTGAACGATAGGGCAAGTGACGGAACTCCACAATCTTCGCAAGCGTGGAAAACTGTTGATCAGGAAAGACAGGATTTGAGTCAAAGAAAGTCAAATAAAACTCGAAGTCAATATGTATGTAACCATGGAGGACCTTTTTGTACGGGAAGAAGAAGGATGCCGTATTCTCTAGAGTCATGCGTGGCTCAGTGCTGGACTTATTCATAAGATTACAGGATGAAATTTTCATAGATAACAGCCTATGTTAGCCTTCCATACTGTCCATTGGATGAGGAATTTGACTTTAAAGACTTCGCTCAGAGAGACTTCGACCTTCGAGTTTGTCACGCGTCTTATATTCATAAGGCATATCTGGAAATGAACACCTGGCTATTGTAATTTTATAAGACTAAAGCTCAAGATAAATGAACTACAAGCCCAACTGGAAACGGTAACACCTTGTATACAAATCGATTTTCCGTGATGCAAGGCAGAGCTACTCAAGATAGCCTGACCGTGTAAGTTATGACACCTCTATTTTCTGTGTTCAAGTATTTGCTAGGACGGCGAGTTGATGCATTGCACCAACCCACGCTTTCCCTGAGTTGTTTGAGCATCCGTTATAAGGTGTACTTTGTATCAATAAATATGGTACTCAAACTCTGTAACTGCACAAGAGTTGATAAGCGCGTTGATAACCTCATGGCATCAGATAGGTAAGCAGCTAAACTTTGAACTGAATTTGCTGAAGGACTTATCGAAAGTCCCTGAGCGTAATTGTTGAAAACTGCTGAGCTGAAAGAGATATCGTAAACGAGGACTTTCCAGAAGTCCTCGTTCACGACAAAATTGTTAGGAATACATTCTATCGAGCAGGGTTCACATCTTGGAAAGGAAACGGCTATCTAGCTTTAGGTCAATTGGTACTGCAGTTGTGGGCTGAAAGTAGATTTGACCACTTCGGCTACTTGGCTTGTATCTTTGAAAAGTATATTTCTCCCCAATCTGGATTTAGGGTTAACACAGAAAAAACTAGAGAATATGTAGTATACCTCATTGAATGATCATCATCGACCTAGATATGCAAAGCTCTTTTTCCGTCTTTGATCTTCCCAATTTATTGCTGTGATTTCGGTTTCAAACTTTTGTACTATGGCAGTATATCAACATGTCGGCGCCTAAGACATGTCAGAATCATTTAATGTATGCTTTAACAGCACAAAATGGTGTGCAAGCGATGACAGTTCTCGAAGCGGCAATAAGAGGAATTCAATTGTAGCTGGTTAGCTTCATTTGATTTGTATTTTTTACTTCACGTAGAGATCAACTTTCGAACTTTTCTTTCTTCTTATGGTCGGAAGGCCAGGATGATGATATACAAATTCCACTGTTACTGAGGTTACAATTTATTTAACCCGTGCGCATGCAAAGCAAGTGTTGTAGACTGCTTTCGAATTTGAATGGCAGAGACTCAAGATGAGGTAATGAATGACGAGAGTTCCAAAATGACAAGGACAAAATACAATTCAAATTCTAAATCATTAGTCTACTTAACTTATGTAGGCAAAATCTCATTCACATGCCAAATGCTACTTTCCCGAAGTTCTGCATGTTGTCGAGTCAAAAAAGACATTGGAGATATGTAGATTTTGAACAATCAATGGCATCCCGAAAAAAGGAGTGTCCTGTCCTGTTACAGTTAGGCCAGGACTTCTTTAAGCGAACGGAAGTCTCCGTCGTTGCCAGCTTCAGCTCCATTTCGGTCAAACGAACAAGATAAAGTAGATGACGTGGGTATCTCGAAGCTGCAACTTCCGGTGATGATCATGATTACCACATGCAAGTTCATTAAGGAATATCCTGTGGATCGACCCGACAATGGATGGAATAGTTGTGTGAACATGAAAACATCGCCCCATACAAAAGTGTGGAGACTCGAGACCGCTCAAAGAGTGATCGGACTCGGAAGCACCAATCAAACAGGAATCGCGATCCCCCGCCCTTGACCGGCAAGGAAAACAAAGGTTGGAAAACCGGGCATGGACACGATCGCGTAGACTTCAAGAGCAGGCGTCAAGTTTGGACACCCTTTACACGTACGTACTTACAGATTCCTTCCCCGCACAACAATCTGATACTTGTGCGATACACCTATTTCGTGAGAGGCCAATTTCCCTCGTTTGCATTTCCTCGGTCAAAGGGCCGTTGTCTCGCCAGGTACACACACGACTAATCCTGCCCATGTCTGAAAGTCTCCTCGCTGTTCCATATCGGAAGCATTTGGTCTGTCGTATGTCGGCAGACTCGGCTCCTCCACGCGAGGTTTTGCACATGTCTTGCAGACGTCCGACTCTCTGCAAAGTTTAGCTTTAAGGATGGAAAGAAACTTGTCGTTCTCTGCGTTGTAAGGCTGCCCAAGAGTCACTAGTTCAGGTCTCCCACTGAGCTCCGACCGTTTGGAGGATCGATATTTCCAATCGCGTGCAATCAAAAAATCTTGACATGGTGACTTCACTTGACTTGACTTAAATTCGAGAAGGCCGAAAGTCATCCATAAAGTGGATTGCTTCTATGAAGGTTCTTCAAATTCAATATGTTTTGCTTTTTTCAGATTTTCGTCGGACCAGTCCACGTCTTTCGACACCTGACTGCGTTTACTTTTGAAAACCTAGGTGATTGGAAGTGTTGTTGGCGTTTGTTCAGAGCATTGTAATCTGAGTTCTCCTGACATCATGGGGACACCTTTTCTAAGCTTTCTCCCAGCTGTCTTATGTGGAGGATAACCCTCTTTGTACACATGGAGTTCAGATGAGCCAGAAATGTGTATTTGACAGACAAAACAACTTCGTAATATTATGAAATATCTGTATCAATATGAATTGACTCGTGCAAAATTGATTAAATTCACCGAAACTTTTCCTTGAGGCCGCTATTGCCGGCTAGATAGAATTCGAATCCTGGTTCTTGATTATTACAATGAGGCAAGTTATCTTCTGAATGGGGTGCATGAAGGATCTTCGGAGACTAAGATATGAGACTGAAAGATATATACTTATTAAGCTACAACTTCCAGTTTTTTCGCGCATTTTTCTGCAGCGAGCTGAAACCTATCACTCTACGAGCCCCAATACTAACCAAAGACGTTAGAAGTCCATAAACTGTTCCGGACCATTGGAGTCCGAAAATGTCCTTTCTGGACATTTAGCCATCCACGTTCTGAAGGTTTGCCAATTGCCGTCGTCAGGAACAATCGGCGCGCACGAAAGCGGTAAGAATTCATGATATATTCTGCTTCTCCAGACTGTCTAAATCAGTTTTCGGCCTGAATATCGAGCATCTTCGATGTAGAAGCAAACCTTACGTTGCAATGCATTCCGTGGTGACAGCAGTAGAGAAATGGCGTTGTTTTGAACTCAGACACTCACCAAAAGCCACGTCGGTTGGTCAGGTCGATGACAATTTCTCTCAGGGCATGATGAGTTTACAATCCCCGTCTGCGCATCTGCTTCGGCTTGCAATTTCGATAAATTGAAGCGCATAACTATTTGGAGACAAAACAGAGTGTCGCCTGCAACCCCGCTCATGATGGTAACGGAATCGGGAGCTGGACTACTTCGACGGAAGAGCTTCAACGCCTGGTTCAGATCAACGTCAATTGAAATCTCGTAACTCTGCTAAAGCACCTTCTCGTTATGCTCGATCCGAATTCCTGAGGTACGCTCCCCTGAATTCCAATCACTTGAATGATTAGTCGCTCATAAATCGTCCGTTCCATGGTCATGTTTGGGTTATTTTCCTCACGTTGGCCGTTCAGTCCAGTCTCCAAATGTCGGCTGCTTGAAATCGGATCGGGACACTTTTGATACCCGATACCTATGGTCGAAATAAATTGAAGTACTCGTGAATCAACGCAAAATTTTCATTTTCGATCTATTTTTTATGAGAATCGCTATTGCATGTATAAAACTCTCAAAGAAACAGTTCAGCTTTGAGCATGTGTGATTCAATTATACATCGGCAGATCGCTGCCTGCGTCTGCGTTTGAGTCTGGGCTTAAGCCGCAGCGGGAGAAATGTAGTTTACGTAGATCATGATTTGTAATCTTACGTATCACGAACTTCTAATGCATGTGACACAATGTGATGGAGCTCCGCTCCGGGGGACAAGAGAGGCCGGGGTTCGAGCTTGCGAAGCCAAGAGCCAATAGAAAATCCGTTCGCCGGAAATCAAGCTCGGCGGTGCCACCAACGGCCAATAGGAAAAGCCCATCACCGCTCCCGTGCGGGCCCCGAGAGCTCGTAAGCTTCCGACCGCAGCTCGGCGACGTCGTAATTCGCGACGTTCCTCAGACAGGTACCGCGAAAGTCATCCCAGCGCCGGGCCTAATCGGAGTGTTCCGAGACGACTTCTACCAAACGTACCAATTCGGCGCAGAGCACGTCGCCGGATTCCAGTTCCGACGAGGGGACCAGATCCTGCGCACCGGCAGCTTCATCCCGATCATCTGGAGGTGGGTGTGCGACGGGACTGCTGAATTGTTCCTCCACTGGCCTAGCACCGGCACCGGCGACGAGACCCCCGCTTGGTACATGGTGGCCCAGAAACACATCGATGCTCCTGCCGGTGGCACGGAGCCCGGCACGACCTTCCAGGACCAGTGCCCGGTTCCGGTCAATCGAGAGTTCCACCCCTCGGACGGCGATTACATTATCCACCGGCAAAGCGCTCCCAGCACTGACCGGCCCTGGAGCAAGAGTTTCGAGTTGCGAAGCATCCCGCACGATTTCGACGAGCGTCGTCCTCCCGCTCTCTACGGGGCGGGAGATGTCGCGGTCCGGATCAGAGTCTCGCCGCCGCGGCTCGACGCCGGCGGGGATCAGTTCGCACCCATGCACGCTGACGGATATCTGTGCTTGGGAGGGGACCACCCGGTGGTCTACCGGTGGCGCTTCCTGGGCAGGGACCATCACATTTTCAGAGATTATGTCGAAAAGCTGAACGGCCTCCACCCGTCGCACCAGATCCGACGGAGCCCCGTGCGCCCGGGAGACATCGTCTTCAATCTGGACGAGCCCTTGCAAGCGATCGAGTCCTCCGGGCCCTCGTGGTTAGGCGGGCACGTCGCGCTCCACCGCGACGGACCACACCTAGGGACGCCCCCTGATCGCGTTCGCGGATCGATGATTCTCAGACTGGGCTCCTTCCGCAACGACCGCCCCGAGGCTTGGGCCGAGGGACGAGACCGGGGCACCGGGGTCGTGAAATTCGGGCGATGGGGTGATGGCCCCGTGGAAATGTTCGCCCAGAACCAGGGCTCGCCGACGGGATGGGTTCGAGTGGTGAGCGAAGGTCTGCGGATCAATGGGAAGTATCCTCCAGCTCTGACTCCATTCAACGACCTGTTTCCTGACCCTCAGCACCTCGAGCTCGGGGACAGTCCCGAGGCCTTTCGGCCTCGTACTACAGATATCATTTCCCGTCGAGAGGTGAATTCGGTCTCCGGTCGTCGCCCCGCAAGGGATTCCGAGCATATGCTGACGTCGAGCGGGGTTCCGGGAGGGTATGTGATGGTCGACCGTCCCAAGGACTCAGAGATAAAGTACAAGGTTTTCTTCTGGAGCGGCGCATATCGGTGCAGAGATCGGGACTGCCTGTTCCGTTTTGGCACCGAGCCAGCACATCCGGAGGCCGGGATCTGGGTTTTGAGTATCGAGCTCTACACGTTCAGTCTTACCCCTCCCAAGTGGAGGGTTCCACGATCGGATTATAAAGGTGAGTGGCGTTTGCGGGGTCGCGATTTGGTTGTATACCCTGTCGACCCCAGAAACAGGGGAAGAGAACCTGGGGTGAAGCTCGCATGACACCCTCCGAGAGTATTGTTGAGATCATGCAGGTACAAATCGATACCTTTGTATCATATATCGTAGTTTCTACTTGCTGTTCAGAGTCTCAACTTGATGTGTGTATTTACTGTAAGCTGATTTTGGAATATCCTCGACGTGAAGGTAATACTTTCTAATGAAAATGGTACAGAGAAACAGAATAAAATTGGCAGAACCAAGAGACAAGGTTCCACTAGAAAAGAAAGGTGAACTCCTTGCCGGATGTCAACAGTCGCGAATTTAGACTGCTATCACGTTGCTGTGGATCCATAAGTTCCATAAGTAGAATCTCTCCTCGCTTGAATCATTTATTCATACTGAATTATTTATCATAGTGGCATGATTGTTCCGTTCTCTTCGCTTCATCTTGGCGGGCATGTGTATAAGACCATCAATTCCTCGCTGTCAGATCGTCCAGTTCAGTGGAAGTATGCGCGCGAATTATTATGGAGCTGATTCTTGACGAGACATAAAGGCATAACTAGGGAAGCCTATGGCAGAGACCTATCTAGTCTAATTAGTAAGATACTGTGAACGATTCAACCTCTCCTTCTAATTTCCATGGCAGAGTACAGATCCCTACTTGGTGAATGGATTGCAACCCCGTTTACCCTCCATTGTGATGACCCAAACTGTTGACACAAACTAAAAACGGTGACAAGTCATCCTCCCTACAGAGGAAAAGAGGATCCTTCTAAAAGACCCCTGCGTTGATCAAAAGCGCACAGGTCATGGATATTCCAGTTTGGACTAATTTACAGACTTTCCTGATCAAGTATCAGCGTCCAGGTAGGCACCTATTCCCCTAGGTAGTGCAGACTAACATATGTATGTTCAGGTGCCTAGAACAAGTGGAAGCTGTATTTACTGAGGTTGGAAGAGAGTTGTGCAGAAGCAAAAGCGGTAATTCACTTCCTGAACAAAATTCCACGGCAGTTTGGAGTCCACATGCGAAATCTCAAATGCAGCAATTTCCTTGACCACAGAAAGTGATGATTTTCCAAGGTTTTTGAAGATTGGGCCTCAAGAAAGAGACGCACTTATCTTCAAATGAAGCAAAGCAACTATATGTGCAGCTATTCCTTAAACAACATGAATGCAACTCGCAGATAAGACTATCAAAGTTTTCAATATGTGCCTAAATAAATTGTTCAGCTTAGCACTTTGGAAATATCTCTATCCACAGTAGGTAGCTGCAGCCTCACTGCATGACATTGAACTAGTATACCGTCCAGGAAAAAAAGTTGTAGATTACAGATTTGTGCTGAATTGCGAAATTGGAATGAGTAATTTTAGACAGACATAAACAAAGCTAGTAGAAGCCCGGTAATTATTCATTGAGTACGTAACTCAAAAAAATATTGTAGAAAAAATTGGATTTTGGATTCTTAATCTATTTTGATGACACAGTTTAGTGCCATCTGTTTGACTCTAGCTCAAGAAGAGTAAAGATCAGTTTGCTTGATGGGACATTTCCACCCACACCATAAAATGGATTCAAGTGTGAAGATTATTATCTACATCTTCACTCTAAAATGAAGTTGGGAGATAAAAATGAAAGTACTAATCTACAGCCTTATTCATCTATCTTAACCTGTGCTAGTCCCCTCTTTAAAAGATTACCTTTAGCTAGAAATGCTTTGAAATAATCTTCAAAACGAATGGACCTGTACTTTGGAGGATGTTCGTCATCTAAGAGCTCCTCAACAGGAGCTATAACCGCATCATTGTTTGCCATGTAAAAGCAGGCGATAGACAGACGTTCCATGGTCAAATTAGGAAGTCCTCTGTGCAGAACACTTCGCAATTTGCCGTTGCTCAAAATCTGGGAAAAGATCAAAGCATGTTAGTTGCATTGACAACAGTCTTAACACTGTATGGCAAGGAAGGAAGTTTGAAGCAGTAGAAGTCCAGTGTATGTGACAAACTATACCCCTAGAAAGCTACAAGTAATGACTAGCAGAAATCAAATGCATTTAAATGATCCCATAAAAAAAACCCTAATTTTCTGCAAACGGAAAAAAGTTACGACAGACCTTAAATTGGATACAGAGTATACACAGAGGTAAGTGGTGAGCTTAAAATCTTACATACCTCGACTAAATCACCGACATTTACAACAAAGCCGTTCGGTCGGGGCTCGACTTGTACCCAGCTGTCATCTTTCTTGACTTCCAAGCCAGCAACCATGTCTGATAAGAGCAGTGTTGTCCCAGATACGTCGGAATGTGGATGCACAAAACCCTCAGATTTCTCTTCGGATCTTAGTGGATAAAAGTTCGACCTGACACTTACTCGTGGTGCCAGGAAACGCTTAACAAATGCATCTGATTCAAGACCCAGACCCTCAGCAATCATGGTCAAAATTTTCTCGTGAAGACCCTTGGCCTCGTGTACAAATTCGACAATTGTCGGCCTGTCCATCGCAGTGAGACATCACAGTTCAGAACGCTACGCATATAGCCATGGCAGGATGTATATATAACAAAGAGATGACTGTAATCTGGCAAAGCTTTGCGTATTCCAATCTAGACCTAATTAGACGCTATGGAGAAAACAGATGTAAAAGAAAACAATGAAGGAAAATATTTCTGTTGTCTTACTGAAGTGCTGGTGGGCTTGTGGGCCATTTCTCCCTATGTTGTGGTAAGTCAGGCAGCCAAACGCTGTTGACGTACTCAGCAGTTTTCGAGCCTGAAATGTTCTTCAAAAGCTCTGAAGAAGCTGTCAATGTCGGATGCTTCCATCCTTCAATACAATCGTCAGGAATGAGAATCTTCATCTTTTCTTCAGCTGGAAGGTAGAAAAAATCGGTGTAAACTTTCTGAGCCCTCTTCAGTAGGGATTCATCAATTCCATGATTGATGACCTGGAAGAATCCCCATTCCTCACAAGCCTTTGCGAGCTCCTTACAAAGCTTTTCCCTTTCAGGTCCTTCAGAGCCAGTAAGATCTATGACTGGAATTTCGAAATCCGCTGTCATTCTGTGACCCTCGTTTACGATTACTTCTGGATGACTCTTTCAGCTTCGACAAACACTGCCAGACAGTATCACTATCGGAACTATGACATCAAGAACCGATCTGCGTGCGATGCCCTGTTGAAACTTCGATTTCGCACGGATATCGAAAGGGCCGTGATGCTGAGCCGGGCATCTACTAATCACATGTTTGGACCTGCCGTTCAAAGAAGTGACACAAACGTGAGAAGATAGAACGGACAGACTCTCTGAGGTCTGAAATCGACGAATCCATGTCATTCCACTATGCTCTTCCATTTTGTTACAAACTGTCGAACTTGAAATCCCATATTTTTAGCTAAAGTCTCGAGCTCGCAGAGTTTTACGAGCAGTGCGTGAGCGAGCTTCGTCCACATGGGCCTGAAATTGATACGGACCCATGTCAGATGATGTATTAGGCTCTCGTATTTCAGCGAGTGGACTCTGTTCAGAATCTGGCGTTTTGTGTATCTATCTGGTGGAAGGAGGACACACAAACACACTACTGGTCCGACAAGCCAAACACGTTTCAGATCTTGTCGGCCCAGATTTGATGACCCAACCCTCATGTTAGAGTAGCCTAACCTTTTTCAGAGGATTCATTTCCATGGTGACGTGAGATTCAACACGGTCACGTAAAGTGTGTTGCCTCTCCTCTCAGAAAAATGGCATGCAGTGTGAGGCCCGTGCGAGGCGCAATTGAGCTCACTCTTAAGGAACGAGTCTAAAATATTGAATGGCACGCAAACCAATATGAATTTTACGCATCACATGAACTTAAGTCAACTCTCTTAAATCAGAACATTTGAGGAGTGGAGGATTCGAGCTTGGCAGTCTGAGAATAGCTTCCTTGAACATTGAATAATTACATGCAATGGCAACGAATGCAACAAAAAATATCTTTGTTTCATGAAGTTGCCGGAAGTCAAGGTTGGAGTGGATAACTATGGCCACTCATGGCCAAGCAAATGTGGACAAACTGGATTTGGAGCAAACGTGAGACTTTCCAAGTGGATCCTTTACCGGATGCATGTACAAACTATCTAGGTTATTTCGTGTACACAAATATTTATATAACAGCCATCATCTAACGTCTAACATAGTTTATCTTTTGAAGGTTTATATTCACTCAGAAATTGATAAACACTATAATTTTCTACATAAAAAGAGAGAGATAACGGTAATTTCTAAAATCAGCTGAATATCATTTCATGGATGTATCCAAGTGAAAATCCATTGCTCCATAATACTGTATACCTAAAGTAAAAAGTTACATCTCTCTCTCATTTCTTACTCATACCTAAAGTGGTGATATCTAAAGTACTCAATTTGAGTACTTTAGATATCATCACTCCACTTCACCATCATGAGGTGGATTGATATTTAGTCTCTCATACTCAAAAGTAACATAAAGCTTCAAATAGAACAGAAGTACAGTCTCAATCCAATCCAAGTCAATTGCAACCTAAATCAATGCTTCTCCATCCATCCTTGTAATGTATGTATCCTCCCCTACTGTAACATAGATCACACTCATAAAAACAGGATGCCTATTTATTCTCTATACTGCAAATGATTAACAAGGCATATGAATTGTTCTGCATCAAATTGTTACAAACGCACTCACACTAGAAAATGCATAAGGATAGTTGGAATCAGGTAAGAAACCTCTGCTAGAACAAAAAAATAAATTGTTTGTTAAATAAACAGATAAAAATCATACATTTCATGAATTTTATGGATCTAACACCATCCGTATAGCTATAGATGAAGCGTCCACATCCGGATTAAAAGTTTCTTCCCGTTCAATTCTAAATGGCACTAAAAGATTCATCTATTGTAATGATTCTAATTGTTGTCTAAATGTCATGATCCAGTTTCTGGTTTGATTGTTAATGTCAATGAGAATGAGGTTGATGCACATTACCTCAAATATCTTTCTTAAGACCATGTATGTTTGATATGCTCAATACCTCCAGAGTATAGCCTAGTAGACTAATCCTACAGTAATCTTATCTTATCTCTGTCTACTTTCAAGTCTCTTATCAACAACCATCATTAACCAACACACTTACATGTTTGTGTATTTAAGCTTCACTTCTCGAAAGTTTTCTCTACGTGGTGAAGATGATCATTTATACCACTTTTGAAATTTATGCTACAAATAAGTTTTCTAGTATCTAAGAAAGAGAATTTACCTCCTTCTCTTAAAAATAGCAAGATTTAATTACTTCAAAAAAGGCCATCTAGCCTCTTCCTTGATTGTTGACTTTCTCAGCTGTGACATTTTAGCCTTTTTCTTGTATACACAAAGTGTTTGTATCTTCTATCGAGATGTTGACTCTATTACTGTAGCTAATCAATGAGAAGCAAACCAGTTTGTCTATTGCAGAGTTAAAAAAATTAATTTGCATGATCTTGGGGTCATGCTTCACCAAGTACATCATTTGCATCAAATACCTAGGTTTTTTGCATATCAGTGCGTAAATAACTATTTTTTGGAATTCTTTTCAACAACTACCCAGGGTGATGATAGCATTTAGTCTTGCCACATTTCCTTCTGGTTCAAAGTTAAATGCCTTCGCTGCCCCTTGACGATTCCTCCTTGCGTAAGCTGGTTGTAAGTTTCTTTGTTTAGGCATGTATTTATCTAATTGATTTTTTTAAAAAGGTGTAGATGACGTGTCTTGATAAGGTGCTTGAAATTTTTAACGGTTCAGGGTTTATAATTTGTCGGGAACTTTTTCTTCTTTTTTTTTGTTTGCATTTCAGGTCTTTCTACTCTGCAACTCTTGATGATGTCAAAATATTATGATAACGTATCTGAGCCACTCGGATCAGATACATTGATGTATCACATCTGTTAAACACTATACAATACGCAGGATATTGCTTTGAGGTTGAGGTGGTTGGATCCTACAATTGCTACACAAAAATTTGTATCTTACTGTTGCCTCAGTGGCTATTGTGGCTAAAAATTGGCTTATGTGCCTTTTTTTGTTTTGATTTTGATATCACTAGATTGACTATGTGCTAACAGCCCTCTCTATAGCAAGACTTTGTTACTTTTAAAAAAATGGCATTTGATGTCCTCCATCTTTCTTTGAGATGATGTATTGCCATTTATTTTTATCTATGCTGTCAAAGTTGTACTGTAATCATAGTTGCCCAGTCATATATTGGATATTATACAATAAACCCTTCTTAGCTTTTGAGGAAGATGTTGATACAACACATGCACCCATTTACTTTATGACTTAAATATAAGTTTATCTCTCTTGATGTTTAATGTTTATGAGAGCTGACAGTTTGCATGTAGTATATCACATGTTGGTTTTTCTTTGCGTCAAAAACTTCTTTGAATCTTTCTAATGTAAGAAATGAAGTTTTAGTTACTTCAGAGTAATTTTAAGCATACTAAGTGTAAATATCATTAATTTCGAAGATAGTCACTGTACAAATGCAGTTACTTTTCAAAACCTGGAGATAACATAACAAATATCAATCGACCTTAGCGAATAGTGTTGTCCTTGAATGTCTTATATCTATCGCTGTTTTCGTTGCCGGCTGAGTCCAAGCTCTGCGGGATTAATTTGTGCGTAGTATATTCTTTTGACGTTTGACCCAAATTCTACCCTAGATGCATACAGGGCTTCGGAGCATGAGTCCTGTACCCGGTCTGGATTAACGTAGACCTCAAGTCCTGAGGAAACGTGAACTGTGGACCTCTGAAACTTCTGGATGGACTTGTCGAATTCTATTGTCAGAAGCCTCGCTACGCAATCTCTGACTGGTTGGGGATAAGAGATGTATCAGCAGAAAATTAGTGATTCACTCTGATACGAGAAGAGGTTGAATATTATCAGACCTAAAATTATCAGTCTCATCCATGAACTTATGGGTGAGAACCATCGGCTAACAAATGTAGTCATAATCTTTGCTACTTTTATCGCCATCACACACAAGTTTGTAATGTGTAAGTCCGTATATTATCTTCTGTCATAAGACGTTTTGACCATGTTTGACCTGAAAATCATTTGACTAAAGTAGGGAACGGGTTCGGTTCGCAACCTGGTTCAGCGGTTGGACGTCAAATGAACTGGCAGCTGGCAATGCCATGCAACTGTTTGGTGAGGCAGATTGTGAAAGAATAAGTATATCTTGACGCTTTTCCATAAATCTAATGATCGGGATACGCACAAGTTTGCCAGTATGTGTCTCCACCCAAGATGTTCAGGGGTGAGGCCTCAACTCGTTGGATCAAATGTTTTTCTTAAAAAACCGACAAAACCGATGTAACCAGTGTACTTTTTCTGGTCACTGCTTTCTACCTACTGTGTCAAATAGCTTGGACATCAGGCATTGCACCATTAGTTGAAAACCTACGGCTGAAAGCCATCAATGTACATTACAAGAATTCCGGACATCATCTGTATACGTTTACCGTTGCAAATCTTGAGAATTGAGAAAGACTGTAATAAGATACGAGTAGATTTACTTCACCTCTAGAAAGGTTAAACTCCATTCTTCTTGATGCTTGTGATTCAACGAGAACGTCATCACACGAAGCTGAGTTACAGATCCACTACTGCAGATCCATTCGGAGTGCAAGCATGCTAATCAGATTCAGGCATTCAGTTTGTCCTCGTAATCAAGACGTAAAAGTCCCCGAATCAACCTTGCCACACGTCACTGCGGTCAATCACATGCTCTGTATTTTAAGTCTCATGAACGTTTTCTGTTGCCCATAGCTAATGACATGTAAAAAATCTGCCAAAATGAATCGCTACTAATGGTATCAGAATAAAATGTGAAGTTGGATATTTCGCGGAATGAGCACAATGCGTAAATTTCAGGACAGCGTAAATGTGAGTTGGAGTACAAGGTGTTTACGGTATAGAAGGAAAGTACAATTTCAAACGGTGAAGAATGAACTCAACGTTCAGCACCTGAGTTCAATCTTTGTTATAGCAAGCTGATCAATCAACTGCAATGAATGGGCTGTCGGACATAATTCTACGTAACTGAGCCTAGGAATATCTACACCTGCAAGCAGGTTGTCTCCAGACCAGGAAAATCTTACAATTCTCCTGGCACCTATGTAATTCAACGTTTCACTACTGGAAAATGTTTTCCAACGCAGCAACTTGAGTCGCATTCATGAAGAATGACTTTTCCAGCATTTCACGGTCGATGCCACTTCCGAACAAAGCTGAAGGCATGAGCTGAATACCAGGATTCTGACTGTTCAGGACGTTCAGACTCGATGCAAGCACCTTCCCCTTGTTCAGCTGGAAGTGTAGCAGACCTCTGGGAAAAATGAAAGCTTCTCCCTTCTTCACGACCTTTGCATACAGCTTGTTAGATATGGTCGGGTCGTTGCCGAAGTTGTTGGTGACGAAGCCCGTATACATCTCTCCCTCCAACACATACAGAATCTCAGTGGCCAAGTTGTGTGAATGGGGAAAGATGATGCCACCAGGATTGATATCGAGTCTTATGAGAGACAATCCCTGAGTGTTCAGAGCTGGCCATTGTCTGACGAAGGCGAGGGTTGCAGTTCCGTTGGTAGGAGATACGCTGGGATCTGCAGCTTCAGCAAGCCCAGAAAATGCAAAGTCGTCTGTGGAAGCAAGTGCAGGCAACTTGCAAGGGAAACCATTTGAAACTGGTCCGGCAGCAATGTCTGCAATGCAGAAATCCTGCAGTGGGTCAGGATCCGCTGCATGGACACTGTGGACAGCTGACAGCAGTCCAGCTGCAAGGATCATAGCAGCAAGGAGCTTCATCGCCGATATATTGCGGTTGTTGTGGGAGAGATCCGTCCTCGCCGTCTGCGTTGTGCACTAAGAGCGAACAGGAGTATTCTTGGACGTGAACTCAAAATCCACCGGACAGTGTTCCAAACCTCGAATGCGGAAATAAATCTGAATTGTAGTCGAATGAAACTAAGACATAAGTTTGGGACATGCGCAAACACAGAGTGAAGATTGTTGCGGTTTGATGTGGGATGTGATAGCTCATTTATATTCTGAGCATGGATGCCTCTATAAGGAGTGATTACTTGAGGCGCAAGACTTGACCCGATAGGCAGTTTACAGACGCAGCAGCGAGGCAACTTCTCCGACATGTTTGAAAAAATTGGTTTTGCTCTAAGTACTTTTTTAATTTCTTTATGCTGCTCTGGGTTCTTGTGAAAATCGCAAAGTAAATGTTACAAACAGCCAAAAGGCAACAAATCTCTCGCAAGGAAATTGTTTCTTGAACTGATTGCCATCTGCATGAGCCTTCAACGATACACAAACACCTTCTCGTCATGCACAAGGAGATCTAGTTGCTCTTTGAGTTTGCAAGATCCACGATCATCGGATATTTCTAAGGATTAAACCAGGCATAAACTATCGCGCGTGCTGCAGACGGCTGAACTCGCACCGATAGGGATGGGCAGGGCTCGGGTAACGGCTAATATTCTTTGTTAGATTATACAGCCGGCTAGCCGATAAATATTGCCACCGCTATCCAAGGCCGAAAAAGTAAACTCGGACCGAATTTACGTTTTCGGTTGATTACTTGTTCAGATTCGGCCGAAATTATCCAATTAAAATTTATTTCGACCGAATATTTTGGTTGATATCATTTTCGGCCGGTAGACGATTAGCCGGCTAATTTGAGGCCCTAGACGGCTAGCCGAAAGTTAGCGAGGTACGTGCCCATTCCTACGCACCGACCCCGTAAGAGACCTCGTTTCTGTTGCACATGTCCTACTTCTCATGCTACGACTTCTGGGAAAGATTCTCTGCTTCAAAAGGAATCCAAGTTACCGGAGAAGACGTTCTTCAGCGTTCCTGGACAGAGTCAAGGGAATGCCGTTCGGTCCATTTCCTACCCCAGGTCAAATGTTGACTTCGGTTTGACCTCCAAACCACGAAACTACCTCGAAGATAACCCATTGGTAAAAAATTCGTGGCTCATCCAGGAACGTCATTGGGGCCAGATACGGATTGCGCATGCATGCTGTGCCAAGGTTCTACTAGCGGCGTTGCTGTCAAGCCTCTAAATCAAGTGAATCCGTAATCGACTGTTAGCGAAGGCCATGCGTACGATACATTTCACTCTCGCTTATCGACCCTGGCAAAAGTGCAATAGTCGCTAGTTCCCGTGGCGGTGGCTCGCTTTATTTACCTTTTCAAATGTAAACTTGAGTAAAGTTTACATTCGAAAAGGTAAATAAAGCGTGTCCGTTTCTGTCGATGCACATTGTTTTAGAATGCGCATATATCTTGAAGTGACAGGGTTCACATTGAGAGTGTGTAGATGCTCAAGAGGAATAACAACAACATAAACTTGGTGACTCCGTTTGCTCTCAAGATATGCACCGTTAACCTGGAAGTATGTTGGCCACTTCAAGTTCTAGTCCTGAGTGCATGCGATAACAATGAAATGCTTGTTTCATACAAGTGATTCATATATCACATTTGATTTCAATCATTGAAAGTTGTTTTGTTTAAGAAATAGAGCATTTATCCCAATTAAATGCTAACTTCCAAATTTTTTTTTTCTTCTTCCAATATACTACAATGATAGAGTAAACCATGAAGCTAGTGCATTGAAGAACCATACATCATTTTAGATACGAAAACTTCTCCATTCTTTTTCATGTATGGTGTTCATCTCATAACTCTATTAATTTACATGAAACTTTCAACAGGAGAGTAATTTTGATCAAAATAACAATGGTCAACGATTTTGTGAACTATATTCATGGATGACTATATCAATAAATATAGACTTTGATGATTATTCAATTTGAACAAAATTTCATGCAAATGCTCATTGTAGAGAGTTGATTTTTGAGTCAATTGTTTAATTATCTATAATTTATTTGTATCTTGTAAAAATAACAAAGTAAAAACTTAAATTTATTTATATTTTGTGATTTTGAACGTCTTAGTGAATTGTCATACAATTAAAACTTCCGTCACATATAAAAAAACATCATTCATTACGATTGCAAAAATATATCATATAATCAAAACAATTCACACACTAAACAAAATTACTTTTTCTATCAATTTTGATAATTTATCATGAAAAAATTAAATTCATAAAGATATGTGTTTATAAAATTTTTAAAATAGAGTATTTGGTTCAATGTTTGGTAGAATTTAAATATGTTAATTGACGATGACGCGTTTGACGTATGTGTATTTATGAACTAAGACTTTAATGTGTTGGTTGAGAACTATACATCAATAATACATATACTTGTGAATATCATTCTCCATATCATGATTTCATTAGGAGTGGAATAAATGATGACGGTGAAATCTTATGCTTTTGTTTTTGTTGGTATCATTTATAAAAGTGAAAGTAGAGCTAATCTATATGTATTTGAATTTCAAAGTTATGTTTTATTATTAAATGAATTTTTCTTTTAATCACTAGTGATAAATTGGGAAAAAAATTGATTGTTGAATTTGACGAAAAGTTTTATATTAATAATTTGATGCAACTCTAAATTGTGAAAATCAATTCAATGTCAATACATTGAAATAAAAGATAATTTAAATTAAATTCAGATAAAAGATTAAACTTTGAAAAATAAATCATTTTCACGCTTTTGAAAATATTGATTCATATTACAAGTCATAAAAAAGCATTAAAATATTTTAATAAAAAAATTTAGATGGAATAATTTCAAAGAAAGAGATTTGTATGTAACAATTATCCTACTCAGATTTTTGTGAAAATATTTCATGACATTCTTTAAAAATTGAAACTTTTGTAAATATATCAAAAAATTACTTAAATGATGCAAAATAAAAAAAAAATCTGTTGATAATAATGAATCATCAACCTAACATATTTTGAACAAATTTTCTTTTGAATGCAATTTTCAATTTCACAATTTAAAATAAATATACAATAACACTTCAAGGTCATTAGATTATTTAAATTTTTAATTCATTTTATTAAATTATAAAATTTAAAATTACGTAAAAAATAATTCACACAAAAAATGAATTAAACTAAACAAATTTTATACAAAAATTTATAAATTTAAAATATATGAAAAAAATAAATTAAATAAATACATAAGTGCAATGAAAAAAAATATGAACACACACTAACATCCAATCCAATTCATGAATGGAGTATTTATATTAAAAAAACATATTTATAACTAAGGTTGATTATAATCTTAAAAATTGTAAATATAGTATTACAATCATATGGTAATGAACAGTTTTAGATGCAAGATATAGATTCAAAGAATTTTATTTTAAAAGCGTAGATGATATATTAATTTGATTTGAAGTACGTATGATTTGTAAAATTTAAAACAAAATATGTTGCTTTCAAAAAATAAAAATAGATTTTGAGTAAATAAAACATGATTTGAATAACGAAAATATTCCAAATTAAATAATTTAAAAACAATTTTTTCTTAAATTTAACACTTATTGAAATTTCAAAAAACTGAGTCTACTTACAAAGTCTCTTAGAATAATTGCGGAATTTACTTTACTGAACTTATGTTCACAAGAAAAAAATACTATTAAAAGAAACCTACGAAAATCATGAAATTTGCTGCAAATATTGGTTTCTAGATTTGACAAGTGTAAATTATCTTAATCAAACCTAAATTTAATGCTGACCTCATATGTTGAGTTTTTTAAAATTCTAAAAGAAATATGTTTTCTATTTTAATTAGTTTTAGAAGTAAATAGTTTAGAAGAATGTGAAACATTTTAAGATCACTTTTTTTATGCAAGTGAAATATTTCTAACATAGCACAAATATATTAGAAAATAATATCACGTAAATATTTTGTAAAATAAATCTGAACTTTCTGTTATTATAAACAAACTTAATCATTTAATCAAATTCTAGATATTTGACTATATCCATAGTATGCTTGAATATTTGGAAATTTTATTGTATTGTATTTCACAACAAGTTGCCTGCACTTGCTACCTCATAAGACTTCGCATATTCTGGGCTTGCTTAACCTGCAAATCCCAGCCTATCTTTTGCCGGCGGAGTTGGAACCCTCGCCTTCCTCAAAGAATGGCCCGCTCTGAACACTCAGGGATTGTCTCTCCTAAGACTTGACATCAATCCCGGCTGGCATCATCAGTCCCCATACACACAACTTATCCACCGAAATTCTGTATGTTTTGAAGGGAGAGATGTATACGGGCTTCGTCACCAACAACTTCGGCAACGACCCGACCATATCTAACAAGCTGTATGCAAAGGTCGTCAAGAAGGGAGAAGCCTTCATTTTTCCCAGAGGTTTGCTACACTTCCAGCTGAACAAGGGGAAAGTGCTTGCATCGAGTCTGAACGTCCTGAACAGTCAGAATCCTGGTATTCAGCTCATGACTTCAGCTTTGTTCGGAAGTGGCATCGACCGTGAAATGCTGGAAAAGTCATTCTTCATGAATGCGACTCAAGTTGCTGCGTTGAAACATTTTCGAAGAATGATACGTCGATATATCGAAGTGCGAGGAGAAATTTTAGACTTTACAGGCATTGAGACAATCTGAGTGCCAAGTGTAGGTATTCCTAGGGCCAGTTAAGTAGATACTTGACTATGGTCTATTCGATGCAGTTCATCGATCAGATTGGTATCACAATCATTCAACTCATTCATTTCCAATGGAGGAGAGTTTAGTATACTCAAGATATTTCCAGACAATATAAAAGGTTTCCGAACAATTACTTATATTTAATGAACTTTCAGAAGTCACCAAATGCAACCTTCAACGCCTGTGTCTGATCTGAATGTTTTCTTCTAAGATCGTCTTGCCTCAAAATATCCAAACACTAACTCAGGCGAATTGAGCTCTCAATGCCTTGACTACATCACCAGATATGCCAAAAGAAATCTGGAGCACCTTATCAGAGATTGGCGTGGATGTATTGAACAGAGTATTCGGCAGACGGACCAGCCCTGCGTTGGAGCTGCTGAATCCGCCAAGTGCCGTCACGGTCTTGTACTTGTCGTTGTTGATCTGGAAATGAACGAGGCCTTTGGGAAAAGCGAAGATGTCGCCCTTGTAGAGAGTGTTGGTGAAAAGTTTGTTCGTGGTATCGACCAAACCCACATCCAGAGTGCCTTCGATAATGAACAAAAGTTCCGTCCCACGAGGGTGAGTGTGGGGCGGGTTCACGGTGCCAGGAGGAAACTGAAGCAAAGCCATGGAAACACCGAGTCCATCGACTGCGAGAAATGGAGCCTTTGCTGGAGCAACCAGATTAGCTGTGGTGACAGT
Source organism: Marchantia polymorpha subsp. ruderalis (assembly GCA_037833965.1). Lineage (NCBI taxonomy): Eukaryota > Viridiplantae > Streptophyta > Marchantiopsida > Marchantiales > Marchantiaceae > Marchantia > Marchantia polymorpha. The sequence goes on along the minus strand of AP031352.1, from coordinate 2,249,515 downwards.
TGCAAAAGGTGAAGCCACGTTGGGCATGACGTTCCTCAAGGCCTCGCTGGTGAAGAACGTTCCATCGATGTCGGCTGCATTGATTCCTGCTGGGACCTGGAAATCCTTCGTGAGTTCTGGATCAGAGGCCTGCACGGACTGCAGTGTCAGAGCAACTGCAATGAAAACTAGCAGAGCGAATGAAGAATATAAAAAACAACCCATTTTATCGGATGGTGATAAACTGCTGAAGAGAATTTGTGCCTAAACCTCAGAAGATTTCGAAGAGTGTGAAAATGCTGCAGCCACTGGCTGAGCTTGAAAGCTTTTTTTTGGAATTTTGTGAAACACAGATTTGTGTTTCAGGGCTGGATCATCACTCTAGATATGAGAAAGTGGCTTGCTTCCTCGGAAATGATAGCGCGTCTTTATACTAGCACAAGACCATTCGTCTAATCCATGGTCTCGCAGTAGAGATGCATCAAACAAGACCCAAGGTGCACTGTTCATTTCACAATGCATCAAAATCATGTCCATTGGTACCTGCATCAGCATAGTGCAAGAACAGGTTGACAAGTTCGTTGCCTTGACAAGTTCTACTTGGGACGCTCTTTCTTAATGTAAAGAATTTAAGTAAAACGAAGTCTTGAGGAGAGACCGAGACCAAGATCTCAGAGATTCCGCAATACCCTAAGGTACAGGAGTGTTTCCCTGTGGCCAGCTCAGAGTCAAGGAAGATTGTTACAGCGTGACAGACATCCCTGTTCAAGTGTTAAGCGTGACAGAAATCCCCGTGCCAAGGTCAGCTTGTATTTTTTAATCTATTTAGATAGACTTTTATCACGCATGTAGTGAATTGATATTGCGTAAAGGGAATTATTTGAAAGAAACCAACATTGAATATTATTTTTATCACCTTATCTTTGATAGATGACCAGATCAGTTATAGATCCAGATAATGGAATAGTATGTTATTTGTTATCGTTGTGGACCAGGTATTCTTCACTCGGAGATCACACCATCGTCTGCTCAAGACTTCCATACGACTCTTTCTTTCAACAAAAACATGTTCCGCGCCAAGTAAACATGTATTGAAATGGGTATTGACCTCAATTTATAGTATATCTTATGTAACTTCAGCATACTTTATCTACCAGGCCACAAAATACGGCTTTTCCTATGACTCGTTACTAATTGAGCAAGAAGTTTTAGCTCTTGGACTCTAGATGCCATCGGTTATAATGTTGTGATTTGAAACGATCATGTGACCAGTTTTCTCCAGTGAAATTTATCTTTCATTCATTGATCTCATCGTGGATACAAGTCTTTATATCAAGGACAACATTGTGATTTCCACGAGACGCCTGTCCAAGAAGATAAAGCGATTTTAAGATGTCGTTGAAGTGGTCGGAGGCTGGAGCAGATGTGAAGGATCCCATTAGCTGATTCTTTTGGGTCTGATTTTCAGTACGTGGTACTCAGCTCTCAGCATTTGAAAGGTCAATCAGGACTCATGAAATATTTTTTGTTTCCACTGAAGTAAAGGGCAACAATCAGTAGGTCAATGTCTATTTTTTTCCAATCGATCCAAAGCTAACGAAATATTTCCCTTCAAGAAACTATCACTTCATGAGTAATAATAGCCTATCCAGATCGCTATCGTCTTGCAAATATTATACTTCACCACACTAGACCAGAGATATCTATCACGCTGTAACAATCTTCCATCACTCGGAGCTGGCCAAGGGAAATGTGTTGAAAAAAACTCCTGTACCTTAGGGAATTGCGGAATCTCTGAGATCTTGTCTCGGTCTCTCTTCAAGACTTCGTTTTATTGAAATTCTTTAGAATAAGAAAGAGAGTCCCAAGTAGAACTTGTCAAGGCAACGAACTTGTCAACCTATTCTTACACTATGCTGATGCATGTACCATTTGGACATGATTTTGATGCATCGTGAATTGAACAGTGCAGCTTGGGTCTTGGTTGATGCCTTTCTACTGCGAGACCATGGATTAGACGAATGGTCTTGTGCTAGTATAAAGACGCGCTATCATTTCTGAGGAAGCAAGCCACTTTCTTATATCTAGAGTGATGATCTAGCCCTGAAACACAAATCTGTGTTTCACAAAATTCCAAAAAAAAGCTTTCAAGCTCAGCGAGTGGCTGCAGCATTTTCACACTCTTCGAAATCTTCTGAGGTTTAGGCACGGGTTATCTTAAGCAGTTTGTCACCAACCGACGAAATGGGTCGTTTTTTACATTCTTCATTCGCTCTGCTAGTTTTCATTGCAGTTGCTCTGACCCTGCAGTCCGTGCAGGCCTCTGATCCAGAACTCACGAAGGATTTCCAGGTCCCAGCAGGAATCAATGCAGCCGACATCGATGGAACGTTCTTCACCAGCGAGGCCTTGAGGAACGTCATGCCCAACGTGGCTTCACCTTTTGCAACTGTCACCACAGCTAATCTGGTTGCACCAGCAAAGACTCCATTTCTCGCAGTCGATGGACTCGGTGTTTCCATGGCTTTGCTTCAGTTTCCTCCTGGCACCGTGAACCCGCCCCACACTCACCCTCGTGGAACGGAACTTTTGTTCATGATCGAAGGCACTCTGGATGTGGGTTTGGTCGATACCACGAACAAACTTTTCACCAACACTCTCTACAAGGGCGACATCTTCGCTTTTCCCAAAGGCCTCGTTCATTTCCAGATCAACAATGACAAGTACAAGACCGTGACGGCACTTGGCGCATTCAGCAGCTCCAACGCAGGGCTGGTTCGTCTGCCGAATACTCTGTTCAATACATCCGCGCCAATCTTTGATAAGGTGCTCGAGATTTCTTTTGGCATATCTGGTGATGTAGTCAAGGCACTGAGAGCTCAATTCGCCTGAATTGGTTTTTGGAAATTTCGAGGCAACTCGATCTTAGCAGGCAACATTCAGATTAGAGACAGTTGTTGAAGGTCGCATTTGGTGACTTCTGAAATTTCATGAAATATATATATATATATTCAGATTATATATACGGTCTGGAAATATCTTGGGTTTGATTAGATCTCTTCCGTTGCTCTACTTACCACGTTTACCAGTTTCTACACAACAAGCGTAGTGACAAAAGCTGAAGAGCCTACATCGAGGATAAATTATAGAGTTCGGCGTGTCGCTGTCATATTTACCTAAATTTTGAACTTTTAATTGCTCACTGGACAAGCGCATTCACATAGAGGATTTCATTTATGAAAGTGTCTGCAATCAAAACACCTGGACTGAATACTTGAATGAGGAACTTGTTCTATAAGCAATGCTCTGTGAAGAAAGAGTGTAGTAATTCAGTTTGAATAGTTCCTAATGTCTCTTCAGATTTGAGATTTCTTGCTGTTTAAGATTAAAGTTTCTTATATTACGATTTATGCCTTTGATAGATCATATATATTTATATTAGTTTTTTTTGGGAAGTAGCAACATGCCTTATGCATTTACGTAAGTCGTATTACATTGTTCTCAGCGAGTTAAACAAGCAAATGAATGAGAACAACTGATAATGAGAAATTTAATATACTTCTTGATATTTAAATCAAATGACATGATTTACATTTCAATTTAGTTTTTGTAATAATTTCATGATCATTCCTGTATGATCATAAAAATGAGACCTAAATGGTACATACTTGATTTACAACATCGCATAATATCATACAAGTATTTTCATTTTATGCATGAAATTTTTCTGTGATCTTAATGTTGTCTTATTCATACATACTTGTAATTTTATCATAAAATAATTTGAGCTTAGTAATGTCTTCAAATAGGTCAAAAACTAAGCATCAGAAGCAGAATTAATATTCGAAAAGCCATCTCTCATACTCAAAAGTAATATAAAGCTTCCAATCGAATATAAGTATGTCTCTATCCAATCCAAGTCAATTGTAACATAAATCAATGCTTCTCGATCCATCCTTCATAGGTATGTATCCTCCCCTACCGTAAAATAGATCACACTCATAAAAACAGGATGTGTATCTAATCTCAATACTGCAAATGATTCAATGGCATATGAGTTGTTCTTCACCAAATAGTTACAAACGCATTCACACTAGAAAATGCAGAAGGATAGTTGAAATCAGGTAAGAAACCCTCTTCTGGAATAAAAAATTGTTTATGCAGCTTTATATACTCTAGTGTTGTTACTTGTGAATGAGATATTTAAAAAAATAATGTATTAAGACTTAAAATTATAATATCACATTCAAATTCAATTTTATAAGATATCTGAAATCCAGAATAGAATTTTTATGCATTTAATCTCAAAAATAACATCCATATAATTTTCTATCTTTAATTTAACTAATATTTTTAAATCAATAAAAATAAGTTAATTCACAGAAATGTTTTCATAGCAAACAATATTTATTTATATGGAAAACATATTATTCAGCTTATGCCATCAAAAAATCTTTCGCATTTTCATAACATTAGTTTAATGATGTGCTTTCCACTTCTCCATAGTTATCTCTATGTGATGAAGATGATCATTTGTACCACTTTTGAAATTTATGCTACATATAAGTTTTCTATTATCTAATAAAGAGAAATACCTCTCCATTCTATGAATAAGAGCAAGATTTAATTACTTCAGAAAGGCCTTCAAGCCTCTTCCTTGATTATTGACTTTCCTAGTTGTGACAATTGAGCTTTATTCTTATATATATCGAATGTTTGTATCTTTTATTATGTTGTTGACTATATTACTGTAGCGAACCAATGAGAAGCAAATCAGTTTGTCTATTGCAGATTTAAATATTTTAATTTGTAAGGCTCCAAGGTCATGCTTCACCAAGTACATCATCCGCCTCAAATACCTAGGTTTTTTGCATATCAATGCGCGGGTTAACTGTTTTTCAAAATTCATTTCATCCAGAAACTACGTGAGGGTGATGATAGCATTTAGCCTTGCCATATTTCATGTTAGCTGAAATTAAAATGCCTTCGCTGCCTCTTGACGATTCCTCCTCCTTGTTGATTGTAAGTTTCTTCGTTTAGCCATATATTTATCTATATGAGATAAAGAGAAGGTGTAGATGACGTGTCTTGTTGTTATGCTTGAAATTCTTTAGGGTTCAGGGATTGAGATTTTTCAGGCACTTTTTTTTTTTTCATTTCAGGTATGTCTACTCTGCAACTCTTGATGATGTCAAAATATTTCCATATATTATTTTAGCCGCTCGAATCAGATAATTTGATGTATCACATTCATTAAACACTATACATTAGGTAGAATATTGCTTTGAGGTTGAGGTGGTTGGATCCTATAATTGCTACACAAGAATGTATATCCTACTGTTGCCTCAGTGCCTATTGTGGCTACAGATTGGCTCATGAGCCATTTTTCGTTTTGATTTTCATATCACTAGCTTGAATAATGTGCTCACAGCCCTCTCTATATCAAGACTTTGGTATTTGTATAAAAAATGGCATTTTAGGTGCTCCATCTTCCTTTGAGATGTTTTATTGTAATCTTTTTTTATTTAGGCTGTCAAAGTTGCACTGTAATCATAGCATGGCCCCATAATATATTGTATATTATAAATTAAACCCTTCTTAGCCTTTGAGGAAGATGTTGATACAACACATGCACCCATTTATCTATCTCTCTTGATGTTCAATGTTTATGTGATCATGTATGCTTATATGCATGTAGTATATCACATGTTGGGTTTGCTTTGCGTCAAGAACCTCCTCTAATCCTTCTATTGTAAGATATGAAGTTTTAGTTACTTCACAGTAATTTAAATTATACTAAATGTAAATACCATTAATTTCGAAGATAGTCACTATACAAATGCAGTTACTCTTCAAAACCTGGAGAGGACAAAACAAATATCAATCGACCATAGCGAACAGTGTTGTCCTTAAATGTCTTATATCTATCGCTGTTTTCGTTGCCGGCCGAATCCAAGCTCTGTGGGAATGTTTCGTGCGTAGCATATTCTTTTGACGTTTGACCCAAATGCGACCCTAGATGCATACGGGGAATCGGAGCATGATTCCTGTACCCGGTCTGGATTAACGTGGAGCTCAAGTCCTGAGGAAAGTGAACTGTGGACCTCTGAAACTTCTGGGTCGACTTCTCGAATTCTATTGTCGGAAGCCTCGCTACGCAATCTCTGACTGGCTGGGGATAAGAGATGTGACAGCAGAAAAATTGTGCTTCACTCTGATACAAGAATAGGTTGAATATGATCAGACCTAAAATTATCAGTCTCATCCATGAACTTATCGGTGAGAACCATCGGCTAACAAATGTAGTCATAATCTTTGCTACTTTTGTCGCCGTCACACACAAGTTTGTAATGTGTAAGTCCGTATAATATCTTCTGTCTGGATTGGTCCTGGTACATAAGTTGATTTGACCATGTTTGACCTGCCAATCATTTGACTAAAGTAGGGAACGGGTTCGGTTCGCAACCTGGTTCAGCGGTTGGACTTCAAATGATCTGGCAGCTGTCAATGCAATTCAACTGTTTGGAAGTGGAAGTATAAGTATATCATGACGCGTTTACTGAAATAAGATGATCGGGATGCGCACAAGTTTGCTAGTATGAGTCTCCACCCAAGATGTTCAGGAGTAAGGCCTCAACTCGTTGGATCAAATTTTTTTCTTAAAATACCGATAAAACCGATATAGCCAGTGTACTTTTTCTGGTCGCTGCTTTCTACCTGCTGTGTCTGAAGTCCAAGCTTTTTAGCTTGGACTTCAGACCTTGCACCATTAGTTGAAATAGACTTTAATAACGCACGAGTAGATTTACTTCACCTCTAGAAAGGTTAAACTTTATTCTTCTTGATGCTTGTGATTGAACGAGAACGTCATCACACGAAGCTGAATTACAGATCCACCTCTGCAGCTCCATTCCGAGGGCAAGCCTGCTAATCAGATTCAGGCATTCAGTTTGTCCTCGTAATCAAGACGTAGAAGTCCCCGAATCAACCTTGACACATGTCACTGCTGTCACCAATCACATGCTTTGTATTTCAAGTCTCATGAACGTTTTCTGTTGCCCATAGCTAAGTACATGTCAAAACTCTGCCGAAATGAATCGTTACTAATGGTATCAGAATAAAATGTGAAGTTGGATATTTCGCGGAATGAGCACAATGCGTAGAATTCAGGACAACGTAAATGTGAGTTGGAGTACACGGTGTTTATGAAAAAGGTATAGAACGAAAGTACAATTTCAAACGGTGAAGAATGAACTCAACGTTCAGCACCTGAGTTCGATGATTGTTGTACCAAGCTGATCAACCAACTACATTAAATGGGCTGTCGGACATAATTCTCCGTAACTGAGCCTAGGAATATCTACACCAGCACGCAGGTTATCTTTAAGACCAGGAAAATCTCACATTTCTCCTGGCACCTCAGTAATTCTACGTTTCACTACTGGAAAATGTTTTCCAACGCAGCAACTTGAGTCGCATTCATGAAGAATGACTTTTCCAGCATTTCACGGTCGATGCCACTTCCGAACAAAGCTAAAGGCATGAGCTGAATACCAGGATTCTGACTGTTCAGGACGTTCAGACTCGATGCAAGCACCTTCCCCTTGTTCAGCTGGAAGTGTAGCAGACCTCTGGGAAAAATGAAAGCTTCTCCCTTCTTCACGACCTTTGCATACAGCTTGTTAGATATGGTTGGGTCGTTTCCGAAGTTGTTGGTGACGAATCCCGTATACATCTCTCCCTCCAAAACATACAGAATCTCGGTGGCCAAGTTGTGTGTATGGGGATTGACGACGCCACCAGGATTGATATCGAGTCTTATGAGAGACAATCCCTGAGTGTTCAGAGCTGGCCATTGTCTGACGAAGGCGAGGGTTGCAGTTCCGTTGGTAGCAGATACGCTGGGATCTGCAGCTTCAGCAAGCCCAGAAAATGCAAAGTCGTCTGTAGAAGCAAGTGCAGGCAACTTGCAAGGGAAACCATTTGAAACTGGTCCGGCAGCAATGTCTGCAATGCAGAAATCCTGCAGTGGGTCAGGATCCGCTGCATGGACAATGTGGACAGCTGACAGCAGTCCAGCTGCAAGGATCATAGCAGCAAGAAGCTTCATCGCCGATATATTGCGGTGGTTGTGGGAGAGATCCGTCCTCGCCGTCTGCGTTGTGCACTAAGAGCGAACAGGAGTAGTCTTGGACGTGAACTCAAAATCCACCAGACAGTGTTCAAAACCTGGAATGCGGAAATAAATCTGAATTGTAGTCGAATGAGACTAAGAGATAAGTTTGGGACATGCGCAAACACAGAGTGAAGATTGTTGCGGTTTGGTGTGGGATATGATAGCTCATTTATATTCTGAGCATGCATGCCTCTATAAGGAGTGATTACTTGAGGCGCAAGACATAACCCGATAGGCAGTTTACAGACGCAGCAGCGAGTCAACTTCTCCGACATGTTTGATAAAATTGGTTTTGCTCTAAGTATTCTTTTGATTTTTTTATGCTGCTGTGGGTTGTTTTGAAAAATCGCAAAGTGAATGTAACAAACAGCCAAAAGGCAACAAACCTCTCGCAAGGAAGTTTTTTCTTGAACAGATTGCCATCTGCATGAGCCTTCAACGATACACAAACACTTTCCCGTCATGCACGATGAGATCTAATTGCTCTTTGAATTCGCAAGATCCACGATCATCTGATATTTCCGATTAAACCAGACATAATTTATCGCGCGTGCTGCAGACCGCTGAACTCGAACCGACCCCCTGAGAGACCTCGTTTCAGTTGCACATGTCCTACTACTCATGCTACAATTTCTGGGAAAGATTCTCTGCTTCAAAAGGAATCCAAATGACTGGAGAAGACGTTCCTCAGCGTTCCTGGACGGAGTCAAGTTGATGCCGTTCGGTCCATTTCCTACCGAAGGTCAAATGTTGACTTCTGTTGAACCTCCAAATCACGAAACTAGCTCGAAGATACCCCATTGGTCAATTTTTTACCGCGAATTTTTTAAATATTTGATGACGTTCCTGGATGAGTCATCCAGGAACGTCATCAGGGCCAGCATGCATGCTGTGCCAAGGTTCTACTAGCGGCGTTGCCGTCAAGCCTCTAAATTAAGTGAATCCGTAATCGACGAAGGCCGATTTCACTCTCGCTTATCGTCCCTGGCAAAAGTGCAATGGTCGCTAGTTCCCGTGGCGGTGGCTCGCTTTATTTACCTTTTCGAGTGGTCAGAGACGACTGTAAACTTTAGTCGTCATTGTGTCCGGATCTGTCCATGCACATTGTTTTAGAATGTGCATATATCTTGAAGTGACAGGGTTCACATTGAGATAATGTACATGCTTTAGACTTATAACAACAACATGGACTTAATTACTCTATTTGCTAACAAGGTATTAACCCTACACCTGTAAGTGTGTTGGCCACTTCAAGTTCTAGTTTTGAGAGCATGTGATAACAATGAAATGCTTGTTTCATACAAGTGATTCATATATCACATTTTGACTTCAGTTATTTTGAAAGTTGTTCTGTTTGAGAAGTAGTGCATATATCGCAATTATATGCTACCCTCCAAAACTTGTATTTTTTTCTTCCCATATATTACAACGATAGTGGAAACCACGAAGCTTGTGCATTGAAGAACCACACATCAGTTTAGACATATTTGTCATTATTTTGCAGATTTTTTTTGGATTGTGCTCTCTTGCTTGAGATTCTAATGTTGACCAAGTGTATAATAACATATGGACGATTCAGGACCGTACGGAGATCGTCTAGGCGTTTGTTAGTTATTTGTTTAGAGAAGAAAAGGTATATCGGGAGGATATAAAACCCGACGAATCCATATAGCTTGATTTTCTTAGTAGTGATAGGCAATTTGGTTGTTTGGATTGACGGGCAGAAACAGTAATCAAGATCAAGGTCTAGTTAAAAAAGAAGGTAGTTTTTGCATCGAGTTTTGTAAGAGTAACTGCGCATCTCGCGAGACAAATCTACGAGATTTATAACACTCTTGAAGAAATCAGTGACAAGCGTTTTGCCTACCATTTCTCAGAAACTGCGAAAAGAAATGCATCTGTTATAGTTGTCCAAGCCAGATTGGGTGGAGTGATGATTGCAAAGATCAAAAAGCTTGGCAGGGATATTTCTAGCATGGCGATGACGCATTGTGTAGTTGCGTGAAAATAATTTGGGCCAAATGATAAAGTATCTGGTGATAAGATGAAAAGTCTATACTAGTTCATTGGATGCTATTTTACAGCTATAGCCTGTAAAATGGCCAAAGTTACAAGAAAGAGAAAGGGAAGTATGTGATGCATATCAAGTTCAATTTCTTGGCTCAATATGAAGGAAAGATAGGGTTAAAATAAGTACTTTGAAATATATATAAGGTTTTGAATGACTATGAATTACGTAAAATTCTTTTATTATCATTATATGATTGTTTAAGATTGTTGAAATTTCTTCATGTGAATGCTGTAAGTGTAGGTAAGAGAAATTTCATCCGTGATTCAAGTTCAAAGATAATTCAATTATGTATTCCTGGTGTTGACAAAAAAATTTAAAACCAATTTCAATCTTGAATCATTTAATATATCATAAAGCAGTTTGCAAAACTTTGTTTAAAAATCTCTTTGTAATGTCAAAATCAAACTAATTTTTCAAAAAGATTTATTGAAAATTGATTTCATGAACCTATACCGAATGACAAATATTTACAGCAAAAATGATAATTCACAATTCCTATAACAATGAATGCAGTTTTTCAAATAGTAATATAAATTTATTTTGAACTATCGTTCAGCGATCAAAACTTATTAAATTGAATCATATCAATGTACAAATTTTTTTAAGTTTTCAGATTTCTACTAATTAATTCCAACAATATTTTATCTCTGTGTTAACGTGAACGTAGCCAAAAAGATGTACCATGTGCGTCTTTTCACGTCTAAATTATGTGTCAAGTGACTTTTCACAACACTTCATTACTCTTGCGTGGAATGTGGATATTCCTTATGGAATAGCAAGATTGTGATAATAACATTTAGTTCTTGAAAGAAGATGGAGGTGTTTGAAAAAACAACTAATATTGCAATGATAGATCTCCTATTTGTTCAACATTCACTCTTGTTTTATACAAAAATATCTTTTTTGAGTTATGAGTCCGTTGTTAAAAAGAGTAGTACAGATTTTCAATTAGATAACTATCTTTTTAGAATAAGATAGATTAGAGCAATGAAATGTGAAGTTCTGTCATGGATCAGATGAAGAGAGGGCTACGATCTTCACAAGGTGAAGCGTCCCAAAGAACAACGATCGAAAGGGCACAAAATCAAATTCAGTTTGTAGTTGCTAATCAGATGCCTCAAGGTGACAGATATCCACAGAAGAGGGCTTCTCCTCATCCGCTACTTTTTGTGGATTTAGGAAATGAAAGTGAAGACAAAAAAAAGCGTGGAAAAGCCTTTGCCAGAATATAAGGTTGCAGATAGCAAACCTGAATCGGAGCAATTTGCGGTACAATCTAGAGATGAGGACATTAAATTTGGATCCAGGATTGAAAGAAACAAGGAAGAATCAAAATCTAGAGCTGAAACTTTGAAAGAATGAGAAGACGATGACATGATCTGAATAGTGTGGTAAATAACTATCAATTTGGAAAGCTATGGGCTGAGAATTCATTCGCTTGATTCCTTTCTAATGTGTTGAACATTTAGTAACTTAATGCTCCAAATGGAATAGAGATAAAGAGATGAGTGAACCTCGTCAACCGTCACCTTGAGGACAATCCTTCTTCATATGATTAGCTCCACATGTCCAACATGCTGTTCTTGCTGTTGACCAGACGGATGTCGTGTCGGAACTCTACGACTCTCACTACTACCACCACCAATGGGACGAAACTATGCATTGTTCTGCTTAACACAAAAAGTAATGGGCATATCCTTACTAAAAAAAATCCCTCTTATCCACTTTGTAAAACTCAATTTTCTCAAACAGAGCGAACACATGAGCTAATATGAATGACGTATCGCTCATGAGGATAGCATCATGTATCATTCTCAATAAATCTTTGTCCAGAATTTGAAACCAATATTGAATAGCCTATGTATTAGTCAAACCATGAATAAGTGAAATCAAACGTCACATACAAGAGCATGACTCTCAAATACTCTCATCAATGTTTCGTTCAAACTCTTGAAGACTATTCAACTTCTCAGTCTTCACCCTTTGGTAGTTCTTCCTCAACCTCTTGAAGAACTTCGCAATCGAGCTAAATGTAGGCACGCCACTAGCAATTTAATCCAAGCTGCTAACGGCGGTGCTCCTAGTACCACTGCTAGTGTTTTCACTAGGACGCACCACAAGTACGTCCGCTAGTACCGCTCCTAGTACCTTCACTAGCTGCTCCATCAGTATTGTGCCTAGTACCTTCATCACCAGCTCCACCAGTTTTGCTCCTTGGGTCTTCACTAGTACCTCCACTAGTGCTTCGACTTGCACTTCCACTGGTAATAGCACCACTTGCACTTCCACTGGTACCAACTTCACTTTGGATAATGAATAGATAGCTGGGAGACCGATGACGACTCCATGCATCAATCTCCACAATATAGTCTTTAACAAACTTATGGTAGTCATCCATTGGAGGCAACTCTTGTAATAACCCACCAAAGGCTAAAATTGCAGTATAGCAGCAAAAAGGTCGAACTCACAAGGACAGAGGCAACACACAGAGTACAAAGTGTCACGTTTAACAGACTATTGAAGAGTTTGAATTCTCAGGCGACTCACTCCCAGAAATACTGCAAGTGCTCAACTCGGAGGTGACTTGGAGGATGCACAGTATAGCGTAGTTCACTCAACACACACCTGAAACTGGAAAAGCACAACTAAGAGGTCGGTTAGGACCTCTACTTAAGATTTCAGGGGGAAAGTTTCTCAAGAGTACATTCAGAGGCTCTGCAGGTAGTGACTCCCAACTCCGGCTTTTACAACCCTTCCACTAGTTTCTGCTAGCGCAGGGCACCCAGTTTGGACTTCCTACTTCGGATGCGGTATCTTCGTCAAACCGAAGTCACTCACACGCGGTGAACAACACACTCAACTCACAAAATGCGCAAAGAATACAGGTCTGAACTGAGAAACTCAACTGAGAAAAGATCAAGTGGCACACCATAACAGTCTATTGACGAGTTTGAATTCTCAGGCACTAGTCATTCCCAGAAATACTACAGGGGTTTGCTCCTAGGGCGCCTTCTGCAGCGTAACCTTAATTACAACCAAGGCTTACTCGAAGTAACAAAACTTCACTTTGGCATTCAGGGGAAACATCCCGAAGGAGTACAATCATGAACAATCACCCGAAGATGTAGGGACCAACTATTCAAGTATCTAACCAGTTACTAGCTCTGAGCATTCAGCAATCACCCGTAGGTGTAGATCCAAACTGCTCAAGTATCTAACCAGTACACTGGCTCTGAACATTCGGCCGAAGGCCTTCAGCTACAAAATGCGGTATCTTCGTCAAGCTGTGGCTCCTCTTGCGTGGTGACAGAACTAAGGACACAAACACGCAGAGAAAATGAGTTCATGATCTGCACTTCCGAAACAAAAAGAATCCCAAGGCAAGACGCCTTGAACTACTTTATACCCTCTAAGTCCTAACTAACACTACACTACGTGCTATGGTGCGAGCCGCAACAGATCCTACACCATAGGAGTCGGCGGCTGCCTTCCCCTCTAACTTACAACCTAAATCTAACCCTAACCCTTAATCTGAATCCTAAGCCTACTGTACAGAGCAGCCAGCGTCTTTAACCGCTTTACATCCAAGATCTGAGGCTGAAAATTTGCAGCCATGTGTGGCGGGCTGAGACCAACGACCTCACCAAATTTCAGATCCATTCGACCGTCCATCGCAAAGATATGGGCTCCGCAAGATCTCTGAACCCAGGCCAAAATTCCTTCTCTAAAATCCGAGGTTCGGGGGACTCACATGCCGTTCCCGCGATTATGGGTAACGGCCTGCTCCTCACGTGCGACTTCACGCCCTGCCGTTCTACCTCCCACGCGCGACTTCACGCCCCGCTGTTCTACTTCCCACACTTGACATAATCCCGCCAATTTCCGCCATCGGGAATCTTCTGCCACGTGGCGTCGAAGGTGTGAGCACAAAACTCCGCTCACATGTCTTTTTACCATTATGAGAGTTAAAAGTTTGGATTTAAGCTCTTGCAAAATTATACTTGGGGTTTTCTGAAAGTTTATGCAAGATTAGGAGTTGGTGTGATGGTTAGGGGGCAAGAGGTGCGGAAGGAGGCCTTCGGGGCAAGGTCTTCGGCGAAATGCCTTCGGTGAAGTCCCTTCGGGGAAAGGCCTTCGGCGAAGGAGTGAAACTCTCATAACGTTTTCAATGTGTGACGCCTTGACTCAATTAGGGTCTTGTTGGAAAGAGCTCGCGACGCTCGTTCCAACGAGACCAATAACTCTTGAAACGGATAAGGCAGCACCGAGCACTTCCATATCCAAGTTTCTGATATGGAAGGCCTTCGGCGGCCTACGCATAGTCAAACGCCTTTGGCAGAAGGGTAAAATCCACATAACGTTTTCAATTCTTAACGGTTTGCGTTGGTTAGGGTCTCGTTGGAAAGAGCTTGACACGCTTGTTCCAACGAGCTCAAAAACGCTTAGAACGGATGAGGACTTAGGGAGTTATGACTATCGGAAGATACATAGACGTTCGCCTTCGGCGGAAGGAGTTCCCTCCGGCAGAAATTCCGCCTACGCGGAAGGGAGATCAACTTTTGTCCTATGCGCGAACGAACGCCTTCGGCGGTTGCAAGCCTTCGGCGAAGCAGTAAAACCGGCATATCTTTTTCAATTCTTAGCAGTTTGACTTGATTCGGGTCTCGTTGGAAAGAACTCAACGCGCTGGTTCTAACGAGATCAAGATCTCTTGAAACGGATCAGTCATCAATGAGTTATGAGCGTTGAAAGCGGCTGTCATGGTTAGGCGTGAGGCGTTAACAGTTAGAGGGGCCTTCGGCGTTAACATATAGAGGGGCCTTTGGCCCAAGGACGGCCTGCAAGTAGGCGGCCTGCGTGTAGGACGCGGACGCCTGCAAGTAGGCGGACGCCTGTGGGTAGGCGGCCTGCGAGTAGGACGCGGACGCCTGCGGATAGGCAAACGCCTTCGGCGGAAGAGTAAAAACCGTCATAACTTTCTCAATTCTTATCGGTTTGACTTAGTTAGGGGCTCGTTGGAAAGAGCACAACACGCTTGTTCCAACGAGCTCAAGAATGTTTCGAACAAAGCAGGTATCCGTGAGTTATGGGCGTCGGGGTGATTGTTATAGATAGGCAAAGGTGCAGAAGAGTGTCTTCGGCGGGGGATGCCTTCGGCCGTGCGCGGAAGACAATTTCGGACGGCGGATGTTAACGTGATCATAAATAAAGACTGTACAGGTGTGGCAGCGTGGGGCATGAAGTTGCACATGGGAGCCAGGCCGTTGCCCATCATCGCGGGCTGTGGGTGACTCGGCCCTTGAACGTTGGAGAGGAATTTTCGGCCTGGGGATAGAGATCGTATGGTGTGCCATTGTGTGGAGACGCTGGTGGGATCGGTAGGAGGATAGAGTGTGGATATGAGTGATTTTCGCAGGGAAGTGGTGAGAATTAGGAGGGGAGTGTGGAGTGTTCGAGATAAGAAGGAAGCAACCTGTCTTGGGTGGAGAGTGGTATCGTGGAGTGAAATTAGATTGGGATCTGAGATTGAAAATGCGAAATCTGTGAGTGGGATCTGAGATTGAAGTGTAATCTGTGAGTGGGATCTGAGATTGAAGTGTAATCTGTGAGTGGGATCTGAGATCGAAGTGCAAAATCTGTGATTGGGATATGAGATTGAGGTGCGAAAATCTGTGAGTGGGAGCTGAAATCCGAGTGGAAGATCTGTGAGTGGGAGCTGAGAGTGAAGTGAAATCTGAGACTGAAATCTGACAGTCGGGATCTGAATTTGAAACTGAAAAGGGAGAGTGGAATCTTAGTAGGAATTGGGAGTGGAACTCAAAGCTAGGATAGACCACAACGGCTGTGGTATTGAGAAAGTCACCCAGAGTTGGGTTAGATCTTTATGTAACAAAGAGCTTGTCTGCTGCTCTTGTGGAGATAGCAGACAGCAAGTTATTATTTTCAGTTTTGGATAATTTGTCTGTGAAAGAGCAAGTGTTTATGATCTCATTGTCTTGAATACACTTTGACCACATGGTTGAGATCAAAGAAGTTAGATTATGGGAGCTCGAACCCTCACCTGGACTACAAACGCTGAAGGGTGGGGAGTTTAGGCTCACAGAAGGCGTCTACCGCCGAAGGCCCTCGACCCGAAGGCGTTGACCCGAAGTCGCTTGACCCGAAGGTCCTCCCTATCAGTAACTTCTGACACTCATAACTCATTGATCTATTATCTGTTCCAAGCGTTCTTGAACTCGTTAAAACGAGCGTGTCGAGCTCTTTCCAACGAAACCCTAACCAAGTCAAGGCGTAATGAATTGAGAAAGTTATGAGGAATCCAGTCTTTCGCCAAAGGCACTCTCCCGCATCGCCGAAAGCGTATCCCCGAAGATGGCAGTCGCCAAAGGCGTTGAACCGAAGGCCCTCCCTATTAGTAACTTTCGACACTCATAACTCATTGATCTCTTATTTGTTCCAAAAGTTCTTGGGCTCGTTAGAATGAGCGTGTTGAGCTCTTTTCAATGACACCCTAAGCAAGTCAAGGCGTTATGAATTGAGAAAGTTATGAGGGATTCACTCTTCCGCCGAAGGCACTCTTCCGCCGAAGTCCCTTTGTAATAATCCACTAAAGGCTAATACTACAATATAGTGGTAGAAAGGTCGAATCCACAGGGACAGAGGAACACACAGGGTACAAAGTGTCACATTTAACAGACTATTGAGGAGTTTGAATTCTCAGGCAACTGTCACTCCCAGAAATACTGCAAGTGTTCACTCGGAGCTCACTCGGAGTTCGCACAGGGAAGCGTAGTTCACTCAACACACACACACACACACACCTGAAACTACAGAAACACAACCCAGAGATCGGTTAGGACCTCTACTCAAGATTCAGGGGGAAAGTCTCTCGCGAGCACTCGGCGCAACTGCGGATAGTGACTCCCAACTCCGGCTTTTACAACCCTTCCGCTAGCTTTCTGCGAGCGTAGGGAACCCGGGTTGGACTTCCTACTTCGGATCGAAGTCACTCATACGCGGTGAACAACATTCTCAACTCACAAAACGCGCAGAGAACACAGGTCCGCACGGAAGGACTCATTGAGAAACGTCCAGTAACACACCATAACAGTCTATTGAAGAGTTTGAATTCTTAGGCACTTGTCATTCCCAGAAATACTACAGGGGTTACCTTGAAGGCACCTGCTGCAGCGTAACCTGAATTTACAACCAAGGCTTACACGAAGTAGCAAATTTTCACTTTGGCATTCAGGGGAAAAATCCCGAAGGAGTACAATCAGGAACAAACACTCGAAGGTGTAGGGGCGAAACTATTCAAGTATCTAACTCGTCACTGGCTCTGAGCATCGGCAATCACCCGCAGGTGTAGATCCGAACTGCTCAAGTCTCTAACCAATGTACTAGCTCTGAACATTCGGCCGAAGGCCTTCAGCTACACAATGCGGATTGCCAAGGTGTAGCTCCCCTTGCGTGGTGACAGAACTAAGGACATAAACATAAAGAGAAAATGAGTTCCTGATCTGCACTTCCGAAACTGGAAAAATCTCAAGGCAAGACGCCTTGAACTACTTTATAACTTCTAAGTCCTAACTAACACTACACTGCACTACGCTATACGCCTGCACGGAACCACGCTACACTACACTACGCAGAACTTGTGCTTCGCCTTCTGCGCGACGGACTGCCGCGCACTAACTCTCTACCCTGCCAGTCTTCAGCTCGACTGCGCAGTCCCAAACGCCGCAACACCGCGGAAATCTCCGTCTCAAGGGTGGCCATGGTGTCCCGCGACTTCGACATAAAAGAATCTAGCTTCTTCGCCACTCGCCGCCGACTCCGACTGTCACCTGTCAACAACCCGGCTCCACGAAGCTCTAACTCACGTAGTGTGAGTTTCTCTTGTGCCGCCACTTCCAAGTGGGCATAGCCCCTGAGACAGTGGGTGACTCGCCTCGCCATCTCTTCCTTCGTGCGATCTGCCTCCCTTCGGCCATCGTCTTCAATTACAACCAACTGCGATTCGGCCTCCGCGCGCTATGCTCTCAATTCTCCGCACTCAGATTGCAACCTGCGAATTAATTCCTCATCCGCCTATCGTGCGAGCTGACACTGCTCTAACAACCGCGTCTGTCGCACGAGCTCCTCTGACAAAATTCGATTCTGAGCCTGCTCAGAATTCAGCGCTTCCGTGAGCTTCACCTCCTCCGTGGCGAGCTCTTCCAGTCTCCCATCCTTCACCCTGTCGAAGTGTGTGTACACCTTCTTATTGAGGGTGTAATGACCCCACAAGCATTCATGCTTCTCCCGCAGAGCCTTAAGTTCCTGGTCCACACGGGCTAGCAACTTGCTCGTGTGGACTTTAGTGCGAGTTCGCCTGCGCACTAACTCGACGTATGACCCAGGCTGGCGAGGATCCGCGTACTTCTCCATCTTGCGATCCAAGTACCTCAGCAGAGGTACTACTTGCTCACAGAGCGCCGCCGCCAGCGCACCTACCAATTCCTCCTCCTCCTCCTCGGTGGATCTCGATCCCGACACTGATTCCGTGGATCCTTCTTCTTCGTCATCCTCCGAATCGAGGATTTCGGTCGCCATTGATTGCGTCGGCGTGTGGTACCCCCCTTGTGGCAATTTTGAGGAAATTAAAACATTTTTGAAAAAAACTGTACCCTGACAGCATTGTAAATAGCCTTCGGTACATCAAAACGGAGTAAATCCGGAAGATCGCGGGGATTCTCGAGGGATCTTGTAGAATCTGGGATTTGGGGTGCAGCAGTAAGGACAGGCACCACCCTCCCTGCGAGTTCTGCAGTTAGGACCCCTACGACGCAAGGCGCAAAACCCGCCTTTGGAGGTTGCGTCCGCGGCTGTAGGGAAACCCTCCATAATTAGGTCAACCCTCGGGCGCCTTGACCAAGTTAGGGTCCTGTTGGAAAGAGCTCGACGCACTGATTCCAACGAGCCCAAGAACGCTTGGAACGGATGAGGACTTAGGGAGTTATCACTATTGGAAGAAACGGAGGCGGTCGCCTACGGCGGAAAGAGTTCGCCACCGGCGCGAATTCCGCCTACGCGGAAAGGGGAATCAAGTTTTGTCCTATGCGCGGACGAAGGCGTTCGCCTGTGCACAGGCGAAGTAGGGTTAGGCGAGGCCGAAGTCCGCCTACGCACAGGCGCTCGCCTGTGCACAGGCGCTTCGGCGTCGGCGGAAAATCCGCCTTGGGCCCTAGAAATGCGCCTTGTGAGGTAGAAAGTGTACGGCGCCTTCCGCGCCAGCGCAGCGCCGCGTACGGCGGAAGAGCCGCCAGAGTAATCAAATCGTTACGGACTATGCGAACGGGAAGGGTGGATGCGCTCTTGGACGGACGGAGTTGCGGCGGCGGAAGCGCCGACGGAGAGACAAGGAACGGACCGACTGGACGGAGACGGCTGACCACGGTCAACGCCTTCCGCGCCAGCGCAACGCCGCGCACGGAATTCGCCTGCGCACAGGCGACCGCCTGTGCACAGGAGGATGTTCAAGTTCCGCGCCGGCGGAGCATCCGCCGAGGCTCCTGCCTGCGCACAGGCAGGAGTTGAACTTTTGTCCGACATGCGGACACACGCGTCAAGGCAGAGGGGGATTGGCCGAGGGGCGGTACGAACAAGTGTACCGCGCAAGGCGGAAAACTCGCCTTCGGCGCTACGCCCCCATGTCCGCGGGGTAATACGCTCGCGGAGTTCAAATCCGCCAATTCGAGCGTGAGAGTTTAATCGACGACGGCGGAGCGTGAAGCCGCGCGTGAGAGCGAAGACCGTTCCAGCGTACAGCCGGCGCGGCCATCAAGTGAGACGTTCTTCACGAGCAAGAGCCGACCATGACCTTCGACCGGGCGGCGGAGAACGTCCCATTCTTGAATTCGCGATTCCAATCTCTTGTGCGCGCTGCGCGCATCCATCTGCTGGCTGCTGAACATTCTCGACGTCGTCGCATAGGAGATTTCTTGTTAATTGAGGGAGAAGTGAATGCGCGTGATTTGGAATTGAGGGCGATTAGAGTTTGCCGAGAGAGAAAGAAGCGCGGGCAGTGCGGAAGTAGAATGAGCGGGCGAGCGAACTCCAGGAACGCAATGACGAGACCGAGCAGATTGCGGATGGTGCCACTTCGCCTACCACAGAACGGGCTGCGCGCTTTCGAGGAGCGCTTAATAGCAAGAAAGCTCGATTTCTTGCTATGGGGATGGAACTACATCTGTGCGAATATGGTGCGCGAGTGGCTAGAGCCACAGGGACCACCCTCGCGCGGATTGCGTCCGCATGTTGATCGGTGGACAGTCCAAGATTGGGCGCAGGCGTTGGGAAGATGTGCTGGCATGCCAGGGCATCTCCTTTTCGACAGTGAGAGCATCAAGGTGACCAAGCAGGAAGAGGCGCAATTTGTGGAGCTGTTCAAGACCGGGAGGTCTACCAAGAATGGGTACAGGACCCGTGATTACAAGGATCGATTTCGCCGGACTTTGTCCGCGGCGCTGATGCAATTACTGCAGCCGCACCGCGCCTGCTACATCACATTGTGGCAGGTCTCTTTTGTGGAGTGCGTCATCGAGGGAACTCCAATTCACTGGGCGAGCATCCTGCACAGGGTGATGCGACAGCACGCGTTTGAGGAGAAGGGGGGAACTCTAAACCATCTCTCTCCTTTCCTCATCAATTTTTATCGACAGCGGAATTGTTTGACAGCGGCGGAGCTTGAACATTTTCCGCCATTGTCCATCGACCATCCCGGGAAGTATGTGCGGGAGAATGAGGTCGACACTGATGCAGAGGAGTCACCGACTTCTACCCCATCAAGGCGGAGGGACGAAGGGAGACACACTCCTGCAGCACGAGTGCCGCGGAAGCGGCGATGGAGGGAAGAGTCTGAAGAGGAGCAGCATCAAGAACCCTCTGCTCCCATTCGACCGCGGCCGCTGTGCGAGCCATACAGCCGGCCGAAGCAGAAGGCACGCAGACTGGTGTTACCAGCCGACAGTGCGGACACGGCGACGATTGCGACGGAGAAAGGAAGTGCGTCGCCAGAGAAGCATGAGGAAGCGCGGACGACCGCAGGAGCAACGGGCCCCGCTGCAACCTCGACGGGAGAGAGGCCGCCTACGGGCCAAGGGCCTCCGGAGTTACCACGTGCGATGCGGACAGATGTTCCGTTTGCGCACAGACGAGCCTCCGCGGACGGACGAGCCTCCGCGGACAGGCGTTCACAAGTGGACGTGGATCTACGCTTACGCGTGGGAAGGAGCAGTCCGCCTGTGCACAGGCGCTCACCTGTGCACAGGTCGCCTGTGCACAGGACACCTCCACACGTGCCGCCTGTGCACAGGCAAGAATCACCCCCGTTCCAACGTAGGAAGGGGAAGGAGCCGGCGGAAGAACCGCCTACGAGACACCGGCCCTCGGGGCCAGACCCTCCGGCGCACCACGCGCCGCAATTTGCGCCTTCGGCGCCAGGGCCTTCGAGCCGAGGAGATACGAGCAGGGAGCGTGCGGAGGCCGCACCATCGGCGGGAAGTCCGCCGATAGATGCGCCTTCGGCGGTAGGGTCTATAGGCCAAGGAACATCGGGCGAGCGGCCCCCGGCCATGTCGCCTTCGGCGATGGATGTCCGCGGCGCTACGCCTGCGGCGGACAAGGCGCCGGCAATCGCGCCTGCGCACGGGCCGGGCACAGCCCCCACGGACCGATCAAGGGAGCAGCAACAGACGGTGGAGCGGAGTGACTGTCCGCGGGATGAAATTTCGATGCGCGATGCGCAATCAAACCCCGCGCAGCCACCCTCCGCTCGATCGCCTTCGGCGGCGGGCGACGGCGGCAGAGAGGATGCGGTAGACAATCAACAAGCGAGTGACGGGGATGCCGCACGGGTACATTCGCCTTCCGCCTTGGACATTTTGGCGACGAGCAGCGAGGCTGCAGCCGTGCCTTCGCAGGCAGCACACGTCGATGACGTGCAGCCCCACTCGGGGCAGTCGCCGACACAATCAATGGCGACTGAAATTCTCCACTCGGATGATGACGACGGGGGCTCCACGGAAGAAATGTCAGGAGCAGAAGACACCGAGGAGGAGGAGGAGGAAATTGTTGGAGCGCCGGCGGCGGCGCTCTCTGAGCAGGTGATTCCGTTGCTGAGGTACTTGGATCGCAAGGTCGATAAATACGCCGACCCACTCCAGCCGGGATCTTACATCGAGTTAGTGCGCAGGCGGACTCGCACTAAAGTCCACACCAGCAAGCTATTAGCTAGAGTGGACCAGGAGTTGAGGGAATTGAAGGAGAAGCATGCATGCTTGTGGGGTCAGTACAAACTTAATCAGAAATTCTACAAGCACTCCGAGAAGATGAAGGATGAGAAACTGGACGAGCTCACCAAGGAGCAGGTGAAGGTCAAGGAAGCACTCATTTCTGAGCAGGCCCAGAATCGGATTTTGTCAGAGGAGCTCGTGCGACAGACGCGGTTGTTGGAACAATGTCAGCTCGCACGGCAGGCGGATGAAGAGTTAATCCGCAGGTTACAGTCAGAGTGTGGCGAATTGAGAGCGCAACGTGCTGAAGCCGAATCGCAATTAGTGTTAATTGAAGAGGATCGCAGGAAGGAGGCGGATCGCACGAAGGTGGAGACGGCGAGGCGAGTCGCCCACTGTCTCAAGGGCTACGCCCACTGGGAAGTGAAGGCGCAGGAGAAACTCACACTGCGTGAGTTTGAATTGCGCGCAGCCGGGTTGTTGTCAGGCGACAGTAGGAGTCGGCGGAAGGTAGCAAAGAAGCTCGATGCCTTTCTGTCGAAGGCACAGGATACCATGTCCGCCCTCGAAGTGGAGGTGTCCGCGGCGTTGCAGCGTTTGGGACTGCGCAGTCGAGCGGAAGATTGGCAGGGTAGGGAGTTAGTGCGCGGCAGTCGGCCGCGCAGGAGACGTAGTACAGGTTCCGCGGAGTGTAGTGTAGCGTGGTTCCGTGCAGGCGTGTAGCGTAGTGCAGTGTAGTGTTAGGTAGGACTTAGAAGGTATAAAATAGTTCCAGGCGTTTTGCCTGGGGTTCTTTCCCATCAGAAGTACAGATCAGGAACCCATTTCCTTTGCGTGTTTGTGTCCTTGAGTTCTGTCACCACGCACGAGGAGTTACAACTTAGCGTTCCGCATTTTGTAGCTGAAGGCCTTCGGCCGAATGTTCAGAGCTAGTACATTGGTTAGAGACTTGAGTAGTTCGGATCTGCACCTGCGGGTGACTGCCGATGCTCAGAGCCAGTGACTAGTTAGATACTTGAACAGTTTCGCCCCTACACCTTCGAGTGTTCCTTTCTGATTGTACTCCTTGGGATTTTTCCCCTGAATGCCAAAGTGAAGTTTTGCTACTTCGTGTAAGCCTTGGTTGTAAATTCAGGTTACGCTGCAGCAGGTGCCTTGAGGGTAACCCCTGTAGTATTTCTGGGAATGACAAGTGCCTGAGAATTCAAACTCTTCAATAGACTGTTGTTGTGTTACTGGAATGTTTCACAGTGAGTCCTTCAGTGTGGACCTGTGTTCTCTGCGCGTTTTGTGAGTTGAGAGTGTTGTTCACCGCGTCTGAGTGACTTCGATCCGAAGTAGGTAGTCCAAACCGGGTTTCCTACACTAGCAGCAAGCTAGTGGAAGCGTTGTAAAAGCCGGAGTTGGAAGTCACTGCCCGCAGCTTTGCCGAGTGTGCTCGCGAGAGACTTTCCCCCTGAAATCTTGAAGTAGAGGTCCTAACGGATCTCTGGGTTGTGTTTCTGTAGTTTCAGGTGTGTGTGTGTGTGTGTGTGTTACGCTGCACTGTGCGACCTCCGAGTGCGCTCCGAGTGGACACTTGCAGTATTTCTGGGAGTGACAGTTGCCTGAGAATTCAAACTCCTCAATAGTCTGTTAAAACGTGACACTTTGTACCCCGTGTGTTCCTCTGTCCCTGTGGGTTCGACCTTTCTACCACTATATTGCAGTTTTAGCCTTTAGTGGGTTATTACACGGCGACTGGCCTGGGTGGGGCTGCGAGATGTCTGCGTGTTCTGCCGCCGCTGGCGCTCCTGCAGCCTCGCTGCTTCTTGCTAAAATGTCCAAGGCGGTGGGTGAATGCGGCCGTGCCACATCCCCATCGTCCGCCTGTCGTGCCGCGACTGTGACTTCTTTGCCGCCGGCCTCTACCGCCAAAGGCGATCGCGCGGAATGTACCTGCGCGGGGTGTAATTGTGCATCGCGCGCACGAATTTCACCCTGCGGACAGACAATCCGCTCCACCGATCGGTCCTGCTCCACCCTTAGGTCATGCGTGTGGTACCCCACTTTTGGTATTTTTGAGGAAATTAAAACATTTTTGGGAAACTGTACCGCGGCAGAAGTGTAAATAGCCTTCGGTGCATCAAAACAGAGTGAATTCGGAAGATCGCAGAGATTCTCACGGGAGCTCGTAGGATCGAGGAGTAGGATGCAACGTCAGGGACGGACACCGCCCTCCCTGCGAGCTCTGAAGGTACGATCCCTTCGGCTCAAGGCGCAAAATCCGCCTTCGGCGCTAGAGGAATCCTTCAGAATTGGGTCAATTCCCTAACGCCTTGACTTGGTTAGGGTCTTGTTGAAAAGAGCTCAACGCGCTGATTCCAACGAGCCCAAGAACGCCACAAATGGATGAGGACTCCGGGAGTTATGAAGGTCGCAAGATACTCAGCTTTCCGCCTGCGCACAGGCAGGATTCACCCCCGGTCCAACGTAGGAAGGGGAAGGAGCCGGCGGAAGAACCGCCTACGGGTCAAGGGCCTTCGGGACCAGACCCTCCGGCGTACAACGCGCCGCGATTTGCGCCTTCGGCGCAACGGCCTTCGGGTCAACGAGATGCGAGCAGGGAGCGTGCGGAGACCGCACCTTCGGCGGGTAATCCGCCGGTAGATGCGCCTTCGGCGGTAGGGCCTTCGGGTCAAGGGACATCGGGCGAGCGGCCTCCGGCTATGTCGCCTTCGGCGATAGACGCCTTCGGCGCTGCGCCTGCGGCGGACAAGGCGCCGGTATTTGCGCCTACGCACAGGCCAGACACAGGACCGATCGAGGGAGCAGGACCTAACGGAGGAGCGGACTGTCTGCCCGCGGGACGAAATTCAGGTGCGCGATGCGCAATTACTGTAATAACCCACCAAAGGCTAAAACTGCAGTATGGTGGTAAAAAGATCGAACCCACAGGGACAGAGGCAACACACAGAGTAAAAAGTGTCACGTTTAACAGACTTTTGTAGAGTTTGAATTCTTAGGCGACTGTCACTCCCAGAAATACTGCAGTGCTCGACTCGGAGGCTCGACTCGGAGGAGGATCTCGACTCGGAGGATGCTCGGAGGATGCACAGTACAGCGTAGTCACTCGACACACACACACACACACACCTGAAACTGGCAAAAGCACAACTCGGAGGTCGGTCAGGACCTCCGCTTCGGATTTCAGGGGGAAAGTGTCTCAAAAGTTCACTCAGAGGTTCTGCAGGTAGTGACTCCCACTCCGGCTTTTACTGCCCTTCCGCCAGGAACTAGCGTAGGGTACCCGGACTGGACTTCCCACTTCGGAACGAAGCCTCTTCATACGCCGTGGACGTCACCCTCGACTCACACCAAACGCAGGGAGTGCAGACCCGATTGAGAACTTAACTGAGACACGATCCAGTAACACACGCACACAACCTGAATTGCAAACCAAGGCTTACACGAAGTAATAAAACTTCACTTTGGCATTCAGGGGAAACTTCCCGTAGGAGTACAATCAGGATATGTCACTCGAAGGAGTAAGGGGGAACTGTTCAAGTCTCTAACTCGCAACCGGCTCTGAGCATGAGAAATCACCCGCAGGTGCAGATCCGCACTACTCAAGTCTCTAACCGGGTGCTAGCTCTGAACATTCAGCCGAAGGCCTTCAACTACAACATACGGTAACTTCGCTATGCTGCAGCTTCTCTACGTGGTGCCAGGACCAAAATGCACAAACACGCCAAGAAAGTGAATTCCTGATCTGCACTTCCGAAACTGGAAGAGTCCCAAGGCAAAACGCCTTGAACTACTTTATACATTCTAAGGTCCTAACTAACACTACGCTACCCGCTAGGGTGCGAGCCGCAACAGATCCTACACCTGAGGAGGCGGCGGCTACCTTCCCCTCTAACTTACAACCTAAATCTAACCCTAACCCTAAATCTGAATCCTAAGCCTACTGTACAGAGCCGCCAGCGTCTTTACATCCGAGATCTGAGGCTGAATATTTGCAGGCATGCGTGGCCGACTGAGATCAACGGCCCCACCAAATTTCAGATCCATCCGACCGTCCATCGCAGAGATATGGACTCCGCAAGATCTCTGAACCGCATCCGGTTTGCCGACCTCGAGTTCGCCGACTCCGAGTTTGCCGACTTGAAGTTCGCCGACCTCGAGTTCGCCGAAGGCGTTGACCGCCGAAGACGCACTTCCGCACCTTTGCCTATTTGTAACAGTCACTTCCGACACCCATAACTCACATATCCTTGATCCGTTTCAAGAGTTCTTGGGCTCGTTGGAACGAGCGCGTTGAGCTCTTTCTAACGAGACCCTAACTGAGTCAAACCGTTACGAGTTGAAAGAGTTATGCTAGTTTTATCCTTCGCCGAAGGCACACTGTCGAAGGCTTGTAATCTGTTATCGCCGAAGGCGCCCGCACGATGTTTCGCCGACTCCGAGTTCTCTGACCTCAAGTTTGCTGACTCCGAGTTTGCTGACTTAAAGTTCGCCGACCTCGAGTTCGCCGACCTCAAGTTTGCCCACTCCAAGTTTGCTGACTTGAAGTTCTTTGACCTCGAGTTTGCCGACCTCAAGTTTGCCAACTGCGAGTTCTCCGACCTCGAGTTCGCCGACCCCGAGTTTTCCGACCTCGAGTTCTCCTGGTACCGCGGAGTTCGAGAACTCCGCGGTACGTAGTACGCTCGCGGAGTTCAAATTCGCCAATTCGAGCGTGAGAGTTAAATCGGCGTCGGCGGAGCGTGAAGCCGCGCGTGAGAGCGGAGACCGTTTTAGCGTAGAGCCGGCGCGGCCATCAATTGAGTCGTCCTTCACGAGCAATAGCCGACCATGACCTTCGACCGGGAGGCGGAGAGCGTCCCATTCTTGAATTCGCGATTCCATTCTCTAGTGCGAGCTGCGCGCGTCCATCTGCTGGCTGCTAAGCATTCTGGACATCGCCGCGCAGAGGATTTCTTGGTAATTGAGGGAGAAGTGAGTGCGCGTGATTTGGAATTGAGGGAGATTAGAGTTTGCCGAGGAAGAAAGGAGCTCGAGCGGAGCGGAAGGAGAATTAGCAAGCAGGCGAACTCCAAGAACGCAATGACGAGACTGGGCCGATTGCGGATGCTGCCGCTCCGACTACCACAAAACGGGCTGCGCGCTTTCGAGGAGCGCCTGATAGCAAGAAAGCTCGATTTCTTGCTATGGGGATGGAACTACATCTGTATGGATATGGTGCGCGAGTGGCTAGAGCCACAGGGACCACCTACGCGCGGATTGCGGCCGCATGTTGATCGATGGACGGTCCAAGATTGGGCGCAGGCATTGGGGAGATGTGCCGGCATCCCAGGGCACCTCCTCTTCGATAGTGAGAGCGTCAAGGTGTCCAAGCAGGAAGAGGCGCAATTTGTGGAGCTGTTCAAGCGGGGGAAGTCTACCAAGAATGGGTACAAGACCCGCGATTACAAGGATCGATTCCGCCGAACTTTGGCTACGGCGCTGCTGCAATTACTGCAGCCACACCGCGCCTGCTACATCACATTGTGGCAGGTCTCTTTTGTGGAGTGCATCATCGAGGGAACTCCAATTCACTGGGCGAGCATCCTGCACAGGGTGATGCGACAGCACGCTTTTGAGGAGAAGGGGGAAACTCTAAATCATCTCTCTCCTTTCCTCATCAATTTTTATCGACAGCGAAATTGTTTGACCGCGGCGGAGCTTGCTCGTTTTCCGCCGTTGTCCGTCGACCATCCCGGGAGGTATGTGCGGGAGAATGAGGTGGACACTGATGCAGAGGAGTCACCGACTTCTACTCCGTCAAGGCGGAGGGACGAAGGGAGGAATACTCCTGCAGCAAGAGTGCCGCGGAAGCAGCGATGGAGAGAAGAGTCCGAAGAGGAGCAGCATCAAGAACCCACGGCTCCCATTCGACCGCGGCCGCTGTACGAATCGTACAGCCGGCCGAAGCAGAAGGCGCGCAGGCTTGTGTTACTAGCCAGCAGCGCGGACACGGCGACGATTGCCACAGAGAAAGAAAGTGCGTTGCCGGAGAAGAACGAGGGAGCGCGGACGTCTGCAGGAGCAACGGACCCCGCTGCACCCTCGACGGACGAGAGGCCGCCTACGGGCCAAGGGCCCCCGGAGTTACCACGTGCGTTGCGGACAGTTGTTCCGCCTGCGCACATGCGAGCCTCGACGGACGGGCGAGCCTCGACGGATCGGCGACCACAAGCGGACGTGGACCTACGCCTACGTGTGGGAAGAAGCAGTCCGCCTGTGCACAGGTCACCTCCACACGTGCCGCCTGTGCACAGGCAGGAATCACCCCCGTTCCAACGTAGGAAGGGGAAGGAGCCGGCGGAAGATCCGCCTACGGGACACAGGCCTTCGGGCCGAGGAGATGCGAGCATGGAGCGTGCGGAGGCCGCACCATCGGCGGGTAATCCGCCGGTAGATGCGCCTTCGGCGGTAGGGCCTACGGGCCAAGGGAGATCGGGCGAGCGGCCCCCGACTATATCGCCTTTGGCGATAGACGCCTTCGGCGCTTCGCCTGCGGCGGACAAGGCGCCGGCATTTGCACCTGCGCACAGGCCAGGCACAGCCCCCGCGCAGGACCGATCGAGGGAGCAGACCCTGACGGAGGAGCGGATTGACTTTCCGCGGGACGAAATTTCGGTGCGCGATGCGCAATCAAACCCCGCGCAGACACCCTCCGCTCGATCGCCTTTTGCGGCGGACGTCGGCGGCAGAGAGGATACGGTAGAAGACCAACAAGCGGGCGACGGGGATGTAGCACGGCCACATTTGCCCACCGCCTTAGACATTTTGGCGAAGAGCAGCGAGGCTGCAGCGGTGCCTTCGCAGGCAGCACACGTCGACGACGTGCAGCCCCACTCGGGACAGTTGCCAACGCCATCAATGGCAACTGAAATCCTCCACTCGGATGATGACAACGGAGGCTCCACCGAAGCAATGTCGGGAGCAGGGGATACCAAAGAGGAGGAGGAGGAAATTGTTGCAGCGCCGGCGGCGGCGCTCTCTAAGCAGGTGATTCCGTTGCTGAAGTACTTGGATCGCAAATTCGATAAATACGCCGATCCACTTCAGCCGGGATCTTACATCGAATTAGTGCGCAGGCGGACTCGCACTAAAGTCCACACTAGCAAGCTACTAGCTAGGGTGGACCAGGAGTTGAAGGAATTGAGGGAGAAGCATGCCTGTTTATGGGGGCAGTACAACCTTGAGAGGAAATCGCACACCCTCGACAGGATGCAGAAGGATAGATTGGAAGAGCTCACCAGGGATGTGGTGCAGACCACGCAGGATTTGATGTCTGAGAAAACTCAGAATCAGATTCTGTCAGAAGAGCTCGTGCGACAGACGCGTTTGTTGGCGGAGTGTCAGCTCGCACGGCAGGCGGATGAGGATTTAATCCGCAGGCTACAGTCAGAGTGTGGCGAATTGAGAGCACAGCGTGCGGAGGCCGAATCGCAATTAGTGGTAATTGAAGAGGATCGCAGGCGAGAGGCAGATCGCACGAAGGAGGAGACGGCGAGGCGTGTCGCCCACTGTCTCAAGGGCTACGCCCACAGGGAAGTGACGGCGCAAGAGAAACTCACACTGCGTGAGTTTGAACTTCGCGCAGCCGGGTTGTTGGCAGGCGACAGAAGGAGTCGGCGGAAGGTAGCGAAGAAGCTCGACGCTTTTCTGTCGAAGGCGCGAGATACCATGTCCATCCTCGAGGTGGAGGTGTCCGCGGCGTTGCAGCGGTTGGGACTGCGCAGTCGAGCGGAAGACTGGCAGGGTAGGGAGTTAGTGCGCGGCAATCCGTCGCGCAGGAGACGTAGCACTGGTTCCGCGGAGTGTAGTGTAGCGTGGTTCCGTGCCGGCGTGTAGCGTAGTGCAGTGTAGTGCTAGTTAGGATTTAGAAGGTATAAAATAGTTCAAGGCGTTTTGCCTTGGGTTCTTTCCCAAACTCAGAAGTGCAGATCAGGAACCCATTTTCTCTGCGTGTTTGTGTCCTTAAGTTCTGTCACTACGCAAGAGGAGTTACAACTTAGCGTTCCGCATTTTGTAGCTGAAGGCCTTCAGCCGAACGTTCAGAGCTAGTACATTGGTTAGAGACTTGAGTAGTTCGGATCTGCACCTGCGGGTGACTGCCGATGCTCAGAGCCAGTGACTAGTTAGATACTTGAACAGTTTCGCCCCTACACCTTCGAGTGTTGGTTTCTAATTGTACTCCTTCGGGATTTTTCCCTTGAATGCCAAAGTGAAGTTTTGCTACTTCGTGTAAGCCTTGGTTGTAATTCAGGTTACGGTGCAGCAGGTGCCTTCAGGGTAACCCCTGTAGTATTTCTGGGAATGACAAGTGCCTAAGAATTCAAACTCTTCAATAGACTGTTGTTGTGTTACTGAAATGTTTCTCAGGGAGTCCTTCAGTGCGGACCTGTGTTCTCTGCGCGTTTTGTGAGTTGAGAGTGTTGTTCACCGCGTATGAGTGACTTCGATCCAAGTAGGCAGTCCAAACCGGGTTTCCTACACTAGCAGCAAGCTAGTGGAAGTGTTGTAAAAGCCGGAGTTGGAAGTCACTACCCGCAGCTTCGCTGAGTGTGCTCGCGAGAGACTTTCCCCCTGAAATCTTGAGTAGAGGTCCTAACGGATCTCTGGGTTGTGTTTCTGTAGTTTCAGGTGTGTGTGTGTGTGTGGGTGTGTGTGTGTTACGCTGCACTGTGCGACCTCCGAGTGCGCTCCGAGTGGACACTTGCAGTATTTCTGGGAGTGACAGTCGCCTGAGAATTCAAACTCCTCAATAGTCTGTTAAACGTGACACTTTGTACCTGTGGTACCCCACTTTTGGTAATTTTGAGGAAATTAAAACATTTTTGGAAAACTGTACCCTGGCAGCAATGTAAATAGCCTTCGGTGCATCAAAACAGAGTGAATTCGGAAGAACGCAGAGATTCTCGAGGAATCTCGTAGAATCTAGGGGTTGGGTGCAGCGGTAAGGAAGGGCACCACCCTCCCTGCGAGCTCTGCAGTTAGGATCTCTACAGCGCACGGCGCAAAACCCGCCTTCGGCGCTGCGTCCGCGGCGGTAGGGAAAGCCTTCATAATTAGGTCAACCCCCAAACGCCTTGACTTAGTTAGGGTCTCGTTAGAAAGAGCTCGACGCACTGATTCCAACGAGCCCAAGAACGCCAACAACGGATAAGGACTCCGGGAGTTATGAAGGTTGTAAGATACTCAGCTCTTCGCCTGCGCGCAGGCGGAGAAGTTTTGTCCTATGCGCGGACGAAGGAAGTTCGCCTGCGCACAGGCGAAATAGGGTTTTGAGGTAGGCGCGAAGTTCGCCTACGCACAGGCGTCCGCCTGTGCACAGGCGCTTCGGCGTCGGCGGGAAATCCGCCTTGGGCCCTAGAAATGCGCCTTGTGAGGTAGAAATTGTACGGCGCCTTCTGCGCCAGCGCAGCGCCGCGGACGAGCAAGGAGCCGGCAGAATAGTAAAATCTGTACGGACCATGCGGACTGTACGGACGGGACGGATGGATGCGCTCTTGGACGGACGGAGTTGCGGCGGCGAGATGTGCCGACGGAGAGACAAGGAACGGACAGTCTGGACGGAGTCGGCTGACCGCGGTCAACGCCTTCCGCGCCAGCGCATCGCCGCGGACGGAATTCGCCTGCGCACAGGCGAGCGCCTGTGCACAGGAGGGTGAAGTTCCGCGCCGGCGGAGAATCCGCCGAGGAGTCCGCCTGCGCGCAGGCGGGATATGAACTTTTGTCCGACATGCGGACACACGCTTTGAGGCAGAAGAGGATTGGCTGAGGAGCGGTACGAACGAGTGTACCGCGCAAGGCGGAAAATCCGCCTTCGGCGCTGCGCACCCATGTCCGCGGTGTAGTACGCTCGCGGAGTTCAAATTCGCCAATTCGAGCGTGAGAGTTTAATCGGCGACGGCGGAGCGTGAAGCCGCGCGTGAGAGCGGAGACCGTTTCAGCGTAGAGCCGGCGCGGCCATCAATTTGAGTCGTCCTCCACGAGCAAGAGCCGACCATGACCTTCGACCGGGCGGCGGAGAGCGTCCCATTCTTGAATTCGCGATTCCATTCTCTAGTGCGAGCTGCGCGCGTCCATCTGCTGGCTGCTAAGCATTCTCGACATCGCCGCGTAGAGGATTTCTTGGTGATTGAGGGAGAAGTGAGTGCGCGTGATTTGGAATTGAGGGCGATTAGAGTTTGCCGAGGAAGAAAGGAGCTCGAGCAGAGCGGAATTAGAATGAGCGGGCGGGCGAACTCCAAGAACGCAATGACGAGACCGGGCCGATTGCGGATGCTGCCGCTCCGTCTACCACAGAACGGGCTGCGCACTTTCGAGGAGCGCTTGATAGCAAGAAAGCTCGATTTCTTGCTATGGGGATGGAACTACATCTGTGCGGATATGGTGCGCGAGTGGCTAGAGCCACAGGGACCACCTTCGCGCGGATTGCGTCCGCATGTTGATCGGTGGACAGTCCAAGATTGGGCGCAGGCATTGGGGAGATGTGCCGGCATGCCAGGGCACCTCCTCTTTGACAGTGAGAGCATCAAGGTGTCCAAGCAGGAAGAGGCACAATTCGTGGAGCTGTTCAAGAACGGGGGGTCTACCAAGAATGGGTACAAGATCCGCGATTACAAGGATCGATTCCGCCGGACTTTGTCCGCGGCGCTGCTGCAATTACTGCAGCCACACCGCGCCTGCTACATCACATTGTGGCAGGTCTCTTTTGTGGAGTGCGTTATCGAGGGAACTCCAATTCCCTGGGCGAGCATCCTGCACAGGGTGATGCGACAGCACGCTTTTGAGGAGAAGGGGGAACTCTAAACCATCTCTCTCCTTTCCTCATTAATTTTTATCGACAGCGGAATTGTTTGACAGCGGCGGAGCTTGCGCGTTTTCCGCCGTTGTCCGTCGACCATCCCGGGAAGTATGTGCGGGAGAATGAGGTCGACACTGATGCAGAGGAGTCACCGACTTCTACTCCGTCAAGGAGGAGGGACGAAGGGAGGAATACCCCTGCAGCGCGAGCGCCGCGGAAGCGGCGATGGAGAGAGGAGTCCGAAGAAGAGCAGCATCAAGAACCCTCTGCTCCCATTCGACCGCGGCCGTTGTACGAGTCATACAGCCGGCCGAAGCAGAAGGCGCGCAGGCTGGTGTTACCAGCGAACAGCGCGGACACAGCGACGATTGCGACGGAGAAAGGAAGTGCGTCGCCAGAGAGGAACGAGGGAGCGCGGACGTCCGCAGGAGCAACGGACCGCACTGCACCCTCGACGGACGAGAGGCCGCCTACGGGCCGAGGGCCTCCGGAGTTACCACGTGCGTTGCGGACAGGTGTTCCGTTTGCGCACAGACGAGACTCCGCGGACGGACGAGCCTCCGCGGATAGACGAGACTCCGCGGACGGACGAGCCTCCGCGGACAGGCGACCACAAGCGGACGTGGATCTACGCCTACGCGTGAGAAGAAGCAGTCCGCCTGTGCGAAGGTCACCTCCACACGTGCCGCCTGTGCATAGGCAGAAATCACCCCCGTTCCAACGTAGGAAGGGGAAGGAGCCGGCGGATGATCCGCCTACGAGACACCGGCCTTCGGGGCCAGACCCTCCGGCGCACAACGCGCCGCGATTTGCGCCTTCGGCGCCAGGGCCTTCGAGCCGAGGAGATACGAGCAGGGAGCGTGCGGAGGCCGCACCATCGGCGGGTAATCCGCCGGTAGATGCGCCTTCGGCGGTAGGGCCTCAGGGCCAAGGGACATCGGGCGAGCGGCCCCCGGCCATGTCGCCTTTGGCGATGGACGTCCGCGGCGCTACGCCTGCGGCGGACAAGGCGCCGGCATTTGCGCCTGCGCACAGGCCAAGCACAGCCCCCGCGGACCGATCGAGGGAGAAGCAACTGACGGAGGAGCGGAGTTACTGTCCGCGGGATGAAATTTTGGTGCGCGATGCGCAATCAAACCCCGCGCAGCCACCCTCCGCGCGATCGCCTTCGGCGGCGGACGTCGGCGGCAGAGAGGATACGGTAGAAGACCAACAAGCGGGCGGCGGGGATGTAGCACGGGCACATTCGCCTACCGCCTTAGACATTTTGGCGAAGAGCAGCGAGGCTGCAGCGGTGCCTTTGCAGGCAGCACACGTCGACGACGTGCAGCCCCACTCGGGTCAGTCGCCGACGCAATCAATGGCGACTGAAATTCTCCACTCGGATGATGACGACGGAGGCTCCACCGAAGAAATGTCGGGAGCGGGGGATACCGAGGAGGAGGAGGAGGAAATTGTTGGAGCGCCGGCGGCGGCGCTCTCTGAACAGGTGATTCCGTTGCTGAGGTACTTGGATCGCAAAATCGATAAATACGCCGACCCTCTTCAGCCGGGATCTTACATCGAATTAGTGCGCAGGCGGACTCGCACTGAAGTCCACACCAGCAAGCTACTAGCTAGAGTGGACCAGGAGTTGAGGGAATTGAAGGAGAAGCATAAATGCTTGTGGGGTCAGTATAAGCTCAATCAGAAATTCTACAAGTACTCCGAAAAGGTGAGGGATGGGAAACTGGAAGAGCTCACCAAGGAGCAGGTGAAGGTCACGGAAGCACTAATTTCTGAGCAGACTAAGAATCGGATTTTGTCAGAGGAGCTCGTGCGACAGACGCGGTTGTTAGAGCAGTGTCAGCTCGCACGATAGGCGGATGAGGATTTAATCCGCAGGCTACAGTCGGAGTGTGGCGAATTGGGAGCGCAGCGTGCTGAGGCCGAATCGCAATTAGTGGTAATTGAAGAGGATCGCAGGCGAGAGGCAGATCGCACGAAGGAGGAGACGGCGAGACGTGTCGCCCACTGTCTCAAGGGCTACGCCCACTGGGAAGTGGCGGCGCAGGAGAAACTCACACTACGTGAGTTTGAACTTCGCGCAGCCAGGTTGTTGACAGGCGACAGCAGGAGTCGGCGGAAGGTAGCAAAGAAGCTCGACGCTTTTCTGTCGAAGGCGCGGGATATCATGTCCGCCCTCGAAGTGAAGGTGTCCGCGGCGTTGCAGCGGCTGGGACTGCGCAGTCGAGCGGAAGACTGGCAGGGAAGGGAGTTAGTGCGCGGCAGTCCGTCGCGCAGGAGACGTAGCACAGGTTCCGCGGAGTGTAGTGTAGCGTGGTTCCGTGCAGGCGTGTAGCGTAGTGCAGTGTAGTGCTAGTTAGGACTTAGAAGGTATAAAATAGTTCCAGGCGTTTTGCCTAGGGTTCTTTTCCAAACTCAGAAGTGCAGATCAGGAATCCATTTCCTCTGCGTGTTTGTGTCCTTGAGTTCTGTCACCACGCAAGAGGAGTTACAACTTAGCGTTCCGCATTTTGTAGCTGAAGGCCTTCGGCCGAATGTTCAGAGCTAGTACATTGGTTAGAGACTTGAGTAGTTCGGATCTGCACCTGCGGGTGACTGCCGATGCTCAGAGCTAGTGACTAGTTAGATACTTGAACAGTTTCGCCCCTACACCTTCGAGTGTTTCTTTCTGATTGTACTCCTTCGGGATTTTTCCCCTAAATGCCAAAGTGAAGTTTTGTTACTTCGTGTAAGCCTTGGTTGTAAATTCAGGTTACGCTGCAGCAGGTGCCTTTGGGGTAACCCCTGTAGTATTTCTGGGAATGACAAGTGCCTAAGAATTCAAACTCTTCAATAGACTGTTGTTGTGTTACTGGAATGTTTCTCAGTGAGTCCTTCAGTGCGGACTTGTGTTCTCTGCGCGTTTTGTGAGTTGAGAGTGTTGTTCACCGCGTATGAGTGACTTCGATCCGAAGTAGGCAGTCCAAACCGGGTTTCCTACGCTAGCAGCAAGCTAGCGGAAGTGTTGTAAAAGCCGGAGTTGGGAGTCATTACCCGCAGCTTCGCTGATTGTACTCTCGAGACACTTTCCCCCCTGAAATCTTGAGTAGAGGTCCTAACGGATCTCTGGGTTGTGTTTCTGTAGTTTCAGGTGTGTGTGTGTTTGTGTGTTACGCTGCACTGTGCGACCTCCGAGTGCGCTCCGAGTGGACACTTGCAGTATTTCTGGGAGTGACAGTTGCCTGAGAATTCAAACTCCTCAATAGTCTGTTAAACGTGACACTTTGTACCCTGTGTGTTCCTCTGTCCCTGTGGGTTCGACCTTTCTACCACTATATTGCAGTTTTAGCCTTTAGTGGGTTATTACATGGAGAGAGTGCAGGAATCAGTGAGCAGGAAGGAGTGCGTAGCAACCAAGCGCGCGGAGGCGAGTTGTGCGAGGATCTTGACGGACCTTGCAGAGAGTTTGCGAGTAGAGAAATTGAGCGCGCAAGGAAGAAGAGAGCGATTTCAATTAGTGTCTAAGCGGCCGACGCGCAGCGGCGATTGTGAGAGATCGAGCGGGAGGGAAGAACGTCTGTGTGTGCAGGGAGAGCAAGAAAGATGTCAAAGGTCCCCCAGCTGCGAGTGTCTCCACTTAGAGTGCCGCAGATCGGTCTGCGCGCATTCTAGGATATGTTGACAAGATTGAAGCTTGACTTCCTCCTATGGGGATGGAATTGGACGTGTCCGGAGATGGTGCGCGAGTATTTGCGAGAGAAACACCAGCCCTCACGCGGATTCCGCCTACACCCCGAGAGGTGGAACATTAGTCACTGGGCGCAGGTATTAGGAAGGTGTGCAGGCGAGGAAGGGTATCTCCTCTTCGAGGCTGAGAGCTTGAAGGTGTCGAAGGAGGAAGAAGTCTCCTACAATGATCTTTTCAAAGTTGGCAAGCATCCCAAGAACGGTTTCCGGACGCGGGATTACAAAGATCGATTGCGGAGAAATGTCACGACTGCATTGCTTCAGATATTGCAGCCGACCAAGACCGCGTACATGCATGGTTGGCAAGTGGGATTTGTGGAGCTAGTGTTGTCAGGAGCTCCGGTTCATTGGGTGTGAGCACAAAACTATGCTCACATGTCTTTTTACCCTTATGAGAGTTAAAAGTTTGGTTTTAAGCTCTTGCAAAATTATGCTTGGGGTTTTTTGGAAGTTTCTGCAAGATTAGGAGTTGGTGTGATGGTTAGGGGGCAAGAGGTGCGGAAGGAGGCCTTCGGGGCAAGGTCTTCGGCGAAGTGCCTTCGGTGAAGTCCCTTCGGGGAAAGGCCTTCGGCGAAGGAGTGAAACTCTCATAACGTTTTCAATGTTTGACGCCTTGACTCCGTTAGGGTCTTGTTGGAAAGACCTCGCGACGCTCGTTCCAACGAGACCAAGAAATCTTGAAACGGATAAAGCAGCACCGAGTTAGGAGCGGCGGAAGTTTCTGATATGGAAGGCCTTCACCGGCCTACGCGTAGGCGGGTTGCGCGTAGGCGGCCTGTGCACAGGCAAACGCCTTCGGCGGAAGGGTAAAATCGTGATAACGTTTTCAATTCTTAACAGTTTGCGTTGGTCAGGGTCTCGTTGGAAAGAGCTCAACACGCTTGTTCTAACGAGCCCAAGAACGCCTGGAAAGAATGATGACTTAGGGAGTTATGACTATCGGAAGATACGTACACGTTTGCTTTCCGCGTAGGCGGGAATTCCGCCTACGCGGAAGGGAGTTCAACTTTTGTCCTATTGTAATAACCCACTAAAGGCTAAAACTGCAGTATGGTGGTAAAAAGATCGAACCCACAGGGACAGAGGCAACACACAGAGTAAAAGTGTCACGTTTAACAGACTTTTGTAGAGTTTGAATTCTCAGGCGACTGTCACTCCCAGAAATACTACAGTGCTCGACTCGGAGGAGGATTCTCGACTCGGAGGATGCTCGGAGGATGCACAGTACAGCGTAGTCACTCAACACACACACACACACACACACCTGAAACTGGCAAAAGCACAACTCGGGGGTCGGTCAGGACCTCCGCTTCGGATTTCAGGGGGAAAGTGTCTCAAAAGTTCACTCAGAGGTTCTGCAGGTAGTGACTCCCACTCCGGCTTTTACTGCCCTTCCGCCAGGAACTAGCGTAGGGAACCCGGACTGGACTTCCCACTTCGGAACGAAGCCTCTTCATACGCCGTGGACGTCACCCTCGACTCACACCAAACGCAGGGAGTACAGGCCCGACTGAGAACTTAACTAAGACACAATCCAGTAACACACACACAACCTGAATTGCAAACCAAGGCTTACACGAAGTAATAAAACTTCACTTTGGCATTCAGGGGAAACTTCCCGTAGGAGTACAATCAGGATATGTCACTCGAAGGAGTAAGGGGGAACTGTTCAAGTCTCTAACTCGCAGCCGGCTCTAAGCATCAGAAATCACCCGCAGGTGCAGATCCGCACTACTCAAGTCTCTAACCGGGTGCTAGCTCTGAACATTCAGCCGAAGGCCTTCAACTACAACATACGGTAACTTCGCTATGCTGCAGCTTCTCTACGTGGTGCCAGGACCAAAATGCACAAACACGCCAAGAAAGTGAGTTCCTGATCTGCACTTCCGAAACTGGAAGAGTCCCAAGGCAAAACGCCTTGATCTACTTTATACCCTCAAAGGTCCTAACTAACACTACGCTATCCTATCTACTACTCGCAACACTTGCACGAAACCAAACTACACTACTGCACTCTGCAGATCCGGTGCTGCGCCTTGTGGTAACACACTTTTTGTTTTTTTTGCAGAATTTAAACAATTTTAGAAAACTAGTACCAAAGCAGTGTTTGTAGTTAGAAAAGGGTACGTTAAATAGAGTGGATTGAGGAGATCGACACGAGGTCACGAAGAATCGCATAGTCGGATGTACCAACGCCAATGTCTTCGGCGCCTTCGGCAAAAGCTCCTTTTCTGAGGTGTCTCTACTCACGCGCTTCCAGCGTTTAAGGAAGCTACGCTTCCGGCGCAGACACCTCAGGAGGAGATTTTGCTAAAGACGTCAGAAGAACGGCCCGGAACTCTGAAGGCTTCCGACCATGAGTGCGCCTTCGGCGATGCGCCGCTAGCGCGGAAAGGGAAACCTTCATAACGAGCGGAATACACGGTAGTTCTAGTTGGTTGAAGTCGCATTAGAAAGAGCTCGGGACGCTCGTTCTAACGAGGCCAAGAGCCTCGGAGATGGATCAGGGACAAAGAAGTTATGAACGTCGGAAAACTCGTAGCCGGACATGC
Source organism: Marchantia polymorpha subsp. ruderalis (assembly GCA_037833965.1). Lineage (NCBI taxonomy): Eukaryota > Viridiplantae > Streptophyta > Marchantiopsida > Marchantiales > Marchantiaceae > Marchantia > Marchantia polymorpha. Next base: position 2,209,887 of record AP031352.1, on the reverse strand, counting down.
GCCGTTCGCGCTAGGGTTCACAGTCGGAAAGGACTCCTGTACGCCTTCGGCGATGCGCCTTCGGCGGAATCACGCGCTCATGGGAGGAAATCAACTCGGAGTCGGAAGCGCCTTTGGCGGCTGCGCAACGGAAGAAACGCGCCGGCCGGATGTACGCCTCCGACGTGGCGCTGATAGACGGATGCGCTGGTATGACTTGCGCCGGCGGGATATGCGCCGTCAGCAATGGACGAGGCAGAACGGACAAAATAAGCGGTACGAATACGCGCCGGCGTAATTTGCGCCGACTGGATGTGTGCCTCCAGCAAGGCGCCGACGGATAAGGAACACGCCAGCGGCGACACGCCTCCGGTGATGGACGGGTTAGGGAAAGACAACATAGCCAACGTATACCCTGCGGCGGACTCGAGTCCGGAAGACGGCGGCGGCGGGAGAATTCAACATTCACGCATGCGAATGCGCGCAGTGCGGAGACGTGAATTCGCGCATGCAAAGGGCGAACCGTTAGGCCGTATAGCCGGCTGCGTACGTTGTGACCAGTAAGAACGTTGGACGTTCTTGAATTCGGAGAAGAAAAGACTGCGCTCCAGTCTCATTCTCTCATTCTTGATTTTGCGATTTCCAGCTTCCAAGATTACGCGCAAGGGCGGAGAGACCTGCAGTGAGAGGAGAGAGTGCGGAGACGAGTTGCGCAAGGATCTTGACAGACCTTGGAGAGAATTGCAAGTAGCGAACTTGAGCGTGAGAGAAGAGAGAGTGAGCAGTCAGTGCTTGAGCGGCCGACGCGCAGTGGCGATTGTGAGAGAGCGAGCGAAAGGAAGAACGTTTGTGTGTGCAGGAAACGCAATGTCGAAGGTTCCCCAGCTGCGAGTGTCTCCCCTCAGGGTGCCGCAGATCGGTCTACGCGCATTTCAAGATGTGCTGCTGGGGCTGAAGCTCGATTTCCTCCTGTGGGGGTGGAACTGGACATGTCCGGAGATGGTGCGCGAGTATCTGCAGGAGAGACACAAGCCCTCACGCGGATTCCGTCCACATCCAGAAAGATGGGACATTTGTGACTGGGCGCAGGTGTTGGGCAGGTGTGCCGGCGAGGAAGGGTATCTCCTCTTCGAGGCCGATAGCGTGAAGGTGTCCCAGGAGGAAGAAATCTCCTACAATGAACTTTTCAAAGTTGCCAGGCATCCCAAGAACGGTTTCCGGACACGGGATTACAAAGATCGATTGCGGAGAAATGTCGCGACTGCATTGTTGCAGATATTGCAGCCGACCAAGACCGCTTACATGCATGGTTGGCAGGTAGGATTTGTGGAGCTAGTGTTGTCAAGAGCTCCAGTGCATTGGGCACGGCTCCTGTGGAAGGTGACGCGCCAACATGCGCAAGAAGAGAGAGGAGGAACCCTCAATCATCTTTCGCCTTACCTGATTGTGTTTTATCGGGCGATGGGATGTTTGACAAATTCAGAGAAGACACGGTTTCCGCTGCTGACCCGGAGCTATCCAGGTAGATACTCGCGGTAGGCCGAAGTAGACACGGATCCGGACGAGGCACCTGCCAGTCCGCCTCCGGCTCCGCCCCCAGCAAGAGCAGCACAAGAACGTCGAAGTGAGCGCGTTCCGCGGAAGCGGAAGTGGGATGAGAGACCTGAGGACAGGCAGCCGGAAGCGCCAGCTGTGCCGACTCGTAGTCGGCCAACCAACGAGCCTCACAGCCGACCGAAACAGAGGGCACGCAAAATGACAACTAGTACTAAGGAGACCGGGCGTACTCCGGTCCAGCGGAGTAACCTGTCCACGCAGGAGGATATAATCGCGCAAATTCTTGGGAAGTCGGCAAATACCTCGGCGCAGAAGGCACCAATGCCTTCGGAAGAAGACGGAAGGACTGACAGTCGGCCGACTACGAGTCGGGCGCCTGAAGGTCGACAAACGGAAGGAAGGCCGACGGAGCGGCACGTTGAACCGGACAACAGGCCGGACGTAGAAGGAAGTTTGGCTGACGAGCCAACAACCCTCAGGGGGTCGTCTTCGGCGGAAGGCACTTCTGGGAAAACGCCGCCAGCAAGCAGGCCAAGTGGAGTGAAGACGCGCAGGGTGTATCCGACTGCCAGTCGGACAACTGCTAGTCGGCCGACTGCGAGTCGGTCAATAGAGAGTCGGCCAGATTCGCCGACTGCGAGACGGACAGGGCCGGCGACCAGTGTGCGGACGCCTTCGGCGGACGCACCTCCAGCGAAGACAACTTCCGCGCAGATCGCGCCGGAAGGGCAGGCAGCAGAAGCGGGCGGTGCAAAGGTGACAAAAGTCACTGCAACGTCGACCCCTTCGGAAACCGAAGATCGAGCCGGAACAGGGGCTCAAGCAGTGGGATCCCCCACTGCCTTGGATATTTCAGCATGGAGTGGAGCGGCAGTCGCGGCGGAAGCTGCTGTGCGCCACAGTTCCAGGGAGTCGCCAAGGGATTCGGTGGCGACCGAAATCCTCGAAACGGAGGATGAGACGAGCTCGGAAGAGCAGGAAGCGGATTCTGTGCAGAAAACGCCAACAGGGGTGTTGTGCGAGCAGATAGTTCCACTCCTGCGATATCTGGATCGCAAGACATCCAAGTACTCGGGTACCGGAAAACCGCAATCTTACGTGGAGACTGTCAAGCGCAGGACGAGGAGCAAGGTGGCCACTTGGGCCTCTAGGTGCCAAATATTGCAGGATAGGAACACTACCCTCCGACAACACCTGGCGGTCACACAGAAGCTATACCAAACCTTACAACAGCAGAGGGAGGATGCGGCGACGAAAAACCAGGCGGATGCCGAGCTAATGCGGGCAAAGATCGAGTCGGAATTGCAGGAAGAGCGGAGACAAAACCGCATCTTAGCAGAAGAGCTTGCGCGCCAGAAGCGCGCCTTAGAAGAAAGTCAAAGTACACGCAAGGAGGATGAGGAGTTGTTGCGCAACTTGCAATCCGAGTGCGCGGATTTGAGGGCGCAGTGCGCGGATGCGGAAATGCAGCTAGCAGAGGTGGAAGGCAGCTGCCGGGCGCGAGAAGAGTTGGCGACGCGGGTGACTCACTGTCTAAAAGGATACGCCCATTGGGAGGTGGCAGCTCAAGAGAAGATCACACTCAGGGAGTTCGAGCTTCGGGCGGCGGCATTGACGGAGGGTGACAGTCGGAGTCGGCGGCGAGTAGCGAGGAAATTAAAATCCTTCTTGTCGGGTGCGCGCGACACTATGGCGCACTTGGAGTCGGAAGTGACTGCAGCCGTCCGGCGTCTGGGGTTGCGCAGCCGGTCGGAAGATTGGCAAGGTAGAGATAGAGAGCGAGGCAGTCCGGCGCGCAGGAGGCGCAGCACCGGATCTGCAGAGTGCAGTAGCGTAGTTTGGTTTCGTGCAAGTGTTGCGAGTAGTAGATAGGATAGCGTAGTGTTAGTTAGGACCTTTGAGGGTATAAAGTAGATCAAGGCGTTTTGCCTTGGAACTCTTCCAGTTTCGGAAGTGCAGATCAGGAACTCACTTTCTTGGCGTGTTTGTGCATTTTGGTCCTGGCACCACGTAGAGAAGCTGCAGCATAGCGAAGTTACCGTATGTTGTAGTTGAAGGCCTTCGGCTGAATGTTCAGAGCTAGCACCCGGTTAGAGACTTGAGTAGTGCGGATCTGCACCTGCGGGTGATTTCTGATGCTCAGAGCCGGCTGCGAGTTAGAGACTTGAACAGTTCCCCCTTACTCCTTCGAGTGACATATCCTGATTGTACTCCTACGGGAAGTTTCCCCTGAATGCCAAAGTGAAGTTTTATTACTTCGTGTAAGCCTTGGTTTGCAATTCAGGTTGTGTGTGTGTTACTGGATTGTGTCTTAGTTAAGTTCTCAGTCGGGCCTGTACCCCCTGCGTTTGGTGTGAGTCGAGGGTGACGTTCACGGCGTATGAAGGGGCTTCGTTCCGAAGAGGGAAGTCCAGTCCGGGTTCCCTACGCTAGTTCCTGGCGGAAGGGCAGTAAAAGCCGGAGTGGGAGTCACTACCTGCAGAACCTCTGAGTGAACTTCTGAGACACTCTCCCCCTGAAATCCGAAGCGGAGGTCCTGACCGACCTCCGAGTTGTGCTTTTGCCAGATTCAGGTGTGTGTGTGTGTGTGTGTTGAGTGACTACGCTGTACTGTGCATCCTCCGAGCATCCTCCGAGTCGAGATCCTCCTCCGAGTCGAGCCTCCGAGTCTGGGAGTGACAGTCGCCTGAGAATTCAAACTCTACAAAAGTCTGTTAAACGTGACACTTTTTACTCTGTGTGTTGCCTCTGTCCCTGTGGGTTCGATCTTTTTACCACCATACTGCAGTTTTAGCCTTTAGTGGATTATTACATCCTGCGCTTGACAGTCTCCACGTAAGACTGCGGTTTTCCGGTACCCGAGTACTTGGATGTCTTGCGATCCAGATATCGCAGGAGTGGAACTATTTGCTCGCACAACACCCCTGTTGGCGTTTTCTGCACAGAGTCCGCTTCCTGCTCTTCCGAGCTCGTCTCATCCTCCGTTTTGAGGATTTCAGTCGCCACCGAATCCCTTGGCGACTCCCTGGAACTGTGGCGCGCAGCAGCTTCCGCCGCGACTGCCGCTCCACTCCCTGCTAAAATATCCAAGGCAGTGGGGGATCCCACTGCTTGAGCTCATATTCCGGCTCGATCTTCGGTTTCCGAAGGGGTCGCCGCCGTAGTGACTTTTGTCACCTTTGCACCGCCCGCTTCTGCTGCCTGCCCTTCCGGCGCGATCTGCGCGGAAGGTGTCTTCGCTGGAGGTGCGTCCGCCGAAGGCGTCCGCACACTGGTCGCCGGCCCTGTCCGTCTCGCAGTCGGCGAATCTGGCCGACTCTCTGTTGACCGACTCGCAGTCGGCCGACTAGCAGGTGTCCGACTGGCAGTCGGATACACCCTGCGCGTCTTCACTCCACTTGGCCTGCTTGCTGGCGGCGTTTTCCCATAAGTGCCTTCCGCCGAAGGCGACCCTCTGAGGGTTGTTGGCTCGTCAGCCAAACTCCCTTCTGCTTCCGGCCTGCTGTCCGGTTCAACGCGCCGCTCAGTCGGCCTTCCTTCCGTTTGTCGACCTTCAGTCGCCCGACTCGTAGTCGGCCGACTGTCAGTCTGTCTGTCTTCTTCCGAAGGCATTGGTGCCTTCTGCGCAGAGGTATTTGCTGACTTCGTTAGAATTTGCGCGATTATCTCCTCCTGCGTGTGCAGGATACTCCGCCGGACCGGAGTACGCCCGGTCTCCTCAGTACTAGTTGGCATTCTGCGTGCCCTCTGTTTTGGTCGGTGTGAGCCTAAACTCCCCACCCTTCAGCGTTTGTAGTTCAGGTGGGGGTTCGAGCTCCCATAATCTAACTTCTCTGATCTCAACCATGTGGTCAAAGTGTATTCAAGACAATGAGATCATAAACACTTGCTCTCTCACAGACAATTATCCAGAACTGAAAATAATAACTTGCTGTCTGCTATCTCCACAAGAGCAGCAGACAAACTCTTTGTTACATAAAGATCTAACCCAACTCTGGGTGACTTCTCAATACCACAGCCGCTGTGGTCTATCCTAGCTCCGAGTTCCACTCCCAATTCCTACTCAGATTTCAGTATCGATTTCTCAGCTTTCACCTTCAGACCCCACCAGATTCCTCTCTTGGATTCAACTCTCCCTTTCCAGTTTCCCATTCAGATCCCGACTGTCAGAGTTCAGTCTCAGATTTCACTTCACTCTCAGCTTCCATTCTCAGATCTTCCACTATGATTTCAGCTCCCACTCACAGATTTTACACTTCAATCTCAGATCCCACTTCAACTTCTCTCTCAGATACGACTCTCCACCCACGAGAGTCTGCTTTCTCCTACTTCGAACTCTCCACACTCCCCTCCTGATTCTCACCACTTCCCTGCGAAAAATCACTCACACCCACACTCTATTCCACGACCGATCCCACCTCCATCTCCACATCCTGGTACACCACAAGCTCTCAGTTACCAGGCCGAACTCCCCACTTCGAAGTCCAAGGCCGAGACACCCACAGCCCGCCTGAAATGCAACACTCGCAATGATGGGTAGCTGCCTACACCCCTTGCGCGACTACATGCACCGTCGTCTTGCCTCCCCCACTTGACTTCACGCCGCCGCCGGTGCCACACCTGCACATTCTACATCCCTGACCACCCGATCTCCGCCGGAGGGAATCTTCTTCCGCGCACCGCCGAAGGCATCCACCCGCCGAAGACGCACGACCACACCTTTGCTTATCCATAACAGTCACTCCTGACAACCATAACTCACAGATCCTAGCTCCGTTTCACAAGTTTGTAGGCTCGTTGGAACGAGCAGGTTGAGCTCTTTCCAACGAGACCCTAATTGGGTCAAACCGTTATGAATTGAAAAAGTTATGCCTGTTTTACCCTTCGCCGAAGGCACACCGCCGAAGGCCTGTTACCTATTATCGCCGAAGGCGCCGGCACGATGTTCGCCGGTTCGATGTTGAAGGCTCTTCGCCGGAGACCCTGCCCTGAAAGCCCTGTTCCGGACCTTTGCCTACTAGCTATTACACCAACTCCTAATCTTACCAAAACTTCCAGAAAACTCCGAGCATAATTTTGCAAGAGCTTAAATCTAAAACTTTAACTCTCACAAGGTTAAAAAGACATGTGAGCACAGTTTTGTGCTCACAGTCGGCTGTGAGGCTCGTTGGTTGGCCGACTACGAGTCGGCGCAGCTGGCACTTCCGGCTGCCTGTACTCAGGTCTCTCATCCCACTTCCGCTTCCGCGGAACGCAAACTAAACTCGCGGAACGCGCTCACTTCGACGTTCTTCTGCTGCTCTTGCTGGGGGCGGAGCCGGAGGCGGACTGGCAGGTGCCTCGTCCGGATCCGTGTCTACTTCGGCCTCCCGCGAGTATCTACCTGGATAGCTCCGGGTCAGCAGCGGAAACCGTGTCCGCTCTGAATTTGTCAAACATCCCATCGCCCGATAAAACACAATCAGGTAAGGCGAAAGATGATTGAGGGTTCCTCCTCTCTCTTCTTGCGCATGTTGGCGCGTCACCTTCCACAAGAGCCGTGCCCAATGCACTGGAGCTCCTGACAACACTAGCTCCACAAATCCTACTTGCCAACCATGCATGTAAGCGGTCTTGGTCGGCTGCAATATCTGCAGCAATGCAGTCGCGACATTTCTCCGCAATCGATCTTTGTAATCCCGTGTCCGGAAACCGTTCTTGGGATGCCTGGCAACTTTGAAAAGCTCATTGTAGGAGATTTCTTCCTCCTTGGACACCTTCACGCTATCGGCCTCGAAGAGGAGATACCCTTCCTCGCCGGCACACCTGCCCAACACCTGCGCCCAGTCACAAATGTTCCACCTCTCTGGATGTGGATGGAATCCGCGTGAGGGCTTGTGTCTCTCCTGCAGATACTCGCGCACCATCTCCGGACATGTCTAGTTCCATCCCCACAGGAGAAAATCGAGCTTCAGCCCTGTCAGCACATCTTGGAATGCGCGCAGACCGATCTGCGGCACTCTGAGTGGAGACACTCGCAGCTGGGGGACCTTCGACATTGCGTTTCCTGCACACACAAACGTTCTCCCCTCCACTCGCTCTCTCACAATCGCCACTGCGCGTCGGCCGCTCAAGCACTGACTGCTGTCACTCTCTCTTCTCTCACGATCAAGTTCGCTACTCGCAATTCTCTCCAAGCTCTGTCAAGATCTTTGCGCAACTCGTCTCCGCACTCTCTCCTCTCACTGCAGGTCTCTCCGCCCTTGCGCGTAATCTTGGAAGCTGAAAATCGCAAAATCAAGAATGAGAGAATGAGACTGGAGGGCAGTCTTTTCTTCTCCGAATTCAAGATCGTCCAACGTTCTTACTGGTTACCATTTACGCAGCCGGCTATACGGCCTAACGGTTCGCCCTTGCATGCTCAAATTCACGTCTCCGCACTGCGCGCATTCGCATGCGTGAATGTTGAATTCTCCCGCCACCACCGTCTTCCGGACTCGAGTTCGCCGCAGTGTATACGTCGGCTATGTTGTCTTTTCCTAACCCGCCCATCACCGGAGGCGTGTCGCCGCTGGCGTGTTCCTTATCCGTCGGCGCCTTGCTGGAGGCGCACATCCAGTCGGCGCGAATTACGCCGGCGCGTATTCGTACCACTTGTTTTGTCCGTTCTGCCTCGTCTATTGCTGACGGCGCGTATCCCGCCGGCGCAAGTCATGCCAGCGCAAATCATGCCAGCGCATCCGCCTATCAGCGCCACGTCGGAGGCGTACATCCGGCCGGCGCTTTTCTTCCGTTTCGCAGCCGCCAAAGGCGCTTCCGACTCTGAGTTGATTTCCTCCCATGAGCGCGTGATTCCGCCGAAGGCGCATCGCCGAAGGCGTACGGAAGTCCTTTCCGACTGTGAACCCTAGCGCGAACGGCGCATGTCCGGCTACGAGTTTTCCGATGCTCATAACTTCTTCGTCCCTGATCCATCTCCAACGCTCTTGGGCTCGTTAGGACGAGCGTCCCGAGCTCTTTCTAATGCAACTTCAACCAACTGGAACTACCGTGTATTCCGATCGTTATGAAGGTTTTCCGCATTCTAACAGAGGAGCAAACCGCATTCTAACAGAGGAGCTTGCGCGCCAGACGCGCGCATTAGAGGAAGGACAAAGCACGCGCAAGGCGGATGAGGAGTTGTTGCGCAACTTGCAATCCGAGTGCGCGGAATTGAGGGCGCAGCGCGCGGATGCGGAGATGCAGCTGGCAGAGGTGGAAGACAGCAGCCGGACGCGAGAAGAGTTGGTGACACGGGTGACCCACTGTCTCAGAGGATACACCCACTAGGAAGTGGCGGCACAAGAGAAGATAACGCTCAGGGAGTTCGAGCTTCGGGCGGCGGCATTGACGGAGGGTGACAGTCGGAGTCGGCGGCGAGTGGCGCGGAAATTAGAAACCTTCTTGTCGGGTGCGCGCGATACTATGGCGCACTTGGAGTCGGAAGTGACCGGAGTCCTTCGGCGGCTGGGGTTGCGCAGCCGGTCGGAAGACTGGCAGGGTAGGGAGATAGTGCGAGGCAGTCCGGCGCGCAGGAGGCGCAGTACCGGATCTGCAGAGTGTAGTAGTGTAGCTTGGTTTTGTGCAGGAGTTTAGAGTAGCAGGTAGCGCAGCGTAGTGTTAGTTAGGACCTTAGAGGGTATGAAGTAGTTCAAGGCGTTTTGCCTAGGGATTCTTCCAGTTTCGGAAGTGCAGATCAGGAGCTCACTTCCTCGGCGTGTTTGTGCGTTTAGTCCTGGCACCACGTAGAGGAGCTACAACTTAGTGAAGTTAACGCATTTTGTAGTTGAAGGCCTTCGGCTGAATGTTCAGAGCTAGTATACTGGTTAGAGACTTGAGTAGTGCGGATCTACACCTGCAGATGATTTCCGATGCTCAGAGCCGGTTGCGAGTTAGATACTTGAACAGTTCCCCCTTACACCTTCGAGTGACATATCCTGATTGTACTCCTACGGGAAGTTTCCCCTGAATGCCAAAGTGAAGTTTTGTTACTTCGTGTAAACCTTGGTTATCAATTCAGGTTATGGGTGTGTGTTATTGGATTGTGTCTCAGTTGAGTCTCTCAGTCGGGCCTGTACTCTCTGCGCTTGGTGTGAGTCGAGGGTGATGTCCACCGCGTATGAGTGACTTCGTTCCAAAGTGGGAAGTCCAATCCGGGTTCCCTACGCTAGCAGAAACTAGCGGGAGGGTTGTAAAAGCCGGAGTGGGAGTCTGTGGTACCCCACTTTTGGCAATTTTGAGGAAATTAAAACATTTTTGGAAAACTGTACCCTAGCAGCATTGTAAATAGCCTTCGGTACATCAAAACGGAGTGAATCCGGAAGATCGCGGGGATTCTCGAGGGATCTTGTAGAATCTGGGATTTGGGGTGCAGCAGTAAGGCCGGGCACCACCCTCCCTGCGAGCTCTGCAGTTAGGATCTCTACGGCGCAAGGCGCAAAACCCGCCTTCGGAGGTTGCGTCCGCGGCGGTAGGGAAACCCTCCATAATTGGGTCAACCCTCGGGCGCCTTGACCAAGTTAGGGTCCCGTTGGAAAGAGCTCGACGCACTGATTCCAACGAGTCCAAGAACGCTTGGAACGGATGAGGACTTAGGGAGTTATCACTATTGGAAGAAACGGAGGCGGTCGCCTACGGCGGAAAGAGTTCGCCACCGGCGCGAATTCCGCCTACGCGGAAGGGGGAATCAAGTTTTGTCCTATGCGCGGACGAAGGCGTTCGCCTGTGCACAGGCGAAGCAGGGTTAGGGAAGGCGCGAAGTCCGCCTACGCACAGGCGTTCGCCTGTGCACAGGCGCTTCGACGTCGGCGGAAAATCCGCCTTGGGCCCTAGAAATGCGCCTTGTGAGGTAGAAAGTGTACGGCGCCTTCCGCGCCAGCGCAGCGCCGCGTACGGCGGAAGAGCCGCCAGAGTAATCAAATCGTTACGGACTATGCGGACGGGAAGGGTGGATGCGCTCTTGGACGGACGGAGTTGCGGCGGCGGAAGCGCCGACGGAGAGACAAGGAACGGACCGACTGGACGGAGACGGCTGACCACGGTCAACGCCTTCCGCGCCAGCGCAACGCCGCGCACGGAATTCGCCTGCGCACAGGCGACCGCCTGTGCACAGGAGGATGTTCAAGTTCCGCGCCGGCGGAGCATCCGCCGAGGCTCCTGCCTGCGCACAGGCAGGAGTTGAACTTTTGTCCGACATGCGGACACACGCGTCAAGGCAGAGGGGGATTGGCCGAGGGGCGGTACGAACAAGTGTACCGCGCAAGGCGGAAAACTCGCCTTCGGCGCTACGCCCCCATGTCCGCGGGGTAATACGCTCGCGGAGTTCAAATCCGCCAATTCGAGCGTGAGAGTTTAATCGACGACGGCGGAGCGTGAAGCCGCGCGTGAGAGCGAAGACCGTTCCAGCGTACAGCCGGCGCGGCCATCAAGTGAGACGTTCTTCACGAGCAAGAGCCGACCATGACCTTCGACCGGGCGGCGGAGAACGTCCCATTCTTGAATTCGCGATTCCAATCTCTTGTGCGCGCTGCGCGCATCCATCTGCTGGCTGCTGAACATTCTCGACGTCGCCGCACAGGAGATTTCTTGTTGATTGAGGGAGAAGTGAATGCGCGTGATTTGGAATTGAGGGCGGTTAGAGTTTGCCGAGAGAGAAAGAAGCGCGGGCAGTGCGGAAGTAGAATGAGCGGGCGAGCGAACCCCAGGAACGCAATGACGAGACCGAGCAGATTGCGGATGGTGCCACTTCGCCTACCACAGAACGGGCTGCGCGCTTTCGAGGAGCGCTTGATAGCAAGAAAGCTCGATTTCTTGCTATGGGGATGGAACTACATCTGTGCGAATATGGTGCGCGAGTGGCTAGAGCCACAGGGACCACCCTCGCGCGGATTGCGTCCGCATGTTGATCGGTGGACAGTCCAAGATTGGGCGCAGGCGTTGGGAAGATGTGCTGGCATGCCAGGGCATCTCCTTTTCGACAGTGAGAGCATCAAGGTGACCAAGCAGGAAGAGGCGCAATTTGTGGAGCTGTTCAAGACCGGGAGGTCTACCAAGAATGGGTACAGGACCCGTGATTACAAGGATCGATTTCGCCGGACTTTGTCCGCGGCGCTGATGCAATTACTGCAGCCGCACCGCGCCTGCTACATCACATTGTGGCAGGTCTCTTTTGTGGAGTGCGTCATCGAGGGAACTCCAATTCACTGGGCGAGCATCCTGCACAGGGTGATGCGACAGCACGCGTTTGAGGAGAAGGGGGGAACTCTAAACCATCTCTCTCCTTTCCTCATCAATTTTTATCGACAGCGGAATTGTTTGACAGCGGCGGAGCTTGAACATTTTCCGCCATTTTCCATCGACCATCCCGGGAAGTATGTGCGGGAGAATGAGGTCGACACTGATGCAGAGGAGTCACCGACTTCTACCCCATCAAGACGGAGGGACGAAGGGAGACACACTCCTGCAGCACGAGTGCCGCGGAAGCGGCGATGGAGGGAAGAGTCTGAAGAGGAGCAGCATCAAGAACCCTCTGCTCCCATTCGACCGCGGCCGCTGTGCGAGCCATACAGCCGGCCGAAGCAGAAGGCACGCAGACTGGTGTTGCCAGCTGACAGTGCGGACACGGCGACGATTGCGACGGAGAAAGGGAGTGCGTCGCCAGAGAAGCATGAGGAAGCGCGGACGACCGCAGGAGCAACGGGCCACGCTGCAACCTCGACGGGAGAGAGGCCGCCTACGGGCCAAGGGCCTCCGGAGTTACCACGTGCGATGCGGACAGATGTTCCGTTTGCGCACAGACGAGCCTCCGCGGACGGACGAGCCTCCGCGGACAGGCGTTCACAAGTGGACGTGGATCTACGCTTACGCGTGGGAAGGAGCAGTCCGCCTATGCACAGGCGCTCACCTGTGCACAGGTCGCCTGTGCACAGGTCGCCTGTGCACAGGACACCTCCACACGTGCCGCCTGTGCACAGGCAAGAATCACCCCCGTTCCAACGTAGGAAGGGGAAGGAGCCGGCGGAAGAACCGCCTACGAGACACCGGCCCTCGGGGCCAGACCCTCCGGCGCACCACGCGCCGCAATTTGCGCCTTCGGCGCCAGGGCCTTCGAGCCGAGGAGATACGAGCAGGGAGCGTGCGGAGGCCGCACCATCGGCGGGAAGTCCGCCGATAGTTGCGCCTTCGGCGGTAGGGCCTATAGGCCAAAGGACATCGGGCGAGCGGCCCCCGGCCATGTCGCCTTCGGCGATGGATGTCCGCGGCGCTACGTCTGCGGCGGACAAGGCGCCGGCAATTGCGCCTGCGCACGGGCCGGGCACAGCCCCCACGGACCGATCAAGGGAGCAGCAACAGACGATGGAGCGGAGTGACTGTCCGCGGGATGAAATTTCGATGCGCGATGCGCAATCAAACCCCGCGCAGCCACCCTCCGCTCGATCGCCTTCGGCGGCGGGCGACGGCGGTAGAGAGGACGCGGTAGACAATCAACAAGCGAGTGACGGGGATGCCGCACGAGCACATTCGCCTTCCGCCTTAGACATTTTGGCGACGAGCAGCGAGGCTGCAGCCGTGCCTTCGCAGGCAGCACACGTCGATGACGTGCAGCCCCACTCGGGGCAGTCGCCGACGCAATCAATGGCGACTGAAATTCTCCACTCGGATGATGACGACGGGGGCTCCACGGAAGAAATGTCAGGAGCAGAAGACACCGAGGAAGAGGAGGAGGAAATTGTTGGAGCGCCGGCGGCGGCGCTCTCTGAGCAGGTGATTCCGTTGCTGAGGTACTTGGATCGCAAGGTCGATAAATACGCCGACCCACTCCAGCCGGGATCTTACATCGAATTAGTGCGCAGGCGGACTCGCACTAAAGTCGACACCAGCAAGCTATTAGCTAGAGTGGACCAGGAGTTGAGGGAATTGAAGGAGAAGCATGCATGCTTGTGGGGTCAGTACAAGCTTAATCAGAAATTCTACAAGCACTCCGAGAAGATGAAGGATGAGAAACTGGACGAGCTCACCAAGGAGCAGGTGAAGGTCAAGGAAGCACTCATTTCTGAGCAGGCCCAGAATCGGATTTTGTCAGAGGAGCTCGTGCGACAGACGCGGTTGTTGGAACAATGTCAGCTCGCACGGCAGGCGGATGAAGAGTTAATCCGCAGGTTACAGTCAGAGTGTGGCGAATTGAGAGCGCAACGTGCTGAAGCCGAATCGCAATTAGTGATAATTGAAGAGGATCGCAGGAAGGAGGCGGATCGCACGAAGGTGGAGACGGCGAGGCGAGTCGCCCACTGTCTCAAGGGCTACGCCCACTGGGAAGTGAAGGCGCAGGAGAAACTCACACTGCGTGAGTTTGAATTGCGCGCAGCCGGGTTGTTGTCAGGCGACAGTAGGAGTCGGCGGAAGGTAGCAAAGAAGCTCGATGCCTTTCTGTCGAAGGCACAGGATACCATGTCCACCCTCGAAGGGGAAGTGACCGCGGCGTTGCAGCGTTTGGGACTGCGCAGTCGAGCGGAAGATTGGCAGGGTAGGGAGTTAGTGCGCGGCAGTCGGCCGCGCAGGAGACGTAGTACAGGTTCCGCGGAGTGTAGTGTAGCGTGGTTCCGTGCAGGCGTGTAGCGTAGTGCAGTGTAGTGTTAGTTAGGACTTAGAAGGTATAAAATAGTTCCAGGCGTTTTGCCTGGGGTTCTTTCCCATCAGAAGTACAGATCAGGAACCCATTTCCTTTGCGTGTTTGTGTCCTTGAGTTCTGTCACCACGCACGAGGAGTTACAACTTAGCGTTCCGCATTTTGTAGCTGAAGGCCTTCGGCCGAATGTTCAGAGCTAGTACATTGGTTAGAGACTTGAGTAGTTCGGAACTGCACCTGCGGGTGACTGCCGATGCTCAGAGCCAGTGACTAGTTAGATACTTGAACAGTTTCGCCCCTACACCTTCGAGTGTTTCTTTCTGATTGTACTCCTTGGGATTTTTCCCCTGAATGCCAAAGTGAAGTTTTGCTACTTCGTGTAAGCCTTGGTTGTAAATTCAGGTTACGCTGCAGCAGGTGCCTTGAGGGTAACCCCTGTAGTATTTCTGGGAATGACAAGTGCCTGAGAATTCAAACTCTTCAATAGACTGTTGTTGTGTTACTGGAATGTTTCACAGTGAGTCCTTCAGTGCGGACCTGTGTTCTCTGCGCGTTTTGTGAGTTGAGAGTGTTGTTCACCGCGTCTGAGTGACTTCGATCCGAAGTAGGCAGTCCAAACCGGGTTTCCTACACTAGCAGCAAGCTAGTGGAAGCGTTGTAAAAGCCGGAGTTGGAAGTCACTGCCCGCAGCTTTGCCGAGTGTGCTCGTGAGAGACTTTCCCCCTGAAATCTTGAAGTAGAGGTCCTAACGGATCTCTGGGTTGTGTTTCTGTAGTTTCAGGTGTGTGTGTGTGTGTGTGTTACGCTGCACTGTGCGACCTCCGAGTGCGCTCCGAGTGGACACTTGCAGTATTTCTGGGAGTGACAGTTGCCTGAGAATTCAAACTCCTCAATAGTCTGTTAAAACGTGACACTTTGTACCCTGTGTGTTCCTCTGTCCCTGTGGGTTCGACCTTTCTACCACTATATTGCAGTTTTAGCCTTTAGTGGGTTATTACAGAGTCACTACCTGCAGAGCCTCTGAGGGTACTTTTGAGAGACTTTCCCCCTGAAATCCTAAGCGGAGGTCCTGACCGACCTCCGAGTTGTGCTTTTCCAGTTTCAGGTGTGTGTGTGTGTGTTGAGTGACTTACGCTGCACTGTGCATCCTCCGAGCATCCTCCGATTTGAGCATCCTCCGAGCGACCTCCGAGTTGAGCATCCTCCGAGTGGCCTCCGAGTCGAGCACTGCAGTATTTCTGGGAGTGACAGTCGCCTGAGAATTCAAACTCTCCAAAAGTCTGTTAAACGTGACACTTTGTACTCTGTGTGTTACCTCTGTCCCTGTGGGTTCGATCTTTTTACCACCATACTGCAGTTTTAGCCTTTGGTGGGTTATTACACTCATGTACCTTAGGATATTGCAGAATCTCTGAGATCTTGGTCTCGGTCTCTCCTGAAGACTTAGTTTTATTGAAATTATTTAGATTAAGAAATTATTTAGATTAAGAAATTATTTAGATTAAGAAAGAGCGTTCCAAGTAGAACTTGTCGAGGCAACGAACTTGTCAACCTATTCTTGCACTGTGCTGATGCAGGTACCATTTGCACATAATTCTAATGCATTGTGAAATGAGCAGTGCATCTTGGGTCTTGATTGATGCATTTCTACTGCAAGAGCATTGTGGTAACCCACTTTTTGTTTTTCGTCGGAACTAAAACATTTTTGAATAGTAAGTACCGCGGTAGCAGCTGTAAATAGTAATCGGTACGCGAAACCAGAGTAAAAAGAGGATCGAGGACAGTCAAGGGGTTTTGGGCTTAGGCCACAGTGGGACGCTTGGGACGGAACGGGCGGTTCATGCTGTAGGTTCATGCTGCTGCTGCTCATAACTTTCTCAATTCGTAACGCCTTGAGTTACTTCGGGTCTTGTTTCAAAAAGCTCAACGCGCTGGTTCTAACGAGCTCAAGAACTTGTGAAACAGATGAGAGGTTACTGAGTTATGAGTGTCGGAAGTTACTGATGGGGGGCCTTTGGCGGTAGAGCAACTTCGGCGGTACGCCTTCGGCGGTAGACGCCTTCGGGGCAAGGGCCTTCGGCGGAAGAGTGCCTTCGGAGGTACGCCTTTGGCGGAAGAGTGAATCCCTCATAACTTTCTCAATTCACCACGCCTTGACTTTGTAAGGATCTTGTTGGAAAGAGCTCGACACGCTCGTTCTAACGAGCCCAAGAACGCTTCGAACGGATGAGGACTCAGGGAGTTGTGACTGTCGGAAGATGCGAAGACGAGCGCCTACGCATAGGCGGAAGGAGTTCGTCGTCGGGAAGTCCGCCGGGAATTCCGCCTACGCATAGGCGGAAGGAATTCACCTACGCATAGGCGGAAGGAATTCACCTGCGCGTAGGCACTTCGCCATCGGCGGAATATCCGCCTTCGGCCCTAGATGTTCGCCTTCGGCGAACATCTGTTAGGAGGAAGAATCCCTTATAATTTTCTCAATTCGTAACAATTGGTTAGGATCTCGTTGGAAAGAACTTGACGCGCTGGTTCTAACGAGCCCAAGAACGCTTCGAACGGATAAGAGATCAATGAGTTATGAGTGTCGGAAGTTACTGATGGGAGGCCTTCGGCAGTAGAGCAACTTCGGCGGTAAAGTTTAATGCGGTTCCGGCGGAATTAGTTAGTTCCGGCGGTAAAGAACCGCCGGAAGATGCGCCTTCGGCTCAAGGGCCTTCGGTGCCACGTGGCAGAAGATTCCCGATGACGGAAGTTGGCGGGATTATGTCAAGTGTGGGAAGCAAAACGGCGGGGCGTGAAGTCGCACATGAGGAGCAGGCCATTACCCATAATCGCGGGAACGGCATTCAAGCGGCATGTGGGTCCCCCAGACCTCGGATTTTGGAGAAGGAATGTCGGCCTCGGTTCAGAGATCTTGCGGGGCCCATATCTTTGCAATGGACGGTCGGATGGATCTGAAATTTGGTGGGGCCGTTGGTCTCAGCCGGCCACGCATGCCTCCAAATTTTCAGCCTCAGATCTTGGATGTAAAGACGCTGGCGGCTCCGTACAGAAGGCTTAGGATTCAGATTTAGGGTTAGGGTTAGATTTAGGTTGTAAGTTAGAGGGGAAGGCAGCCGCCGACTCCTCAGGTGTAGGATCTGTTGCGGCTCGCACCATGGCATTGCAGTGTAGTGTTAGTTAGGACTTAGAAAGTATAAAGTAGTTCAAGGCGTCTTTCCAGCTTCGGAAGTGCAGATCAGGAATTCATTTTCTCTGCGTGTTTGTGTCCTTAGTTCTGTCACCACGCAAGATGAGCTACACCTTGGCGGTCCGCATTGTGTAGCTGAAGGCCTTCGGCCGAATGTTCAGAGCTAGTACATTGGTTAGAGACTTGAGTAGTTCGGATCTACACTTGCGGGTGATTGCCGATGCTTTGAGCCAGTGACGAGTTAGATACTTGAACAGTTTCCCCCTTACACCTTTGAGTGATTGTTTCTGATTGTACTCCTTCGGGATTTTTCCCCTGAATGCCAAAGTGAAGTTTTGCTACTTCGTGTAAGCCTTGGTTGTAAATTCAGGTTATGTAATAACCCACTAAAGGCTAAAACTGCAATATAGTGGTAGAAAGGTCGAACCCACAGGGACAGAGGAACACACAGGGTACAAAGTGTCACGTTTAACAGACTATTGATGAGTTTGAATTCTCAGGCGACTGTCACTCCCAGAAATACTGCAAGTGTCCACTCGGAGCGCACTCGGAGGTCGCACAGTGCAGCGTAACACACACACACACACACCTGAAACTACAGAAATACAACCCAGAGATCCGTTAGGACCTCTACTTCAAGATTTCAGGGGGAAAGTCTCTCGCGAGCACACTCGGCAAAGCTGCGGGCAGTGACTTCCAACTCCGGCTTTTACAACACTTCCACTAGCTTGCTGCTAGTGTAGGAAACCCGGTTTGGACTGCCTACTTCGGATCGAAGTCACTCCTACGCGGTGAACAACACTCTCAACTCACAAAACGCGCAGAGAACACAGGTCCGCACTGAAGGACTCACTGTGAAACATTCCAGTAACACAACAACAGTCTATTGAAGAGTTTGAATTCTCAGGCACTTGTCATTCCCAGAAATACTACAGGGGTTACCCTCAAGGCACCTGCTGCAGCGTAACCTGAATTTACAACCAAGGCTTACACGAAGTAGCAAAACTTCACTTTGGCATTCAGGGGAAAAATCCCAAAGGAGTACAATCAGAAAGAAACACTCGAAGGTGTAGGGGCGAAACTGTTCAAGTATCTAACTAGTCACTGGCTCTGAGCATCGGCAGTCACCCGCAGGTACAGATCCGAACTACTCAAGTCTCTAACCAATGTACTAGCTCTGAACATTCGGCCGAAGGCCTTCAGCTACAAAATGCGGAACGCTAAGTTGTAACTCCTCGTGCGTGGTGACAGAACTCAAGGACACAAACACGCAAAGGAAATGGGTTCCTGATCTGCACTTCTGATGGGAAAGAACCCCAGGCAAAACGCCTGGAACTATTTTATACCTTCTAAGTCCTACCTAGCACTACACTGCACTACGCTACACGCCTGCACGGAACCACGCTACACTACACTCCGCGGAACCTGTACTACGTCTCCTGCGCGGCCGACTGCCGCGCACTAACTCCCTACCCTGCCAATCTGCCGCTCGACTGCGCAGTCCCAAACGCTGCAACGCCGCGGACACCTCCACTTCGAGGGCGGACATGGTATCCTGTGCCTTCGACAGAAAGGCATCGAGCTTCTTTGCTACCTTCCGCCGACTCCTACTGTCGCCTGACAACAACCCGGCTGCGCGCAATTCAAACTCACGCAGTGTGAGTTTCTCCTGCGCCTTCACTTCCCAGTGGGCGTAGCCCTTGAGACAGTGAGCGACACGCCTCGCCGTCTCCACCTTCGTGCGATCCGCCTCCTTCCTGCGATCCTCTTCAATTATCACTAATTGCGATTCGGCTTCAGCACGTTGCGCTCTCAATTCGCCACACTCTGACTGTAACCTGCGGATTAACTCTTCATCCGCCTGCCGTGCGAGCTGACATTGTTCCAACAACCGCGTCTGTCGCACGAGCTCCTCTGACAAAATCCGATTCTGGGCCTGCTCAGAAATGAGTGCCTACTTGACCTTCACCTGCTCCTTGGTGAGCTCGTCCAGTTTCTCATCCTTCATCTTCTCGGAGTGCTTGTAGAATTTCTGATTAAGTTTATACTGACCCCACAAGCATGCATGCTTCTCCTTCAATTCCCTCAACTCCTGGTCCACTCTAGCTAACAGCTTGCTGGTGTGGACTTTAGTGCGAGTCCGCCTGCGCACTAACTCGATGTAAGATCCCGGCTGGAGTGGGTCGGCGTATTTATCGACCTTGCGATCCAAGTACCTCAGCAACGGAATCACCTGCTCAGAGAGCGCCGCCGCCGGCGCTCCAACAATTTCCTCCTCCTCCTCCTCGGTGTCTTCTGCTCCTGACATTTCTTCCGTGGAGCCTCCGTCGTCATCATCCGAGTGGAGAATTTCAGTCGCCATTGATTGCGTCGGCGACTGCCCCGAGTGGGGCTGCACGTCATCGACGTGTCCTGCCTGCGAAGGCACGGCTGCAGCCTCGCTGCTCGTCGCCAAAATGTCTAAGGCGGAAGGCGAATGTACCCGTGCGGCATCCCCGTCGCTCGCTTGTTGGTTGTCTACCGCGTCCTCTCTGCCGCCGTCGCCCGCCGCCGAAGGCGATCGAGCGGAGGGTGGCTGCGCGGGGTTTGATTGCGCATCGCGCATCGAAATTTCATCCCGCGGACAGTCACTCCGCTCCACCGTCTGTTGCTGCTCCCTTGATCGGTCCGTGGGGGCTGTGCCCGGCCCGTGCGCAGGCGCAATTGCCGGCGCCTTGTCCGCCGCAGGCGTAGCGCCGCGGACATCCATCGCCGAAGGCGACATGGCCGGGGGCCGCTCGCCCGATGTCCCTTGGCCTATAGGCCCTACCGCCGAAGGCGCATCTATCGGCGGTCTTCCCGCCGATGGTGCGGCCTCCGCACGCTCCCTGCTCGTATCTCCTCGGCTCGAAGGCCCTGGCGCCGAAGGCGCAAATTGCGGCGCGTGGTGCGCCGGAGGGTCTGGCCCCGAGGGCCGGTGTCTCGTAGGCGGTTCTTCCGCCGGCTCCTTCCCCTTCCTACGTTGGAACGGGGGTGATTCTTGCCTGTGCACAGGCGGCACGTGTGGAGGTGTCTTGTGCACAGGCGACCTGTGCACAGGTGAGCGCCTGTGCACAGACGGACTGCTCCTTCCCACGCGTAAGCGTAGATCCACGTCCACTTGTGATCGCCTGTCCGCGGAGGCTCGTCCGTCCGCGGAGGCTCGTCTGTGCGCAAACGAAACATCTGTCCGCATCGCACGTGGTAACTCCGGAGGCCCTTGGCCCGTAGGCGGCCTCTCTCCCGTCGAGGTTGCAGCGTGGCCCGTTGCTCCTGCGGTCGTCCGCGCTTCCTCATGCTTCTCTGGCGACGCACTTCCTTTCTCCGTCGCAATCGTCGCCGTGTCCGCACTGTCGGCTGGTAACACCAGTCTGCGTGCCTTCTGCTTCGGCCGGCTGTATGGCTCGCACAGCGGCCGCGGTCGAACGGGAGCAGAGGGTTCTTGATGCTGCTCCTCTTCAGACTCTTCTCTCAATCGCCGCTTCCGCGGCACTCGTGCTGCAGGAGTGTGTCTCCCTTCGTCCCTCCGCCTTGATGGGGTAGAAGTCGGTGACTCCTCTGCATCAGTGTCGACCTCATTCTCCCGCACATACTTCCCGGGATGGTCGATGGACAATGGCGGAAAATGTTCCAGCTCCGCCGCTGTCAAACAATTCCGCTGTCGATAAAAATTGATGAGGAAAGGAGAAAGATGGTTTAGAGTTCCCCCCTTCTCCTCAAACGCGTGCTGTCGCATCACCCTGTGCAGGATGCTCGCCCAGTGAATTGGAGTTCCCTCGATGACGCACTCCACAAAAGAGACCTGCCACAATGTGATGTAGCAGGCGCGGTGCGGCTGCAGTAATTGCATCAGCGCCGCGGACAAAGTCCGGCGAAATCGATCCTTGTAATCACGGGTCCTGTACCCATTCTTGGTAGACCTCCCGGTCTTGAACAGCTCCACAAATTGCGCCTCTTCCTGCTTGGTCACCTTGATGCTCTCACTGTCGAAGAGGAGATGCCCTGGCATGCCAGCACATCTTCCCAACGCCTGCGCCCAATCTTGGACTGTCCACCGGTCAACATGCGGACGCAATCCGCGCGAGGGTGGTCCCTGTGGCTCTAGCCACTCGCGCACCATATTCGCACAGATGTAGTTCCATCCCCATAGCAAGAAATCGAGCTTTCTTGCTATTAAGCGCTCCTCGAAAGCGCGCAGCCCGTTCTGTGGTAGGCGAAGTGGCACCATCCGCAATCTGCTCGGTCTTGTCATTGCGTTCCTGGGGTTCGCTCGCCCGCTCATTTTACTTCCGCACCGCCCGAGCGCCTTTCTCTCTCGGCAAACTCTAATCGCCCTCAATTCCAAATCACGCGCATTCACTTCTCCCTCAATCAACAAGAAATCTCCTGTGCGGCGACGTCGAGAATGTTCAGCAGCCAGCAGATGGATGCGCGCAGCGCGCACAAGAGATTGGAATCGCGAATTCAAGAATGGGACGTTCTCCGCCGCCCGGTCGAAGGTCATGGTCGGCTCTTGCTCGTGAAGAACGTCTCACTTGATGGCCGCGCCGGCTGTACGCTGGAACGGTCTTCGCTCTCACGCGCGGCTTCACGCTCCGCCGTCGTCGATTAAACTCTCACGCTCGAATTGGCGGATTTGAACTCCGCGAGCGTATTACCCCGCGGACATGGGGGCGTAGCGCCGAAGGCGAGTTTTCCGCCTTGCGCGGTACACTTGTTCGTACCGCCCCTCGGCCAATCCCCCTCTGCCTTGACGCGTGTGTCCGCATGTCGGACAAAAGTTCAACTCCTGCCTGTGCGCAGGCAGACTCCTCGGCGGATTCTCCGCCGGCGCGGAACTTGAACATCCTCCTGTGCACAGGCGTTCGCCTGTGCGTAGGCGAAGTTCGTGCGCGGCGCTGCGCTGGCGCGGAAGGCGTTGACCGTGGTCAGCCGTCTCCGTCCAGTCTGTCCGTTCCTTGTCTCTTCGTCGGCGCTTCCGCCGCCGCAACTCCGTCCGTCCAAGAGCGCATCCACCCGTCCCATCCGAATGGTCCGTACCGATTTGATTACTCTGGCGGCTCTTCCGCCGTACGCGGCGCTGCGCTGGCGCGGAAGGCGCCGTACACTTTCTACCTCACAAGGCGCATTTCTAGGGCCCAAGGCGGATTTTCCGCCGACGCCGAAGCGCCTGTGCGTAGGCGGACTTCGCGCCTTCCCTAACCCTACTTCGCCTGTGCACAGGCGAACGCCTTCGTCCGCGCATAGGACAAAACTTGATTCCCCCTTCCGCGTAGGCGGAATTCGCGCCGGTGGCGAACTCTTTCCGCCGTAGGCGACCGCCTCCGTTTCTTCCAATAGTGATAACTCCCTAAGTCCTCATCCGTTCCAAGCGTTCTTGGACTCGTTGGAATCAGTGCGTCGAGCTCTTTCCAACGGGACCCTAACTTGGTCAAGGCGCCCGAGGGTTGACGTAATTATGGAGGGTTTCCCTACAGCCGCGGACGCAACCTCCGAAGGCGGGTTTTGCGCCTTGCGTCGTAGGGGTCCTAACTGCAGAGCTCGCAGGGAGGGTGGTGCCTGTCCTTACTGCTGCACCCCAAATCCCAGATTCTACAAGATCCCTCGAGAATCCCCGCGATCTTCCGGATTCACTCTGTTTTGATGTACCGAAGGCTATTTACAATGCTGCCAGGGTACAGTTTTCCAAAAATGTTTTAATTTCCTCAAAATTGCCAAAAGTGGGGTACCACAGGTTACGCTGCAGCAGGTGCCTTCAGGGTAACCCCTGTAGTATTTCTTGGAATGACAAGTGCCTAAGAATTCAAACTCTTCAATAGATTGTTATGGTGTGTGACAGGATCGTTTCTCAGTTGAGTCCCTCCGTGCGGACCTGTGTTCTTTGCGCGTTTTGTGAGTTGAGCGTGTTGTTCACCGCGTGTGAGTGACTTCGATCCGAAGTAGGAATGTGGTACCCCACTTTTGGTAATTTTGAGGAAATTAAAACATTTTTGGAAAACTGTACCACGGCAGCAATGTAAATAGCCTTCGGTGCATCAAAACAGAGTGAATTCGGAAGATCGCAGAGATTCTCGAGGGACCTCGTAGAATCTAGGAGTTGGGTGCAGCGGTAAGGAAGGGCACCAGCCTCCCTGTGAGCTCTGCAGTTAGGATCCCTACGGCGCAAGGCGCAAAATCCGCCTTCGGCGCTGCGTCCGCGGCGGTAGGGAAATCCTTCATATTTAGGTCAACCTCCGGACGTCTTGACTTAGTTAGGGCCTCGTTGGAAAGAGCTCGACGCGCTGATTCCAACGAGCCCAAGAACGCCAACAACGGATGAGGACTCCGGGAGTTATGAAGGTTGTAAGATACTCAGCTCTTCGCCTGTGCACAGGCGGAGTAGTTTTGTCCTATGCGCGGACGAAGGAAGTTCGCCTGCGCACAGGCGAAATAGGGTTTTGATGTAGGTGCAAACTTCGCCTACGCACAGGCGTGCGCCTGTGCACAGGCGTTTCGGCGTCGGCGGGAAATCCGCCTTGGGCCCTAGAAATGCGCCTTGGGAGGTAGAAATTGTACGGCGCCTTCTGCGCCAGCGCAACGCCGCTGACGAGCAAGGAGCCGCCAGAATAGTAAAATCCGTACGGACTGTACGGACGGGACTGTGGTACCCCACCTTTGGCAATTTTGAGGAAATTAAAACATTTTTGGAAAACTGTACCCTGGCAGCATTGTAAATAGCCTTCGGTACATCAAAACAGAGTGAATCCGGAAGATCGCGGGGATTCTCGAGGGATCTTGTAGAATCTGGGATTTGGGGTGCCGCAGTAAGGACAGGCACGACCCTCCCTGCGAGCTCCGCAGTTAGGATCTCTACGGCGCAAGGCGCAAAACCCGCCTTCGGAGGTTGCGTCCGCGGCTGTAGGGAAACCCCCGTAATTAGGTAAACCCTCGGGCGCCTTGACCAAGTTGGGTCCCGTTGGAAAGAGCTCGACGCGCTGATTCTAACGAGCCCAAGAACGCTTGGAACGGACGAGGACTTAGGGAGTTATCGCTACTGGAAGAAACGGAGGCGGTCGCCTTCGGCGGAAGGATTTCGGAACCGGCGCGAATTCCGCCTATGCGGAAGGGGGATTCAAGTTTTGTCCTATGCACGGACGAAGGCGTTCGCCTGTGCACAGGCGACGTAGGGTTAGGGAAGGCGCGAAGTCCGCCTACGCACAGGCGAACGCCTGTGCACAGGCACTTCGGCGTCGGCGGAAAATCCGCCTTGGGCCCTAGAAATGCGCCTTGTGAGGTAGAAAGTGTACGGCGCCTTCCGCGCCAGCGCGGCGCCACGTACGGCCGCCAGAGTAATCCCATCGGTACGGACCGTGCGGACGGCACGGGTGGATGCGCTCTTGGACGGACGGAGTTGCGGCGGCGGAAGCGCCGACGGAGAGACAAGGAACGGACAGACTGGACGGAGACGGCTGACCACGGTCAACGCCTTCCGCGCCAGCGCAGCGCCGCGGACGGAATTCGCCTGCGCACAGGCGAACGCCTGTGCACAGGAGGATGTTCAAGATTCCGCACCGGCGGAGGATCCGCCGAGGCTCCTGCCTGCGCACAGGCAGGAGTTGAATTTTTGTCCGATATGCGGACACACGCGTCAAGGCAGAAGGAGATTGGCCGAGGGGCGGTACGAACAAGTGTACCGCGCAAGGCGGAAAACTCGCCTTCGGCGCTACGCCCCCATTTCCGCAGGGCGACACGCTCGCGGAGTTCAAATACGCCAATTCGAGCGTGAGAGTTTAATCGACGACGGCGGAGCGTGAAGCCGCGCGTGAGAGCGAAGACCGTTCCAGCGTACAGCCGGCGCGGCCATCAAGTGAGACGTTCTTCACGACCAAGAGCCGACCATGACCTTCGACCGGGCGGCGGAGAGCGTCCCATTCTTGAATTCGCGATTCCAATCTCTTGTGCGCGCTGCGCGCATCCATCTGCTGGCTGCGGACCATTCTGGACGTCGTCACACAGGAGATTTCTTGCTGATTGAGGGAGAAGTGAGTGCGCGTGATTTGGAATTGAGAGCGATTAGAGTTTGCCGAGAGAGAAAGAAACGCGGACAGTGCGGAAGTAGAATGAGCGGGCGAGCGAACCCCAGGAACGCAATGACGAGACCGAGCAGATTGCGGATGGTGCCACTTCGCCTGCCGCAGAACGGGCTGCGCGCTTTCGAGGAGCGCTTAATAGCAAGAAAGCTCGATTTCTTGCTATGGGGATGGAATTACATCTGCGCGAATATGGTGCGCGAGTGGCTAGAGCCACAGGGACCACCCTCGCGCGGATTGCGTCCGCATGTTGATCGGTGGACAGTCCAAGATTGGGCGCAGGCGTTGGGAAGATGTGCTGGCATGCCAGGACATCTCCTTTTCGACAGTGAGAGCATCAAGGTGACCAAACAAGAAGAGGCGCAATTTGTGGAGCTGTTCAAGACCGGGAGGTCAACCAAGAATGGGTACAGGACCCGTGATTACAAGGATCGATTTCGCCGGACTTTGTCCGCGGCGCTGATGCAATTACTGCAGCCGCACCGCGCCTGCTACATCACATTGTGGCAGGTCTCTTTTGTGGAGTGCGTCATCGAGGGAACTCCAATTCACTGGGCGAGCATCCTGCACAGGGTGATGCGACAGCACGCGTTTGAGGAGAAGGGGGGAACTCTAAACCATCTTTCTCCTTTCCTCATCAATTTTTATCGACAGCGGAATTGCTTGACAGCGGCAGAGCTTGAACATTTTCCGCCATTGTCCATCGACCATCCCGGGAAGTATGTGCGGGAGAACGAGGTCGATACTGACGCAGAGGAGTCACCGACTTCTACCCCATCAAGACGGAGGGACGAAGGGAGACACACCCCTGCGGCGCGAGTGCCGCGGAAGCGGCGATGGAGAGAAGAGTCTGAAGAGGAGCAGCATCAAGAACCCTCTGCTCCTATTCGACCGCGGCCGCTGTGCGAGCCATACAGCCGGCCGAAGCAGAAGGCACGCAGACTGGTGTTACCAGCTGACAGTGCAGGCACGGCGACGATTGCGACGGAGATAGGAAGTGCGTCGCCAGAGAGGCGAGAGGAAGCGCGGACGACCGCAGGAGCGACGGGCCACGCTGCAACCTCGTCGGGAGAGAGGCCGCCTACGGGCCAAGGGCCTCCGGAGTTACCACGTGCGATGCGGACAGAGGTTCCGTTTGCGCACAGGCGAACCTCCGCGGACGGACGAGCCTCCGCGGACCGGCGAACACAAGTGGACGTGGATCTACGCTTACGCGTGGGAAGGAGCAGTCCGCCTGTGCACAGGCGCTCGCCTGTGCACAGGTCGCCTGTGCACAGGTCACCTGTGCACAGAACACCTCCGCACGTGCCGCCTGTGCACAGGCAAGAATCACCCCCGTTCCAACGTAGGAAGGGGAAGGAGCCGGCGGAAGAACCGCCTACGAGACACCGGCCCTCGGGGCCAGACCCTCCGGCGCACCACGCGCCGCAATTCGCGCCTTCGGCGCCAGGGCCTTCGAGCCGAGGGTATACGAGCAGAGAGCGTGCGGAGGCCGCACCATCGGCGGGAAGTCCGCCGATAGATGCGCCTTCGGCGGTAGGGCCTATAGGCCGAGGAACATCGGGCGTGCGGCCCCCGGCCATGTCGCCTTCGGCGATAGATGTCCGCGGCGCTACGCCTGCGGCGGACAAGGCGCCGGCAAATGCGCCTGCGCACGGGCCGGGCACAGCCCCCACGGACCGATCGAGGGAGCAGCAGACGGAGGAGCGGAGTGACTGTCCGCGGGACGACATCTCGATGCGCGATGCGCAATCCAACCCCGCGCAGCCACCCTCCGCTCGATCGCCTTCGGCGACGGACGACGGCGACAGAGAGAATGCGGGAGGCAATCAACAAGTAAGCGACGGGGATGCCGCGCGGGTACATTCGCCTTCCGCCTTAGACATTTTGGCGACGAGCAGCGAGGCTGCAGCCGTGCCTTCGCAGACAGCGCACGTCGAGGACGTGCAGCCCCACTCGGGGCAGTCGCCGACGCATTCAATGGCGACTGAAATTCTCCACTCGGATGATGACGACGGAGGCTCCACGGAAGAAATATCAGGAGCAGAAGACACCGAGGAGGAGGAGGAGGAAATTGTTGGAGCGCCGGCGGCGGCGCTCTCTGAGCAGGTGATTCCGTTGCTGCGGTACTTGGATCGCAAGGTCGATAAATACGCCGACCCACTCCAGCCGGGATCTTACATCGAGTTAGTGCGCAGGAGGACTCGCACTAAAGTCCACACCAGCAAGCTATTAGCTAGAGTGGACCAGGAGTTGAGGGACTTGAAGGAGAAGCATGAGTGCTTGTGGGGACAGTACAAGCTTAATCAGAAATTCTACAAGCACTCCGAGAAGATGAAGGATGAGAAACTGGGCGAGCTCACCAAGGAGCAGGTGAAGGTCAAGGAAGCACTCGATTTTGAGCAGGCCCAGAATCGGATTTTGTCAGAGGAGCTCGTGCGACAGACGCGGTTGTTGGAACAATGTCAGCTCGCACGGCAGGCGGATGAAGAATTAATCCGCAGTTTGCAGTCAGAGTGTGGCGAATTGAGAGCGCAACGTGCCGAAGCCGAATCGCAATTAGTGACGATTGAAGAGGATCGCAGGAAGGAGGCGGATCGCACGAAGGTGGAGACGGCGAGGCGAGTCGCCCACTGTCTCAAGGGCTACGCCCACTGGGAAGTGAAGGCGCAGGAGAAACTCACACTGCGTGAGTTTGAAT
Organism: Marchantia polymorpha subsp. ruderalis; assembly: GCA_037833965.1. Classification (NCBI taxonomy): domain Eukaryota; kingdom Viridiplantae; phylum Streptophyta; class Marchantiopsida; order Marchantiales; family Marchantiaceae; genus Marchantia; species Marchantia polymorpha. The sequence goes on along the minus strand of AP031352.1, from coordinate 2,181,730 downwards.
TGCGCGCAGCCGGGTTGTTGTCAGGCGACAGTAGGAGTCGGCGGAAGGTAGCAAAGAAGCTCGAGGCCTTCCTGTCGAAGGCACAGGATACCATGTCCGCCCTCGAGGGGGAGGTGTCCGCGGCGTTGCAGCGGTTGGGACTGCGCAGTCGAGCGGAAGAGTGGCAGGGTAGAGAGTTAGTGCGCGGCAGTCGGCCGCGCAGGAGACGTAGTGCAGGTTCCGCGGAGTGTAGTGTAGCGTGGTTCCGTGCAGGCGTGTAGCGTAGTGCAGTGTAGTGTTAGGTAGGACTTAGAAGGTATAAAATAGTTCCAGGCGTTTTGCCTGGGGTTCTTTCCCATCAGAAGTGCAGATCAGGAACCCATTTCCTTTGCGTGTTTGTGTCCTTGAGTTCTGTCACCACGCACGAGGAGTTACAACTTAGCGTTCCGCATTTTGTAGCTGAAGGCCTTCGGCCGAATGTTCAGAGCTAGTACATTGGTTAGAGACTTGAGTAGTTCGGATCTGCACCTGCGGGTGACTGCCGATGCTCAGAGCCAGTGACTAGTTAGATACTTGAACAGTTTCGCCCCTACACCTTCGAGTGTTTCTTTCTGATTGTACTCCTTGGGATTTTTCCCCTGAATGCCAAAGTGAAGTTTTGCTACTTCGTGTAAGCCTTGGTTGTAAATTCAGGTTACGCTGCAGCAGGTGCCTTGAGGGTAACCCCTGTAGTATTTCTGGGAATGACAAGTGCCTGAGAATTCAAACTCTTCAATAGACTGTTGTTGTGTTACTGGAATGTTTCACAGTGAGTCCTTCAGTGTGGACCTGTGTTCTCTGCGCGTTTTGTGAGTTGAGAGTGTTGTTCACCGCGTCTGAGTGACTTCGATCCGAAGTAGGTAGTCCAAACCGGGTTTCCTACGCTAGCAGCAAGCTAGTGGAAGCGTTGTAAAAGCCGGAGTTGGAAGTCACTGCCCGCAGCTTTGCCGAGTGTGCTCGTGAGAGACTTTCCCCCTGAAATCTTGAAGTAGAGGTCCTAACGGATCTCTGGGTTGTGTTTCTGTAGTTTCAGGTGTGTGTGTGTGTGTGTTACGCTGCACTGTGCGACCTCCGAGTGCGCTCCGAGTGGACACTTGCAGTATTTCTGGGAGTGACAGTCGCCTGAGAATTCAAACTCCTCAATAGTCTGTTAAAACGTGACACTTTGTACCCTGTGTGTTCCTCTGTCCCTGTGGGTTCGACCTTTCTACCACTATATTGCAGTTTTAGCCTTTAGTGGGTTATTACATAAGAAGCCGACAACTTCTTTTTGGCGCCGCTGCCGGGGACAGTTGCGTCAACACCGGGGTTTTTACGAGCAGTCATGCTCGGTGAATGTCGACTGGGGCTGGCGGGAGCAACCTAAGTGCTAGAGCTGTCCGCAAGTTCCGACGAGATTCAGAGAAAGCCGTGGAAGAGACACGGCGTCAAAACAAGAAAACACCAAAAAGAGTACCTAAGCCTAGTTCGGCCGACGCCCTTGGGGAACCTACCCCCGACGACTCGGAACCAAACTTGGTGCTTACAGTTCTACTAGATATTCCTTGCACGGACCCGCCTAGTGAAGTAGAACCGACCGCCCGAAGACCGTCGACAGACACACCGATGGCGGACGGACAAGCCAATGTGCGGCTACCTCAGCCGATTACTAAACATTCCTACCCGAAGTACAAAGGGAGTGGGGATGACGACGATGCAGATTCATACATCAAGTTGTTCGAGTCGGTGTCCATTGCCAATCGCGAGATCGCAGACGACGACCGACTAAGGATCTTTCCAAGCCTTCTGCGGAAGAAAGCGAGGAGTTGGTATAATCACGAGAGCATCGATCCGACTGGGTTGACAACATGGGCCCAGCTGAAGGAGAAGTTCCTTCGCCTCTTTCGCGAGCTCGGCTACGACAGCCGGGTTTTGACGAAGCTACGTAATTTGCAGCGAGAGAAGAAGGAGAGTCTGCGTGACTACACTGAGAGATTTCTGGACCTCCTCGACAGAATACCGAAAACAGGACCAGGGTCCCCTTTCTCGGTACAACAAGCTGTGGATTGGTACGTGACCGGTTTAACTCGGGAGATGGAGACTTTTTGCCGACGCAGCAAGTGCGACACTATTGAGGACGTGATTGCATCGGCAGAAGCCTTCGAAACTTCCACTCTCAACCGAAGAGGGAGAGAGAGACGGGAGTCGAAGGAGCGCAAACCGAAGGGAGGGCGAAGACGACGTAGAGGTACAACTCCGTCATCGGAGGAATCGTCTTCGGACGAGAACCGTTCTTCATCCGAAGAAGAGGAAACCTCATCGTCGGAGGAGGAGAAGAAGAGGAAGAAGCATGGGTCAGCAAAGAAAAAGGGCATCCGACGAGTGACTACGGACAGAGCGCCGGGAGATATAGCTTCGAAGATGGAGACCCTTGTGAAGGACTTCGCCGATCTCAAGGTTCAAGTGGTAGGCGGGCATGATCGCAGAAAATCACCCGGGAGAGTGCGAGCGAACTTATGGTGTACTACGTGCGGGGCGGTGGGACATGCAAACACCGAGTGCCTTACCACCCGGCCGTCATATCCAGTCAACGCAGTAGAGTGGGCGCAACCGTACTATGGAGAGCACCCTCAGTACTATGGAGAGGCTAGCGAAGAGACAGCCTACGCCGTCCAGTCGATTCCTACCCCTCCTGCAGTTTCAGCAATGCAAGTCCCACGATATATTCCGGTGGATCGGGCCACTACGGTACCTGTGAGGCGGAGAGCACCTCCAGGGACGTTTGACCCACCGCCACCGCGAGCTTGTTATAATTGCGGGGAAGTTGGGCACTTCTCACCGCAGTGTCCCCATCCAAAAAGGCGAAACGATTATGCTCCGACATGTAGTAATTGCAAGAAGGTCGGGCACACTGCGCCAGAGTGCGATCAGCCACCAGTCCCTCGGCCAGTGGTACGATTTGTGAACACTCCTGCCAAGGAGGACGTGCAAGTTAACCAGGTCGAAGTAGGTTCAGACGGGGATGGCGAAGACGAAGAATGGCCGGCTGAAGAGGTTATGTGCTGTGGTAACACGCTTTTTGTTTTTTTGCAGAATTTAAACAATTTTAGAAAACTAGTACCAAAGCAGTGTTTGTAGCTAGAGAAGGGTACGCTAAATAGAGTGGATTGATGAGATCGTCACGAGGGCACAAAGAATCACGTAGTCGGATGTACCAACGCCAACGTCTTCGGCGCCTTCGGCAAAAACTCCTTTTTGAGGTGTCTCTACTCACGCGCCTCTAGCGTATGAGGAAGCTACGCTTCCGGCGCAGACACCTCAGGAGGAGGTTTTGCTAAAGACGTCAGGAGAAGGGCCCGGACCTATAAAGGCATCCGACCATGAGTGCGCCTTCGGCGAAGCGCCGCTAGCGCGGAAAGGGAAAACCTTCATAACAATCGGGATACACGGTAGATCCAGTTGGTTGAAGTTGCATTAGGAAGAGCTCGGGACGCTCGTTCTAACGAGTCCAAGAGCGCCGGAGATGGATCAGGAATGGAGAAGTTATGAGCGTCGGAAAACTCGTAGCCGGACATGCGCCGTTCGCGCTAGGGTTCACAGCCGGAAAGGATTCCCGTACGCCCTCGGCGATGCGCCTTCGGCGGAATCACGCGCTCACAGGAGGAAACCAACTCAGAGTCGGAAGCGCCCTTGGCGGCTGTTCATGGAAGGAAAGCGCCGGTCGGAGGTACGCCTCCGACGTGGCGCTGACGGCCAGATGCGCTGGCATGAGTTGCGCTGACGGATATGCGCTGGCAGCAACGGACGAGGCATAAAGGACAAAATAGGCGGTACGACTGCGCGCCGGCGTAATTCGCTCCGGCTGGATGTGCGCCTCCAGCAAGGCGCCGACGGATAATGAACGCACCAGCGGCGACACGCCTCCGGAGAAGGGCGGGTTAGGAAAAGACAACAGGGCCGACGTATACCCTGCAGCGGACTCGAGTCCGGAAGGTGGCGGCGGCGGGAGAATTCAACGTTTAAGCATGCGAATGCGCGCAATGCGGAGACGTGAATTCGCGCATGCAAAGGGCGAACCGTTAAGCCGTATAGCCGGCTGCGTACGTTGCAACCAGTAAGAACGTTGGACGTTCTTGAAATCGGAGAAGAAAAGACTGCGCTCCAGTCTCATTCTCTCATTCTTGACTTTGCAATTTCCAGTTCCAAGATTACGCGCAAGGGCGGAGCGACCTGCAGTGAGAGTAGAGAGTGCGGAGACGAGTTGCACAAGGATCTTGGCGGACCTTGAAAGAATTGGGAGTAGCGATCTTGAACGAGCGCAGAGAGAGTGAGCAGTCAGTGCTTGAGTGGCCGACGCGCAGTGGCGATTGTGAGAGAGTGAGCAAAAGGGAGAACGTTTGTGTGTGCAGGCAACGCAATGTCGAAGGTTCCCCAACTGCGAGTGTCTCCACTCAGGGTGCCGCAGATCGGTCTACGCGCATTTCAAGATGTGCTGACGAGGCTGAAGCTCGATTTTCTCCTCTGGGGGTGGAATTGGACATGTCCGGAGATGGTGCGCGAGTATCTGCAAGAGAGACACAAGCCTTCTCGCGGATTTCGCCCACACCCAGAGAGATGGGAAATTTGCAATTGGGCGCAGGTGTTGGGCAGGTGTGCCGGCGAGGAAGGGGATCTCCTCTTCGAGGCCGACAGCGTGAAAGTGTCCCAGGAGGAAGAAGTCTCTTACAATGAGCTCTTCAAGGTGGCTAGACATCCCAAGAACGGTTTCCGGACTCGGGATTACAAGGATCGATTGCGGAGAAATGTCGCGACAGCATTGCTGCAGATATTGCAGCCGACCAAGACCGCTTACATGCATGGTTGGCAGGTAGAGTTCGTGGAGCTAGTGTTGTCAGGAGCTCCGGTGCATTGGGCACGGCTCCTGTGGAAGGTGACGCGCCAACATGCGCAAGAAGAGAGGGGAGGAACGCTCAATCATCTATCGCCTTACTTAATCGTGTTTTACCGGGCGATGGGATGTTTGACGAATGCTGAGAAAACTCGGTTTCCGCAGCTGAGTCGGTCTTATCCAGGTAGATATTCGAGGGAGGCCGAAGTAGACACGGATCCGGACGAGGAACCTGCCAGTACGCCTCCGGCTCCGGCTCCAGCCAGAGCAGCAGAAGAACGTCGAAGTGAGCGTATTCCGCGCAAGCGGAAGTGGGATGAGAGACCTGAGGACAAGCAGCCGGAAGTACCAGCTGCGCCGACTCGTGGTCGGCCCACCCCCGAGCCTCATAGTCGACCAAAACAGAGGGCACGCAGAATGCCAACTGTTACTGAGGAGACCAGGCGAACTCCGACCCGGCGGAATCTCACACAGGAAGAGATAATTGCTCAGGTCCTAGGGAAGACGGCAGAAACCTCTGCACAGAAGGCACCACAGCCTTCGGGAGGAGATGGAAGGACTGACAGCCGGCCGACTGCGAGTCGGATGACTGAAGGTCGACAAGCGGAAGGAAGGCCAAGTGAACGGCGCGTTGAACCGGACAGCAGGCCGGAAGCAGAAGAGAGTTTGGCTGACGAGCCAACAATCCTCAGAGGGTCGTCTTCGGCGGAAGGCACTTCTGGAAGAACGCCCCCAACAAGCAGGCCAAGTGGAGTCAAGACGCGCAGGGTGTATCCGACTCCCAGTCGGACAACTGCTGGTCGGCCGACTGCGAGTCGGACAACAGAGAGTCAGCCGGATTCGCCGACTGCGAGACGGATGGAGCCAACAACCAGTGTGCGGACGCCTTCGGCGGACGCACCTTCAGCAAGGACACCTTCCGCGCAGATTGCGCCGGAAGGACAGGCAGCAGAAGCGGGCGGTGCAAAAGTGACAAAAGTCACTGCGGCGTCGACCCCTTCACAAACCGAAGATCGAGCCGGAACAGGGGCTCAAGCAGTGGGATCTCCCACTGCCCTGGATATTTTAGCAGGCAGTGGAGCAGCAGTCGCAGCAGAAGCTGCTGCGCGCCACAGTTCCAGGGAGTCGCCAAGGGATTCGGTGGCGACTGAGATCCTCGAGACTGAGGATGAGACGAGCTCGGAAGAGCAAGAAGAGGATTCGGTGCAGAAAACGCCAACAGGGGTGCTGTGCGAACAGATAGTTCCACTCCTGCGATATCTGGATCGCAAGACATCCAAATACGCAAGTGCCTTAAAACCGCAGTCTTATGTGGAGACAATCAGGCGAAGGACGAGGAGCAAGGTGGCAAGGTGGGCCTCTAGATGCGGAGTATATGTGGATAGGAACACCGCCCTCCGACAACACCTGGCGGTCACCCAGAAGCTGTACCAAGCCTTGCAGCAGCAGAAGGAGGATGCGGCGACGAAGAGTCAGGCGGAGGCCGAACTAATACGGGCAAAGATCGAGTCGGAACTGCAGGAGGAGCGGAGACAGAACAAAGTCCTAGCAGCCGAGCTTGCGCGCCAGACGCGCGCCTTAGAGGAAAGTCAACGAGCCCGCAAGGAGGATGAGGAGTTGTTGTGCAACTTGCAAACCGAGTGCTCGGATTTGAGGGCACAACGTGCGGATTTAGAAATGCAGCTGGCAGAGGTGGAGAGCAGCTGCAGGGCACGAAGAGAGTTGGCGGCACGGGTGACTCGTTGTCTAAACGGATACACCCATTGGGAGGTGGCAGCTCAAGAGAGGGTTACACTCCGGGAGTTCGAGCTTCGGGCGGCGGCATTGACGGAAGGTGACAGTCGGAGTCGGCGGCGAGTGGCGAGAAAATTAGAAACCTTCTTGTCGGGTGCGCGCGACACTATGGCGCACTTGCAGTCGGAAGTCACTGCAGCGCTCCGACGCCTGGGGTTACGCAGCCGGTCGGAAGACTGGCAAGGTAGAGACAGTAAGCGGAGCAGTCCGGCGCGCAGGAGGCGCAGCACCGGATCTGCTGAGTGCAGTAGAGTAGTTTGGTTTCGCGCAGATGCTGCGAGTGGTAGATAGGATAGCGTAGTGCTAGTTAGGATCTTTTGAGGGTATAAAGTAGATCAAGGCGTTTTGCCTTGGGACTCTTCCAGTTTCGGAAGTGCAGATCAGGAACTCACTTTCTTGGCGTGTTTGTGCATTTTTGTCCTGGCACCACGTAGAGAAGCTGCAGCATAGCGAAGTTACCGTATGTTGTAGTTGAAGGCCTTCGGCTGAATGTTCAGAGCTAGCACCCGGTTAGAGACTTGAGTAGTGCGGATCTGCACCTGCGGGTGATTTCTGATGCTCAGAGCCGGCTGCGAGTTAGATACTTGAACAGTTCCCCCTTACTCCTTCGAGTGACATATCCTGATTGTACTCCTACGGGAAGTTTCCCCTGAATGCCAATGTGAAGTTTCATTACTTCGTGTAAACCTTGGTTTGTAATTCAGGTTGTGTGTGTGTTACTGGATCGTGTTTTCAGTAAGTTCTCAGTCGGGTCTGCACTCCCTGCGTTTTGTGTGATAGTCGAGGGTGACGTCCACGGCGTACGTAGAGGCTTCGTTCCGAAGTGAGAAGTCCAGTCCGGGTACCCCCGCTAGTTCCTGGCGGAAGGGCAGTAAAAGCCGGAGTGGGAGGCACTTCCTGCAGAACCTCTGAGTGAACTTACGAGACACTTTCCTCCTGAAATCCGAAGCGGAGGTCCTGACCGACCTCCGAGTTGTGCTTTTTGCCAGTTTCAGGTGTGTGTGTGTGTGTGTTGAGTGACCAAGCTGTACCGTGCATCCTCCGAGCATCCTCCGAGTTGAGTTCCTCCTCCGAGTCGAGCCTCCGAGTCGAGCACTACAGTATTTCTGGGAGTGACAGTCGCCTAGAATTCAAACTCTACCAAAAGTCTGTTAAACGTGACACTTTTACTCTGTGTGTTGCCTCTGTCCCTGTGGGTTCGATCTTTTTACCACCATACTGCAGTTTTAGCCTTTGGTGGGTTATTACATAAGGAGCCGACAACTTCTTTTTGGCGCCGCTGCCGGGGACAGTGCGTCAACACCAGAACCCTTGAGCAGCAATGCTCGGTGAATGTCGACGAGCGATAGTGTGGGAAACCTGAGTGCGAGAGCCACACGGAAACTCCGTCGAGATTCAGAAAAAGCCGTGGAAACAAAACGGCGAACTAAAAAGAAGACTCCCGGTGAGGACTCTGCAGAAAGATCGCCATCACCGACTACTGGAAGACAAAGGTGTTCCAGTTCACCTACCGAGAGCATTGAGCTAACGGTTCTATTGGACATCCCTCCGACAGGAACTCTTCCTGAGTTTGGCCAACCTAGGATCAGTCCGTCGACAGGATCACCGATGGCAGAACATCAAGCCAATCTCCGCCAGGTGTTTTCCCAACCTACCACCAAACATTCGTATCCAAGATACACGGGAACGGGCGACGACGATGATGCAGATTCATACATAAAGCTCTTCGAGTCTGTCTCCATCGCCAATCGTGAGACCAGTGATGAAGACAGATTACGAATCTTTCCTAGCCTGCTACGCAAACGAGCGCGTAGTTGGTACAACCATGAGAGCACCGACCCCACTGGCATCCGGACCTGGGCTCAGCTCAAGGAAAAATTTCTGAGGCGGTTCCGCGAACTCGGATATGACAGTCGAGTTCTGACCCGGCTTCGAAATCTTCGACGCGAGCGGAAGGAGAATCTTCGAGACTACACTGAGAGATTCCAAGACCTCCTAGATCGAATTCCGAAGACAGGCCCGGGAGAACCGTATTCGGTACAACAGGCAGTGGATTGGTATGTGACAGGGCTCTCAAGAGAAATGGAGACCTTCTGTAGGAGAGGCAAGACTGACACAATCCAAGATGTGATAGCTTCCGCGGAGACCTTTGAGACGTCAACCCTTGACACTCGAAGACGCGACCGACGGTCGACGAAGAAGAAGTCGCAAGGCGGACGTAGGAAGAGAAGGAACTCGCCTTCCTCGACAGAAGAATCAAGCTCCTCCGAATCAAGTTCTTCCTCGGAAGAGGAAGAGGACTCGTCATCTTCAGAAGAAGAAAGACGGAAGAAGAAACGCAGTGCGATCAAGAAGAAGGATCGAGGTAAGGGAATCCCAGTGAAGACTCAAGGGGACATCGCAGCCAAGGTAGACAACCTGGTGAAGAATTTTGCGGACCTGAAAGTTCATGTAGTGGGAGGCCAAGACCGACGTAAATCACCTGCGAGACAACGAGCGAATCTCTGGTGTACTACGTGCGGACAGGTGGGACATGCCAACACGGAGTGCATGTCCGCGAGGCCATCTTACCCAGTGAATGCGGTCGAATGGGCACCACAGTGGGAGAACCCCATGTATTATGCTGAGCCGCCTATGTATTATGCTGAGCAGGTTGAGGACACCGCCTACTCAGTACAGACAGCTCCAGCTACAACTCCGAACCCACCGGTGCATATACCGCGCTTTGTTCCGAGGGAAATGGCGGGTACACTCCCACCAAGACGCATGGCACCTCCAGGCAATCACAACCGACCTCGACCACAATTCGATGGTTGCTACAACTGCGGAGACATGGGGCATTACGCGCCAAGTTGTCCCCACCCGAGGAGGCCAATGGGGTATGCACCATTGTGCAGCAATTGCAAGAAGTCCGGACATACAGCAGCTGAATGTGACCAGCCCCAAATCCCTAGGCCAGCCGTGCGTTTCGTATCAACACCTGGCAAGGAAGAAGTGCAAGTCAACCAGGTAGAACTGAGCCTGGACCCAGCTGAAGGAGACGAAGTATGGCCAGAGGAAGAAGTAATGTGCGGTCGGGTAGAAACCCGAAGTTCGAAGAGGAAAGGAGAAGGCCACGAGGACACTCGCCGCCTCGAGCGTAGGGAAGAGAGGAGGAAGTCTAAAGAAGTTAGAGAAGGCCCGAGGAGAAGGCCGGGTACACCTCCGGCTATGAGAAACACCCAGCCGGAGCAGAACTCAGAAAAGGCGGACAGGTATTCAGAAGAGTTCCGGACTCGAGATTACCTTCCGGACATCAAAGATGAGGTGAGTCACCTCATCAAGGAAGCACTGAACGCCGGAATGACATCCGACGACCGGAAGGCGGTTAGGCCCCCTACACCCCTTCCGACCGCGAGTACAGGGAAACTTCCGGCTGTGACTTCCAACACTCCCTACGACATAGTGAAAGACATGGGGAGCCAGAGGGCAAATATTTCCTTCCACCAGTTGTTGGAAGACAATAAGACGTACAGGAGGATGCTGATGCTTTCGTTGCGCCGACCACGCAAACCCCGAAAAGAGAAACTTCCGGCTGTGTACAGAGTGGAAGGAGGAGACCTGGGACCACCAGAGATCGAAGTAGAGATCGGAGGCTGCGTCATACAGAAGGTACCAGTGGACTCCGGCTCGGGCGTGAATATCATGACCGAGGAGACAGCGAACTCCTTGGGGTTCCAGACCTTCGAGCCTACATCCCGAGTATTGCGACTGGCCGATCAAACACGCAGAATGCCACTAGGAATGTTGAGCAATGTGAGAACCAACATTGGAGGAGTGGACTTTCAACTGTCCTACATAATACTGCAACCTCTGATGAAGAAAGGTTATGATGTGCTGCTTGGCAGACCGTGGCTATACGATGCCAAAGCAAGGTGTGACTGGAGTAGGAAGAGATTACAGTTCCGTAGCCCTGCGGACCCTCCGACTGTCATTACCGTACCGTGGACCAAGATACCCCATGAGGGCGAAACACCTTCCACCACCTCCGGTTACACAACCGGAGGGGAGACCAGCTCAACATGCACTTCAGAGACCGAAACGTCGGAAGACTTTGTGGGCTACGTCACTTGCTGCTCCATTGAGGAGGAAGGAGACGAGGTGTATCCGGATGAGGAATAGCAACTAGCAGCCGGACTGGGCAGAAGCGAGATCAGTCACACAGAGGGGATTGTTGACCCGAGTGATTGCTGCGAACTGCAGCTCAGTCCAGGTAAAGGCTTGAAGGTGTCAAGCCAGGTACAAGGAGAAGAGTTGAACAGGGTACAGGCGTTTCTTCGCCAGTATGAGGATGTCTTCGCATGGAAGATTGAAGACATGAAAGGCATACCTGCAAGGTATGGAGAGCACAGGATCGACTTGTTGGACGAGGCAGTTCCGGTTCGCCAACGCCAATACAGGCTCAACCCAAAATATTCATTATTGGTGAAGGACGAAATCGATAAGTACCTGAGCGCAGGAATCATCTACCCGGTACTCAGTAGCGAGTGGGTGTCGCCTATCGTGATCGTGCCCAAGAAACTGACGGGTAAGATCCGGGTGTGTCAGGACTTCCGGAAGCTGAACGCAGCAACGCGGAAGGACCATCACCCTCTTCCTTTCACGGACTCTATTCTGGACCATGTAGCAGGGCATGAATGCTACAGTTTCCTAGACGGATTCTCCGGCTACAACCAGGTGTCCATCAGGGAACAGGACAAGGACAAAACCACCTTCACGACCGACTGGGGAACCTATGCTTATCACAAGATGCCGTTCGGTCTGTGCAACGCGCCAGCAACGTTCCAGCGGATGATGACAAACATTTTCCAAGAACACCTGAGGAAGTTCCTAGAAATTTTCATAGACGACTTTTGTGTCTTCGGTAAGAGGTCGGAGCACCTTAACCATCTTCGGCAAACGTTCGACAGGTGTAGGGAAAGCAGCTTGTCCTTACACCCTGAGAAATGTTTTTTCTTCATGACCAGCGGAATCCTGCTGGGGCACCGAGTTTCGTCCGATGGCATTGCAGTGGATGTAGAGAAGGTGAAGATTATTCTCGAACTGCAGCCGCCAACGAATCTGCGTGAGTTGAGGGCCTTCCTTGGCCATGTAGGTTATTACAGAAGGTTCATAAATATGTATGCCATCTTGGCAGCCGATCTGACGAAGCTGCTTAAGAAGGATGAACCCTATGTGTGGAGCAAGGAGCAACAGCTGGCCTTTGAAACGCTCAAAGCCAAACTGACGACTGCTCCGGTTCTGAGAAGTCCGGATTGGAACAGACCTTTCCATGTCTATGTAGACACGTCGGCGTTTGCAATAGGGGTGGTTCTCAGTCAGAAGGACGACAACAAGAAAGACTACCCGATTTACTTCGCGAGTCGTCAGTTGTCAGCAGCAGAGAAGAAGTACACGACAACTGAGAGGGAGGCGTTGGGAATGGTGTACTCCTGCAAGAAGTTCCGACATTATTTGATCTGCTATGAGTTCGTGTTTCATGTAGATCATTACGCCTTACAGCACCTGGTGAAGAAGGCGGATCTGTCCGGACGAATTGCCAGGTGGGTACTACTGCTGCAGGAATTCACCTACACTGTACAGACACGGAAAGGCGTTCACCATGAGAACGCAGACTACCTCTCCCGACTATGGACCGAACCCATAGAGGAGGAAGTAGTGGATGATTTTCCCGACGAACAACTTTTTCAGTTGTCCGCCAGCCATGAGTCCAGGTACGCGGACTTATACAGGTTCCTGCTCACACTCCAATGTCCGGAAGGATTGGATGCAGAGCAGCGCACAGTCTTCGTTCATAAAGCGGGACCTTACCAGCTCCAACAAGGGGTCTTGTTCAAGAAAATGGCAGACGAGAGGTTGTGCAGATGTCTAGAGGAGTCTGAAGTCCCGCGAGTTGTAAAAGCCATGCACACAGAAGACGCTGGTGGTCACTACGCCACCAGAAATACAGTGACCAAAATTGTGAATGCAGGATACTGGTGGCCGACGATGTTCAAAGATGTACACGACTACGTTCGCAAATGCGACAGCTGCCAGAGAACGGGAAGGCCGACTCCGACCACGAGATGGCCTCTTACACCAATAATGCCATTGGCACCATTTGAAAAATGGGGGATCGACTTCGTGGGACCAATACAACCTGTCACTAAAGGCACGCGCAGGCGCTACATATTGGTAGCAACAGACTATGCGACCAAGATGGTGGAGGCAGAAGCCACAAGGCACGACGACGCAGCCGCAGTAGCACGGTTCCTATTCGAATCCATCATCACACGCTACGGGTGCCCCCTAGAAATAGTCAGTGACAGGGGAACGCACTTTCTGAATCAGGTGATAGAAAGTTTGACGCGGCACTTCCAGATTAAGCATCGGAAGACTACTCCATACAACCCCAAGGCAAATGGTCTGACAGAGAAGTCCAATGGATTACTCTGTAAGATACTCCTCAAAGTGACTGTAAACCATGCTCATGACTGGGACACCAAGCTACCGGCCGCCTTATGGGCATATAGAACGGCAGAAAAAGTCACCACCAGGCAAACACCTTACTTCCTAGTTTATGGGCAGCATCCGATCTTACCCATCGAATTCGAGATACCTACCAAGAGGACCTTAGATCAGAGAAGGCTGGACGCGGAAGAAAGTCAGGCATATCGACTGCAAGAGGTAATGGCACTGGAGGAAAGACGTCAAGAGGCCGAAGATCGAACAAAGCAATTACAACTCAGGCGGAAGGAGAAGTACGATCGAAGACTCAAACCAGTACTGCTGGAGAAGGGCGATTTGGCTCTGCTATACGATAGCAGACATGCTAGATTTCCAGGCAAGCTCCACTTGAGGTGGATGGGACCTTACAAGGTGATAGAAGTTTTTCCAAATGGATCCATCCAACTCGCAGATCTCACGGGAGAATGGTTAGGCACCCGCGTGAACGGATGGCGTCTGAAGAAATACCACGTGTAAATGTTCGCGTGGGCGCTCACAATTGAGGAGGGGGGCATGTGGTAACACGCTTTTTGTTTTTTTGCAGAATTTAAACAATTTTAGAAAACTAGTACCAAAGCAGTGTTTGTAGCTAGAGAAGGGTACGCTAAATAGAGTGGATTGATGAGATCGTCACGAGGGCACAAAGAATCACGTAGTCGGATGTACCAACGCCAACGTCTTCGGCGCCTTCGGCAAAAACTCCTTTTTGAGGTGTCTCTACTCACGCGCCTCTAGCGTATGAGGAAGCTACGCTTCCGGCGCAGACACCTCAGGAGGAGGTTTTGCTAAAGACGTCAGGAGAAGGGCCCGGACCTATAAAGGCATCCGACCATGAGTGCGCCTTCGGCGAAGCGCCGCTAGCGCGGAAAGGGAAAACCTTCATAACAATCGGGATACACGGTAGATCCAGTTGGTTGAAGTTGCATTAGGAAGAGCTCGGGACGCTCGTTCTAACGAGTCCAAGAGCGCCGGAGATGGATCAGGAATGGAGAAGTTATGAGCGTCGGAAAACTCGTAGCCGGACATGCGCCGTTCGCGCTAGGGTTCACAGCCGGAAAGGATTCCCGTACGCCCTCGGCGATGCGCCTTCGGCGGAATCACGCGCTCACAGGAGGAAACCAACTCAGAGTCGGAAGCGCCCTTGGCGGCTGTTCATGGAAGGAAAGCGCCGGTCGGAGGTACGCCTCCGACGTGGCGCTGACGGCCAGATGCGCTGGCATGAGTTGCGCTGACGGATATGCGCTGGCAGCAACGGACGAGGCATAAAGGACAAAATAGGCGGTACGACTGCGCGCCGGCGTAATTCGCTCCGGCTGGATGTGCGCCTCCAGCAAGGCGCCGACGGATAATGAACGCACCAGCGGCGACACGCCTCCGGAGAAGGGCGGGTTAGGAAAAGACAACAGGGCCGACGTATACCCTGCAGCGGACTCGAGTCCGGAAGGTGGCGGCGGCGGGAGAATTCAACGTTTAAGCATGCGAATGCGCGCAATGCGGAGACGTGAATTCGCGCATGCAAAGGGCGAACCGTTAAGCCGTATAGCCGGCTGCGTACGTTGCAACCAGTAAGAACGTTGGACGTTCTTGAAATCGGAGAAGAAAAGACTGCGCTCCAGTCTCATTCTCTCATTCTTGACTTTGCAATTTCCAGTTCCAAGATTACGCGCAAGGGCGGAGCGACCTGCAGTGAGAGTAGAGAGTGCGGAGACGAGTTGCACAAGGATCTTGGCGGACCTTGAAAGAATTGGGAGTAGCGATCTTGAACGAGCGCAGAGAGAGTGAGCAGTCAGTGCTTGAGTGGCCGACGCGCAGTGGCGATTGTGAGAGAGTGAGCAAAAGGGAGAACGTTTGTGTGTGCAGGCAACGCAATGTCGAAGGTTCCCCAACTGCGAGTGTCTCCACTCAGGGTGCCGCAGATCGGTCTACGCGCATTTCAAGATGTGCTGACGAGGCTGAAGCTCGATTTTCTCCTCTGGGGGTGGAATTGGACATGTCCGGAGATGGTGCGCGAGTATCTGCAAGAGAGACACAAGCCTTCTCGCGGATTTCGCCCACACCCAGAGAGATGGGAAATTTGCAATTGGGCGCAGGTGTTGGGCAGGTGTGCCGGCGAGGAAGGGGATCTCCTCTTCGAGGCCGACAGCGTGAAAGTGTCCCAGGAGGAAGAAGTCTCTTACAATGAGCTCTTCAAGGTGGCTAGACATCCCAAGAACGGTTTCCGGACTCGGGATTACAAGGATCGATTGCGGAGAAATGTCGCGACAGCATTGCTGCAGATATTGCAGCCGACCAAGACCGCTTACATGCATGGTTGGCAGGTAGAGTTCGTGGAGCTAGTGTTGTCAGGAGCTCCGGTGCATTGGGCACGGCTCCTGTGGAAGGTGACGCGCCAACATGCGCAAGAAGAGAGGGGAGGAACGCTCAATCATCTATCGCCTTACTTAATCGTGTTTTACCGGGCGATGGGATGTTTGACGAATGCTGAGAAAACTCGGTTTCCGCAGCTGAGTCGGTCTTATCCAGGTAGATATTCGAGGGAGGCCGAAGTAGACACGGATCCGGACGAGGAACCTGCCAGTACGCCTCCGGCTCCGGCTCCAGCCAGAGCAGCAGAAGAACGTCGAAGTGAGCGTATTCCGCGCAAGCGGAAGTGGGATGAGAGACCTGAGGACAAGCAGCCGGAAGTACCAGCTGCGCCGACTCGTGGTCGGCCCACCCCCGAGCCTCATAGTCGACCAAAACAGAGGGCACGCAGAATGCCAACTGTTACTGAGGAGACCAGGCGAACTCCGACCCGGCGGAATCTCACACAGGAAGAGATAATTGCTCAGGTCCTAGGGAAGACGGCAGAAACCTCTGCACAGAAGGCACCACAGCCTTCGGGAGGAGATGGAAGGACTGACAGCCGGCCGACTGCGAGTCGGATGACTGAAGGTCGACAAGCGGAAGGAAGGCCAAGTGAACGGCGCGTTGAACCGGACAGCAGGCCGGAAGCAGAAGAGAGTTTGGCTGACGAGCCAACAATCCTCAGAGGGTCGTCTTCGGCGGAAGGCACTTCTGGAAGAACGCCCCCAACAAGCAGGCCAAGTGGAGTCAAGACGCGCAGGGTGTATCCGACTCCCAGTCGGACAACTGCTGGTCGGCCGACTGCGAGTCGGACAACAGAGAGTCAGCCGGATTCGCCGACTGCGAGACGGATGGAGCCAACAACCAGTGTGCGGACGCCTTCGGCGGACGCACCTTCAGCAAGGACACCTTCCGCGCAGATTGCGCCGGAAGGACAGGCAGCAGAAGCGGGCGGTGCAAAAGTGACAAAAGTCACTGCGGCGTCGACCCCTTCACAAACCGAAGATCGAGCCGGAACAGGGGCTCAAGCAGTGGGATCTCCCACTGCCCTGGATATTTTAGCAGGCAGTGGAGCAGCAGTCGCAGCAGAAGCTGCTGCGCGCCACAGTTCCAGGGAGTCGCCAAGGGATTCGGTGGCGACTGAGATCCTCGAGACTGAGGATGAGACGAGCTCGGAAGAGCAAGAAGAGGATTCGGTGCAGAAAACGCCAACAGGGGTGCTGTGCGAACAGATAGTTCCACTCCTGCGATATCTGGATCGCAAGACATCCAAATACGCAAGTGCCTTAAAACCGCAGTCTTATGTGGAGACAATCAGGCGAAGGACGAGGAGCAAGGTGGCAAGGTGGGCCTCTAGATGCGGAGTATATGTGGATAGGAACACCGCCCTCCGACAACACCTGGCGGTCACCCAGAAGCTGTACCAAGCCTTGCAGCAGCAGAAGGAGGATGCGGCGACGAAGAGTCAGGCGGAGGCCGAACTAATACGGGCAAAGATCGAGTCGGAACTGCAGGAGGAGCGGAGACAGAACAAAGTCCTAGCAGCCGAGCTTGCGCGCCAGACGCGCGCCTTAGAGGAAAGTCAACGAGCCCGCAAGGAGGATGAGGAGTTGTTGTGCAACTTGCAAACCGAGTGCTCGGATTTGAGGGCACAACGTGCGGATTTAGAAATGCAGCTGGCAGAGGTGGAGAGCAGCTGCAGGGCACGAAGAGAGTTGGCGGCACGGGTGACTCGTTGTCTAAACGGATACACCCATTGGGAGGTGGCAGCTCAAGAGAGGGTTACACTCCGGGAGTTCGAGCTTCGGGCGGCGGCATTGACGGAAGGTGACAGTCGGAGTCGGCGGCGAGTGGCGAGAAAATTAGAAACCTTCTTGTCGGGTGCGCGCGACACTATGGCGCACTTGCAGTCGGAAGTCACTGCAGCGCTCCGACGCCTGGGGTTACGCAGCCGGTCGGAAGACTGGCAAGGTAGAGACAGTAAGCGGAGCAGTCCGGCGCGCAGGAGGCGCAGCACCGGATCTGCTGAGTGCAGTAGAGTAGTTTGGTTTCGCGCAGATGCTGCGAGTGGTAGATAGGATAGCGTAGTGCTAGTTAGGATCTTTTGAGGGTATAAAGTAGATCAAGGCGTTTTGCCTTGGGACTCTTCCAGTTTCGGAAGTGCAGATCAGGAACTCACTTTCTTGGCGTGTTTGTGCATTTTTGTCCTGGCACCACGTAGAGAAGCTGCAGCATAGCGAAGTTACCGTATGTTGTAGTTGAAGGCCTTCGGCTGAATGTTCAGAGCTAGCACCCGGTTAGAGACTTGAGTAGTGCGGATCTGCACCTGCGGGTGATTTCTGATGCTCAGAGCCGGCTGCGAGTTAGATACTTGAACAGTTCCCCCTTACTCCTTCGAGTGACATATCCTGATTGTACTCCTACGGGAAGTTTCCCCTGAATGCCAATGTGAAGTTTCATTACTTCGTGTAAACCTTGGTTTGTAATTCAGGTTGTGTGTGTGTTACTGGATCGTGTTTTCAGTAAGTTCTCAGTCGGGTCTGCACTCCCTGCGTTTTGTGTGATAGTCGAGGGTGACGTCCACGGCGTACGTAGAGGCTTCGTTCCGAAGTGAGAAGTCCAGTCCGGGTACCCCCGCTAGTTCCTGGCGGAAGGGCAGTAAAAGCCGGAGTGGGAGGCACTTCCTGCAGAACCTCTGAGTGAACTTACGAGACACTTTCCTCCTGAAATCCGAAGCGGAGGTCCTGACCGACCTCCGAGTTGTGCTTTTTGCCAGTTTCAGGTGTGTGTGTGTGTGTGTTGAGTGACCAAGCTGTACCGTGCATCCTCCGAGCATCCTCCGAGTTGAGTTCCTCCTCCGAGTCGAGCCTCCGAGTCGAGCACTACAGTATTTCTGGGAGTGACAGTCGCCTAGAATTCAAACTCTACCAAAAGTCTGTTAAACGTGACACTTTTACTCTGTGTGTTGCCTCTGTCCCTGTGGGTTCGATCTTTTTACCACCATACTGCAGTTTTAGCCTTTGGTGGGTTATTACATGTGCGCACGGGTCGAAACTCGTAGCTCCAAGAAATCCAAGGAGCAAGAGCGTGACACTCGCAAGCACGAACGGAGAACCGCCGACCGGACGGGAAAAGGAAAGGAGAAGACATCCAGCAAGTCCGACTCGCGACCTGCTCGGAAGGCTTCGGCTACGCGGGAGACACCAGCAGTGCGCCCCCAGACAGCAGTCGAGGACGAGCCAGTGCGCCTACTGAAACGGGACTATGCTCCGGATATCCGCAACGAGGTAGCCAACCTGTTGCAGGAAGCGATCCGCACGCAAAAGGACCCACCGCGGCCAGACTTGACATCCTCCCTTGGGGCGAAGTTGGCAGCCACCGTGGAACCTCGCAGAGCG
This sequence comes from Marchantia polymorpha subsp. ruderalis, assembly GCA_037833965.1. Lineage (NCBI taxonomy): Eukaryota > Viridiplantae > Streptophyta > Marchantiopsida > Marchantiales > Marchantiaceae > Marchantia > Marchantia polymorpha. Next base: position 2,162,782 of record AP031352.1, on the reverse strand, counting down.
TCGCCGACCCCGGCGACCCAACGCGCCCACTATGATTTGGTTGAAGATCTCGGGAGTCGAAAAGTGAACATCACGTTCAAGCAGCTCTTGGAGGACAATAAGACGTATCGGAGAATGTTGATGCTTTCGCTACGGCATCCGCGGAAGCCGCGCGCATCCACATCCTCTCAAGTATATCAAGTGGAGAGCGAAGACCAAGGGCCACCCGAGATCGATGTGGAGATCGCAGGGTGTTGTGTACGCAGAGTGCCAATCGACTCTGGATCAGGAGTCAACATAATGACGGAGGATACAGCGAGAGCCTTGGGGTACAGTCAATACGAACCCTCGAAGCGTGTGTTGAGATTGGCGGATCAGACGCGGAGAATGCCTGCAGGTATGCTGCGCAATGTCAAGACAACCATCGGGGGTGCGGACTTTCGGTTGACGTATATTATCCTTCAACCGATGATGAAGCAGGGCTATGACGTTCTGCTCGGGCGACCATGGCTATATGGTGCACAAGTCAGATGTGATTGGCGAAGACATCGCCTTAAGTTTCCTCATCCTTCGGAACCGACCAAAACCATTACGGTACCCTGGAATAGGGTCAGGCACGAAGGAGAGACCCCATCGACAAGTGCAGGTTACACATCGGGCGAGGACAGTGAGTCGACCGCGCGATCGGATTCCAGTAGTACCGAATCCGATTACTTCGTGGGATTCGTTGCCTGCTGTTCGGTGGAAGAAGAAGAAGAGACGGAAGCTATTCAGCCGGAAGACGAATAGCAATTAACTGTGGGACTGGGAAGGAGTGAGACGAGTCACACCGAGGGCATTGTCGACCCTAGTGACTGTCGCGAAGTACAACTCAGTCCCGGCAAGTGCTTGAAGGTATCAAGCGCAGTGAGAGGAGACGAGCTAAGGAAAGTACAGGCATTCCTTAGCCATTATGTCGACGTCTTCGCCTGGAAGATCGAAGACATGAAGGGGATACCTGCACGGTATGGGGAACACCGTATCGATTTACTGGACGACTCGGTACCCATACGACAGCGCCAGTATCGCCTCAACCCAAAGTACTCCTTGCTAGTGAAAGAGGAGATAGATAAGTACTTGGGCGCTGGTATTATTTACCCGGTGCTCAGCAGTGAGTGGGTGTCGCCGATTGTTATCGTACCCAAGAAGTTGACGGGTAAGATACGAGTGTGTCAGGATTTCCGGAAGTTGAATGCAGCAACACGCAAGGATCATCACCCGTTACCATTCACGGATGCCATTCTAGACCATGTCGCAGGACATGAATGTTATAGCTTCCTGGATGGGTTCTCAGGTTACAATCAGGTGTCTATCCGTGAACAGGACAAGGATAAAACTACGTTCACAACCGACTGGGGAACTTACGCATACCACAAGATGCCCTTCGGTCTGTGCAACGCGCCTGCCACCTTTCAACGGATGATGACCAATATCTTTCAGGAACAACTGAGGAAGTTCCTGGAAATATTCATAGATGACTTCTGTGTCTTTGGGAAGCGGTCTGAACACCTAAGTCACTTGAAGCAGACCTTCGATAAATGTAGAGAGAGCAGTTTATCACTGCATCCCGAGAAGTGCTTTTTCTTTATGACTAGTGGGATCTTGTTGGGTCATCGAGTCTCGGCAGACGGCATTGCGGTGGACATCGAGAAGGTCAAGGTTATACTCGAGCTTGAGCCACCCACGAATCTAAGAGAGCTGCGAGCATTCCTGGGTCATGTGGGCTACTACCGAAGATTCATACACATGTATGCAATACTGGCGGCGGACCTGACCAAGTTGTTGAAGAAGGACGAGCCCTATGCTTGGGGTGCGAACCAGCAGACAGCATTTGAAGCTCTGAAAGCGAAACTCACGACTGCTCCAGTACTAAGGAGTCCAGACTGGAATCGACCATTCCATGTTTACGTTGACACATCGGCATTCGCCATCGGTGTAGTACTGAGTCAAAAGGATGACAACAAAAAGGACTACCCGATCTACTTCGCGAGCCGACAGCTGTCTCTAGCAGAGCGGAAGTACACCACGACGGAGAGAGAAGCGTTGGGGATGGTGTACTCCTGTAAAAAGTTCCGTCACTACCTAATCTGCTACGAGTTTGTGTTCCATGTGGACCACTACGCATTGCAACACCTAGTCAAGAAAGCCGACCTATCCGGTCGAATCGCCAGGTGGGTGTTGTTACTACAAGAGTTCACCTACACAGTCCAGACCAGGAAAGGGGTGCACCACGAAAATGCGGATTACTTGTCCCGATTATGGACCCAGCCGACAGAGGAGGAATTGGTGGACAATTTTCCAGATGAAGAGTTATTTCAGTTGTCTGCAGGACATGAGTCCCGCTATGCCGACCTGTATCGATATCTGCTAACCCTCCAGTGTCCCGAAGGCATGGATTTGGAACAGCGAACTGTCTTTATTCATAAGGCAGGCCCGTACCAACTCCAGCAGGGGGTTTTGTTTAAGAAGATGGCAGATGAGCGCTTATGCAGATGCCTGGAGGAATCAGAGGTACCAAGAATAGTGAGTGCGATGCATACTGAGGAGGCGGGTGGACACTATGCCACCAGGAACACGGTCACAAAGATCCTAAATGCGGGATATTGGTGGCCGACCATGTTTAAGGATGTTCTCGATTACATCCGCAAGTGCGACAGTTGCCAGAGGACGGGGAGACCGACGCCTACAACACGCTGGCCCCTGACTCCCATCATGCCTCTAGCACCTTTCGAAAAGTGGGGTATTGACTTTGTAGGGCCGATACAACCAGTGACTAGAAGTACACGAAGGCGCTACATTCTGGTAGCAACGGACTACGCCACCAAAATGGTAGAGGCCAGAGCCACCAGAAAGGATGATGCTGCCACAGTGGCAGCATTCTTGTTTGAGTCGATCATCACACGCTACGGATGCCCCTTAGAGCTAGTCAGCGACCGGGGCACGCATTTTCTGAATCAGATCATCGAAGATCTGACACGGTATTTCCACATCAAGCACCGGAAGACTACTCCATACAATCCCAAGGCAAATGGACTGACGGAGAAGTCCAATGGACTGCTGTGTAAAATACTACTCAAGGTCACGGTGAATCACGCTCACGACTGGGATACGAAGCTAGCAGCCGCTCTATGGGCGTACCGCACAGCTGAGAAGATCACGACCAAACAGACACCATACTTTCTGGTGTATGGGCAACACCCGATCCTCCCAATCGAATTTGAAGTACCCACCCATCGAACGATGGATTTGCAGAGGATGGGCGCAGAGGAGAGTCAGCTCTACAGGTTACAGGAGGTCATGCTGCTGGATGAGAGGAGACGAGACGCCGAAGATCGCACCAGGAAAATCCAGCTCCGCCGAAAGGAGAGATACGATAAAAAGATCAAACCGGTACTCCTGCAGGCGGGTGATTTGGCATTGCTCTACGACAGCAGGCATGCCAGATTCCCAGGCAAACTGCACCTAAGGTGGATGGGACCTTACAGGGTTGTCGAAGTCTTCCCGAATGGATCCATCCAACTTGCGGACCTGGCCGGCGATTTGTTAGGCACCCGAGTCAACGGGTGGCGGTTGAAGAAATACCACATGTGAGTGTTCGCGTGGGCGCTCACAATTGAGGAGGGGGGCATGTGGTACCCCACCTTTGGCAATTTTGAGGAAATTAAAACATTTTTGGAAAACTGTACCCTGGCAGCATTGTAAATAGCCTTCGGTACATCAAAACAGAGTGAATCCGGAAGATCGCGGGGATTCTCGAGGGATCTTGTAGAATCTGGGATTTGGGGTGCCGCAGTAAGGACAGGCACGACCCTCCCTGCGAGCTCCGCAGTTAGGATCTCTACGGCGCAAGGCGCAAAACCCGCCTTCGGAGGTTGCGTCCGCGGCTGTAGGGAAACCCCCGTAATTAGGTAAACCCTCGGGCGCCTTGACCAAGTTGGGTCCCGTTGGAAAGAGCTCGACGCGCTGATTCTAACGAGCCCAAGAACGCTTGGAACGGACGAGGACTTAGGGAGTTATCGCTACTGGAAGAAACGGAGGCGGTCGCCTTCGGCGGAAGGATTTCGGAACCGGCGCGAATTCCGCCTATGCGGAAGGGGGATTCAAGTTTTGTCCTATGCACGGACGAAGGCGTTCGCCTGTGCACAGGCGACGTAGGGTTAGGGAAGGCGCGAAGTCCGCCTACGCACAGGCGAACGCCTGTGCACAGGCACTTCGGCGTCGGCGGAAAATCCGCCTTGGGCCCTAGAAATGCGCCTTGTGAGGTAGAAAGTGTACGGCGCCTTCCGCGCCAGCGCGGCGCCACGTACGGCCGCCAGAGTAATCCCATCGGTACGGACCGTGCGGACGGCACGGGTGGATGCGCTCTTGGACGGACGGAGTTGCGGCGGCGGAAGCGCCGACGGAGAGACAAGGAACGGACAGACTGGACGGAGACGGCTGACCACGGTCAACGCCTTCCGCGCCAGCGCAGCGCCGCGGACGGAATTCGCCTGCGCACAGGCGAACGCCTGTGCACAGGAGGATGTTCAAGATTCCGCACCGGCGGAGGATCCGCCGAGGCTCCTGCCTGCGCACAGGCAGGAGTTGAATTTTTGTCCGATATGCGGACACACGCGTCAAGGCAGAAGGAGATTGGCCGAGGGGCGGTACGAACAAGTGTACCGCGCAAGGCGGAAAACTCGCCTTCGGCGCTACGCCCCCATTTCCGCAGGGCGACACGCTCGCGGAGTTCAAATACGCCAATTCGAGCGTGAGAGTTTAATCGACGACGGCGGAGCGTGAAGCCGCGCGTGAGAGCGAAGACCGTTCCAGCGTACAGCCGGCGCGGCCATCAAGTGAGACGTTCTTCACGACCAAGAGCCGACCATGACCTTCGACCGGGCGGCGGAGAGCGTCCCATTCTTGAATTCGCGATTCCAATCTCTTGTGCGCGCTGCGCGCATCCATCTGCTGGCTGCGGACCATTCTGGACGTCGTCACACAGGAGATTTCTTGCTGATTGAGGGAGAAGTGAGTGCGCGTGATTTGGAATTGAGAGCGATTAGAGTTTGCCGAGAGAGAAAGAAACGCGGACAGTGCGGAAGTAGAATGAGCGGGCGAGCGAACCCCAGGAACGCAATGACGAGACCGAGCAGATTGCGGATGGTGCCACTTCGCCTGCCGCAGAACGGGCTGCGCGCTTTCGAGGAGCGCTTAATAGCAAGAAAGCTCGATTTCTTGCTATGGGGATGGAATTACATCTGCGCGAATATGGTGCGCGAGTGGCTAGAGCCACAGGGACCACCCTCGCGCGGATTGCGTCCGCATGTTGATCGGTGGACAGTCCAAGATTGGGCGCAGGCGTTGGGAAGATGTGCTGGCATGCCAGGACATCTCCTTTTCGACAGTGAGAGCATCAAGGTGACCAAACAAGAAGAGGCGCAATTTGTGGAGCTGTTCAAGACCGGGAGGTCAACCAAGAATGGGTACAGGACCCGTGATTACAAGGATCGATTTCGCCGGACTTTGTCCGCGGCGCTGATGCAATTACTGCAGCCGCACCGCGCCTGCTACATCACATTGTGGCAGGTCTCTTTTGTGGAGTGCGTCATCGAGGGAACTCCAATTCACTGGGCGAGCATCCTGCACAGGGTGATGCGACAGCACGCGTTTGAGGAGAAGGGGGGAACTCTAAACCATCTTTCTCCTTTCCTCATCAATTTTTATCGACAGCGGAATTGCTTGACAGCGGCAGAGCTTGAACATTTTCCGCCATTGTCCATCGACCATCCCGGGAAGTATGTGCGGGAGAACGAGGTCGATACTGACGCAGAGGAGTCACCGACTTCTACCCCATCAAGACGGAGGGACGAAGGGAGACACACCCCTGCGGCGCGAGTGCCGCGGAAGCGGCGATGGAGAGAAGAGTCTGAAGAGGAGCAGCATCAAGAACCCTCTGCTCCTATTCGACCGCGGCCGCTGTGCGAGCCATACAGCCGGCCGAAGCAGAAGGCACGCAGACTGGTGTTACCAGCTGACAGTGCAGGCACGGCGACGATTGCGACGGAGATAGGAAGTGCGTCGCCAGAGAGGCGAGAGGAAGCGCGGACGACCGCAGGAGCGACGGGCCACGCTGCAACCTCGTCGGGAGAGAGGCCGCCTACGGGCCAAGGGCCTCCGGAGTTACCACGTGCGATGCGGACAGAGGTTCCGTTTGCGCACAGGCGAACCTCCGCGGACGGACGAGCCTCCGCGGACCGGCGAACACAAGTGGACGTGGATCTACGCTTACGCGTGGGAAGGAGCAGTCCGCCTGTGCACAGGCGCTCGCCTGTGCACAGGTCGCCTGTGCACAGGTCACCTGTGCACAGAACACCTCCGCACGTGCCGCCTGTGCACAGGCAAGAATCACCCCCGTTCCAACGTAGGAAGGGGAAGGAGCCGGCGGAAGAACCGCCTACGAGACACCGGCCCTCGGGGCCAGACCCTCCGGCGCACCACGCGCCGCAATTCGCGCCTTCGGCGCCAGGGCCTTCGAGCCGAGGGTATACGAGCAGAGAGCGTGCGGAGGCCGCACCATCGGCGGGAAGTCCGCCGATAGATGCGCCTTCGGCGGTAGGGCCTATAGGCCAAGGAACATCGGGCGTGCGGCCCCCGGCCATGTCGCCTTCGGCGATAGATGTCCGCGGCGCTACGCCTGCGGCGGACAAGGCGCCGGCAAATGCGCCTGCGCACGGGCCGGGCACAGCCCCCACGGACCGATCGAGGGAGCAGCAGACGGAGGAGCGGAGTGACTGTCCGCGGGACGACATCTCGATGCGCGATGCGCAATCCAACCCCGCGCAGCCACCCTCCGCTCGATCGCCTTCGGCGACGGACGACGGCGACAGAGAGAATGCGGGAGGCAATCAACAAGTAAGCGACGGGGATGCCGCGCGGGTACATTCGCCTTCCGCCTTAGACATTTTGGCGACGAGCAGCGAGGCTGCAGCCGTGCCTTCGCAGACAGCGCACGTCGAGGACGTGCAGCCCCACTCGGGGCAGTCGCCGACGCATTCAATGGCGACTGAAATTCTCCACTCGGATGATGACGACGGAGGCTCCACGGAAGAAATATCAGGAGCAGAAGACACCGAGGAGGAGGAGGAGGAAATTGTTGGAGCGCCGGCGGCGGCGCTCTCTGAGCAGGTGATTCCGTTGCTGCGGTACTTGGATCGCAAGGTCGATAAATACGCCGACCCACTCCAGCCGGGATCTTACATCGAGTTAGTGCGCAGGAGGACTCGCACTAAAGTCCACACCAGCAAGCTATTAGCTAGAGTGGACCAGGAGTTGAGGGACTTGAAGGAGAAGCATGAGTGCTTGTGGGGACAGTACAAGCTTAATCAGAAATTCTACAAGCACTCCGAGAAGATGAAGGATGAGAAACTGGGCGAGCTCACCAAGGAGCAGGTGAAGGTCAAGGAAGCACTCGATTTTGAGCAGGCCCAGAATCGGATTTTGTCAGAGGAGCTCGTGCGACAGACGCGGTTGTTGGAACAATGTCAGCTCGCACGGCAGGCGGATGAAGAATTAATCCGCAGTTTGCAGTCAGAGTGTGGCGAATTGAGAGCGCAACGTGCCGAAGCCGAATCGCAATTAGTGACGATTGAAGAGGATCGCAGGAAGGAGGCGGATCGCACGAAGGTGGAGACGGCGAGGCGAGTCGCCCACTGTCTCAAGGGCTACGCCCACTGGGAAGTGAAGGCGCAGGAGAAACTCACACTGCGTGAGTTTGAATTGCGCGCAGCCGGGTTGTTGTCAGGCTGTGAGCACAAAATTGTGCTCACATGTCTTTTTAACCTTGTGAGAGTTAAAGTTTTAGATTTAAGCTCTTGCAAAATTATGCTCGGAGTTTTCTGGAAGTTTTGGTAAGATTAGGAGTTGGTGTAATAGTTAGTAGGCAAAGGTCCGGAACGGGGCTTTCAGGGCAGGGTCTCCGGCGAAGAGCCTTCGGTGAAGTTCCTTCGGGGAAAGGCCTTCGGCGAAACAGTGAAACCCTCATAACGTTTTCAATGTGTGACTCCTTGACTCAGTTAGTGTCTCCTTGGGAAGAGCTCGCAACGCTCGTTCCAACGAGACCAAGAACTCTTCAAACGGATGAGGAATCACTCAGTTGTGAGTGTCGGAAGTTACTGATGGGAAGGGTTGAGGCAAGTCCGGTTGCAAACGTCTCCGGCTGCGAACGTCTTCGGCTCCGGACGTCTCCGGCTGCGAACATCTCCGGCTTCGGACGACTTCGCGACAACTGCGAGCAGGCCTTCGGCGAACTCGGGGTCGGCGAACTCCGAGCCGGTGAACATCGTGCAAGGGCCATCGGCGAAACAGTAAACTCGGCATATCTTTTTCATTTGTTAACGGTTTGACTTGATTAGGGTCTCGTTGGAAAGAACTCGCGACGCTCGTTCCAACGAGACCAAGAACTCTTCAAACGGATAAGGCGTCACTGAGTTATGAGCGTCGGAAGCGGCGGATAGGGTAGAACAACATCAAACCGGAAGACATCGAACCGGCGAACATCGTGCCGGCGCCTTCGGTGATAACAGGTAACAGGCCTTTGGCGAAGGGTAAAACAGGCATAACTTTCTCAATTCATAACGGTTTGACCCAGTTAGGGTCTCGTTGGAAAGAGCTCGACCTGGTCGTTCCAACGAGCCCACGAACTTGTGAAACGGAGCTAGGATCTGTGAGTTATGGATGTCGGGAGTGACTGTTATGGATAAGCAAAGGTGTGGTCGTGCGTCTTCGGCGGGTGGATGCCTTCGGCGGTGCGCGGAAGAGGATCCCCTCCGGCGGAGATCGGGTGGTCAGGAATGTAGAATGTACAGGTGTGGCGGCGGCGGCGGCATGTAGTCGCGCAGGGGGAGTAGGCAGCTACCCATCATTGCGAGTGTTGCATTTTCAGGCGGGCTGTGTGTGTCTCGGCCTTGAACTTCGAAGTGGGGAGTTCGGCCTGGGAACAGAGAGCTGGTGGTGTGCGTGTGTGGAGACGGAAGTGGTGAGAATTAGGAGGGGAGTGTGGAGAGTTCGAAGTAGGAGGAAGCAAACTCTCGTGGGTGGAGAGTTGTATCAGAGAGTGAAATTTGAGTGGGATCTGAGATTGAAGTGTAACATCTGTGAGTGGGATCTGAGATCAGAGTGGAAGATCTGAGAATGGGAGCTGAGAGTGAAGTGAAATCTGAGACTGAGATCTGACAGTCGGAATCTGAATTTGACACTGAAAAGGCAAAGTTGAATCTGAGAGAGGAATCTGGTGGGGTCTGAAGGTGGAAGCTGAGAAATCGACACTGCGGTCTGAGTAGGAATTGGGAGTGGGACTGGGATCTAGGATAGACCACAGCGGCTGTGGTGTTGAAAAAGTCACCCAGAGTTGAGTTAGATCTTTATGTAACAAAGAGTTTGTCTGCTGCCCTTGTGGAGATAGCAGACAGCAAGTAATCATTTTCCGTTCTGGATAAATTGTCTGTGAACAAGCAAGTGTTTATGATCTTGTTGTCTTGGATACACTTTGAGCACATGGCTTGCGATCAGAGAAGTTAGATTATGGGAGTTCGAACCCCCACCCGGACTACAAACGCTGAAGGGTGGGAAGGTTTGGCTCACATAAAATGGTGCGTCTGCCGGGAGCCTGATCTTGTAAATGCAGAATAGGACTAGATCGCACAAACCAAACCTGGAGCCAGGACTGGAGAAACCTGTTCGCAGTAGGAAGAAACCTGAGAATAAGGAAATCGAGGAAGAAATTAAACTTGAGATATTTCTGAACGTAGACCCTGTTGATGAGTCTTTGTTAGAAGGTTTAGAGATTGTAGAACCTGACAGTGAGAGGTTGGTGGAGGAATCTGCTAGCATGGCTGACGATGGAGGGAGAGCAGGACCTCCTTCTAGTCCTCCCATAGACCCACTCGTGAGGCCAAGAGGCCTTCCTATTCAGGTTCCACAGAACTTGGCAGCTGTGGTCATGCCACCCAATCTGCCTAAGTTCTATGGGACGAAGGATGAGGATCCTTCAAGGCACATGGAAAGATATGTTGAGAGGCTAGCCAGCTCTCTGATTACAGATCCAGGGTATTTTTTGGTCTGGTTTCCTACTACCCTGGAAGGTGAGGCGTATGAGTGGTATAGGGATCATTCTGAAGGTCATTTTGGGGGATGGGATCAGATGCAAAGGGAGTTCTTGAATGAGTTTAGGCCTGAGGTGGGGCAAGGTTCTGCATTGAGAGCTTTGGCATCGTTAAAACAAGGAAGGGAAGAGGAAATCTCAGCTTACATTAGAAGATTTGATCTGGTTTGTGCGCGTTTTGTTGGTACAATGCTCAATGACGATACGCTGAGACAATTTTTTATCCAAGGCTTTTTCAAATCTGGGACCATCCGAGGGGTGCTGGAGAGAAGCCCTCAAACTCTTGCTGAGGCCAAGATGGCTGCCAGGGAGATAGAGAATATTGACAAGGACTATGATAGATTGTGGAGGAAGGAGGATGAATCCATTCCTCAGTTCATCCCAATTCGTCCAAGAGCAATGGAAGGAGACTCAGGTAGGCATAGGGGTCAAGCTCACTATTCTCTCATTGAGTCAATTTCGCAGACCAAAGAGCCAGCACCTGTTTTGGCATTGCCAGCCCCTACTGTAGATCCTAACCTGGCAGATGTAGAGAAAAGATTAAATGCTAGCCAAGTGGGCTTTCAAGAGACCATGATGAAGCAAATGCAAAATATTACAGATCAGATGGCCTTGATGATCAGGAGTCAACAGCCAGGGCCTCCTCCTCCAGTCGAGTCAGGTAGACATTCATCAAGCATGTGGTGTGTCCAGTGTGGTCAATCTGGTCATACCAGGCAATTTTGTAGGGTGGTGCCAAACCGTGACAACAGAATGAGCGGTGGCCCACCTGTGCAACACCAAAGGGGCCAAGGACCAAATTACCAAGGTCAAAACGGGTACAGAGTACCTCCTAGGGGTCAGGTTGGTCAGAACATGGAGAGAAAAGAATTACATGCATTTTGTGGTAGGTGGCACTATCCAGGTCAGTGTTGGTCTGAGGTTGGGGTTAATGGGTGTAGTAATTGTGGAGGTAGTCATCCCTCTGACCAATGTCGGCAGCCAGATAAAGTTATTAGGATGCCTCAGCCTACTGTTAGTCCTTACCAGGCGAGAGAAAATATGAGGGGTGCAAGACCGCAGAATGAGCATTCCAACAATCTTAGACCTTCTAACTTGTATTATGATCATGAGAACGGCAAACAGACATTCAATCCACCTGTTGGACTGCAGACAGTGAACAGATATATTCCCATCCAGAGTGAACCACGAGATGAACCTCGTAGTGACAACAGAAAACAGGTTTCTTTTGCAGATCCATGTTCTTCAAACTCTCAAGATGCTAGGTTTGCAAACGATGATGGAGATGTCCAACGTAGTAGTTCTGATCTTGGTAAGGGGATAGTCGAACAAGGGCAGAATCAGTGGCCTCCACATACTAACCTGATTACTTATAAGTTGAAAAATTCGGATGATGTGATTATGCATGAAGCTCCGGCCCTTGCTGTCACCACCAGAGCTGTGCATCGCAAGATGCAAACTGAGAAAAATGAAGATGAGCAAGGGGAGACTTCATCTGAGGAGCCTCCTCATCTCTCTGATCTTGAGAGAGTGGCGAGGAGAGCAAGGAGGATTACAAGGGCAGAGGAGAAAAGAGATGAGGTTCTACATGATGCAGAGGTGCCACCTGTCACGCAAGATTCAGAAAGCAATCAATCACGAGAGTGGGAAGGACCTGGGATTCCTGTGACAGAGTGGGAGAACATGAGAGGTCAGAGAAGGAGAGAGTCGGAGAAGTACAATTTGTGGTCAGATCTGAGTTCGCTGAAGGCAGACATTACTTTTGGTCAGCTGCTGGAAATATCTCCCATTGCTCGTAAGACTTTGAAGGAGGGCATTCCAGTGCATAGAAGGAGTAGAAAGACGAAGACTAGAGTCGCTGCTAGAGTTCATTTGCAAAAAGGAAGTCAGGATGTCAAACCTGTGGAGATAGAGGTGGTAGTGGTAGACAAGGTGATTCCCAATGTATTAGTTGATGGGGGTAGTGGTTTGAACATCCTACCTGAACACACCATGAGAAAGTTAGGTTTGAATCTGACAGGCCCCTCACCTTTCATTATCAATATGGCCAATCAGACTTCAGCTGTACCAGTGGGGATGATTAAAGATTGCAGGTTGTCCACTGGTGGTGAGGAGTACATTGTCACATTTCATGTGATTAAGATGCATTCGAACAGGGACACCTTTCCCATTCTATTGGGCAGACCTTGGTTGAGAATGGCTAATGCAATTGTGGATTGGGGAGGACTGAAGCCATCAATCACATATGGTCCTCATGATAACAGAGTCAAGGTGTCAATAGGGTCATTAGGTGGAAGGGTGAGAGAGGATCCTGAGTTATCTTCAGGGAAGGAAGAAGAGAAAAACGAGGCCAAGTGTGATGACACTTTAGTGGGAGTGGTTCATTTGAATGACAGAAAAAATAGATTAGATGTAGGATCAGGTAGCTTGGGCCCTAGTTTTTACAGCAGAAGCGATGATGGAGAGTTTGCTCAGTGGTTGAGAGATTATCCTGAGTCAGGTTGTGACGCCATGATGATTTCTCATCACAAAATTTTCGAGAAGGAGGTGATCAGTTCACAGCGAGAAGAGTATCTGTTGCTAGAACCATGTGAGGTTCTTATGGAGGAAGAGTGGATACATGGAGGTCTCACTCCATGGTTGGACGAGTTGGATATTACTGAGGTGGATTCGGTGCATGTTGATGGAACTCAAGAGGAGGAGACTACTGTGAAAAATGCGAAGTTGGAGGAACCCTTGCATTTCAGGACTACATCAACCGGAATTGTGGTGGGCCAACCGTCAGGGATTATCCTCAGGTCCCTCCAGATTGGTATCAAAGCTCGGAGGAACAAACTCATGTGGCAGAAGAAGACTGGAAATATGTGGAGGTGTCCATCAGAGGAGGAGAACTGAAGCAAATGAAGATGGGTTCCAAGCTAGGAGAGGATGAGATACAGAAGTATGGTGAGTTGGTGGACGAATTCAGTGATACCTTTGCTTGGTCGTATGATGAGTTGAAGGGAGTACCTCGTGAAATGGTGGAGCATCGGATTTCGCTGGTCCCTGGAGCTAAGCCTATTAGACAGAAGGAGAGAAGGATGAACCCACAGTTACAGTTGTTAGTTCGAGCAGAATTGGAGAGATTACTCAAAGCTGGATTCATCAAGCCTGTAGAGATCACGGATTGGGTTTCTCCTATGGTTTTGGTCAAGAAGAAGAATGGGAAACTTAGAGTGTGTGTGGATTATAGGAAGCTGAATGCCTGTACTGAGAAGGATCACTTTCCTTTACCTTTTATCACGCTGCTTTTGGAGGAAGTTGGGGGTCATGCGAGGTACACATTCATGGATGGATATGCTGGCTACAATCAGATTTCCATAGCTGTACAGGATGTTCATAAGACAGCCTTCACAACTCCGTGGGGAACTTTTGTATGGGTTGTTATGCCTTTCGGATTGTGCAATGCACCTGCCACATTCCAAAGGTTAGTGATGTATATTTTCACAGATCTGTTATACAAGTCTATGACAGTTTTTGTGGACGATTTTAGCACTCAGTCAAGTGCTGGTGAGCATCTGCAGTGTGTTAGAGAAGCTCTCATTAGATGTAGAAGAATGCAGCTAGCTCTGAATCCTGAGAAGACATTCCTAGGTGTTCAGAGAGGAGTTCTTTTGGGTTATGTCGTGAGTGAGAAGGGAAGAGAACCGGATCCTGATAAGATTGCAGTCATTGAAGGATTGGCAACTCCCACGAATGCTAAGGGTGTAGCCAAGTTATTGGGACATGTAGGGTGGTATAGAGAGTTGATTCCTGACTTTGCCAAGATTGTAGTGCCTATTACTCAACTGTTGAGGAAGGAGAACAGGTTTGAGTGGACAGATGCTTGTCAAGAAGCTTTTGAAGAGTTGAAGTCCAGGTTGAGTACTTATCCGGTGTTGAGGCCTCCTGACTGGAGCATGCCTTTTCACGTTTTCTGTGATGCAAGTAGTGTAGCAGTGGGTAGTGCGTTATGTCAGTCTACAGGGGAGAAGGGGAAGGACCTGCCAATCGCTTATGCCAGTAGGCAGTTGAATCCAGCAGAGAGGAACTATTCTACTACTGAGAGGGAGTGCTTGGCCATGGTTTTTTCAGTCAAGAAGTTTAGACATTATCTGATCTGCAATCCAGTGGTTTTCTTCGTTGATCATATGGCAATCAAATATCTGGTGAACAAGGCGGAGCTTAGTGGAAGATTGGCCAGGTGGGTTTTATTGCTGGAGGAATTTGACTACACTGTAGAGTATAAACCTGGTCGCATGCACTTGCAGGCCGACCATCTATCTAGGTTGTCGGAGGATGTAGGGACCAGTCCATTAGATGATAGGTTGATAGATGATAGTCTTTTTGTAGTCACAGCTCAGCCAGAATGGTACGCTGGAATAGTAGAGTTTTTGACAACTCAGCAGTTGTCAGGTGATTGGACTAAGGAGGAAAGGAGGAAGGTGAGAGTCAACAGTAGACATTTTGCAGTGATTGGCCACAGATTGTTTAGAAGGGGAGCTGATGGTGTTCTGAGAAGGTGTGTGTCAGAAGTGGAGGTTCCTGCAATTTTAGAGGCTTGCCACGACAGTGCTTGTGGAGGACATTTCTCTGGCCAACTTACAGGTCAGAAAATACTTAGAGCGGGATACTTCTGGCCTAGGTTGTTTAGGGACTCTCATGAATATGTGAAGCGCTGTGATGCCTGTCAGAGGTATGCTAGGAATGACCTTCGAATGGAGATGCCTCTACACGTTTCATTGCCACTTGTACCTTTTGAAAAATGGGGAATTGATTATATCGGTGAGATTCATCCTCATTCGTCAAAAGGCATGGCTTACATCATAGTTGCGACAGAATACTTGACAAAGTGGGCGGAAGCAAAAGCGGTGAAGACGAATACGGCTGCTCATGCTGCCACATTCATGTACGAAAACATCATTTCAAGGTTTGGATGTCCCAAGATTCTGGTTAGCGATAGGGGCAGGCACTTCTTGAATGAGATGTTTCAAGAATTAACAGATAGGTTTGAGATAGATCACAGAAAAACGACTCCTTATCATCCGCAGACAAATGGTCAGACAGAGCGAGTCAATGGGATTCTGGTGAGCATTCTTCGCAAAACGGTGGTTGACTCAAAAAGGGATTGGGACACCAAGCTGACAGCAGCATTGTGGGCTTATCGGACAACTTTTAAGGTAACAACCCAGGCAACGCCGTTTTCGTTAGTGTATGGATTGGAGGCCACTCTCCCCATCGAATTTGAGGTGGAATCACTCCGAGTTGCAGTGCAGTCACGGCTTACAAACAGTCAGTCATTAAGGAATAGGCTGACGACATTAGAAGAGCTTGATGAGAGGAGGAGAATGAGTGCTCAACATATTGAGGCCATTCAACGGAGGAGAAAAATCACCTTTGACAAGAAGCATAAGAAAAGGACGCTGAGGCCAGGTATGATGGTGATGCTCCAGGATGGTAGGAAGCTTGAGTTCCCAGGAAAGTTTGATGCAGTATGGTTAGGGCCTTATCTGATTCGTGAGGTATTTCCAAACAACTCAGTGCAGTTGGAAACGTTGAATGGAGAAGTTTTCCCCACACGCACTGCGGGAAGTAGATGCAAGCAGTACCGGATTTGAAGCTGTCTAGCCTGCAGAGCTAGGATTCTGGAATCTTCCCCTGATGGTCGCCAATGATGTGAGCACAAAATTGTGCTCACATGTCTTTTTAACCTTGTGAGAGTTAAAGTTTTAGATTTAAGCTCTTGCAAAATTATGCTCGGAGTTTTCTGGAAGTTTTGGTAAGATTAGGAGTTGGTGTAATAGTTAGTAGGCAAAGGTCCGGAACGGGGCTTTCAGGGCAGGGTCTCCGGCGAAGAGCCTTCGGTGAAGTTCCTTCGGGGAAAGGCCTTCGGCGAAACAGTGAAACCCTCATAACGTTTTCAATGTGTGACTCCTTGACTCAGTTAGTGTCTCCTTGGGAAGAGCTCGCAACGCTCGTTCCAACGAGACCAAGAACTCTTCAAACGGATGAGGAATCACTCAGTTGTGAGTGTCGGAAGTTACTGATGGGAAGGGTTGAGGCAAGTCCGGTTGCAAACGTCTCCGGCTGCGAACGTCTTCGGCTCCGGACGTCTCCGGCTGCGAACATCTCCGGCTTCGGACGACTTCGCGACAACTGCGAGCAGGCCTTCGGCGAACTCGGGGTCGGCGAACTCCGAGCCGGTGAACATCGTGCAAGGGCCATCGGCGAAACAGTAAACTCGGCATATCTTTTTCATTTGTTAACGGTTTGACTTGATTAGGGTCTCGTTGGAAAGAACTCGCGACGCTCGTTCCAACGAGACCAAGAACTCTTCAAACGGATAAGGCGTCACTGAGTTATGAGCGTCGGAAGCGGCGGATAGGGTAGAACAACATCAAACCGGAAGACATCGAACCGGCGAACATCGTGCCGGCGCCTTCGGTGATAACAGGTAACAGGCCTTTGGCGAAGGGTAAAACAGGCATAACTTTCTCAATTCATAACGGTTTGACCCAGTTAGGGTCTCGTTGGAAAGAGCTCGACCTGGTCGTTCCAACGAGCCCACGAACTTGTGAAACGGAGCTAGGATCTGTGAGTTATGGATGTCGGGAGTGACTGTTATGGATAAGCAAAGGTGTGGTCGTGCGTCTTCGGCGGGTGGATGCCTTCGGCGGTGCGCGGAAGAGGATCCCCTCCGGCGGAGATCGGGTGGTCAGGAATGTAGAATGTACAGGTGTGGCGGCGGCGGCGGCATGTAGTCGCGCAGGGGGAGTAGGCAGCTACCCATCATTGCGAGTGTTGCATTTTCAGGCGGGCTGTGTGTGTCTCGGCCTTGAACTTCGAAGTGGGGAGTTCGGCCTGGGAACAGAGAGCTGGTGGTGTGCGTGTGTGGAGACGGAAGTGGTGAGAATTAGGAGGGGAGTGTGGAGAGTTCGAAGTAGGAGGAAGCAAACTCTCGTGGGTGGAGAGTTGTATCAGAGAGTGAAATTTGAGTGGGATCTGAGATTGAAGTGTAACATCTGTGAGTGGGATCTGAGATCAGAGTGGAAGATCTGAGAATGGGAGCTGAGAGTGAAGTGAAATCTGAGACTGAGATCTGACAGTCGGAATCTGAATTTGACACTGAAAAGGCAAAGTTGAATCTGAGAGAGGAATCTGGTGGGGTCTGAAGGTGGAAGCTGAGAAATCGACACTGCGGTCTGAGTAGGAATTGGGAGTGGGACTGGGATCTAGGATAGACCACAGCGGCTGTGGTGTTGAAAAAGTCACCCAGAGTTGAGTTAGATCTTTATGTAACAAAGAGTTTGTCTGCTGCCCTTGTGGAGATAGCAGACAGCAAGTAATCATTTTCCGTTCTGGATAAATTGTCTGTGAACAAGCAAGTGTTTATGATCTTGTTGTCTTGGATACACTTTGAGCACATGGCTTGCGATCAGAGAAGTTAGATTATGGGAGTTCGAACCCCCACCCGGACTACAAACGCTGAAGGGTGGGAAGGTTTGGCTCACACAGGCGACAGTAGGAGTCGGCGGAAGGTAGCAAAGAAGCTCGAGGCCTTCCTGTCGAAGGCACAGGATACCATGTCCGCCCTCGAGGGGGAGGTGTCCGCGGCGTTGCAGCGGTTGGGACTGCGCAGTCGAGCGGAAGAGTGGCAGGGTAGAGAGTTAGTGCGCGGCAGTCGGCCGCGCAGGAGACGTAGTGCAGGTTCCGCGGAGTGTAGTGTAGCGTGGTTCCGTGCAGGCGTGTAGCGTAGTGCAGTGTAGTGTTAGGTAGGACTTAGAAGGTATAAAATAGTTCCAGGCGTTTTGCCTGGGGTTCTTTCCCATCAGAAGTGCAGATCAGGAACCCATTTCCTTTGCGTGTTTGTGTCCTTGAGTTCTGTCACCACGCACGAGGAGTTACAACTTAGCGTTCCGCATTTTGTAGCTGAAGGCCTTCGGCCGAATGTTCAGAGCTAGTACATTGGTTAGAGACTTGAGTAGTTCGGATCTGCACCTGCGGGTGACTGCCGATGCTCAGAGCCAGTGACTAGTTAGATACTTGAACAGTTTCGCCCCTACACCTTCGAGTGTTTCTTTCTGATTGTACTCCTTGGGATTTTTCCCCTGAATGCCAAAGTGAAGTTTTGCTACTTCGTGTAAGCCTTGGTTGTAAATTCAGGTTACGCTGCAGCAGGTGCCTTGAGGGTAACCCCTGTAGTATTTCTGGGAATGACAAGTGCCTGAGAATTCAAACTCTTCAATAGACTGTTGTTGTGTTACTGGAATGTTTCACAGTGAGTCCTTCAGTGTGGACCTGTGTTCTCTGCGCGTTTTGTGAGTTGAGAGTGTTGTTCACCGCGTCTGAGTGACTTCGATCCGAAGTAGGTAGTCCAAACCGGGTTTCCTACGCTAGCAGCAAGCTAGTGGAAGCGTTGTAAAAGCCGGAGTTGGAAGTCACTGCCCGCAGCTTTGCCGAGTGTGCTCGTGAGAGACTTTCCCCCTGAAATCTTGAAGTAGAGGTCCTAACGGATCTCTGGGTTGTGTTTCTGTAGTTTCAGGTGTGTGTGTGTGTGTGTGTTACGCTGCACTGTGCGACCTCCGAGTGCGCTCCGAGTGGACACTTGCAGTATTTCTGGGAGTGACAGTCGCCTGAGAATTCAAACTCCTCAATAGTCTGTTAAAACGTGACACTTTGTACCCTGTGTGTTCCTCTGTCCCTGTGGGTTCGACCTTTCTACCACTATATTGCAGTTTTAGCCTTTAGTGGGTTATTACAGGGACGGATGGATGCGCTCTTGGTCGGACGGAGTTGCGGCGGCGAGAGCGCCGACAGAGAGACAAGGAACGGACAGTCTGGGCGGAGTCGGTTGACCGCGGTCAACGCCTTCCGCGCCAGCGCATCGACGCGGACGGACTTCGCCTGCGCACAGGCGAGCGCCTGTGCACAGGAGGGTGAAGTTCCGCGTCGGCGGAGAATCCGCCGAGGAGTCCGCCTGCGCGCAGGCGGGAGTTGAACTTTTGTCCGACATGCGGACACACGCGCCGAGGCAGAGGAGGATTGGCTGAGGAGCGGTACGTACGAGTGTACCGCGCAAGGCGGAAAATCCGCCTTCGGCGCTGCGCACCCGTGTCCGCGGCGTAGTACCCTCGCGGAGTTCAAATTCGCCAATTCGAGCGTGAGAGTTAAATCGGCGTCGGCGGAGCGTGAAGCCGCGCGTGAGAGCGGAGACCGTTTTAGCGTAGAGCCGGCGCGGCCATCAATTGAGTCGTCCTTCACGAGCAATAGCCGACCATGACCTTCGACCGGGAGGCGGAGAGCGTTCCATTCTTGAATTCGCGATTCCATTCTCTAGTGCGAGCTGCGCGCGTCCATCTGCTGGCTGCTAAGCATTCTGGACATCGCCGCGCAGAGGATTTCTTGGTAATTGAGGGAGAAGTGAGTGCGCGTGATTTGGAATTGAAGGAGATTAGAGTTTGCCGAGGAAGAAAGGAGCTCGAGCGGAGCGGAAGGAGAATTAGCAAGCAGGCGAACTCCAAGAACGCAATGACGAGACTGGGCCGATTGCGGATGCTGCCGCTCCGACTACCACAGAACGGGCTGCGCGCTTTCGAGGAGCGCCTGATAGCAAGAAAGCTCAATTTCTTGCTATGGGGATGGAACTACATCTGTGTGGATATGGTGTGCGAGTGGCTAGAGCCACAGGGACCACCTATGCGCGGATTGCGGCCGCATGTTGATCGATGGACGGTCCAAGATTGGGCGCAGGCATTGGGGAGATGTGCCGGCATCCCAAGGCACCTCCTCTTCGATAGTGAGAGCGTCAAGGTGTCCAAGCAGGAAGAGGCGCAATTTGTGGAGCTGTTCAAGCGGGGGAAGTCTACCAAGAATGGGTACAAGACCCGCGATTACAAGGATCGATTCCGCCGAACTTTGGCTACGGCGCTGCTGCAATTACTGCAGCCACACCGCGCCTGCTACATCACATTGTGGCAGGTCTCTTTTGTGGAGTGCATCATCGAGGGAACTCCAATTCACTGGGCGAGCATCCTGCACAGGGTGATGCGACAGCACGCTTTTGAGGAGAAGGGGGGAACTCTAAATCATCTCTCTCCTTTCCTCATCAATTTTTATCGACAGCGAAATTGTTTGACCGCGGCGGAGCTTGCTCGTTTTCCGCCGTTGTCCGTCGACCATCCCGGGAGGTATGTGCGGGAGAATGAGGTCGACACTGATGCAGAGGAGTCGCCGACTTCTACTCCGTCAAGGCGGAGGGACAAAGGGAGAAATACTCCTGCAGCAAGAGTGCCGCGGAAGCGGCGATGGAGAGAAGAGTCCGAAGAGGAGCAGCATCAAGAACCCACTGCTCCCATTCGACCGCGGCCGTTGTACGAATCGTACAGCCGGCCGAAGCAGAAGGCGCGCAGGCTGGTGTTACCAGCCAGCAGCGCGGACACGGCGACGATTGCCACAGAGAAAGGAAGTGCGTCGCCGGAGAAGAACGAGGGAGCGCGGACGTCTGCAGGAGCAACGGACCCCGCTGCACGTTCGACGGACGAGAGGCCGCCTACGGGCCAAGGGCCTCCGGAGTTACCACGTGCGTTGCGGACAGGTGTTCCGCCTGCGCACGGGCGAGCCTCGACGGATTGGCGACCACAAGCGGACGTGGACCTACGCCTACGCGTGGGAAGAAGCAGTCCGCCTGTGCACAGGCCTTAATCCGCCGGTAGAAGCGCCTTCGGCGGTAGGGCCTACGGGCCAAGGGACATCGGGCGAGCGGCCCCCGGCTATGTCGCCTTTGGCGATAGACGCCTTCGGCGCTGCGCCTGCGGCGGACAAGGCGCCGGCATTTGCGCCTGCGCACAGGCCAGGCACAGCCCCCGCGCAGGACCGATCGAGGGAGCAGCACCTGACGGAGGAGCGGATTGACAGTCCGCGGGACGAAATTTCGGTGCGCGATGCGCAATCAAACCCCGCGCAGACACCCTCCGCTCTATCGCCTTCGGCGGCGGACGTCGGCGGCAGAGAGCATACGATTGAAGACCGACAAGCGGGCGACGGGGATGTAGCACGGCCACATTCGCCCACCGCCTTAGACATTTTGGCGAAGAGCAGCGAGGCTGCAGCGGTGCCTTCGGAGGCAGCACACGTCGACGACGTGCAGCCCCACTCGGGTCAGTCGCCGACGCAATCAATGGCGACTGAAATCCTCAACTCGGATGATGACGACGAAGGCTCCACCGAGGCAATGTCGGGAGCAAGGGATACCGAGGAGGAGGAGGAGGAAATTGTTGGAGCGCCGGCGGCGGCGCTCTCTGAGCAGGTGATTCCGTTGCTGAAGTACTTGGATCGCAAATTCGATAAATACGCCGATCCACTCCAGCCGGGATCTTACATCGAATTAGTGCGCAGGCGGACTCGCACTAAAGTCCACACTAGCAAGCTACTAGCTAGGGTGGACCAGGAGTTGAGGGAATTGAGGGAGAGGCATGCCTGTTTATGGGGGCAGTACAACCTTGAGAGGAAATCGCACGCCCTCGACAAGATGCGGAAGGAGAGATTGGAAGAGCTCACTAGGGATGTGGTGCAGACCACGCAGGATTTGATGTCTGAGAAAACTCAGAATCAGATTCTGTCAGAGGAGCTCGTGCGACAGACGCGTTTGTTGGCGGAGTGTCAGCTCGCACGGCAGGCGGATGAGGATTTAATCCGCAGGCTACAGTCAGAGTGTGGTGAATTGAGAGCACAGCGTGCGGAGGCCAAATCGCAATTAGTGGTAATTGAAGAGGATCGCAGGCGAGAGGCAGATCGCACGAAGGAGGAGACGGCGAGGCGTGTCGCCCACTGTCTCAAGGGCTACGCCCACTGGGAAGTGGCGGCACAGGAGAAACTCACACTGCGTGAGTTTGAACTTCGCGCAGCAGGGTTGTTGGCAGGCGACAGCAGGAGTCGGCGGAAGGTAGCGAAGAAGCTAGACGCTTTTCTGTCTAAGGCGCGGGATACCATGTCCATCCTCGAGGTGGAGGTGTCCGCGGCGTTGCAGCGGTTGGGACTGCGCAGTCGAGCGGAAGACTGGCAGGGTAGGGAGTTAGTGCGCGGCAATCCGTCGCGCAGGAAACGTAGCACCGGTTCCGCGGAGTGTAGTGTAGCGTGGTTCCGTGCAGGCGTGTAGCGTAGTGCAGTGTAGTGCTAGTTAGGACTTAGAAGGTATAAAATAGTTCAAGGCGTTTTGCCTTGGGTTCTTTCCCAATTTCGGAAGTGCAGATCAGGAACTCATTTTCCCTACGTGTTTGTGTCCTTAGTTCTGTCACCACGCAAGAGGAGCTACCACTTGGCGTTCCGCATTTTGTAGCTGAAGGTCTTAGGCCGAATGTTCAGAGCTAGTACATTGGTTAGAGACTTGAGTAGTTCGGATCTACATCTGCGGGTGATTGCCGATGCTCAGAGCCAGTGACTAGTTAGATACTTGAATAGTTTCGCCCCTACACCTTCGAGTGTTCGTTTCTGATTGTACTCCTTCGGGATTTTTCCCCTGAATGCCAAAGTGAAGTTTTGCTACTTCGTGTAAGCCTTGGTTGTAAATTCAGGTTACACTGCAGCAGGTGCCTTTGAGGTAACCCCTGTAGTATTTCTGGGAATGACAAGTGCCTGAGAATTCAAACTCTTCAATAGACTGTTATTGTGTTACTGGAATGTTTCTCCGTGAGTTCTTCAGTGCGGACCTGTGTTCTCTGCGCGTTTTGTGAGTTGAGAGTGTTGTTCACCGCGTATGAGTGACTTCGATCCGAAGTAGGCAGTCCAACCCGGGTTTCCTACGCTAGCAGCAAGCTAGTGGAAGTGTTGTAAAAGCCGGAGTTGGAAGTCACTACCCACAGCTTCGCTGAGTGTACTCTTGAGAGACTTTCCCCCTGAAATCTTGAGTAGAGGTCCTAACGGGTCTCTAGGTTGTGTTTCTGTAGTTTCAGGTGTGTGTGTGTGTGTGTGTGTGTGTGTTACGCTGCACTGTGCGACCTCCGAGTGCGCTCCGAGTGGACACTTGCAGTATTTCTGGGAGTGACAGTCGCCTGAGAATTCAAACTCCTCAATAGTCTGTTAAACGTGACACTTTGTACCCTGTGTGTTCCTCTGTCCCTGTGGGTTCGACCTTTCTACCACTATATTGCAGTTTTAGCCTTTAGTGGGTTATTACAAGGAAGTCCAATCCGGGTTCCCTACGCTAGAAGAAAACTAGTGGAAGGGTTGTAAAAGCCGGAGTTGGGAGTCACTACCCGCAGATTCGCTGAGTGTACTTGCGAGAGACTTTCCCCACCCTGAAATCTTAAGTAGAGGTCCTAACCAATCTCTGGGTTGTGTTTCTGTAGTTTCAGGTGTGTGTGTGCGCGCGCGCTGTACGCTACACTGTGTAACCTCCGAGTGAGCTCCAAGTGAACACTTGCAGTATTTCTGGGAGTGACAGTCGCCTGAGAACTCAAACTCTTCAATAGTCTGTTAAATGTGACACTTTGTACCCTGTGTGTTCCTCTATCCCTGTGGGTTTGACCTTTCTACCACTATATTGCAATTTTAGCCTTTAGTGGGTTATTACAAGCATGGATCAGAAAAATGGTCTTGTGCTAGTATAAAGACGCGCTATCAATTCTGACGAAGCAAGCCACTTTCTCATATCTTGAGTGATACTCTAGCCCTGAAACACCAATCTGCGTTTCACAAAATTCCAAAACAAATTTCAAGCTCAGCGAGTGGCTGCAGCAGTTTCACATTCTTCGAAATCAACGTACATTACACGAATTCCGGTTATCATCTGTGTACGCTTACCGTTGCAAGCCTTAAGACTTCAGAAAAACTTTAATAACGTACGAGTAGATTTACTTCACCTTCAAAATGGTTAAACTCCATTCTTCTTGATGCTTGTGATTAAACGAGAACGTCATTACATCACACAGATCCACTCCTGCAGCTCCATTCCGAGTGCAAGTATGCTTATCAAATTTAGTCATCAAGTTTGTCCTCCTCAAGACGTAATAGTCCCCGAATCAACCTTGACACACTTCACTGCTGTCATTAATCACATGCTTTGTATCTTAAGTCTCATGAACGTTTTCTGTTGCCCATAGCTAATTACATGTCAAAACTCTACCAAAAATAACCGTTCCTAATGGTATCAGAATAATATGTGCAGTTGGATATTTCGCGGAATGAGCACAATGCATAAAATTTAGGACAACGTACATGTGTTAGAGTACGCCGCGTTTATTAGAAAGGTATCGAGCCAAAGTACAATTTCAACTGGTGGAGAATGAACTCAACCTTCAGCACCTGAGTTCAATCTTTGTTATACCAAGCTGACCAATCAACTGCATCAAATGGGCTGTCGGAAATAATTCTACGTAACTGATCCTAGGGATATCTACACCTGCACGCAGGTTGTCTCAAGGCCTGAAAAGTCTCAGATTTCTCCTGGCAACTAATCATTCAACGTTTCACTGCTGAAAAATGTTTTCCAACGCAGCAACTTGAGCCTCATTCATGAAGAATGATTTTTCCAGCATTTCACGGTCGATGCCACTTCCGAACAAAGCTAAAGGCATGAGCTGAATACCAGGATTCTGACTGTTCAGGACGTTCAGACTCGATGCAAGCACCTTCCCCTTGTTCAGCTGGAAGTGTAGCAGACCTCTGGGAAAAATGAAAGCTTCTCCCTTCTTCACGACCTTTGCATACAGCTTGTTGGATATGGTTGGGTCGTTTCCGAAGTTGTTGGTGACGAAGCCCGTATACATCTCTCCCTCCAACACATACAGAATCTCAGTGGCCAAGTTGTGTGTATGGGGGAAGATGATGCCACCAGGATTAATATCGAGTCTTACGAAAGACAATCCCTGAGTGTTCAGAGCTGGCCATTCTCTGACGAAGGCGAGGGTTGCAGTTCCGTTGGAAGCAGATACGCTAGGATCTGCAGCTTCAGCAAGCCCAGAAAATGCAAAGTCGTCTGTGGAAGCAAGTGCAGGCAACTTGCAAGGGAAACCATTTGAAACTGGTCCGGCAGCAATGTCTGCAATGCAGAAATCCTGCAGTGGGTCAGGATCCGCTGCATGGACAATGTGGACAGCTGACAGCAGTCCAGCTGCAAGGATCATAGCAGCAAGGAGCTTCATCGCCGATATATTGCGGTGATTGTGGGAGAGATCCGTCCTCGCCGTCTGCGTTGTGCACTAAGAGCGAACAGGAGTAGTCTTGGACGTGAACTCAAAATCCACCGGACAGTGTTCAAAACCTGGAATGCGGAAATAAATCTGAATTGTAGTCGAATGAGACTAAGAGATAAGTCTGGGACATGCGCAAACACAGAGTAAAGATTGTTGCGGTTTGATGTGGGATGTGATAGCTCATTTATATTCTGAGCATGCATGCCTCTATAAGGAGTGATTGCTTGAGGCGCAAGACATAACCCGATAGGCAGTTTACAGACGCAGCAGCGAGGCAACTTCTCCGACGTGGTTGACAAAATTGGTTTTGCTCTAAGTACTCTTTTGATTTTTTTATGCTGTTGTGGGTTGTTGGGAAAAATCGCAAAGTGAATGTTACAAACAGCCAAAAGGCAACAAACCCCTCACAAGGGAAATGTTTCTTGAACAGATTGCCATCTGCATGAGCCCTCGACGATACACAAACACCTTCCCGTCATGCACGAGGAGATCTAATTGCTCTTTGAATTTGCAAGATCCACGATCATCAGATATATCTGAGGATAATTAAACCAGGCATAAACTATCGCGCGTGCTGCAGACGGCTGAACTCGCACTGACCCCGTAAGAGACCTCGTTTCTGTTCCACATGTACTATTGGCAATAGGACATGAGCAATAGGCTATTGCTCATGCTACGACTTCTGGGAAAGATTCTCTGCTTTAAAAGGAATCCAAATTCCTGGAGAAGACGTTCTTCAGCGTTCCTGGACCGTTCGGTGCATTTCCAACCGCACGTCAAATCTGGACTTCGATTGGACCTCCAAATCACGAAACTACCTCGAAGATACCCCATGGGTCAAATATTCGCGGCTCATCCTGGATGAGCGACGAATTTTGACCAATTTTTGATGATGGCCCCGATGACGTTCCTGGATGAGTCATCCAGGAACGTCATCGGGGCCAGATACGGATTGCGCATGCATGCTGTGCCAAGGTTGTAGTAGCGGCATGCGGCGTTGCCGTCAAGCCTCTAATTCAAGTGAATCCGTAATCGACTAGCAGCGAAGGCCGGTGCGTACGATACATTTCACTCTCGCTTATCGTCCCTGGCAAAAGTGCAATGGTTGCTAGTTCCCGTGGCGGTGGCTCGCTTTATTTATCTTTTGGAGTGGCGAAAGACGACTGTAAACTTTACTCGTCATTGTGTCCGAATCTGTCAATGCACATTGTTTTAGACTGTGCATATATCTTGAAGTGACAGGGCTCACATTGAGATAATGTACATAAGAGATATAATAACAACATGAACTTTGTTACTCCATTTGCTCTCATAAACCTGCAAGTGTGTTGGCCACTTCAAGTTCTAGTTTTGAGAGCATGTGATGATAATGAAATGCTTGTTTCATACAAGTGATTCATATATCACATTTTGAAAATTGTTCAACCGAGTCAAGTTCAAAGATAATTCATTCATGTATTTCTAGTGTTACCAAAAATTTAAAAAAATAAAATATCAATTTTGAATCATTTAATATATCATAAAGTAGTTTGAAAAAACTTTGTGTAAAAATCTCTTTGTAATTTCAAAATCAAATTGATTTTTCAAAAAAGTTTACTGAAAGTTCATTTGATGAATCTATCATGAATGGAAAATATTTCTAGCAAAAATGTTAATTTATCATTACTCCATCAAGTTTGATGAAATTTTAGAATAGAAAAGAGTTTTCAACTAAGGTTACCGCGATTGACAAGTTTGTGGAACATATCTATCAAGCGTTACACCAAGCAAAGTAGAAATTGTTGATTGCTGAAAATCAACAAATACAGCATGTTGATACTCATTGTCGAGAGTTGGTTTTTCAGGTTGTAGATTAGGTTTGCCTATTTACAACAAAATTCTCTCTTCTAGAAATCCAAAAGTTGATTCCTAGATTCATTGGTACTTTTGTGATATTGAAACTTGTTGGTGAAATGTCATACAAGTTGAAACTTCCGTCACATATGAAAATATATCTTATAATTCATGCATTATGATTACGAAACCATGAATCACAATCAAAACAATTCACAAACCAACCAAGGTTATCTCCTTTTCCTATCTTGATAGCTAATCAAGAGAAATTTGAGCTAAAAAAGATACTCAAGAAATAGATATCAAAATAATTCAAAGTTGAGTATTTGGTTGGATGAAAAATTTATCCATCATACAAATAAACTTGGAAACCAGCTAAAAATCTAAATAATGCACCGTTGATAGTTCAAAAATTTGAACGGATGTGCAATATCCTCGTTGCATATCGGTTAAAAGTAGGGAAATTTGTAACCATCTTTAATTAAATAGAAATAAAGTAAAAGTTACTCAAAATGATTATATGGTTACTTTAGCGCGCACTAGTTATAGCTATCACGCCAGCGATCCGCATGCTTGGTGTGTTAGTTGGGAGTGTCATGTCAACAATCCATATTCTTGTTAAGATTATCCGCTTTATCATCCATCCACTAGGAATAGAATTGACGGTGGAAATAAGATTTTATCTTTTTGTATTTCTCAATAAAAGCTATATAAAGAAGAGGAAAATAATTGTTTGTCTCTCATTTTCAGACTACATTTTCAAATAAACTTTTTTCTAAACTCTAGTGTTTCATTGCCCTTTTCCAAAGGTAGAAAATAATTTTTCACCAATAAGACATTGATATACAATATAATTTATTCTATATAGTTACTTGATCTTCCTGAGAATTGAAATCCATTTGCAAGTGGCAACTTGTCTCTTCATTTCATTACGTAGCTTGAACCTTTGTGATGTCAAACAATCATCTACTGCTTGTGCTCATTCATCTTAAACATCTGAAAAGTTCTTGATATATCTATTTCTTTGGAGAGTTTAACTCACTTACAAGTGAGTTTAACTCTCCAAATCAGATCTCTGAATGACTTTTCTACTAGTGGAAATTAAGACATTTCCAAGTGAGCAAGAATTGTGTCCCCTTGCAAGAACAAAAGCTGGTTTCAAATATCTTCCAAAGGAAAAAAGCAAGCAAGTTGCTTTACAAGATAGGGAATCATGCTGGCACGCACACGACAAACTCTCACTTTCCTTGGAATTTTCTGATCTGAACCTCCATCTCCATAATCATTGCGCCTGATTCCGAAATAAACCCACTTACCGTCAAGTCTAATCCACAGAGAGTGAATTGTCCCACCATGACTCCAAAGAATCACTTCCATGTTAGTCAGCACAGCCATATTCTTATGAGTCACAACTATATTGTGAATCTTACAATCTGATGTTCATCAACATCACATTTGTATCAACCAAAGCGATAGGCTAGGAGCAGATCAGCACGATGGATCACACTCGTGTGATCCGACAAGTCAAACTCCAAGACACTCGACTTGTTGATGATTGATCTTACTCTCTATCGACCCCAGGTTGACATTGTATAGTCTCCCTACGACTATACAAAGTCAACCTTGGCATACTCTACCTACGACTAGCGCATAACTACGCCGGTGGTAAATCACATTGCACATACTACATAATCCCAAGTGCAAAATGTCTGATGACCACTCACCTCTAGCGTCCATTTATATTTAAACACCAAGTATAAGTATATACTGTCCCCTTTACATTTCGTCAATGCTTCTGGACTACTGCTTCAGTTTATAATTAAGCACCCTATCTAAACATGCAGAGGTTAAAGAGGTGTACAAGCATATGTCGACGGACTAGAGAAGGAGAAGAAGATGGCCGAACTATCTGTCTTCTTGAAGCCTTCGCAGCAGAGGCAAATTCACATACGTACCATAGTAATACAGATTTAAGCTAAGTAAATCACCTTCACTTGTAACATCATGTTCCTTAATCATCCTCCCCAGTACGCAAAGTCATTCACGCTGCAAATTTCTGCCATGTGGTAATTTGTTGAAGGAACTCCTTACTGCGTACTCCTCTGCTCAGGTTCATTCTTATAAATGGTGGTCTACGTGCAAAGGTTGCAAAGGCACCGTTGCAAACCTTGAGACTTGAGAAAGACTTTAATAACGTACGAGTAGATTTACTTCACCTTTAAAATGGTTAAACTCCATTCTTCTTGATGCTTGTGATTAAAGGAGAACGTCATCACATCACACAGATCCACTCCTGCAGCTCCATTCCGACTGCAAGCATGCTAATCAAATTCAGGCATTCAGTTTGCCCTCCTCAAGACGTAATAGTCCCCGAATCAACCTTGACACACGTCACTGCTGTCATTAATCACATGCTTTGTATCTTAAGTCTCATGAACGTTTTCTGTTGCCCATAGCTAATTACATGTCAAAACTCTAGCAAAAATAACCGTTCCAAATGGTGTCAGAATAAAATGTGAAGTTGGATATTTCGCGGAATGAGCACAATGCGTAAAATTTAGTACAACGTACATACGTGTTGGAGTACACCGCGTTTATGAGAAAGGTATCGAGCAAAAATACAATTTCAACTGGTGGAGAATGAACTCAACGTTTAGCACCTGAGTTCAATCTTTGTTATACCAAGCTGATCAATCAACAGCATTAAATGGGCTGTCTAATAATTCTACGTAACTGATCCTAGGGATATCTACACCTGCACGCAGGTTGTTTCAAGGCCAGGAAAGTCTCAGATTTCTCCTGGCAACTCATAATTCAACGTTTCACTGCTGGAAAATATTTTCCAACGCAGCAACTTGAGCCTCATTCATGAAGAATGACTTTTCCAGCATTTCACGGTCGATGCCACTTCCGAACAAAGCTGATGGCATGAGCTGAATACCAGGATTCTGACTGTTCAGGACGTTCAGACTCGATGCAAGAACCTTCCCCTTGTTCAGCTGGAAGTGTAGCAGACCTCTGGGAAAAATGAAAGCTTCTCCCTTCTTCACGACCTTTGCATACAGCTTGTTGGATATGGTTGGGTCGTTTCCGAAGTTGTTGGTGACGAAGCCCGTATACATCTCTCCCTCCAACACATACAGAATCTCAGTGGCCAAGTTGTGTGTATGGGGGAAGATGATGCCACCAGGATTGATATCGAGTCTTATGAGAGACAATCCCTGAGTGTTCAGAGCTGGCCATTGTCTGACGAAGGCGAGGGTTGCAGTTCCGTTGGTAGGAGATACGCTGGGATCTGCAGCTTCAGCAAGCCCAGAAAATGCAAAGTCGTCTGTGGAAGCAAGTGCAGGCAACTTGCAAGGGAAACCATTTGAAACTGGTCCGGCAGCAATGTCTGCAATGCAGAAATCCTGCAGTGGGTCAGGATCCGCTGCATGGACAATGTGGACAGCTGACAGCAGTCCAGCTGCAAGGATCATAGCAGCAAGGAGCTTCATCGCCGATATATTGCGGTGATTGTGGGAGAGATCCGTCCTCGCCGTCTGCGTTGTGCACTAAGAGCGAACAGGAGTAGTCTTGGACGTGAACTCAAAATCCACCAGACAGTGTTCAAAACCTGGAATGCGGAAATAAATCTGAATTGTAGTCGAATGAGACTAAGAGATAAGTCTGGGACATGCGCAAACACAGAGTAAAGATTGTTGCGGTTTAATGTGGGATGTGATCGCTGATTTATATTATGAGCATAGATGCCGCTATAAGCAGTGATTGCTTTAGCCGCAAGACCTTACCCGATAGTCGTCAAATGTCTCAGGGAGAAGTCTGGGTCAAAGAGCGTGCAGTTTACAGACGGAGCAGCGAGGCAACTTCTCCGACATGTTTGAAAAAATTGGTTTGCTCTAAGTACTCTTTTGGTTTCTTCATGCTCCTCTTGGTAGATGTGAAAAACCGCAAAGTGAATGTTACAAACAGCCAAAAGGCAACAAACCCTCGCAGGGGAAATAACATTTCCATCTGCATGAACCTTCGAGGTTACACAAACACCATTTCGTCTTGCACGAGGAGATCTACTTGCTCTTTGATTTTGCAAGATCCACGATCATTAGATATTTCTTGAGAATTAAAGCAGGCATTAACAATCTCGCGTGCTGCAGACTGCTGAACCCGCACCAACCGCCTAAGGGACCTCGTTTCTGTTGCACATGTCCTACTGATCATGCTACGACTTTTGGAAAAGATTCTCTACTTCAAAAGGAATCCACGTCACTGGAGAAGACGTTATTCAGTGTTCCTGTACGAGTCAAGGGTATGCCGTTCGGTCCATTCCCTACCGAAGGTCAAATGTTGACTTCGGTTGGACCTCCAAATCACGAAACTACCTCGAAGATACCCGATTGGTAAAAAATTAGCGGCTCATCTAGGAACTACATTGGGTTCAGACAGGCATTGGGCATGAAGGCTTGGCAAGGTAACATAAATTACACCTTGCTTAAGGATAAAAAGTAAAAGTTCGGGCTAAAGGTACCAAGATAACTAGTCGGATTCTACATGTAAGACTTAGCAAGGTAAGGAAAATTACCTTTTACTCAAGGGAAGAGGTAAAAGTAAAAGGTACGAAGATAATTAAATGGATTGCGCATGTAGGCCTTGGCAAAGTAAAGTAGATTAACTTTTCCTCAAGGGTAAAGGTAAAAGTTAGAGGTAAAGTTGCGAAGATAACAAATCGGATTGTGCATGTAGGAGTCGACAGTGTAATAGTTAGGGAAAAGGGTGAGAAGATAACGGATTGTACCTGTAGGATTCCAAAAGTGTAGAAGTTAAGGGTAAATGTGCGAAGATAACCAATCGGATTGTACATGTAAGAGTCTACAGTGTAAAAGTTAGGGGTAAAGGTGTGAAGATAACCAATCGGATTGTACATGTAGGATTCGAAAAGTGTAAAAGTTAAGGGTAAAGGTGTGAAGATAACCATTCGGATTGTACATGTAGGACTCGAAAAGTGTAAAAGTTAAGGGTAAAGGTGCGAAGATAACCATTCGGATTTTACATGTAGGACTCGAAAAGTGTAAAAGTTAAGGGTAAAGGTGCGAAGATAACCATTCGGATTGTACATGTAAGACTCGAAAAGTGTAAAAGTTAAGGGTAAAAGTGGGAAGATAACCAATGGGATTGTACACGTAGGACTCGGCAAGGTAAGATAAAAGACCTTTTCAATGGTAAAAGGTAAAAGCTAGAGTTAAAGGTACGAAGATAACTAATCGGATTACGCTGCGAAGGTTCTACTAGCGGCGTTGCCCTCAAGCCTCTAAAACAAGTGAATCCTTAATCGACTGTCAGCGAACACCGGTGGTACGGTACATTTCATCCCTGGCAAAAGTGCAATAGTAGCTAGTTCGTGTGGTGGTGGCTCGCTCTCGTTAATCGTTCCCGGCAAAAGTGCAATAGTAGCTAGTTCCTGTGGCGGTGGCTCGCTCTCGTTAATCGTCCCCGGCAGAAGTGCAATAGTAGCTAGTTCCTGTGGCCGTGGCTCGCTTTATTTACGTTTTCGAGTGGCGAAAGACGAATCTAAACTTACTCGAATTTGCGTCCGAATTTCTGTCCATGCACATTGTTTTGGAATGTGTATATATTTTGTAGTGATTGGGTTCTCATTGACCCAGTGACTCCATTTGCTCCCAAGGTATTAATTCTAAACCTGTAAGTATGTTGGCTACAGTAATAGAGGAAACTACGAAGCTTCTGCATTGAAGAACCATACATCAGTCTAGATTTCTTCCGACATATTTGTTATTATTTTGTCAATGTTTTGCAGTGATTTTTTGGATTGTGCTCTCTTGCTTGAGAATCCAATTTCGATTTTAAGTGTAATATAAAATATGGAAGATTTAGGACCGTACAGGGATTGTCTAGGCGTTTGTTCGTTTTTTGTTTTTTGTTCATTACAGAAAAGGTATATTGGGAGGAAATGAAACTGACGAATCCATATTAGCGTTGGGGTCTAAGTATTGCCAGGCAAATTGATTTTCTAGACTGACGAGCGGAAATAGTAATCGAGATCAAGGTCTAGTGAGAAAAGAAGTTAGTGTTTGTATCGACTTGTGAAAGATTAACTGCGCATCTCGCGAGATAAATTTAAGAGAGTTATAAACAGTCTTGAAGAAAACACCGACAAACTTATTGACTACCACTTCTCAGAAATTGCCAATAAAAT
The DNA here is from genome assembly GCA_037833965.1 of Marchantia polymorpha subsp. ruderalis. Lineage (NCBI taxonomy): Eukaryota > Viridiplantae > Streptophyta > Marchantiopsida > Marchantiales > Marchantiaceae > Marchantia > Marchantia polymorpha. The sequence goes on along the minus strand of AP031352.1, from coordinate 2,129,373 downwards.
TGCATCGGTAATAGTTGTCCAAGCCAGATTGATGTGGTGTGACGATTGCATAGATCGAAGATCTTGGCAGGTGCATTTCTAGTATGTTGATGACGCATTGTGTAGTTGCGTGAAAATTTTGGGCCAAAAGAGAAATTATCCATTGATAAGACGAAAAGGATGTACTCTCTCATTATATGCTATTTTACAGGCTATGGCCTGTAAGATTGCCAAGGTTACAAGAAAGAGAAAATGAAGTATGTGATGCATACCAAGTTCAATTTGGACTTTTCTAAGTGGCTCAATATGAAACAAAGAAATTATATATGTAAAAAAACAGAAAACGCTCAATCCTTCTCATAGTCTTGTGCCAAAGGGATAGATGCTAAACTAAAGTCGTTGAACGTTGATGAAGGAGAGCTAATATCTTCACTGATCAAATTGTTCGAGAAGCTAGAAGATGTGGTAGTGCCAATTTTGGTGAAGATGATGAAATGATGACATATTACATCCGCATGCAATAATTACAAAATATAACAAACAACATTTGAAAAACAAGTTTTGGAAGATAATATCTTCTCAAAAAGGACTAAGAAAATAGAGACGAAAATTCGTGAGATCGAAAGTTTCATTGAAGTTTGTACTCCAAAATTTTATCAATTTTCAACAAAGATAAAGAGTAAAAGAAAAAAAAATCAATAGATAAAATGTCAGGTGAATTATTTTATTTTTTTAAAATCTGGAATCAATGACTATAAGGAAGTTTTATTTTTGCAAATATTTTAAAACAGATATTAGGTTTTGATTGCCTAGCTACGATATACTTCGAATAATTTTATTATCATTATACGCAGAGTTTTGCATATTGACCTATTATATACCAAACGGTTCAACTGGCTATGATGGGTTTACAAGTTTAGTGGGTTGTACAAGTTTATGATGCAATTGTCCTTGAAATTGAACAAAGGATGCATGTTTCAGTCATTACTATTTCAACATTAGCATGATGAAATTCCAACATTTTGAAACAACCGTATAATGATAATAAAAATATTCGAAGTATATCGTAGCTAGGCAATCAAAACCTAATATCTGTATTTAAAATATCAAATTGCTGTTTGTAATTTAGAAATCATAACACTAATCAACCTAGATTTAAAAAGATAAATATAGATAATGAAAATGAATTCGATGAACTTATTTTGAATATGTATAGCAAAAGAATAATCTACTAATTTCATAAAAATCAGTTAATGCATCAACTTTGAATACATAGTCATTTTGAGCATTCATTTGCACTCAGAACTTATTAAATTGAATCAAATATCAATGTACAAATTTATTAAGTTGTAATTGTTTTGATGTTTAATTCTAAATTTCACAAAACCTCACATAAAGTCTAATCAACCACAACGTACGTTCAGCTGAAAGATTTTATTTATTCAAGATTTTATTATAATATTCTAAAATGTTGGAAATGAGTTTAAAATGACTTTATATTTCAGGTTTGCCTAACTCATTTTAATGAAATTTATATTTTCCCACTCACTACTTGAATGAGGGCATGTGTTTCACTTATTTCATCTTTGTTTTAATACAGGTTTTGACTCTTGGACACTTTCTTCTCTTTGGATGATTTTTCTAACCCACTAAAATATTATGGTTCTTCTTGTCAATGTCATTTTTATTGCACGACATATTGCAAATTTCTTTAACTTGTGTTTTAGTTTGCCGCTATTTTCATCACCGCTTCTCTAACATCTAGTTGTTTGGAGTCTTCAATTCTTTTTCACCGTCCGTCCCACTATCCTTGCGGGGAAAGCCCAAAGGGTATTGTAGCATGTGGGGAAAAGGGGACTGCTTCGGGAAGGCAGACCCGCAGTAGACTCAGGGATAGAACCTATGAACGACTGGTTGCTCCGAAGACGGCCTCGATATATGTGCTTGTATCCGTGTCTCCGTTTAGCAGCATGCTATACTCCCCTAGGGTCACCCGAAACCTAATTTTGCTTACTTTCAGTATCCTCAAAGCTACTCGGTTGCGCGCATAGCCTCCATTCTACGCGGCCTTTATCCCTAGGAAGTCAGAGGGCCCGTATTACCTGCCTACCTGAAAGGGACCTAGCAATAGGAAAGCACTTGATAACAAGCAGCAGGGAAGGAGCCTATGTACTTACTAAATGGTTACCGTTTGGCAAGTTTCACTTTGACGAGTCTATCAGGCCATCTTCCGAGGACCGTGTAATAGGCGCTCGAAAGAGAGGGAATGTGCGTTAAATAGACCTTCCGGGTTTGAAGAAGCTCCGAAGAAAGTCAGGTTAGAGAGCCGTGTGATGGGTCACTCTCGGTTCGGTTGTTTTTTTTTGTTTTTGAGGCCCGAAGGTCTCGACCAACGGGAGAGTCATTTTATATCAGAGAAAAGGCCCGAAGGCCGAAGGGCTCTCCCCGGGGAGGCCGGGGCCCCCCCGGGTCATCGCTTATAAGTTTTTTCTCTTTGTAAATTTTTTAAAAATTTCGCTGTTAAGTACCATCCTTCATTCAGTATTGTAGCTACTTTACACTTGAATACTTTAAATATCTTTTCTTGAATTTTTTTCATTTCGGCTACTTCCTCATTTCAGCGGTTTTTATGTTTTGTCGTTTTTACATTTTCGAAAATATTTTAAGATATTTTGAACATATTGGCTACTTGTCATTTTGGATCTTGAATAGTACAGACTTTAGGCTTATTGGCATTTGAGCAATTACTGCAGATTTTGGTTCTTCGGCATTTTGGCGTTTTCTCTCTTAGTCTGCTCAGCATTTTGACATTTTGGTTCTTCCGCATTTTACAACTTCAGCCCTCCAGGATTTGGGTTTATTCCATTAGGTCCTTAGATTGATTCAGCTGCTGTCCTTGTTACTACATGATTTCCTTGAATTTCAAATGTATCATGTAGTAATTGAACGCAGTCGTGTGGAACTGTAATAACCCACCAAAGGCTAAAACTGCAGTATGGTGGTAAAAAGATCGAACCCACAGGGACAGAGGCAACACACAGAGTAAAAGTGTCACGTTTAACAGACTTTTGTAGAGTTTGAATTCTAGGCGACTGTCACTCCCAGAAATACTGCAGTGCTCGACTCGGAGGCTCGACTCGGAGGAGGATCTCGACTCGGAGGATGCTCGGAGGATGCACGGTACAGCGTGGTCACTCAACACACACACACACACACACACACCTGAAACTGGCAAAAGCACAACTCGGAGGTCGGTCAGGACCTCCGCTTCGGATTTCAGGAGGAAAGTGTCTCAAAAGTTCACTCAGAGGTTCTGCAGGTAGTGACTCCCACTCCGGCTTTTACTGCCCTTCCGCCAAGAACTAGCGTAGGGTACCCGGACTGGACTTCCCACTTCGGAACGAAGCCTCTTCATACGCCGTGGACGTCACCCTCGACTCTCACACCAAACGCAGGGAGTGCAAACCCGACTGAGAACTTAACTGAGACACGATCCAGTAACACACGCACTGTAATAACCCACTAAAGGCTAAAACTGCAATATAGTGGTAGAAAGGTCGAACCCACAGGGACAGAGGAACACACAGGGTACAAAGTGTCACGTTTTAACAGACTATTGAGGAGTTTGAATTCTCAGGCAACTGTCACTCCCAGAAATACTGCAAGTGTCCACTCGGAGCGCACTCGGAGGTCGCACAGTGCAGCGTAACACACACACACACACACACACCTGAAACTACAGAAACACAACCCAGAGATCCGTTAGGACCTCTCCTTCAAGATTTCAGGGGGAAAGTCTCTCGCGAGCACACTCGGCAAAGCTGCGGGCAGTGACTTCCAACTCCGGCTTTTACAACACTTCCACTAGCTTGCTGCTAGTGTAGGAAACCCGGTTTGGACTGCCTACTTCGGATCGAAGTCACTCCTACGCGGTGAACAACACTCTCAACTCACAAAACGCGCAGAGAACACAGGTCCGCACTGAAGGACTCACTGAGAAACATTCCAGTAACACAACAACAGTTTATTGAAGAGTTTGAATTCTCAGGCACTTGTCATTCCCAGAAATACTACAGGGGTTACCCTCAAGGCACCTGCTGCAGCGTAACCTGAATTTACAACCAAGGCTTACACGAAGTAGCAAAACTTCACTTTGGCATTCAGGGGAAAAATCCCAAGGAGTACAATCGGAAAGAAACACTCGAAGGTGTAGGGGCGAAACTGTTCAAGTATCTAACTAGTCACTGGCTCTGAGCATCGGCAGTCACCCGCAGGTGCAGATCCGAACTACTCAAGTCTCTAACCAATGTACTAGCTCTGAACATTCGGCCGAAGGCCTTCAGCTACAAAATGCGGAACGCTAAGTTGTAACTCCTCGTGCGTGGTGACAGAACTCAAGGACACAAACACGCAAAGGAAATGGGTTCCTGATCTGCACTTCTGATGGGAAAGAACCCCAGGCAAAACGCCTGGAACTATTTTATACCTTCTAAGTCCTACCTAGCACTACACTGCACTACGCTACACGCCTGCACGGAACCACGCTACACTACACTCCGCGGAACCTGTACTACGTCTCCGGCGCGGCCGACTGCCGCGCACTAACTCCCTACCCTGCCACTCTTCCGCTCGACTGCGCAGTCCCAACCGCTGCAACGCCGCGGACACCTCCCCCTCGAGGGCGGACATGGTATCCTGTGCCTTCGACAGAAAGGCCTCGAGCTTCTTCGCTACCTTCCGCCGACTCCTACTGTCGCCTGACAACAACCCGGCTGCGCGCAATTCAAACTCACGCAGTGTGAGTTTCTCCTGCGCCTTCACTTCCCAGTGGGCGTAGCCCTTGAGACAGTGGGCGACTCGCCTCGCCGTCTCCACCTTCGTGCGATCCGCCTCCTTCCTGCGATCCTCTTCAATCATCACTAATTGCGATTCGGCTTCAGCACGTTGCGCTCTCAATTCGCCACACTCTGACTGCAACCTGCGGATTAACTCTTCATCCGCCTGCCGTGCGAGCTGACATTGTTCCAACAACCGCGTCTGTCGCACGAGCTCCTTTGACAAAATCCGATTCTGGGCCTGCTCAGAGTTGAGTGCTTCCTTGACCTTCACCTGCTCCTTGGTGAGCTCGCCCAGTTTCTCATCCTTCATCTTCTCGGAGTGCTTGTAGAATTTCTGATTAAGCTTGTACTGACCCCACAAGCACTCATGCTTCTCCTTCAAGTCCCTCAACTCCTGGTCCACTCTAGCTAATAGCTTGCTGGTGTGGACTTTAGTGCGAGTCCGCCTGCGCACTAACTCGATGTAAGATCCCGGCTGGAGTGGGTCGGCGTATTTATCGACCTTGCGATCCAAGTACCGCAGCAACGGAATCACCTGCTCAGAGAGCGCCGCCGCCGGCGCTCCAACAATTTCCTCCTCCTCCTCCTCGGTGTCTTCTGCTCCTGACATTTCTTCCGTGGAGCCTCCGTCGTCATCATCCGAGTGGAGAATTTCAGTCGCCATTGATTGCGTCGGCGACTGCCCCGAGTGGGGCTGCACGTCCTCGACGTGTGCTGCCTGCGAAGGCACGGCTGCAGCCTCGCTGCTCGTCGCCAAAATGTCTAAGGCGGAAGGCGAATGTATCCGAGCGGCATCCCCGTCGCTCGCTGGTTGATTGCCTACCGCATTCTCTCTGTCGCCGTCGTCCGTCGCCGAAGGCGATTGAGCGGAGGGTGGCTGCGCGGGGTTGGATTGCGCATCGCGCATCGAGATTTCATCCCGCGGACAGTCACTCCGCTCCTCCGTCTGCTGCTCCCTTGATCGGTCCGTGGGGGCCGTGCCCGGCCCGTGCGCAGGCGCATTTGCCGGCGCCTTGTCCGCCGCAGGCGTAGCGCCGCGGACATCTATCGCCGAAGGCGACATGGCCGGGGGCCGCACGCCCGATGTTCCTTGGCCTATAGGCCCTACCGCCGAAGGCGCATCTATCGGCGGACTTCCCGCCGATGGTGCGGCCTCCGCACGCTCTCTGCTCGTATCCCCTCGGCTCGAAGGCCCTGGCGCCGAAGGCGCAAATTGCGGCGCGTGGTGCGCCGGAGGGTCTGGCCCCGAGGGCCGGTGTCTCGTAGGCGGTTCTTCCGCCGGCTCCTTCCCCTTCCTGCGTCGGAACGGGGGTGATTCTTGCCTGTGCACAGGCGGCACGTGCGGAGGTGTCCTGTGCACAGGCGACCTGTGCACAGGTGAGCGCCTGTGCACAGGCGGACTGCTCCTTCCCACGCGTAAGCGTAGATCCACGTCCACTTGTGTTCGCCGGTCCGCGGAGGCTCGTCCGTCCGCGGAGGTTCGCCTGTGCGCAAACGGAACATCTGTCCGCATCGCACGTGGTAACTCCGGAGGCCCTTGGCCCGTAGGCGGCCTCTCTCCCGACGAGGTTGCAGCGTGGCCCGTTGCTCCTGCGGTCGTCCGCGCTTCCTCTCGCCTCTCTGGCGACGCACTTCCTATCTCCGTCGCAATCGTCGCCGTGTCCGCACTGTCAGCTGGTAACACCAGTCTGCGTGCCTTCTGCTTCGGCCGGCTGTATGGCTCGCACAGCGGCCGCGGTCGAATGGGAGCAGAGGGTTCTTGATGCTGCTCCTCTTCGGACTCTTCCCTCCATCGCCGCTTCCGCGGCACTCGCGCTGCAGGGGTGTGTCTCCCTTCGTCCCTCCGTCTTGACGGGGTAGAAGTCGGTGACTCCTCTGCATCAGTATCGACCTCGTTCTCCCGCACATACTTCCCGGGATGGTCGATGGACAATGGCGGAAAATGTTCAAGCTCTGCCGCTGTCAAACAATTCCGCTGTCGATAAAAATTGATGAGGAAAGGAGAAAGATGGTTTAGAGTTCCCCCCTTCTCCTCAAACGCGTGCTGTCGCATCACCCTGTGCAGGATGCTCGCCCAGTGAATTGGAGTTCCCTCGATGACGCACTCCACAAAAGAGACTTGCCACAATGTGATGTAGCAGGCGCGGTGCGGCTGCAGTAATTGCATCAGCGCCGCGGACAGAGTCCGGCGAAATCGATCCTTGTAATCACGGGTCCTGTACCCATTCTTGGTAGACCTCCCGGTCTTGAACAGCTCCACAAATTGCGCCTCTTCTTGCTTGGTCACCTTGATGCTCTCGCTGTCGAAAAGGAGATGCCCTGGCATGCCAGCACATCTTCCCAACGCCTGCGCCCAATCTTGGACTGTCCACCGATCAACATGCGGACGCAATCCGCGCGAGGGTGGTCCCTGTGGCTCTAGCCACTCGCGCACCATATTCGCACAGATGTAATTCCATCCCCATAGCAAGAAATCGAGCTTTCTTGCTATTAAGCGCTCCTCGAAAGCGCGCAGCCCGTTCTGCGGCAGGCGAAGTGGCACCATCCGCAATCTGCTCGGTCTCGTCATTGCGTTCCTGGGGTTCGCTCGCCCGCTCATCCTACTTCCGCACTGCCCGCGTTTCTTTCTCTCTCGGCAAACTCTAATCGCTCTCAATTCCAAATCACGCGCACTCACTTCTCCCTCAATCAACAAGAAATCTCCTGTGCGACGACGTCGAGAATGTTCCGCAGCCAGCAGATGGATACGCGCAGCGCGCACAAGAGATTGGAATCGCGAATTCAAGAATGGGACGTTCTCCGCCGCCCGGTCGAAGGTCATGGTCGGCTCTTGGTCGTGAAGAACGTCTCACTTGATGGCCGCGCCGGCTGTACGCTGGAACGGTCTTCGCTCTCACGCACGGCTTCACGCTCCGCCGTCGTCGATTAAACTCTCACGCTCGAATTGGCGGATTTGAACTCCGCGAGCGTGTCACCCTGTGGACATGGGGGCGTAGCGCCGAAGGCGAGTTTTCCGCCTTGCGCGGTACACTTGTTCGTACCGCCCCTCGGCCAATCCCCCTCTGCCTTGACGCGTGTGTCCGCATGTCGGACAAAAATTCAACTCCTGCCTGTGCGCAGGCAGGAGCCTCGGCGGATTCTCCGCCGGCGCGGAACTTGAACATCTTCCTGTGCACAGGCGTTCGCCTGTGCGCAGGCGAATTCCGTCCGCGGCGCTGCGCTGGCGCGGAAGGCGTTGACCGTGGTCAGCCGTCTCCGTCCAGTCTGTCCGTTCCTTGTCTCTCCGTCGGCGCTTCCGCCGCCGCAACTTCGTCCGTCCAAGAGCGCATCCACCCGTGCCGTCCGCACGGTCCGTACCGATTGGATTACTCTGGCGGCTCTTCCGACGTACGCGGCGCTGCGCTGGCGCGGAAGGCGTCGTACACTTTCTACCTCACAAGGCGCATTTCTAGGGCCCAAGGCGGATTTTCCGCCGACGCCGAGTGCCTGTGCACAGGCGAACGCCTGTGCGTAGGCGGACTTTGCGCCTTCCCTAACCCTACTTCGCCTGTGCACAGGCGAACGCCTTCGTCCGCGCATAGGACAAAACTTGAATCCCCCTTCCGCGTAGGCGGAATTCGCGCCGGTGGCGAACTCCTTCCGCCGTAGGCGACCGCCTCCGTTTCTTCCAGTAGCGATAACTCCCTAGGTCCTCGTCCGTTCCAAGCGTTCTTGGGCTCGTTGGAATCAGTGCGTCGAGCTCTTTCCAACGGGATCCTAACTTGGTCAAGGCGCCCGAGGGTTGACCTAATTAGGGAGGGTTTCCCTACAGCCGCGGACGCAACCTCCGAAGGCGGGTTTTGCGCCTTGCGCCGTAGAGATCCTAACTGCAGAGCTCGTAGGGAGGGTGGTGCCTGTCCTTACTGCGGCACCCCAAATCCCAGATTCTACAAGATCCCTCGAGAATCCCCGCGATCTTCCGGATTCACTCTGTTTTGATGTACCGAAGGCTATTTACAATGCTGCCAGGGTACAGTTTTCCAAAAATGTTTTAATTTCCTCAAAATTGCCAAAAGTGGGGTACCACACGCACACAACCTGAATTGCAAACCAAGGCTTACACGAAGTAATAAAACTTCACTTTGGCATTCAGGGGAAACTTCCCGTAGGAGTACAATCAGGATATGTCACTCGAAGGAGTAAGGGGGAACTGTTCAAGTCTCTAACTCGCAGCCGGCTCTGAGCATCAGAAATCACCCGCAGGTGCAGATCCGCACTACTCAAGTCTCTAACCGGGTGCTAGCTCTGAACATTCAGCCGAAGGCCTTCAACTACAACATACGGTAACTTCGCTATGCTGCAGCTTCTCTACGTGGTGCCAGGACCAAATGCACAAACACGCCAAGAAAGTGAGTTCCTGATCTGCACTTCCGAAACTGGAAGAGTCCCAAGGCAAAACGCCTTGATCTACTTTATACCCTCAAAGGTCCTAACTAACACTACGCTATCCTATCTACTCCTCACAACATCTGCGCGAAACCAAACTATACTACTGCACTCGGCGGATCCGGTGCTGCGCCTCCTGCGCGCCGAACTGCTCCGCTCGCTGTCTCTACCTTGCCAGTCTTCCGACCGACTGCGCAACCCCAGGCGTCGGAGGGCTGCAGTGACTTCCGACTCTAAGTGCGCCATAGTGTCGCGCGCACCCGACAAGAAGGTTTCTAATTTCCTCGCTACTCGCCGCCGACTCCGACTGTCACCCTCCGTCAAAGCCGCCGCCCGAAGCTCAAACTCCCTGAGTGTGATCCTCTCTTGAGCTGCCACCTCCCAATGGGCGTATCCTTTTAGACAGTGAGTCACCCGCGTCGCCAACTCTTCTCGCGCCCGGCAGCTGCCTTCCACCTCTGCTAGCTGCATTTCCGCTTCCGCACGCTGCGCCCGCAAATCCGAGCACTCGGATTGCAAATTGCGCAACAACTCCTCATCCTCCTTGCGGGCTCTTTGACTTTCTTCCAAGGCGCGCGTCTGGCGCGCAAGCTCTGCTGCTAGGATGCGGTTTTGTCTCCGCTCTTCCTGCAATTCTGACTCGATCTTTGCCCGCATTAGCTCGGCCTCCACCTGGCTTTTCGTCGCCGCATCCTCCTTCTGCTGCTGCAAGGCTTGGTATAGCTTCTGTGTGACCGCCAGGTGTTGTCGGAGAGCGGTGTTCCTTTCCACATATACTTGGCACCTAGAGGCCCAAGTGGCCACCTTGCTCCTCGTCCTGCGCTTGACAGTCTCCACATAAGACTGCGGTTTTCCAGTACCCGAGTACTTGGATGTCTTGCGATCCAGATATCGCAGGAGAGGGACTATCTGCTCGCACAACACCCCTGTTGGCGTTTTCTGCACAGAATCCGCTTCTTGCTCTTCCGAGCTCGTCTCATCCTCAGTTTCAAGGATTTCAGTCGCCACCGAATCCCTTGGCGACTCCCCGGAACTGTGGTGCGCAGCAGCTTCCGCTGCGACTGCCATACCACTGCCTGCTAAAATATCCAGGGCAGTGGAGGATCCCACTGCTTGAGCCCCTGTTCCGGCTCGATCTTCGGTTTCCGAAGGGGTCGACGCCGCAGTGACTCTTGTCACCTTTGCACCGCCCGCTTCTGCTGCCTGCCCTTCCGGCGCAATCTGCGCGGAAGGTGTCTTCGCTGAAGGTGCGTCCGCCGAAGGCGTCCGCACACTGGTCACCGGTCCTATCCGTCTCGCAGTCGGCGAATCCGGCCGACTCTCTGTTGACCGACTCGCAGTCGGCCGACTAGCAGTTGTCCGACTGGGAGTCGGATACACCCTGCGCGTCTTTACTCCACTTGGCCTGCTTGCTGGCGGCGTTTTCCCAGAAGTGCCTTCCGCCGAAGATGACCTTCTGAGGGTTGTTGGCTCGTCAGCCAAACTCTCTTCTGCTTCTGGCCTACTGTCCGGTTCAACGCGCCGCTCAGTTGGCCTTCCTTCCGCTTGTCGACCTTCAGTCGCCCGACTCGTAGTCGGCCGACTGTCAGTCCGTCCATCTCCTTCCGAAGGCATTGGTGCCTTCTGCGCAGAGGTATTTGTCGACTTCCCTAGAATCTGCGCGATTATCTCCTCCTGCGTGGGTTCCGCCGGACCGGAGTACGCCCGGTCTCCTCAATACTAGTTGGCATTTTGCGTGCCCTCTGTTTTGGTCGACTGTGAGGCTCGTGGGTGGGCCGACCACGAGTCGGCGCAGCTGGCACTTCCGGCTGCCTGTCCTCAGGTCTCTCATCCCACTTCCGCTTGTCGCGGAATGCGCTCACTTCTACGTTCTTCTGCTGCTCTTGCTGGGGCCGGAGCCGGAGGCGGACTGGCAGGTTCCTCGTCCGGATCCGTGTCCACTTCGGCCTCCCGTGAGTATCTACCTGGATAGCTCCGGGTCAGCAGCGGAAACCGTGTCCGCTCTGAATTTGTCAAACAACCCATCGCCCGATAAAACACAATCAGGTAAGGCGAAAGATGATTGAGGGTTCCTCCTTTCTCTTCTTGCGCATGTTGGCGCGTCACCTTCCACAGGAGCCGTGCCCAATGCACTGGAGCTCCTGACAACACTAGCTCCACAAATTCTACCTGCCAACCATGCATGTAAGCGGTCTTGGTCGGCTGCAATATCTGCAGCAATGCAGTCGCGACATTTCTCCGCAATCGATCTTTGTAATCCCTTGTCCGGAAACCGTTCTTGGGATGCCTGGCAACTTTGAAGAGCTCATTGTAGGAGATTTCTTCCTCCTGGGACACCTCCACGCTATCGGCCTCGAAGAGGAGATCCCCTTCCTTGCCGGCACACCTGCCCAACACCTGCGCCCAGTTACAAATGTCCCATCTTTCTGGATGTGGACGGAATCCGCGTGAGGGCTTGTGTCTCTCCTGCAGATACTCGCGCACCATCTCCGAACATGTCCAGTTCCACCCCCACAGGAGGAAATCGAGCTTCAGCCCCAGCAGCACATCTTGAAATGCGCGTAGACCGATCTGCGGCACCCTGAGGGGAGACACCCGCAGCTGGGGAACCTTCGACATTGCGTTACCTGCACACCCAAACGTTCTCCCTTTCGCTCGCTCTCTCACAATCGCCACTGCGCGTCGGCCGCTCAAGCACTGACTGCTCACTCTCTCTTCGCTCACGCTCAAGTTCGCTACTCGCAATTCTCTCCAAGGTCTGTCAAGATCCTTGCGTAACTCGTCTCCGCACTCTCTCCTCTCACTGCAGGTCTCTCCGCCCTTGCGCGTAATCTTGGAAGCTGGAACTCGCAAAATCAAGAATGAGAGAATGAGCCTGGGGCGCAGTCTTTTCTTCTCCGATTTCAAGAACGTCCAACGTTCTTACTGGTTACAACGTACGCAGCCGGTTATACGGCCTAACGGTTCGCCCTTTGCATGCGCGAATTCACGTCTCCGCACTGCGCGCATTCGCATGCGTGAATGTTGAATTCTCCCGCCGCCGCCGTCTTCCGGACTCGAGTCCGCCGTAGGGTATACGTCGGCTATGTTGTCTTTCCCTAACCCGTCCATCACCGGAGGCGCGTCGCCGCTGGCGTGTTCCTTATCCATCGGCGCCTTGCTGGAGGCGCACATCCAGTCGGCGCAAATTACGCCGGCGCGTATTCGTACCGCTTATTTTGTCCTTTATGCCTCGTCCATTGCTGACGGCGCATATCCCGCCGGCGCAAATCATGCCAGCGCAAATCATGCCAGCGCAGCCGGCCATCAGCGCCACGTCGGAGGCGTACATCCGACCGGCGCTTTCCTTCCATAAGCAGCCGCCAAAGGCGCTTCCGACTCTGAGTTGGTTTCCTCCCGTGAGCGCGCGATTCCGCCGAAGGCGCATCGCCGAAGGTGTACGGGAGTCCTTTCCGGCTGTGAACCCTAGCGCGAACGGCGCATGTCCGGCTACGAGTTTTCCGACGCTCATAACTTCTTCGTCCCTGATCCATCTCCGACGCTCTTGGGCTCGTTAGAACGAGCGTCCCGAGCTCTTTCTAATGCAATTTCAACCAACTGGATCTACCGTGTATTCCGATCGTTATGAAGGTTTTCCCTTCCCGCGCTAGCGGCGCATCGCCGAAGGCGCACTCATGGTCGGAAGCCTTCAGAGGTCCGGGCCGTTCTTCTGACGTCTTAAGCAAAACCTCCTCCTGAGGTGTCTGCGCCGGAAGCGTAGCTTCCTTAAACGCTGGAAGCGCGTGAGTAGAGACACCTCAGAAAAGGAGCTTTTGCCGAAGGCGCCGAAGACATTGGCGTTGGTACATCCGACTACGCGATCCTTCGTGACCTCGTGACGATCTCATCAATCCTCTCTATTTAACGTACCCTTTTCTAACTACAAACACTGCTTCGGTACTAGTTTTCTAAAATTGTTTAAATTCTGCAAAAAAAAACAAAAAGTGTGTTACCACAGGAACCGAAAGCAAATACAGATGTGCACCACCGACTTCTTTAGTTGTTCCCTACCACGTTCTACTAAGTTCAAAAGGGCTTTGCTTTCCCCAAGTGCAAAGCGAAAAGCGTTGAGATCTTGAAATCGTGATCTGCTTCCCCAACAGCAACAGTCAATCAACAGCAAGACTCAATATACTTTTCAATTTATGTTGGGTACCGAAGGCTTGAAAGTAAAGCCAACTTACTGTTTCGAGTTCCCCTTTATTCTCTACTCGCATCCGATTTGCTCTCGTCTCCTCGCGACTATTCTCCACGTCCCTATCTCCACCATGCATCTATCTCCTCTCTCCGCTTTTGAGTTCCCCGGCTCTCAGCTCAAATCATCTCACGACGCATCTATGCTACGCTATAGTGGATGAGAGAGTTGATAGCTCGAGCTTCCTTCCTTCTTGCTCTACTAAACAGTAGTCCCTCCTCCTCCATGCCATCCCCTTTTGACCTCATCAGCACCCATCTCAATGTTTGGAATAAACAACATTTCCACCTCACCATGACCTTAAAGTTCCGCCGCATATACTTAAAGGTGTGAATGAGAGTGAGGTAGCAAGAAGTGTAATTATAACCACCGTGAAGGTTCATAAGGTCTAGACAGCGATGGTCGGTGAAGGTTCCTAGAGTCTAGACAATGATGGTCTGTCGCGTAAATTTAATCGAATCATAGTTTTTCTGTTTGAAACTCCAATTTCAATGTCTCATCAATCATCAGCGCACATTTCACACAATCACTTGTCCCTTATGATCCACGCTCGTTTCTTGTCAAAAATTGCTCTTTGTTACCCTGCCAGAAATCACCAATACCAATGGATGTCCGAAACAAAAACACAGTGAGCAGCATTCAGAACAATATGGTCACAAGAATAATGTGGTTGATCTCACGCAGATTTTTTTATTTTAAGTCCTTATTAGAGTCAAAAGAAAAGTTTGTAAAAATTGTCCCAGATACTACTCATTTTTTTACGAGTCTTGATTATTTTTAATAAGCCTAGAGGAAAAAATGTAGTCAAGTTTGAATTTATATAATTAAAGTTTGCATTGAACATACATCAACTTTAAAGGTGGTTCAATCATCAATATAAAGAAGATACATGTTATCATTTTCAGAGCTAAATATAGAGAACAGATTGGGAGAAGTTTACTCTCAGAGATTTAGCTCTGGAGCCCAAATTCCGCAGATCTTTGCGAATGACTGCCTGAAAGTATCCTTTTCTCTCAGATTCGGCCCGAAGATCAAACAAGGGCTCCAAATTCTCTGTAAATTACAAAACATTACCTCCTTGGTCTTCCATCTCGATGCCAAGCTGATGGCCGATCGATACATGGTCCGGACTATATACATGTTACCATCAGCAGGAGATCATGGAGACCCCACCTCGATCTGATTGAACTTAAAAGAAACCTGAAGTATCATCGCCTGCACCTTCCACGAAAGCTTTAGTACATAGGATAAAGGCTGAGCAAAATGCTCTGTCTTTGACAGCGCGGCCATCATATATGCCCGCGCTGTCAAAAGCTTTTCGCTCAGGTTTACACAGCTTTTCGGGCCATCATATATGGCCCGAAAAGCTGTGGCAAACGCTCCTTCTTTATTCTCTTAACTTTATTCCCTTAATCTTTGGCGGACGGGACTGACACCTTTTCACGTTTACTTGTTGCTCATTTCTTTGCGAATGTTCCCTGAATCTAAGTCTCACTTCTTCACCTTGACTTCTCCTCGCTCTTTGCATATTAATGGCGTCTTTGTGTGGATATCTTGGGTATATAGATCGTATCCATATCTTGGATGTCTCTACTATTCACTTGAATGTTGGTTAGCCTAGATTGCAAGCAGTATGGTAGGGCATGCTTATATAAGTCATTAGACTAAATTAACTTAATTTAGTCTCATCAGGAAAGTTAATCGAGGCAGCTGTTAGTTTCCTACGAAAACGCTTCCAATTGTCACCCATAGCAACTCAAATTCGGATGGAGACTTAGGATAAGAGTGCCAACATAATGTGCTCTTTGCAGGACAAAGAAACTTCTTTAAAACAAAAAATACGGCATCTTTACTCACAAACAATCTCATAAATTGCATTCAGCGCTACACTGAGGAGAGTTACCGTCAAAGCCATCCTGATTATTACAAGTGCGGCTACTATCTCTTATGAAAGTGCTTTGTAAGAGGGCAATGAAACTTACAACTTCCTGTGGAAAGTTCACGACGGGGCAAAAACATGCAGCTTTACATGCAATTGTACACAAAGGACAGTACTTACATCTAAGATATATGTGCTTTCAAGCAATCCATGACATTGTGCATCCACATCACATCATCTTTGCTACGAACCAGTCTTCAAGATATAAGAATAACCGGCAGAGCTGGGTCATCAGTGCACATCAAACATCTCTCCGTCCTCGAGTTCACCATAGCATTGAATTCTCGAGAGATGTAAAGTACTTTTTGCACAGTCTACGATTTGCTTTGGAACCGAAATCGTGGTTCTCTGCATTCAATTTGAATGACATCATTTGTTGTGCCCTGCACTGAGTTTGAGCAGAATCTTCCTTCCACTTTGCACAAGTGCGGCTAGTATCTGCTCTGTAATAAGCCAAGAACTATGTCATGTTCGTGAACTTAACCCTTAAATGTTCCGGACCGATATCTGATCCTTAAGAAGCCAAGAACCATGGCTTGTTCCTGAAATTACCACTTAAATGTTCCGGAGCTTTGACGTTAACGTACAACATCAATTTAGGCGCCAAAGAAAGAGTACATTTAGGTAATTTAGCCACTACGCCATATGGTCCAATAAATTACGCATGCCTGAGTATTATACTTCATGGTCGGTAGTTCTAGGTCTGTAACAAATTCAGTAGAATAAAAGATACTTACAATACTCTCTTGATATAAATTCTTTGCGAGATTTCTCCTTGCTTATCTGAATCACTACCTCTTACGAAGCCTACAGAAGTCTAGGTCGGTCACTAGTTGGAACGGAGGTTCGGGTTCGAATTCTAAGTCAGCGCTGGCGGCTGACCGACGGTGCGCCGGTTACTTGAGGGGCTAGAAAGGCAGCTAGCACCAGTAAGTTTGGGCAGCCCACCCAGTTAGCCATCCACGAGACTCACGCCAAAAAAATAGCTTCGGCGCGGCGCAGATCACTCAAGACCTTTTTGGGGCAATCAGCCGAGAACAAAACGTTCGGGAGAGACAGCTGATTCTAGTCTAGGGCTTTCTTCGCTTTCGGATCCAAGGGAGACGCAAGAACTAAAGGTCAGTAAGTATACCAGTCAGTAAGTACCCGAATCCCAGCTCGCCTAGAAAGGCACCCCAAGATTGGGGAAAAAGGAAACTTGATGAGGTGTGCTAAGGGTCCCCCCACTTCAGCCCAGCCAATGGGCGGAAAGATGAGAGAGTGCTGGCTAACGAACGCTAAGGGCGAATGAAGTCCCTGAAATAACCCACTAAAGGCTAAAACTGCAATATAGTGGTAGAAAGGTCGAACCCACAGGGACAGAGGAACACACAGGGTACAAAGTGTCACGTTTAACAGACTATTGAGGAGTTTGAATTCTCAGGCGACTGTCACTCCCAGAAATACTGCAAGTGTCCACTCGGAGCGCACTCGGAGGTCGCACAGTGCAGCGTAACACACACACACACCTGAAACTACAGAAACACAACCCAGAGATCCGTTAGGACCTCTACTCAAGATTTCAGGGGGGAAGGTCTCTCAAGAGTACACTCAGCGAAGCTGCGGGTAGTGACTTCCAACTCCGGCTTTTACAACACTTCCACTAGCTTGCTGCTAGCGTAGGAAACCCGGTTTGGACTGCCTACTTCGGATCGAAGTCACTCATACGCGGTGAACAACACTCTCAACTCACAGAACATGCAGAGAACACAGGTCCGCACTGAAGGACTGTGGTACCCCACTTTTGGCAATTTTGAGGAAATTAAAACATTTTTGGAAAACTGTACCCTGGCAGCATTATAAATAGCCTTCGGTACATCAAAACAGAGTGAATCCGGAAGATCGCGGGGATTCTCGAGGGATCTTGTAGAATCTGGAATTTGGGGTGCAGCAGTAAGGACAGGCACCACCCTCCCTGCGAGCTCTGCAGTGAGGACCCCTACGACACAAGGCGCAAAACCCGCCTTCGGAGGTTGCGTCCGCGGCGGTAGGGAAATCCTCCATAATCAGGTCAACCCTCGGGCGCCTTGATCAAGTTAGGGTCCCGTTGGAAAGAGCTCGACGCACTGATTCCAACGAGCCCAAGAACGCTTGGAACGGACGAGGACTTAGGGAGTTATCACTATTGGAAGAAACGGAGGTGGTCGCATACGGCGGAAAGAGTTCGCCACCGGCGCGAATTCCGCCTACGCGGAAGGGGGAATCAAGTTTTGTCCTATGCGCGGGCGAAGGCGTTCGCCTGTGCACAGGCGAAGTAGGGTTAGGGGAGGCGCGAAGTCCGCCTACGCACAGGCGACCGCCTGTGCACAGGCACTTCGGCGTCGGCGGAAAATCCGCCTTGGGCCCTAGAAATGCGCCTTGTGAGGTAGAAAGTGTACGGCGCCTTCCGCGCCAGCGCAGCGCCGCGTACGGCGGAAGAGCCGCCAGAGTAATCAAATCGGTACGGACCATGCGGACGGGACGGATGGATGCGCTCTGGGACGAACGGAGTTGCGGCGGCGGAAGCGCCGACGAAGAGACAAGGAACGGACAGACTGGACGGAGACGGCTGACCACGGTCAACGCCTTCCGCGCCAGCGCAGCGCCGCGCACGGAATTCGCCTGCGCACAGGCGATCGCCTGTGCACAGGAGGATGTTCAAGTTCCGCGCCGGCGGAGCATCCGCCGAGGCTCCTGCCTGCGCACAGGCAGGAGTTGAACTTTTGTCCGACATGCGGACACACGCGTCAAGGCAGAGGGGGATTGGCCGAGGGGCGGTACGAACAAGTGTACCGCGCAAGGCGGAAAACTCGCCTTCGGCGCTGCGCCCCCATGTCCGCGGGGTAATACGCTCGCGGAGTTCAAATCCGCCAATTCGAGCGTGAGAGTTTAAGCGACGACGGCGGAGCGTGAAGCCGCGCGTGAGAGCGAAGACCGTTCCAGCGTACAGCCGGCGCGGCCATCAAGTGAGACGTTCTTCACGAGCAGGAGCCGACCATGACCTTCGACCGGGCGGCGGAGAACGTCCCATTCTTGAATTCGCGATTCCAATCTCTTGTGCGCGCTGCGCGCATCCATCTGCTGGCTGCTGAACATTCTCGACGTCGCCGCACAGGAGATTTCTTGTTGATTGAGGGAGAAGTGAATGCGCGTGATTTGGAATTGAGGGCGATTAGAGTTTGCCGAGAGAGAAAGAAGCGCGGGCAGTGCGGAAGTAAAATGAGCGGGCGAGCGAACTCCAGGAACGCAATGACGAGACCGAGCAGATTGCGGATGGTGCCACTTCGCCTACCACAGAACGGGCTGCGCGCTTTCGAGGAGCGCTTAATAGCAAGAAAGCTCGATTTCTTGCTATGGGGATGGAACTACATCTGTGCGAATATGGTGCGCGAGTGGCTAGAGCCACAGGGACCACCCTCGCGCGGATTGCGTCCGCATGTTGATCGATGGACAGTCCAAGATTGGGCGCAGGCGTTGGGAAGATGTGCTGGCATGCCAGGGCATCTCCTTTTCGACAGTGAGAGCATCAAGGTGACCAAGCAGGAAGAGGCGCAATTTGTGGAGCTGTTCAAGACCGGGAGGTCTACCAAGAATGGGTACAGGACCCGTGATTACAAGGATCGATTTCGCCGGACTTTGTCCGCGGCGCTGATGCAATTACTGCAGCCGCACCGCGCCTGCTACATCACATTGTGGCAGGTCTCTTTTGTGGAGTGCGTCATCGAGGGAACTCCAATTCACTGGGCGAGCATCCTGCACAGGGTGATGCGACAGCACGCGTTTGAGGAGAAGGGGGGAACTCTAAACCATCTCTCTCCTTTCCTCATCAATTTTTATCGACAGCGGAATTGTTTGACAGCGGCGGAGCTTGAACATTTTCCGCCATTATCCATCGACCATCCCGGGAAGTATGTGCGGGAGAATGAGGTCGACACGGATGCGGAGGAGTCACCGACTTCTACCCCATCAAGGCGGAGGGACGAAGGGAGACACACTCCTGCAGCACGAGTGCCGCGGAAGCGGCGATGGAGGGAAGAGTCTGAAGAGGAGCAGCATCAAGAACCCTCGGCTCCCATTCGGCCGCGGCCGCTGTGCGAGCCATACAGCCGGCCGAAGCAGAAGGCACGCAGACTGGTGTTACCAGCCGACAGTGCGGACACGGCGACGATTGCGACGGAGAAAGGAAGTGCGTCGCCAGAGAAGCATGAGGAAGCGCGGACGACCGCAGGAGCAACGGGCCCCGCTGCAACCTCGTCGGGAGAGAGGCCGCCTACGGGCCAAGGGCCTCCGGAGTTACCACGTGCGATGCGGACAGATGTTCCGTTTGCGCACAGACGAGCCTCCGCGGACCGGCGAACACAAGTGGACGTGGATCTACGCTTACGCGTGGGAAGGAGCAGTCCGCCTGTGCACAGGCGCCCGCCTGTGCACAGGTCGCCTGTGCACAGGACACCTCCACACGTGCCGCCGGTGCACAGGCAAGAATCACCCCCGTTCCAACGTAGGAAGGGGAAGGAGCCGGCGGAAGAACCGCCTACGAGACACCGGCCCTCGGGGCCAGACCCTCCGGCGCACCACGCGCCGCAATTTGCGCCTTCGGCGCCAGGGCCTTCGAGCCGAGGAGATACGAGCAGGGAGCGTGCGGAGGCCGCACCATCGGCGGGAAGTCCGCCGATAGATGCGCCTTCGGCGGTAGGGCCTATAGGCCAAGGTACATCGGGCGAGCGGCCCCCGGCCATGTCGCCTTCGGCGATGGATGTCCGCGGCGCTACGCCTGCGGCGGACAAGGCGCCGGCAATCGCGCCTGCGCACGGGCCGGGCACAGCCCCCACGGACCGGTCAAGGGAGCAGCAACAGACGGAGGAGCGGAGTGACTGTCCGCGGGATGAAATTTCGATGCGCGATGCGCAATCAAACCCCGCGCAGCCACCCTCCGCTCGATCGCCTTCGGCGGCGGACGACGGCGGCAGAGAGGACGCGGTAGACAACCAACAAGCGAGAGACGGGGATGCCGCACGAGTACATTCGCCTTCCGCCTTAGACATTTTGGCGACGAGCAGCGAGGCTGCAGCCGTGCCTTCGCAGGCAGCACACGTCGACAACGTGCAGCCCCACTCGGGGCAGTCGCCGACGCAATCAATGGCGACTGAAATTCTCCACTCGGATGATGACGACGGGGGCTCCACGGAAGAAATGTCAGGAGCAGAAGACACCGAGGAGGAGGAGGAGGAAATTGTTGGAGCGCCGGCGGCGGCGCTCTCTGAGCAGGTGATTCCGTTGCTGAGGTACTTGGATCGCAAGGTCGATAAATACGCCGACCCACTCCAGCCGGGATCTTACATCGAATTAGTGCGCAGGCGGACTCGCACTAAAGTCCACACCAGCAAGCTATTAGCTAGAGTGGACCAGAAGTTGAGGGAATTGAAGGAGAAGCATGCATGCTTGTGGGGTCAGTACAAACTTAATCAGAAATTCTACAAGCACTCCGAGAAGATGAAGGATGAGAAACTTGACGAGCTCACCAAGGAGCAGGTGAAGGTCAAGGAAGCACTCATTTCTGAGCAGGCCCAGAATCGGATTTTGTCAGAGGAGCTCGTGCGACAGACGCGGTTGTTGGAACAATGTCAGCTCGCACGGCAGGCGGATGAAGAGTTAATCCGCAAGTTACAGTCAGAGTGTGGCGAATTGAGAGCACAACGTGCTGAAGCCGAATCGCAATTAGTGATAATTGAAGAGGATCGCAGGAAGGAGGCGGATCGCACGAAGGTGGAGACGGCGAGGCGTGTCGCCCACTGTCTCAAGGGCTACGCCCACTGGGAAGTGAAGGCGCAGGAGAAACTCACACTGCGTGAGTTTGAATTGCGCGCAGCCGGGTTGTTGTCAGGCGACAGTAGGAGTCGGCGGAAGGTAGCAAAGAAGCTCGATGCCTTTCTGTCGAAGGCACAGGATACCATGTCCACCCTCGAAGGGGAAGTGACCGCGGCGTTGCAGCGTTTGGGACTGCGCAGTCGAGCGGAAGATTGGCAGGGTAGGGAGTTAGTGCGCGGCAGTCGGCCGCGCAGGAGACGTAGTACAGGTTCCGCGGAGTGTAGTGTAGCGTGGTTCCGTGCAGGCGTGTAGCGTAGTGCAGTGTAGTGTTAGGTAGGACTTAGAAGGTATAAAATAGTTCCAGGCGTTTTGCCTGGGGTTCTTTCCCAAACTCAGAAGTATAGATCAGGAACCCATTTCCTTTGCGTGTTTGTGTCCTTGAGTTCTGTCACCACGCAGGAGGAGTTACAACTTAGCGTTCCGCATTTTGTAGCTGAAGGCCTTCGGCCGAATGTTCAGAGCTAGTACATTGGTTAGAGACTTGAGTAGTTCGGATCTGCACCTGCGTGTGACTGCCGATGCTCAGAGCCAGTGACTAGTTAGATACTTGAACAGTTTCGCCCCTACACCTTCGAGTGTTTCTTTCTGATTGTACTCCTTGGAATTTTTCCCCTGAATGCCAAAGTGAAGTTTTGCTACTTCGTGTAAGCCTTGGTTGTAAATTCAGGTTACGCTGCAGCAGGTGCCTTGAGGGTAACCCCTGTAGTATTTCTGGGAATGACAAGTGCCTGAGAATTAAAACTCTTCAATAGACTGTTGTTGTGTTACTGGAATGTTTCACAGTGAGTCCTTCAGTGCGGACCTGTGTTCTCTGCGCGTTTTGTGAGTTGAGAGTGTTGTTCACCGCGTAGGAGTGACTTCGATCCGAAGTAGGCAGTCCAAACCGGGTTTCCTACACTAGCAGCAAGCTAGTGGAAGTGTTGTAAAAGCCGGAGTTGGAAGTTACTGCCCGCAGCTTTGCCGAGTGTGCTCGCAAGAGACTTTCCCCCTGAAATCTTGAAGTAGAGGTCCTAACGGATCTCTGGGTTGTGTTTCTGTAGTTTCAGGTGTGTGTGTGTGTGTGTGTGTGTGTTACGCTGCACTGTGCGACCTCCGAGTGCGCTCCGAGTGGACACTTGCAGTATTTCTGGGAGTGACAGTTGCCTGAGAATTCAAACTCCTCAATAGTCTGTTAAAACGTGACACTTTGTACCCTGTGTGTTCCTCTGTCCCTGTGGGATCGACCTTTCTACCACTATATTGCAGTTTTAGCCTTTAGTGGGTTATTACATAAGAAGCCGACAACTTCTTTTTGGCGCCGCTGCCGGGGACAGTTGCGTCAACACCGGGGTTTTGACGAGCAGCCATGCTCGGTGAATGTCGACTGGGGCTAGCGGGAGCAACCTAAGTGCTAGAGCTGTCCGCAAGTTCCGACGAGATTCAGAGAAGGCCGTGGAAGAGACACGGCGTCAAAACAAGAAAACACCAAAAAGAGTACCTAAGCCTAGTTCGGCCGACATCCTTGGGGAACCTACCCCCGGCGACTCGGAACCAAACTTGGTGCTTACAGTTCTACTAGATATTCCTTGCACGGACCCGCCTCGTGAATTAGAAACGACCGCCCGAGAACCGTCGACAGACACACCGATGGCAGACGGACAAGCCAATGTGCGGTGTAATAACCCACTAAAGGCTAAAACTGCAATATAGTGGTAGAAAGGTCGAACCCACAGGGACAGAGGAACACACAGGGTACAAAGTGTCACGTTTTAACAGACTATTGAGGAGTTTGAATTCTCAGGCTACTGTCACTCCCAGAAATACTGCAAGTGTCCACTCGGAGCGCACTCGGAGGTCGCACAGTGCAGCGTAACACACACACACACACACACACACCTGAAACTACAGAAACACAACCCAGAGATCCGTTAGGACCTCTACTTCAAGATTTCAGGGGGAAAGTCTCTCAAGAGCACACTCGGCAAAGCTGCGGGCAGTGACTTCCAACTCCGGCTTTTACAACACTTCCACTAGCTTGCTGCTAGTGTAGGAAACCCGGTTTGGACTGCTTACTTCGGATCGAAGTCACTCATACGCGGTGAACAACACTCTCAACTCACAAAACGCGCAGAGAACACAGGTTCGCACTGAAGGACTCACTGTGAAACATTCCAGTAACACAACAACAGTCTATTGAAGAGTTTGAATTCTCAGGCACTTGTCATTCCCAGAAATACTACAGGGGTTACCCTCAAGGCACCTGCTGCAGCGTAACCTGAATTTACAACCAAGGCTTACACGAAGTAGCAAAACTTCACTTTGGCATTCAGGGGAAAAATCCCAAAGGAGTACAATCAGGAAGAAACACTCGAAGGTGTAGGGGCGAAATTGTTCAAGTATCTAACTAGTCACTGGCTCTGAGCATCGGCAATCACCCGCAGGTGTAGATCCGAACTACTCAAGTCTCTAACCAATGTACTAGCTCTGAACATTCGGCCGAAGGCCTTCAGCTACAAAATGCGGAACGCTAAGTTGTAACTCCTCGTGCGTGGTGACAGAACTCAAGGACACAAACACGCAAAGGAAATGGATTCCTGATCTGCACTTCTGATGGGAAAGAACCCCAGGCAAAACGCCTGGAACTATTTTATACCTTCTAAGTCCTACCTAGCACTACACTGCACTACGCTACACGCCTGCACGGAACCACGCTACACTACACTCCGCGGAACCTGTACTACGTCTCCTGCGCGGCCGACTGCCGCGCACTAACTCCCTACCCTGCCAATCTTCCGCTCGACTGCGCAGTCCCAACCTCTGCAACGCCGCGGACACCTCCCCTTCGAGGGCGGACATGGTATCCTGTGCCTTCGACAGAAAGGCATCGAGCTTCTTCGCTACCTTCCGCCGACTCCTACTGTCGCCTGACAACAACCCGGCTGCGCGCAATTCAAACTCACGCAGTGTGAGTTTCTCCTGCGCCTTCACTTCCCAGTGGGCGTAGCCCTTGAGACAGTGGGCGACTCGCCTCGCCGTCTCCACCTTCGTGCGATCCGCCTCCTTCCTGCGATCCTCTTCAATTATCACTAATTGCGATTCGGCTTCAGCACGTTGCGCTCTCAATTCGCCACACTCTGACTGTAACCTGCGGATTAACTCTTCATCCGCCTGCCGTGCGAGCTGACATTGTTCCAACAACCGCGTCTGTCGTACGAGCTCCTCTGACAAAATCCGATTCTGGGCCTGCTCAGAAATGAGTGCTTCCTTGACCTTCACCTGCTCCTTGGTGAGCTCGCCCAGTTTCTCATCCTTCATCTTCTCGGAGTGCTTGTAGAATTTCTGATTAAGCTTGTACTGACCCCACAAGCACGCATGCTTCTCCTTCAATTCCTTCAACTCCTGGTCCACTCTAGCTAATAGCTTGCTGGTGTGGACTTTAGTGCGAGTCCGCCTGCGCACTAACTCGATGTAAGATCCCGGCTGGAGTGGGTCGGCGTATTTATCGACCTTGCGATCCAAGTACCGCAGCAACGGAATCACCTGCTCAGAGAGCGCCGCCGCCGGCGCTCCAACAATTTCCTCCTCCTCCTCCTCGGTGTCTTCTGCTCCTGACATTTCCTCCGTGGAGCCTCCGTCGTCATCATCCGAGTGGAGAATTTCAGTCGCCATTGATTGCGTCGGCGACTGCCCCGAGTGGGGCTGCACGTCGTCGACGTGTGCTGCCTGCGAAGGCACGGCTGCAGCCTCGCTGCTCGTCGCCAAAATGTCTAAGGCGGAAGGCGAATATACTCGTGCGGCATCCCCGTCTCTCGCTTGTTGATTGTCTACCGCATCCTCTCTGCCGCCGTCGTCCGCCGCCGAAGGCGATCGAGCGGAAGGTGGCTGCGCGGGGTTTGATTGCGCATCGCGCATCGAGATTTCATCCCGCGGACAGTCACTCCGCTCCTCCGTCTGCTGCTCCCTTGATCGGTCCGTGGGGGCTGTGCCCGGCCCGTGCGCAGGCGCATTTGCCGGCGCCTTGTCCGCCGCAGGCGTAGCGCCGCGGACATCTATCGCCGAAGGCGACATGGCCGGGGGCCGCACGCCCGATGTTCCTTGGCCTATAGGCCCTACCGCCGAAGGCGCATCTATCGGCGGACTTCCCGCCGATGGTGCGGCCTCCGCACGCTCTCTGCTCGTATCTCCTCGGCTCGAAGGCCCTGGCGCCGAAGGCGCAAATTGCGGCGCGTGGTGCGCCGTAGGGTCTGGCCCCGAGGGCCGGTGTCTCGTAGGCGGTTCTTCCGCCGGCTCCTTCCCCTTCCTACGTTGGAACGGGGGTGACTCTTGCCTGTGCACAGGCGGCACGTGTGGAGGTGTCCTGTGCACAGGCGACCTGTGCACAGGCGAGCGCCTGTGCACAGGCGGACTGCTCCTTCCCACGCGTAAGCGTAGATCCACGTCCACTTGTGTTCGCCGGTCCGCGGAGGCTCGTCCGTCCGCGGAGGCTCGTCTGTGCGCAAACGGAACATCTGTCCGCATCGCACGTGGTAACTCCAGAGGCCCTTGGCCCGTAGGCGGCCTCTCTCCCGTCGAAGTTGCAGCGTGGCCCGTCGCTCCTGCGGTCGTCCGCGCTTCCTCATGCCTCTCTGGCGACGCACTTCCTATCTCCGTCGCAATTGTCGCCGTGTCCGCACTGTCGGCTGGTAACACCAGTCTGCGTGCCTTCTGCTTCGGCCGGCTGTATGGCTCGCACAGCGGCCGCGGTCGAATGGGAGCAGAGGGTTCTTGATGCTGCTCCTCTTTAGACTCTTCCCTCCATCGCCGCTTCCGCGGCACTCGTGCTGCAGGAGTGTGTCTCACTTCGTCCCTCCGTCTTGATGGGGTAGAAGTCGGTGACTCCTCTGCATCAGTGTCGACCTCGTTCTCCCGCACATACTTCCCGGGATGGTCGATGGACAATGGCGGAAAATGTTCAAGCTCCGCCGCTGTCAAACAATTCCGCAGTCGATAAAAATTGATGAGGAAAGGAGAAAGATGGTTTAGAGTTCCCCCCTTCTCCTCAAACGCGTGCTGTCGCATCACCCTGTGCAGGATGCTCGCCCAGTGAATTGGAGTTCCCTCGATGACGCACTCCACAAAAGAGACCTGCCACAATGTGATGTAGCAGGCGCGGTGCGGCTGCAGTAATTGCATCAGCGCCGCGGACAAAGTCCGGCGAAATCGATCCTTGTAATCACGGGTCCTGTACCCATTCTTGGTAGACCTCCCGGTTTTGAACAGCTCCACAAATTGCGCCTCTTCTTGCTTGGTCACCTTGATGCTCTCACTGTCGAAAAGGAGATGCCCTGGCATGCCAGCACATCTTCCCAACGCCTGTGCCCAATCTTGGACTGTCCACCGGTCAACATGCGGACGCAATCCGCGCGAGGGTGGTCCCTGTGGCTCTAGCCACTCGCGCACCATATTCGCACAGATGTAATTCCATCCCCATAGCAAGAAATCGAGCTTTCTTGCTATTAAGCGCTCCTCAAAAGCGCGCAGCCCGTTCTGCGGTAGGCGAAGTGGCACCATCCGCAATCTGCTCGGTCTCGTCATTGCGTTCCTTGGGCTCGCTCGCCCGCTCATTCTACTTCCGCACTGCCCGCGCTTCTTTCTCTCTCGGCAAACTCTAATCGCCCTCAATTCCAAATCACGCGCACTCACTTCTCCCTCAATCAACAAGAAATCTCCTGTGCGACGACGTCGAGAATGTTCCGCAGCCAGCAGATGGATGTGCGCAGCGCGCACAAGAGATTGGAATCGCGAATTCAAGAATGGGACGTTCTCCGCCGCCCGGTCGAAGGTCATGGTCGGCTCTTGGTCGTGAAGAACGTCTCACTTGATGGCCGCGCCGGCTGTACGCTGGAACGGTCTTCGCTCTCACGCGCGGCTTCACGCTCCGCCGTCGTCGATTAAACTCTCACGCTCGAATTGGCGGATTTGAACTCCGCGAGCGTGTCACCCTGCGGACATGGGGGCGTAACGCCGAAGGCGAGTTTTCCGCCTTGCGCGGTACACTTGTTCGTACCGCCCCTCGGCCAATCCCCCTCTGCCTTGACGCGTGTGTCCGCATGTCGGACAAAAGTTCAACTCCCGCCTGTGCGCAGGCAGGAGCGCCGGCGGATTCTCCGCCGGCACGGAACTTCATCCTCCTGTGCACAGGCGTTCGCCTGTGCGCAGGCGAATTCCGTGCGCTACGTCGCGCTGGCGCGGAAGGCGTTGACCGTGGTCAGCCGTCTCCGTCCAGTCTGTCCGTTCCTTGTCTCTTCGTCGGCGCTTCCGCCGCCGCAACTCCGTCCGTCCAAGAGCGCATCCACCCTTCCCGTCCGCATGGTCCGTACCGATTTGATTACTCTGGCGGCTCTTCCGACGTACGCGGCGCCGCGCTGGCGCGGAAGGCGCCGTACACTTCTACCTCACAAGGCGCATTTCTAGGGCCCAAGGCGGATTTTCCGCCGACGCCGAAGCGCCTGTGCGTAGGCGGACTTCGCGCCTCCCCTAACCCTACTTCGCCTGTGCACAGGCGAACGCCTTCGTCCGCGCATAGGACAAAACTTGATTCCCCCTTCCGCGTAGGCGGAATTCGCGCCGGTGGCGAACTCTTTCCGCCGTAGGCGACCGCCTCCGTTTCTTCCAATAGCGATAACTCCCTAAGTCCTCATCCGTTCCAAGCATTCTTGGGCTCGTTGGAATCAGCGCGTCGAGCTCTTTCCAACGGAACCCTAACTTGGTCAAGGCGCCCGAGGGTTGACCTAATTACGGGGGGTTTCCCTACAGCCGCGGACGCAACCTCCGAAGGCGGGTTCTGCGCCTTGCGCCGTAGAGATCCTAACTGCAGAGCTCGCAGGGAGGGTGGTGCCTGTCCTTACTGCTGCACCCCAAATCCCAGATTCTACAAGATCTCTCGAGAATCCCCGCGATCTTCCGGATTCACTCTGTTTTGATGTACCGAAGGCTATTTACAATGCTGCCAGGGTACAGTTTTCCAAAAATGTTTTAATTTCCTCAAAATTGCCAAAAGTGGGGTACCACATGCGGCTACCTCAGCCGATTACTAAACATTCCTACCCAAAGTATAAAGGGAGTGGGGATGACGACGATGCAGATTCATACATCAAGTTGTTCGAATCGGTGTCTATTGCCAATCGCGAGATCGCAGACGACGACCGACTAAGGATCTTTCCAAGCCTTCTGCGGAAGAAAGCGAGGAGTTGGTACAATCACGAGAGCATCGATCCGACTGGGTTGACAACATGGGCCCAGCTGAAGGAGAAGTTCCTTCGCCGCTTCCGCGAGCTCGGCTACGACAGCCGGGTTTGACAAAGTTACGTAATTTGCAGCGAGAGAAGAAGGAGAGTCTGCGTGACTACACTGAGAGATTTCTGGACCTCCTTGACAGAATACCGAAAACAGGACCAGGGTCCCCTTTCTCGGTACAACAAGCTGTGGATTGGTACGTGACCGGTTTAGGGTTTATCTGATCTGCACTTCTGATGGGAAAGAACCCCAGGCAAAACGCCTGGAACTATTTTATACCTTCTAAGTCCTACCTAACACTACACTGCACTACCATGGTGCGAGCCGCAACAGAACCTACACCTGAGGAGTCGGCGGCTGCCTTCCCCTCTAACTTACAACCTAAATCTAACCCTAACCCTAAATCTGAATCCTAAGCCTACTGTACAGAGCCGCCAGCGCCTTACCATCCAAGATCTGAGGCTGAAAATTTGCAGGCAGGCGTGGCCGGCCGAGATCAACGGCCCCACAAAATTTCAGATCCATCCGACCGTCCATCGCAAAGATATGGGCCCCGCAAGATCTCTGAACCTAGGCCAAAATTCCTTCTCCAAAATCCGAGGACTGTGGGTTCCACGCGTCCTACACGCAAGCCGCCTACTCGCAGGCCGCCACTGCCACACCTGAACATTCTACATTCATGACCACCCGATCCTCGCCGGAGGAAATCTCCTTCCGCGCACCGCCGAATGCGTCCAACCGCCAAAGACGCACTTCCACACCTTGTCAATCTCTAACAGTCACCCCGACGCCCATAACTCACGGATCCCTGCTTCGTTTGCAACGTTCTTGGGCTCGTTAGAATCAGCGCGTTGTGCTCTTTCCAACGAGCCCCTAACCAAGTCAAACGGATAAGAATTGAGAAAGTTATCACTGTTTTACTCTTCCGCCGAAGGCCTGCAACCGTCGAAGGCGTCCGTCCGCGCATCGGACAAAAGTCGATCTCCCTACCTCCGAAGGCGGAATTCCCGGAAGCGTAACCCCGAAGGCGAACATCTAGGGCCGAAGGAGAACGTCTACGTATCTTCCGATAGTCCTAACTCCCTAAATTCCCATCCGTCCCAGGCGTTCTTGGGCTCGTTGGAACGAGCGTCGCGAGCTCTTTCCAACGAGACCCTAAGCACCGCAAACCATTAAGAATTGAAAACACTATGTCAATTTTACCCTTCCGCCGAAGGCCTGCCTGTGCACAGGCCGCCTACTTGCAACCCGCCTGTGCGCAGGCCGTCCGCCTGTGCACAGGCGTCCGCGTCCGTCCGCGGCGTAAGCCGCCTCTCTAAGTGTTAACGCCGAAGGCCCCTCTAAATGTTAGCACCGAAGGCCCTCCATATCAGAAACTTCCGCCGCTTCTAACTCGGTGATGCCTCATCCGTTTCAAGAGATCTTGGTCTCGTTGGAACCAGCTCGTCGAGTTCTTTCCAACGAGACCCGAATCAAGTCAAACCGCTAAGAATTGAGAAAGTAATGTCGGTTTTACTCTTCCGCCGAAGGCGTTCGCCTATCCACAGTCCGTCCGCGGCGATGACCTGGCTGTCTGCGGCGCTGAGCTGTCCGTCCGCTGCGCTGACTTGTCCGTCCGCGGCGTTGTCCTGGCCGTCCGCGGCGATGACCTGGCTGTCTGCGGCGCTGAGCTGTCCGTCCGCTGCGCTGACTTGTCCGTCCGCTGCGCTGAGCTGGCGCAGAAGGCGCCGTACACTTTCTACCTCACAAGGCGCATTTCTAGGGCCCAAGGCGGATTTCCCGCCGACGCCGAAGCGCCTGTGCACAGGCGGCACGTGTGGAGGTGACCTGTGCACAGGCGAACTTCCTTCGTCCGCGCATAGGACAAAACTTTCTTCGCCGGTGCGTAGGCGGAAAGCTGAGTATCTTGCGACCTTCATAACTCCCGGAATTCTCCTCCGTTCGTGGCGTTCTTGGGCTCGTTAGAATCAGCGCGTCGAGCTCTTTCCAACGAGACCCTAACCAAGCCGAGGCGTTGCGCATTGAGAAAGTTATGAGGGTTTCACTCTTCCGCCGAATGCACTCTCCCGTATCGCCGAAGGTGTTGACCCGAAGGCGTTGACCGAAGGCGTCTACCGCCCAAGGCGCATCTTCCGGCGGTTCTTCCGCCGAAGGCGTACCGCCAAAGCCGCTCTACCGCCGAAGGCCCCCCCCATCAGTAACTCCCGACACTCATAACTCAGTGACCTCTCATCCGTTTCACAAGTTCTTGGTCTCGTTAGAACGAGCGTCGCGAGCTCTTTGCAACAAGACCCGAAGCAACTCAAGGCGTTACGAATTGAGAAAGTTATGAGTGATCAACCGCCGAAGGTGCTCGAAGCGGATCCTGCAGCATGAACCGCCCGTTCCGTCCCAAGCGGCCCACTGTGGCCTAAGCCCAAAACCCCTTGACTGTCCTCGATCCTCTGGTTTCGCGTACCGATTACTATTTACAGCTGCTGCCGCGGTACTTACTATTCAAAAATGTTTTAG
Source organism: Marchantia polymorpha subsp. ruderalis (assembly GCA_037833965.1). NCBI lineage: Eukaryota > Viridiplantae > Streptophyta > Marchantiopsida > Marchantiales > Marchantiaceae > Marchantia > Marchantia polymorpha. The sequence continues at coordinate 2,098,307 of AP031352.1, read as the reverse complement.
TTCCGACAAAAAACAAAAAGTGGGTTACCACACCAGCGGTAGGATTTGTGAACACTCCTGCCAAGGAGGACGTCCAAGTTAACCTGGTCGAAGTAGGTTCAGTTGGGGACGACGAAGACGAAGAATGGCCGGCGGAAGAGGTTATGTGCGCACGGGTCGAAACTCGTAGTTCCAAGAAATCGAAGGAGCAAGAGCGTGACACTCGCAAGCACGAACGGAGAACCGACGACCGGACGGGAAAAGGGAAGGAGAAGACATCCAGCAAGTCCGACTTGCGACCTGCACGGAAGTCTTCGGCTACGCGAGAGGCACCAGCAGTGCGCCCCCAGACAGCAGTCGAGGACGAGCCAGTACGCTTGCTGAAACGGGACTATGCTCCGGATATCCGCAACGAGGTAACCAACCTGTTGAAGGAAGCGATCCGCACTCAAAAGGACCCACCGTGGCCAGACTTGACATCCTCCCTTGGGGCGAAGTTGGCAGCCACCGTGGAACCTCGCAGAGCGTCGCCGCCGACCCCGGCGACCCAACGCGCCCACTATGACTTGGTCGAAGATCTCGGGAGTCGAAAAGTGAACATCACGTTCAAGCAGCTCTTGGAGGACAATAAGACGTATCGGAGAATGTTGATGCTTTCGCTACGGCATCCGCGGAAGCCGCGCGCATCCACCTCCTCTCAAGTATATCAAGTGGAGAGCGAAGACCAAGGGCCACCAGAGATCGATGTGGAAATAGCAGGGTGTTGTGTACGCAGGGTGCCCATCGACTCTGGATCAGGAGTCAACATAATGACGGAGGATACCGCGAGAGCCTTGGGGTTCAGTCAATACGAACCCTCGAAGCGTGTGTTGAGATTAGCGGATCAGACGCGGAGAATGCCTGCAGGTATGCTGCGCAATGTCAAGACAATCATCGGGGGTGCGGACTTCCGGTTGACGTATATCATCCTTCAACCGATGATGAAGCAGGGCTATGACGTTCTGCTCGGGCGACCATGGCTATATGGCGCACAAGTCAGATGTGATTGGCGAAGGCATCGCCTTAAGTTTCCCCATCCTTCGGAACCGACCAAAACCATTACGGTGCCCTGGAATAGGGTCAGACACGAAGGGGAGACCCCATCGACAAGTGCAGGTTACACATCGGGCGGGGACAGTGAGTCGACCGCGCGATCGGATTCCAGTGGTACCGAATCCGATTATTTCGTGGGATTCGTTGCCTGCTGTTCGGTGGGAGAAGAAGAAGAGCCGGAAGCTATTCAGCCGGAAGACGAATAGCAATTAACTGTGGGACTGGGAAGGAGTGAGACGAGTCACACCGAGGGCATTGTCGACCCTAGTGACTGTCACGAAGTACAACTCAGTCCCGACAAGTGCTTGAAGGTATCAAGCGCAGTGAGAGGAGACGAGCTAAGGAAAGTACAGGCATTCCTTAGCCATTATGTCGACGTCTTCGCCTGGAAGATCGAAGACATGAAGGGGATACCTGCACGGTATGGGGAACACCGTATCGATTTACTGGACGACTCAGTACCCATACGACAGCGCCAGTATCGCCTCAACCCAAAATACTCCTTGCTAGTGAAAGAGGAGATAGATAAGTACTTGAGTGCTGGTATTATTTACCCTGTGCTCAGCAGTGAGTGGGTGTCGCCGATTGTTATCGTACCCAAGAAGTTGACGGGTAAGATACGAGTGTGTCAGGATTTCCGGAAGTTGAATGCAGCAACACGCAAGGATCATCACCCGTTACCATTCACGGATGCCATTCTAGACCATGTCGCAGGACATGAATGTTATAGCTTCCTGGATGGGTTCTCAGGTTACAATCAGGTGTCTATCCGGGAACAGGACAAGGATAAAACTACGTTCACAACCGACTGGGGAACTTACGCATACCACAAGATGCCCTTCGGTCTGTGCAACGCGCCTACCACCTTTCAACGGATGATGACCAATATCTTCCAGGAACAACTGAGGAAGTTCCTGGAAATATTCATAGATGACTTCTGTGTCTTTGGGAAGCGGTCTGAACACCTAAGTCACTTGAAGCAGACCTTCGATAAATGTAGAGAGAGCAGTTTATCACTGCATCCCGAGAAGTGCTTTTTCTTTATGACTAGTGGGATCTTGTTGGGTCATCGGGTCTCGGCAGACGGCATTGCGATGGACATCGAGAAGGTCAAGGTTATACTCGAGCTTGAGCCACCCACGAATCTAAGAGAGCTGCGAGCATTCCTGGGTCATGTGGGCTACTACCGAAGATTCATACACATGTATGCAATACTGGCGGCGGACCTGACCAAGTTGTTGAAGAAGGACGAGCCTTATGCTTGGGGTGCGAACCAGCAGTCAGCATTTGAGGCTCTTAAAGCGAAACTCACGACTGCTCCCGTACTAAGGAGTCCAGACTGGAATCGACCATTCCATGTTTACGTTGACACATCTGCATTCGCCATCGGTGTAGTACTGAGTCAAAAGGATGACAACAAAAAGGACTACCCGATCTACTTCGCGAGCCGACAGCTGTCTCTAGCAGAGCGGAAGTACACCACGACGGAGAGAGAAGCGTTGGGGATGGTGTACTCCTGTAAAAAGTTCCGTCACTACCTAATCTGCTACGAGTTTGTGTTCCATGTGGACCACTACGCATTGCAACACCTAGTCAAGAAAGCCGACCTATCCGGTCGGATCGCCAGGTGGGTGTTGTTACTACAAGAGTTCACCTACACAGTCCAGACCAGGAAAGGGGTGCACCACGAAAATGCGGATTATTTGTCCCGATTATGGACCCAGCCGACAGAGGAGGAATTGGTGGACGATTTTCCAGATGAAGAGTTATTTCAGTTGTCTGCAGGACATGAGTCCCGCTATGCCGACCTGTATCGATATCTGCTAACCCTCCAGTGTCCCGTAGGCATGGATTTGGAACAGCGAACTGTCTTTATTCATAAGGCAGGCCCGTACCAACTCCAGCAGGGGGTTTTATTCAAAAAGATGGCAGATGAGCGCTTATGCAGATGCCTGGAGGAATCAGAGGTACCAAGAATAGTGAGTGCGATGCATACAGAGGAGGCGGGTGGACACTATGCCACCAGGAACACGGTCACAAAGATTCTAAATGCGGGGTATTGGTGGCCGACCATGTTTAAGGATGTTCTCGATTACATCCGCAAGTGCGACAGTTGCCAGAGGACGGGGAGACCGACGCCTACAACTCGCTGGCCCCTGACTCCCATCATGCCTCTAGCACCTTTCGAAAAGTGGGGCATTGACTTTGTAGGGCCGATACAACCAGTGACTAGAAGTACACGAAGGCGCTACATTCTGGTAGCAACGGACTACGCCACTAAAATGGTAGAGGCCAGGGCCACCAGAAGGGATGATGCTGCCACAGTGGCAGCCTTCTTGTTTGAGTCGATCATCACACGCTACGGATGTCCCTTAGAGCTAGTCAGCGACCGGGGCACGCATTTTCTGAATCAGATCATCGAAGATCTGACACGGTATTTCCACATCAAGCACCGGAAGACTACTCCATACAATCCCAAGGCAAATGGACTGACGGAGAAGTCCAATGGTCTGCTGTGTAAAATACTACTCAAGGTCACGGTGAATCACGCTCACGACTGGGATACGAAGCTAGCAGCCGCTCTATGGGCGTACCGGACAGCTGAGAAGATCACGACCAAACAGACACCATACTTTCTGGTGTATGGGCAACACCCGATCCTCCCGATCGAATTTGAAGTACCCACCCAACGAACGTTGGATTTGCAGAGGATGGGCGCAGAGGAGAGTCAGCTCTACAGGTTACAGGAGGTCACGCTGCTGGATGAGAGGAGACGAGACGCCGAAGATCGCACCAGGAAAATCCAGCTCCGCCGAAAGGAGAGATACGATAAAAAGATCAAACCGGTACTCCTGCAGGCGGGTGATTTGGCATTGCTCTACGACAGCAGGCATGCCAGATTCCCAGGCAAACTGCACCTAAGATGGATGGGACCTTACAGGGTTGTCGAAGTCTTCCCGAATGGATCCATCCAACTTGCGGACCTGGCCGGCGATTTGTTAGGCACCCGAGTGAACGGGTGGCGGTTGAAGAAATACCACATGTGAGTGTTCGCGTGGGCGCTCACAATTGAGGAGGGGGGCATGTGGTACCCCACTTTTGGCAATTTTGAGGAAATTAAAACATTTTTGGAAAACTGTACCCTGGCAGCATTGTAAATAGCCTTCGGTACATCAAAACAGAGTGAATCCGGAAGATCGCGGGGATTCTCGAGGGATCTTGTAGAATCTGGAATTTGGGGTGCAGCAGTAAGGACAGGCACCACCCTCCCTGCGAGCTCTGCAGTGAGGACCCCTACGACACAAGGCGCAAAACCCGCCTTCGGAGGTTGCGTCCGCGGCGGTAGGGAAATCCTCCATAATCAGGTCAACCCTCGGGCGCCTTGACCAAGTTAGGGTCCCGTTGGAAAGAGCTCGACGCACTGATTCCAACGAGCCCAAGAACGCTTGGAACGGACGAGGACTTAGGGAGTTATCACTATTGGAAGAAACGGAGATGGTCGCCTACGGCGGAAAGAGTTCGCCACCGGCGCGAATTCCGCCTACGCGGAAGGGGGAATCAAGTTTTGTCCTATGCGCGGGCGAAGGCGTTCGCCTGTGCACAGGCGAAGTAGGGTTAGGGGAGGCGCGAAGTCCGCCTACGCACAGGCGACCGCCTGTGCACAGGCACTTCGGCGTCGGCGGAAAATCCGCCTTGGGCCCTAGAAATGCGCCTTGTGAGGTAGAAAGTGTACGGCGCCTTCCGCGCCAGCGCAGCGCCGCGTACGGCGGAAGAGCCGCCAGAGTAATCAAATCGGTACGGACCATGCGGACGGGACGGATGGATGCGCTCTGGGACGGACGGAGTTGCGGCGGCGGAAGCGCCGACGAAGAGACAAGGAACGGACAGACTGGACGGAGACGGCTGACCACGGTCAACGCCTTCCGCGCCAGCGCAGCGCCGCGCACGGAATTCGCCTGCGCACAGGCGATCGCCTGTGCACAGGAGGATGTTCAAGTTCCGCGCCGGCGGAGCATCCGCCGAGGCTCCTGCCTGCGCACAGGCAGGAGTTGAACTTTTGTCCGACATGCGGACACACGCGTCAAGGCAGAGGGGGATTGGCCGAGGGGCGGTACGAACATGTGGTAACCCACTTTTTGTTTTTTGTCGGAACTAAAACATTTTTGAATAGTAAGTACCGCGGCAGCAGCTGTAAATAGTAATCGGTACGCGAAACCAGAGTAAAAAGAGGATCGAGGACAGTCAAGGGGTTTTGGGCTTAGGCCACAGTGGGACGCTTGGGACGGAACGGGCGGTTCATGCTGCAGGATCAGCTTCGAGCACCTTCGGCGGTAGATCACTCATAACTTTCTCAATTCGTAACGTCTTGAGTTGCTTCGGGTCTTGTTGCAAAGAGCTCGCGACGCTCGTTCTAACGAGACCAAGAACTTGTGAAACGGATGAGAGGTCACTGAGTTATGAGTGTCGGAAGTTACTGATGGGGGGGCCTTCGGCGGTAGAGCGACTTTGGCGGTACGCCTTCGGCGGAAGAACCGCCGGAAGATGCGCCTTGGGCGGAAGAACCGCCGGAAGATGCGCCTTGGGCGGTAGACGCCTTCGGTCAACGCCTTCGGGTCAACGCCTTCGGCGATACGGGAGAGTGCATTCGGCGGAAGAGTGAAACCCTCATAACTTTCTCAATGCGCAACGCCTCGACTTGGTTAGGGTCTCGTTGGAAAGAGCTTGACGCGCTGATTCTAACGAGCCCAAGAACGCCACGAACGGAGGAGAATTCCGGGAGTTATGAAGGTCGCAAGATACTCAACTTTCCGCCTGTGCACAGGCGAAGAAAGTTTTGTCCTATGCGCGGACGAAGGAAGTTCGCCTGTGCACAGGTCGCCTGTGCACAGGCCACCTCCACACGTGCCGCCTGTGCACAGGCGCTTCGGCGTCGGCGGGAAATCCGCCTTGGGCCCTAGAAATGCGCCTTGTGAGGTAGAAAGTGTACGGCGCCTTCTGCGCCAGGTCATCGCCGCGGACGGACAAGTCAGCGCCGCGGACGGCCAGGTCAGCGCTGCGGACAGCCAGGTCATCGCCGCGGACGGACTGTGGATAGGCGAACGCCTTCGGCGGAAGAGTAAAACCGACATAACTTTCTCAATTCTTAGCGGTTTGACTTGATTCGGGTCTCGTTGGAAAGAACTCGACGAGCTGGTTCCAACGAGACCAAGATCTCTTGAAACGGATGAGGCATCACCGAGTTAGAAGCGGCGGAAGTTTCTGATATGGAGGGCCTTCGGTGCTAACATTTAGAGGGGCCTTCGGCGTTAACACTTAGAGGGGCGGCTGACGACGCGGACGGCTGACGACGCGGACGCCTGTGCACAGGCGGGTTGCAAGTAGGCGGCCTGTGCACAGGCAGGCCTTCGGCGGAAGGGTAAAATTGACATAGTGTTTTCAATTCTTAATGGTTTGCGGTGCTTAGGGTCTCGTTGGAAAGAGCTCGCGACGCTCGTTCCAACGAGCCCAAGAACGCCTGGGACGGATGGGAATTTAGGGAGTTAGGACTATCGGAAGATACGTAGACGTTCTCCTTCGGCCCTAGATGTTCGCCTTCGGGGTTACGCTTCCGGGAATTCCGCCTTCGGAGGTAGGGAGATCGACTTTTGTCCGATGCGCGGACGGACGCCTTCGACGGTTGCAGGCCTTCGGCGGAAGAGTAAAACAGTGATAACTTTCTCAATTCTTATCCGTTTGACTTGGTTAGGGGCTCGTTGGAAAGAGCACAACACGCTCGTTCCAACGAGCCCAAGAACGTTGCAAACGAAGCAGGGATCCGTGAGTTATGGGCGTCGGGGTGACTGTTAGAGATTGACAAGGTGTGGAAGTGCGTCTTTGGCGGTTGGACGCATTCGGCGGTGCGCGGAAGGAGATTTCCTCCGGCGAGGATCGGGTGGTCATGAATGTAGAATGTTCAGGTGTGGCAGTGGCGGCCTGCGAGTAAGCGGCTTGCGTGTAGGACGCGTGGAACCCACAGTCCTCGGATTTTGGAGAAGGAATTTTGGCCTAGGTTCAGAGATCTTGCGGGGCCCATATCTTTGCGATGGACGGTCGGATGGATCTGAAATTTTGTGGGGCCGTTGATCTCGGCCGGCCACGCCTGCCTGCAAATTTTCCGCCTCAGATCTTGGGTGGGAAGGCGCTGGCGGCTCTGTACAGTAGGCTTAGGATTCAGATTTAGGGTTAGGGTTAGATTTAGGTTGTAAGTTAGAGGGGAAGGCAGCCGCCGACTCCTCAGGTGTAGGTTCTGTTGCGGCTCGCACCATGGTAGTGCAGTGTAGTGTTAGGTAGGACTTAGAAGGTATAAAATAGTTCCAGGCGTTTTGCCTGGGGTTCTTTCCCATCAGAAGTGCAGATCAGGAACCCATTTCCTTTGCGTGTTTGTGTCCTTGAGTTCTGTCACCACGCACGAGGAGTTACAACTTAGCGTTCCGCATTTTGTAGCTGAAGGCCTTCGGCCGAATGTTCAGAGCTAGTACATTGGTTAGAGACTTGAGTAGTTCGGATCTGCACCTGCGGGTGACTGCCGATGCTCAGAGCCAGTGACTAGTTAGATACTTGAACAGTTTCGCCCCTACACCTTCGAGTGTTTCTTTCTGATTGTACTCCTTGGGATTTTTCCCCTGAATGCCAAAGTGAAGTTTTGCTACTTCGTGTAAGCCTTGGTTGTAAATTCAGGTTACGCTGCAGCAGGTGCCTTGAGGGTAACCCCTGTAGTATTTCTGGGAATGACAAGTGCCTGAGAATTCAAACTCTTCAATAGACTGTTGTTGTGTTACTGGAATGTTTCACAGTGAGTCCTTCAGTGTGGACCTGTGTTCTCTGCGCGTTTTGTGAGTTGAGAGTGTTGTTCACCGCGTCTGAGTGACTTCGATCCGAAGTAGGTAGTCCAAACCGGGTTTCCTACGCTAGCAGCAAGCTAGTGGAAGCGTTGTAAAAGCCGGAGTTGGAAGTCACTGCCCGCAGCTTTGCCGAGTGTGCTCGTGAGAGACTTTCCCCCTGAAATCTTGAAGTAGAGGTCCTAACGGATCTCTGGGTTGTGTTTCTGTAGTTTCAGGTGTGTGTGTGTGTGTGTGTTACGCTGCACTGTGCGACCTCCGAGTGCGCTCCGAGTGGACACTTGCAGTATTTCTGGGAGTGACAGTTGCCTGAGAATTCAAACTCCTCAATAGTCTGTTAAAACGTGACACTTTGTACCCTGTGTGTTCCTCTGTCCCTGTGGGTTCGACCTTTCTACCACTATATTGCAGTTTTAGCCTTTAGTGGGTTATTACATAAGAAGCCGACAACTTCTTTTTGGCGCCGCTGCCGGGGATAGAGCGTCAACACAAGAGTACGTGTGCAGAAATGCATGATCAATATCAATTGCTATCACCAACAAAGAAGAGTGCGATGGTGATAGGCTACGGATTTTTTCCAATTTCTTGCGCAAGAAGGTCCGGAGTTGGTTCAATCACAAAAGTAGAGCACCTGACGAGATTGACACTTACTCTCAACGATGCGCGAAGTTGTTGCACAGATCGAGAGCTTGGCGATTACATCCGAATCCTGTCCAAGCTTCAAAATTTTCAGAGAGGGAAGAAGAAAAATTTTTGTGACTACACTGAGCAGTTTCAAGATCTGTTAGACCGAATTCCAAAGACAGGGATAGGAGATCCCTACACCACTTAACAGAGAACTGCCGGATCTGTCATTGCAGTTGTTGGGCACCAGAGTGAACTCCAATTTGAAATATCATTTCTAAACTGTTCGCGAGGTCGCTCACAATTGAGGAGGGGAGCATGTGGTAACCCACTTTTTGTTTTTTGTCGGAACTAAAACATTTTTGAATAGTAAGTACCGCGGCAGCAGCTGTAAATAGTAATCGGTACGCGAAACCAGAGTAAAAAGAGGATCGAGGACAGTCAAGGGGTTTTGGGCTTAGGCCACAGTGGGACGCTTGGGACGGAACGGGCGGTTCATGCTGCAGGATCAGCTTCGAGCACCTTCGGCGGTAGATCACTCATAACTTTCTCAATTCGTAACGTCTTGAGTTGCTTCGGGTCTTGTTGCAAAGAGCTCGCGACGCTCGTTCTAACGAGACCAATAACTTGTGAAACGGATGAGAGGTCACTGAGTTATGAGTGTCGGAAGTTACTGATGGGGGGGCCTTCGGCGGTAGAGCGACTTTGGCGGTACGCCTTCGGCGGAAGAACCGCCGGAAGATGCGCCTTGGGCGGAAGAACCGCCGGAAGATGCGCCTTGGGCGGTAGACGCCTTCGGTCAACGCCTTCGGGTCAACGCCTTCGGCGATACGGGAGAGTGCATTCGGCGGAAGAGTGAAACCCTCATAACTTTCTCAATGCGCAACGCCTCGACTTGGTTAGGGTCTCGTTGGAAAGAGCTTGACGCGCTGATTCTAACGAGCCCAAGAACGCCACGAACGGAGGAGAATTCCGGGAGTTATGAAGGTCGCAAGATACTCAACTTTCCGCCTGTGCACAGGCGAAGAAAGTTTTGTCCTATGCGCGGACGAAGGAAGTTCGCCTGTGCACAGGTCGCCTGTGCACAGGCCACCTCCACACGTGCCGCCTGTGCACAGGCGCTTCGGCGTCGGCGGGAAATCCGCCTTGGGCCCTAGAAATGCGCCTTGTGAGGTAGAAAGTGTACGGCGCCTTCTGCGCCAGGTCATCGCCGCGGACGGACAAGTCAGCGCCGCGGACGGCCAGGTCAGCGCTGCGGACAGCCAGGTCATCGCCGCGGACGGACTGTGGATAGGCGAACGCCTTCGGCGGAAGAGTAAAACCGACATAACTTTCTCAATTCTTAGCGGTTTGACTTGATTCGGGTCTCGTTGGAAAGAACTCGACGAGCTGGTTCCAACGAGACCAAGATCTCTTGAAACGGATGAGGCATCACCGAGTTAGAAGCGGCGGAAGTTTCTGATATGGAGGGCCTTCGGTGCTAACATTTAGAGGGGCCTTCGGCGTTAACACTTAGAGGGGCGGCTGACGACGCGGACGGCTGACGACGCGGACGCCTGTGCACAGGCGGGTTGCAAGTAGGCGGCCTGTGCACAGGCAGGCCTTCGGCGGAAGGGTAAAATTGACATAGTGTTTTCAATTCTTAATGGTTTGCGGTGCTTAGGGTCTCGTTGGAAAGAGCTCGCGACGCTCGTTCCAACGAGCCCAAGAACGCCTGGGACGGATGGGAATTTAGGGAGTTAGGACTATCGGAAGATACGTAGACGTTCTCCTTCGGCCCTAGATGTTCGCCTTCGGGGTTACGCTTCCGGGAATTCCGCCTTCGGAGGTAGGGAGATCGACTTTTGTCCGATGCGCGGACGGACGCCTTCGACGGTTGCAGGCCTTCGGCGGAAGAGTAAAACAGTGATAACTTTCTCAATTCTTATCCGTTTGACTTGGTTAGGGGCTCGTTGGAAAGAGCACAACACGCTCGTTCCAACGAGCCCAAGAACGTTGCAAACGAAGCAGGGATCCGTGAGTTATGGGCGTCGGGGTGACTGTTAGAGATTGACAAGGTGTGGAAGTGCGTCTTTGGCGGTTGGACGCATTCGGCGGTGCGCGGAAGGAGATTTCCTCCGGCGAGGATCGGGTGGTCATGAATGTAGAATGTTCAGGTGTGGCAGTGGCGGCCTGCGAGTAAGCGGCTTGCGTGTAGGACGCGTGGAACCCACAGTCCTCGGATTTTGGAGAAGGAATTTTGGCCTAGGTTCAGAGATCTTGCGGGGCCCATATCTTTGCGATGGACGGTCGGATGGATCTGAAATTTTGTGGGGCCGTTGATCTCGGCCGGCCACGCCTGCCTGCAAATTTTCCGCCTCAGATCTTGGGTGGGAAGGCGCTGGCGGCTCTGTACAGTAGGCTTAGGATTCAGATTTAGGGTTAGGGTTAGATTTAGGTTGTAAGTTAGAGGGGAAGGCAGCCGCCGACTCCTCAGGTGTAGGTTCTGTTGCGGCTCGCACCATGGTAGTGCAGTGTAGTGTTAGGTAGGACTTAGAAGGTATAAAATAGTTCCAGGCGTTTTGCCTGGGGTTCTTTCCCATCAGAAGTGCAGATCAGGAACCCATTTCCTTTGCGTGTTTGTGTCCTTGAGTTCTGTCACCACGCACGAGGAGTTACAACTTAGCGTTCCGCATTTTGTAGCTGAAGGCCTTCGGCCGAATGTTCAGAGCTAGTACATTGGTTAGAGACTTGAGTAGTTCGGATCTGCACCTGCGGGTGACTGCCGATGCTCAGAGCCAGTGACTAGTTAGATACTTGAACAGTTTCGCCCCTACACCTTCGAGTGTTTCTTTCTGATTGTACTCCTTGGGATTTTTCCCCTGAATGCCAAAGTGAAGTTTTGCTACTTCGTGTAAGCCTTGGTTGTAAATTCAGGTTACGCTGCAGCAGGTGCCTTGAGGGTAACCCCTGTAGTATTTCTGGGAATGACAAGTGCCTGAGAATTCAAACTCTTCAATAGACTGTTGTTGTGTTACTGGAATGTTTCTCAGTGAGTCCTTCAGTGCGGACCTGTGTTCTCTGCGCGTTTTGTGAGTTGAGAGTGTTGTTCACCGCGTAGGAGTGACTTCGATCCGAAGTAGGTAGTCCAAACCGGGTTTCCTACGCTAGCAGCAAGCTAGTGGAAGCGTTGTAAAAGCCGGAGTTGGAAGTCACTGCCCGCAGCTTTGCCGAGTGTGCTCGTGAGAGACTTTCCCCCTGAAATCTTGAAGTAGAGGTCCTAACGGATCTCTGGGTTGTGTTTCTGTAGTTTCAGGTGTGTGTGTGTGTGTTACGCTGCACTGTGCGACCTCCGAGTGCGCTCCGAGTGGACACTTGCAGTATTTCTGGGAGTGACAGTTGCCTGAGAATTCAAACTCCTCAATAGTCTGTTAAAACGTGACACTTTGTACCCTGTGTGTTCCTCTGTCCCTGTGGGTTCGACCTTTCTACCACTATATTGCAGTTTTAGCCTTTAGTGGGTTATTACATAAGAAGCCGACAACTTCTTTTTGGCGCCGCTGCCGGGGACAGTTGCGTCAACACCGGGGTTTTTACGAGCAGCCATGCTCGGTGAATGTCGACTGGGGCTAGCGGGAGCAACCTAAGTGCTAGAGCTGTCCGCAAGTTCCGACGAGATTCAGAGAAGGCCGTGGAAGAGACACGGCGTCAAAACAAGAAAACACCAAAAAGAGTACCTAAGCCTAGTTCGGCCGACACCCTTGGGGAACCTACCCTCGGCGACTCGGAACCAAACTTGGTGCTTACAGTTCTACTAGATATTCCTTGCACGGACCCACCTAGTGAAGTAGAACCGACCGCCCGAGAACCGTCGACAGACACACCGATGGCGGACGGACAAGCCAATGTGCGGCTACCTCAGCCGATTACTAAACATTCCTACCCGAAGTACAAAGGGAGTGGGGATGACGACGATGCAGATTCATACATCAAGTTGTTCGAGTCGGTGTCTATTGCCAATCGCGAGATCGCAGACGACGACCGACTAAGGATCTTTCCAAGCCTTCTGCGGAAGAAAGCGAGGAGTTGGTACAATCACGAGAGCATCGATCCGACTGGGTTGACAACATGGGCCCAGCTGAAGGAGAAGTTCCTTCGCCGCTTCCGCGAGCTCGGCTACGACAGCCGGGTTTTGACAAAGTTACGTAATTTGCAGCGAGAGAAGAAGGAGAGTCTGCGTGACTACACTGAGAGATTTCTGGACCTCCTCGACAGAATACCGAAAACAGGACCAGGGTCCCCTTTCTCGGTACAACAAGCTGTGGATTGGTACGTGACCGGTTTAACTCGGGAGATGGAGACTTTTTGCCGACGCAGCAAGTGCGACACTATTGAGGATGTGATTGCATCGGCAGAAGCCTTCGAAACTTCCACTCTCAACCGAAGAGGGAGAGAGAGACGGGAGTCGAAGGAGCGAAAACCGAAGGGAGGGCGAAGACGACGTAGAGGTACAACTCCGTCATCGGAGGAATCGTCTTCGGACGAGAACCGTTCTTCATCCGAAGAAGAGGAAACCTCATCGTCGGAGGAGGAGAAGAAGAGGAAGAAGCATGGGTCAGCGAAGAAAAAGGGCATCCGACGAGTGACTACGGACAGAGCGCCGGGAGATATAGCTTCGAAGATGGAGACCCTTGTGAAGGACTTCGCCGATCTCAAGGTTCAAGTGGTAGGCGGGCATGATCGCCGAAAATCACCCGGGAGAGTGCGAGCGAACTTATGGTGTACTACATGCGGGGCGGTGGGACATGCAAACACCGAGTGCCTTACCACCCGTCCGTCATATCCAGTCAACGCAGTAGAGTGGGCGCAACCGTACTATGGAGAGCACCCTCAGTACTATGGAGAGGCTAGCGAAGAGACAGCCTACGCCGTCCAGTCGGTTCCTACCCCTCCTACAGTTTCAGCAATGCAAGTCCCACGATATATTCCGGTGGATCGGGCCACTACAGTACCCGTGAGGCGGAGAGCACCTCCAGGGACGTTTGACCCACCGCCACCGCGAGCTTGTTATAATTGCGGGGAAGTTGGGCACTTCTCACCGCAGTGTCCCCATCCAAAGAGGCGAAACGATTATGCTCCGACATGTAGTAATTGCAAGAAGATCGGGCATACTGCGCCAGAGTGTGATTAGCCACCAGTCCCTCGGCCAGCGGTACGATTTGTGAACACTCCTGCCAAGGAGGACGTGCAAGTTAACCAGGTCGAAGTAGGTTCAGACGGGGATGGCGAAGACGAAGAATGGCCGGCTGAAGAGGTTATGTGCGCACGGGTCGAAACTCGTAGTTCCAAGAAATCGAAGGAGCAAGAGCGTGACACTCGCAAGCACGAACGGAGAACCGACGACCGGACGGGAAAAGGAAAGGAGAAGACATCCAGCAAGTCCGACTTGCGACCTGCTCGGAAGTCTTCGGCTACGCGAGAGGCACCAGCAGTGCGCCCCCAGACAGCAGTCGAGGACGAGCCAGTGCGCCTACTGAAACGGGACTATGCTCCGGATATCCGCAACGAGGTAACCAACCTGTTGAAGGAAGCGATCCGCACGCAAAAGGACCCACCGCGGCCAGACTTGACATCCTCCCTTGGGGCGAAGTTGGCAGCCACCGTGGAACCTCGCAGAGCGTCGCCGACCCCGGCGACCCAACGCGCCCACTATGACTTGGTTGAAGATCTCGGGAGTCGAAAAGTGAACATCACGTTCAAGCAGCTCTTGGAGGACAATAAGACGTATCGGAGAATGTTGATGCTTTCGCTACGGCATCCGCGGAAGCCGCGCGCATCCACATCCTCTCAAGTATATCAAGTGGAGAGCGAAGACCAAGGGCCACCCGAGATCGATGTGGAAATCGCAGGGTGTTGTGTACGCAGAGTGCCAATCGACTCTGGATCAGGAGTCAACATAATGACGGAGGATACAGCGAGGGCCTTGGGGTTAAGTCAATACGAACCCTCGAAGCGTGTGTTGAGATTAGCGGATCAGACGCGGAGAATGCCTGCAGGTATGCTGCGCAATGTCAAGACAATCATCGGGGGTGCGGACTTTCGGTTGACGTATATCATCCTTCAACCGATGATGAAGCAGGGCTATGACGTTCTGCTCGGGCGACCATGGCTATATGGTGCACAAGTCAGATGTGATTGGCGAAGGCATCGCCTTAAGTTTCCCCATCCTTCGGAACCGACCAAAACCATTACGGTGCCCTGGAATAGGGTCAGGCACGAAGGAGAGACCCCATCGACAAGTGCAGGTTACACATCGGGCGAGGACAGTGAGTCGACCGCGCGATCGGATTCCAGTGGTACCGAATCCGATTACTTCGTGGGATTCGTTGCCTGCTGTTCGGTGGGAGAAGAAGAAGAGCCGGAAGCTATTCAGCCGGAAGACGAATAGCAATTAACTGTGGGACTGGGAAGGAGTGAGACGAGTCACACTGAGGGCATTGTCGACCCTAGTGACTGTCACGAAGTACAACTCAGTCCCGGCAAGTGCTTGAAGGTATCAAGCGCAGTGAGAGGAGACGAGCTAAGGAAAGTACAGGCATTCCTTAGCCATTATGTCGACGTCTTCGCCTGGAAGATTGAAGACATGAAGGGGATACCTGCACGGTATGGGGAACACCGTATCGATTTACTGGACGACTCAGTACCCATACGACAGCGCCAGTATCGCCTCAACCCAAAGTACTCCTTGCTAGTGAAAGAGGAGATAGATAAGTACTTGAGTGCTGGTATTATTTACCCTGTGCTCAGCAGTGAGTGGGTGTCGCCGATTGTTATCGTACCCAAGAAGTTGACGGGTAAGATACGAGTGTGTCAGGATTTCCGGAAGTTGAATGCAGCAACACGCAAGGATCATCACCCGTTACCATTCACGGATGCCATTCTAGATCATGTCGCAGGACATGAATGTTATAGCTTCCTGGATGGGTTCTCAGGTTACAATCAGGTGTCTATCCGTGAACAGGACAAGGATAAAACTACGTTCACAACCGACTGGGGAACTTACGCATACCACAAGATGCCCTTCGGTCTGTGCAACGCGCCTGCCACCTTTCAACGGATGATGACCAATATCTTTCAGGAACAACTGAGGAAGTTCCTGGAAATATTCATAGATGACTTCTGTGTCTTTGGGAAGCGGTCTGAACACCTAAGTCACTTGAAGCAGACCTTCGATAAATGTAGAGAGAGCAGTTTATCACTGCATCCCGAGAAGTGCTTTTTCTTCATGACTAGTGGGATCTTGTTGGGTCATCGGGTCTCGGCAGACGGCATTGCGGTGGACATCGAGAAGGTCAAGGTTATACTCGAGCTTGAGCCACCCACGAATCTAAGAGAGCTGCGAGCATTCCTGGGTCATGTGAGCTACTACCGAAGATTCATACACATGTATGCAATACTGGCGGCGGACCTGACCAAGTTGTTGAAGAAGGACGAGCCTTATGCTTGGGGTGCGAACCAGCAGTCAGCATTTGAGGCTCTGAAAGCAAAACTCACGACTGCTCCCGTACTAAGGAGTCCAGACTGGAATCGACCATTCCATGTTTACGTTGACACATCGGCATTCGCCATCGGTGTAGTACTGAGTCAAAAGGATGACAACAAAAAGGACTACCCGATCTACTTCGCGAGCCGACAGCTGTCTCTAGCAGAGCGGAAGTACACCACGACGGAGAGAAAAGCGTTGGGGATGGTGTACTCCTGTAAAAAGTTCCGTCACTACCTAATCTGCTACGAGTTTGTGTTCCATGTGGACCACTACGCATTGCAACACCTAGTCAAGAAAGCCGACCTATCCGGTCGGATCGCCAGGTGGGTGTTGTTACTACAAGAGTTCACCTACACAGTCCAGACCAGGAAAGGGGCGCACCACAAAAATGCGGACTACTTGTCCCGATTATGGACCCAGCCGACAGAGGAGGAATTGGTGGACGATTTTCCAGATGAAGAGTTATTTCAGTTGTCTGCAGGACATGAGTCCCGCTATGCCGACCTATATCGATATCTGCTAACTCTCCAGTGTCCCGAAGGCATGGATTTGGAACAGCGAACTGTCTTTATTCATAAGGCAGGCCCGTACCAACTCCAGCAGGGGGTTTTGTTCAAGAAGATGGCAGATGAGCGCTTATGCAGATGCCTGGAGGGATCAGAAGTACCAAGAATAGTGAGTGCGATGCATACAGAGGAGGCGGGTGGACACTATGCCACCAGGAACACGGTCACAAAGATCCTAAATGCGGGGTATTGGTGGCCGACCATGTTTAAGGATGTTCTCGATTACATCCGCAAGTGCGACAGTTGCCAGAGGACGGGGAGACCAACGCCTACAACACGATGGCCCCTGACTCCCATCATGCCTCTAGCACCTTTCGAAAAGTGGGGTATTGACTTTGTAGGGCCGATACAACCAGTGACTAGAAGTACACGAAGGCGCTACATTCTGGTAGCAACGGACTACGCCACCAAAATGGTAGAGGCCAGGGCCACCAGAAGGGATGATGCTGCCACAGTGGCAGCATTCTTGTTTGAGTCGATCATCACACGCTACGGATGTCCCTTAGAGCTAGTCAGCGACCGGGGCACGCATTTTCTGAATCAGATCATCGAAGATCTGACACGGTACTTCCACATCAGGCACCGGAAGACTACTCCATACAATCCCAAGGCAAATGGACTGACGGAGAAGTCCAATGGTCTGCTGTGTAAAATACTACTCAAGGTCACGGTGAATCACGCTCACGACTGGGATACGAAGCTAGCAGCCGCTCTATGGGCGTACCGCACAGCTGAGAAGATCACGACCAAACAGACACCATACTTTCTGGTGTATGGGCAACACCCGATCCTCCCGATCGAATTTGAAGTACCCACCCAACGAACGTTGGATTTGCAGAGGATGGGCGCAGAGGAGAGTCAGCTCTACAGGTTACAGGAGGTCACGCTGCTGGATGAGAGGAGAAGAGACGCCGAAGATCGCACCAGGAAAATCCAACTCCGTCGAAAGGAGAGATACGATAAAAAGATCAAACCGGTACTCCTGCAGGCGGGTGATTTGGCATTACTCTACGACAGCAGGCATGCCAGATTCCCAGGCAAACTGCACCTAAGGTGGATGGGACCTTACAGGGTTGTCGAAGTCTTCCCGAATGGATCCATCCAACTTGCGGACCTGGCCGGCGATTTGTTAGGCACCCGAGTGAACGGGTGGCGGTTGAAGAAATACCACATGTGAGTGTTCGCGTGGGCGCTCACAATTGAGGAGGGGGGCATGTGGTACCCCACTTTTGGCAATTTTGAGGAAATTAAAACATTTTTGGAAAACTGTACCCTGGCAGCATTGTAAATAGCCTTCGGTACATCAAAACAGAGTGAATCCGGAAGATCGCGGGGATTCTCGAGGGATCTTGTAGAATCTGGGATTTGGGGTGCCGCAGTAAGGACAGGCACCACCCTCCCTACGAGCTCTGCAGTTAGGATCTCTACGGCGCAAGGCGCAAAACCCGCCTTCGGAGGTTGCGTCCGCGGCTGTAGGGAAACCCTCCCTAATTAGGTCAACCCTCGGGCGCCTTGACCAAGTTAGGATCCCGTTGGAAAGAGCTCGACGCACTGATTCCAACGAGCCCAAGAACGCTTGGAACGGACGAGGACCTAGGGAGTTATCGCTACTGGAAGAAACGGAGGCGGTCGCCTACGGCGGAAGGAGTTCGCCACCGGCGCGAATTCCGCCTACGCGGAAGGGGGATTCAAGTTTTGTCCTATGCGCGGACGAAGGCGTTCGCCTGTGCACAGGCGAAGTAGGGTTAGGGAAGGCGCAAAGTCCGCCTACGCACAGGCGTTCGCCTGTGCACAGGCACTCGGCGTCGGCGGAAAATCCGCCTTGGGCCCTAGAAATGCGCCTTGTGAGGTAGAAAGTGTACGACGCCTTCCGCGCCAGCGCAGCGCCGCGTACGTCGGAAGAGCCGCCAGAGTAATCCAATCGGTACGGACCGTGCGGACGGCACGGGTGGATGCGCTCTTGGACGGACGGAGTTGCGGCGGCGGAAGCGCCGACGGAGAGACAAGGAACGGACAGACTGGACGGAGACGGCTGACCACGGTCAACGCCTTCCGCGCCAGCGCAGCGCCGCGGACGGAATTCGCCTGCGCACAGGCGAACGCCTGTGCACAGGAAGATGTTCAAGTTCCGCGCCGGCGGAGAATCCGCCGAGGCTCCTGCCTGCGCACAGGCAGGAGTTGAATTTTTGTCCGACATGCGGACACACGCGTCAAGGCAGAAGGAGATTGGCCGAGGGGCGGTACGAACAAGTGTACCGCGCAAGGCGGAAAACTCGCCTTCGGCGCTACGCCCCCATGTCCACAGGGTGACACGCTCGCGGAGTTCAAATCCGCCAATTCGAGCGTGAGAGTTTAATCGACGACGGCGGAGCGTGAAGCCGCGCGTGAGAGCGAAGACCGTTCCAGCGTACAGCCGGCGCGGCCATCAAGTGAGACGTTCTTCACGACCAAGAGCCGACCATGACCTTCGACCGGGCGGCGGAGAACGTCCCATTCTTGAATTCGCGATTCCAATCTCTTGTGCGCGCTGCGCGTATCCATCTGCTGGCTGCGGAACATTCTCGACGTCGTCGCACAGGAGATTTCTTGTTGATTGAGGGAGAAGTGAGTGCGCGTGATTTGGAATTGAGAGCGATTAGAGTTTGCCGAGAGAGAAAGAAACGCGGGCAGTGCGGAAGTAGGATGAGCGGGCGAGCGAACCCCAGGAACGCAATGACGAGACCGAGCAGATTGCGGATGGTGCCACTTCGCCTGCCGCAGAACGGGCTGCGCGCTTTCGAGGAGCGCTTAATAGCAAGAAAGCTCGATTTCTTGCTATGGGGATGGAATTACATCTGTGCGAATATGGTGCGCGAGTGGCTAGAGCCACAGGGACCACCCTCGCGCGGATTGCGTCCGCATGTTGATCGGTGGACAGTCCAAGATTGGGCGCAGGCGTTGGGAAGATGTGCTGGCATGCCAGGGCATCTCCTTTTCGACAGCGAGAGCATCAAGGTGACCAAGCAAGAAGAGGCGCAATTTGTGGAGCTGTTCAAGACCGGGAGGTCTACCAAGAATGGGTACAGGACCCGTGATTACAAGGATCGATTTCGCCGGACTCTGTCCGCGACGCTGATGCAATTACTGCAGCCGCACCGCGCCTGCTACATCACATTGTGGCAAGTCTCTTTTGTGGAGTGCGTCATCGAGGGAACTCCAATTCACTGGGCGAGCATCCTGCACAGGGTGATGCGACAGCACGCGTTTGAGGAGAAGGGGGGAACTCTAAACCATCTTTCTCCTTTCCTCATCAATTTTTATCGACAGCGGAATTGTTTGACAGCGGCAGAGCTTGAACATTTTCCGCCATTGTCCATCGACCATCCCGGGAAGTATGTGCGGGAGAACGAGGTCGATACTGATGCAGAGGAGTCACCGACTTCTACCCCGTCAAGACGGAGGGACGAAGGGAGACACACCCCTGCAGCGCGAGTGCCGCGGAAGCGGCGATGGAGGGAAGAGTCCGAAGAGGAGCAGCATCAAGAACCCTCTGCTCCCATTCGACCGCGGCCGCTGTGCGAGCCATACAGCCGGCCGAAGCAGAAGGCACGCAGACTGGTGTTACCAGCTGACAGTGCGGACACGGCGACGATTGCGACGGAGATAGGAAGTGCGTCGCCAGAGAGGCGAGAGGAAGCGCGGACGACCGCAGGAGCAACGGGCCACGCTGCAACCTCGTCGGGAGAGAGGCCGCCTACGGGCCAAGGGCCTCCGGAGTTACCACGTGCGATGCGGACAGATGTTCCGTTTGCGCACAGGCGAACCTCCGCGGACGGACGAGCCTCCGCGGACCGGCGAACACAAGTGGACGTGGATCTACGCTTACGCGTGGGAAGGAGCAGTCCGCCTGTGCACAGGCGCTCACCTGTGCACAGGTCGCCTGTGCACAGGACACCTCCGCACGTGCCGCCTGTGCACAGGCAAGAATCACCCCCGTTCCGACGCAGGAAGGGGAAGGAGCCGGCGGAAGAACCGCCTACGAGACACCGGCCCTCGGGGCCAGACCCTCCGGCGCACCACGCGCCGCAATTTGCGCCTTCGGCGCCAGGGCCTTCGAGCCGAGGGGATACGAGCAGAGAGCGTGCGGAGGCCGCACCATCGGCGGGAAGTCCGCCGATAGATGCGCCTTCGGCGGTAGGGCCTATAGGCCAAGGAACATCGGGCGTGCGGCCCCCGGCCATGTCGCCTTCGGCGATAGATGTCCGCGGCGCTACGCCTGCGGCGGACAAGGCGCCGGCAAATGCGCCTGCGCACGGGCCGGGCACGGCCCCCACGGACCGATCAAGGGAGCAGCAGACGGAGGAGCGGAGTGACTGTCCGCGGGATGAAATCTCGATGCGCGATGCGCAATCCAACCCCGCGCAGCCACCCTCCGCTCAATCGCCTTCGGCGACGGACGACGGCGACAGAGAGAATGCGGTAGGCAATCAACCAGCGAGCGACGGGGATGCCGCTCGGATACATTCGCCTTCCGCCTTAGACATTTTGGCGACGAGCAGCGAGGCTGCAGCCGTGCCTTCGCAGGCAGCACACGTCGAGGACGTGCAGCCCCACTCGGGGCAGTCGCCGACGCAATCAATGGCGACTGAAATTCTCCACTCGGATGATGACGACGGAGGCTCCACGGAAGAAATGTCAGGAGCAGAAGACACCGAGGAGGAGGAGGAGGAAATTGTTGGAGCGCCGGCGGCGGCGCTCTCTGAGCAGGTGATTCCGTTGCTGCGGTACTTGGATCGCAAGGTCGATAAATACGCCGACCCACTCTAGCCGGGATCTTACATCGAGTTAGTGCGCAGGCGGACTCGCACTAAAGTCCACACCAGCAAGCTATTAGCTAGAGTGGACCAGGAGTTGAGGGACTTGAAGGAGAAGCATGAGTGCTTGTGGGGTCAGTACAAGCTTAATCAGAAATTCTACAAGCACTCCGAGAAGATGAAGGATGAGAAACTGGGCGAGCTCACCAAGGAGCAGGTGAAGGTCAAGGAAGCACTCAACTCTGAGCAGGCCCAGAATCGGATTTTGTCAGAGGAGCTCGTGCGACAGACGCGGTTGTTGGAACAATGTCAGCTCGCACGGCAGGCGGATGAAGAGTTAATCCGCAGGTTGCAGTCAGAGTGTGGCGAATTGAGAGCGCAACGTGCTGAAGCCGAATCGCAATTAGTGATGATTGAAGAGGATCGCAGGAAGGAGGCGGATCGCACGAAGGTGGAGACGGCGAGGCGAGTCGCCCACTGTCTCAAGGGCTACGCCCACTGGGAAGTGAAGGCGCAGGAGAAACTCACACTGCGTGAGTTTGAATTGCGCGCAGCCGGGTTGTTGTCAGGCGACAGTAGGAGTCGGCGGAAGGTAGCGAAGAAGCTCGAGGCCTTTCTGTCGAAGGCACAGGATACCATGTCCGCCCTCGAGGGGGAGGTGTCCGCGGCGTTGCAGCGGTTGGGACTGCGCAGTCGAGCGGAAGAGTGGCAGGGTAGGGAGTTAGTGCGCGGCAGTCGGCCGCGCCGGAGACGTAGTACAGGTTCCGCGGAGTGTAGTGTAGCGTGGTTCCGTGCAGGCGTGTAGCGTAGTGCAGTGTAGTGCTAGGTAGGACTTAGAAGGTATAAAATAGTTCCAGGCGTTTTGCCTGGGGTTCTTTCCCATCAGAAGTGCAGATCAGGAACCCATTTCCTTTGCGTGTTTGTGTCCTTGAGTTCTTTCACCACGCACGAGGAGTTACAACTTAGCGTTCCGCATTTTGTAGCTGAAGGCCTTCGGCCGAATGTTCAGAGCTAGTACATTGGTTAGAGACTTGAGTAGTTCGGATCTGCACCTGCGGGTGACTGCCGATGCTCAGAGCCAGTGACTAGTTAGATACTTGAACAGTTTCGCCCCTACACCTTCGAGTGTTTCTTTCTGATTGTACTCCTTGGGATTTTTCCCCTGAATGCCAAAGTGAAGTTTTGCTACTTCGTGTAAGCCTTGGTTGTAAATTCAGGTTACGCTGCAGCAGGTGCCTTGAGGGTAACTCCTGTAGTATTTCTGGGAATGACAAGTGCCTGAGAATTCAAACTCTTCAATAGACTGTTGTTGTGTTACTGGAATGTTTCTCAGTGAGTCCTTCAGTGCGGACCTGTGTTCTCTGCGCGTTTTGTGAGTTGAGAGTGTTGTTCACCGCGTAGGAGTGACTTCGATCCGAAGTAGGCAGTCCAAACCGGGTTTCCTACACTAGCAGCAAGCTAGTGGAAGTGTTGTAAAAGCCGGAGTTGGGAGTCACTGCCCGCAGCTTTGCCGAGTGTGCTCGCGAGAGACTTTTTCCCCCTGAAATCTTGAGTAGAGGTCCTAACGGATCTCTGGGTTGTATTTCTGTAGTTTCAGGTGTGTGTGTGTGTGTGTGTTACGCTGCACTGTGCGACCTCCGAGTGCGCTCCGAGTGGACACTTGCAGTATTTCTGGGAGTGACAGTTGCCTGAGAATTCAAACTCCTCAATAGTCTGTTAAAACGTGACACTTTGTACCCTGTGTGTTCCTCTGTCCCTGTGGGTTCGACCTTTCTACCACTATATTGCAGTTTTAGCCTTTAGTGGGTTATTACAAGTGCGTCATCGAGGGAACTCCAATTCACTGGGCGAGCATCCTGCACAGGGTGATGCGACAGCACGCGTTTGAGGAGAAGGGGGGAACTCTAAACTATCTCTCTCCTTTCCTCATCAATTTTTATCGACAGCGGAATTGTTTGACAGCGGCGGAGCTTGAACATTTTCCGCCATTATCCATCGACCATCCCGGGAAGTATGTGCGGGAGAATGAGGTCGACACGGATGCGGAGGAGTCACCGACTTCTACCCCATCAAGGCGGAGGGACGAAGGGAGACACACTCCTGCAGCACGAGTGCCGCGGAAGCGGCGATGGAGGGAAGAGTCTGAAGAGGAGCAGCATCAAGAACCCTCGGCTCCCATTCGGCCGCGGCCGCTGTGCGAGCCATACAGCCGGCCGAAGCAGAAGGCACGCAGACTGGTGTTACCAGCCGACAGTGCGGACACGGCGACGATTGCGACGGAGAAAGGAAGTGCGTCGCCAGAGAAGCATGAGGAAGCGCGGACGACCGCAGGAGCAACGGGCCCCGCTGCAACCTCGTCGGGAGAGAGGCCGCCTACGGGCCAAGGGCCTCCGGAGTTACCACGTGCGATGCGGACAGATGTTCCGTTTGCGCACAGACGAGCCTCCGCGGACCGGCGAACACAAGTGGACGTGGATCTACGCTTACGCGTGGGAAGGAGCAGTCCGCCTGTGCACAGGCGCCCGCCTGTGCACAGGTCGCCTGTGCACAGGACACCTCCACACGTGCCGCCGGTGCACAGGCAAGAATCACCCCCGTTCCAACGTAGGAAGGGGAAGGAGCCGGCGGAAGAACCGCCTACGAGACACCGGCCCTCGGGGCCAGACCCTCCGGCGCACCACGCGCCGCAATTTGCGCCTTCGGCGCCAGGGCCTTCGAGCCGAGGAGATACGAGCAGGGAGCGTGCGGAGGCCGCACCATCGGCGGGAAGTCCGCCGATAGATGCGCCTTCGGCGGTAGGGCCTATAGGCCAAGGTACATCGGGCGAGCGGCCCCCGGCCATGTCGCCTTCGGCGATGGATGTCCGCGGCGCTACGCCTGCGGCGGACAAGGCGCCGGCAATCGCGCCTGCGCACGGGCCGGGCACAGCCCCCACGGACCGGTCAAGGGAGCAGCAACAGACGGAGGAGCGGAGTGACTGTCCGCGGGATGAAATTTCGATGCGCGATGCGCAATCAAACCCCGCGCAGCCACCCTCCGCTTGATCGCCTTCGGCGGCGGACGACGGCGGCAGAGAGGACGCGGTAGACAACCAACAAGCGAGAGACGGGGATGCCGCACGAGTACATTCGCCTTCCGCCTTAGACATTTTGGCGACGAGCAGCGAGGCTGCAGCCGTGCCTTCGCAGGCAGCACACGTCGACAACGTGCAGCCCCACTCGGGGCAGTCGCCGACGCAATCAATGGCGACTGAAATTCTCCACTCGGATGATGACGACGGGGGCTCCACGGAAGAAATGTCAGGAGCAGAAGACACCGAGGAGGAGGAGGAGGAAATTGTTGGAGCGCCGGCGGCGGCGCTCTCTGAGCAGGTGATTCCGTTGCTGAGGTACTTGGATCGCAAGGTCGATAAATACGCCGACCCACTCCAGCCGGGATCTTACATCGAATTAGTGCGCAGGCGGACTCGCACTAAAGTCCACACCAGCAAGCTATTAGCTAGAGTGGACCAGGAGTTGAGGGAATTGAAGGAGAAGCATGCATGCTTGTGGGGTCAGTACAAACTTAATCAGAAATTCTACAAGCACTCCGAGAAGATGAAGGATGAGAAACTAGACGAGCTCACCAAGGAGCAGGTGAAGGTCAAGGAAGCACTCATTTCTGAGCAGGCCCAGAATCGGATTTTGTCAGAGGAGCTCGTGCGACAGACGCGGTTGTTGGAACAATGTCAGCTCGCACGGCAGGCGGATGAAGAGTTAATCCGCAGGTTACAGTCAGAGTGTGGCGAATTGAGAGCACAACGTGCTGAAGCCGAATCGCAATTAGTGATAATTGAAGAGGATCGCAGGAAGGAGGCGGATCGCACGAAGGTGGAGACGGCGAGGCGTGTCGCCCACTGTCTCAAGGGCTACGCCCACTGGGAAGTGAAGGCGCAGGAGAAACTCACACTGCGTGAGTTTGAATTGCGCGCAGCCGGGTTGTTGTCAGGCGACAGTAGGAGTCGGCGGAAGGTAGCAAAGAAGCTCGATGCCTTTCTGTCGAAGGCACAGGATACCATGTCCGCCCTCGAAGGGGAAGTGACCGCGGCGTTGCAGCGTTTGGGACTGCGCAGTCGAGCGGAAGATTGGCAGGGTAGGGAGTTAGTGCGCGGCAGTCGGCCGCGCAGGAGACGTAGTACAGGTTCCGCGGAGTGTAGTGTAGCGTGGTTCCGTGCAGGCGTGTAGCGTAGTGTAGTGTAGTGTTAGGTAGGACTTAGAAGGTATAAAATAGTTCCAGGCGTTTTGCCTGGGGTTCTTTCCCAAACTCAGAAGTATAGATCAGGAACCCATTTCCTTTGCGTGTTTGTGTCCTTGAGTTCTGTCACCACGCAGGAGGAGTTACAACTTAGCGTTCCGCATTTTGTAGCTGAAGGCCTTCGGCCGAATGTTCAGAGCTAGTACATTGGTTAGAGACTTGAGTAGTTCGGATCTGCACCTGCGTGTGACTGCCGATGCTTAGAGCCAGTGACTAGTTAGATACTTGAACAGTTTCGCCCCTACACCTTCGAGTGTTTCTTTCTGATTGTACTCCTTGGGATTTTTCCCCTGAATGCCAAAGTGAAGTTTTGCTACTTCGTGTAAGCCTTGGTTGTAAATTCAGGTTACGCTGCAGCAGGTGCCTTGAGGGTAACCCCTGTAGTATTTCTGGGAATGACAAGTGCCTGAGAATTAAAACTCTTCAATAGACTGTTGTTGTGTTACTGGAATGTTTCACAGTGAGTCCTTCAGTGCGGACCTGTGTTCTCTGCGCGTTTGTAATAACCCACTAAAGGCTAAAACTGCAATATAGTGGTAGAAAGGTCGAACCCACAGGGACAGAGGAACACACAGGGTACAAAGTGTCACGTTTTAACAGACTATTGAGGAGTTTGAATTCTCAGGCGACTGTCACTCCCAGAAATACTGCAAGTGTCCACTCGGAGCGCACTCGGAGGTCGCACAGTGCAGCGTAACACACACACACACACACCTGAAACTACAGAAACACAACCCAGAGATCCGTTAGGACCTCTACTTCAAGATTTCAGGGGGAAAGTCTCTCACGAGCACACTCGGCAAAGCTGCGGGCAGTGACTTCCAACTCCGGCTTTTACAACG
Organism: Marchantia polymorpha subsp. ruderalis; assembly: GCA_037833965.1. Lineage (NCBI taxonomy): Eukaryota > Viridiplantae > Streptophyta > Marchantiopsida > Marchantiales > Marchantiaceae > Marchantia > Marchantia polymorpha. The sequence continues at coordinate 2,071,715 of AP031352.1, read as the reverse complement.
CTTCCACTAGCTTGCTGCTAGTGTAGGAAACCCGGTTTGGACTACCTACTTCGGATCGAAGTCACTCAGACGCGGTGAACAACACTCTCAACTCACAAAACGCGCAGAGAACACAGGTCCGCACTGAAGGACTCACTGAGAAACATTCCAGTAACACAACAACAGTCTATTGAAGAGTTTGAATTCTCAGGCACTTGTCATTCCCAGAAATACTACAGGGGTTACCCTCAAGGCACCTGCTGCAGCGTAACCTGAATTTACAACCAAGGCTTACACGAAGTAGCAAAACTTCACTTTGGCATTAAGGGGAAAAATCCCAAGGAGTACAATCAGAAAGAAACACTCGAGGGTGTAGGGGCGAAACTGTTCAAGTATCTAACTAGTCACTGGCTCTGAGCATCGGCAGTCACCCGCAGGTGCAGATCCGAACTACTCAAGTCTCTAACCAATGTACTAGCTCTGAACATTCGGCCGAAGGCCTTCAGCTACAAAATGCGGAACGCTAAGTTGTAACTCCTCGTGCGTGGTGACAGAACTCAAATACACAAACACGCAAAGGAAATGGGTTCCTGATCTGCACTTCTGATGGGAAAGAACCCCAGGCAAAACGCCTGGAACTATTTTATACCTTCTAAGTCCTACCTAGCACTACACTGCACTACGCTACACGCCTGCACGGAACCACGCTACACTACACTCCGCGGAACCTGTACTACGTCTCCTGCGCGGCCGACTGCCGCGCACTAACTCCCTACCCTGCCAATCTTCCGCTCGACTGCGCAGTCCCAACCTCTGCAACGCCGCGGACACCTCCCCTTCGAGGGCGGACATGGTATCCTGTGCCTTCGACAGAAAGGCATCGAGCTTCTTCGCTACCTTCCGCCGACTCCTACTGTCGCCTGACAACAACCCGGCTGCGCGCAATTCAAACTCACGCAGTGTGAGTTTCTCCTGCGCCTTCACTTCCCAGTGGGCGTAGCCCTTGAGACAGTGGGCGACTCGCCTCGCCGTCTCCACCTTCGTGCGATCCGCCTCCTTCCTGCGATCCTCTTCAATTATCACTAATTGCGATTCGGCTTCAGCACGTTGCGCTCTCAATTCGCCACACTCTGACTGTAACCTGCGGATTAACTCTTCATCCGCCTGCCGTGCGAGCTGACATTGTTCCAACAACCGCGTCTGTCGCACGAGCTCCTCTGACAAAATCCGATTCTGGGCCTGCTCAGAAATGAGTGCTTCCTTGACCTTCACCTGCTCCTTGGTGAGCTCGCCCAGTTTCTCATCCTTCATCTTCTCGGAGTGCTTGTAGAATTTCTGATTAAGCTTGTACTGACCCCACAAGCACGCATGCTTCTCCTTCAATTCCTTCAACTCCTGGTCCACTCTAGCTAATAGCTTGCTGGTGTGGACTTTAGTGCGAGTCCGCCTGCGCACTAACTCGATGTAAGATCCCGGCTGGAGTGGGTCGGCGTATTTATCGACCTTGCGATCCAAGTACCGCAGCAACGGAATCACCTGCTCAGAGAGCGCCGCCGCCGGCGCTCCAACAATTTCCTCCTCCTCCTCCTCGGTGTCTTCTGCTCCTAACATTTCTTCCGTGGAGCCTCCGTCGTCATCATCCGAGTGGAGAATTTCAGTCGCCATTGATTGCGTCGGCGACTGCCCCGAGTGGGGCTGCACGTCGTCGACGTGTGCTGCCTGCGAAGGCACGGCTGCAGCCTCGCTGCTCGTCGCCAAAATGTCTAAGGCGGAAGGCGAATGTACCCGTGCGGCATCCCCGTCTCTCGCTTGTTGATTGTCTACCGCATCCTCTCTGCCGCCGTCGTCCGCCGCCGAAGGCGATCGAGCGGAAGGTGGCTGCGCGGGGTTTGATTGCGCATCGCGCATCGAGATTTCATCCCGCGGACAGTCACTCCGCTCCTCCGTCTGCTGCTCCCTTGATCGGTCCGTGGGGGCTGTGTCCGGCCCGTGCGCAGGCGCATTTGCCGGCGCCTTGTCCGCCGCAGGCGTAGCGCCGCGGACATCTATCGCCGAAGGCGACATGGCCGGGGGCCGCACGCCCGATGTTCCTTGGCCTATAGGCCCTACCGCCGAAGGCGCATCTATCGGCGGACTTCCCGCCGATGGTGCGGCCTCCACACGCTCTCTGCTCGTATCTCCTCGGCTCGAAGGCCCTGGCGCCGAAGGCGCAAATTGCGGCGCGTGGTGCGCCGGAGGGTCTGGCCCCGAGGGCCGGTGTCTTGTAGGCGGTTCTTCCGCCGGCTCCTTCCCCTTCCTACGTTGGAACGGGGGTGATTCTTGCCTGTGCACAGGCGGCACGTGTGGAGGTGTCCTGTGCATAGGCGGACTGCTCCTTCCCACGCGTAAGCGTAGATCCACGTCCACTTGTGTTCGCCGGTCCGCGGAGGCTCGTCCGTCCGCGGAGGCTCGTCCGTGCGCAAACGGAACATCTGTCCGCATCGCACGTGGTAACTCCGGAGGCTCTTGGCCCGTAGGCGGCCTTTCTCCCGTCGAGGTTGCAGCGTGGCCCGTCGCTCCTGCGGTCGTCCGCGCTTCCTCATGCCTCTCTGGCGACGCACTTCCTATCTCCGTCGCAATTGTCGCCGTGTCCGCACTGTCAGCTGGTAACACCAGTCTGCGTGCCTTCTGCTTCGGCCGGCTGTATGGCTCGCACAGCGGCCGCGGTCGAATGGGAGCAGAGGGTTCTTGATGCTGCTCCTCTTCAGACTCTTCCCTCCATCGCCGCTTCCGCGGCACTCGTGCTGCAGGAGTGTGTCTCCCTTCGTCCCTCCGTCTTGATGGGGTAGAAGTCGGTGACTCCTCTGCATCAGTGTCGACCTCGTTCTCCCGCACATACTTCCCGGGATGGTCGATGGACAATGGCGGAAAATGTTCAAGCTCCGCCGCTGTCAAACAATTCCGCTGTCGATAAAAATTGATGAGGAAAGGAGAAAGATGGTTTAGAGTTCCCCCCTTCTCCTCAAACGCGTGCTGTCGCATCACCCTGTGCAGGATGCTCGCCCAGTGAATTGGAGTTCCCTCGATGACGCACTCCACAAAAGAGACCTGCCACAATGTGATGTAGCAGGCGCGGTGCGGCTGCAGTAATTGCATCAGCGCCGCGGACACAGTCCGGCGAAATCGATCCTTGTAATCACGGGTCCTGTACCCATTCTTGGTAGACCTCCCGGTCTTGAACAGCTCCACAAATTGCGCCTCTTCTTGCTTGGTCACCTTGATGCTCTCACTGTCGAAAAGGAGATGCCCTGGCATGCCAGCACATCTTCCCAACGCCTGTGCCCAATCTTGGACTGTCCACCGGTCAACATGCGGACGCAATCCGCGCGAGGGTGGTCCCTGTGGCTCTAGCCACTCGCGCACCATATTCGCACAGATGTAATTCCATCCCCATAGCAAGAAATCGAGCTTTCTTGCTATTAAGCGCTCCTCAAAAGCGCGCAGCCCGTTCTGCGGTAGGCGAAGTGGCACCATCCGCAATCTGCTCGGTCTCGTCATTGCGTTCCTGGGGTTCGCTCGCCCGCTCATTCTACTTCCGCACTGCCCGCGCTTCTTTCTCTCTCGGCAAACTCTAATCGCCCTCAATTCCAAATCACGCGCACTCACTTCTCCCTCAATCAACAAGAAATCTCCTGTGCGACGACGTCGAGAATGTTCCGCAGCCAGCAGATGGATGCGCGCAGCGCGCACAAGAGATTGGAATTGCGAATTCAAGAATGGGACGTTCTCCGCCGCCCGGTCGAAGGTCATGGTCGGCTCTTGGTCGTGAAGAACGTCTCACTTGATGGCCGCGCCGGCTGTACGCTGGAACGGTCTTCGCTCTCACGCGCGGCTTCACGCTCCGCCGTCGTCGATTAAACTCTCACGCTCGAATTGGCGGATTTGAACTCCGCGAGCGTGTCACCCTGCGGACATGGGGGCGTAACGCAGAAGGCGAGTTTTCCGCCTTGCGCGGTACACTTGTTCGTACCGCCCCTCGGCCAATCCCCCTCTGCCTTGACGCGTGTGTCCGCATGTCGGACAAAAGTTCAACTCCCGCCTGTGCGCAGGCAGGAGCCCCGGCGGATTCTCCGCCGGCACGGAACTTCATCCTCCTGTGCACAGGCGTTCGCCTGTGCGCAGGCGAATTCCGTGCGCTACGTCGCGCTGGCGCGGAAGGCGTTGACCGTGGTCAGCCGTCTCCGTCCAGTCTATCCGTTCCTTGTCTCTTCGTCGGCGCTTCCGCCGCCGCAACTCCGTCCGTCCAAGAGCGCATCCACCCTTCCCGTCCGCATGGTCCGTACCGATTTGATTACTCTGGCGGCTCTTCCGACGTACGCGGCGCCGCGCTGGCGCGGAAGGCGCCGTACACTTCTACCTCACAAGGCGCATTTCTAGGGCCCAAGGCGGATTTTCCGCCGACGCCGAAGCGCCTGTGCACAGGCGAGCGCCTGTGCGTAGGCGGACTTCGCGCCTCCCCTAACCCTACTTCGCCTGTGCACAGGCGAAAGCCTTCGTCCGCGCATAGGACAAAACTTGATTCCCCCTTCCGCGTAGGCGGAATTCGCGCCGGTGGCGAACTCTTTCCGCCGTAGGCGACCGCCTCCGTTTCTTCCAATAGCGATAACTCCCTAAGTCCTCATCCGTTCCAAGCGTTCTTGGGCTCGTTGGAATCAGTGCGTCGAGCTCTTTCCAACGGGACCCTAACTTGGTCAAGGCGCCCGAGGGTTGACCTAATTACGGGGGGTTTCCCTACAGCCGCGGACGCAACCTCCGAAGGCGGGTTCTGCGCCTTGCGCCGTAGAGATCCTAACTGCAGAGCTCGCAGGGAGGGTGGTGCCTGTCCTTACTGCTGCACCCCAAATCCCAGATTCTACAAGATCTCTCGAGAATCCCCGCGATCTTCCGGATTCACTCTGTTTTGATGTACCGAAGGCTATTTACAATGCTGCCAGGGTACAGTTTTCCAAAAATGTTTTAATTTCCTCAAAATTGCCAAAAGTGGGGTACCACAGCGTTTTGTGAGTTGAGAGTGTTGTTCACCGCGTAGGAGTGACTTCGATCCGAAGTAGGCAGTCCAAACCGGGTTTCCTACACTAGCAGCAAGCTAGTGGAAGTGTTGTAAAAGCCGGAGTTGGAAGTTACTGCCCGCAGCTTTGCCGAGTGTGCTCGCAAGAGACTTTCCCCCTGAAATCTTGAAGTAGAGGTCCTAACGGATCTCTGGGTTGTGTTTCTGTAGTTTCAGGTGTGTGTGTGTGTGTGTGTGTTACGCTGCACTGTGCGACCTCCGAGTGCGCTCCGAGTGGACACTTGCAGTATTTCTGGGAGTGACAGTTGCCTGAGAATTCAAACTCCTCAATAGTTTGTTAAAACGTGACACTTTGTACCCTGTGTGTTCCTCTGTCCCTGTGGGATCGACCTTTCTACCACTATATTGCAGTTTTAGCCTTTAGTGGGTTATTACAAGGACTCACTGAGAAACATTCCAGTAACACAATAAAAGTCTATTGAAGAGTTTGAATTCTTAGGCACTTGTCATTCCCAGAAATACTACAGGGGTTACCCTGAAGGCACCTACTGCAGCGTAACCTGAATTTACAACCAAGGCGTACACGAAGTAACAAAACTTCACTTTGGCATTCAGGGGAAAAATCCCGAAGGAGTACAATCAGGAACAAACACTCGAAGGTGTAGGGGCGAAACTATTCAAGTATCTAACTAGTCACTGGCTCTGAGCATCGGCAATCACCCGCAGGTGTAGATCCGAACTACTCAAGTCTCTAACCAATGTACTAGCTCTGAACATTCGGCCGAAGACCTTCAGCTACAAAATGCGGAACGCCAAGTTGTAGCTCCTCTTGCGTGGTGACAGAACTAAGGACACAAACACGCAGAGAAAATGAGTTCCTGATCTGCACTTCCGAAATTGGGAAAGAACCCCAGGCAAAATGCCTGGAACTATTTTATACCTTCTAAGTCCTAACTAGCACTACACTGTACTACGCTACACGCCTGCACGGAACCACGCTACACTACACTCCGCGGAACCTGTGCTACGCCTCCTGCGCGACGGACTGCCGCGCACTAACTCCCTACCCTGCCAGTCTTCCGCTCGACTGCGCAGTCCCAACCGCTGCAACGCTGCGGACACCTCCACTTCGAGGGTGGACATGGTATCCCGCGCCTTCGACAGAAAAGCGTCGAGCTTCTTTGCTACCTTCCGCCGACTCCTGCTGTCGCCTGTCAACAACCCGGCTGCGCGAAGTTCAAACTCACGTAGTGTGAGTTTCTCCTGCGCCGCCACTTCCCAGTGGGCGTAGCCGTTGAGACAGTGGGCAACACGCCTCGCCGTCTCCTCTTTCGTGCGATCTGCCTCTCGCCTGCGATCCTCTTCAATTACCACTAATTGCGATTCGGCCTCAGTGTGGTAACACACTTTTTGTTTTTTTGCAGAATTTAAACAATTTTAGAAAACAAGTACCAAAGCAGTGTCTGTAGTTAGAAAAGGGTACGTTAAATAGAGTGGATTGAGGAGATCGTCACGAGGTCACGAAGAATCGCGAAGTCGGATGTACCAGCGCCAAATGTCTTCGGCGCCTTCGGCAAAAGCTCCTTTTCTGAGGTGTCTCTACTCACGCGCTCCCAGCGTTTAAGGAAGCCACGCTTCCGGCGCAGACACCTCCGGAGGAGATTTTGCTAAAGACGTCAGAAGAATGGCCCGGACCTCTGAAGGCTTCCGACCATGAGTGCGCCTTCGGCGATGCGCCGCTAGCGCGGAAAGGGAAACCTTCATAACGATCGGAATACACGGTAGTTCCAATTGATTGAAGTTGCTTTGGAAAGAGCTCGGGACGCTCGTCCTAAAGGGCCCAAGAGCGTCGTAGATGGATCAGGGACGAAGAAGTTATGAGCGTCGGAAAACTCGTAGCCGGACATGCGCCGTTCGCGCTAGGGTTCACAGTCGGAAAGGACTCCCGTACGCCTTCGGCGATGCGCCTTCGGCGGAATCACGCGCTCATGGGAGGAAATCAACTCAGAGTCGGAAGCGCCTTTGGCGGCTGCGCAACGGAAGAAAAGCGCCGGCCGGATACACGCCTCCGACGTGGCGCCGATAGGCGGATGCGCTGGCGGGATATGCGCCGTCAGCAATGGACGAGGCAGAACGGACAAAACAAGCGGTACGAATACGCGCCGGCGTAATTCGCGCCGACTGGATGTGCGCCTCCTGTGAGCCTAAACTCCCCACCCTTCAGCGTTTGTAGTCCAGGTGGGGGTTCGAGCTCCCATAATCTAACTTCTCTGATCTCAACCATGTGGTCAAAGTGTATTCAAGACAATGAGATCATAAACACTTGCTCTCTCACAGACAATTATCCAGAACTGAAAATAATAACTTGCTGTCTGCTATCTCCACAAGAGCAGCAGACAAACTCTTTGTTACATAAAGATCTAACCCAACTCTGGGTGACTTCTCAATACCACAGCCGCTGTGGTCTATCCTAGCTCCGAGTTCCACTCCCAATTCCTACTCAGATTTCAGTATCGATTTCTCAGCTTTCACCTTCAGACCCCACCAGATTCCTCTCTTGGATTCAACTCTCCCTTTCCAGTTTCCCATTCAGATCCCGACTGTCAGAGTTCAGTCTTAGATTTCACTTCACTCTCAGCTCCCATTCTCAGATCTTCCACTATGATTTCAGCTCCCACTCACAGATTTTACACTTCAATCTCAGATCCCACTTCAACTTCACTCTCAGATACGACTCTCCACCCACGAGAGTCTGCTTTCTCCTACTTCGAACTCTCCACACTCCCCTCCTGATTCTCACCACTTCCCTGCGAAAAATCACTCACACCCACACTCTATTCCACGACCGATCCCACCTCCGTCTCCACATCCTGGTACACCACAAGCTCTCAGTTACCAGGCCGAACTCCCCACTTCGAAGTCCAAGGCCGAGACACCCACAGCCCGCCTGAAATGCAACACTCGCAATGATGGGTAGCTGCCTACACCCCTTGCGCGACTACATGCACCGTCGTCTTGCCTCCCCCACTTGACTTCACGCCGCCGCCGGTGCCACACCTGCACATTCTACATCCCTGACCACCCGATCTCCGCCGGAGGGAATCTTCTTCCGCGCACCGCCGAAGGCATCCACCCGCCGAAGACGCACGACCACACCTTTGCTTATCCATAACAGTCACTCCTGACACCCATAACTCACATATCCTAGCTCCGTTTCACAAGTTTGTAGGCTCGTTGGAACGAGCAGGTTGAGCTCTTTCCAACGAGACCCTAACTGGGTCAAACCGTTATGAATTGAGAAAGTTATGTCTGTTTTACCCTTCGCCGAAGGCACACCGCCGAAGGCCTGTTACCTGTTATCGCCGAAGGCGCCGGCACGATGTTCGCCGGTTCGATGTCTTCCGGTTTGATGTCTTCCGGTTCGATGTTGTCCTACCCTATCCGCCGCTTTCGACGCTCATAACTCAGTGACGCCTTATCCGTTTGAAGAGTTCTTGGTCTCGTTGGAACGAGCGTTGCGAGCTCTTTCCAACAAGACCCTAATCAAATCAAACCGTTAACAAATGAAAAAGATATGCCGAGTTTACTGTTTCGCCAATGGCCCTTGCACGATGTTCACCGGCTCGGAGTTCGCCGAAGGCCTGCTCGCAGTTGTCGCGAAGTCGTCCGAAGCCGGAGATGTTCGCAGCCGGAGACGTCCGGAGCCGAAGACGTTCGCAGCCGGACTTGCCTCAACCCTTCCCATCAGTAACTTCCGACACTCACAACTCAGTGATTCCTCATCCGTTTGAAGAGTTCTTGGTCTCGTTGGAACGAGCGTTGCGAGCTCTTTCCAAGGAAACACTAACTGAGTCAAGGCGTCACACATTGAAAACGTTATGAGGGTTTCACTGTTTCGCCGAAGGCCTTTCCCGAAGGAACTTCACCGAAGGCTCTTCGCCGGAGACCCTGCCCTGAAAGCCCCGTTCCGGACCTTTGCCTACTGGCTATTACACCAACTCCTAATCTTACCAAAACTTCCAGAAAACTCCGAGCATAATTTTGCAAGAGCTTAAATCTAAAACTTTAACTCTCACAAGGTTAAAAAGACATGTGAGCACAGTTTTGTGCTCACACCTCCAGCAAGGCGCCGACGGATAAGGAACACGCCAGCGGCGACACGCCTCCGGTGATGGTCGGGTTAGGAAAAGACAACATAGCCGACGTATACACTGCGGCGAACTCGAGTCCGGAAGACGGTGGCGGCGGGAGAATTCAACATTCACGCATGCGAATGCGCGAAGTGCGGAGACGTGAATTCGAGCATGCAAGGGCGAACCGTTAGGCCGTATAGCTGGCTGCGTAAATTGTAACCAGTAAGAACGTTGGACGATCTTGAATTCGGAGAAGAAAAGACTGCTCTCTAGTCTCATTCTCTCATTCTTGATTTTGCGATTTCTAGCTTCCAAGAATTCGCGCAAGGGCGGAGAGACCTGCAGTGAGAGGGGAGAGTGCGGAGACGAGTTGCACAAGGATCTTGACAGACCTTGGAGAGAATTTGCAAGTAGCGAACTTGAGTGCGAGAGAAGAGAGAGAGACAGCAGTCAGTGCTTGAGCGGCCGATGCGCAGTGGCGATTGTGAGAGAGCGAGTGGAGGGGAGAACGTCTGTGTGTGCAGGAAACGCAATGTCGAAGGTCCCCCAGCTGCGAGTGTCTCCACTGAGGGTGCCGCAGATCGGTCTACGCGCATTTCAAGTTGTGCTGATGGGGCTGAAGCTCGATTTCCTCCTGTGGGATGGAACTGGACATGTCCGGAGATGGTGCGCGAGTATCTGCAGGAGAGGCACAAGCCCTCACGCGGATTCCGTCCACATCCAGAGAGGTGGGACATTTGTGATTGGGCGCAGGTGTTGGGCAGGTGTGCCAGCGAGGAAGGGTATCTCCTCTTCGAGGCCGATAGCGTGAAGGTGTCCCAGGAGGAAGAAATCTCCTACAATGAGCTCTTCAAAGTTGCCAGACATCCCAAGAACGGTTTCCGGACACGGAATTACAAAGATCGATTGCGGAGGAATGTCGCGACTGCATTGTTGCAGATATTGCAGCCGACCAAGACCGCTTACATGCATGGTTGGTAGGTAGGATTTGTGGAGCTAGTGTTGTCAGGAGCTCCAGTGCATTGGGCACGGCTCCTGTGGAAGGTGACGCGCCAACATGCGCAAGAAGAGAGAGGAGGAACCCTCAATCATCTTTCGCGTTACCTGATTGTGTTTTATCGGGCGATGGGATGTTTGACAAATTCAGAGCGGACACGGTTTCCGCTGCTAACACGGAGCTATCCAGGTAGATACTCGCGGGAGGCCGAAGTAGACACGGATCCGGACGAGGCACCTACCAGTCCGCCTCCGGCTCCGCCCCCAGCAAGAGCAGCAGAAGAACGTCGAAGCGAGCGCATTCCGCGAAAGCGGAAGTGGGATGAGAGACCTGAGGACAGGCAGCCGGAAGCGCCAGCTGCGCCGACTCGTAGTCGGCCAACCAACGAGCCTCACAGTCGACCAAAACAGAGGTCACGCAAAATGCCAACTAGTACTGAGGAGACCGGGCGTACTCCGGTCCGGCGGAGTAACCTGCCCACGCAGGAGGATATAATCGCGCAGATTCTGGGGAAGTCGGCAAATACCTCTGCGCAGAAGGCACGGATGTCTTCGGAAGAAGACGGACGGACTGACAGTCGGCCGACTACGAGTCGGGCGACTGAAGGTCGACAAACGGAAGGAAGGCCGACGGAGCGGTGCGTTGAACCGGACAGCACGCCGGAAGCAGAAGAGAGTTTGGCTGACGAGCCAACAACCCTCAGAGGATCGTCTTCGGCGGAAGGCACTTCTGGGAAAACGCCGCCAGCAAGCAGGCCAAGTGGAGTGAAGACGCGCAGGGTGTATCCGACTGCCAGTCGGACAGCTGCTAGTCGGCCGACTGCGAGTCGGACAACAGAGAGTCCGCCAGATTCGCCGACTGCGAGACGGACAGGGCCGGCGACCAGTGTGCGGACGCCTTCGGCGGACGCACCTCCAGCAAAGACACCTTCCGCGCAGATCGCGCCGGAAGGGCAGGCAGCGGAAGCGGGCGGTGCAAAGGTGACAAAAGTCACTGCGGCGTCGACCCCTTCGGAAACCGAAGATCGAGCCGGAACAGGGGCTCAAGCAGTGGGATCCCCCACTGCCTTGGATATTTTAGCAGGGAGTGGAGCGGCAGTCGCGGCGGAAGCTGCTGCGCGCCACAGCTCCAGGGAGTCGCCAAGGAATTCGGTGGCGACTGAAATCCTCGAAACGGAGGATGAGACGAGCTCGGAAGAGCAGGAAGCGGACTCTGTGCAGAAAACGCCAACAGGGGTGTTGTGCGAGCAGATAGTCCCACTCCTGCGATATCTGGATCGCAAGACATCCAAGTACTCGGGTACCAGAAAACCGTAGTCTTATGTGGAAACTGTCAAGCGCAGGACGAGGAGCAAGGTGGCCACTTGGGCCTCTAGGTGCCAAGTATTGCAGGATAGGAACACTACCCTCCGACAACACCTGGCGGTCACACAGAAGCTATACCAAACCTTGCAGCAGCAGAGGGAGGATGCGGCGACGAAAAACCAGGCGGATGCCGAGCTAATACGGGCAAAGATCGAGTCGGAATTGCAGGAAGAGCGGAGACAAAACCGCATCTTAGCAGAAGAGCTTGCGCGCCAGAAGCGCGCCTTAGAAGAAAGTCAAAGTACACGCAAGGAGGATGAGGAGTTGTTGCGCAACTTGCAATCCGAGTGCGCGGATTTGAGGGCGCAGATGCAGAAATGCAGCTAGCAGAGGTGGAAGGCAGCTGCAGGGCGCGAGAAGAGTTGGCGACGCGGGTGACTCACTGTCTAAAAGGATACGCCCATTGGGAGGTGGCAGCTCAAGAGAAGATCACACTCAGGGAGTTCGAGCTTCGGGCGGCGGCATTGACGGAGGGTGAAAGTCGGAGTCGGCGGCGAGTAGCGAGGAAATTAGAATCCTTCTTGTCGGGTGCGCGCGACACTATGGCGCACTTGGAGTCAGAAGTGACTGCAGCCCTCCGACGTCTGGGGCTGCGCAGCCGGTCGGAAGATTGGCAAGGTAGAGATAGAGAGCGAGGCAGTCCGGCGCGCAGGAGGCGCAGCACCGGATCTGCAGAGTGCAGTAGCATAGTTTGGTTTCGTGCAAGTGTTGCGAGTAGTAGATAGGATAGCGTAGTGTTAGTTAGGACCTTTGAGGGTATAAAGTAGATCAAGGCGTTTTGCCTTGGGACTCTTCCAGTTTCGGAAGTACAGATCACGAACTCACTTTCTTGGCGTGTTTGTGCATTTTGGTCCTGGCACCACGTAGAGAAGCTGCAGCATAGCGAAGTTACCGTATGTTGTAGTTGAAGGCCTTCGGCTGAATGTTCAGAGCTAGTACCCGGTTAGAGACTTGAGTAGTGCGGATCTGCACCTGCGGGTGACTTCTGATGCTCAGAGCCGGTTGCGAGTTAGAGACTTGAACAGTTCCCCCTTACTCCTTCGAGTGACATATCCTGATTGTACTCCTACGGGAAGTTTCCCCTGAATGCCAAAGTGAAGTTTTATTACTTCGTGTAAGCCTTGGTTTGCAATTCAGGTTGTGTGTGTGTTACTGGATTGTGTCTCAGTTAAGTTCTCAGTCGGGCCTGTACCCCCTGCGTTTGGTGTGAGTCGAGGGTGACGTCCACGGCGTATGAAGGGGCTTCGTTCCGAAGTGGGAAGTCCAGTCCGGGTTCCCTACGCTAGTTCCTGGCGGAAGGGCAGTAAAAGCCGGAGTGGGAGTCACTACCTGCAGAACCTCTGAGTGAACTTTTGAGACACTTTCCCCCTGAAATCCGAAGCGGAGGTCCTGACCGACCTCCGAGTTGTGCTTTTGCCAGTTTCAGGTGTGTGTATGTGTGTGTTGAGTGACTACGCTGTACTGTGCATCCTCCGAGCATCCTCCGAGTCGAGCATCCTCCTCCGAGTCGAGCCTCCGAGTCGAGCACTGCAGTATTTCTGGGAGTGACAGTCGCCTGAGAATTCAAACTCTACAAAAGTCTGTTAAACGTGACACTTTTTACTCTGTGTGTTGCCTCTGTTTCTGTGGGTTCGATCTTTTTACCACCATACTGCAGTTTTAGCCTTTGGTGGGTTATTACACTCAGCACGCTGCGCTCTCAATTCGCCACACTCTGACTGTAGCCTGCGGATTAAATCCTCATCCGCCTGCCGTGCGAGCTGACACTGCTCTAACAACCGCGTCTGTCGCACAAGCTCCTCTGACAAAATCCGATTCTGGGTCTGCTCAGAAATCAGTGCTTCCGTGACCTTCACCTGCTCCTTGGTGAGCTCTTCCAGTTTCCCATCCCTCACCTTTTCGGAGTACTTGTAGAATTTCTGATGGAGGTTATACTGACCCCACAAGCATTCATGCTTCTCCTTCAATTCCCTCAACTCCTAGTCCACCCTAGCTAGTAGCTTGCTGGTGTGGACTTTAGTGCGAGTCCGCCTACGCACTAATTCGATGTAAGATCCCGGCTGAAGTGGATCGGCGTATTTATCGATTTTGCGATCCAAGTACCTCAGCAACGGAATCACCTGCTCAGAGAGCGCCGCCGCCGGCGCTCCAACAATTTCCTCCTCCTCCTCCTCGGTATTCCCGGCTCCCGACATTTCTTCGGTGGAGCCTCCGTCGTCATCATCCGAGTGGAGAATTTCAGTCGCCATTGATTGCGTCGGCGACTGACCCGAGTGGGGCTGCACGTCGTCGACGTGTGCTGCCTGCGAAGGCACCGCTGCAGCCTCGCTGCTCTTTGCCAAAATGTCTAAGGCGGTGGGCGAATGTGCCCGTGCTACATCCCCGTCGTCCGCTTGTCGGTCTTCTACCGTATCCTCTCTGCCGCCGACGTCCGCCGCCGAAGGCGGTCGAGCGGAGGGTGTCTGCGCGGGGTTCGCTTGCGCATCGCGCACCGAAATCTCGTCCCGCGGACAGTCAATCCGCTCCACTGTCAGTTGCTTCTCCCTCGATCGGTCCGCGGGGGCTGTGCTTGGCCTGTGCGCAGGCGCAAATGCCGGCGCCTTGTCCGCCGCAGGCGCAGCGCCGCGGACGTCCATCGCCAAAGGCGACATGGCCGGGGGCCGCTCGCCCGATGTCCCTTGGCTCTGGGGCCCTACCGCCGAAGGCGCATCTACCGGCGGATTACCCGCCGATGATGCGGCCTCCGCACGCTCCCTGCTCGCATCTCCTCGGCTCGAAGGCCCTGGCGCCGAAGGCGCCAATCGCGGCGCGTTGTGCGCCGGAGGGTCTGGCCCCGAAGGCCGATGTCTCGTAGGCGGATCTTCCGCCGGCTCCTTCCCCTTCCTACGTTGGAACGGGGGTGATTCCTGCCTGTGCAAAGGCGGCACGTGTGGAGGTGACCTGTGCACAGGCGGACTGCTTCTTCCTACGCGTAGGCGTAGATCCACGTCCGCTTGTGGTCGCATGTCCGCGGAGGCTCGTCTGTCCGCGGAGGCTCGTACATCCGCGGAGTCTCGTCTGTCCGCGGAGTCTCGTCTGTGCGCAGACGGAACACCTGTCCGCAACGCACGTGGTAACTCCGGAGGCCCTCGGCTCGTAGGCGGCCTCTCGTCCGTCGAGGGTGCAGTGCGGTCCGTTGCTCCAGCGGACGTCCGCGCTCCCTCGTTCCTCTCTGGCGACGCACTTCCGTTCTCCGTCGCAATCGTCGCCGTGTCCGCGCTGTTGGCTGGTAACACCAGCATGCGCGCCTTCTGCTTCGGCCGGCTGTATGACTCGTACAACGGCCGCGGTCGAATGGGAGCAGAGGGTTCTTGATGCTGCTCTTCTTCGGACTCCTCTCTCCATCGCCGCTTCCGCGGCGCCCGTGCTGGAGGAGTATTCCTCCCTTCGTCCCTCCTCCTTGACGGAGTAGAAGTCGGGGACTCCTCTGCATCAGTGTCGACCTCATTCTCCCGCACATACCTCCCGGGATGGTCGACGGACAACGGCGGAAAACGCGCAAGCTCCGCCGTTGTCAAACAATTCCGCTGTCGATAAAAATTGATGAGTAAAGGAGAGAGATGGTTTAGAGTTCCCCCCTTCTCCTCAAAAGCGTGCTGTCGCATCACCCTGTGCAGGATGCTCGCCTAGTGAATTGGAGTCCCTTCGATGATGCACTCCACAAAAGAGACCTGCCACAATGTGATGTAGCAGGCGCTGTGTGGCTGTAGTAATTGCAGCAGCGCCGCGGACAAAGTCCGGCGGAATCGATCCTTGTAATCGCGGGTCCTGTACCCATTCTTGGTAGACCTCCCGTTCTTGAACAGCTCCACAAATTGCGCCTCTTCCTGCTTGGTCACCTTGACGCTCTCACTGTCAAAGAGGAGGTGCCCTGGCATGCCGGCACATCTCCCCAATGCCTGCGCCCAATCTTGGACTGTCCACCGATCAACATGCGGACGCAATCCGCGCGAAGGTGGTCCCTGTGGCTCTAGCCACTCGCGCACCATATCCGCATGGATGTAGTTCCATCCCCATAGCAAGAAATCGAGCTTTCTTGCTATCAGGCGCTCCTCGAAAGCGCGCAGCCCGTTCTGTGGTAGACGGAGCGGCAGCATCCGCAATCGGCCCGATCTCGTCATTACGTTCTTGGAGTTCGCCCGCTTGCTCATTCTACTTCCGCTCCTCTCGAGCTCCTTCCTTACTCGGCAAACTCTAATCGCCCTCAATTCCAAATCACGCGCACTCACTTCTCCCTCAATCACCAAGAAATCCTCTGCGCGGCGATGTCGAGAATGCTTAGCAGCCAGCAGATGGACGCGCGTAGCTCGAACTAGAGAATGGAATCGCGAATTCAAGAATGGGACGCTCTCCGCCGCCCGGTCGAAGGTCATGGTCGGCTCTTGCTCGTGGAGGACGACTCAATTGATGGCCGCGCCGGCTCTACGCTAAAACGGTCTCCGCTCTCACGCGCGGCTTCACGCTCCGCCGTTGCCGATTAAACTCTCACGCTCGAATTGGCGAATTTGAACTCCGCGAGCGTACTACGCCGCGGACATGGGTGCGCAGCGCCGAAGGCGGATTTTCCGCCTTGCGCGGTACACTCGTTCGTACCGCTCCTCAGCCAATCCTCTTCTGCCTCGGCGCGTGTGTCCGCATGTCGGACAAAAGTTCAACTCCCGCCTGCGCGCAGGCGGACTCCTCGGCGGATTCTCTGCCGGCGCGGAACTTCACCCTCCTGTGCACAGGCGCTCGCCTGTGCGCAGGCGAATTCCGTCCGCGTCGATGCGCTGGCGCGGAAGTCGTTGACCGCGGTCAACCGACTCCGTCCAGACTGTCCGTTCCTTGTCTCTCCGTCGGCGCTCTCGCCGCCGCAACTCCGTCCGTCCAAGAGCGCATCCATCCGTCCCGTCCGTACAGTCCGCATGGTCCGTACGGGTTTTACTATTCTGGCGGCTCCTTGCTCGTCCGCGGCGCTGCGCTGGCGCAGAAGGCGCCGTACAATTTCTACCTCACAAGGCGCATTTCTAGGGCCCAAGGCGGATTTCCCGCCGACGCCGAAGCGCCTGTGCACAGGCGCACGCCTGTGCGTAGGCGAACTTCGCGCCTACCTCAAACCCTATTTCGCCTGTGCGCAGGCGAACTTACTTCGTCCGCGCATAGGACAAAACTTCTCCGCCTGTGCACAGGCGAAGAGCTGAGTATCTTACAACCTTCATAACTCCCGGAGTCCTTATCCGTTGTAGGCGTTCTCAGGCTCGTTGGAATCAATGCGTCGAGCTCTTTCCAACGAAGCCCTAACTAAGTCAAGGCGTCCGGGGGTTGACCTAAATATGAAGGATTTCCCTACCGCCGCGGACGCAGCTCCGAAGGCGGGTTTTTGTGCCTTGCGCCGTAGGGATCCTAACTGCAGAGCCCGCAGGGAGGGTGGTGCCCGCCCTTACCGCTGCACCCAACGCCTAGATTCTACGAGGTTCCTCGAGAATCTCTGCAATCTTCCGAATTCACTCTGTTTTGATGCACCGAAGGCTATTTACACTGCTGCCGGGGTACAGTTTTCCAAAAATGTTTTAATTTCCTCAAAATTACCAAAAGTGGGGTACCACAGTCTCACATAGGTGTTATATTATGGTGATAACAGTTGATTCAAAGCTCACTTGAAAATCTGCCAAACTATATACTTGATTCTATAAGTTTTATATCCATTTTTCCCCTTCTTTCTTATATCGCTGATGAACTTTAGTTCATCAAAATCATAACCGATTAGTCATTCCTATCGCTTTCAACCCAGACCATTTCAATCTTTGTCGAGATTTTGTGGCCTAGAGCTTTGGTCGAAAACCACGCATTAAAGGTATCCAGATACTTCCGTTTCCTTATTGATTTCAGTGCTTTTCGTGCTTTTGATAGTTTGGGCTACACTTGATCTTTCCTCCATGAAAGGAAGTCTCGCCCAATTTTCTAGAGCCTTGATATTATCTCTAGAATCTAATCCACCACCGAAATAAGAGGGCGAATCGTCCCTATCAGCCAGCACCTGGTACAAAACCCGTCTCTTTATAGGCCTAGGAGAAGCCTCTCAACTATGACATTCATTCTAAGATATATGGGCACATAAGGCTAGACGCGAAGCCATGAGAACAACAAGTCGAAAGAAAAGAATGTAAAAACTACTTTCTCTACGTGAACAAATTTTGTTGGTTCGTGCTTGCTTTGTGCTTTATTGACAGAATCATGGCTTTTTATCACTGTTCTTTGCTAACGACATGTTTAAGCAAAAATTGTACATTAACACACATTACTGGTATCCTGGTCTTCTATCACAATGTTGACATCTTCGATAGTACCATTTATAACATGTCAATGAATGATATAATTTGTCTATAAAGCCAATAATCATCAGATCTTACTCCTTTGAGATCTGGTGATTATTCAATAAATCTCCTGTACGCAATCCTCCCGTCCAATACGACATATATTTGTCAGATACTTGCTTGTCGTACAGCATGTGTAGGCCTCCTCGTCTGCTTTGGAAGTCGCGAAAACCTCGGTTCACATTCTTTGCTGGATTGTTCTGTAGTGTATCTTCTGGCGATAACATGCACAAAAAACAGCTTCAATGTATCTGACATTTGACACCTTACAAGATTCTGCAATCAAGGCAAGGCATACACAAAAATCATCAGTGAGAGGGCAAGTCCGGGCTATACGCTATATGTTATATGCTTATCCAGAAACTATATGATGTTTTAAGTTAATGGAAGAAGCATCAAGTCACAAACTACAGTGGCAGCGTCTGAAGGTTTCTTCTTGTGTTTGGGCTGCTGCACCGACTCTCGCTGTCCTCAATTTTCTTTTAGTGTTATGAGTGTTCAAAACGAGGCCATGATCGCAGGATGTGAAGCACAAGGGATCAATCTCACCAAGAAATGGTGAGGCACTATCTCAAACATTTCTGTTAAAATTGTCGCCATTTCTCTATCTCTGTCACTTTCTGGACTCTCGTTATCTGACTCAAGTGTTTGCCCAAGTGCGAGCAGGTCGATGACAATTTGGGACCAACCGTGGCTGATCTTTCGTCTAATGATACTCCCGACGTCTCCCAGCTGTAATTTCTTCTACCTTTCCAAAATGGGAGTCGATTTAAAGGACATGGAAGGTGACAAAAAGGGACATGTAGGGTTAAAAGTCCGAAGCTAAATAAAGAATCGACTTTCCTAAATGGTGAAATACAGTAAGATTAATTTCAGGAACATGCATGAACATGTAAATCTCCTAAGCCTTGATGCCTTTGTGTGCCACGGACAACCGTGTGCCTTCTGAAGGAACTTGTAACATGACAATTAAAGTCGGTAAGAAAGTCACCTGGAAAAATTTTTGTTCGTCATGTGGAAAGACATTCATGTTTGCAACCACACTCTACATCTCTGGTTTAAGTTTGTCTTCTTACCTGCAAGAATGAAGATTGCAGTCGAGCTGTAGATAGTGACTTGAAGTCCAAATCTATCTATCGGGCATGCTGTGCTTATGAACTTGGGCTCAAAAGTATGAATAATACATTGGATTTTCTGTACAACCAGCTATAACTACCGTTTTGGTTCGCTCGATGAAGCATAGTAATGTTGCCTAGAGACAATAACGAACTACGTTAATGCTGTAGAACACAGTTCATGGAAGTCCCTCGGGAGCCCACCGACACTCGAATGATATCCAGAAGCTCTTTATTGGTTTCTGAGAATTACACGATAGGTACTCTTAAAGCAGATACAAGAATATTCTGGTAACTTATCTGAGTCAGATATACAGCTAGAATGCACAGATACGCTCATTCGCGTCCTACCGATATAAATCCACTGTCAGTTGGGTATCCAGTTACTTGAAGTCGTCAACCACAAGTTGAAGTATGTCTTGAGCCTCACGATAGTCCAAGATTTGCTTCTCAGATATTGAATATCCTCGAGATTTTGACATTTTCAAACAGAGGCTATGATATTCGACGCATATGTTCTGTCTGTCGTAGGTGCCCACAGCATGACGCCTCCATAGTTGCCGATCATTTTGATTTGCTCGAGCACGCCGCCACCCTCTATCAGAGTGCTGCTATCAATATATCCTCCTCCCGCAGCAGCTGCGCTAGCAGGCAATCCCAAGAAAACTTGTGGTGTACCGGGGATGTTGTTAGTCCACTGAGTCCAGGAACTGACCATACCACTTACACCTGCTCGGAAATCACAGTCGGGGTTGTTGTAAAATTGCACGAACACGAAGTCCGCCAAGCTTGCATCCAGAAACGTGCCCGTTGCCGGACCCAGAGACGCGTCAGGATATGGGCACTGAGGTGCTGCAGACATGTACAACTGCTTGTAGTTGTTGTTCTGAGCTATCTCTTTCAAACGTCCTCCCAAGTCTGGATAGTAGGACGGTCCGCCACTTTCAATGTCCAGATCAATGCCGTCTAATTGTGCTGCTCCCAAGGGGCTGTTGTCGTTGCTGCCTCCCAGGTAGTTATCCCAGATGTATTGCGCCAGCTGCCTGGCTTCGTCAGCCGAGTCGAACCCGTATCCTCCAGCTCCTCCACCTAATGAAAGGAGCACTTTGATTCCTAAGCTCTGGCATGCGGCGATATCTGAAGCATATGTTGCACAAGTTCCAGAGGCAGGATCGCAGTGACCAGCCAGGTTCAGGACAGGGGTTTGGCCTCTGCCGAATGCTGATAGGAAAGCTATCATGACAATGCCGTAGTTGTTGGAGTTACATAGATCGGCCAGGCTACCTTCTGAACCAGCGTCGTCATTCCCACTTTGGCCCCAGTAAGTTGCAATCTGACCTGCAGACGAAACGTTCACAGCAGAAAGCACGACGAGAATGGTTAAGACAGAGCCTAGCACTTTCCTCTCAAGAGAGCGGTTCCCCATGATTTCTTTGTAGCAGATCGTAAGACTGACCCTGCAGCCGAGAACCTTCCACCAAATGCCAACTTTCTATCCGAGAGTCGAGTCTGCTATTTTCATGTACTTTTCCTATGCAAATACCTCTCCAGCTCCGGCAGGCGTCTAGATTTTTTTTGGGTTTATGAGCTCCGTGTGATTCAGAATTGGGAATCGGACTCGAAAAGTCCCTACCCGTCTTCTTCACAGATGTCGAAAAAGCTGATTAAGATGAAATGATCCTGACATCTAATGACGGACTTGAAGCTTGTGGGTGTCAGAATGGAATGCAGTATTTAAACTCTTCCCTTGTGAACATTGGGGAAGTATAATTCTGACGTGTCACGAGAATCTAATACACAGTAGGAACGAATTGTACATATGTATCACACGGAACAGAGAAAACGGCTCAAACAGGAATGAATGGTCAAACCACTCGTTCTTATATATTATCTAGTTGGGGTCGTCCTTGTGACTTACAATGGCTTGAGCCATGGAATGTGCACTTTTCTGCAGGATTCGACTGTACATTTCAGGCTTTTGACAATGACATTACACATTGAGCATTAGACAATGACTAGAATTGGTGGGAACCAGAAATCTGGAGCCCTAAGGATCCCATAAGAAAGAAAAGCTGAAAACCGATTGATGCCAGGAAGATATCCTTGGGTTGAACAAGATATGTTTGAGCAGCCCCTGTGACTGCCAAGTCACCTTCTTCTTATGTGATTGGCATACGTCTTACTTGAGTGAATCCTTAAGGCTAATATACAATGCTTGTGAAAAGCCTTGCCCCCAGATCTAGAATTGCCTGCAACTGTACCGATGCAAGCCTTTGTCTATCCGAGAATCTAATATACAGGGAACTTTGATCAGCATGAGAGATTCAAGTATTTTCATCTATTGCATTCCTAGGTACTGCATAAAAATTGAATGTATAATCTGATTTAGGTATTATCGTATCATTAAGATTCCTCAACTCTAACTCTCTAACTTCCTCATGTTTCAATCCAGTTTTCCAACTCAATTCTACATATTGAAATCGGGAAGTTCTACTCTTACTGCACTTTTTGCGCATTCATGTGATGAAGTCAATCATTCATTTTTGCCCATAAAACCGAAAGCATTCAATTATATCTCAGATGATGGAGGATGAATTGATTTAGGCACCTATGATGAAAAGCGTTGTAATTGATTCACACATGTATGAAAGTAAAATTGTTGAAATTTTTTTGTTGATGTAAAAGACAGCTTCAACTCCTATTTCTTCATACGTTAATTTTATTCCTAGGCCCATTTTCACATCTGCATACATCACAATGCGTTACTTTAGTCTTCAAACGGATTGGTTTTTCCTTTACATTTTGTCATCTATATATTCAATCTTTGAACCCTTATATATGTGGCATTATCTTAAATATATTCTTATTACCTCGACTTGGCTTCGGAAAGAGCAAAAATGATTTCAAGATCTTATACGCATGAGGTGTTGCTTTGTGTGGTACATCTCTTGTTAAGAACATGACCATGGATTAGGAGTATCTTATTGATAAATACTCATCAAATGATCGTTAAAAGAAAAAAATTCGTGGACAATTGTTTTCGTACTTGTTTCTTCTGAATCTGCTGAATCAAAAATAAATTGCAAGAGGAACATTGTATAAATTCAAATTTAATTCAAGGAAATGTGGGGAAAAAATTCAGAGTTTGGCCTCCCCAGATGATTCTCCTTCTAAATGGAAGAGCTACCCTAACCATCTTCATTATATTCCTAATGCCACATTTTTCAACTTCTAGAATAAGAGGGATTTATTGTAATGGCTTGTATGGCTCCCAAGTAAGAAAACTCTAATATTGCTCTTAAAGGAAGCATAAAAAATCTTCAGCTCAGAGATCTCAACATTAAGAGATAGGTAGCATCTTTGAGTCGAACGCTATAGTGATTATATATTTCCGCTTGGTTTCAATTTGAGAGCTAGACGCTTTCAGGGATTATCAATTTAGCTAGTAGCACAATGTATAGTCATTTTAGAAAGCCGGAAGTGTACAGTCAAATCCAGCAGAAAAGTGCAGATTCCATGGCTGGATCCATTGTAAGTCACAAGGACGACCCCAACTAGATAATATACAAGAAACAGTGGTTTGACCATTCATTCCTGTTTGAGCCGCTTTCTCTGTTCCGTGTGATACATATATACAATTTGTTCCCACACTGCATAATATTCTCGTGACACGTCAATGGTACACTTCCTAAATGTTCACAGGCGAGGAGTTTAAATACTGCATTCCACTCTGACACCCACAAGCTTCAAGTCAGTCATTAGATTTCAGGATCATTTCATCTTCATCAGCTTTTTTGACATCTGTGAAGAAGACGGGTAGGGACTTCTCGAGTCCGGTTCCCAATTCTACCACACACGGAGCTCATAAACCCAAAAAAAACTCTGGACGCTTGCTGGAGCTGGGCAGGTCACTTCATAGAAAAAGTATACGAAAATAGCGGACTCGACTCTCTTATAGAAAGTTGCCACTTGGTGCCTCCTGTAACTTAGGATATTGCGGAATCTCCGAGATCTTGGTCTGGGTCTCTACTAAAGACTTCGTCTTATCGAAATTCTTTAGATTAAGAAACAGTTCCCTGTTAGATCAGGGCAACGAACTTGTCAACATATTCTTGCACTATGCTGATGCAGGTCCCATTTGATGCATTGTGAAATGAATAGTGCAACTTGGGTCTTGATTGATGCATTTCTACTGCGAGACCACGGATCAGAAGAATGGTCTTGTGCTAGTATAAAGACGCGCTATCATTTCTGAGGAAGCAAGCCACTCTCTCATATCTTCAGTGATGATCTAGCCCTGAAACACAAACCTGTGTTTCACAAAATTCCAAAAAAAAATTTCAAGCTCAGTGAGTGTCTGCAGCATTTTCACACTCTTCGAAATCTTCAGAGGTTAAGGCACAGATTCTCTTCAGCAGTTTATCACCATCTGACAGAATGGGTCGTTTGCTACCTTCGTCATTCGCTCTGCTAGTTTTCGTTGCAGTTGCTCTGACCCTGCAGTCCGTGCAGGCCTCTGATCCAGAACTCACCAAGGATTTCCAGGTCCCAGCAGGAATCAATGCAGCCGATATCGATGGAACGTTCTTCACCAGCGAGGCCTTGAAGAACGTCATGCCCAACGTGGCTTCACCTTTTGCAACTGTCACCACAGCTAATCTGGTTGCTCCAGCAAAGGCTCCATTTCTCGCAGTCGATGGACTCGGTGTTTCCATGGCTTTGCTTCAGTTTCCACCTGGCACCGTGAACCCGCCCCACACTCACCCGCGTGGAACGGAACTCTTGTTCATTATCGAAGGCACTCTGGACGTGGGTTTGGTCGATACCACGAACAAACTTTTCACCAACACGCTCTACAAGGGCGACATCTTTGCTTTCCCCAAAGGCCTCGTTCATTTCCAGATCAACAACGACAAGTACAAGACCGTCACGGCACTTGGCGGATTCAGCAGCTCCAACGCAGGGCTGGTCCGATTGCCGAATACTCTGTTCAATACATCCGCGCCAATCTCTGATAAGGTGCTGGAGATTTCTTTTGGCATATCTGGTGATGTAGTCAAGGCACTGAGAGCTCAATTCGCCTGAATTAGTTGTTGGAAATTTCGAGGCAACTCGATCTTAGCAGGCAACATTCAGATTAGAGACAGTTGTTGAAGGTTGCATTTGGTGACTTCTGAAATTTCATGAAATATAAATATACGTCCGGAAACCGTTAATACGGTCTGGAAATACTCTTGGGGTATGATCAGTTCTCGTCCGTTGCACTACTTATACGTTAAACAGTACCTACACAACAAGTGTAATTTAAAAGCTGAAGAACCCACATCGAAGTATCGCTGACCTTATTACCGAAAATTGATCTTCTTATTGCTCAGCGGACACGTGAATTCATATACAGGACTTTTGTTTATGAAAGTATATTCATTCAAAACACATCCACTGCATACTTGAATGAGGAACTTGTGCCGTAAGCGATGCTCTATATGCCAGAGGTTTGGAACGAATGATATAGTTTGGATTGTTTCTAATGTCTGTTCAGTCTACATTGTATATTGAGAGTTTTCTTGCTGTTTGAGATGAATGTTTCTAATATTATGATTTATGCCTTTGATAAATCAATTTTATTTACATTCTTTCTGGATAAAAATTCATGTTTATTAGCATGGATGTTTTTGCTAGAAGTAATAACATTCCTTTTGCCATTAAGTAAGTCGTATGTACATAATAGTTAAAACAATCAAGAATTTTTCAGCGAGTTAAACGAGCAAATGAATGAAAACAACTGATAATGGAAAGTTTAATTTACATTTACGTGAATCCACGAAGGCTCATGCAGAGGGCAAAGAAAGATTTCACTTGCGAGGGATATTTTGCGTTTTGGCTATGTAATATAAACCTTGCACAAATATCCAGAGGAGTCTGAAGACACCACAAGAGTAATTACAGGAACGCCCCAATATTTCAAATATGTCGGAGAAGTTGCCTACGCTGCACACACTTTGACCCAGATTTCTCCCTGCGTCATTTGGCAACTATTGGGTCATGTCTTTCGGCTATAGAATCCACTTGCTCTAGAGGCGGCCATGCGCAGTATATTAATTGCGGATGAGAAATGAGCCCTCACATCCCACAACAAACCGCAAATCAAAATTCAGATCCGAGACTGCTCCAGGTCGCTCCCAGTGCACGACGTAGACCGCGAATACGGATCTCTAACAGAACCACTGCAATATATCGGAGATGAACCTCCTTGCTGCTATGATCCTCGCAGCTGCACTAATGTCAGCTACCAACATTGTTCATGTTTGCCTTTTGGCAAATACTACGCTTCCAGCTGAACAAGGGGATGCTGCTTGCATCGAGCCTGAACGTCCTCAACAGTCAGAATCCTGGTGTTCAGGTCATCCCTTCAGCTTTGTTCGGAAGTGGCATAGACCGTGAATTGCTGGAAAAGTCATTCTTCATGAAGGCGACTCAACTTGCTGCGTTGGAAAACATTTTCGCAGAGTGACACGTCGATTTTTTGAAGTGCCAGGAGAAATCTTAGACTTTACTGGCATTGAGACAATCTGAGTGCCAGGTGTAGGTAGTCCAAGGGCTCAGTTAAGTAGAAATTTGACTACGATTTCTTCGATGCAGTTCATCGATGAGATTGGTATCACAATCATTGAACTTATTCATTTTCAATGCAGGCGAGCTGATCATATCCAAGATATATCCAGACCGTATAAAAGGTTTCCGAACGTATATTTATATTTCATGAAATTTCAGGAGTCACCAAATGCAACCTTCAACACCTGTCTCTTATCTGAATGTTGCCTGCTAAGATCTAGTTGCCTCGAAATTTCCAAAAACCTAATTCAGGTGAATTGAGCTCTCAGTGCCTTGACTACATCACCAGATATGCCAAAAGAAATCTCCAGCACCTTATCAGAGATTGGCGCGGATGTATTGAACAGAGTATTCGGCAATCGGACCAGCCCTGCGTTGGAGCTGCTGAATCCGCCAAGTGCCGTGACGGTCTTGTACTTGTCGTTGTTGATCTGGAAATGAACGAGGCCTTTGGGGAAAGCAAAGATGTCGCCCTTGTAGAGCGTGTTGGTGAAAAGTTTGTTCGTGGTATCGACCAAACCCACGTCCAGAGTGCCTTCGATAATGAACAAAAGTTCCGTTCCACGAGGGTGAGTGTGGGGCGGGTTCACGGTGCCAGGTGGAAACTGAAGCAAAGCCATGGAAACACCGAGTCCGTCGACTGCGAGAAATGGAGCCTTTGCTGGAGCAACCAGATTAGCTGTGGTGACAGTTGCAAAAGGTGAAGCCACGTTGGGCATGACGTTCCTCAAGGCCTCGCTGGTGAAGAACATTCCATCGATATCGGCTGCATTGATTCCTGCTGGGACCTGGAAATCCTTGGTGAGCTCTGGATCAGAGGCCTGCACGGACTGCAGGGTCAGAGCAACTGCAACGAAAACTAGCAGAGCGAATGAAGAATATGGAAAACGACCCATTTTGTCGGATGGTGATAAAACTGCTGAAGACAATCTGTGCCTTAACCTCTGACGATTCGAGGAGTGTGGAAATGCTGCAGCCACTTGCTGAGCTTGAAATTGTTTTTGGAATTTTGTGAAACACAGATTTGTGTTTCAGGGCTAGATCATCACTCTAGATATGAGAAAGTGCCTTGCTTCCTCCGAAATGATAGCGTCTCTTTATACTAGCACAAGACCATTCATCTGATCCATGGTCTCGCAGTAGAAATGCATCAATCAAGACCCAAGTTGCACTGTTCATTTCACAATGCATCAAAATTATGTCCAAATGGACCTGCATCAGCATAGTGCAAGAATATGTTGACAAGTTCGTTGCCCTGATCTACCAGGGACAGTGTTTCTTAATCTAAAGAATTTCAATTAGAAGAAGTCTTCAGGAGAGACCCAGACCAAGATCTCTGAGATTCCGCAATATTTTAAGTTACAGGAGTCTTTTTCATTACATTCCCTAAGCCAGCTCAGAGTCATGTAAGATTGTTACAGCGTGATAGATATCTCTGGTCCACTGTGGTGAAGTATGATATTTTCAAGACGATAGCGACCTCAGCTTTAATGTTTCATTTATTTGGATAGGCTATTATAACTCATGTAGTAAGGAAAATATTCCGAAAATACCAACATTGAAGTATTTTGTTAACATAACTTTGATAGACGACCAGGATCAGGAATCAATCCGCATAACGGAATAGTATGTGCATTGTTATCGTTGTGGACCACACCTTCTGTTTAAGACTTCCGTAATACTCCTTGGAAAGAAAAGAAACCGACGAAGATGCTGAATCGCGACATTAGGAGAGATCTAGGAGCACAGAATCCCCAAATGACCTCAGATTGAGGCATTAACGGTAGCTCGGATACTCTAAAGTGTCATAGATTGTGTATTCAGAGGAACTGTACGTAATGCCGAACATAAAGTTGGCATAATGAAGACTCTGTAATGCAACCTATGGACAGATCAAATTTGGAAGTTACATAAAGCTTTGGATCGATTGGGAAAAAATTAGAAATTGACCTACTCATTGTTGCCCTTTACTTTAGTGTAGAGAAATATTTTTCTTCAGTTCTGACTGCCCTTTCAAATGCTGAAAGCTGAGTAGCACGTACGGAAAATCAGACTCAGAGGAATCAGCTAATGGAATCCTTCACATCTGCTTCAGCCTCCGACCACTTCTATGACATCTTAAAATCGCTTGATCTTCATGGCTAGGCGTGTCGTGAGAATCACAATGTTTTCCTTGACATGAAGACTTGAATCCAATGAGATCAATGAATGAAAGATAAATCTAACTGGATGAAACTGGTCACACGATCATTCCAAATCACAACATTATAACCTATGGTATCTAGAGTCAAAGAACTAAAACATCTTCCTCAATTAGTAACGCATCATAGGAAAAACCGTATTATCTGGCGTGGTAGATGAACTAGGATGCAGTTACAAAAGATATACTAGAAATTGAGGTCAATACCCACTTCATTACATGTTAACTTGTCGCGGAACATGTTTTTGTTGAAAAAAAAGGTCGAATGGAAGTCTTGAGCAGATGATGGTGTGATCTCTGAGTGAAGAGAACCTGGTCCACAACGATAAAAAAACACATACAATTCTATTATCTGGTACTATAACTGATCTGGTCGTCTATCAAAGTATGGTATCAAATGGTATGGTATGGTATGGTATCAAAGACACTAATTCAATGTTCGTTTCTTTCTGATAAATATCTTAACGTAACTATCACTTCACTACAAGCGTGTCAAAAGTGTATCCAAATAGATTAAAAATACAAGCTGACCTTGACACGGGAATTTCTGTCACGCTTTACACTTGAACAGGCATGTCTGTCACGCTGTACCAATCTTTCATGGTTCTGAGCTGGCCAAGGGAAATGTGTTGAGAAACACTCCTGTACCTTAGGATGTTGCGGAATCTCAGAGATCTTGTTCTGGGTCTCTACTATAGACTTCGTCTTATCGAAATTCTTTAGATTCAGAAACACTGTCCCATTGCTCTGATATACATATCAGAGCAACGAATTTGTCAACATATTCTTGCACTATATTGATGCAGGTCCATTTGGACATAATTTCGATGCATTGTGAAATGAATAGTGCAACTTGGGTCTTGATTGATGCATTTCGACTGCGAGGCCATGGATCAGAAGAATGGTCTTGTGCTAGTATAAAGACGCGCTATCATTTCTGAGGAAGCAAGCCACTTTCTCATATCTTCAGTGATGATCTAGCCCTGAAACACAAATCTGTGTTTCACAAAATTCCAAAAAACAATTTCAAGCTCAGCCAGTGGCTGCAGCATTTTCACACTCCTCGAAATTTTCAGAGGTTTAGACACAGATTATCTTCAGCAGTTTTATCACCATTCGACAAAATGGGTCGTTTTCCATATTCTTCATTCGCTCTGCTAGTTTTCGTTGCAGTTGCTCTGACCCTGCAGTCCGTGCAGGCCTCTGATCCAGAACTCACCAAGGATTTCCAGGTCCCAGCAGGAATCAATGCAGCCGATATCGATGGAACGTTCTTCACCAGCGAGGCCTTGAAGAACGTCATGCCCAACGTGGCTTCACCTTTTGCAACTGTCACCACAGCTAATCTAGTTGCTCCAGCAAAGGCTCCATTTCTCGCAGTCGACGGACTCGGTGTTTCCATGGCTTTGCTTCAGTTTCCACCTGGCACCGTGAACCCGCCCCACACTCACCCTCGTGGAACGGAACTTTTGTTCATTATCGAAGGCACTCTGGACGTGGGTTTGGTCGATACCACGAACAAACTTTTCACCAACACGCTCTACAAGGGCGACATCTTTGCTTTCCCCAAAGGCCTCGTTCATTTCCAGATCAACAACGACAAGTACAAGACCGTCACGGCACTTGGCGGATTCAGCAGCTCCAACGCAGGGCTGGTCCGATTGCCGAATACTCTGTTCAATACATCCGCGCCAATCTCTGATAAGGTGCTGGAGATTTCTTTTGGCATATCTGGTGATGTAGTCAAGGCACTGAGAGCTCAATTCGCCTGAATTAGTTGTTGAAAATTTCGAGGCAACTCGATCTTAGCAGGCAACATTCAGATTAGAGACGGTTGTTGAAATATGCATTTGGTGACTTCTGAAATTTCATGAAATATAAATATACGTTTGGAAACCTATTATACGGTCTAGATATATCTTGGTTATGATCAGCTCTCCTCCATTGGAAATGAATGAGCTCATTGATTATGATACCAATTTCATCGATGAACTGCATCGAATAAACCGTAGTCGAGTTTCTACTTAAGTGAGCCCTAGGAATACCTACACCTGGCACTCAGATTGTCTCAATACCAGTAAAGTCTAAGATTTCTCCTGGCACTTCAAAAATTCGACGTATCACTCTTCGAAAATGTTTTCCAACGCAGCAACTTGAGTCGCATTCATGCAGAATGACTTTTCCAGCATTTCAGGGTCGATGCCACTCCCGAAAAAGCTGAAAGGATGATCTGAACACTAGGATTCTGACTGGG
The DNA here is from genome assembly GCA_037833965.1 of Marchantia polymorpha subsp. ruderalis. Taxonomy (NCBI): domain Eukaryota; kingdom Viridiplantae; phylum Streptophyta; class Marchantiopsida; order Marchantiales; family Marchantiaceae; genus Marchantia; species Marchantia polymorpha. The sequence continues at coordinate 2,041,622 of AP031352.1, read as the reverse complement.
TTAACACATAAGGTGCTCGAGATTTCTTTTGGCATATCTCGTGATGTAGTCAAGGCATTGAGAGCTCATTTCGCCTGAATTAGTTTTTGGAAATTTCGAGGCAACTCATCTTAGCAGGTAACATCCAGATTAGAGACAGTGTTGAAGGTTGCATTTGGTGACTTCTGAAAGTTCATGAAATATAAATATACGTTCGGAAACCTTTTATACGGTCTGGAAATACTCTTGGGTATGATCAGCTCTTTTCCGTTGCACTACGTTCCACGTTTACCAGTACCTACACAACAAGCGTAGTTAAAAAGCTGAAGAACCTACATCGAAGAATAATGTGGTTGATCTCACGCAGATTTTTTTATTTTAAGTCCTTATTAGAGTCAAAAGAAAAGTTTGTAAAAATTGTCCCAGATACTACTCATTTTTTTACGAGTCTTGATTATTTTTAATAAGCCTAGAGGAAAAAATGTAGTCAAGTTTGAATTTATATAATTAAAGTTTGCATTGAACATACATCAACTTTAAAGGTGGTTCAATCATCAATATAAAGAAGATACATGTTATCATTTTCAGAGCTAAATATAGAGAACAGATTGGGAGAAGTTTACTCTCAGAGATTTAGCTCTGGAGCCCAAATTCCGCAGATCTTTGCGAATGACTGCCTGAAAGTATCCTTTTCTCTCAGATTCGGCCCTAAGATCAAACAAGGGCTCCACATTCTCTGTAAATTACAAAACATTACCTCCTTGGTCTTCCATCTCGATGCCAAGCTGATGGCCGATCGATACATGGTCCGGACTATATACATGTTACCATCAGCAGGAGTGTAATAACCCACTAAAGGCTAAAATTGCAATATAGTGGTAGAAAGGTCGAACCCACAGGGACAAAGGAACACACAGGGTACAAAGTGTCACATTTAGCAGACTATTGAGGAGTTTGAATTCTCAGGCGACTGTCACTCCCAGAAATACTGCAAGTGTCCACTCGGAGCGCACTCGGAGGTCGCACAGTGCAGCGTAACACACACACACACCTGAAACTACAGAAACACAACCCAGAGATCCGTTAGGACCTCTACTCAAGATTTCAGGGGGAAAGTCTCTCGCGAGCACACTCAGCGAAGCTGCGGGTAGTGACTTCCAACTCCGGCTTTTACAACAGTTCCACTAGCTTGCTGCTAGTGTAGGAAACCCGGTTTGGACTGCCTACTTCGGATCGAAGTCACTCATACGCGGTGAACAACACTCTCAACTCACAAAACGCGCAGAGAACACAGGTCCGCACTGAAGGACTCACTGAGAGACATTTCAGTAACATAACAACAGTCTATTGAAGAGTTTGAATTCTCAGGCACTTGTCATTCCCAGAAATACTACAGGGGTTACCCTCAAGGCACCTGCTGCAGCGTAACCTGAATTTACAACCAAGGCTTACACGAAGTAACAAAACTTCACTTTGGCATTCAGGGGAAAAATCCCAAAGGAGTACAATCAGAAAGAAACACTCGAAGGTGTAGGGGCGAAACTATTCAAGTATCTAACTAGTCACTGGCTCTTAGCATCGGCAATCACCCGCAGGTGCAGATCCGAACTACTCAAGTCTCTAACCAATTTACTAGCTCCGAACATTCGGCCGAAGGCCTTCAGCTACAAAATGCGGAACGCTAAGTTGTAACTCCTCGTGCGTGGTGACAGAACTCAAGGACACAAACACGCATAGGAAATGGATTCCTGATCTACACTTCTGAGTTTGGGAAAGAACCCCAGGCAAAACGCCTGGAACTATTTTATACCTTCTAAGTCCTAACTAACACTACACTGCACTACCATGGTGCGAGCGGCAACAGATCCTACACCTGAGGAGTCGGCGGCTGCCTTCCCCTCTAACTTACAACCTAAATCTAACCCTAACCCTAAATCTGAATCCTAAGCCTACTGTACAGAGCCGCCAGTGCCTTCCAACCCAAGATCTGAGGCTGAAAATTTGCAGGCATGCGTGGCCGGCCAAGATCAACGGCCCCACAAAATTTCAGATCCATCCGACCGTCCATCGCAAAGATATGGGCCCTGCAAGATCTCGGAACCTAGGCCAAAATTCCTTCTCCAAAATCCGAGGACTGTGGGTCCCACGCGTCCTACACGCAAGCCGCCTACTCGCAGGTCGCCTTGGGCCGAAGGCCCCTCTAACTGTTAACGCCGAAGGCTCCTCTATATGTTAACGCCGAAGGCCTCTCTCCTAACCATGACAGCCGCTTTCGACCCTCATAACTCAGTGACACCTTATCCGTTCTAAGAGTTCTTGGTCTCGTTAGAACGAGCGTCGCGAGCGCTTTTCAACAAGACCCTAACGAAGTCAAACCGTTAAGAATTGAGAAAGTTATGACGGTTTTTACTCTTCCGCCGAAGGCGTTCGCCTATCCACAGGCGTCCGCGTCCGTGCGCAGGTGTCCGTCCGTGGAGGCTCGCCCGTCCGTGGAGGCTCGCCTGTGCACAGGCCGAAGGCCCCTCTATATCAAAAACTTCCGCCACTCATAACTCAGTGACCTCTCATCCGTTTCACAAGTTCGTGGGCTCGTTGGAACCAGCGCGTCGAGTTCTTTCCAACAAGACCCGAAGCAACTCAAAGCGTTACGAATTGAGAAAGTTATGAGTGATCTACCGCCGAAGGTGCTCGAAGCGGATCGTGCAGCATGAACCGCCCGTTCCGTCCCAAGCGTCTCACTGTGGCCTAAGCCCAAAACCCCTTGACTGTCCTCGATCCTCTTTTTACTCTGTTTTCGCGTACCGATTACTATTTACAGCTGCTGCCGCGGTACTTACTATTCAAAAATGTTTTAGTTCCGACAAAAAACAAAAAGTGGGTTACCACAAGGAGATCATGGAGACCCCACCTCGATCTGATTGAACTTTAAAGAAACCTGAAGTATCATCGCCTGCACCTTCCACGAAAGCTTTAGTACATAGGATAAAGGTTGAGCAAAATGCTCTGTCTTTGACAGCGCGGCCATCATATATGCCCGCGCTGTCAAAAGCTTTTCGCTCAGGTTTACACAGCTTTTCGGGCCATCATATATGGCCCGAAAAGCTATGGTGTGATGTAATAACCCACTAAAGGCTAAAACTGCAATATAGTGGTAGAAAGGTCGAACCCACAGGGACAAAGGAACACACAGGGTACAAAGTGTCACGTTTAACAGACTATTGAGGAGTTTGAATTCTCAGGCGACTGTCACTCCCAGAAATACTGCAAGTGTCCACTCGGAGCGCACTCGGAGGTCGCACAGTGCAGCGTAACACACACACACACCTGAAACTGCAGAAACACAACCCAGAGATCCGTTAGGACCTCTACTCAAGATTTCAGGGGGAAAAGTCTCTCACGAGCACACTCAGCGAAGCTGCGGGCAGTGGCTTCCAACTCCGGCTTTTACAACACTTCCACTAGCTTGCTGCTAGTGTAGGAAACCCGGTTTGGACTGCCTACTTCGGATCGAAGTCACTCATACGAGGTGAACAACACTCTCAACTCACAAAACGCGCATAGAACACAGGTCCGCACTGAAGGACTCACTGAGAAACATTCCAGTAACACAACAACAGTCTATTGAAGAGTTTGAATTCTCAGGCACTTGTCATTCCCAGAAATACTACAGGGGTTACCCTCAAGGCACCTGCTGCAGCGTAACCTGAATTTACAACCAAGGCTTACACGAAGTAGCAAAACTTCACTTTGGCATTCAGGGGAAAAATCCCAAAGGAGTACAATCAGAAAGAAACACTCGAAGGTGTAGGGGCAAAACTGTTCAAGTATCTAACTAGTCACTGGCTCTGAGCATCGGCTGTCACCCGCAGGTGCAGTTCCGAACTAGTCAAGTCTCTAACCAATGTACTAGCTCTGAACATTCGGCCGAAGGCCTTCAGCTACAAAATGCGGAACGCTAAGTTGTAACTCCTCATGCGTGGTGACAGAACTCAAGGACACAAACACGCAAAGGAAATGGGTTCCTGATCTGCACTTCTGATGGGAAAGAACCCCAGGCAAAACGCCTGGAACTATTTTATACCTTCTAAGTCCTACTAGCACTACACTACACGCCTGCACTGAACCACGCTACACTACACTCCGCGGAACCTGTGCTACGTCTCCTGCGCGACGGACTGCCGCGCACTAACTCCCTACCCTGCCAGTCTTCTGCTCGACTGCGCAGTCCCAATCGCTGCAATGCCGCGGACACCTCCACTTCGAGGGCGGACATGGTATCCTGCGCCTTCGACAGAAAAGCATCGAGCTTCTTTGCTACCTTCCGCCGACTCCTGCTGTCGCCTAACAACAACCCGGCTGCGCGAAGTTCAAACTCACGCAGTGTGAGTTTCTCCTGCGCCGCCACTTCCCTGTGGGCGTAGCCCTTGAGACAGTGGGCGACACGCCTCGCCGTCTCCACCTTTGTGCGATCTGCCTCCTTCCTGCGATCCTCTTCAATTACCACTAATTGCGATTCGGCCCCAGCACGTTGCGCTCTCAATTCGCCACACTCTGACTGTAGCCTGCGGATTACCTCCTCATCCGCCTGCCGTGCGAGCTGACACTGTTCTAACAACCGCGTCTGTCGCACGAGCTCCTCTGACAAAATCCGATTCTGGGCCTGCTCAGAAATTAGTGCTTCTGTGACCTTCACCTGCTCCTTGGTGAGCTCTTCCAGTTTCCCATCCCTCACCTTCTCGGAGTACTTGTAGAATTTCTGATTGAGTTTATACTGACCCCACAAGCATTCATGCTTCTCCTTCAATTTCCTCAACTCCTGGTCCACTCTAGCTAGTAGCTTGCTGGTGTGGACTTTAGTGCGAGTCCGCCTACGCACTAACTCGATGTAAGATCCCGGCTGAAGTGGGTCGGCGTATTTATCGACTTTGCGATCCAAGTACCTCAGCAACGGAATCACCTGCTCAGAGAGCGCCGCCGCCGGCGCTCCAAGAATTTCCTCCTCCTCTGTAATAACCCACTAAAGGCTAAAACTGCAATATAGTGGTAGAAAGGTCGAACCCACAGGGACAGAGGAACACACGGGGTACAAAGTGTCACGTTTTAACAGACTATTGAGGAGTTTGAATTCTCAGGCAACTGTCACTCCCAGAAATACTGCAAGTGTCCACTCGGAGCGCACTCGGAGTTCGCACAGTGCAGCGTAACACACACACACACACACACACACCTGAAACTACAGAAACACAACCCAGAGATCCGTTAGGACCTCTACTTCAAGATTTCAGGGGGAAAGTCTCTCGCGAGCACACTCGGCAAAGCTGCGGGCAGTGACTTCCAACTCCGGCTTTTACAACGCTTCCACTAGCTTGCTGCTAGTGTAGGAAACCCGGTTTGGACTACCTACTTCGGATCGAAGTCACTCAGACGCGGTGAACAACACTCTCAACTCACAAAACGCGCAGAGAACACAGGTCCACACTGAAGGACTCACTGTGAAACATTCCAGTAACACAACAACAGTCTATTGAAGAGTTTGAATTCTCAGGCACTTGTCATTCCCAGAAATACTACAGGGGTTACCCTCAAGGCACCTGCTGCAGCGTAACCTGAATTTACAACCAAGGCTTACACGAAGTAGCAAAACTTCACTTTGGCATTCAGGGGAAAAATCCCAAGGAGTACAATCAGAAAGGAACACTCGAAGGTGTAGGGGCAAAACTGTTCAAGTATCTAACTAGTCACTGGCTCTGAGCATCGGCAGTCACCCGCAGGTGCAGATCCGAACTACTCAAGTCTCTAACCAATGTACTAGCTCTGAACATTCGGCCGAAGGCCTTCAGCTACAAAATGCGGAACGCTAAGTTGTAACTCCTCGTGCGTGGTGACAGAACTCAAGGACACAAACACGCAAAGGAAATGGGTTCCTGATCTGCACTTCTGATGGGAAAGAACCCCAGGCAAAACGCCTGGAACTATTTTATACCTTCTAAGTCCTACCTAACACTACACTGCACTACGCTACACGCCTGCACGGAACCACGCTACACTACACTCCGCGGAACCTGTACTACGTCTCCTGCGCGGCCGACTGCCGCGCACTAACTCCCTACCCTGCCAATCTTCCGCTCGACTGCGCAGTCCCAAACGCTGCAACGCCGCGGACACCTCCACTTCGAGGGCGGACATGGTATCCTGTGCCTTCGACAGAAAGGCATCGAGCTTCTTTGCTACCTTCCGCCGACTCCTACTGTCGCCTGACAACAACCCGGCTGCGCGCAATTCAAACTCACGCAGTGTGAGTTTCTCCTGCGCCTTCACTTCCCAGTGGGCGTAGCCCTTGAGACAGTGGGCGACTCGCCTCGCCGTCTCCACCTTCGTGCGATCCGCCTCCTTCCTGCGATCCTCTTCAATTAACACTAATTGCGATTCGGCTTCAGCACGTTGCGCTCTCAATTCGCCACACTCTGACTGTAACCTGCGGATTAACTCTTCATCCGCCTGCCGTGCGAGCTGACATTGTTCCAACAACCGCGTCTGTCGCACGAGCTCCTCTGACAAAATCCGATTCTGGGCCTGCTCAGAAATGAGTGCTTCCTTGACCTTCACCTGCTCCTTGGTGAGCTCGTCCAGTTTCTCATCCTTCATCTTCTCGGAGTGCTTGTAGAATTTCTGATTAAGTTTGTACTGACCCCACAAGCATGCATGCTTCTCCTTCAATTCCCTCAACTCCTGGTCCACTCTAGCTAATAGCTTGCTGGTGTGGACTTTAGTGCGAGTCCGCCTGCGCACTAACTCGATGTAAGATCCCGGCTGGAGTGGGTCGGCGTATTTATCGACCTTGCGATCCAAGTACCTCAGCAACGGAATCACCTGCTCAGAGAGCGCCGCCGCCGGCGCTCCAACAATTTCCTCCTCCTCCTCCTCGGTGTCTTCTGCTCCTGACATTTCTTCCGTGGAGCCCCCGTCGTCATCATCCGAGTGGAGAATTTCAGTCGCCATTGATTGTGTCGGCGACTGCCCCGAGTGGGGCTGCACGTCATCGACGTGTGCTGCCTACGAAGGCACGGCTGCAGCCTCGCTGCTCGTCGCCAAAATGTCCAAGGCGGAAGGCGAATGTACCCGTGCGGCATCCCCGTCACTCGCTTGTTGATTGTCTACCGCATCCTCTCTGCCGCCGTCGCCCGCCGCCGAAGGCGATCGAGCGGAGGGTGGCTGCGCGGGGTTTGATTGCGCATCGCGCATCAAAATTTCATCCCGCGGACAGTCACTCCGCTCCACCGTCTGTTGCTGCTCCCTTGATCGGTCCGTGGGGGCTGTGCCCGGCCCGTGCGCAGGCGCGATTGCCGGCGCCTTGTCCGCCGCAGGCGTAGCGCCGCGGACATCCATCGCCGAAGGCGACATGGCCGGGGGCCGCTCGCCCGATGTTCCTTGGCCTATAGGCCCTACCGCCGAAGGCGCATCTATCGGCGGACTTCCCGCCGATGATGCGGCCTCCGCACGCTCCCTGCTCGTATCTCCTCGGCTCGAAGGCCCTGGCGCCGAAGGCGCAAATTGCGGCGCGTGGTGCGCCGGAGGGTCTGGCCCCGAGGGCCGGTGTCTCGTAGGCGGTTCTTCCGCCGGCTCCTTCCCCTTCCTACGTTGGAACGGGGGTGATTCTTGCCTGTGCACAGGCGGCACGTGTGGAGGTGTCCTGTGCACAGGCGACCTGTGCACAGGTGAGCGCCTTTGCACAGGCGGACTGCTCCTTCCCACGCGTAAGCGTAGATCCACGTCCACTTGTGAACGCCTGTCCGCGGAGGCTCGTCCGTCCGCGGAGGCTCGTCTGTGCGCAAACGGAACATCTGTCCGCATCGCACGTGGTAACTCCGGAGGCCCTTGGCCCGTAGGCGGCCTCTCTCCCGTCGAGGTTGCAGCGGGGCCCGTTGCTCCTGCGGTCGTCCGCGCTTCCTCATGCTTCTCTGGCGACGCACTTCCTTTCTCCGTCGCAATCGTCGCCGTGTCCGCACTGTCGGCTGGTAACACCAGTCTGCGTGCCTTCTGCTTCGGCCGGCTGTATGGCTCGCACAGCGGCCGCGGTCGAATGGGAGCAGAGGGTTCTTGATGCTGCTCCTCTTCAGACTCTTCCCTCCATCGCCGCTTCCGCGGCACTCGTGCTGCAGGAGTGTGTCTCCCTTCGTCCCTCCGCCTTGATGGGGTAGAAGTCGGTGACTCCTCTGCATCAGTGTCGACCTCATTCTCCCGCACATACTTCCCGGGATGGTCGATGGACAATGGCGGAAAATGTTCAAGCTCCGCCGCTGTCAAACAATTCCGCTGTCGATAAAAATTGATGAGGAAAGGAGAGAGATGGTTTAGAGTTCCCCCCTTCTCCTCAAACGCGTGCTGTCGCATCACCCTGTGCAGGATGCTCGCCCAGTGAATTGGAGTTCCTTCGATGACGCACTCCACAAAAGAGACCTGCCACAATGTGATGTAGCAGGCGCGGTGCGGCTGCAGTAATTGCATCAGCGCCGCGGACAAAGTCCGGCGAAATCGATCCTTGTAATCACGGGTCCTGTACCCATTCTTGGTAGACCTCCCGGTCTTGAACAGCTCCACAAATTGCGCCTCTTCCTGCTTGGTCACCTTGATGCTCTCACTGTCGAAAAGGAGATGCCCTGGCATGCCAGCACATCTTCCCAACGCCTGCGCCCAATCTTGGACTGTCCACCGATCAACATGCGGACGCAATCCGCGCGAGGGTGGTCCCTGTGGCTCTAGCCACTCGCGCACCATATTCGCACAGATGTAGTTCCATCCCCATAGCAAGAAATTGAGCTTTCTTGCTATTAAGCGCTCCTCGAAAGCGCGCAGCCCGTTCTGTGGTAGGCGAAGTGGCACCATCCGCAATCTGCTCGGTCTCGTCATTGCGTTCCTGGAGTTCGCTCGCCCGCTCATTCTACTTCCGCACTACCCGTGCTTCTTTCTCTCTCGGCAAACTCTAATCGCCCTCAATTCCAAATCACGCGCATTCACTTCTCCCTCAATTAACAAGAAATCTCCTGTGCGACGACGTCGAGAATGTTCAGCAGCCAGCAGATGGATGCGCGCAGCGCGCACAAGAGATTGGAATCGCGAATTCAAGAATGGGACGTTCTCCGCCGCCCGGTCGAAGGTCATGGTCGGCTCCTGCTCGTGAAGAACGTCTCACTTGATGGCCGCGCCGGCTGTACGCTGGAACGGTCTTCGCTCTCACGCGCGGCTTCACGCTCCGCCGTCGTCGATTAAACTCTCACGCTCGAATTGGCGGATTTGAACTCCGCGAGCGTGTCACCCTGCGGACATGGGGGCGTAACGCAGAAGGCGAGTTTTCCGCCTTGCGCGGTACACTTGTTCGTACCGCCCCTCGGCCAATCCCCCTCTGCCTTGACGCGTGTGTCCGCATGTCGGACAAAAGTTCAACTCCTGCCTGTGCGCAGGCAGGAGCCTCGGCGGATGCTCCGCCGGCGCGGAACTTGAACATCCTCCTGTGCACAGGCGTTCGCCTGTGCGCAGGCGAATTCCGTGCGCGGCGCTGCGCTGGCGCGGAAGGCGTTGACCGTGGTCAGCCGTCTCCGTCCAGTCTGTCCGTTCCTTGTCTCTTCGTCGGCGCTTCCGCCGCCGCAACTCCGTCCGTCCCAGAGCGCATCCACCCGTCCCGTCCGCATGGTCCGTACCGATTTGATTACTCTGGCGGCTCTTCCGCCGTACGCGGCGCTGCGCTGGCGCGGAAGGCACCGTACACTTTCTACCTCACAAGGCTGTGGTAACACACTTTTTGTTTTTTTTGCAGAATTTAAACAATTTTAGAAAACTAGTACCAAAGCAGTGTTTGTAGCTAGAGAAGGGTACGCTAAATAGAGTGGATTGATGAGATCGTCACGAGGGCACAAAGAATCACGTAGTCGGATGTACCAACGCCAACGTCTTCGGCGCCTTCGGCAAAGGCTCCTTTTTGAGGTGTCTCTACTCACGCGCCTCTAGCGTATAAGGAAGCTACGCTTCCGGCGCAGACACCTCAGGAGGAGGTTTTGCTAAAGACGTCAGGAGAAGGGCCCGGACCTCTAAAGGCATCCGACCATGAGTGCGCCTTCGGCGAAGCGCCGCTAGCGCGGAAAGGGAAAACCTTCATAACAATCGGGATACACGGTAGATCCAGTTGGTGGAAGTTGCATTAGACAGAGCTCGGGACGCTCGTTCTAACGAGTCCAAGAGCGCCGGAGATGGATCAGGAATGGAGAAGTTATGAGCGTCGGAAAACTCGTAGCCGGACATGCGCCGTTCGCGCTAGGGTTCACAGCCGGAAAGGATTCCCGTACGCCCTCGGCGATGCGCCTTCGGCGGAATCACGCGCTCACAGGAGGAAACCAACTCAGAGTCGGAAGCGCCCTTGGCGGCTGTTCATGGAAGGAAAGCGCCGGTCGGATGTACGCCTCCGACGTGGCGCTGAAGGCCGGATGCGCTGGCATGAGTTGCGCTGACGGAAGGACAGGCAGCAGAAGCGGGCAGTGCAAGAGTGACAAAAGTCACTGCGGCGTCGACCCCTTCACAACCCGAAGATCGAGCCGGAACAGGGGCTCAAGCAGTGGGATCTCCCACTGCCCTGGATATTTTAGCAGGCAGTGGAGCAGCAGTCGCAGCAGAAGCTGCTGCGCGCCACAGTTCCAGGGAGTCGCCAAGGGATTCGGTGGCGACTGAGATCCTCCCGACTGAGGATGAGACGAGCTCGGAAGAGCAAGAAGAGGATTCGGTGCAGAAAACGCCAACAGGGGTGCTGTGCGAACAGATAGTTCCACTCCTGCGATATCTGGATCGCAAGACATCCAAATACGCAAGTGCCTTAAAACCGCAGTCTTATGTGGAGACAATCAGGCGAAGGACGAGGAGCAAGGTGGCAAGGTGGGCCTCTAGATGCGGAGTATATGTGGATAGGAACACCGCCCTCCGACAACACCTGGCGGTCACCCAGAAGCTGTACCAAGCCTTGCAGCAGCAGAAGGAGGATGCGGCGACGAAGAGTCAGGCGGAGGCCGAACTAATACGGGCAAAGATCGAGTCGGAACTGCAGGAGGAGCGGAGACAGAACAACGTCCTAGCAGCCGAGCTTGCGCGCCAGACGCGCGCCTTAGAGGAAAGTCAAAGAGCCCGCAAGGAGGATGAGGAGTTGTTGTGCAACTTGCAAACCGAGTGCTCGGATTTGAGGGCACAACGTGCGGATTTAGAAACGCAGCTGGCAGAGGTGGAGAGCAGCTGCAGGGCACGAGGAGAGTTGGCGGCACGGGTGACTCGTTGTCTAAACGGATACACCCATTGGGAGGTGGCAGCTCAAGAGAGGATCACACTCAGGGAGTTCGAGCTTCGGGCGGCGGCATTGACGGAAGGTGACAGTCGGAGTCGGCGGCGAGTGGCAAGAAAATTAGAAACCTTCTTGTCGGGTGCGCGCGACACTATGGCGCACTTGCAGTCGGAAGTCACTGCAGCGCTCCGACGCCTGGGGTTGCGCAGCCGGTCGGAAGACTGGCAAGGTAGAGACAGTAAGCGGAGCAGTCCGGCGCGCAGGAGGCGCAGCACCGGATCTGCTGAGTGCAGTAGAGTAGTTTGGTTTCGCGCAGATGCTGCGAGTGGTAGATAGGATAGCGTAGTGCTAGTTAGGATCTTTTGAGAGTATAAAGTAGATCAAGGCGTTTTGCCTTGGGACTCTTCCAGTTTCGGAAGTGCAGATCAGGAACTCACTTTCTTGGCGTGTTTGTGCATTTTTGGTCCTGGCACCACGTAGAGAAGCTGCAGCATAGCGAAGTTACCGTATGTTGTAGTTGAAGGCCTTCGGCTGAATGTTCAGAGCTAGTACCCGGTTAGAGACTTGAGTAGTGCGGATCTGCACCTGCGGGTGATTTCTGATACTCAGAGCCGGCTGCGAGTTAGATACTTGAACAGTTCCCCCTTACTCCTTCGAGTGACATATCCTGATTGTACTCCTACGGGAAGTTTCCCCTGAATGCCAATGTGAAGTTTCATTACTTCGTGTAAACCTTGGTTTGTAATTCAGGTTGTGTGTGTGTTACTGGATCGTGTTTTCAGTAAGTTCTCAGTCGGGTCTGCACTCCCTGCGTTTTGTGTGATAGTCGAGGGTGACGTCCACGGCGTACGTAGAGGCTTCGTTCCGAAGTGAGAAGTCCAGTCCGGGTACCCCCGCTAGTTCCTGGCGGAAGGGCAGTAAAAGCCGGAGTGGGAGGCACTTCCTGCAGAACCTCTGAGTGAACTTGCGAGACACTTTCCTCCTGAAATCCGAAGCGGAGGTCCTGACCGACCTCCGAGTTGTGCTTTTTGCCAGTTTCAGGTGTGTGTGTGTGTGTGTTGAGTGACCAAGCTGTACCGTGCATCCTCCGAGCATCCTCCGAGTTGAGATCCTCCTCCGAGTCGAGCCTCCGAGTCGAGCACTGCAGTATTTCTGGGAGTGACAGTCGCCTAGAATTCAAACTCTACCAAAAGTCTGTTAAATGTGACACTTTTACTCTGTGTGTTGCCTCTGTCCCTGTGGGTTCGATCTTTTTACCACCATACTGCAGTTTTAGCCTTTGGTGGGTTATTACATAAGGAGCCGACAACTTCTTTTTGGCGCCGCTGCCGGGGACAGTGCGTCAACACCAGAAACCTTGAGCAGCAATGCTCGGTGAATGTCGACGAGCGATAGTGTGGGAAACCTGAGTGCGAGAGCCACACGGAAACTCCGTCGAGATTCAGAAAAAGCCGTGGAAACAAAACGGCGAACTAAAAAGAAGACTCCCGGTGAGGACTCTGCAGAAAGATCGCCATCACCGACTACTGGAAGACAAAGGCGTCCCAGTTCACCTACCGAGAGCATTGAGCTAACAGTTCTATTGGACATCCCTCCGACGGGAACTCTTCCTGAGTTTGGCCAACCTAGGATCAGTCTGTCGACAGGATTACCGATGGCAGAACATCAAGCCAATCTCCGCCAGGTGTTTTCCCAACCTACCACCAAACATTCGTATCCAAGATACACGGGAACGGGCGACGACGATGATGCAGATTCATACATAAAGCTCTTCGAGTCTGTCTCCATCGCCAATCGTGAGACCAGTGATGAAGACAGATTACGAATCTTTCCTAGCCTGCTACGCAGACGAGCGCGTAGCTGGTACAACCATGAGAGCACCGACCCCACTGGCATCCGGACCTGGGCTCAGCTCAAGGAAAAGTTTCTGAGGCGGTTCCGCGAACTCGGATATGACAGTCGAGTTCTGACCCGGCTTCGAAATCTTCGACGCGAGCGGAAGGAGAATCTTCGAGACTACACTGAGAGATTCCAAGACCTCCTAGATCGAATTCCGAAGACAGGCCCGGGAGAACCGTATTCGGTACAACAGGCAGTGGATTGGTATGTGACAGGACTCTCAAGAGAAATGGAGACCTTCTGTAGGAGAGGCAAGACTGACACAATCCAAGATGTGATAGCTTCCGCGGAGACCTTTGAGACGTCAACCCTTGACACTCGAAGACGCGACCGACGGTCGACGAAGAAGAAGTCGCAAGGCGGACGTCGGAAGAGAAGGAACTCGCCTTCCTCGACAGAAGAATCAAGCTCCTCCGAATCAAGTTCTTCCTCGGAAGAGGAAGAGGACTCGTCATCTTCAGAAGAAGAAAGACGGAAGAAGAAACGCAGTGCGATCAAGAAGAAGGATCGAGGTAAGGGAATCCCAGTGAAGACTCAAGGGGACATCGCAGCCAAGGTAGACAACCTGGTGAAGAATTTTGCGGACCTGAAAGTTCATGTAGTGGGAGGCCAAGACCGACGTAAATCACCTGCGAGACAACGAGCAAATCTCTGGTGTACTACGTGCGGACAGGTGGGACATGCCAACACGGAGTGCATGTCCGCGAGGCCATCTTACCCAGTGAATGCGGTCGAATGGGCACCACAGTGGGAGACCCCCATGTATTATGCTGAGCCGCCTATGTATTATACTGAGCAGGTTGAGGACACCGCCTACTCGGTACAGACAGCTCCAGCTACAACTCCGAACCCACCGGTGCATATACCGCGCTTTGTTCCGAGGGAAATGGCGGGTACACTCCCACCAAGACGCATGGCACCTCCAGGAAATCACACCGGAAATAACCGACCTCGAGCACAATTCGATGGTTGCTACAACTGCGGAGACATGGGGCATTACGCGCCAAGTTGTCCCCACCCGAGGAGGCCAATGGGGTATGCACCATTGTGCAGCAATTGCAAGAAGTCCGGACATACAGCAGCTGAATGTGACCAGCCCCAAATCCCTAGGCCAGCCGTGCGTTTCGTATCAACACCTGGCAAGGAAGAAGTGCAAGTCAACCAGATAGAACTGAGTCTGGACCCAGCTGAAGAAAACGAAGTATGGCCAGAGGAAGAAGTAATGTGCGGCCGGGTAGAAACCCGAAGTTCGAAGAGGAGAGGAGAAGGCCATGAGGACACTCGCCGCCTCGAGCGTAGGGAAGAGAGGAGGAAGTCTAAAGAAGTTAGAGAAGGTCAAAGGAGAACGCCAAGTACACCTCCGGCTATGAGAAACACCCAGCCGGAGCAGAACGCAGAAAAGGCGGACAGGTATTCAGAAGAGTTCCGGACTCGAGATTACCTTCCGGACATCAAAGATGAGGTGAGTCACCTCATCAAGGAAGCACTGGGCGCCGGAATGACATCCGACGACCGGAAGGCGGTTAGGCCCCCTACACCCCTTCCGACCGCGAGTACAGGAAAACTTCCGGCCGTGACTTCCAACACTCCCTACGACATAGTGGAAGACATGGGGAGCCAGAGGGCAAATATTTCCTTCCACCAGTTGTTGGAAGACAATAAGACGTACAGGAGGATGCTGATGCTTTCGTTGCGCCGACCACGCAAACCCCGAAAAGAGAAACTTCCGGCTGTGTACAGAGTGGAAGGAGGAGACCTGGGACCTCCAGAGATCGAAGTAGAGATCGGAGGCTGCGTTATACAGAAGGTACCAGTGGACTCCGGCTCGGGCGTGAATATCATGACCGAGGAGACAGCGAACTCCTTGGGGTTCCAGACCTTCGAGCCTACATCCCGAGTATTGCGACTGGCCGATCAAACACGCAGAATGCCACTAGGAATGTTGAGCAATGTGAGAACCAACATTGGAGGAGTGGACTTTCAACTGTCCTACATAATACTGCAACCTCTGATGAAGAAAGGTTATGATGTGCTGCTTGGCAGACCGTGGCTATACGATGCCAAAGCAAGGTGTGACTGGAGTAGGAAGAGATTACAGTTCCGTAGCCCTGCGGACCCTCCGACTGTCATTACCGTACCGTGGACCAAGGTACCCCATGAGGGCGAAACACCTTCCACCACCTCCGGTTACACAACCGGAGGGGAGACCAGCTCAACATGCACTTCAGAGACCGAAACGTCGGAAGACTTTGTGGGCTACGTCACTTGCTGCTCCATTGAGGAGGAAGGAGACGAGGTGTATCCGGATGAGGAATAGCAACTAGCAGCCGGACTGGGCAGAAGCGAGATCAGTCACACAGAGGGGATTGTTGACCCGAGTGATTGCTGCGAACTGCAGCTCAGTCCAGGTAAAGGCTTGAAGGTGTCAAGCCAGGTACAAGGAGAAGAGTTGAACAGGGTACAGGCGTTTCTTCGCCAGTATGAGGATGTCTTCGCATGGAAGATTGAAGACATGAAAGGCATACCTGCAAGGTATGGAGAGCACAGAATCGACTTGTTGGACGAGGCAGTTCCGGTTCGCCAACGCCAATACAGGCTCAACCCAAAATATTCATTATTGGTGAAGGACGAAATCGATAAGTACCTGAGCGCAGGAATCATCTACCCGGTACTCAGTAGCGAGTGGGTGTCGCCTATCGTGATCGTGCCCAAGAAACTGACGGGTAAGATCCGGGTGTGTCAGGACTTCAGGAAGCTGAACGCAGCAACGCGGAAGGACCATCACCCTCTTCCTTTCACGGACTCTATTCTGGACCATGTAGCAGGGCATGAATGCTACAGTTTCCTAGACGGATTTTCCGGCTACAACCAGGTGTCCATCAGGGAACAGGACAAGGACAAAACAACCTTCACAACCGACTGGGGAACCTATGCTTATCACAAGATGCCGTTCGGTCTGTGCAACGCGCCAGCGACGTTCCAGCGGATGATGACAAACATTTTCCAAGAGCACCTGAGGAAGTTCCTAGAAATTTTCATCGACGACTTTTGTGTCTTCGGTAAGAGGTCGGAGCACCTTAACCATCTTCGGCAAACGTTCGACAGATGTAGGGAGAGCAGCTTGTCCTTACACCCTGAGAAATGTTTCTTCTTCATGACCAGCGGAATCCTGCTGGGGCACCGAGTTTCGTCCGATGGCATTGCAGTGGATGTAGAGAAGGTGAAGATTATTCTCGAACTGCAGCCGCCAACGAATCTGCGTGAGTTGAGGGCCTTCCTTGGCCATGTAGGTTATTACCGAAGGTTCATAAATATGTATGCCATCTTGGCAGCCGATCTGACGAAGCTGCTTAAGAAGGATGAACCCTATGTGTGGGGCAAGGAGCAACAGCTGGCCTTTGAAACGCTCAAAGCCAAACTGACGACTGCTCCGGTTCTGAGAAGTCCGGATTGGAACAGACCTTTCCATGTCTATGTAGACACGTCGGCGTTTGCAATCGGGGTGGTTCTCAGTCAGAAGGACGACAATAAGAAAGACTACCCGATTTACTTCGCGAGTCGTCAGTTGTCAGCAGCAGAGAAGAAGTACACGACAACTGAGAGGGAGGCGTTGGGAATGGTGTACTCCTGCAAGAAGTTCCGACATTATTTGATCTGCTATGAGTTCGTGTTTCATGTAGATCATTACGCCTTACAGCACCTGGTGAAGAAGGCGGATCTGTCCGGACGAATTGCCAGGTGGGTGCTACTGCTACAGGAATTCACCTATACTGTACAGACACGGAAAGGCGTTCACCATGAGAACGCAGACTACCTCTCCCGACTATGGACCGAACCCATAGAGGAGGAAGTAGTGGATGATTTTCCCGACGAACAACTTTTTCAGTTGTCCGCCAGCCATGAGTCCAGGTACGCGGACTTGTACAGGTTCCTGCTCACACTCCAATGTCCGGAAGGATTGGATGCAGAGCAGCGCACAGTCTTCGTTCATAAAGCGGGACCTTACCAGCTCCAACAAGGGGTTTTGTTCAAGAAAATGGCAGACGAGAGGTTGTGCAGATGTCTAGAGGAGTCTGAAGTACCGCGAGTTGTCAAAGCCATGCACACAGAAGACGCTGGTGGTCACTACGCCACCAGAAACACAGTGACCAAAATTGTGAATGCAGGATACTGGTGGCCGACGATGTTCAAAGATGTACACGACTACGTTCGCAAATGCGACAGCTGCCAGAGGACGGGAAGGCCGACTCCGACCACGAGATGGCCTCTTACACCAATCATGCCATTGGCACCATTTGAAAAGTGGGGGATCGACTTCGTGGGACCAATACAACCTGTCACTAAAGGCACGCGCAGGCGCTACATATTGGTAGCAACAGACTATGCGACCAAGATGGTGGAGGCAGAAGCCACAAGGCACGATGACGCAGCCGCAGTAGCACGGTTCCTATTCGAATCAATCATCACACGCTACGGGTGCCCCCTAGAAATAGTCAGTGACAGAGGGACGCACTTTCTGAATCAGGTGATAGAGAGTTTGACGCGGCACTTCCAGATTAAGCATCGGAAGACTACTCCATACAACCCAAAGGCAAATGGTCTGACAGAGAAGTCCAATGGATTACTCTGTAAGATACTCCTCAAGGTGACTGTAAACCATGCTCATGACTGGGACACCAAGCTACCGGCCGCCTTATGGGCATATAGAACGGCAGAAAAAGTCACCACCAGGCAAACACCTTACTTCCTAGTTTATGGGCAGCATCCGATCTTACCCATCGAATTCGAGATACCTACCAAGAGGACCTTAGATCAGAGAAGGCTGGACGCGGAAGAAAGTCAGGCATATCGACTGCAAGAGGTAATGGCACTGGAGGAAAGACGTCAAGAGGCCGAAGACCGAACAAAGCAATTACAACTCAGGCGGAAGGAAAAGTACGATCGAAGGCTCAAACCAGTACTGCTGGAGAAGGGCGATTTGGCTCTGCTATACGATAGCAGACATGCTAGATTTCCAGGCAAGCTACACTTGAGGTGGATGGGACCTTACAAGGTGATAGAAGTTTTCCCAAATGGATCCATCCAACTCGCAGAACTGACGGGAGAATGGTTAGGCACCCGCGTGAACGGATGGCGTCTGAAGAAATACCACGTGTAAATGTTCGCGTGGGCGCTCACAATTGAGGAGGGGGGCATGTGGTAACACACTTTTTGTTTTTTTTGCAGAATTTAAACAATTTTAGAAAACTAGTACCAAAGCAGTGTTTGTAGCTAGAGAAGGGTACGCTAAATAGAGTGGATTGATGAGATCGTCACGAGGGCACAAAGAATCACGTAGTCGGATGTACCAACGCCAACGTCTTCGGCGCCTTCGGCAAAGGCTCCTTTTTGAGGTGTCTCTACTCACGCGCCTCTAGCGTATAAGGAAGCTACGCTTCCGGCGCAGACACCTCAGGAGGAGGTTTTGCTAAAGACGTCAGGAGAAGGGCCCGGACCTCTAAAGGCATCCGACCATGAGTGCGCCTTCGGCGAAGCGCCGCTAGCGCGGAAAGGGAAAACCTTCATAACAATCGGGATACACGGTAGATCCAGTTGGTGGAAGTTGCATTAGACAGAGCTCGGGACGCTCGTTCTAACGAGTCCAAGAGCGCCGGAGATGGATCAGGAATGGAGAAGTTATGAGCGTCGGAAAACTCGTAGCCGGACATGCGCCGTTCGCGCTAGGGTTCACAGCCGGAAAGGATTCCCGTACGCCCTCGGCGATGCGCCTTCGGCGGAATCACGCGCTCACAGGAGGAAACCAACTCAGAGTCGGAAGCGCCCTTGGCGGCTGTTCATGGAAGGAAAGCGCCGGTCGGATGTACGCCTCCGACGTGGCGCTGAAGGCCGGATGCGCTGGCATGAGTTGCGCTGACGGAAGGACAGGCAGCAGAAGCGGGCAGTGCAAGAGTGACAAAAGTCACTGCGGCGTCGACCCCTTCACAACCCGAAGATCGAGCCGGAACAGGGGCTCAAGCAGTGGGATCTCCCACTGCCCTGGATATTTTAGCAGGCAGTGGAGCAGCAGTCGCAGCAGAAGCTGCTGCGCGCCACAGTTCCAGGGAGTCGCCAAGGGATTCGGTGGCGACTGAGATCCTCCCGACTGAGGATGAGACGAGCTCGGAAGAGCAAGAAGAGGATTCGGTGCAGAAAACGCCAACAGGGGTGCTGTGCGAACAGATAGTTCCACTCCTGCGATATCTGGATCGCAAGACATCCAAATACGCAAGTGCCTTAAAACCGCAGTCTTATGTGGAGACAATCAGGCGAAGGACGAGGAGCAAGGTGGCAAGGTGGGCCTCTAGATGCGGAGTATATGTGGATAGGAACACCGCCCTCCGACAACACCTGGCGGTCACCCAGAAGCTGTACCAAGCCTTGCAGCAGCAGAAGGAGGATGCGGCGACGAAGAGTCAGGCGGAGGCCGAACTAATACGGGCAAAGATCGAGTCGGAACTGCAGGAGGAGCGGAGACAGAACAACGTCCTAGCAGCCGAGCTTGCGCGCCAGACGCGCGCCTTAGAGGAAAGTCAAAGAGCCCGCAAGGAGGATGAGGAGTTGTTGTGCAACTTGCAAACCGAGTGCTCGGATTTGAGGGCACAACGTGCGGATTTAGAAACGCAGCTGGCAGAGGTGGAGAGCAGCTGCAGGGCACGAGGAGAGTTGGCGGCACGGGTGACTCGTTGTCTAAACGGATACACCCATTGGGAGGTGGCAGCTCAAGAGAGGATCACACTCAGGGAGTTCGAGCTTCGGGCGGCGGCATTGACGGAAGGTGACAGTCGGAGTCGGCGGCGAGTGGCAAGAAAATTAGAAACCTTCTTGTCGGGTGCGCGCGACACTATGGCGCACTTGCAGTCGGAAGTCACTGCAGCGCTCCGACGCCTGGGGTTGCGCAGCCGGTCGGAAGACTGGCAAGGTAGAGACAGTAAGCGGAGCAGTCCGGCGCGCAGGAGGCGCAGCACCGGATCTGCTGAGTGCAGTAGAGTAGTTTGGTTTCGCGCAGATGCTGCGAGTGGTAGATAGGATAGCGTAGTGCTAGTTAGGATCTTTTGAGAGTATAAAGTAGATCAAGGCGTTTTGCCTTGGGACTCTTCCAGTTTCGGAAGTGCAGATCAGGAACTCACTTTCTTGGCGTGTTTGTGCATTTTTGGTCCTGGCACCACGTAGAGAAGCTGCAGCATAGCGAAGTTACCGTATGTTGTAGTTGAAGGCCTTCGGCTGAATGTTCAGAGCTAGTACCCGGTTAGAGACTTGAGTAGTGCGGATCTGCACCTGCGGGTGATTTCTGATACTCAGAGCCGGCTGCGAGTTAGATACTTGAACAGTTCCCCCTTACTCCTTCGAGTGACATATCCTGATTGTACTCCTACGGGAAGTTTCCCCTGAATGCCAATGTGAAGTTTCATTACTTCGTGTAAACCTTGGTTTGTAATTCAGGTTGTGTGTGTGTTACTGGATCGTGTTTTCAGTAAGTTCTCAGTCGGGTCTGCACTCCCTGCGTTTTGTGTGATAGTCGAGGGTGACGTCCACGGCGTACGTAGAGGCTTCGTTCCGAAGTGAGAAGTCCAGTCCGGGTACCCCCGCTAGTTCCTGGCGGAAGGGCAGTAAAAGCCGGAGTGGGAGGCACTTCCTGCAGAACCTCTGAGTGAACTTGCGAGACACTTTCCTCCTGAAATCCGAAGCGGAGGTCCTGACCGACCTCCGAGTTGTGCTTTTTGCCAGTTTCAGGTGTGTGTGTGTGTGTGTTGAGTGACCAAGCTGTACCGTGCATCCTCCGAGCATCCTCCGAGTTGAGATCCTCCTCCGAGTCGAGCCTCCGAGTCGAGCACTGCAGTATTTCTGGGAGTGACAGTCGCCTAGAATTCAAACTCTACCAAAAGTCTGTTAAATGTGACACTTTTACTCTGTGTGTTGCCTCTGTCCCTGTGGGTTCGATCTTTTTACCACCATACTGCAGTTTTAGCCTTTGGTGGGTTATTACAAAGGCGCATTTCTAGGGCCCAAGGCGGATTTTCCGCCGACGCCGAAGCGCCTGTGCACAGGCGAGCGCCTGTGCGTAGGCGGACTTCGGCCTCGCCTAACCCTACTTCGGCTGTGCACAGGCGAACGCCTTCGTCCGCGCATAGGACAAAACTTGATTCCCCTTTCCGCGTAGGCGGAATTCGCGCCGGTGGCGAACTCTTTCCGCCGTAGGCGACCGCCTCCGTTTCTTCCAATAGTGATAACTCCCTAAGTCCTCATCCGTTCCAAGCGTTCTTGGGCTCGTTGAAATCAGTGCGTCGAGCTCTTTCCAACGGGACCCTAACTTGGTCAAGGCGCTCGAGGGTTGACCTAATTATGGAGGGTTTCCCTACAGCCGCGGACGCAACCTCCAAAGGCGGGTTTTGCGCCTTGCGTCGTAGGGGTCCTAACTGCAGAACTCGCAGGGAGGGTGGTGCCTGTCCTTACTGCTGCACCCCAAATCCCAGATTCTACAAGATCCCTCGAGAATCCCCGCGATCTTCCGGATTTACTCTGTTTTGATGTACCGAAGTCTATTTACAATGCTGTCAGGGTACAGTTTTTTTCAAAAATGTTTTAATTTCCTCAAAATTGCCACAAGTGGGGTACCACATCCTCCTCCTCGGTGTCCCCTGCTCCTGACATTTCTTCGGTGGAGCCTCCGTCGTCATCATCCGAGTGGAGAATTTCAGTCGCCATTGATTGCGTTGGCGACTGACCCGAGTGGGGCTGCACGTCGTCGACGTGTGCTGCCTGCGAAGGCACGGCTGCAGCCTCGCTGCTCTTCGCCAAAATGTCTAAGGCGGTAGGCGAATGTGCCCGTGCTGCATCCTCGCCGCCCGCTTGTTGATCGTCTACCGTATCCTCTCTACCGCCGACGTCCGCCGCCGAAGGCGATCGAGCGGAGGGTAGCTGCGCGGGGTTTGATTGCGCATCGCGCACCGAAAATTCATCCCGCGGACAGTCACTCCGCTCCTCCGCCAGTTGCTGCTCCCTTGATCGGCCCGCGGGGGCTGTGCTTGGTCTGTGCGCAGGCGCAAATGCCGGCGCCTTGTCCGCCGCAGGCGTAGCGCCGCGGACATCCATCGCCAAAGGCGACATGGTCGGGGGCCGCTCGCCCGATGTCCCTTGGCCCTAAGGCCCTACCGCCGAAGGCGCATCTACCGGCGGATTACCCGCCGATGGTGTGGCCTCCGCACACTCCCTGCTCGTATCTCCTCGGCTCGAAGGCCCTGGCGCCGAAGGCGCAAATCGCGGCGCGTGGTGCGCCGGAGGGTCTGGCCCCGAAGGCCGGTGTCTCATAGGCGGCTCTTCCGCCGGCTCCTTCCCCTTCCTACGTTGGAACGGGGGTGATTCCTGCCTGTGCACAGGCGGCACGTGTGGAGGTGACCTGTGCACAGGCGGACTGCTCCTTCCCACGCGTAAACGTAGATCTACGTCCGCTTGTGATCGTCTGTCCGCGGAGGCTCGTCTGTCCGCGGAGGCTCGTCTGTGCGCAAACGGAACACCTGTCCGCAACGCACGTGGTAACTCCGGAGGCCCTTGGCCCGTAGGCGGCCTCTCGCCCGTCGAGGCTGCAGCGTGGTCCGTTGCTCCTGCGGACGTCCGCGCTTCCTCATGCTTCTCTGGCGACGCACTTCCTTTCTCCGTCGCAATCGTCGCCGTGTCCGCACTGTTGGCTGGTAACACCAGTCTGCGTGCCTTCTGCTTCGGCCGGCTGTATGACTCGTACAACGGCCGCGGTCGAATGGGAGCAGAGGGTTCTTGATGCTGCTCCTCTTCGGACGCTTCTCTCCATCGCCGCTTCCGCGGCACTCGTGTTGCAGGAGTGTTTCTCCCTTTGTCCCTCCGCCTTGATAGAGTAGAAGTCGGTGACTCCTCTGCATCAGTGTCGACCTCATTCTCCCGCACATACTTCCCGGGATGGTCGACGGACAACGGCGGAAAACGCTCAAGCTCCGCCGCTGTCAAACAATTCCGCTGTCGATAAAAATTGATGAGGAAAGGAGAGAGATGGTTTAGAGTTCCCCCCTTCTCCTCAAAAGCGTGTTGTCGCATCACCCTGTGCAGGATGCTCGCCCAGTGAATTGAAGTTCCCTCGATGACGCACTCCACAAAAGAGACCTGCCACAATGTGATGTAGCAGGCGCGGTGTGGCTACAGTAATTGCATCAGCGCCGTGGATTAAGTCCGGCGAAATCGATCCTTGTAATCGCGGGTCCTGTACCCATTCTTGGTAGACCTCCCGGTCTTGAACAGCTCCACAAATTGCGCCTCTTCCTGCTTGGTCACCTTGATGCTCTCACTGTCGAAGAGGAGATGCCCTAGCATGCCGGCACATCTTCCCAATGCCTGCGCCCAATCTTGGACTATCCACCGATCAACATGCGGACGCAATCCGTGCGAGGGTGGTCCCTGTGGCTCTAGCCACTCGCGCACCATATCCGCACAGATGTAGTTCCATCCCCATAGCAAGAAATTGAGCTTTCTTGCTATCAAGCGCTCCTCGAAAGCGCGCAGCCCGTTCTGTGGTAGACGAAGCGGCAGCATCCGCAATCTGCCCGGTCTCGTCATTGCGTTCCTGGAGTTCGCTCGCCCGCTCATTCTACTTCCGCACCGCTCGAGCTCCTTTCTCTCTCGGCAAACTCTAATCGCCCTCAATTCCAAATCACGCGCACTCACTTCTCCCTCAATCACCAAGAAATCCTCTGTGCGGCGATGTCGAGAATGCTTAGCAGCCAGCAGATGGACGCGCGCAGCTCGCACAAGAGAGTGGAATCGCGAATTCAAGAATGGGACGCTCTCCGCCGCCCGGTCGAAGGTCATGGTCGGCTCTTGCTCGTGGAGGACGTCTCAATTGATGGCCGCGCCGGCTCTACGCTGGAACGGTCTCCGCTCTCACGCGCGGCTTCACGCTCCGCCGTCGCCGATTAAACTCTCACGCTCAAATTGGCGGATTTGAACTCCGCGAGCGTACTACCCCGCGGACATGGGTGCGCAGCGCCGAAGGTGAGTTTTCCGCCTTGCGCGGTACACTTGTTCGTACCGCTCCTCAGCCAATCCCCTTCTGCCTCGACGCGTGTGTCCGCATGTCGGACAAAAGTTCAACTCCTGCCTGTGCGCAGGCAGACTCCTCGGCGGATTCTCCGCCGGCGCGGAACTTCATCCTCCTGTGCACAGGCGCTCGCCTGTGCGCAGGCGAATTCCGTCCGCGGCGACGCGCTGGCGCGGAAGGCGTTGACCGTGGTCAGCTGTCTCCGTCCAGACTGTCCGTTCCTTGTCTCTTCGTCGGCGCTTCCGCCGCCGCAACTCCGTCCGTCCAAGAGTGCATCCACCTGTCCCGTCCGCATGGTCCGTACGGAGTTGATTATTCTGGCGGCTCCTTGCTCGTCCGCGGCGTTGTGCTGGCGCAGAAGGCGCCGTACACTTTCTACCTCACAAGGCGCATTTCTAGGGCCCAAGGCGGATTTCCCGCCGACGCCGAAGCGCTTGTGCACAGGTGACCTCCTGTGCGTAGGCGGACTTCGCGCCTCCTCAAACCCTACTTCGTCCGCGCATAGGGCAAAACTTGATCTCCCTTCCGCGTAGGCGGAATTCCCGCCGGTGGCGAACTCCTTCCGCCGAAGGCGAACGTCTACGTATCTTCCGATAGTGATAACTCCCTAAGTCCTCATCCGTTCCAAGCGTTCTTGGGCTCGTTGGAATCAGTGCGTCGAGCTCTTTCCAACGAGACCCTAACTAGGTCAAGGCGCCCGAGGGTTGACCTAAATATGAAGGATTTCCCTACCGCCGCGGACGCAGCTTCCGAAGGCGGGTTTTGCGCCTTGCGCCGTAGGGATCCTAACTGCAGAGCTCGCAGGGAGGGTGGTGCCCATCCTTACTGCTGCACCCAAATCCTAGATTCTACAAGATCCCTCGAGAATCCCCGCGATCTTCCGAATTCACTCTGTTTTGATGCACCAAAGGCTATTTACATTGCTGCCAGGGTACAGTTTTTCCAAAAATGTTTTAATTTCCTCAAAATTACCAAAAGTGGGGTACCACATGTGAGCACAAAACTGTGCTCACATGTCTTTTTAACCTTGTGAGAGTTAAAGTTTTAGATTTAAGCTCTTGCTAAATTATGCTCGGAGTTTTCTGGAAGTTTTGGTAAGATTAGGAGTTGGTGTAATAGCTAGTAGGCAAAGGTCCGGAACGGGGCTTTCAGGGCAGGGTCTCCGGCGAAGAGCCTTCGGTGAAGTTCCTTCGGGGAAAGGCCTTCGGCGAAACAGTGAAACCCTCATAACGTTTTCAATGTGTGACGCCTTGACTCAGTTAGTGTCTCCTTGGAAAGAGCTAGCAACGCTGGTTCCAACGAGACCAAGAACTCTACAAACGGATGAGGAATCACTGAGTTGTGAGTGTCGGAAGTTACTGATGGGAAGGGTTGAGGCAAGCCCGGCTGCAAACGCCTTAGGCTCCGGACGTCTTCGGCTCCGGACGTCTCCGGCTCCGGACGTCTCCGGCTGCGAACATCTCCGGCTTCGGAGGACTTCGCGACAACTGCGAGCAGGCCTTCGGCGAACTCGGAATCGGCGAACTCGGGGTCGGCGAACTCCGAGCCGGTGAACATCGTGCAAGGGCCATCGGCGAAACAGTAAACTCGGCATATCTTTTTCATTTGTTAACGGTTTGATTTGATTAGGGTCTTGTTGGAAAGAGCTCGCGACGCTTGTTCCAACAAAACCAAGAACCTTTCAAACGGATAAGGCGTCACTGAGTTATGAGCGTCGAAAGCGGCGGATAGGGTAGGACAACATTGAACCGGAAGACATCAAACCGGAAGACATCGAACCGGCGAACATCGTGCCGGCGCCTTCGGCGATAACAAGTAGCAGGCCTTCGGCGGTGTGCCTTTGGCGAAGGGTAAAACAGGCATAACTTTCTCAATTCATAACGGTTTGACCTAGTTAGGGTCTCGTTGGAAAGAGCTCAACCTGCTTGTTCCAACGAGCCCACGAACTTGTGAAACGAAGGTAGGATCTGTGAGTTATGGGTGTCGGGAGTGACTGTTATGGATAAGCAAAGGTGTGGTCGTGCGTCCTCGGCGGGTGGATGCCTTCGGCGGTGCGCGGAAGAAGATTCCCTCCGGCGGAGATCGGGTGGTTAGTAATGTAGAATGTGCAGGTGTGGTGGCGGCGGTGCATGTAGTCGCGCAAGGGGAGTAGGCAGCTACCCATCATTGCGAGTGTTGCATTTCAGGCGGGCTGTGGGTGTCTCGGCCTTGGACTTCGAAGTGGGGAGTTCGGCCTGGTAACGGAGAGCTTGTAGTGTACCAGTGTGCGAGAGCTTGTAGTGTACCAGTGTGCGAGAGCTTGTGGTGTACCAGAGTGTGGAGAGTTCGAAGTAGGAGAAAGCAGACTCTCGTGGGTGGAGAGTCGTATCTGAGAGTGAAGTTGAAGTGGGATCTGAGATTGAAGTGTAAAATCTGTGAGTGGGAGCTGAAATCATAGTGGAAGATCTGAGAATTGGAGCTGAGAGTGAAGTGAAATCTGAGACTGAACTCTAACAGTCGGGATCTGAATGGGAAACTGGAAAGGGAGAGTTGAATCCAAGAGAGGAATCTGGTGGGGTCTGAAGGTGAAAGCTGAGAAATCGATACTGAAATCTGAGTAGGAATTGGGACTGGGACTGGGATCTAGGAAAGCCCACAGCGGCTGTAGTGTTGAGGAAGTCACCCAGAGTTGGGTTAGATCTTTATGTAACAAAGAGCTTGTCTGATGCTCTTGTGAAAATCGCAGAAAGCAAGTTATTATTTTCAGTTCTGGATAATTTGTCTGTGAAAGAGCAAGTGTTCATGATCTCGTTGTCTTGGATACACTGTGAGTACATGGCTTGTGATCAGCGAAGTTAGATTATGGGAGCTCGGACCCCCACCTGGACTACAAACGCTGAAGGGTGGGAAGGTTCGGCTCACATAAAATGGTGCGTATGCCGGGAGCTTGATCTTGTAAATGCAGAATAGGACTAGATCGCACAAACCAAACCTGGAGCCAGGACTGGAGAAACCTGTTCGCAGTAGGAAGAAAACTGAGAATAAAGAAATCGAGGAAGAAATTAAACTTGAGATATTTCTGAACGTAGACCCTGTTGGTGAGTCTTTGTTAGAAGGTTTAGAGATTGTAGAACGTGATAGTGAGAAGTTCGGTTGAGGAATCTGCCAGCATGGCTGACGATGGAGGGAGAGCAGGACCTCCTCCTAGTCCTCCCATCGACCCACTCGTGAGGCCAAGGGGCCTGCCTATTCAGGTTCCACAGAACTTGGCAGCTGTGGTCATACCACCCAATCTGCCTAAGTTCTATGGGACGAAGGATGAGGAACCTTCAAGGCACATGGAAAGATATGTTGAGAGGCTAGCCAGCTCTCTGATTACAGATCCAGGGTATTTTTTGGTCTGGTTTCCTACTACCCTGGAAGGTGAGGCGTATGAGTGGTATAGGGATCATTCTGAAGGTCATTTTGGGGGATGGGATCAGATGCAAAGGGAGTTCTTGAATGAGTTTAGGCCTGAGGTGGGGCAAGGTTCTGCATTGAGAGCTTTGGCATCGTTAAAACAGGGAAGGGAAGAGGAAATCTCAGCTTACATTCGAAGATTTGATCTGGTTTGTGCGCGTTTTGTGGGTACAATGCTCAATGACGATACGCTGAGACAATTTTTTATCCAA
Source organism: Marchantia polymorpha subsp. ruderalis (assembly GCA_037833965.1). Classification (NCBI taxonomy): domain Eukaryota; kingdom Viridiplantae; phylum Streptophyta; class Marchantiopsida; order Marchantiales; family Marchantiaceae; genus Marchantia; species Marchantia polymorpha. The sequence goes on along the minus strand of AP031352.1, from coordinate 2,013,682 downwards.
GGCTTTTTCAAATCTGGGACCATCCGAGGGGTGCTGGAGAGAAGCCCTCAAACTCTTGCTGAGGCCAAGATGGCTGCCAGGGAGATAGAGAATATTGACAAGGACTATGATAGATTGTGGAGGAAGGAGGATGAATCCATTCCTCAGTTCATCCCAATTCGTCCAAGAGCAATGGAAGGAGACTCCGGTAGGCATAGGGGTCAAGCTCCTTATTCTCTCATTGAGTCAATTTCGCAGACCAGAGAGCCAGCACCTGTTTTAGCATTGCCAGCCCCTACTGTAGATCCTAACCTGGCAGATGTAGAGAAAAGATTAAATGCTAGCCAAGTGGGCTTTCAAGAGACCATGATGAAGCAAATGCAAAATATTACAGATCAGATGGCCTTGATGATCAGGAGTCAACAGCCAGGGCCTCCTCCTCCAGTCGAGTCAGGTAGACATTCATCAAGCATGTGGTGTGTCCAGTGTGGTCAATCTGGACATACCAGGCAATTTTGTAGGGTGGTGCCAAACCGTGACAACAGAATGAGCGGTGGCCCACCTGTGCAACACCAAAGGGGCCAAGGACCAAATTACCAAGGTCAAAACGGGTACAGAGGACCTCCTAGGGGTCAGGATGGTCAGAACATGGAGAGAAAAGAATTACATGCATTTTGTGGTAGGTGGCACTATCCAGGTCAGTGTTGGTCTGAGGTTGGGGTTAATGGGTGTAGTAATTGTGGAGGTAGTCATCCCTCTGACCAATGTCGGCAGCCAGATAAAGTTATTAGGATGCCTCAGCCTACTGTTAGTCCTTACCAGGCGAGAGAAAATATGAGGGGTGCAAGACCGCAGAATGAGCATTCTAACAATCTTAGACCTCCTAACTTGTATTATGATCATGAGAACAGCAAACAGACATTCAATCCACCTGTTGGACTGCAGACAGTGAACAGATATATTCCTATCCAGAGTGAACCACGAGATGAACCTCGTAATGACAACAGAAAACAGGTTTCTTTTGCAGATCCATGTTCTTCAAACTCTCAAGATGCTAGGTTTGCAACTGATGATGGAGATGTCCAACGTAGTAGTTCTGATCTTGGTAAGGGGATAGTCGAACAAGGGCAGAATCAGTGGCCTCCACATACTAACCTGATTACTTATAAGTTGAAAAATTCGGATGATGTGATTATGCATGAAGCTCCGGCCCTTGTTGTCACCACCAGAGCTGTGCATCGCAAGATGCAAACTGAGAAAAATGAAGATGAGCAAGGGGAGACTTCATCTGAGGAGCCTCCTCATCTCTCTGATCTTGAGAGAGTGGCGAGGAGAGCAAGGAGGACTACAAGAGCAGAGGAGAAAAGAAATGAGATTCTGCATGATGCAGAAGTGCCACCTGTCACGCAAGATTCAGAAAGCAATGAACCAAGAGAGTGGGAAGGACCGGGGATTCCCATGAAAGAGTGGGAGGACATGAGATGTCAGAGAAGGAGAGAGTCGGAGAAGTACAATTTGTGGTCAGATCTGAGTTTGCTGAAGGCGGACATTACTTTTGGTCAGCTGCTGGAAATATCTCCCATTGCTCGTAAGACCTTGAAGGAGGGCATTCCAGTGCATAGAAGGAGTAGAAAGACGAAGACTAGAGTCGCTGCTAGAGTTCATTTGCAAAAAGGAAGTCAAGATGTCAAACCTGTGGAGATAGAGGTGATAGTGGTAGACAAGGTGATTCCCAATGTATTAGTTGATGGGGGTAGTGGTTTGAACATCCTACCCGAACACACCATGAGAAGGTTGGGTTTGAATCTGACAGGCCCCTCACCTTTCATTATCAATATGGCCAATCAGACTTCAGCTGTACCAGTGGGGATGATTAAAGATTGTCGGCTGTCCACTGGTGATGAGGAGTACATTGTCACATTTCATGTGATTAAGATGCATTCGAACAGGAACACTTTCCCTATTCTATTGGGCAGACCTTGGTTGAGAATGGCTAATGCAATTGTGGATTGGGGAGGACTGAAGCCATCAATTACATATGGTCCTCAGGATAACAGAGTCAAGGTGTCAATAGGGTCATCAGGTGGAAGGGTGAGAGAGGATCCTGAGTTATCTTCAGGGAAGGAAGAAGAGAAAAACGAGGCCAAGTGTGATGACACTTTAGTGGGAGTGGTTCATTTGAATGACAGAAAAAATAGATTAGATGTAGGATCAGGTAGCTTGGGTCCTAGTTTTTACAGCAGAAGCGAGGATGGAGAGTTTGCTCAGTGGTTGAGAGATTATCCTGAGTCAGGTTGTGACGCCATGATGATTTCTCATCACAAAATTTTTGAGAAGGAGGTGATCAGTTCACAACAAGAAGAGTATCTGTTGCTAGAACCATGTGAGGTTCTTATGGAGGAAGAGTGGATACATGGAGGTCTCACTTCATGGTTGGACGAGTTGGATATTACTGAGGTGGATTCGGTGCATGTTGATGGAACTCAAGAGGAGGAGACTACTGTGAAAAATGCGAAGTTGGAGGAACCCTTGCATTTCAAGACTACATCAACCGGAATTCTGATGGGCCAAGACGTCAGGGACTATCCTCAGGTCCCTCCTGATTGGTATCAAAGCTCAGAGGAACAAACTCATGTGGCGGAGGAAGACTGGAAATATGTGGAGGTGTCCATCAGAGGAGGAGAGCTGAAGCAAATGAAGATGGGTTCCAAGCTAGGAGAGGATGAGATACAGAAGTATGGTGAGTTGGTGGACGAATTCAGTGATACCTTTGCTTGGTCGTATGATGAGTTGAAGGGAGTACCTCGTGAAATGGTGGAGCATCGGATTTCGCTGGTCCCTAGAGCTAAGCCTATTAGACAGAAGGAGAGAAGGATGAACCCACAGTTACAGTTGTTAGTTCGAGCAGAATTGGAGAGATTACTCAAAGCTGGATTCATTAAGCCTGTAGAGATCACGGATTGGGTTTCTCCTATGGTTTTGGTCAAGAAGAAGAATGGGAAACTTAGAGTGTGTGTGGATTATAGGAAGCTGAATGCCTGTACTGAGAAGGATCACTTTCCTTTACCTTTTATCACTCTGCTTTTGGAGGAAGTTGGGGGTCATGCGAGGTACACGTTCATGGATGGATATGCTGGCTACAATCAGATTTCCATAGCTGTACAGGATGTTCATAAGACGGCCTTCACAACTCCGTGGGGAACTTTTGTATGGGTTGTTATGCCTTTCGGACTGTGCAATGCACCAGCCACATTCCAAAGATTGGTGATGTATGTTTTCACGGATCTGTTATACAAGTCTATGACAGTTTTTGTGGACGATTTTAGCACTCAGTCAAGTGCTGGTGAGCATCTGCAGTGTGTTAGACAAGCTCTCATTAGATGTAGAAGAATGCAGCTAGCACTGAATCCTGAGAAGACTTTCCTAGGTGTTCAGAGAGGAGTTCTTTTGGGTTATGTCGTGAGTGAGAAGGGAAGAGAACCGGATCATGATAAGATTGCAGTCATTGAAGAATTGGCAACTCCCACAAATGCTAAGGGTGTAGCCAAGTTATTGGGACATGTAGGGTGGTATAGAGAGTTGATTCCTGACTTTGCCAAGATTGTAGTGCCTATTACTCAATTGTTGAGGAGGGAGAATAGGTTCGAATGGACAGATGCCTGTCAGGAAGCCTTTGAAGAGTTGAAGTGCAGGTTGAGTACTTATCCGGTATTGAGGCCTCCTGACTGGAGCATGCCTTTTCACGTTTTCTGTGATGCAAGTAGTGTAGCAGTGGGTAGTGCGCTGTGTCAGTCCACGGGGGAGAAGGGAAAGAACCTGCCAATCGCTTATGCCAGTAGGCAGTTGAATCCAGCAGAGAGGAACTATTCTACTACCGAGAGGGAGTGCTTGGCCATGGTTTTTTCAGTCAAGAAGTTTAGACATTATCTGATCTGCAATCCAGTGGTTTTCTTCGTTGATCATATGGCAATCAAATATCTGGTGAACAAGGCGGAGCTTAGTGGAAGATTGGCCAGGTGGGTTTTATTGCTGGAGAAATTTGACTACACTGTAGAGTATAAACCTGGTCGCATGCACTTGCAGGCCGACCATCTATCTAGGTTGTCAGAGGATGTAGGGACCAGTCCATTAGATGACAGGTTGATAGATGATAGTCTTTTTGTAGTCACAGCTCAGCCAGAATGGTACGCTGGAATAGTAGAGTTTTTGACAACTCAGCAGTTGTCAGGTGATTGGACTAAGGAGGAAAGGAGGAAGGTGAGAGTCAACAGTAGACATTTTGCAGTGATTGGCCACAGATTATTTAGAAGGGGAGCTGATGGTGTTCTGAGAAGATGTGTGTCAGAAGTGGAGGTTCCCGCAATTTTAGAGGCTTGCCACGACAGTGCTTGTGGAGGACATTTCTCTGGCAACTTATAGGTCAGAAAATACTTAGAGCGGGATACTTCTGGCCTAGGTTGTTTAGGGACTCTCATGAATATGTGAAGCGCTGTGATGCCTGTCAGAGGTATGCTAGGAATGACCTTCGAATGGAGATGCCTCTACACGTTTCATTGCCACTTGTACCTTTTGAAAAATGGGGAATTGATTATATCGGTGAGATTCATCCTCATTCGTCAAAAAGCATGGCTTACATCATAGTTGCGACAGAATACTTGACAAAGTGGGCGGAAGCGAAGGCAGTAAAGACAAATACGGCTGCTCATGCTGCCACATTCATGTACGAAAACATCATTTCAAGGTTTGGATGTTCCAAGATTCTGGTTAGCGATAGGGGCAGGCACTTCTTGAATGAGATGTTTCAAGAATTAACAGATAGGTTTGAGATAGATCACAGAAAAACTACTCCATATCATCCACAAACCAATGGTCAGACAGAGCGAGTCAATGGGACTCTGGTGAGTATTCTTCGCAAAACGGTGGTTGACTCAAAAAGGGATTGGGACACCAAGCTGACAGCAGCATTGTGGGCTTATCGGACAACTTTCAAGGTGACAACCCAGGCAACGCCATTTTTGTTAGTGTATGGATTGGAGGCCACTCTCCCCATCGAATTCGAGGTGGAATCACTCCGAGTTGCAGTGCAGTCACGGCTTACAAACAGTCAGTCATTAAGGAATAGGCTGACAACATTAGAAGAGCTTGATGAGAGGAGGAGAATGAGTGCTCAACATATTGAGGCCATTCAACGGAGGAGAAAAATCACCTTTGACAAGAAGCATAAGAAAAGGACGCTGAGGCCAGGTATGATGGTGATGCTCCAGGATGGTAGTAAGCTTGAATTCCCAGGAAAGTTTGATGCAGTATGGTTAGGGCCTTATCTGATTCGTGAGGTATTTCCAAACAACTCAGTGCAGTTGGAAACGTTGAATGGAGAAGTTTTCCCCACACGCACTGCGGGAAGTAGATGCAAGCAGTACCGGATTTGAAGCTGTCTAGCCTGCAGAGCTAGGATTCTGGAATCTTCCCCTGATGGTTGCCAATGATGTGAGCACAAAACTGTGCTCACATGTCTTTTTAACCTTGTGAGAGTTAAAGTTTTAGATTTAAGCTCTTGCAAAATTATGCTCGGGGTTTTCTAGAAGTTTTGGTAAGATTAGGAGTTGGTGTAATAGCTAGTAGGCAAAGGTCCGGAACGGGGCTTTCAGGGCAGGGTCTCCGGCGAAGAGCCTTCGGTGAAGTTACTTCGGGGAAAGGCCTTCGGCGAAACAGTGAAACCCTCATAACGTTTTCAATGTGTGACGCCTTGACTCAGTTAGTGTCTCCTTGGAAAGAGCTCGCAACGCTGGTTCCAACGAGACCAAGAACTCTTCAAACGGATGAGTAATCACTGAGTTGTGAGTGTCGGAAGTTACTGATGGGAAGGGTTGAGGCAAGCCCGGCTGCAAACGCCTTAGGCTCCGGACGTCTTCGGCTCCGGACGTCTCCGGCTACGAACGTCTTCGGCTCCGGACGTCTCCGGCTGCGAACATCTCCGGCTTCGGAGGACTTCGCGACAACTGCGAGCAGGCCTTCGGCGAACTCGGAATCGGCGAACTCGGGGTCGGCGAACTCCGAGCCGGTGAACATCGTGCAAGGGCCATCGGCGAAACAGTAAACTCGGCATATCTTTTTCATTTGTTAACGGTTTGATTTGATTAGGGTCTTGTTGGAAAGAGCTCGCGACGCTTGTTCCAACAAAACCAAGAACCTTTCAAACGGATAAGGCGTCACTGAGTTATGAGCGTCGAAAGCGGCGGATAGGGTAGGACAACATTGAACCGGAAGACATCAAACCGGAAGACATCGAACCGGCGAACATCGTGCCGGCGCCTTCGGCGATAACAAGTAGCAGGCCTTCGGCGGTGTGCCTTCGGCGAAGGGTAAAACAGACATAACTTTCTCAATTCATAACGGTTTGACCCAGTTAGGTTCTCGTTGGAAAGAGCTCAACCTGCTCGTTCCAACGAGCCCACGAACTTGTGAAACAGAGCTAGGATCTGTGAGTTATGGGTGTCGGGAGTGACTGTTATGGATAAGCAAAGGTGTGGTCGTGCGTCCTCGGCGGGTGGATGCCTTCGGCGGTGCGCGGAAGAAGATTCTCTCCGGCGGAGATCGAGTGGTTAGTAATGTAGAATGTGCAGGTGTGGTGGCGGCGGTGCATGTAGTCGCGCAAGGGGAGTAGGCAGCTACCCATCATTGCGAGTGTTGCATTTCAGGCGGGCTGTGGGTGTCTCGGCCTTGGACTTCGAAGTGGGGAGTTCGGCCTGGTAACGGAGAGCTTGTAGTGTACCAGTGTGCGAGAGCTTGTAGTGTACCAGTGTGCGAGAGCTTGTGGTGTACCAGAGTGTGGAGAGTTCGAAGTAGGAGAAAGCAGACTCTCGTGGGTGGAGAGTCGTATCTGAGAGTGAAGTTGAAGTGGGATCTGAGATTGAAGTGTAAAATCTGTGAGTGGGAGCTGAAATCATAGTGGAAGATCTGAGAATTGGAGCTGAGAGTGAAGTGAAATCTGAGACTGAACTCTGACAGTCGGGATCTGAATGGGAAACTGGAAAGGGAGAGTTGAATCCAAGAGAGGAATCTGGTGGGGTCTGAAGGTGAAAGCTGAGAAATCGATACTGAAATCTGAGTAGGAATTGGGACTGGGACTGGGATCTAGGAAAGCCCACAGCGGCTGTAGTGTTGAGGAAGTCACCCAGAGTTGGGTTAGATCTTTATGTAACAAAGAGCTTGTCTGATGCTCTTGTGAAAATCGCAGAAAGCAAGTTATTATTTTCAGTTCTGGATAATTTGTCTGTGAAAGAGCAAGTGTTCATGATCTCGTTGTCTTGGATACACTGTGAGTACATGGCTTGTGATCAGCGAAGTTAGATTATGGGAGCTCGAACCCCCACCTGGACTACAAACGCTGAAGGGTGGGAAGGTTCGGCTCACATGTGGCAAACGCTCCTTCTTTATTCTCTTAACTTTATTCCCTTAATCTTTGGCGGACCGGACTGACACCTTTTCACGTTTACTTGTTGCTCATTTCTTTGCGAATGTTCCCTGAATCTAAGTCTCACTTCTTCACCTTGACTTCTCCTCGCTCTTTGCATATTAATGGCGTCTTTGTGTGGATATCTTGGGTATATAGATCGTATCCATATCTTGGATGTCTCTACTATTCACTTGAATGTTGGTTAGCCTAGATTGCAAGCAGTATGGTAGGGCATGCTTATATAAGTCATTAGACTAAATTAACTTAATTTAGTCTCATCAGGAAAGTTAATCGAGGCAGCTGTTAGTTTCCTACGAAAACGCTTCCAATTGTCACCCATAGCAACTCAAATTCGGATGGAGACTTAGGATAAGAGTGCCAACATAATGTGCTCTTTGCAGGACAAAGAAACTTCTTTAGAACAAAAAATACGGCATCTTTACTCACAAACAATCTCATAAATTGCATTCAGCGCTACACTGAGGAGAGTTACCGTCAAAGCCATCCTGATTATTACAAGTGCGGCTACTATCTCTTATGAAAGTGCTTTGTAAGAGGGCAATGAAACTTACAACTTCCTGTGGAAAGTTCACGACGGGGCAAAAACATGCAGCTTTACATGCAATTGTACACAAAGGACAGTACTTACATCTAAGATATATGTGCTTTCAAGCAATCCATGACATTGTGCATCCACATCACATCATCTTTGCTACGAACCAGTCTTCAAGATATAAGAATAACCGGCAGAGCTGGGTCATCAGTGCACATCAAACATCTCTCCGTCCTCGAGTTCACAATAGCATTGAATTCTCGAGAGATGTAAAGTATTTTTTGCACAATCTACGATTTGCTTTGGAACCGAAATCGTGGTTCTCTGCATTCAATTTGAATGACATCATTTGTTGTGCCCTGCACTGAGTTTGAGCAGAATCTTCCTTCCACTTTGCACAAGTGCGGCTAGTATCTGCTCTGTAATAAGCCAAGAACTATGTCATGTTCGTGAACTTAACCCTTAAATGTTCCGGACCGATATCTGATCCTTAAGAAGCCAAGAACCATGGCTTGTTCCTGAAATTACCACTTAAATGTTCCGGAGCTTTGACGTTAACGTACAACATCAATTTAGGCGCCAAAGAAAGAGTACATTTATGTAATTTAGCCACTACGCCATATGGTCCAATAAATTACGCATGCCTGAGTATTATACTTCATGGTCGGTAGTTCTAGGTCTGTAACAAATTCAGTAGAATAAAAGATACTTACAATACTCTCTTGATATAAATTCTTTGCGAGATTTCTCCTTGCTTATCTGAATCACTACCTCTTACGAAGCCTACAGAAGTCTAGGTCGGTCACTAGTTGGAACGGAGGTTCGGGTTCGAATTCTAAGTCAGCGCTGGCGGCTGACCGACGGTGCGCCGGTTACTTGAGGGGCTAGAAAGGCAGCTAGCACCAGTAAGTTTGGGCAGCCCACCCAGTTAGCCATCCACGAGACTCACGCCAAAAAAATAGCTTCGGCGCGGCGCAGATCACTCAAGACCTTTTTGGGGCAATCAGCCGAGAACAAAACGTTCGGGAGAGACAGCTGATTCTAGTCTAGGGCTTTCTTCGCTTTCGGATCCAAGGGAGACGCAAGAACTAAAGGTCAGTAAGTACACCAGTCAGTAAGTACCCGAATCCCAGCTCGCCTAGAAAGGCACCCCAAGATTGGGGAAAAAGGAAACTTGATGAGGTGTGCTAAGGGTCCCCCCACTTCAGCCCAGCCAATGGGCGGAAAGATGAGAGAGTGCTGGCTGACGAACGCTAAGGGCGAATAAAGTCCCACATAGGTGTTATATTATGGTGATAACAGTTGATTCAAAGCTCACTTGAAAATCTGCCAAACTATATACTTGATTCTATAAGTTTTATATCCATTTTTCCCCTTCTTTCTTATATCGCTGATGAACTTTAGTTCATCAAAATCATAACCGATTAGTCATTCCTATCGCTTTCAACCCAGACCATTTCAATCTTTGTCGAGATTTTGTGGCCTAGAGCTTTGGTCGAAAACCACGCATTAAAGGTATCCAGATACTTCCGTTTCCTTATTGATTTCAGTGCTTTTCGTGCTTTTGATAGTTTGGGCTACACTTGATCTTTCCTCCATGAAAGGAAGTCTCGCCCAATTTTCTAGAGCCTTGATATTATCTCTAGAATCTAATCCACCACCGAAATAAGAGGGCGAATCGTCCCTATCAGCCAGCACCTGGTACAAAACCCGTCTCTTTATAAGCCTAGGAGAAGCCTCTCAACTATGACATTCATTCTAAGATATATGGGCACATAAGGCTAGACGCGAAGCCATGAGAACAACAAGTCGAAAGAAAAGAATGTAAAAACTACTTTCTCTACGTGAACAAATTTTGTTGGTTCGTGCTTGCTTTGTGCTTTATTGACAGAATCATGGCTTTTTATCACTGTTCTTTGCTAACGACATGTTTAAGCAAAAATTGTACATTAACACACATTACTGGTATCCTGGTCTTCTATCACAATGTTGACATCTTCGATAGTACCATTTATAACATGTCAATGAATGATATAATTTGTCTATAAAGCCAATAATCATCAGATCTTACTCCTTTGAGATCTGGTGATTATTCAATAAATCTCCTGTACGCAATCCTCCCGTCCAATACGACATATATTTATCAGATACTTGCTTGTCGTACAGCATGTGTAGGCCTCCTCGTCTGCTTTGGAAGTCGCGAAAACCTCGGTTCACATTCTTTGCTGGATTGTTCTGTAGTGTATTTTCTGGCGATAACATGCACAAAAAACAGCTTCAATGTATCTGACATTTGACACCTTACAAGATTCTGCAATCAAGGCAAGGCATACACAAAAATCATCAGTGAGAGGGCAAGTCCGGGCTATACGCTATATGTTATATGCTTATCCAGAAACTATATGATGTTTTAAGTTAATGGAAGAAGCATCAAGTCACAAACTACAGTGGCAGCGTCTGAAGGTTTCTTCTTGTGTTTGGGCTGCTGCACCGACTCTCGCTGTCCTCAATTTTCTTTTAGTGTTATGAGTGTTCAAAACGAGGCCATGATCGCAGGATGTGAAGCACAAGGGATCAATCTCACCAAGAAATGGTGAGGCACTATCTCAAACATTACTGTTAAAATTGTCGCCATTTCTCTATCTCTGTCACTTTCTGGACTCTCGTTATCTGACTCAAGTGTTTGCCCAAGTGCGAGCAGGTCGATGACAATTTGGGACCAACCGTGGCTGATCTTTCGTCTAATGATACTCCCGACGTCTCCCAGCTGTAATTTCTTCTACCTTTCCAAAATGGGAGTCGATTTAAAGGACATGGAAGGTGACAAAAAGGGACATGTAGGGTTAAAAGTCCGAAGCTAAATAAAGAATCGACTTTCCTAAATGGTGAAATACAGTAAGATTAATTTCAGGAACATGCATGAACATGTAAATCTCCTAAGCCTTGATGCCTTTGTGTGCCACGGACAACCGTGTGCCTTCTGAAGGAACTTGTAACATGACAATTAGAGTCGGTAAGAAAGTCACCTGGAAAAATTTTTGTTCGTCATGTGGAAAGACATTCATGTTTGCAACCACACTCTACATCTCTGGTTTAAGTTTGTCTTCTTACCTGCAAGAATGAACATTGCAGTCGAGCTGTAGATAGTGACTTGAAGTCCAAATCTATCTATCGGGCATGCTGTGCTTATGAACTTGGGCTCAAAAGTATGAATAATACATTGGATTTTCTGTACAACCAGCTATAACTACCGTTTTGGTTCGCTCGATGAAGCATAGTAATGTTGCCTAGAGACAATAACGAACTACGTTAATGCTGTAGAACACAGTTCATGGAAGTCCCTCGGGAGCCCACCGACACTCGAATGATATCCAGAAGCTCTTTATTGGTTTCTGAGAATTACACGATAGGTACTCTTAAAGCAGATACAAGAATATTCTGGTAACTTATCTGAGTCAGATATACAGCTAGAATGCACAGATACGCTCATTCGCGTCCTACCGATATAAATCCACTGTCAGTTGGGTATCCAGTTACTTGAAGTCGTCAACCACAAGTTGAAGTATGTCTTGAGCCTCACGATAGTCCAAGATTTGCTTCTCAGATATTGAATATCCTCGAGATTTTGACATTTTCAAACAGAGGCTATGATATTCGACGCATATGTTCTGTCTGTCGTAGGTGCCCACAGCATGACGCCTCCATAGTTGCCGATCATTTTGATTTGCTCGAGCACGCCGCCACCCTCTATCAGAGTGCTGCTATCAATATATCCTCCTCCCGCAGCAGCTGCGCTAGCAGGCAATCCCAAGAAAACTTGTGGTGTACCGGGGATGTTGTTAGTCCACTGAGTCCAGGAACTGACCATACCACTTACACCTGCTCGGAAATCACAGTCGGGGTTGTTGTAAAATTGCACGAACACGAAGTCCGCCAAGCTTGCATCCAGAAACGTGCCCGTTGCCGGACCCAGAGACGCGTCAGGATATGGGCACTGAGGTGCTGCAGACATGTACAACTGCTTGTAGTTGTTGTTCTGAGCTATCTCTTTCAAACGTCCTCCCAAGTCTGGATAGTAGGACGGTCCGCCACTTTCAATGTCCAGATCAATGCCGTCTAATTGTGCTGCTCCCAAGGGGCTGTTGTCGTTGCTGCCTCCCAGGTAGTTATCCCAGATGTATTGCGCCAGCTGCCTGGCTTCGTCAGCCGAGTCGAACCCGTATCCTCCAGCTCCTCCACCTAATGAAAGGAGCACTTTGATTCCTAAGCTCTGGCATGCGGCGATATCTGAAGCATATGTTGCACAAGTTCCAGAGGCAGGATCGCAGTGACCAGCCAGGTTCAGGACAGGGGTTTGGCCTCTGCCGAATGCTGATAGGAAAGCTATCATGACAATGCCGTAGTTGTTGGAGTTACATAGATCGGCCAGGCTACCTTCTGAACCAGCGTCGTCATTCCCACTTTGGCCCCAGTAAGTTGCAATCTGACCTGCAGACGAAACGTTCACAGCAGAAAGCACGACGAGAATGGTTAAGACAGAGCCTAGCACTTTCCTCTCAAGAGAGCGGTTCCCCATGATTTCTTTGTAGCAGATCGTAAGACTGACCCTGCAGCCGAGAACCTTCCACCAAATGCCAACTTTCTATCCGAGAGTCGAGTCTGCTATTTTCATGTACTTTTCCTATGCAAATACCTCTCCAGCTCCGGCAGGCGTCTAGATTTTTTTTGGGTTTATGAGCTCCGTGTGATTCAGAATTGGGAATCGGACTCGAAAAGTCCCTACCCGTCTTCTTCACAGATGTCGAAAAAGCTGATTAAGATGAAATGATCCTGACATCTAATGACGGACTTGAAGCTTGTGGGTGTCAGAATGGAATGCAGTATTTAAACTCTTCCCTTGTGAACATTGGGGAAGTATAATTCTGACGTGTCACGAGAATCTAATACACAGTAGGAACGAATTGTACATATGTATCACACGGAACAGAGAAAACGGCTCAAACAGGAATGAATGGTCAAACCACTCGTTCTTATATATTATCTAGTTGGGGTCGTCCTTGTGACTTACAATGGCTTGAGCCATGGAATGTGCACTTTTCTGCAGGATTCGACTGTACATTTCAGGCTTTTGACAATGACATTACACATTGAGCATTAGACAATGACTAGAATTGGTGGGAACCAGAAATCTGGAGCCCTAAGGATCCCATAAGAAAGAAAAGCTGAAAACCGATTGATGCCAGGAAGATATCCTTGGGTTGAACAAGATATGTTTGAGCAGCCCCTGTGACTGCCAAGTCACCTTCTTCTTATGTGATTGGCATACGTCTTACTTGAGTGAATCCTTAAGGCTAATATACAATGCTTGTGAAAAGCCTTGCCCCCAGATCTAGAATTGCCTGCAACTGTACCGATGCAAGCCTTTGTCTATCCGAGAATCTAATATACAGGGAACTTTGATCAGCATGAGAGATTCAAGTATTTTCATCTATTGCATTCCTAGGTACTGCATAAAAATTGAATGTATAATCTGATTTAGGTATTATCGTATCATTAAGATTCCTCAACTCTAACTCTCTAACTTCCTCATGTTTCAATCCAGTTTTCCAACTCAATTCTACATATTGAAATCGGGAAGTTCTACTCTTACTGCACTTTTTGCGCATTCATGTGATGAAGTCAATCATTCATTTTTGCCCATAAAACCGAAAGCATTCAATTATATCTCAGATGATGGAGGATGAATTGATTTAGGCACCTATGATGAAAAGCGTTGTAATTGATTCACACATGTATGAAAGTAAAATTGTTGAAATTTTTTTGTTGATGTAAAAGACAGCTTCAACTCCTATTTCTTCATACGTTAATTTTATTCCTAGGCCCATTTTCACATCTGCATACATCACAATGCGTTACTTTAGTCTTCAAACGGATTGGTTTTTCCTTTACATTTTGTCATCTATATATTCAATCTTTGAACCCTTATATATGTGGCATTATCTTAAATATATTCTTATTACCTCGACTTGGCTTCGGAAAGAGCAAAAATGATTTCAAGATCTTATACGCATGAGGTGTTGCTTTGTGTGGTACATCTCTTGTTAAGAACATGACCATGGATTAGGAGTATCTTATTGATAAATACTCATCAAATGATCGTTAAAAGAAAAAAATTCGTGGACAATTGTTTTCGTACTTGTTTCTTCTGAATCTGCTGAATCAAAAATAAATTGCAAGAGGAACATTGTATAAATTCAAATTTAATTCAAGGAAATGTGGGGAAAAAATTCAGAGTTTGGCCTCCCCAGATGATTCTCCTTCTAAATGGAAGAGCTACCCTAACCATCTTCATTATATTCCTAATGCCACATTTTTCAACTTCTAGAATAAGAGGGATTTATTGTAATGGCTTGTATGGCTCCCAAGTAAGAAAACTCTAATATTGCTCTTAAAGGAAGCATAAAAAATCTTCAGCTCAGAGATCTCAACATTAAGAGATAGGTAGCATCTTTGAGTCGAACGCTATAGTGATTATATATTTCCGCTTGGTTTCAATTTGAGAGCTAGACGCTTTCAGGGATTATCAACTTAGCTAGTAGCACAATGTATAGTCATTTTAGAAAGCCGGAAGTGTACAGTCAAATCCAGCAGAAAAGTGCAGATTCCATGGCTGGATCCATTGTAAGTCACAAGGACGACCCCAACTAGATAATATACAAGAAACAGTGGTTTGACCATTGATTCCTGTTTGAGCCGCTTTCTCTGTTCCGTGTGATACATATATACAATTTGTTCCCACACTGCATAATATTCTCGTGACACGTCAATGGTACACTTCCTAAATGTTCACAGGCGAGGAGTTTAAATACTGCATTCCTCTCTGACACCCACAAGCTTCAAGTCAGTCATTAGATTTCAGGATCATTTCATCTTCATCAGCTTTTTTGACATCTGTGAAGAAGACGGGTAGGGACTTCTCGAGTCCGGTTCCCAATTCTACCACACACGGAGCTCATAAACCCAAAAAAAACTCTGGACGCTTGCTGGAGCTGGGCAGGTCACTTCATAGAAAAAGTATACGAAAATAGCGGACTCGACTCTCTTATAGAAAGTTGCCACTTGGTGCCTCCTGTAACTTAGGATATTGCGGAATCTCCGAGATCTTGGTCTGGGTCTCTACTAAAGACTTCGTCTTATCGAAATTCTTTAGATTAAGAAACAGTTCCCTGTTAGATCAGGGCAACGAACTTGTCAACATATTCTTGCACTATGCTGATGCAGGTCCCATTTGATGCATTGTGAAATGAATAGTGCAACTTGGGTCTTGATTGATGCATTTCTACTGCGAGACCACGGATCAGAAGAATGGTCTTGTGCTAGTATAAAGACGCGCTATCATTTCTGAGGAAGCAAGCCACTCTCTCATATCTTCAGTGATGATCTAGCCCTGAAACACAAACCTGTGTTTCACAAAATTCCAAAAAAAAATTTCAAGCTCAGTGAGTGTCTGCAGCATTTTCACACTCTTCGAAATCTTCAGAGGTTAAGGCACAGATTCTCTTCAGCAGTTTATCACCATCTGACAGAATGGGTCGTTTGCTACCTTCGTCATTCGCTCTGCTAGTTTTCGTTGCAGTTGCTCTGACCCTGCAGTCCGTGCAGGCCTCTGATCCAGAACTCACCAAGGATTTCCAGGTCCCAGCGGGAATCAATGCAGCCGATATCGATGGAACGTTCTTCACCAGCGAGGCCTTGAAGAACGTCATGCCCAACGTGGCTTCACCTTTTGCAACTGTCACCACAGCTAATCTGGTTGCTCCAGCAAAGGCTCCTTTTCTCGCAGTCGATGGACTCGGTGTTTCCATGGCTTTGCTTCAGTTTCCACCTGGCACCGTGAACCCGCCCCACACTCACCCGCGTGGAACGGAACTCTTGTTCATTATCGAAGGCACTCTGGACGTGGGTTTGGTCGATACCACGAACAAACTTTTCACCAACACGCTCTACAAGGGCGACATCTTTGCTTTCCCCAAAGGCCTCGTTCATTTCCAGATCAACAACGACAAGTACAAGACCGTCACGGCACTTGGCGGATTCAGCAGCTCCAACGCAGGGCTGGTCCGATTGCCAAATACTCTGTTCAATACATCCGCGCCAATCTCTGATAAGGTGCTGGAGATTTCTTTTGGCATATCTGGTGATGTAGTCAAGGCACTGAGAGCTCAATTCGCCTGAATTAGTTGTTGGAAATTTCAAGGCAACTCGATCTTAGCAGGCAACATTCAGATTAGAGACAGTTGTTGAAGGTTGCATTTGGTGACTTCTGAAATTTCATGAAATATAAATATACGTCCGGAAACCGTTAATACGGTCTGGAAATACTCTTGGGGTATGATCAGTTCTCGTCCGTTGCACTACTTATACGTTAAACAGTACCTACACAACAAGTGTAATTTAAAAGCTGAAGAACCCACATCGAAGTATCGCTGACCTTATTACCGAAAATTGATCTTCTTATTGCTCAGCGGACACGTGAATTCATATACAGGACTTTTATTTATGAAAGTATATTCATTCAAAACACATCCACTGCATACTTGAATGAGGAACTTGTGCCGTAAGCGATGCTCTATATGTCAGAGGTTTGGAACGAATGATATAGTTTGGATTGTTTCTAATGTCTGTTCAGTCTACATTGTATATTGAGAGTTTTCTCGCTGTTTGAGATGAATGTTTCTAATATTATGATTTATGCCTTTGATAAATCAATTTTATTTACATTCTTTCTGGATAAAAATTCATGTTTATTAGCATGGATGTTTTTGCTAGAAGTAATAACATTCCTTTTGCCATTAAGTAAGTCGTATGTACATAATAGTTAAAACAATCAAGAATTTTTCAGCGAGTTAAACGAGCAAATGAATGAAAACAACTGATAATGGAAAGTTTAATTTACATTTACGTGAATCCACGAAGGCTCATGCAGAGGGCAAAGAAAGATTTCACTTGCGAGGGATATTTTGCGTTTTGGCTATGTAATATAAACCTTGCACAAATATCCAGAGGAGTCTGAAGACACCACAAGAGTAATTACAGGAACGCCCCAATATTTCAAATATGTCGGAGAAGTTGCCTACGCTGCACACACTTTGACCCAGATTTCTCCCTGCGTCATTTGGCAACTATTGGGTCATGTCTTTCGGCTATAGAATCCACTTGCTCTAGAGGCGGCCATGCGCAGTATATTAATTGCGGATGAGAAATGAGCCCTCACATCCCACAACAAACCGCAAATCAAAATTCAGATCCGAGACTGCTCCAGGTCGCTCCCAGTGCACGACGTAGACCGCGAATACGGATCTCTAACAGAACCACTGCAATATATCGGAGATGAACCTCCTTGCTGCTATGATCCTCGCAGCTGCACTAATGTCAGCTACCAACATTGTTCATGTTTGCCTTTTGGCAAATACTACGCTTCCAGCTGAACAAGGGGATGCTGCTTGCATCGAGCCTGAACGTCCTCAACAGTCAGAATCCTGGTGTTCAGGTCATCCCTTCAGCTTTGTTCGGAAGTGGCATAGACCGTGAATTGCTGGAAAAGTCATTCTTCATGAAGGCGACTCAACTTGCTGCGTTGGAAAACATTTTCGCAGAGTGACACGTCGATTTTTTGAAGTGCCAGGAGAAATCTTAGACTTTACTGGCATTGAGACAATCTGAGTGCCAGGTGTAGGTAGTCCAAGGGCTCAGTTAAGTAGAAATTTGACTACGATTTCTTCGATGCAGTTCATCGATGAGATTGGTATCACAATCATTGAACTTATTCATTTTCAATGCAGGCGAGCTGATCATATCCAAGATATATCCAGACCGTATAAAAGGTTTCCGAACGTATATTTATATTTCATGAAATTTCAGGAGTCACCAAATGCAACCTTCAACACCTGTCTCTTATCTGAATGTTGCCTGCTAAGATCTAGTTGCCTCGAAATTTCCAAAAACCTAATTCAGGTGAATTGAGCTCTCAGTGCCTTGACTACATCACCAGATATGCCAAAAGAAATCTCCAGCACCTTATCAGAGATTGGCGCGGATGTATTGAACAGAGTATTCGGCAATCGGACCAGCCCTGCGTTGGAGCTGCTGAATCCGCCAAGTGCCGTGACGGTCTTGTACTTGTCGTTGTTGATCTGGAAATGAACGAGGCCTTTGGGGAAAGCAAAGATGTCGCCCTTGTAGAGCGTGTTGGTGAAAAGTTTGTTCGTGGTATCGACCAAACCCACGTCCAGAGTGCCTTCGATAATGAACAAAAGTTCCGTTCCACGAGGGTGAGTGTGGGGCGGGTTCACGGTGCCAGGTGGAAACTGAAGCAAAGCCATGGAAACACCGAGTCCGTCGACTGCGAGAAATGGAGCCTTTGCTGGAGCAACCAGATTAGCTGTGGTGACAGTTGCAAAAGGTGAAGCCACGTTGGGCATGACGTTCCTCAAGGCCTCGCTGGTGAAGAACGTTCCATCGATATCGGCTGCATTGATTCCTGCTGGGACCTGGAAATCCTTGGTGAGCTCTGGATCAGAGGCCTGCACGGACTGCAGGGTCAGAGCAACTGCAATGAAAACCAGCGAAGCGAATGAAGAATATGGAAAACGACCCATTTTGTCGGATGGTGATAAAACTGCTGAAGACAATCTGTGCCTTAACCTCTGACGATTCGAGGAGTGTGGAAATGCTGCAGCCACTTGCTGAGCTTGAAATTGTTTTTGGAATTTTGTGAAACACAGATTTGTGTTTCAGGGCTAGATCATCACTCTAGATATGAGAAAGTGCCTTGCTTCCTCCGAAATGATAGCGTCTCTTTATACTAGCACAAGACCATTCATCTGATCCATGGTCTCGCAGTAGAAATGCATCAATCAAGACCCAAGTTGCACTGTTCACTTCACAATGCATCAAAATTATGTCCAAATGGACCTGCATCAGCATAGTGCAAGAATATGTTGACAAGTTCGTTGCCCTGATCTACCAGGGACAGTGTTTCTTAATCTAAAGAATTTCAATTAGAAGAAGTCTTCAGGAGAGACCCAGACCAAGATCTCTGAGATTCCGCAATATTTTAAGTTACAGGAGTCTTTTTCATTACATTCCCTAAGCCAGCTCAGAGTCATGTAAGATTGTTACAGCGTGATAGATATCTCTGGTCCACTGTGGTGAAGTATGATATTTTCAAGACGATAGCGACCTCAGCTTTAATGTTTCATTTATTTGGATAGGCTATTATAACTCATGTAGTAAGGAAAATATTCCGAAAATACCAACATTGAAGTATTTTGTTAACATAACTTTGATAGACGACCAGGATCAGGAATCAATCCTCATAACGGAATAGTATGTGCATTGTTATCGTTGTGGACCACACCTTCTGTTTAAGACTTCCGTACGACTCCTTGGAAAGAAAAGAAACCGACGAAGATGCTGAATCGCGACATTAGGAGAGATCTAGGAGCACAGAATCCCCAAATGACCTCAGATTGAGGCATTAACGGTAGCTCGGATACTCTAAAGTGTCATAGATTGTGTATTCAGAGGAACTGTACGTAATGCCGAACATAAAGTTGGCATAATGAAGACTCTGTAATGCAACCTATGGACAGATCAAATTTGGAAGTTACATAAAGCTTTGGATCGATTGGGAAAAAATTAGAAATTGACCTACTCATTGTTGCCCTTTACTTTAGTGTAGAGAAATATTTTTCTTCAGTTCTGACTGCCCTTTCAAATGCTGAAAGCTGAGTAGCACGTACGGAAAATCAGACTCAGAGGAATCAGCTAATGGAATCCTTCACATCTGCTTCAGCCTCCGACCACTTCTATGACATCTTAAAATCGCTTGATCTTCATGGCTAGGCGTGTCGTGAGAATCACAATGTTTTCCTTGACATGAAGACTTGAATCCCAATGAGATCAATGAATGAAAGATAAATCTAACTGGATGAAACTGGTCACACGATCATTCCAAATCACAACATTATAACCTATGGTATCTAGAGTCAAAGAACTAAAACATCTTCCTCAATTAGTAACGCATCATAGGAAAAACCGTATTATCTGGCGTGGTAGATGAACTAGGATGCAGTTACAAAAGATATACTAGAAATTGAGGTCAATACCCACTTCATTACATGTTAACTTGTCGCGGAACATGTTTTTGTTGAAAAAAAAGGTCGAATGGAAGTCTTGAGCAGATGATGGTGTGATCTCTGAGTGAAGAGAACCTGGTCCACAACGATAAAAAAACACATACAATTCTATTATCTGGTACTATAACTGATCTGGTCGTCTATCAAAGTATGGTATCAAATGGTATGGTATGGTATCAAAGACACTAATTCAATGTTCGTTTCTTTCTGATAAAGATCTTAACGTAACTATCACTTCACTACAAGCGTGTCAAAAGTGTATCCAAATAGATTAAAAATACAAGCTGACCTTGACACGGGAATTTCTGTCACGCTTTACACTTGAACAGGCATGTCTGTCACGCTGTACCAATCTTTCATGGTTCTGAGCTGGCCAAGGGAAATGTGTTGAGAAACACTCCTGTACCTTAGGATGTTGCGGAATCTCAGAGATCTTGTTCTGGGTCTCTACTATAGACTTCGTCTTATCGAAATTCTTTAGATTCAGAAACACTGTCCCATTGCTCTGATATACATATCAGAGCAACGAATTTGTCAACATATTCTTGCACTATATTGATGCAGGTCCATTTGGACATAATTTCGATGCATTGTGAAATGAATAGTGCAACTTGGGTCTTGATTGATGCATTTCGACTGCGAGGCCATGGATCAGAAGAATGGTCTTGTGCTAGTATAAAGACGCGCTATCATTTCTGAGGAAGCAAGCCACTTTCTCATATCTTCAGTGATGATCTAGCCCTGAAACACAAATCTGTGTTTCACAAAATTCCAAAAAACAATTTCAAGCTCAGCCAGTGGCTGCAGCATTTTCACACTCCTCGAAATTTTCAGAGGTTTAGACACAGATTATCTTCAGCAGTTTTATCACCATTCGACAAAATGGGTCGTTTTCCATATTCTTCATTCGCTCTGCTAGTTTTCGTTGCAGTTGCTCTGACCCTGCAGTCCGTGCAGGCCTCTGATCCAGAACTCACCAAGGATTTCCAGGTCCCAGCAGGAATCAATGCAGCCGATATCGATGGAACGTTCTTCACCAGCGAGGCCTTGAAGAACGTCATGCCCAACGTGGCTTCACCTTTTGCAACTGTCACCACAGCTAATCTAGTTGCTCCAGCAAAGGCTCCATTTCTCGCAGTCGACGGACTCGGTGTTTCCATGGCTTTGCTTCAGTTTCCACCTGGCACCGTGAACCCGCCCCACACTCACCCTCGTGGAACGGAACTTTTGTTCATTATCGAAGGCACTCTGGACGTGGGTTTGGTCGATACCACGAACAAACTTTTCACCAACACGCTCTACAAGGGCGACATCTTTGCTTTCCCCAAAGGCCTCGTTCATTTCCAGATCAACAACGACAAGTACAAGACCGTCACGGCACTTGGCGGATTCAGCAGCTCCAACGCAGGGCTGGTCCGATTGCCGAATACTCTGTTCAATACATCCGCGCCAATCTCTGATAAGGTGCTGGAGATTTCTTTTGGCATATCTGGTGATGTAGTCCAGGCACTGAGAGCTCAATTCGCCTGAATTAGTTGTTGAAAATTTCGAGGCAACTCGATCTTAGCAGGCAACATTCAGATTAGAGACGGTTGTTGAAATATGCATTTGGTGACTTCTGAAATTTCATGAAATATAAATATACGTTTGGAAACCTATTATACGGTCTAGATATATCTTGGTTATGATCAGCTCTCCTCCATTGGAAATGAATGAGCTCATTGATTATGATACCAATTTCATCGATGAACTGCATCGAATAAACCGTAGTCGAGTTTCTACTTAAGTGAGCCCTAGGAATACCTACACCTGGCACTCAGATTGTCTCAATACCAGTAAAGTCTAAGATTTCTCCTGGCACTTCAAAAATTCGACGTATCACTCTTCGAAAATGTTTTCCAACGCAGCAACTTGAGTCGCATTCATGCAGAATGACTTTTCCAGCATTTCAGGGTCGATGCCACTCCCGAAAAAGCTGAAAGGATGATCTGAACACTAGGATTCTGACTGGGTTAACACATAAGGTGCTCGAGATTTCTTTTGGCATATCTCGTGATGTAGTCAAGGCATTGAGAGCTCATTTCGCCTGAATTAGTTTTTGGAAATTTCGAGGCAACTCATCTTAGCAGGTAACATCCAGATTAGAGACAGTGTTGAAGGTTGCATTTGGTGACTTCTGAAAGTTCATGAAATATAAATATACGTTCGGAAACCTTTTATACGGTCTGGAAATACTCTTGGGTATGATCAGCTCTTTTCCGTTGCACTACGTTCCACGTTTACCAGTACCTACACAACAAGCGTAGTTAAAAAGCTGAAGAACCTACATCGAAGATATATTTTAGTTTTCGGCATATCGCTGACCTTATTACCGAAAATTTATCCGTTTTTGCTCAGCGGACACGTGCATTTATATACAGGACTTTTATTTATGAAAGTGTACTCATTCAAAACACATCCACTGCATACTTGAATCAGGAACTTGTGCCGTAAGCAATGCTCTATGTGTCAGAGGTTCGAAACAAATGATATAGTTTGGATTGTTTGTAATGTCTGTTCAGTCTAAATTATATATTTAGAGATTTCTTGTTGTTTGAGATGAATGTTTCTAATATTATGATTTATGCCTTTGATAAATCAATTATATTTATATTGATTCTTGATAAAAGTTCATGTTTATTAGCATTGATGCTTTTTCTGGAAGTAATAACATACCTTTTTCCATAAAGTAAGTCGTATCTACATAATAGTCAAAACAATCAAGAATTTTCCAGCGAGTTCAACGAGCAAATGAATGAAAACAACTGATAATGGAAAGTTCAATTTGCATCTTGATATTTATTTCAAGCTGCCAACAAAAAGATGCCAAACCTAAAAATGTCATTATTTACATTTCAGTTTAGGTTTTAGTTATAGGTTTATAATAATTACTGTACGATTATTAAAATGAGACATCAATGCTACATACATAAATTTACAACATCGTAAAATAAACAGATATACATCCGTATTACATGCAGACAAATCTTCTGTGTGCTCAATTTGGTCTCCTTCATATATACCGTTGATTTTTCATCATTAAAACAATGATTTCAGCTTAGTAATGTTTCCAAATAAGTCACAAGCTAAAAATCCAAAATATTAGTAATATTTGAAAACCATCAAATCTATAATTACTTTATCCGATAAATCTAATGTCACGAAATCATACAAGATTTGGATCTATGGTATAATATAATTTCTTTGCATCGATCTTGATAAAATGTCATTATTTTGACATTCAAATAATTTTTCAATTATCTTGAGATCTGTATAATCTAATCCAATATTGTAAATTATTTAATAAAAGTTTCAAAATGTGAATCCATGTCACAAATTTGAATGTTTCATAAGTCTGAGGAGGTTTATCAAATCTTAGAAACACTATGTGAGCACAAAACTGTGCTCGCATGTCTTTTTACCCTTATGAGAGGTAAAATTTTGAATTTAAATTCTTGCAAAATTATGCTTCGAGTTTTCTGAAAGTTTCTATGAGATTAGGAGTTGGTGTGATGATTAGGGGACAAAAGGTGCGGAAGGAGGCCTTCGGGGCAAGGTTTTCGGTGAAGTCCCTTCGGGAAAAGGCCTTCGGCGAAGAAGTGAAACTCTCATAACGTTTTCAATGTGTGACGCCTTGACTCAGTTAGGGTCTTGTTGGAAAGAACTCGCGACGTTCGTTCCAACAAGACCAAGAACTCTTGAAACGGATAAGGCATCACCGAGTTAGGAGCGGCGGAAGTTTCTGATATGGAGGGCCTTCGACGGGTTGCGCGTAGGCGGCCTGCGCATAGGCAAACGCCTTCGGCGGAAGGGTAAAACCGTGATAACGTTTTTCAATTCTTAACGGTTTGAGTTGGTTAGGGTCTCGTTAGAAAGGGCTCGACACGCTCGTTCTAACGAGCCCAAGAACGCTTGGAACGGATGAGGACTTAGGGAGTTATGACTATCGGAAGATACGTAGACGTTCGCCTTCGGCGTAAGGAGTTCGCTTCCGCCGGGGATTTTGCTTCCGCAGAAGGGAGTTCGACTTTTGTCCTATGCGCGGACGAACGCCTTTGGCGGTTGCAGGCCTTCGGCGAAGCAGTAAAACCGGCATATCTTTTTCAATTCTTAGCAGTTTGACTTGATTCGGGTCTCGTTGGAAAGAGCTCGCAACGCTCGTTCTAACGAAACCAAAAACTTTTGAAACGGATCAGTTATCACTGAGTTATGAGCGTCGAAAGCGGCTGTCATGGTTAGGCGACAGGCCTTCGGCGTTAACAGTTAGAGGGGCCTTCGGCGTTAACATATAGAGGGGCCTTCGGCCCAAGGCGGCCTGCGTGTAGGACGCTTGTGCATAGGCAAACGCCTTCGGCGGAAGAGTAATAACTTTCTCAATTCTTATTGGTTTGACTTAATTAGGGGCTCGTTGGAAAGAGCACAACACGCTTGTTCCAACCAGCCCAAGAACGTTTCAAACGAAGCAGGGATCCGTGAGTTATGGGTGTCGG
Source organism: Marchantia polymorpha subsp. ruderalis (assembly GCA_037833965.1). NCBI lineage: Eukaryota > Viridiplantae > Streptophyta > Marchantiopsida > Marchantiales > Marchantiaceae > Marchantia > Marchantia polymorpha. The sequence goes on along the minus strand of AP031352.1, from coordinate 1,988,965 downwards.
GGTGACTGTTATAGATAGGCAAAGGTGCGGAAGAGTGTCTTCGGCGGGGGGATGCCTTCGGCGGTACGCGGAAGAAGATTTCGGACGGCGGATGTTGACGTGGTCATAAATAAAGACTGTACAGGTGTGGCAGCGGCGGGGCATGAAGTTGCACATGGGAGCCAGGCCGTTGCCCATCATCGCGGGAACGGCATTCACGCGGGCTGTGGGTGACTCGGCCCTTGGACGTTGGAGAGGATTATTCGGCCTGCGAGCTGGGATTGTGTGGTGTGCCATTGTGTGGAGACGCTGGTGGGATCGGTAGGAGGAATAGAGTGTGGACGTGAGTGATTTTCGCAAGGAAGTGGTGAGAATTAGGAGGGGAGTGTGGAGTGTTCGAAGTAGGAGGAAGCAACCTCTCGTGGGTGGAGAGTCGTATCTGAAGTGAAATCTGTGAGTGGGAGCTAAGATTGAAGTGTAATCCGTGAGTGAGATCTGAGATTGAAGTGTAATCCGTGAGTGAGAGTCGTATCTGAAGTGTAATCTGTGAGTGGGATCCGAGATTGAAGTGTAATCTTGTGGTACCCCACAAGTGGGATCTGAGATTGAGATGCGAAATCTGTGAGTGGGATCTGAGATTGAAGTGTAATCTGGGAGTGAGATCCGAGATTGAAGTGTAATCTGCGAGTGGGATCCGAGATTGAAGTGTAATCTTGTGGTACCCCACTTTTGGTAATTTTGAGGAAATTAAAACATTTTTGGAAAATTGTACCCTAGCACCAATGTAAATAGCCTTCGGTGCATCAAAACAGAGTGAATTCGGAAGATCGCGGAGATTCTCGAGGGATCTGGTAGAATCTAGGAGTTGGGTGCAGCAGTAAGGACGGGCACCACCCTCCCTGCGAGCTCTGCAGTTAGGATCCCTACGACGCAAGGCGTAAAACCCGCCTTCGGAGCTGCGTCCGCGGCGGTAGGGAAATCCTTCATATTTAGGTCAACCCCCGGACGCCTTGACCTAGTTAGGGCCTCGTTGGAAAGAGTTCGACGCACTGATTCCAACGAGCCCAAGAACGCCAACAGCGGATAAGGACTCCGGGAGTTATGAAGGTTGTAAGATACTCAACTCTTCGCCTGCGCACAGGCGGAGAAGTTTTGTCCTATGCGCGGACGAAGGAAGTTCGCCTGTGCACAGGCGAAATAGGGTTTGAGGTAGGCGCGAAGTTCGCCTACGCACAGGCGTCCGCCTGTGCACAGGCGCTTCGGCGTCGGCGGGACATCCGCCTTGGGCCCTAGAAATGCGCCTTGTGAGGTAGAAAGTGTACGGCGCCTTCTGCGCCAGCGCAGCGCCGCGGGCGAGCAAGGAGCCGCCAGAATAGTCAAATCCGTACGGACCGTACGGACGGGACGGATGGATGCGCTCTTGGACGGACGGAGTTGCGGCGGCGGAAGCGCCGACGAAGAGACAAGGAACGGACAGTCTGGACGGAGACGGCTGACCGCGGTCAACGCCTTCCGCGCCAGCGCGTCGCCGCGGACGGAATTCGCCTGCGCACAGGCGAGCGCCTGTGCACAGGAGGATGAAGTTCCGCGCCGGCGGAGAATCCGCCGAGGAGTCTGCCTGCGCACAGGCGCGAGTTGAACTTTTGTCCGACATGCGGACATACGCGTCGAGGCAGAAGGGGATTGGCTGAGGAGCGATACGAACAAGTGTACCGCGCAAGGCGGAAAACTCGCCTTCGGCGCTGCGCACCCATGTCCGCGGTGTAGTACGCTCGCGGAGTTCAAATCCGCCAATTCGAGCGTGAGAGTTTAATCGGCGACGGCGGAGCGTGAAGCCGCGCGTGAGAGCGGAGACCGTTTCAGCGTAGAGCCGGCGCGGCCATCAATTGAGACGTCCTCCACGAGCAAGAGCTGATCATGACCTTCGACCGGGCGGCGGAGAGCGTCCCATTTTGGAATTCGCGATTCCATTCTCTAGTGCGAGCTGCGCGCGTCCATCTGCTGGCTGCTAAGCCTTCTCGACATCGCCGCGCAGAGGATTTCTTGGTGATTGAGGGAGAAGTGAGTGCGCGTGATTTGGAATTGAGGGCGATTAGAGTTTGCCGAGGAAGAAAGGAGCTCGAGCGGAGCGGAAGTAGAATGAGCGGGCGGGCGAACTCCAAGAACACAATGACAAGACCGGGCCGATTGCGGATGCTGCCGCTCCGTCTACCACAGAACGGGCTGCGCGCTTTCGAGGAGCGCTTGATAGCAAGAAAGCTCGATTTCTTGTTATGGGGATGGAACTACATCTGTGCGGATATGGTGCGCGAGTGGCTAGAGCCACAGGGACCACCCTCGCGCGGATTGCGTCCGCATGTTGATCGGTGGACAGTCCAAGATTGGGCGCAGGCATTGGGAAGATGTGCCGGCATGCCATGGCATCTCCTCTTCGACAGTGAGAGCATCAAGGTGACCAAGCAGGAAGAGGCGCAATTTGTGGAGCTGTTCAAGACCGGGAGGTCTACCAAGAATGGGTACAGGACCCGCGATTACAAGGATCGATTCCGCTGGACTTTGTCCGCGGCGCTGATGCAATTACTGCAGCCACACCGCGCCTGCTACGTCACATTGTGGCAGGTCTCTTTTGTGGAGTGCGTCATCGAGGGAACTCCAATTCACTGGGCGAGCATCCTGCACAGGGTGATGCGACAGCACGCTTTTGAGGAGAAGGGGGGAACTCTAAACCATCTCTCTCCTTTCCTCATCAATTTTTATCGACAGCGGAATTGTTTGACAGCGGCGGAGCTTGCGCGTTTTCCGCCGTTGTCCGTCGACCATCCCGGGAAGTATGTGCGGGAGAATGAGGTCGACACTGATGCAGAGGAGTCACCGACTTCTACTCCGTCAAGGCGGAGGGACGAAGGGAGGAACACTCCTGCAGCACGAGCGCCGCGGAAGCGGCGATGGAGAGAGGAGTCCGAAGAGGAGCAGCATCAAGAACCCTCTGCTCCCATTCGACCGCGGCCGTTGTACGAGTCATACAGCCGGCCGAAGCAGAAGGCACGCAGACTGGTGTTACCAGCCAACAGCGCGGACACGGCGACGATTGCGACGGAGAAAGGAAGAGAAGAATGAGGAAGCGCGGACGTCCGCAGGAGCAACGGACCACGCTGCAGCCTCGACGGGCGAGAGGCCGCCTACGGGCCAAGGGCCTCCGGAGTTACCACGTGCGTTGCGGACAGGTGTTCCGTTTGCGCACAGGCGAGCCTCCGCGGACAGACGATCACAAGCGGACGTAGACCTACGCCTACGCGTGGGAAGAAGCAGTCCGCCTGTGCACAGGCAAGAATCACCCCCGTTCCAACGTAGGAAGGGGAAGGAGCCGGCGGAAGAGCCGCTGTAATAACCCACCAAAGGCTAAAACTGCAGTATGGTGGTAAAAAGATCGAACCCACAGGGACAGAGGCAACACACAGAGTAAAAGTGTCACATTTAACAGACTTTTGGTAGAGTTTGAATTCTAGGCGACTGTCACTCCCAGAAATACTGCAGTGCTCGACTCGGAGGCTCGACTCGGAGGAGGATCTCAACTCGGAGGATGCTCGGAGGATGCACGGTACAGCTTGGTCACTCAACACACACACACACACCTGAAACTGGCAAAAAGCACAACTCGGAGGTCGGTCAGGACCTCCGCTTCGGATTTCAGGAGGAAAGTGTCTCGCAAGTTCACTCAGAGGTTCTGCAGGAAGTGCCTCCCACTCCGGCTTTTACTGCCCTTCCGCCAGGAACTAGCGGGGGTACCCGGACTGGACTTCTCACTTCGGAACGAAGCCTCTACGTACGCCGTGGACGTCACCCTCGACTATCACACAAAACGCAGGGAGTGCAGACCCGACTGAGAACTTACTGAAAACACGATCCAGTAACACACACACAACCTGAATTACAAACCAAGGTTTACACGAAGTAATGAAACTTCACATTGGCATTCAGGGGAAACTTCCCGTAGGAGTACAATCAGGATATGTCACTCGAAGGAGTAAGGGGGAACTGTTCAAGTATCTAACTCGCAGCCGGCTCTGAGTATCAGAAATCACCCGCAGGTGCAGATCCGCACTACTCAAGTCTCTAACCGGGTACTAGCTCTGAACATTCAGCCGAAGGCCTTCAACTACAACATACGGTAACTTCGCTATGCTGCAGCTTCTCTACGTGGTGCCAGGACCAAAATGCACAAACACGCTAAGAAAGTGAGTTCCTGATCTGCACTTCCGAAACTGGAAGAGTCCCAAGGCAAAACGCCTTGATCTACTTTATACCCTCAAAAGATCCTAACTAGCACTACGCTATCCTATCTACCACTCGCAGTATCTGCGCGAAACCAAACTACTCTACTGCACTCAGCAGATCCGGTGCTGCGCCTCCTGCGCGCCGGACTGCTCCGCGTACTATCTCTACCTTGCCAGTCTTCCGACCGGCTGCGTAACCCCAGGCGTCGGAGCGCTGCAGTGACTTCCGACTGCAAGTGCGCCATAGTGTCGCGCGCACCCGACAAGAAGGTTTCTAATTTTCTCGCCACTCGCCGCCGACTCCGACTGTCACCTTCCGTCAATGCCGCCGCCCGAAGCTCGAACTCCCTGAGTGTGATCCTCTCTTGGGCTGCCACCTCCCAATGGGTGTATCCTTTTAGACAACGAGTCACCTGTGCCGCCAACTCTCCTCGCGCTCTGCAGCTGCTCTCCACCTCGGCCAGCTGCATTTCTAATCCCGCACGTTGTGCCCTCAAATCCGAGCACTCGGATTGCAAGTTGCACAACAACTCCTCATCCTCCTTGCGGGCTCTTTGACTTTCTTCTAAGGCGCGCGTCTGGCGCGCAAGCTCGGCTGCTAGGACGTTGTTCTGTCTCCGCTCCTCCTGCAGTTCCAACTCGATCTTTGCCCGTATTAGTTCGGCATCCGCCTGACTTTTCGTCGCCGCATCCTCCTTCTGCTGCTGCAAGGCTTGGTATAGCTTCTGGGTGACCGCCAGGTGTTGTTTGAGGGCGGTGTTCCTTTCCACATATACTTGGCAACTAGAGGCCCACTTTGCCACCTTGATCCTCGTCCTTCGCCTGATAGTCTCCACATAAGACTGCGGTTTTAAGGCACTTCCGTATTTGGATGTCTTGCGATCCAGATATCGCAGGAGTGGAACTATCTGTTCGCACAGCACCCCTGTTGGCGTTTTCTGCACCGAGTCCGCTTCCTGCTCTTCCGAGCTCGTATCATCCTCAGTCTCGAGGATTTCAGTCGCCACCGAATCCCTTGGCGACTCCCTGGAACTGTGGCGCGCAGCAGCTTCCGCTGCGACTGCTGCTCCACTGCCTGCTAAAATATCCAGGGCAGTGGGAGATCCCACTGCTTGAGCCCCTGTTCCGGCTCGATCTTCGGTTTGTGAAGGGGTCGACGCCGCAGTGACTTTTGTCACTCTTGCACCGCCCGCTTCTGCTGCCTGCCCTTCCGGCGCAATCTGCGCGGAAGGTGTCTGTGCTGAAGGTGCGTCCGCCGAAGGCGTCCGCACACTGGTCGTTGGCCCCATCCGTCTCGCAGTCGGCGAATCCGGCTGACTCTCTGTTGTCCGACTCGCAGTCGGCCGACCAGCAATTGTCCGACTGGGAGTCGGATACACCCTGCGCGTCTTGACTCCACTTGGCCTGCTTGTTGGTGGCGTTCTTCCAGAAGTGCCTTCCGCCGAAGACGACCCTCTGAGGATTGTTGGCTCGTCAGCCAAACTCTCTTCTGCTTCCGGCCTGCTGTCTGGTTCAACGCGCCGTTCACTTGGCCTTCCTTCCGCTTGTCGACCTTCAGTCATCCGACTCGCAGTCGGCCGGCCGTCAGTCCGTCCATCTCCTCCCGAAGGCCGTGGTGCCTTCTGTGCAGAGGTTTCTGCCGTCTTCCCTAGAATCTGAGCGATTATCTCTTCCTGTGTGAGATTCCGCCGGGTCGGAGTTCGCCTGGTCTCCTCAGTAACAGTTGGCATTTTGCGTGCCCTCTGTTTTGATCGACTGTGAGGCTCGGGGGTGGGCCGACCACGAGTAGGCGCAGCTGGCACTTCCGGCTGCCTGTCCTCAGGTCTCTCATCCCACTTCCGCTTTCGCGGAATGCGCTCACTTCGACGTTCTTCTGCTGCTCTTGCTGGAGCCGGAGCCGGAGGCGTACTAGCAGGTTCCTCGTCCGGATCCGTGTCTACTTCGGCCTCCCTCGAATATCTTCCTGGATAAGTCCGGGTCAGCTGCGGAAATCGAGTTTTCTCAGCATTTGTCAAACATCCCATCGCCCGGTAAAACACGATTAAGTAAGGCGATAGATGATTGAGGGTTCCTCCCTTCTCTTCTTGCGCATGTTGGCGCGTCACCTTCCACAGGAGCCGTGCCCAATGCACCGGAGCTCCTGACAGCACTAGCTCCACGAACTCTACCTGCCAACCATGCATGTAAGCGGTCTTGGTCGGCTGCAATATCTGCAGCAATGCCGTCGCGACATTTCTCCGCAATCGATCCTTGTAATCCCGTGTCCGGAAACCGTTCTTGGGATGTCTGGCCACTTTGAAGAGCTCATTGTAAGAGACTTCTTCCTCCTGGGACACTTTCACGCTGTCGGCTTCGAAGAGGAGATCCCCTTCCTCGCCGGCACACCTGCCCAACACCTGCGCCCAATTGCAAATGTCCCATCTCTCTGGGTGTGGGCGAAATCCGCGAGAAGGCTTGTGTCTCTCCTGCAGATACTCGCGCACCATCTCCGGACATGTCCAATTCCACCCCCATAGGAGAAAATCGAGCTTCAACCTCAACAGCACATCTTGAAATGCGCGTAGACCGATCTGCGGCACCCTGAGTGGAGACACTCGCAGCTGGGGAACCTTCGACATTGCGTTGCCTGCACACACACAAACGTTCTCCCTTCCGCTCGCTCTCTCACAATCGCCACTGCGCGTCGGCCACTCAAGCACTGACTGCTCACTCTCTCTGCGCTCGTTCAAGATCGCTACTCACAATTCTTTCAAGGTCCGCCAAGATCCTTGCGCAACTCGTCTCCGCACTCTCTACTCTCACTGCAGGTCGCTCCGCCCTTGCGCGTAATCTTGGAACTGGAAATCGCAAAGTCAAGAATGAGAGAATGAGACTGGAGCGCAGTCTTTTCTTCTCCGATTTCAAGAACGTCCAACGTTCTTACTGGTTGCAACGTACGCAGCCGGCTATACGGCTTAACGGTTCGCCCTTTGCATGCGCGAATTCACGTCTCCGCATTGCGCGCATTCGCATGCTTAAACGTTGAATTCTCCCGCCGCCGCCACCTTCCGGACTCGAGTCCGCTGCAGGGTATACGTCGGCCCTGTTGTCTTTTCCTAACCCGCCCTTCTCCGGAGGCGTGTCGCCGCTGGTGCGTTCATTATCCGTCGGCGCCTTGCTGGAGGCGCACATCCAGCCGGAGCGAATTACGCCGGCGCGCAGTCGTACCGCCTATTTTGTCCTTTATGCCTCGTCCGTTGCTGCCAGCGCATATCCGTCAGCGCAACTCATGCCAGCGCATCCGGCCGTCAGCGCCACGTCGGAGGCGTACATCCGACCGGCGCTTTCCTTCCATGAACAGCCGCCAAGGGCGCTTCCGACTCTGAGTTGGTTTCCTCCTGTGAGCGCGTGATTCCGCCGAAGGCGCATCGCCGAGGGCGTACGGGAATCCTTTCCGGCTGTGAACCCTAGCGCGAACGGCGCATGTCCGGCTACGAGTTTTCCGACGCTCATAACTTCTCCATTCCTGATCCATCTCCGGCGCTCTTGGACTCGTTAGAACGAGCGTCCCGAGCTCTTTCTAATGCAACTTCAACCAACTGGATCTACCGTGTATCCCGATTGTTATGAAGGTTTTCCCTTTCCGCGCTAGCGGCGCTTCGCCGAAGGCGCACTCATGGTCGGATGCCTTTAGAGGTCCGGGCCCTTCTCCTGACGTCTTTAGCAAAACCTCCTCCTGAGGTGTCTGCGCCGGAAGCGTAGCTTCCTCATACGCTAGAGGCGCGTGAGTAGAGACACCTCAAAAAGGAGCTTTTGCCGAAGGCGCCGAAGACGTTGGCGTTGGTACATCCGACTACGTGATTCTTTGTGCCCTCGTGACGATCTCATCAATCCACTCTATTTAGCGTACCCTTCTCTAGCTACAAACACTGCTTTGGTACTAGTTTTCTAAAATTGTTTAAATTCTGCAAAAAAAACAAAAAGTGTGTTACCACAGCCGCCTAGGAGACACCGGCCTTCGGGGCCAGACCCTCCGGCGCACAACGCGCCGCGATTTGCGCCTTCGGCGCCAGGGCCTTCGAGCCAAGGAGATACGAGCAGGGAGCGTGCGGAGGCTGCACCATCGGCGGGTAATCCGCCGGTAGATGCGCCTTCGGCGGTAGGGCCTCAGGGCCAAGGGACATCGGGCGAGCGGCCCCCGGCCATGTCGCCTTTGGCGATGGACGTCCGTGGCGCTACGCCTGCGGCGGACAAGGCGCCGGCATTTGCGCCTGCGCACATGCCAAGCACAGCCCCCGCGGACCGATCAAGGGAGCAGCAACAGGCGGAGGAGCGGAGTGACTGTCCGCGGGATGAAATTTCGGTGCGCGATGCGCAATCAAACCCCGCGCAGCCACCCTCCGCTCGATCGCCTTCGGCGGCGGACGTCGGCGGCAGAGAGGATACGGTAGACGACCAACAAGCGGGCGGCGGGGATGCAGCATGGGCACATTCGCCTGCCGCCTTGGACATTTTGGCGAAGAGCAGCGAGGCTGCAGCAGTGCCTTCGCAGGCAGCACACGTCGACGACGTGCAGCCCCACTCGGGTCAGTCGCCGACGCAATCAATGGTGACTAAAATTCTCCACTCGGATGATGACGACGGAGGCTCCACCGAAGAAATGTCAGGAGCAGGGGACACCGAGGAGGAGGAGGAGGAAATTGTTGGAGCGCCGGCGGCGGCGCTCTCTGAGCAGGTGATTCCGTTGCTGAGGTACTTGGATCGCAAAGTCGATAAATGCGCCGACCCACTTCAGCCGGGATCTTACATTGAGTTAGTGCGCAGGCGGACTCGCACTAAAGTCCACACCAGCAAGCTACTAGCTAGAGTGGACCAGGAGTTGAGGGAATTGAAGGAGAAGCATGAATGCTTGTGGGGTCAGTATAAACTCAATCAGAAATTCTACAAGTACTCCGAGAAGGTGAGGGATGGGAAACTAGAAGAGCTCACCAAGGAGCAGGTGAAGGTCACAGAAGCACTAATTTCTGAGCAGGCCCAGAATCGGATTTTGTCAGAGGAGCTCGTGCGACAGACGCGGTTGTTAGAACAGTGTCAGCTCGCACGACAGGCGGATGAGGATGTAATCCGCAGGCTACAGTCAGAGTGTGGCGAATTGAGAGCGCAACGTGCTGAGGCCAAATCGCAATTAGTGGTAATTGAAGAGGATCGCAGGAAGGAGGCAGATCGCACTAAGGAGGAGACGGCGAGGCGTGTCGCCCACTGTCTCAAGGGCTACGCCCACTGGGAAGTGGCGGCGCAGGAGAAACTCACACTGTGTGAGTTTGAACTTCGCGCGGCCGGGTTGTTGTCAGGCGACAGCAGGAGTCGGCGGAAGGTAGCAAAGAAGCTCGACGCTTTTCTGTCGAAGACGCGGGATACCATGTCCGCCCTCAAAGTGGAGGTGTCCGCGGCGTTGCAGCGATTGGGACTGCGCAGTCGAGCGCAAGACTGGCAGGGTAGGGAGTTAGTGCGCTGCAGTCCGTCGCGCAGGAGACGTAGCACAGGTTCCGCGGAGTGTAGTGTAGCGTGGTTCCGTGCAGGCGTGTAGCGTAGTGCAGTGTAGTGCTAGTTAGGACTTAGAAGGTATAAAATAGTTCCAGGCGTTTTGCCTGGGGTTCTTTCCCAAACTCAGAAGTGCAGATCAGGAGCCCATTTCCTCTACTTGTTTGTGTCCTTAAGTTCTGTCACCACGCATGAGGAGTTACAACTTAGCGTTCCGCATTTTGTAGCTGAAGGCCTTCGGCCGAATGTTCAGAGCTAGTACATTGGTTAGAGACTTGAGTAGTTTGGATCTGCACCTGCGGGTGACTGCCGATGCTCAGAGCATCGGCAGTCACCCGCAGTTAGATACTTGAACAGTTTCGCCCCTACACCTTCGAGTGTTTCTTTCTGATTGTACTCCTTTGGGATTTTTCCCCTGAATGCCAAAGTGAAGTTTTGTTACTTCGTGTAAGCCTTGGTTGTGAATTCAGGTTACGCTGCAGCAGGTGCCTTCAGGGTAACCCCTGTAGTATTTCTGGGAATGACAAGTGCCTGAGAATTCAAACTCTTCAATAGACTGTTGTTGTGTTACTGGAATGTTTCTCCGTGAGTCCTTCAGTGCGGACCTGTGTTCTCTGCGCGTTTTGTGAGTTAAGAGTGTTGTTCACCGCGTCTGAGTGACTTCGATCCGAAGTAGGCAGTCCAAACCGGGTTTCCTACGCTAGCAGCAAGCTAGCGGAAGTGTTGTAAAAGCCGGAGTTGGGAGTCACTACCCGCAGCTTCGCTGAGTGTACTCTCGAGAGATCTTCCCCCTGAAATCTTGAGTAGAGGTCCTAACGGATCTCTGGGTTGTGTTTCTGTAGTTTCAGGTGTGTGTGTGTGTGTGTGTTTTACGCTGCACTGTGCGACCTCCGAGTGCGCTCCGAGTGGACACTTGCAGTATTTCTGGGAGTGACAGTCGCCTGAGAATTCAAACTCCTCAATAGTCTGTTAAATGTGACACTTTGTACCCTGTGTGTTCCTCTGTCCCTGTGGGTTCGACCTTTCTACCACTATATTGCAGTTTTAGCCTTTAGTGGGTTATTACAAATCTATGAGTGGAAGATCTGAGAATGGGAGCTGAGAGTGAAGTGAAATCTAACAGTCGGGATCTGAAATTGAAACTAAAAAGGGAGAGTTGAATCTGAGAGAGGAATCTAGTGGGGTCTGAAGGTGGAAGCGGAGAAATCGACACTGAAATTTGAGTAGGAATTGGGAGTGGAACTCGGAGCTAGGATAGACCACAGCGGCTGTGGTATTGAGAAGTCACCTAGAGTGGGGTTAGACCTTTATGTAACAAAGAGCTTGTCTGCTGCTCTTGTGGAGATAGGAGACAGCAAGTTATTATTTTCAGTTCTGGATAATTTGTCTGTGAAAGAGCAAGTGTTTATGATCTCATTGTCTTAAATACACTTTGACCACATGGTTGAGATCAGAGAAGTTAGATTATGGGAGCTCAAACCCCCACCTGGACTACAAACGCTGAAGGGTGGGGAGTTTAGGCTCACATAAAATGGTGCGTCTGTCAGGAGACGAACCCAGGTCTATTGCTTGGAAGGCAATTATCCTAACCGTTGGACTGGTGTGCCATTGTGTGGAGACGCTGGTGGGATCGGTAAGAGGAATAGAGTGTGGATGTGAGTGATTTTCGCAGGGAAGTGGTGAGAATTAGGAGGGGAGTGTGGAGAGTTCAAAGTAGGAGGAAGCAAACTCTCGTGGGTGGAGAGTCGTATCTGAGAGTGAAATTAAATTGGGATCTGGGATTGAAGTGTAAAATCTGTGAGTGGGATCTGAGTAGAGTTCAGCGGCTGTGGTATTGAGAAAGTCATCCAAAGTTGGGTTAGATCTTTATGTAACAAAGAGCTTGTCTGCTGCTCTTGTGGAAAAAGCAGACAGCAAGTTATTATTTTCAGTTCTGGATAATTTGTCTGTGAAAGAGCAAGTGTTTATGATCTCATTGTCTTGAATACACTTTGACCACTGTGGTAACACACTTTTTGTTTTTTTGCAGAATTTAAACAATTTTAGAAAACAAGTACCGAAGCAGTGTCTGTAGTTAGGAAATGGTACGTTAAATAGAGTGGATTGAGGAGATCGTCACTAGGTCACGAAGAATCGCGAAGTTGGACGTACCAGCGCCAAATGCCTTCGGCGCCTTCGGCAAGAGCTCCTTTGCTGAGGTGTCTCTACTCACGCGCTTCCAGCGTTTAGGGAAGGTACGCGTCCGGCACAGACACCTCCGGAGGAGATCTCGCTGAAGACGTCAGAAGCCGGCAAGGACCTCTGAAAGCTTCCGACCATGAGTGCGCCTTCGGCGATGCGCCGCTAGCGCGGGAAGGAAACCTTCATAACGATCAGGATTCACGGTAGTTCTAGTTGGTTGAGGTTGCATTGGAAAGAGCTCGGAACCCTCGTTCTAACGAGCCCAACAGCGCCGGAGATGGATCAGGGACGAAGAAGTTATGAGCGTCGGAAAACTTGCATCCGGACATGCGCTGTTCGCGCTAGGGTTCGCCGTTGGAAAGGACTCCCGTACGCCTTCGGCGATGCGACTTCGGCGGAACCACGCGCTCATGGGAGGAGATCAACTCAGAGGCGGAAGCGCCTTTGGCGGCTGCGCAACGGAAGAGAAGCGCCGGCCGGATGTACGCCTTCGACGTGGCGCGGATAGGCGGGTGCGCTGGCATGATTTGCGCTGGCGGGATATGCGCCGTCGGCGATAGGCGGGGCAGAACGGACAAAACAAGTAGTACGAATACGCGCCGGCGTAATTCGCGCCGACTTGATGTGCGCTTCCAGCGAGGCGCCGACGGAGAAGGAATACGCCAGCGGCGATACGCCTCCGGCGATGGTCAAGTTAGGAAAAGACAACCTAGTCGACGCATACGCTCCACTGCGGCAAACTCGAGTCCGGAAGACGGCGCCGAACTCGAGTCCGGAAGACGATGGCGGCGGGAGAATTCAACGTTCACGCATGCGAATGCGCGCAGTGCGGAGTCGTGAATTTGAGCATGCGAGGAAAAACCTTTAGGCCGTATAGCCGGCTGCGTAATCAAGTTTGATTGGAACCAGTGAGAACGTTGGGCGATCTTGAATTCGGAGAAGAAAAGACTGCTCTCCAGTCTCATTCTCTCATTCTTGATTTTGAGTTTTCCAGTTTCAGAGATTAAGCGCAAGGGCGGAGAGACCTGCAGTGCGAGGACGAGTTGTGCGAGGATCTTGACGGACCTTGCAGAGAGTTTGCGAGCAGCGAACTTGAGCGCGCAAGAGAGGAGAAAGCGATTTCAGTCAGTGACTGAGCGACCGACGCGCAGCGGCGATTGTGAGAGAGCGAGCGGAAGGGAGAACGTTTGTGTGTTTGCAGGAATAGCAAGGAAGATGTCGAAGGTCCCCCAGCTGCGAGTGTCTCCACTCAGAGTGCCGCAGATCGGTCTGCGCGCATTCCAAGATGTGCTAACAAGGCTGAAGCTTGACTTCCTCCTGTGGGGATGGAACTGGACATGGCCGGAGATGGTGCGCGAGTATTTGCAGGAGAAACACAAGCCCTCGTGCGGATTCCGCCCACATCCCGAGAGGTGGGACATTAGTGACTGGGCGCAGGTGTTAAGAAGGTGTGCATGCGAGGAAGGGTTTCTTCTCTTCGAGGCCGAGAGCGTGAAAGTGTCCAAGGAGGAAGAAATCTCCTACATTGATCTTTTCAAAGTTGCCAGGCATCCCAAGAACGGTTTCCGGACACGGGATTACAAAGATCGATTGCGGAGAAATGTCGCGACTACATTACTTCAGATATTGCAGCCGACCAAGACCGCCTACATGCATGGTTGGCAAGTGGGATTTGTGGAGCTAGTGTTGTCAGGAGCTCCGGTTCATTGGGCACGACTCCTGTGGAAGGTGACGCGCCAACATGCGTGTGGTACCCCACTTTTGGTAGTTTTGAGGAAATTAAAACATTTTTGGAAAACTGTACCAAGGCAACCATGTAAATAGCCTTCAGTGCATCAAAATAGAGTGAATTCGGAAGATCGCAGAGATTCTCGAGGGACCTCGTAGAATCTAGGAGTTGGATGCAGCTTCAAGGAAGGGCACCACCCTCCCTGCGAGCTCTGAAGGTATGATCCCTACGGCGCAAGGCGCAAAATCCGCCTTCGGCGCTGCGCCCTCGGCGGTAGGGAAATCCTTCATATTTAGGTCAACCCCCAAACGCCTCGACCTGGTTAGGGTCTCGTTGGAAAAAGCTCGACGCGCTGATTCCAACGAGCTCAAGAACGCCAACAACGGATGAGGACTCCGGGAGTTATGAAGGTTGTAAGATATCCAGCTTTCGCCTGTGTACAGGCGAAGAAGTTTTGTCCTATGCGCGGACGAAGGAAGTTCGCCTGCGCACAGGCGAAATAGGGTTTTTGACGTAGGCGCGAAGTTTGCCTACGCACAGGCGCTTCGGCGTCGGCGGGAAATCCGCCTTCGGCCCTAGAAATGCGCCTTCGGAGGTAGAAATTGTACGGCGCCTTCTGCGCCAGCGCAACGGCGCGGACGAGCAAGGAGCCGCCAGAATAGTAAAATCTGTACGGACCGTACAGACTGTACGGACGGGACGGATGGATGCTTTCGTGGTCGGGCGGAGTTGCGGCGGCGAGAGTGCCGACGGAGAGACCAGGAACGGACGGTCTGGCGGGAGGCTGTTGACCGCGGTCAACGCCTTCCGCGCCAGCGCATCGACGCGGACGGAATTCGCCTACGCGCAGGCGAGTGCCTGTGCACAGGCGGGTGAAGTTCCGCGCCGGCGGAGAATTCGCCGAGGAGTCCGCCTGCGCACAGGCGGGAGTTGAACTTTTGTCCGACGTGCGGACAAGCGCCGAGGTAGAGGAGGATTGGCTGAGGAGCGGTACGAACGAGTGTACCGCGCAAGGCAGAAAATCCGCCTTCGGCGCTGCGCACCCATGTCCGCTGCGTAGTACGCTCGCGGAGTTCAAATTTGCCAATTCGAGCGTGTGAGTTAAATCGGCGTCGGCGGAGCGTGAAGCCGCACGTGAGAGCGGAGACCGTTTTAGCGTAGAGCCGGCGCGGCCATCAATTGAGTCGACCTTCACGAGCAAGAGCCGACCATGACCTTCGACAGGCAGACGAAGAGCGTCTCATTCTTGAATTCGCGATTCCATTTTCTAGTGCGAGCTGCGCGCGTCCATCTGCTAGCTGCTAAGCATTCCCGACATCGCCACGCAGAGGATTACTTGGTGATTGAGAGAGAAGTGAGTGCGCGTGATTTGGAATTGAGTGAGATTAGAGTTTGCCGAGGAAGCAAGGAGCTCGAGGGGCGCAGAGGGAGAATTAGCGAACAGGCGAATTCCAAGAACGCAATGTCGAGACTGAACCGATTGCGGATGCTGCCGCTCCGACTTCCACAGAACGGGTTGCGCGCTTACGAGGAGCGGCTGATAGCAAGAAAGCTCGATTTCTTGCTATGGGGATGGAACTACATCTGTGTGGATATGGTGCGCGAGTGGCTAGAGCCACAGGGACCACCTACGCGCGGATTGCGGCCGCATGTCGATCGGTGGACGGTCCAAGATTGGGCGCAGGCATTGGGGAGGTGTGCCGGCATCCCAGGGCACCTCCTCTTTGATAGTGAGAGCGTCAAGGTGTCTAAGCAGGACGAGGCGCAATTTGTGGAGCTGTTCAAGCGGGAGAGGTCTACCAAGAATGGGTACAAGACCCGCGATTACAAGGATCACTTCCGCCGAACTGTGGCTACGGCGCTGCTGCAATTACTGCAGCCACACCGCGCCTGCTACATCACGTTGTGGCAGGTCTCTTTTGTGGAGTGCATCATCGAGGGAGCTCCAATTCACTGGGCGAGCATCCTGCACAAAGTGATGCGACAGCACGCTTTCGAGGAGAAGGGGGGAACTCTGAATCATCTCTCTCCTTTCCAGATCAATTTTTATCGGCAGCAAAATTGTTTGACTGCGGCGGAGCTTGCTCGTTTTCCGCCGTTGTCCGTCGACCATCCCGGGAGGTATGTGCGGGAGAACGAGGTCGACACTGACGCAGAGGAGTCGCCGACTTCTACTCCGCCAAGGCGATAGGACAAAGGAAGAAACACTCCCGCAGTAAGAGTGCCGCGGAAGCGGCGATGGAGAGAGGAGTCCGAAGAGGAGCAGCATCAAGAACCCACTGCTCCCATTAGGCAGCGGCCGTTGCACGAAGTGTGCAGCCGGCCGAAGCAGAAGGCGCGCAGGCTTGTGTTACCAGCCAGCAGCGCGGACACGGCGACGATTGCCACGGAGAAAGGAAGTGCGTCGCCGGAGAAGAACGAGGGAGCGCGGACGTCTGCAGGAGCAACGGACCACGCTGCACCTTCGACGGACGAGAGGCCGCCTACGGGCCAAGGGCCTCCGGAGTTACCACGTGCGTTGCGGACGGGTGTTCCGCCTGCGCACAGGCGTGCCTCGACGGAAAGGCGACCCCAAGCGGACGTGGACCTTCGCCTACGCGTAGGGAGATGCAGTCCGCCTATGCACAGGCGCTCGCCTGTGCACAGATCGCCTGTGCACATGCCGCCTGCGCACAGGCAGGATTCACCCCCGTTCCAACGTAGGAAGGGGAAGGAGCCGGCGGAAGATCCGCCTACGGGTCACAGGCCTTTGGGACCAGACCCTCCGGCGCCCAACGCGCCGCGATTTGCGCCTTCGGCGCCAGGGCCTTCGGGCCAACGAGATGCGAACAGGGAGCGTGCGGAGGCCGCACCATCGGCGGGTAGTCCGCCGGTAGATGCGCCTTCGGCGGTAAGGCCTACGGGCCAAGGGACATCGGGTGAGCGGCCTCCGGCTATGTCGCCTTCGGCGATAGACGCCTTCGGCGCTGCGCTTGCGGCGGACAAGGCGCCGGCATTTGCGCCTGCGCACAGGCCAGGCACAGCCCTCGCGCAGGACCGATCGAGGGAGCAGGACCTGACGGAGGAGCGGATTGACTGTTCGCGGGACGAAATTTCGGTGCGCGATGCGCAATCAAACCCCGCGCAGACACACTCCGCTTGATCGCCTTCGGCGGCGGACGTCGGCGGCAGAGAGGATACGGTCGAAGACCGACAAGCGGGCGACGGGGATGTAGCACGGCCACATTCGCCCACCGCCTTGGACATTTTGGCGAAGAGCAGCGAGGCTGCAGCTGTGCAGGCAGCACCCGTAGACGACGTGCAGCCCCACTCGGGTCCGTCGCCAACGCAATCAATGGCGACTGAAATCCTTAACTCGGATGATGACGACGGAGGCTCCACAGAAGCAATGTCGGGAGCAGGGGATACCGAGGAGGAGGAGGAGGAAATTGTTGGAGCGCCGGCGGCGGCGCTCTCTGAGCAGGTGATACCGTTGCTGAAGTACTTGGATCGCAAATTTGATAAATACGCCGATCCACTCCAGCCAGGATCTTACATCGAATTAGTGCGCCGGCGGACTCGCACTAAAGTCCACACTAGCAAGCTACTAGCTAGGACGGACCAGGAGTTGAAGGATTTGAGGGAGAAGCATGCCTGTTTGTGGGATCAGTACAACCTTGTGAGGAAATCGCACGCCCTCGACAGGATGAAGAAGGAGAGACTGGAAGAGCTCACCAGGGATGTGGTGAAGACCACGACAGATTTGATGTCTGAGAGAATTCAGAATCAGATTCTGTCAGAGGAGCTCGTGCGACAGACGCGTTTGTTGGCGCAGTGTCAGCTCGCACGACAGGCGGATGAGAATTTAATCCGCAGGCTACAGTCAGAGTGTGGGGAATTGAGAGCGCAGCGTGCGGAGGCCGAATCGCAGTTGGTGGTAATTGAAGAGGATCGCAGGCAAGAGGCAGATCGCACGAAGGAGGAGATGGCGAGGCGTGTCGCCTACTGTCTCAAGGGCTACGCCCACTGGGAAGTGGCGGCGCAGGAGAAACTCACACTGCGTGAGTGTGAGCTTCGCGCAGCGGGGTTGTTGGCAGGCGACAGCAGGAGTCGGCCGAAGGTGGCGAAGAAGTTAGACGCTTTTCTGTCGAAGGCGCGGGATACCATGTCCACCCTCGAGGTGGAAGTGTCCGTGGTGTTGCAGCGGATTGGACTGCGTAGTCGAGCGGAAGACTGGCAGGGTAGGGAGTTAGTGCGCGGCAGTCCGTCGCGCAGGAGACGTAGCACAGGTTCCGCGGAGTGTAGTGTAGCGTGGTTCCGTGCCGGCGTGTAGCGTAGCGCAGTGTAGTGCTAGTTAGGACTTAGAAGGTATAAAATAGTTCAAGGCGTTTTGCCTTGGGTTCTTTCCCAATTTTGGAAGTGCAGATCAGGAACTCATTTTCTCAGCGTGTTTGTGTCCTTAGTTCTGTCACCACGCAAGAGGAGCTACCACTTGGCGTTCCGCATTTTGTAGCTGAAGGCCTTCGGTCGAATGTTCAGAGCTAGTACATTGGTTAGAGACTTGAGTAGTTCGGATCTACACCTGCGGGTGATTGCCGATGCTCAGAGCCAGTGACTAGTTAGATACTTGAATAGTTTCGCCCCTACACCTTCGAGTGTTTGTTTCTGATTGTACCCCTTTGGGATTTTTCCCTTGAATGCCAAAGTGAAGTTTTGTTACTTCGTGTAAGCCTTGGTTGTAAATTCAGGTTACGCTGCAGCAGGTGCCTTTGGGGTAACCCCTGTAGTATTTCTGGGAATGACAAGTGCCTGAGAATTCAAACTCTTCAATAGACTGTTGTTGTGTTACTGGAATGTTTCTCAGTGAGTCCTTCAATGCGGACCTGTGTTCTCTGCGCGTTTTGTGAGTTGAGAGTGTTGTTCACCGCGTATGAGTGACTTCGATCCGAAGTAGGCAGTCCAAACCGGGTTTCCTACACTAGCAGCAAGCTAGTGGAAGTGTTGTAAAAGCCGGAGTTGGCAGTCACTACCCGCAGCTTCGCTGCGTGTACTCTCAAGAGACTTTTCCTTCCTGAAATCTTGAGTAGAGGTCCTAACGGATCTCTGGGTTGTGTTTCTGTAGTTTCAGGTGTGTGTGTGTGTGTGTGTGTTACGCTGCACTGTGCGACCTCCGAGTGCGCTCCGAGTGGACACTTGCAGTATTTCTGGGAGTGACAGTCGCCTGAGAATTCAAACTCCTCAATAGTCTGTTAAACGTGACACTTTGTACCCTGTGTGTTCCTCTGTCCCTGTGGGTTCGACCTTTCTACCACTATATTGCAGTTTTAGCCTTTAGTGGATTATTACAATGCGCAAGAAGAGAGAGGAGGGACCCTCAATCATCTTTCGCCTTACCTGATTGTGTTTTATCGAGCTATGGGATGTTTGACAACTTCAGAGCGGACACGGTTTCCGCTGCTGACCCGGAGTTATCCAGGTAGATACTCGCGGGAGGCCGAAGTAGACACAGTTGAACCGGGCTGACTCCTGCAACCTCCGGGCTGACTCTCACTTAGGTTTACCTCAGATGGCTTTTCGGTAGCTCATCATGATTCTAGAAGACTAGGATTCCGCATCATACTCATAACCTAAACACCCTCTCACACAATCTCTCAAGGTATCACTCCAACTCATACACTCATCGACACTCTAAGGTACTGAAAATTCGTCACTCTTTCATATATGAAACAAGTCTCTACATATTAACTCTCCAAACTTGCTTGAGAGGCTCTTCCCTACCTCTCTATATATACTACTTGAGAATTTACCATAGTAACAAATGGTAATTTCTATCTAACTTACTTTTACGAAGATAAACCATAGTAAGGTTGACTAGTTATCAATATGTGGCAACATGCCATTGGCCCCCTAAACCTTCTAGATGTTTACTAATCCCTAGATTGAGGTGGCGACATGCCATTTGTGCCTTTCCAACTTCTAGAACTTCCACTTTCCACTAAGTCAACATTAGACTTAGTCTAATCAATGGAATACTCCTTACTTTAGTCAAACCAATCAAAACTAAACATGAAGTTCAAAAGTCTTTTCTCTTGGAATCTAGACTTTTGTACAAGACAAAATAGAAGTGCTCACTCAAATCTTCTAGAACTTCTCTAGTTATTCCGCCAAGTATAGACATTATAGCTAAACTAGCTAGACTTAGTCATAACTAGCTAGATTTAGTCATAACTATCCTAACCATGATTAACTCCTTGGCTAATTCTAGTTTTATTTCACACATGCAATATCTGGTCTTACAGATCCGGACGAAGCACCTGCAGTTGTGGTACCTCACTTTTGGCAATTTTTAGGAAATTAAAACATTTTTGGAAAACTGTACCCTGGCAGCAGTGTAAATAGCCTTCGGTACATCAAAACGGAGTGAATCCGGAAGATCGCAGGGATTCTCGAGGGATCTTGTAGAATCTGGGATTTGGGGTGCAGCAGTAAGGACAGGCACCACCCTCCCTGCGAGTTCTGCAGTTAGGACCCCTACGACGCAAGGCGCAAAACCCGCCTTTGGAGGTTGCGTCCGCGGCTGTAGGGAAACCCTCCATAATTAGGTCAACCCTCGGGCGCCTTGACCAAGTTAGGGTCCCGTTGGAAAGAGCTCGACGCACTGATTCCAACGAGCCCAAGAACGCTTGGAACGGATGAGGACTTAGGGAGTTATCACTATTGGAAGAAACGGAGGCGGTCGCCTACGGCGGAAAGAGTTCGCCACCGGCGCGAATTCCGCCTACGCGGAAGGGGGAATCAAGTTTTGTCCTATGCGCGGACGAAGGCGTTCGCCTGTGCACAGGCGAAGTAGGGTTAGGGAAGGCGCGAAGTCCGCCTACGCACAGGCGCTCGCCTGTGCACAGGCGCTTCGACGTCGGCGGAAAATCCGCCTTGGGCCCTAGAAATGCGCCTTGTGAGGTAGAAAGTGTACGGCGCCTTCCGCGCCAGCGCAGCACCGCGTACGGCGGAAGAGCCGCCAGAGTAATCAAATCGGTACGGACCATGCGGACGGGACGGGTGGATGCGCTCTTGGACGGACGGAGTTGCGGCGACGGAAGCGCCGACGGAGAGACAAGGAACGGACAGACTGGACGGAGACGGCTGACCACGGTCAACGCCTTCCGCGCCAGCGCAGCGCCGCGCACGGAATTCGCCTGCGCACAGGTGATCGCCTGTGCACAGGAGGATGAAGTTCCGCGCCGGCGGAGAATCCGCAGAGGAGTCTGCCTGCGCACAGGCAGGAGTTGAACTTTTGTCCGACATGCGGACGCACGCGTCAAGGCAGAGGGGGATTGGCCGAGGGGCCCTAAACCCTGTAATAACCCACCAAAGGCTAAAACTTGCAGTATGGTGGTAAAAAGATCGAACCCACAGGGACAGAGGCAACACACAGAGTAAAAGTGTCACGTTTAACAGACTTTTGTAGAGTTTGAATTCTAGGCGACTGTCACTCCCAGAAATACTGCAGTGCTCGACTCGGAGGAGGATCTCAACTCGGAGGATGCTCGGAGGATGCACGGTACAGCTTGGTCACTCAACACACACACACACACACACACACCTGAAACTGGCAAAAAGCACAACTCGGAGGTCGGTCAGGACCTCCGCTTCGGATTTCAGGGAGAAAGTGTCTCGTAAGTTCACTCAGAGGTTCTGCAGGAAGTGCCTCCCACTCGGGCTTTTACTGCCCTTCCGCCAGGAACTAGCGGGGGTACCCGGACTGGACTTCTCACTTCGGAACGAAGCCTCTACGTACGCCGTGGACGTCACCCTCGACTATCACACGAAACGCAGGGAGTGCAGACCCGACTGAGAACTTACTGAAAACACGATCCAGTAACACACACACAACCTGAATTACAAACCAAGGTTTACACGAAGTAATGAAACTTCACATTGGCATTCAGGGGAAACTTCCCGTAGGAGTACAATCAGGATATGTCACTCGAAGGAGTAAGGGGGAACTGTTCAAGTATCTAACTCGCAGCCGGCTCTGAGCATCAGAAATCACCCGCAGGTGCAGATCCGCACTACTCAAGTCTCTAACCGGGTACTAGCTCTGAACATTCAGCCGAAGGCCTTCAACTACAACATACGGTAACTTCGCTATGCTGCAGCTTCTCTACGTGGTGCCAGGACCAAAATGCACAAACACGCCAAGAAAGTGAGTTCCTGATCTGCACTTCCGAAACTGGAAGAGTCCCAAGGCAAAACGCCTTGATCTACTTTATACCCTCAAAAGATCCTAACTAGCACTACGCTATCCTATCCACCACTCGCAGTATCTGCGCGAAACCAAACTACTCTACTGCACTCAGCAGATCCGGTGCTGCGCCTCCTGCGCGCCGGACTGCTCCGCGTACTATCTCTACCTTGCCAGTCTTCCGACCGGCTGCGTAACCCCAGGCGTCGGAGCGCTGTGGTGACTTCCGACTGCAAGTGCGCCATAGTGTCGCGCGCACCCGACAAGAAGGTTTCTAATTTTCGCGCCACTCGCCGCCGACTCCGACTGTCACCTTCCGTCAATGCCGCCGCCCGAAGCTCGAACTCCCTGAGTGTGATCCTCTCTTGGGCTGCCACCTCCCAATGGGTGTATCCTTTTAGACAACGAGTCACCTGTGCCGCCAACTCTCCTCGCGCCCTGCAGCTGCTCTCCACCTCGGCCAGCTGCATTTCTAATCCCGCACGTTGTGCCCTCAAATCCGAGCACTCGGATTGCAAGTTGCACAACAACTCCTCATCCTCCTTGCGGGCTCTTTGACTTTCTTCTAAGGCGCGCGTCTGGCGCACAAGCTCGGCTGCTAGGACTTTGTTCTGTCTCCGCTCCTCCTGCAGTTCCAACTCGATCTTTGCCCGTATTAGTTCGGCATCCGCCTGACTTTTCGTCGCCGCATCCTCCTTCTGCTGCTGCAAGGCTTGGTATAGCTTCTGGGTGACCGTCAGGTGTTGTTTGAGGGCGGTGTTCCTTTCCACATATACTTGGCAACTAGAGGCCCACTTTGCCACCTTGATCCTCGTCCTTCG
This sequence comes from Marchantia polymorpha subsp. ruderalis, assembly GCA_037833965.1. Classification (NCBI taxonomy): domain Eukaryota; kingdom Viridiplantae; phylum Streptophyta; class Marchantiopsida; order Marchantiales; family Marchantiaceae; genus Marchantia; species Marchantia polymorpha. The sequence goes on along the minus strand of AP031352.1, from coordinate 1,966,240 downwards.
CCTGATAGTCTCCACATAAGACTGCGGTTTTAAGGCACTTCCGTATTTGGATGTCTTGCGATCCAGATATCGCAGGAGTGGAACTATCTGTTCGCACAGCACCCCTGTTGGCGTTTTCTGCACCGAATCCGCTTCCTGCTCTTCCGAGCTCGTATCATCCTCAGTCTCGAGGATTTCAGTCGCCACCGAATCCCTTGGCGACTCCCTGGAACTGTGGCGCGCAGCAGCTTCTGCTGCGACTGCTGCTCCACTGCCTGCTAAAATATCCAGGGCAGTGGGAGATCCCACTGCTTGAGCCCCTGTTCCGGCTCGATCTTCGGTTTGTGAAGGGGTCGACGCCGCAGTGACTTTTGTCACTCTTGCACCGCCCGCTTCTGCTGCCTGTCCTTCCGGCGCAATCTGCGCGGAAGGTGTCCTTGCTGAAGGTGCGTCCGCCGAAGGCGTCCGCACACTGGTCGTTGGCCCCATCCGTCTCGCAGTCGGCGAATCCGGCTGACTCTCTGTTGTCCGACTCGCAGTCGGCCGACCAGCAGTTGTCCGACTGGGAGTCGGATACACCCTGCGCGTCTTGACTCCACTTGGCCTGCTTGTTGGGGGCGTTCTTCCAGAAGTGCCTTCCGCCGAAGACGACCCTTTGAGGATTGTTGGCTCGTCAGCCAAACTCTCTTCTGCTTCCGGCCTGCTGTCCGGTTCAACGCGCCGTTCAGTTGGCCTTCCTTCCGCTTGTCGACCTTCAGTCATCCGACTCGCAGTCGGCCGGCTGTCAGTCCGTCCATCTCCTCCCGAAGGCCGTGGTGCCTTCTGTGCAGAGGTATCTGCCGTCTTCCCTAGAATCTGAGCGATTATCTCTTCCTGTGTGAGATTCCGCCGGGTCGGAGTTCGCCTGGTCTCCTCAGTAACAGTTGGCATTTTGCGTGCCCTCTGTTTTGGTCGACTGTGAGGCTCGGGGGTGGGCCGACCACGAGTCGGCGCAGCTGGTACTTCCGGCTGCCTGTCCTCAGGTCTCTCATCCCACTTCCGCTTTCGCGGAATGCGCTCACTTCGACGTTCTTCTGCTGCTCTTGCTGGAGCCGGAGGCGTACTGGCAGGTTCCTCGTCCGGATCCGTGTCTACTTCGGCCTCCCTCGAATATCTACCTGGATAAGTCCGGGTCAGCTGCGGAAACCGAGTCTTCTCAGCATTCGTCAAACATCCCATCGCCCGGTAAAACACGATTAAGTAAGGCGATAGATGATTGAGGGTTCCTCCCTTCTCTTCTTGCGCATGTTGGCGCGTCACCTTCCACAGGAGCCGTGCCCAATGCACCGGAGCTCCTGACAGCACTAGCTCCACGAACTCTACCTGCCAACCATGCATGTAAGCGGTCTTGGTCGGCTGCAATATCTGCAGCAATGCCGTCGCGACATTTCTCCGCAATCGATCCTTGTAATCCCGTGTCCGGAAACCGTTCTTGGGATGTCTGGCCACTTTGAAGAGCTCATTGTAAGAGACTTCTTCCTCCTGGGACACCTTCACGCTATCGGCCTCGAAGAGGAGATCCCCTTCCTCGCCGGCACACCTGCCCAACACCTGCGCCCAATTGCAAATGTCCCATCTCTCTGGGTGTGGGCGGAATCCGCGAGAAGGCTTGTGTCTCTCCTGCAGATACTCGCGCACCATCTCCGGACATGTCCAATTCCACCCCCATAGGAGAAAATCGAGCTTCAACCTCAACAGCACATCTTGAAATGCGCGTAGACCGATCTGCGGCACCCTGAGTGGAGACACTCGCAGCTGGGGAACCTTCGACATTGCGTTGCCTGCACACACACAAACGTTCTCCCTTTCGCTCGCTCTCTCACAATCGCCACTGTGCGTCGGCCACTCAAGCACTGACTGCTCACTCTCTCTGCGCTCGTTCAAGATCGCTACTCACAATTCTTTCAAGGTCCGCCAAGATCCTTGCGCAACTCGTCTCCGCACTCTCTACTCTCACTGCAGGTCGCTCCGCCCTTGCGCGTAATCTTGGAACTGGAAATCGCAAAGTCAAGAATGAGAGAATGAGACTGGAGCGCAGTCTTTTCTTCTCCGATTTCAAGAACGTCCAACGTTCTTACTGGTTGCAACGTACGCAGCCGGCTATACGGCTTAACGGTTCGCCCTTTGCATGCGCGAATTCACGTCTCCGCATTGCGCGCATTCGCATGCTTAAACGTTGAATTCTCCCGCCGCCGCCACCTTCCGGACTCGAGTCCGCTGCAGGGTATACGTCGGCCCTGTTGTCTTTTCCTAACCCGCCCTTCTCCGGAGGCGTGTCGCCGCTGGTGCGTTCATTATCCGTCGGCGCCTTGCTGGAGGCGCACATCCAGCCGGAGCGAATTACGCCGGCGCGCAGTCGTACCGCCTATTTTGTCCTTTATGCCTCGTCCGTTGCTGCCAACGCATATCCGTCAGCGCAACTCATGCCAGCGCATCCGTCCGTCAGCGCCACGTCGGAGGCGTACATCCGACCGGCGCTTTCCTTCCATGAACAGCCGCCAAGGGCGCTTCCGACTCTGAGTTAGTTTCCTCCTGTGAGCGCGTGATTCCGCCGAAGGCGCATCGCCGAGGGCGTACGGGAATCCTTTCCGGCTGTGAACCCTAGCGCGAACGGCGCATGTCCGGCTACGAGTTTCCCGACGCTCATAACTTCTCCATTCCTGATCCATCTCCGGCGCTCTTGGGCTCGTTAGAACGAGCGTCCCGAGCTCTTTCTAATGCAACTTCAACCAACTGGATCTACCGTGTATCCCGATTGTTATGAAGGTTTTCCCTTTCCGCGCTAGCGGCGCTTCGCCGAAGGCGCACTCATGGTCGGATGCCTTTAGAGGTCCGGGCCCTTCTCCTGACGTCTTTAGCAAAACCTCCTCCTGAGGTGTCTGCGCCGGAAGCGTAGCTTCCTTATACGCTAGAGGCGCGTGAGTAGAGACACCTCAAAAAGGAGCTTTTGCCGAAGGCGCCGAAGACGTTGGCGTTGGTACATCCGACTACGTGATTCTTTGTGCCCTCGTGACGATCTCATCAATCCACTCTATTTAGCGTACCCTTCTCTAGCTACAAACACTGCTTTGGTACTAGTTTTCTAAAATTGTTTAAATTCTGCAAAAAAAACAAAAAGTGTGTTACCACATGCCCCCCTCCTCAATTGTGAGCGCCCACGCGAACATTTACACGTGGTATTTCTTCAGACGCCATCCGTTCACGCGGGTGCCTAACCATTCTCCCGTCAGTTCTGCGAGTTGGATGGATCCATTTGGGAAAACTTCTATCACCTTGTAAGGTCCCATCCACCTCAAGTGGAGCTTGCCTGGAAATCTAGCATGTCTGCTATCGTATAGCAGAGCCAAGTCGCCCTTCTCCAGCAGTACTGGTTTGAGCCTTCGATCGTACTTCTCCTTCCGCCTGAGTTGTAATTGCTTTGTCCGATCTTCGGCTTCTTGACGTCTTTCCTCCAGTGCCATTACCTCTTGCAGTCGATATGCCTGACTTTCTTCCGCGTCCAGCCTTCTCTGATCTAAGGTCCTCTTGGTAGGTATCTCGAATTCGATGGGTAAGATCGGATGCTGCCCATAAACTAGGAAGTAAGGTGTTTGCCTGGTGGTGACTTTTTCTGCCGTTCTATATGCCCATAAGGCGGCCGGTAGCTTGGTGTCCCAGTCATGAGCATGGTTTACAGTTACCTTGAGGAGTATCTTACAGAGTAATCCATTGGACTTCTCTGTCAGACCATTTGCCTTGGGGTTGTAAGGTGTAGTCTTTCGATGCTTAATCTGGAAGTGCCGCGTCAAACTCTCTATCACCTGATTCAGAAAGTGCGTCCCTCTGTCACTGACTATTTCTAGGGGGCACCCGTAGCGGGTGATGATTGATTCGAATAGGAACCGTGCTACTGCGGCTGCGTCATCGTGCCTTGTGGCTTCTGCCTCCACCATCTTGGTCGCATAGTCTGTTGCTACCAATATGTAGCGCCTGCGCGTGCCTTTAGTGACAGGTTGTATTGGTCCCACGAAGTCGATCCCCCATTTTTCAAACGGTGCCAATGGCATGATTGGTGTAAGAGGCCATCTCGTGGTCGGAGTCGGCCTTCCCGTCCTCTGGCAGCTGTCACATTTGCGAACGTAGTCGTGTACATCTTTGAACATCGTCGGCCACCAGTATCCTGCATTCACAATTTTGGTCACTGTATTTCTGGTGGCGTAGTGACCACCAGCGTCTTCTGTGTGCATGGCTTTTACAACTCGCGGGACTTCAGACTCCTCTAGACATCTGCACAGCCTGTCGTCTGCCATTTTCTTGAACAAGACCCCTTGTTGGAGCTGGTAAGGTCCCGCTTTATGAACGAAGACTGTGCGCTGCTCTGCATCCAATCCTTCCGGACATTGGAGTGTGAGCAGGAACCTGTATAAGTCCGCGTACCTGGACTCATGACTGGCGGACAACTGAAAAAGTTGTTCGTCGGGAAAATCATCCACTACTTCCTCTTCTATGGGTTCGGTCCATAGTCGGGAGAGGTAGTCCGCGTTCTCATGGTGAACGCCTTTCCGTGTCTGTACAGTATAGGTGAATTCTTGCAGCAGTAGTACCCACCTGGCAATTCGTCCGGACAGATCCGCCTTCTTCACCAGGTGCTGTAAGGCGTAATGATCTACATGAAACACGAACTCATAGCAGATCAAATAATGTCGGAACTTCTTGCAGGAGTACACCATTCCCAACGCCTCCCTCTCAGTTGTCGTGTACTTCTTCTCTGCTGCTGACAACTGACGACTCGCGAAGTAAATCGGGTAGTCTTTCTTGTTGTCGTCCTTCTGACTGAGAACCACCCCGATTGCAAACGCCGACGTGTCTACATAGACATGGAAAGGTCTGTTCCAATCCGGACTTCTCAGAACCGGAGCAGTCGTCAGTTTGGCTTTGAGCGTTTCAAAGGCCAGCTGTTGCTCCTTGCCCCACACATAGGGTTCATCCTTCTTAAGCAGCTTCGTCAGATCGGCTGCCAAGATGGCATACATATTTATGAACCTTCTGTAATAACCTACATGGCCAAGGAAGGCCCTCAACTCACGCAGGTTCGTTGGCGGTTGCAGTTCAAGAATAATCTTCACCTTCTCTACATCCACTGCAATGCCATCGGACGAAACTCGGTGCCCCAGCAGGATTCCGCTGGTCATGAAGAAAAAACATTTCTCAGGGTGTAAGGACAAGCTGCTTTCCCTACACCTGTCGAACGTTTGCCGAAGATGGTTAAGGTGCTCCGACCTCTTACCGAAGACACAAAAGTCGTCGATGAAAATTTCTAGGAACTTCCTCAGGTGCTCTTGGAAAATGTTTGTCATCATCCGCTGGAACGTCGCTGGCGCGTTGCACAGACCGAACGGCATCTTGTGATAAGCATAGGTTCCCCAGTCGGTCGTGAAGGTTGTTTTGTCCTTGTCCTGTTCCCTGATGGACACCTGGTTGTAGCCGGAGAATCCGTCTAGGAAACTGTAGCATTCATGCCCTGCTACATGGTCCAGAATAGAGTCCGTGAAAGGAAGAGGGTGATGGTCCTTCCGCGTTGCTGCGTTCAGCTTCCTGAAGTCCTGACACACCCGGATCTTACCCGTCAGTTTCTTGGGCACGATCACGATAGGCGACACCCACTCGCTACTAAGTACCGGGTAGATGATTCCTGCGCTCAGGTACTTATCGATTTCGTCCTTCACCAATAATGAATATTTTGGGTTGAGCCTGTATTGGCGTTGGCGAACCGGAACTGCCTCGTCCAACAAGTCGATCCTGTGCTCTCCATACCTTGCAGGTATGCCTTTCATGTCTTCAATCTTCCATGCGAAGACATCCTCATACTGGCGAAGAAACGCCTGTACCCTGTTCAACTCTTCTCCTTGTACCTGGCTTGACACCTTCAAGCCTTTACCTGGACTGAGCTGCAGTTCGCAGCAATCACTCGGGTCAACAATCCCCTCTGTGTGACTGATCTCGCTTCTGCCCAGTCCGGCTGCTAGTTGCTATTCCTCATCCGGATACACCTCGTCTCCTTCCTCCTCAATGGAGCAGCAAGTGACGTAGCCCACAAAGTCCTCCGACGTTTCGGTCTCTGAAGTGCATGATGAGCTGGTCTCCCCTCCGGTTGTGTAACCGGAGGTGGTGGAAGGTGTTTCGCCCTCATGGGGTACCTTGGTCCATGGTACGGTAATGACAGTCGGAGGGTCAGCAGGGCTACGGAACTGTAATCTCTTCCTACTCCAGTCACACCTTGCTTTGGCATCGTATAGCCAAGGTCTGCCAAGCAGCACATCATAACCTTTCTTCATCAGAGGTTGCAGTATTATGTAGGACAGTTGAAAGTCCACTCCTCCAATGTTGGTTCTCACATTGCTCAACATTCCTAGTGGCATTCTGCGTGTTTGATCGGCCAGTCGCAATACTCGGGATGTAGGCTCGAAGGTCTGGAACCCCAAGGAGTTCGCTGTCTCCTCGGTCATGATATTCACGCCCGAGCCGGAGTCCACTGGTACCTTCTGTATGACGCAGCCTCCGATCTCTACTTCGATCTCTGGAGGTCCCAGGTCTCCTCCTTCCACTCTGTACACAGCCGGAAGTTTCTCTTTTCGGGGTTTGCGTGGTCGGCGCAACGAAAGCATCAGCATCCTTCTGTACGTCTTATTGTCTTCCAACAACTGGTGGAAGGAAATATTTGCCCTCTGGCTCCCTATGTCTTCCACTATGTCGTAGGGAGTGTTGGAAGTCACAGCCGGAAGTTTTCCTGTACTCGCGGTCGGAAGTGGTGTAGGGGGCCTAACCGCCTTCCGGACGTCGGATGTCATTCCGGCGCCCAGTGCTTCCTTGATGAGGTGACTCACCTCATCTTTGATGTCCGGAAGGTAATCTCGAGTCCGGAACTCTTCCGAATACCTGTTCGCCTTTTCTGAGTTCTGCTCCGGCTGGGTGTTTCTCATAGCCGGAGGTGTACTTGGCGTTCTCCTTTGGCCTTCTCTAACTTCTTTAGACTTCCTCCTCTCTTCCCTACGCTCGAGGCGGCGAGTGTCCTCATGGCCTTCTCCTCTCCTCTTCGAACTTCGGGTTTCTACCCGGCCGCACATTACTTCTTCCTCTGGCCATACTTCGTTTTCTTCAGCTGGGTCCAGACTCAGTTCTACCTGGTTGACCTGCACCTCTTCCTTGCCAGGTGTCGATACGAAACGCACGGCTGGCCTAGGGAGTTGGGGCTGATCACATTCAGCTGCTGTATGTCCGGACTTCTTGCAATTGCTGCACAATGGTGCATACCCCATTGGCTTCCTCGGGTGGGGACAACTTGGCGCGTAATGCCCCATGTCTCCGCAGTTGTAGCAACCATCGAATTGTGGTCGAGGTCGGTTGTGATTGCCTGGAGGTGCCATGCGTCTTGGTGGGAGTGTACCCGCCATTTCCCTCGGAACAAAGCGCGGTATATGCACCGGTGGGTTCGGAGTTGTAGCTGGAGCTGTCTGTACCGAGTAGGCGGTGTCCTCAACCTGCTCAGCATAATACATAGGCGGCTCAGCATAATACATGGGGTTCTCCCACTGTGGTGCCCATTCGACCGCATTCACTGGGTAAGATGGCCTCGCGGACATGCACTCCGTGTTGGCATGTCCCACCTGTCCGCACGTAGTACACCAGAGATTCGCTCGTTGTCTCGCGGGTGATTTACGTCGGTCTTGGCCTCCCACTACATGAACTTTCAGGTCCGCAAAATTCTTCACCAGGTTGTCTACCTTGGCTGCGATGTCCCCTTGAGTCTTCACTGGGATTCCCTTACCTCGATCCTTCTTCTTGATCGCACTGCGTTTCTTCTTCCGTCTTTCTTCTTCTGAAGATGACGAGTCCTCTTCCTCTTCCGAGGAAGAACTTGATTCGGAGGAGCTTGATTCTTCTGTCGAGGAAGGCGAGTTCCTTCTCTTCCGACGTCCGCCTTGCGACTTCTTCTTCGTTGACCGTCGGTCGCGTCTTCGAGTGTCAAGGGTTGACGTCTCAAAGGTCTCCGCGGAAGCTATCACATCTTGGATTGTGTCAGTCTTGCCTCTCCTACAGAAGGTCTCCATTTCTCTTGAGAGCCCTGTCACATACCAATCCACTGCCTGTTGTACCGAATACGGTTCTCCCGGGCCTGTCTTCGGAATTCGATCTAGGAGGTCTTGGAATCTCTCAGTGTAGTCTCGAAGATTCTCCTTCCGCTCGCGTCGAAGATTTCGAAGCCGGGTCAGAACTCGACTGTCATATCCGAGTTCGCGGAACCGCCTCAGAAACTTTTCCTTGAGCTGAGCCCAGGTCCGGATGCCAGTGGGGTCGGTGCTCTCATGGTTGTACCAGCTACGCGCTCGTTTGCGTAGTAGGCTAGGAAAGATTCGTAGTCTGTCTTCATCACTGGTCTCACGATTGGCGATGGAGACAGACTCGAAGAGCTTTATGTATGAATCTGCATCATCGTCGTCGCCCGTTCCCGTGTATCTTGGATACGAATGTTTGGTGGTAGGTTGGGAAAACGCCTGGCGGAGATTGGCTTGATGTTCTGCCATCGGTGATCCTGTCGACGGACTGATCCTAGGTTGGCCAAACTCGGGAAGAGTTCCTGTCGGAGGGATGTCCAATAGAACTGTTAGCTCAATGCTCTCGGCAGGTGAACTGGAACGCCTTTGTCTTCCAGTAGTCGGTGATGGCGATCTTTCTGCAGAGTCCTCACCGGGAGTCTTTTTTTTAGTTCGCCGTTTTGTTTCCACGGCTTTTTCTGAATCTCGACGGAGTTTCCGTGTGGCTCTCGCACTCAGGTTTCCCACACTATCGCTCGTCGACATTCACCGAGCATTGCTGCTCAAGGTTTCTGGTGTTGACGCACTGTCCCCGGCAGCGGCGCCAAAAAGAAGTTGTCGGCTCCTTATGTAATAACCCACCAAAGGCTAAAACTTGCAGTATGGTGGTAAAAAGATCGAACCCACAGGGACAGAGGCAACACACAGAGTAAAAGTGTCACGTTTAACAGACTTTTGTAGAGTTTGAATTCTAGGCGACTGTCACTCCCAGAAATACTGCAGTGCTCGACTCGGAGGCTCGACTCGGAGGAGGATCTCAACTCGGAGGATGCTCGGAGGATGCACGGTACAGCTTGGTCACTCAACACACACACACACACACACACCTGAAACTGGCAAAAAGCACAACTCGGAGGTCGGTCAGGACCTCCGCTTCGGATTTCAGGGGGAAAGTGTCTCGTAAGTTCACTCAGAGGTTCTGCAGGAAGTGCCTCCCACTCCGGCTTTTACTGCCCTTCCGCCAGGAACTAGCGGGGGTACCCGGACTGGACTTCTCACTTCGGAACGAAGCCTCTACGTACGCCGTGGACGTCACCCTCGACTATCACACGAAACGCAGGGAGTGCAGACCCGACTGAGAACTTACTGAAAACACGATCCAGTAACACACACACAACCTGAATTACAAACCAAGGTTTACACGAAGTAATGAAACTTCACATTGGCATTCAGGGGAAACTTCCCGTAGGAGTACAATCAGGATATGTCACTCGAAGGAGTAAGGGGGAACTGTTCAAGTATCTAACTCGCAGCCGGCTCTGAGCATCAGAAATCACCCGCAGGTGCAGATCCGCACTACTCAAGTCTCTAACCGGGTACTAGCTCTGAACATTCAGCCGAAGGCCTTCAACTACAACATACGGTAACTTCGCTATGCTGCAGCTTCTCTACGTGGTGCCAGGACCAAAATGCACAAACACGCCAAGAAAGTGAGTTCCTGATCTGCACTTCCGAAACTGGAAGAGTCCCAAGGCAAAACGCCTTGATCTACTTTATACCCTCAAAAGATCCTAACTAGCACTACGCTATCCTATCCACCACTCGCAGTATCTGCGCGAAACCAAACTACTCTACTGCACTCAGCAGATCCGGTGCTGCGCCTCCTGCGCGCCGGACTGCTCCGCGTACTATCTCTACCTTGCCAGTCTTCCGACCGGCTGCGTAACCCCAGGCGTCGGAGCGCTGTGGTGACTTCCGACTGCAAGTGCGCCATAGTGTCGCGCGCACCCGACAAGAAGGTTTCTAATTTTCGCGCCACTCGCCGCCGACTCCGACTGTCACCTTCCGTCAATGCCGCCGCCCGAAGCTCGAACTCCCTGAGTGTGATCCTCTCTTGGGCTGCCACCTCCCAATGGGTGTATCCTTTTAGACAACGAGTCACCTGTGCCGCCAACTCTCCTCGCGCCCTGCAGCTGCTCTCCACCTCGGCCAGCTGCATTTCTAATCCCGCACGTTGTGCCCTCAAATCCGAGCACTCGGATTGCAAGTTGCACAACAACTCCTCATCCTCCTTGCGGGCTCTTTGACTTTCTTCTAAGGCGCGCGTCTGGCGCACAAGCTCGGCTGCTAGGACTTTGTTCTGTCTCCGCTCCTCCTGCAGTTCCAACTCGATCTTTGCCCGTATTAGTTCGGCATCCGCCTGACTTTTCGTCGCCGCATCCTCCTTCTGCTGCTGCAAGGCTTGGTATAGCTTCTGGGTGACCGTCAGGTGTTGTTTGAGGGCGGTGTTCCTTTCCACATATACTTGGCAACTAGAGGCCCACTTTGCCACCTTGATCCTCGTCCTTCGCCTGATAGTCTCCACATAAGACTGCGGTTTTAAGGCACTTCCGTATTTGGATGTCTTGCGATCCAGATATCGCAGGAGTGGAACTATCTGTTCGCACAGCACCCCTGTTGGCGTTTTCTGCACCGAATCCGCTTCCTGCTCTTCCGAGCTCGTATCATCCTCAGTCTCGAGGATTTCAGTCGCCACCGAATCCCTTGGCGACTCCCTGGAACTGTGGCGCGCAGCAGCTTCTGCTGCGACTGCTGCTCCACTGCCTGCTAAAATATCCAGGGCAGTGGGAGATCCCACTGCTTGAGCCCCTGTTCCGGCTCGATCTTCGGTTTGTGAAGGGGTCGACGCCGCAGTGACTTTTGTCACTCTTGCACCGCCCGCTTCTGCTGCCTGTCCTTCCGGCGCAATCTGCGCGGAAGGTGTCCTTGCTGAAGGTGCGTCCGCCGAAGGCGTCCGCACACTGGTCGTTGGCCCCATCCGTCTCGCAGTCGGCGAATCCGGCTGACTCTCTGTTGTCCGACTCGCAGTCGGCCGACCAGCAGTTGTCCGACTGGGAGTCGGATACACCCTGCGCGTCTTGACTCCACTTGGCCTGCTTGTTGGGGGCGTTCTTCCAGAAGTGCCTTCCGCCGAAGACGACCCTTTGAGGATTGTTGGCTCGTCAGCCAAACTCTCTTCTGCTTCCGGCCTGCTGTCCGGTTCAACGCGCCGTTCAGTTGGCCTTCCTTCCGCTTGTCGACCTTCAGTCATCCGACTCGCAGTCGGCCGGCTGTCAGTCCGTCCATCTCCTCCCGAAGGCCGTGGTGCCTTCTGTGCAGAGGTATCTGCCGTCTTCCCTAGAATCTGAGCGATTATCTCTTCCTGTGTGAGATTCCGCCGGGTCGGAGTTCGCCTGGTCTCCTCAGTAACAGTTGGCATTTTGCGTGCCCTCTGTTTTGGTCGACTGTGAGGCTCGGGGGTGGGCCGACCACGAGTCGGCGCAGCTGGTACTTCCGGCTGCCTGTCCTCAGGTCTCTCATCCCACTTCCGCTTTCGCGGAATGCGCTCACTTCGACGTTCTTCTGCTGCTCTTGCTGGAGCCGGAGGCGTACTGGCAGGTTCCTCGTCCGGATCCGTGTCTACTTCGGCCTCCCTCGAATATCTACCTGGATAAGTCCGGGTCAGCTGCGGAAACCGAGTCTTCTCAGCATTCGTCAAACATCCCATCGCCCGGTAAAACACGATTAAGTAAGGCGATAGATGATTGAGGGTTCCTCCCTTCTCTTCTTGCGCATGTTGGCGCGTCACCTTCCACAGGAGCCGTGCCCAATGCACCGGAGCTCCTGACAGCACTAGCTCCACGAACTCTACCTGCCAACCATGCATGTAAGCGGTCTTGGTCGGCTGCAATATCTGCAGCAATGCCGTCGCGACATTTCTCCGCAATCGATCCTTGTAATCCCGTGTCCGGAAACCGTTCTTGGGATGTCTGGCCACTTTGAAGAGCTCATTGTAAGAGACTTCTTCCTCCTGGGACACCTTCACGCTATCGGCCTCGAAGAGGAGATCCCCTTCCTCGCCGGCACACCTGCCCAACACCTGCGCCCAATTGCAAATGTCCCATCTCTCTGGGTGTGGGCGGAATCCGCGAGAAGGCTTGTGTCTCTCCTGCAGATACTCGCGCACCATCTCCGGACATGTCCAATTCCACCCCCATAGGAGAAAATCGAGCTTCAACCTCAACAGCACATCTTGAAATGCGCGTAGACCGATCTGCGGCACCCTGAGTGGAGACACTCGCAGCTGGGGAACCTTCGACATTGCGTTGCCTGCACACACACAAACGTTCTCCCTTTCGCTCGCTCTCTCACAATCGCCACTGTGCGTCGGCCACTCAAGCACTGACTGCTCACTCTCTCTGCGCTCGTTCAAGATCGCTACTCACAATTCTTTCAAGGTCCGCCAAGATCCTTGCGCAACTCGTCTCCGCACTCTCTACTCTCACTGCAGGTCGCTCCGCCCTTGCGCGTAATCTTGGAACTGGAAATCGCAAAGTCAAGAATGAGAGAATGAGACTGGAGCGCAGTCTTTTCTTCTCCGATTTCAAGAACGTCCAACGTTCTTACTGGTTGCAACGTACGCAGCCGGCTATACGGCTTAACGGTTCGCCCTTTGCATGCGCGAATTCATGTCTCCGCATTGCGCGCATTCGCATGCTTAAACGTTGAATTCTCCCGCCGCCGCCACCTTCCGGACTCGAGTCCGCTGCAGGGTATACGTCGGCCCTGTTGTCTTTTCCTAACCCGCCCTTCTCCGGAGGCGTGTCGCCGCTGGTGCGTTCATTATCCGTCGGCGCCTTGCTGGAGGCGCACATCCAGCCGGAGCGAATTACGCCGGCGCGCAGTCGTACCGCCTATTTTGTCCTTTATGCCTCGTCCGTTGCTGCCAACGCATATCCGTCAGCGCAACTCATGCCAGCGCATCCGTCCGTCAGCGCCACGTCGGAGGCGTACATCCGACCGGCGCTTTCCTTCCATGAACAGCCGCCAAGGGCGCTTCCGACTCTGAGTTAGTTTCCTCCTGTGAGCGCGTGATTCCGCCGAAGGCGCATCGCCGAGGGCGTACGGGAATCCTTTCCGGCTGTGAACCCTAGCGCGAACGGCGCATGTCCGGCTACGAGTTTCCCGACGCTCATAACTTCTCCATTCCTGATCCATCTCCGGCGCTCTTGGGCTCGTTAGAACGAGCGTCCCGAGCTCTTTCTAATGCAACTTCAACCAACTGGATCTACCGTGTATCCCGATTGTTATGAAGGTTTTCCCTTTCCGCGCTAGCGGCGCTTCGCCGAAGGCGCACTCATGGTCGGATGCCTTTAGAGGTCCGGGCCCTTCTCCTGACGTCTTTAGCAAAACCTCCTCCTGAGGTGTCTGCGCCGGAAGCGTAGCTTCCTTATACGCTAGAGGCGCGTGAGTAGAGACACCTCAAAAAGGAGCTTTTGCCGAAGGCGCCGAAGACGTTGGCGTTGGTACATCCGACTACGTGATTCTTTGTGCCCTCGTGACGATCTCATCAATCCACTCTATTTAGCGTACCCTTCTCTAGCTACAAACACTGCTTTGGTACTAGTTTTCTAAAATTGTTTAAATTCTGCAAAAAAAACAAAAAGTGTGTTACCACAGGTACGAACAAGTGTACCGCGCAAGGCGGAAAACTCGCCTTCGGCGCTGCGCCCCCATGTCCGCGGGGTAATACGCTCGCGGAGTTCAAATCCGCCAATTCGAGCGTGAGAGTTTAAGCGACGACGGCGGAGCGTGAAGCCGCGCGTGAGAGCGAAGACCGTTCCAGCGTACAGCCGGCGCGGCCATCAAGTGAGACGTTCTTCACGAGCAGGAGCCGACCATGACCTTCGACCGGGCGGCGGAGAACGTCCCATTCTTGAATTCGCGATTCCAATCTCTTGTGCGCGCTGCGCGCATCCATCTGCTGGCTGCGGAACATTCTCGACGTCGTCGCACAGGAGATTTCTTGTTGATTGAGGGAGAAGTGAATGCGCGTGATTTGGAATTGAGGGCGATTAGAGTTTGCCGAGAGAGAAAGAAGCGCGGGCAGTGCGGAAGTAGAATGAGCGGGCGAGCGAACTCCAGGAACGCAATGACGAGACCGAGCAGATTGCGGATGGTGCCACTTCGCCTACCGCAGAACGGGCTGCGCGCTTTCGAGGAGCGCTTAATAGCAAGAAAGCTCGATTTCTTGCTATGGGGATGGAACTACATCTGTGCGAATATGGTGCGCGAGTGGCTAGAGCCACAGGGACCACCCTCGCGCGGATTGCGTCCGCATGTTGATCGGTGGACAGTCCAAGATTGGGCGCAGGCGTTGGGAAGATGTGCTGGCATGCCAGGGCATCTCCTTTTCGACAGTGAGAGCATCAAGGTGACCAAGCAGGAAGAGGCGCAATTTGTGGAGTTGTTCAAGACCGGGAGGTCTACCAAGAATGGGTACAGGACCCGTGATTACAAGGATCGATTTCGCCGGACTTTGTCCGCGGCGCTGATGCAATTACTGCAGCCGCACCGCGCCTGCTACATCACATTGTGGCAGGTCTCTTTTGTGGAGTGCGTCATCGAGGGAACTCCAATTCACTGGGCGAGTATCCTGCACAGGGTGATGCGACAGCACGCGTTTGAGGAGAAGGGGGGAACTCTAAACCATCTCTCTCCTTTCCTCATCAATTTTTATCGACAGCGGAATTGTTTGACAGCGGCGGAGCTTGAACATTTTCCGCCATTGTCCATCGACCATCCCGGGAAGTATGTGCGGGAGAATGAGGTCGACACTGATGCAGAGGAGTCACCGACTTCTACCCCATCAAGACGGAGGGACGAAGGGAGACACACTCCTGCAGCACGAGTGTCGCGGAAGCGGCGATGGAGGGAAGAGTTCGAAGAGGAGCAGCATCAAGAACCCTCTGCTCCCATTCGACCGCGGCCGCTGTGCGAGCCATACAGCCGGCCGAAGCAGAAGGCACGCAGACTGGTGTTGCCAGCTGACAGTGCGGACACGGCGACGATTGCGACGGAGAAAGGGAGTGCGTCGCCAGAGAAGCATGAGGAAGCGCGGACGACCGCAGGAGCAACGGGACCCGCTGCAACCTCGACGGGAGAGAGGCCGCCTACGGGCCAAGAGCCTCCGGAGTTACCTCGTGCGATGCGGACAGATGTTCCGTTTGCGCACAGACGAGCCTCCGCGGACGGACGAGCCTCCGCGGACAGGCGTTCACAAGTGGACGTGGATCTACGCTTACGCGTGGGAAGGAGCAGTCCGCCTGTGCACAGGACACCTCCACACGTGCCGCCTGTGCACAGGCAAGAATCACCCCCGTTCCAACGTAGGAAGGGGAAGGAGCCGGCGGAAGAACCGCCTACGAGACACCGGCCCTCGGGGCCAGACCCTCCGGCGCACCACGCGCCGCAATTTGCGCCTTCGGCGCCAAGGCCTTCGAGCCGAGGAGATACGAGCAGGGAGCGTGCGGAGGCCGCACCATCGGCGGGAAGTCCGCCGATAGATGCGCCTTCGGCGGTAGGGCCTATAGGCCAAGGAACATCGGGCGAGCGGCCCCCGGCCATGTCGCCTTCGGCGATGGATGTCCGCGGCGCTACGCCTGCGGCGGACAAGGCGCCGGCAATTGCGCCTGCGCGCGGGCCGGGCACAGCCCCCACGGACCGATCAAGGGAGCAGCAACAGACGGAGGAGCGGAGTGACTGTCCGCGGGATGAAATTTCGATGCGCGATGCGCAATCAAACCCCGCGCAGCCACCCTCCGCTCGATCGCCTTCGGCGGCGGGCGACGGCGACAGAGAGGACGCGGTAGACAACCAACAAGCGAGAGACGGGGATGCCGCACGAGTACATTCGCCTTCCGCCTTAGACATTTTGGCGACGAGCAGCGAGGCTGCGGCCGTGCCTTCGCAGGCAGCACACGTCGACGACGTGCAGCCCCACTCGGGGCAATCGCCGACGCAATCAATGGCGACTGAAATTCTCCACTCGGATGATGACGACGGAGGCTCCACGGAAGAAATGTCAGGAGCAGAAGACACCGAGGAGGAGGAGGAGGAAATTGTTGGAGCGCCGGCGGCGGCGCTCTCTGAGCAGGTGATTCCGTTGCTGAGGTACTTGGATCGCAAGGTCGATAAATACGCCGACCCACTCCAGCCGGGATCTTACATCGAGTTAGTGCGCAGGCGGACTCGCACTAAAGTCCACACCAGCAAGCTATTAGCTAGAGTGGACCAGGAGTTGAGGGAATTGAAGGAGAAGCATGCCTGCTTGTGGGGTCAGTACAAACTTAATCAGAAATTCTACAAGCACTCCGAGAAGATGAAGGATGAGAAACTGGACGAGCTCACCAAGGAGCAGGTGAAGGTCAAGGAAGCACTCATTTCTGAGCAGGCCCAGAATCAGATTTTGTCAGAGGAGCTCGTGCGACAGACGCGGTTGTTGGAACAATGTCAGCTCGCACGGCAGGCGGATGAAGAGTTAATCCGCAGGTTACAGTCAGAGTGTGGCGAATTGAGAGCGCAACGTGCTGAAGCCGAATCTCAATTAGTGATAATTGAAGAGGATCGCAGGAAGGAGGCGGATCGCACGAAGGTGGAGACGGCGAGGTGAGTCGCCCACTGTCTCAAGGGCTACGCCCACTGGGAAGTGAAGGCGCAGGAGAAACTCACACTGCGTGAGTTTGAATTGCGCGCAGCCGGGTTGTTGTCAGGCGACAGTAGGAGTCGGCGGAAGGTAGCAAAGAAGCTCGATGCCTTTCTGTCGAAGGCACAGGATACCATGTCCGCCCTCGAAGTGGAGGTGTCCGCGGCGTTGCAGCGTTTGGGACTGCGCAGTCGAGCGGAAGATTGGCAGGGTAGGGAGTTAGTGCGCGGCAGTCGGCCGCGCAGGAGACGTAGTACAGGTTCCGCGGAGTGTAGTGTAGCGTGGTTCCGTGCAGGCGTGTAGCGTAGTGCAGTGTAGTGCTAGTTAGGACTTAGAAGGTATAAAATAGTTCCAGGCGTTTTGCCTGGGGTTCTTTCCCATCAGAAGTGCAGATCAGGAACCCATTTCCTTTGCGTGTTTGTGTCCTTGAGCTCTGTCACCACGCACGAGGAGTTACAACTTAGCGTTCCGCATTTTGTAGCTGAAGGCCTGCGGCCGAATGTTCAGAGCTAGTACATTGGTTAGAGACTTGAGTAGTTCGGAACTGCACCTGCGGGTGACTGCCGATGCTCAGAGCCAGTGACTAGTTAGATACTTGAACAGTTTCGCCCCTACACCTTCGAGTGTTTCTTTCTGATTGTACTCCTTTGGGATTTTTCCCCTGAATGCCAAAGTGAAGTTTTGCTACTTCGTGTAAGCCTTGGTTGTAAATTCAGGTTACGCTGCAGCAGGTGCCTTGAGGGTAACCCCTGTAGTATTTCTGGGAATGACAAGTGCCTGAGAATTCAAACTCTTCAATAGACTGTTGTTGTGTTACTGGAATGTTTCACAGTGAGTCCTTCAGTGCGGACCTGTGTTCTCTGCGCGTTTTGTGAGTTGAGAGTGTTGTTCACCGCGTATGAGTGACTTCGATCCGAAGTAGGCAGTCCAAACCGGGTTTCCTACACTAGCAGCAAGCTAGTGGAAGTGTTATAAAAGCCGGAGTTGGAAGTCATTGCCCGCAGCTTTGCCGAGTGTGCTCTTGAGAGACTTCCCCCCTGAAATCTTGAGTAGAGGTCCTAACGGATCTCTGGGTTGTGTTTCTGTAGTTTCAGGTGTGTGTGTGTGTGTGTGTTACGCTGCACTGTGCGACCTCCGAGTGCGCTCCGAGTGGACACTTGCAGTATTTCTGGGAGTGACAGTCGCCTGAGAATTCAAACTCATCAATAGTCTGTTAAACGTGACACTTTGTACCCTGTGTGTTCCTCTGTCCCTGTGGGTTCGACCTTTCTACCACTATATTGCAGTTTTAGCCTTTAGTGGGTTATTACAGCAGTCCAGCTTCGGCTCCGGCTCCAGCAAGAGCAGCAGAAGAGCGTCGAAGTGAGTGCGCTCCGCGAAAGCGGAAATGGGATGAAAGACCTGAGGACAGGCAGTCGGAAGCTCCCGCTGCGCCGACTCGGAGTCGGCCAACCAACGAGCCTCACAGCCGGCCGAAACAGAGGGCACGCAAAGTGCCAACTAGCACTGAGGAGACCGGGCGTACTTCAGTCCGGCGGAGTATCCTGCCCACGCAGGAAGAGATAATCGCGTAGATTCTGGGGAAGTCGGCGAACGCCTCTGCGCAGAAGGCACCGATGCCTCCAGAAGCAGACAGGCGGACTGACAGTCGGCCGACTGCAAGTCGGGCGACTGAAGGTCGGCCAACTGAAGTACGGCCAACTGAGCAGCGCGTTGAACCGGATAGTAGGCCGGAAGCAGAAGGGAGTTTGGCTGACGAGCCAACAACCCTCAGAGGATCGTCTTTGGCAGAAGGCGCTTCTGGGAAAACGCCGCCAGCAAGCAGGCCAAGTGGAGTGAAGACACGCAGGGTGGATCCGACTGCCAGTCGGACAACTGCTAGTCGGCCGACTGCGAGTCGGTCAACTGAGAGTCGGCAAGATTCGCCGACTGCGAGACGGACAGAGCCGGCGACCATTGTGCGGGCGCCTTCGGCGGACACACCTCCGGCGAAGACACCTTCCGCGCAGATCGCGCCGAAAGAGCAGGCAGCAGAAGCGGGCGATGCAAAGGTGACAAAAGTCACTGCGGCGCCGACCCCTTCGAAACCCGAAGATCGAGCCGGAACAAGGGCTCAGGCAGTGGGATCCCCCACTGCCTTGGATATTTTAGCAGGGAGTGGAGCGGCAGTCGCGGCGGAAGCTGCCGCGCGCCACAGTTCCAAGGAGTCGCCAAGAGATTCGGTGGTGACTGAAATCCTCAAAACAGAGGATGAGACGAGTTCGGAAGAGCAGGAAGCGGACTCTGTGTAGAAGACGCCAACAGGGGTATTGTGCGAGCAGATAGTTCCACTCCTGCGATATTTGGATCGCAAGACATCCAAGTACTCGGGTTCCGGAAAGCCGTAGTCTTATGTGGAGATTGTCAAGCGCAGGACGAGGAGCAAGGTGGCCACTTGGGCCTCTAGATGCCAAATATTGCAGGTTAGGTATTGTAATAACCCACTAAAGGCTAAAACTTCAATATAGTGGTAGAAAGGTCGTACCCACAGGGACAGAGGAACACACAGGGTACAAAGTGTCACGTTTAACAGACTATTGAGGAGTTTGAATTCTCAAGCGACTGTCACTCCCAGAAATACTGCAAGTGTCCACTCGGAGCGCACTCGGAGGTCGCACAGTGCAGCGTAACACACACACACACCTGAAACTACAGAAACACAACCCAGAGATCCGTTAGGACCTCTACTCAAGATTTCAGGGGGAAAGTCTCTCAAGAGTACACTCAGCGAAGCTGCGGGTAGTGACTCCCAACTCCGGCTTTTACAACACTTCCACTAGCTTGCTGCTAGCGTAGGAAACCCGGTTTGGACTGCCTACTTCGGATCGAAGTCACTCATACGCGATGAACAACACTCTCAACTCACAAAACGCGCAGAGAACACAGGTCTGTACAGAAGGACTCACTGAGAAACATTCCAGTAACACACCATAACAGTCTATTGAAGAGTTTGAATTCTTAGGCACTTGTCATTCCCAGAAATACTACAGGGGTTACCCCAAAGGCACCTGCTGCAGCGTAACCTGAATTTACAACCAAGGCTTGCACGAAGTAGCAAAACTTCACTTTGGCATTAAGGGAAAAAATCCCGAAGGAATACAATCAGGAACAAACACTCGAAGGTGTAGGGGCGAAACTATTCAAGTATCTAACTAGTCACTGGCTCTGAGCATCGGCAATCACCCGCAGGTGTAGATCCGAACTACTCAAGTCTCTAACCAATGTACTAGCTCTAAACATTCGGCCAAAGGCCTTCAGCTAAAAAATGCGAAACGCCAAGTTGTAGCTCCTCTTGCGTGGTGACAGAACTAAGGACACAAACACGCAGAGAAAATGAGTTCCTGATCTGCACTTCCGAAACTGGGAAAAATCCCAAGGCAAAACGCCTTGAACTACTTTATACCTTCTAAGTCCTAACTAGCACTACACTGCACTACGCTACACGCCTGCACGGAACCACGCTACACTACACTCCGCGGAACCTGTGCTACGTCTCCTGCGCGACGGACTGCCGCGCACTAACTCCCTACCCTGCCAGTCTTCCGCTCGACTGCGCAATCCTAACCGCTGCAACGCCGCGGACACCTCCACCTCGAGGGTGGACATGGTATCCCGCGCCTTCGACAGAAAAGCGTCTAACTTCTTCGCCACCTTCCGCCGACTTCTGCTGTCACCTGTCAACAACCCTGCTGCGCGAAGCTCTAACTCACGCAGTGTGAGTTTCTCCTGCGCCGCCACTTCCCAGTGGGCGTAGCCCTTGAGACAGTGGGCGACACGCCTCGCCATCTCCTCCTTCGTGCGATCTGCCTCTCGCCTGCGATCATCTTCAATTACCACCAACTGCGATTCGGCTTCCGCACGCTGCGCTCTCAATTCCCCGCACTCCGACTGTAGCCTGCGGATTAAATCCTCATCCGCCTCTCATGCGAGCTGACACTCCGCCAACAAGCGCGTCTGTCGCACGAGCTCCTCTAACAGAATCTGATTCTGAGTTCTCTCAGAAATCAAATCTGTCGTGGTCTTCACCACATCCCTGGTGAGCTCTTCCAATCTCTCCTTCTTCATCCTGTCGAGGGCGTGCAATTTCCTCACAAGGTTGTACTGACCCCACAAACAGGCATGCTTCTCCCTCAAGTCCTTCAACTCCCGGTCCGCCCTAGCTAGTAGCTTGCTAGTGTGGACTTTAGTGCGAGTCCGCCTGCGCACTAATTTGATGTAGGATCCCGGCTGGAGTGGATCGGCGTATTTATCAAATTTGCGATCCAAGTACTTCAGCAACGGTATCACCTGCTCAGAGAGCGCCGTCGCCGGCGCTCCAACAATTTCCTCCTCCTCCTCCTCCGTATCTCCTGACCCGACATGGCTTCTGTGGAGCCTCCGTCGTCATCATCCGAGTTAAGGATTTCAGTCGCCATTGATTGCGTTGGCGACTCACCCGAGTGGGGCTGCACGTCGTCTACGGGTGCTGCCTCCGAAGGCACAGCTGCAGCTTCGCTGCTCTTCGCTAAAATGTCCAAGGCGGTGGGTGAATGTGGCCGTGCTACATCCCCATCGCCCGCTTGTCAATCTTCGACCGTATCCTCTTTGCCGCCGACGTCCGCCGCTGAAGGCGATCGAGCGGAGTGTGTCTGCGCGGGGTGTGATTGCGCATCGCGCACCGGAATTTCGTCTCGCGGACAGACAGTCCGCTCCTCCGTCAGGTCCTGCTCCTTCGATCGGTCCTGCGCGAGGGCTGTGTCTGGCCTGTGCGCAGGCGCAAATGCCGGCGCCTTGTCCGCCGCAGGCGCAGCGCCGAAGGCGTCTATCGCCGAAGGCGACATAGCCAGAGGCCGCTCGCCCGATGTCCCTTGGCCCGGAGGCCCTACCGCCGAAGGCGCATCTACCGGCGGATTACCCGCCGAAGGTGCGGCCTCCGCACGCTCCCTGCTCGCATCTCGTTGACCCGAAGGCCCTGGCGCCGAAGGCGCAAATCGCGGCGCGTTGTGCGCCGGAGGGTCTAGTCCCCAAGGCCCTTGACCCGTAGGCGGATCTTCCGCCGGCTCCTTCCCCTTCCTACGTTGGAACGGGGGTGAATCCTGCCTGTGCGCAGGCGGCATGTGCACAGGCGGACTTCCTCTGCCTACGCGTAGGCGTAGGTCCACGTCCGCTTGGGGTCGCCTTTCCGTCGAGGCTCGCCTGTGCGCAGGCGGAACACCCGTCCGCATCGCACGTGGTAACTCCGGAGGCCCTTGGCCCGTAGGCTGCCTCTCGTCCGTCGCAGGTGCAGCGTGGTCCGTCGCTCCTGCAGACGTCCGCGCTCCCTCGTTCTTCTCCGGCGACGCAGTTCCTTTCTCCGTGGCAATCGTCGCCGTGTCCGCGCTGCTGGCAGGTAACACAAGCCTGCGCGCCTTCTGCTTCGGCCGGCTGCACACTTCGTGCAATGGCCGCTGTCGAATGGGAGCAGTGGGTTCTTGATGCTGCTCCTCTTCGGACTCCTCTCTCCATCGCCGCTTCCGCGGCACTCTTGCTGCGGGAGTGTTTCTTCCCTCGTCCCTCCGCCTTAGCGGAGTAGAAGTTGGCGACTCCTCTGCGTCAGTGTCGACCTCGTTATCCCGCACATACTTCCCGGGATGGTCGACGGACAACGGCGGAAAACGAGCAAGCTCCGCCGCGGTCAAACAATTTCGCTGCCGATAAAAATTGATCAGGAAAGGAGAGAGGTGATTTAGAGTTCCCCCCTTCTCCTCAAAAGCGTGCTGTCGCATCACTCTGTGCAGGATGCTCGCCCAGTGAATTGGAGCTCCCTCGATGATGCACTCCACAAAAGAAACCTGCCACAATGTGATGTAGCAGGCGCGGTGTGGCTGCAGTAATTGCAGCAGCGCCGTAGCCACAGTTCGGCGGAAGCGATCCTTGTAATCGCGGGTCTTGTACCCATTCTTGGTAGACCTCTCCCGCTTGAACAACTCCATAAATTGCGCCTCGTCCTGCTTAGACACCTTGACGCTCTCACTATCAAAGAGGAGGTGCCTTGGGATGCCGGCACACCTTCCCAATGCCTGCGCCCAATCTTGGACCGTCCACCGATCGACATGCGGACGCAATCCGCGCGAAGGTGGTCCCTGTGGCTCCAGCCACTCGCGCACCATATCCACACAAATGTAGTTCCATCCCCATAGCAAGAAATCAAGCTTTCTTGCTATCAGCCGTTCCTCGTAGGAGCGCAACCCGTTCTGTGGAAGCCGGAGCGGCAGCATCCGCAATCGGTTCAGCCTCGACATTGCGTTCTTGGAATTCGCCTGTTTGCTAATTCTCCCTCTGCTCCGCTCGAGCTCCTTGCTTCCTCGGCAAACTCTAATCTCACTCAATTTCAAATCACGCGCACTCACTTCTCTCTCAATCAACAAATAATCCTCTGCGCGGCGATGTCTGGAATGCTTAGCAGCTAGCAGATGGACGCGCGCAGCTCGCACTAGAAAATGGAATCGCGAATTCAAGAATGGGGCGCTCTCCGTCTCCCGGTCAAAGGTCATGGTCGGCTCTTGATCGTGAGGGTCGAATCAATTGATGGCCGCGCCGGCTCTACGCTAAAACGGTCTCCGCTCTCACGCGCGGCTTCACGCTCCGCCGACGCCGATTTAACTCACACGCTCGAATTGGCGAATTTGAACTCCGCGAGCGTACTACGCCGCGGACATGGGTGCGCAGCGCCAAAGGCGGCTTTTCCGCCTTGCGCGGTACACTCGTTCGTACCGCTCCTCAGCCGATCCTCCTCTGCCTCGGCGCTCGTCCGCACGTCAGACAAAAGTTAAACTCCCGCCTATGCGCAGGCGGACTCCACGGCGGATTCTCCGCCGGCGCGGAACTTCACCCGCCTGTGCGCAGGCGCTCGCTTGCGCGTAGGCGAATTCCATCCGCGTCGCTGCGCTGGCGCGGAAGGCGTTGACCGCGGTCAACAGTCTCCGTCTAGACTGTCCGCTCCTTGTCTCTCCGTCGGCGCTCTCGCCGCCGCAACTCCGCCCGACCAAGAGCGCATCCATCCGTCTCGTCCGTACAGTCCGTACGGTCCGTACGGATTTTACTACTCTGGCGGCTCCTTGCTCGTCCGCGCCGTTGCGCTGGCGCAGAAGGCGCGGTACAATTTCTACCTCCGAAGGCGCATTTCTAGGGCCGAAGGCGGATTTCCCGCCGACGCCTTAGCGCCTGTGTGCAGGCGAACGCCTGTGCGTAGGCGAACTTTGCTCGTCCGCCTAGGCAGAGGTTTCCTCGCCTGTGTGTAGGCGACATTCGCGCCTACGCCCAAACCCTATTTCGCCTGTGCGCAGGCGACATTCCTTCGTCCGCTCATAGGACAAAACTTTCTTTGCTTGTGCGCAGGCGGAAAGCTGAGTATCTTGCGACCTTCATAACTCCCGGAGTCCTCATCCGCTTGTGGCGTTCTTGGGCGCGTTGGAATCAGCACGTTGAGCTCTTTCCAACAAGTCCTTAACCAAGTTGAGGCGTTTGGGGGTTGACCTAAATATGAAGGATTTCCCTAGTGCCGAGGGCGCAGCGCCGAAGGCGGATTTTGCGCCTTGCGCCGAAGGGATCATAACTTCAGAGCTCGCAGGGAGGGTGGTGCCCTTCCTTGACGTTGCACCCAACTCCTAGATTCTACGAGTTCCCTCGAGAATCTCTGCGATCTTCCAAATTCACTCTATTTTGATGCACCGAAGGCTATTTACACTGCTGCCGCGGTACAGTTTTCCAAAAATGTTTTAATTTCCTCAAAATTACCAAAAGTGGGGTACCACAGGTATACTGCCCTCCGACAGCACCTGGCGATCACGCAGAGGCTACACCAAACCCTGCAACAACAGAGGGAGGATGCGGCGACGAAAGCCCAGGCGGATGCCGAGCTAATGCGGGCAAAGATCGAGTCGGAATTGCAGGAAAAGCGGAGACAAAACCGCATCTTAACAGAGGAGCTTGCGCGCTAGAAGCGCGCATTAGAAGAAAGTCAAAGTACACGCAAGGAGGATGAGGAGTTGTTGCGCAACTTGCAATCCGAGTGCGCGGATTTGAGGGCGCAGCGCGCAGATGCGGAAATGCAGCTAGCAGAGGTGGAAGGCAGTTGCTGGACGCGAGAAGAGTTGGCGACGCGGGTGACTCACTGTCTAAAAGGATACGCCCATTGGGAGGTGGCAGCTCAAGAGAAGATCACACTCAGGGAGTTTGAGCTTCGGGCGGCGGCATTGACGGAGGGTGACAGTCGGAGTTGGCGGCGAGTAGCAAGGAAATTAGAAGCTTTCTTGTCGGGTGCGCGCGACACTATGGTGCACTTAGAGTCGGAAGTGACTGCAGCCCTTCGGCGACTAGGGTTGCGCAGCCGGTCGGAAGATTGGCAGGGTAGAGATAGAGAGCGAGGCAGTCCGGCGCGCAGGAGGCGCAGCACCGGATCTGCAGAGTGCAGTAGCGTAGTTTGGTTTCGTGTAGGTGTTTCGAGTAGCAGATAAGGTAGCGTAGTGTTAGTTATGACCTTAGAGGGTATAAAGTAGATCAAGGCGTTTTGCCTTGGGACTGTTCCAGTTTCGGAAGTGCAGATCAGGAACTCACTTTCTCGGCGTGTTTGTGCATTTGGTCTTGGCACCACGTAGAGAAGCTGCAGCATAGCGAAGTTACCGTATGTTGTAGCTGAAGGCCTTCGGCTGAATGTTCAGAGCTAGTACACCGGTTAGAGACTTGAGTAGTGGGGATCTGCACCTGCGGGTGATTTTTGATGCTCAGAGCCGGTTGCGAGTTAGAGACTTGAACAGTTCCCCCTTACTCCTTCGAGTGACATATCCTGATTGTACTCCTACGGGAAGTTTCCCCTGAATGCCAAAGTGAAGTTTCGTTACTTCGTGTAAACCTTGGTTTGCAATTCAGGTTGTGTGTGTGTTACTGGATTGTGTCTCAGTTGAGTTCTCAGTCGGGCCTGTACTCTCTGCGCTTGGTGTGAGTCGAGGGTGACGTCCATTGCGTATGAGGGACTTCGTTCCGAAGTGGGAAGTCCAGTCCGGGTTCCCTACGCTAGTTCCTGGCGGAAGGGCTGTAAAAGCCGGAGTGGGAGTCACTACCTGCAGAGCCTCTGAGTGAACTTTTTGAGATACTTTCCCCCTGAAATTCTAAGCGGAAGTCCTGACCGACCTCCGAGTCGTGCTTTTCCAGTTTCAGGTGTGTGTGTGTGTGTGTGTTGAGTGACCTACGCTGCACGGTGCATCCTCCGAGCATCCTCCGAGTCGAGCATCCTCCGAGTGACCTCCGAGTCGAGCATCCTCCGAGTGGCCTCCGAGTCGAGCACTGCAGTATTTCTGGGAGTGACAGTCGCCTGAGAATTCAAACTCTACAAAAGTCTGTTAAACGTGACATTTTTTACTCTGTGTGTTGCCTCTGTCCCTGTGGGTTCGATCTTTTTACCACCATACTGCAGTTTTAGCCTTTGGTGGGTTATTACAACCACATGGTTGAGATCAGAGAAGTTAGATTATGGGAGCTCAAACCCCCACCTGGACTACAAACGCTGATGGGTGGGAAGTTTAGGCTCACAACGGCGAGTGGCGAAGTGGTTAGATGCCTTCCTGGCGAGGTCGCGTGACGCCGTTGCGAACCTCGAGGCAGAGGTAGCTACGGTGTTGCGGCGGTTGGGATTGCGTAGTAGAGCAGAGGACTGGTCTGGTAGAGACGTAGTGCGCGGTTGTCCTTTGCACAGGAGGCATAGCAGATGACATGGAAGTGTAGCGTAGAGTAGAGTGTTAGGTAGTTAGGACTTAGAAGGTATAAAGTAGTTCAAGGCGTTTTGCCTTGGGGATTTTCCAGTTTCGGAAGTGCATTTTCTATGCGCGTTTGTGTCCTTAGTTCTGTCACCGCGCAAGAGGAGCTACATTGTGAGCCTAAACTCCCCACCTTTCAGCGTTTGTAGTCCAGGTGGGGGTTCGAGCTCCCATAATCCAACTTCTCTGATCTCAAACCATGTGGTCAAAGTGTATTCAAGACAATGAGAGCATAAATACTCGCTTTGCCACAGACAAATTGTCCAGAAGTGACACTAACAACTTGCTGTCTGCTATTTTCACAAGAGCAGCAGACAAGCTCTTCGTCACATAAAGATCTAACCTAACTATGGGTGACTTTCTCAATACTACAGCCGCTGTGGCTTATCCTAGAATGAGTGCCACATCTTAGACACACTGCCTCGAACACAGTCAGGTGACACACCAGCAGCACAAGGTGACACCCTTCATAACAGCAACCTTCACACCCAGGGAACACGATTCTACTCTCAACACTTTGCTCGATTCTTCCTCTTAGTGATCAACTCAGTCTCAGCCCAGCGATCCTCTTGGCCCTCACACACACTCTTCCGCTCAGCCCTCCGGCTACACTCTCAGCAACTCCACGCTTTTAACACCCTCGCTCTCAAGGATCTCACCCTCCTATCAGATTCCACCCACAATTTCGAGTATCAGAATTCAGTATCACACCCTTAGTTCCCACCTTCGATTTCAGTCCCACTCCCAATTCCTACTCAGATTTTGGTGTCAATTTCTCAGCTTTCACCTTCAGACCCCACCAGGTATCTCTCTCAGATTTAGGTCTCACTTTTCAGTTTCAAATTCAGATCCGGACTGTCACATTTAAGTCTCAGATTTCACTTCGATTTCAACTCCCACTCTCAGAACCTCCACTTCGATTTCAGCTCCCACTCACAGATTCCACACCTCAATCTCTGATCTGGATTAAATTTCACTCTCAGATACGACTCTCCACCCTCGAGAGTTTGCTCCCTCCTCCTTCGAATTCTCTACACTCCCCTCCTGATTCTCACCATGTAATAACCCACTAAAGGCTAAAACTACAATATAGTGGTAGAAAGGTCGAACCCACAGGGATAGAGGAACACACAGGGTACAAAGTGTCACGTTTAACAGACTATTGAGGAGTTTGAATTCTCAGGCGACTGTCACTCCCAGAAATACTGCAAGTGTCCACTCGGAGCGCACTCGGAGGTCGCACAGTACAGCGTAACACACACACACACACACACACACCTGAAACTACAGAAACACAACCCAGAGATCCGTTAGGACCTCTACTCAAGATTTCAGGGGGAAAGTCTCTCGCGAACACACTCAGCGAAGCTGCGGGTAGTGACTCCCAACTCCGGCTTTTACGACACTTCCACTAGCTTGCTGCTAGTGTAGGAAACCCGGTTTGGACTGCCTACTTCGGATCGAAGTCACTCATACGCGGTGAACAACACTCTCAACTCCCAAAACGCGCAGAGAACACAGGTCCGCACTGAAGGACTCACTGAGAAACATTTCAGTAACACAATAACAGTCTATTGAAGAGTTTGAATTCTCAGGCACTTGTCATTCCCAGAAATACTACAGGGGTTACCTAGAAGGCACCTGCTGCAGCGTAACCTGAATTTACAACCAAGGCTTACACGAAGTAACAAAACTTCACTTTGGCATTGAGGGGAAAAATCCCGAAGGAGTACAATCAGAACCAAACACTCAAAGGTGTAGGGCAAAACTGTTCAAGTATCTAACTAGTCACTGGCTCTTAGCATCGGCAGTCACCCGCAGGTGCAGATCCGAACTACTCAAGTCTCTAACCAATGTACTAGCTCTAAACATTCGGCCGAAGGCCTTCAGCTACAAAATGCGGAACGCTAAGTTGTAACTCATCTTGCGTGGTGACAGAACTTAAGGACACAAACACGCAGAGAAAATGGGTTCCTGATCTGCACTTCTGAGTTTGGGAAAGAACCCAAGGCAAAACGCCTTGAACTATTTTATACCTTCTAAGTCCTAACTAGCACTACACTGCACTACGCTACACGCCTGCACGGAACCACGCTACACTACACTCCGCGGAACCAGTGCTACTACTCTTGCGCGACGGACTGCCGCGCACTAACTCCCTACCCTTCCAGTCTTCCGCTCGAGTGCGCAGTCCCAACCGCTGCAACGCCGCGGACACCTCCACCTCGAGGGTGGACATGGTATCCCGCGCCTTCGACAGAAAAGCGTTGAGCTTCTTCGCTACCTTCCGCCGACTCCTGCTGTCGCCTGCCAACAACCCTGCTGCGCGAAGTTCAAACTCACGCAGTGTGAGTTTCTCCTGCGCCGCCACTTCCCAGTGGGCGTAGCCCTTGAGACAGTGGACGACACGCCTCGCCGTCTCCTCCTTCGTGCGATCTGCCTCTCGCCTGCGATCCTCTTCAATTACCACTAATTGCGATTCGGCCTCCGCACGCTGTGCTCTCAATTCACCACACTCTGACTGTAGCCTGCGGATTAAATCCTCATCCGCCTGCCGTGCGAGCTGACACTCCGCCAACAAACGCGTCTGTCGCACGAGCTCTTCTGACAGAATCTGATTCTGAGTTTTCTCAGACATCAAATCCTGCGTGGTCTGCACCACATCCCTGGTGAGCTCTTCCAATCTCTCCTTCCGCATCCTGTCGAGGGCGTGCGATTTCCTCTCAAGGTTGTACTGCCCCCATAAACAAGCATGCTTCTCCCTCAATTCCTTCAACTCCTGGTCCACCCTAGCTAGTAGCTTGCTAGTGTGGACTTTAGTGCGAGTCCGCCTGCGCACTAATTTGATGTAAGATCCCGGCTGAAGTGGATCGGCGTATTTATCGAATTTGCGATCCAAGTACTTCAGCAACGGAATCACCTGCTCAGAGAGCGCCGCCGCCGGCGCTCCAACAATTTCCTCCGCCTCCTCCTCGGTATCCCCTGCTCCCGACATTGCTTCGGTGGAGCCTCCGTCGTCACTGCGCGGCGATGTCGGGAATGCTTAGCAGCTAGCAGATGGACGCGCGCAGCTCGCACTATAAAATGGAATCGCGAATTCAAGAATGGGACGCTCTCCGTCTCCCGGTCGAAGGTCATGGTCGGCTCTTGCTCGTGAGGGTCGACTCAATTGATGGCCGCGCCGGCTCTACTCTAAAACGGTCTCCGCTCTCACGCGCGGCTTCACGCTCCGCCGACGCCGATTTAACTCACACGCTCGAATTGGCGAATTTGAACTCCGCTAGCGTACTACGACACGGACATGGGTGCGCAGCGCCGAAGGCGGCCTTTCCGCCTTGCGCGGTACACTCGTTCGTACCGCTCCTCAGCCAATCCTCCTCCGCCTCGGCGCTCGTCCGCACGTCGGACAAAAGTTAAACTCCCGCCTGTGCGCAGGCGGACTCCTCGGCGGATTCTCCGCCGGCGCGGAACTTCACCCGCCTGTGCGCAGGCGCTCGCCTGCGCGTAGGCAAATTCCGTCCGCGTCGCCGCGCTGGCGCGGAAGGCGTTGACCGCGGTCAACAGCCTCCACCCAGATTGTCCGTTCCTTGTCTCCCCGTCGGCGCTCTCACCGCCGCAACTCCGCCCGACCAAGAGCGCATCCATCCGTCCCGTCCGTACAGTCCGTACGGTCCGTACGGATTTTACTACTCTGGCGGCTCCTTGCTCGTCCGCGCCGTTGCGCTGGCGCAGAAGGCGCCGTACAATTTCTACCTCCGAAGGCGCATTTCTAGGGCCGAAGGCGGATTTCCCGCCGACGCCTTAGCGCCTGTGCGCAGGCGAACGCCTGTGCGTAGACGAACTTCGCTCGTCCGCCTAGGCAGAGGTTTCCTCGCCTGTGCGTAGGCGTTATTCGCGCCTACGCCAAAACCTTATTTCGCCTGTGCGCAGGCGACATTCCTTCGTCCGCGCATAAGACAAAACTTTCTTCGCCTGTGCGCTTGCGGAAAACTAAGTATCTTGCGACCTTCATAACTCCCGGAGTCCTCATCCGTTTGTGGCGTTCTTGGGCGCGTTGGAATCAACACGTCGAGCTCTTTCCAACAAGTACTTAACCAAGTCGAGGCATTCGGGGGTTGACCTAAATATGAAGGATTCCCCTACCGCCGAGGGCGCAGTGCCGAAGGCGGATTTTGCGCCTTGCGCCGAAGGGATCATACCTTCAGAGCTCGCAGGGAGGGTGGTGCCCTTCCTTGACGCTGCACCCAACTCCTAGATTCTACGAGTTCCCTTGAGAATCTCTGCGATCTTCCGAATTCACTCTATTTTGATGCACCGAAGGCTATTTACACTGCTGCCGTGGTACAGTTTTCCAAAAATGTTTTAATTTCCTCAAAATTACCAAAAGTGGGGTACCACATGCTCCCCTCCTCAATTGTGAGCGCCCACGCGAACACTCACATGTGGTATTTCTTCAACCGCCACCCATTCACTCGGGTGCCTAATAATTCGCCGGCTAGGTCCGCAAGTTGGATGGATCCATTCGAGAAGACTTCGACAACCTTGTAAGGTCCCATCCATCTTAGGTGCAGTTTGCCTGGGAATCTGGCATGCCTGCTGTCGTAGAGCAGCGCCAAATCACCCTTCTGCAGGAGTACAGGTTTGATCTTCTTATTGTATCTCTCCTTCCGGCGGAGCTGAATTCTCCTGGTGCGCTCCTCGGCTTCTCGTCTCCTCTCTTCCAGCAGCATGACCTCCTGTAATCTGTAGAGCTGACTCTCCTCTGCACTCACCCTCTGTAAATCCAACGTTCGTTGGGTGGGTACTTCGAACTCGATCGGGAGGATCGGGTGCTGACCATACACCAGAAAGTATGGTGTTTGTTTGGTCGTAATTTTCTCAGCTGTCCGGTACGCCCATAGAGCGGCTGCTAACTTCGTATCCCAGTCGTAAGCGTGGTTTACCGTGACCTTGAGCAGTATTTTACACAACAGACCATTGGACTTCTCCGTCAATCCATTCGCCTTGGGATTGTATGGGGTAGTCTTCCGGTGCTTGATGTGGAAATACCGTGTCAGATCTTCGATTATCTGGTTCAGAAAGTGCGTGCCCCGGTCGCTAGCGAGCTCTAAAGGGCACCCGTAGCGCGTGATGATCGACTCGAACAAGAAGGCTGCTACTGTGGTTGCATCATCTTTTCTCGTGGCCTTGGCCTCCACCATTTTGGTGGCGTAGTCCGTAGCTACCAGAATGTAGCGCCTTCGTGTGTTCCTAGTCACTGGTTGTATCGGCCCTACAAAGTCGATGCCCCACTTTTTGAAAGGTGCTAGAGGCATGATGGGAGTCAGGGGCCATCGTGTTGTAGGCGTTGGTCTCCCCGTCCTCTGGCAACTATTGCATTTGCGGATGTAATCGAGAACATCCTTAAACATGGTTGTAATAACCCACCAAAGGCTAAAACTGCAGTATGGTGGTAAAAAGATCGAACCCACAGGGACAGAGGCAACACACAGAGTAAAAATGTCACGTTTAACAGACTTTTGTAGAGTTTGAATTCTAGGCGACTGTCACTCCCAGAAATACTGCAGTGCTCGACTCGGAGGCTCGACTCGGAGGAGGATCTCGACTCGGAGGATGCTCGGAGGATGCACGGTACAGCGTGGTCACTCAACACACACACACACACACACTTGAAAACTGGCAAAAGCGCAACTCGGAGGTCGGTCAGGACCTCCGCTTCGGATTTCAGGGGGAAAGTGTTTCAAAAGTTCACTCAGAGGTTCTGCAGGTAGTGCCTCCCACTCCGGCTTTTACTGCCCTTCCGCCAGGAACTAGCGTATGGTACCCGGACTGGACTTCCCACTTCGGAACGAAGCCTCTTCATACGCCGTGGACGTCACCCTCGACTATCACACCAAACGCAGGGAGTGCAGACCCGACTGAGGACTTACTGAAACACGATCCAGTAACACACACACAACCTGAATTACAAACCAAGGTTTACACGAAGTAATACAACTTCACATTGGCATTCAGGGGAAACTTCCCGTAGGAGTACAATCAGGATATGTCACTCGAAGAAGTAAGGGGGAACTGTTCAAGTATCTAACTCGCAGCCGGCTCTGAGCATCAGAAATCACCCGCAGGTGCAGATCCGCACTACTCAAGTCTCTAACCGGGTGCTAGCTCTGAACATTCAGCCGAAGGCCTTCAACTACAACATACGGTAACTTCGCTATGCTGCAGCTTCTCTACGTGGTGCCAGGACCAAAATGCACAAACACGCCAAGAAAGTGAGTTCCTGATCTGCACTTCCGAAACTGGAAGAGTCCCAAGGCAAAACGCCTTGATCTACTTTATACCCTCAAAAGATCCTAACTAGCACTACGCTATCCTATCTACTACTCGCAGCATCTGCGCGAAACCAAACTACTCTACTGCACTCGGCTGATCCGGTGCTGCGCCTCCTGCGCGCCGGACTGCTCCGCTTACTGTCTCTACCTTGCCAGTCTTCCGACCGGCTGCGTAACCCCAGGCGTCGGAGCGCTGTGGTGACTTCCGACTGCAAGTGCGCCATAGTGTCGCGCGCACCCGACAAGAAGGTTTCTAATTTTCTCGCCACTCGCCGCCGACTCCGACTGTCACCCTCCGTCAATGCCGCCGCCCGAAGCTCGAACTCCCTGAGTGTGATCCTCTCTTGAGCTGCCACCTCCCAATGGGCGTATCCTTTTAGACAACGAGTCACCTGTGTCGCCAATTCTCCCCGCGCCCTGCAGCTGCTCTCCACCTCTGCCAGCTGCATTTCTGCTTCCGCACGTTGTGCCCTCAAATCCGAGCACTCGGATTGCAAGTTGCGCAACAACTCCTCATCCTTCTTGCGGGCTCTTTGACTTTCTTCTAAGGCGCGCGTCTGGCGCGTAAGCTCGGCTGCTAGGACTTGGTTCTGTCTCCGCTCCTCCTGCAATTCCGACTCGATCTTTGCCCGTATTAGCTCGGCATCCGCCTGACTTTTCGTCGCCGCATCCTCCCTCTGCTGCTGCAAGGCTTGGTATAGCTTCTGTGTGACCGCCAGGTGTTGTCGGAGGGCGGTGTTCCTATCCACATATACTCCGCACCTAGAGGCCCACTTTGCCACCTTGCTCCTCGTCCTTCGCCTGATAGTCTCCACATAAGACTGCGGTTTTAAAGCACTTGCGTATTTGGATGTCTTGCGATCCAGATATCGCAGGAGTGGAACAATCTGTTCGCACAGCACCCCTGTTGGCGTTTTCTGTACCGAATCCGCTTCCTGCTCTTCCGAGCTCGTCTCATTCTCAGTCTCGAGGATTTCAGTCGCCACCGAATCCCTTGGCGACTCCCTGGAACTGTGGCGCGCAGCAGCTTCCGCTGCGACTGCTGCTCCACTGCCTGCTAAAATATCCAGGGCAGTGGGAGATCCCACTGCTTGAGCCCCTGTTCCGGCTCGATCTTCGGTTTCCGAAGGGGTCGACGCCGCAGTGACTCTTGTCACTCTTGCACCGCCCGCTTCTGCTGCCTGTCCTTCCGGCGCAATCTGCGCGGAAGGTGTCCTTGCTGAAGGTGCGTCCGCCGAAGGCGTCCGCACACTGGTCGTTGGCCCCATCCGTCTCGCAGTCGGCGAATCCGGCCGACTCTCTGTTGTCCGACTCGCAGTCGGCCGACCAGCAGTTGTCCGACTGGGAGTCGGATACACCCTGCGCGTCTTGACTCCACTTGGCCTGCTTGCTGGTGGCGTTTTCCCAGAAGTGCCTTCCGCCGAAGACAACCCTCTGAGGATTGTTGGCTCGTCAGCCAAACTCTCTTCTGCTTCCGGCCTGCTGTCCGGTTCAACGCGCCGTTCAGTTGGCCTTCCTTCCGCTTGTCGGCCTTCAGTCATCCGACTCGCAGCCGGCAGACTGTCAGTCCGTCCATCTCCTCCCGAAGGCCGTGGTGCCTTCTGTGCAGAGGTATCTGCCGTCTTCCCTAGAATCTGAGCGATTATCTCCTCCTGTGTGAGATTCCGCCGGGTCGGCGTTCGCCCGGTCTCCTCAGTACCAGTTGGCATTTTGCGTGCCCTCTGTTTTGGTCGACTGTGAGGCTCGGGGGTGGGCCGACCACGAGTCGGCGCAGCTGGCACTTCCGGCTGCCTGTCCTCAGGTCTCTCATCCCACTTCCGCTTTCGCGGAATGCGCTCACTTCGACGTTCTTCTGCTGCTCTTGCTGGAGCTGGAGCCGGAGGCGTACTGGCAGGTTCCTCGTCCGGATCCGTGTCTACTTCGGCCTCCCTCGAATATCTACCTGGATAGTTCCGGGTCAGCTGCGGAAACCGTGTTTTCTCAGCATTTGTCAAACATCCCATCGCCCGATAAAACACGATCAAGTAAGGCGAGAGATGATTGAGGGTTCCTCCTTTCTCTTCTTGCGCATGTTGGCGCGTCACCTTCCACAGGAGCCGTGCCCAATGCACTGGAGCTCCTGACAACACTAGCTCCACAAATTCTACCTGCCAACCATGCATGTAAGCGGTCTTGGTCGGCTGCAATATCTGCAGCAATGCAGTCGCGACATTTCTCCGCAATCGATCTTTGTAATCCCGTGTCCGGAAACCGTTCTTGGGATGCCTGGCAACTTTGAAGAGCTCATTGTAGGAGATTTCTTCCTCCTGGGACACCTTCACGCTATCGGCCTCGAAGAGGAGGTCCCCTTCCTCGCCGGCACACCTGCCCAACACCTGCGCCCAGTTGCAAATGTTCCATCTCTCTGGGTGTGGGCGGAATCCGCGAGAGGGCTTGTGTCTCTCCTGCAAATACTCGCGCACCATCTCCGGACATGTCCAGTTCCACCCCCATAGGAGAAAATCAAGCTTCAGCCTCAGCAGCACATCTTGAAATGCGCGTAGACCGATCTGCGGCACCCTGAGTGGAGACACTCGCAGCTGGGGAACCTTCGACATTGCGTTGCCTGCACACACAAACGTTCTCCCTTTCGCTCGCTCTCTCACAATCGCCACTGCGCGTCGGCCGCTCAAGCACTGACTGCTCACTCTCTCTGCGCTCAAGCTCAAGATCGCTACTCGCAATTCTCTCCAAGGTCTGCCAAGATCCTTGCGCAACTCGTCTCCGCACTCTCTACTCTCACTGCAGGTCGCTCCGCCCTTGCGCGTAATCTTGGAAACTGGAAATCGCAAAGCCAAGAATGAGAGAATGAGACTGGAGCGCAGTCTTTTCTTCTCCGATTTCAAGAACGTCCAACGTTCTTACTGGTTACAACGTACGCAGCCGGCTATACGGCTTAACGGTTCGCCCTTTGCATGCGCGAATTCACGTCTCCGCACTGCGCGCATTCGCATGCGTAAATGTTGAATTCTCCCGCCGCCGCCACCTTCCGGACTCGAGTCCGCTGCAGGGTATACGTCGGCCCTGTTGTCTTTTCCTAACCCGTCCCTCACCGGAGGCGTGTCGCCGCTGGTGCGTTCATTATCCGTCGGCGCCTTGCTGGAGGCGCACATCTAGTCGGAGCGAATTACGCCGGCGCGCAGTCGTACCGCTTATTTTGTCCTTTATGCCTTGTCCGTTGCTGCCGGCGCATATCCGCCAGCGCAACTCAT
Source organism: Marchantia polymorpha subsp. ruderalis (assembly GCA_037833965.1). Classification (NCBI taxonomy): domain Eukaryota; kingdom Viridiplantae; phylum Streptophyta; class Marchantiopsida; order Marchantiales; family Marchantiaceae; genus Marchantia; species Marchantia polymorpha. The sequence continues at coordinate 1,930,015 of AP031352.1, read as the reverse complement.
GCCAGCGCATCCGGCCGTCAGCGCCACGTCGGAGGCGTACATCCGACCGGCGCTTTCCTTCCATGAACAGCCGCCAAAGGCGCTTCCGACTCTGAGTTGGTTTCCTCCTATGAGCGCGTGATTCCGCCGAAGGCGCATCGCCGAGGGCGTACGGGAATCCTTTCCGACTGTGAACCCTAGCGCGTACGGCGCATGTCCGGCTACGAGTTTTCCGATGCTCATAACTTCTCCGTCCCTGATCCATCTCCGACGCTCTTGGGCTCGTTAGAGCAAGCGTCTCGAGCTCTTTCTAATGCGACTTCAACCAACTGGATCTACCGTGTATCCCAATCGTTATGAAGGTTTTCCCTTTCCGCGCTAGCGGCGCTTCGCCGAAGGCGCACTCATGGTCGGACGCCTTTAGAGGTCCGGGCGCTTCTCCTGACGTCTTTAGCAAAACCTCCTCCTGAGGTGTCTGCGCCGGAAGCGTAGCTGCCTTATACGCTGGAGGCGCGTGAGTAGAGACACCTCAGAAAAGGAGCTTTTGCCGAAGGCGCCGAAGACATTGGCGTTGGTACATCCGACTACGTGATTCTTTGTGTCCTCGTGACGATCTCATCAATCCACTCTATTTAACGTACCCTTTTCTAACTACAAACACTGCTTCGGTACTAGTTTTCTAAAATTGTTTAAATTCTGCAAAAAAACAAAAAGTGTGTTACCACAATGGTCGGCCACCAATACCCCGCATTTACAATCTTTGTGACCGTGTTCCGGGTGGCATAGTGTCCACCCGCCTCCTCGGTATGCATCGCGCTTACTACACTCAGGACCTCTGATTCCTCCAGGCACCTGCACAAGCGTTCATCTGCCATCTTCTTGAACAAAACACCTTGCTGGAGTTGGTACGGGCCTGCCTTATGAATAAAGACAGTCCTTTGTTCCAAGTCCATGCCCACGGGACACTGAAGTGTTAGTAGATATCGGTACAGATCGGCATAGCGGGACTCGTGCCCCGCAGACAACTGAAACAATTCTTCATCCGGAAAGTCGTCCACCAATTCCTCCTCGGTAGGCTGGGTCCATAATCTGGACAAGTAATCTGCATTTTCGTGATGCACCCCTTTCCTGGTCTGGACCGTGTAGGTGAACTCTTGTAGCAACAGCACCCATCTGGCTATCCGACCGGACAGGTCGGCTTTCTTGACTAGGTGTTGCAATGCGTAGTGATCCACATGGAACACAAACTCGTAGCAGATTAAGTAGTGTCGAAACTTTTTGCAGGAGTACACCATCCCCAACGCTTCTCTCTCCGTCGTGGTGTACTTCCTTGTGGTACCCCACTTTTGGCAATTTTGAGGAAATTAAAACATTTTTGGAAAACTGTACCCTGGCAGCATTGTAAATAGCCTTCGGTACATCAAAACAGAGTGAATCCGGAAGATCGCGGGGATTCTCGAGGGATCTTGTAGAATCTGGGATTTGGGGTGCCGCAGCAAGGACAGGCACCACCCTCCCTGCGAGCTCCGCAGTTAGGATCTCTACGGCGCAAGGCGCAAAACCCGCCTTCGGAGGTTGCGTCCGCGGCTGTAGGGAAACCCCCGTAATTAGGTAAACCCTCGGGCGCCTTGACCAAGCCAGGGTCCCGTTGGAAAGAGCTCGACGCGCTGATTCTAACGAGCCCAAGAACGCTTGGAACGGACGAGGACTAAGGGAGTTATCGCTACTGGAAGAAACGGAGGCAGTCGCCTACGGCGGAAGGAGTTCGCCACCGGCGCGAATTCCGCCTACGCGGAAGGGGGATTCAAGTTTTGTCCTATGCGTGGACGAAGGCGTTCGCCTGTGCACAGGCGAAGTAGGGTTAGGGAAGGCGCGAATTCCGCCTACGCACAGGCGTACGCCTGTGCACAGGCACTTCGGCGTCGGCGGAAAATCCGCCTTGGGCCCTAGAAATGCGCCTTGTGAGGTAGAAAGTGTACGGCGCCTTCCGCGCCAGCGCGGCGCCGCGTACGTCGGAAGAGCCGCCAGGGTAATCCAATCGGTACGGACCATGCGGACGGCCCGGGTGGATGCGCTCTTGGACGGACGGAGTTGCGGCGGCGGAAGCGCCGACGGAGAGACAAGGAACGGACAGACTGGACGGAGACGGCTGACCACGGTCAACGCCTTCCGCGCCAGCGCAGCGCCGCGGACAGAATTCGCCTGCGCACAGGCGAACGCCTGTGCATAGGAGGATGTTCAAGTTCCGCGCCGGCGGAGAATCCGCCGAGGCCCCTGCCTGCGCACAGGCAGGAGTTGAATTTTTGTCCGACATGCGGACACACGCGTCAAGGCAGAAGGAGATTGGCCGAGGGGCGGTACGAACAAGTGTACCGCGCAAGGCGGAAAACTCGCCTTCGGCGCTACGCCCCCATGTCCGGAGGGTGACACGCTCGCGGAGTTCAAATCCGCCAATTCGAGCGTGAGAGTTTAATCGACGACGGCGGAGCGTGAAGCCGCGCGTGAGAGCGAAGACCGTTCCAGCGTACAGCCGGCGCGGCCATCAAGTGAGACGTTCTTCACGACCAAGAGCCGACCATGACCTTCGACCGGGCGGCGGAGAACGTCCCATTCTTGAATTCGCGATTCCAATCTCTTGTGCGCGCTGCGCGCATCCATCTGCTGGCTGCGGACCATTCTCGACGTCGTCACACAGGAGATTTCTTGTTAATTGAGGGAGAAGTGAGTGCGCGTGATTTGGAATTGAGAGCGATTAGAGTTTGCCGAGAGAGAAAGAAACGCGGACAGTGCGGAAGTAGAATGAGCGGGCGAGCGAACCCCAGGAACGCAATGACGAGACCGAGCAGATTGCGGATGGTGCCACTTCGCCTGCCGCAGAACGGGCTGCGCGCTTTCGAAGAGCGCTTAATAGCAAGAAAGCTCGATTTCTTGCTATGGGGATGGAATTACATCTGCGCGAATATGGTGCGCGAGTGGCTAGAGCCACAGGGACCACCCTCGCGCGGATTGCGTCCGCATGTTGATCGGTGGACAGTCCAAGATTGGGCGCAGGCGTTGGGAAGATGTGCTGGCATGCCAGGGCATCTCCTTTTCGACAGCGAGAGCATCAAGGTGACCAAGCAAGAAGAAGCGCAATTTGTGGAGCTGTTCAAGACCGGGAGGTCTACCAAGAATGGGTACAGGACCCGTGATTACAAAGATCGATTTCGCCGGACTTTGTCCGCGGCGCTGATGCAATTACTGCAGCCGCACCGCGCCTGCTACATCACATTGTGGCAGGTCTCTTTTGTGGAGTGCGTCATCGAGGGAACTCCAATTCACTGGGCGAGCATCCTGCACAGGGTGATGCGACAGCACGCGTTTGAGGAGAAGGGGGGAACTCTAAACCATCTTTCTCCTTTCCTCATCAATTTTTATCGACAGCGGAATTGTTTGACAGCGGCAGAGCTTGAACATTTTCCGCCATTGTCCATCGACCATCCCGGGAAGTATGTGCGGGAGAACGAGGTTGATACTGATGCAGAGGAGTCACCGACTTCTACCCCATCAAGACGAAGGGACGAAGGGAGACACACCCCTGCAGCGCGAGTGCCGCGGAAGCGGCGATGGAGGGAAGAGTCTGAAGAGGAGCAGCATCAAGAACCCTCTGCTCCCATTCGACCGCGGCCGCTGTGCGAGCCATACAGCCGGCCGAAGCAGAAGGCACGCAGACTGGTGTTACCAGCTGACAGTGCAGACACGGCGACGATTGCGACGGAGATAGGAAGTGCGTCGCCAGAGAGGCGAGAGGAAGCGCGGACGACCGCAGGAGCGACGGACCACGCTGCAACCTCGTCGGGAGAGAGGCCGCCTACGGGCCAAGGGCCTCCGGAGTTACCACGTGCGATGCGGACAGATGTTCCGTTTGCGCACAGGAGAACCTCCGCGGACGGACGAGCCTCCGCGGATCGGCGAACACAAGTGGACGTGGATCTACGCTTACGCGTGGGAAGGAGCAGTCCGCCTGTGCACAGGCGCTCGCCTGTGCACAGGTCGCCTTTGCACAGGACACCTCCACACGTGCCGCCTGTGCACAGGCAAGAATCACCCCCGTTCCAACGCAGGAAGGGGAAGGAGCCGGCGGAAGAACCGCCTACAAGACACCGGCCCCCGGGGCCAGACCCTCCGGCGCACCACGCGCCGCAATTTGCGCCTTCGGCGCCAGGGCCTTCGAGCCGAGGAGATACGAGCAGAGAGCGTGCGGAGGCCGCACCATCGGCGGGAAGTCCGCCGATAGATGCGCCTTCGGCGGTAGGGCCTATAGGCCAAGGAACATCGGGCGTGCGGCCCCCGGCCATGTCGCCTTCGGCGATAGATGTCCGCGGCGCTACGCCTGCGGCGGACAAGGCGCCGGCAAATGCGCCTGCGCACGGGCCGAGCACAGCCTCCACGGACCGATCAAGGGAGCAGCAGACGGAGGAGCGGAGTGACTGTCCGCGGGATGAAATCTCGATGCGCGATGCGCAATCCAACCCCGCGCAGCCACCCTCCGCTCAATCGCCTTCGGCGACGGACGACGGCGACAGAGAGAATGCGGTAGGCAATCAACCAGCGAGCGACGGGAATGCCGCTCGGATACATTCGCCTTCCGCCTTAGACATTTTGGCGACGAGCAGCGAGGCTGCAGCCGTGCCTTCGCAGGCAGCACACGTCGAGGACGTGCAGCCCCACTCGGGGCAGTCGCCGACGCAATCAATGGCGACTGAAATTCTCCACTCGGATGATGACGACGGAGGCTCCACGGAAGAAATGTCAGGAGCAGAAGACACCGAGGAGGAGGAGGAGGAAATTGTTGGAGCGCCGGCGGCGGCGCTCTCTCAGCAGGTGATTCCGTTGCTGCGGTACTTGGATCGCAAGGTCGATAAATACGCCGACCCACTCCAGCCGGGATCTTACATCGAGTTAGTGCGCAGGCGGACTCGCACTAAAGTCCACACCAGCAAGCTATTAGCTAGAGTGGACCAGGAGTTGAGGGACTTGAAGGAGAAGCATGAGTGCTTGTGGGGACAGTACAAGCTTAATCAGAAATTCTACAAGCACTCCGAGAAGATGAAGGATGAGAAACTGGGCGAGCTCACCAAAGAGCAGGTGAAGGTCAAGGAAGCACTCAACTCTGAGCAGGCCCAGAATCGGATTTTGTCAGAGGAGCTCGTGCGACAGACGCGGTTGTTGGAACAATGTCAGCTCGCACGGCAGGCGGATGAAGAATTAATCCGCAGGTTACAGTCAGAGTGTGGCGAATTGAGGGCGCAACGTGCTGAAGCCGAATCGCAATTAGTGACCATTGAAGAGGATCGCAGGAAGGAGGCGGATCGCACGAAGGTGGAGACGGCGAGGCGAGTCGCCCACTGTCTCAAGGGCTACGCCCACTGGGAAGTGAAGGCGCAGGAGAAACTCACACTGCGTGAGTTTGAATTGCGCGCAGCCGGGTTGTTGTCAGGCGACAGTAGGAGTCGGCGGAAGGTAGCGAAGAAGCTCGAGGCCTTTCTGTCGAAGGCACAGGATACCATGTCCGCCCTCGAGGGGGAGGTATCCGCGGCGTTGCAGCGGTTGGGACTGCGCAGTCGAGCGGAAGAGTGGCAGGGTAGGGAGTTAGTGCGCGGCAGTCGGCCGCGCAGGAGACGTAGTACAGGTTCCGCGGAGTGTAGTGTAGCGTGGTTCCGTGCTGGCGTGTAGCGTAGTACAGTGTAGTGCTAGTTAGGACTTAGAAGGTATAAAACAGTTCCAGGCGTTTTGCCTGGGGTTCTTTCCCATCAGAAGTGCAGATCAGGAACCCATTTCCTTTGCGTGTTTGTGTCCTTGAGTTCTGTCACCACGCACGAGGAGTTACAACTTAGCGTTCCGCATTTTGTAGCTGAAGGCCTTCGGCCGAATGTTCAGAGCTAGTACATTGGTTAGAGACTTGAGTAGTTCGGAACTGCACCTGCGGGTGACTGCCGATGCTCAGAGCCAGTGACTAGTTAGATACTTGAACAGTTTCGCCCCTACACCTTCGAGTGTTTTTTTCTGATTGTACCCCTTGGGATTTTTTCCCTGAATGCCAAAGTGAAGTTTTGCTACTTCGTGTAAGCCTTGGTTGTAAATTCAGGTTACGCTGCAGCAGGTGCCTTGAGGGTAACCCCTGTAGTATTTCTGGGAATGACAAGTGCCTGAGAATTCAAACTCTTCAATAGACTATTGTGGTGTTACTGGAATGTTTCACAGTGAGTCCTTCAGTGTGGACCTGTGTTCTCTGCGCGTTTTGTGAGTTGAGAGTGTTGTTCACCGCGTAGGAGTGACTTCGATCCGAAGTAGGCAGTCCAAACCGGGTTTCCTACACTAGCAGCAAGCTAGTGGAAGTGTTGTAAAAGCCGGAGTTGGAAGTCACTGCCCGCAGCTTTGCCGAGTGTACTCTTGAGAGACTTCCCCCCTGAAATCTTGAGTAGAGGTCCTAACGGATCTCTAGGTTGTGTTTCTGTAGTTTCAGGTGTGTGTGTGTGTGTGTGTGTTACGCTGCACTGTGCGACCTCCGAGTGCGCTCCGAGTGGACACTTGCAGTATTTCTGGGAGTGACAGTCGCCTGAGAATTCAAACTCCTCAATAGTCTGTTAAAACGTGACACTTTGTACCCTGTGTGTTCCTCTGTCCCTGTGGGTTCGACCTTTCTACCACTATATTGCAGTTTTAGCCTTTAGTGGGTTATTACATTCCTCTCTGCTAGAGACAGCTGACGGCTCGCGAAATAGATCGGGTAGTCCTTTTTGTTGTCATCCTTTTGGCTCAGTACTACGCCGATGGCGAATGCAGATGTGTCGACGTAAACATGGAATGGTCGATTCCAGTCTGGACTCCTTAGCACTGGAGCAGTCGTGAGTTTCGCTTTAAGAGCCTCGAATGCTGACTGCTGGTTTGCACCCCAGGCATAAGGCTCGTCCTTCTTCAACAACTTGGTCAGATCGGCCGCCAATATTGCATACATGTGTATGAATCTTCGGTAGTAGCCCACATGACCCAGGAATGCTCGAAGCTCCCTCAGATTTGTTGGTGGCTCAAGCTCGAGTATAACCTTGACCTTCTCGATGTCCACTGCAATGCCGTCTGACGAAACCCAATGGCCCAACAAGATTCCACTAGTCATAAAGAAAAAACACTTCTCGGGGTGCAGCGATAAACTGCTCTCCCTACATTTATCAAAGGTCTGTTTCAGGTGACTTAGGTGTTCTGACCGCTTCCCAAAGACACAGAAGTCGTCTATGAATATTTCCAGAAACTTCCTCAGTTGCTCCTGATAAATATTGGTCATCATCCGCTGAAAGGTGGCAGGTGCGTTGCACAGACCGAAGGGCATCTTGTGATATGCGTAAGTTCCCGAGTCGGTTGTGAATGTCGTTTTATCCTTGTCCTGTTCCCGGATGGACACCTGATTGTAACCTGAGAACCTGTCCAGGAAGCTATAGCACTCATGTCCTGCGACATGGTCTAAAATGGCATCCGTGAACGGCAGCGGGTGATGATCCTTACGTGTTGCTGCATTCAACTTCCGGAAATCCTGACACACTCGTATCTTACCCGTCAACTTCTTTGGTACGATAACAATCCGCGATACCCATTCACTGCTGAGCACTAGGTAAATAATACCGGCGCTCAGGTACTTATCTATCTCCTCCTTAACTAGCAAGGAGTATTTTGGGTTGAGGCGATACTGGCGCTGACGTATGGGTACTGCTTCATCCAGTAGATCAATACGGTGTTCTCCATACTGTGCAGGTATCCCCTTCATGTCTTCGATCTTCCAGGCGAAGACATCGACGTAATGGCGAAGAAAGGTCTGCACCTCCCTTAGCTCGTCTCCTTTCACCGTGCTTGATACCTTCAAGCACTTGTCGGGACTGAGTTGTACTTCGTGACAGTCACTAGGGTCGACAATGCCCTCGGTGTGACTCGTCTCACTCCTCTCCAGTCCTACCGTTAATTGCTATTCGTCCTCTGGCTGAATAGCGTCCGGTTCTTCTTCCACAGAACAGCAAGCAACGAATCCCACAAAATAATCGGATTCAATGTCACTGGAATCTGATCGTGCGGCCGAATCACTGTCCACCCCCGATGTGTAACCCGCACTTGTCGACGGGGTCTCTCCTTCATGTCGGACCTTGTTCCAGGGCACCGTGATGGTCTTGGTCGGCTCCGTAGGATGGGGAAACTTAAGGCGATGCCTACGCCAGTCACATCGTACTTGTGCGCCATACAGCCACGGTCGCCCAAGCAGGATGTCATAGCCTTGCTTCAGCATCGGTTGCAGGATGATATAAGTCAACCGAAAGTCCGCACCGCCGATGATTGTTTTGACATTGCGTAGCATACCTACAGGCATTTTCCGCGTCTGATCCGCTAACCTCAACACGCGCCTCGAAGGTTCGTATTCACTGAACCCCAAGGCTCTTGCAGTGTCCTCCGTCATTATGTTGACTCCTGATCCAGAGTCTACTGGTACCTTGCGTACACAACACCCTTCTATTTCCACATCGATCTCTGGGGGTCCTTGGTCTTCGCTGGCCACTTGGTACACCTGAGGGGATTTGGATGTGTGCGGCTTCCGCGGGCGTCGTAACGAAAGCATCAACATCCTCCGATACGTCTTGTTGTCCTCAAGAAGCTGGTTGAACGTGATGTTCACTTGCCGGTTCCTGAGATCTTCGACTAAGTCATAGTGGACGCGTCGGTTTGGAGACGACGCCCTGCGAGGTTCCAGAGTTGCTGCCATCTTCACACCAAAGGAGGGTGACAAGTCTTCCCGCTGTGGTCCCTTTTGGTTGCGGGTCGCTTCCTTCAACAAGTTCGCTACCTCCTCTCTGATATCCGGGGCATAGTCCCGTTTCAGCAAGCGTACTGGCTCATCTTCGACCGATGTATGGGTGCGCACTGCTGGTGCTTCTCGCGTAACCGAAGGCTTTCGTGCAGGTCGCAGGTCGGACTTGCTGGATGCCTTCTCTTTCCCTTTTCCCGTCCGGTCGTCGGTTTTCCGTTTGTGCTTGCGAGTGTCGCGCTCTTGTTCCTTCGATTTCTTGGAACTACGAGTTTCGACTCGTGCGCACATAACTTCTTCCGCCGGCCATTCTTCTTCTTCGTCATTTCTGTCCGAGCCTACTTCGACCTGGTTAACTTGGACGTCCTCCTTGGCAGGAGTGGTCACAAATCGTACCGTTGGCCGAGGAACTGGTGGCTGATCACACTCTGGTGCAGTATGCCCCGACTTCTTGCAGTTACTACAGGTCGGGACATACCCGGTTTGCCTTTTGGGATGGGGGCACTGAGGTGAGTAGTGTCCAACTTCCCCACAATTAAAACAAGCTCGGGGTGGCGGTGGGTCAAACGTCCCTGGAGGTGCCCTGCGCCTCACGGGTACCGTAGTGGCCCTATCTACCGGATGATACCGGGGGATATGCACTTGCGTAACTGCAGTAGGGGCGGGGACCGACTGGACGGCGTAGGCTGTCTCTTCGCTCGCCTCTCCATAGTACTGGGGGTTTTCCCCATAGTACGGTTGTGCCCACTCCACTGTGTTGACTGGATATGACGGACGGTTGGTAAGACACTCGGTGTTCGCATGTCCCACCGCTCCGCACGTAGTGCACCACAAGTTCGCCCGCACTCTTCCGGGAGATTTTCGTCGATCCTGGCCGCCTACCACTTGAACTTTGAGGTCGGCGAAGTTCTTCACAAGGGTCTCCATCTTCGATGCCATGTCTCCCGGCGCTCTGTCCATAGTCGCTCGTCGGGGGGCCTTCTTCTTTGCTGCCCCATGCTTCTTTCTCTTCTTCTCTTCCTCCGACGAGGAGGTTTCTTCTTCTTCGGATGAGGAACGGTTCTCGTCCGAAGACTGTTCTTCCGATGACGGAGTTGCGCCTCTGCGTCGTCTTCGCCCTCCCTTCGGTTTTCGCTCCTTCGACTCCCGTCTCTCTCTCCCTCTTCGGTTGAGAGTGGAAGTTTCGAAGGCTTCGGCCGATGCAATCACGTCCTCGATAGTATCGCACTTACTGCGTCGGCAAAAAGTCTCCATCTCCCGAGTTAAGCCGGTCACATACCAATCCACAGCTTGCTGTACCGAGAAGGGGGACCCTGGTCCCGTTTTCGGTATTCTGTCAAGGAGGTCCAGAAATCTCTCGGTGTAGTCACGCAGACTCTCCTTCTTCTCCCGCTGCAGGTTACGTAACTTTGTCAATACCCGACTGTCGTAGCCGAGCTCACGGAAGCGTCGAAGGAACTTCTCCTTCAGTTGAGCCCATGTTGTCAATCCATTCGGATCGATGCTCTTGTGGTTGTACCAACTTCGCGCCTTCTTCCGTAGAAGACTTGGAAAGATCCGTAGTCGGTCCTCGTCGTGGATCTCGCGATTAGCGATGGACACTGATTCGAACAACTTGATGTAGGAATCTGCATCGTCATCATCCCCACTCCCTTTATACTTTGGATAGGAATGCTTAGTAATCGGCTGAGGTAGCCGCGCATTGGCTTGTCCGTCCGCCATCGGTGTGTTTGTCGACGTTTCTCGGGCGGTCGGTTCTAAATCACGAGGGGGGTCCGTGCAAGGAATATCTAGTAGAACTGTAAGCACCAGGTTTGGTTCCGAGTCACTGGGGGTAGTTTCCCCAAGGATGTCGGCCGAACTAGGCTTAGGTACTCTTTTTGGTGTTTTCTTGTTTTGACGCCGTGTCTCTTCCACGGCCTTCTCTGAATCTCGTCGGAACTTGCGGGCAGCTCTCGCACTTAGGTTGCTCCCGCTAGCTCCAGTCGACATTCACCAAGCATGGCTGCTCGTAAAAACCCCGGTGTTGACGCAACTGTCCCCGGCAGCGGCGCCAATAAGAAGTTGTCGGCTTCTTATGTAATAACCCACTTAAGGCTAAAACTGCAATATAGTGGTAGAAAGGTCGAACCCACAGGGACAGAGGAACACACAGGGTACAAAGTGTCACGTTTAACAGACTATTGAGGAGTTTGAATTCTCAGGCGACTGTCACTCCCAGAAATACTGCAAGTGTCCACTCGGAGCACACTCGGAGGTCGCACAGTGCAGCGTAACACACACACACACTTGAAACTACAGAAACACAACCCAGAGATCCGTTAGGACCTCTACTCAAGATTTCAGGGGGAAGGTCTCTCAAGAGTACACTCAGCGAAGCTGCGGGTAGTGACTTCCAACTCCGGCTTTTACAACACTTCCACTAGCTTGCTGCTAGCGTAGGAAACCCGGTTTGGACTGCCTACTTCGGATCGAAGTCACTCATACGCGGTGAACAACACTCTCAACTCACAAAACGCGCAGAGAACACAGGTCCGCACTGAAGGACTCACTGTGAAACATTCCAGTAACACAACAACAGTCTATTGAAGAGTTTGAATTCTCAGGCACTTGTCATTCCCAGAAATACTACAGGGGTTACCCCAAAGGCACCTGCTGCAGCATAACCTGAATTTATAACCAAGGCTTACACGAAGTAACAAAACTTCACCTTGGCATTCAGGGAAAAAATCCCGAAGGAGTACAACCAGAAACAAACACTCGAAGGTGTAGGGGCGAAACTATTCAAGTATCTAACTAGTCACTGGCTCTGAGCATCGGCAGTCACCCGCGGGTGTAGATCCGAACTACTCAAGTCTCTAACCAATGTACTAGCTCAGAACGTTCGGCCGGAGGCCTCCAGCTACAAAATGCGGAACGCCAAGTTGTAGCTCCTCTTGCGTGGTGACAGAACTAAGGGCACAAACACGCAGAGAAAATGAGGTCCTGATCTACACTTCTGAAATTGGGAAAGAACCCAAGGCAAAACGCCTTGAACTACTTTATACCTTCTAAGTCCTAACTGACACTACACTGCACTACGCTACACGCCTGCAAGGAACCACGCTACACTACACTCCGCGGAACTTGTGCTACGTCTCCTGCGCGACGGACTGCCGCGCACTAACTCTCTACCCTGCCAGTCTTCCGCTCGACTGCGCAGTCCTAACCGCTACAACGCCGCGGACACCTCCACCTCGAGGGTGGACATGGTATCCCGCGCCTTCGACAGAAAAGCGTCTAACTTCTTCGCCACCTTCCGCCGACTCCTGCTGTCACCTGTCAACAACCTTGCTGCGCGAAGCTCTAACTCACGCAGTGTGAGTTTCTCCTGCGCCGCCACTTCCCACTGGGCGTAGCCCTTGAGACAGTGGGCGACACGCCTCGCCATCTCCTCCTTTGTGCGATCTGCCTCTCGCCTGCGATCATCTTCAATTACCACCAACTGCGATTCGGCTTCCGCACGTTGCGCTCTCAATTCCCCGCACTTCGACTGTAGCCTGCGGATTAAATCCTCATCCTCCTGTCGTGCGAGCTGACACTCCGCCAACAAACGCGTCTGTCGCACGAGCTCCTCTGACAGAATCTGATTCTGAGTTTTCTCAGACATCAAATCTGTCGTGGTCTTCACCACATCCCTGGTGAGCTCTTCCAGTCTCTCCTTCTTCATCCTGTCGAGGGCGTGCGACTTCCTCACAAGGTTGTACTGACCCCACAAACAGGCATGCTTCTCCCTCAAGTCCTTCAACTCCCGGTCCGTCCTAGCTAGTAGCTTGCTAGTGTGGACTTTAGTGCGAGTCCGCTTGCGCACTAATTCGATGTAGGATCCCGGCTGGAGTGGATCGGCGTATTTATCAAATTTGCGATCCAAGTACTTCAGCAACGGTATCACCTGCTCAGAGAGCGCCGCCGCTGGCACTCCAACAATTTCCTCCTCCTCCTCCTCGGTATCTCCTGCCCCCGACATTGCTTCTGTGGAGCCTCCGTCGTCATCATCCGAGTTAAGGATTTCAGTCGCCATTGATTGCGTTGGCGACTGACCCGAGTGGAGCTGCACGTCGTCTACGGGTGCTGCCTGCGAAGGCACAGCTGCAGCTTCGCTGCTCTTCGCTAAAATGTCCAATGCGGTGGGCGAATGTGGCCGTGCTACATCCCCGTCGCCCGCTTGTCGATCTTCGACCGTATCCTCTTTGCCGCCGACGTCCGCCGCCGAAGGCGATCGAGCGGAGTGTGTCTGCGCGGGGTGTGATTGCGCATCGCGCACCGGAATTTCGTCCCGCGAACAGACAGTCCGCTCCTCCGTCAGGTCCTGCTCCCTCGATCGGTCCTGCGCGAGGGCTGTGTCTGGCCTGTGCGCATGCGCAAATGCCGGCGCCTTGTCCGCCGCAGGCGCAGCGCCGAAGGCATCTATCGCCGAAGGCGACATAGCCGGTGGCCGCTCGCCCGATGTCCCTTGACCCGAAGGCCCTACCGCCGAAGGCGCATCTACCGGCGGATTACCCGCCGAAGGTGCGGCCTCCGCACGCTCCTTGCTCGCATCTCGTTGGCCCTGAAGGCCTTGGCGCCGAAGGCGCAAATCGCGGCGCGTTGGGCGCCGGAGGGTCTGGTCCCGAAGGCCCTTGACCCGTAGGCGGATCTTCCGCCGGCTTCTTCCCCTTCCTACGTTGGAACGGGGATGAATCCTGCCTGTGCGCAGGCGGCATGTGCTCAGGCGGACTGCCTCTGCCTACGCGTAGGCGTAGGTCCACGTCCGCTTGGGGTCGCCTTTCCGTCGAGGCACGCCTGTGCGCAGGCGGAACACCCGTCCGCATCGCACGTGGTAAATCCGGAGGCCCTTGGCCCGTAGGCTGCCTCTCGTCCGTCGAAGGTGCAGCGTGGTCCGTTGCTCCTGCAGACGTCCGCGCTCCCTCGTTCTTCTCCGGCGACGCACTTCCTTTCTCCGTGGCAATTGTCGCCGTGTCCGCGCTGCTGGCTGGTAACACAAGCCTCCGCGCCTTCTGCTTCGGCCGGCTGCACACTTCGTGCAACGGCCGCTGTCGAATGGGAGCAGTGGGTTCTTGATGCTGCTCCTCTTCGGACTCCTCTCTCCATCGCCGCTTCCGCGGCACTCTTGCTGCGGGAGTGTTTCTTCCTTCGTCCCTCCGCCTTGGCGGAGTAGAAGTTGGCGACTCCTCTGCGTCAGTGTCGACCTCGTTATCCCGCACATACTTCCCGGGATGGTCGACGGACAACGGCGGAAAACGAGCAAGCTCCGCCGCGGTCAAACAATTTCGCTGCCGATAAAAATTGATCAGGAAAGGAGAGAGGTGATTTAGAGTCCCCCCCTTCTCCTCAAAAGCGTGCTGTCGCATCACTCTGTGCAGGATGCTCGCCCAGTGAATTGGAGCTCCCTCGATGATGCACTCCACAAAAGAGACCTGCCACAATGTGATGTAGCAGGCGCGGTGTGGCTGCAGTAATTGCAGCAGCGCCGTAGCCACAGTTCGGCGGAAGCGATCCTTGTAATCGCGGGTCTTGTACCCATTCTTGGTAGACCTCTCCCGCTTGAACAACTCCACAAATTGCGCCTCGTCCTGCTTAGACACCTTGACCCTCTCACTATCAAAGAGGAGGTGCCCTGGGATGCCGGCACACCTCCCCAATGCCTGCGCCCAATCTTGGACCGTCCACCGATCGACATGCGGACGCAATCCGCGCGAAGGTGGTCCCTGTGGCTCTAGCCACTCGCGCACCATATCCACACAAATGTAGTTCCATCCCCATTGCAAGAAATCGAGCTTTCTTGCTATCAGCCGTTCCTCGTAGGCGCGTAGCCCGTTCTGTGGAAGCCGGAGCGGCAGCATCCGCAATCGGTTCAGCCTCGACATTGCGTTCTTGGAATTCGCCTGTTCGCTAATTCTCCCTCTGCTCCGCTCGAGCTCCTTGCTTCCTCGGCAAACTCTAATCTCACTCAATTCCAAATCACGCGCACTCACTTCTCTCTCAATCAACAAGTAATCCTCTGCGCGGCGATGTCGGGAATGCTTAGCAGCTAGCAGATGAACGCGCGCAGCTCGCACTAGAAAATGGAATCGCGAATTCAAGAATGGGACGCTCTCCGTCTCCCGGTCGAAGGTCATGGTCGGCTCTTGCTCGTGAGGGTCGACTCAATTGATGGCCGCGCCGGCTCTACGCTAAAACGGTCTCCGCTCTCACGTGCGGCTTCACGCTCCGCCGACGCCGATTGAACTCACACGCTCGAATTGGCAAATTTGAACTCCGCGAGCGTACTACGCCGCGGACATGGGTGCGGAGCGCCGAAGGCGGCCTTTCCGCCTTGCGCGGTACACTCGTTCGTACCGCTCCTCAGCCAATCCTCCTCCGCCTCGGCGCTCGTCCGCACGTCGGACAAAAGTTAAACTCCCGCCTGTGCGCAGGCGGACTCCTCGGCGGATTCTCCGCCGGCGCGAAACTTCACCCGTCTGTGCGCAGGCGCTCGCCTGCGCGTAGGCGAATTCCGTCCGCGTCGCCGCGCTGTCGCGGAAGGCGTTGACCGCGGTCAACAGCCTCCACCCAGATTGTCCGTTCCTTGTCTCCCCGTCGGCGCTCTCACCGCCGCAACTCCGCCCGACCAAGAGCGCATCCATCCGTCCTGTCCGTACAGTCCGTACGGTCCGTACGGATTTTACTACTCTGGCGGCTCCTTGCTCGTCCGCGCCGTTGCGCTGGCGCAGAAGGCGCCGTACAATTTCTACCTCCGAAGGCGCATTTCTAGGGCCGAAGGCGGATTTCCCACCGACGCCTTAGCGCCTGTGCGCAGGCGAACGCCTGTGCGTAGGCGAACTTCGCTCGTCCGCCTAGACAGAGGTTTCCTCGCTTGTGCGTAGGCGTTATTCGCGCCTACGCCAAAACGCTATTCCGCCTGTGCGCAGGCGACATTCCTTCGTCCGCGCATTGGACAAAACTTTCTTCGCCTGTGCGCAGGCGGAAAGCAGAGTATCTTGCGACCTTCATAACTCCCGGAGTCCTCATCCGTTTGTGGCGTTCTTGGACGCGTTGGAATCAACACGTTGAGCTCTTTCCAACAAGTCCTTAACCAAGTCAAGGCGTTTGGGGGTTGACCTAAATATGAAGGATTCCCCTACCGCCGAGGGCGAAGCGCCGAAGGCGGATTTTGCGCCTTGCGCCGAAGGGATCATACCTTCAGAGCTCGCAGGGAGGGTGGTGCCCTTCCTTGACGCTGCACCCAACTCCTAGATTCTACGAGTTCCCTCGAGAATCTCTGCGATCTTCCGAATTCACTCTATTTTGATGCACCGAAGGCTATTTACACTGCTGCCGTGGTACAGTTTTCCAAAAATGTTTTAATTTCCTCAAAATTACCAAAAGTGGGGTACCACAATACTTGAGCAGTTCTGACTTACACCTTCGGATGATTGTTCCTGTTTGCACTCCTTCGGGATTTTTCCCCCTAAATGCCAAAGTGAAGTTTTGTTACTTCGAATAAACCTTGGTTAACAATTCAGGTTGTACGTTGCTTGAGGCGCATTCGGGGGTAGTTTCTGCAGTATTTTTGGGAAGGACTAGTGCCAGAGAATTCAAACTCGTCAATAGATTGTTACGGTGTGACATTGGATCTTTTATCAGTGAGTTTCTCGGTTCGATTCCTCTATTCTCTGCGCGTTTTGTGAGTTGAGTGTGTTGTGCACCGCGTATGAGTGACTTCGGTTTGACGAAGGTACCGCATCCGAAGTAAGAAGTCCAACCCGGGTGCTCTCCTCTAGCACTCAGAGTTAACAATCCTGACTTGGGGAACACTACCTGCAGATCCTCTGAATGTACTTGTGAGAAACTTTCCGCCTGAACCTTGAGTGGAGGTCCTAATCAACCTCTTAGTTGTGCTTTTCCAGTTTCAGGTGTGTGTTGGGGTGATCTACGCTGCAGTGTGAGTCCTCTGAGTGACCTCCGAGTTGAGCACTTGCAGTAATTCTGGGAGTGACAGTCGCTGAGAATTCAAACTCTTCAATAGTCTGTTAAAACGTGACATTTAGTACTCTGTGTGTTGCCTCTGTCCCTGTGGGTTCGACCTTTTTGCTGTTATACTGCAGTTTTAGCCTTTGGTGGGTTATGACAGTCATGTTATTTGGTATGATGCAGATTGTGTTTAATTAAGTCGGTGCTGCAAAAGCAAGTGTAGTTGAAACATTCTAAATGCTATGCATGTAGAGAATAAGATCCAATAAAATTAATGTGTCTCGTAGTGACTAGTAAGTTTCACCATAGACCTAAAAACATGGATGCATGCTTCCAGTCGGTCAAAGAACTGGCTGCAGTCATAAATTTCTATTGCGTATATTGCCGAACTAGAGATATGGCTGCTACTCTATTGACCAAGAGCTTGATAGCGTATGTCTTGTTATCAAGAAATGTATGCAATGGAATAGAGAATTTGGAAGTTGAGGGAGAGTGTAGGTGTTGTGTGAAAACATAACACCGATTTCTTATTTATTCAACTACAAGTAGGATAGTTAGAACCTTGGGTTTAGGACCCTACACCTGCAAGATGCATACAAAAAGTATGTATTCTCCTCTTGTTGGATCTCACTGTCAATGATTGCAGATATTTTTTTAGTCTTAGTGTGCACTTCCTTCTCCACCTGTTCATGACTGTACACAAGTCCGACAATTATTTCATGTACCACCTTGATTCTTCGTTAAAAGATTCAACAATTAATTCCTAGTACTAAATTGCATGCAACTTTTAAATGATTTATTATTAACAATGTTCAATGTGCATTTTGAATCTTAACTGACATTTGATGGAATACTTCTCACTTCCCAAACATGATCATTAAATAGAGCATGAGATGTTAAGTACTGCATGATTTTATCAAACAATGTGATTGTTTTCAAACCTCAAGTAATATATTGTTTTGTAACATCAACGCTCAATTTGCCATATTGGATTTTCTTTCTTCAACCGTCAAATTGCACTCAATTCATTTCTTTGCATATAATGTTCTAGAAAAATATTATCTTACGAGAACTTGTCATAATATGATTACAAGATAAAAGAGAAATAGAAAGAAATCAGAATTTCAAATTACACTTGCACTTAAAAGATGTAGTCACAAGTTTCTTTGTATAGAATAAAGAGACTTATTTTTAGTATACCTTCAACTAAACTTTTTATTTCTCGTCTATTTTCAATATTTTCAATAATTTTTGTAGATTTTGATATATTTTTTGAATAATTTAGAAATAATCATTTGAAAATTTCCAATTATAGATAGTAGTGGTGACAATAAACTCAAAATAAAAATTGTATATAAGGTTCAAGATATACATATCATATTTGTTTTCAATCACGGTGAAGGTTAGATTCATAGATTTAATTACATATTTGTCTAAAATCACGTAGATAATTGCAACCAACTTTTGTATAATCAGACCAATTTGCATATGAATAAATTGAATAATGTAGTACAACACTATTTTAATGTTGTTTGCACTTATGATTGAAATTGAAAATTCTCACTTTTTATTTAACTCAAATGGGATATTCTTCAAACTTATACCAACCACTGCACTGATTTTTTCTACCAAAGGCTGCCTCTTAGATTACATTAGATTGGACTTCCCGGTAATGAATTGAATACTTCTTACACGAACTTAGACCCAGAAAGGTGTACTCATGGATGTCTTTGTCCAATTGTTCGGATGCTGAATATTAATCGATATCTTAGGAAAGAGCGTGATCAAACTTATGGATTTACAGCAGGCCTCCTAAGACTTGGCATACGCCACATTTACCGAATATAGGTTAGATTCGACGTCCAAAAATCTTAAATATCGGCAACCACGATTAAAAAGTAGCAAAGAATATATTTTTACTCGATTTTATTCAACTTCATGAAAAAAATGGCAGCATATCTGGCATCCTTTCATTAGAACGGATGAGTAATTTTCATTTCCATCCCTATATTACTTTGTTTTGTTCATCATGGCATATCGAAAGTAATCATTCTCACATTTTAATATGCTGAAATGGGATTCAAAATGTATTTGCAAAAACGCTCGCCAATCCATCACAAAACATTTGTTGCATTGCAAATGTTTTGTGGTGGATTGAAAGACGTGGTGTGGTACTGTTTATATATAATTCACGTTGGGAAGCTTTGAACGGTCCTTGTTGATATTTCTCTGTACAGTTTCTCTAATCAAATCTTTTTTCATGTCAACGAAGCTTTCTTTGAAGAGTTTTAGGTATTCCAAAGTTTGGGCACCCGTTATATCTTCGTGCTGTCTTAAAAGAATTAAATAGTCTTAAACCTTGTCGGACCAAGACTTAGCAAACTGTGCTAGATATTTAGAAAAAAAATTTGCAAAGTGAGACTTGGATCTTCGTGCTGTCTTAAAGAATTAAATAGACTTAAACCTTGTCGGACTAAGACTTAGCCATCTGTGCTAGACATTTAGAAAAAAAAAATTGCAAAGTGAGACTTGGATCTTCGGGCTGTCTTAAAGAATTAAATAGACTTAATTAAACCTTGTCGGACCATGACTTAGCAAACTGTGGTAGATATTTAGAAAAATTTTTGCAAAGTGAGACTTGGATCTTCGTGCCGTCTTAAAGAATTAAGTAGACTTAGACTTTGTCGGACCAAGACTTAGCAATCTGTGCTACATATTTAGAAAAAAATTTGCAAATAGACGTGGACCTTCGGGCTGTCTTAAAAAATTAAATAGACTTAAACCTTGTCGGACCAAGACTTAGTGAGACTTGGCAAAGACAAAATGAGACTTGGGTTTGCGTAAGAATGTGTAAATGTGACTTCTAAAAATAGAATGCCACATTTAGAAGTCTTCATTCACAGTGAACTAAAGAGTACTAGCTTGGGGCTCTGGATATTATATGGGATCTGATAGATCTGAATCCTTTAAAAATGATTTGCAAGAACGAAAACCAGATACATACGACTTGATTTCATGCACTGTGTTCAATGTACTCCATAACATGCGCATTATGTTCTTACGCTGAGTGATGGCACTGCTCCCAGTTTCAGGGGGCGACGGAGAAATCTAGCACGGCTCTCACGTCTTGCTTTTCAAATTCCGCTTTCTGAAGCATGGTAGCGGTAGTGGACTCTACGCATAGACCTCAGCGATGGTAGCCAGGAAAAACGACAACAGTGCTGAGTCCTGAGGACAGCATCATAAATTAGAAGCACTTTTCCTTGACAGAGAGGGCTCATCCTCATACCCAGTTGCCCAATAATGGCTATGACAAAGATCCATGACCATTACGGCTCACGAAGGGCTTGAAACGCCAATGCACCGAACGACAAAATGAGTCGATGTTTTCCATCGTCGAGAGACTCGAGGCTTGATTAAACGGTACACAATTGGAAGGCCGATCGGTTCGTGGGATCAGATCTTGCCACAAGCGCGGAGAATTGGAGTAGGATGTCTACGTGTGGCCCGCATCAGATCGGATCAGGCTGAGCCATGCAGAAATTCAACGAGGTGTTGAAACTGATTTGGTCACGAATGCGGGTGAAAATGATTAAGATACATCCCCAGGAACAGTGAAACAGAAACAGGAAGAAACCGAGTTTTGACCGTACAAATGTATGCAGGAACAATGGATGAACCTTCCACTGGCCAGATCTAGCGGCCAGCCACTTGCAAGAGGACCGAGATGGAGATCGATGCCGACATCTCCTTCTTTAAAACATCTCATCTTCGCTCTAGATATTCGCTCACCATCTTTGGAAAGCTGAAGTTTTGACCAACTTCCTGCACTCCTGAAGTTGCGGTTGGCTCCACCGTTGACATGTTCGCCCACCGCATCTTTTTTATCCCGGCCTGCAGATGCTGAATCAGACCATATCCATTCGGTCTCGATCGATCGAGACCGAAAGGTCCACTGCTTGCTCGACATCTATGAAACCGCATCCAAGGTCCATGGCTCCCCACCCTGGTCAAACGCTTTTATCAGCCTGGTCTTTCTCTCTCCCTCGCTCCAGAACGTATATAAACAAGTCCCCAACTTGTAGACATATTAACATCCTCACCTTCAGGGCAAAATCGTGCTATAGACTCAGCAGCTCGTGCTTCGGTGAGTTCCATAAAATACTCAAATTTGGCTCGTTTTCCTCGAAAACTTCGAGGATATGATTTTCTATTTGCAGTCGAAAGTTCAGATCATTTGTGCATGTTGTTGCAAGTGATTGAGTAAGTAACCTTCGATTTGAAGTTACTCACACTCAGTCGTAGGGCTCTTCGTGTGAATGTCAATGGCACCCATCATGACATTGAATGAAGGATTGATTGACGATGTGTTCATAACCAGCTGCTCGATATATTTTGCAGTGAACTCAATTGACGATTGAACTCAATTCAACTGCTGGCCCGATGGCCACCACCACCACCACGCTCACGAAGCTCGCGCTGTCTCTGACTCTGGTGCACGCAGTGTGTGCGAGCAGGCAGATTCTGCAAGCGTGCGCAGGCGTGTCGCAGTATATTATAGCGCCTTCGTACAAGTGGCCGGACTGCTCGATCACGACCCCGAGCTGCCCATGGTACTCGTTCTCGAACGGCGCGGACATCGTCATCATAAATCCGAACAGCGGGCCCGGGACGAGTGCGAGCCCGGAGTTCGAGACTTTGGTCAGCGATATCAGAGCTTCGAATGACACGTACATCACCACCATTCTGGGCTACGTGCCCACGAATTATGGAGCCAAGAGCGAGGCCGCCGTCAATGCCGAGACCGACCTGTACAACTCTTTTTACAACGTGGACGGCATTTTCTTCGACGAGGCGTCCATAAACTGCAGCTTAACGTCGTACTACAGCAACATAGTGAAACATGTGCAGGACACGACCATGTCGCCCACTGGCCAGGATTACACCATTCTCAACTGGGGCACCAATGGGCCCGAATGCTTCCTCCAGACCACGTCGGGCAATGTCCCCGCCGACAACTTCGTCACCTTCGAGAGTGAGTCCTGCCGTCGATGGATTGGAATGGAATCGAATGTTATTCATTTTCGAGCTCCTGTGAATGTGAATGAATGATGTGACGTGATGTTTCTGTCGTGCAGATTCTCACGCGAGCTATGCGTCGTACGCTCCCCTCGCGTACATGGCCAACTATGACCCTGCACGCTTCTACCACATCGTGTACAACGTGACTGAAGCCAACCTCATCTCCACCATGACCAAATCGAAGCAGTCTCGCGCCGGCAGGGTCTATGTCACGAATGATGATCTGCCGAATCCCTACAACACTGCCCCGACGCCCTTCACCTCGTACTGGCAAGCCGAGGTCGAGAAGGCGGCCGCCTCGTGCTGATCTCGAGCGCCTTCTGTCGTTGCTTGTAGCCGAATCTCATCAGCTGCATGCACTTTAGGTCGTAGCAATTTTCGGTGTCTTCCACTTCGATCGGCTAGTAATAGATACACAAAATTATTGCGATACGGCCCGATTAGATTTAGATTACCTAAATTAGTTTCATTTAGTCGTACCAGGATACCTTCGTTAAGGATGTGAGTAAATGTGAATTTTATTTATTTAACATCTCTAGTGTAAATTATTGCTCGAATTGTTCAATGAACATCGTCCATGCAACCGGCATTCCAAAATCCGCCCAAATGTCCCTGCAGACTCCAATTCAACCATGTATGGCAAACTCCATATGGCATATAAACACCCTCGGCATACCTATCCGCAACTGCTTAAATGCATCCTTGGAATTTGGAATCTGCTATGAACAGTAAACAGTTTCTCTTCATTGATAACACATTAAGATGATCTTCAAAGTCACCTATTGGACTTGAATCCTTACCATGTATGTAATAATCTCCTTAGGGGTTTAAAATTCAATGATGTACTTGGGAATGATGATGGTTGTCCATGGCTCACCGCTATTCAAGAAGATGCCGATGAGCCTATGACCGAATTTTTTAATTATCTCCATCGATCAGATTTTTCATAGGCTACATATTATCAAAATGATTTTGGGGATTCTTTGGAAAGAAATTGATCATATAAATCTTTACATAGACTACATATCGGAAACAAGTAACACCACATATTCCTTTCAATCACATAAATATTATAGTGTCAAACTTATGAAGAAATGTTTTTTCCCGATTCCACTGTACCTGTCATCGGAACAAAAGAGTAATAGAAAGAAACAAATATTCCTAATACTTAAAAGATTTGCTTTCAAAGGAACTGAAGACCACACTTGTATTCAGAATTGAAAGTATGAGCTGTGTTTTTCTTACTGCTTCAATCACTGTCAAAAATGTTTCACAAGCTGATATTTGAATAATCGAACAAACCGAACATACATTAGATTCAGATGACACGAACTAATGGAAAAGAGCCATCTTGTTATTTACAATATGAGAACATGAAGGTGAAATTGAGAAGTCCTCATGATCCACTAATTCTATCTTGCTAGTGTATGTAGGTATTGCTGCAGATCTTGGTAGATCCAGGACTGAAAACTTCAATAATTTGTTTCCAACATGAACTGAATAGAGTGCGAATCACCAAGCAAGGTTTCATGTTGGATTAAGAAGCAAAAGAAGACGGTGATCTTCAGTCAGAATATGATGGAAGGGATCGATTCCGGGGCTGGGATCCCTTGGGCTCCGCTTAGGTAGGTATCATACTATTTTTCCAATGATTCACGCTGGCTTCTAGCCCTTGTGTTGGGATATGTACGTTGTTCACGAGGGTCTGAACCCAGACCTGGGTCAAGGAAATTAAAATACAAGCAGCTTCTCTAGCTCCTGTTTCACAGTCGCTACAAATGGGGTTTGACAAACAACAAATGAAATACAACAATTGCTATGTAGAATTTTGTAGACTTTGCCACGACCAACAATAGCGCTCTATTTGTGCTGCAAGGCACTGTTTGAAAAGTTTAATTCCATGCAAGGATACGGAGAAATGCTTGAAAGTAAACCCTAATGCTGCAAACCTTCAATGCAGCGCAGTAGAAGCTAACTTGTACAGCATATCATGGCCCAATAGGTCATTATAAAAATCTGACCCGGCTGTAAATGTGAGGACTCTTCAGCGCCAGTCGCAGTACTTACCAAATATCCGGACAATGTACGCCACTCTGACATGGACCATCAAAGTTGACCAAATGGTGAATGAGCTTTGCAGCAGAATATTACAACGTGTGAAGAACAGTACTTGCGCCGGGATTTGAATGAAATGTCAAAGTCCGAATCGGTCGTATTATATCTTAGTCGAGTCCATACTGTATTCGATACCCGTCAGGGAAACAACCTTCTTTGCGGAGATCTACTTGTGTCAGACTTCGCGAAGTCAGGAGTGCAGTTTACACGCCTTGAAGGTCATGATCAGACAGTATGAAGCAGGTTGGTATCATTTCCAAACACAAAACAAGTTCCAATGAAGCAAGTACCGAGTTTCAATCCTTAAAAGATCAAAGAAATCACTCTTTTGTTTCCAGAGTTGGGTCCCAGAAAAAGATTCCACATTTCACATAAGGGGAACACCAATCTAAAGTTCGAGCTAACGAGATTGATCTCACTATGGCTGATTACAATGATGTTTTCGGCGATGATGATTGTCCCCCGTGGCTTACAGCCAGTCAAGAAACCAAAGGTAACCCCAGTCAATTGATCAGCAGTCTCCTTCCCAACCAGGTGCCTATTGTTGATTTCACAGGAGACTTCGTTCGCAAGCAATCTCCTGTCTACATACTACTTTAAGGAGCGCACGTGTATAAAGCTCGCATTCTTGGCTAGATACTAAAGGGGTTGTCATAGATTCTTCTGCCACGTTGCGAGGCCATGATGGAGACATAATCCTCGGCAATGGGGTTGATCCGGATCAACCCAGACGAACATATGTTCCTTTTGGCAGTCATAAAAAATGAGGCGAACGGGCTACTACTCCTATGCTGACCTCGATATGGAAGTATTATCTGCTTTGGAGGTGCAAAGATGGATACATGGAGCCACAGCATATCAAACTTACGGTGGAATGGTACATTTCGGAGAATCCTCGTACAACGATGATAACAATGACTGCACATTCAACATGTTGTTTGAGGTAGATTCTTGTTGCTGTTTGTTCGTGCTCCTTGGATTTATTTGATTTATTATGGATTTTAAAGGAGAACAAAAGGAGAAACGACTGAAGGTTCCTTGGAATCAAGGCCAGCGCAGCTGTCGAAACTGGAACTCCTGATCGTGCATGAGGCATTCATCAGTGTGGTTGGCTGTGGTATTTCTTAGGCACAGCCCTCATGATCATGCTATTCTTTGTCTGCAAAAGGAAAGAAGCAGGATCAGCACAGTCTGCAGGCAGCAGGAAAATAATTCCGACCTGCAAGCTCAGAGGCGAGTTACAACCAAAAATTATATTCGTCGCACTAATGAGCATGATTGAAAGAATTTTAAGCGTCATGATGATGACGGTGAGTCAGAATCCTTAGGATAAGTAATAGCAGGTTTACGGTCAAAGGAGGGCCAATACCTTCTCGTGCACGAAGTATATAACGGTGTCTTTAACTATGGTGACCTTTAGATTACAGCTCTTCTATGTCTGAAACAAAAAATGACTTGAAGAACAAGCTCTATTAGCATTCACTGCAGAGAATTAGTCCCAGATCGTAAGCTCAGATTCGAGTTCCAGTCAAGAGATGAATTTTATCGCAGTTTTGAGCAGAGCGTAAAAGGTTTGAGACTGATATGAACGATTGAAAGTGTGAAATCTAGACTTTCAAACAGTTTTTGACGAGTGAAATCATCCATGGATTTAATCTACGTTCATAAATAAATATGTCTTCTTTGTTACTCCTTACTTATAAATGGGATATAAAAGCTCACTCTGAGACAATCTTGACAAAACATACTCCCTAATTTGTATGTTTTAAGGAAGATTCATTTATTTCTTGCCATGAAGCAGTAGTGGGTGAATAGTGGGTGAATTCTAGAGGATATAAATCACTATTAAAACTTAATAATGTAGAAGTATGTACCAGCGCTACACAATGAACTAAGTACAGAGCTTAAAATTGTAGAGTTCGTTTGCAAGATAAAGTAAAAAATATATATATGAAGACAATATGAGTTATAATTCTTTTGCAAAAAAATATATATATAAATCATAAAATTATGATTCTTTTATTGCTATGATTTTGGAATTCAAAAGAGATGAGTGAAATTACACGTCCAATGTGATGAGATGTCATGAAACTTCACCTTTAACGTTGCCAAACATATGTCTGACAAGAATTCAATAAAATAAATTTGAAGAATTCTTGATAAAGCAAATGAGTAATCCGTTTCAAAAGTATAACGTGGAGAGTAAATAAGAAGAACTTCCCATGAGTAAAAACCTCATTCAAATCTTGTAGCATAGACTTTTTAACTTCTTAAATAATTATATTGTGGTAGAAGTGAATTATATTCACTTCTACCAGTGGGCGTAGCCCTTGAGACAGTGGGCGACACGCCTCGCCATCTCCTCTTTCGTGCGATTTGCCTCTCGCCTGCGATCATCTTCAATTACCACCAACTGCGATTCGGCCTCCGCACGCTGCGCTCTCAATTCCCCGCACTCCGACTGTAGCCTGCGGATTAAATCCTCATCCGCCTGCCGTGCGAGCTGACACTCCACCAACAACCGCGTCTGTCGCACGAGCTCCTCTGACAGAATCTGATTCTGAGTTTTCTCAGAAATCAAATCTGTCGTGGTCTTCACCACATCCCTGGTGAGCTCTTCCAGTCTCTCCTTCTTCATCCTGTCGAGGGCGTGCGATTTCCTCACAAGGTTGTACTGATGTAATAACCCACTAAAGGCTAAAACTGCAATATAGTGGTAGAAAGGTCGAACCCACAGGGACAGAGGAACACACAGGGTACAAAGTGTCACGTTTAACAGACTATTGAGGAGTTTGAATTCTCAGGCGACTGTCACTCCCAGAAATACTGCAAGTGTCCACTCGGAGCGCACTCGGAGGTCGCACGGTGCAGCGTAACACACACACACACACCTGAAACTACAGAAACACAACCCAGAGATCCGTTAGGACCTCTACTCAAGATTTCAGGGGGAAAGTCTCTCGCGAGCACCCTCAACGAAGCTGCGGGTAGTGACTTCCAACTCCGGCTTTTACAACACTTCCACTAGCTTGCTGCTAGTGTAGGAAACCCGGTTTGGACTGCCTAATTCGGATCGAAGTCACTCATACGCGGTGAACAACACTCTCAACTCACAAAACGCGCAGAGAACACAGGTCCGCACTGAAGTACTCACTGAGAAACATTCCAGTAACACAATAACAGTCTATTGAAGAGTTTGAATTCTCAGACACTTGTCATTCCCAGAAATACTACAGGGGTTACCCCAAAGGCACCTGCTGCAGCGTAACCTGAATTTACAACCAAGGCTTACACGAAGTAACAAAACTTCACTATGGCATTCAGGGGAAAAATCCCGAAGGAGTACAACCAGGAAGAAACACTCGAAGGTGTAGGGCCGAAACTATTCAAGTATCTAACTAGTCACTGGCTCTAAGCATCGGCAATCACCCGCAGGTGTAAATCCGAACTACTCAAGTCTCTAACCAATGTACTAGCTCTTAACATTCGGCCGAAGGCCTTCAGCTACAAAATGCGGAACGCCAAGTTGTAGCTCCTCTTGCGTGGTGACAGAACTAAGGACACAAACACGCAGAGAAAATGAGTTCCTGATTTGCACTTCCGAAATTGGGAAAGAACCCAAGGCAAGACGCCTTGAACTATTTTATACCTTCTAAATCCTAACTAGCACTACACTACACTACGCTATGCGCCTGCACGGAACCACGCTACACTACACTCCGCGGAACCAGTGCTACGTCTCCTGCGCGACGGATTGCCGCGCACTAACTCCCTACCCTGCCAGTCTTCCGCTCGACTGCGCAGTCCCAACCGCTGCAACGCCGCGGACACCTCCACCTCGAGGGTCGACATGGTATCCCGCGCCTTCGACAGAAAAGCGTCGAGCTTCTTCGCTACCTTCCGCCGTCTCCTGCTGTCGCCTGCCAACAACCCGGCTGCGCGAAGTTCAAACTCACGCAGTGTGAGTTTCTCTTGCGCCGCCACTTCCCAGTGGGCGTAGCCCTTGAGACAGTGGGCGACACGCCTCGCCATCTCCTCCTTCGTGCGATCTGCCTCTCGCCTGCGATCCTCTTCAATTACCACTAACTGCGATTCGGCTTCCGCACGCTGCGCTCTCAATTCGCCACACTTTGACTGTAGCCTGCGGATTAAATCCTCATCCGCGTGCCGTGCGAGTTGACACTCCGCCAACAAACGTGTCTGTCGCACGAGCTCCTCTGACAGAATCTGATTCTGAGTTTTCTCAGACATCAAATCCTGCGTGGTCTGCACCACATCCCTGGTGAGCTCTTCCAATCTCTCCTTCCACATCCTGTCGAGGGCGTGCAATTTCCTCTCAAGCTTGTACTGCCCCCATAAACAGGCATGCTTCTCCCTCAATTCCTTCAACTCCTGATCCACCCTAGCTAGTAGCTTGCTAGTGTGGACTTTAGTGCGAGTCCGCCTGCGCACTAATTCGATGTAAGATCCCAGCTGAAGTGGATCGGCGTATTTATCAAATTTGCGATTCAAGTACTTCAGCAACGGTATCACCTGCTCAGAGAGCGCCGCCGCCGGCGCTCCAACAATTTCCTCCTCCTCCTCCTCGGTATCCCCTGCTCCCGACATTGCTTCGGTGGAGCCTCCGTCGTCATCATCCGAGTTGAGGATTTCAGTCGCCATTGATTGCGTTGGCGACTGTCCCGAGTGGGGCTGCACGTCGTCGACGTGTGCTGCCTGCGAAGGCACCGCTGCAGCCTCGCTGCTCTTCGCCAAAATGTCTAAGGCGGTGGGCGAATGTGGCCGTGCTACATCCCCGCCGCCCGCTTGTCGGTCTTCAATCGTATCCTCTCTGCCGCCGACGTCCGCCGCCGAAGGCGATAGAGCGGAGGGTGTCTGCGCGGGGTTTGATTGCGCATTGCGCACCGAAATTTCGTCCCGCGGACAGTCAATCCGCTCCTGTGGTACCCCACTTTTGGTAATTTTGAGGAAATTAAAACATTTTTGGAAAACTGTGCCCTGGCAGCAATGTAAATAGCCTTCGGTGCATCAAAACAGAGTGAATTCGGAAGATCGCAGAGATTCTCAAGGAATCTCGTAGAATCTAGGAGTTGGGTGCAGCGGTAAGGACGGCCACCACCCTCTCTGCGAACTCTGCAGCTAGGATCCCTACGGCGCAAGGCGCAAAACCCGCCTTCGGAGCTGCGTCCGCGGCGGTAGGGAAATCCTTCGTATTTAGGTCAACCCCCGGACGCCTTGACTTAGTTAGTGTCTCGTTGGAAAGAGCTCGACGCACTGATTCCAACGAGCCCAAGAACGCCAACAACGGATAAGGACTCCGGGAGTTATGAAGGTTGTAAGATACTCAGCTCTTCGCCTGCGCACAGGCGGAGAAGTTTTGTCCTATGCGCGGACGAAGGAAGTTCGCCTGCGCACAGGCGAGATAGGGTTTTTGAGATAGGCGCGAAGTTCGCCTACGCACAGGCGTCCGCCTGTGCACAGGCGCTTCGGCGTCGGCGGGAAATCCGCCTTGGGCCCTAGAAATGCGCCTTGTGAGGTAGAAATTGTCCGGCGCCTTCTGCGCCAGCGCATCGCCGCGGACGAGCAAGGAGCCGCCAGAATAGTAAAATCCGTACGGACCGTACGGACGGGACGGATGGATGCGCTCTTGGACGGACGGAGTTGCGGCGGCGGAAGCGCCGACGAAGAGACAAGGAACGGACAGTCTGGACGGAGTCGGTTGACCGCGGTCAACGCCTTCCGCGTCAGCGCATCGCCGCGGACGGACTTCGCCTGCGCACAGGCGAGCGCCTGTGCACAGGAGGGTGAAGTTCCGAACCGGCGGAGAATCCGCCGAGAGTCCGCCTGCGCGCAGGCGGGGGTTGAACTTTTGTCCGACATGCGGACACACGCGCCGAGGCGGAAGAGGATTGGCTGAGGAGCGGTACGTACGAGTGTACCGCGCAAGGCGAAAAATCCGCCTTCGGCGCTGCGCACCCAGGTCCGCGGCGTAGTACGCTCGCGGAGTTCAAACTCGCCAATTCGAGCGTGAGAGTTTAATCGGCGACGGCGGAGCGTGAAGCCGCGCGTGAGAGCGGAGACCGTTTCAGCATAGAGCCGGCGCGGCCATCAATTGAGACGTCCTCGACGAGCAAGAGCCGACCATGACCTTCGACCGGGCGGCGGAGAGCGTCCCATTCTTGAATTCACGATTCCATTCTCTAGTGCAAGCTGCGCGCGTCCATCTGCTGGCTGCGAAGCATTCTCGACATCGCCGCGCAGAGGATTTCTTGGTGATTGAGGGAGAAGTGAGTGCGCGTGATTTGGAATTGAGGGCGATTAGAGTATGCCGCGGAAGAAAGGAGCTCGAGCGGAGCGGAAGTAGAATGAGCGGGCGGGCGAACTCCAAGAACGCAATGACGAGACCGGGCCGATTGCGGATGCTGCCGCTCCGTCTACCACAGAACGGGCTGCGCGCTTTTGAGGAGCGCTTGATAGCAAGAAAGCTCGATTTCTTGCTATGGGGATGGAACTACATCTGTGCGGATATGGTGCGCGAGTGGCTAGAGCCACAGGGACCACCCTCGCGCGGATTGCGTCCGCATGTTGATCGGTGGACAGTCCAAGATTGGGCGCAGGCATTGGGGAGATGTGCCGGCATGCCAGGGCACGTCCTCTTCGACAGTGAGAGCATCAAGGTGACCAAGCAGGAAGAGGCGCAATTTGTGGAGCTGTTCAAGACCGGGAGGTCTACCAAGAATGGGTACAGGACCCGCGATTACAAGGATCGATTCCGCCAGACTTTGTCCGCGGCGCTGATGCAATTACTGCAGCCACACCGCGCCTGCTACATCACATTGTGGCAGGTCTCTTTTGTGGAGTGCGTCATCGAGGGGACTCCAATTCACTGGGCGAGCATCCAGCACAGGGTGATGCGACAGCACGCTTTTGAGGAGAAGGGGGGAACTCTAAACCATCTCTCTCCTTTCCTCATCAATTTTTATCGACAGCGGAATTGTTTGACAGCGGCGGAGCTTGCGCGTTTTCCGCCGTTGTCCGTCGACCATCCCGGGAAGTATGTGCGGGAGAATGAGGTCGACACTGATGCAGAGGAGTCACTGACTTCTACTCCGTCAAGGCGGAGGGACGAAGGGAGGAACACTCCGGCAGCACGAGCGCCGCGGAAGCGGCGATGGAGAGAGGAGTCCGAAGAGGAGCAGCATCAAGAACCCTCTGCTCCCATTCGACCGCGGCCGTTGTACGAATCATACAGCCGGCCGAAGCAGAAGGCGCGCAGACTGGTGTTACCAGCCAACAGCGCGGACACGGCGACGATTGCGACGGAGAAAGGAAGTGCGTCGCCAGAGAAGAACGAGGGAGCGCGGACGTCCGCAGGAGCAACGGACCACGCTGCAGCCTCGACGGACGAGAGGCCGCCTACGGGCCAAGGGCCTCCGGAGTTACCACGTGCGTTGCGGACAGGTGTTCCGTTTGCGCACGGACGAGCCTCCGCGGACAGGCGAGACTCCGCGGACAGACGACCACAAGCGGACGTAGACCTACGCTTACGCGTAGGAAGAAGCAGTCCGCCTGTGCAAAGGCGCTCGCCTATGCACAGGTCGCCTGTGCACAGGTCACCTCCACACGTGCCGCCTGTGCACAGGCAGGAATCACCCCCATTCCAACGTAGGAAGGGGAAGGAGCCGGCGAAGGATCCGCCTACGAGACACCGGCCTTCGGGGCCAGACCCTCCGGCGCACAACGCGCCGCGATTTGCGCCTTCGGCGCCAGGGCCTTCGAGCCGAGGAGATAGGAGCATGGAGCGTGCGGAGGCCGCACCATCGGCGGGTAATCCGCCGGTAGATGCGCCTTCGGCGGTAGGGCCTCAGGGCCAAGGGACATCGGGCGAGCGGCCCCCGGCCATGTCGCCTTTGGCGGTGGACGTCCGCGGCGCTACGCCTGCGGCGGGCAAGGCGCCGGCATTTGCGCCTGCGCACAGGTCAAGCAAAGCCTCCGCGGACCGATCGAGGGAGCAGCAACAGACGGAGGAGCGGAGTGACTGTCCGCGGGATGAAATTTCGGTGCGCGATGCGCAATCAAACCCCGCGCAGCCACCCTCCGCTCGATCGCCTTCGGCGGCGGACGTCGGCGGCAGAGAGGATACGGTAGAAGACCAACAAGAGGGCGGTGGGGATGTAGCACGGGCACATTCGCCTACCGCCTTAGACATTTTGGCGAAGAGCAGCGAGGCTGCAGCAGTGCCTTCGCAGGCAGCACACGTCGACGACGTGCAGCCCCACTCGGGTCAGTCGCCGACGCAATCAATGGCGACTGAAATTCTCCACTCGGATGATGACGACGGAGGCTCCACCGAAGAAATGTCAGGAGCAGGGGATACCGAGGAGGAGGAGGAGGAAATTGTTGGAGCGCCGGCGGCGGCGCTCTCTGAGCAGGTGATTCCGTTGCTGAGGTACTTGGATCGCAAAATCGATAAATACGCCGACCCACTTCAGCCGGGATCTTACATCGAATTAGTGCGCAGGCGGACTCGCACTAAAGTCCACACCAGCAAGCTACTAGCTAGAGTGGACCAGGAGTTGAGGGAATTGAAGGAGAAGCATGAATGCTTGTGGGGTCAGTATAAACTCAATCAGAAATTCTACAAGTACTCCGAAAAGGTGAGGGATGGGAAACTGGAAGAGCTCACCAAGGAGCAGGTGAAGGTCACTGAAGCACTAATTTCTGAGCAGGCCCAGAATCGGATTTTGTCAGAGGAGCTCGTGCGACAGACGCGGTTGTTAGAGCAGTGTCAGCTCGCCCGACAGGCGGATGAGGATTTAATCCGCAAGCTACAGTCAGAGTGTGGCGAATTGAGAGCGCAACGTGCTGAGGCCGAATCGCAATTAGTGGTAATTGAAGAGGATCGCAGGCAGGAGGCAGATCGCACAAAGGTGGAGACGGCGAGGCGTGTCGCCCACTGTCTCTGTGGTAACACACTTTTTGTTTTTTTTGCAGAATTTAAACAATTTTAGAAAACTAGTACCGAAGCAGTGTTTGTAGTTAGAAAAGGGTACGTTAAATAGAGTGGATTGATGAGATCGTCACGAGGTCACGAAGAATCGCGTAGTCGGATGTACCAACGCCAACGTCTTCGGCGCCTTCGGCAAAAGCTCCTTTTCTGAGGTGTCCCTACTCACGCGCTTCCAGCGTATAAGGAAGCTACGCTTCCGGCGCAGACACATCAGGAGGAGGTTTTGCTAAAGACGTCAGAAGAAGGGCCCGGACCTCTGAAGGCGTCCGACCATGAGTGCGCCTTCGGCGATGCGCCGCTAGCGCGGAAGGGAAAACCTTCATAACGATCGGAATACACAGTAGATCCAGTTGGTTGGAGTCGCATTAGAAAGAGCTCGGGACGCTCGTTCTAACGAGCCCAACAGCGTCGGAGATGGATCAGGGACGGAGAAGTTATGAGCGTCGGAAAACTCGTAGCCGGACATGCGCCGTTCGCGTTAGGGTTCACAGCCGGAAAGGACTCCCGTACGCCCTCGGCGATGCGCCTTCGGCGGAATCGTGCGCTCATGGGAGGAAACCAACTCAGAGTCGGAAGCCCCTTTGGCGACTGCTCATGGAAGGAAAGCGCCGGTCGGATGTACGCCTCCGACGTGGCGCTGACGGCCGGATGCGCTGGCATGATTTGCGCTGGCGGATATGCGCCATCAGCAATGGATGAGGCATAAAGGACAAAATAAGCGGTACAAATGCGCGCCGGCGTAATTCGCTCCGACTGGATGTGCGCCTCCAGCAAGGCGCCGACGGATAAGGAACGCGCCAGCGGCGACACGCCTCCGGTGATGGACGGGTTAGGAAAAGACAACATAGCCGACGTATACCCTGCGGCGGACTTGAGTCCGGAAGGCGGCGGCGGCGGGAGAATTCAACATTCACGCATGCGAATGCGCGCAGTGCGGAGACGTGAATTCGCGCATGCAAAGGGCGAACCGTTAGGCCGTATAGCCGGCTGCGTACGTTGTAACCAGTAAGAACGTTGGACGTTCTTGAATTCGGAGAAGAAAAGACTGCGCTCCAGTCTCATTCTCTCATTCTTGATTTTGCGATTTCCAGCTTCCAAGATTACGCGCAAAGGCGGAGAGACCTGCAGTGAGAGGAGAGAGTGCGGAGACGAGTTGCGCAAGGATCTTGACAGACCTTGGAGAGAATTGCGAGTAGCGAACTTGAGCGAGAGCGAAGAGAGAGTGAGCAGTCAGTGCTTGAGCGGCCGACGCGCAGTGGCGATTGTGAGAGAGCGAGCGAAAGAGAGAACGTTTGTGTGTGCAGGAAACGCAATGTCGAAGGTTCCCCAGCTGCGAGTGTCTCCACTCAGGGTGCCGCAGATCGGTCTACGCGCATTTCAAGATGTGCTGCTCGGGCTGAAGCTCGATTTCCTTCTATGGGGGTGGAACTGGACATGTCCGGAGATGGTGCGCGAGTATCTGCAGGAGAGACACAAGCCCTCACGCGGATTCCGTCCACATCCAGAAAGATGGGACATTTGTAACTGGGCGCAGGTGTTGGGCAGGTGTGCCGGCGAGGAAGGGGATCTCCTCTTCGAGGCCGATAGCGTGAAGGTGTCCCAGGAGGAAGAAATCTCCTACAATGAGCTCTTCAAAGTTGCCAGGCATCCCAAGAACGGTTTCCGGACACGGGATTACAAAGATCGATTGCGGAGAAATGTCGCGACTGCATTGCTGCAGATATTGCAGCCGACCAAGACCGTTTACATGCATGGTTGGCAGGTAGAATTTGTGGAGCTAGTGTTGTCAGGAGCTCCAGTGCATTGGGCACGGCTCATGTGGAAGGTGACGCGCCAACATGCGCAAGAAGAGAGAGGAGGAACCCTCAATCATCTTTCGCCTTACTTGATTGTGTTTTATCGGGCGATGGGATGTTTGACAAGTTCAGAGCGGACACGGTTTCCGCTGCTGACCCAGAGCCATCCAGGTAGATACTCACGGGAGGCCGAAGTAGACACGGATCCGGACGAGGAACCTGCCAGTCCGTCTCCGGCTCCGGCCCCAGCAAGAGCAGCAGAAGAACGTCGAAGTGAGCGCATTCCGCGAAAGCGGAAGTGGGATGAGAGACCTGAGGACAGGCAGCCGGAAGTGCCAGCTGCGCCGACTCGTGGTCGGCCCACCCACGAGCCTCACAGTCGACCAAAACAGAGGGCACGCAAAATGCCAACTAGTACTGAGGAGACCGGGCGTACTCCGCTCCGGCGTAATCCCACGCAGGAGGAGATAATCACGCAGATTCTGGGGAAGTCGACAAATACCTCTGCGCAGAAGGCACCAATGCCTTCGGAAGGAGATGGACGGACTGACAGTCGGCCGACTACGAGCCGGGCGACTGAAGGTCGACAAGCGGAAGGAAGGCCAACTGAACGGCGCGTTGAACCGGACAGCAGGCCGGAAGCAGAAGAGAGTTTGGCTGACGAGCCAACAACCCTCAGAAGGTCGTCTTCGGCGGAAGGCACTTCTGGGAAGACGCCACCAGCAAGCAGGCCAAGTGGAGTGAAGACGCGCAGGGTGTATCCGACTCCCAGTTGGACAACTGCTGGTCGGCCGACTGCGAGTCGGTCAACAGAGAGACGGCCGGATTCGCCGACTGCGAGACGGACAGGGCCGGCGACCAGTGTGCGGACGCCTTCGGCGGACGCACCTTCAGCGAAGACACCTTCCGCGCAGATTGCGCCGGAAGGGCAGGCAGCAGAAGCGGGCGGTGCAAAGGTGACAAGAGTCACTGCGACGTCGACCCCTTCGGAGACCGAAGATCGAGCCGGAACAGGGGCTCAAGCAGTGGGATCCCCCACTGCCCTGGATATTTTAGCAGGCAGTGGAGCAGCAGTCGCAGCGGAAGCTGCTGCGCGCCACAGTTCCAGGGAGTCGCCAAGGGATTCGGTGGCGACTGAAATCCTCGAGACTGAGGATGAGACGAGCTCGGAAGAGCAAGAAGCGGATTCTGTGCAGAAAACGCCAACAGGGGTGTTGTGCGAGCAGATAGTCCCACTCCTGCGATATCTGGATCGCAAGACATCCAAGTACGCGGGTACTGCAAAACCGCAGTCTTATGTGGAGACTATCAAGCGAAGGACGAGGAGCAAGGTGGCCATTTGGGCCTCTAGGTGCCAAGTATATGTGGATAGGAACACCGCCCTCCGACAACACCTGGCGGTCACATAGAAGCTATACCAAGCCTTGCAGCAGCAGAGGGAGGATGCGGCGACGAAAAGTCAGGCGGATGCCGAGCTAATGCGGGCAAAGATCGAGTCGGAATTGCAGGAAGAGCGGAGACAAAACCGCGTCCTAGCAGCCGAGCTTGCGCGCCAGACGCGCGCCTTAGAAGAAAGTCAAAGAGCCCGCAAGGAGGATGAGGAGTTGTTGCGCAACTTGCAATCCGAGTGTTCGGATTTGAGGGCGCAGCGTGCGGAAGCGGAAATGCAGCTAGCAGAGGTGGAAGGCAGCTGCAGGGCGCGAGAAGAGTTGGCGACGCGGTTGACTCACTGCCTAAAAGTATACGCCCATTGGGAGGTGGCAGCTCAAGAGAGGATCACACTCAGGGAGTTCGAGCTTCGGGCGGCGGCATTGACGGAGGGTGACAGTCGGAGTCGGCGGCGAGTGGCGAGGAAATTAGAAACCTTCTTGTCGGGTGCGCGCGACACTATGGCGCACTTAGAGTCGGAAGTCACTGCAGCCCTCCGACGTCAGGGGTAGCGCAGCCGGTCGGAAGACTGGCAAGGTAGAGACAGCGAGCGGAGCAGTCCGGCGCGCAGGAGGCGCAGCACCGGATCCGCCGAGTGCAGTAGTATAGTTTGGTTTCGCGCAGATGTTGCGAGTAGTAGATAGGATAGCGTAGTGCTAGTTAGGACCTTTGAGGGTATAAAATAGATCAAGGCGTTTTGCCTTGGGACTCTTCCAGTTTCGGAAGTGCAGATCAGGAACTCACTTTCTTGGCGTGTTTGTGTATTTTGGTCCTGGCACCACGTAGAGAAGCTGCAGCATAGCGAAGTTACCGTATGTTGTAGTTGAAGGCCTTCGGCTGAATGTTCAGAGCTAGTACCCGGTTAGAGACTTGAGTAGTGCGGATCTGCACCTGTGGGTGATTTCTGATGCTCAGAGCCGGCTGCGAGTTAGAGACTTGAACAGTTCCCCCTTACTCCTTCGAGTGACATATCCTGATTGTACTCCTACGGGAAGTTTCCCCTGAATGCCAATGTGAAGTTTTATTACTTCGTGTAAGCCTTGGTTTGCAATTCAGGTTGTGTGTGTGTTACTGGATCGTGTCTCAGTTAAGTTCTCAGTCGGGTCTGCACTCCCTGCGTTTGGTGTGAGAGTCGAGGGTGACGTCCACGGCGTATGAAGAGGCTTCGTTCCGAAGTGGGAAGTCCAGTCCGGGTACCCTACGCTAGTTCCTGGCGGAAGGGCAGTAAAAGCCGGAGTGGGAGTCACTACCTGCAGAACCTCTGAGTGAACTTTTGAGACACTTTCCTCCTGAAATCCGAAGCGGAGGTCCTGACCGACCTCCGAGTTGTGCTTTTGCCAGTTTCAGGTGTGTGTATGTGTGTGTGTGTTGAGTGATCACGCTGTACCGTGCATCCTCCGAGCATCCTCCGAGTCGAGATCCTCCTCCGAGTCGAGCCTCCGAGTCGAGCACTACAGTATTTCTGGGAGTGACAGTCGCCTAGAATTCAAACTCTACAAAAGTCTGTTAAACGTGACACTTTTACTCTGTGTGTTGCCTCTGTCCCTGTGGGTTCGATCTTTTTACCACCATACTGCAGTTTTAGCCTTTGGTGGGTTATTACAGTCTCAAAGGCTACGCCCACTTGGAAGTGGCGGCGCAGGAGAAACTCACACTACGTGAGTTTGAACTTCGCGCAGCCGGGTTGTTGTCAGGCGACAGCAGGAGTCGGCGGAAGGTAGCAAAGAAGCTCGACGCTTTTCTGTTGAAGGCGCGGGATACCATGTCCGCCCTCGAAGTGGAGGTGTCCGCGGCGTTGCAGCGATTGGGACTGCGCAGTCGAGCGGAAGACTGGCAGGGTAGGGAGTTAGTGCGCGGCAGTCCGTCGCGCAGGAGACGTAGCACAGGTTCCGCGGAGTATAGTGTAGCGTGGTTCCGTGCAGGCGTGTAGCGTAGTGCAGTGTAGTTCTAGTTAGGACTTAGAAGGTATAAAATAGTTCCAGGCGTTTTGCCTGGGGTTCTTTCCCAAACTCAGAAGTGCAGATCAGGAATCCATTTCCTATGCGTTTTTGTGCCCTTGAGTTCTGTCACCACGCACGAGGAGTTACAACTTAGCGTTCCGCATTTTGTAGCTGAAGGCCTTCGGCCGAATGTTCAGAGCTAGTACATTGGTTAGAGACTTGAGTAGTTCGGATCTGCACCTGCGGGTGACTGCCGATGCTTAGAGCCAGTGACTAGTTAGATACTTGAACAGTTTCGCCCTTACACCTTTGAGTGTTTCTTTCTAATTGTACTCCTTTGGGATTTTTCCCCTGAATGCCAAAGTGAAGTTTTGCTACTTCGTGTAAGCCTTGGTTGTAAATTCAGGTTACGCTGCAGCAGGTGCCTTGAGGGTAACCCCTGTAGTATTTCTGGGAATGACAAGTGCCTAAGAATTCAAACTCTTCAATAGACTGTTATTGTGTTACTGGAATGATTCTCAGTGAGTCCTTCAGTACGGACCTGTGTTCTCTGCGCGTTTTGTGAGTTGAGAGTGTTGTTCACCGCGTAGGAGTGACTTCGATCCGAAGTAGGCAGTCCAAACCGAGTTTCCTACACTAGCAGCAAGCTAGTGGAAGTGTTGTAAAAGCCGGAGTTGGAAGCCACTGCCCGCAGCTTCGCTGAGTGTACTCTCGAGAGACTTTCCCCCCTGAAATCTTGAGTAGAGGTCCTAACGGATCTCTGGGTTGTGTTTCTGTAGTTTCAGGCGTGTGTGTGTGTGTGTGTGTGTGTGTGTTACGCTGCACTGTGCGACCTCCGAGTGCGCTCCGAGTGGACACTTGTAGTATTTGTGGGAGTGACAGTTGCCTGAGAATTCAAACTCCTCAATAGTCTGTTAAACGTGACACTTTGTACCCTGTGTGTTCCTCTGTCCCTGTGGGTTCGACCTTTCTACCACTATATTGCAGTTTTAGCATTTAGTGGGTTATTACATAAGAAGCCGACAACTTCTTTTTGGCGCCGCTCCGTCAGGTGCTGCTCCCTCGATCGGTCCTGCGCGGGGGTTGTGCCTGGCCTGTGCGCAGGCGCAAATGCCGGCGCCATGTCCGCCGCAGGCGCTGCGCCGAAGGCGTCTATCGCCAAAGGCGACATAGCCGGGGCCGCTCGCCCGATGTCCCTTGGCCCGTAGGCCCTACCGCCGAAGGCGCATCTACCGGCGGATTACCCGCCGATGGTGCGGCCTCCGCACGCTCCCTGCTCGCATCTCCTCGGCCCGAAGGCCCTGGCGCCGAAGGCGCAAATCGCGGCGCGTTGTGCGCCGGAGGGTCTGGCCCCGAAGGCCTGTGTCCCGTAGGCGGATCTTCCGCCGGCTCCTTCCCCTTCCTCCGTTGGAACGGGGGTGATTCCTGCCTGTGCACAGGCGGCACGTGTTGAGGCGACCTGTGCACAGGCGAGCGCCTGTGCACAGGCGGACTGCTTCTTCCCACGCGTAGGCGTAGGTCCACGTCCGCTTGTGCTCGCCCGTCCGTCGAGGCTCGCCTGTGCGCAGGCGGAACACCTGTCCGCAACGCACGTGGTAACTCCGGAGGCCCTTGGCCCGTAGGCGGCCTCTCGTCCGTCGAGGGTGCAGCGT
Source organism: Marchantia polymorpha subsp. ruderalis (assembly GCA_037833965.1). Classification (NCBI taxonomy): domain Eukaryota; kingdom Viridiplantae; phylum Streptophyta; class Marchantiopsida; order Marchantiales; family Marchantiaceae; genus Marchantia; species Marchantia polymorpha. The sequence continues at coordinate 1,890,200 of AP031352.1, read as the reverse complement.
GGTCCGTTGCTCCTGCAGACGTCCGCGCTCCCTCGTTCTTCTCTGGCGACGCACTTCCTTTCTCCGTCGCAATCGTTGCCGTGTCCGCGCTGCTGGCTGGTAACACAAGCCTGCGCGCCTTCTGCTTCGGCCGGCTGTACGATTCGTACAACGGCCGCGGTCGAATGGGAGCCGTGGGTTCTTGATGTTGCTCCTCTTCGGACTCCTCTCTCCATCGCCGCTTCCGCGGCACTCTTGCTGCAGGAGTATTCCTCCCTTCGTCCCTCCGCCTTGACGGAGTAGAAGTCGGCGACTCCTCTGCATCAGTGTCGACCTCATTCTCCCGCACATACCTCCCGGGATGGTCGACGGACAACGGCGGAAAACGAGCACGCTCCGCCGCGGTCAAACAATTTCGCTGTCGATAAAAATTGATGAGGAAAGGAGAGAGATGATTTAGAGTTCCCCCCTTCTCCTCAAAAGCGTGCTGTCGCATCACCCTGTGCAGGATGCTCGCCCAGTGAATTGGAGTTCCCTCGATGATGCACTCCACAAAAGAGACCTGCCACAATGTGATGTAGCAGGCGCGGTGCGGCTACAGTAATTGCAGTAGCGCGGTAGCCAAAGTTCGGCGGAATCGATCCTTGTAATCGCGGGTCTTGTACCCATTCTTGGTAGACTTCCCCCGCTTGAACAGCTCCACAAATTGCGCCTCTTCCTGCTTGGACACTTTGACGCTCTCACTATCGAAGAGGAGGTGCCCTGGGATGCCGGCACATCTCCCCAATGCCTGCGCCCAATCTTGGACCGTCCATCGATCAACATGCGGCCGCAATCCGCGCGTAGGTAGTCCCTGTGGCTCTAGCCACTCGCGCACCATATCCACACAGATGTAGTTCCATCCCCATAGCAAGAAATCGAGCTTTCTTGCTATCAGGCGCTCCTCGAAAGCGCGCAGCCCGTTCTGTGGTAGTCGGAGCGGCAGCATCCGCAATCGGCCCAGTCTCGTCATTGCGTTCTTGAAGTTCGCCTGCTCGCAAATTTTCCTCCCGCTCCGCTCGAGCTCCTTTCTTCCTCGGCAAACTCTAATCTCCCTCAATTCCAAATCACGCGCACTCACTTCTCCCTCAATTACCAAGAAATCCTCTGCGCGGCGATGTCGAGAATGCTTAGCAGCCAGCAGGTGGACGCGCGCAGCTCGCACTAGAGAATGGAATCGCGAATTCAATAATGGGACGCTCTCCGCCTCCCGGTCGAAGGTCATGGTCGGCTCTTGCTCGTGAAGGACGACTCAATTGATGGCCGCGCCGGCTCTACGCTAAAACGGTCTCCGCTCTCACGCGCGGCTTCACGCTCCGCCGACGCCGATTTAACTCTCACGCTCGAATTGGCGAATTTGAACTCCGCGAGCGTACTACGCCGCGGACACGGGTGCGCAGCGCCGAAGGCAGATTTTCCGCCTTGCGCGGTACACTCGTTCGTACCGCTCCTCAGCCAATCCTCCTCTGCCTCGGCGCGTGTGTCCGCATGTCGGACAAAAGTTCAACTCCCGCCTGCGCGCAGGCGGACTCCTCGGCGGATTCTCCACCGGCGCGGAACTTCACCCTCCTGTGCACAGGCGCTCGCCTGTGCGGAGGCGAAGTCCGTCCGCGTCGATGCGCTGGCGCGGAAGGCGTTGACCGCGGTCAACCGACTCCGTCCAGACTGTCCGTTCCTTGTCTCTCCGTTGGCGCTCTCGCCGCCGCAACTCCGTCCGTCCAAGAGCGCATCCTACCGCCCCGTCCGTACAGTCCGTACGGTCCGTACGGATTTTACTATTCTGGCGGCTCCTTGCTCGTCCGCGGCGTTGCGCTGGCGCAGAAGGCGCCGTACAATTTCTACCTCACAAGGCGCATTTCTAGGGCCCAAGGCGGATTTCCCGCCGACGCCGAAGCGCCTGTGCACAGGCGCACACCTGTGCGTAGGCGAACTTCGCGCCTACATCAAAACCCTATTTCGCCTGTGCGCAGGCGAACTTCCTTCGTCCGCGCATAGGACAAAACTTCTCCGCCTGTGCACAGGTGAAGAGCTGAGTATCTTACAACCTTCATCACTCCCGGAGTCCTCATCCGTTGTTGGCGTTCTTGGGCTCGTTGGAATCAGCGCGTTGAGCTCTTTCCAACGAGACCCTAACTAAGTCAAGACGTTTGGGGATTGACCTAAATATGAAGGATTTCCCTACCGCCGCGGACGCAGCGCCGAAGGCGGATTTTGCGCCTTGCGCCGTAGGGATCCTAACTGCAGAGCTCGCAGGGAGGGTGGTGCCCTTCCTTACAGCTGCACCCAACTCCTAGATTCTACGAGGTCCCTCGAGAATCTCTGCGATCTTCCGAATTCACTTTGTTTTGATGCACCGAAGGCTATTTACATTGCTGCCGTGGTACAGTTTTCCAAAAATGTTTTAATTTCCTCAAAATTACCAAAAGTGGGCTACCACATGCTCCCCTCCTCAATTGTGAGCGCCCACGCGAACACTCACATGTGATATTTCTTCAACCACCACCCGTTCACTCGGGTGCCTAACAAATCGCCGGCCAGGTCCGCAAGTTGGATGGATCCATTTGAGAAGACTTCGACAACCCTGTAAGGTCCCATCCATCTTAGGTGCAGTTTGCCTGGGAATCTGGCATGCCTGCTGTTGTAGAGCAGTGCCAAATCACCCATTCATTATTCATAATTAATGAATAATCACCCATTCATTAACTGTCCGGTACGCCCATAGAGCGGCTGCTAACTTCGTATCCCAGTCGTAAGTGTGGTTTACCGTGACCTTGAGTAGTATTTTACACAACAGACAATTGGACTTCTCCGTCAATCCATTCGCCTTGGGATTGTATGGGGTAGTCTTCCGGTGCTTGATGTGGAAATATCGTGTCAGATCTTCGATGATCTGGTTCAGAAAATGCGTGCCCCGGTCGCTGACGAGCTCTAAGGGACACCCGTAGCGCGTGATGATCGACTCGAACAAGAAGGCTGCCACTGTGGCTGCATCATCTTTTCTTGTGGCCTTGGCCTCCACCATTTTGGTGGCGTAGTCCGTAGCTACCAGAATGTAGCGCCTTCGTGTGTTCCTAGTCACTGGTTGTATCGGCCCTACAAAGTCGATGCCCCACTTTTCGAAAGGTGCTAGAGGCATGATGGGAGTCAGGGGCCATCATGTTGTAGGCGTTGGTCTCCCCGTCCTCTGGCAACTATCGCATTTGCGGATGTAATCGAGTGTGGTACCCCACTTTTGGTAATTTTGAGGAAATTAAAACATTTTTGGAAAACGGTACCCCGGCAGCAATGTAAATAGCCTTCGGTGCATCAAAACAGAGTGAATTCGGAAGATCGCAGAGATTCTCAAGGGACCTCGTAGAATCTAGGAGTTGGGTGCAGCGGTAAGGAAGGGCACCACCCTCCCTGCGAGCTCTGCAGTTAGGATCCCTACGGCGCAAGGCGCAAAACCCGCCTTCGGCGCTGCGTCCGTGGCGGTAGGGAAATCCTTCATATTTAGGTCAACCCCGTAACGTCTTGACTTAGTTAGGGTTTCGTTGGAAAGAACTCGACGCGCTGATTCCAACGAGCCCGAGAACGCCCACAACGGATGAGGACTCCGGGAGTTATGAAGGTTGTAAGATACTCAGCTCTTCGCCTGCGCACAGGCGGAGAAGTTTTGTCCTATGCGCGGACGAAGGAAGTTCGCCTGCGCACAGGCGAAATAGGGTTTTGAGATAGGCGCAAAGTTCGCCTACGCACAGGCGTGCGCCTGTGCACAGGCGCTTCTTGAATTCTTGTCCCATCCTGTCCCATTCTTGAATTCGCGATTCCATTGTCTAGTGCGAGCTGCGCGCGTCCATCTGCTGGCTGCTAAGCATTCTTGACATCGCCACGCAGAGGATTTCCTGGTGATTGAGGGAGAAGTGAGTGCGCGTGATTTGGAATTGAGGGCGATTAGAGTTTGCCGAGGAAGAAAGGAGCTCGAGCGGAGCGGAAGTAGAATGAGCGAGCGGGCGAACTCCAAGAACGCAATGACGAGACTGGGCCGATTGCGGATGCTGCCGCTCCGACTACCACAGAACGGGCTGCGCGCTTTCGAGGAGCGCCTGATAGCAAGAAAGCTCGATTTCTTGCTATGGGGATGGAACTACATCTGTGGGGATATGGTGCGCGAGTGGCTAGAGCCACAGGGTCCACCTTCGCGCGGATTGTGTTCGCATGTTGATCGGTGGACAGTCCAAGATTGGGCGCAGGCATTGGGGAGATGTGCCGACATGCCAGGGCACCTCCTCTTCGATAGTGAGAGCGTCAAGGTGACCAAGCAGGAAGAGGCGCAATTTGTGGAGCTGTTCAAGAAGGGGAAGTCTACCAAGAATGGGTACAAGACCCGCGATTACAAGGATCGATTCCGCCGGACTTTGTCCGCGGCGTTGCTGCAATTACTGCAGCCACACCGCGCCTGCTACATCACATTGTGGCAGGTCTCTTTTGTGGAGTGCATCATCGAGGGAACTCCAATTCACTGGGCAAGCATCCTGCACAGGGTGATGCGACAGCACGCTTTTGAAGAGAAGGGGGGGACTCTAAATCATCTCTCTCCTTTCCTCATCAATTTTTATCGACAGCGGAATTGTTTGACAGCGGCGGAGCTTGCTCGTTTTCCGCCGTTGTCCGTCGATCATCCCGGGAGGTATGTGCGGGAGAATGAGGTCGACACTGATGCAGAGGAGTCACCGACTTCTACTCCGTCAACGAGGAGGGACGAAGGGAGGAATACTCCTGCAGCACGAGCGCCGCGGAAGCGGCGATGGAGAGAGGAGTCCGAAGAAGAGCAGCATCAAGAACCCTCTTGTAATAACCCACCAAAGGCTAAAACTGCAGTATGGTGGTAAAAAGATCGAACCCACAGGGACAGAGGCAACACACAGAGTAAAAATGTCACGTTTTAACAGACTTTTGTAGAGTTTGAATTCTAGGCGACTGTCACTCCCAGAAATACTGCAGTGCTCGACTCGGAGGCTCGACTCGGAGGAGGATCTCAACTCGGAGGATGCTCGGAGGATGCACGGTACAGCGTGGTCACTCAACACACTCACACACACACACACCTGAAACAGGCAAAAGCACAACTCGGAGGTCGGTCAGGACCTCCGCTTCGGATTTCAGGAGGAAAGTGTCTCAAAAGTTCACTCAGAGGTTCTGCAGGTAGTGCCTCCCACTCCGGCTTTTACTGCCCTTCCGCCAGGAACTAGCGGAGGGTACCCGGATTGGACTTCCCACTTTGGAACGAAGCCTCTTCATACGCCGTGGACGTCACCCTCGACTATCACACCAAACGCAGGGAGTGCAGACCCGACTGAGAACTTACTGAAACACGATCCAGTAACACACACACCACCTGAATTACAAACCAAGGTTTACACGAAGTAATAAAACTTCACATTGGCATTCAGGGGAAACTTCCCGTAGGAGTACAATCAGGATATGTCACTCGAAGGAGTAAGGGGGAACTGTTCAAGTATCTAACTCGCAGCCGGCTCTGAGCATCAGAAATCACCCGCAGGTGCAGATCCGCACTACTCAAGTCTCTAACCGGGTGCTAGCTCTGAACATTCGGCCGAAGGCCTTCAACTACAACATACGGTAACTTCGCTATGCTGCAGCTTCCCTACGTGGTGCCTGGACCAAAATGCACAAACACGCCAAGAAAGTGAGTTCCTGATCTGCACTTCCGAAACTGGAAGAGTCCCAAGGCAAAACGCCTTGATCTACTTTATACCCTCAAAGATCCTAACTAGCACTACGCTATCCTATCTACTACTCGCAACATCTGCGCGAAACCAAACTATTCTACTGCACTCGGCTGATCCGGTGCTGCGCCTCCTGCGCGCCGGACTGCTCCGCTCGCTGTCTCTACCTTGCCAGTCTTCCGACCGGCTGCGCAACCCCAGGCGTCGGAGCGCTGTAGTGACTTCCGACTCTAAGTGCGCCATAGTGTCGCGCGCACCCGACAAGAAGGTTTCTAATTTCCTCACCACTCGCCGCCGACTCCGACTGTCACCCTCCGTCAATGCCGCCGCCCGAAGCTCGAACTCCCTGAGTGTGATACTCTCTTGAGCTGCCACCTTCCAATGGGCGTATCCTTTTAGACAACGAGTCACCCGTGTCGCCAACTCTCCTCGCGCCCTGCAGCTGCTTTCCACCTCGGCTAGCTGCATTTCCGCTTCCGCACGTTGTGCCCTCAAATCCGAGCACTCGGATTGCAAGTTGCGCAACAACTCCTCATCCTCCTTGCGGGCTCTTTGACTTTCTTCTAAGGCGCGCGTCTGGCGCGCAAGCTCGGCTGCTAGGACGTGGTTTTGTCTCCGCTCTTCCTGCAATTCCGACTCGATCTTTGCCCGCATTAGCTCGGCATCCGCCTGACTTTTCGTCGCCGCATCCTCCCTCTGCTGCTGCAAGGCTTGGTATAGCTTCTGTGTGACCGCCAGGTGTTGTCGGAGGGCGGTGTTCCTATCCACATATACTTGGCACCTAGAGGCCCACCTTGCCACCTTGCTCCTCGTCCTTCGCCTGATAGTCTCCACATAAGACTGCGGTTTTCCAGTATCCGCGTACTTGGATGTCTTGCGATCCAGATATCGCAGGAGTGGAACTATCTGTTCGCACAACACCCCTGTTGGCGTTTTCTGCACCGAATCCGCTTCCTGCTCTTCCGAGCTCGTCTCTTCCTCAGTCTCGAGGATTTCAGTCGCCACCGAATCCCTTGGCGACTCCCTGGAACTGTGGCGCGCAGTAGCTTCCGCTGCGACTTCTGCTCCACTGCCTGCTAAAATATCCAGGGCAGTGGGAGATCCCACTGCTTCAGCCCCTGTTCTGGCTCGATCTTCGGTCTCCGAAGGGGTCGACGCCGCAATGACTCTTGTCACTTTTGCACCGCCCGCTTCTGCTGCATGCCCTTCCGGCGCTATCTGCGCGGAAGGTGTCTTCGCTGAAGGTGCGTCCGCCGAAGGCGTCCGCACACTAGTCGTCGGCCCCGTCCGTCTCGCAGTCGGCGAATCCGGCCGACTCTCTGTTGTCCGACTCGCAGTCGGCCGACCAGCAGTTGTCCGACTGGGAGTCGGATACACTCTACGCGTCTTGACTCCACTTGGCCTGCTTGCTGGTGGCGTTTTCCCAGAAGTGCCTTCCGCCGAGGACGACCCTCTGAGGATTGTGGGCTCGTCAGCCAAACTCTCTTCTGCTTCCGGCCTGCGGTCCGGTTCAACGCGCCGTTCAGTTGGCCTTCCTTCCGCTTGTCGGCCTTCAGTCGTCCGACTCGTAGTCGGCCGACTGTCAGTCCGTCCATCTCCTCCCGAAGGCATTGGTGCCTTCTGTGAAGAGGTATTTGTCGTCTTCCCTAGAATCTGCGCGATTATCTCCTCCTGTGTGAGATTCCGCCGGATCGGAGTACGCCCGGTCTCCTCAGTACCAGTTGGCATTTTGCGTGCCCTCTGTTTTGGTCGACTGTGAGGCTCGGGGGTGGGCCGACCACGAGTCGGCGCAGCTGGCACTTCCGGCTGCCTGTCCTCAGGTCTCTCATCCCACTTCCGCTTTCGCGGAATGCGCTCACTTCGACGTTCTTCTGCTGCTCTTGCTGGAGCCGGAGCCGGAGACGTACTGGCAGGTTCCTCGTCCGGATCCGTGTCTATTTCGGCCTCCCTCGAATATCTACCTGGATAGCTCCGGGTCAGCTGCGGAAACCGTGTTTTCTCAGCATTTGTCAAACATCCCATCGCCCGATAAAACACGATCAAGTAAGGTGATAGATGATTGAGGGTTCCTCCTTTCTCTTCTTGCGCATGTTGGCGCGTCACCTTCCACAGGAGCCGTGCCCAATGCACTGGAGCTCCTGACAACACTAGCTCCACAAATTCTACTTGCCAACCATGCATGTAAGCGGTCTTGGTCGGCTGCAATATCTGCAGCAATGCAGTCGCGACATTTCTCCGCAATCGATCTTTGTAATCTCGTGTCCGGAAACCGTTCTTGGGATGCCTGGCAACTTTGAAGAGCTCATTGTAGGAGATTTCTTCCTCCTGGGACACCTTCACGCTATCGGCCTCGAAGAGGAGATCCCCTTCCTCGCCGGCACACCTGCCCAACACCTGCGCCCAGTTGCAAATGTCCCATCTTTCTGGATGTGGACGGAATCCGCGAGAGGGCTTGTGTCTCTCCTGCAGATACTCGCGCACCATCTCCGGACATGTCCTGTTCCACCCCCACAGGAGAAAATCGAGCTTCAGCCCCAGCAGCACATCTTGAAATGCGCGTAGACCGATCTGCGGCACCCTGAGTGGAGACACTCGCAGCTGGGGAACCTTCGACATTGCGTTTCCTGCACACACAAACGTTCTCCCTTTCGCTCGCTCTCTCACAATCGCCACTGCGCGTCGGCCGCTCAAGCACTGACTGCTCACTCTCTCTGCGCTCACGCTCAAGTTCGCTACTCGCAATTCTCTCCAAGGTCTGTCAAGATCCTTGCGCAACTCGTCTCCGCACTCTCTCCTCTCACTGCAGGTCGCTCCGCTCTTGCGCGTAATCTTGGAAACTGGAAATCGCAAAATCAAGAATGAGAGAATGAGACTGGAGCGCAGTCTTTTCTTCTCCGATTTCAAGAACGTCCAACGTTCTTACTGGTTACAACGTACGCAGCCGGCTATACGGCCTAACGGTTCGCCCTTTGCATGCGCGAATTCACGTCTCCGCACTGCGCGCATTCGCATGCGTGAATGTTGAATTCTCCCGCCGCCGCCACCTTCCGGACTCGAGTCCGCCGCAGGGTATACGTCGGCCATGTTGTCTTTTCCTAACCCGTCCCTCACCGGAGACGTGTCGCCGCTGGTGCGTTCCTTATCCGTCGGCGCCTTGCTGGAGGCGCACATCTAGTCGGAGCGAATTACGCCGGCGCGCAGTCGTACCGCTTATTTTGTCCTTTATGCCTCGTCCATTGCTGACGGCGCATATCCGCCAGCGCAACTCATGCCAGCGCATCCGGCCGTCAGCGCCACGTCGGAGGCGTACATCCGACCGGCGCTTTCCTTCGATGAACAGCCGCCAAAGGCGCTTTCGACTCTGAGTTGGTTTCCTCCTATGAGCGCGTGATTCCGCCGAAGGCGCATCGCCGAGGGTGTACGGGAATCCTTTCCGGCTGTGAACCCTAGCGCGAACGGCGCATGTCCGGCTACGAGTTTTCCGACGCTCATAACTTCTCCGTCCCTGATCCATCTCCGACGCTCTTGGGCTCGTTAGAGCGAGCGTGTCGAGCTCTTTCTAATGCGACTTCAACCAACTGGATCTTCTGTGTATTCTGATCGTTATGAAGGTTTTCCCCTTCCGTGCCAGCGGCGCATCGCCGAAGGCGCACTCATGGTCGGACGCCTTCAAAGGTCCGGGCCCTTCTCCTGACGTCTTTAGCAAAACCTCCTCCTGAGGTGTCTGCGCCGGAAGCGTAGCTCCCTTATACGCTGGAAGCGCGTGAGTAGAGACACCTCAGAAAAGGAGCTTTTGCCGAAGGCGCCGAAGACATTGGCGTTGGTACATCCGACTACGTGATTCTTCGTGTCCTCGTGACGATCTCATCAATCCACTCTATTTAACGTACCCGTTTCTAACTACAAACACTGCTTCGGTACTAGTTTTCTAAAATTGTTTAAATTCTGCAAAAAAAACAAAAAGTGTGTTACCACACCTCTGCTCCCATTCGACCGCGGCCGTTGTACGAGTCATATAGCCGGCCGAAGCAGAAAGCGCGCAGGCTTGTGTTACAAGCCAACAGCGCGGACACGGCGACAATTGCGACGGAGAAAGGAAGTGCGTCGCCAGAGAAGAACGAGGGAGCGCGGACGTCCGCAGGAGCAACGGACCGCGCTGCACCCTCGACGGACGAGAGGCCGCCTACGGACCAAGGGCCTCCGGAGTTACCACGTGCGTTGCGGACAGGTGTTCCGCCTGCGCACAGGCGAGCCTCCGCGGACGGACGAGCATCAGCGGACAGACGACCACTAGCGGATGTGGACCTACGCCTACGCGTGGAAAGAAGCAGTCCGCCTGTGCACAGGTCACCTCCACACGTGCCGCCTATGCACAGGCAGGAATCACCCCCGTTCCAACGTAGGAAGGGGAAGGAGCCGGCGGAAGATCCGCCTACGAGACACCGGCCTTCGGGGCCAGACCCTCCGGCGCACAACGCGCCGCAATTTGCGCCTTCGGCGCCAGGGCCTTCGGGCCGAGGAGATGCGAGCAGAGAGCGTGCGGAGGCCGCACCATCGGCGGGTAATCCGCCGGTACATGCGCCTTCGGCGGTAGGGCCTCAGGGCCAAAGGACATCGGGCGAGCGGCCCCCGGCCATGTCGCCTTTGGCGATGGACGTCCGCGGCGCTGCGCCTGCGGCGGACAAGGCGCCGGCATTTGCGCCTGCGCACAGGCCAGGCACAGCCCCCGCGGACCGAGCGAGGGAGCAGCACCTAACGGAGGAGCGGATTGACTGTCCGCGGGACGAGATTTCGGTGCGCGATGCGCAATCGAACCCCGCGCAGACACCCTCCGCTCGATCGCCTTCGGCGGCGGACGTCGGCGGCAGAAGGGACGCGATTGAAGACCGACAAGCGGGCGACGGGGATGTAGCACGGGCACATTCGCCCACCGCCTTAGACATTTTGGCAAAGAGCAGCGAGGCTGCAGCGGTGCCTTCGCAGGCAGCACACGTCGACGACGTGCAGCCCCACTCGGGTCAGTCGCCGACGCAATCAATGGTGACTGAAATTCTCCACTCGGATGATGACGACGGAGGCTCCACCAAAGAAATGTCGGGAGCGGGGGATACCGAGGAGGAGGAGGAGGAAATTGTTGGAGCGCCGTGTGAGCCAAACCTTCCCACCCTTCAGCGTTTGTAGTCCGGGTGGGGGTTCGAACTCCCATAATCTAACTTCTCTGATCGCAAGCCATGTGCTCAAAGTGTATCCAAGACAACAAGATCATAAACACTTGCTCGTTCACAGACAATTTATCCAGAACGGAAAATGATAACTTGCTGTCTGCTATCTCCACAAGGGCAGCAGACAAACTCTTTGTTACATAAAGATCTAACTCAACTCTGGGTGACTTTTTCAACACCACAGCCGCTGTGGTCTATCCTAGATCCCAGTCCCACTCCCAATTCTTACTCAGACCGCAGTGTCGATTTCTCAGCTTCCACCTTCAGACCCCACCAGATTCCTCTCTCATATTCAACTTTGCCTTTTCAGTGTCAAATTCAGATTCCGACTGTCAGATCTCAGTCTCAGATTTCACTTCACTCTCAGCTCCCATTCTCAGATCTTCCACTCTGATCTCAGATCCCACTCACAGATGTTACACTTCAATCTCAGATCCCACTCAAATTTCACTCTCTGATACGACTCTCCACCCACGAGAGTTTGCTTCCTCCTACTTCGAACTCTCCACACTCCCCTCCTAATTCTCACCACTTCCGTCTCCACACACGCACACCACCAGCTCTCCGTTCCCAGGCCGAACTCCCCACTTCGAAGTTCAAGGCCGAGACACACACAGCCCACCTGAAATGCAACACTCGCAATGATGGGTAGCTGCCTACTCCCCTTGCGCGACTACATGCACCGTCGTCTTGCCTTCCCCACTTGACTTCACGCCGCCGCCGCTGCCACACCTGCACGTTCTACATTCCAGACCACCCGATCTCCGCCGGAGGGAATCCTCTTCCGCGCACCGCCGAAGGCATCCACCCGCCAAAGACGCACGACCACACCTTTGCTTATCCATAACAGTCACACCCGACACCCATAACTCACAGATCCTAGCTCCGTTTCACAAGTTCGTGGGCTCGTTGGAACGACCAGGTTGAGCTCTTTCCAACGAGACCCTAACTGGGTCAAACCGTTATGAATTGAGAAAGTTATGCCTGTTTTACCCTTAGCCGAAGGCACACCGCCGAAGGCCTGTTACCTGTTATCGCCGAAGGCGCCGGCACAATGTTCGCCGGTTTGATGTCTTCCGGTTGGATGTCTTCCGGTTGGATGTTGTCCTACCCTATCTGCCGCTTTCGACGCTCATAACTCAGTGACGCCTTATCCGTTTGTAGAGTTCTTGGTCTCGTTGGAACGAGCGTCGCGAGCTCTTTCCAACAAGACCGTAATCAAATCAAACCGTTAACAAATGAAAAAGATATGCCGAGTTTACTGTTTCGCCGATGGCCCTTGCACGATGTTCACCGGCTCGGAGTCCGCCGACCCCGAGTTCGCCGAAGGCCTGCTCGCAATTGTCGCGAAGTCGTCCGAAGCCGGAGACGTCCGGAGCCGAACACGTTCGCAGCCGGAGACGTTCGCAGCCGGAGACGTCCGGAGCCGAAGACGTTCGCAGCCGGAGACGTTCGCAGCCGGACTTGCCTCAACCCTTTCCATCAGTAACTTCCGACACTCACAACTCAGTGATTCCTCATCCGTTTGAAGAGTTCTTGGTCTCGTTGGAACGAGCGTTGCGAGCTCTTTCCAAGGAGACACTAATTGAGTCAAGGAGTCACACATTGAAAACGTTATGAGGGTTTCACTGTTTCGCCGAAGGCCTTTCCCCGAAGGAACTTCACCGAAGGAACTTCACCGAAGGCTCTTCGCCGGAGACCCTGCCCTGAAAGCCCCGTTCCGGACCTTTGCCTACTAGCTATTACACCAACTCCTAATCTTACCAAAACTTCCAGAAAACTCCGAGCATAATTTTGCAAGAGCTTAAATCTAAAACTTTAACTCTCACAAGGTTAAAAAGACATGTGAGCACAATTTTGTGCTCACATCATTGGCGACCATCAGGGGAAGATTCCAGAATCCTAGCTCTGCAGGCTAGACAGCTTCAAATCCGGTACTGCTTGCATCTACTTCCCGCAGTGCGTGTGGGGAAAACTTCTCCATTCAACGTTTCCAACTGCACTGAGTTGTTTGGAAATACCTCAAGAATCAGATAAGGCCCTAACCATACTGCATCAAACTTTCCTGGGAACTCAAGCTTCCTACCATCCTGGAGCATCACCATCATACCTGGCCTCAGCGTCCTTTTCTTATGCTTCTTGTCAAAGGTGATTTTTCTCCTCCGTTGAATGGCCTCAATATGTTGAGCACTCATTCTCCTCCTCTCATCAAGCTCTTCTAATGTCGTAAGCCTATTCCTTAATGACTGACTGTTTGTAAGCCGTGACTGCACTGCAACTCGGAGTGATTCCACCTCGAATTCGATGGGAAGAGTGGCCTCCAATCCATACACTAACGAAAACGGCGTTGCCTGGGTTGTCACCTTGAAAGTTGTCCGATAAGCCCACAATGCTGCTGTCAGCTTGGTGTCCCAATCCCTTTTTGAGTCAACCACCGTTTTGCGAAGAATACTCACCAGAGTCCCATTGACTCGCTCTGTCTGACCATTGGTTTGTGGATGATATGGAGTAGTTTTTCTGTGATCTATCTCAAACCTATCTGTTAATTCTTGAAACATCTCATTCAAGAAGTGCCTGCCCCTATCGCTAATCAGAATCTTGGGACATCCAAACCTTGAAATGATGTTTTCGTACATGAATGTGGCAGCATGAGCAGCCGTATTTGTCTTCACTGCCTTCGCTTCCGCCCACTTTGTCAAGTATTCTGTCGCAACTATGATGTAAGCCATGCCTTTTGACGAATGAGGATGAATCTCACCGATATAATCAATTCCCCATTTTTCAAAAGGTACAAGTGGCAATGAAACGTGTAGAGGCATCTCCATTCGAAGGTCATTCCTAGCATACCTCTGACAGGCATCACAGCGCTTCACATATTCATGAGAGTCCCTAAACAACCTAGGCCAGAAGTATCCCGCTCTAAGTATTTTCTGACCTGTAAGTTGGCCAGAGAAATGTCCCCCACAAGCACTGTCGTGGCAAGCCTCTAAAATTGCGGGAACCTCCACTTCTGACACACATCTTCTCAGAACACCATCAGCTCCCCTTCTAAATAATCTGTGGCCAATCACTGCAAAATGTCTACTGTTGACTCTCACCTTCCTCCTTTCCTCCTTAGTCCAATCACCTGACAACTGCTGAGTTGTCAAAAACTCTACTATTCCAGCGTACCATTCTGGCTGAGCTGTGACTACAAAAAGACTATCATCTATCAACCTATCATCTAATGGACTGGCCCCTACATCCTCCGACAACCTAGATAGATGGTCGGCCTGCAAGTGCATGCGACCAGGTTTATACTCCACCGTGTAATCAAATTCCTCCAGCAATAAAACCCACCTGGCCAATCTTCCACTAAGCTCCGCCTTGTTCACCAGATATTTGATTGCCATATGATCAACGAAGAAAACCACTGGATTGCAGATCAGATAATGTCTAAACTTCTTGACTGAAAAAACCATGGCCAAGCACTCCCTCTCGGTAGTAGAATAGTTCCTCTCTGCTGGATTCAACTGCCTACTGGCATAAGCGATTGGCAGGTCCTTTCCCTTCTCCCCCGTGGACTGACACAGCGCACTACCCACTGCTACACTACTTGCATCACAGAAAACGTGAAAAGGCATGCTCCAGTCAGGAGGCCTCAACACCGGATAAGTACTCAACCTGGACTTCAACTCTTCAAAGGCTTCCTCACAGGCATCTGTCCACTCGAACCTATTCTCCTTCCTCAACAATTGAGTAATAGGCACTACAATCTTGGCAAAGTCAGGAATCAACTCTCTATACCACCCTACATGTCCCAATAACTTGGCTACACCCTTAGCATTCGTGGGAGTTGCCAATCCTTCAATGACTGCAATCTTATCAGGATCCGGTTCTCTTCCCTTCTCACTCACGACATAACCCAAAAGAACTCCTCTCTGAACACCTAGGAAAGTCTTCTCAGGATTCAGTGCTAGCTGCATTCTTCTACATCTAATGAGAGCTTGTCTAACACACTGCAGATGCTCTCCAGCACTTGACTGAGTGCTAAAATCGTCCACAAAAACTGTCATAGACTTGTATAACAGATCCGTGAAAACATACATCACCAACCTTTGGAATGTGGCTGGTGCATTGCACAGTCCGAAAGGCATAACAACCCATACAAAAGTTCCCCACGGAGTTGTGAAGGCCGTCTTGTGAACATCCTGTACAGCTATGGAAATCTGATTGTAGCCAGCATATCCATCCATGAATGTGTACCTCGCATGACCCTCAACTTCCTCCAAAAGCAGCGTGATAAAAGGTAAAGGAAAGTGATCCTTCTCAGTACAGGCATTCAGCTTCCTATAATCCACACACACTCTAAGTTTCCCATTCTTCTTCTTGACCAAAACCATAGGAGAAACCCAATCCGTGATCTCTACAGGCTTGATGAATCCAGCTTTGAGTAATCTCTCCAATTCTGCTCGAACTAACAACTGTAACTGTGGGTTCATCCTTCTCTCCTTCTGTCTAATAGGCTTAGCTCCAGGGACCAGCGAAATCCGATGCTCCACCATTTCACGAGGTACTCCCTTCAACTCATCATACGACCAAGCAAAGGTATCACTGAATTCGTCCACCAACTCACCATACTTCTGTATCTCATCCTCTCCTAGCTTGGAACCCATCTTCATTTGCTTCAGTTCTCCTCCTCTGATGGACACCTCCACATATTTCCAGTCTTCTTCTGCCACATGAGTTTGTTCCTCCGAGCTTTGATACCAATCTGGAGGGACCTGAGGATAATCTCTGACGTCTTGGCCCACCACAATTCCGGTTGATGTAGTCCTGAAATGCAAGGGTTCCTCCAACTTCGCATTTTTCACAGTAGTCTCCTCCTCTTGAGTTCCATCAACATGCACCGAATCCACCTCAGTAATATCCAACTCGTCCAACCATGGAGTGAGACCTCCATGTATCCACTCTTCCTCCATAAGAACGTCACATGGTTCTAGCAACAGATACTCTTCTCGCTGTGAACTGATCACCTCCTTCTCAAAAATTTTGTGATGAGAAATCATCATGGCGTCACAACCTGACTCAGGATAATCTCTCAACCACTGAGCAAACTCTCCATCATCGCTTCTGCTGTAAAAACTAGGGCCCAAGCTACCTGATCCTACATCTAATCTATTTTTTCTGTCATTCAAATGAACCACTCCCACTAAAGTGTCATCACACTTGGCCTCGTTTTTCTCTTCTTCCTTCCCTGAAGATAACTCAGGGTCCTCTCTCACCCTTCCACCTAATGACCCTATTGACACCTTGACTCTGTTATCATGAGAACCATATGTGATTGATGGCTTCAGTCCTCCCCAATCCACAATTGCATTAGCCATTCTCAACCAAGGTCTGCCCAATAGAATGGGAAAGGTGTCCCTGTTCGAATGCATCTTAATCACATGAAATGTGACAATGTACTCCTCACCACCAGTGGACAACCTGCAATCTTTAATCATCCCCACTGGTACAGCTGAAGTCTGATTGGCCATATTGATAATGAAAGGTGAGGGGCCTGTCAGATTCAAACCTAACTTTCTCATGGTGTGTTCAGGTAGGATGTTCAAAGCACTACCCCCATCAACTAATACATTGGGAATCACCTTGTCTACCACTACCACCTCTATCTCCACAGGTTTGACATCCTGACTTCCTTTTTGCAAATGAACTCTAGCAGCGACTCTAGTCTTCGTCTTTCTACTCCTTCTATGCACTGGAATGCCCTCCTTCAAAGTCTTACGAGCAATGGGAGATATTTCCAGCAGCTGACCAAAAGTAATGTCTGCCTTCAGCGAACTCAGATCTGACCACAAATTGTACTTCTCCGACTCTCTCCTTCTCTGACCTCTCATGTTCTCCCACTCTTTCATGGGAATCCCCGGTCCTTCCCACTCTCGTGATTGATTGCTTTCTGAATCTTGCGTGACAGGTGGCACCTCTGCATCATGTAGAACCTCATCTCTTTTCTCCTCTGCCCTTGTAATCCTCCTTGCTCTCCTCGCCACTCTCTCAAGATCAGAGAGATGAGGAGGCTCCTCAGATGAAGTCTCCCCTTGCTCATCTTCATTTTTCTCAGTTTGCATCTTGCGATGCACAGCTCTGGTGGTGACAGCAAGGGCCGGAGCTTCATGCATAATCACATCATCCGAATTTTTCAACTTATAAGTAATCAGGTTAGTATGTGGAGGCCACTGATTCTGCCCTTGTTCGACTATCCCCTTACCAAGATCAGAACTACTACGTTGGACATCTCCATCATCGTTTGCAAACCTAGCATCTTGAGAGTTTGAAGAACATGGATCTGCAAAAGAAACCTGTTTTCTGTTGTCACTACGAGGTTCATCTCGTGGTTCACTCTGGATGGGAATATATCTGTTCACTGTCTGCAGTCCAACAGGTGGATTGAATGTCTGTTTGCCGTTCTCATGATCATAATACAAGTTAGAAGGTCTAAGATTGTTAGAATGCTCATTCTGCGGTCTTGCACCCCTCATATTTTCTCTCGCCTGGTAAGGACTAACAGTAGGCTGAGGCATCCTAATAACTTTATCTGGCTGCCGACATTGGTCAGAGGGATGACTACCTCCACAATTACTACACCCATTAACCCCAACCTCAGACCAACACTGACCTGGATAGTGCCACCTACCACAAAATGCATGTAATTCTTTTCTCTCCATGTTCTGACCAACCTGACCCCTAGGAGGTACTCTGTACCCGTTTTGACCTTGGTAATTTGGTCCTTGGCCCCTTTGGTGTTGCACAGGTGGGCCACCGCTCATTCTGTTGTCACGGTTTGGCACCACCCTACAAAATTGCCTGGTATGACCAGATTGACCACACTGGACACACCACATGCTTGATGAATGTCTACCTGACTCGACTGGAGGAGGAGGCCCTGGCTGTTGACTCCTGATCATCAAGGCCATCTGATCTGTAATATTTTGCATTTGCTTCATCATGGTCTCTTGAAAGCCCACTTGGCTAGCATTTAATCTTTTCTCTACATCTGCCAGGTTAGGATCTACAGTAGGGGCTGGCAATGCTAAAACAGGTGCTGGCTCTCTGGTCTGCGAAATTGACTCACTGAGAGAATAGGGAGCTTGACCCCTATGCCTACCTGAGTCTCCTTCAATTGCTCTTGGACGAATTGGGATGAACTGAGGAATGGATTCATCCTCCTTCCTCCACAATCTATCATAGTCCTTGTCAATATTCTCTATCTCCCTGGCAGCCATCTTGGCCTCAGCAAGAGTTTGAGGGCTTCTCTCCAGCACCCCTCGGATGGTCCCAGATTTGAAAAAGCCTTGGATAAAAAATTGTCTCAGCGTATCGTCATTGAGCATTGTACCCACAAAACGCGCACAAACCAGATCAAATCTTCTAATGTAAGCTGAGATTTCCTCTTCCCTTCCCTGTTTTAACGATGCCAAAGCTCTCAATGCAGAACCTTGCCCCACCTCAGGCCTAAACTCATTCAAGAACTCCCTTTGCATCTGATCCCATCCCCCAAAATGACCTTCAGAATGATCCCTATACCACTCATACGCCTCACCTTCCAGGGTAGTAGGAAACCAGACCAAAAAATACCCTAGATCTGTAATCAGAGAGCTGGCTAGCCTCTCAACATATCTTTCCATGTGCCTTGAAGGATCCTCATCCTTCGTCCCATAGAACTTAGACAGATTGGGTGGCATGACCACAGCTGCCAAGTTCTGTGGAACCTGAATAGGAAGGCCTCTTGGCCTCACGAGTGGGTCTATGGGAGGACTAGAAGGAGGTCCTGCTCTCCCTCCATCGTCAGCCATGCTAGCAGATTCCTCCACCAACCTCTCACTGTCAGGTTCTACAATCTCTAAACCTTCTAACAAAGACTCATCAACAGGGTCTACGTTCAGAAATATCTCAAGTTTAATTTCTTCCTCGATTTCCTTATTCTCAGGTTTCTTCCTACTGCAAACAGGTTTCTCCAATCCTGGCTCCAGGTTTGGTTTGTGCGATCTAGTCCTATTCTGCATTTACAAGATCAGGCTCCCGGCAGACGCACCATTTTATGTGAGCCAAACCTTCCCACCCTTCAGCGTTTGTAGTCCGGGTGGGGGTTCGAACTCCCATAATCTAACTTCTCTGATCGCAAGCCATGTGCTCAAAGTGTATCCAAGACAACAAGATCATAAACACTTGCTCGTTCACAGACAATTATCCAGAACGGAAAATGATAACTTGCTGTCTGCTATCTCCACAAGGGCAGCAGACAAACTCTTTGTTACATAAAGATCTAACTCAACTCTGGGTGACTTTTTCAACACCACAGCCGCTGTGGTCTATCCTAGATCCCAGTCCCACTCCCAATTCTTACTCAGACCGCAGTGTCGATTTCTCAGCTTCCACCTTCAGACCCCACCAGATTCCTCTCTCATATTCAACTTTGCCTTTTCAGTGTCAAATTCAGATTCCGACTGTCAGATCTCAGTCTCAGATTTCACTTCACTCTCAGCTCCCATTCTCAGATCTTCCACTCTGATCTCAGATCCCACTCACAGATGTTACACTTCAATCTCAGATCCCACTCAAATTTCACTCTCTGATACGACTCTCCACCCACGAGAGTTTGCTTCCTCCTACTTCGAACTCTCCACACTCCCCTCCTAATTCTCACCACTTCCGTCTCCACACACGCACACCACCAGCTCTCCGTTCCCAGGCCGAACTCCCCACTTCGAAGTTCAAGGCCGAGACACACACAGCCCACCTGAAATGCAACACTCGCAATGATGGGTAGCTGCCTACTCCCCTTGCGCGACTACATGCACCGTCGTCTTGCCTTCCCCACTTGACTTCACGCCGCCGCCGCTGCCACACCTGCACGTTCTACATTCCAGACCACCCGATCTCCGCCGGAGGGAATCCTCTTCCGCGCACCGCCGAAGGCATCCACCCGCCAAAGACGCACGACCACACCTTTGCTTATCCATAACAGTCACACCCGACACCCATAACTCACAGATCCTAGCTCCGTTTCACAAGTTCGTGGGCTCGTTGGAACGACCAGGTTGAGCTCTTTCCAACGAGACCCTAACTGGGTCAAACCGTTATGAATTGAGAAAGTTATGCCTGTTTTACCCTTAGCCGAAGGCACACCGCCGAAGGCCTGTTACCTGTTATCGCCGAAGGCGCCGGCACAATGTTCGCCGGTTTGATGTCTTCCGGTTTGATGTCTTCCGGTTGGATGTTGTCCTACCCTATCTGCCGCTTTCGACGCTCATAACTCAGTGACGCCTTATCCGTTTGTAGAGTTCTTGGTCTCGTTGGAACGAGCGTCGCGAGCTCTTTCCAACAAGACCGTAATCAAATCAAACCGTTAACAAATGAAAAAGATATGCCGAGTTTACTGTTTCGCCGATGGCCCTTGCACGATGTTCACCGGCTCGGAGTCCGCCGACCCCGAGTTCGCCGAAGGCCTGCTCGCAATTGTCGCGAAGTCGTCCGAAGCCGGAGACGTCCGGAGCGGAAGACGTTCGCAGCCGGAGACGTCCGGAGCCGAAGACGTTCGCAGCCGGAGACGTTCGCAGCCGGACTTGCCTCAACCCTTTCCATCAGTAACTTCCGACACTCACAACTCAGTGATTCCTCATCCGTTTGAAGAGTTCTTGGTCTCGTTGGAACGAGCGTTGCGAGCTCTTTCCAAGGAGACACTAATTGAGTCAAGGAGTCACACATTGAAAACGTTATGAGGGTTTCACTGTTTCGCCGAAGGCCTTTCCCCGAAGGAACTTCACCGAAGGCTCTTCGCCGGAGACCCTGCCCTGAAAGCCCCGTTCCGGACCTTTGCCTACTAGCTATTACACCAACTCCTAATCTTACCAAAACTTCCAGAAAACTCCGAGCATAATTTTGCAAGAGCTTAAATCTAAAACTTTAACTCTCACAAGGTTAAAAAGACATGTGAGCACAATTTTGTGCTCACACGCCGGCGGCGGCGCTCTCTTAGCAGGTGATTCCGTTGCTGAGGTACTTGGATCGCAAAATCGATAAATACGCCGACCCACTTCAGCCGGGATCTTACATCGAATTAGTGCGCAAGCGGACTCGCACTAAAGTCCACACCAGCAAGCTACTAGCTAGGGTGGACCAGGAGTTGAGGGAATTGAAGGAGAGGCATGCCTGTTTATGGGGGCAGTACAACCTTGAGAGGAAAGCGCACGCCCTCGACAAGCGGCGGAAGGATAGAGTGGAAGAGCTCACCAGGGATGTGTTGCAGACCACGCAGGAATTGATGTCTAAGAAAACTCAGAATCAGATTCTGTCAGAAGAGCTCATGCGACAGACGCGGTTGTTGGCGGAGTGTCAGCTCGCACGGCAGGCGGATGAGGATTTAATCCGCAGGCTACAGTCAGAGTGTGGCGAATTGAGATCGCAGCGTGCTGAGGCCGAATCGCAATTAGTGGTAATTGAAGAGGATCGCAGGCGAGAGGCAGATCGCACGAAGGAGGAGACGGCGAGGCGTGTCGCCCACTGTCTCAAGGGCTACGCCCACTGGGAAGTGGCGGCGCAGGAGAAACTCACACTACGTGAGTTTAAAGTTCGCGCAGCCGGGTTGTTGACAGGCGACAGCAGGAGTCGGCGGAAGGTAGCAAAGAAGCTCGACGCTTTTCTGTCGAAGGCGCGGGATACCATGTGCACCCTCGAAGTGGAGGTGTCCGCGGCGTTGCAGCGGTTGGGACTGCGCAGTCGAGCGGAAGACTGGCAGGGTAGGGAGTTAGTGTGCGGCAGTCCGTCGCGCAGGAGACGTAGCACAGGTTCCGCGGAGTGTAGTGTAGCGTGGTTCCGTGCAGGCGTGTAGCGTAGTACAGTGTAGTGCTAGTTAGGACTTAGAAGGTATAAAATAGTTCAAGGCGTTTTGCCTTGGGTTCTTTCCCAAACTCAGAAGTGCAGATCAGGAATCCATTTCCTTTGCGTGTTTGTGTCCTTGAGTTCTGTCACCACGCATGAGGAGTTACAACTTAGCGTTCCGCATTTTGTAGCTGAAGGCCTTCGGCCGAATGTTCAGAGCTAGCACATTGGTTAGAGACTTGAGTAGTTCGGATCTGCACCTGCGGGTGACTGCCGATGCTCAGAGCCAGTGACTAGTTAGATACTTGAACAGTTTCGCCCCTACACCTTCGAGTGTTTCTTTCTGATTGTACTCCTTCGGGATTTTTCCCCTGAATGCCAAAGTGAAGTTTTGTTACTTCGTGTAAGCCTTGGTTGTAAATTCAGGTTACGCTGCAGCAGGTGCCTTCAGGGTAACCCCTGTAGTATTTCTGGGAATGACAAGTGCCTGAGAATTCAAACTCTTCAATAGACTGTTATTGTGTTACTGGAATATTTCTCAGTAAGTCCTTCTGTGCGAACCTGTGTTCTCTGCGCGTTTCGTGAGTTTAGAGTGTTGTTCACCGCGCATGAGTGACTTCGATCCGAAGTAGGCAGTCCAAACTGGGTTTCCTACGCTAGCAGCAAGCTAGTGGAAGCGTTGTAAAAGCCGGAGTTGGAAGTCACTACCCGCAGCTTCGCTGAGTGTACTCTTGAGAGACTTTCCCCCTAAAATCTTGAGTAGAGGTCCTAACGGATCTCTGGGTTGTGTTTCTGTAGTTTCAGGTGTGTGTGTGTGTGTGTGTTACGCTGCACTGTGCGACCTCCGTGTAATAACCCACTAAAGGCTAAAACTGCAATATAGTGGTAGAAAGGTCGAACCCACAGGGACAGAGGAACACACAGGGTACAAAGTGTCACGTTTAACAGACTATTGAGGAGTTTGAATTCTCAGGCGACTGTCACTCCCAGAAATACTGCAAGTGTCCACTCGGAGCGCACTCGGAGGTCGCACAGTGCAGCGTAACACTTAGGTGAACTCTTGTAGCAACAGCACCCATCTCGCTATCCGACCGGGTAGATCGGCTTTCTTGACTAGGTGTTGCAATGCGTAGTGATCCACATGGAACACAAACTCGTAGCAGATTAGGTAGTGTCGGAACTTTTTACAGGAGTACACCATCCCCAACGCTTCTCTCTCCGTCGTGGTGTACTTCCTCTCTGCTAGAGAGAGCTGACGGCTCGCGAAATAGATCGGATAGTCCTTTTTGTTGTCATCCTTTTGGCTCAGTACTACACCGATGGCGAATGCAGATGTGTCGACGTAAACATGGAATGGTCGATTCCAGTCTGGACTCCTTAGCACTGGAGCAGTCGTGAGTTTTGCTTTAAGAGCCTCGAATGCTGACTGCTGGTTCGCACTCCAAGCATACGGCTCGTCCTTCTTCAACAACTTGGTCAGGTCGGCCGCCAGTGTTGCATACAGGTGTATGAATCTTCGGTAGTAGCCCACATGACCCAGGAATGCTCGTAGCTCTCTTAGATTCGTGAGTGGCTCAAGCTCGAGTATAACCTTGACCTTCTCGATGTCCACCGCAATGCCGTCTGCCGAGACCCGATGGCCCAACAAGATCCCACTAGTCATAAAGAAAAAGCACTTCTCGGGATGCAGCGATAAACTGCTCTCCCTACATTTATCAAAGGTCTGCTTCAGGTGACTTAGGTGTTTAGACCGCTTCCCAAAGACACAGAAGTCATCTATGAATATTTCCAAGAACTTCCTCAGTTGCTCCTGAAAGATATTGGTCATCATCCGCTGAAAGGTGGCAGGTGCGTTGCACAGACCGAAGGGCATCTTGTGGTATGCGTAAGTTCCCCAGTCGGTTGTGAACGTAGTTTTATCCTTGTCCTGTTCCCGGATAGACACCTGATTGTAACCTGAGAACCCGTCCAGGAAGCTATAGCATTCATGTCCTGCGACATGGTCTAAAATGGCATCCGTGAACGGCAACGGGTGATGATCTTTGCGTGTTGCTGCATTCAACTTCCGGAAATCCTGACACACTCGTATCTTACCCGTCAACTTCTTGGGTACGATAACAATCGGCGATACCCATTCACTGCTGAGCACTGGGTAAATAATACCAGCGCTCAGGTACTTATCTATCTCCTCCTTAACTAGCAAGGAGTATTTTGGGTTGAGGCGATACTGGCGCTGACGTATGGTCCTACGTATGACGTACGCTTCGTCCAGTAAATCGATACGGTGTTCCCCATACCGTGCAGGTATCCCCTTCATGTCTTCGATCTTCCAGGCGAAGACGTCGACATAATGGCTAAGGAATGCCTGTACCTCCCTTAGCTCGTCTCCTCTCACTGTGCTTGATACCTTCAAGCACTTGTCGGGACTGAGTTGTACTTCGTGACAGTCACTAGGGTCGACAATGCCCTCGGTGTGACTCGTCTCACTCCTTCCCAGTCCTACCGTTAATTGCTATTCGTCCTCCGGCTGAATAGCTTCCGGCTCTTCTTCTTCTTCCACCGAACAGAAGGCAACGAATCCCACGAAATAATCGGATTCAGTGTCACTGGAATCCGATCGCGCGGTCGAATCACTGTCCACACCCGATGTGTAACCCGCACTTGTTGATGGGGTCTCTCCTTCGTGTCGGACCTTATTCCAGGGCACCGTGATGGTCTTGGTCGGCTCCGAAGGATGGGGAAACTTAAGGCGATGTCTACGCCAGTCACATCGGACTTGTGCGCCATACAGCCATGGTCGCCCGAGCAGAACGTCATAGCCTTGCTTCATCATCGGTTGAAGGATGATATAAGTCAACCAAAAGTCTGCACCACCGATGATCGTTTTGACATTGCGCAGCATACTTGCAGGCATTCTCCTCGTCTGATCCGCTAATCTCAGCACACGCCTCGAGGGTTCGTATTGACTGAACCCCAAGGCTCTTGCGGTGTCCTTCGTCATTATGTTGACTCCTGACCCAGAGTCTACTGGTACCCTGCGCACACAACACCCTGCTATTTCCACATCGATCTCTGGTGGCCCTTGGTCTTCGCTGGCCACTTGATACACTTGAGAGGATTTGGATGCGCGTGGCTTCCGCGGACGTCGTAACGAAAGCATCAACATCCTTCGATACGTCTTGTTGTCCTCAAGAAGCTGGTTGAACGTGATGTTCACTTTCTGACTCCCGAGATCTTCGACTAAGTCATAGTGGACGCGTTGGGTCGCAGGAGTCGGGAACGACGCCCTGCGAGGTTCCAAAGTGGCTGCCAACTTCACCCCAAAGGAGGGTGACAAGTCTGGCCGCGGTGGGTCCTTTTGAGTGCGGATCGCTTCCTGCGCACTGCTGGTGCTTCTCGCGTAACCGAAGACTTTTGTGGATGCCTTCTCCTTCCCTTTTCCCGTCCGGTCGTCGGCTCTCCGTTCGTGCTTGCGAGTGTCGCGCTCTTGTTCCTTCGATTTCTTGGAACTACGAGTTTCGACTCGTGCGCACATAACCTCTTCAGCCGGCCATTCTTCATCTTCGTCATTTCCGTCCGAACCTACTTCGACCTGGTTAACTTGGACGTCCTCCTTGGCAGGAGTGGTCACAAATCGTACCGATGGCCGAGGAACTGGTGGCTGATCACACTCTGGCGCAGTATGCCCGGTCTTCTTGCAGTTACTACATGTCGGGACATAATCGTTTCGCCTTTTTGGATGGGGGCACTGCGGTGAGAAGTGTCCAACTTCCCCACAATTATAACAAGCTCGCGGTGGCGGTGGGTCAAACGTCCCTGGAGGTGCTCTCCGCCTCACGGATACCGTAGTGGCCCGATCCACCGGATGATATCGTGGAACTTGCATTGCAGTAGGGGTGGGGACCGACTGGACGGCGTAGGCTGTCTCTTCGCTCGCCTCTCCATAGTACTGGGGGTGTTCTCCATAGTACGGTTGTGCCCACTCTACTGCGTTAACTGGATATGACGGACGGGTGGTAAGACACTCGGTGTTCGCATGTCCCACCGCTCCGCACGTAGTGCACCACAAGTTCGCCCGCACTCTCCCGGGTGATTTTCGGCGATCATGGCCGCCTACCACTTGAACTTTGAGGTCGGCGAAGTCCTTCACAAGGGTCTCCATCTTCGAGGCTATGTCTCCCGGCGCTCTGTCCGTAATCACTCGTCGGGTGCCCTTCTTCTTGTAATAACCCACCAAAGGCTAAAACTGCAGTATGGTGGTAAAAAGATCGAACCCACAGGGACAGAGGCAACACACAGAGTAAAAGTGTCACGTTTAACAGACTTTTGTAGAGTTTGAATTCTCAGGCGACTGTCACTCCCAGAAATACTGCAGTGCTCGACTCGGAGGCTCGACTCGGAGGAGGATCTCGACTCGGAGGATGCTCGGAGGATGCACAGTACAGCGTAGTCACTCAACACACACACACACACCTGAAACTGGCAAAAGCACAACTCGGAGGTCGGTCAGGACCTCCGCTTCGGATTTCAGGGGGAAAGTGTCTCAAAAGTTCACTCAGAGGTTCTGCAGGTAGTGACTCCCACTCCGGCTTTTACTGCCCTTCCGCCAGGAACTAGCGTAGGGTACCCGGACTGGACTTCCCACTTCGGAACGAAGCCTCTTCATACGCCGTGGACGTCACCCTCGACTCACACCAAACGCAAGAAGTGCAGGCCCGACTGAGAACTTTAACCGAGACACAATCCAGTAACACACACACAACCTGAATTGCAAACCAAGGCTTACACGAAGTAATAAAACTTCACTTTGGCATTCAGGGGAAACTTCCCGTAGGAGTACAATCAGGATATGTCACTCGAAGGAGTAAGGGGGAACTGTTCAAGTCTCTAACTCGCAGCCGGCTCTGAGCATCAGAAATCACCCGCAGGTGCAGATCCGCACTACTCAAGTCTCTAACCGGGTGCTAGCTCTGAACATTCAGCCGAAGGCCTTCAACTGCAACATACGGTAACTTCGCTATGCTGCAGCTTCTCTACGTGGTGCCAGGACCAAAATGCACAAACACGCCAAGAAAGTGAGTTCCTGATCTGCACTTCCGAAATTGGAAGAGTCCCAGGGCAAAACGCCTTGAACTACTTTATACTCTCTAAGGTCCTAACTAACACTACGCTACCCGCTAGGGTGCGAGCCGCAACAGATCCTACACCTGAGGAGTCGGCGGCTACCTTCCCCTCTAACTTACAACCCAAATCTAACCCTAACCCTAAATCTGAATCCTAAGCCTACTGTACAGAGCCGCCAGCGTCTTTACATCCGAGATCTGAGGCTGAATATTTGCAGGCATGCGTGGCCGACTGAGATCAACGGCCCCACCAAATTTCACATCCATCCGACCGTCCATCGCAAAGATATGGACTCCGCAAGATCTCTGAACCGCATCCGGTTTGCCGACCTCGAGTTCGCCGACTCCGAGTTTGCCGACTAGAAATTCGCCGACCTCGAGTTCGCCGACCTCAAGTTCGCCGACTCCGAGTTCTCCGAAGGCGTTGACCGCCGAAGACGCACTTCCGCACCTTTGCCTATTTGTAACAGTCACTCCCGACACCCATAACTCACAGATCCTTGATCCGTTTCAAGAGTTCTTGGGCTCGTTGGAACGAGCGCGTCGAGCTCTTTCTAACGAGACCCTAATTGAGTCAAACCGTTACGAGTTGAAAGAGTTATGCCGGTTTTATCCTTCGCCGAAGGCACACTGTCGAAGGCTTGTTATCTGTTATCGCCGAAGGCGCCCGCACGATGTTTCGCCGACTCCGAGTTCTCTAACCTCAAGTTTGCCGACTCCGAGTTTGCTGACTTGAAGTTCTTTGACCTTGAGTTTGCCGACCTCAAGTTTGCCGACTCCGAGTTTGCTGACTTGAAGTTCGCCGACCTCGAGTTCGCCGACCTCAAGTTTGCCGACTCCGAGTTTGCCGACTTGAAGTTCTTTGACCTCGAGTTCGCCGACCTCAAGTTTGCCAACTCCGAGTTCTCCGACCTCGAGTTCGCCGACCCCGAGTTCTCCGACTCCGAGTTTGCCGACTTGAAGTTGACCCGAAGACGTCCGTCGCGGAAGGCGAACATCCAGGGCCGAAGGTGGATATTCTGCCGACGACGAACTCCTTCCGCCTATCCGTAGGCGTTCTCCTTCGCATCTTCCGACAGTCACAACTCCCTGAGTCCTCATCCGTTCCAGGCGTTGTTGGGCTCGTTAGAACGAACGCGTCGAGCTCTTTTCAACAAGACCCTAAGTAACTCAAGGCGCTAAGAATTGAGGAAGTTATGAGTGATCTACCGCCAAAGGTGCTCGAAGCGAGTCCTGCAGCGTGAACCGCCCGTTCCATTCCAAGCGTTCCACTGTGGCCTAAGCCCAAAACCCCTTGACTGTCCTCGATCCTCTTTTTACTCTGGCTTTGCGTACCGATTACTATTTACAGCTGCTACCACGGTACTTACTAATCAAAAATGTTTTAGTTCCGGCGAAAAACAAAAAGTGGGTTACCACACTTCTTCGCTGCCCCATGCTTCTTTCTCTTCTTCTCTTCCTCCGACGATGAGGTTTCCTCTTCTTCGGATGAGGAACGGTTCTCGTCCGAGGACGGTTCTTCCGAGGACGGAGTTGAACCCCTGCGTCGTCTTCGCCCTCCCTTCGGTTTTTGCTCCTTTGACTCACGTCTCTCTCTCCCTCTTCGGTTGAGAGTGGAAGTCTCGAAGGCTTCGCCCGATGGAATCACATCCTCAATAGTATCGCACTTGCTGCGTCGGCAAAAGGTCTCCATCTCCCGAGTTGAGCCAGTCACGTACCAATCCACAGCTTGCTGTACCGAGAAAGGGGACCCTGGTCCTGTTTTTGGTATTCTGTCAAGGAGGTCCAGAAATCTCTCAGTGTAGTCACGCAGACTCTCCTTCTTTTCTCGCTGCAGATTACGCAACTTTGTCAATACCCGACTGTCGTAGCCGAGCTCGCGGAAGCGTCGAAGGAACTTCTCCTTCAGCTGGGCCCATGTTGTCAACCTAGTCGGATCGATGCTCTCGTGATTGTACCAACTTCTTGCTTTCTTCCGCAGAAGACTTGGAAAGATCCTTAGTCGGTCTTCGTCTGCGATCTCGCGATTAGCAATGGACACCGATTCGAACAACTTGATGTATGAATCTGCATCGTCGTCATCCCCACTCCCTTTATACTTTGGGTAGGAATGTTTAGTAATCGGCTGAGGTAGCCGCACATTGGCTTGTCCGTCCGCCATCGGTGTGTCTGTCGACGGTTCTCGGGCGGTCGGTTCTAAATCACGAGGGAAGTCCGTGCAAGGAATATCTAGTAGAACTGTAAGCACCAAGTTTGGTTCCAAGTCACTGGGGGTAGGGTCCCCAAGGATGTCGGCCGAACTGGGCTTAGGTACTCTTTTTGGTGTTTTCTTGTTTTGACGCCGTGTCTCTTCCACGGCCTTCTCTAAATCTCGTCGGAACCTGCGGGCAGCTCTCGCACTTAGGTTGCTCCCGCTAGCTCCTGTCGACATTCACCGAGCATGGCTGCTCGTAAAAACCCCGGTGTTGACGCAACTGTCCCCGGCAGCGGCGCCAAAAAGAAGTTGTCGGCTTCTTATGTAATAACCCACTAAAGGCTAAAACTGCAATATAGTGGTAGAAAGGTCGAACCCACAGGGACAGAGGAACACACAGGGTACAAAGTGTCACGTTTAACAGACTATTGAGGAGTTTGAATTCTCAGGCGACTGTCACTCCCAGAAATACTGCAAGTGTCCACTCGGAGCGCACTCGGAGGTCGCACAGTGCAGCGTAACACACACACACACACACACACCTGAAACTACAGAAACACAACCCAGAGATCCGTTAGGACCTCTACTCAAGATTTCAGGGGGAAAGTCTCTCGCGAGGGTACACTCGGCAAAGCTGCGGGCAGTGACTCCCAACTCCGGCTTTTACAACACTTCCACTAGCTTGCTGCTAGTGTAGGAAACCCGGTTTGGACTGCCTACTTCGGATCGAAGTCACTCGTACGCGGTGAACAACACTCTCAACTCACAAAACGCACAGAGAACACAGGTCCGCACTGAAGGACTCACTGAGAAACATTCCAGTAACACAACAACAGTCTATTGAAGAGTTTGAATTCTCAGGCACTTGTCATTCCCAGAAATACTACAGGGGTTACCCCAAAGGCACCTGCTGCAGCGTAACCTGAATTTACAACCAAGGCTTACACGAAGTAGCAATACTTCACTTTGGCATTCAGGGGAAAAATCCCAAAGGAGTACAATTAGAAAGAAACACTCGAAGGTGTAGGGGCGAAACTGTTCAAGTATCTAACTAGTCACTGGCTCTGAGCATCGGCAGTCACCCGCAGGTGCAATTCCGAACTACTCAAGTCTCAAACCAATGTACTAGCTCTGAACATTCGGCCGAAGGCCTTCAGCTACAAAATGCGGAACGCTAAGTTGTAACTCCTCGTGCGTGGTGACAGAACTCAAGGACACAAACACGCAGAGGAAATGGGTTCCTGATCTGAACTTCTGAGTTTGGGAAAGAACCCCAGGCAAAACGCTTGGAACTATTTTATACCTTCTAAGTCCTAACTAGCACTACAGTGCACTACGCTACACGCCTGCACGGAACCACGCTACACTACACTCTGCGGAACCTGTGCTACGTCTCCTGCGCGACGGACTGCCGCGCACTAACTCCCTACCCTGCCAGTCTTCCGCTCGACTGCGCAGTCCCAATCGCTGCAACGCCGCGGACACCTCCACTTCGAGGGTGGACATGGTGTCCCGCGCCTTCGACAGAAAAGCATCGAGCTTCTTCGCTACCTTCCGCCGACTCCTGCTGTCGACTGTCAACAACCCGGCTGCGCGAAGTTCAAACTCACGTAGTGTGAGTTTCTCCTGCGCCGCCACTTCCCAGTGGGCGTAGCCCTTGAGATAGTGGGCGACACGCCTTGCCGTCTCCTCCTTCGTGCGATCTGCCTCTGGCGTGCGATCCTCTTCAATTACCACTAATTGCGATTCGGCCTCAGCATGCTGCGATCTCAATTCGCCACACTCTGACTCTAGCCTGCGGATTAGATCCTCATCCGCTTGTCACTGCTCTAACAACCGCGTCTGTCGCACGAGCTCCTCTGACAAAATCCGATTCTGGGTCTACTCAGAAATTAGTGCTTCCGTGACCTTCACCTGCTCCTTGGTGAGCTCTTCCAGTTTCCCATCCCTCACCTTTTCGGAGTACTTGTAGAATTTCTGATTGAGTTTATACTGACCTCACAAGCATTCATGCTTCTCCTTCAATTCCCTCAACTCCTGGTCCACTCTAGCTAGTAGCTTGCTGGTGTGGACTTTAGTGCGAGTCCGCCTGCGCACTAATTTGATGTAAGATCCCGGCTGAAGTGGGTCGGCGTATTTATCGATTTTGCGATCCAAGTACCTCAGCAACGGAATCACCTGCTCAGAGAGCGCCGCCGCCGGCGCTCCAACAATTTCCTCCTCCTCCTCCTCGGTATCCTCTGCTCCTGACATTTCTTCGGTGGAGCCTCCGTCGTCATCATCCGAGTGGAGAATTTCAGTCGCCATTGATTGCGTTGGCGACTGACCCGAGTGGGGCTGCACGTCGTCGACGTGTGCTGCCTGCGAAGGCACTGCTGCAGCCTCGCTGCTCTTCGCCAAAATGTCTAAGGCGGTAGGCGAATGTGCCCGTGCTACATCCCCGCCGCCCGCGTGTTGGTCTTCTACCGTATCCTCTCTGCCGCCGACGTCCGCCGCCGAAGGCGATCGAGCGGAGGGTGGCTGCGCGGGGTTTGATTGCGCATCGCGCACCGAAATTTCATCCCGCGGACAGTCACTCCGCTCCTCCGTCTGTTGCTGCTCCCTCGATCAGTCCGCGGGGGCTGTGCTTGGCCTGTGCGCAGGCGCAAATGCCGGCGCCTTGTCCGCCGCAGGCGTAGCGCCGCGGACGTCCACCGCCAAAGGCGACATGGCCGGGGGCCGCTCGCCCGATGTCCCTTGGCCCTGAGGCCCTACCGCCGAAGGCGCATCTACCGGCGGATTACCCGCCGATGGTGCGGCCTCCGCACGCTCCCTGCTCGTATCTCCTTGGCTCGAAGGCCCTGGCGCCGAAGGCGCAAATCGCGGCGCGTTGTGCGCCGGAGGGTCTGGCCCCGAAGGCCGGTGTCTCGTAGGCGGATCCTCCGCCGGCTCCTTCCCCTTCCTACGTTGGAATGGGGGTGATTCCTGCCTGTGCACAGGCGGCACGTGTGGAGGTGACCTGCGCACAGGCGGACTGCTTCTTCTCACGCGTAGGCGTAGGTCTACGTCCGCTTGTGGTCGTCCGTCCGCGGAGTCTCGTCCGTCCGCGGAGGCTCGCCTGTGCGCAAACGGAACACCTGTCCGCAACGCACGTGGTAACTCCGGAGGCCCTCCGCCCGTAGGCGGCCTCTCGTCCGTCGAGGGTGCAGTGCGGTCCGTTGCTCCTGCGGACGTCCGCGCTCCCTCGTTCCTCTCTGGCGACGCACTTCCTTTCTCCGTCGCAATCGTCGCCGTGTCCGCGCTGTTGGCTGGTAACACTAGCCTGCGTGCCTTCTGCTTCGGCCGGCTGTATGACTCGTACAACGGCCGCGGTCGAATGGGAGCAGAGGGTTCTTGATGCTGCTCCTCTTCGGACTCCTCTCTCCATCGCCGCTTCCGCGGCGCTCGTGCTGCAGGAGTGTTCCTCCCTTCGTCCCTCCGCCTTGACGGAGTAGAAGTCGGTGACTCCTCTGCATCAGTGTCGACCTCATTCTCCCGCACATACTTCCCGGGATGGTCGACGGACAACGGCGGAAAACGCGCAAGCTCCGCCGCTGTCAAACAATTCCGCTGTCGATAAAAATTGATGAGGAAAGGAGAGAGATGGTTTAGAGTTCCCCCCTTCTCCTCAAAAGCGTGCTGTCGCATCACCCTGTGCAGGATGCTCGCCCAGTGAATTGGAGTTCCCTCGATGACACACTCCACAAAAGAGACCTTCCACAATGTGATGTAGCAGGCGCGGTGTGGCTGCAGTAATTGCATCAGCGCCGCAGACAAAGTCCGGCGGAATCGATCCTTGTAATCGCGGGTCCTGTACCCATTCTTGGTAGACCTCCCGTTCTTGAACAACTCCACAAATTGCGCCTCTTCCTGCTTGGTCACCTTGATGCTCTCACTGTCGAAGAGGAGGTGCCCTGGCATGCCGGCACATCTCCCCAATGCCTGCGCTCAATCTTGGACTGTCCACCGATCAACATGCGGACGCAATCCACGCGAGGGTGGTCCCTGTGGCTCTAGCCACTCGCGCACCATATCCGCACAGATGTAGTTCCATCCCCATAGCAAGAAATCGAGCTTCCTTGCTATCAGGCGCTCCTCGTAAGCGCGCAGCCCGTTCTGTGGTAGACGGAGCGGTAGCATCCGCAATCGGCCCGGTCTCGTCATTGCGTTCTTGGAGTTCGCCCGCCCGCTCATTCTACTTCCGCTCCGCTCGAGCTCCTTTCTTCCTCGGCAAACTCTAATCGCCCTCAATTCCAAATCACGCGCACTCACTTCTCCCTCAATCACCAAGAAATCCTCTGCGCGGCGATGTCGAGAATGCTTAGCAGCCAGCAGATGGACGCGCGCAGCTCGCACTAGAGAATGGAATCGCGAATTCAAGAATGGGACGCTCTCCGCCGCCCGGTCGAAGGTCATGGTCGGCTCTTGCTCGTGGAGTACGTCTCAATTGATGGCCGCGCCGGCTCTATGCTGAAACGGTCTCCGCTCTCACGCGCGGCTTCACGCTCCGCCGTCGCCGATTAAACTCTCACGCTCGAATTGGCGAATTTGAACTCCGCGAGCGTACTACGCCGCGGACCTGGGGGCGCAGCGCCGAAGGCGGATTTTCCGCCTTGCGCGGTACACTCATTCGTACCGCTCCTCACCCAATCCTCTTCTGCCTCGGCGCGTGTGTCCGCATGTCGGACAAAAGTTCAACTCTCGCCTGCGCGTAGGCGGACTCCTCGGCGGATTCTCCGCCGGCGCGGAACTTCACCCTCCTGTGCATAGGCGCTCGCCTGTGCGCAGGCGAGGTCCGTCCGCGGCGATGCGCTAGCGCGGAAGGCGTTGACCGCGGTCAACCGACTCCGTCCAGACTGTCCGTTCCTTGTCTCTTCGTCGGCGCTTCCGCCGCCGCAACTCCGTCCGTCCAAGAGCGCATCAATCCGTCCCGTCCGTACGGTCCATACGGATTTTACTATTCTGGCGGCTCCTTGCTCGTCCGCGGCGCTGCGCTGGCGCAAAAGGCGCCGTACAATTTCTACCTCACAAGGCGCATTTCTAGGGCCCAAGGCGGATTTCCCGCCGACGCCGAAGCGCCTGTGCACAGGCGGACGCCTGTGCGTAGGCGAACTTCGCGCCTACCTCAAAAACCCTATCTCGCCTGTGCGCAGGCGAACTTCCTTCGTCCGCGCATAGGACAAAACTTCTTCGCCTGTGCGTAGGCGGAAAGCTGAGTATCTTACAACCTTCATAACTCCCGGAGTCCTCATCCGTTGTTGGCGTTCTTGGGCTCGTTGGAATCAATGCGTTGAGCTCTTTCCAACGAGATCCTAACTAAGTCAAGGCGTCCGGGGTTGACCTAAATATGAAGGATTTCCCTACCGCCGCAAATGCAGCTCCGAAGGCGGGTTCTGCGCCTTGCGCCGTAGGGATCCTAGCTGCAGAGTTCGCAGGGAGGGTGATGCCCGTCCTTACCGCTGCACCCAACTCCTAGATTCTACGAGGTCCCTCGAGAATCTCTGCGATCTTCCGAATTCACTCTGTTTTGATGCACCGAAGGCTATTTACATTGCTGACAGGGTACAGTTTTCCAAAAATGTTTTAATTTCCTCAAAATTACCAAAAGTGGGGTACCACACTCCGAGTGCGCTCCGAGTGGACACTTGCAGTATTTCTGGGAGTGACAGTCGCCTGAGAATTCAAACTCCTCAATAGTCTGTTAAACGTGACACTTTGTACCCTGTGTGTTCCTCTGTCCTTGTGGGTTCTACCTTTCTACTCGGAACCAAACCTGGTGCTTACAGTTCTACTAGATATTCCTTGCACGGAGCTCCCTCGTGATTTAGAACCGACCGCCCGAGAACCGTCAACAGACACACCGATGGCGGACGGACAAGCCAATGTGCGGCTACCTCAGCCGATTACTAAACACTCCTACCCAAAGTATAAAGGGAGTGGGGATGACGACGATGCAGATTCCTACATCAAGTTGTTCGAATCGGTGTCCATTGCTAATCGCGAGATCCAAGACGAGGACCGACTACGGATCTTTCCAAGTCTTCTGCGGAAGAAGGCAAGAAGTTGGTACAATCACGAGAGCATCGATCCGACTGGGTTGACAACATGGGCTCAGCTGAAGGAGAAGTTCCTTCGACGCTTCCGCGAGCTCGGCTACGACAGTCGGGTATTGACAAAGTTGCGTAACCTGCAGCGGGAGAAGAAGGAGAGTCTGCGGGACTACACCGAGAGATTTCTGGACCTCCTTGACAGAATACCGAAAACAGGACCAGGGTCCCCTTTCTCGGTACAGCAAGCTATGGATTGGTACGTGACCGGCTTAACTCGGGAGATGGAGACTTTTTGCCGACGCAATATGTAATAACCCACTAAAGGCTAAAACTGCAATATAGTGGTAGAAAGGTCGAACCCACAGGGACAGAGGAACACACAGGGTACAAAGTGTCACGTTTTAACAGACTATTGAGGAGTTTGAATTCTCAGGCGACTGTCACTCCCAGAAATACTGCAAGTGTCCACTCGGAGCGCACTCGGAGGTCGCACAGTGCAGCGTAACACACACACACACACACCTGAAACTACAGAAACACAACCCAGAGATCCGTTAGGACCTCTACTTCAAGATTTCAGGGGGAAAGTCTCTCACGAGCACACTCGGCAAAGCTGCGGGCAGTGACTTCCAACTCCGGCTTTTACAACGCTTCCACTAGCTTGCTACTAGTGTAGGAAACCCGGTTTGGACTACCTACTTCGGATCGAAGTCACTCAGACGCGGTGAACAACACTCTCAACTCACAAAACGCGCAGAGAACACAAGTCCGCACTGAAGGACTCACTGAGAAACATTCCAGTAACACAACAACAGTCTATTGAAGAGTTTGAATTCTCAGGCACTTGTCATTCCCAGAAATACTACAGGGGTTACCCTCAAGGCACCTGCTGCAGCGTAACCTGAATTTACAACCAAGGCTTACACGAAGTAGCAAAACTTCACTTTGGCATTCAGGGGAAAAATCCCAAGGAGTACAATCAGAAAGAAACACTCGAAGGTGTAGGGGCGAAACTGTTCAAGTATCTAACTAGTCACTGGCTCTGAGCATCGGCAGTCACCCGCAGGTACAGATCCGAACTACTCAAGTCTCTAACCAATGTACTAGCTCTGAACATTCGGCCGAAGGCCTTCAGCTACAAAATGCGGAACGCTAAGTTGTAACTCCTCGTGCGTGGTGACAGAACTCAAGGACACAAACACGCAAAGGAAATGGGTTCCTGATCTGCACTTCTGATGGGAAAGAACCCCAGGCAAAACGCCTGGAACTATTTTATACCTTCTAAGTCCTACCTAGCACTACACTGCACTACGCTACACGCCTGCACGGAACCACGCTACACTACACTCCGCGGAACCTGTACTACGTCTCCTGCGCGGCCGACTGCCGCGCACTAACTCCCTACCCTGCCAATCTTCCGCTCGACTGCGCAGTCCCAACCTCTGCAACGCCGCGGACACCTCCCCTTCGAGGGCGGACATGGTATCCTGTGCCTTCGACAGAAAGGCATCGAGCTTCTTCGCTACCTTCCGCCGACTCCTACTGTCGCCTGACAACAACCCGGCTGCGCGCAATTCAAACTCACGCAGTGTGAGTTTCTCCTGCGCCTTCACTTCCCAGTGGGCGTAGCCCTTGAGACAGTGGGCGACTCGCCTCGCCGTCTCCACCTTCGTGCGATCCGCCTCCTTCCTGCGATCCTCTTCAATTATCACTAATTGCGATTCGGCTTCAGCACGTTGCGCTCTCAATTCGCCACACTCTGACTGTAACCTGCGGATTAACTCTTCATCCGCCTGCCGTGCGAGCTGACATTGTTCCAACAACCGCGTCTGTCGCACGAGCTCCTCTGACAAAATCCGATTCTGGGCCTGCTCAGAGTTGAGTGCTTCCTTGACCTTCACCTGCTCTTTGGTGAGCTCGCCCAGTTTCTCATCCTTCATCTTCTCGGAGTGCTTGTAGAATTTCTGATTAAGCTTGTACTGTCCCCACAAGCACTCATGCTTCTCCTTCAAGTCCCTCAACTCCTGGTCCACTCTAGCTAATAGCTTGCTGGTGTGGACTTTAGTGCGAGTCCGCCTGCGCACTAACTCGATGTAAGATCCCGGCTGGAGTGGGTCGGCGTATTTATCGACCTTGCGATCCAAGTACCGCAGCAACGGAATCACCTGCTCAGAGAGCGCCGCCGCCGGCGCTCCAACAATTTCCTCCTCCTCCTCCTCGGTGTCTTTTGCTCCTGACATTTCTTCCGTGGAGCCTCCGTCGTCATCATCCGAGTGGAGAATTTCAGTCGCCATTGATTGCGTCGGCGACTGCCCCGAGTGGGGCTGCACGTCGTCGACGTGTGCTGCCTGCGAAGGCACGGCTGCAGCCTCGCTGCTCGTCGCCAAAAGGTCTAAGGCGGAAGGCGAATGTACCCGTGCGGCATCCCCGTCTCTCGCTTGTTGATTGTCTACCGCATCCTCTCTGCCGCCGTCGTCCGCCGCTGAAGGCGATCGAGCGGAAGGTGGCTGCGCGGGGTTTGATTGCGCATCGCGCATCGAGATTTCATCCCGCGGACAGTCACTCCGCTCCTCCGTCTGCTGCTCCCTTGATCGGTCCGTGGGGGCTGTGCCCGGCCCGTGCGCAGGCGCATTTGCCGGCGCCTTGTCCGCCGCAGGCGTAGCGCCGCGGACATCTATCGCCGAAGGCGACATGGCCGGGGGCCGCACGCCCGATGTTCCTTGGCCTATAGGCCCTACCGCCGAAGGCGCATCTATCGGCGGACTTCCCGCCGATGGTGCGGCCTCCGCACGCTCTCTGCTCGTATCTCCTCGGCTCGAAGGCCCTGGCGCCGAAGGCGCAAATTGCGGCGCGTGGTGCGCCGGAGGGTCTGGCACCGAGGGCCGGTGTCTCGTAGGCGGTTCTTCCGCCGGCTCCTTCCCCTTCCTACGTTGGAACGGGGGTGATTCTTGCCTGTGCACAGGCGGCACGTGTGGAGGTGTCCTGTGCACAGGCGACCTGTGCACAGGCGACCTATGCACAGGCGAGCGCCTGTGCACAGGCGGACTGCTCCTTCCCACGCGTAAGCGTAGATCCACGTCCACTTGTGTTCGCCGGTCCGCGGAGGCTCGTCCGTCCGCGGAGGCTCGTCCGTGCGCAAACGGAACATCTGTCCGCATCGCACGTGGTAACTCCGGAGGCTCTTGGCCCGTAGGCGGCCTTTCTCCCGTCGAGGTTGCAGCGTGGCCCGTCGCTCCTGCGGTCGTCCGCGCTTCCTCATGCCTCTCTGGCGACGCACTTCCTATCTCCGTCGCAATTGTCGCCGTGTCCGCACTGTCAGCTGGTAACACCAGTCTGCGTGCCTTCTGCTTCGGCCGGCTGTATGGCTCGCACAGCGGCCGCGGTCGAATGGGAGCAGAGGGTTCTTGATGCTGCTCCTCTTCAGACTCTTCCCTCCATCGCCGCTTCCGCGGCACTCGTGCTGCAGGAGTATGTCTCCCTTCGTCCCTCCGTCTTGATGGGGTAGAAGTCGGTGACTCCTCTGCATCAGTGTCGACCTCGTTCTCCCGCACATACTTCCCGGGATGGTCGATGGACAATGGCGGAAAATGTTCAAGCTCCGCCGCTGTCAAACAATTCCGCTGTCGATAAAAATTGATGAGGAAAGGAGAAAGATGGTTTAGAGTTCCCCCCTTCTCCTCAAACGCGTGCTGTCGCATCACCCTGTGCAGGATGCTCGCCCAGTGAATTGGAGTTCCCTCGATGACGCACTCCACAAAAGAGACCTGCCACAATGTGATGTAGCAGGCGCGGTGCAGCTGCAGTAATTGCATCAGCGCCGCGGACAAAGTCCGGCGAAATCGATCCTTGTAATCACGGGTCCTGTACCCATTCTTGGTAGACCTCCCGGTCTTGAACAGCTCCACAAATTGCGCCTCTTCTTGCTTGGTCACCTTGATGCTCTCACTGTCGAAAAGGAGATGCCCTGGCATGCGAGCACATCTTCCCAACGCCTGTGCCCAATCTTGGACTGTCCACCGGTCAACATGCGGACGCAATCCGCGCGAGGGTGGTCCCTGTGGCTCTAGCCACTCGCGCACCATATTCGCACAGATGTAATTCCATCCCCATAGCAAGAAATCGAGCTTTCTTGCTATTAAGCGCTCCTCAAAAGCGCGCAGCCCGTTCTGCGGTAGGCGAAGTGGCACCATCCGCAATCTGCTCGGTCTCGTCATTGCGTTCCTGGGGTTCGCTCGCCCGCTCATTCTACTTCCGCACTGCCCGCGCTTCTTTCTCTCTCGGCAAACTCTAATCGCCCTCAATTCCAAATCACGCGCACTCACTTCTCCCTCAATCAACAAGAAATCTCCTGTGCGACGACGTCGAGAATGTTCCGCAGCCAGCAGATGGATGCGCGCAGCGCGCACAAGAGATTGGAATCGCGAATTCAAGAATGGGACGTTCTCCGCCGCCCGGTCGAAGGTCATGGTCGGCTCTTGGTCGTGAAGAACGTCTCACTTGATGGCCGCGCCGGCTGTACGCTGGAACGGTCTTCGCTCTCAAGCGCGGCTTCACGCTCCGCCGTCGTCGATTAAACTCTCACGCTCGAATTGGCGGATTTGAACTCCGCGAGCGTGTCACCCTGCGGACATGGGGGCGTAACGCAGAAGGCGAGTTTTCCGCCTTGCGCGGTACACTTGTTCGTACCGCCCCTCGGCCAATCCCCCTCTGCCTTGACGCGTGTGTCCGCATGTCGGACAAAAGTTCAACTCCCGCCTGTGCGCAGGCAGGAGCCTCGGCGGATTCTCCGCCGGCACGGAACTTCATCCTCCTGTGCACAGGCGTTCGCCTGTGCACAGGCGTTCGCCTGTGCGCAGGCGAATTCCGTGCGCTACGTCGCGCTGGCGCGGAAGGCGTTGACCGTGGTCAGCCGTCTCCGTCCAGTCTGTCCGTTCCTTGTCTCTTCGTCGGCGCTTCCGCCGCCGCAACTCCGTCCGTCCAAGAGCGCATCCACCCTTCCCGTCCGCATGGTCCGTACCGATTTGATTACTCTGGCGGCTCTTCCGACGTACGCGGCGCCGCGCTGGCGCGGAAGGCGCCGTACACTTCTACCTCACAAGGCGCATTTCTAGGGCCCAAGGCGGATTTTCCGCCGACGCCGAAGCGCCTGTGCACAGGCGAGCGCCTGTGCGTAGGCGGACTTCGCGCCTCCCCTAACCCTACTTCGCCTGTGCACAGGCGAACGCCTTCGTCCGCGCATAGGACAAAACTTGATTCCCCCTTCCGCGTAGGCGGAATTCGCGCCGGTGGCGAACTCTTTCCGCCGTAGGCGACCGCCTCCGTTTCTTCCAATAGCGATAACTCCCTAAGTCCTCATCCGTTCCAAGCGTTCTTGGGCTCGTTGGAATCAGTGCGTCGAGCTCTTTCCAACGGGACCCTAACTTGGTCAAGGCGCCCGAGGGTTGACCTAATTACGGGGGGTTTCCCTACAGCCGCGGACGCAACCTCCGAAGGCGGGTTCTGCGCCTTGCGCCGTAGAGATCCTAACTGCAGAGCTCGCAGGGAGGGTGGTGCCTGTCCTTACTGCTGCACCCCAAATCCCAGATTCTACAAGATCTCTCGAGAATCCCCGCGATCTTCCGGATTCACTCTGTTTTGATGTACCGAAGGCTATTTACAATGCTGCCAGGGTACAGTTTTCCAAAAATGTTTTAATTTCCTCAAAATTGCCAAAAGTGGGGTACCACACAATAAGTGCGATACTATTGAGGATGTGATTGCATCGGCCGAAGCCTTCGAAACTTCCACTCTCAACCGAAGAGGGAGAGAGAGACGGGAGTCAAAGGAGCGGAAACCGAAGGGAGGGCGAAGACGACGCAGAGGTGCAACTCCGTCATCGGAAGAACCGTCCTCGGACGAGAACCGTTCCTCATCCGAAGAA
Organism: Marchantia polymorpha subsp. ruderalis; assembly: GCA_037833965.1. Lineage (NCBI taxonomy): Eukaryota > Viridiplantae > Streptophyta > Marchantiopsida > Marchantiales > Marchantiaceae > Marchantia > Marchantia polymorpha. Next base: position 1,849,066 of record AP031352.1, on the reverse strand, counting down.
GAGGAAACCTCCTCGTCGGAGGAAGAGAAGAAGAGAAAGAAGCATGGGGCAACGAAGAAGAAGGGCCCCCGACGAATGACTACGGACAGAGCGCCGGGAGACATAGCCTCGAAGATGGAGACCCTTGTGAAGGACTTCGCCGACCTCAAAGTTCAAGTGGTAGGCGGCCATGATCGCCGAAAATCACCCGGGAGAGTGCGAGCGAACTTGTGGTGCACTACGTGCGGGGCGGTGGGACATGCGAACACCGAGTGTCTTACCACCCGTCCGTCATATCCAGTCAACGCAGTGGAGTGGGCACAACCGTACTATGGAGAACACCCCCAGTACTATGGAGAGGCGAGCGAAGAGACAGCCTACGCCGTCCAGTCGGTCCCCGCCCCTACTGCAGTTTCAGCAATGCAGGTTCCACGGTATCATCCGGTAGATCGGGCCACTACGGTACCCGTGAGGCGAAGGGCACCTCCAGGGACGTTTGACCCACCGCCGCCGCGAGCTTGTTATAATTGTGGGGAAGTTGGACACTTTTCACCTAAGTGCCCCCATCCCAAAAGGAGAAACGATTATGTCCCTACATGTAGTAACTGCAAGAAGTCCGGGCATACTGCGCCAGAGTGTGATCAGCCACCAGTTCCTCGGCCATCGGTACGATTTGTGACCACTCTTGCCAAGGAGGACGTCCAAGTTAACCAAGTCGAAGTAGGTTCGGACAGAAATGACGAAGACGAAGAATGGCAGGCGGAAGAGGTTATGTGCGCACGAGTCGAAACTCGTAGTTCCAAGAAATCGAAGGAACAAGAGCGCGACACTCGCAAGCACGAACGGAGAGCCGACGACCGGACGGGAAAAGGGAAGGAGAAGGCATCCACGAAAGTCTTCGGTTACGCGAGAAGCACCAGCAGTGCGCACCCAGACAGTGGTCGAGGATGAGCCAGTACGCTTGCTGAAACGGGACTATGCCCCGGATATCAGCAACGAGGTAACGAACTTGTTGAAGGAAGCGATCCGCACCCAAAAGGACCCACCGCAGCCAGACTTGTCACCCTCCTTTGGGGTGAAGTTGGCAGCAACTTTGGAACCTCGCAGGGCGTCATCCCCGACCCCTGCGACCCAACGCGTCCACTATGACTTAGTTGAAGATCTCGGGAGTCGGCAGGTGAACATCACGTTCAACCAGCTTCTTGAGGACAACAAGACGTATCGAAGGATGTTGATGCTTTCGTTACGACGTCCGCGGAAGCCGCGCGCATCCAAATCCTCTCAGGTGTACCAAGTGGCCAGCGAAGACCAAGGGCCACCAGAGATCGATGTGGAAATAGCAGGGTGTTGTGTACTGTAATAACCCACCAAAGGCTAAAACTGCAGTATGGTGGTAAAAAGATCGAACCCACAGGGACAGAGGCAACACACAGAGTAAAAGTGTCACGTTTAACAGACTTTTGGTAGAGTTTGAATTCTAGGCGACTGTCACTCCCAGAAATACTGTAGTGCTCGACTCGGAGGCTCGACTCGGAGGAGGAACTCAACTCGGAGGATGCTCGGAGGATGCACGGTACAGCTTGGTCACTCAACACACACACACACACACCTGAAACTGGCAAAAAGCACAACTCGGAGGTCGGTCAGGACCTCCGCTTCGGATTTCAGGAGGAAAGTGTCTCGTAAGTTCACTCAGAGGTTCTGCAGGAAGTGCCTCCCACTCCGGCTTTTACTGCCCTTCCGCCAGGAACTAGCGGGGGTACCCGGACTGGACTTCTCACTTCGGAACGAAGCCTCTACGTACGCCGTGGACGTCACCCTCGACTATCACACAAAACGCAGGGAGTGCAGACCCGACTGAGAACTTACTGAAAACACGATCCAGTAACACACACACAACCTGAATTACAAACCAAGGTTTACACGAAGTAATGAAACTTCACATTGGCATTCAGGGGAAACTTCCCGTAGGAGTACAATCAGGATATGTCACTCGAAGGAGTAAGGGGGAACTGTTCAAGTATCTAACTCGCAGCCGGCTCTGAGCATCAGAAATCACCCGCAGGTGCAGATCCGCACTACTCAAGTCTCTAACCGGGTGCTAGCTCTGAACATTCAGCCGAAGGCCTTCAACTACAACATACGGTAACTTCGCTATGCTGCAGCTTCTCTACGTGGTGCCAGGACAAAAATGCACAAACACGCCAAGAAAGTGAGTTCCTGATCTGCACTTCCGAAACTGGAAGAGTCCCAAGGCAAAACGCCTTGATCTACTTTATACCCTCAAAAGATCCTAACTAGCACTACGCTATCCTATCTACCACTCGCAGCATCTGCGCGAAACCAAACTACTCTACTGCACTCAGCAGATCCGGTGCTGCGCCTCCTGCGCGCCGGACTGCTCCGCTTACTGTCTCTACCTTGCCAGTCTTCCGACCGGCTGCGTAACCCCAGGCGTCGGAGCGCTGCAGTGACTTCCGACTGCAAGTGCGCCATAGTGTCGCGCGCACCCGACAAGAAGGTTTCTAATTTTCTCGCCACTCGCCGCCGACTCCGACTGTCACCTTCCGTCAATGCCGCCGCCCGAAGCTCGAACTCCCGGAGTGTAACCCTCTCTTGAGCTGCCACCTCCCAATGGGTGTATCCGTTTAGACAACGAGTCACCCGTGCCGCCAACTCTCTTCGTGCCCTGCAGCTGCTCTCCACCTCTGCCAGCTGCATTTCTAAATCCGCACGTTGTGCCCTCAAATCCGAGCACTCGGTTTGCAAGTTGCACAACAACTCCTCATCCTCCTTGCGGGCTCGTTGACTTTCCTCTAAGGCGCGCGTCTGGCGCGCAAGCTCGGCTGCTAGGACTTTGTTCTGTCTCCGCTCCTCCTGCAGTTCCGACTCGATCTTTGCCCGTATTAGTTCGGCCTCCGCCTGACTCTTCGTCGCCGCATCCTCCTTCTGCTGCTGCAAGGCTTGGTACAGCTTCTGGGTGACCGCCAGGTGTTGTCGGAGGGCGGTGTTCCTATCCACATATACTCCGCATCTAGAGGCCCACCTTGCCACCTTGCTCCTCGTCCTTCGCCTGATTGTCTCCACATAAGACTGCGGTTTTAAGGCACTTGCGTATTTGGATGTCTTGCGATCCAGATATCGCAGGAGTGGAACTATCTGTTCGCACAGCACCCCTGTTGGCGTTTTCTGCACCGAATCCTCTTCTTGCTCTTCCGAGCTCGTCTCATCCTCAGTCTCGAGGATCTCAGTCGCCACCGAATCCCTTGGCGACTCCCTGGAACTGTGGCGCGCAGCAGCTTCTGCTGCGACTGCTGCTCCACTGCCTGCTAAAATATCCAGGGCAGTGGGAGATCCCACTGCTTGAGCCCCTGTTCCGGCTCGATCTTCGGTTTGTGAAGGGGTCGACGCCGCAGTGACTTTTGTCACTTTTGCACCGCCCGCTTCTGCTGCCTGTCCTTCCGGCGCAATCTGCGCGGAAGGTGTCCTTGCTGAAGGTGCGTCCGCCGAAGGCGTCCGCACACTGGTTGTTGGCTCCATCCGTCTCGCAGTCGGCGAATCCGGCTGACTCTCTGTTGTCCGACTCGCAGTCGGCCGACCAGCAGTTGTCCGACTGGGAGTCGGATACACCCTGCGCGTCTTGACTCCACTTGGCCTGCTTGTTGGGGGCGTTCTTCCAGAAGTGCCTTCCGCCGAAGACGACCCTCTGAGGATTGTTGGCTCGTCAGCCAAACTCTCTTCTGCTTCCGGCCTGCTGTCCGGTTCAACGCGCCGTTCACTTGGCCTTCCTTCCGCTTGTCGACCTTCAGTCATCCGACTCGCAGTCGGCCGGCTGTCAGTCCTTCCATCTCCTCCCGAAGGCCGTGGTGCCTTCTGTGCAGAGGTTTCTGCCGTCTTCCCTAGGACCTGAGCAATTATCTCTTCCTGTGTGAGATTCCGCCGGGTCGGAGTTCGCCTGGTCTCCTCAGTAACAGTTGGCATTCTGCGTGCCCTCTGTTTTGGTCGACTATGAGGCTCGGGGGTGGGCCGACCACGAGTCGGCGCAGCTGGTACTTCCGGCTGCTTGTCCTCAGGTCTCTCATCCCACTTCCGCTTGCGCGGAATACGCTCACTTCGACGTTCTTCTGCTGCTCTGGCTGGAGCCGGAGCCGGAGGCGTACTGGCAGGTTCCTCGTCCGGATCCGTGTCTACTTCGGCCTCCCTCGAATATCTACCTGGATAAGACCGACTCAGCTGCGGAAACCGAGTTTTCTCAGCATTCGTCAAACATCCCATCGCCCGGTAAAACACGATTAAGTAAGGCGATAGATGATTGAGCGTTCCTCCCCTCTCTTCTTGCGCATGTTGGCGCGTCACCTTCCACAGGAGCCGTGCCCAATGCACCGGAGCTCCTGACAACACTAGCTCCACGAACTCTACCTGCCAACCATGCATGTAAGCGGTCTTGGTCGGCTGCAATATCTGCAGCAATGCTGTCGCGACATTTCTCCGCAATCGATCCTTGTAATCCCGAGTCCGGAAACCGTTCTTGGGATGTCTAGCCACCTTGAAGAGCTCATTGTAAGAGACTTCTTCCTCCTGGGACACTTTCACGCTGTCGGCCTCGAAGAGGAGATCCCCTTCCTCGCCGGCACACCTGCCCAACACCTGCGCCCAATTGCAAATTTCCCATCTCTCTGGGTGTGGGCGAAATCCGCGAGAAGGCTTGTGTCTCTCTTGCAGATACTCGCGCACCATCTCCGGACATGTCCAATTCCACCCCCAGAGGAGAAAATCGAGCTTCAGCCTCGTCAGCACATCTTGAAATGCGCGTAGACCGATCTGCGGCACCCTGAGTGGAGACACTCGCAGTTGGGGAACCTTCGACATTGCGTTGCCTGCACACACAAACGTTCTCCCTTTTGCTCACTCTCTCACAATCGCCACTGCGCGTCGGCCACTCAAGCACTGACTGCTCACTCTCTCTGCGCTCGTTCAAGATCGCTACTCCCAATTCTTTCAAGGTCCGCCAAGATCCTTGTGCAACTCGTCTCCGCACTCTCTACTCTCACTGCAGGTCGCTCCGCCCTTGCGCGTAATCTTGGAACTGGAAATTGCAAAGTCAAGAATGAGAGAATGAGACTGGAGCGCAGTCTTTTCTTCTCCGATTTCAAGAACGTCCAACGTTCTTACTGGTTGCAACGTACGCAGCCGGCTATACGGCTTAACGGTTCGCCCTTTGCATGCGCGAATTCACGTCTCCGCATTGCGCGCATTCGCATGCTTAAACGTTGAATTCTCCCGCCGCCGCCACCTTCCGGACTCGAGTCCGCTGCAGGGTATACGTCGGCCCTGTTGTCTTTTCCTAACCCGCCCTTCTCCGGAGGCGTGTCGCCGCTGGTGCGTTCATTATCCGTCGGCGCCTTGCTGGAGGCGCACATCCAGCCGGAGCGAATTACGCCGGCGCGCAGTCGTACCGCCTATTTTGTCCTTTATGCCTCGTCCGTTGCTGCCAGCGCATATCCGTCAGCGCAACTCATGCCAGCGCATCTGGCCGTCAGCGCCACGTCGGAGGCGTACCTCCGACCGGCGCTTTCCTTCCATGAACAGCCGCCAAGGGCGCTTCCGACTCTGAGTTGGTTTCCTCCTGTGAGCGCGTGATTCCGCCGAAGGCGCATCGCCGAGGGCGTACGGGAATCCTTTCCGGCTGTGAACCCTAGCGCGAACGGCGCATGTCCGGCTACGAGTTTTCCGACGCTCATAACTTCTCCATTCCTGATCCATCTCCGGCGCTCTTGGACTCGTTAGAACGAGCGTCCCGAGCTCTTCCTAATGCAACTTCAACCAACTGGATCTACCGTGTATCCCGATTGTTATGAAGGTTTTCCCTTTCCGCGCTAGCGGCGCTTCGCCGAAGGCGCACTCATGGTCGGATGCCTTTATAGGTCCGGGCCCTTCTCCTGACGTCTTTAGCAAAACCTCCTCCTGAGGTGTCTGCGCCGGAAGCGTAGCTTCCTCATACGCTAGAGGCGCGTGAGTAGAGACACCTCAAAAAGGAGTTTTTGCCGAAGGCGCCGAAGACGTTGGCGTTGGTACATCCGACTACGTGATTCTTTGTGCCCTCGTGACGATCTCATCAATCCACTCTATTTAGCGTACCCTTCTCTAGCTACAAACACTGCTTTGGTACTAGTTTTCTAAAATTGTTTAAATTCTGCAAAAAAACAAAAAGCGTGTTACCACATGCCCCCCTCCTCAATTGTGAGCGCCCACGCGAACATTTACACGTGGTATTTCTTCAGACGCCATCCGTTCACGCGGGTGCCTAACCATTCTCCCGTGAGATCTGCGAGTTGGATGGATCCATTTGGAAAAACTTCTATCACCTTGTAAGGTCCCATCCACCTCAAGTGGAGCTTGCCTGGAAATCTAGCATGTCTGCTATCGTATAGCAGAGCCAAATCGCCCTTCTCCAGCAGTACTGGTTTGAGTCTTCGATCGTACTTCTCCTTCCGCCTGAGTTGTAATTGCTTTGTTCGATCTTCGGCCTCTTGACGTCTTTCCTCCAGTGCCATTACCTCTTGCAGTCGATATGCCTGACTTTCTTCCGCGTCCAGCCTTCTCTGATCTAAGGTCCTCTTGGTAGGTATCTCGAATTCGATGGGTAAGATCGGATGCTGCCCATAAACTAGGAAGTAAGGTGTTTGCCTGGTGGTGACTTTTTCTGCCGTTCTATATGCCCATAAGGCGGCCGGTAGCTTGGTGTCCCAGTCATGAGCATGGTTTACAGTCACTTTGAGGAGTATCTTACAGAGTAATCCATTGGACTTCTCTGTCAGACCATTTGCCTTGGGGTTGTATGGAGTAGTCTTCCGATGCTTAATCTGGAAGTGCCGCGTCAAACTTTCTATCACCTGATTCAGAAAGTGCGTTCCCCTGTCACTGACTATTTCTAGGGGGCACCCGTAGCGTGTGATGATGGATTCGAATAGGAACCGTGCTACTGCGGCTGCGTCGTCGTGCCTTGTGGCTTCTGCCTCCACCATCTTGGTCGCATAGTCTGTTGCTACCAATATGTAGCGCCTGCGCGTGCCTTTAGTGACAGGTTGTATTGGTCCCACGAAGTCGATCCCCCATTTTTCAAATGGTGCCAATGGCATTATTGGTGTAAGAGGCCATCTCGTGGTCGGAGTCGGCCTTCCCGTTCTCTGGCAGCTGTCGCATTTGCGAACGTAGTCGTGTACATCTTTGAACATCGTCGGCCACCAGTATCCTGCATTCACAATTTTGGTCACTGTATTTCTGGTGGCGTAGTGACCACCAGCGTCTTCTGTGTGCATGGCTTTTACAACTCGCGGGACTTCAGACTCCTCTAGACATCTGCACAACCTCTCGTCTGCCATTTTCTTGAACAAGACCCCTTGTTGGAGCTGGTAAGGTCCCGCTTTATGAACGAAGACTGTGCGCTGCTCTGCATCCAATCCTTCCGGACATTGGAGTGTGAGCAGGAACCTGTATAAGTCCGCGTACCTGGACTCATGGCTGGCGGACAACTGAAAAAGTTGTTCGTCGGGAAAATCATCCACTACTTCCTCCTCTATGGGTTCGGTCCATAGTCGGGAGAGGTAGTCTGCGTTCTCATGGTGAACGCCTTTCCGTGTCTGTACAGTGTAGGTGAATTCCTGCAGCAGTAGTACCCACCTGGCAATTCGTCCGGACAGATCCGCCTTCTTCACCAGGTGCTGTAAGGCGTAATGATCTACATGAAACACGAACTCATAGCAGATCAAATAATGTCGGAACTTCTTGCAGGAGTACACCATTCCCAACGCCTCCCTCTCAGTTGTCGTGTACTTCTTCTCTGCTGCTGACAACTGACGACTCGCGAAGTAAATCGGGTAGTCTTTCTTGTTGTCGTCCTTCTGACTGAGAACCACCCCTATTGCAAACGCCGACGTGTCTACATAGACATGGAAAGGTCTGTTCCAATCCGGACTTCTCAGAACCGGAGCAGTCGTCAGTTTGGCTTTGAGCGTTTCAAAGGCCAGCTGTTGCTCCTTGCTCCACACATAGGGTTCATCCTTCTTAAGCAGCTTCGTCAGATCGGCTGCCAAGATGGCATACATATTTATGAACCTTCTGTAATAACCTACATGGCCAAGGAAGGCCCTCAACTCACGCAGATTCGTTGGCGGCTGCAGTTCGAGAATAATCTTCACCTTCTCTACATCCACTGCAATGCCATCGGACGAAACTCGGTGCCCCAGCAGGATTCCGCTGGTCATGAAGAAAAAACATTTCTCAGGGTGTAAGGACAAGCTGCTTTCCCTACACCTGTCGAACGTTTGCCGAAGATGGTTAAGGTGCTCCGACCTCTTACCGAAGACACAAAAGTCGTCGATGAAAATTTCTAGGAACTTCCTCAGGTGTTCTTGGAAAATGTTTGTCATCATCCGCTGGAACGTTGCTGGCGCGTTGCACAGACCGAACGGCATCTTGTGATAAGCATAGGTTCCCCAGTCGGTCGTGAAGGTGGTTTTGTCCTTGTCCTGTTCCCTGATGGACACCTGGTTGTAGCCGGAGAATCCGTCTAGGAAACTGTAGCATTCATGCCCTGCTACATGGTCCAGAATAGAGTCCGTGAAAGGAAGAGGGTGATGGTCCTTCCGCGTTGCTGCGTTCAGCTTCCGGAAGTCCTGACACACCCGGATCTTACCCGTCAGTTTCTTGGGCACGATCACGATAGGCGACACCCACTCGCTACTGAGTACCGGGTAGATGATTCCTGCGCTCAGGTACTTATCGATTTCGTCCTTCACCAATAATGAATATTTTGGGTTGAGCCTGTATTGGCGTTGGCGAACCGGAACTGCCTCGTCCAACAAGTCGATCCTGTGCTCTCCATACCTTGCAGGTATGCCTTTCATGTCTTCAATCTTCCATGCGAAGACATCCTCATACTGGCGAAGAAACGCCTGTACCCTGTTCAACTCTTCTCCTTGTACCTGGCTTGACACCTTCAAGCCTTTACCTGGACTGAGCTGCAGTTCGCAGCAATCACTCGGGTCAACAATCCCCTCTGTGTGACTGATCTCGCTTCTGCCCAGTCCGGCTGCTAGTTGCTATTCCTCATCCGGATACACCTCGTCTCCTTCCTCCTCAATGGAGCAGCAAGTGACGTAGCCCACAAAGTCTTCCGACGTTTCGGTCTCTGAAGTGCATGTTGAGCTGGTCTCCCCTCCGGTTGTGTAACCGGAGGTGGTGGAAGGTGTTTCGCCCTCATGGGGTATCTTGGTCCACGGTACGGTAATGACAGTCGGAGGGTCCGCAGGGCTACGGAACTGTAATCTCTTCCTACTCCAGTCACACCTTGCTTTGGCATCGTATAGCCACGGTCTGCCAAGCAGCACATCATAACCTTTCTTCATCAGAGGTTGCAGTATTATGTAGGACAGTTGAAAGTCCACTCCTCCAATGTTGGTTCTCACATTGCTCAACATTCCTAGTGGCATTCTGCGTGTTTGATCGGCCAGTCGCAATACTCGGGATGTAGGCTCGAAGGTCTGGAACCCCAAGGAGTTCGCTGTCTCCTCGGTCATGATATTCACGCCCGAGCCGGAGTCCACTGGTACCTTCTGTATGACGCAGCCTCCGATCTCTACTTCGATCTCTGGTGGTCCCAGGTCTCCTCCTTCCACTCTGTACACAGCCGGAAGTTTCTCTTTTCGGGGTTTGCGTGGTCGGCGCAACGAAAGCATCAGCATCCTCCTGTACGTCTTATTGTCTTCCAACAACTGGTGGAAGGAAATATTTGCCCTCTGGCTCCCCATGTCTTTCACTATGTCGTAGGGAGTGTTGGAAGTCACAGCCGGAAGTTTCCCTGTACTCGCGGTCGGAAGGGGTGTAGGGGGCCTAACCGCCTTCCGGTCGTCGGATGTCATTCCGGCGTTCAGTGCTTCCTTGATGAGGTGACTCACCTCATCTTTGATGTCCGGAAGGTAATCTCGAGTCCGGAACTCTTCTGAATACCTGTCCGCCTTTTCTGAGTTCTGCTCCGGCTGGGTGTTTCTCATAGCCGGAGGTGTACCCGGCCTTCTCCTCGGGCCTTCTCTAACTTCTTTAGACTTCCTCCTCTCTTCCCTACGCTCGAGGCGGCGAGTGTCCTCGTGGCCTTCTCCTTTCCTCTTCGAACTTCGGGTTTCTACCCGACCGCACATTACTTCTTCCTCTGGCCATACTTCGTCTCCTTCAGCTGGGTCCAGGCTCAGTTCTACCTGGTTGACTTGCACTTCTTCCTTGCCAGGTGTTGATACGAAACGCACGGCTGGCCTAGGGATTTGGGGCTGGTCACATTCAGCTGCTGTATGTCCGGACTTCTTGCAATTGCTGCACAATGGTGCATACCCCATTGGCCTCCTCGGGTGGGGACAACTTGGCGCGTAATGCCCCATGTCTCCGCAGTTGTAGCAACCATCGAATTGTGGTCGAGGTCGGTTGTGATTGCCTGGAGGTGCCATGCGTCTTGGTGGGAGTGTACCCGCCATTTCCCTCGGAACAAAGCGCGGTATATGCACCGGTGGGTTCGGAGTTGTAGCTGGAGCTGTCTGTACTGAGTAGGCGGTGTCCTCAACCTGCTCAGCATAATACATAGGCGGCTCAGCATAATACATGGGGTTCTCCCACTGTGGTGCCCATTCGACCGCATTCACTGGGTAAGATGGCCTCGCGGACATGCACTCCGTGTTGGCATGTCCCACCTGTCCGCACGTAGTACACCAGAGATTCGCTCGTTGTCTCGCAGGTGATTTACGTCGGTCTTGGCCTCCCACTACATGAACTTTCAGGTCCGCAAAATTCTTCACCAGGTTGTCTACCTTGGCTGCGATGTCCCCTTGAGTCTTCACTGGGATTCCCTTACCTCGATCCTTCTTCTTGATCGCACTGCGTTTCTTCTTCCGTCTTTCTTCTTCTGAAGATGACGAGTCCTCTTCCTCTTCCGAGGAAGAACTTGATTCGGAGGAGCTTGATTCTTCTGTCGAGGAAGGCGAGTTCCTTCTCTTCCTACGTCCGCCTTGCGACTTCTTCTTCGTCGACCGTCGGTCGCGTCTTCGAGTGTCAAGGGTTGACGTCTCAAAGGTCTCCGCGGAAGCTATCACATCTTGGATTGTGTCAGTCTTGCCTCTCCTACAGAAGGTCTCCATTTCTCTTGAGAGCCCTGTCACATACCAATCCACTGCCTGTTGTACCGAATACGGTTCTCCCGGGCCTGTCTTCGGAATTCGATCTAGGAGGTCTTGGAATCTCTCCGTGTAGTCTCGAAGATTCTCCTTCCGCTCGCGTCGAAGGTTTCGAAGCCGGGTCAGAACTCGACTGTCGTATCCGAGTTCGCGGAACCGCTTCAGAAACTTTTCCTTGAGCTGAGCCCAGGTCCGGATGCCAGTGGGGTCGGTGCTCTCATGGTTGTACCAGCTACGCGCTCGTCTGCGTAGCAGGCTAGGAAAGATTCGTAATCTGTCTTCATCACTGGTCTCACGATTGGCGATGGAGACAGACTCGAAGAGCTTTATGTATGAATCTGCATCATCGTCGTCGCCCGTTCCCGTGTATCTTGGATACGAATGTTTGGTGGTAGGTTGGGAAAACACCTGGCGGAGATTGGCTTGATGTTCTGCCATCGGTGATCCTGTCGACGGACTGATCCTAGGTTGGCCAAACTCAGGAAGAGTTCCTGTCGGAGGGATGTCCAATAGAACTGTTAGCTCAATGCTCTCGGTAGGTGAACTGGAACGCCTTTGTCTTCCAGTAGTCGGTGATGGCGATCTTTCTGCAGAGTCCTCACCGGGAGTCTTCTTTTTAGTTCGCCGTTTTGTTTCCACGGCTTTTTCTGAATCTCGACGGAGTTTCCGTGTGGCTCTCGCACTCAGGTTTCCCACACTATCGCTCGTCGACATTCACCGAGCATTGCTGCTCAAGGGTTCTGGTGTTGACGCACTGTCCCCGGCAGCGGCGCCAAAAAGAAGTTGTCGGCTCCTTATGTAATAACCCACCAAAGGCTAAAACTGCAGTATGGTGGTAAAAAGATCGAACCCACAGGGACAGAGGCAACACACAGAGTAAAAGTGTCACGTTTAACAGACTTTTGGTAGAGTTTGAATTCTAGGCGACTGTCACTCCCAGAAATACTGTAGTGCTCGACTCGGAGGCTCGACTCGGAGGAGGAACTCAACTCGGAGGATGCTCGGAGGATGCACGGTACAGCTTGGTCACTCAACACACACACACACACACCTGAAACTGGCAAAAAGCACAACTCGGAGGTCGGTCAGGACCTCCGCTTCGGATTTCAGGAGGAAAGTGTCTCGTAAGTTCACTCAGAGGTTCTGCAGGAAGTGCCTCCCACTCCGGCTTTTACTGCCCTTCCGCCAGGAACTAGCGGGGGTACCCGGACTGGACTTCTCACTTCGGAACGAAGCCTCTACGTACGCCGTGGACGTCACCCTCGACTATCACACAAAACGCAGGGAGTGCAGACCCGACTGAGAACTTACTGAAAACACGATCCAGTAACACACACACAACCTGAATTACAAACCAAGGTTTACACGAAGTAATGAAACTTCACATTGGCATTCAGGGGAAACTTCCCGTAGGAGTACAATCAGGATATGTCACTCGAAGGAGTAAGGGGGAACTGTTCAAGTATCTAACTCGCAGCCGGCTCTGAGCATCAGAAATCACCCGCAGGTGCAGATCCGCACTACTCAAGTCTCTAACCGGGTGCTAGCTCTGAACATTCAGCCGAAGGCCTTCAACTACAACATACGGTAACTTCGCTATGCTGCAGCTTCTCTACGTGGTGCCAGGACAAAAATGCACAAACACGCCAAGAAAGTGAGTTCCTGATCTGCACTTCCGAAACTGGAAGAGTCCCAAGGCAAAACGCCTTGATCTACTTTATACCCTCAAAAGATCCTAACTAGCACTACGCTATCCTATCTACCACTCGCAGCATCTGCGCGAAACCAAACTACTCTACTGCACTCAGCAGATCCGGTGCTACGCCTCCTGCGCGCCGGACTGCTCCGCTTACTGTCTCTACCTTGCCAGTCTTCCGACCGGCTGCGTAACCCCAGGCGTCGGAGCGCTGCAGTGACTTCCGACTGCAAGTGCGCCATAGTGTCGCGCGCACCCGACAAGAAGGTTTCTAATTTTCTCGCCACTCGCCGCCGACTCCGACTGTCACCTTCCGTCAATGCCGCCGCCCGAAGCTCGAACTCCCGGAGTGTAACCCTCTCTTGAGCTGCCACCTCCCAATGGGTGTATCCGTTTAGACAACGAGTCACCCGTGCCGCCAACTCTCTTCGTGCCCTGCAGCTGCTCTCCACCTCTGCCAGCTGCATTTCTAAATCCGCACGTTGTGCCCTCAAATCCGAGCACTCGGTTTGCAAGTTGCACAACAACTCCTCATCCTCCTTGCGGGCTCGTTGACTTTCCTCTAAGGCGCGCGTCTGGCGCGCAAGCTCGGCTGCTAGGACTTTGTTCTGTCTCCGCTCCTCCTGCAGTTCCGACTCGATCTTTGCCCGTATTAGTTCGGCCTCCGCCTGACTCTTCGTCGCCGCATCCTCCTTCTGCTGCTGCAAGGCTTGGTACAGCTTCTGGGTGACCGCCAGGTGTTGTCGGAGGGCGGTGTTCCTATCCACATATACTCCGCATCTAGAGGCCCACCTTGCCACCTTGCTCCTCGTCCTTCGCCTGATTGTCTCCACATAAGACTGCGGTTTTAAGGCACTTGCGTATTTGGATGTCTTGCGATCCAGATATCGCAGGAGTGGAACTATCTGTTCGCACAGCACCCCTGTTGGCGTTTTCTGCACCGAATCCTCTTCTTGCTCTTCCGAGCTCGTCTCATCCTCAGTCTCGAGGATCTCAGTCGCCACCGAATCCCTTGGCGACTCCCTGGAACTGTGGCGCGCAGCAGCTTCTGCTGCGACTGCTGCTCCACTGCCTGCTAAAATATCCAGGGCAGTGGGAGATCCCACTGCTTGAGCCCCTGTTCCGGCTCGATCTTCGGTTTGTGAAGGGGTCGACGCCGCAGTGACTTTTGTCACTTTTGCACCGCCCGCTTCTGCTGCCTGTCCTTCCGGCGCAATCTGCGCGGAAGGTGTCCTTGCTGAAGGTGCGTCCGCCGAAGGCGTCCGCACACTGGTTGTTGGCTCCATCCGTCTCGCAGTCGGCGAATCCGGCTGACTCTCTGTTGTCCGACTCGCAGTCGGCCGACCAGCAGTTGTCCGACTGGGAGTCGGATACACCCTGCGCGTCTTGACTCCACTTGGCCTGCTTGTTGGGGGCGTTCTTCCAGAAGTGCCTTCCGCCGAAGACGACCCTCTGAGGATTGTTGGCTCGTCAGCCAAACTCTCTTCTGCTTCCGGCCTGCTGTCCGGTTCAACGCGCCGTTCACTTGGCCTTCCTTCCGCTTGTCGACCTTCAGTCATCCGACTCGCAGTCGGCCGGCTGTCAGTCCTTCCATCTCCTCCCGAAGGCCGTGGTGCCTTCTGTGCAGAGGTTTCTGCCGTCTTCCCTAGGACCTGAGCAATTATCTCTTCCTGTGTGAGATTCCGCCGGGTCGGAGTTCGCCTGGTCTCCTCAGTAACAGTTGGCATTCTGCGTGCCCTCTGTTTTGGTCGACTATGAGGCTCGGGGGTGGGCCGACCACGAGTCGGCGCAGCTGGTACTTCCGGCTGCTTGTCCTCAGGTCTCTCATCCCACTTCCGCTTGCGCGGAATACGCTCACTTCGACGTTCTTCTGCTGCTCTGGCTGGAGCCGGAGCCGGAGGCGTACTGGCAGGTTCCTCGTCCGGATCCGTGTCTACTTCGGCCTCCCTCGAATATCTACCTGGATAAGACCGACTCAGCTGCGGAAACCGAGTTTTCTCAGCATTCGTCAAACATCCCATCGCCCGGTAAAACACGATTAAGTAAGGCGATAGATGATTGAGCGTTCCTCCCCTCTCTTCTTGCGCATGTTGGCGCGTCACCTTCCACAGGAGCCGTGCCCAATGCACCGGAGCTCCTGACAACACTAGCTCCACGAACTCTACCTGCCAACCATGCATGTAAGCGGTCTTGGTCGGCTGCAATATCTGCAGCAATGCTGTCGCGACATTTCTCCGCAATCGATCCTTGTAATCCCGAGTCCGGAAACCGTTCTTGGGATGTCTAGCCACCTTGAAGAGCTCATTGTAAGAGACTTCTTCCTCCTGGGACACTTTCACGCTGTCGGCCTCGAAGAGGAGATCCCCTTCCTCGCCGGCACACCTGCCCAACACCTGCGCCCAATTGCAAATTTCCCATCTCTCTGGGTGTGGGCGAAATCCGCGAGAAGGCTTGTGTCTCTCTTGCAGATACTCGCGCACCATCTCCGGACATGTCCAATTCCACCCCCAGAGGAGAAAATCGAGCTTCAGCCTCGTCAGCACATCTTGAAATGCGCGTAGACCGATCTGCGGCACCCTGAGTGGAGACACTCGCAGTTGGGGAACCTTCGACATTGCGTTGCCTGCACACACAAACGTTCTCCCTTTTGCTCACTCTCTCACAATCGCCACTGCGCGTCGGCCACTCAAGCACTGACTGCTCACTCTCTCTGCGCTCGTTCAAGATCGCTACTCCCAATTCTTTCAAGGTCCGCCAAGATCCTTGTGCAACTCGTCTCCGCACTCTCTACTCTCACTGCAGGTCGCTCCGCCCTTGCGCGTAATCTTGGAACTGGAAATTGCAAAGTCAAGAATGAGAGAATGAGACTGGAGCGCAGTCTTTTCTTCTCCGATTTCAAGAACGTCCAACGTTCTTACTGGTTGCAACGTACGCAGCCGGCTATACGGCTTAACGGTTCGCCCTTTGCATGCGCGAATTCACGTCTCCGCATTGCGCGCATTCGCATGCTTAAACGTTGAATTCTCCCGCCGCCGCCACCTTCCGGACTCGAGTCCGCTGCAGGGTATACGTCGGCCCTGTTGTCTTTTCCTAACCCGCCCTTCTCCGGAGGCGTGTCGCCGCTGGTGCGTTCATTATCCGTCGGCGCCTTGCTGGAGGCGCACATCCAGCCGGAGCGAATTACGCCGGCGCGCAGTCGTACCGCCTATTTTGTCCTTTATGCCTCGTCCGTTGCTGCCAGCGCATATCCGTCAGCGCAACTCATGCCAGCGCATCTGGCCGTCAGCGCCACGTCGGAGGCGTACCTCCGACCGGCGCTTTCCTTCCATGAACAGCCGCCAAGGGCGCTTCCGACTCTGAGTTGGTTTCCTCCTGTGAGCGCGTGATTCCGCCGAAGGCGCATCGCCGAGGGCGTACGGGAATCCTTTCCGGCTGTGAACCCTAGCGCGAACGGCGCATGTCCGGCTACGAGTTTTCCGACGCTCATAACTTCTCCATTCCTGATCCATCTCCGGCGCTCTTGGACTCGTTAGAACGAGCGTCCCGAGCTCTTCCTAATGCAACTTCAACCAACTGGATCTACCGTGTATCCCGATTGTTATGAAGGTTTTCCCTTTCCGCGCTAGCGGCGCTTCGCCGAAGGCGCACTCATGGTCGGATGCCTTTATAGGTCCGGGCCCTTCTCCTGACGTCTTTAGCAAAACCTCCTCCTGAGGTGTCTGCGCCGGAAGCGTAGCTTCCTCATACGCTAGAGGCGCGTGAGTAGAGACACCTCAAAAAGGAGTTTTTGCCGAAGGCGCCGAAGACGTTGGCGTTGGTACATCCGACTACGTGATTCTTTGTGCCCTCGTGACGATCTCATCAATCCACTCTATTTAGCGTACCCTTCTCTAGCTACAAACACTGCTTTGGTACTAGTTTTCTAAAATTGTTTAAATTCTGCAAAAAAACAAAAAGCGTGTTACCACATGTACGCAAGGTACCAGTAGACTCTGGATCAGGAGTCAACATAATGACGGAGGACACCGCAAGAGCCTTGGGGTTTAGTCAATACGAACCCTCGAGGCGTGTGTTGAGGTTAGCGGATCAGACGAGGAGAATGCCTGCAGGTATGCTGCGCAATGTCAAAACAATCATCGGTGGTGCAGACTTTCGGTTGACTTATATCATCCTTCAACCGATGCTGAAGCAAGGCTATGACGTCCTACTCGGGCGACCGTGGCTGTATGGCGCACAAGTACGATGTGACTGGCGTAGGCATCGCCTTAAGTTTCCCCATCCTTCGAAGCCGACCAAGACCATCACGGTGCCCTGGAATAAGGTCCGACATGAAGGAGAGACCCCATCGACAAGTGCGGGTTACACATCGGGGGTAGACAGTGATTCGACCGCGCGATCAGATTCCAGTGACACTGAATCCGATTATTTCGTGGGATTCGTTGCCTGCTGTTCGGTGGAAGAAGAAGAAGAGCCGGAAGCTATTCAGTCGGAGGACGAATAGCAATTAACGGTAGGACTGGGAAGGAGTGAGACGAGTCACACCGAGGGCATTGTCGACCCTAGTGACTGTCACGAAGTACAACTCAATCCCGACAAGTGCTTGAAGGTATCAAGTACAGTGAGAGGAGACGAGCTAAGGGAGGTACAGACATTCCTTAGCCATTATGTCGATGTCTTCGCCTGGAAGATCGAAGACATGAAGGGGATACCTGCACGGTATGGGGAACACCGTATCGATTTACTGGACGAAGCAGTACCCATACGTCAGTGCCAGTATCGCCTCAACCCAAAATACTCCTTGCTAGTTAAGGAGGAGATAGATAAGTACCTGAGCGCCGGTATTATTTACCCAGTGTTCAGCAGTGAATGAGTATCGCCAATTGTTATCGTACCAAAGAAGTTGACGGGTAAGATACGAGTGTGTCAGGATTTCCGGAAGTTGAATGCAGCAACACGCAAGGATCATCACCTGTTGCCGTTCACGGATGCCATTTTAGACCATGTCGCAGGACATGAGTGCTATAGCTTCCTGGACGGATTCTCAGGTTACAATCAGGTGTCTATCCGGGAACAGGACAAGGATAAAACTACGTTCACAACCGACTGGGGAACTTACGCATACCACAAGATGCCCTTCGGTCTGTGCAACGCACCTGCCACCTTTCAGCGGATGATGACCAATATCTTTCAGGAGCAACTAAGGAAGTTCTTGGAAATATTCATAGATGACTTCTGTGTCTTTGGGAAGCGGTCTGAACACCTAAGTCACCTGAAGCAGACCTTCGATAAATGTAGGGAGAGCAGTTTATCGCTGCATCCCGAGAAGTGCTTTTTCTTTATGACTAGTGGGATCTTGTTGGGCCATCGGGTCTCGGCAGACGGCATTGCAGTGGACATCGAGAAGGTCAAGGTTATACTCGAGCTTGAGCCACCCACGAATCTGAGAGAGCTACGAGCATTCTTGGGTCATGTGGGTTACTACCGAAGATTCATACACCTGTATGCAACACTGGCGGCCGACCTGACCAAGTTGTTGAAGAAGGACGAGCCTTATGCCTGGGGTGCGAACCAGCAGTCAGCATTCGAGGCTCTTAAAGCGAAACTCACGACTGCTCCAGTGCTAAGGAGTCCAGACTGGAATCGACCATTCCATGTTTACGTCGACACATCTGCATTCGCCATGGTGTAGTACTGAGCCAAAAGGATGACAACAAAAAGGACTACCCGATCTATTTCGCGAGCCGTCAGCTGTCTCTAGCAGAGAGGAAGTACACCACGACGGAGAGAGAAGCGTTGAGGATGGTGTACTCCTGTAAAAAGTTCCGACACTACCTAATCTGCTACGAGTTTGTGTTCCATGTGGATCACTACGCATTGCAACACCTAGTCAAGAAAGCCGACCTATCCGGTCGGATAGCCAGATGGGTGCTGTTGCTACAAGAGTTCACCTACACGGTCCAGACCAGGAAAGGGGTGCATCACGAAAATGCAGATTACTTGTCCAGATTATGGACCCAGCCGACCGAGGAGGAATTGGTGGACGATTTTCCAGATGAAGAGTTGTTTCAGTTGTCTGCGGGACATGAGTCCCGCTATGCCGACCTGTACCGATATCTGCTAACACTTCAGTGTCCCGTAGGCATGGACTTGGAACAGCGGACTGTCTTTATTCATAAGGCAGGCCCGTACCAACTCCAGCAGGGTGTTTTGTTCAAAAAGATGGCAAATGAGCGCTTGTGCAGGTGTCTAGAGGAATAAGAGGTCCCAAGAGTGGTAAGTGCGATGCATACCGAGGAGGCGGGTGGACACTATGCCACCCGGAACACAGTCACAAAGATTGTAAATGCGGGGTATTGGTGGCCGACCATGTTTAAGGATGTTCTCGATTACATCCGCAAATGCGATAGTTGCCAGAGGACGGGGAGACCAACGCCTACAACACGCTGGCCCCTGACTCCCATCATGCCTCTAGCACCTTTCGAAAAGTGGGGCATTGACTTTGTAGGGCCGATACAACCAGTGACTAGAAACACACGAAGGCGCTACATTCTGGTAGCTACGGACTACGCCACCAAAATGGTGGAAGCCAAGGCCACCAGAAGGGATGATGCAGCCACAGTGGCAGCCTTCTTGTTCGAGTCGATTATCAAGCGCTACGGTTGTCCCTTAGAGCTAGTCAGCGACTGGGGCACGCATTTTCTGAATCAGATCATCGAAAATCTGACTCGGTATTTCCACATCAAACACCGGAAGACTACTCCATACAATCCCAAGGCGAATGGATTGACGGAGAAGTCCAATGGTCTGCTGTGTAAAATACTACTCAAAGTCACGGTGAATCACGCTCACGAGTGGGATACAAAGTTAGGAGCCGCTCTATGGGCGTACCGGACAGCTGAGAAAATTACGACCAAACAGACACCATACTTTCTGGTGTATGGTCAACACCCGATCCTCCCGATCGAGTTCGAAGTACCCACCCAACGAACGTTGGATTTACAGAGGGTGAGCGCAGAGGAGAGTCAGCTCTACAGATTACAGGAGGTCATGCTGCTGGATGAGAGGATACGAGAAGCCGAGGATCGCAGCAGGAAAATCCAGCTCCGCCAGAAGGAGAGATACGATAAAAAGATCAAACCTGTACTCCTGCAGGCGGGTGATTTGGCACTGCTCTACGACAGCAGGCATGCCAGATTCCCAGGCAAACTGCACCTAAGGTGGATGGGACCTTACAGGGTTGTCGAAGTCTTCTCGAATGGATCCATCCAACTTGCGGATCTGGCCGGCG
This sequence comes from Marchantia polymorpha subsp. ruderalis, assembly GCA_037833965.1. NCBI lineage: Eukaryota > Viridiplantae > Streptophyta > Marchantiopsida > Marchantiales > Marchantiaceae > Marchantia > Marchantia polymorpha. Next base: position 1,828,887 of record AP031352.1, on the reverse strand, counting down.
ATTTGTTAGGCACCCGAGTGAACGGGTGGCGGTTGAAGAAATACCACATGTGAGTGTTCGCGTGGGCGCTCACAATTGAGGAGGGGAGCATGTGGTACCCCACTTTTGGTAATTTTGAGGAAATTAAAACATTTTTGGAAAACGGTACCCCGGCAGCAATGTAAATAGCCTTCGGTGCATCAAAACAGAGTGAATTCGGAAGATCGCAGAGATTCTCGAGGGACCTCGTAGAATCTAGGAGTTGGGTGCAGCGGTAAGGAAGGGCACCACCCTCCCTGCGAGCTCTGCAGTTAGGATCCCTACGGCGCAAGGCGCAAAACCCGCCTTCGGCCCTGCGTCCGCGGCGGTAGGGAAATCCTTCATATTTAGGTCAACCCCCGGACGCCTTGACTTAGTTAGGGTCTCGTTGGAAAGAGCTCGACGCGCTGATTCCAACGAGCCCGAGAACGCCCAGAACGGATAAGGACTCCGAGAGTTATGAAGGTTGTAAGATACTCAGCTCTTCGCCTCCGCACAGGCGGAGAAGTTTTGTCCTATGCGCGGACGAAGGAAGTTCGCCTGCGCACAGGCAAAATAGGGTTTTGAGGTAGGCGCGAAGTTCGCCTACGCACAGGCGTGCGCCTGTGCACAGGCGCTTCGGCGTCGGCGGGAAATCCGCCTTGGGCCCTAGAAATGCGCCTTGTGAGGTAGAAACTGTACGGCGCCTTCTGCGCCAGCGCAACGCCGCGGACGAGCAAGGAGCCGCCAGAATAGTAAAATCCGTACGGAACGTACGGACAGTACGGACGGAACGGATGGATGCGCTCTTGGACGGACGGAGTTGCGGCGGCGAGAGCGCTGACGGAGAGACAAGGAACGGACAGTCTGGACGGAGTTGGTTGACCGCGGTCAACGCCTTCCGCGCCAGCGCATCGACGCGGACGGACTTCGCCTGTGCACAGGCGAGCGCCTGTGCACAGGCGGGTGAAGTTCCGCGCCGGCGGAGAATCCGCCGAGGAGTCCGCCTGCGCGCAGGCGGGAGTTGAACTTTTGTCCGACATGCGGACACACGCGCCGAGGCAGAAGAGGATTGGCTGAGGAGCGGTACGAACGAGTGTACCGCGCAAGGCGGAAAATCCGCCTTCGGCGCTGCGCCCCCAGGTCCGCGGCGTAGTACGCTCGCGGAGTTCAAATTCACCAATTCGAGCGTGAGAGATTAATCGGCGACGGCGGAGCGTGAAGCCGCGCGTGAAAGCGGAGACCGTTTCAGCGTAGAGTCGCCGCGGCCATCAATTGAGTCGTCCTCCACGAGCAAGAGCCGACCATGACCTTCGACCAGGAGGCGGAGAGCGTCCCATTCTTGAATTCGCGATTCCATTCTCTAGTGCGAGCTGCGCGCGTCCATCTGCTGGCTGCTAAGCATTCTCGACATCGCCGCGCAGAGGATTTCCTGGTTATTGAGGGAGAAGTGAGTGCGCGTGATTTGGAATTGAGGGCGATTAGAGTTTGCCGAGGAAGAAAGGAGCTCACGCGGAGCGGAAGTAGAATGAGCGAGCGGGCGAACTCCAAGAACGCAATGACGAGACTGGGCCGATTGCGGATGCTGCCGCTCCGACTACCACAAAACGGGCTGCGCGCTTTCGAGGAGCGCCTGATAGCAAGAAAGCTCGATTTCTTGCTATGGGGATGGAACTACATCTGTGGGTATATGGTGCGCGAGTGGCTAGAGCCACAAGGTCCACCTTCGCGCGGATTGCGTCCGCATGTTGATCGGTGGACAGTCCAAGATTGGGCGCAGGCATTAGGGAGATGTGCCGGCATGCCAGGGCACCTCCTCTTCGATAGTGAGAGCGTCAAGGTGACCAAGCAGGAAGAGGCGCAATTTGTGGAGCTGTTCAAGAAGGGGAAGTCTACCAAGAGTGGGTACAAGACCCGCGATTACAAGGATTGATTCCGCTGGACTTTGTCCGCGGCGCTGCTGCAATTACTGCAGCCACACCGCGCCTGCTACATCACATTATGGCAGGTCTCTTTTGTGGAGTGCATCATCGAGGGAACTCCAATTCACTGGGCGAGCATCCTGCACAGGGTGATGCGACAGCATGCTTTTGAAGAGAAGGGGGGGACTCTAAATCATCTCTCTCCTTTCCTCATCAATTTTTATCGACAGCAGAATTGTTTGACAGCGGCGGAGCTTGCTCGTTTTCCGCCGTTGTCCGTCAATCATCCCGGGAGGTATGTGCGGGAGAATGAGGTCGACACTGATGCAGAGGAGTCACCGACTTCTACTCCGTCAACGAGGAGGGACGAAGGGAGGAATACTCCTGCAGCACGAGCGCCGCGGAAGCGGCGATGGAGAGAGGAGTCCGAAGAAGAGCAGCATCAAGAACCCTCTGCTCCCATTCGACCGCGGCCGTTGTACGAGTCATACAGCCGGCCAAAGCAGAAAGCGCGCAGGCTTGTGTTACAAGCCAACAGCGCGGACACGGCGACGATTGCGACGGAGAAAGGAAGTGCGTCGCCAAAGAAGAACGAGGGAGCGCGGACGTCCGCAGGAGCAACGGACCGCGCTGCACCCTCGACGGACGAGAGGCCGCCTACGGGCCAAGGGCCTCCGGAGTTACCACGTGCGTTGGGGACAGGTGTTCCGTCTGCGCACAGGCGAGCCTCCGCGGACGGACGAGCCTCCGCGGACAGACGACCACAAGCGGACGTGGACCTACGCCTACGCGTGGGAAGAAGCAGTCCGCCTGTGCACAGGTCACCTCCACATGTGCCGCCTGTGCACAGGCAGGAATCACCCCCGTTCCAACGTAGGAAGGGGAAGGAGCCGGCGGAAGATCCGCCTACGAGACACCGGCCTTCGGGGCCAGACCCTCCGGCGCACAACGCGCCGCGATTTGCGCCTTCGGCGCCAGGGCCTTCGGGCCGAGGAGATGCGAGCAGAGAGCGTGCGGAGGCCGCACCATCGGCGGGTAATCCGCCGGTAGATGCGCCTTCGGCGGTAGGGCCTCAGGGCCAAGGGACATCGGGCAAGCGGCCCCCGGCCATGTCGCCTTTGGCGATGGACGTCCGCGGCGCTGCGCCTGCGGCGGACAAGGCGCCGGCATTTGCGCCTGCGCACAGGCCAGGCACAGCCCCCGCGGACCGAGCGAGGGAGCAGCACCTGACGGAGGAGCGGATTGACTGTCCGCGGGACGAGATTTCGGTGCGCGATGCGCAATCGAACCCCGCGCAGACACCCTCCGCTCGATCGCCTTCGGCAGCGGACGTCGGCGGCAGAAGGGACGCGATTGAAGACCGACAAGCGGGCGACGGGGATGTAGCACGGGCACATTCGCCCACCGCCTTAGACATTTTGGCAAAGAGCAGCGAGGCTGCAGCGGTGCCTTCGCAGGCAGCACACGTCGACGACGTGGAGCCCCACTCGGGTCAGTCGCCGACGCAATCAATGGCGACTGAAATTCTCCACTCGGATGATGACGACGGAGGCTCCACCGAAGAAATGTCGGGAGCGGGGGATACCGAGGAGGAGGAGGAGGAAATTGTTGGAGCGCCGGCGGCGGCGCTCTCTTAGCAGGTGATTCCGTTGCTGAGGTACTTGGATCGCAAAATCGATAAATACGCCGACCCACTTCAGCCGGGATCTTACATCGATTTAGTGCGCAGGCACACTCGCACTAAAGTCCACACCAGCAAGCTATTAGCTAGGGTGGACCAGGAGTTGAGGGAATTGAAGGAGAGGCATGCCTGTTTATGGGGGCAGTACAACCTTGAGAGGAAAGCGCACGCCCTCGACAGGATGCGGAAGGATAGAGTGGAAGAGCTCACCAGGGATGTGTTGCAGACCACGCAGGACTTGATGTCTGAGGAAACTCAGAATCAGATTCTGTCAGAAGAGCTCATGCAACAGACGCGGTTGTTGGCGGAGTGTCAGCTCGCACGGCAGGCGGATGAGGATTTAATCCGCAGGCTACAGTCAGAGTGTGGCGAATTGAGAGCGCAGCGTGCTGAGGCCGAATCGCAATTAGTGGTAATTGAAGAGGATCGCAGGCGAGAGGCAGATCGCACGAAGGAGGAGACGGCGAGGCGTGTCGCCCACTGTCTCAAGGGCTACGCCCACTGGGAAGTGGCGGCGCAGGAGAAACTCACACTACGTGAGTTTGAACTTCGCGCAGCCGGGTTGGTGACAGGCGACAGCAGGAGTCGGCGGAAGGTAGCGAAGAAGCTCGACGCTTTTCTGTCGAAGGCGCGGGATACCATGTCCACCCTCGAAGTGGAGGTGTCCGCGGCGTTGCAGAGGTTGGGACTGCGCAGTCGAGCGGAAGATTGGCAAGGTAGGGAGTTAGTGCGCAGCAGTCCGTCGCGCAGGAAACGTAGCACAGGTTCCGCGGAGTGTAGTGTAGCGTGGTTCCGTGCAGGCATGTAGCGTAGTGCAGTGTAGTGCTAGTTAGGATTTAGAAGGTATAAAATAGTTCAAGGCGTTTTGCCTTGGGTTCTTTCCCAAACTCAGAAGTGCAGATCAGGAACCCATTTTCTCTGCGTGTTTGTGTCCTTAAGTTCTGTCACCACGCAAGAGGAGTTACAGCTTAGCGTTCCGCATTTTGTAGCTGAAGGCCTTCGGCCGAATGTTCAGAGCTAGTATATTGGTTAGAGACTTGAGTAGTTCGGATCTGCACCTGCGGGTGATTGCCGATGCTCAGAGCCAGTGACTAGTTAGATACTTGAACAGTTTCGCCCCTACACCTTTGAGTGTTTCTTTCTGATTGTACTCCTTTGGGATTTTTCCCCTGAATGCCAAAGTGAAGTTTTGCTACTTCGTGTAAGCCTTGGTTGTAAATTCAGGTTACGCTGCAGCAGGTACCTTCAGGGTAACACCTGTAGTATTTCTGGGAATGACAAGTGCCTGAGAATTCAAACTCTTCAATAGACTGTTGTTGTGTTACTGGAATGTTTCACAGTGAGTCCTTCAGTGCGGACCTGTGTTCTCTGCGTGTTTTGTGAGTTGAGAGTGTTGTTCACCGCGTAGGAGCGAAGCTGCGGGTAGTGACTCCCATCTCCGGCTTTTACAACACTTCCACTAGCTTGCTGCTAGCGTAGGAAACCCGGTTTGGACTGCCTACTTCGGATCAAAGTCACTCATACGCGGTCAACAACATTCTCAACTCACAAAACGCGCAGAGAACACAGGTCCGCACTAACGGCCTCACTGAGAAACATTTCAGTAACACAATAACAGTCTATTGAAGAGTTTGAATTCTCAGGCACTTGTCATTCCCAGAAATACTACAAGGCTTGCACGAAGTAACAAAACTTCACTTTGGCATTCAGGGGAAAAATCTCAAAGGAGTACAATCAGGAACAGACACTCGAAGGTGTAGGGGCGAAACTATTCAAGTATCTAACTAGTCACTGGCTCTGAGCATCGGCAATCACCCTCAGGTGTAGATCCGAACTACTCAAGTCTCTAACCAATGTACTAGCTCTGAACATTCGGCCGAAGGCGTTCAGCTACAAAATGCGGAACGCCAAGTGGTAGCTCCTCTTGCGTGATGACAGAACTAAGGACACAAACACGCAGAGAAAATGAGTTCCTGATCTGCACTTCCGAAATTGGGAAAGAACCCAAGGCAAAACGCCTTGAACTACTTTATACCTTCTAAGTCCTAACTAGCACTACACTGCACTACACTACACGCCTGCACGGAACCACGCTACACTACACTCCGCGGAACCTATGCTACGTCTCCAGCGCGACGGACTGCCGCGCACTAACTCCCTACCCTGCCAGTCTTCCGCTCGACTGCGCAGTCCCAACCGCTGCAACGCCGCGGACACCTCCACCTCGAGGGTGGACATGGTATCCCGCGCCTTCGACAGAAAAGCGTCTAACTTCTTCGCCACCTTCCGCCGACTCCTGCTGTCGCCTGCCAACAACCCTGCTGCGCGAAGCTCAAACTCACGCAGTGTGAGTTTCTCCTGCGCCGCCACTTCCCAGCGGGCGTAGCCCTTGAGATAGTGGGCGACACGCCTCGCCATCTCCTCCTTCGTGCGATCTGCCTCTCGCCTGCGATCATCTTCAATTACCACCAACTGCGATTCGGCCTCTGCACGCTGCGCTCTCAATTCCCCACACTCTAACTGTAGCCTGCGGATTAAATCCTCATCCGCCTGTCGTGCGAGCTGACACTCCGCCAACAAACGCGTCTGTCGCACGAGCTCCTCTGACAGAATCTGATTCTGAGTTCTCTCAGACATCAAATCCGTCGTGGTCTTCACCACATCCCTGGTGAGCTCTTCCAGTCTCTCCTTCTTCATCCTGTCGAGGGCGTGCGATTTCCTCACAAGGCTGTACTGACCCCACAAACAGGCATGCTTCTCCCTCAAGTCCTTCAACTCCTGGTCCGTCCTAGCTAGTAGCTTGCTAGTGTGGACTTTAGTGCGAGTCCGCCTGCGCACTAATTCGATGTAAGATCCCGGCTGGAGTGGATCGGCATATTTATCAAATTTGCGATCCAAGTACTTCAGCAACGGTATCACCTGCTCAGAGAGCGCCGCCGCCGGCGCTCCAACAATTTCCTCCTCCTCCTCCTCGGTATCCCCTGCTCCCGACATTGCTTCTGTGGAGCCTCCGTCGTCATCATCCGAGTTAAGGATTTCAGTCGCCATTGATTGCGTTGGCGACTGACCCGAGTGGGGCTGCACGTCGTCTACGGGTGCTGCCTGCGAAGGCACAGCTGCAGCTTCGCTGCTCTTCGCTAGAATGTCCAAGGCGGTGGGCGAATGTGGCCGTGCTACATCCCCGTCGCCCGCTTGTCAATCTTCGACCGTATCCTCTTTGCCGCCGACGTCCGCCGCCGAAGGCGATCGAGCGGAGTGCGTCTGCGCGGGGTTTGATTGCGCATCGCGCACCAAAATTTCGTCCCGCGAACAGACAGTCCGCTCCTCCGTCAGGTCCTGCTCCCTCGATCGGTCCTGCACGAGGTCTGTGTCTGGCCTGTGCGCAGGCGCAAATGCCGGCGCCTTGTCCGCCGAAGGCGTTAATCGCCGAAGGCGTCTATCGCCGAAGGCGACATAGCCGGAGGCCGCTCGCCCGATGTCCCTTGGCCCGAAGGCCCTACCGCCGAAGGCACATCTACCGGCGGATTACCCGCCGACGGTGCGGCCTCCGCACGCTCCCTGCTCGCATCTCCTTGGCCCGAAGGCCCTGGCGCCGAAGGCGCAAATCGCGGCGCGTTGGGCACCGGAGGGTCTGGTCCCGAAGACCCGTGACCCGTAGGCGGATCTTCCGCCGGCTCCTTCCCCTTCCTACGTTGGAACGGGGGTGAATCCTGCCTGTGCGCAGGCGGCATGTGCAGAGGCGAACGCCTGTGCACAGGCGGACTGCATCTTCCTACGCGTAGGCGTAGGTCCACGTCCGCTTGGGGTCGCCTTTCCGTCGAGGCACGCCTGTGCGCAGGCGGAACACCCGTCCGCAACGCACGTGGTAACTCCGGAGGCCCTTGGCCCGTAGGCGGCCTCTCGTCCGTCGAAGGTGCAGCGTGGTCCGTTGCTCCTGCAGACATCCGCGCTCCCTCGTTCTTCTCCGGCGACGCACTTCCTTTCTCCGTGGCAATCGTCGCCGTGTCCGCGCTGCTGGCTAGTAACACAAGCCTGCGCGCCTTCTGCTTCGGCCGGCTGCACACTTCGTGCAACGGCCGCTGTCGAATGGGAGCAGTGCGTTCTTGATGCTGCTCCTCTTCGGACTCCTCTCTTCATCGCCGCTTCCGCGGCACTCTTGCTCTTGGAGTGTTTCTTCCTTCGTCCCTCCGCCTTGGCGGAGTAGAAGTCGGCGACTCCTCTGCGTCAGTGTCGACCTCGTTCTCCCGCACATACTTCCCGGGATGGTCGACGGACAACGGCGGAAAACGAGCAAGCTTCGCCGCGGTCAAACAATTTCGCTGCCGATAAAAATTGATTAGGAAAGGAGAGAGATGATTTAGAGTTCCCCCCTTCTCCTCGAAAGCGTGCTGTCGCATCACTCTGTGCAGGATGCTCGCCCAGTGAATTGGAGCTCCCTCGATGATGCACTCCACAAAAGAGACCTGCCACAAAGTGATGTAGCAGGCGCGGTGTGGCTGCAGTAATTGCAGCAGCGCCGTAGCCACAGTTCGGCGGAAGCGATCCTTGTAATCGCGGGTCTTGTACCCATTCTTGGTAGACCTCTCCCGCTTGAACAGCTCCACAAATTGCGCCTCGTCCTCCTTAGACACCTTGACGCTCTCACTATCAAAGAGGAGGTGCCCTGGGATGCCGGCACACCTCCCCAATGCCTGCGCCCAATCTTGGACCGTCCACCGATTGACATGCGGCCGCAATCCGCGCGTAGGTGGTCCCTGTGGCTCTAGCCACTCGCGCACCATATCCACACAGATGTAGTTCCATCCCCATAGCAAGAAATTGAGCTTTCTTGCTATCAGCCGCTCCTCGTAAGCGCGCAGCCTGTTCTGTGGAAGTCGGAGCGGCAGCATCCGCAATCGGTTCAGTCTCGACATTGCGTTCTTGGAATTCGCCTGTTCGCTAATTCTCCCTCTGCTCCGCTCGAGCTCCTTGCTTCCTCGGCAAACTCTAATTTCACTCAATTCCAAATCACGCGCACTCACTTCTCTCTCAATCACCAAGTAATCCTCTGCGCGGCGATGTCGGGAATGCTTAGCAGCTAGCAGATGGACGCGCGCAGCTCGCACTAGAAAATGGAATCGCGAATTCAAGAATGGGACGCTCTCCGTCTCCCGGTCGAAGGTCATGGTCGGCTCTTGCCCGTGAGGGTCGACTCAATTGATGGCCGCGCCGGCTCTACGCTAAAATGGTCTCCGCTCTCACGCGCGGCTTCACGCTCCGCCGATGCCGATTTAACTCACACGCTCGAATTGGCGAATTTGAACTCCGCGAGCGTACTACGCCGCGGACATGGGTGCGCAGCGCCGAAGGCGGCTTTTCCGCCTTGCGCGGTACACTCGTTCGTACCGCTCCTCAGCCAATCTTCCTTCGCCTCGGCGCTTGTCCGCATGTCGGACAAAAGTTCAACTCCCGCCTGTGCGCAGGCGGACTCCTCGGCGGATTCTCCGCCGGCGCGGAACTTCACCCGCCTGTGCGCAGGCGCTCGCCTGCGCGTAGGCGAAGTCCGTCCGCGTCGATGCGCTGGCGCGGAAGGCGTTGACCGCGGTCAACAGCCTCCCCCCAGACTGTCCGTTCCTTGTCTCTCCGTCGGCGCTCTCGCCGCCGCAACTCCGCCCGACCACGAGAGCATCCATCCGTCCCGTCCGTACAGTCCGTACGGTCCGTACGGATTTTACTATTTTGGCGGCTCCTAGCTCGTCCGCGCCGTTGCGCTGGCGCAGAAGGCGCCGTACAATTTCTACCTCCGAAGGCGCATTTCTAGGGCCGAAGGCGGATTTCCCGCCGACGCCGAAGCGCCTGTGCACAGGCGGACGCCTGTGCGTAGGCGAACTTCGCGCCTACATCAAAAACCCTATTTCGCCTGTGCGCAGGCGAACTGCCTTTGTCCGCGCATAGGACAAAACTTCTTCGCCTGTGCGTAGGCGGAAAGCTGAGTATCTTACAACCTTCATAACTCCCGGAGTCCTCATCCGTTGTTGGCGTTCTTGGGCTCGTTGGAATCAGCGCGTCGAGCTCTTTCCAACAAGACCCTAACTAGGTCAAGGCGTTGGGAGGTTGACCTAAATATGAAAGATTTCCCTACCGCCGAGGACGCAGCGCCGAAGGCGGATTTTGCGCCTTGCGCCAAAGAAATCATACCTTCAGAGCTCGCAGGGAGGGTGGTGCCCTTCCTTGACGCTGCACCCAACTCCTAGATTCTACGAGGTCCCTCGAGAATCTCTGCGATCTTCCGAATTCACTCTATTTTGATGCACCGAATGCTATTTACACTGCTGCCGTGGTACAGTTTTCCAAAAATGTTTTAATTTCCTCCAAATTACCAAAAGTGGGGTACCACACAACACCATCTTGCGTGCCCTCTGTTTTGGCCGGCTGTGAAGCTCGTGGGTTGGCCGACTCCGAGTCGGCGCAGCGGGAGCTTTCGGCTGCCTGTCTTCAGGTCTCTCATCCCATTTCCGCTTCCGCGGTGCGCACTCACTTCGACGCTCTTCTGCTGCTCTTGCTGAAGCCGGAGCTGGAGTTGGACTGACAGGTGCTTCGTCCGGATCTGTGTCCACTTCAGCCTCCCGCAAGTATCTACCCGGATAACTCCGGGTCAGTAGCGGAAACCGTGTCCGCTCTGAAGCCGTCAAACATCCCATCGCTCGATAAAACACGATCAGGTAAGGCGAAAGATGATTGAGGGTCCCTCCTCTCTCTTCTTGCGCATGTTGGCGCGTCACCTTCCATAGGAGCCGTGCCCAATGAACCGGAGCTCCTGACAACACTAGCTCCACAAATCCCACTTGCCAACCATGCATGTAGGTGGTCTTGGTCGGCTGCAATATCTGAAGCAATGCAGTCGCGACATTTTTCCGCAATCGATCTTTGTAATCCCGCGTCCAGAAACCGTTCTTGGGATGCTTGGCAACTTTGAAAAGATCATTGTATGAGACCTCTTCCTCCTTCGACACCTTCACGCTCTCGGCCTCGAAGAGGAGATACCCTTCCTCGCCTGCACACCTTCCTAACACCTGCGCCCAATCGCTAATGTCCCACCTCTCGGGGTGTGGGCGGAATCCGCGCGAGGGCTTGTGTTTCTCCTGCAAATACTCGCGCACCATCTCCGGACACGTCCAATTCCATCCCCACAGGAGGAAATCAAGCTTCAACCTTGTCAACACATCTTGGAATGCGCGCAGACCGATCTGCGACACTCTAAGTGGAGACACTCGCAGCATGGGGATCTTCGACATCTCTCTTGCTTTTCCTGCACACACACAGACGTTTTTGCCTTCCGCTTGATCTCTCACAATCGCCGCTGCGCGTCGACCGCTCAGACACTGACTGAAATCGCTCTCTCTTCTCTCGCGCGCTCAATTTCGCTGCTCGCAAACTCTCTGCAAGGTCCGTCAAGATCCTCGCGCAACTCGTCTCCGCACTCTCTCTTCTCACTGCAGGTCTCTCCGCCCTTGCGCGTAATCTCTGAAGCTGGAAAACTCACAATCAAGAATGAGAGAATGAGACTGGAGAGCAGACTTTTCTTCTCCGAATTCAAGATCGCCCAACGCTCTCACTGGGTACAATCAAACTTGATTACGCAGCCGGCTATACGGCCTAACGGTTCTCCCTCGCATGCTCAAATTCACGACTCCGCACTGCGCGCATTCGCATGCGTGAACGTTGAATTCTCCTGTCTCCCGCCGCCATCGTCTTCCGGACTCGAGTTCGCCGCAGCGGAGCGTATGCGTCGACTATGTTGTCTTTTCCCAACCTGCCCATCGCCGGAGGCGTATCGCCGCTGGCGTATTCCTTCTCCGTCGGCGCCTCGCTGGAGGCGCACATCAAGTCGGCGCGAATTACGCCGGCGCGTAGTCGTTGTGGTACCCCACTTTTGGCAATTTTGAGGAAATTAAAACATTTTTGGAAAACTGTACCATGGAAGCATTGTAAATAGCCTTCGGTACATCAAAACAGAGTGAATCCGGAAGGTCGCGGGGATTCTCGAGGGATCTTGTAGAATCTGGGATTTGGGGTGCCGCAGCAAGGACAGGCACCACCCTCCCTGCGAGCTCCGCAATTAGGATCTCTACGGCGCAAGGCGCAAAACCCGCCTTCGGAGGTTGCGTCCGCGGCTGTAGGGAAACCCCCGTAACTAGGTCAACCCTCGGGCGCCTTGACCAAGTTAGGGTCCCCTTGGAAAGAGCTCGACGCGCTGATTCTAACGAGCCCAAGAACGCTTGGAACGGACGAGGACTTAGGGAGTTATCGCTACTGGAAGAAACGGAGGCGGTCGCCTACGGCGGAAGGAGTTCGCAACCGGCGCGAATTCCGCCTACGCGGAAGGGGGATTCAAGTTTTGTCCTATGCACGGGCGAAGGCGTTCGCCTGTGCACAGGCGTAGTAGGGTTAGGGAAGGCGCGAAGTTCGCCTACGCACAGGCGTTCGCCTGCGCACAGGCACTTCGGCGTCGGCGGAAAATCCGCCTTGGGCCCTAGAAATGCGCCTTGTGAGGTAGAAAGTGTACGGCGCCTTCCGCGCCAGCGCAGCGCAGCGTACGTCGGAAGAGCCGCCAGAGTAATCCCATCGGTACGGACCGTGCGGACGGCACGGGTGGATGCGCTCTTGGACGGACGGAGTTGCGGCGGCGGAAGCGCCAACGGAGAGACAAGGAACGGACAAACTGGACGGAGACGGCTGACCACGGTCAACGCCTTCCGCGCCAGCGCAGCGCCGCGGACGGAATTCGCCTACGCACAGGCGAACGCCTGTGCACAGGAGGATGTTCAAGTTCCGCACCGGCGGAGGATCCGCCGAGGCCCCTGCCTGCGCACAGGCAGGAGTTGAATTTTTGTCCGACATGCGGACGCACGCGTCAAGGCAGAAGGAGATTGGCCGAGGGGCGGTACGAACAAGTGTACCGCGCAAGGCGGAAAACTCGCCTTCGGCGCTACGCCCCCATGTCCGGAGGGTGACACGCTCGCGGAGTTCAAATCCGCCAATTCGAGCGTGAGAGTTTAATCGACGACGGCGGAGCGTGAAGCCGCGCGTGAGAGCGAAGACCGTTCCAGCGTACAGCCGGCGCGGCCATCAAGTGAGACGTTCTTCACGACCAAGAGCCGACCATGACCTTCGACCGGGCGGCGGAGAGCGTCCCATTCTTGAATTCGCGATTCCAATCTCTTGTGCGCGCTGCGCGCATCCATCTGCTGGCTGCGGACCATTCTCGTCGTCGTCGCACAGGAGATTTCTTGTTGATTGAGGGAGAAGTGAGTGCGCGTGATTTGGAATTGAGAGCGATTAGAGTTTGCCGAGAGAGAAAGAAACGCGGACAGTGCGGAAGTAGAATGAGCGGGCGAGCGAACCCCAGGAACGCAATGACGAGACCGAGCAGATTGCGGATGGTGCCACTTCGCCTGCCGCAGAACGGGCTGCGCGCTTTCGAAGAGCGCTTGATAGCAAGAAAGCTCGATTTCTTGCTATGGGGATGGAATTACATCTGCGCGAATATGGTGCGCGAGTGGCTAGAGCCACAGGGACCACCCTCGCGCGGATTGCGTCCGCATGTTGACCGGTGGACAGTCCAAGATTGGGCGCAGGCGTTGGGAAGATGTGCTGGCATGCCAGGGCATCTCCTTTTCGACAGCGAGAGCATCAAGGTGATCAAGCAAGAAGAGGCGCAATTTGTGGAGCTGTTCAAGACCGGGAGGTCTACCAAGAATGGGTACAGGACCCGTGATTACAAAGATCGATTTCGCCGGACTCTGTCCGCGGCGCTGATGCAATTACTGCAGCCGCACCGCGCCTGCTACATCACATTGTGGCAGGTCTCTTTTGTGGAGTGCGTCATCGAGGGAACTCCAATTCACTGGGCGAGCATCCTGCACAGGGTGATGCGACAGCACGCGTTTGAGGAGAAGGGGGGAACTCTAAACCATCTTTCTCCTTTCCTCATCAATTTTTATCGACAGCGGAATTGTTTGACAGCGGCAGAGCTTGAACATTTTCCGCCATTGTCCATCGACCATCCCGGGAAGTATGTGCGGGAGAACGAGGTCGATACTGACGCAGAGGAGTCACCGACTTCTACCCCATCAAGACGGAGGGACGAAGGGCGACACACTCCTGCAGCGCGAGTGCCGCGGAAGCGGCGATGGAGGGAAGAGTCCGAAGAGGAGCAGCATCAAGAACTCTCTGCTCCCATTCGACCGCGGCCGCTGTGCGAGCCATACAGCCGGCCGAAGCAAAAGGCACGCAGACTGGTGTTGCCAGCTGACAGTGCAGACACGGCGACGATTGCGACGGAGATAGGGAGTGCGTCGCCAGAGAGGCGAGAGGAAGCGCGGACGACCGCACGAGAGACGGGCCACGCTGCAACCTCGTCGGGAGAGAGGCCGCCTACGGGCCAAGGGCCTCCGGAGTTACCACGTGCGATGCGGACAGAGGTTCCGTTTGCGCACAGGCGAACCTCCGCGGACGGACGAGCCTCCGCGGACCGGCGAACACAAGTGGACGTGGATCTACGCTTACGCGTGGGAAGGAGCAGTCCGCCTGTGCACAGGCGCTCACCTGTGCACAGAACACCTCCGCACGTGCCGCCTGTGCACAGGCAAGAGTCACCCCCGTTCCAACGTAGGAAGGGGAAGGAGCCGGCGGAAGAACCGCCTACGAGACACCGGCCCTCGGGGCCAGACCCTCCGGCGCACCACGCGCCGCAATTCGCGCCTTCGGCGCCAGGGCCTTCGAGCCGAGGAGATACGAGCAGAGAGCGTGCGGAGGCCGCACCATCGGCGGGAAGTCCGCCGATAGATGCGCCTTCGTCGGTAGGGCCTATAGGCCAAGGAACATCGGGCGTGCGGCCCCCGGCCATGTCGCCTTCGGCGATAGATGTCCGCGGCGCTACGCCTGCAGCGGACAAGGCGCCGGCAAATGCGCCTACGCACGGGCAGGGCACAGCCCCCACGGACCGATCGAGGGAGCAGCAGACGGAGGAGCGGAGTGACTGTCCGCGGGATGAAATCTCGATGCGCGATGCGCAATCCGACCCCGCGCAGCCACCCTCCGCTCAAACGCCTTCGGCGACGGACGACAGCGACAGAGAGAACGCGGTAGGCAATCAACAAGCGAGCGACGGGGATGCCGCTCGGATACATTCGCCTTCCGCCTTAGACATTTTGGCGACGAGCAGCGAGGCTGCAGCCGTGCCTTCGCAGGCAGCACACGTCGACGACGTGCAGCCCCACTCGGGGCAGTCGCCAACGCAATCAATGGCGACTGAAATTCTCCACTCGGATGATGACGACGGAGGCTCCACGGAAGAAATGTCAGGAGCAGAAGACACCGAGGAGGAGGAGGAGGAAATTGTTGGAGCGCCGGCGGCGGCGCTCTCTGAGCAGGTGATTCCGTTGCTGCGGTACTTGGATCGCAAGGTCGATAAATACGCCGACCCACTCCAGCCGGGATCTTACATCGAGTTAGTGCGCAGGAGGACTCGCACTAAAGTCCACACCAGCAAGCTATTAGCTAGAGTGGACCAGGAGTTGAGGGACTTGAGGGAGAAGCATGAGTGCTTGTGGGGACAGTACAAGCTTAATCAGAAGTTCTACAAGCACTCCGAGAAGATGAAGGATGAGAAACTGGGCGAGCTCACCAAGGAGCAGGTGAAGGTCAAGGAAGCACTCAACTCCGAGCAGGCCCAGAATCGGATTTTGTCAGAGGAGCTCGTGCGACAGACGCGGTTGTTGGAACAATGTCAGCTCGCACGGCAGGCGGATGAAGAGTTAATCCGCAGGTTACAGTCAGAGTGTGGCGAATTGAGGGCGCAACGTGCTGAAGCCGAATCGCAATTAGTGACGATTGAAGAGGATCGCAGGAAGGAGGCGGATCGCACGAAGGTGGAGACGGCGAGGCGAGTCGCCCACTGTCTCAAGGGCTACGCCCACTGGGAAGTGAAGGCGCAGGAGAAACTCACACTGCGTGAGTTTGAATTGCGCGCAGCCGGGTTGTTGTCAGGCGACAGTAGGAGTCGGCGGAAGGTAGCAAAGAAGCTCGAGGCCTTCCTGTCGAAGGCACAGGATACCATGTCCGCCCTCGAGGGGGAGGTGTCCGCGGCGTTGCAGCGGTTGGGACTGCGTAGTCGAGCGGAAGAGTGGCAGGGTAGGGAACTAGTGCGCGGCAGTCGGCCGCGCAGGAGACGTAGTACAGGTTCCGCGGAGTGTAGTGTAGCGTGGTTCCGTGCGGGCGTGTAGCGTAGTGCAGTGTAGTGCTAGGTAGGACTTAGAAGGTATAAAATAGTTCCAGGCGTTTTGCCTGGGGTTCTTTCCCATCAGAAGTGCAGATCAGGAACCCATTTCCTTTGCGTGTTTGTGTCCTTGAGTTCTGTCACCACGCACGAGGAGTTACAACTTAGCGTTCCGCATTTTGTAGCTGAAGGCCTTCGGCCGAATGTTCAGAGCTAGTACATTGGTTAGAGACTTGAGTAGTTCGGATCTGCACCTGCGGGTGACTGCCGATGCTCAGAGCCAGTGACTAGTTAGATACTTGAACAGTTTCGCCCCTACACCTTCGAGTGTTTCTTTCTGATTGTACTCCTTGGGATTTTTCCCCTGAATGCCAAAGTGAAGTTTTGCTACTTCGTGTAAGCCTTGGTTGTAAATTCAGGTTACGCTGCAGCAGGTGCCTTGAGGGTAACCCCTGTAGTATTTCTGGGAATGACAAGTGCCTGAGAATTCAAACTCTTCAATAGACTGTTGTTGTGTTACTGGAATGTTTCACAGTGAGTCCTTCAGTGCGGACCTGTGTTCTCTGCGCGTTTTGTGAGTTGAGAGTGTTGTTCACCGCGTAGGAGTGACTTCGATCCGAAGTAGGCAGTCCAAACCGGGTTTCCTACACTAGCAGCAAGCTAGTGGAAGTGTTGTAAAAGCCGGAGTTGGAAGTCACTGCCCGCAGCTTTGCCGAGTGTGCTCGTGAGAGACTTTCCCCCTGAAATCTTGAAGTAGAGGTCCTAACGGATCTCTGGGTTGTGTTTCTGTAGTTTCAGGTGTGTGTGTGTGTGTGTGTTACGCTGCACTGTGCGACCTCCGAGTGCGCTCCGAGTGGACACTTGCAGTATTTCTGGGAGTGACAGTTGCCTGAGAATTCAAACTCCTCAATAGTCTGTTAAAACGTGACACTTTGTACCCTGTGTGTTCCTCTGTCCCTGTGGGTTCGACCTTTCTACCACTATATTGCAGTTTTAGCCTTTAGTGGGTTATTACATAAGAAGCCGACAACTTCTTTTTGGCGCCGCTGCCGGGGACAGTTGCGTCAACACCGGGGTTTTTACGAGCAGCCATGCTCGGTGAATGTCGACTGGGGCTGGCGGGAGCAACCTAAGTGCTAGAGCTGTCCGCAAGTTCCGTCGAGATTCAGAGAAGGCCGTGGAAGAGACACGGCGTCAAACCAAGAAAACACCAAAAAGAGTACCTAAGCCTAGTTCGGCCGGCATCCTTGGGGAACCTACCCCTGACGACTCGGAACCAAACTTGGTGCTTACAGTTCTACTAGATATTCCTTGCACGGACCCGCCTAGTGAAGTAGAACCGACCGCCCGAGAACCGTCGACAGACACACCGATGGCGGACGGACAAGCCAATGTGCGGCTACCTCAGCCGATTACTAAACATTCCTACCCGAAGTACAAAGGGAGTGGGGATGACGACGATGCAGATTCATACATCAAGTTGTTCGAGTCGGTGTCTATTGCCAATCGCGAGATCGCAGACGACGACCGACTAAGGATCTTTCCAAGCCTTCTGCGGAAGAAAGCGAGGAGTTGGTATAATCACGAGAGCATCGATCCGACTGGGTTGACAACATGGGCCCAGCTGAAGGAGAAGTTCCTTCGCCGCTTTCGCGAGCTCGGCTACGACAGCCGGGTTTTGACGAAGTTACGTAATTTGCAGCGAGAGAAGAAGGAGAGTCTGCGTGACTACACTGAGAGATTTCTGGACCTCCTCGACAGAATACCGAAAACAGGACCAGGGTCCCCTTTCTCGGTACAACAAGCTGTGGATTGGTACGTGACCGGTTTAACTCGGGAGATGGAGACTTTTTGCCGACGCAGCAAGTGCGACACTATTGAGGACGTGATTGCATCGGCAGAAGCCTTCGAAACTTCCACTCTCAACCGAAGAGGGAGAGAGAGACGGGAGTCGAAGGAGCGCAAACCGAAGGGAGGGCGAAGACGACGTAGAGGTACAACTCCGTCATCGGAGGAATCGTCTTCGGACGAGAACCGTTCTTCATCCGAAGAAGAGGAAACCTCATCGTCGGAGGAGGAGAAGAAGAGGAAGAAGCATGGGTCAGCAAAGAAAAAGGGCAGCCGACGAGTGACTACGGACAGAGCGCCGGGAGATATAGCTTCGAAGATGGAGACCCTGGTGAAGGACTTCGCCGATCTCAAGGTTCAAGTGGTAGGCGGGCATGATCGCCGAAAATCACCCGGGAGAGTGCGAGCGAACTTATGGTGTACTACGTGCGGGGCGGTGGGACATGCAAACACCGAGTGCCTTACCACCCGGCCGTCATATCCAGTCAACGCAGTAGAGTGGGCGCAACCGTACTATGGAGAGCACCCTCAGTACTATGGAGAGGCTAGCGAAGAGACAGCCTACGCCGTCCAGTCGGTGCCTACCCCTCCTGCAGTTTCAGCAATGCAAGTCCCACGATATATTCCGGTGGATCGGGCCACTACGGTACCTGTGAGGCGGAGAGCACCTCCAGGGACGTTTGACCCACCGCCACCGCGAGCTTGTTATAATTGCGGGGAAGTTGGGCACTTCTCACCGCAGTGTCCCCATCCAAAAAGGCGAAACGATTATGCTCCGACATGTAGTAATTGCAAGAAGGTCGGGCACACTGCGCCAGAGTGTGATCAGCCACCAGTCCCTCGGCCAGTGGTACGATTTGTGAACACTCCTGCCAAGGAGGACGTGCAAGTTAACCAGGTCGAAGTAGGTTCAGACGGGGATGGCGAAGACGAAGAATGGCCGGCTGAAGAGGTTATGTGCGCACGGGTCGAAACTCGTAGCTCCAAGAAATCCAAGGAGCAAGAGCGTGACACTCGCAAGCACGAACGGAGAACCGCCGACCGGACGGGAAAAGGAAAGGAGAAGACATCCAGCAAGTCCGACTCGCGACCTGCTCGGAAGACTTCGGCTACGCGGGAGGCACCAGCAGTGCGCCCCCAGACAGCAGTCGAGGACGAGCCAGTGCGCCTACTGAAACGGGACTATGCTCCGGATATCCGTAACGAGGTAGCCAACCTGTTGAAGGAAGCGATCCGCACGCAAAAGGACCCACCGCGGCCAGACTTGACATCCTCCCTTGGGGCGAAGTTGGCAGCCACCGTGGAACCTCGCAGAGCGTCGCCGACCCCGGCGACCCAACGCGCCCATTACGACTTGGTTGAAGATCTCGGGAGTCGAAAAGTGAACATCACGTTCAAGCAGCTCTTGGAAGGCAATAAGACGTATCGGAGAATGTTGATGCTTTCGCTACGGCATCCGCGGAAGCCGCGCGCATCCACATCCTCTCAAGTATATCAAGTGGAGAGCGAAGACCAAGGGCCACCCGAGATCGATGTGGAGATAGCAGGATGTTGTGTACGCAGAGTGCCAATCGACTCTGGATCAGGAGTCAACATAATGACGGAGGATACAGCGAGAGCCTTGGGGTTCAGTCAATACGAACCCTCGAAGCGTGTGTTGAGATTAGCGGATCAGACGCGGAGAATGCCTGCAGGTATGCTGCGCAATGTCAAGACAACCATCGGGGGTGCGGACTTTCGGTTGACGTATATCATCCTTCAACCGATGATGAAGCAGGGCTATGACGTTCTGCTCGGGCGACCATGGCTATATGGTGCACAAGTCAGATGTGATTGGCGAAGACATCGCCTTAAGTTTCCTCATCCTTCGGAACCGACCAAAACCATTACGGTACCCTGGAATAGGGTCAGGCACGAAGGAGAGACCCCATCGACAAGTGCAGGTTACACATCGGGCGAGGACAGTGAGTCGACCGCGCGATCGGATTCCAGTGGTACCGAATCCGATTACTTCGTGGGATTCGTTGCCTGCTGTTCGGTGGAAGAAGAAGAAGAGACGGAAGCTATTCAGCCGGAAGACGAATAGCAATTAACTGTGGGACTGGGAAGGAGTGAGACGAGTCACACTGAGGGCATTGTCGACCCTAGTGACTGTCGCGAAGTACAACTCAGTCCCGGCAAGTGCTTGAAGGTATCAAGCGCAGTGAGAGGAGACGAGCTAAGGAAAGTACAGGCACTCCTTAGCCATTATGTCGACGTCTTCGCCTGGAAGATCGAAGACATGAAGGGGATACCTGCACGGTATGGGGAACACCGTATCGATTTACTGGACGACTCGGTACCCATACGACAGCGCCAGTATCGCCTCAACCCAAAATACTCCTTGCTAGTGAAAGAGGAGATAGATAAGTACTTGAGTGCTGGTATTATTTATCCTGTGCTCAGCAGTGAGTGGGTGTCGCCGATTGTTATCGTACCCAAGAAGTTGACGGGTAAGATACGAGTGTGTCAGGATTTCCGGAAGTTGAATGCAGCAACACGCAAGGATCATCACCCGTTACCATTCACGGATGCCATTCTAGACCATGTCGCAGGACATGAATGTTATAGCTTCCTGGATGGGTTCTCAGGTTACAATCAGGTGTCTATCCGTGAACAGGACAAGGATAAAACTACGTTCACAACCGACTGGGGAACTTACGCATACCACAAGATGCCCTTCGGTCTGTGCAACGCGCCTGCCACCTTTCAACGGATGATGACCAATATCTTTCAGGAACAACTGAGGAAGTTCCTGGAGATATTCATAGATGACTTCTGTGTCTTTGGAAAGCGGTCTGAACACCTAAGTCACTTGAAGCAGACCTTCGATAAATGTAGAGAGAGCAGTTTATCACTGCATCCCGAGAAGTGCTTTTTCTTTATGACTAGTGGGATCTTATTGGGTCATCGGGTCTCGGCAGAAGGCATTGCGGTGGACATCGAGAAGGTCAAGGTTATACTCGAGCTTGAGCCACCCACGAATCTAAGAGAGCTGCGAGCATTCCTGGGTCATGTGGGCTACTACCGAAGATTCATACACATGTATGCAATACTAGCGGCGGACCTGACCAAGTTGTTGAAGAAGGACGAGCCCTATGCTTGGGGTGCGAACCAGCAGACAGCATTTGAAGCTCTGAAAGCGAAACTCACGACTGCTCCCGTACTAAGGAGTCCAGACTGGAATCGACCATTCCATGTTTACGTTGACACATCGGCATTCGCCATCGGTGTAGTACTGAGTCAAAAGGATGACAACAAAAAGGACTACCCGATCTACTTCGCGAGCCGACAGCTGTCTCTAGCAGAGCGGAAGTACACCACGACGGAGAGAGAAGCGTTGGGGATGGTGTACTCCTGTAAAAAGTTCCGTCACTACCTAATCTGCTACGAGTTTGTGTTCCATGTGGACCACTACGCATTGCAACACCTAGTCAAGAAAGCCGACCTATCCGGTCGAATCGCCAGGTGGGTGTTATTACTACAAGAGTTCACCTACACGGTCCAGACCAGGAAAGGGGTGCACCACGAAAATGCGGATTACTTGTCCCGATTATGGACACAGCCGACAGAGGAGGAATTGGTGGACGATTTTCCAGATGAAGAGTTATTTCAGTTGTCTGCAGGACATGAGTCCCGCTATGCCGACCTGTATCGATATCTGCTAACCCTCCAGTGCCCCGAGGGCATGGATTTGGAACAGCGAACTGTCTTTATTCATAAGGCAGGCCCGTACCAACTCCAGCAGGGGGTTTTGTTCAAGAAGATGGCGGATGAGCGCTTATGCAGATGCCTGGAGGAATCAGAAGTACCAAGAATAGTGAGTGCGATGCACACAGAGGAGGCGGGTGGACACTATGCCACCAGGAACACGGTCACAAAGATCCTAAATGCGGGATATTGGTGGCCGACCATGTTTAAGGATGTTCTCGATTACATCCGCAAGTGCGACAGTTGCCAGAGGACGGGGAGACCGACGCCTACAACACGTTGGCCCCTGACTCCCATCATGCCTCTAGCACCTTTCGAAAAGTGGGGTATTGACTTTGTAGGGCCGATACAACCAGTGACTAGAAGTACACGAAGGCGCTACATTCTGGTAGCAACGGACTACGCCACCAAAATGGTAGAGGCCAGAGCCACCAGAAGGGATGATGCTGCCACAGTCGCCGCATTCTTGTTTGAGTCGATCATCACACGCTACGGATGTCCCTTAGAGCTAGTCAGCGACCGGGGCACGCATTTTCTGAATCAGATCATCGAAGATCTGACACGGTATTTCCACATCAAGCACCGGAAGACTACTCCATACAATCCCAAGGCAAATGGACTGACGGAGAAGTCCAATGGTCTGCTGTGTAAAATACTACTCAAGGTCACGGTGAATCACGCTCACGACTGGGATACGAAGCTAGCAGCCGCTCTATGGGCGTACCGCACAGCTGAGAAGATCACGACCAAACAGACACCATACTTTCTGGTGTATGGGCAACACCCGATCCTCCCGATCGAATTTGAAGTACCCACCCAACGAACGTTGGATTTGCAGAGGATGGGCGCAGAGGAGAGTCAGCTCTACAGGTTACAGGAGGTCATGCTGCTGGATGAGAGGAGACGAGACGCCGAAGATCGCACCAGGAAAATCCAGCTCCGCCGAAAGGAGAGATACGATAAAAAGATCAAACCGGTACTCCTGCAGGCAGGTGATTTGGCATTGCTCTACGACAGCAGGCATGCCAGATTCCCAGGCAAACTGCACCTAAGGTGGATGGGACCTTACAGGGTTGTCGAAGTCTTCCCGAATGGATCCATCCAACTTGCGGACCTGGCCGGCGATTTGTTAGGCACCCGAGTCAACGGGTGGCGGTTGAAGAAATACCACATGTGAGTGTTCGCGTGGGCGCTCACAATTGAGGAGGGGGGCATGTGGTACCCCACTTTTGGCAATTTTGAGGAAATTAAAACATTTTTGGAAAACTGTACCATGGAAGCATTGTAAATAGCCTTCGGTACATCAAAACAGAGTGAATCCGGAAGGTCGCGGGGATTCTCGAGGGATCTTGTAGAATCTGGGATTTGGGGTGCCGCAGCAAGGACAGGCACCACCCTCCCTGCGAGCTCCGCAATTAGGATCTCTACGGCGCAAGGCGCAAAACCCGCCTTCGGAGGTTGCGTCCGCGGCTGTAGGGAAACCCCCGTAACTAGGTCAACCCTCGGGCGCCTTGACCAAGTTAGGGTCCCGTTGGAAAGAGCTCGACGCGCTGATTCTAACGAGCCCAAGAACGCTTGGAACGGACGAGGACTTAGGGAGTTATCGCTACTGGAAGAAACGGAGGCGGTCGCCTACGGCGGAAGGAGTTCGCAACCGGCGCGAATTCCACCTACGCGGAAGGGGGATTCAAGTTTTGTCCTATGCACGGGCGAAGGCGTTCGCCTGTGCACAGGCGTAGTAGGGTTAGGGAAGGCGCGAAGTTCGCCTACGCACAGGCGTTCGCCTGCGCATAGGCACTTCGGCGTCGGCGGAAAATCCGCCTTGGGCCCTAGAAATGCGCCTTGTGAGGTAGAAAGTGTACGGCGCCTTCCGCGCCAGCGCAGCGCAGCGTACGTCGGAAGAGCCGCCAGAGTAATCCCATCGGTACGGACCGTGCGGACGGCACGGGTGGATGCGCTCTTGGACGGACGGAGTTGCGGCGGCGGAAGCGCCAACGGAGAGACAAGGAACGGACAGACTGGACGGAGACGGCTGACCACGGTCAACGCCTTCCGCGCCAGCGCAGCGCCGCGGACGGAATTCGCCTGCGCACAGGCGAACGCCTGTGCACAGGAGGATGTTCAAGTTCCGCACCGGCGGAGGATCCGCCGAGGCCCCTGCCTGCGCACAGGCAGGAGTTGAATTTTTGTCCGACATGCGGACGCACGCGTCAAGGCAGAAGGAGATTGGCCGAGGGGCGGTACGAACAAGTGTACCGCGCAAGGCGGAAAACTCGCCTTCGGCGCTACGCCCCCATGTCCGGAGGGTGACACGCTCGCGGAGTTCAAATCCGCCAATTCGAGCGTGAGAGTTTAATCGACGACGGCGGAGCGTGAAGCCGCGCGTGAGAGCGAAGACCGTTCCAGCGTACAGCCGGCGCGGCCATCAAGTGAGACGTTCTTCACGACCAAGAGCCGACCATGACCTTCGACCGGGCGGCGGAGAGCGTCCCATTCTTGAATTCGCGATTCCAATCTCTTGTGCGCGCTGCGCGCATCCATCTGCTGGCTGCGGACCATTCTCGTCGTCGTCGCACAGGAGATTTCTTGTTGATTGAGGGAGAAGTGAGTGCGCGTGATTTGGAATTGAGAGCGATTAGAGTTTGCCGAGAGAGAAAGAAACGCGGACAGTGCGGAAGTAGAATGAGCGGGCGAGCGAACCCCAGGAACGCAATGACGAGACCGAGCAGATTGCGGATGGTGCCACTTCGCCTGCCGCAGAACGGGCTGCGCGCTTTCGAAGAGCGCTTGATAGCAAGAAAGCTCGATTTCTTGCTATGGGGATGGAATTACATCTGCGCGAATATGGTGCGCGAGTGGCTAGAGCCACAGGGACCACCCTCGCGCGGATTGCGTCCGCATGTTGACCGGTGGACAGTCCAAGATTGGGCGCAGGCGTTGGGAAGATGTGCTGGCATGCCAGGGCATCTCCTTTTCGACAGCGAGAGCATCAAGGTGATCAAGCAAGAAGAGGCGCAATTTGTGGAGCTGTTCAAGACCGGGAGGTCTACCAAGAATGGGTACAGGACCCGTGATTACAAAGATCGATTTCGCCGGACTCTGTCCGCGGCGCTGATGCAATTACTGCAGCCGCACCGCGCCTGCTACATCACATTGTGGCAGGTCTCTTTTGTGGAGTGCGTCATCGAGGGAACTCCAATTCACTGGGCGAGCATCCTGCACAGGGTGATGCGACAGCACGCGTTTGAGGAGAAGGGGGGAACTCTAAACCATCTTTCTCCTTTCCTCATCAATTTTTATCGACAGCGGAATTGTTTGACAGCGGCAGAGCTTGAACATTTTCCGCCATTGTCCATCGACCATCCCGGGAAGTATGTGCGGGAGAACGAGGTCGATACTGACGCAGAGGAGTCACCGACTTCTACCCCATCAAGACGGAGGGACGAAGGGCGACACACTCCTGCAGCGCGAGTGCCGCGGAAGCGGCGATGGAGGGAAGAGTCCGAAGAGGAGCAGCATCAAGAACTCTCTGCTCCCATTCGACCGCGGCCGCTGTGCGAGCCATACAGCCGGCCGAAGCAAAAGGCACGCAGACTGGTGTTGCCAGCTGACAGTGCAGACACGGCGACGATTGCGACGGAGATAGGGAGTGCGTCGCCAGAGAGGCGAGAGGAAGCGCGGACGACCGCACGAGAGACGGGCCACGCTGCAACCTCGTCGGGAGAGAGGCCGCCTACGGGCCAAGGGCCTCCGGAGTTACCACGTGCGATGCGGACAGAGGTTCCGTTTGCGCACAGGCGAACCTCCGCGGACGGACGAGCCTCCGCGGACCGGCGAACACAAGTGGACGTGGATCTACGCTTACGCGTGGGAAGGAGCAGTCCGCCTGTGCACAGGCGCTCACCTGTGCACAGGTCGCCTGTGCACAGAACACCTCCGCACGTGCCGCCTGTGCACAGGCAAGAGTCACCCCCGTTCCAACGTAGGAAGGGGAAGGAGCCGGCGGAAGAACCGCCTACGAGACACCGGCCCTCGGGGCCAGACCCTCCGGCGCACCACGCGCCGCAATTCGCGCCTTCGGCGCCAGGGCCTTCGAGCCGAGGAGATACGAGCAGAGAGCGTGCGGAGGCCGCACCATCGGCGGGAAGTCCGCCGATAGATGCGCCTTCGTCGGTAGGGCCTATAGGCCAAGGAACATCGGGCGTGCGGCCCCCGGCCATGTCGCCTTCGGCGATAGATGTCCGCGGCGCTACGCCTGCAGCGGACAAGGCGCCGGCAAATGCGCCTGCGCACGGGCAGGGCACAGCCCCCACGGACCGATCGAGGGAGCAGCAGACGGAGGAGCGGAGTGACTGTCCGCGGGATGAAATCTCGATGCGCGATGCGCAATCCGACCCCGCGCAGCCACCCTCCGCTCAAACGCCTTCGGCGACGGACGACAGCGACAGAGAGAACGCGGTAGGCAATCAACAAGCGAGCGACGGGGATGCCGCTCGGATACATTCGCCTTCCGCCTTAGACATTTTGGCGACGAGCAGCGAGGCTGCAGCCGTGCCTTCGCAGGCAGCACACGTCGACGACGTGCAGCCCCACTCGGGGCAGTCGCCAACGCAATCAATGGCGACTGAAATTCTCCACTCGGATGATGACGACGGAGGCTCCACGGAAGAAATGTCAGGAGCAGAAGACACCGAGGAGGAGGAGGAGGAAATTGTTGGAGCGCCGGCGGCGGCGCTCTCTGAGCAGGTGATTCCGTTGCTGCGGTACTTGGATCGCAAGGTCGATAAATACGCCGACCCACTCCAGCCGGGATCTTACATCGAGTTAGTGCGCAGGAGGACTCGCACTAAAGTCCACACCAGCAAGCTATTAGCTAGAGTGGACCAGGAGTTGAGGGACTTGAGGGAGAAGCATGAGTGCTTGTGGGGACAGTACAAGCTTAATCAGAAGTTCTACAAGCACTCCGAGAAGATGAAGGATGAGAAACTGGGCGAGCTCACCAAGGAGCAGGTGAAGGTCAAGGAAGCACTCAACTCCGAGCAGGCCCAGAATCGGATTTTGTCAGAGGAGCTCGTGCGACAGACGCGGTTGTTGGAACAATGTCAGCTCGCACGGCAGGCGGATGAAGAGTTAATCCGCAGGTTACAGTCAGAGTGTGGCGAATTGAGGGCGCAACGTGCTGAAGCCGAATCGCAATTAGTGACGATTGAAGAGGATCGCAGGAAGGAGGCGGATCGCACGAAGGTGGAGACGGCGAGGCGAGTCGCCCACTGTCTCAAGGGCTACGCCCACTGGGAAGTGAAGGCGCAGGAGAAACTCACACTGCGTGAGTTTGAATTGCGCGCAGCCGGGTTGTTGTCAGGCGACAGTAGGAGTCGGCGGAAGGTAGCAAAGAAGCTCGAGGCCTTCCTGTCGAAGGCACAGGATACCATGTCCGCCCTCGAGGGGGAGGTGTCCGCGGCGTTGCAGCGGTTGGGACTGCGTAGTCGAGCGGAAGAGTGGCAGGGTAGGGAACTAGTGCGCGGCAGTCGGCCGCGCAGGAGACGTAGTACAGGTTCCGCGGAGTGTAGTGTAGCGTGGTTCCGTGCGGGCGTGTAGCGTAGTGCAGTGTAGTGCTAGGTAGGACTTAGAAGGTATAAAATAGTTCCAGGCGTTTTGCCTGGGGTTCTTTCCCATCAGAAGTGCAGATCAGGAACCCATTTCCTTTGCGTGTTTGTGTCCTTGAGTTCTGTCACCACGCACGAGGAGTTACAACTTAGCGTTCCGCATTTTGTAGCTGAAGGCCTTCGGCCGAATGTTCAGAGCTAGTACATTGGTTAGAGACTTGAGTAGTTCGGATCTGCACCTGCGGGTGACTGCCGATGCTCAGAGCCAGTGACTAGTTAGATACTTGAACAGTTTCGCCCCTACACCTTCGAGTGTTTCTTTCTGATTGTACTCCTTGGGATTTTTCCCCTGAATGCCAAAGTGAAGTTTTGCTACTTCGTGTAAGCCTTGGTTGTAAATTCAGGTTACGCTGCAGCAGGTGCCTTGAGGGTAACCCCTGTAGTATTTCTGGGAATGACAAGTGCCTGAGAATTCAAACTCTTCAATAGACTGTTGTTGTGTTACTGGAATGTTTCACAATGAGTCCTTCAGTGCGGACCTGTGTTCTCTGCGCGTTTTGTGAGTTGAGAGTGTTGTTCACCGCGTAGGAGTGACTTCGATCCGAAGTAGGCAGTCCAAACCGGGTTTCCTACACTAGCAGCAAGCTAGTGGAAGTGTTGTAAAAGCCGGAGTTGGAAGTCACTGCCCGCACCTTTGCCGAGTGTGCTCGTGAGAGACTTTCCCCCTGAAATCTTGAAGTAGAGGTCCTAACGGATCTCTGGGTTGTGTTTCTGTAGTTTCAGGTGTGTGTGTGTGTGTGTGTTACGCTGCACTGTGCGACCTCCGAGTGCGCTCCGAGTGGACACTTGCAGTATTTCTGGGAGTGACAGTTGCCTGAGAATTCAAACTCCTCAATAGTCTGTTAAAACGTGACACTTTGTACCCTGTGTGTTCCTCTGTCCCTGTGGGTTCGACCTTTCTACCACTATATTGCAGTTTTAGCCTTTAGTGGGTTATTACAGTCGTACCACTTGTTTTATCCATTTTGCCCGCATATCGACGACGGCGCATATCCCGCCGGCGCGAATTATGCCAGCGCACCCGCCTGTCCGCGCCACGTCGGAGGCGTACCGACGGCCGGCGCTTCTCTTCCGCTCCGCAGCCGCCAAAGGCGCTTCCGCCTCTGAGTTGATCTCCTCTTACGAGCGCGTGGTTCCGCCGAAGGCGCATCGCCGAAGACGTACGGGAGTCCTTTCCGACGGTGAACCCTAGCGCGAACAGCGCATGTCCGGATGCGAGTTTTCCGACGCTCATAACTTCTTTGTCCCTGATCCATCTTTGGCGCTCTTGGGCTCGTTAGAACGAGCGTCTCGAGCTCTTTCCAATGAGACCCCAACCAACTAGAACCACCGTGACTCCTGATCGTTATGAAGGTTTTCCTCCCGTGCCAACGGCGCATCGCCGAAGGCGCACTCATGGTCGGAAGCCTTCAGAGGTCCTTGCCGGCTTCTGACGTCTTCAGCGACATCTCCTCCGGAGGTGTCTGTGCCGGAAGCGTACCTTCCCTAAGCGCTGGAGGTGCGTGGGTAGAGACACCTCAGTAAAGGAGATATTGCCGAAGGCATTTGGCGCTGGTACGTCCAACTCCGCGATTCTTCGTGACCTCGTGACGATCTCCTCAATCCACTCTATTTAACGTACCATTTCCTAACTACAGACACTGCTTCGGTACTTCTTTTCTAAAATTGTTTAAATTCTGCAAAAAAAAACAAAAAGTGTGTTACCACACTCTTCTACTTCCAAAAAAAAACTTCATAAATTGATCTTCATCCTCATTAACACGCACTTTTTGTATGGTCAAACGGGATGAATCTAACTTCTTTTTTTTTGGTATTTCTTTTCCTGCTAAAAAATTGCATGCTATAATAAGATTGGAAGATCCATTATAATCTGACCCAAAAGCCTAACGATGTGTTATATCGTTAGGCTTGAGTCTCACTGATATTCCATATGATCAGTGGCTGGACGACTGCAACTACTGTTTTCGAGAAACAAGGATAATTTCGTCACAAACTGATGGAGTAGAAGCATCTTCTTGCTTAGAATATGTAACCGGTGTTATTTTTCTAATTTTAATTTTGCGTACCTAGACAATCCCACTCTCCACTATTCTGTAATCCACTTTCAAATTATTAGAGGGTGTAACATAAGAAATCCTCTGATGCATAGAGGCAGTTCTCACTGCCTCTATGCATCATGTTGAGTGAGAAATTTAGTATCTCGACTTTTCAACAGTGTGAGTACCAGGCTTCATGATATGCACTGCTCTTTAGTTTCAATTGTGCTCATTATAAGGATAGGTAGATCACTAAGCAAAGACGGTTTCATAACAATGCACTTGTTGTTGTTTCGATTCAACCTCATGATGATTGATTACATCAAATAATCTTGGAAAGCACAAGATCTTGCATCAAATTGTGCAGAGGTTGCTTCGATTCTACCTTAGTATGATTGATGACATCATAAAATGTTGGAAAGCAGAAGATTTTGGATCAGATTCTACTATTCTGCACTGTTGTGCAAATTTTGTACACTGCTCCTGATGATAGTAATCTATCGTGACAGAGGAGTTTGCTACAATCTAAAACTCAAACCCTAAAGGAAATTATGTCAGAGATCAGTCTACAACTGCATGATCTACACATAGATAACATATCAGGGAAGAAGTAGCGTAGGAAACTTTCAATATATTCAAGATTCATAACATATTCCCAAATATGTGTGAACTGGACTGAACCTAGGGCATGGCCCAAATGGACGAAGTTCCACAAGAAAATCCTAATGCTGGACGGAAGATGCCAAGGAGTAAAATCCCAGGAGTGGCATTTTTGACAATCAGACAGAATAATCCGTGGACACACAATAATTCTCGAGTATTACTCTCCGCACTACAAAAATTTCAAAAAAAAATGTGAAATGTTAAAAATTTCAAAAAATAATGATCCATATCATTCAACAGGAGTGTACAAACAACTCACAACACATTCAGTGATGTCATTTCAGTGTCGATTCTTGTAGCATGCACAAGGTGAATGATGCTAAGTAGAAGAAGTCACAAATTTTAACCTTGAATTGCATCTCTGGACTTCACACTCGCAATCGCCCACTTGATGCTCAGAACATTTTCGTTTGATGCTCAAAACAATTACGTTATGCTAAAAAGTACGACAAAGTTCAATTCTTGGCTGTACCTTGACTCTGAGCTTTCAGTTTGGGACTAACTCTCTCCTGCCTGCCATCAATGCTAGTACTGTCTATATCTTTTTGCAGACATAGAAGAGTATGATCATGAGGTCAAATCACCACATCTAAAAACAACGATGAGTACTTCGTGCACGATCAGATGTCCCTTTTCAACCGCTGCGCAGTCCTTGGTGAGACTGGAAAGCTGCAATCGCGTATCCTTGTGTTTCCTGTAAACAATCTAGTGAAATAGATTTGGAGCACAAACGGACAGAAACAACAATCTCCCTTCAACAACTATCTGATTATAAAACTATTATCATCCCCTCTTTTGACCCCATGAACATTTTGAGGCTCATCCAGCGGGTTTCAGTCCAAGACTTGTACAAACAGCCTCCAAAATGCTTATCCTTTGGTCTCCTGTAAATGATCGAGTAAAATAATTCCGAGCAGAATAATTCGGAGCAGAAATTCGGACAGAAACATCCATCTACCTTCAACAACTATTTCATTGTAGAACCATTATCATCCCCACTCCTATCCCCATGAAAATGTTGAATCTCCTCCAGGGAATTACGGTCCAAGCCTTGTCTCCTTGTCTCCAGCCTTGCTCCTCCATAGCAGATCATACTTCGAAAGCGCAGTCCGTCGGAATTGTAAATTTCCAGCCTAGTATTTGACAACCTCTAAAAGCACCATATGCTCGTACGGGTTGATCGGATCAAACTCGCTGCCCAGGATCGTGTCTGCATCATGAGCTCGCATTGTGGCCGAAGAGTCTGACGACGTCACCTTCAGAGTCTAGCCAAGAGAAAGAGCTTTATCCAAGTACGATCCTTGCAGTAGTTTAAAGACAAGAGAATGCTTTTGGACAAAGACGCATGCGTAGTCACTGGTTTGCACCTGATTTGGGATGATGCTGCTTATCAGATGGATTGGATGACATTCGGTTTCTTGAGTGGCTATTAACCACGGGGGACAATCATCATCTCCAAACACATCATTGCAGTCAGCCATAGCTTGCATCAAACTCTTTCTCTCGAATCTCAGGTTGGTTAACCCTACTGTGAAATTTGGACTATGGTTATGGTCTCTAACTCCGACAACAAGACGTATCCAACAACGAGAATTGGATACCTTTGATGCTTGAAGGATCGAAACTCAGGACTCAGTGCTTCTTTAGAACTTCTTTTGTGTTTGGAAACGATGCCAACCCGTTTTATATTGTCTAATCATGACCTTCAATCCGCGTGAACTTCACCTTTGACTTTGCGAAACCTGACACATATTCTCGGAAAAGAAGGTTCTCTACTTACGTACATCATATTCACTATGGAGTGAAGTTTGACATTCGATTCAAAGGCCTGCGCATCTAATATGATTCTACAAAGTATGATTCTACAAAACATTCTTATAGTCTGCTCCGATTTAATTGCAATTAAATCTAACCAAGCTCTATATATCAGTGCGAATCGCAGAACGTTTTAAATTTCTGGGATACAATCACTTCATGGACCATGAAAGTTGACTATATTATGAAGGAACTTTGCAGCAGACTAAAAGAATTTTTTGACAAATGGGTCATATCAATTGCGCCGTGATATGCTGTACATTATATGCCTCTAACTCCTCAATACGCTGCATCTAAAGGTTTGCATGAATTAGAGCTTACTTCTAAGCAGTTCTCCAGATCTTTGCGTGCGTTTTAGCTTATTGGACTAACCCTTCCAGCACAAATTCCAGAGAGTAAATTTGAGGTTAGGACTTATTCGATAAGAGTGTGAAAAACTTTAAAAATGCACGAAGGAAATTCATTTGTATCAAAATAATTGCATAAAAGTTATAAACTGCACTGCGATTTTCTTTTCTTCCTTACAAGCATGCTAGCTATCAGGAACATGAAAATGGTGTTCTCATGTTTGAAATATAGTCCCTCACTTGTTTACAGCGTTAAATGCAATTGCATTGACACCTCTAGGAAGAACCAATCGCCATAACATAAGGAGGATATGATTTTCTTAGATGTAAGAACAACCACATGGAGATCTATTTGTATCGGCAGCCAGGTCAAGATTTTGAAAAATAGAACTTTCGCTCAAATTAGATTTTCATCCATTCATCCTCCAACTTATACAATATTTTTTACAGTAGATTCCGTACATAAAATCTTCAAGTGTGGACCTTCATTGACAGCCAGCGACACTGTGTATAATGTGCTATATAAATGTTGTTTTAAACAATGATAATAATTGAATTATATATTTCATGAGTTTGACATCAGGATGTTTCTACCTAGCGACAGGAAATAAGCGTTGTTGTCCTCTATGTTTAATAATTAACATATCAATAAGAATTTCTTCAAAGAAATCAATGCAAGTTCATGAAAAACGTTACAATAAATAAATATGTATAATAACATAAATCATTATCATTGATATGTTTGGAAGAACGTATTAAGTGATTGCTCTGAGGCACTTGTTATCATGAATATTATAATTCTGCTCAAAATTACTCAATACATCAACAGGGAAGAGAATGATTAACGACTTGTTATCTCATCAAGTGATGTGATGCAATGAAAATAAACTTTTCAATCATTTTTCAGTTCATTATTCTAAATCTAATATAAAAAATCATTTGATGAAGTACAAAATTTCCAAATGATAGATACATACAAGTCTAAGAGTTAAACATATATAAGATATGTATGAATGATGTATGTCCGCGATGAAGATATGTTTTTTTTTTTAATTTTCAAGTTTTGATACTTTTCAGAGATATGGCGTTTATTGAGACAACTTTTTTGTAAGTGCTGGTGGATAGAAGTTATATTCCAAACGAAATGTGAAAACATGTGTCTAAAAGTTGCAAAGATAGATTCCAAACCATACATAATCATTGATGTAATTTCTCAAAAAAATGAAACCTTCTTCAGTGTTACATATTGAAGATTGTAGAAAGCACCAAGCATGAATAGCCGCATGTGTTAAACACTTCCACAAATGGTTAATCTCAAACTCAAAATGAGGTCGAAGTAGAAATTGTTTCTTTACCTCTAGAACCTTAAATGCTTTAGAAGCAATATCCAAAGAGCATAACCGGCCAAAAATCAAGTGCTAAGAACTAAGTCAATTTGGATTTACTCAAATCCTTAGAGTTGTACAATATTTCAGAAACAACGGAGATCATTGGGAAAGTAATTTGCATCCCTCTTCCAGAAGGTAAGTGGCTAGCGAGGCAAGGAAGTGCTTAAAGATTAGCCTCAAAATCTGTGTAACTAAAGTTAATATTCATTTAATGACCTCTTCAAGTTCTTTGAACATATTTGTAGTTTGTTAAAAAAAAGATTCAAAGCTCTCAATATTTAAATGTATTTGGTAATTGTCTCAAAAATACATGCATAGTTGTTATACTCAAACCAGTGGATATAGAAGAGGTATAAAAGCATTTTATCAGATAGCTGGATCTCATTTGGATTGAACAAACATGAGGAAGGATTTGACAATAACACTCTTATGATTAGAATTGTAGAACGCGGCGCAAGTCAAAGATCTGCATAAGTTGAAGGCTACAAAGACTAGCTAGATAAAGTAGCAAAATCAGAAGCTCACCTTCAAGAATAGAAGAGGGTTGAACTTCAAAACACAGTTCAGGCTGCACAGAGATTTCAGATCGATTCAAAAGTACTTAACCATAATAATTCAAGTTATTTTAAAACAAAAATTTCTGAAATACATACATGTCACTTTTAACAAGAAGTTATAAGAATTAAACCATAGCGAAAATAATATAATTTAAATTCACAATCTACAAGTCCTGATGTTTAGCGCATTTCACATAATCATGATGAGACCTGTTCCGTTAATAGAAGAAATTGTCTACATCATCGCGAGAGGTCAGAGTGTCAGATTCAACAACGATCAAGGGAGCTCTGATCTTGGAACTGACGAGGAACGATGAAGATTTGGCAAGCTTGCACAAATAAGTTTTGATCGGAGTCAGGACTATGTGTGTCTTCAGTTGTGTAAGAAAGACATGCAAAAGAAAAAAACCCGATTGGATGGCGATGACACACAAAGTCTTGGAATGCAATGGTCCAGACAAAATATTTGAACAGTAATACCACGCTGATAACAATGACTATGACTTGGACGGCGAAATATTTTCACACGTCATTTGGTATCGATTCCATTAAATTTCTTGATACTTAATGGAATCAACTACAAGAGTTAAACATATTGACATTCTTTATGATCCTTTTTGAAAACTTCCTATGCACTTCCTATAATCTAGTTCACATGTTTGCGAAGTTATAATGAATGACTTTGGCAGAGTTCTGGAAGTACGATATTGCTTACTAATGGGACGCAATGGCAAGACAAGTGCTACACAACATTCCACCTATTCCGCAATAAGGATCTAAGTTCCTGAAATAAACGAGTTTCAACAAATAACCATCATGAAATTCCATTGAAGGGTTATCAGCAATGTGTGGATAACCTTCTGCAATTTTTCCGATGTGCGCGCAATGAGACTAAGTCTAGTTGGTGAGGACAAAGACCGCTTGGACAAAATTTGCTGGTAAAAAAAGAGAGACCAAGCAAGATGGGAAAAAGATTATCTTTCTCACATGCGTGCATCTAAGAAAGGGAGCATGGTAACCATCTACTTGAATCTCCGTGTTGTAGACTCTACTACCGCTCTCGTCTTATTAGAGGAGTTCGCTCTTGTGTATGTGATAGGTTGAAAGCCGATGCAGGAAAGTTAAAGTTACTAATCTCATCTTAACCCGGTTCCTTGTAAACCCTGATCACTTATTGAAGATGACTTCATTTAAACTAGATCTCTTCCTAACAATAATTCTTTGCAAAAGTTCACGTATAACTCACATATTCTTATATGAAATGTGGCATGTTCTATTATGAAAGATGGATCAAGATCGACATTCACAATGACATGCATTTTCAAAGTGTCCAGGAGTGATTTGCTTCATTCACAACACACGTACACATACATTCACTTACCATACCCTAGATTGTTCCAAAGAGAACTGACATCAACTTACTTAGATAATATATATTTGAATTGACCATAATTTAATTAGAAAATGCTAACCAATAACTAGATTGACAAAGATCAAAACTTACTCAATATACTATAAGAACCATTACAGAATTTACTTTTTGCTAAGATTGATGGAGTATTTCACCATTTTCCATATCTTGTGATCGCAGTTCCTCTTCTGGGAGCACTTTTCAAACATGACAGCACTGCATCTCATGGGCGTTGGAACTCTACTAGAAATGACCAACCAGGTGCCTACACGTTACACATGAAGTCTCCATACCAAATGTTCTTCGTCCTAATCCGAGACTGCTGGCGCGCATACTGTTAATAGGTATTTCAATCACAGTAGACTTGCTCTTCGCGTCTAAGATCCCAACTTTCTTAGTCTTGCGAGTGAACCGCAATCTAACAACACCCAGAAACTTCGGGCAGAAGATTTAACCACTCATGGAGTCGTGTGGAACAAAGACTTCGTCATTAACTCTTCATGACGAGACAACCATTGTTCGAGAACGAAAAGTATCGGTACCGAACTCGATGAGATTTGGAAGAAGACGCGGAGACTGAGAGGACTGAGATATGACAAGGATTTCCAACAATTGAAGATCGGAAGATACTTTGCAAGCATAATTCGACGATCTTCTAGACCTCCGAGAGACGACATGCTATTCTGACCTCCGCGAGAAGCTATTCTATTTGCGAGGTACACGATCTTTCGCCTTGAAACCCTCATTATTCTATCATGTAGGATGTTTTCGAAGGTTCGCATATGTACCAACATTCAAGTAATGTAATTTGTTAGACTTATTTATCTT
Source organism: Marchantia polymorpha subsp. ruderalis (assembly GCA_037833965.1). Taxonomy (NCBI): domain Eukaryota; kingdom Viridiplantae; phylum Streptophyta; class Marchantiopsida; order Marchantiales; family Marchantiaceae; genus Marchantia; species Marchantia polymorpha. Next base: position 1,792,719 of record AP031352.1, on the reverse strand, counting down.
CAGAATTCTCTCCATGGTTGTAAGCTTGTCATTGGAGTGGACATTACATTGAATTAGTCTATATCGAACAATTAGTATGGAAATGCTAGCATGTTCTGAGGATTTTCAGGTTCGAAGCATTGTTTTACCTATCAAATGAGTATAATCGAGATACGAAGTTAGCTATTAACAAATGCAATAGATTAGAATCTTAATTTCGGTCTTGAATGTTCATTTGAAATTAGATGATCTAGAAGCGTGAGAAATTTTGTACACGAGATTGTATTGTTCTTATAATCTACTTCAATTTAGCAGTTATGATATTGTTTTACCAATTTTAATGAAATGAGTAAATTACTCAAAGTTGAAGTTTAGAAAATTTATTTCATAATGTATCAACAAAGTAACTTACAACTTTAAAATTCTTTAACAGTACTATGAAGTACTACGAAATCCTTGAATCTTGACGGAATGCGCGGAGGTATCCCTAAAAGTAAGCCCAAACAAAATTCTTCTTTTGACCTTATGTCCATCACATGAATCATCAATTTTAGGAGTGTAGCCATTATATACATGAGGAGGTAAACTTTTCTTTCAAATCACAAACAAATTATGGTTTATCGTATAATTGTACATAAATACTTCGAAAGCATGGAAGCAGAAACTTGGTATCGGACATGTGGATTGCTTTCACTTGGTCCAGTAATATTTTCCTTTTGCTGCCAAGAATATTTTAGATAAGTTTTCATATTTTATTTAACAATTTTTTCTTCCGATGGGTTTGCAAACTAAAACGTATCATTCATTTTTTTTTCTCATTTATGATTTGATAGATTTTGCGCCTCATTACATGGAAACCTGTGTTCCATTGTGTGGCTGAATGCAAAATGTACGTACGTGCTGTTTGTAGGCAATAAGTAGACAAGAATACGGCAACTCGATGACAGTATAAATATTCAAATCCTTTTGGTTGCTAGAGAAAAACCCCAAGGTGTGTCAAATACAATGCAACCATTATGAATATGTATGTGCCTAAGGTACTAGTATCAAGACGTCTTGATTTTCACAGAATGCTTCAGACAGATTTTATCATCAATATTATGACATTATTAGTTGTATTAGAATATATCTCCACTACTTCCATAGCATAGAAGAAGCAACCGTGATCTGACTTGTGGATTGCTTTTCCCTCGGTGAATCCCTTCATTTTACTGCTAACGATTTTCTGTTTTACCTTAAGACTTCATTATTTATTCTCTCTTTTACAGGCAATTTGATATCTAAAACATTTGATTGAATCGTTCTTCTCTTTTGCGATTTACTTGGATCTTGCATGTCTTCACTTATGATCCTTTATTTCAATTTGTTGCTGAGTGTACGTACTTGTTCATTATTAAACTTGTTCTTCATTTGAAACTTGAAAATTACTGCGTCTGCTATCTGGATCAGAAATACACATTAACATGTACAACTCTAAACTTTCGATGAAATTTCATAATACATATCTAATCTTGTAAGACAGAAGATAATACCATTCTTCGTTATCGAATAATTTTCTTACATCAATTGTAACTATATGGTGGATAGTCACAAATCCATTGTGGCATATGCATTAAAATTTTCGTTTGTATTACTCCCGAAAGTTGCTTTTTGTATATATTTTGAAACATCTCATATGTAATTTGATTAATCATGCTTCATCAAGCATAAGATTTTACACACCTCAATACTTCAAGATTTTGATTACATAATCTCTAAACATCTCTCACACAGAACCTATAATAATCACCATTTACTTACGATGGATATACGTCAATCACTCGATGATGAAGTAAAGTATTTTCTTATGTTCTTACAAGTTTAGACATTTAAAGTGAGATTTCATCAAGATGTTAAAGTTGTACACGTTAAGGTCTCTCTCTGAACAAGATGGAAATCGCTTGAAAATTCTGGCATATGCTTTAGAATATGTCATTTCTATAAAACACAAAATTTTCTTTCTTGTGTCCATTTTGAAACATCTTGTATGTAATTTGATGTACCATGTTTGTTCAAGCATGACATTACACTCAACTTAATACTTCAAGACTGTAATTTTTTATATCAGTATCTTACCAAAGACATATATAAGAATAGATTGTAAAGTTCATGACATCTTAAAAGGTTAGATCAACTAAGATCTTGAATTTCTTTCTAATCACTTAGGCTAAAATTCATTTTAATTTTAGTTTCTAATTTCAAGTCTCTGTCGTCAGATATCTAGATCTACTGATTTTTTTTGGGAAAATTAAGTACTCTCATTGTAGTAAAAGATCAGAAGGAATTCATTGAAATAAGCGATGGATTCCATGGAAATTATCAAGTGAAGACTTAAGTTAGAATTTAAAGAGAAAATGAGATTCAACTAGGAAGTAACTTTCAAGGTTCGGTTAAAAAACATCATAGGGTATAGTATATACATGGAAGACCATTTTATTATTTAATTCTTATAGCCTTTAATGCTCTAGGTGGTTTCTTTCACTGCATAAACTTAATTTGCTCAAAACTTTTTCACTTGATGTACTCATATATTGATTCTTATAGCAGATATCTTTCCGAGCATGTTCTTATGAAGATGATCATGTTAAGACTGCATGCTTGGCTCGGTAGGAATCCGCTTTGTCTTCTTTTCCCCAAACTAGGTCTTTACAAGTTGAAACAACTCTCAGCCTTCATATCGTGGCTTTTCTGAGATAATTCAATTTACAAAACTGATAATTCTTGTATCGTTCATCTAGAAGATTTAGTGTTGGCAGATTTTGAAAAAATGACAATCAAGCTGACTCCTAATGAAACTAGCTCAATCTGCTTTCATAGTTGATAGTTTCTCTATACTGAATACTATCAAACAAAGTTAGCGAAATCAATAAATATTGGATTTGATTGGTATCTATTCATTTTCTTGTTCATGTGATACAATATATGTGGTGCCTTCTCTACGTGGGTAAAGAAGTCAATTCTGAGCATTCAGACTGTTACATCTGAGAATATCAGCTGTAAAACTAACTGACTTTAACACATTCATCTATTCTGTTAAACACTCGACAGTATGTGTATTTATACCAATCGTTTTTGGTATAAATACAATGGATATATAGTATATTGGTGTGTCATTTTCGGACGTGGATGTGTCATATTTCTAAATATTTATATGGATCTAACCTCAGGTTGGAAAATCTAAATTCTAATTCCCTCTGACGTTCCAACCACTACTATGTTTCTATCTTCATTTTCACCTTATGTGACGTTGTCAACATTCTTCTGAATATAAAACAGCTCAAAGATCTACCTTCAGGACAACGATGAGTTCAGGAGCTGTATACAGTATCGAAGTGCCTTTGTAAGCTAGGCGATTATGTAGGGACCAGCTCGATGAACACAAACGGTGTAGACATTTTTCTGAATATGAGAGGCTTCGAAGAGTGAGCATCAATACTCTCAAGACATCGGGAGCTGAGTTTCAATGATGAAATTGCTTTGGCAAGTTAGGCTGTAACGCAACGTGCACAAATCATCGTAAAAGTAAACGTGAAACACAGGTAGATATCTATCTGACATTATGCTGAGTTTCAAAGTTACTCATCATTTGTATTCTCTCATGATTAGGAACAGGAACCATCTCAACATCATTACTATGTTGTGGAGTGTTCTCGAGCGAAACGAGGGGATGCGAATCGAAGAGGCTGAAGCAAACCAAGAAAGAATGGATTAAGGTGAGGGTTTGCAGTTGCCACATCATCCAGTTGTTGCCACAGCATCACGCTGGTGGATGTACAGTCCAGAATTCGGATAATGACAGATCCCAGTAACAAGAATCCCCACATACGCGAGGTGTGGGCAGGGAACCTTGAAGATGAATTCAAGTTGATACGTAATCTCATAGACGATTATCCCTACGTGGCCATGGATACCGAATTTCCTGGTGTAGTGGTGAAACCCATGGCATCACACAAAGATTCTGAAGATTATGCCTATCAAATCATCAAAACCAACGTGAACATGCTGAATTTGATCCAACTGGGGTTAACATTTTCAGACGAGAATGGTAATCTACCACAATGCGGGAACAGACCTTGTGCGTGGCAATTCAACTTCAAAGACTTCAATCTGGAAACTGACGTGTACGCCTTAGACTCCATCGAACTCCTGAAGCGAAGTGGTATTCAGTTCGAGAAGAACACCAAACATGGCGCTGACGCACGTACATTTGCCGAGCTTTTAATGTCATCGGGAGCCGTTTTGAATGACCAGATGACGTGGGTTACATTTCACAGTAGTTACGACTTTGCCTACTTGTTGAAGTTGCTCACGGGCCGTAATCTGCCGGACAAAGAGTCCGAATTTCATTCCCTGCTGAAGATTTTCTTCCCCAACTTCTACGACATCAAGTACGTGACGAAGTTCTGTGGCAATCTTTACGGCGGGTTGAATCAAGTTGCCGATTTACTGGCGGTGGAAAGAGTCGGGCCTTGCCATCAAGCGGGTTCTGATAGCTTGCTCACATCTGATACGTTTCACAAGCTGAGACACACATTCTTGCAGGACTGCAAATTCTTATCACAGCACGCAGGTGTGCTATTTGGACTGGGAGAGGATAAAACTGAGTCAAACCTGCCTTTGTAAAGAGTATCTTCTTATTCTTCTTCGGAGTCATTCATTGAAATTTCGCATTCAATGCTCCAGTGAGAATGCTAAGGACATTGCATACTAACATGACCTGACATAAAATCAAATATTTAAACAAGGGAAAGACAAGTTGAGCCTGAGAATGAGAATGTTGAGAATGTTACTAATGATTGCAGTCGAATCGATGGTTAAAAGGCATTTATGCCACTAGACTGGTAAGACATTTGACAGCTGAGTTCTAATCTTCCAGCATTATTCATGTGAATCGAATTCAGACTCGCATGGAAAACCAGCAGGTCCAGAGGCGGAACGAATGCCGGAACTTAAGGCTACCATTACCTTCGGTGCTGAAGATATATGGAACCAGGTCAAGGTTGTTGTTCTTTCCCGTATTCGAGGAACTAACCGAGACTTTACAAGGACAGGAAGATGAAATAAATTGCAGTTGCTGACCATGACCAATAGTTCTTTTTGCAGTCGAATCCTAGGATACTTTTTGAAGAACAAATTTTACCATAGCTACAGTTGCCAATTTTGGGACTGACTCTAATTACTCTGTAGTGCACCAGAAAATACAACAGTGAATTTTTTCCAGTACGGTGGGAAAAATAGTAGAAATATAAAGCTTAAACTATTTTACAATAGATCTTTAACGTGAGGGACCAAGGTTTATTATCCAATGAATATACCTCGTTTCCCTACAAAGTTTTGTTTCTCGCAGTCAAATTTACCTGCCTATCTCGAAACTGCGTAATATGAATACCAAACGGGGTCAACATTATTTTTTCTAATCCATTCCAAAAAACTAACAACAAATACAGCAAATGAGAAGACCCAAGTCTATTGGGTGGAAGTCATTGTAGACTCTCGCATTCTGGTTTGATGTTGGCAAAATGAATCTTTGTTTTTTAATACAGATAAATTACTGGTTAGTACTACTTACCATGTAGTTACATGGGCTGGTTTTACTCGAAATGATGAGAGAACAGATTTTGCTGTGATTGGCTACCCACAACGATGAACGCGAACCGAGGCACCAAGCCTGCTTGCTTGGTTTCCAGAAGCTATTGATGTCGATGGACCGATGGATGGGTAATTTTGTTTGTATATACGTTTTCTCTTATTTCTTCATTGTAAACCAAGAATTTTTGCGAACTTTATATGGAAACCATAAACCCTCAACATTTAGTCCTCAGTGTTTCTTTAAACAGCAAGAAGACTTACTGTCTTCCTTCTGTTTGGGTTTTTCCATATATAATCAGGAATGATTTGTTGCAATCCACAGCAACACTTTGACATTCATATTATTCAGAAGAGGGTTTTGCTGGCTGGGAATGTGTTTAGCCATCGTCAACTGCGTAACAATTGCCATCAAGCTTGTTGTCTTCTTTAATTTCTCCCACATGTTAGATCTTTCTAAACACTCTCTCACCCGGCAGTACTACCTTTTTATGTGAGTTAAATTACTAGAAAAAAAATATCAACACAAAACGTTCATAAATGTAAAATAAATTCCTGTGATCACTATCATGTATTTAATACCAAATATTCATTAATCTGCACATATACTGCAAGGTTTAACTAGATTTTTGTTTAAGTTGTAGAAAGCTTCAAAAATTGTATTCAACTTCTTGTCCCAATGTATGACGACTTTTCAGTGCAAAATTCAGTTTACAGTTCAATCTTGGTGCTTTTATATTGTACAGGCAAACTGAAAAACATAAAACGAATCATGTGACAACGTTGTCCTCTTAAATATTTCGAGGCATTTTCGTTCACTAAAGTTCAAAATGTGATTGGTGCAGGAGCTACACGCTACTGGAGTATCTGATCACTTATCTTTTGGAGAGTCAAATCTATCTCTCTTCAGGTGAAACATAATAGTCCGGAATCTTTGTTCGACTTTCAGTTAGAGGTCCTTGAAGAAAATATCAACACAGAAAACTTAGCATAGCTGGTTGCTCTAGCATGTGTTGTAATAACCCACTAAAGGCTAAAACTGCAATATAGTGGTAGAAAGGTCGAACCCACAGAGACAGAGGAACACACAGGGTACAAAGTGTCACATTTAACAGACTATTGAGGAGTTTGAATTCTTGTAATAACCCACCAAAGGCTAAAACTGCAGTATGGTGGTAAAAAGATCGAACCCACAGGGACAGAGGCAACACACAGAGTAAAAAGTGTCACGTTTAACAGACTTTTGTAGAGTTTGAATTCTCAGGCGACTGTCACTCCCAGAAATACTGCACTGCTCGACTCGGAGGCCACTCGGAGGATGCTCGACTCGGAGGTCACTCGGAGGATGCTCGACTCGGAGGATGCTCGGAGGATGCACAGTGCAGCGTAGGTCACTCAACACACACACACACCTGAAACTGGAAAAGCACAACTCAGAGGTCGGTCAGGACCTCCGCTTAGGATTTCAGGGGGAAAGTGTCTCAAAAGTTCACTCAACGGCTCTGCAGGTAGTGACTCCCACTCCCACTCCGGCTTTTACTGCCCTTCCGCCAGGAACTAGCGTAGGAAACCCGGACTGGACTTCCCACTTCGGATCGAAGTCCCTCATACGCCGTGGTCGTCACCCTCGACTCACATCAAACGCAGAGAGTACAGGCCCGACTGAGAACTCAACTGAGACACAATCCAGTAACACACACACACAACCTGAATTGCAAACCAAGGCTTACACGAAGTAACAAAACTTCACTTTGGCATTCAGGGGAAACTTCCCGTAGGAGTACAATCAGGATATGTCACTCGAAGGAGTAATTGGGAACTGTTCAAGTCTCTAACCGGGTACTAGCTCTGAACATTCAGCCGAAGGCCTTCAGCTACAACATACGGTAACTTCGCTATGCTGCAGCTTCTCTATGTGGTGCCAGGACCAAATGCACAAACACGCCAAGAAAGTGAGTTCCTGATCTGCACTTCCGAAACTGGAAGAGTCCCAAGGCTAAACGCCTTGATCTACTTTATACCCTCTAAGGTCCTAACTAACACTACGCTATCCTATCTGCTACTCGCAACACCTGCACGAAACCAAACTACGCTACTGCACTCTGCAGATCCGGTGCTGCGCCTCCTGCGCGCCGGACTGCCTCGCTCTCTATCTCTACCTTGCCAATCTTCCGACCGGCTGCGCAACCCCAGTCGCCGAAGGGCTGCAATCACCTCCGACTCTAAGTGCGCCAAAGTGTCGCGCGCACACGACAAGAAGGCTTCTAATTTCCTTGCTACTCGCCGCCGACTCCGACTGTCACCCTCCGTCAATGCCGCCGCCCGAAGCTCAAACTCCCTGAGTGTGATCTTCTCTTGAGCTGCCACCTCCCAATGGGCGTATACTTTTAGACAGTGAGTCACCCGCGTCGCCAACTCTTCTCGCGTCCGGCAGCTGCCTTCCACCTCTGCTAGCTGCAATTCCGCATCTGCGCGCTGCGCCCTCAAATCCGCGCACTCGGATTGCAAGTTGCGCAACAACTCCTCATCCTCCTTGCGTGTACTTTGACTTTCTTCTAATGCGCGCTTCTGGCGCGCAAGCTCTTCTGTTAAGATGCGGTTTTGTCTCCGCTCTTCCTGCAATTCCGACTCGATCTTTGCCCGCATTAGCTCGGCATTCGCCTGGTCTTTCGTCGCCGCATCCTCCCTCTGTTGTTGCAGGGTTTGGTATAGCCTCTGCGTGATCGCCAGGTGCTGTCGGAGGGCAGTGTTCCTATCCTGCAATGTTTGGCACCTAGAGGCCCAAGTGGCCACCTTGCTCCTCGTCCTCCGCTTGACAGTCTCCACGCAAGACTGCGGTTTTCCGGAACCCGAGTACTTGGATGTCTTGCGATCCAAATATCGCAGGAGTGGAACTATCTGCTCGCACAGTACCCCTGTTGGCGTCTTCTGCACAGAGTCCGCTTCCTGCTCTTCCGAACTCGTCTCATCCTCCGTTTCGAGGATTTCAGTCGCCACCGAATCCCTTGGCGACTCCCTGGAACTGTGGCGAGCGGCAGCTTCCGCCGCGACTGCCGCTCCACTCCCTGCTAAAATATCCAAGGCAGTGGGAGATCCCACTGCTTGAGAGCCTGTTCCGGCTTGATCTTCGGTTCCCGAAGGGGTCGACGCCGCAGTGACGTTCGTCACCTTTGCACCGCCCGCTTCTGCTGCCTGCTCTTCCGGCGCGATCAGCGGCCATCAATTGAGTCGTCCTCCACGAGCAAGAGCCGACCATGACTTTCGACCGGGCGGCGGAGAGCGTCCCATTCTTGAATTTGCGATTCCATTCTCTAGTGCGAGCTGCGCGCGTCCATCTGCTGGCTGCTAAGCATTCTCGACATCGCCGCGCAGAGGATTTCTTGGTGATTGAGGGAGAAGTGAGTGCGCGTGATTTGGAATTGAGGGCGATTAGAGTTTGCCGAGGAAGAAAGGAGCTCGAGCGGAGCGGAAGTAGAATGAGCAAGCGGGCGAACTCCAAGAACGCAATGACGAGACCGGGCCGATTGCGGATGCTGCCGCTCCGTCTACCACAGAACGGGCTGCGCGCTTTCGAGGAGCGCCTGATAGCAAGAAAGCTCGATTTCTTGCTATGGGGATGGAACTACATCTGTGCGGATATGGTGCGCGAGTGGCTAGAGCCACAGGGACCACCTTCGCGCGGATTGCGTCCGCATGTTGATCGGTGGACAGTCCAAGATTGGGCGCAGGCATTGGGGAGATGTGCCGGCATGCCAGGGCACCTCCTCTTCGACAGTGAGAGCGTCAAGGTGACCAAGCAGGAAGAGGCGCAATTTGTGGAGCTGTTCAAGAACGGGAGGTCTACCAAGAATGGGTACAAGACCCGCGATTACAAGGATCGATTCCGCCGGACTTTGTCCGCGGCGCTGCTGCAATTACTGCAGCCACACCGCGCCTGCTACATCACATTGTGGCAGGTCTCTTTTGTGGAGTGCATCATCGAGGAAACTCCAATTCACTGGGCGAGCATCCTGCACAGGGTGATGCGACAGCACGCTTTTGAGGAGAAAGTGGGAACTCTAAACCATCTCTCTCCTTTCCTCATTAATTTTTATCGACAGCGGAATTGTTTGACAGCGGCGGAGCTTGCGCGTTTTCCGCCGTTGTCCGTCGACCATCACGGGAGATATGTGCGGGAGAATGAGGTCGACACTGATGCAAAGGAGTCACCAATTTCTACTCCGTCAAGGAGGAGGGACGAAGGGAGGAATACTCCTGCAGCACGGGCGCTGCGGAAGCGGCGATGGAGAGAGGAGTCCGAAGAAGAGCAGCATCAAGAACCCTCTGCTCCCATTCGACCGCGGCCGTTGTACGAGTCATACAGCCGGCCGAAGCAGAAGGCGCGCAGGCTGGTGTTACCAGCCAACAGCGCGGACACGGCGACGATTGCGACGGAGAAAGGAAGTGCGTCGCCAGAGAGGAACGAGGGAGCGCGGACGTCCGCAGGAGCAACGGACCGCATTGCACCCTCGACGGACGAGAGGCCGCCTACGGGCCGAGGGCCTTCGGAGTTACCACGTGCGTTGCGGACAAGTGTTCCGTCTGCGCACAGGCGAGCCTCCGCGGACAGACGAGACTCCGCGGACGGACGAGCCTCCGCGGACAGACGACCACAAGCGGACGTGGACCTACGCCTACGCGTAGGAAGAAGCAGTCCGCCTGTGCGCAGGTCACCTCCACACGTGCCGCCTGTGCACAGGCAGGAATCACCCCCGTTCCAACGTAGGAAGGGGAAGGAGCCGGCGGAAGATCTGTGGTAACCCACTTTTTGTTTTTCGCCGGAACTAAAACATTTTTGATTAGTAAGTACCGTGGTAGCAGCTGTAAATAGTAATCGGTACGCAAAGCCAGAGTAAAAAGAGGATCGAGGACAGTCAAGGGGTTTTGGGCTTAGGCCACAGTGGAACGCTTGGAATGGAACGGGCGGTTCACGCTGCAGGACTCGCTTCGGCGGTAGATCACTCATTACTTCCTCATTTCTTAACGCCTTGGGTTACTTAGGGTCTCGTTGGAAAGAACTTGACGCTCTGGTTCTAACGAGCCCAAGAACGCCTGGAACGGATGAGGACTCAGGGAGTTGTGACTGTCGGAAGATGCGAAGGAGAACGCCTACGGATAGGCGGAAGGAGTTCGTCGGCGGCAGAATATCCACCTTCGGCCCTAGATGTTCGCGTTCGGCGACGTACTTCTTCGGGTCAACTTCAAGTCGGCGAACTCGGAGTCGGCGAAACATCAAACTCGGGGTCGGCGAACTCGAGGTCGGAGAACTTGAGGTCGGCGAACTCGAGGTCGGCAAACTTCAAGTCGGAGAACTTGAGGTCGGAGAACTTGAGGTCGGCGAACTCGAGGTCGGCGAACTTCAAGTCGGAGAACTCGAGGTCAAAGAACTTCAAGTCGGAGAACTCGAGGTCGGAGAACTCGGAGTTGGCAAACTTGAGGTCGGCGAACTCGAGGTCAAAGAACTTCAAGTCGGCAAACTCGGAGTCGGCAAACTTGAGGTCGGCGAACTCGAGGTCGGCGAACTTCAAGTCAGCAAACTCGGAGTCGGCAAACTTGAGGTCAGAGAACTCGGAGTCGGCGAAACATCGTGCGGGCGCCTTCGGCGATAACAGATAACAAGCCTTCGACAGTGTGCCTTCGGCGAAGGATAAAACCGGCATAACTCTTTCAACTCGTAACGGTTTGACTCAGTTAGGGTCTCGTTAGAAAGAACTTGACGCGCTCGTTCCAACGAGCCCAAGAACTCTTGAAACGAATCAAGGATCTGTGAGTTATGGGTGTCGGGAGTGACTGTTACAAATAGGCAAAGGTGCGGAAGTGCGTCTTCGGCGGTCAACGCCTTCGGAGAACTCGGAGTCGGCGAACTTGAGGTCGGCAAACTCGAGGTCGGCGAACTTCAAGTCGGCAAACTCGGAGTCGGCGAACTCGAGGTCGGCAAACCGGATGCGGTTCAGAGATCTTGCGGAGTCCATATCTCTGCGATGGACGGTCGGATGGATCTGAAATTTGGTGGGGCCGTTGATCTCAGTCGGCCACGCATGCCTGCAAATATTCAGCCTCAGATCTCGGATGTAAAGACGCTGGCGGCTCTGTACAGTAGGCTTAGGATTCAGATTTAGGGTTAGGGTTAGATTTAGGTTGTAAGTTAGAGGGGAAGGTAGCCGCCGACTCCTCAGGTGTAGGATCTGTTGCGGCTCGCACCCTAGCGGGTAGCGTAGTGTTAGTTAGGACCTTAGAGAGTATAAAGTAGTTCAAGGCGTTTTGCCCTGGGACTCTTCCAGTTTCGGAAGTGCAGATCAGGAACTCACTTTCTTGGCGTGTTTGTGCATTTTGGTCCTGGCACCACGTAGAGAAGCTGCAGCATAGCGAAGTTACCGTATGTTGTAGTTGAAGGCCTTCGGCTGAATGTTCAGAGCTAGTACCCGGTTAGAGACTTGAGTAGTGCGGATCTGCACCTGCGGATGATTTCTGATGCTCAGAGCCGGCTGCGAGTTAGAGACTTGAACAGTTCCCCCTTACTCCTTCGAGTGACATATCCTGATTGTACTCCTACGGGAAGTTTCCCCTGAATGCCAATGTGAAGTTTTATTACTTCGTGTAAGCCTTGGTTTGCAATTCAGGTTGTGTGTGTGTTACTGGATCGTGTCTCAGTTAAGTTCTCAGTCGGGTCTGCACTCCCTGCGTTTGGTGTGAGAGTCGAGGGTGACGTCCACGGCGTATGAAGAGGCTTCGTTCCGAAGTGGGAAGTCCAGTCCGGGTACCCTACGCTAGTTCCTGGCGGAAGGGCAGTAAAAGCCGGAGTGGGAGTCACTACCTGCAGAACCTCTGAGTGAACTTTTGAGACACTTTCCTCCTGAAATCCGAAGCGGAGGTCCTGACCGACCTCCGAGTTGTGCTTTTGCCAGTTTCAGGTGTGTGTATGTGTGTGTGTGTTGAGTGACAACGCTGTACCGTGCATCCTCCGAGCATCCTCCAAGTCGAGATCCTCCTCCGAGTCGAGCCTCCGAGTCGAGCACTACAGTATTTCTGGGAGTGACAGTCGCCTAGAATTCAAACTCTACAAAAGTCTGTTAAACGTGACACTTTTACTCTGTGTGTTGCCTCTGTCCCTGTGGGTTCGATCTTTTTACCACCATACTGCAGTTTTAGCCTTTGGTGGGTTATTACAAGATCCGCCTACGAGACACCGGCCTTCGGGGCCATACCCTCCGGCGCACAACGCGCCGCGATTTGCGCCTTCGGCGCCAGGGCCTTCGAGCCGAGGAGATGCGAGCAGGGAGCGTGCGGAGGCCGCACCATCGGCGGGTAATCCGCCGATAGATGCGCCTTCGGCGGTAGGGCCTCAGGGCCAAGGGACATCGAGCGAGCGGCCCCCGGCCATGTCGCCTTTGGCGATGGACGTCCGCGGCGCTGCGCCGGCGGCGGACAAGGCGCCGGCATTTGCGCATGCGCACAGGCCAAGCACAGCCCCCGCGGACCGATCGCGGGAGAAGCAACTGACAGAGGAGCGGATTGACTGTCCGCGGGACGAGATTTCGGTGCGCGATGCGCAAGCGAACCCCGCGCAGACACCCTCCGCTCGATCGCCTTCGGCGGCGGACGTCGGCGGCAGAGAGGATACGGTAGAAGACCAACAAGTGGGCGACGGGGATGTAGCACGGGCACATTCGCCTACCGCCTTAGACATTTTGGCGAAGAGCAGCGAGGCTGCAGCGGTGCCTTTGCAGGCAGCACACGTCGACGACGTGCAGCCCCACTCGGGTCAGTCGCCGACGCAATCAATGGCGACTGAAATTCTCCACTCGGATGATGACGACGGAGGCTCCACCGAAGAAATGTCGGGAGCGGGGGATACCGAGGAGGAGGAGGAGGAAATTGTTGGAGCGCCGGCGGCGGCGCTCTCTGAGCAGGTGATTCCGTTGCTGAGGTACTTGGATCGCAAAATCGATAAATACGCCGATCCACTTCAGCCGGGATCTTACATCGAATTAGTGTGCAGGCGGACTCGCACTAAAGTCCACAGCAGCAAGCTACTAGCTAGAGTGGACCAGGAGTTGAGGGAATTGAAGGAGAAGCATGAATGCTTGTGGGGTCAGTATAACCTCAATCAGAAATTCTACAAGTACTCCGAAAAGGTGAGGGATGGGAAACTGGAAGAGCTCACCAAGGAGCAAGTGAAGGTCACGGAAGCACTGATTTCTGAGCAGACCCAGAATAAGATTCTGTCAGAGGAGCCGTGCGACAGACGCGGTTGTTGGCGGAGTGTCAGCTCGCACGGCAGGCGGATGAGGATTTAATCCGCAGGCTACAGTCAGAGTGTGGCGAATTGAGAGCGCAGCGTGCTGAGGCCGAATCGCAATTAGTGGTAATTGAAGAGTATCGCAGGCGAGAGGCAGATCGCACGAAGGAGGAGACGGCGAGGCGTGTCGCCCACTGTCTCAAGGGCTACGCCCACTGGGAAGTGGCGGCGCGGGAGAAACTCACACTACGTGAGTTTGAACTTCGCGCAGCCGGGTTGTTGACAGGCGACAGCAGGAGTCGGCGGAAGGTAGCAAAGAAGCTCGACGCTTTTCTGTCGAAGGCGCGGGATACCATGTCCACCCTCAAAGTGGAGGTGTCCGCGGCGTTGCAGCGGTTGGGACTTCGCAGTCGAGCGGAAGACTGGCAGGGTAGGGAGTTAGTGCGCGGCAGTCCGTCGCGCAGGAGACGTAGCACAGGTTCCGCGGAGTGTAGTGTAGCGTGGTTCCATGCAGGCGTGTAGCGTAGTGCAGTGTAGTGCTACTTAGGACTTAGAAGGTATAAAATAGTTCCAGGCGTTTTGCCTGGGGTTCTTTCCCAATTTCAGAAGTGCAGATCAGGAACCCATTTCCTTTGCGTGTTTGTGTCCTTGAGTTCTGTCACCACGCACGAGGAGTTACAACTTAGCGTTCCGCATTTTGTAGCTGAAGGCCTTCGGCCGAATGTTCAGAGCTAGTACATTGGTTAGAGACTTGAGTAGTTTGGATCTACACCTGCGGGTGATTGCCGATGCTCAGAGCCAGTGACTAGTTAGATACTTGAATAGTTTCGCCCCTACACCTTCGAGTGTTTGTTCCTGATTGTACTCCTTTGGGATTTTTCCCCTGAATGCCAAAGTGAAGTTTTGTTACTTCGTGTAAGCCTTGGTTGTAAATTCAGGTTACGCTGCAGCAGGTGCCTTCAGAGTAACCCTTGTAGTATTTCTGGGAATGACAAGTGCCTGAGAATTCAAACTCTTCAATAGACTGTTGTTGTGTTACTGGAATGTTTCTCAGTGAGTCCTTCAGTGCGGACCTGTGTTCTCTGCGCGTTTTGTGAGTTGAGAGTGTTGTTCACCGCGTCTGAGTGACTTTGATCCGAAGTAGGCAGTCCAAACCGGGTTTCCTACGCTAGCAGCAAGCTAGCGGAAGTGTTGTAAAAGCCGGAGTTGGAAGTCACTACCCGCAGCTTCGCTGAGTGTGCTCGCGAGAGACTTTCCCCCTGAAATCTTGAGTAGAGGTCCTAACGGATCTCTGGGTTGTGTTTCTGTAGTTTCAGGTGTGTGTGTGTGTGTTACGCTGCACTGTGCGACCTCCGAGTGCGCTCCGAGTGGACACTTGCAGTATTTCTGGGAGTGACAGTCGCCTGAGAATTCAAACTCCTCAATAGTCTGTTAAACGTGACACTTTGTACCCTGTGTGTTCCTCTGTCTCTATGGGTTCGACCTTTCTACCACTATATTGCAGTTTTAGCCTTTAGTGGGTTATTACATAAGAAGCCGACAACTTCTTTTTGGCGCCGCTGCCGGGGACAGTTGCGTCAACACCGGGGTTTTTACGAGCAGCCATGCTCGGTGAATGTCGACGGGAGCTAGTGGGAGCAACCTAAGTGCGAGAGCTGCCCGCAGGTTCCGACGAGATTCAGAGAAGGCCGTGGAAGAGACACGGCGTCAAAACAAGAAAACACCAAAAAGAGTACCTAAGCCTAGTTCGGCCGACATCCTTGGGGAACCTACCCCCAGTGACTCGTAACCAAACTTGGTGCTTACAGTTCTACTAGATATTCCTTGCACGGACCCCCCTCGTGATTTAGAACCGACCGCCCGAGAACCGTCGACAGACACACCGATGGCGGATGGACAAGCCAATGTGCGGCTACCTCAGCCGATTACTAAACATTCCTACCCAAAGTATAAAGGGAGTGGGGATGACGATGATGCAGATTCCTACATCAAGTTGTTCGAATCGGTGTCCATTGCTAATCGCGAGATCCAAGACGAGGACCGACTACGGATCTTTCCAAGTCTTCTACGGAAGAAAGCAAGGAGTTGGTACAATCACAAGAGCATCGATCCGACTGGGTTGACAACATGGGCTCAGCTGAAGGAGAAGTTCCTTCGATGCTTCCGCGAGCTCGGCTACGACAGTCGGGTATTGACAAAGTTGCGTAATTTGCAGCGAGAAAAGAAGGAGAGTCTGCGTGATTACACTGAGAGATTTCTGGACCTCCTTGACAGAATACCGAAAACAGGACCAGGGTCCCCTTTCTCGGTACAGCAAGCTGTGAATTGGTACCTGACCGGCTTAACTCGGGAGATGGAGACTTTTTGCCGACGCAGCAAGTGCGATACTATTGAGGATGTGATTGCATCGGCCGAAGCCTTCGAGACTTCCACTCTCAACCGAAGAGGGAGAGAGAGACGGGAGTCAAAGGAGCGAAAACCGAAGGGAGGGCGAAGACGACGCAGATGTGCAACTCCGTCATCGGAAGAACCGTCCTCGGACGAGAACCGTTCCTCATCCGAAGAAGAGGAAACCTCATCGTCGGAGGAAGAGAAGAAGAGAAAGAAGCATGGGGCAGCGAAGAAGAAGGGCACCCGACGAGTGACTACGGACAGAGCGCCGGGAGACATAGCCTCGAAGATGGAGACCCTTGTGAAGGACTTCGCCGACCTCAAAGTTCAAGTGGTAGGCGGCCATGATCGCCGAAAATCACCCGGGAGAGTGAGAGCGAACTTGTGGTGCACTACGTGCGGAGCGGTGGGACATGCGAACACCGAGTGTCTTACCACCCGTCCGTCATATCCAGTCAACGCAGTGGAGTGGGCACAACCGTACTATGGAGAACATAGTCCGCCTGTCTTCTTCTGAAGGCATCTGCGCAGATGTGTTCGCCGACTTCCCCAGAATCTGTGCGATTATCTTCTCCTGCGTGGGCAGGATATTCCGCCGGACCGGAGTACGCCCGGTCTCCTCAGTACTAGTTGGCACTTTGCGTGCCCTCTGTTTCGGCCGGCTAAGAGGCTCGTTGGTTGGCCGACTCCGAGTCGGCGCAGCTGGAGCTTCTGGCTGCCTGTCCTCAGGTCTCTCATCCCATTTCCGCTTTCGCGGAGCGCGCTCACTTCGACGCTCTTCTGCTGCTCTTGCTGGAAGCGGAGCCGGAGTTGGACTGGCAGGTGCCTCGTCCGGATCCGTGTCTACTTCGGCCTCCCGCAAGTATCTACCTGGATAACTCCGGGTCAGCAGCGGAAACCGTGTCCGCTCTGAATTTGTCAAACATCCCATCGTCCGATAAAACACAATCAGGTAGGGCGAAAGATGATTGAGGGTTCCTCCTCTCTCTTCTTGCGCATGTTGGCACGTCACCTTCCACAGGAGCCGTGCCCAATGAACTGGAGCTCCTGACAACACTAGCTCCACGAATCCTACTTGCCAACCATGCATGTAAGCGGTCTTGGTCGGCTGCAATATCTGCAGCAATGCAGTCGCGACATTTTTCCGCAATTGATCTTTGTAATTCCGTGTCCGGAAACCGTTCTTGGGATGCCTGGCAACTTTGAAAAGATCATTGTAGGAGATTTCTTCCTCCTTGGACACCTTCACGCTATCGGCCTCGAAGAGGAGAAACCCTTCCTCGCCGGCACACCTGCCCAACACCTGCGCCCAGTCACAAATGTCCCACCTCTCTGGATGTGGGCGGAATCCGCGCGAGGGCTTGTGTCTCTCCTGCAGATACTCGCGCACCATCTCCGGACATGTCCAGTTCCATCCCCACAGGAGGAAATCGAGCTTCAGCCTTGTTAGCACATCTTGGAATGCGCGCAGACCGATCTGCGGCACTCTGAGTGGAGACACTCGCAGCTGGGGGACCTTCGACATTGCGTTTCCTGCACACACAGACGTTTCTCCCTTCCGCTCGCTCTCTCACAATCGCCGCTGCGCGTCGGCCGCTCAAACACTGACTGCAATCGCTCTCTCTTCTCTTGCGCGCTCAAGTTCGCTACTCGCAAATTCTCTGCAAGGTCTGTCAAGATCCTTGCGTAACTCGTCTCCGCACTCTCTCCTCTCACTGCAGGTCTCTCCGCCCTTGCGCGTAATCTTGGAAGCTGGAAATCTCAAAATCAAGAATGAGAGAATGAGACTGGAGAGCAGTCTTTTCTTCTTCGAATTCAAGATCGTCCAACGTTCTTACTGGTTACAATTACGCAGCCGGCTATACGGCCTAACGGTTCGCCCTCGCATGCTCGAATTCACGTCTCCGCGCTGCGCGCATTCGCATGCGTGAATGTTGAATTCTCCCGCCGCCATCGTCTTCCGGACTCGAGTTCGCCGCAGTGTATGCGTCGACTATGTTGTCTTTTCCTAACCTGAACATCGCCGGAGGCGTATCGCCGCGGGCGTATTCCTTTTCCGTAGGCGCCTCGCTGGAGGCGCACATCAAGTCGGCGCGAATTACGCCGGTGCGTATTCGTACTACTTGTTTTGTCCGTTCTGCCCCGTCTATTGCTGACGGCGCATATCCCGCCGGCGCAAATCATGCCAGCGCATCTGCCTACCCGCGCCACGTCGGAGGCGTACATCCGGCCGGCGCTTCTCTTCCGTTGTGCAGCCGCCAAAGGCGCTTCCGCCTCTGAGTTGATCTCCTCCCATGAGCGCGTGGTTCCGCCGAAGGCGCATCGCCGAAGGCGTACGGGAGTCCTTTCCGACGGTGAACCCTAGCGCGAACGGCGCATGTCCGGATACGAGTTTTCCGATGCTCATAACTTCTTCGTCCCTGATCCATCTCCAACGCTCTTGGGCTCGTTAGAACGAGCGTCCCAAGTTCTTTCCAATGCGACCTCAACCAACTAGAACTAGCATGTATCCTGATCGTTATGAAGGTTTCCCTTCCGCGCTAGCGGCGCATCGCCGAAGGCGCACTCATGGTCGGAAGCCTTCAGAGGTCCTTGCCGGCTTCTGACGTCTTTAGCGAGATCTCCTCCGGAGGTGTCTGCGTCGGAAGCGTATCTTCCTTAAACGCTAGAAGCGCGTGAGTAGAGACACCTCAGCAAAGGAGCTCTTGCCGAAGGCGCCGAAGGAATTTGGCGCTGGTACATCCAACTTCGCGATTCTTCGTGACCTTGTGACGATCTCCTCAATCCACTCTATTTAACGTACCCTTTTCTAACTACAGACACTGCTTCGGTACTTGTTTCCTAAAATTGTTTAAATTCTGCAAAAAAAACAAAAAGTGTGTTACCACAATTCTCAGGCGACTGTCACTCCCAGAAATACTGCAAGTGTTCACTCGGAGCTCACTCGGAGGTCGCACAGTGCAGCGTACACACACACACCTGAAACTACAGAAACACAACCCAGAGATCGGTTAGGACCTCTACTCAGAATTTCAGGGGGGAAAGTCTCTCGCGAGTACTCAGCGAAGCTGCGGGTAGTGACTCCCAACTCCGGCTTTTACAACCCTCCCACTAGCTTTCTGCTAGCGTAGGGAACCCGGGTTGGACTTCCTACTTCGGATCGAAGTCACTCACACGCGGTGAACAACACTCTCAACTCACAAAACGCGCAGAGAACACAAGTCCGCACGGAAGGACTCACTGAGAAACATTCCAGTAACACACCATAACAGTCTATTGAAGAGTTTGAATTCTTAGACACTTGTCATTCCCAGAAATACTACAGGGGTTACCATGAAGGCACCTGCTGCAGCGTAACCTGAATTTACAACCAAGGCTTACACGAAGTAGCAAAACTTCACTTTGGCATTCAGGGGAAAAATCCCGAAGGAGTACAATCAGGAACAAACACTCGAAGGTGTAGGGGCGAAACTCTTCAAGTATCTAACTAGTCACTGGCTCTGAGCATCGGCAATCATCCGTAGGTGTAGATCCGAACTACTCAAGTCTCTAACCAATGTACTAGCTCTGAACATTCGGCCGAAGGCCTTCAGCTACACAATGCGGATCGCTAAGGTGTAGCTCCTCTTGCGTGGTGACAGAACTAAGGACACAAACACGTAGAGAAAATGAGTTCCTGATCTGCACTTCCGAAACTGGAAAAATCCCAAGGCAACACGCCTTGAACTACTTTATACCTTCTAAGTCCTAACTAACACTACACTGCACTATGCTACGCGCCTGCACGGAACCACGCTACACTACACTCCGCAGAACCTGTGCTTCGCCTCCTGCGCGACGGACTGCCGCGCACTAACTCTCTACCCTGCCAGTCTTCAGCTCGACTGCGCAGTCCCAAACGCCGCAACACCGCGGAAACCTCTGTCTCAAGGGTGGCCATGGTGTCCCGCGCCTTCGACAGAAAAGAATCCAACTTCTTCGCCACTCGCCGCCGACTCCGACTGTCACCTGTTAACAACCCGGCTACACGAAGCTCTAACTCACGCAGTGTGAGTTTCTCCTGCGCCGCCACTTCCCAGTGGGCATAGCCCTTGAGACAATGGGTGACTCGCCTCGCCATCTCTTCCTTCGTGCGATCTGCCTCCCGCCGGCGATCGTCTTCAACCACAACTAACTACAATTCGGCCTCCGCACGCTGTGCTCTCAATTAATTCCTCATCCGCCTGTCGTGCGAGCTGACACTGCTCTAACCACCGCGTCTGTCGCACGAGCTCCTCTGACAAAATTCGATTCTGAGCCTGCTCAGAATCCAGCGCTTCTGTGAGCTTCGCCTGCTCTTTGGCTAACTCTTCTAGCCTCCCATCCTTCACCTTGTCGAAGTGTTTGTACACCTTCTTATTGAGGGTGTACTGACCCCACAAGCATTCATGCTTCTCCCGCAGAGCCTTAAGTTCCTGGTCCACACGGGCTAGCAACTTGCTGGTGTGGACTTTAGTGCGAGTTCGCCTGCGCACTAACTCGACGTAGGACCCAGACTGGCGAGGGTCCGCGTACTTCTCCATCTTGCGATCCAAGTACCTCAGCAGAGGTACTACCTGCTCAAAGAGCGCCGCCGCCGGCGCACCAACTAATTCCTCCTCTTCCTCCTCGGTGGATCCCGATCCCGACAGTGATTCCGTGGATCCTCCTTCTTCGTCATCCTCCGAATTGAGGATTTTGGTCGCCATTGAATGCGTCAGCGACTGGCCTGGGTGGGGTTGCGAGATGTCTGCGTGTTCTGCCGCCGCTGGCGCTCCTGCAGCCTCGCTGCTCCCTGCTAAAATGTCCAAGGCGGTGGGTGAATGCGGCCTTGCCACATCCTCATCGTCCGCATGTCGTGCCGCGACTGTAACTTCTTCGCCGCCGGCGTCCACCGCCGAAGGCGATCGTGCGGAATGTACCTGCGCGGGGTTGCATTGTGCATCGCGCGCACGAATTTCACCCTGCGGACAGACCATCCGCTCCACCGATCGGTCCTGCTCCACCCTTAGGTCCTGCGCCAGGGATGCGTCCGGCCTACGCGTAGGCGCAAATCCCGGCGCTTCTTCCGCCGAGGGCGCAGTGCCGAAGGCAGTAGAGCTGAAGGCGGCCCGCCCGATGTCCCTTGGCCCGAAGGCCCTTCCGCCGAAGGTGCATCTTCCGGCGGATTTCCCGCCGAAGGCGCGGCTTCCGCCGGCTCTCTGGTTGTAACTCGCTGGCTCGAAGGCCCTGGCGCCAAAGGCGCATATCCCGGCGCTCTTTCCGCCGGAGGGCCTTGTCCCGAAGGCCCTTGAGCCGAAGGCGGATCTTCCGCCGGCTCCTTCCCCTTCCTGCGTTGTACCGGGGGTGAGTCCTGCCTATGCGTAGGCACCCGCCTATGCGTAGGCAAACTTTCTCTGCCTATGCGTAGGCACAAATCCACGTCCGCAAGGGGTCGCCTATCCACAGGGAGTCGCCTATGCTTAGGCGGCACACTCATCCACCTGTCGCACATGGTAACTCTTGACCCGAAGGTCGTCTCTCCTCCGCCGAAGGCGTAGGGTGGTCTACTGCCCCTTCGGCCGTCCGCGTAGTCCCATCTTTCTCCGGGGACGGACTTTCCTTCTCTGTGGCGATCGTCGCCGTTTTCGCGCTGCTGGCCGGTAACAAAAGCCTGCGCGCCTTCTGCTTCGGCCGGCTGCAGACCTCGTGCAGTGGCCGCTTCCGGGTGAGAGCAGCTGATTCTTGATGTTGCTCCTTCTCCGGTTCCTCTCTCCATCTTCGCTTCCGCGGTACTCGCGCTGCGGATGCGTCTCTCCCCGCATCCTGTTGAGTCGGTGGAGTGGAAGTCGGTGAATCCTCCACGTCGGTGTCTACCTCGTTATACCGCACATACCTCCCGGGATGGTCGACTGACAATGGCGGAAATCGAGCACGCTCGGCCGCGGTTAAACAATTCATCGATCGATAAAAATTTATCAAGAAGGGAGAGAGGTGATTGAGTGTTCCTCCCCGCTCCTCAAACGCATGCTGTCGCATTACCCTATGCAGGATACGCGACCAGTGAACTGGAGCTCCGGCCAACGTGAGCTCCACGAAGGACACCTGCCACAACGTGATGTACGTAGTGCGGTGCGGCTGCAACAGTTGCAGCAGCGCCATCGCTACGGTCCTGCGGAAACGATCTTTGTAGTCGCGGGTCCTGTACCCGTTCTTGGAAGACCTCTCCTGCTTGAACAATTCCACGAAGGAGGCTTCGTCCGCCTTCGTCACCTTCAGGCTTTCACTGTCGAACAGGAGGTATTCATCCTCACCTGCGCACCTCCCCAATGCCTGTCCCCAATCGCGGACAGTCCATCTATCTACGTGCGGACGGAATCCGCTCGTAGGTTGTCGTTCCTCGTCCAGCCATTCGCGCACCATGTCTGCGCACACGTAATTCCATCCCCACAGCAAGAATTCGAGTTTCTTTGTAATCAGCCGGTCCTCAAAGGCACGCAACCCATGCTGGGGGAGCTTGAGTGGCACCATCCGCAGCCTCACCGATGTCGACATCGCGTTCTTGAAATTGGTTTGCGCAGCTCTCTCTCTGCTATGCCCGAGCCTCTTGCTCGCGATTCTGTTTCCTCTGCAAACTCTAATCTCTCTCAATTCCAAATGTCGCGCACTCAATTCTCTCCCAGCCACCGAGTAACTCTCCGCGCAGTGATGTCTAGAACGTCTCTCAGCTAGAAGGTGGACGCGCGCAGCTCGCACCAGAAATTGAAATCGCAAATTCAAGAATGGGGCGTCCTCTGTCCGCTCGTAGGAGGTCATGGTCGGCTCTCGGTCGTGAAAGTTGAATCACTTGATGGCCGCGCCGGCTCCGAGGTATAACGGCCTTCTCTTTTACGCGCGGCTTCACGCTCCGCCGACGCCGACTTTACTCACACGCTCGAATTGGTAATTTGAACTCCGCCAGCGTACCACGCCGCGGTCATGGTCGCGCAGCGCCGAAGGCGGATTTCTCGCCGACGCGCTACACTCATCCGTACTTCAACTTGGCTAGTCCCGCTCCGCCGAAGGCGTTCGTCCGCGCATAGGACAAAAGTCGAACTCCCTTCTGCGTAGGCGGAATCCCCGGCGGAGTTTGCGCCGGCGCCAAACTTCATCTGCTTGTGCGTAGGCGCTCGCCTATGCGTAGGCGAATTCCGTCCGCACACATGACGTTCGTTCGCGCAGGTCCCTCGCCGTAGGCGCAGCGCCGAAGGCGGCTGTGCCGAAGGCGTTGACCGCGGTCAACGGACTCCGTCCGGTCTTTCCATCTCTCTCGCCTCTCCGTCGGCGCTCTTGTCTCCGGAACCCCGACCGGCCGAAGGCGCACTCGTCCGTTCCGTCCGTACGGATCTTGCTACTCCGTTGGGTCCTCACCCAACCGTGATGCGTTGGCGCCGAAGGCGCCGTACAAGTTTCAACCCCGAAAGCGGATTTCTAGGGCCGAAGGCGGACTTCCCGTCGACGCCGAAGCGCCTATGCGTAGGCGCAAGTCCTCCCCGCCTATGCGTAGGCGGCATTCTCGGCGGACTCTCCGCCGACGTCAAACCCTATTTTGCCTATGCGTAGGCGAACTTCCCTCGCTTATGCGTAGGCGAAGGTCTTCGTATCTTTCGACCGTCACAACTCCCTGAGTCTTGATCTGTTCCAAGCGTTCTTGGGCTCGTTAGAACGAGCGCGTCGGGCTCTTTCCAACGAAACCCTAACCAAGTCAAGGCGTTTGGGAATTGCTTAGATTCTGAAGGATTCCTCTAGCGCCGAAGGCGTAGCGCCGAAGGAGGATTATGCGCCTTGCGCCGAAGGGGTACTCCTTCAGAGCCCGTCGTTTAGGGCGGCGTCTGTCCCAGACGTTGCGTCCAACTCCTGGATTCTACGAGATTCTACGAGATTCTCCGAGATCATCTAGTTTCACTCTATTTTGATGCACCGATGGCTATTTACACTGCTGCCGCGGTACAGTTTTCCAAAAATGTTTTAAATTCCGCAAAAATACCAAAAGTGGGGTACCACATGTGTTTTCTTCGGTCCCGGTATATTATTGAGACACTTCATATTATGATGTAAACAAGACCATACATCGTTCACAAGCCTTAAAACGGATTCATGAGGAGCTTTCTAAACATACAACCACGTAATCTGAAGATGAGGGGATCCGCGCGGCTCTAATAAAGAGCTTTATGCTAGCCATAAAATCTCCGTACTCTGTAAGCTTTTGACGATTAAGTTTCATAATCACAAGTTGCGAGGTAGTCGAGTGGTAGTCAACATTATTGATGAATAACAAAGGTTCGGATCTCGATAAGACGATTGACCACATCCAGACAAACTAATATGAAAGCATGTATGAGTACAGTGCCGAAGTGTTTGACGATTGTCTTGGAGATATATTAAAATGACATCAACACTTCCTCAGCTTGTAACAGGCTGTAAAGTTTTCAATAGCGTAGCTGATTTACCGAAGTCTAATATTTGAATATTCTCTCATGGAGGTGACAAGGAGCAAACATGGTACAAACACCTATATCTGACAAGGTAAATAAGTTATACAACATATGAATACGGACCTTTCAATCGTGAAACAATAGCAGCTCCCCTAATTCTCCTGCTGGTTTTGATGCTTACATATAGGGGTATAGGGGGTTAGGGTTTTAACCCTAAGTATGCAATATCTTTACTAGACAAGCAGTAAGCACACAAGAATTCGGAGATTTGATGACAGAATCAAATCCTGTTCGTTGCCAGAGGAGAACTTTAGAATTTCATTCTACATACAATGCTTGACCTTTTTGCTATACAAATTATACAAAGGCGACAAGGAGTGAGATGTGATCTCACTCCTTATCACTTTTATATAATTTGAACTCTTAGACTTTCAAGTTCCAACGAATTATAACATCTCCGTATCAAGCGCCTGACTTTATCAACGATATACAAGAGGGCCGTCGGCTCGAAGAGCAGAAACATACAAACAAACAAATTGGTTGGTTCTAGGTTCTCGGTTTTTCACTCTTCGTTCCTTTAATTGTTACTCGTAGATCTCGGATCTTGTTTGTATTTTATATATGATATCGTAACAGAATAATTCAGGATTTAAACGTTGATCCAAGACTCAGAATTATAGGACGAATAAATGAGTGTATAGATCGTGCACTGCAAATGGAAGACAATGGCAATATCGCGTGCAGTGCATCACTCACAGCATTACAACATTTTCTAAGTCCAAAAATGTCGATACTTACAACAAAAGCAGTTTACTTTCTAGGATAATATACACCGGAAAATACATGTGCTTAGTACTGTATACTGGGAGCAAGCACTACTACGTACCTTCCACCTTAAAAAACTCTCGCCGTCACGTGGGTATTCTGATGGTAATATAAAGACATAAATCAAGTCATACTATGAGCTGATGGTACATGAGTCGCCTTCTAAGCTGGCTTGACTGGAAGAGACAGAAGATATGCATGCTTTATATGCAAGAAGACTTGGAAGCAATATTCCATTAATATTTTGTTTTTTACTTGGATCTTGTAAAGTGACCTGTGCATCGGATGAGAGTCCAACTCTCAAAACTGTTAAGGCTAAGATTTTTTGTCCTGAATATCTGTCTCCCTCTACTTCTTTGAGTATGTGACAAAGGCGTCGCACTTGAAGTATCATGGCCTCGCCATCACAATTGCCTTCACACGAAAAGAATGGAAGGGACGTATAATACAACCCGACTGGTGACCAATACTCTTTCACCATCATACTGGTCTCAGAATGGGCAGAAGAAGCTTCTCAGTTGTTGAGCATGAAGATCTGAGCATGTGTCAGCAATCCTTGGACATGAATCGTGGATTGTTTTCAAATTTCTCATTCTTTAAAACTTAGGATAAACGCTTGTTCCAATTTTTATTATGTAGGGATAGAAGAAGTCTACAGTAGCTAACATTTAGTTCCAGCATGCTTTTGTTCGAGAACCAGCTGTCTTCTCGCTGCAGGTTAAAGATCTTTGGACGAAAGTTCTTCGCCTGGGCAAGATCTGATTTGGCACATCTATGGGTCTATGCTTTTGTGAAAAGGACATTCATTCTGTGGGTGATTTTCTCTAGTTCTCTGCCTGTTAGGAGCTGAATCATTAGCCCCTAACAGAAGGGAAAGGATACTTATCCAATATCTTGGTCTCCGGATGTTTGCAGCTAGCACACACGCATCACGAATGATCACAGTGATCAGCTGCACAGTTCACCTCGTCCTTCTTGAACAGCATGCTTTCTGCGAAATGGAATATCTCGTAACCTCGTGGACAGGAGAGACGGTATGACTCAATTGAGAAATCAGTAGAGAAGAGAAATACCAGCTGTAGAAGAACATAAGTGTCTCAACAGGAATGGAAAGTGGTTTTGATTTTTTTTATAGAGGATACCAGATTCCAGATTCTGGGGGAAACTGGTCCTTCAGCCAGAAGTTATCATCAGAAAGAAGTCTTCCATCAGATGGATTGAATCAACGGAGCAAGGGAGACATCTTAATGAGAAGATTCCAGTTTGTACAGTCAGGATGGTATCAGGATGGGTTTCTGGAATACAAAGGAACATAGAGAACAGTTATACTTGAAAGGCACTGAAATGTGACCACAGCTAATTCAAGAATCTGATTGCTAACTCTCAAAAAAAATTCCTCAATTCCAAAAAAAAATTCTTAGTGATCAGGCCAATACCTTCTGGTGTTATGAAGTTAGACATTGATTTAGTATTGTAAATGTGCGAAATGATAAAGTTGTGGGCTACAGCAAATCAGATCAAACTGGAGCTAATCACTAGTAAGGGATGGTCTTTTGTAAGTGCTCCGAAATGTGATGCGATATAGTGGGTGATAGCGACTCATACTACCGAGCAGTGCTTTCTGCAATCTGATGTTAGTCTTTAATGTACGATAATGGCAGGGGACCTAAAGGTAACAGATATTTCTAATGGGGATTGTTGGCAAAACAACTTCAGTCTTTCACGGACAAGAAGAACGACGTTCGTCGGAGTAAAGTACTCAAAGCAGTCATCCAATCATTGACCACAATTGCTTGGCACCAGTGACCCAGTAGTGGTTCACAAACTCTGAATAGTGAGTCTTGCTTCAATTGTATACCTTTCCCACGTAATCTATCATTATTCGAGTACTTAGGGTGTCCTGGAGTCATTGTGGTTTACTGATGCGACAAGGTGAACGTTTAGTGCTACTGCATGTTAGAAAGCTGGGCACTCGCATGACAACGTGATGAAAGAAAATTGTTGAATGATTCAAGTAATTACTGCGCAGAATGCAGGATGCAGAGGAAAAGACAAGTTACAAGTTCTTAGAAGCATATATGTTCTTTCTACGACGTCAGATGCTACATGAACATTAGTAGCCGAAAATACGCCATCTTACACAGAAAGAACCTACCTCCAATTGCTTGTCTTAACACAAGCACGCAACTCATCTGTGTTCGACAGCTTGTCCAGTCGTCCATTCGTCCACCTCGACAATACAGATCGTGATTGAAATTGCAGTGACATTTCACCAATACGCCATGTCGACTTCTCTGGCTAGTTTACTGAACGAGAAAATCTGATCGCAGCTTTCGGTGAATTGCTAATTTTGAACTTTTAATAATTGACGGGTAGTAGATACATATACAACGAAATAAAAGGAAAGCAAGATTTCAAAAGAGTCCTGACTACTTTTCCAATACATCTACATGATCTGCACTAAGATTATGATCAATGAGTTCGACCGCCTGGAACCTGTGGCCCTGCTCTGTGCGGCGAATTAACAAAACCAGAATCCTTGAGAGTTCAAAATATACTTCCCCAACAACCCTGCTTAGACAAGTTCTATATGTTTCTGGTATTCTTTCACTTTTGAGCAAATAAATGGGGTTTATCTGCGTACCCCTCAAACGTCCTCCGTGTGCTGTGTCTAATTTGATCTAAACTTGACAAAGAAGAATCCCACCCACTGAAAAATATGGACTGTACTGATACAATATAAACAAAATATGTAAGTGCTGACAAGGATTTTAAAAGTTGCTGGCACCAGCTGAACCCTGTAAGAGGCCATTGCGAATCTGCTCGGCCACATCTCTGACAGCCCCTGGTCCATGTGGTATGAAGACAGTTGAGTTCTTGGAATGTGATCCAATTTCTTTCATGGTATCGAAATATTGGGTGACCAGGACCATATCAAGCACATCTTTTGCAGATGTCCCGGGAACGTTGTGAGAAAATGCTACTACACTCTCCCGCAATCCATCAACAATGGCCTGGCGCTGTCGAGCAATACCAACACCTGATAGATACTTAGCCTCTGCTTCTGCTTCCGCCCTTTTGACCTGCAAAATCTTCTCTGCTTCTGCCTTCTCACTAGTGGCCTGCCTCATTCGTTGTGCTGCACAGTTGAAATAAAAGGGCATTGGGCAGAGACAGGTAGGACAATTTGCGGTTCCATGCACTCAACTACGAACTAGTGATCGACTGATGTATTGACATACAGCATATCTCTAGAAAGGAAATACAGTATGCATACATATTATTAATCCCCCAATAAAGGTTGGGCACATAATTACATTCATTGCCTGAAAAACCTCACATGCATTCACTGTGACTCGGCGATCAGCATTACCTGCATTGATTTCATTCATGGCACGTTTGACAGTTTCATCGGGCTCGACATCCACGATCAATGTTTGCACAATCTCGTACCCATAGTTGCTCATCGCCTGCACATCAAGGTATACATCAAGGTATACATCAGCTTGACATTTACAAACCTTGATATAAAAACATATGAACGCAACCAAGCGCCTAAATGCACAATTAGATATCTTAGTGGTTTCGCCAATCCTCATTGGCTGTTGGATTGCAAGCAGCACTCAACCAGCCAAGCGGCCTTGGTAAAATTTTGCAAACTCTCTTCACATTCTCAACCATACAGTATGAACTTTGACGGTCTGTAGCACACCCACAGTATACAGATAGGATATGCATATACAACACCTTCTCCAGCTCTTCCTCCACATTCTTGGCGATATCACTCTTCTGTTCGAAAACATCATCAAGGATCATCTTCGGGACGCTCGCCCTGACGACTGTGTAGAAGGAAAAACACAACTGTAAATTGAACGTATTTTTCTGCTTGTACATCTATGTACTGCACCTACAGTGACGAGAACATATAAAAAGCCGACTAAAAAGATGCAGACTCCAAGAAGTGAGCTGCTCTCTATGAAACTTCTTCGTACTCAACATCGCAGCACAGCAATCAGTTTATTTTAAGTACCGACTTCAAAACATCATCTCACATGTTTGTCTACATAGAACCATAGATCGTGCGATGTAGCATGATCTGAGACATTAATGTTCCTTCCAGACTCACCATCGAAGACGTAAGACTGGATTTGAGAACGAGGGTTCGTGAGTTTGTAGTAAGCATCGAAGGCAGAGTCCTTGATAGCTCTATATTGGACTGATGCAACCACGGTGACGAATACATTGTCCTGAAAATATACAAAACGTCATAAACAAGTCTCGGCCAAAGATACTCTCCCTCACTTCAAGAGAAAAACAATCATCAACAAGACATTATTCTGAAAGTCTTCGTAAAAAGAAGAGCTGTTCGAAAACATTTGATATACAAAGTTCTGTAAAACAAATCACGTAGGATACGTAGCATTTACGGTGACAACTCTGATTCCAAACCATATGCCAACACATATCCTTCAACAGTGGAAAGTACATAGTACCAATCGTGTTAAGGACAAAAACTGCTCATTTGACCAACAAAATGACAATAGACAACTGCCAAAAGGATTCTTTATCATATGAAGCGACAAGAGAAGAAAGTTTCACCAGACCTTGGTTTTTGTTTCGCACCGTACGTCAAGCTGTTGAACACGAAGTGACAGAATGCCAGCAATGTTTATTCCACAACACCAAGGTACGCAATGAATACCCGGCTCAACAACTTTCCGGAACTTCCCGAACTGTTCTTTCACACCAACAGTGGACTGGTCTACCTGGATACATCCCAAGGCTCCTCCCATAGCTAAAAATTACTATATCTGTAAACAAGGTACAAACCAAGTTAGAAATCACATACATTGCATATCTTTAAATGATGTAAATGCGACTGTCTCTTTGCTTCAACCGGCTTGACATCCCCGTCTGTTTAACAAACAAGAGTTCAAAATGAGGAATCAAATCGACAAAAGCCATCGCTTTCATCTGTCAAAACTGCAAAAGTAATAAACTGTAAATACATCCATCTCGTTTCCAGAGGATGTTAACTCCTTCAATACATGTATTCCTACTTCGCTGCTCCTATACCAACCAAAGCTATAGTGGACTATGCATCAATATGGTACGCAGGAGATAGACGATCAAAAGTCTGTATACACCATGATAGTCAAGTAGAAATCTAGTTTGTTTGCTTGGTGCTCGAAAATCTGTATTTTGTAAGCAAACATAGTCATGTACCCCTTGCTACTTCAGAGTACAACTGTGGTCATTATAATTTACTCCCTATGTGTTATTATTGAAGAACCTAATGTGTCTGTCCAGGGTTAGAGAAAATAATCTCTAATCTCTCCAAAAATCACTCCGAGAGACAATTGACATGCAACCTACTTGAACGTAGATGAAGCAACGGCAGATACCCAGGTCTGCAGTAGAGCAATCGCCAAACAGGTGCAGCTAACAATCGAGGGAAGACGACATTCAGCAACAAAAAATTGTGGAAGGGGAAACGAATTATTGTCAGGCACCACTAAGGTACCCAGGAAGGGATCTCCAAGCCTGGATACTATCCTTAGCCGCGCGCTTGCGTACAATTCAAATAGTTTCTTCCACTGGATATGCGCGACCCCCTCCTCTATATGTAAATCACGTAAATGCTGGGCAAAAAGAACCTAGATACTACTTGCGCTTTCTTCGGGTCCAGAAAGAAAAACTGTCAGCTAAGGAGGAAGAATTGATGTAAGCCTTGACACTTCAAGGGACTACTATGTGGAAAAGCGAACGCGGCCGTTCCGATGAAATACAGACGGAAAGAGGCAAAACTTTAAAATACAGCCATTGTCATCGTGAAATAAGGGTGAAGAACAGAAAGATGCCCAAAACCTACGTCACAGCAGAAATCACCGCAGAAGAACAAAGAAACTCCAAGAGCAGACAAACTTCCACGTACTCGTAGCAGTCGTTTTGACAAAGGCGTTCGCACCTAGTTCGTGCTCCTGGGGAATTAACCAACTCTGATGGATAAAAAACATATTCGACAAATGAGGCCGGCAGAAGATAGAAAAACAGGAAGCTCGATGGATATTCTCTTCGCCGAATGTTCGAGGGCAGTCCGGAGAGCCAGCAGAATCCAGTTCCCTCCGTGCACCTCTTACCGTGCCGACCTATCTCAATGCTTCAAAGTGGCAAGTGCACAGACGCTGAAACTAGAACTCGTGGCGCGAATCACATTGTTTCAAGTGAACGACGTACGCAAAACCTCCTGCTTCTCAAGTACGAACTCCGCAGGACGATTATCTCCAGACCCAACACATCCGAACCAGTTTCGTGAAAAACGTACCTGGGATTCTCTGCAACAGGGTCGACGAATTTTTCCCTGCGTCTGTCGCAAAGCCGGAAATTTATTTCTTAATTATACGTGTAAGTTCCTCCACTACGTATGTCCAAGCCCAGGACTCCGGACGTCAGCTCGCTATCAAAGCTAGTTGGTTCAAGCACTCCAGCTCCGGAAGGTCTACGACCTTAAATACTCGGCACTCTGCGACGCGAGGACAAGCGAGTCGGACGATAACAATTCCAAACCGTGTGGATGGCGACGGACCTACGGAGAAGGAGGCGGGTGCAAAAGAATGTGCCCCACACGCTATCACTCGATGGGATCGAAGAACAGCAGGCAGGGAAGGCTAGAGCTGCGGCCCGAGTGCGGGTGGGGTCAACGAAACAAGATAATGTTCCTAAAGAGAGAAAAGCGCAGAGCGTGCAGCTTCATTGAATCTACGAGGCCTGGAAAATCCTCGTTTCCTGCTTGATGATCGATCGATCGATCGCCCTGTACCTCTTCCACCACGCTTGCTATTACCAGCACACCGCGGTCAAAGGTCCCCCGGCGCTCTACATGAACCCGGCCGCCAATCGCACTCCATCGCCGCTACCTGCCAAATCTGCATCAGCCGTCGTCGTCAGCCGTGACGACTTTCCTCCAGGGTGGCGATCCTGCCACGGTGGCGCCAACGTGGGACCCGCCAGATCCGCGCCAGTTGTCCGCCGCGCTCCCGGGTTTGACAATGGGAGAGGAATATGGGTCTCTTGCAAATCCGACTCATCGCAGACCCACGCCAGGTAGATTTTGTGCGAGCCCAGGGCCGGGGAGTCGGCATCCGCATCTGCCCCTCCATGACTTGAGACCGTTTGTGGCGACCCGCATCAGGTCCAAGCTGAAAATCGAAGCTCGGCTCGAGGAGCCGAATGACATGCGCTCGAGGTGGGCGAGGAGTCATGGGAACACACTTCGTCGACGACGACGACTGTGCGCACGCGAAGGTCGTGGATCTCGACGACCAGGCAGGCTCTCTACTGTTCGAGCCTGATCGAGCACGTACCTTTCGCACGGGAAAACCCTCGCTCTCGTGCAAGGTCTTTCTCTGCGATCACCTTCCCTCACCGAAATCCTGGACCAGCCTTGCACTGAATGCGGTCTGGCTCGAGCCACAGGACGACGTCGCCATCTGTGCCATCGAATGGACCTGCTTATGGAGAATTGTGACTCGGAAGAGCATCCTCAGCCCTCAGCCTTACGCCATTTCCAACGTGTAATTCCTCCGCCTAGTTGGCTAACGTGACAAGGCCCGAGCTTCGAGGTTTCTATTCTGAGGTTAATGTCCCAACGACCCCGAGGTGCCATCTCACTACAGTTTGTGGGTGTTGTATGTTGCCGGAAAGGAAATCTGAACTAACGAATATTGAGCGTGTGATAAGGATAGTCCCATTATTCCCAATAATAAGCACCCGGCGGAGTTTCAATACAAACCTATACATATGGACCTATGATTTCCATTAACTGAAATCGTCTGCCGCTCGCACAGTTATTGGTTGTCTTCAGGAGCGGGAAAAATTTGCATTATATCATTTGGAAAAAAGAGTCTGAATTATAGGAGTGAGGGTTAGTCTCTTTTTCCAGAAGTTACCCTTTCAGGCTCTCGAAAGGCTTTCTCGTGCGAAGTTATTTTTACGGGATTAGCATTGGAAACTCAAGGGTGAGTGATGAAATCTCGCATTTAAAACATGTGAACTACCTCGTACCTTTATTAGTTTAAGAATCAAGATTATTTATTAAAAAAATTTAAAATATTATTATGGCCCTAGTTTTATCTATATCTCTACATTTCATTCTCATTCTTTCAAGGTGCTCAATGTAAGAAGAAGAAATATTTTATCCATCTTTTCAATCCAACTTTTTGCTGTTCCAAAGTTCTTTTTCTTCTTTGACAATCTTTTTCCTTTTGCACGACTAGTTGCTGGTCTTATACGAACCTTGAACCAAGACGACGAATCAAAAAGTCGTCTGTTCACAAATGTCTAAAGATGACACAGTCTCTCCAGCGCAAACCAAGCCGCGAGAAATTGGAAAGATCCAATCTTAGGAAACAGTACAATGGATGTTGAATTTGAATCCACGTCCACTGGCTTCCTCATCACGCCTAAACATTCTAAGCGTCAAACACTCCAAAATAATTCCTACCGTGATCCTTTCACCACGTCGTGTACCCTGGAACATGGATTCGGACGTGGTTCAGTTAGGGACCGATATTTACGTTATTTACGATTCCGATATTTAAGGTCCCCTGCCCTGAACGGGCCTACGATTATCAATACTGTACACAATGCTCCATGCAGTATGGAGCATTGTGTATTAATATATGCAGCAGGGACCATGCTCGATACCAAGTTGTGCCGTGCTCGTAGGGTGATCTACTTCTGGCCTCTCTCCGTGTTCCTCTACAGGCTACAGTTGGTATCCCTCTGTAGGTGCCTGCAGTCATAATCATAATCAAGACGGATAATTCTGATAATTTCGGCTAGACTTAAAAGGAAGAGACCCTCCTTGCGAATGATTCAAAAGTGGAATAGAAAAGTAATACAATTGTAAATATGAATAGAATAATCAAATCGAAATGCTGAACTGATTTCCATTAGCCTAATCTAATTCTCTATCTGCAATCCAGGTCTTGCTTAAATCAAGTACTTAGCAAATATTTATCTAATATTTGGTGCCCCCAGTGCGAGGCACCTCCCCATTTGGTGTGATCCGACAGTCCCGCCTTAACAGCGACTGCCTCAAATGACATACTCTGTACAAGGAAAGAGTTGTATTAAGCAAGTCAACAGAGAAGGCTGACCGGTTCATGCGGTTTGCATTGACTGGGTTCTACAACTGACCTGGACTGATCAGATTTGCCTAGTGTCATCAATGAATGGTGGACTTCATCTCCAAATTGCACCTGCTCTGATGGTAGTGTTCTATCATCAGTATAGGTATATCCTATATGATTCCGTCTATGCTCTAGACGGAGTCATATGTTAAAATAATATGAGCACGGAGCTATGTTTGACAAAGTACCGAACTTTATGAAAAAGGGGAGACATTTGGAGGGTCCATCACATGGAGGGGCTATCTTTTGAATTTGCATGTTGCAGTAGGCAGTTATGATCAAGGAACATGATAGATTGTGAACATATGCATCTGCTCAATAAATACTAAATAATAACAATAAATATTACATAAAAATGTTCCTGCATGTTATTTATGCAGGAATAAATATTTCTGCATAAATAAGAAGCATAAATGTTTATAACATTCACCATCTGAGGGGAAAAAATTAAAAATATCATAGAAGACACAACTACGACAAACTACATGTAATTATCATTTGTTTGGATGATGCTTAAAACTGAATTTAATTTAATTTTTTAAATCTTTCTAGAGATGTGCTAAAAAAATTATTTATATCAAAAAAATCAAGAGTTCAAATATTCTTATTTGAACTCTTAAAAATATCCCAACATTTCTAAATTCTTGAGGTTTTTTCAACGAAAAGCCTATAATGATATATGTAAAAATGTCAAATATCACATCCCAATATTCACATCTTCTTTTTTGGTAACTCGCAAGTTTGGATACAAAAAATCTTCTGGATAATTTGAAACTATATTTTAGCTTCCAGTCAAAGGAAAGACCTAAGATTTATTATGCAACTTCTTCTTTTTTATATCAGAAACTTGTGATACGATCGGTGTCAATAAAACAACAAACAACAAACAACAACCTTAATCAATATATATATATATATATATATATATAAACATACATCTAAGAACAAATGAGTGGAATTTATCTAGTTCTGCATATAAATATGAATTATATAAAAAAAATTCAAAGCCTTATTAAATAGACATTTTTTTCTCATTTGAAGTTCCAAAAACATATCTATGTATGTGAATTTAGCCCTTAATGTTGTTTAAAACGCTGAGAGTCTGGAATACATACAGTACTTTGAAAAATAGATTCATTTAAAAATTCACATATCCCATAATTTAAGTAGATATATTTTTAAAATTTTATCCTTTCGAGGAAATGATTAAAAAAAACTTCATTATAATCACATATGAATTTAGATATTTCAGCAGTTGAAACATCTGAGGAGATCCATTCTTTCCGAAAAACAGTGAAACAAGCGTGTGTTTTGCTGTTGACACGTGCGGGGCCTGGATACGTTTAAGACCCTAAGGGCTGCGTCATTTGGTTTTTGGACTACGAATAGGCAACATTGGCAGTGGTCTGTCACGACTATACTTGAACAGGATCTGTTCTATAGTACGTACATCTTGATCTGTGATCGCTATCACAGACAAGTCCCTTAGCCCGGACGATGAGCAGAGGCTTGAGTGCCAGTGCGCGAATACTGCAGGCCGTGCTCGATGCAAATCTGAGAATGGTCAGCTTGATGAACGTCCTGCCGCGCTCATTCCGCCGGCGGTGAGGGCACTCAAGCGTTCTGACGGGTTCATTCTTTTCCTTTTGTTCGGGAAACAGAATGGAACAAATTTTTTGCATTTGAGGGTGGGGAGCTCCTCTTAGAACTTCTTTTTAGTGTACTCTTGAGATGAAAAACAAGGTGTCGAAATGATCAGTTTGGAAACTCAATCTTTCTGGCCTGCACTTTTGTCTCCGTTGGTCTGCGATCATCAGAATCATGCCATTTCTGATGTAATGCAAATATGTGCAACTAAACCCAGTACGCAGCTGAAACTCGGACACCAGAGACCTCCGGGTTAAAACCGTATGTGTAGCAAGTGTGATAAATCGTATAGGCACTTCGGCACAGCTATGTCCATTATTACCATTTATAGTTCTAGCCCAGACAATAGATGTAGGACCTACCTCTACTGCCTGTTCCTTTCATGACTAACTATCCCGTAGGTAGTCATTACAGGTCCTAGTAATGTTCAAAGTCGAATTGCAATGTCGAATATTGCCGTGATTTTAAACGAGCTATACAACAATACATACTTTAATAAAAGTTAAATTTCTAATAGTTATCTTAATTTGATGTGACTCGAAAGATTTTCACTTCATCCATTTCCATTTTTTCATATTGAATTGATGCATGATAAACCATCATTCTTCCGGTTCGTTTTAGTTTATTGCAATTTATTAGCTCTCTTATATAACGTCAAATACCCTTTCAAACTGAGCACACACGGATAATCATAGATTTTGCAAGAGTATAAACCAGCTAGATAGATCATGTTGGATATTTCACACATTATTTCAAGTTAAAATCTATGATCTAATGATAGCTATGAATATATATATATATATCAATAGAATTGTTTTTTTTCACTATTTTATATATTATTATCCATATATAAATGACATATCATGAAAAATTTTATTAATAAATATAATTTTATGAAAAAATTGAGTTTATTTATTGCTTTCAAAAATCGGCTCATTTTTTTCAAACTCATTTCAATTGAGCACTGAGTTTTAAAAAAAATCCTTAAATATAATCAATGAAATGAGTGTTTTGAATTTCTAATATATGATAATTTCTTATTTGGAATAATGTGTTAGGTACTTTGATTTTACATGTGAAAAAATTGTTAGAAGAAGAAATATTTTTTTTTATATGTTGCTGCAATTTATTTCATGAAGTTATCTGAAGAGATGTGTCATTGATTTTTTACCTCACACGGATATAGGTTTTTAATTTAGTGATATATGAAAATTATTAATGAATAACTTGGAATCTGCATTCAAAATGGAAATTTTATATTGACATCAATTATTATGAAGGTCAATTCTTCATGTTGATCTAAACGTTTCAAAAAAATCAGCATGACTTGTGTGAGTGTAAAACTTACATTAATCAAATGAGCTTTACTCCACGATTGAAAATTATTAAAATCCTGGTTAACATATTTAATTTGAATGTTTGTACTATAGTTTCTTATATATGATTGTATATTGCTCTTTTTTGCTCAACAACGCAAGATATGACTAAACATGCTTTTTACTTATTACATCATTGATTGACATATGCTTTGATGGTTGAATTCATATGTTAATATACTTTATATGATAAAAGAGTCGTATATTAAGCATGCAATAAATCCTTATCGAGAAGTTTATTTTGTGCATGTGTGGGATTTCACTAAGAAATTTAGTTCTACAATTCATGTATTTGAAAAATCGATTAATTATTTAAAACTATTATTTTTCAAAATAAGTCAAAAACATAATCTGATCATTTTTTCAAATCCATATACTTTAAAAGATCACGTTAGAGATGATATGCATTTTGTCAACGTATATTATATACATATGACTTTAATGCGATTTGTTGAGCTTAACTATGGTTAAGGAGTAACCTTAGGTCTTGCTAAATATAACTAAGAGAGTCGCCAATGCTTGAACCTTTATACTCCAGGATTTATGTATTATTCATAACATTCAATACACTCTCACGCATGCACTTTTTCGTGAATGTAATGATTCAACACAAAGAGTACATTTATTTCGTGAATGTAGTCTTTGTGATGAATCACGTTACATCTTGATGTTGCGTGTTATTGACTTTTGATTGTTGTGTGCTTGTGATTTTCGGTTGATACTCACACGATTAACATTGAATTGTCTTCAACTAACATGAGTTTTAATGTAATTCAATCAATAGTTTAAATATCTTATTTGCTAGATATTTGAAATAACACCTTCTATATAAATTTTTGTTTGTCACATTAGTCATCAAATCATGTTATTTGACTATGTTTCAGTACTTCTAGCGTAAGATAAAAATTAGGTGGATCATTTAATTTCATATAGTAAGCAAGTTATTTACTTTTTGAACACTAAGTTGCATGTATTACAACTAGTTGTAATACATGTCTTAAGATTTTCTCATTTCAGCATAATTCATGGCTATTATGAACGACTTCAGCAGTAAAAAAATGTGTAGATGGTAATTTTATTGGCATTTGAGGAGAAAAAATTTCAAATTTTTGTTCCAAGTACTCTAACCCTTGTTCACTAGACACAAAAATTGCAAAGCATATACATCATATAGAAGACCTTGTTTTACAACTATATATGTGGCATTAAGAATAATCAGCTCTTAAAGTGCGAGTCAACTCACCTATGCACTTTGTACAAATATAATATCACTTGTTTGGAAATTGAGATTTGGCTTGAAAGACATATAAGCCTTTTTTTCGTGGAGTCATTAATCGTTTTATCTTCTTTGTGTAATGTTCTTTCAATTGTGTGTGACATTTGGCTTGAAACACATCTCTGTCCATTTTGCATATAATATACTCATAATAATCAAAGTAATAAAAAAAATATGTAAAATATAATAATATGATTTTAGATAATGTTGCTCTCGATATATTTTTTATCCTCCGCATTTACGAGCAAAGTGAGTTACATGATTGTAAGTCATTGTGGTTACAAATACTATTATGGTAAAAGCGAGATATAATGTTCACGGAAAAGACATAAAACTCTAGCCTATCTTGAAGAACAGCCAGTTTAGATAAGGTCTACCTTCTTTTCTAAAAAGACATGACTACCATCGTAGTGCTAGGGATCTTTTACTCTCATACTCGTAGATTTTGGAGCCATCACGTTGTAACTTTTGTCAACTCACACTATCTGCATTAACATATATACTTGGATTATATTCATATATTTCCCTAATACTCATTAATGAATGTTGCACTAAGTTCAATGCATATCAACTTATTAGATTCGTTGATCATAGACAAGTTATTGCATAACCACCTATGATGCTATAAGGAATGTAATGTCTACGATTTCAAAAAAGTAAAGTTACCTCACACAAGAACGTCAATATGCCTTGCAGAATCTGATTGGTGAATACCACTGATTAATGTGGTTACAGATAAACAAGTGACATATTTAACCATATTCATGGAAGGGCAATGACGGAAGCAACGATTAAGGCAGCAAGAGCTAAACAGTTTACAAACCTAAACTGTTATCAACAGCTAGCACTTTAAAGTCACACAAATATGTTTTCTCTTTGTTACTTTTCCGTTAAAAGTGAAATAGAGATATAGTTGTCTGACTTTCACAATTTTAGAGAGAATACCGCACTAAGGTAAATGAGGTTGAAACTTTTTATCATAGTAAGTAGCTACTTTTGAACACACTGGTCAATGCAACCGATTATTCTCTACATAGAGCGTCTATTGGTGAAAACAACAAGGAACTATTATTATCTTTCAGTTGTGTAACCTGAAAGATAAAGTGCCGTAGATGCAGGAGCTGTATTATTTTTTGTTTTTATATTTGGGGGCCTTGCTACTTCCTAACGGTTTGCTTTCATAAGTCTTCCCATTATGTTTGATAAACTAAAGGGTTTCATCACTCAATCCACTTGTTTTCAGTGACGAAATTGTCTACAGGGTGGGACGTGCTCTTAGAAGTGGTTCCAGCTGCTTATCACTGAAGATGTTGACTGGCGACGGTACGCACCAATGGCTTGCAGCACCATGTAATCTTGCAGCTCGTTATTGTGGCCAGCAACTGAGGCTTCTGCAGGGTATAAGGGAATAAATCTCTTCTTTTTAGATCAGACTAGCTCAAGGCTTTGATGCGTCTGGAGTGCAGGCAAATTTATGAGCTTGAACTTTTATCTGGAAGTGAAAAGTCAATCCCTCATGGATAATTGCGACGAGCCAGAGAGATTGCAGAACACACGGTGAACAGGTAAACGAAGAATAAGGTTACCGGTTATAGACGATCCTTAGAAGTAAAGTCCACAGGTGCAATTAGATATTCGCATGTATATCTATTCAACCCGCATGCCACATTTATTTATCTTCTGGGTACCAGAAAGTAGCACCCGCATGCCTTTCTAGTACAGGATATTTAATTTAGTCGGCGATAATGATAGGAGGGGGATGGAGGACCAGGTACTGATGTTTTTGTCAGTAGCAGAAATCCTCAAAAAAACTAGGGTGCCGAGTCCTCCACTTTGGAAATGTAGGTCCAATGAAAAGAAATGGAGTTGGAAACCTTGATTGTATCACTTGATTCTTGGGTTGGTCTTTTCTCTCCATTAACTTTTTTAACCCATTGTAGGACAGTCTTGCGCATAAACTCGTACTTTTTCTGGTGTAGAGGGAAACCTCTTCTTCTCTGTGACGAGTCCTACGAATTCAGATATATTATTCGGGGAACAGCTTATCTCTTGCTGATTCACTCTAGCTATATCCGTCGCACAGTGACGAGGCCTTTGTTTACAACATTTAGCCTTGTCTCTCTTTCATTCCGTGCTGTATGGAATTCTGTCCCCTAAAGGTGTGCTATGTGCTGCAGAGATGAAGAGAAGGAGATGAATGGATTAATTGCTCTTTCCAGTCTTGGTTCAAGCTGCGGATCCTGATAAACGTAAGAACAAGCAAGTAACCATCTCGCAACAGCTCTCGAAACTAAACCTGGGGACTCGTACGTGATGCTGACCTTGACTATTCGTAGAACTAAAGGTTCATCACCTAAGGTAGTAATGACATGACTCAAAAGTAAATAAGAATGGTTTAGGTACAGCTTTTGAGTGGTAGAAGGGGCTGCCCAGTGGTTTGCGCAAAAGATGGCAAGATCCCATCAAACTCTGCAAGGATGATTAAAACGTAAAGGGGAAACTTGGGGCTTTCCCCCGACACTATCATCAGATGCATATGTATTTCACATGGCAGCCACAACATCTTAACTCTCATCAATAATATAAAAAATATTAATACATTCCATTCTGCTTCAAACTTTTAAACTCGGTAAAACCACCTGAACTTCTGCGTTGATCGTTGATTCTGGTGGAGGCGACCAAGACTCCAGGCGCTTATCCTGCGAGGGTCCTACTCGAAGTAAGCTCGATCTTGGAGCCAGGTAACCTTTTTCGAGACAGGCAGCTGTGTTACCGAGCGACCCGGGATCGCTTGGACTAAGTAGATCAGTTACAGATATTACATTCGCAGATCTGAAATGATTAATTTAGAAGAAGAAAAGAAATTAAGAAGTAAGCTAATTTTCAACGTCGCGCTTGGTGTTGCCTGTTGGTTTCAACTATTTACGAGTGATTACCACGGCTTAAGATATAAATCTAGCCAATCACCCATTTTTTTCGCATGTGTAAACGCGTTCCCCGTCCCGAACTTATCCACTTTTTCCATAGGGCCCGCAGGGCGAACCCCGGATTTTCAAATCAAATGGTTCTGTGGGTGGGGAAGTGCCGGGTCCGGAGGACCTTGGCCCCCCCAGTGCCATCTCAGCCGACGGGATGCTCCTACTGTACTTGCACTTGTAAAAATAAGCAGAGAGCTTAGAGGCTGCGATCGGCTCGACATCGGCCCGAAAGGCTTCCCACCTACAGGTCCTTCCGTAAAAAAAGAAAATATTCTAATAATCCAGCAGTTTGAAGAGCTATGCTCATGGAAATGAGGAGAATTCCTAAATATGATGTGATTGATACTCACCAGGGGTAAGACAAAAATCTTAGAATATTCAAGAGATAAATGGCCGCATTACTTGGGCTTTAGGAGCACTTTACGAAAGGAGGTGCGTAGCCTTCATTAGATTGACATTTCAGATGCAGACCAGGAGAGGACGCGCGAGTGAAAGGAGTTCCGAACCTCGATTCCTTTGTTGAGAGGATTGACGACTTGCATGCTACCTCATCAGCTGCATAAGCAGCTTCCCAGCTTCTTCACCAGCGTCTACCATGATTTAGCATGGGAGCTTCAGTGTCAACCAGGCAATGAACAGCGTTAACTTTGCAAGCTCCTGAGCATGTTCAGTGATCGAAGATCTTGTCATTGTATTTAGTCACTCTTTCCCTTTAACTTCTCAGCCTCAAATGCCTCATGCAAGAACCCTTCTTTTGCCGGGGAATGCACGAGAGGAAGTCACTTGGAGGGAGTTCCTGAGGTGATCATATTTTGCCTGGCTAGCTGGAATCCAAGGAAAGTAATAAGGTTTTGATCAGATGAGGTTGGCCTTCTTAGTGTGTCATTTTGCTTGGGTGATGGCTACATTGAACCCGTCCAGAAAAGATGGACTCGTACACCGGTTTACAACTTGGAAGGTCTCGATTACGTGATGACGTCCGACAGAATCAGGAACTTCTTGGAGGCTAGAACAATGTCACTAAATCAGGATTCCCGTATCTCGTAAAAAAGTAGCTGAGGGGGAAATCTTCGCGACATTGTACATGTCAAATACTGGTCAGTACTCACTTCAGAGCAAGTAGATTCGAACATTTCTCAAACTAAACTTGCCATATTCTACATTAAGTACTCGAGGAAAATTAAATGTGCACCAGTGAGTTTGGACCAGCCAGAGCCATATCGATCGAGGTGCAACACTTACTTGTCCTTACCCGAGATGAGCAATTAGCACAGCATAAAATTGAAACACAAAACAAATTGAAGAAGGCTAAATTGGTCAGTAGTTCACACTGTTGTAACACAAATAACATCAGAACCATTTGCTGGCGTTTCTCCGGGTACTAGATGTGGAACAGGTCCATGTTTTGCTTGTAGAGCAAAGACGGCCGGACATGCAAGAGTCTATTGTCTACTCTAGAACTGCAACAAGTAGAACTTCTTGACTGTCATTGTGAATAAACTAAAATTCCGTACATAACTTTCAAAGTATAACATCTAAAACACCACAGAATACAAGCCTTTTGCTCTTGACATTATGCAAAATAAAATTCCGGAGGATGTGATTCAAATTCTTAG
The DNA here is from genome assembly GCA_037833965.1 of Marchantia polymorpha subsp. ruderalis. Taxonomy (NCBI): domain Eukaryota; kingdom Viridiplantae; phylum Streptophyta; class Marchantiopsida; order Marchantiales; family Marchantiaceae; genus Marchantia; species Marchantia polymorpha. The sequence goes on along the minus strand of AP031352.1, from coordinate 1,749,063 downwards.
TTTTGTGGAACTTTTGTCATGGAATATAAGCAGGGTTCACCTAAATAATATCGAAACTCAATTTCTAAATGACATGCAAATTTCCCCGTGTGCTCAAGCCCCAAATAACCAATTTAGTTTTTCCACGTAACACTTATCCACTGGAATTTATATTTTTGCTATATTACTCGTGCCCCTCTACATAGACCTGCCCAATAAAGGACAAGGAGTTCAGGTATTAGTATTTACATGTTAACTAAATTCGGTCACTGATTTCGTTACCGTGTGGACTGTGGCTGTACAGTCTGTGTTCATTTCCTGGGTTGGTTTAAGAAGTACAACAGACATGAATAATTACGAGGTGTTTGTGCATGCAGCCTACGATACGTTACTCAGCCTAAAGCGGTTGGTAAATTTCCCATGCCAAAGGAAATAGACGGTGGTGAAACAAATTCTAGATTGTGAGACCCAACGAGGCCTTCCAAGATGAAACATTCTGGAGAGTTTGCTACCCGAGAGATACGTTCCGAAATCTGAATACTGGTCCTTGCAAGGTATTGATTTGTAGGACAGAAGAGTGACTTTCACAATTAAGCACCAGGTTTCCGCTTATAAACCCAAGAGACCTGAAAGTCACTCAAGACGTGGATAGAGATGATCGAAGAAGAGTTCTGTACTTGTTGTTTCAATCAGAATTCAGGATATTGATTCTCCCTTTCACCAGAAACCTATTTATATAGAACTCCATGGGATTGATGAAACACCAGTAGCCGCCCCCAAGGATCCAGATTGTGATACTCCTGCCGAGAAGCCGAGAAGATGCGGGAAGGATTCGACGGACCTAGCATGCCAAACAGACTATCATGACAAGACGAGGATAGTGGAGAATGCTCGAAGGATCCCCAGGAACCCGTGAAGGAGGACAAAACCAAACAAGAGAAGCTGACGCACGAAGGGACGGATTAAGAGCCCAGTTGTGGCGACGACTGCGACAAAGACCTTCCGCAAGAACCTGTCATCAAGGAGAAGCCCAAGAAGGACGAGCCAAACTGCCCAGAGGAAAGCCAGGAGCATGTCTGCAAACCAGCTCTGAAGCATTGACATGTGAGCGCGTTTTACGTAAGGCAATCACATTTGTCCCAAGGGCCAGAAAAAGAATGATATGCAGTGTCTGGATACCAGTCGCCGTGCTGTACGCTCTTTTGAAGTGAGTCTGATGATTGGATGTGCAAGGCCATATCTGCCAAATATACTCAGCTTAAGAGTTGACCTCGATCGTACTGTGTACATACCGAATTGTTACAAGGTGGGCACCGCGTGCTGTGATACGTAGGCTTCGTTTCCAGTTCGTCACTACGAGTTGAAACTAATTCTGGTAAGAGTGTTAGTTTTCCATTGGGAATTAGAGCAGTCTCCTCAGGTATTCCAGTCAGTTTTCCATAACTTGTGAGAGTAACTATCATGGGTGATTTTATTCTGCTTGAGAATGCAGAGTGGAATGCCCATAAATATCATGCCGGGAGAACCTCAGATACTTTCAAGCACACAATTGGTACTGGAGATGCCACTAAGTCGTTCTTGTCGGCAGAAAATACGTGCCTGGATCTAGTTCCAGGCCTTGATCAACTTTCAAGGCCTCCAGAACTTTGTTGGGAGTCTGTCGGTGATTTCGTGTATAAACATATCCTGATCCAAAATCCTGTCTTTCTGATAATAATAGACTGGTGAATAATGCACATGACAGGGGTGTTGTCAAGACATCCCCCTATGTCATTGCCCGAATCCACTCGCTGTCACACATAGGGACATTGACCAATATTTCTCTCGTACGGGAATCCATTCACAAATTGAGATGGAAATTGCATTATTTTATAAGATCTATACCTTGAATCAAAAGTAGGTGTGAAAATATTTGAGTTTCCCAGGGGTCCCATCAAGCAATTATCTCTCTATACCCTGAATCAAAAGATTAACCTGTCGATTTTCTCATAGACGATACGGTCACCGATACAGCGTGGTGCTGAACGTCATCAAATCAGAATCAGAGACGTAAGCTTTTTATTGTGAAGATATTCGAAAGCGGGCGAACGTGAAAATGCCTCTGAAACACATGACTTGATTTCATCTCATCTCCCGTGCTTGGCAATTCTCGTGGCATAACTTTGCATTCTACCCGTTTGCTAAGTGGGCAAAGGCTGAAGATTGTCATAGAAGGTGTCTTATCAGTGTTTCTTAATTTGGAGACCTTAGTCCTTCATCCCGCAGGAAATTGAGTTCCTTTGAACACAGTACCAGCGACGCCGGGAGCTCCACCTGGTGGGGGGCCCCGCGAGGAACGTTGGCGGACGTTGGCGTCTGTGTTGCATCTGGGGGCGCGACTCAATTTTGATTGTGGGCGACGAGAGGTGCGTTGAGATGATGATCAGATGATTTTTAATGATTGGAGGTTCTTGAGTAATTGGAGTGATCTCTTCTGCCATAGGTAGTGTTAAGGCATCCTGTTCACAATTCTTATATCACTGCAAGGTGATATAAGATTCGAGTCCGCGTATCTTTTTTTTGTCGCAGAATATAAGGGATTAAAGAGGGAATAAGGCATCCCAGAAGTCGTGGCTCATGTGAAGGTGGACGAGGACGTGTAAGAGAAACGATATCTCTATGTGGTGGTTACGAGATCAGCCGTCTGCACCAAGCGCGATAGTTTCAAATGCCTGATTAAGTCCTCACAAATATCTGATGATCGTGGATCTTGGATTTCAAGCGGCAGCTCTATCTCCTCGTCCAATAGTAGAAGGAATACGTGAATCCTCGAAGGCTCATGCAGATGGCAGAGAAACATTTCCCTTGCGAGAGGTATGTTGACTTTTGGCTGTTTCTTAAATCAACCATGCACAACTACCCAGAGGAGTCTGAAGACACCACAAGAGTACTAAGAGGAACGCCCAAATATCTCAAACATGTCGGAGAAGTTGCCTAAGCTGCACACACTTTGACTCAGATTTCTCCCTGCGCAATTTGGCAACTATCGGGTCAGGTCTTGTGGCTAAAGAATCCACTTGCTCTAGAGGCGTCTATGCGCAGTATATATATTGCGGATGAGAAATGAGTCATCACATCCCACAACAAACCGCAAGTCAAAGTTCAGATTCCGAGACTGATCCTTGCCACTCTCAGTGCACAACGTAGACGGCGAGTACGGGTCTCTCACAGAACCACTCCAATATATCGGCGATGATGCTCCTTGCTGCTATGATCCTTGCAGCTGGACTAATGTCAGCTTTTCACATCGTTTATGCAGCGGATCCTGACCCCTTGCAGGAATTCTGCATTGCAGACCTTGCTGCTGGACCAGTTTCAAATGGATTCCCTTGCAAGTTACCTGCACTTGCTACCACAGAGGACTTCGCATATTCTGGGCTTGCTAAACCTGCAGATCCCAGCCGAGTTTCTACCGGCGGAGTTGGAACCCTCGCCTTCGTCAAAGAATGGCCCGCTCTGAACACCCAGGGATTGTCTCTCCTAAGACTCGACATCAATCCCGGCGGCATCATCAGTCCCCATACACACAACTTGGCCACCGAGATTCTGTATGTTTTGGAGGGAGAGATGTATACGGGCTTCGTCACCAACAACTTCGGCAACGACCCAACCATATCTAATAAGCTGTATGCAAAGGTTGTGAAGAAGGGAGAAGCTTTCATTTTTCCCAGAGGTCTGCTACACTTCCAGCTGAACAAGGGGAAGGTGCTTGCATCGAGTCTGAACGTCCTGAACAGTCAGAATCCTGGTATTCAGCTCATGCCTTCAGCTTTGTTCGGAAGTGGCATCGACCGTGAAATGCTGGAAAAGTCATTCTTCATGAATGCGACTCAAGTTGCTGCGTTGAAAAACTTTTTCGAAGAGTGATACGTCGATTTTTGAAGTGCCAGGAGAAATCTTAGACTTTACTGGCATTGAGACAATCTGAGTGCCAGGTGTAGGTAGTCCTAGGGCTCAGTTAAGTAGATACTTGACTATGGTCTATTCGATGCAGTTCATCGATCAGATTGGTATCACAATCACTAAACTAATTCACATCTAATGGAGGAGAGTTTAGAATACTCAAGATATATCCAGACCATATAAAAGGCTTCCCAAAAATTATTTATATTTCATAAAGTTTCAGAAGTCACCAAATGCAACCTTCAACACCTGTGCCTAATCTGAATGTTTTCTTGTAAGATCGACTTGCCTCAAAATATCCAAACACTAACTCAGGCGAATTGAGCTCTCAATGCCTTGACTACATCACCAGATATGCCGAAAGAAATCTCGAGCACCTTATCAGAGATTGGCGCGGATGTATTGAAAAGAGTATTTGGCAGACGGACCAGCCCTGCGTTGGAGCTGCTGAATCCGCCAAGAGCCGTCACGGTCTTGTACTTGTCGTTGTTGATTTGGAAATGAACGAGGCCTTTGGGGAAAGCAAAGATGTCGCCCTTGTAAAGAGTGTTGGTGAAAAGTTTGTTCGTGGTATCGACCAAACCCACGTCCAGAGTGCCTTCGATAATGAACAAGAGTTCTGTTCCACGAGGGTGAGTGTGGGGCGGGTTCACGGTGCCAGGTGGAAACTGAAGCAAAGCCATGGAAACACCGAGTCCATCGACTGCGAGAAATGGAGCCTTTGCTGGAGCAACCAGATTAGCTGTGGTGACAGTCGCAAAAGGTGAAGCCACGTTGGGCATGACGTTCTTCAAGGCCTCGCTGGTGAAGAACGTTCCATCGATATCGGCTGCATTGATTCCTGCTGGGACCTGGAAATCCTTCGTCAGTTCTGGATCAGAGGCCTGCACGGACTGCAGGGTCAGAGCAACTGCAATGAAAACTAGGAGAGCGAATGAAGAATGTAGAAAACGACCCATTTTGTCTGATGGTGATAAACTGCTGAAGATAATCTGTGCCTAAACCTCAGAAGATTTCGAAGAGTGTGAAAATGCTGCAGCCACTCGTTGAGCTTGAAATAATTTTTCTGGATTTTGTGAAACACAGATTTGTGTTTCAGGGTTAGATTATCACTCTAGATATGAGAAAGTGGCTTGCTTCCTCAGAAATGAAAGCGCGTCTTTATACTAGCCCAAGACCATTCTTCTCATCCATGGTCTCGCAGTAGAAATGCATCAATCAAGACCCAAGTTGCACTGTTCATTTCACAATGCATCAAAATCATGTCCAAATGCGACCTGCATCAGCATAGTGCAAGAATAGGTTGACAAGTTCGTTGCTACTTGTCAACCTATTCTTACACTACTTGGGACACGATTTCTTAATCTAAATAACTTCAAAAAGACGAATTCTTCAGGAGAGACCCAGACCAAGATGTAAGAGATTCCGCAACATCCTAAGGTACAGGAGTGTTTTTCAGGACAGTTCCCTTGGCCAGCTCAAAACCATGAAATATTGTTACAGCGTGACAGACACCACTGCTCAAGTGTTAAGCGTGACAGAAATCCCTGTGTCAAGGTCAGCTTGTATCTTTGAATAAATTTGGATAGACTTTTAGCTCGACGAGAGGTGCGTTCAGATGATAATCAGATGTTTTTTAATAATTGAGGCTCTTGAGTAATTTAAGTGATCTCTTCTGCCACATGTAGTGTTAGAGTATACTATTCACAATTCTTATATCACAGCAGGGTGATCTAGGATTCATTTCATATTACAGAGGGAATAACGCATCCCAGAAGTCGTGGCTACCAATTCGCCAGTTCGCGCGGTCGTCGTTGCTGCTTCCGATCGAGCGAGGAGCGAGCGAGAGGTGTGTTTCGTGTGTGTTGCGTGTGTGTTGCGTTTTGGCGCGACTCAATTAAGATTGTGGGCGACGAGAGGTGCGTTCGAGTTTGTTTCAAAAATAAACTATAAACCTTTTGATAATCACGCGAAATGTTTAAGACTTTTGCATAATGAAAAGTCCACTCCACCGCGTGAAGCAAGTCATACTAGCAAGAATAGTCTTCAATCTATTCAAACCCAGAGAGGTTTGGGCACATAGATGGGGAAATTGATCCAGCCCATGTGACTTTCAATTTCACAGATTGTACAACGTGTGCTGCAAATCCACAAGAAATTCGACTGTGGAGGCATACAGAGAGTCAGGAAGCCGGATTGACCTCGTCAGTCAACCGGCATACGCGATGAATGGAGCATAATTATAATTTCCAATTTATCATAGGGAATGTTCAGTCGTCAGCATGTGAATGTAATATTGTCCTGATAGTTTATGCAATTTCCTGTTCCATTCTACTGCCGCAGGTAGACCTATGAATGTGATTCAGTATCACAAAGGAAAGACTATTTCTGTGGCCATGAAGAGCGGCCATATTATCCCGTAATCTCAGATCGCCGCTTGAAAGGTCTCTACTCGCACTTTGCTGGCCACAACTTGTGCCAGAAACTTTGCCTGACCCAAAGACCGACCTCAGATGAAGTGAAGCTGATGGTCTCGGTAGATCAATGGAATTCCAGATTAGGTTTCATGCTGGTATCTGAGCTCAACATTCGCTTCTATAGAGCTGCCAGTCATGCGACCATATTTTGATTGCGTATTCCAATATGAGTATATCGATCTGATCTGATCTTTTCGAAGAACGTAGCAGCTTCTGGAAAACCCGGCGCTTGCCTAGGAGCCTTATGCTTGCAAGCACGGGACCGTTTTGATCCCGAAACTCCTCCTTTAATTAATCTCACTTGAACTAGTATGCCCTGCGTACAAGATTACAAACATAACATGAATGGAGTTACCCAGATTAATCTCGAACTCATCTGAATCTGAACTGTATCTGAATACTCACAATCAGTCTAACTAAGTCAATGCTCCCACAGGGTTATTGTCCAACAAGTCATAGAGCACCAAGACGTCTATTTCTGTAGAGAAATCAACAGTACAAGCTCTTCCTATTTCTCATTGCAGTAAAGTCTTCTGACCACTGTCATGTTATTTACTTCGAAATTAGCTTTGCTTTAGGTTAGAGAATGAACGTATTTTGAAATAGCCAAGTTGGGTTTGGTTAACATACAGCAGTAATATTCTTATCTCCAAGACTATAGGATTTGAAATGAATGGGATTATGACACCTGTAGCATAGAGGTAATTCCCCATGCTTCCAATACGATCATTTCAGTGCGCACACATCAGTGTACTTTAATTTTACTTTTCTTAATTTGGTAGAGCACAAGACACTAACGAATATCAGGATATCACTTTGAAAAAGCAATCGAACTATCTTAATAACCATGTGAATTTCGATATCACATTTTCTTGAAACATATGTCGATATTTCATATCATGCATACCATCACCTTACATAATTAGTCACTCTTTTCACATAAATATATTGATGACTGGACTCATCATCCACTCTTCAAATAACACCAAGGCTTCAGCTTTCGATGGATGCACCAAGGTAAAAACATTGAAATTGGACATAGTATAAGGTACTTAGACCAGCCTCGGTAGCAGGAATAATGACCATTGTTGTGAGAGTAATATGGAGATATTTTCATGGGTATGTATTTTGAGATCTAGAATTTGAATGAGGTTAATGAGAGTGATTCTTTACTACATTATGGTTTAGTAGAGTAAGCACAAAAAACTTTACTATCAACTAAGTGGGAGGTCTATGAGCCATGTGAATATTTGTGATTGGAATTGTGTTTTGGAAACGATTAATTTCCAAAACATAGAGATTCAGATAAAATAATGTGATTAAAGAAATATTTCTTGTGTCATCTACTTCAGAAAGCATGTTAGTGTTGATGTCAATCTTCACCTGCAAATCATCTCAAAACGAGAGTGATAAATGTGCCGGTTTGCAACAATCCGTTTTCACTCAGAGTTTTGGGCCTGCAAAAAGGATTTTTGGATTGCAACAAGATATTTTGATGAAAAATTTGGTCTTGCAACGAGAAGTTTCATGTTCATTAGCAACGAGTGTAAGATCAAAGAAGAATCTTGCCAGAGTTTTTACAGTTTTGCACTAATGAACAATTCGAGCAAAGTGGCAAGAGGTGGGGCAAGTATCCAAATAGTCAACAAATATAACAATCGACGTTGTAAACATTTCACATGATAAGCTCTTGAATTCACAGTGGAGAAGTTCGTGCAAATTAAAGAAGTGAATAAATTAGACATCTAACATCTTGGTTCGAAAATAGATGGCGTTATATAATCTTTGATTTGACAATCAATGTCGACGTGAAGTGGCAAGTGGCAGCAAGACCCTTGACAATTAAACTTTTGATTTGACAATTGACCACGGACTCCATGGCACGGAGTAGCAAGTGGTGACCATCAGAGCTATATTAATCAAATATTTTGATTATATATTCAAGGGCGTAAGATAACAATTGGCGAGTTCACAAGAATTCTAAAATTCAAATAGTCATTGACTCCAGCTAAAATAGCATTGTCAGCATAGTCAGCTAAAATATTCTAATCAATGACTATTTTAGCTTTAATTCTAAAATTTGGTCCAAAATTTAAATTTTTTATTTTCAAATTAGCAGAACTAACTATATTGATCAGATAAAGAACTATGAAGATTTTTGATGTCAAATCTAATTTTTTCAAATATAATAAAATAGCTGATTATTTTAAGTAGTTCAATTTTCAAAGGTAAATACTAATGAAGAGAAGTTGAGTTCGAAATTCATTTTTTGTTAGTTTAAAATAAAATTACATGCATGAAATAATTTTAAATATTACTATGTAATATTTACAACTTCATGTAATCAAATCATTAGATGAACATAAAAAATATGTTTCTCTCAATTGATATTTTCACTCAAAAAAATTAATTATTTTTTTTGTGTACATTCAAATTGAAATTATGCATTCAAAAAATTTTTGAGTTCAAGATGAAAAATAATGAAGCAAATATTTCAGATCACATTCATGATTTTAATGATCAAATTGTGAAATTGAATACTGTTTGTAAAATCTAAATACTAAATCTAATCTAAAATCTACATTTAAATATTATTTAATTAATTTTTCATCATACATCATATCAATATACATCACAAGTGTTATTCTATTATGACAAAAATTCATCACCTATAATTAGATCATAAGCAGTATGGTCATTGATGTTTTCGAAAAAATATGAGAATATACATCCAACAATGTGTTTTTTATAATTGATGATGTTTTAATATCATCAATTAAATCATACAAATCTTTCAAGTTTAAAGTGTGGACAATGAAAGACATCAAAAGTGAACAAATGATAAGTAAATACTATTACAAACTAGATATATGTAAGCGTTAAAAATCCAATATCAAAAATTCATGCTGCGTTTGTTAGAGTGGCACAGTTGTTCATCTCGAAACATCATTATTGCATCAAAGCAAATAAAAGGTTTTTTTTAAATTACGGAAATCAAAGTATAAGTTATGAATGTTTGGATTTATAATTCCTATCATGATCACAAAACATAGCCTTGAGAAAAAAATGTGACATAAGTTTATTTAAAGGTCTATTTCAACAATTTACTCTTTAAGTTTCAGTAATATACTTTGCTACATATATATCATCAATTTATTCACTCAAATTTTTGTGTATTAATGTGTATTCAAACACAATTATAACTGTTACGTTAATCGTCATGAACAATACAGATGTGCAAATGAAGTCGATTTAAAACACCAAATTTATAAAATGTCGTAGGCTTTATGTAATGTAGTATAAAAAGTCTATGTGCTTAGTTTTTATGATTGACACCTTCCAATAGTGACATCTAACCCTAACACCTGATTATGTTACTATTAGGAGGTTATATTCAAGATTAGACAACTTCCAATAATGACATCCAACTCTAACACCAATGTATGCTACTATTAGAAGGTTATACTAAAGGTGGATTATTTTGCTCTTGAGAGTGACACCTTCCAATAGTGACACAAAATTCTAGCACCAATGTACGTTACTATTGTGAGGTTTAACTTTCTATATGATTTGCAAATTGTTAAAATTTTAATATGGAATAAAAGAATCATCTTAGATAATAAGACAAGCAATTTTTATTTTCTTGAGGTTGCAAGATCCTGAAAGAATTAGTGTTCAATCTTGTGCATCTATTGAAAATGTGAGCAAAAATATTTTCCATTATTTTAAAAAATTAAAAATATTTTTTATTTAAAAAATTTCTTGAAATTTAAGTTTAGAATGAAAAATATAATTGTAGCTCAAAGAAATTTGAACTAAATATTCTAATAGACTTGGGGTCTGAACTTTTTTCATCGACATAAGACAAATATAATTAAAAAAATTGCAAGATTATGACTATTTTTTTAGCTTTTCACTTCAAAATTTATTGTTATACATATGAGATGAAATAATATCTGATACTTATATATATTATAAAAAAACATTGAAATAAATGAATTTTCTTGATTTTTTGCTCTAGGTTTAACAAATTTCTTGTTGTGGATCAAGAACTATTACTTAAATGTTAGACTTGGAAAAGATGTTTTTCATTTGTTGCACTAGGGCTAACAATATTCTTGTTGTGGATCAAGAACTGTTACTTAAATGTTAGACTTGGAAAAGATGTTAATCATTTGTTGCACTAGGGCTAACATTATTCTTGTTGTGGATCAAAAACTGATACTTAAATGTTAGATTTAAATAGTATGTTTTTCTTTTTTTGCACTAGATCTAACATTAATCTTGTTTTGATTCAATATCATCACACAAATGTTATATTTAGATAGATTTAATGTGAGGCTATGAAGTAAATTTTCCAATATTTTAACTTTATTTTGGATTTTGATCTTATGATAATTAAAATTTTTTGAATAGTTAAAATGAGTTGTGAATAATGTGAAAGAAAGTAAAACAGATTGAAATCATTCATCACTCTCATAAACATCACGTATGATAAAGCGATTCAGTAATTCAAGATTAATGATATATTCAATCCGGTTGATGCTTTTATCAAGATGATTCCTATAGATATAAGATATTGTATCACATTGCAGATTCTGCATGTTGATACAAGTATTCTATACTAACAATTAAGATATTTATGTTAATTGTTAGACTATGTATTAGTTACAAGTACTCTAGTTTACATAGTGCAGAATGTTGAATTTTTTTCAAGAACTTTTTTTAGAGTTATCAGATATAAGTGCAAGAAGATACAATCTTAGTATATGAGTAGAAAGTAAGATGGTCATAATTACTTCAACTTTTGATAAACTTTGATTAGTTAAATTAATCAACTAACGATATGTAAAAATGATAGCATAAACTCTGATACAAAATTTAGGGTTTCAATAAATGTATTTGAAGATTCCATAAAAGTAATGTAACTAGGATGATCACTTACTTCTAATGTCATTGTGATGCCGATTATGACCTATATATATTTATTATATATATATAATATTTGATATGATTACTATAAGATCTAAAAAATGATTTTTTCCAAATCTTTAAAAATTTACATAATTTTTTTTATCTATGCTTTCCAAAACTGCAAACATTTAATTTCTTTAAAAGACATCGATTACTTTTAATGTAAAAAAAATCCATAATTGTGACTTTATATCTGATAAAATCTTCATTTTTGATAAAAATACGAATCATGATAAAAATTTGAATATTCTTAAATAATATTTTAAACAGCTGTGATCTTTATGATGAAAATTAGAAAAAAACTATAGTTTTGGATCTCAATGCAATAATATATAGTTTATTAGTTGCAGTGAAATACGTTTTATTGGTTGGGTAATAAGTAAATTTATAATAAATTTACATTAAATTTAAAATATTTTAGTGAAGAAAATAAAAATTAGTTAAGGTAGAAAATATAATTACCAATCCGTAGTCTGTAAAGATTTTTTATATCTGATGACATTGGATAACATCAATTTATACAAAAGTTACAGTTCAGTTGAAATTGTGATGAAATATGATTGTTGCAGACATAAGTGAAATGGTAATGTCGAAACATCATAGGTTGAATTCATGTGTCTATTATGCTCATACATGTAAATCTGGATCATTAGAACCTAAATATTTCTGAATGATCACTTGGTATCTAATTTATTGTGTCAAACTTAGTAAATTTTCCAAGTCTTAATGACGAGGTGATGTGAAAGAACATTGGAGAAGTGTTTTAAAGGATGTGAACAAAATACTAACAGTCTAGTTTCTGAAAGTAGTTGTTTGAAGATATGAAAAATTGAAATTTCAAAATGTGCCTTATGATGACTTCAAAAAGTCACTTAAAGGCATATACAGTTTTTCTGAACACTTGTGGAGAATTGAAAAACATGTCAGAAAATTCCAAATTTGAATATGAATATTATTCAATTCATGCTCTTGAGAAAATCATACATGCATCTGTAAAATGGAAGATAAAATTATAACCAAAAAACTATGTACAACTCTTTCAGATCAAAAGAATTTACAATACACATTCTGAGTACATTACTTAAAAAAACCTTGGCCGTTCATAATAGAAGCTAGTTGAGCTATTGACTAAGTGCTCACGGCCCAAACCGATATGGATCTTTGTTTTCTTAAAGTGAAGTAGACATAGGTTATTCTACCAGGGAAACAAGAAAATAGTATTATGTTGAGTGGGCAAAATAAAATTGGATTTGATTTGACAAAAAATTTCACAAAGTCCCAAAAATTTGGATTTTGGATTTGACAAGCCATGACAGTTAAATAGAATGTAGTGTTTCAAATTAGAGGTTTGTTTTTTGGTGAAGCAAATAATGACTCTATTTCACTCCAAAGACGAACAAAACATTGCCGCAAGCCGAACACACCGCGGTATGCTGGCAATATCAATCTTTGATTTTCTATCTGATAAACCTATGAACTACATGATTACTTAGAGATAAAAGTGGCAAGTGTTGATCCCTTGTAGTTCCACACTACCTTTTCACCCATTCAAGAAAAGAAAACCCATGCATAATTTCACATGAAATTGACCTCCTTGATTGTCTTTGGCACTCTGTGTGGTTGGTGCCTCTTGCACCAATCAATCTTAGTTGCTGTCCTTCTACCCAAGTCGATTACCGCATCCCATTTACGTTGTCTCAGGAGTGCTGGAGGCTTTCTGTAGTTGTGGAAGATGAATTGATTCCTCTGGATCCACATGACCCAAAGCATCACTCCCCGAATGAATGTCCAGGACCTTGACAATTGCTAAAGATGAAGCAAAAGCGGCTCGCCCAACACGCATTGCTTCCAAGAGAGGAGAGGTCACGACATGCTCAAAACTGGAGTTCCTTCAGCGGCATGCAACACTGACATTGCGAAGTTCCAAGCATGTACTGCCATCCTACTGTTGAAAATGCAATGCAATATTGATACTCCATCATAACAAACACATAGATCGGATGCTTCTGCAAAAGCTTGATGGCGCCAAAGATTCACTACGAAGACCCGATGATAAATATTCCACAAATATGCTACTTCTGTTTGCGGCCGTGTACCTGTCTACACTTCCTTTCAGTCCAACGTGAGTGACGCCGGTAGCACTCCGTTTCATTTTTCATGGATGGTGCGGGAGAGATGAGTTCGCGGTTGATGAGGTATCTGCCCCTTCTTAATTGTGTAAGTGTAAAGTTGGTTGCCATCTCGCCAACACCAACGACCTGGCTCGAACACCAACCTCCACAACGGTGCCAAATAATACATCTGTCCAGCGCTTTGCTAAGTGTTGCTTGGAATCGTAATGACACAAATGAGTTGGAACGCCTTTCTATAGACTTGTTCTTCAGTTGCTGGTGTTTGTACCACCAATATGTGCCAAGAGAGCGTTCCAAGGTAGAACCTTGAATACCTAGCCAGATCACATCAATTATTCCAGTCGGAATGGGAGGAAGACAATTGTCCGCTGCATAAAAGATGATAGTAGGCTCCGTCGCCATGTGGTCTTGGAGCACGCCTAGCTACTCCGACTCAACAGCTTGCTAAGCGGTGCGGTTGTACGTGGAGATCTAGGACTGAGGTATCCCGGTATGAAATCCTTGAATAAGTACCTGTTCAGTGGTCCACATGCCAAACTTTTGTTGTAAGTCTGCCCATGGAAGAGTATTAATGCTATCATCTTTGAACAACTCTCTAAGAATCAAGAGACTGCGATTGGCTAGAACATGGATTCGGTGCTCCATGAACCCGAAGTTTGATTCTACAGAGTGATTTGTCCATCAGAGTTGCGTGTTCAACACCTCGTCCGCGTTGATAGGCCTTAGTGGTTTGAGAAGCGGACTGGTTTCTCTCCATGCTTTTGTCATACGCTCCCATATGGATGAGACTCAAGGGGTGGACAAAACCGCTCCAAGAAGGTCCATTGGAGGCTGAAGTACTAATAACAGTAGTTAGGGGGCTTTATCATGTTGAGACGATGTCGCAAAAGAATATACATAGGTGCATTGTCGAGCGTTAAAGCTCGGATGATCCATTTGTTTGTGAGTGCGATCATGGCTTCTTGTGGGTCTATCAACTCCAATCTGCCCACCAATTTACCTAGGTAGCAACGGATCCATTGAACTCGAGCTCGGAAGTGCTTTTTATTCCCTCAGCATAAAAGTTTTGAAGTGTTACGCGAATGTTGTTAAGTATTGCCTTCGATCCGCTCCATAAACTGAAAAAGTACCACAGCGTCAACAATAACACAGAGTTCAGGATCACTGTCTGGTCTGCCAAGTAAAGGTGAACAGACTTCCAGTAACATAGATTGCGGTTTATCTTCTTAGCAAGAAAAGCATGAACATCCGTTGTCGTTAGGGAGATGCCAAAGGTTGCTCCGAGCAGCTTAGATAGAGAATTCTGTGGAGCAATGTCACATCCAAAATTTGCTAACCAATATATTAGAGGGGCCGCGGCCATACCAATAAAGAGCCCACTTTTCATGATTGATCACAAGCCATGTTGCCAGTCCAAAGTCTCTAAGCAGGTTGGAGACGGCAGTGAGATTTCTCTCAGTTCTCTCAGAATAGCAAAGTGGTGTTGTCGACGAATTGCGACACCATTTGTTGAGTAATTTCATTGGGGAGCAAAATACCTCTTCGTCTGTGGAGAGCTCATGGTTGGAAACCGTTGCTAGTGACTTTGCAATGATAAGAAACAGATAAGGGGCGAGAGAGCATTCCTGTTAGACCCCTCGCCTGATTGGAAAAACTTCCGTTAAACATAAACATAAACTGCTGAGGCCGTTAATGAACACAGCTGCCGACACATTCATAAGTAGTATCTGCACCATCTTGACAAATGAGTCTGGGATGCTCATCTTTGTCATGGCTTCGAACATAAAGGACCAGCATATGGTGTCATAGGCCTTGCAAAAGTCCAATTTAAGGATGATGAGCTACTGATCGGATTCTTGGGCCCAATCAATTGTTTCATTATGCACAAGAGTAGCATCTAATATGTAGCATGAGGGTAGAAAGTTTGTCTACCCTTCATAGATGATCTTGGGTAATAATGCTTGGAGTCAAACTTGAAGTACTTTCCTCCATATTTTGTATGAAGTATTCAATAACGGAATATGTCCCTAATTTTGGATCATTTTCAACTCGCCTTCTTTAAGTAGAAGCATCATCAACCCGGTGTTCATTCTTGGTGTCAACCGTCCGTCATCGAAAGCATTTATAAGTATTTGGCAAAAAAAATTCCCTATCCGTCTCCAAAATTCCAACTAGAATTGCGTAAGGCTGTCGTATAACTTGGACTTTTTCCAACTGCCATTATCTTCAGCGCCGCTAGGACTTCTAGTTCCTCCGACTTTCTACCCAATTCTTGAAGAATTAATGTCGGAAATTTATCGATGAATGATGTCGGGATGAGTTTGAGAAGGGCAGCCTTGTTCGCTCAATGACTGTCCATGGCAACCTTGGGATCCATCGCATCTTGGTCTAGAAGTACATCATTCACCTCGGAGAAATTGGATGTAATGTCTATGGTGTCTGTGCCTCGATGAGGTTTTATAGTCATGTAAACCTTCTTTCATCAGTTCCATTCATACTGAGTAGTCAAACGTGATTCTCTATTTGAGTTTTGATTCACGCTGCAATCCTTGTTATACGGGTCCAAATAATGCTTGCTCGGTACTAATTCATCTGTGTCCTACATTTGAGTATGTGGCTCCGAACTAAGCATCGGAATGATGAACTTCATTGAACTGGACTTGTTCAACATAGGAGGAACTTGGGGTTCCTCATCCCATCCCCTCGGCCGTGTTCAAATGCGTCATGTGGCATGTGCTGGTACCACCGGTTGACTTTGAGGTTTAAGTGACTCCTTGTGAACTTGCAACGGATATGACAATACAATGTGTGCCTTTGGGATGGAATTATTGCTTGAGCGGAGGGTTGAAGAGTAGAAGCATCTATGTTTGAAACTCCCATGGTGAGCTGGGACGGCTTGCTACGCTTGTCCTCCAACTACATGAATACTTCGGCGTCTGGTTGGAGACGTTGACAGTGCCTTGGTAGACTTCGGTACGCTTCATTATGGCAACGTGGTCGGTAGTAAGGGGTACACTGAAAACCTTCATCTGGACATTGAGCTGCTTCTCGGGATTATGGCACCTGAGAGCTTTGTTCATCATGACATGTGGTTGTCTTCTTGCTTGAGGCTGGGTTTCAAGGACCAACATTGCGCTGGTGGTGATTCGTCTTGCGGTAACTATGGCATTGTGAGATCAAATGCTGGTGGTGCACACAAAGTCTGCAATTCAGCTCCAAGGCGTCATACTGGACCAGGATGGTTGCACTACCGCTAGTAGCACTATATCCTACAACGGCTGAAACCCACTCCTGCTTCATGTTGACTTTGACGCAGAAGCGAGGGATGGAGCTTGGTGTGCCATCATCGTGAATTGCTAGTATCAGATCCACTTGAACAGCTACCTTAAGCGTGAATTTTTGGTATTCTTGTGAGATTTCCAAGAAGTAAATCCATATTGGCCACACGATTCCTTGAGGTATGCGTGGATTGAAACGATGGATCCATTTTTAATAAACCACCCTGGCTCCTGTGAAGATGTGGAAGCCTTTTGTAAGTAGTATGTGAGTGGTGTCATGTCCATCAATCCATAAGTATAGGAAGTGTGGATTGAGTCGTCGGTGGAGGATTAACTTTCCCGGAGCAACGATGTCATTCTATGACTCTCACCAAGTCTTGATATCTGTGTCGTGGAGATCACTCTCTACGACACATGCTATTACGACGTGTGCTGTTAGAGTGAGAATCTCCTGGGTTATTGTAGCTTGTGATTTCTCATCCATGTTAAAAGAGACCATGCCATGCACCATGAGACCTTGATGATTACAAAATGTTCCACGCGGTAGGATTACCTCATCTTTACAATGAAATGGATCCACTGTACCTATGTCGAAGGGCGCTTTGTCCAACACTGTGCAGAGGGGACTTATTCCATCTGCAGTCTCTGATTCCTGCGCTATGTGACCCTGGCCAGTGGACCTTTGTAGTACTCCTTTGTAATTCCGACTAGACGCTATAGTGCCCTAACCCTAACTCTACTAATCAGAGGTGAATCAAATCAAGAAGCTACTCAAACTTCTCACCATTGTGATGTGTTCAAGAATCCGGTTTCAAAAATAGCAACCTGTCTTACTGCCATTAGGGTTCTTCGCAAGGTGTGTGTCACAGCACGCACGTCTGCAATCGCCAACACTCCTCGGTGCACAATTTCATCTGTCTAAAGGAGCATGAGAACATTTCGTGGCCAGAAATTAGAGGTTTTGGATGTTGAAACATTGTCTCTTCTCTACTACCAATCAACCCATAAGTCAAATGTTCCATCTGCGTGTATATCCATTTTTTGGAGGAAAGTCAAATTTGGGCACTGATTAATCCCAACCTTAGATAGAAATCCATACCACATAGGTTAGAAGATTGATCCCAACACACCTTTGGTGGACTCTCTCATAGAGATTTGAATCTCAAAAATGAAAATTCACATTGATTGAATGTCAGAGTGAAGTGGAGAGAAAATATATTAAGTTAGATTCTACAAAAGTATAGAATCTAAAAAATAAAACAAGAAACTGAACACCAAGAACTTGATCTAATGAAGGGTTTAGGGTTAGTTGATTCTAATTTTGTAGAAAAATAGAATCAAAATTTTAGTAATTGAAATAAAACACCTAAATATTTTATAATTGAAGATACGAGGTGGTATCCTTTTGAAGTGAAAGCTTCTCATACTATTTATTATTAGGTCAGATGTGTTAACTACCCCTACTTTGCATAGAGGCGCCATTCTATACATGAACACACATTGAATATTTGGGATCCACTTAGCAATCCTCTATGGTACTAAGCGAAGTCCATTCAATATCATTGATCATTAAATGGATCCTCACATTAACCACATGGCTCTATGAACCGTAGGTAACGATTTTGAAAGACTGATTGGTCTACACCAGGAACAATGTATTCGACGTTGTGCCGCATGACATTCTCCGACGCATTCTGAGACGAAATTTCATGTTTTCCTCCTCCTTTGGCACCTATGGTTGAGATCAAAATTTTTATCCCACAAGATATTTCTGTTTGGATACTTTCAAATTTCTTCTTAGCAATTAAGACGTAAATAACTGTTAAGGGAGCGTCACACCGAACAACATGTAATATTACAATTACTATATTTAACTGAGAACATCTAAATTTTACCATGTGCATTACACATGTGCATCAGAACAATTGTTGTCTAGAGTAATTAGTCACATGTTGGTTATACCAACCAATGTTTTATTCAAAAAATGTGAACAATTTTCGTAAAGTAATCTACACAAAATAATAAAGAGAATTTAAGTCTTGTTGTGTAGATTAGTAGACTTTTAGATACTGTAAACAACTTGTTGACTATAATATGGTTGACGTAAACCTAAGGATAGAAAAAACGAAGATAAGTTGCCAATGCATAATCTCACACAAGAAGAGAATGCCTCAACCAACGAACCTTTAACCCATCGAAACGACAATCCTATCACTGACAGCGAATCCTGTATGAGATGCATCGAAGTTGTGCCTTTCAGTTCTGCAGTAATGGAATAATGGAGTAAAAACAATAAAAGCTGCGAAGTTTCGTTTTTATAGACAATTTTGTTTTCTTGTGAACACCCGGCACGGTGACCGCCTGCTGTAGTTCTATCGTTCTGGTTGTGAACATTGAATGCTTCACATGTACATTCTCGAACCTTGCAGTGAATTACAAGAAAAATAACTATGTAGATAAGAGCCTGGTGTGACCAGCTTAATGCACAATCCCGTCAACATGCTCTCCAGTATCGATTTGCGGTGTTTGACCCACTTTGAATGATGACTAGTGTAGACTGTGATCAATAGTATGTAACGTACCAGCCGAATCTGGGAAATATCGAGTAGTCTGGGCAGTGAGTTACGCAAAAAATACACGACCTCACATTGAGAGTGTTCTGGAAATGATAGTACCATCTGCACTTCATATCTAGAGAAGATATAAAGTGCAGATGCTGTACACATGTTAAGTACTTTCGGGTCAAGGCTTGCCTCTGTCATTATCTTGAATCCTATTGCCACTGCAGAAAGTGATGCACCTCAGTGCTTATTGACCTACCTAAATGCGCAACGTTATACTGGAAAACACCTCCATGGATACAGATGACTCGGCAGAAGAGGGTAGATTTTTCTGCAGTGATCCGAGAGCGATGATACTTTGTGGTCCTCATAAACGAGAAGCCTTGCATTGTGCTGTCTCTCGAGATAAAATGCTGCGTTGTTCTGCAAGAAAGCACAATCTCAGACTTGAAGAAACATGTACATGCGCATGCACGTTAAAGATCTTATCCTCCTCAAAAACACAACAAATATGACCATCAAAAAAGTTATGGCAACAGCACCAAAAAAACTTGTCCTATAGTACCATGTGAAAGGGATGGTTCACTTCAAATCGACAAAACAATAAGACAACTTCCCCAATAAAGGAATCGAGATTTGTTAGTCACGACCAATACATGTAATGGTATGTGCCTTCGTGACGTTAAACCAAAATCATTGTGGGTTATCCACTACACATTTCCTCAATTCAAAGGTTACGGGGAGGAATTTATCAAGATAGAATCGACTAAACAAGGAACAATCTGGCTGTATGCAGGCATGATTAAAAAAAGGTAGTGATGCCAAATATACATGACCAACAGACGTGAGACATTACAATGGTTGAAAGGGCGCAGATACGTGCACGAATAAGAGTTGATAATAGTCACAACCCCATCCACGGTGCCGTTTTAAATATAACTGCCACTGTTAAAAGCAATTCTTGAAGTCAATAAGGCTCAGTTGCCTAAGATGGAGAGACACCGGAAGGAGAATGTTCTTTGGACAAACTGCAGGCAGACCCGCCAGAATATTAACACCTGAGATTTCTACTGTATTCTGGATTTCACGACCATTCGTATCCTTTATCGTGGCTATACCTATCTGACTTTCTACTCGCAATCCACACATATGAATTAGGCCAAGAAACTGAAGCCATCCGACATATGTAAGTCCAAAGTAGAGAAGTTTCACTATTTTTGCTTTTTGGAACACTGATAATATATAACATGAATCCCACTTCCGGCCATGAATCCTCCAACCTCAATGCTCATCAAAGAGACGGCAATCAGAGCTAGTTACTGAGCAGAAAGAACTTTAAAAACATCACTCAAGATTTCCCAACTGCTCGGACATCGGATGTACAGGAAAAGCCAACAAGGCTTACCTGCGGAAGGTAGTAGTGTCCCATCCAAACTTTGACAATAACTTCTATCATTTAAACAATATCTCATGCACCATTGAGAAAATATCAACACCATGGAGCTGGCTCTGCTATTTCTCTAAGTCTTTGTTACTTACTCAGAATCTCCAGTCAGAGCTCGTCTAGAATATGTAGTACATTGGGTTAGGAAGCTTAAAAGTTCGAGCTCCCGCGGCCGGTCCCATGAGATCACTCCATTGATCTCCTAGACTGCTCCAAACACGATAACCTTTCTTCTCGTACTGAAGTCTGCGTTGTGACTTGTAGTCTATTGCTGTCATCCCATTCTCGCCTGGCAACCTGGATTATGTGCAATTTCCCAATACATCAGTACATCTGAGAAAGCAGGACTTTCAGCAATATGTCAGACCGGGACAACAATAGAAGAATTCATCTGTTGTTAGTGACTTTTATGTAATTGAAGTATCCAATCACCATAGCTCATTTTTCTGTGGGTGATTCCTGATAAAACTTCTCCATACTCTCCGATCTATTTCCTCCTGACTTTAAACAAAGCATAAGGCCTGTACACATTCACGGGAGCGAAATACACAGTTCAAATAATTTGCATAATAACAATTAGATTCTCGACCTTCAAATCCTACATGATTCGAATTCAGATCCAGTACATCCAGTCTAAAGAAGAATTGGTTCACAACGGAAGCAAGACTGAGTCAGACGGCTAGTAATCTAAACAACCACGAAAAGTTCAAAATGGAAGTTCCCTCAAGACACCCTGCGGGTGTTTCTTTCGCCATTTTCAAGATAGAATCGAAACTAGCACGCAAATGTCCAGATGAATATTATTTCTCTAAATTCAATCATGATATCGAAACTCGAATTACATATCACTACGTCAGATTATGAACCCAGGGCTCAGCACTTGCCATATTCTCAAGACTTTTTGACAATCTGACGTTAGTTCATCGATATGTGTTTGGTGCTGTCTACAATCGGTATCGGTAGTCCGTCTACATTCAGAGTGAATGGAGCAGGTACTAATAACTCATAACTACTTTCAGGTTGATCTAAAACACAAAACAAATTACCTCAAAGAAAGCTCAGTCCATCCCTCATAGCCTGCAGCAATAAGGTTTGCACTAGTGACGTTTCGTTGATTTTCGGGTCTTCCGGTGAGGAAGATAACTCCAATGTTTGCATCCTTGAGCTGGTTAAAGAGATCCAAGGTAGCATGTAATGGAAGTCCCTTTTGCTGGTATACCCACTCATCCCAGACAGTCTCGTTGAACAACTCAGCTCTGTAGATTGAATTTGCACACTGGTTAGTGAATCTGTCTAAAGCGTTGGCAGAACCAAAGATACACTGTACCGCAAAGTTTAATCTCAAAACCAAACCTTGAATTTAAAACTCAGAATGGTTGACAGAATGCGATCAATCCCATGATGCAAAACCTATCAACGAGATGAAATCTCTAGATCAAGTCCTCCAAAACAGAGAAAACGCGCACATAAAGTACCAGCATAAACACGAACACAGGTACCTCCTGCTCGAACTAAATGCATATAACAGTATATTTACTACTAAGGTGAAAATAGACATCAGCTTCCTTTAGAAGACGGACGAGCATGTCAGTTCCATCCGTGCATTATCTGAACGTCGTCCATGAAGTAACGAAGTCCATCCTTAATTCATCTTCCTCAACTTGTTAACAGGGGGGACTGGTAACAGCGGGGACTGCTATTTGACCAAGAAGTTGGAACTGAGCTTGATCCTCTCTTCGAATTCGTGAATTTCTTAAACTCGTCTGAGCACAAGAACGTCACAAGTCCTGCTTTGAGGTGATATTCTTGATTCTGCTTGATAGCTGATGCTCTTCGGCTTTTTGTCGAGACGGTTCTTTATCAAATTCAAGAATGGCTCATTCGCTCCTCGATTAACAGTATGCTTATAACGTTCTTCAACACCAATTGACTGGTAATTTTAAAAAGGTAGTACTCTGAAGTTACTTGCTGTCTACTGAAACAATGGGATTTGGAGTACGTATATTACCCGTAGTTGTGTTCAGCATAGTAGGGCATGTTGGAGAGAGCAGTTTCATCGATGTCCATTACCACCACATCTAGCCCGTCGCCTTGAGCTGGAACGGTCCTCAAGTAGTCGCTGGCTGCATTAATCGCTCCTGCAAAATCTATATAGTATTGGCCCCCTCGCATGTAGTCCGCAACATGGCTCTTGCATTGCTCGGAGACAACCCACCCTTGAACGTTATTGACTTCTTCGTTCAAAATGAAGCTATCACAAGATCTGACTGCCCTCATGTGTGTATCCGCGCTCACGGCTATAGGTTGACCTTGGCAAGACCCCAGCATCACGGACAGAGTAACGACCAAGGTGAAGAGAAGAATGCCTATAGTCGCAATAGCAGAAACTAACACCGTCACCACCAGGGAAGACAAATACACTCCCGAGTCATCGACTTGAATATATCGGCTTCCAAATTCTGCTGACATCAAAGAAAGAAGCAACTGTCAAGAACACCGACATTGTACATGCGGAATTTCGAATAACTAAGACCTTTAAGAACCTACGGCAGACATGAAATAATCATCCCCAACTGGCAACATCTTACGCCAAAATCTTGACAACACTTCCTCAGAAAAACCGTTCTGTACAGTAGATTCCAGTGTCACAAATTAAACACACTACATCTCGGTGAAGCGAGCGGGACCATGCTGAATCTCCCAACCTTTATCCAAGACAGGCACGAGGATTCATCTCTTATGTACAGATGTATCTACCTGGGGCTCTGTCGGGCAAAACTCTGTCGAGCCATAATCCCGAGATCTATCTCCAAACACTGCTGACAATTCACATCTAAGCGTACGGAATAGTGTCGATGACGATCCTTCTAAGTGTAAGGATCACCACCGAAAGTGGCATGGCTTGCACGCATGCTCTCGATCGAGACACGGTACATCAAATTCCACCAATAAACTAGATACTGACGTAGAGAAAGTGTATAAAAGTCAGCTGTAACTACTTTGGGAACAACTCAAACTTGATCTCACTCTGATTTGCATAAGATCAGAAGACACGATCCTTCGAGATATAGCTAACAAATCAGCTCCAGCGACTATATCATTATGATTTCGACTTGTTCTAGCGAATCCCTGTATACCTCTATTTCATAGAACAAGTTGTTCAGATTCACCACGGACTCAATCCTCCAGTTCACTGCATATTCTCTCAGACCGGCAACATCATGGTTCGATCTACACCTACTACTTGCGGAGTGACAATGACGAGGGTTCATAATCTCCTAAAACATTTTCTCAAAGGCTACACATGCTGAACAACCAGACGGAGCAATCAGCTGACTATAAAGCCGTGGATCTACAAAAAGAGATACGCGAGAGTTCGCAAGATGCGAGATCTTAGAAGTAAATGTAAATCGATACAGAGCTGCGTCACTAGCTCTGAACTGCACAATCCCAAGCATCATCACGGCGAGCCATGTTCACTGTCTACGGAAGAAGGTCGATCTAGATGGCGCAAGCGTGGACGAAGGAGAGGCAATGGACACAGCGAATTTCGACAGGTGCGAGAAAGGTGAGAGTAGCAGCACCTGAATTGCGTCTGCTCAGAAGGGCATAGCTAGAATCATGCGGGCCATGACCAAAGGCTGGCAGAGAAGCGGAGGAACTCGGCCTGGACATCATTTTGGCTAAGCTTGCACTGGGCGTCCAGGAAATTGGTTATTTGTGAATCTCCAACAGTCTCCGGACCAGCTGCGACTGCTGCTGTAGCACTCTTCGCGAGGAGGAAGCGTCGACGACAAAGTTCGGGGCGAGCGCTGGGTCAGTGGGCGGGTCAGCTCGTCAGGCAAACTCCGGAAGCCGAAACCTGAACGGGGCGGGACACTCGACAGAAGCCCTGCGTCTCCCGCAATTCATCCCGATCAAGGAGGGCGTTCATCAATTCAATCAGTCACTCTCGCACTCTCGCACTCACTCACGCATTCTCGAATCTCTCTAGCTACCTTCCGTCACCGCCGGCCGATCGATCTACAACACAATCCCTATCAAATTTCAGATCAGGCCGCAAGCGATCGCCAGGCACCGCGCGTTCAGTCCGACTCGTCAAAACTCCGCATCACGTCTCGAAATTCGATCGAGGTGCTCCTCTCCATCCATTCGTTCCTCCCCTCCGCTCTCCGCTCCTCGTCCCGCCCTCGTCTCCTCTCGTCTCGCCCTCCGTCTCGTCGCGTCGTTGTCGTCGTCGTCCTCGTCGTCCCCCAGCTCCTTGTCGGCGAAGCCGTGACCGCTCCAACTCCCCTCCCGTCCTCCTCCGTCCTCTCTCCCCTCTCTCTCTCTCCTCTTCCTCCGCAAGCAAAGCACCTCTCGTCCGTCTGTCCGCGCTGCCCCTCGCTCCCGTAAAGAAAAACTTTTCCTGCCGTCCCTTTCCTTCCTTCCTTCCTCCCTCCCTTCCTTCCACTCCCTCTCCTCCTTCTGCTTCTTCTTACCTCCTCTTCCCTTCCTCAGTTTCTCTTTTGTTTCTTTCCATTTCCTTCCTTCCTTCCTTCCTTCCCTTCGGCTCGCCCTCGAGTCGTAAGTCTGTCTCTCCGCTCCACTAGACGCTCGAATGCGCGCGGGGTCGCTGGCTGGCTGGCTGGCGCGGCTCGCTGGAAGATGTAGTAGTAGTAGTAGTAGTGGGGGTGGGGGTGGGGGAAGTGTCGTAAGGCGAGATGATGAGTGAAGGAGAGCGAAGACGACGAGGCGCGGCTGCTTTCCCTTCCCTTCACTACTCTTCCCTTCCCTCCCTTCACTGCTAAGCCACTCGCTGCGTGCGAGCCTATAACAATCCTCGCCGCGCCGACGTGTCCCGCTGCCGGTGCCCGCCCTTCGCTCGATCCTGCTCCGGGCCTGCCCTCCGCCCGCCGCTTCGCTCGATTATCTTATTGTGCTCTGTCGCCGGGTTCCAGCTCGCGAGTGCGTCCTCGCCCAGATCCGCGATCCCCTTGCCATCATGCTCGCGCCCCTGTATTTCTCTAAATAACACCTGGCGTGTCTCTCCATGTGAGCCCGACGATGCATTTCGCCCCGCCATTCGTTCGCCTGCCTCGAATCTTTTCTCTGCTCCTCTGCTCCCATGCCCTAGCCTGCCCCGAGGGGCCTAGGCCCTGCTCCTCCGACCCCATCCCCCACCCTCATCCCGGACCAGATCTCCGCACTCGGATGAATGTTTGTTTCGCGGATAACGCAGCGAGCCATATTTCGACCGGGCCCCGGATCCATGACATAGCGCGCAACAGTGCGCGGCGTGTATGTATGTGTGTTCGGATATCTCGAACGTGGCTCATGTGAATCGTCATTCCCATCGCGACTCTAGATGAGTCTCTAGGGGAACACGTCTTCGGAATTATAAAATATTTCCCATCTGCTGCAATGTGCATAGTACTCCAGGCGTAACTGTGGTCCGGATCGAGCGATTCATGGCCTTGTCCATCCTGTCCACCGGCTGGGGCTTTTGTCAATCGCATGGAGCGTCTGTACTGTAGTTCTTGTGATGAGCTCTTGTGTGCAGGAGATCGACATCTGTGTCGTTGGCTCTTATGGTAAGGGAGTACCTGGTCTGCTCCACCGCGGTCACCGCCTTTCGTTTACGTGGTTCGCTGTCCTCCGGCCTCGGGTATTTGCATCTCTGGCACGGATCGCATCGCCGTTTATCATATTGTTATATATGACGGGGTGGTATTCAAGATTCAATGATCTTATGGTTTAGAGACTAGAAACTTTGACCCCGGTCAATTCTCGTGCAACGTGCCCAGGACGAATGTCATGGTTGGAAACTGATCGTCGATTCACTTTTTTTTTTAGGTACTGAATATTCGTTCATATGTAGTTTATCTTACATTTGTGATTTGATTTTCTTTCATCTATTAATAAATTGAACTTTATTTCAAAATCAATCTTACGATAGAATTGATTGGAAATATATATTGAGGAACAAACGTTGTCCCACGATTACGGGTCACATCCCTCTTCTCATGTTTCTCTCTCGTGACGCTAAAAAAGCAGCGGCTAGAACTTCTCGTTAAGAATAATCATGGCTTAAACATTTAGTGGAAGTAAATATCATATCAAGAGTACAGTAGTCTCCCATTTAAGTATGCACTTTGAACCCTAAACTTCTCTACGTATTTAACCGGGAGATGCGTACTTAACATTTTCATTTCCCGATAATTTGAATAGAACTCCAATGTCCAAAAAATTGAATATCAAGTGTCTGATTTAGTCCCAAGATCATTTCAAAAGTAAAATACTCCAAGAAAATTAGCTTTAGTGAGTTAGTATGAAATTAATGATGCATCTAACAATAAGTGGACTATTTTCTCAACCCCCTCGGAGAGCGAGTGCCAAAGATCTTTGGCATCACGTCATTATTTTTGTGATTTTCTGACTATTTTCAGGCGCTTCATTTTCCTCTCCCACCCCCATTTAATAATATGCCTATCATGCACCATATGATACTCTCATTTTTTCTTGATATCATCTGATCATTTCTGCGCTAGATGTGTCATGATATGAAAAATCAAAAGACTAGATTATTAGAACAGATATTTGCATCTTGGATTTTTCCCAATCCCGCCTTTGATCGTTAGATTTCTCTCGCTTGAGTCCCTAGCCCCATGGCATTTAATAGGGCAATAGGCTAGTCTCGACTGTGAAATTTTTGAAAATGTTGATCTCCCTGAAATTTTCAGAGAATTCGTTGGAAATGTTCATACCTGGAAATCTTCTGATAAATTGCGTACTTAGTTGGGATGCTTACCTAAACGGATGTAAACCAAAACCATAATTCAAAAAAAATTGTCATAGGACATTTCTAAATCGAATTATTAACAGATTTTCTTGACAGAATTCGTTAGCGCACAATAGTTTTACAATCAATTAGGAATCCACACCGGTAGGTATATGACGCAGATACAAAAATGTATACAGATTTTCTGTATGTACAACGTAAAATGTATTAAATGTAAATACAAATCCGCTAGTTCTTAATGTGACCCATGCATATATGTAGATTGAGGAATCCGAAGTTCTGGTATTCACTAGGCCACTACGGAGAGCATACGCAGCGTAATGTTTAACACGCATGTCTGCGCTACCTGTCATTCGTTAGTAGTCTGGGGATTTTTCATAGTTTCTTAAATTTGCTCTATGTGGAAGCTAAGAAAAAGCCTATGGAGAGAAAGAGTACCCAAAGTGCGAGACGAAGGACTGCATTCTTTAGTGGCTCTCCACCCAGATAATCTAAGGCTTAAGACATCAACTATTCACCGAATATTATGAACCGAAGATCAATTATCCATTGCTCCAAATGTATTCTTCCAATTCTGATACGATTTAGACCTAGATGCTAAATATGCTGATGATTTGAAAACAGATTTCTAGATGACTGTGAACGAAAAGGAAGTTTAACGCTGAAATTTATTGATTTCATTATAGGTTGTGGGTTAAAAATTTCCTCGCTATTTCCGAAAAAGATGTGATTTCTCGAGGATGTCATTAGTGATGAAAAATTGAAGAAGATGGAAACGATTACCGAAGGCCACGAATTCAGTACATTGAGTTTGAGGCAAGGATGCCACCAACAGAATCGGTAGACAAGTGTTTAGAAAATCCATTATAGAGTTCCTAGCTCAAGAACGTAAAGCTTCCACCTTCGAAGTCTACTTAGACCATAGCTTTATGTGAAGACCACCATGGATCCATATATTTTCCAACAACCACATCCACGCCCCTGAAGTCTTACCGATAAAACTTTGAAAATTGTTCTCCTTTGCTCAAGCTTCCCAAAGATGTTTGTGTTGCCATCTGTTCCGATATTCAGTAGAACATTTCAAGAGTTCTACAAAGAAAGTAACACACACACACCCACACTGAAATGCGAATAAAACATGAAGTAAAATGAGGCGCCCTAGTTTTACCGACGTGCTTCGACAAAACTCATATGCTTTTATGCTGTTCAAGGTTCTTTTGGTTAAAGTACAAAGCTCTCTTTCTGCCTGCCTGCGTGCCTGACAGATGAATCTGCCGGGTGCCACTTGAATTCGTCAGGTTTCTTCTCAACCACTAGGTTTCTTCCCTTTGTCGTCTTCGAAGTTGCTCCCATTTCCATGGGTATGTACCATGTCTGTGTTCCATCAACGCTCATAGGATACATCATTATTCGTATTTTGGACGGGAGGCCAATTTTCTGATCCTAAAGGACTGTCTTTTTTTTAATAAATGTACTACACCATTCATATATGAGAAACATACAGCGCAACAGTCGTCTAGACAAAAACACATCAGTGGGATTTGTCCTTTAGAAATTAAACAACCACGTCGACATACTACTGACATGGTTATATAGTACCCGATTTGCTCATGTCCATATCGATATCGACAGATGGGCAGTCAGAAGGAACATTGACATTTATAATTCGCACTGTGAAGGAACGCTTCTGATTTTAGTTTCAGCAAATTGAGCTTGACATGTTTCATGGGATAATTCATATGTGTCTCATCCTCCATTTTTTTAATTTTTTTTTTTTTGGGAACATGTTGAATTTACTTCTTTCTGCATCTTCACCACTAAAAGCAAGGATCTCCATGTCTTATCGTTTGGACCATGATGAGGTTACAGTTCTTAGAAAGTGCACAATAAGAAATTATATGCATGCATAGAAGTCTTACGAAATGAGGTTTAAGTGATACACACTCGACACAGACTGGACAGTATCAGTTGATTGCATTCAAGTGCGGCCGTCTTGATGGAATTGTACAGGCTTATCATGGACAGATGGAGCCTTGACCCATCTTTTCCGTAGAGCTTGAAGACAAGGACTCCTTATCTTAGAAGCGATCTAATCGACCTCAATGAAAGAAAGGACACGATGTCCCCAAAATTGTAGAAAATCATTTACGTCGAAAAGTACACCATTCTGAGTTTGAAGGTGGCTAGGCTGACCTCGTATTTTAAAAAGAATTGGTGTGATGAGAGAATCTGCTAGAATAGTTCAACAAGCCTGACAAGCTATTACGAAAAAGTTGCCCGCCGCAGCCTGTTGCACTTGCCAAAAGAGTGATATAGAAGGATGAGCAAGCATCATACACAAACATCTGTTCCGAAAGCACTCGATGGAGGGAGGAGAGGGAGGGATATACTGCTGCTGCTGGCGTGACGCTGCTTTTTGCGTATTGCTTATTGCTATGGCCTTCTTCGGTTCGGTAGAGAGTGATGCGAATGCTTAGGCCAGAGGTGGAAAGAGACAAGTTTTCTTTCTATGCTTCCAGATTGCGCCACCTCATTCGCTCGTCGATGCTTGAGAAGGTTCTCTGGATGAGAAACTGAACTAACGAAGGAAAAGGCGGTTGTCGATGTCTTCTAAAGTTCACTTTCTGATTTTCTGCTACTACGACTAGGTCCCGATGAAAGTACAGGTGACCGGTCTGAAAGTTAAAGTTTCCCAAGTGAACCGCCCAGAGATTCACCATTCTAGCTCCATCGAGACAAAAAACCAGGCAATTCTTCAGAAGGTGAAACACATCGTTAATTTCATCATTACAAAGTTTTCGACCTCTTTGATTGATTGCTGGCAAAACTAACTCCACCTTTCTACAAAAGCTGGATGTTTCATTTGTATCTCTCATCTCTATGAGAAATTGCTTGTACATCACAGGTACGAGCAATGGAGAGCCACCTGTGGCGTTTACTCGTCTTGGTCGACAACAACCTTCATCCTTCGTGTTTAGGGTTTATCGTTCAACTATATCTTCAAATTGTAGATCAATATAAGTTTTATTAGTAGGACATATACATCAATTATTAAATATTTTCCTTGCCCCAAAAAGGTATTTGTAGATTATACCAGTGTTCCATACTGTGAAAAGCAACGTTATTCTAGTAGATAGATCCTACGATGTGAACATTGCGTTCAGTAGCACATATGAACATGCAAACTTGATCTGGCCAATGTCCGCTAAATGTGCATTCAAATGCTTCAAACACATCAATAACACAACTCAGCTAGCCTGAGTAGAACCTTAAAAGTTGATTTATCTCCAATTGGCTGTGGTGTGGGTGTGGGCCTTGCTCCGAACAAGGCCCAAACACAACATGCACGAGAACACAAGACCCACACGACGCCATGCTAATTTCTTGTCATATTGGTTTGACTCGTTCTCTGGACTGAAATAGTTCATGAAGTTTAGGGTGATTCGAGTCTATCATGCATCATCACATGATTCTATCTGATTCATGTATACATAAGAATATCGAGTCGTATGACTAAGTAAGAGGAGTCATTGCACATTTGTATCCATCATCATTAAATATAATTGAAAGCAAGAAACGCTAATCATTCATTCAATTTGACCCATATTGAATATTCAGTGTCGTTTTGGTCAAAGCATAATGAATGTGTCCATCGCAAAGTCAAAATACAGGTAAGTTCTTGTCAAAAAGAGAGCTTTATGATAACCTGAAACGCCAGCGACGGCATCTCTATGCTGCAGCGAGCAATACTGCTTCACCTTTTGCATTTTGGGCGATGAAGATTGTATACATAAGGGCCATACATTGTATTCCCTACGGAATGCAATACATATTGGCTAGGTATCGAAGGATGCATAGGGAGTAGATCCTGGTTTTCATGACTACCCCAGAAGCGATAACAGTTCTTTCGGGAAGACTGGCAGCGGGATTGTCACTGTGAGTAGTAGGGACGATCGAAACGAAGGATGTTCGTTCTATTGCTCGAAAGTTTCACCATAAGCCGTCGAAGGTTTCGGTCGCTAATGACTTCCGCTCTGAGGACCTACTATGGGAGCAGCTACTCCTATGCATGGTGTAGAATCGGACTTGAATGAGCAGTCCATGTCCCCAGTGGCAGAGTGCTCTCGCTGGCCACTCACGGTCTCATGTGCCGCTTACCCGTGCTTCGATGCTCGCCTCGACGGAAAGGCATTAAACGACTGGCTCAGTAACAAGCTAGACTTCATCATTTTGTTGTGTTATATGCATTATATGTTGAACAGGTATATAATATACCTTTTCAACCCGCGGGGACTCTGTTCGAACGGACGGATGTTTAGATCTGAAGATAATGTGAGGGAGCTCACTACACAAACTTTAGATGAATACACGTTGTTTGCTTTTCATAGAATCAAAGTGCGGATCCCAACTGAGAATGTCTAACTGGTACCTGACCCTGGCAATCTTCAAGACTTGAAGAAGATGAAGGAACGAATCCATTCATAATACGCTGAACAGCTCTGTCCCACACAGAGAATCTGTGCACCTCTGGAATGTGTCAGGATTGGTTTGTCTGTTCTGTGATCAATTTTCAGACTCAAATTCCTCTTTCTTAAGTAGGTGGGTTTCCGAGATGAGATGGTAGACGCTGCATATGCTCTTCGGTATCTCCAAACGAAAGTATCTTTCTTGTCGTCCATTGCAGTTGAAGTTGCTTAACAACTCATTTTTTTAGCACGCTAAAACGCAATTGAAATGTCAGTTGCTTCAAGCTTAGTATTCAACAGCTGAGAAACAGGAAGCTGCCTTCTGAAGAATTAATGGTGAGTATTTAGCTCCTTCTGTGGACTGAACATGATAGGTTTCATGGTCCACTTTAGGTCTATTCTGTGGGGACATAGAACATAACCTGCCCTCAAGCTCATCTGACATTTCTTTTCGTAAGACCTGACAGGTTGAGCATCTGACAGTGCACATTTGTTGTTAATAAGAGCATGGCCTCATTGATTCCTGTAGACTGGCCTCATTGATCTCTGGAGATCGAATGATCCATTACATTCCACTTCTGCCAGCAGAAAGCACTCAAGAAGATTTGTCTAGTCCATGACCAGGCAACACGTGTCCTTTGTAGCTTTCTTGTTAGTCATTGATGACAGACGAGAAGATTGTTTACCGATGTAAGTCTCTTATTAACGTAAGAGATTTCTCCTACACCTCCAATTTCACTCTTCACTCCCGCTGGCAAATGTGCATTTCGTTGGAGATTTTGTTGAGTGATTGTTCAGGATGTTTGTTCAGACCGACGTGAAATTTATCGTATAATAAACCCAAGAATCGTCCGAAATATACAACCCAAGAGCTTTAGTTTTTACAAAGCGCACTGACTCTCTATGTCCAGTCGTTAAACATAAGCTAATGAATGTATTTAGTTGTAGAATTTAGTAAAGCAGAGAAGAAGGGAAAAGCTGGTGACAGATACCATGGCATTGCATTGTATTGAATGAAAATCATGAACATCATTTGTCATCCTGGGGCGACGGGAAAGTTGCCATAACCAAAATTCGTCCAACTCTGACCAGTAGGAATTGTAGGTATGCCACCTCAATTCAGTACTCATGAAAACATCTTTGCGGAAATGGGGACAAAATCAGGGAGGTGAATCTGGACCGAATCAGTTCCTTCAGAAAGGCGGAACAAAGGCTCTGCTCGCTGGAGCTTGAACAGCAGAAGTGGGCAATAGCTACAAACCAAGTGAAAAATATCTCAGTGATGAGATCACTCATCACTGGGCCCACATTAAGTTGCAGGATGTGAACCGTGGTTGCAATCTGCCGTTCGTCTACTGCGACCAGGAGTGGACGTAAGTTGAAATGACGAAAGCTAAAGCTCAAAGCTCAAAGATGATCCATTGGAACAAGATTGCAGCGCAAGTGCTTATCACGATGGGTTCTCTACCCACACATGAGCTATAGTCAGATACGGAATTCGAAGATGACGGCTGGATCTCCTCTCTGTCCGGAATCCATAAGTGTCCATGATCGGAGCAGCTTACTATTAACAAATTGTCTTCACTGCCCAACAGTGAAAAGGAAAGCTGCTCTGAATTCTGGCTGGGGCATTCAAGCAAAAGATTGTTCGCTACAATGCCCAGTCTGTAAGATCTGACTTCCGAGAGACTCGAACACGGTCTGTACCGAATGCGCCATGTTACAGAGGGCAATACCTCGAAACACGAATCGACTCTACCTCTGCTGACAGATGATGAATTCTCACGACTTGTCCTGTAGTTCGTGCGTGATCCAGCGGAAGGAGTGACCATCAATGGCCGCAACTACTCCCACGCGACCCAGTTTTCCTTCAATCGACTTTTCACAGAGTTTGATGATGACGATGGTGTCCAGGTGACTACGAAAGCCTTGGCAGCTTAGATTGTGGATGAATGTCAACGACTGTCAGTCTTCGAACTTTCACCATCCTTAATGACGACATCAGACTATGGAATTATGGACTTCGTATTCAGTTGACATTACAGTACTCGAGATCATGATTTGCAAATTACTTTAGGTGGCCCTGTGACCCTGCCACTCGGGTGTCATCGCACACTGGAAGATTTAAATCTAATGACCATTCGGAGGCGAGCGAGGCTCCACACGTAGCACCATTACGCTCATTTCAATATCACATTCCATGATATTGACATTCCGTGATCCATCAGGATTCACGGAATGTGATAATAGGAAGGACTGATAAACTCTTCTGAGCACTTGTAAGTAGCTTAAGGGGCAATGGCCCCTGAAGCTCGCCGGAGCAGGTCATGAAAATAATTCCGCATGTTGTCGGAAATGACCTCCTCCGTAGTACTGTACGTGTTTTGTGAAATTGTTATCAGTGTGAGTGCACGTCTGTATCTCATTTTTTTATCGCAAGTCTCGTTCTTGAATCAAGTTGACATAGCGAATTGTCTCAGATAGGGTTGCATGCGTTGCAATTTACGCGATAGCAATCACGAGGACGTATGTATACTATTGTATTTTATAATTATAAAATGTATATACAAAGTGACATATTAGGTACATCATTTCGGTACCTACTTCCTATTTAGATGATACCGGAGTTAGCACCATACTCCTCCTTTCCATCTCATTACGACTGGATGGGTCTTATGTCCTTTTTATATTTATTCTTCGTACCTCTTGTTGCCATGGGGCCCATCGATATGACCTATCCAATTTACCAAACCAAATGGAAAATGATTTTTTCAAGTCTAAATATCCAAAAGATTAAACTTGCGTTGTCGTTTGGGTTTGAAAATTACATTTTCACTATTTGCCCCTTTGTAGATTTGTGAGTCATGAAAACTTCACTTCTGAAGGTCTAATCATTAGACCTCATGAGAGGCATTAGACTAGGGTTGGAGGCACAGCCAAAAAGGCATGCCCCCGGGCGAGGGCATGGGGGCATGCCTCATTTGCACTTTGTATACGGGGCATGCCCGTATATATATACGTATTAATCATAACGTAACTTCGGAATATCCGTATATGCATCGTTTTTTTTTTCTATCCAGGTGCGAAACTTTTCATAAACTACGTCCCAGGTCTTAAATATGGTCTGCAGCAATGAAATGTCCCGTGATCTGAAACAACACTCAGAATCTGGTGTAGTGAAAACGTGGAAAACTCTCTGGTGTAGTGGTCTAGTACTTAGAATGTGATGTAGTTGTATAGTGCATGTGAAGATCATCTCGAAGTTTATTGTGCGATGTTCTATAAATTATAAAGCATCGTTCAGTATACTCTAACTATAACTAATTGTATCTCGATTATATTTTAGTTAAAGTTATTTATTATACATATAATCACGTATTATACTTAAATTTATGTATACTTTGTAAATATACGTATTGTGATACGTGCATGCCTGGGGGCACGGGGCATGCCTTTTGAACTTGAAATGGGGCACGGGCATGCGTTCAAAAAGTTGGTCGTGCCTCCAACCCTACATTAGACTCTAATGCCTCTCATGCTAAAGAAATTTAATCACTATCATCGTTGTGAAAAAAATGTTAAGTGTACAATTCTCCTAACAGTAAGGCAACAGCCTATTCACTTTCTTCCTTCCTTCGATTTGTTAGATTTTTACATATCGAGGTACACAATGTTCGTAATATCCTGAGTGTGTCACGGATGTAGTTGTCGGGAACATATCATGTACGTTTACGTTCTGTTCCATATATTTTTATGTTAACATTTCAAAGAAACAAGAATTTGCGAATGAAATTTCAAAAAAATTTTAACTTCATTTTTTTTTACAGTTGGCTGTTATTGAATTTTCGTTTCTTTTTCTCTGTTCGAAGTAATCGACATTTGGATTTTTGGATCTTTTTCGTTGAATTAATTACCTGGTTTTCATTCTATAATTTTAAGGACTAGGCAAGGGACATTTATATTTTCTTCACATGCGAGAGCATCATCCAGTAGTCGATTTCATTCAGATACAAACTTATTGTGGAGTTGACGATAAAAATTCTTAGTGATAGATGATAGGAATAGACAAGTCTATTTAATATAGTTTGATTTCCCATCCACAATTTTCAAAATACAATCTGTTAGCTGGAAGACTATTGTATGTCGACAATATTCAGTCATGTATTCGTAACAAAAACCAGAATCTTTCCATAATGTTCACAGTTCATACAAGAACAATAAGAGATAATTTCTCAGATTAACAAGATCGGGACTTTTCTCCAGTAGCGTCGAGCTTTTTGCCCTGTTTTATTAAAACAATTCATATGTACTTACAATCGTCGATAAATGAAGACAAGTCACGTTTGTCAAATGAGCTCGTGGCGTTGCCACGAGGAGTTTTTTTCTTTCCAAGAATAAATCTTCAAACTCAAAGAACTAATCAATGGGCTGCTAGTTTTAGGTGGACATTTTAATTAAACCTTCTAGCTTCTCGCGAATCGGATCGAATTTGAACAATCTTCTGTTCGTCAACAATGAACCATCGGCGTCCTCGGCCATAAGATCAATGTCTAATTGACATTCCCAAGCTCAAGACGTGTGTACGGTTGATTACTATGGACAATTGAAGACACATTCTCTCGTCCTCACTGTCTTCCCTTAGGAAGCCAGTCCTTTCCGTCGATCCAGTCAACAGTCATGAAAGGCTTAGCTTGCTTGGCAGTCAGGTTGTACGACCACTGCTCACGTCCCTGCCTGTTCGCACCAGGACCGAAACACTTGTACTCTCCGTAGAAAACAGTCCTGCACATATTGGTGACAGTCAGAAATTTAGCACAAGTCTTCACGACCAATGCCATAGATACATCACGGAAAATGTATGTGTGAGAAAAAAGAAAACTGAAAGAGAACTCACTTTTCTCTTCCGGGAATTCCCCAGTTGTACCATCCCTCAGGTCTGATAATATCATCGAAGTAAGTTCTGATGAACACGACACGGGAGTATGGACCCCAAGCTCTGGACAAATACAAGTATCCGGTACCCTTCACTTTGCAGTCAACGAATGAGTATCCAGTCTCTTCCTTCTTCGTCATTCTCTTTTGAGCTGTTAGCGAACCGAATGTCTCGGCAACCGATTCCAATGTACATTTCTCGTAGTACGATTGACCGTTTCCGAAAATGTAGTCAATACTTCCTCTGATGCGGCAATCCTTGAAGTAATGACGTCCATAACGATCATACAAAGTATCTTGGTAACCCAAGAATACGCAGCGGTAGAATGCAGCCTTGTCACCAGAAATTTCGAAGGCAACAGCTTGTTGACCCACAGCTCCAGGTTTGGGCGCCGGCGAAGTGTTCTGCAGGATCACGATGGGTTAGACAATCCAATTAATATCGGTAGCTGCGGTAAAATAGAGCAAAGCAATCTGCCTTCGCGTGCAGGTTAGCATTCAGACCCAGAGTTCACTTACAACTGTACATTCAGAGGCAACAATGGTCAGGAGCAACAGGGCTTTTGAGGCCGGATGTACTCAGTTTCTCCCGGCGTACAATCACAGAGAGAGTAGTCACTTCTATACTGTAACGTCTGATTTAACGAAATCAGAATAATCTGGAGGAAGATCTAAGCTCTGTTCAGGGACTGAGCTCAGAGTAAGAAAGTACCTCGAACGAAATGTCCTTCGCGATGAAGTGGTCAGATTTTACTGAAACAGAGGCACTTTTTAGAGTCCCGCCGGCCTTTTCAGCGTTCAAATTATAGGTGATCTTAGTCTTGTGATGTCCAGAGCCCAGCAGGGTGATGGGTCCCTTCTCCTTCGGAATCTTCACTCGTTCCCTACAGAAGGCAGAGTCAGCAATAAAATCAGCGACATTGGCAAATGTCTTGACTTTCTCCCATGCAGATGCACACGATACGGCAACCTATTCTCAGATTTTTGCTGAACGATAACTCCCATCTTGAAGCTAAACTTCACGTAACTCAATTTCCTACGTCGCCAACAGCTGGTATAACACATGAGAGAGGAATGTAGCACAATTTAAAGCCAAGACGGTGAGGAGGTTACATACTTGTAGACTCCTGGATTCACTTTAATGGTCCACCTCTCCTTATCTCCGTTAGGAATGGCTTTAATGGCCTTCTTGAGAGTCCTGTAATCACCCTTCCCCTTCCTATCCACCACAATGATCCTGGAAGCGGGAGCGGGTGCTGGGGAAGACTTTGAAGTGGCAAAGTTGACGTTAATTTTGGGCGCATGGACCTTCGACTCCTCCTTCTTACCCATGCGGTCGATCCAGTCCATCATCTCCTTCTCTATCTCCTCGTCCGTCCATGACTTCCCGTTTTTCGAGTCCACAGAAGCTCCCTGAGCTGCAACCGCCACTAGAGCGAGCAGCAGACACACGAAGACCTGCCGGCCAGCCATGCTGGGCGAGCCGAGCAGCTCTCAACGAGCAGCAGCAGCTAGCAGCTCTGTCGACTCAGACCAGCACTGTCCCTGCTGCAGCTCTCGAACTGGGTCTCTCCCAGACTGGGAGAAGCTCGATCCGTATGTGTACCAGATCGTACTCTGCTACTTTCCTCTCTCGGTGACTCACTCAGAGCTGCCCGAGGGAGCACGGCCACTCTGCGTTACTGGGAAGACGGGTTAGCGAAGAGGAAGTGGATTGTACGTAAGCTGAAGACCATCTTTATAGGAGAATATTGGGGGCTAGAGCATAGCCAGACGATGGAACGCGCTTACTGGAGCTTTCTATATCTGTGAAGATGTGCATTAGCTGGCACATTAGGTGCTGTAGCGAGGTCACGGAGGCGAGAAGAGTTAAAGTTAGCTGTGCTGTCAACCGCTGTTGACTCCGCCAGTGCAAGCGAGGGCTCTACAGTTGGGGAGGATGCGCATGTTCGAGCCCCTCTCTCCACCTGCTGTCGGGCCTATGGAGGAGGGAGGAACTCAAGGACGACGACAGAGGCCTACGAGAGCTTGAGCTCGCGTCTGCGTTTCCGGGAAGGGCTCAGATATGATAAATCTCAGTGATCTCAGTAGCAGTGGACACCACCAGCTCGAACCGGCCACGGAGCAGCAGCAGCGAGGCCTCGGCAGGACGATCCGGCTTGCCATTTCTGGCGTTTGTCCTCTGCAGCTGGTTCTGCGCACGCGCTGCGATCGGTCTGAGACCTCCGTCGATCTCATGCAAACGACAAAAGGTTTGTCCTCCCCAGCGCCTCGCAGAGCAGTCCCTCCATCCGCGGACCCGTCGAGCTAAATCCATCGAGGGATCGAGCGGGCAGCCGGCAGCCCGGGCCAGCACACGGTATTATTCATTCGCATTCTGGAAGCCCTCCCTCCATCGGGAGCTTCGTCGAAAAGTCCCCGGCAATCCGAGCTAGGAGTCTATCTATTTTGAAACATCTACGATCGGCCAGTCGACATGGGCTACGCGAGCGAGTGACCGGGTCACACCTGTGGGCGACGATTCATCATGCTCGCGCTCGAGGTGCCTCGGAGTTTGCAGCTGGACGCGAGTAATAACGCTGATAACGTAATAAGTTGGTTCTGCCCCCGTTGACCTCCGGGGGATTTACAGTGGGTCTAAAGGGACCTCGCGCTTCGTTTTGCAGCACATACCTTGTGCGCGTGCTTCGCTCGCGACGAACCTTATATGTCAAGTACAGTTGGCAAACTGTCTCTTGCGAATTCCAGCGCTCGCCCTGTGCTCTGCTCTTTCTCGCGACCTGCTGCAGCCCAACTTCCGTGATTTGACTTCCCGGTCTGCGGGTTCTCTTCCACGCTTCTCCCCTCGTCACTAACTCCGGACCTTATCCCCATGATCCCATATTGCCTACAGCGCGAACTCTTACGTGCTCGCCACAAATCTTGCACGACGATCGTCCTTTTATTCAGTCTGCGAGGCGCTTTGAAATCGGCCATGGGTAAAAATGGATACTACCGCGAGATTTTTTCCTCAGATTTGGACGTCCTGAATAAATTCAATGTGGGACTGTGTTGGTGAGACGCGTCCTTTGTTTTTATTATGTCTACTGTCTGCGATAAAAGATTTTAGAACTGCTGATATTTATATCGCTGCATCAGAGTCCTCGTTGTCTCGAGACGGGAGATTCAAGTGTTTGACGCCTGGTATACATTCAAGGCTTTGAACTTATGGCCAGCACTCTTTGGGGATCTCCTTGGTCAAATATCACAAGGCCTTACGTGCGCTTCAAACAGCACCAGTACGTAGACTTCTAATAACAGCTTCCATTGTTACGCCTTGTTGTAAACGCTGCATATATTGCGAGCTTACCTTCAGAAGCACACTACGGTAGACCGGATGTTCGACGACCTTCTGATCCTAGCTGGAGCAAGATCCACGATGAATCTGCCAACTTCATCGAACCTTCACGCAAACATTGCTCGTTGGAGCTTGTTAAAGCACCAATAGTAGAACCTACAGACATTGACTTTTCTCGCGGCTTATGGCTTATGAAGGCCTGGGAGAAGCTTGCCACACATGCCCTGTGGCAGGCGAGCGCAAGCCTCTTGGCATCGGAGACGGGGGAGTTAAACTCGCTGACCTCGATGTTCCGCCGACACATCTGTACATATGCCTCTCGCTCACTTTCGGCTTAACTTTTTCCTGGACGAAGGAAGCAGGAAGGACTGACTTTGGAGTGGATCCAGCAGGCATACTAATTAGCAATACGTTTCTGGTGCCGGTGCTTGGGCCAAGTGAGTGCTTGCCATTGTTTGTTAGAGTGAATGGTGGCCAGCGACCCACAACCAACTATCTTACAACCAACTATTTCTCCATTCTAGTTGACCCTGTTCATGAATGTCTATTTTAAGCTCCGGCCTTCGCTCCTCTCTAAGTGTTGCATGGACGACATCTCCGTTCAGTGTAGATAGGGCAGAGCTCACTTTTGTTCAGCCCCATCGTTTGACCACACAGTATCCTCCAGCAGGATTGAGATGTATGCCTCACTGGCTCAAACTTATCCAATCTCTCGATTTACTTCCCCTCTCGAGAAGTGTACAGGAGAGAAATCCAGTGCACTACTCCCGCTCCTGTGAGCAATGCCACCCATGAACCTAGAACATAGCTCGGCTTAGCTCATTTGAAACACAAGCCCGCTCACTTAAATCCACTCCTTTCCGTCGACATAAATCAGCTAGAAACCCAGCTCAGCTCTACTGCGCTCATTTACCCTTTCGCGTCGTGCATCTGGACCTAGATATCATCACGCCTCTTTTTATGCTCCTCTTGGATGTAATAGGACCTATTTCCCGTTGTGATGCTATCGCGGCCTAGCCCGTGTTACCCCTTTTGATGGGGGGTCTCCTATCCTTTTGGTAATTTTACTTGATACCTTTTTCATGCTGGAATAAAGCTCCTTTTGCTTCTCATGTTCTGGCATTGCTTTTGTTGAGCTGAGGTGGACCGTGTTTATGATTTGGATCCATAGTGGATGAGATGCTCGGAGAGTGTCATTATCATTCCATATGAATGAACCTCGTCAAACACCTGGAGAGCCTATTTGGAAGCACAGCAATGATGGAACTTTTAGGTGCTCGTTGGATCCAAAGTCCTGCACAGACTCCTAGTTTTCAAGGAGCGAAGTAGTCTCCTGACGTGTTGGAAGAGGCTGGTTCGAGTGCAACATTTGCTCTATCGTTTCACAATAGGCGATCAACTAACGGTTCTTCAGTCCACCAGAGAGTCTCGATGTGCGGAAACGTCTCTTGCGTCCACATGCCCATGTCTCCTCGTCGGCAAAAAGTGTCTTTGTCCCAGAGGACTATGAGTAGAACGCACTGAATCACATGGCGTTGCCGGTTGCACTCACATAAAGAAGCGCGACAAAATTCTGGAACTGTTTGTCTTATTAGCGCTCATAAATCCTTCCAATACTTGTTTCAGAAGGAATCTTCATTCGGGTCATGGTCTACCGAGATGCATACCCCCAGCAGCAGCAGCACGTTGCACGGTGCACCACAATCTCCTTTCAGTTCTGACATGCTCCATAGCTCTGGCAAACTGTTCTTCTTTTTTCTTGTTGTGTGTGTGTGTGTGTTTTTATGGAATTCTAGCTTACCATTAAGTGCATTCGAACTTCAATTGAAAGCACTGAATCGTCAAAAATTTATAACGATGTGCAATTGCACAAACTTGGATTCCATCCAACACCGAGAGCTGATATAATTCCAGAATGAATGACTGTTGTCGACTACGCCGAGGTTTGTTACCGTTTAAGAATCCCATGAAAGACTGGAATTGTTTGTTTCGCCGTTTCTCAACGGGAGAACTCACGAAGACTGTTACTCGTGCTGAGAGCACCGATAAAGTCCTCGAAGTGGTATATTTGCATCAATGCTATTACTTAGCGGTCATCGGTCGATGTAAAGTGTAGAAGGTACCGTGTGGTGAAATGCACCCAGTTGTGTAATAATCAATTATGCAAGACAAACTGTGGCTCTATGCATGTGATGATGAATGTTCCTATGTAGTCCACTTAACAACCAGCACATACAATAAATGCAAAAAGGACCACGCATAGATTATATCTACATCTTTTATACATAGTCACTCGCGATGAGACAACCAAAACCTGACTCATCAAGCTTCAATGTAAACTCAAGATATATCATCACCTTCATGGATGCATCCCGTTTCGAAAAGAAAAACAATGAGAGGAGGAGGGGAAAATCAATTCAATAGTCTTCCTCGAATCTTACTTCTCATTTCTTGCTAACAGACTCAATTTCCAGATAAATCCAAAACGAGGGAATAAAACAAAAAATCTTGAGAATAAAGCTCGGTTTCTCATATTACGCGGAATATGCATCCGTCCCTCAAGATTACCCTGAATGTATAAGCAGAGAGATTTTAGAGAATTGACTTTTTTCAATGATAATTCGATCGATGATGATATTCCAGAGTGTATATAATTACTCGGCTTTTAACCCTTCAAATTTTTAAATATGATAGCAAAGGAATTAAAGCTCAATTCTTTATGTACAAAGCGTATGATTTATATTCATTCATAAAAACATTATGCAATATCAAGCTCAATTAAGTATTTAACCCTTAAGTTTTCACCTCTTTATTAGTCACATGTTAGAAGTTAAAAAACAGGTATTTTGACCCTGTTGTATATTCCAATAATATAAGGACTAGGTGTCATCCAATTGTATCTCTGGTGTTAATTTTTCAGAAGCTCACGGTTTGATCGCATGGCTTATCAAGTGGTCAAGCAGATAATGGTGGATATAAAATCGACATTCGCAACAACCTACTGTGTCTAACTTGCATCTTTATTCTAATTTTGCACTGTATGTACAAAGACAAAACATTTCAAATTTCATAGTATCCATGTAACATTTTAAATATTTATACTATATTATTTAGAAGCTTGATACCATGAATATAAAATACTATTATCACAGTTCTGAATCAATTGTCTATACTACATTTGTAATATGAACATCAAGATTCTCTGTTAAATTAAAAAATGATTTTATTACTTTTGTGATATAAACATCAATTTTTTTGTAAATTAGAAAAACACAGGAAAATTTAATGAATTTCATTGAATTTATAGATAAACAGCACAAATATGAAATCAATATTGATCATGCTAGCTTGATATTGAATTTATTTTATACTTTTAATCAAATTATTAATTAAAATTTTATCTGATAAGTACTTTAGTAATCATCAAACTTACACATTCAATGCATTTTAACATATTTTAATTGAAATTTTCTTCATAATACAAAAATACAAAAATTATGTATAGAAACAAAATTTAGGTATTGAAATTCAGATCAAATATTATAGCTTTATGAAACCTAGCATATCAAAATTTTCAAAAAAAGTTTGATTTAGATAGATAAAAAAATCATTTTGGACAAGATGATAATTCATCTTGTCCAAATCAAACAGATTGGCAGTACCAACTTTGACTGTAGAAAGTACAAAAAAAAGTTAATATTTAAATATTAAATTCAAAATTTTATTTAAATTTAAATTCAAAATTGCTTAAACAAAAGTAAAATTTCATTTTTAAATATAATAAAATTGAAGTAAGTAAATTAATTAAAAACAAACAAATATCATAGCTTTTATTTCATATATCAAACAACAAAATGAGTAAAAAAATTGACTTTAATAAAAAAAATTAACAAAATTATCACCATCAAAATTTGTCAAAGAGACTCTAAAAATATTTGAATCCAATGTTTTTTAACATGAAATTTAATAGATTTAAATATGATATCAGATTAATAATTTTAAAATCTAATCTTGTCACAATATTTCGATCACAAATTTTGTCAGGAAAAGAACATTTCGACTCATCAAATTTAATTAATCTTTTAATCTTTATCAATGGTTACTTTTCTGAGATCTAATCAATAATGAAATACAACATAATGGTGAGTGGTGTGTTGATATATATAAAAAAATTTACAAGTTGATGTTATACTTTCTACCATTGATTTCACTGAATAACATCGATTTAATGAAATAAAATAAATTATGAAAAAAAAAATTATGACCGAGTCTAAATTCAAAATATTTACAACATCATAATATATTGTTGAAATGTGTAGAGTAAAACTGAGTCAAGAACGATACATGTAGTAAAGCAGATGAAGTTTTTTAGCACATGAGCAAAAACAAAGATCAGGAGTATATGCTTGAATGATATGCTTGATGGTAACAATGTTCTTTGTTCATGAAGTATGAACTTTGCATTGTGTCTCAACAAATAATAAATAATTTATTTTTTTATCATTTATAAAATATATAATTTAATAAAAAAATTCTAAATTTTCAAAATCGAACAGTTTTTTTTGGAGAAATAAAATTTTTTGAATTTTTTAATCTTA
The DNA here is from genome assembly GCA_037833965.1 of Marchantia polymorpha subsp. ruderalis. NCBI lineage: Eukaryota > Viridiplantae > Streptophyta > Marchantiopsida > Marchantiales > Marchantiaceae > Marchantia > Marchantia polymorpha. Next base: position 1,704,162 of record AP031352.1, on the reverse strand, counting down.
AAAAGATTCAATGATTTTTCTTGTCTTCTACGCACATTTTTCAATGTTGAATTATGCTTCACAATTGATATTTCATGGCATAATAGAGACATATGATCATAATCATCAAACTAGTTGTTTTTCACGTTCAAAATAAAAAAAAATCAGTTCAAATTGCTATACTAAAAGAAATATTTTTAAATTATTTTTTATGAATATAGACTTGGATCTTCAATTGAAAAGAATTTCATCTTTACATTCAAGAATAAATTATCGCGGTGTAAAATTTGAGCTAATTTTGTTATCAAATAAATATTTATTTACTCTAATATGAAGTGTTAAAATATAACAAATATTTTCTGCAAAAAAAGCATTAAATTTAATTGGCAATCAATCTCATAGTTCAAATTTTTTTTGGTAACATATATGGGTAGATGTGTAATAGTTATATTTTACTCTCTTATAATAAATATATTTGAGTTATAATTCATTAGGAATAATTCGATAATTTTTAGAAATTTTTATACATCAAATAATATGCAAGAATTATTTATTATGAAAAAATCAAATTAATTCTAATAGATGCAATCAAAGCAGAATTATTTTGGCTAGTGGTGACATTCAAGAGATTGTTTTGTTTTATTGTCAATCATCTTACCTATATAAATGAATCGCATAACTTGTGACTTATCATAATCTGCTTATATAAAAAAACTATTTTTTGAATCTAATATCAAGTTCAAATTTGATTTTGCTTATCACAACAAGTTTACTTTAAATACAGATTTTGTTTTTTTCACTCCATCTTCATTCAAACAGCGCTATGTAATTAATCATGTCAAAATATATGTTTAGCGATTCTTGCTTAAGGTTTTTATCTCTTTTGATAAACTTAACTTTTTCAACATACTTATCTTTTGTTTCAATAATATTTAATTGAGATGCTTTGCTATATTATTTCAAAGAGAATTACATACTATATAGAAAGGAAAAATATTTTATTTTAATACAATAAACTGGTTCTAAACTAAATTATGTTTTTTGAAGGCTTTAAACAAATTAGTACTTCCACAGTTCAATCTCTTTCAGAAAAACAAAGCGCAATATCCAACTATCAACGCATATTATTACAATTTCAATATAGACGACATATAGTTCAAATCTTATCAACTTTTTTGCTCAATCACTAGCTACAAGAAGCACATAATCTTACACAATTCCCTTCCAGCCTCTTCATTCTCAACGACAAGTTTGAAAATATTTGTTTTTGATCATTTAAAAAAATCAAGTTTGGTAACAAAGACAATCTTCACATGTATTTTGAACAATATTAGTACACTGCACACTTGCATCTCGTCAAGATTTAAACTAGTTCTTTTTTTTACATTATTATATCACTCAAAATCCAACACCCAAAGCTGAAATTTTAGTTTTAATCAGTTCTGAGCATTTTACCATCTAAAGTTTAAGCTTGTCGCTATTTTCTTTGATTCAACATTGCTTATATGATTTATTTGACCCAATTGTAAATTATTTGCGATTTACTTCTTTTTCTTATTTCGATTTTGCATGAAAAAAAAATTAACTGGGATATTTTTATAGTACTTTCCAAAAAAAGATTGAAAAGAAATTTATATTTTTATGAAAATTATAAAATTCCTTCTTTGTAACAGCAAATTTTAAGGTAAAAGAGTTTTGATATGAAAAAAAATTTCTTTCAAATTAAATTAATTCAAAGTCTAATTTTTTTTAAAATTTAAATTTATTAATTAATAATTTAGACTTCTTAATAATTATTTAAATAAATAAATAAATAATAAGTAAAATTTTAAAAAATATTCATGTAAATTTCTGAATCATTAAATTTGTTAAATTATTATACATCAACATCAATTATAAGTTTTTGTTCATGATGATTTTTTTTGAAATGTTAATTGCGCTATGCACAACTTAATGGCAACAGTTTTTATGTGAACATCAGATTTACATAAATATCCATAACTTTTTCAAATAATAATGGAAAACACATTCCAAAAGAAAACATCAAAATTGACAACATGAATTTTTTATGAACCGTAATGAGCAGGCCTCTTCAAATATGGCATTTGGGGGTGCTATGCCATATTTGTCATAAATAATTTTGGCCTGATGCCATAAATAAGAATGGAAGTACAAGTCTCCTTTCGTTCTTGTTCACTATTAAAACGTTTTTGTTCTCTCTTCTTCGCTGTTGACGTTGATGAAATGTCTTCGAAGAAATGTAGAACGCCATGTGATCTCTCTCTCTCACATACTTGACTATGGGCTGATGATCTTCACGTATGGTGTCGTTACATCGGGTTTTTGTAGCTTTTTGCCAAGTATGAGCGGTGAAAAAAAATAATCGACATGAAGCGAAGGTCCGGCTATAATCACAAAATACTTTAAGGTTCCACATTGACTAGAGCTGGAATCAAAACATCTTGAAAGTCAACACTTTAAAGCAAATATGGAGTGAATATCATGCTCTGTAATTACACGTCAAACAAACTTTCTTTGAATACTATCCTACTCATTTTGTTGCGTCCTATGATCCATTGTGTTTGGATAATAACGTAAACATAGTTGACACAATTCTACTGCCTTTTATTTGATCCCAAAATTGAGAATGTATTCATTGATAGAATGAGAAAGAGAAGATATACTCTGCAAAACAGTGGATCAAATGCCAGAATCCGTGGAATTTGATGAAACATGGATTACTTTTGAACTTAGATTTTCCAAACCGTGTATCCTGAAACTATGTGTGTGGAGGGTGATTTCTCCATGATTACCTAAGAGAAAGATGAGTATATATCTTCCATAATTATATTGTCACTCTAGTAAGCATACATTATAAGCAATTCAAGCAAATTAAAATTAGTGTCATATTTGTCATAAATAGAAATTGGCTGATGCCATTATGACTAAGTTATGACAAATTTGGCAAATGCCAAGTTAGCAGAGGCCTGGTAATGAGTAGTTTGGATATTACACTTTGCAAAGAGTGATTTCAGTATTATGTCTAGCGATACTTTCATGAATTTTAAAAAAATACACATGAAATAATTAATGAAACATTTATAATATCATATTAGAAGAATATTTTTATATATTTATTATTTTAATCAAAATCACAATCTGAGCCATGTAGAAAAATTGTAAGATTTCATAAATAAAAATAAAATCTATCATAATCACAAAAATTCATCCATTTTTCAAGTCTACAAATTCAATGTTATTATTTCCAATAAGCAATAAATTTAAAATAAAATATCAATATATGTGATGCAAAAACAGTAAATAAAGTAAGAATCCAACATAAAATATGTCATCTAAAACAGAAAAATTTCATCAAATAAATCGATTGAATATATATTGACATAAATTTTATATATATAAACATATATAAACACACAATAACTTAATTTTAAAGAAAATGTATCGTTTTTATTCATCTGTAAAAAGTCATTTTTCTAACTGATTTGAAAATTCTACGTCTTGCAATATTCTGGCAAAATTGAATGAAGTTTTACTTTATTCTCATAAAAATTAGCTATTAAGATTTCAGAATTTGACAACATTGGGGATGTGACTAACTACTCATATCCAGCTTGAATTAATGTTGTTGGTCATGTACATAAATTACATTGTGTAAATGATCAAACCAAGTCTTTCATGTTATTCAAAAAGTAGTAGAAAATAACTTGATTTCCGATAAATTTTCTTGATTTGATAAATTAAATACTAGATTTTCGATCTCCTCTTTTAAGTTTAAGAAACAAACATTTTTGTTGTTAAGTTTTATTTTTGTCAGTCAAGATTGGAGTTGGTTATGGTTTGGATATTGTCCATACAATTTATGATGGGCAAGATCCATGGCACCATAATATTGTGGTGTAAGTTGAAACTTAAGCTTTATAGTTATCAGTTCAAAAGAAGAACATGTTTGGATTCAATATTCTACATGCTTTTTTTTTATATTGATAACTATAAAGCTTAAGTTTCAACGTAAATTGAATCAGTTTGGGAAGCATGTAGCAAGTTGGGAATCAATTTTCTACATGCTTTTGTGTGTCATGCTTCCCAAATTGATTTTCAACAACAGAAAAGCATCACGCAATTCTCGTTTACTTGCCTCTATGAAACTTTGGTCGACTTCAAAGTGAATTTGTCAACAAGTTCAGTGCATGTGTTAGAACACATATCTTTACACTTTAAAGAAAAGGCCTCTGAATCTCCATTTTAGTGATTAAAAGAAGAAAAATCTTTGGAAGCAATTATCTACAGCTGGACAGAGTATGAGTATGCTTTGTAAATGTAGAAAGGATGCTTCTTACACCTAGATTTTGTTCCTACCTTTCAGGAGAAGCGGGTAACTCACAAGGTTTATGTGCTGTATGCATCTTTTTTAAGTAGTTCAAATATATTTTTGTACCGATGTCTAAAGGCACGCAACGAATTTGAATTTTGTTACAGTGAAAATGATATAGATTCGCGCGCAATGCGAAGATTCTCCCACATATATCAATTAAGGTTCTAACAGTTTCTGTTTGAATTGAGGCTTTTAAAACATGGAAAGGGACGGAATAGATTCAATCCCCGCAATGATTTCTGTATTCAAGTTATCTCTTTATTTTAAAAAGATTAAATTTGGACAATTTAGCAGATGTAATGTGTTTTGTAACTTATCTTCCCTGGGATATACCGCTCTTGAAATTTTCCATTTAAACTTATACATCTTTAAACGTGGAAAATGTGCCGACCAGATTTACTAAAGGCCTGACCTATTATTTGAATTTTACTGAAGAATATATTCTTATTAGCTTCTACAGTGACTCATTGACTGTGATGAGGTCAATTCGCCTTATGGTTATCAGCGTGTACTGACAACTGTCAATCGTACTTGATGACTTCTAAGTTTCTAACGCTGTACACGCGAACTGGAATGCATACGATATATTTTGGGAACATTGATACTTCAAACATTCGATGCACGACCATACTCAATAAAGATATATGACAATTCTAGGCACTTACATATTTTGAGTATGCAAATTTGTTCAGAAAATAAACATATGACATGTCGTATGTTTGATACGTAATCACACACAAGTCTGCACGATGCAAAGCTTTGAAAGAGCTGAACGACTGGCAATGTTTTGACATTACGTTCGATCATACTCCATTTTTATGGGACTGGTGGGGCAAGATATATGGTCCATACTCGAAATTCATCACAGCTTTAAATATCAATGAATGAGTGACAATGTATTAGCTCTGACAAATACTCCAATTGCTGAGCAGGCTACTTAATTCCTTATTAGGAAGTTGAAAATTTGACTTTTTTCTAATCATTGCATACTTCGTTTCTTCGGGTAAAAGAGGTGTCATGAACATGAACATTATGTCAGGATCTTGAGGAATTCATAGCTTTGACGATTCAACAGGAACTTCTCTGGCATTCACAGTTCAGAATTCTCAATTCAGCTACAAACTAATAATCACTAAATGTTCATACTTCCTTGCAGCTCTTAGGAGGTCTGAATAATGAGAAAAGGATTCAATGGGAAGGATCATTCCTTCATCAGTTACCTACAGAGATGAGCTTCACATTCCCCTGTTAAGATACATGTCACAATTTTGCTTGAAGCGAATCTGTAACACAATCACATCTCCAATTACAACTAGCTGAGAAGGTTTAAATGTTCCACCTTTTCGAATTTGTAACGGCATTTACATTGCGTCATCGTACATACAACCAAAATTTGGTGGAAAAGTTGTGAAGTAGAGGCGGAAACACTAACATCTTTCCGACATGTAGCCTCATCCGCAAGCTCAGCCTCCTTGGACTATTTTTCACTAAACAAATGTACGATGATAAAGTGACTAACTCATACTCTCTACGTCCACTCTTCAATTTCACAGTCTGCGTGGAGAAAACACACAGCACTCCTCTGACTTTTGAACGTACAAAATTAGTAAGTCTTGAGGTGTACTGAGAGGTTTAGAGCCATCACTCAAAATGGAACTGCTGGTAAGAACATGCATTGTCAGTACAATGCACGTGGTTTTTGTACACAGGGACAGGAAAGGAATCAGATTCTACCATCCCCAAGAACCGGGACCCCCCTTAAATGGTCCGACGATTTTCGATGTGACCCACCCACCATAAAAATTTCCGGGTTGGGGCTGAGCCTGCTCTTCTCCAACGTAACATGCGTCCATCGGGCCGGCATAAAATGCCAGGTAACCTTTCACAGGAAGGAAGGCTTCCGTTGGAGTTTCATAGCTCCACGCAACATTCTCTGCAGTCTTAGCACCGACCGTCAAAGTCCACCATGTGGCATCCCCTTTCCATTCACAGTGCGAACTTCCAGCTGCTTTACTCAAGTGTTCCATTGTAACATCTGTAGCGGGTATGTAGTATACTGTACACAAGATGAAAACTCTTGTCAGAGAATTACATCTTATCCGAAAAATAGGCAGGAGGCAGTTTAAGTCGACGTCAAAGCAGCACAAATCAACATCAAGGATTGAAAGCTGAGACTTGCGACAACCACGAAAATGTTTGATACAGAAAGACAATTGGGCTATAGACAAGTAAGTGAGGAAAGAATCTTAACCAATAAGATCATTGGAATGACCTTGAAGTATTTCCATGTTAAGACTACAGAATCATAGTGTCCGGGTTCTATTCGGTGCACAATTCAATCGGGGGGATATCATGATAGCTTGAATGACTACACTCTCGATAACCAGAACAATACATGGCATACATGCTTGGGGGCCTTTCCCAGACTTAGCGTTCATGGCAGTCCTGCTACTGACAGCATTACATCTAGAATGAGACTCCGGGTGCAGTGGTACTAAAACAGCAGGCTGAGTCTAAGATATTTTTGCAAGTCTATAATCACTCTCCTGAGTCACATGAGAAGGGGACGGCACTTCATAGATCTTGATTTCAACTGACAGAAATTCTTGAATGGGGACAGCAGTAAGTAATTTCGGATTTCGACCAGAAATTTCGACCGCAGATCAGAGACTTTCCTTTGGATTGTCTTCAAGGACTGGGTATGTTACGAAAGATCATTTCGTACAAGCGATCGGCCATCCATCGCGACATTGGCCTTTTCCTAAATTGGCCTTTTCCTAAATTGATATTGCTCCTTGAGCAAAGTCGTAGACGCATTGCTGTAGAATCAAGGATTCTAGATTCTATTGCAGAGTTAAGCACTTAGCGACATTTATTACCGAAAACGCCGGTCGTCGAAATTAGAGCTCTGTGCTGGGGCCATAAGATGGGATCATTACTCACAAGAGTCACAGAGTCGTTTCTACTCAGACGAGAGAGGCTTAAGGCAGTCTGGCTTAAGGTCTCTTGTGGACCCCCGGCTGACATCACCAACGGTATGGTGGTTTGAAAGCACAGAGCCGCGTGTCGCCTTTTCCAGGCGACACCTGAAAAGGAACAGTCCGTCGTGGTAGGGCAACGAGATGCCACACGCAGCCCCTAGGAAATAAATGCCTACGAGTGCACCAATGACGACTGATAATGTCGAGAGTTCTGACAGTTCCTCCTGGCCCCAACCCCTGCCTACGTAGCATACGCTGAGACTCGAGGATTGAGCTATGGTCGCTGGGCCATAATGCAGAGCGTTGACGAACTTGGTGCCTGGCTACAAGTTCGCGCTGAATTTCCAAGCAATATTCAGTCTTTCGGACACATTGCCGAAGGGTTTCTGCAGTAAGCTCTTGAGATCTACAACACTCTCGCCCATACTTCAGAAGTCCCTCACCCACCCACTACCGGCGAAATATTCCACGTGCATGAACATCTTCTAGCAGCACACTGGCGTGACAGTACAACGAAACGACACTAGGAGCTCGAGCTCCATAGTACTGAAACCTGCTGCCTTTGAAACCTCATCCTAATTCCGTCGACAAATACATATAGTGATGATGGTTTCCACTCATATTCGCAGCACATGTCAGCCTAGAACTCTAAGAGCTGCGGAATGATCATACTCAAGTCTTCAGAAGATCGTGCAAGATCTGCGAGGAGAAGTCAAATAAGCGAGAATTCTTTCAGAGTCTCTCACCTGGCGGGTGGCTTGTTTCGAGAACTCGATAGGCGTTGGTAGTTTCTGCAATTTTCTCTCCGTTGAAGAGAATTTTGATCTTTTCAGCAACTTTCTCCAGTGCGGGTGGCCTCGGGTAGTCCCAAACGGACTCCTGACCAGGTCCGACTGGCTCTCTGGTAACTGCTGCCATCACTGTCGTAGATGCTCTCAGTCCACGCGAATGCTTTGATAAAGAGAATCGATCCCAAGCTTCACCCTGAAAATCCAAACGCCACCGATTAGATTCCGCAATACAAGTAACTGTCAGTGACGTCATCCAAATCACCGAAGAGGTGGGACGGAATTACTCAAAGCGCGAAACTGACAGAAACGAGCATACTCTTCGACTGCAGCTAAGCTAAAAGGCAGGCAGCGAAGTTCAAGTCACACAGATAGGATCGGGCTGCATTTCGAGGTGAGGAGAGACACAATTCAGTTCTGTCTAAGCGCGCAACACTATCTGATACCCGAAAATAAAAGAGCAACAACGCTGGTCGACTCGAACACACGAACGAGATTCAGCTCATATTCAGAGGGAAATAGGAAACCGACATGAAGTGACAAGAACCTTGTAACTCCAGCGGCTGAAATCCACTCTTTGCGTCCTTCTGATTCGAAGCGATTCGGTGTACGAGTTCGGATTCCTGTCTCCTGATCTTCCACAAAGATGAGAAGTGTGTATGACGAATGTATCAGCAAACTGGTGAGCTCGATTACGCGAAGACACAGTTGCGAACGCGGAACAGGAGAAGCGCACTTGCGCAGCTTGCCCCATGTAAACACCTGCCATCGTGACGCAGCAAACGGTACGAGCCTCTGATTCGCATGATCTGCGAAGATACTAAATGTTTTCCTAAGCCTGACCCTGTGTCCAATGTGCTCGCGTCGCGTGGATCGACGTGGACAACTTCTCTGCCTCATTGTCGTCGTTACAAGTGTGTCGTATGTCGAATATCCCCACGTACTTCATAACACCTGTCATGCCATATGGGAACACTTCGAGCTTGGAATAATTGCCACTTCTAGGCTTTGGATAACGTTAGGTGTTGCATCTCCCATTAATCATTTTAGATAAGTATGGATAGGGATGAAGGGCATGTCCATATTTTCAGATTATTATTTTGGGTCAAGATCAGCAACTCATTTTCAATTTCACTGATTTTTCATATCTTGAATAAATGGCTAGCGGAGTCTACTCATCTAAGGTATTTAATTGATACAATTTTACCCTTTGATTGAATTTTAAAATCTTTAAAAATATTATTATTTTCTAATTGAGAAAGTACAGTAGTCTCCCGGTACGCACCCGTTTAGATACGTTTACCCGGTTAAGTTCGCATTTTTTTTGGCACAAAAATAGGGTTTAACCCATGACATGTGGATCATTTGGTTTACAGTCAAAAATTGTTACTCCTTCTAGTGATTGTCTCATATCTGTTTAGAAGCGTGAACCTCTAGTAGTTGATATATATACTTGTTTAACATTGGAGACAAACTCTCATAGTAGAGAAAAAAGCAAGCCACTATCGCAAAATGAAGAAAAGATTATAACATTTTTTTGAGGTTTTAGATTATATTGGGCTATAATAGTTAACATTGCTAGAGTCCATGATAAAATTTCAAATCACTCTGCTAGAAGCAAGATCTTTTACAACTCACTTGGCAATTGAATACGACTTAGCAATTACAAATATGAGCTGGAGTCCATATTTGAAATCAATAAACTCAATGCAATATTTTTTTATTTGGCGGTGTCAATAGATGTTAGAAGAGTGAGATTACAAAGTCTTCTCTTTAACTTCATCATACATTAACTCAATTTAGCTTTGTGATTTGTTCCGTTTGTCTCATCTTCATGATCAAGTCACTTGCAAGTTCGAGCTCTTCCAATACAATCATGATTTTACTCAGGTTCTCTATTATCTCAAGTAGCGTCGAGTCATTTAGTAGTGTTCATATAAGGTTCCTTTGACATTACACTCAAATCAAACGATTAGGAAGTCAATTTTATTAAGTACGCACTGCACTCCCGGGTTCAAAGTGCGTTCTTAACCGGGAGACTACTGTACTTGGATGATCATGAAAGGCTGTAGATTGGATGAATGCTGCCGATGAGAGCTTGTTTCAAGTTGCTTGAATTATAGCACCTTGTGGTGCCTCGGCTACATTCAGCTGTAGTTTCTACTTCCAATTGACAATCTATTGCATACCTGGTTCTAGAGTTCAATACATTGGTTACAATGAACTTTATTGGAGATCTTGGAGAAAATAGAACTTATGATAGCAATCACTACATTCACATGGAAGTGAGGAGCAATCTTGGTTTTTGCCATACACAGTTTGTTGTGAGAGAAAAGCGTATTGAGGTTGATGAATACTTGAAGTATGCTTCTACAACATTGTGGGACATGAACTGATTTCAAAATATCATGCTAAGTTTGAGCAAATGAAGTTTGAAATATCCATGCCTCACCATTGATACTCCAACTTGGACGAAGGATCGTTGCCTAAAGATGTGGACATTGGTCTCTGTAGGTTGATGTTGGGCTTGTTCCAATACAACAAGTTAGAGGGTCGCAGGATCCGACGTACTTTGCAAGAATGCTAATCACTTTAGAATATCTACTTCAAATTTGAATGTCAAGTATTGATGATGGTATATGGGACCATTGTCTTCGTGATATGTCCATCATCATATCTACAAGCATGTATATTGAATTGGTGGATGAAATCTGTTACAACAATGTGTTTTCACGGTTACAACAAAAAGTAATACATCTTACAAGTGAGGATTTACCATCCAGGTGAGAATATGCATAGAATATTGAGAAAGCAAAATCTTACTCCCACTCTGATATTACACAAGCCATTCGTTGATACGAGACACCACTATGTCACATCACTGTCGAAGCTACTGACAAATAATGAGAACCAAAGTAACCCTTGTACTATACTTATGCATATCGTTTTCTAGTTTAAAGATTAAAACTTTGACTGTCAAGTGATTAAAGTATTTTGTGATTTTTTATCATTGACAATAGAACTTTATCTCATCATGATGGTTATCATCGGCCTAAAAAATGAACACGTGACCCAATGTAATCATGAAACTTTTGTAAATCTTGTTGATTGGCTACATTGATGAAAAACAATGACTCCAAATAAAAAGTCATGCTTAAAAAAATTTGACACGGAATAATAGAGTAAATAGATATAAATGAAATTTGAGTTCTCTTTGGCATCAAACAACATAAAAACCCTTCCCGATTTTGACAGTGACCTACAATTCGGGTTGCATGCACAGTGATTATACCGAATCCAATAATTCCCCTGGAAAGTAGTCACGCTTGTATTGCTGACTTCCAACAGTCGGCCTTCAAGCTTCAGGGTGCATTTCAAGCCGTTGCATTGGACAGCATGGACAGCAGCTGATCAGTATTAGGCTGGGGTGGGAACAGTTTGGAAATGTGAATCTTTCACCATCATACACTGAAACAAGGCTAGATCAGCATTCCATGGAGAACAAAACTGTCATTAATATGAAGAGTATATTCCTTCGATGGCTTACACTGCCCGATGTAACGCAAAGACAGTAACTAAGATGTAAATAAGTGATTACAGAGCAGCAATCTGATGGAACCACTTCTCGTTTGATACCTCACGGCTGGCTGACGCTTTAATTTGCGGCAAATAACCAGCACCCTAGCTCTTTTCTTACCTTTCAGTAAATATCTAAACTTAATGTTCCTACACAACTTCCAATCTAACTGCAGAGACTTACTGTCGAGAAAAGGAGATCACCTAGGTGAGCTCTGTCATCTCGTAAATGGTCAGCTAACTTAAGGCACTAAATTTCGATCTACCTAGAACAAATCTAGAGTACATAGGCACTAAACCCAGGCCAAAAACAACTGAGAGCTTGGGTTTCTCTAACTATTTGAAATTAACTATGAATATTCGAAACAGTTCAAGAAATGTGGTGAGCTCTAGAATCACCTGATTTGGACAGACGATAAGAGATCAACAAGGAAAGAATCATTCGGCTGCGCCTTTGTAAATATGTGTCGTCGAGTAAACAATGTTACTAACGTGCCTCATCATCATCCTCTTTCTCTTCTTGAGGATGGGTAAGATAGTAAGGTCTGTTTGCAGACACCGGCAGAATTGGGGGAAATGTGGTGAATATCGCCAAGATTACAAATATTTCCATCACTGCGAATACGAGCTGACTTCCTGCAAAATTTCTCACCATCAAACTTGTCAGTGCGGTTCAATAAGTTTTCAGGGTATCTTGTATCCTGGTTCCTTAATCAGTAGAATAAGTCCACATCAACTACACCACTACAAATGTGCCACCGAAAACATTCAATTTTCTGAATCGTAATGAAGGTTGGAAAACTTGGATGTCTAACTAGACCCTTAAAGGACGAATTTCCATTTACACTCAAGAATTGAACTCAATCAGGAGAAAAAATGGAATATCATTTTGAAACTAAAGCGAATCAAATGTGTAGCTTCAAGTTTGGAAGATAGACAGACGTCATGTTTGCTGAAGTCTGAAGTGCCAGATCAACTGAAAGGCGTAAAGATTTGGCAAATTCTTTCGGAAGTTCTCAAGAGATGAGAGTACTGTGTTCTATACTCATGGATAGATCTGTGCAGCTTCCTAAGAAATCGATGCTACACTTCATTGTGAAAAAAAGCAGGTTGACAATTAAAAGTTATACGATGGTGATCATCTGCACTGATTCACCAATTAACAGTATATAATGAACAGCTCGTCCTCTTGTGACGCAGCTGCTAATTTCTTCTTCAACTGAGAATAAAAAGAAAATATAACAGGTTGATGCAAGTCAAAAACAAATATTAAAACTTTATGTTGGCAGTTCTGTTTGACAAATTTGAGTACAGAAGTTCAGGGTTTTCTGAAGTTTCATATGATACGGGATTTTGGGAAAAAAACATTTCTCAAGTGACTGGCAAACAATGAGACTAGATATACCATGACTAGCTTCTCTTCCAAACTCACCTGGAAGAAACTTCGCATCGTGTCGGCTTTGACCCCAAGCGAAACTGCAGAAGAGAAACGTGCAAGTCTTAGTTCTACTTATGAAGAAATCATGAGCGACAAATCGATAACTACTGCAACGCCTAAAAGAGATCCAATATGACACAGGGTTAACTCTCATCACCTAACTGCAGTGTTTTGTCCTCAAAAGCATGAGGGAACAATCACGGGATCAAGGAGGTGAGAAACTTTACATAGCGCCGGCACCCGCAGGTCCAATAGTTCGAAACAGAGACACGCAACTCAGAGATAATCCATTTGCAGCTCCTCTTTGATCCGTTGGCTACAAAGGAAAAGGACCAAAAAAACAGCGTGATCTCAGAGATATCATTATTTCACAGTAGATGCTCATCTGCTGTATATGTAAATAACAGTTTACAAATTTCTTGTCGTGCACAAAGTGACAATTCACATTCGGAAAATAACCGATAGCCTACAGGGCTAGAGATTTCGGGAGTACCACAGAATTGTTTGTTAACATGAAAGATCCCGTGACAACGACCGTCTGCATATATTTCAGTAGTCAACAATTCGTGAGTACAAGGATATCTCGTTCTTATAACGAAGTAGCAGACCCTTTCGAAGCTTTATACTTTAAATTTGGTCCATGCCAACTATGAGGGAACCTTATCGAAGGGTGGGTCCTACAAATAGACTCTTCATCAAACGTCATGCATATTGTACTGCCATCTGCTTGATTCCATAGAAACTCAAGAACTATTGGAGTGGGGGTAAACATCGGGGAAGGCACATGGTTGAAGAATTGCACTCACAGATAAAACATTCCTCAAGAGAGCCAAGAAATTTAGAACCAGCCACTGCGTTGTTCCGTGTAGCAATGAGACGAACGGAAAAAGAAGCAATAAAGGGGCGCAAATGATCTGCAATAAATATTGCAATAGAGACTTTATCAAAAATCTTCTCCACATCCATCAGATTCTATCAAATGTCTTTCACTCTTCACACTGAAGCATTCTCACATACAAAAAACACTGGTGCACACGGTTGCCTGGAGCATGCTTACCGCTGGAACCCTCGTAACCAAGATAGGACCCAGATACTTTGCAATGATGGGAAAAACAGTCATGTTGAAGACGAATACTGAGGCTCCTGAGAAACCAAACTGTATTCATAAGTATTCCCGTCGAGGGCTGAAGACAACAAAAAGGAAAAGAGCAGAATAGAAAGTTGTAGAATTCGCAGATATTTTGACTAAAGATTGCCACAACTCACCTCTGATAAAGCAGGCCAACATGACTAAGACTAATGGAGACTTGAGCATATATTTTACTTTTATACTAGTCAAACTAGTGGGAACTAGTTCTTACTTAGATATTGTATTTCTCGCTGAACTTCGTGACTCAACACAACTCATACCTGAAACAGCCAGAACCATTCCAACATCTGACGTTGGTAGGCCTAAACCATCGACCTCCCGAGGACTCACACACCACAACGAGAAGACCTGTTTTAAGGATCCCTTATCAGCTATATGATAAAGTGACAAACGACAGACACCTGAAGCCAGCTTAAAAGAAGCAACCTATTGCTCTATACCGATAATAACCGACAGCGTTGAAGTCGACCCATAAGTTATAACAGCAAAATATTCAAAGATTTATATACCTCTGAAAAAGAAATCTCCATAAAACACCACACACAGTACACAGCAATAGAAGCCATTAACGCCTTATTTTTCCACATAGGCTCTTTAGGAGCTTTTGCACTTTTGATAAGTGACCGCTCATCGTCTGAAAGATGCTTATTGTCGTGTTTGTGAACGGTTTCCTGAAAAGATTAGAGAAAACCTTATTAGGTTTGTGGACGGAAAACTACTGACGGTAAACAACTATCAAAATGCCCTCATTCGATCGAGAAAGTAAAAAATGATTGAATGGGCAAATCGCTCGTCAACACGAAACAGAGAGTCGAGAACGAACTGGCATAAAGTAGACGACGAACAGCCCAGCTACGGCAAAAATCGCTTGGATAATGGATGGTAACAAATATGGATATCTGTCACATAGGCCCACCAACAAAAGAGGCTATCAGTTACAAGCTGAAACCAGCATGACATGTCTTTCATAATAAACGCCTTAAGTACTTCCACTCCATACCTTCAGTGGAATACTACCTAAAACACTACGATATACGAACATGGAAGGCCAGAACATTCTAGCGCAGAACACGAATTTTGTTACGACACCGCATGGATTTTATGAATGCCTGGGTCGCCAGAGATTAAACTGTGCGAGATCCCAAAGATAATACCAAAAAGCGACCTCGGTTAACAAGATCCTTCGCCAGTCGAACTACATTTCGAACATTGTATCAAACAAAATTCACGTTCAATTTTGCATAGTAATCTCTACTCCTGAAAGCTACTGGAAGCGAATCACGAATTCTTTCCATAAAGGGACCCGGCTAGAGTATCAGTAAACGCCACTTACACTTCCCATTATCTACACAGAGTATGTAATTCAGAGAATAGGCTGGCTTCGGGGTCATAAAAAATATTGCTTCAAAATGCCGTACTACTTACCGACCAAAGAATGAGTCCTGAGCAAAAATGCTTGGGAAATTCATGGCGGGCTGCAATAAAAGCACAAGGAGTTAAAAAAACATAGAAGCTTTGCAACAGATTTAGAGTTTCCAATAGAAGACTTCTCAATCCATCTTCAAGTAGCGAGAGCTAAGGTTACTAGACATGCAATCAAGTGTTATTTCCGAGCGTACATTTTAAACCCATAATAAACATTTACGTCTACTTAGGACATGACTTTGTCCAGAAATGAGAAACTTGGATACGTACACGAGCCAGAAATCCTCCCATAGCTGGACCGATGATCAAACCGAGACTCCAGCTGGTGCTCACCTGTTTCAAGTGGTCAAGGACAGTAATTTAAAAGAAATGAATTTAACGTTTCTCGAACATTGTTATATCCACACGGATGTGATCACTTCTAAAGCATAGCAGGATAATTTGTTTCATGTGAAGCCGTGTATCGTCTGCTTCTGAAACTTCGAAAATTAATTTGCCTCGAGAGAAAATAAATGTAGACATAGGCATACCTACACTAGACATAAACAGCTGCAAAGCAAAAGTCTGAATCATATTGAGTCTACAGGACGTAGGACTGGATAAGCAAAATATGCTGGAAAAGCTACTCTACTGAATAATGAAAACAAGAAAATAACCATTTGTTACGTATTGTCATACTCACTGTGGACAAACCCCATGCTTGATTTTCTTCATTACAAACTTCCGAAGCATAAGCCTGCATAGACAATTCATAAAAAGCATAATACAGAGTTCAATGAACGACGCCTTCTACATCCACCATCTACATGACCCATAATAATCAAATATGTCGTTATTACATGCAAAACATCAACAAGAGTCGACGATGGGATGTGAACCAACATGCCACTGGTATATTTTGCCAAGAATTACGATTTCAAGATTGCCGGGTGTTCACCTTCAGAGGCCCAAGCATTCCATTGAAAAGTCCCAGCATAAAGCGGGCGGCAAATGCTACCCAGAAACTCTTCGTTGCCCCGAAGATCAGCTGGAACACAATACTGCAAAACATTGCAGGTCATCATAATCATTAACTTGGCTGTTTATATACATTATCACCAATAAACGAACAAAAAATGCGTCAGGTCAAGAACTCACACAGAAAGAAGACCCAAAGCGAACACGGGTCGCCGACCAAATCTATCCGCAAACATTCCCCATGGCACTGAGCTCAGGAACCGACCGAACATAAAAACAGACCCTGCACACAATTGGAGGCATGAACTCAAAATTTCAGTTATGGTTTTGGACAAACAGATAAAGTTCAGAGTTGCTGAGACAAATATCATTACAAAACTTTCTCTAGAACAAATATCACTAGAAAAGTTCACACACCTACAGCTCCGGCATAATAGCCAATATCCTCCTTCTTATCAGCGATATGGAAGTCGTCAACCTGGACAAAAGAAATTCGACTTTAGACCTCTTCAATACCGTGCGCACTACGGAAAGATCCAGCACTACAATATATCAGAGTACCATAACCGCCTGGACACTACTTCCAAAGGTGAAGTTGCTGCGAATTGTTTAGTCCCTGAAGTCAAAAACCTATTTCTACTGGCTTCTTCTGCATATTTGATACTCATTTCGGGCGATTCTGTGAGTAAATTTTTTTGGGGATGAAGCCTTCTACAACCATCAAGCAATAATCGAGGAATAAAGTGTACCAGGAACTACTCGTCCTTTGTGATACGATTCTTCCTGTTTCTCGTACGGTAATCATGTTCAGAAAGTTCACGGTGTAATTGACTACACCTTGAACCTCAATGTAGAGAAATTCTCTGATCGAAAGGCGGGGAAAAGCAAGGTTCTACGTATCAAAAGCCCCAAACGCCTTGGGAGTTAACGTGATGGATACCGGACTAAGATAAATGAAATGCGACGAAGGGGACGTCTTTTCTCCCCAATATCGAGGTCGAACGCCGAATTGATAGCTTACCAAGTTCCTTTTCATTAATCAATTCATATAAGATTCGTATAGATAAATAAGCTTCTTGTCCTTCCTGTCATTATGTAAGTTGAGAGAGATTTGAACTCGCAACTCAATTGATAATTGAGGTGCAAGGCATCTTATATCGATACACACAAGCTAAAGGCTGCATGCCTACGTCCTGTAAGGCAACATATGTAACCCAGATGAACAATGCCCCCTTCCACTACGTCCTCGTGTAAACATAATTTAAATCGCGCTGCCCAACGCATGTGAAATCGGTCTGCCCCGCTGCGCTCACAGTAAATCAAGGAGCTCAGATTCAAGGGAGTGGACAAAGAAAACGCACCATGAAGTAGAGGAAGGGGAAGAGCGAAGAGATTGGCAGAGCTGCAAAACAGCAAGAGCGACAATATCAACTGCTGTTGGCTGTTCTGAAGGTCCGTCCGGTCATAAGCGAATAGAAATAAACACAATTGGTGCTGCTACTCTCATAGCTGTCGACCCTGACGGATGCAGAAAAAAAGACAACACCACGGAGCCTGCTCCCCGACCATAAGTAGACACGATGCGGTACGCTATGAGGAGAAATCAAATAGAGATGAATTCAAGCAACAACAACATATTTGAACTGCACGCGCAAGGAGACCAGTTGTCGATCGTAATTCCAGTGAGGCAAGGGTGAGCGACACGAATGTGCTGAGCACGAACACAATTCGGGCCTCAAACATGTCTCAGAGGAACTCGGACGATTGGCTTCCTCACCATTGCAAATGACAATCATAGTGATCATAAACAATTCCTTCACCGGGGGACCGGCCCCCTTGGCCGACAAATAGGCACATTTGCAGCCGGGGCAGTCCGGATACAAATTCTCCAACAGCGGCACCTCGTTCTCATGTCGTTCTCCCTCTGATAACAACCCCATCGTCGCTCCCGTCCTCCAGCAACGCGGTTCCTCTTCGAACAATTTCCTCTCCTTCGCCCTCAATCCCGACTCGAAGACAACTGCATGGCTCGCTCAGCCCGCTCAAACGATGGGCCTGGCAACGACGCCGCCCGTCCGACGGTCTGATCGGCAAATGTCGCTAATCCGGCCCGAAAGGCCAGACCGTCGGCAGAATGGCGTCCGAGAATCGTGTCGGCTCGAGTGTCAGACGAAACACAGGATCAGCAGATTTCATCCACCAGCATCGATAACGAACAACAGCGGAGAATGAATTTGCGAATTCAACACAGCGCTCCGACCTCCGCAACCTGAAATCAACTCTGCTCGTGCGCGAGACTTTACACAGACGGAGAGCAGGCAGGCGATCGAATCAAAAGGCTCCGATTAGCTGACTGCCCGACTGGCTGGCTGGGTGGCTGTCCGCAGGCGCAGGAGATTCCCTTGCGCCGATTGTGTCCACGATGATGCTCGCTCGCCGCTCTCTGCTGAAACTCTCTGAGCCTTGCTCCTCAGGGCAAATTCGCTCCAGCCTTCCTCTGGGGGTTGCTGCGGGGGCGGTCGGTCCGTCGTCTCTCGTCTCTCTCTGTCGGTCTCGGTCCGAACCTCGCCATTAACTCCTCTGAACGAAGAGTCTCCCCGAGACCGATGAACCATAATTCCTTGTATCATTCCACGGGCCGCTACATTCCATCACTCCATCCTCGGTCCCTGCTCCGTGGTGGGCCACCCTCGCAGCCAGTCAGTGCTCACGCGAGGATCCCGGCTGCCGCTCGCTGCCATTCGCCCATGACTGGTACGTATGACGTAACCGAGGTAGGTGGACGTCCTCGCTCCGAGCAGGGCTCGCATATATCAACAGCCCCTGGCTGCTGTGGCCCCTCTCGCTGACTTACTACCGCTCTACGAGTTCCCGGTCTCAGCTCACGACGCTCTCTCTCTGGCCCTGCCCCGTGCTGGAGCAGGCCGACTAGACTCTCGCCATGTTCGTCGTGACGCCTTCCTTCTCTCTGTGTGTGGTACGCGGTGCCTCGGCGCTATGGGAATACGGACTGCGCTCTTTTCCTGGTACGTGGCGAACGCGGTCGACATCGACTGCGTTCGCCAATGGCTGGCAGAGTGGATAGAACCTGTGTCCGTGCAGCAGTCGCCCGATAATGTCGATTCCGATTCATGCTCCAATGTTAATTTTGCTCCGAATTCGGGTTTGTCGGCTATTGGGCGCGAGTTGCGAGGAATCGATTCACTCAGTACCCTGCGCTTCATCTCGTCCACCCTTTGCCTTTGCGTGTACTTTCACCGTCCATTGACTCCATAAGACTTTCGTGTCAGATGCACGGATACGAATTAGCAAGCACCCCTTGCTGAAGGAGTCACGGCCAGAGTTTTATATTGCACATATCCTACACACAGGCGTCACATAACGTACACGCCGGCTCCTTTGAAACATCATTCTGGCGGCCTTAAGTCAAGCAGCAATCTCTATCTGTGGATGACAAAATATATTCTAGTGGCCTAGATACTTCTACCTCTAATCTTGGTTTTTATTTTGTTGAGTGTGAGAGTTTATCACTCCTTATCAAATATTGGAAACCAGAGTTTTTGCAATAATTGTGATCACTGGATCTAGTCAAATCTCTCATCTCTTCGCACAGTAGCCTTTGAGAATGGAACATCTATCGGCATTTCGATAGAAAAACTATAATAATCCTTCGGACTTTATTGTAATCATACCAGTTAGAGACATTTGGGCGATTCAACCTATAATTATCAGGTGTATTCAGCTGTCCATTTTAAAAGTCAGAGAAATTTGAAGGGGTTTGGTCAAACAAAACCTTCAACTTCATTTGACTTTATGCTCTACTGGATTACTTGATTATACACTTTGCGGGGGATTCTCTTACTGCAATTAGCCATATGATGAGCGTCGGGTCATCACAATTTGCTGCATGAGTTAGAACATATGATGTCTAAGAAATCACTCAATGTCTACTTTAAACACCCTAAATTGAACACATCTGTATCACTACTACCTGGAGTACTAGTACAGTAATGCAGCCCAAGAATCAGAGAAAAATTCAGCGACGTGTCTTTCGGCCCTTAAACTTTCTTGAAGATCAAAAACTCATCCGTGTTGCGTTTTAGTTCCGACATACTGAGAACATGTATCCTAACCCTTCGCATGCGACTACTTGAATTTGGGTAAATCCCACGGCTTAATCACTACTTAAGTCAGTCATTGGAAACATGCGTGTCGTTAATGTATTGTATTTTTCTTCTGTTTGAGTAACCCATAAAATTTAGCGCACAACCGTCCACTTTTAATCCAAGAGATAAGTCATTCTTAAATAAGTAATACCAACAAAATTTTGATATATGTATATTTATTTATTTCTATGGCTAGTAACATGTTACTAAACAAGTGAATATGTTGCCTACGTCTAATCAGAGGTTCGATGACTTGTTGACTTCCAGTCATGAGAAATGTAGTGTGTGGTCTATAGAAATCTCGTGTTATAATCTTCTTGACATCACACACCTTTAGTGGATTTTTAACTTATATTTGCACAGTCTTGTAGCATGAACGGACATGGTTAGTTTAGGCGATCATATACCGAGATGCTTAAATTAACAAAGTGGTGTTCTCACTAGCGCCTAAATTAACCGTAGAATCTACTCTGTAATTGGTGGGAAATTTTAGCCATTCAACTGTGAATCAACTTGTAAGTTTAAAAGTTCACCAAGTTGTAATACTAAGTTTGTAAATTAAATTTGCTCTCGACCACGAGATTCACTTTAAGCACCGCGTGACGGTAACTCTCTATCTCTACCTCCGAACCATCACTCGCTCTCAAGTGCACTCAATGCAACTTTTAGCTCCAAAGCGCCTAAATTAAGCTAATTTAGGCGATGGACTAATATAACCATGCCCGAGCATGAATGATGAAGAAGGGTTTCAATTCCCATTTCCATACAAATCGGAGCCCCTAATGATAAACATGAATCACTTGAGCTATAAATGTCTTCATTGGATTAGCCCAAACTTCTCCACCCTTGGCTAAGGGCACACAGGGCGAGGTTAGGATTTGTGAGCAAATGGTACCAAGAGGCCCCTATACGTAAATGGTAATTGATGCCGGTTCACAATCTTCTGAATTCCTGAAAGCCAATCAGAAAGTTGAGCTGGTCTTGGATCAATCACAACTACAATTTCATGTTCTCAATATGCATGAGCAAGAAAATTATTATCAGGGTCTTACTTACAAGTACTGTAGAAAGGACACCATTCAATACGCGCCAATAACACTTTTACTACAAGAATCTGTTAAAAGAAAATTAAAATTCTCATAATTTAGAGTAATAATCAATGCATCAGCATAAACAACTAATAAAACCTCTAGAGTGTATTTTTGGTAGGAATAGTAAAGTCACTGAGAAAATCATGTTGTGACACTGCATCCTGTTTCTGTAAGTTGAAGTCAGTTTAAGTTTTGTAAATATTTCGTGATTTTCTTCCAATGCCAAACTTTATGATTCGAAGTCATTGAATGTGCATTTTCAAATAACGTTTGATGGCTGCCAAGTGTCTTCGGGTGTGTTTTTATCTTACATGTTTCTTCGTACGAAACGGTCATGTGCCTGAGGGATCCGGGTGGTAGTTGTGGCACTAGATTTTGTGGTACTCCCGGATGCAAACGTACAATTCAGCGGCTCCTCGGTGATCGCAAGCTCTTCTTTTTGTACGCTGATAAAATCGTCCTATATATGTTGTAAATTTTGCCTCCATATGGATCAAGTCGGATGTTATTTGGTACTCTGACTTTAAGATGCTAAATGTTCATTCGCTACTGCCTACAGGAGTTCTTCTTAACGTTTTGAAACTTCATGCTTTTTCCACCTTTAGCAATATGTTCAACTACTATACTCATCTGATAATTCAATGAATTTGTGCCACATGATCCCGAGGTCGTGGGCCATCCTAGCAAGTAGATCCAAAGACATGGACACGTTCTGCTGGCAGCCGTCTTCACATTCTTTCAAGACGTCAGGACACCAGTTTTACGTCGACATCAGCAAGGAAGAAGTGCTCATCTGGTAACGTGATGTCATATAAAGACGACTCGAACAGTAGACGACAGTAAT
The DNA here is from genome assembly GCA_037833965.1 of Marchantia polymorpha subsp. ruderalis. Taxonomy (NCBI): domain Eukaryota; kingdom Viridiplantae; phylum Streptophyta; class Marchantiopsida; order Marchantiales; family Marchantiaceae; genus Marchantia; species Marchantia polymorpha. The sequence continues at coordinate 1,681,374 of AP031352.1, read as the reverse complement.
GCTTTGCACGACTCTTGTGCAGTTGACACGTGCAAAAAATAAGAATTTTTTCACATTGAGAGCTTTAGACAAGCCAACGTTTGAGCTTGGCACTAGGACGCACGGTCAAACCATAATGGCAGTCCAGGTGCCTACTGGAGACTAACCCAGTGATTTGACATGGTTTTAGCTTTTAGCAACTTTCTTCGAAATAGCTGTCTTTGTTTTCAAATCACTTTTTAGATCTTCTGTATTCTTCATTTATTTTCAACTATTATAATCTCAATAATTATTGTAAATCAATATCATTCTCAAAAAAGTTTTCTCTTGAATATATTAGATGATACTATTTCATATGAACAAGACTTTTATCAGAAAATGTACAATATGTAAATTCTCATAAAAAAATTTCATGGATTTAGATGAGCTAATATCAAAATAAAATTAATTTGATATATATCTGCTATAAAAAAATTTAATTTTATATGATTTTATTCTTTATTTCAAATATAATGTCTCATGAAATTTTCAAAGTAATCTCTATAAATCATACATCAAAAATATGTATCATAATGTCAAATCTGATTATCTCGAAATTCTTTAGAATGTTTTTTAATGTATGTGTTTCATTTTGCATTCTACCATATGATTTTTTTTAATAATATAATGAAGTATGATTATTAACATTTTTGTAAATGGTGCAAAAGTACTTATTGTGACCTAATTTTTCAATATCGGAAGTCATCAACTACAATCAAGACAAGACTTCTGTTGAATGATAAGGCAACTGAAATCCCGATCTTCAAACCTCACTAGGTCAAAAGAGTACACAAGTGTATAATTGACAAAGTTGCTGGAGCCGCATTCATCTTACGTTGCTACGCAATCCATAAATCCATTGAGCATGTCAAAAAGAAGAAATGTTATGAAGAAGTAACAGCTGAGTCGATTTGATCAGACTATTGATTATCATCAAAACAAAATGACCAAGATCTTCAATGAACTTTATGAATTCAATTTAGGAAGCCAATCAATTGTTGCTCATGACATGAATGGATTCGTCTAGATTTTCAATATTAGAGTTGAAAGATGCACCAATAATGAGCATAAACTCAACGATCAACTGTTGGATATTTATTTATTGCTTACTAAACGTCAGACAATGATCTTGCAGTCACATCATCGTGATATGTATGATACTCGTTATGCTTCTTGTGACAGCATTTAGAATCCACCAGACGTCAATCTCATGTTGAAATGCCCGTCACGAATAGCCTATTGCAATTTCAAAATAGTGAGCATTGATATGGTGATGATGATCATGGACACAACTTTTGACATTGAACATAGCGTGTCATTGAGTCGTAGATATCTTGGCACAAGTTGACTTCATCTTGCAAATAAGCTTATGCTACACTCATATGTGCAAAATCATAGATATCAATGTCGTTGACAATGTACCATCATCGAGCTTAAATAATGACTCCTTTAGAGAAATGTTCAATTGATGGAGAAGACACCACACACAAATAAACCTTTCTAGAGAACATTGTTGCAGTCACGTGATAACACCAATAACATCACAAATTATGTTTTGAGTTTCGTCAAACAATGCATCGATTAATTAATTCCTCTAGTTGGAGTAGTGTACGTCAAATAATTTGCACAGGATTTCAAACTCTGACAAATCAACATGAGGTTGAAATGAGATGCAATTTATAGAACGATGGCAAGCAAAACTAGCGCAAACATCAATGTATGAGATACTCATGCAAGTAAAGACATCCAGTTAACTATTAAAAAAGCTCACATCATGCAGAGTATGTTAGCAATGATCTACAAGTTGGCTCTACATGGAACGCGTACAAATGTAACAATCTTCAAATCATTCATTATACCGAGCTTAAAAATCATTGCAACTTACTTTGTTGCTTGAAGCGCCAACACAATTTGCCAGAGACTGATATCAATGTCAACGTACTTGATTGCAATGTGGTATGTCATTGGCATCTTGATCGTCACAAATTAATTACCATTTCAAGATTAAGTTTGAACACGCGCATGACATTGTCAAAGATTTGGCTTTCAACATCTTTGGGATCTCATAGCAACTCCAATTATGAACTCAATGATGACTTTATCGATTATGTAGATCACATGATATGTGTATTGGTCCAAATGTGACATAATTGTGTTCATGAAGGCCAACGCGATGTCAAAATAAACTAGCTTATTTTGTTTAGAGTGGATTTGATAATCTTTGCAACGGAAAGAATGCTTGCTCTTGAAATGAATACAATAGTTTTCAGTGCAAAATGTTGGACCAAACATCTTCTTCGTCGTCATTTTTGCGCATTTCACATCAACTCAAGACCATATGCAATGCAAAATTTGCAAGCAACAGCAATAACACAATTCGTGTTGGCATGTCTTTCTAAAATCTGAAGAGCATACTCCTGTTCATGCGACGTGCTGAAAGGTGTAGCGCGCGGTGCAATCGCGTTCGAACATTTTTCTGTTCTAGCCATTGGCAAATTTGACACTAAACTACGCCGCCACGCTTTTATGAGATTAGGCAATTCCGAAATATGACATTATGCATATTAGACATCTATGTTTAGAATGACTAATCTACATAATCATGGAGACGTATTCTTTTTGCAAATCCACAACATTAAGGATCCATCAATATTGCATTGTTTGAGTTAGAATAGAATACAGATGATCTAAAAGATTAACAATTAGATGAGTAAAAAGATTAAGAATGTGTAGTAAATGTAAGCTATCATTAGTGATATGAAATGATTGATCTTTAAAGAAATATTTATGGAAAAGAAGAGATGAAATTAAGAATTAAGAAATCTTAAAAAATAAAAATGGTACTTTAATGTTGAAAATAATCATATAGACTTGAAGCTTTGTAATTTTTCAAAGATTTAACTTGAGTTAGCCATTGTTAAAGTTTTCTTGGATGATGAAAAAAAAAATTAAATACAAGAGATGTTCTCGGCATAATTTACTTTTTATCAAGTTTAGTTTGAATGTATGAGGAAGTATAAGTCTGATACAGTTTACAATGTAATTATTTCTAAACTTCATATTTTTTGCATGTAAAGAATAATTAATCGACTTGATGGAACGCACAAAATTTGCTGTTGAAAAACAATTTTTGTTCTAAAATCTTGTGATGACCTTGAACATAGAGGGTGGCCTTTAACCAATTGAGTTCAGAGGTGAATTAAAATCAAGTGAGGTGGTATATGTTGCATACTATTTGAAAATGGTATCTGTATAAAATTATTACTAAAGCAAGTCCAAAACAAATTGAAACTTTTTGTTAAGTTTTGATAAGCATTTGCACATTTCAAGAGCACAGACTGACACATAGCCATATATGGACTCAGCATCCCAGCAGTACGGAGGTATCTAAGACCCGCGAGCTGCTGACACTTGACAGGAGACTCTCGAGCGTTGACAGGTAGCAGCGGATAAGGAAAAGATATTCCGATATCGTCGTGATTAGCTCGGGAACAACAAATGATTGCAAGAATCGAAGCCACGTTGATATTTGTTGTTGTTGTTGTTACTATTGCAAGTATCGGTGATTTACGTCCATAAACGTGAAGCGCTTCTCAATCATGAAAGTAAGCATTTTATTTTTGCGCTCACTTTTTTTCGTCCGTTGCTTTAAAATGGAATGTTTGAAATAAGAACAAGTTCACAAACAAAACTATCTTCTCTCTCTCTCACTTATTGTTGTTTATTTTAATAATCTGTTGCTCGCTCATTGATCGTTAATAATTCCTTTAATCTTGACTATTTCTTCCGAAACTTTCAAAACCAACAGCGTCACTCGTTGGTGAAAATTGTCACTAGTATCTTACAAGGTCAAGAACCAATTATTTTTCGCATTCACATATTTTTTAGGGAAAGCTGTCACTGATATCTTCCAAGTTCAGATATCAATTATTATCCACATAAATAGCGACAACCATTACCAAGAGAAGAGGAAAAAAACACAGTTCATCTCATTGAGGTTACATCCATGGTACTACAAGGCCGCTTTGCTGATAACTATAACCAACTATAAAAAAATAACCTTTCAAAAGTACTTCTTGTTTTCAAAATATTACTTACCGTCTCGGAGAACAGGCAATAAGTGGATATAACAAACTATGAAAAATATTTCATCAAACAATCTTTCCATTTTCTTATATTATTGATTTCTAATATTAACAGATATGAGAACATCCATTGAATCCTTACAACGAATGAACCGGATTGGAGAGTGCATGATGTAATCAACAGTGAAATTCTACATTACATTATCCGTAATCATCGTATTAATGATTTAAAGTTGCACATTTTGAATCAAGCATGAATTTACTTTAACAAGAGTCGCATACATCATAAATTTTCATGTAATGCACTCCCAAGTATAATTCCCAACAACACATTTCTAATATCATCATTACTAACTATCAATGTCAATCCCAATGGATAACAAGTAATGTAGATACCCTATGAATAGATATGAACATCGCATTAGAACAGATGTGAATGAATAAATCAACACTCAAAAAAACCTTATCTACAAGTAAAAAGCAATTGATGTACTCTACAAGTTCTAATAGATGTTGAAACCAAAGTTCATGAGCATTCATAACATTTTTTGGAATAATAATATTAACAAGTAGGTTCTTAAACAAATCCGCTTACATGTGCTAACTCATAAACGAAAATGTGCTAACTCAAAAGTAGCCTGTGAAGCACAATAGAGACTAGTTGAATTGTACTAACTCAAGCGAGATCGTAAACGTTTCTTACAATGGGTGAGTAAGGAAGCTCTGCCATTTCCAGTTGAGTTTTTTTCTCTTTTCAAGTCGATCTTCATGAGCATGATTGTTGTTTGTGACTGGAGAGAAAGTCACGATAGTCTGTGAAGACCCTAATGCCGTTATAGGGGCTGACGTTTCACGTCCATGTCGGTGAGTTGAGAGGCAATCCACAGAGTCTGCTCAGACGCTATTCCCTATGTCGATCCCTGTCCCCGTGGAGACACTCGTCACCCTTTGCCTTCTTCTGGTTAGTGATTGAAGCTCCGACGTCAATCCCTGCAGGAGCCAAAGCCAACTGAGTGCGTGACCTTTTTCAAATCGAGTAATTCATGAACAATGCTTCGACAAGCCTACTTTCAGGCTGCTGTCCGTGGACTATGGAGTACTGTACCTGCACCCAAACTCTGCATGAAAGCGAAATTTCTAGTACCAAAAGTCCTCAGGGACTGACTCTCTCATGCCCAAACTGAAATCTCATGAGAAATTTGCTTGATGGGACCCCATCAGAACATTGACTACTTGATGGGACCCTTGAAGTTCCATTTTACCCTATGGGACCCTTCCGACTGCAATTCAGTCTGCCGTCACCGATGTTCTATTGCGAGTTCATGTAATTCCTTTCAATCCGGGTTAGTAAAAGCACTGAGTCTCTTTGTTGAAAAGTGAAATGCACTTCACGGACCAAATACGCAACTGACATGATTTTTACCAAAATTTTTAGAAAAAAAAAAAAGTAAGGAGTGAATAGATTATGCATATACATTATAACTGTAAAATTATTATGGGACGTGAGAAATTGGGCTCTTTCACGATGAAGATTGGGAGCCATGGAAAATCTAACTAACTTAAATTCGGAAAGAAATTATTTTTTTCATTGAAGTGGAAACAAATCAGTTACAAGAACATAACTGACGGTGACCCGTCGGAGGGGTCCCATAGGGTAAAATGGAACTTATTGGGTCCCATCAAGCAGTCAGGGTTCTGATGGGGTCCCATAAAGCAAATTTCTCGAAATAGCATCTTACTCTTACCCGTCGAAACTACTTACTCATAGGCCTATGAGTCATAGCCCTCCCGGCGCCACGTAACCATCAACCAGGTTTTGATCAACAACAGCAAAATACGGAAGAACAACAGCAAGAACACGTTAACCTGAGAGCGTCGAGGAGAACAGTGAGAATCTCAGTTTTTGGACACGTAATGTTAAAATTGGAGAACGAGTTAACCCAAGAAGGAAGTTTTCATAGTGAGCACATTGCAAGAATGTGTCGTGAATGTGACGAGACTGCACATTTGAATTTGAAGAACTTCATATCCATGAAAGAGAAGTTCGAACGAACTTATAGAAGGTTAAACTAAACCAGATCAAAACTTCAACTCCCAAGAGAACTTCAAAGATCTTGACCTGATCCATGAACAAAAGGACCTCGAATTAGTACCATCATATATCTTGTCCATCAGCCTCATGTAAATGGCTGGAGACGCTGGAACTAGGTTCGATGAATGTCAGAGTAAGCTTGATATCATTATCGCATCTCACCCACACCTCGAATCATGTGGTCGAAAAAAAGTATCGTACAGAAAATGATTTACTGGACTGCATGAGGGGAGATCTTCGATCTCGTACCAGACCTGGACTAAGAACGCATTACAATGGAAAAAAAAAGCAGGAAGAGTCCAACAAGTCTTACATCGATGAAACCAAAAGCTTAACATGTGGCTAAAACCCGACAGCATTCCAATGGAAAATAATTCCTACTAATGTTTATGTATCCAACATATGTAGTTCGAACTGTAAACGCATAGAAGCATCACATGTGTTTTATTACGCCTAATATTTTCTAACTACCTCAAAAGGTGGGACGATCAAGAATCCAAAGAATGTCGATGATATTTGTCGAAAGTGATTGTTCTTATGAATCGGCTAATTATCTACCTCGAAAGGTGGGATGATCCAGAATCCAAAGAATGTCTATGATATTTGTCAACAGTGATTGTTCTTACGACAATGTTACATGTGAAATAATGTTATGCATTCCTAATCGTCGAAGGTTCCTAAGTGCACATGAAATATCTAGTGTGCTCTACAGGAAATGATCATGGCACATGACAGACCTCAACTAAATAAAAACAAAGCGAGCTGTTGAGAGCATTCTAAGCGAATGTTCGAACTTGTCTGGACTCCGGACTTTAAGAGTCCACAGACCCGTGCAGAGAATAGTGCTTAACTCATTTAAGGTCGAAGATCCTATTTCTCATGATAGTCGAGCCAGCACATTTTACTCCCCGAGACGGTGCTCAGTCAAATAAGATGTCCGAACATCCCATATCAACTTTGGTTATATCCCTCCTATATACACATGTTAACCTCTTGTAAGAATCATTTCCTTGCATGCTATAATCGAAGATGTAGTCACTTGCAATAGGCCTTTTCTCGGCTAGCCAGACCATGACGGTGGAAACAGAATGTTGTTGACATAACCACCTGTCCCAGGAGCCATCCATGGCGGATCTTCTCCCGCCGCAGCAGGGACACACCCAAGGGTATAAAAAGAAAAAAGAATAATGATGAGGACGTATATGGTCGTGCAATTCGTGCCATGTGCCACTTCTATGTTGCACACGTGGGTATGTATGTAGTCTTTACACTATGCTTTACAGCAATTCGAAATGGTCATTATTACAGCACAAAAATTTTCTTATCCTTTTCGTCATGAAAATGAATAAAAAATCAAATGGTTACTTTACTTATGTATCATGTTCAAGCAAAATATACTCTGTTGGTGCCGAACTGTATCAGCACGTCACCGTGCTACGACTCACTAACTCGACTTCGGACAAAATGGTTAAACACTCGATTTCGATTAACACTAATAAGCGTCCGCTGTGGATCAAATAGCACCTTATCCGCACACAATATGACTTATGAAAGGAGTCAAGAGAAAAAGGAAACTCCTGACCTAACTACGGTACTCACAGAGTGCCGTCACTCACGAACATTATTTGGACACAACTTATAACTTGTGTCGGGACATAGAAATCCTTATGATAAGGAACAAGGGGTAATCCACCCCATACTCATTCCGACCATACATCGGGATTTCATTAGCATCGACTTCGTCACATCATTGCTCATCTTTGGGGATTAGTGCTTACATCGTTGTGGTAGTGGATCTGCGCAACAAGCTAGCGAGATTCATGCCAACTTAAAATCGAAAATGTTTCAAGCATCATATACGTTCTTTGGTAACCAGTGGCCCTCACATGGACTCCACTGAAATAAAATTGGGATCGAGACTCCATGTTTGCAGATGCCTTTTGAAGACTTGTTCAAGAAGATGAGTTTCAGCACTTCCTTCCATCCAAACAAAGATGGACAAAGTATTCAAAAGACAACGCGTCACAAAGATATGAACTGAACATATTTTTGTGCTGCTTCTCGAGCCCAGATTGTTTTCAATTTCTGTTCAAGAAACGTTGGGCTATCGATGTTTATACATCGGCTCGTTAAACGAGTACTTTACATTACAATGAATGGACTGAATACCTCAGTCACCACCGATCATGAAAGAAACCTTACGGAAGCGAGTCCATCTCAAGAATAAATTCCTCACTTTCAAAGGCGATGGAGAGTGTTTTAAATGAAATCACCTGCCTACATGTCAGCGTGGTCAAGATTGCTGACCTACTATCTATGTAATCATGGTATTTGATGTTTTCTGCAGCTAACGAATGACAGAAACCTACTAACCATTTCTGTCGATGATGGATAATCATGCATCCCGTCCCATGCATCGTCGTCTTGAGAACTTACTTATACAGTTCGTAAAGTCATAGTCATTACAATAAACTTCTCACACTGAAACTCACCACTGTAATATATAAAAGAGAATGCAATGTGGACTAGTTCAATATTTCAAAGACCTTAATCGAACAACTGGATTATGTTGCTAATGTGAATCACTTCGGTGGTAACCCAGGTACCGTAGTTCCGTTCGCAAGAAATCAACCTTTAGAATCCCAGTGCATGAACTAATTCCTAGTTCTCCACAAAATGCTACATCACTTCTCCACATAAGTTTTGTCGAGATTGAAACCCTAGGGTTGAAATTCTAGACTAAGGCCTTTTCGGCCTCGAGACTCTAATCTCGCCGACTTTCATCCCGGCTTTACATCAGTGCTTCACATCTGTTTCTGCACAAAAAGTCAGGTGTCCCAGAATATACGAAAGCAAAACGAAAGTGGCTTATTCAAAGAGCCTAGAACACTTTCCTTCGGCGGTAGTTTGTTAGTGAATTCTGCGGACCGGTTTTAATCGTGCTCGACATACACAGGAACAAGCACTAGGATGTCCATGGAAGAAACACCTACCTAGAGTAGTGCATGCGAGAGAATCTTCTGGAACGTTTCTTCTGATTTCGTTTACGTTCAGAGATTTGTCGTTTGGTCTCACGTAATCCGTTGAAGTCATGTAACTATCAGCCCACAGGCTGTGGAGATTTGCTGAGATTTTAGACTATCGGTGACGAATGCCCCGTACTTTTGTTACCTCTCGTGCGTTGTATTCGAGTCAGAAGCTGTTGTCAGAGAAGGAAATCAGATCCTACGAAGAAGAAAGCAGAAGAAAGCCTGACCGTCATGAACTTGACATAAAAAAGTAGTCCAAAGCTGTATGCCCGGAAGGCCATGGGTGAAAAGTAGCTGCAACAGAAACTGGACCGGGTGGATTTTACGTTCCATGTTCTACACCCTTCTCGTTCATTTCAACACCAGGCCTATAAAACTTTAAAAGAGAAAAGTCCACTGCAGCTAGACCCTGCAAAGCTTTACAATAATTTCCGATTGAGGAGAAAATGCGTCAAACTCTTTGGATCAGGTCCGGAGATCTCAAACTGCACTTGAAAACGTACAGTTAGTTCAGCTGCCATCAGATGACATCAGAGACATTGGAACTCTATGTGAGGAATGATGGCCTTTTGGAAGATAAAATAAGACATCGACGCAGGATCCAGCTGCAGGAGTCTGTGGAGAGTGTGCGCAGAACACCGATTCACCTCGGAAACCAGCGTCGTACCTTCCTGGACAGGACGAAAGAGTCTCAGCAGCTTTTATTTGACGGGAAGTGTCGACGTTCTGGAGGAACGACCAACACGTTTCTCCATCACTTCGACGGGTTGATCGTTGTCCAGATTCAATACATGTTCAGACAGTCTGAAGATTCTGAAGAATCTGAAGGTTGTCGTTACTTGTAACTTATAGAGCGGGACGGAGGGAAACTACATTGTGGTGCATCCCAATTCCCGATACGGCATAAAGCGAGCAAAGTCTACTGCCTTTCCCGTCAGCTCATGCCAACTGTACACTTTTCGAGGTCTGCGACTGACAGATATTTTACTTTTCGTTCATAAATCAAAATGGAACTGGAATCTAGCTTTGACTCAATGAATAAAATAACAGAGGCTTTTCGAATTTTATTTTTTTATGATTTCATTTTTCAATTTCAATCTCGGTTAGGATTTTATTCCGATTTTATATGATTTAATTTAGTTACTTGTTTCTCTTCTTATACACAAATGTTATATTCGAATTCAAGCTTTATCAATTACAAGTAGAAATCAATTTACAGATATCGTTTTACTACCAGTAAAACATCATATAAGTATCATAAATGAGATATCCATCTTCAATTTATAATTACATAATTGTAGATAAAAGGAACGAATAAAGTAGTAATCGATCTCATTATAAGAATGGTAAAATTCTGTCGTTAACAAAATTGTAAAATCTTCTGGGCAATAGTGAAAACGTTCTACATTAAACTTTACACGGGGTCGGTCGCATGGCAATGCCGACATCCTAAGTTGTATTTAAAATTTATGTCATTATTATGTTGGAGTAAGTTTGTCCACAATAGATGAACAACGACTGTTGGGAAGAGATTAAGTAGTAAAAATTACGAAGGTTTTTAAGTATCGTGGTGAAAAAATAATATTTGTACCTCAACAAACGAAGAGACCACTTGCAAATGAGAGCAAGACAGATTTTTAGTATTTGAATTATCTTGAAATTGTCTACGATTCATTTGAAATATAATTCTTCCCATGATCAATTCAAGAAATCATTGATTTCTACGTGTTTTAAAAATTTTCTTTTATGATTTTGGGGATTAAATCACTTATAGAACGACAGACAATTACAGGAGCAAATGTGGCGGAGCTGGTAAGCAGAACTCCGGCGCCGTCGAGAGCCGGCGACGGCGGGAACGCGGGCGCCTCCGAGCGGAGACGTGTCGCCTTGCGGACGTGACAAATGTATTCCGGAATCCGATTCCCCGTTCACGGAATCTGGCGCAGCCCCTTTCGTCGTCTCTCTAATGCCATCGTCGCGCGCCTTTCTTTCTCTCTGACTTTCTTTCATCGTCGCGCGCGATCCCTCGCATAGCCCCGGTGGGGAACTCTACAGAACGTTCTTGCACGCGCTTTCTCGGCCTTTTTATAGGGAAGATGAGCAATTGGTGAATACTCGATTATAAATACAACAAATGTCAACGGTAGAACTTATTGTGTGCATGGGGAAAATATGGCGTAAAGTCATGTCTCCGAGAGAGCTTCACAGTGAAACATGGCACTATATGTATTAATCTACTTTTCTATACTGTAATACATGCTAGGAGAACAGGGATGTGGTTCCCGAGGAGAACATGGAATAGGCATATGCTACTAGACAATAAACGACTACTCCATTACAAGATCTTGCAGATTTCAAAACCAAGGTCAGTGAGGAAACTGTCAATTTAAAACTTCATCAAAACATGGTCTTTTACTCGAAATACGACTTGTGACGAGTTGACCTGATTGTAAATATAACACGGGACCATCTTCTCGATCGCTTTCAATGACAAAGTAATCACATTTGGATATCAAGTGCATACCACCACAAATTGACTCTGTAGTTATGGACAATAGATCTCTGGATATGTGGATGTCAGCCTCCTTTGAGGTCTAACCCGTCCTGGAGCTGTTTCGATGCCTACCACTAGATCTTCGTCTTGTTCCTTGTGCTCCTCTTGTCCGTCTCTTCTGCATCTCTTGAGCGTTTGGATGACATCACCTTTAAATCATTGATAGCGCTCTATCAATGATCAATTCACCCCTGAACAGGCTTCCTGACCAGTCATTGAAAGAAGAAACAAAATTACTTCAACGAGCTGCTCCTCTGCGTTGGAACACCCTACATCTGGGCGTCAGTCATCTCAACTGCCCATGGCAAATGATATAATTCTCTTTTTCAAAGGTCCGATGTACTGGACTGCATTGAATCCACCTGCACGGGCTATGTTCAGAAGAGGAAAATCTGTTCCGAAGACTCGTTGAAAGCCATCGAGCACGGCCATCATGGGCAGATTGGCCCACAAGCGCTCCTTCTCGTACTTCTCGAGGAGAGCGAGCTGAAACACATTCCATACAAAGGTGAGATTTGCTGAGCCTAATTCCTGGTAAAAATATAGTTCAGAACATATCATGACGAGTCCTTCCTGTAGCCGTTGCACCGCAATGTGCGAAGTTCCTTACATAGATGTCATCAACCGTGCCGCTTACCCTGGTGAGATCAAGCAACATGTAAAGTGAACGTCTCATAAAACGAATAACGAAAAAATTTTTACCTCTCCGATGTCTTGACCAGTTTTGATGCCTTCTCTCAAAGTTTCTACCAAAGTTGCAGCATCGCCGAAACCAAGATTGACCCCTTGGCCCGCTAGCGGATGAACAGTATGGGCTGCATCTCCTACGAGAGCCACCCTGTTGGATACATACTTGGTAGCATGCCTGAGGGATAATGGGAAAGAAAGTCGATCTGAAAGACACGCCGTGACAGGAGGCGGAGCAATAAACGGCTCAGATACGGAAGGAGGCATTTCTCCAAATAATGGTGTCAACCACTTAGAGTTGAAAGGACCACCCATCCGAGAACTGGGAAGAGGACCAAAGTCTTCTGTGAGTGCCCGGTTGACTGCGGTCACAAAATCTTCCTTCGACATAGCCTTCAGCTCCTTAGCCTTCTCTGGAGTTGTTGACCATACAATATTGCTCATATCCTCTCCGACCGGAAGTAGAGCGAGGGGTCCAGTTGGAAGAAATCTTTGCCAGGCTGTTGAGTGATGATATCCAACGCGCACAGTGCAAATCAACGCATGTTGATTGTAGTCCCAACCTCTTGTTTCCAAACCTGCCATGTCCCTCACTCTAGACCGACCACCATCCGCTCCCACCTGCACACAGGGGAGAAAAGGGCCTTGAGTTGAATCACATACTCGTTAGAATTCTCTACTCTATTACTGTACTCTTCAAAGTTTGTAAGTTGCACAATTTCCACTCAATCTTAACGTACCACAAGCCGAGTTCGAAGCAGTCTTCCACCTTCGAGCATGACTTGAGCCCAGTCGTCATTCAGAGCAAATGAATTTGGACTCGTTTGCCCTACGTTCTTCTGTTCCCGGACACAAGTTGATGCACCAATGTGACTTTGTGCTCTCTCGCTCAAATTCTCAAAGAGATTCCGAGCAGATGAAGAGGAGGTCTTAGCAGGAAACTGTACACCTTGTACTGTTGCAGGGCATATAATTTCCGCAAAGCCTGTACGCTGCACAGAATGCTCATCAGCTATGGAGACGGAGATGGTGACAAACTCATCAGACTGTAAAAGGTAGGTTAAGCCACGGTAAGTATGGGCTAAAACTTCTAATCCAACAGCTTCATTTGAAAGAAAAATTGGATATGAGTTTAAAATTGAACCTCCAAAGCGGAGGCAAGAGATGATATAAGAAGATTATTCTCCACAACATATCTGCAAGCACATGCACATCGCAAGACAGTTAGTAAGAAGTTGACATTATTACCCAAAATTAGATGCAAAAACGAAAAGGAGACACTTGGAGAAGGACAAGGAATGGAAAAACTGGAGAAGAAAAGATGTAGGACCCCGGTACTGTGCATTTCATATGTCCAGCATCATGAGCACCTGACTACCTTCCCCACTCGCATATTTCGAACGATCCACCAGTCATCGGGAGAATTAATTTCAAGTCATAGTGAAAGAATCGAGTCAGGGGACGAAAATGACATCTTACCCAAGAAAATCTTCTCCGACATCTGCAGCTTGATACCTCGTATATCCCAAGCCAGAATAATCCCAGACCTGCTCCAAACATGATATTCAATGGAAAATTCGATGCTATACGCCCAAAACAATTTATGTCGCCCCATCGGATAGAAACAGGTAACTGCTTGAGGGAAAATAAAAAAAAGGAGAAGTTATGGAGGGAGGCACGAACCTGCATAGCGTCAAATGGTGCATGTCGACTTCTTTGGATGTTCTCCCAAGCCCCGACATCTGTATTATGAAAACGGCAAGGTCGTCAAGACAGTTTGAAAATGCGTGAAAGTGGTGAATTCAGTATATTTTGTCTCCACAAATCCAGCTTTAGTCCAGTAAGACATGGCAACATGCGTCGGTAAGTCAGGTAGGAATTACCTTTAAGGAAGCGGACCGTCGCTGGAGTAATCGCGCTTACCCTGGAATCAGGCACCGCATCGCTTTTTTTGTTGTACTTTTCTTTTGTGGCAGGATTCCCGTCCACTATAGCCACCCTCAATGATCTTGTGAGTGCAGAACTTGCTGCCACGTTGCGGATAGTGTTAGTATCAAATGCCAGCGTCGCACACAATCAACATATCATGATCCAATAACCAACTTGTAACGCTGGAACCTGGTGACTTAATCGTTGTAATCATCGATGACAAGAGATAACTTTTGGAACAATTTTTTTACAAAACTTTGCACAGAATTAGGTTCTCCTGTAGCTGGAGACTAATTATCTTGGAAAAAGCACAAGTTAACGAGCTTCTGCTTGAGCTGACACTGAGTTCGGGAAGTTCAATATTTTCATTTTCAACACTGACTAAACTGTCCCATCTTCTACACTGCAGTGAGCATCATGGAAAGCAAGAATAGAACATCTGAGTATTTCATGACAAAAACGAGTTTCAGCTGGCTGGAGTTGTGGACTGAAACAAAAAAAAAAAAGCACAGACATGATGGTGAGGTTTCAAACCTAGGCCGCATCCCACAGCCGCACCAACCATTCCACCCCCAACAATAACCACGTCAAATTGGTCGTCCCCTGATTCTCTACTAGTATTAGTTGGTCGCTCCTGCTCAGCCGAGATCAACAACGCCCACATAATGTGGAATTCAGGTTGCAGTGAGACTTACGATCCCGAAGCCAATATACTAGAACGACGCTTAGTGTATCCAGAATCAATGAACAAAACGAAGCAATTTATTCAAACAGAATACACGAATCGTTAGCTTCGCACCTGGGCAGAGGAGACTTGCGGTACTCCATCTGTAACCTGAGACAGACAACGAAATTTCTGCCACCTGACCACAGGTATCACCACGCGAATTGTTGCCCTTCGCATGTTGGATTGATCTATCAAAAAGTATGTCGTTCTAAGCTGTCCGCCTTCGCTTTCCTCTCCCGTGCTCTTCCCTTTCGCTTGCTTCCTGTCTCCCACAGGTCTTGATCCCTAAATCGAAACAGAATTCACCGCTTCCGAGCCAACTGCCCACAACGCTCAGTGTCAACAAGTACGACGCTCCCGTCGCCCCAGAAGCTCTGCGAGCTCGCTCATGAGCTGTGTTGACTCGTCGGTGGCCAAATAAATGCGACAGGAGCGCAATGCTGTGGCCACTTTGCATCACAATTTTGTGCCACCGCTACGTCGTCCACACTATTCTAGGGGATCGAGATCTTCGCCCGGAGATCACTTTTCATCAAGAATGGAGGTGTCCATCTTCTTCCAGTCGAGCCCCACAATCTCTGCGCTCCATTTCTTTGATGTCTGCACTTCGGTCACGGGAGTCGCCCGAGAACCCATGGATCTAATTTCCACAGCTTTGCTGACGAGTCTCTGCCAAATTGTTGTAATCTAAGACTACTAACAGAAAATGAATGCCATGATTCCACGTCCTTCCTCAAAGAGCTAATTTTGCAGCACAATGAGTCTGACTTGTTCTGTCATTGGTTTTGAAGGACCTCTCTCTCTGTTGTCGAGAGGGGTTTAGCGATTTATTATTATTTATATTATGATTTATGAGCGATTCTTTTGTAGTAGTCTGTCGGTATTATTTTCAAGCTATATCTTAAATGACGCTACTGCTTTATTAAAATTTACTGCTTCAAAAATGATTTTTACTGCTTCAAAAAAATTCATTGTGACAATCTTTTTTGTTTCTATCACATTTGCAATTTCTTCCCTTTGTTAGTACAAAACTTAGAATATATAAATAGCAGAATATGGATGAGTTTCATTACTCAATACCTGATTTATTTATTTCTATTTAGGTCAATATCAATCATTCACTTGATTGAAACTAAATCATAGAGGTGGTAAAAAACATTCTTGAGATATGACAATGGAGTACATTCCTTTAGATACTAAGTTGTTTTATTTCCTGCTCATGCAATAATCTCCTCGGGCATTGTTGTGTCTTTTCATCCATGAGTGTTATATATTATATAGAAATATATATCAATTAGTTGCTACAAAGCATTGCCGGGTCTCCCCGTGCTCGTTATGTTATGTTTTGTTTTGTTTTTTCTTTTCGTTTCGAAAATTCCCTCGTTATTGCAGGAACAATCAACACTGATACGAAGAAACATGGGAAAGTAGCACTCGTGGAAAGG
Organism: Marchantia polymorpha subsp. ruderalis; assembly: GCA_037833965.1. Lineage (NCBI taxonomy): Eukaryota > Viridiplantae > Streptophyta > Marchantiopsida > Marchantiales > Marchantiaceae > Marchantia > Marchantia polymorpha. Next base: position 1,664,808 of record AP031352.1, on the reverse strand, counting down.
AAGTGGATCAAAATAGTGATGGATAGTAAACATCAGTCTAAATATCACTTTACATAATCCAAAAGTGCGTCCCAGATTCAGATCGAATTTGGATCTGATGGTACCTCCCGAACGAGCCAAGAGGTGTTGAATCCCAGATTCTCTCGAAAGCGTGGGTCCTTGATACCCGTTTCATACAACCCCTCTCTCGCATCCTAATTTCAAAGCTCAAATGCTTTCTATCAGACACAGGTTTGAGATTTGCCGGGTCTCCTCAGTGTGTCGAATTCCCGAAATTGTGATCCGCTCTCCAAAATTCCAGAGCCGTGACTGCTGGTTCACTTGCAAGTCCTCGATGTATCCAGAAAGCTCCGGAGCTCTTTGATCGAGTCCCACTTCTCCAGACAGATGGGACACTGCTTTCTCCTGCAAACCGTGGAACGAAATTGAGGAGAATCCCGCACTGCATGTCAAAATCTGTGAACGTTCTTAATATTTTCTAGGTAGATTGAACGACCACTATCATGATACTCTCACATGGATGAAATTAGCTATCTCTCTCTCTCTCTCTCTCTCTCTCTATGTCGGCCCAGAATTTGTACGGCTCCTGGTGGGTTACATTTGCACTTTTCTTATTATTGCAGGCGTGTTGGATAAGTGTGAGCTTTGGAATATTTGCGTGTAGATGTGTGAGGCTTACTTAGATTCTTTAGCCTTCAAATGAATCTTCTCGTGGAGGCCGATTAACTTCTCCTTCTCTTTCTTAGCGCTCTGACACTCATTTTCGAAGGTTCGCTGCTCCTCACGCCAAAGGTCCATCAACCCTTGCATGTCTTGTTCGCGCTGCCAGAAGTTTCCGATGCAAAAAACGAATTGGTTTGTCAAGTTGTTTATAGGGAATGACCCATCGCTCAAAATCTGATGTGATGCTTCTTCTTAGGGCGTGAACGGACAGAGATTTGGTTCAATGACAGACAGTGATGAACATTTATGCTCTCGTGGCCACCTTCAGTCGCCACATCTCCCTCCAGTAGGGAATTGCTTGATACCAAAAACTGGTATACTCAGAAACAGGTGCAACTTACTCTGATCCTCTTTACGTTGTGCATGCACTGGATTTTCCTCGCCATAAAAAAGTTCCTCTTGTCATATATCCTTTCCTTCATGTTCTTGGTTCTTGTATCCAGATGTTTCTCGATGCGCATTGTTGCTCCATCTCTATCAACTCTGCGAACGGGTCCACCAACTTCTAGTTTCAGTATAACCTTGAAAGGTAATGGACCTTGCAGTCTTGCTTTGCAATTCCTCACCATGACAACGAATGGAACGTGGAAAATGCTTGTTGAGGCCAGAAGAAGGGTGAAACTGAAGGAAAAGTTGCTCAATACTCCGGATTCAATCGAAGAGAGAACAAATATTCAAAGTTCAAACTAGTGAACCAAGAACAAGAATCGGAACAGATATTCAGTGGGAAGAATGTGACCAGTAGAAACTACCAGTCGAGAGAAGTTAGCATAATCAGCAGTAGTAATGTCAACGTAGACTGAATGTGACTAAGATTTTTAGTAATGAAATGAAAGAAGATTGTTAGGGGCTGCTTGCGTGTACTACACAGTGAATTCATCAACGCTCAGCTTAGCAGAACTACGGCTAACGGGAAGGAACATGCGAGTGCCTGAAGACATGCATCCTTCACCTATGAGACCACAATCTCCAACCTTTGAACAAGCATTTCAAGCAGAATGCCCAAGATAATGGAGATACTAGTTCTTACTGCTCATCATGAACAGAATCTGCAAGAGCCTGGAACTGTTCTCGGACGGCCTCTACCTCCTGTCATGATTCACGAGCAGTCATCTCAAAATCATCGCTGCAGCATGCTGGCACTCGCAGTTGGAATGAACAGACTAAAAACATTTCTGCGAGGCTAAACGAGAATAGTGAAATGCTAAACACTCTCCAACTCACCTGAAGCCAGACAAGCTTGTCTCTTCGAAGTTCGTCCTCGAGGACGGTGATCTGCCTGCTCACTTGCTTTCTGCAGGATGGATTCAATAATGCATATTTTTCTACATCGTCCTTGAATCTCTCGTTTTTCTCAATAGCCTGCAAGGTCATTCACTTCACTGATTTCAGTTGAAGATTGGACTGCCTCTGCTCAACGAGCACGACATAGATCCTTAATCTGGTACCGACGGTCAGAAAGACGATCCAGGCAAGGCGCTCACCGATTTGGGCAATCTTTTAGCGGGCAGCAAGGGTCTCGCATCAGCGAATTCTAGATACCGGTCATCGTCTTTGCGGACTTTGGAGTCCTTGAATCCACCCCTCCATCTGCTGACTAAAATTTGTACCTTATCGTCAAACTGCTGCTCATCAAAGATATGACGATTCTGCTCTAATGGTTTCTTCAATCTGAGCTCCTCGCCCTCCAATTTGTCCTGCTCGCTGTCTGAGAGGAGTGTTTGCATCCGATCTTTAGGCGAAGTTGGACGTCCGAGCTGCAGCGCCCGATTTCCGTCGGTCGTGCACAGAGCTGTGCTCGTGGAAGAAGCCACACTGCACGTGCCGTGATCAGCTCCGGTGTACTTCTTGATCTTGGCCCCGGGCCATCGCCCTTCCATGATATCGGAAATAGCATCGTGCTCTGCTGATTGTGTGCTCCTTCGACCGCACGACGATTTCTTCAGAAGCCCTGCTTCGATGAACCCCACTTGGGAAGCGGGAATGACCACCACCTTCTTCTTCTGATGGTTGCGACCAGTGCTGTAAACTGCAAGCACCTCTTCCAGCTGCGGATCTTTTGACGGTCGAATGGGACATCCTTTAGCTCTACCACCTCGATCTCGATCTTTGCCATTCTTTTCCCGAGGCGCGACCTCCTCGTCCTCCGCCTCTTCCTCCCCTCCTTCATCCTCCTTGTCGTCCACGATGACGACCGGCGGTGCCCAGCGTCCTTTGGAGGACCTCTTGAGCCTGGCCAGGGGAGATGTCGGACCCTGGCGAATGTCTGGTAAAGGGATCTGGTCATCGGTGGACTGCAGAAGGGCGTCTCGAATCGCTCGGTAGTAGCCTCGATGCTTCCGTGTCTTCTCCTTTTGGAACTTCGCAGCGTGAATTAGGAGAGCTTCCCATCCCTGGAAGATGACACTCCCTCGCCCTCTCCCTCTTTAGATACAGAGTGATGCTGCTGCTCTCCGGAAGAATTAGAATCACGGAAATGCACAATAGCAGCAGCAGCAGGGGCACGAGAAAGATTTGGGAGTTGATTTGTACGATTGCGCATGGCTGACTTCAATTAAACGCAGACAAGGAGTTAGCAGACTTTACCCTGAAGTGTTTGTCCCCGGGACAGATGTGACAATATTTCTTCACCCTCCTATCGGTCAAAACAAGAGGCCATTTGGACCTGGCTGCAGATTTCGCGCTCGCTAGCTCTGAAAGAAGAACGGGAATGTACTCTTCATAAGCGATCTGTTCGACCGAGTTTTCTGTAGACTGCTTGTCGGACGATCCTCCCAGATTGTTGACGGACTTCGCCGACTTCTCGGCTATGGACCGAAGTTGCTCCACGCTAGCCAATTCCACTCGGGAGCTCCTCGCTTCCCTCGCTTCCCTCGCTTCTTCTGACTGGCAATAGACTACAAATTCAGCATTCAATGTGACCTAAGACATAGTGACACCGTCAGCATTGATCTCCTTTTTCGATCTTCGGGCTACATTTGTGCACTGGACGTCGATCCTGGTACTCTGACATTTAGGCAGAAAAAACTGGACATAAAACACGTTGGCTGTTTATAATTGCGATCCTGGGAACGAAATTCGGGTCTGCCTGCGTACATGCCTGAAGCCTGCTGCTGCGTGTGTTTTGGGGCGTGTGGGTCGGTTGCTGATAGCTGTAATCTTTGTGTCTCTTCACTCGACTGGACTGCTCGTTTGATTGATCCAGAGAACCATGTCCTCTTTTGTGGTCCATTCGATTCTTCTAAGTTCTCGATCGAGTTTCACCACTGCACCCCACCAGGGAAAGATTCGGCAGCATTCGAGTGCGGAGGGATTCGTGAGAGAATTGCAACACGCATCAATCCCCAGATCTAAGATTCTGCTGGCTTGTTGGCTACTCGAGCGATCGAAGAAAATTACTCTGTAGCCCGGTTCCGATTTCAGGAATTCCGCTTGCTGGATGCGGCATGACCCAATTCAGCTCGGATCAATTCCTCAGGGATTCTGCTGCATTCAAGTGCCGCGGGATTTACGCCAGAGTTGCAAAATGCTTACTCGTCCCGATATAGTTGATTCTGGTTTGGTTCCTACTCGATCGATAGCAATAAACTGCTTAAGTGCACGCTTCCGATCTAAAAAAATCCACTGGGTGAGAGCTGCACAGTCCAATTTAGCTCAGATCCAGAGGATTGTTTCAAAGCGGACCTTGCAGACGGGTATTTCAGTGTTCGAGAGCCCCGACAATGGCCTGCATTCGGTAACCAGCTAATTCTATAACTTGAGTCAGGAAATGCGGAATCAGTGTCTCCGATACAATACACCGACAGTACGGTCGGCCGATGAATTTCGTCTCTAAAAAATTTGCGTGCGATGGTCCTTGCAGGCCAGCCTAGTTCATGACATTGAGCACGGAGGGTCACTTGAGATCTTAATCGCAGGAGATTCTCAACACCTCCGGAAAGAACGGGGTCGAACGAGAACTCCTTCCGAAGGCTTTTCCTAATGGTAATTCTCCATTCTTAATAATAGCTCCATATTAACTGGTGCTGAAATGACTCAATCCACTCCGCTGCCTCTCATCATCATCCAGCTCTCAAGGTTTCGGATTTAACATGTTCCACCATCGATTGATTGCACTTTTGACGATGAATGGGAACGTGTCTGTTTCGAAAAACGAAACAGACACGTTCCCCAACGGAAAATTTGTGCTTTGCTTTGTCCACGAGCGTTCTGCGGAAATGCCTTACAGTGCCACTAAACTCGGAGAATTGACATTCTTCTTCACATCTGGGATATTGCTGGAGAATTCCGAGGCACGTCTTTCCGTCAGCTTCGAGCGATGAGAGATGCAGTCCTGGACAGTGAAAGCCCATATGAATAGGGAGGCACGAAAATCATTACCAAGCCGGGTAAGCGCGCGAAAATATCACTTGGAATTCCCTGCTTCCAAGACCGTATCGTCATGGAGTTTGTATTGCCTGTCTTCAGATTTCATCAACGAATCAAGCGGCCATGTGACATGTGCAGGGTTTAGATATACTGGCAGGCAGCATACGCAACATTATAGTGATGGAGCGCATTTCTTCCTTGGTGCGTGGTTCTTCGTTGTTATCGTGCTCCCTCCTTTGGTCCTCTTTGGTGCTACATAAATTATTCCAGTTTTGTTGACGAGACTTTTCATCTTGAGTAGATTATGTCACATTCTCACCTGTCACGATACTGGTTTAAAACCACCTTCAAATAGAAACACATCTCTTCTAGAGACATATACTGTACTCCATACTGGTGCACTACGCAGAGCTGCGGGTTTGATTAAAAAAGGGTGTTTTCAATTTTGGAAGATTATTTAATTACTCTGCCATTAGATTAATTATTTTGCCACCAGTACAGCAGATGTAATTTGTGACTCGACCATGACTTTTAATACCTCTCCTGGTACTTGTGAAATAGTATGTGCTGATGATTTAATGCCAAGACGAAAGCAGTTGATTTATGTCTCATTACTTCACAATAATACCGCAGAATACATTATTGACATTACAGACACAAAAGCGCACCATGGTCAATTCAGTACTGAGTACTGGCACCACGGTTAATTTGTTATTCGCCTCTGAAACTTAATGTAGTCTTCTGATGCAATCTTCTGACTACATTGGAATGCCTGGATCCAATGCATGCCTGCCACCTTATGAACAATACATCGAATCCGTTCAAATCATTCTACCAATTATTTAGTAAAATACAACAAATGACTTGTGTGTTGATCTCTCAAATCAAAGAAGTTACTAAGAAATACAGCAAAATGTATCTCACCGTCAACCTTCTATCGACAATATTGGAAGGCCTAAAAATCTGCGAAGAAAGCCATCTCTACATGAAAGATAATGAGGTTTGCCTTGGTTTATATCAACCATTTGCATTTTCATGATAACATGTATATTGATTACCTCCTATGGAACGAGCATGCAAATGAATCATTTCTCACTTGAAGTTTAGAGCATACTTACTATAGTGCCATGTGAATTGTGGTGTTTTATTTGATGTAAGAATAGCAATATCTCACGCGATTTAAGTCTTGAATAACTCTAGTTATTTTGATTAATGTTAGTGAAATTATTGTTGCTGTATTGAATCATTATTATAGACTCAATTTAAATCATCAGTTTATATACATGGATATTGTATGAAAATCAATATATTTAACACATCTTATAATTTTTTTAAGATGCATGTATAACAAACTATGCATTCAATATTATTCAAAGGAATACATTCAAAGTCAATCAGATTAAATTATGTTTTATTGGATGCTCTTGGTTTGATATGGGATAAGATAGTCAAATAAAAATATACTCTTCTTCTGGTTTTATTCATGTATACTTTGATGGCATACTTTTTCTTTTTTGCTTTATTATTTTGATAAATCCAAAAAGAAGATTCATTTGGTTTCTTTAAAGAAAACACAAAGAAATTTACTAAGTTAAACATCTTGAAAATCTGTGATGATGTTATGCTTCAACTAGCTAAAGCTTTCAGATGAACTCGATCAATCAAAATCAAAGAAGCATAATTTAATTTGAATTTTTTTAAAGGCGAGTCCAAATAAATATTCTAATTGTAAATTTATATATCATTTTCCTTGAATAAAATAATAAAACAAATTTCACACATTTCGCACATACACATATGTCTAAATCGGCATCCATAATGTTAACCATAATTTTAAAATTCTTTTAAAAAATTAAATTCTTTGCAACATTAGTGATTATCATAAACTAGTCATACATGTGTAAATTTAGAAAGTGGAGTTTGGTATAGGTTTTAAATATTTTTACATCAATTTTTTTAACAAATCTGCATAGTTGAATTTTATATAATTGTTTGTTGTTGATCTTGACTCAAACATTTACAAAACCTTAACGCATTTGAGTCGACAGAGATAACTCATACATGTTGAACCACAAAATATATGTGGTTCATCTTATCAGGCTACTTCACAGAACACAGCCTTTTTTGGTGCAAAAATTGTAAATAAACCCTAGAGATTTACAATCAGCTACTTAAATAGTAACAAAATAACTTGATTATCGAACTGAAATTCAATCAATCACATTCAATTAGAACACGGATAAATTGATGTAAATCTTCTTCTTGAGGACTGCTCTGCAAATAATCTCTAGGTCTAGGTATGAAGTAGAATTAACTAGAACTTAATCGTTGAAAAAACATGATAGATTTAAAGATTATATGCATAGATTATGTGATATATGCAACACATGAGTTGACTACTAACACTTGTTACATTTGATAATCTTGGACAAAAGCACCATAATGTTAATGAAATATAATCACATAAATCAACTAGAGATGTTTGGGAAATTTTGATCTTTGGAATAAATATATAGTTTTATATAATATATGACATGCAGAAATTCTTATGCTAATTATTCGATTATTTTACAAAAAATCACTTTTAAAAAATTGCAGATTTTTTTCACTTGAGATCAATATAGTATCAATGAAGGGGTTTTTATTTTATTTACATGTGTTGTTATTTAGCTCACATTTTTTTGAGTTAAAATTGTTGAATTTTGAATATAAAAATCTCATTTCTTAAACATTATTTAACAAGAATTTTTAAATGATTTGAACATGAAATGGTTTTAAAACACTAGAACTCAATTGTACCTATTTTTGACAAATATAAGTGGATGTGAATTTTAATTAAATGAGGCATCAAGACTTTTAGACTTTAACTAGCTTATTTCTCTACAACAGCAAGGTTACACTACACGTTGATTTGATACGCACATGTACATAATTTATTTGTAAAAGTATTATTATCCTGGCCACAACTTGAGTCAGATGATTTATTGCTTATTCTGAAGGCAAAAGATATATACTTATATGCATACGATGTTTGACATAATAGGAGAGATGAAATCAAATGTAAAACATATTGATATTGTTGGTAATTGAAATTGGCAAATCAAAACCAACTTTTTTTCGGAAGTAGTAGATCGATGTTTAGCACATTATGGTTACAGATACTACATATATTACAACTTTAGAAGTAAAAATATTTAGGCATATATGGAGTTCATTAAGTTATAATAAAACATAGAGTTTTCTAACAATGAATAGAGATGAATGACATTAATAATGCAGTATAGGAGAATATTTTAGCAGGTCACACGTATATCACTTTATACATAGAGAGATAAAATATTTAACGAAATACTTAACCTTCTTTCTAGAGCAATCAATTACCTAGGGTGATGACTCTTCAAATATTTCTATTATAAGTGGGAAAGATATTTTAGGCTAGAGAGTACATATTTCCCTTTGATTTGCTATTGGGGGTGAACATTATACCATCCTTTTGGTAGTATCCCTCTTCAGACTTGATAGAGTAATTTCGTCTTTTTGTCATATCAATCGGTACTTCCTCCCCAAGAAAGGAACCTTAGTGCGCTCCTACTTAGAAAATAGAGAGTCAAGATCAGTACGGGTTCACGAATCACGATGTAGCGCTGCTCGTCCTGGAGATATGATTGGCTGCTTTCGTGACTCATGCGGCTCATGCCTCGCGACTGTGTTTCTCGTCGATGGGCAGCTGACAATTACAGTCCTACCCATACTTTCACTGCCACAACCGAGCCGACGTGGCGATACGCAACTGACCCTGCGACGCGTGGAAGCCATAGAAGTTTGGCGTGTTGGATGCCTGTTGGATGGAGTTACTGCTGATGTGGATATGAGTGGGTGAGGAATATTCTTCCCTTACAATAGAATTTCCTAGTTAATCGGCTCCGTTGAACCGGTTGAATCCTACGGCGAAGATTGAAGATACAGAACGGATTGTCCAAGATATTACGTGCCAAATATGGAATGGTTAATGCAAGGGCAGTCAACGCAATGAGATGTAGGCGGAACATAATCCATGCACATGAATACGAAAAGGAACAGTCAACTTTCGAAGGTGTCTACCTTTGTCCAAAGGTTCTTGTGGTTTACCATCATACAAACTGATTATACGAGGAGAATTTAAGGTTTTTCTATTTATCTGGCAGATAAAAAATACCGGAACCGATTAGCGACCGGTTCAGCCAGTCAGGGCAGGAAAGTATATAGCGCAGCCAGAAGGAACTCACATCACAGCAACACAGCACTTGCAGTTACAGCACATCCAACAACAGACTTTCTAAGTGATTGAGTCCAGTTCGGAATCGTAGAGTATTCTTTGTTCCACTTCCCTAACAGGGATCTTCCCAGCTCACTTCGAAGAGCCAGCTTGCCCGGATCTTCTACGTCGATCGACATGGAAGGAAGCACAGACAGAGGTTTTTTCGGCTTCGGACACAAGGACGAGGATAAGACTCAGCAGAACCAGCATGGAACTGCGCCATCCCATGGAACCCAGCAAGGTGTCGGTGGTGGACATCAGCAAGGAGGAGGCTACGGCCAGCAGCAGCCCATGAGGCCCGACCATGGCACTCACGGCACGCAAGAGCCAATGGTCGGTACTTACAACGCTGGTACCATACAAGTAAGTTGTACACAGACGTGATGTGCAGATGGCCGAGAGTGTCTACAGAAAAGAACAGATCTCCCTCATTGTATATCTCTCTTGGTGTGACATTGTCACCATATTATTCATGTGTAACCCGGGACGTTCATGTTTGTGATGTACACCAGACGAAGCTCTCAAGCTTGTTATTGCGCATAGAGTCGCACAATAGTCGACCAACTCATAGTCAAGTGAATCGATAGGTACAATTTTGTTTTGGAGGTGCACGACCTCAGCTCACACAGTGATAGATGTGAAGGGTTCTCGAGCTCTGTGTAGTAGAACTATCCCAATGTCGGGCAACCAGTATAACGAATTTCTGATGAAAAAACTCTCTGTATGATAAATTGCAGCCCGGACAGACGACCGGCGAAGAGCACAAGTCCGGCGGAGGATTGAAGGAGAAAATTGGAGAGACTCTCGGAATCAACAAGTTGAAGAAGGGACATAAGAAGGGAGGCGAAGAAGATGGTTCTTCCTCCTCGTCGTCTGACGAAGAAGACAACAAATCCGGCGAGAAGAAGAAGCATCAGTTCTTTGGTTAAATGAACTGCGACGGATCATATATAAGCTGTGCTCCTTCTTCGTCTGACTTCCAAACAGATGTTGTAAACGCAACTGGCATGATCTGAAGTGGTTTCTGTAAGCATAGAATAAGGATATCGAACCTTTCCCATCTCCCTGAGATGATGTGAATAGTGTACGACTGTATATAGCGGTGAGTTCTGTGCACTGTCGACTTGTGCCGAACTCTTCCGTCTGGTACATTGCAGCTTTACGCAATATACCATCAGAGTGAGTGTGAAGTGCCAGCTTGCTGTTTGAGAGCAGGTTTGTATATATAAATACGCATTTTCCGGAGTGCAGATAATTTGTGCATGATATTCTTTTTAAACTGGCGTACTCTTCATGAACATCTCAAGAGTCGACCGATAAGTTGTTGTGGATTCAAAAAATACTATTTATCTCTATTATTGACATTGGATATACATTTTGACCGTAAGGTTTGTCATATACATTTTGGTGACAATCTGAATTTTGAAAGCTAGTCTACGGAAAATAGTCCAGCTTTTCTTGTGGATTGTTGAAAAGTTGATCATTGGTCTTGAAACACTTGGTAGAAATATAAAGGTGTTTTAATTATGAAGTTACATACTAACTTGCGAATTCATAAAGCAAATGTACAAGAAAGAATATTTAACAGATCAATTATATATCAATCTTTGCCAGGAAAAATGAAATAAAATATAGGAAAGTGACCATACAATGAAAAATGAAATATATATCTTCTCTAATACAGCATCCTTGTTCCTCGTGGCAAGTAACTCTTGAATACTGATCTGGGCCAACAGTCTAACTACTAACCTTACACTCGTCTAATATGCTATATTTTCTCCGGCCAAGACATAAATTGCCTATAATCGCTGCCTTGTTCTGATTTCATATGAGAAAAAATTAGTTTTCCATTTGGTCTAGTGTCGAAGCCCTTATCACCACTGTGCATGTAAGTGACAAAAACGTAATCGCATTCCGGCAAGGCTGATAGTAATGAGAACTAGACAAGACAAAAATACACTGTTAGCTCACAACCAAAAGAAGTCTTTTTCTTGTGTGTAAATAGTAAATTAACATTGAGGTAAATTTTGTATAGCTTCTTATAACCTTTAACATATTGCACAGTTTAATACTTTATAGTTTGAAAGCTATACTCCTGTCATCTGTACATGCTTAAACTGTCGGAATGAACTTCTAGGCTGCAACAGAGTCGTTAACGAGCAAGATCACAATTATAACGTGAAGTAAAGAAGCTTCTATTGGTTTATGGATGTAGTAAAGCGATACAGAACTTTCCGATAATAAAATAGATTATGTTGATGATCAAGACAAGTCAATTCCCTAAAAGAGTACAAATTGCCTAGATATGCCGTCCCTCTAAGTATGGTGGAATTCGCATCCAGACTTCCTTTTAAACATCTTCAAGTCCAACCAAGCAGTAGTAACATCTCAAGTGGAAAGTTGCGATTGTTCCTGCCGAAGGAAGCTATCATTGATAAATCTAATCACCCCAGCTGATTGTTCTTGATTACACTGTGCGTGTCCACCAGTTTATATAGCGGGACTTTTGTCAACAAGGTAGTTAACCCGCAGTTGATCCTCCGTTCAAAGGCTCTCTTGCTTCAGAAGCTTGCACCCACGATCCTCTATATAGAGGATCGTGGGGCTTTGGTCAACCAGGTAGTTACTATGTACGTAGTTGATAGTTTTCAACTTTGTTAGTATGACAAACCTATACCGCGTTCGGTCCAATTCTGAGAATCAGGTAGCTAACCCGAAAGTTATGCTTCTGACAATCTTGCAATCCGGAGACAACAGCGCTAATTGACCTCACATTCCGACATCAAAATATGAATGCGCTCCAAAGTGGTGCAATTCTGATAATCAGGTAGCTAACCCGAAAGTTATGCGTCTGACAAACTTGCAATCCGCAAACAACAGCGCTCATTGATCTCACATCCAGACATCAAAATGATGACGCCGCTCCCAAAACGGAAGATAACGACCATGCTGGGGATCGAACCCAGAATCTCTAGCTCCGTAGGCTAGCGCCTTATCCATTGGGCCACACGGTCAGTTGTCACAATTTTATGACCGTTGCATTATACTCTGTAGTATCCCGGATTTTGTGAGTTACCCTACATGACTATGGCTGGTGCATAGAATCGATAGTGGCAGTATGCTATCAAGCATATAGACGAAGAAGCTTTTAGCTTTTCGCAAGCTTGCAAGTTTCGCAGTGAGCGCAATTTATGACCACTTGAAGCTCCAGTGGGGTTTATACAGAGTATACAGACAAGAAGTTTGCTATATGAAGTAAAAATAATCAATAAGCATCATTCACTTTGATACAGAGACATCAAAGTCTCCATCTTCAGGCTTCTCGAAAGAGTTTAAGTAGGCTTCTTGATGACTTTCAATTGTCTGTACTGACTGCCAATAGGATGGGATTTAAAATGATGGATACAAATGAGGAGACATATCGACATTACAATTTTGAATTCACCCAACCGAGATAGAGCTCCAGTAATTAAAGACTTCATCTTGCTGCCAAATATTACTTATGTGAAATTTAATTTTCCATTATTGCCCAGTTTCTCTCACATCGTACGTCATTTGAAGCATAATCCGGCGCAGACTGCTCAGGCTGGATGTTGAAAACTTGATAGACTTGTTATTAGCCCTCTGACGTAGGTTACACTTTTATCTAATTGTGCTACAAATATCCCAAAGATTACTAGCCCTACTGGTTAGAACTTCTTGAACTTAGTACACCTCGGTACCTACAAACAGGCTGTCAGATATTTTTGCACACATTGTTCCAACTAGATATTATCGTTATAATACTACAGTCATCAACTGCATGCGAACCTGCAGCCCCATTGACCCCCAACAAAAGGGATTCACTCATTTACCATCAGGTCAAAGCTATGGTCATGCGGTTTGCTACGTGATCGATTCAGCACAGGATTCAAAATCCGACCAAATTGTTTTTCCTGTTGGAAAAGTGCACTGCAACACATCAATGTAGATATTATAATAGCAAACCTGTTTACTCAGAACGAGCCCTCTTATTCTCAACACGGCAGTAATGACGAATTTGAGTTAGCTCTGTCATCACATATACTATCCAGCTCACGATCACAGATATTAGTGAGCAGAGAAGAAAGTAATGAAAGAGTTGTATCCTGGACATCAGCTAAGTCGATACAACAAAGCAACCTAAATTAGCTTTACCACACCTTTGAGTTGATATCATCGATCAAAACCATCTGCGTATGTATGTATATATGTACATTGAGTATTCGGTTTGAACGGTAGAATACTTAGTGGACAGTACCATCAGGTGTTACAAAAAGAATGTTTGAACTATCAGTGAGTGTTTGATCGATACTAAAACAAACTATCTGCTTTTAGTACAACATATTATGATGAAAAACCACAAAGATATTAACTGATAGACGATTTCAGTTTGCAGGTATGATGATTTACAGCAAATAAGATATAACTCTAATTAATTCGGAGAGCACAGGGCCAGTTAATTTCCGCTTGACTGCAATCAATCACTTGATAAGGTTTGATTTGGTTACATGGTGTATCTAGAAACCGAACTGTTGTATAATCAATCTTATTTTTGATAAAAATATTTTTCACTTGATAGTTACTTGAAGATTTTTCATTATAAGGAACTTCTGATTTTTGTTACATGGAAAGTTTGTACAAAATACATATTGTTATGTGATACACATATCATACATCTGTGCTTCAAGACCATATTGCCTGGATTTTTAAAACCATGAAAGTGAACAATTGTAAGAATGAAATGTAGTTATGATCTTAGTCTTTTCATCTTCTAGATATGTGTGTTATGATAATTAGAACAGTTTTTTAGCTGTTGTAGAGTCCATGGCGATGGTTGGGTATGATTATTTCTTCTATATTGTAATCTACTTTTCTTGCAGTGTGACATTAAAGCTTATATAAGGTAAGATAAGAAACATTTTTTTGATAAGAACCCAGTTAGACAATTTCACAACGCTTAATTGAACGAAAGTTGGGAAAACACACGTTAACAACCAGAATATATATCAAATATGATAAGATAAACAATGTAGTTTTAAACACAAGTTTTGATACATTCGATATAAACTTTGTTGTGCTAAACAAGATTTCGGGCTTGAAACTCTACCAGATGAGATACTAAGTGTGCAAAAATAATTCAACTATGTTCACATATTTCAAGATCTTTCTAGCTTGCGAAGTATAGACGCATATCGAAGTACTTTCTTCTCCCTTGGAATTTAGCAGGTGACTATCTTTCATTATACATTGTGTACAATATTCCCTAATGTACAACGGAAACGCCTCGCGAAGGTCGTCGTGAGGTTATACTACACATTGCACCTCTGAGAAGTGCCTGCATTGATAACACCACAGTGAACAAACATCGATCTCAAGATTGCAGTTACCCTGTGCACCACGTGAAATTCACACATACAGATTCAGATATTATGCCAGGCCCGTATCTTCACCTTCAGGTATCTTCCTCACGATTCTTGTCATCTTTTTTGACCGATACAAGCGCATCATCAATTGAGTTCGGGCTACCTCTATCCTTCTTCTGCTTGCGAGAGTCTTCCTCTCTCAACTCCGAGTCAAACTGCAGTGAACAATAATAAAAGCGTTAAAGAATAAAATGACTGCTGGTGGATTTTCTTATACATTCTTGCTGTTTGCAAAGTAGTTGCACTGGTCAAATGTAAATGCGAAATTGAAATTTTTCTGCTGAAGTGGCAATCAGTTCAACTCACGTAAAGCTCAGGAACATATATAGCGCCAATTTCTATAAGTTATTACATGCAAGTCTTTAGCGAGCAGAACATGTGCAACTGTCATCGACAGTCATACCATCTTCTGAACCAAGCTTCAAACAGTCTGCCCACTGTCAAATGAAGTATTCTGTACGTGGAGCAAGATGCTAAAATTTCACACATAGAAAGTGACATGCTATCAGCAATTCAAGTTTAAAACGTGAGCCACCATTGAACTAAGAAACAATCAAACTGTCGAATAGAAGTCGATGACTGTCGTTGAACACAACTAAATTTGATGATTAGGAGAATCACATGCTCAGATTTTTAGCTCACTGATGATCACAGTATAACTATAACGATGACGATTCGGCGGCTCGAGCTCTTACCGTGTCAGTACTATACATGGGTCCAGTTCGGACCTCTGATGTGAGAGGGCTTTCATGAGTACGCCCTCCTTGAATTCCGACCCCATAGCCAGCTTCAGTTGTAGGCTTCATGGGCTGCTGTTGACCTCCCAACGTCTGTTGCTGAATCTCCTCAGGTTTGTACTCATGAGTGTGCTGACCACTGCCGAAGAGAGTATCCATTCTGAAATATTGAGCAGTCCACACCAAGTAGCCAAGTCCGATCCACGAATCCCAAGCACGGAGTTGGAGGCAACGAGCCCTACTCGACGAGCAAGAGGTCTGTCTCAAATCAAAATGCTGTGTTTGTGTGAGCGAGTAAGAGCGATGAGACCAGCTGAGATGACAGTCTTATATACTGTGATCGGACAGCATGATGGCCCCCGACCAGTCAACGTCAGTGAAAGAGTTTGTCGTTGGCACACGCGATCTCCCATCCCATATTGGGCACGTACGTCATCTGTGCTTCTGGAGAGGGCTGGCGATGCTGCTGCTTCGCCCGTCGATCTCTTCGCACTGCTGCGGCCCATGTATAAAATTTAACGACCTCGGGCATCTTTTATCTCTGTCGCCCTTGGCAAGCCGCCAACGAAGCAGAGGCCAATCCGAACATACCACGCTCGCTCTAGAATTCGCACACGTGGCACTGATATTACCACGTTGGCGGAATCGTGTCGTGGTTTCGTCCAGAGCGGCACCTGTCGGGCGCGGGTTCTAAAATTCCCTTCGGGTGACCGGAGGGTGACCTACATATGGGAGTCAGAACGATGCTCTTTCGTCTAGAACCCCAAGGGTCAAGAAATGTGCTGGGCTACATTGTTTTATCTGACTTCATTCTAACCGGAGATGAATTCTTCTGCTTTGCACAAGTTACACTGGCAGATTTCCTGATCGACAACACTGACAGGGGTTGGGCAAAAGAGATATCTAAGTATAAAAGATAGCAAAAGATATAATAAGATATCTATTTGAACTCATAGGGGTATCAAAGTAACGATGCATTAATGGTAGGAAGACCCCATCGACCCATGCAATGATGAGCCAAACGTAAAATTAGGCTAGGATCTAATAACACAACAGTGAGAGAGATACTAGTTAGCTAAGATATCCATAACATTTACCAAAACTGCTCTACAAGCATTCAATGAATAATCAACTAAGAAACCATTACCTCTCTTTATCGATAGCACTAAGCAGTGTTCTGTTTAAACAAATGGACAGATTTGGTCTAATATAATGGAACTAAACTAAATAAACTAAAGATAGTGATCTTTCGTGCCTTCTTATATGGTAGACTTTCACTTTCTCCCACAACTCTGCTTAAGCTGTCATGTATAGTTGAAACTCCAAACTCCAAAGTGAGAAAGGTATGATAAGTCTGTATAGTAAAGATATGATCGTTGTCGTTCAATTCCATCAATTCATTGTTCAACTTTTAAAAGTATATCATGTTTATGATCAATAATCATCATATTTACATCAGTAACGAGGTCCTCATAGACAAATAGACTAGACATCAAAATACTTTCCAAATGTAGAGTAAATACCAAAGTATCAAAAAATTCATAGATATACCAATTCTCCGTTCATCTGGTATAAATTATTCACCCTCATAATGTATAAATTTCCCACAATATGAAGATGCAGATTCTGGCAAATGCTGCATATAGTTAGTGGGATATAATATTCTTGAAGTCAACTGACACTTCTAAATTGCATAAGCGTTTTGGGAGTTGGAGATGAGTAGTAACGTTTCAATACGAGCATGATATAAATTCAACATCTTGACTCTCCTACTTACAACTTGAAGCAAATGTATATCTACGTTACAAGGCTAAGAACATATGTATCCTCAACTAACGAGAAGAACACAAAAGTACATTGGATGTTGAAGACAAAATTGCTCTACAATACGACATGGTAAAAAGAGATTGCCAAGAATCTCCATGTTAAGTATCAGTGGCAGAATGTATTACAGTGCTATGATACCCTCATGGCTTCTCACACGAGGGCATTGTCAATGTCAAAGGAAGGGTGAAAGGTCATTGCAACTGCTATATTTAAACTATAGATGTATATGAGTTTATCCATGGATTAACGGAACAGAATGTACTAACAAATGTTTCTTTGTGAATATTTCTATGCAATTGTTATGGTAAAAATGAACTAACATACACATCACAAATCATCCATACGCAAAGTTTATGTTTTACTCAAACTCAGAATCGTTCATCAGAATGATAATGGTTGCAAGCTTTACGTATGGGGACGAGGTGATGGGACGCAGCCCAGCGCAAGAAACAGCTACTGTTAGAATGTGCATATAACGGTACCACGACACTGCTAAGGTGTTCTATATAGAAGGGCTTTAACTTTGACGTGTTTACAGTATTCGTAATCAAATGACAACTCTGTGTTCAAATCAACAAGTGTTCTTTATAGTTTTCTAATCTCCAAAAACGAAATTGGTCGCCATAATCTTCGGAACTGAATTACTGTCATTTCAGGACGAATATTTGTCACAGGATCCAGCACAACGAGGTCTCACGTCAGGTTTTTCAGATAAATAGAACTCAACCAAGCAAACAAACAAAATCGAGGTTGATGAACTTTGTCTCTATCAACAGCTTTTAATATTAATTATTTTGGGTATTTTATGTTTGGTTTGATATTGCTTCATATTCAAATTTATGACACCTAAATAGTGCTAGCAAGTCAACATACATCCATTGTGGGTAATTTACGAGAGTGGTTGAGATAATAAAGGTACCAAGTTCAGATATTGAGCCACCCTGCAACCAAGTTAAAAAGAATCCTACTGTACATGTAGGGAGTGTTCCAGGTGCGAAAGTAGGAGTTGTTGGAATGCAGCAAATTAGATGTTATGATCATCAAGTGACTTTTAGTTCCTTTACAACTATCCCAACTCAACGTAATTGAGCATTCCAACGCATCCAGTTCTAAGTCCGATTAACGACACACCTCGTGATACTCATATAGTTAGTTGGTAAGAGCCAGCATGGGATTGCAGCGGTGAGTGTGTGAGCAGTATTAAACACAGGATTCTGCAATACAAATAATAATTCCATTCTACCTGAATGTATTCTCATATGGTACTCATAATATTTATGGCTGCGAGCTTATTGGCTTAGTTTGAAGACATGAGAGAAAATACTTGTCGGGCATTTGTAATCAACGAGGCTTTTTCCGTGTATTCAATGTGTTGTGGGTAATGACCTGCTTTTGTGAACTAAGCCTAGGTGACTGTACGATAGTGCAATTTTATTGTCTCTTGCGGAAGTAACGCTTTCTTATATCATCTTACATATTTCGTATCAACAACAATGCTAGTCAAATAAGTCGGATATATCTGAATTTTAAAACCCAGTGTTCGTTTTGGAAAGATAAATTTATTTAACAGTGCGGGTATCTCCTCAAACGCAGATGTAATTTTTCATGTGGTAAAATGGTAACTCAACGTGTTGTGAGTGAAAGAGATCACAGGAAAGAGATCACATATTACTGGAAGGCAACTCTACGGAATGGGTGTGGACAGCAAAACCGTTGTTCAAGACAAGTTAGTCTCCAAGGTACGGATTTCCCAACGGAGACTCACTCTGCACAGAGGCTCACGGTCCGGCAGCACACCTATACATTCCAACATCGTCAAATCATCATTCTTGACGCAGTGTGAAAGGGCGTCTGAATAATCTGCAAAGATTTTTTCATAAGGAAAATTTGTACTTTACATGCTAGAAGCCCGGCATATTGGATATCTGCTGCTCAGTACCAAGCAGGACTAGTCCTATAAAATTCCTTTCACCAGCAGATAACACTCAGGAGCTATGTTGTGCTGCTCGCAGAGAGTTGTAGCAGCCACTCGCCACTCACAATGGAGAGAAGGCTATGTGTATGCACACTTCGTCCTGAGAGGTCATTGAGCTCCCTAATTACAATCTTCCCGGGCTTCTAGTATTCTCAATCTTAAATCTTGTTATACGATTTACAGCTGGTGATGCTGTCAGCTGCATACGATGGTACAAGACTTCTGATTCTCGACCGTATTTTCGCCACGTATTTCTTCCGCAACCACCAATTGTATGAATTGTGCAACCAGGTTACAAATATCTAGATCACCAAGATAGTAGATGCCGTCGAGCATGTGAACTGCAATCCAAGACAGAGGATGGAACGAGTATAGATCCGTTTCATCGTATCACAAAATTTATGTTGCACAACCAACTCAAGCCATCGGAATGTGGTTCACCCTGAAAGAAACTGGACAACATTAAAACTCTTATGCTGCGGGCAAGGGGTAGAGAATTAATATCGCAATTCAAGCTTCCATACTAAAAACCCTTGAGGCCTGCAGAGTCGTTCGTCCATCGAATATGGCTTCACTCTGATCCTTGCCGAGGCACCTGAAGGGAGTGAGTGACACAAGAAAGACGAAGTCCACCGCCCAGTAGATCTAATGCCCATCTTTTCCCTGTGAAATGTAGTCTGCGTGTAAAAACATACTTGTGTGCCGCGCAGTTAATAGAGAATATTGAGCTCAATCAGTTTGAAGTTAGTAAATATCCAGCCTACCAGCAATGTCCATGCAGATGGTTCATCGAATGTTCTCCAAGTCCTCCTCAGTGTCAATATTCTAGAGCTTTCATCCTCCATACAACAAAGTTGCAAAATGTATCCCCCAGCTCTCTCTGGGCAGGAAACTGGGACCTGTTGTGGAGTCAATCAATTTCATAGCGAAGCAGGTCAGAAACAACAACGTCATACCTTGGTTGTAAAGGGAGCTCAGCAGAATTTTACTCGATCTCCGGTTGATATGAGTATGGAAATTTGGATGCGCATCTATCAACTTGGAGATCAAAATCTGGTGTTATGTCCATGGCCATGGCCATGATAATCTCACTCCTAACGGTTTTCCTCGTTCACGCGCACCTTGCCACCCCAGAACCTCGCTTTCGTAGACGATAAAACATACAGATTTTAAACTCCAATTGATAGATTCGCATCAAGAATTTCCACCACACGAGACATATCCCAGTGCTGAAACCCTGTTTTCAACAATGTAAAGGTTGTCAGCGGCATATCTCTAACAAATTTACAGTATCTAATTCGACAGTTTGCAGGTAAAAGTGTACTCAATACCTTTTGCCGAAGATGACGATATAGTATGGGCATTTGGAGGGTGAGAAGTAACGAGAACCTGTCACTCGTTCCATATAGTCAAGAAGCACTAAACTGACATGTCACAGAATCCTCCTACCGAGCCACCCTTTGTAAGCAGCCGGGAAACAGAATCCGGCAGTTGAACTGAGTCCAGGCGATATGTGGAAGAATCCAAACATCAATAAGAAGACCGTGTCAACCTCAGCAGTCTCCAATGTGCTGATTTTTAAGAGACCCCACACAGATCACTTTTAGGGCTACCAACTAAAACACATGAGGGGCATGGCGAGATAAATCCGAGAAGCCTAGCTGAACCAAAAGAAGAGTTCGTGAGAGAAAAACATCGCAACATAATACGGAAAATGTAAGATACAGCCCAGAGGAAGCCTCTGATCGAGCGGAGAGTCATGAATAACTGCCGCACTCCTTCACATGGATCAACATAGTGCAATCTTCCCTTTATATTCCAGAACGGAGTGGCTCGCAGTCTGTCTCATTAGCGACGGGTCCACTGACCAGGAACACGAGGACCCTCTGTAGGCGATCCGAATGAAACAGCAAGAGCTCGTCCAGATCTCCGGTCGATGCTGCTGTGGTAACGTTACACAGTAAAATCACTGCTGTTAAAATCACTGCTGTTAAAATGAAGAATCGTCAGGATCGAGTAGAAACCTGTGCAGTTACTCCTGGAAACAAGCGTCCAGTTTCTGTCTTCATCTGTTCAGTCGAGCGAGGACAACCTTCAGCAGCGCAGTAGTCTTATCTAACACGCTGCAAGGACGACGAATACGCGGGAACTGTTGGTGAAATACAGTACTGATCAGCGTCATCGGTCCTGACTTCACAAAGAAATATCAGTCAGTGCCTTGGAGTCGAAGTCAAGATTATTGTACAGCACAGGCCCATGCTTTCGACGGTGTCGGACGCTGCTCCGGCCTCACGATCCTCGCTCCTGGTCCCACACTCTCATGTCTTTAAAGTGGCACCTACTGCATTCGAATGCAGTAGGTGCCAAGTGGTGGTGGTTCAGAGGAAATCTCTACCTGCGAATCCCGCTCCAAATCATCGACAGTCGTGCTGTCTGCAGCTCTCACTGGGATTTTGTGTTTGAAAAAGTTGGTAGACTGTACATGGCAGCTTCAATGCCGGTGAAACTGCAACTGCAAATAATGCTGTTGCCTCTTTTGCAGAGGAATCTCGAGCAACTCCGATAGCAGCAGTTGGATACAGCTTTCCTCGTCCTCAAAAAAAATGAACCGCCACGAAGCAGAGACGAAGTCAATGTCTTCGACGAGGATGCTCCTTCGCCAGCTGATGAGTTCAGTTTGGATCTTTTGACTTGGCACGGTGCATAATATTTCTGGAAAAGGACATCTTACATTGAGAACTGCGAGCTATGGAATGTTCAACTGGAGTCATAATCTATCCCCCATCCCAGTTGATTATTAGCATACTTGTGCTCTACCGAATGTAACCGTGATTGACCAAATTTAGGTTTGAAGCAAATTCTGAGTGGGCTTCAAAACATCCCGTACCCCTTTTGGAAGTTCCAGCAACAGGGATTTACAATTTTTGAGAACTTTCGGTGGGTTCCAGGAAAGGTAACCGAACATTCCCGTCTACTTTTGGATACCCTTTGCACTTCGTTTTCCACTTTGGCCTCGTCCATACAAAGTTGTATGGACCCACCGAAAACATCCGTAATCATCCATCACCTTGCAGTTCTCTGCAAGTTTTCATCAATAATACTTTCCGTAACTTTTCGTAACGGCTGTAGGACCTGAGCTCTATGCAAAGAAAACTTTACGGTAGATTTTTTGAAGGAAACCATATTATAGAGTAGGTTGGAGGTGACAATCAATGAACGGACAGTAGAGATAGACTACATTGCATACAGCCCTTAATTGTACTAAAGACGGGGAGATAGAATTGGAATGAGAAGTTTGCAGTGTGTTTTCCAGAGAATTCTCTCTTCTCTATCACCATAATTTCTCACATGAGGTACTCAATGTGAGATCCTCATTTGAGATTCAACAATGAGATACTTTTGGTAACTTTGTATGTCATGGATCATTATAAATCTCTTATTTCTATTGCTTTGACCATAAAAAGTTGTTTGTTAAAATTAAAAAAGTATTTGATGGGGTTGTTGTGAAAGGCAAAACACTTGTTGGTACCTAACACGAGTCATTTTA
The DNA here is from genome assembly GCA_037833965.1 of Marchantia polymorpha subsp. ruderalis. NCBI lineage: Eukaryota > Viridiplantae > Streptophyta > Marchantiopsida > Marchantiales > Marchantiaceae > Marchantia > Marchantia polymorpha. Next base: position 1,641,890 of record AP031352.1, on the reverse strand, counting down.
CACAATGGTATCACCCATGTTCCAATAAGAAATCTGGGTTGGATACAAACCATTGTAGGGACTGGATACCAAAGGACTATCTATAAATAACACACGAAAAGACCTCCGTCCAAAGTAGATCTTAAATCCCCCACAAACTCCATGGAGTGAGAGTTCAAAACAATCTAAACACAACAACAAACCATCCACAAAAATATTTTTTTTAAAATAAAAAAGACTCTCAAAACAAAGTCTCCAGACAAGGTTCTCTCAACAATTAGAATTACGATAAAAAAACGAAAGGAGACAAAGAGCAAAATCTGAGGTTCAATTAAGGAAATGCAAGATGTGCATAACTATTTTTTATGCAGATTGGCTATTCTACATTGCATTTCGTCACGACAATCATTCATAGATTCTCTAGAAACAACTCATTCTCATGGCCAAAATAGTCTCGCGAGAGTACTACTTTGGTCCAATATGAGCAATCACTACTCCATGTTATAATTGCCAACTATCCAATTACAAAAATTCATATTGAAACATGGATGATTGTGGGTTGGAAAATCATGGCTTTATATCGGTAAAGTTAAATCGTGTTGGTAATCAGCAAAGATTTTTAGTTTTGCAGAGTTTCATCAAGTAGTTTTCTTGTTTAAACAACCTGACACTAAAAGTAATGATGACAATGCGAGATTACTTTTGTATCTAAAATTCTGGTTTATGCAAGCAAAATCATGTGTGGATGCACTGCCTATGAATAACCTTGCTTTACTAGAAAATTCACTTGTGTTTTTTTGCTGATTTACATTTCTTCGTTTCACAATTCATACTTAATCTACAAACCTATCATTCTTGAATTTGGTTGATGTCATCATAAAACCATCAATGTTGGAATATTTGATAGAATTATGATAGATGTTTGAAAATTTCATGTGAAAGAAAAATAATGTTGTTAATGAAGGAGACGTTTTTATTAGTATTGGCAAGTTTAACCATTTCTTCAAGTTATTAAATACACATATGTCATTGTTATCTAAATGTACGACATGAAGATATACTTCATGTACTTCAAATGTAGAACATGAAGTATATCTTCAGCAGAAAAAAGCAAAGTATTCTTAGTGTTGTTAGGGTTGTGATAGCCTATAATTAAAATGGAGTACGTGTAATTTGAAAAGATATAATTACAGTGACAATTGTGATCATTAACAATTTTACATTTGAAATAATTTTTTAAAAATTGATTATCCATCTTATTAAATATAAGATAAATGAAACGGTAGCAATCAAATTATCATATTAATTGCATAGGATGAATTTATAGTTTCTTGAATTCTAGTATTTGAATGATATGAAATCATGAATTTTGAATCAGAACAGTTACATCATATTAGAATCTAATGTTCTTAACATTTGTACTCGATACTCATAATATATGTGACCATGAATTCTAAACATTGTGAGAATTGATTTTGTTTTCTAATTGCATGGTTTTTTCATCAATTTCTATAATCTGCTTGACTTTATAATTATCTAGAAGAATGAATTCTTAAATTAATTTCTTGTTGGTGCCATCCAAGTACGCAACTGAAAGGCGGAATGCTACATCGCCTATGACGGATGTATGAGACATAGTCTTAGATAAGAAGATATTAGAAGTCCTTATGAGTCCAAGGTAACCAGGGCTAGCCAATTTTAGATGAATGAATATGTTTGTCTTAACCATAGTTTTTTAGATGGTAATTGGAAGCTAATCTTAGATTAGTTTTTAGGACCATTGATGTATTCAAGCTATGCACTTACTTAAACGCCTTGGCATCTTCTGTATATCAATTCATTCTTATCATCCTAACTACATTATATTAAATTTGTGTTTACGATACCTCTGACATGCATTTTTTGGAGTAGCTACTTTGATTCTTACACTCATTTGGAAATGTCTTTCAATTGTATATCCATACAATTTAGTAGAGCTCTGCCTGGTATTGTGGTGTTTCCACTCTGACTTTTTTCACGAGCTAATCACTGCCTCCACCATGGAGCGAATATTCCATTTTTTAGATGACAAGAAGCTGACCGGATGCGATACCTACCTCAATTGGTTCACGCGAGTTAAGACCACAATACGTACCAAAGATGCATGGAACGAAATCACTTTCAATCCCACACCACTTCTTGGTTTTCCGCACGAGCCTACTCACGATTTGCGTCGCCGACATTTCGTAGTTATTGCTACTCTTCAAACTTCAGTTAGCAACAAAATCCTCTACTCCAATACTGCTTACGAATAGAAGCGGAGCTGTGGACTCATTTGCGCTTTCATTATGCTACAAGCAACAATCAAATTCGTTTCATCTTGACAACCAAGCTCAACAACCTGCGAAAGTCTGAAGGCTCCTCCGTTGAGGAACATCTCCAAATCGTTGACACCTTGGTTGGTCAGCTGGCCAATATTGGCCACACTATTATTCACGTTGACATTATTCATATCATTTTACGTCAATTATTTGGTTCACGGCTTAATTTTGTTTCACAATCCATTCGTTACCATTGAAATTTTAGTTGGGTGTCAAGTATATGATGAAAGATTTAGACTAGGTCAACCGTTACCTTGGAATTGACTTTATTTGCTCGGCCAATGATAATATATTTTGCATCAACAAAATTACACAATCGACTTGCTGTCTGATGTAGACATCTCTAATGATATGACCGAAATCATTCCACTACTAGTGGCTACTGTTCTCGAGGTTGGCAATTATGCGTCCTTAGTTGATGCATTCCAATACTGTCACCTAGTCGGTAAACTTATATACTTATGCCAAACTCAATCCGATCTCTCATATGTTAGTGTGGTTAGTCGATTCATGCATTCCACTCAGAAATTGCACTGGCTAGCTCTGATTCACATATTTAAATATCTTAATTTTACAAAGGACTACAACATTTTGTACCAACGTGACACTCCTTCACAGCTCCAAAGTTTCATAGATACAGATTATCTCAGTTGCAAAAACATTCGGCAGTCAATTTGTGACTACCTATTCCAACTCGATCCTGGACCTATTGCATGTACAAGCAAGCAACAATCCATTGTCTCTCACAATACGACTGAGGCAGAATATGAGGCTCTTTCCTAGGATGCCAAGGAGGTTGTCGACATCCGACGTTTGCTTCAGGAGCTCAACGTTCTGACTCCTGCTCAAGTTTCAATCGGCTGTGTTAATAGCTAAGTTCATCAAGACCTAAAGACTGCTGCTACTTTGATAGAGGTTGACATCCATCTATCCTGGGATAATCATGATGCAGTCAAACTTGCTTGAAATTCAATGTTTCATGCTAAAGCTGAGCACATTTAGGCAAAACATCACTTTCTTAGAAAAAGTATTTTAGAGAGGGAGATAATGCTTGATTATATTCACATGTACAATAATCCTGCTGATTTATTCACTAAACTGTTGCCTTGCTCGAATTTTGAACAACACAAACATGCTATGGTGGTTCGATCTATGCAAGTTTCATAATATCTGCACTAGTTTCCAATGCTATCATTGATACAGAGTTAAATCTTCCAATAGTGACGTACATTGGATTTAGAGTTTTACATCACTCTTGGAAGGTGTCATTACACGAGTTTGGATAGTATTTAGCGAATCATATTGATACATTCTTATTGCACGTTTAGCGAATTCGCTAAATATTTAGAGTATCATTTGTCAGATAGTATCATTCTTGACGACTTGTTTTTGATTTCAAACATCAAATTGTACTTAGTAAGCGTAATTCAGTTCGTCAATGTAGAACAAAGTTATAAATTGTGGACAGTGAGTAATCATTACTGGAATCTCCAAGATAAATCAAATTTGTATATGGTGAAAATTAAACAAGCAGAGATGTTGAAAAATTTGTAGAGTGATTTATGTATTTCTTGTCATGTAATATGATTGAAACAACAAGATGAAAATAAGTCAATAAGAATTTACAAGGTTATATGGTGATACTATATCAAATTTTAATAAATTGAGGTCACCGAACCACCATTTCCATTTTTTCCTTGAGTTTTTAGGTGTGGGAGAGTGCAAACATGACAAGGCGAGCGAGTGCAAGGAAATCATGGGACAGCGAGGTGGGGTCAAGGCAGGGTGTGTGGTGCGGTTCCACACCATGTTTGTGGCGAGCAGGAGGCGGAATCAGGTTGGAGTTCCGCTCAAGTAAGAGCAATGGATAATCAAATTCAAGTTTTTTTTGAAAATTACGTTAGACAGTACTGTCTATTGGTTCCAATGGTAATTTTCTTATTGGAAAGAGTCAGTGAAGTTTTACCCATATTCAAACACGCCAACGCGAAACATAACATGCTCCATGAATTCCCGCGAAACATTCGACTAAAATGAATAATTATCAAGGCATAGAGAGGTTCATGCATAGGCCAGCACGAGGATCCAAACGTTGTGGCGACTCTCTGTGTGCTTCGCGAGCAGAATCTACAGGATATTGGATGCTTGGAGCTTTGATGCGTGAGAGTTCAACTGAATGCAACTTTGTGCTGCCCCAGGTGTAATTAGGTGACATGAAACAGCTCTCGCCTTGCTAATTTCAATGACGGTCACATCTCATCATGCGAGTGCCTTTGCCACCGTTGAAAAAAGCTCAGTGGTGAAGAATCTCAGCTGAGTCTGTGTCCCGCATATTCCTGCAGGTTGTGATCTTACCCAGCAGTGCGAACCCCACGGAAGCTTGCCAAACAGAACTCACTGCTGCATTGATCTCAATTTTCATCTTCAACACCCGCAACCTGGAGGCTCTTCCCCGTTGCTAACATGGAGGCCCTTGAAGCTTCCTGTTTTCAATGTGAAGGAGCTGACATATCCAGACGAATCCGGGATGAAATATGAAATTCACTTACACTTCCAGGAGTGTAGACTCTTAGATATGTGTTAATTAAAACTATGAAATAGCAAGTCACGATTATACGACTGACATGGCTTGATCTCCAGCTTTCATGAACAGACACCTTATGCCTCTTGGAACCACATGCGCAAGCTCCAAAATTGGATTCAATCTTTCCATTGCGGATGAGTCATTATAAACGTGATCTCGCAAGGCATCATCCGAGGCATGGACCAAAAAACTCGAGGAAACTTGATCGTGAGAAATTCATCCGTAGAATCGTGCTCTTCATTATGGCCTCACATACTATTGTAGTGCTGAGATAACAGTTAGACTCCCAATACAACGATCACCATATCAGCCCGGGCGGGCAACCACAATTTCGCTCGAGGACTCTGAACTAATCAAGGAACTCAAGGGTTTCAGGGGGGAGTGAGGTCTTGTGTTCGAGACTCAAGCTGGTGGAACGTCGGTGCAGTCCCTTGGTTGATTTCAATCAGGGAGATAGAATGGCTGTAAGAGCTAGATGTCTCCGCGGTGAAATATGCGCTAAACCATGAAAGCAACGAGGATCACACTACTTCCACTGCTTTGAGCAAGCAACAACAAGAATTTCGTGAGTCACTCTTGGACGCTCACAACAACTGTATAGGACGATTTCTCTCGATAAAATCCATCGTCCTTGGCTCAGACCCTCCGCATTCATCTTGCTGGACCAGATAAAGCTTCAGAAGGGAAGGGAAAGTTATGTCCGCAACCGTTGGAATCTCACTTTGTGGAGAAGATAAAACTACGAAATCGACGATATTTGGCTCGTCAATTGAAAAGTTGAGAAACTACATCTCTACACAGTTTAGCGTGGGGACAGGGAGACTGAAATTATCAACTTTCATACTTGTGTCCGAAGTGGAGTCGCTATTTCGAGCTCCGTGAATTATGAGAGGTCATGAGTCAGGAGTGGGGAGATGGACCCAATCGGACGGAGGCAAGATGATACACTTTCAAAAAGTTGTGAGTTTTGTAGCAGCACAGAAGAGTGCTACTTCTCTGTATCGAGCTGTGCTACCGTCGCGAAACCCAGAGGAAATAGGGTTGTGGAAGATAGCATGGTGGGCATTACATGTCCTATCCATCCTTTGAGTCGACGAGGGCTCGAGCGGTTGACGAAGAGATGTTGGTTTTCTGCACCTCGTGGGGGACGACAGGATCTGACTTTCATACTCAAGTTTCAATCTATGCAGTTTCGATCTCAGATGTTGCAACGCCGTCTGGAACTGGAATTTCATGAGAATCGACCCTCACAAACCTATGAAGAGCTCTTCACCTTATTCTCGAGGCAGCTCGCATGAGTCTCATACTTTCAGGACGGAAAGCCGAGAATCGTAGCAGCAATCAAGAGCAGGTCATTCGAAATTGGCGGTTTTCTAATGTCCGCTGGCTGGCCGATTGCTGCCGCAGCGCGTTCAGTCGTTGTAATTCTAAAACCTTGGACGCAATTCCTTCCCCGGTAAATGAGTCTGTACATTAACCTATGCACACCGACTGGATTTTAGTGTGTTCTCCCAAGGCACGGGTTTACGTAGAGCTGGCAGAAGGAGGAAGAGTCAGTGATTTATGATACCTTCTCTTCCGATAACACGCATCCGACTGTCAAAGAGGAAATGGCAAGTTCTTCAGAATCGGGCGGCGGGTCAGGCATAGAGACCATATTTCGCAAAGAACTGAAAACTCTGCCAGTAGATTCCACAATTCGCAGAAGCAGTAAAGAAGAAGCTAGAGAGGATGATCAAGCCCCTTCAACGCTGTCAACGGAAGAGAAGGCCTTTCGTGAAGGTGTTTCTTCCTCCGAGGAGTTCGAACTCGGGCTTGAGAGCTTTTTCAGTCAGCAGGAGAAGGACAGCGCTGAAGGTGTAGTAACCTCGACCACAACTAAGGGTGGAGAAGAGTACATCGACCCAAGCGGTCCGAGTAAAGAAACCATTTTCAGGAAGGAATTGAAAAGCCTGATTGTTGGGTCAACGAGTCGGAGAGATAGCCAAGAGATGACAATAATCGATAATCAGGGTCCATCGAACGACAAAATGGAGGAAGTGTTTGACTTCATAGGGATCACATCTACGGGAGAAGTTGTAATGGAGACCTCAGTTCAGAATCAGCAGGAGAAGGTGAAGATTCCAGATGAAGGCAACTCTCTTCCATCGGCAGAAGTATGTGTTGCTGATATCAGCGTCACAAACAAGGAAACCATATACAGGAAGGAGTTGAAGAACTTGAAAGTTCATGCCAGTGACAATGTACAAGAAGAGACGGAGGTTCTCGTTCAAGGGCTCTCATTCCAAGAAGCCGTGGTGGGGAAGAGTGAATTCAAAGGAGTTTCTTCAACCGTGGGATCTGTTACGGAACTAAAAAGCGTTGCCATCAGCCAGGACCGGTTGAAGAGTCTAGAGACTGCAGCTCTACTTACAAGGACTGAGCCAGAGACCATCCACGAGGAGGAATTGGCGCTAGTACTAGAAACTGTGAAGGAGGGCCAGGTACATGATGGAGCGCTTGTTTCGAGGGAAGTAAAGGAAGCAAGGAAAAAGAGCAAGAGCTTGTCCACTGGTAGCATTGAAATTAAGGCCAAAGCTCCGGCCGTCGGGGAACTGGGTTCGTCGTTTGACAGAACGAGGAAGAGAAGCCATGTTCCACTAACTGTGCTAGAAAGAATGGAGAAGGATCCTATTGTAGCCCAGCATTTTGCACAGCTTGAGAGCCCCACAGCAGAAACGGTTTCTGAATTTGCTGACGGCTCCAAACGCCTTCTCAGCACTACCAGTCGCCTGAGACGGACTACTGATTCTGTGGGCTTGAAGTAAGTCATCCGTTCCCCCCATCTCCACCTCTTAGTTACTTGTGAGCTTTAACCCTGATTCAATACGATGTCGAGTTTCCCCGAGTAGATTTGACCTGAAGTTACTCTAGCTCTTGAATTTAACGTTCAAGATAGGTTTGGCATCGACGATCAGTTCTTTGTTGAGAGAACAAGGGCACAAGTTGGTCATATACTGGTCACTAAAATTTTAAACTACTGATCGCCTCCACAATTTTTGTTATTTAAGTCATATTATAAACTAATAATAAACTCAAAAAAACTTGTCATCAATCTATAGGAGCGGTTCCATTTGTCACTGTGTGCCCAAGGTGGGATTCCGCGAGTAATATTGTTTGCTCTGCTGTATTGTAGTTTCTTCCTCTAAGTAGTACAGATCGGTCATTACATCTTTTATTACATGTCATGCAGATATGTGAACCAGTACATCGTGATCAAGGTTCTTGGTTGTGGCACCTACGGAAAGGTCGGTGGACCGGCTTATAAGAATTTACACCGGTATTTAGCAGACAGTGAAAACCCAGAGGTCTAGGAGTACGAAACCTTTGACTCCACGGAGAAGAAAGCCGAAGAAGGAAGCTGCTATTGTTTCAACAAGCTAAAAGTTATCTTATCAAATTTGCATCGAAGATTGTGGACTGAGAGTAGAAAAATATTATACAAATTATACTGTTAGGTTATACAATCAAACGACTCACGAACCGAGTATTTCCAGGTGAAACTGTGCCTCAACACAATGGACTGCAAGTTATATGCAGTAAAGATAGTCCATAGAAAGTGGCTGACCCGACGGAGTCTTGGTGGCACAACAGAGAATGTTGGTCAGGTATACAGCCATATTTCTTCGCTCTTCAGCCCTTCCTGTGCATAGTCTTTCCGCAAAGTTTCACTTGTCTCAACTATTTTCTTCAAAAGAATTAAAGGTTCGCTCTACTTGTACTTGTATGCAGGGTGCCATGAGAGAAATTGCGATTATGAAGAAGCTTAATCATCCAAATATTGTCGCACTTCATGAAGTAAGTGCAGGATCTGCTAGAATATGTCATTTACATGTCCTTTACATGTCGAAGCTGGTAGCTTGTAAGGAAGTGTTTAAGACAGTATTTGTGGTTATAGTCTTCATAGCATGGTAGAGAGAAAATTTTGGTACTAGCGATCGTTGACTATGACTGGCTTTATGGTGGCAACCTTGTGGCTTTATAAGAAATTGGAAGCTGCGTCGATAACACTTAATTTAGATAAAGATTTGGACTAACTTCTGCTTATCAAACGGGTCACAGGTGTTTTCTCATAAATTTCTTGTTTCTGCCTGTGAATTACAATCAACCATTATGAGAAAAAATCTGACTCACGTCTCTAAATTGAGTTAAACAACTTGTTCACACAATAGGATATAGTACATCGCTTGGACCATGCGATGTATGCATCAAACAATCTTACCTAGAACAAACAGAGATCATAATGAATGACGACAGCTCTCTGCACTGATAATGCAGGTCATAGATGATCCTTCGAAGAGAAAGCTGTACCTGGTGCTCGAATATATTGAAGGAGGCCCGATCCTGGGTAATGATAAGTGGCGTCCTTTCCCCGAAGAAAAGGCTCGTTCATTCTTTAGAGACATGTGTAAAGGCATTGATTATCTCCATTTCAACAAGGTTTGTTTCTTTTCGTTTCAACTCCCAGAAACTTCCCTGTTGGTCCGAATTCCTTTTCTTTAAAATGGATGGGATTTCCACGATACGTATTCAATCAAAATTGTTTACTTGTTACAATATTCAGTATCCGCTGTATAGCCTGCCGTTTTCTGAATCCTTGCATGCATTTAGCACATCAGAATCATGTGATCTGCTCTTATTCAGTAGTAGATCTGGTTTAAATTAGATCAAACCTCTCTTCGGAAGGAACAAATTCCTTGTAATAATGTGGAGAAATCTGTCCTCTACTACAATCTTGAAGGTAGATAGCTATTGACTGCTCGCAGACGAGGTTATGAACAGGTTGTGCACAGAGACCTGAAACCAGGAAATCTTCTTCAGACGTTGGATGGCAAGATTAAGATTAGTGATTTCGGTGTTTCACACATGTTCGAACAGGAGGTGCGTACAAGTTTTTCTGTAGGATCTCTTAAAGCACGAAGTTGAATAGCATAAGCTTCGGCTTTACATTTGCGAGCAGATTCGGGAATATGTCACGAACTGTGTACCGCGGCCCATTGTGGGAGGCATGCGTTAGATTGCAAAACTGTTTTAAGAAAGGACAAGTATTTGAAGGGACTTGCTTTTATACTCCATGTTTCTTAGGAGTTATATAACGACTCTTGCAAAGTATTCATATATCCTTTGTGTTCATCTAATATATGAAATTTGTGATCTGGTCCTGGATCAGTCAGATTCTATGCATGACACCGCTGGAACTCCCGCTTTCTTAGCTCCAGAAATATGTTCTGGAGGACAGTGTCAAGGTCGACCAGCAGACCTTTGGTCGCTTGGGGTACCTCTCTCAACCACAACTCATCGTAGGTTATTACACGATTACTGATCCCCAAACGTCACCGGCTCTAATTTTCACGTAGAGGCTGTTTCTATTTCCTATGTAGTCAGGATGAGAAATGTTTACTTCAAAGTAACTCCCAAAACTGGATAACTTCTGACTCCCAAAGCAGTTTGCACCATAATGGTGCAAACTGCTAAAATTGTTGATAACAATGAAGCAAACTGAAAATTGCTGACTTATTTGAGACATAGGCTCTGACACTGGCTGCAAAAGTTGTTCTAGATTTTCTAGATAGATCCATCTCCTAAACCCAAAAACTTTGAAGAACTGTAAGGTGTGTGGCACTTTGATGGACATCGTTTATCACTGCATGGTGAATGCAGGTTTGTCTGTATGTGATGGTGTTTGGGAAAATTCCATTTCCCGCTGAGAGCATCGCTGAAATGTATCAGTCCATTATCCACAAGGAGGTGAATCTCTGCTCTTTGCCACAGGACTGATAGGGAGACAGAATAATTTGCAGACGAAGCTGAAAAATGCGCTGTGTCTGTGTTCGACTGTCTGACGTTGACGAGATCATAAAACCCTAGGTGAATGTAGAAGGAAGGTGTCACATTCCTAGACCCATGACTTAGATTGTACATGAGTTCGGGTGAGTCCTGTATTGTCAGACATGGCTTCCATTCAAAATGTCTCGAATGCAAGGTGATGAGAGATTCTTTCTGTACTCTGTAAGACTGCAAACTCTACCGTTCAAGGAAGCAACTGATGGTTTACTGTAAATCGTCCCAGTTACTGATTTTAGAGTTGTAGCAAGCTACAAGCAGTGTACATACCATATTTCAGGAGGAAAAACCAAGTGGTAGTCTGCCGTTTGCTTTTCAATATCACTGTCGATACAAGGAAATGATTCAGGTGATCTGGTCATATCTAGGGAACCACAGCTGGCGTTCTCTTCAAAGATCAAAATTTCGAAGGAACTGAAGGATATACTGGTATGCATTTTTCTCGACAACAGACTAACGTCATGTTCTAATTTGTACAGGTGTCTCCGAGAAGATTCTTTGTTTCTCTTGCGGTTTAGCTATAGTTACATTATACTCAATTTAGCGATTGTTATTTGTGTACTAAATTGACTAAGTTAAGCTTATGCAGACTCTCATTCTTACGAAGGATCCCAATTTGAGAATATCACTAGCTGGAATCATGCAACATGACTGGGTGACAAAGGCTGGGTTGGAACCCCTAGTTCCGTACAAAGTGCAAGTCGCACGAGGCTCTACTGTAATGTCTGTCACGGAAGATGAAGTTAAGGCAGCCATAGGTGTAAATGAGGCGGGACTGGCAGCACTTTGTATCGTGAATCCAGTTGAAAAGCAGTTTGAAGAGGGCGAATACATTATACGACAGGTTAATAATCTCCTCTTTGTCACGACCGAATATCAGGCACGGCAAGAAACAATAAGCCACATAAAATCTTAAATTTTGCTCGTTCTAGCTCTGTAACGAGTGGCATGACTTGAAACACTGGAGTCGCTATGACGCACATGTGGGTTAAATCTGTAAGAAGACAACGCAATGTAAGTTGATATTCCTCCTCCCATTACAGAAGATGTCCTTGTCTCCATTTTGAATTTACTTGATTTTAGACAATCAGATGGATAACGCGTGAAAAATTAACGGTTAAAAGTCCACTCTTACCAGACTTAGTTCCATCTACCTCACGTCGGAACTATATTTCTTCCTCGGAAGCTTGAGAATAGTCTTAAAGTATCATTTTTCTGGAATAGGTTCAATGAAAAAAATGAACAATATCTGAACAATTGTTGAACTATATTGATATAGTTCAACAATATCGTTTTTTTTAAAAAAGGGAAGGATTTCCAAGATCTAAATTATCGCTCCGCTTTTCTTCACTTGTCAATAAACTTTACTTTCTTTGCAGTGGGGGAGACGGACATGCACTGTTATCGGCGGGAAATTTCACAGAAATACATTCTAACAGGATGTCGGTAACTATACTGTGCAGGGCGAGGAAGGAGATGAGATGTATTTTATCAACAGCGGACAATGCGAAGTTCTTGTCGAGTCCAGGTCACTTACTCAGCCTAGCAGAGGAAGAATGGAGTACGCAGTTGCAGAAAGAGGACCAGGGCAATATATTGGCGAAATGGCGCTTCAAAAGGACGAAACTAGGAAACCTCCCAGAAGAAATGCATCCATTCGGGCCAAGACTCGTGTCGTGACACTAGTTGTTAGTAGAGAACAGGTGTGTAAAAACATTACTTTAATGGAAAAATGATGTTTCGCTTTAGAAAGTTTAGTATATGAACGTTTTAACAGATTCGTCTTGATACAATTTAGAAATACTAGTTGTTTAGACTTTTATTCTGCAGAGAATTCTAAACTCCAGAAAAAAGCTTCGGAGGTCCACTAAATGGTCTACCTTCGTTTAGGTCATGGATGTACTGTCAAAGAATGCTGAAGCAGCTCAAAGTATGGCGGAAACAATTGCTGAACGCGACCGTGAGTTGCGAATGAAATTGAGAGCTTTGGATCTCAGGATGCCGAGCATAAGACTTGAGAAAGAAGAAGACGAAGCACCTCCGCCTAAAGCTACTTGCTCGGCATGCAGGTGGATTACCTCTCTCTTCAGCACACATCTTCTGGATTTCTTTGCAAAAGTTCAGTATTTGGTCCCATGTGTTTTAATTCATGAGTGATCAAACGAATTTAGTTCGTGCTAGAACGCAGCCGGCTGATGTCATTAAGTTTACCCTACTACACTATTATGTCAAGGTCTTGGATGATTTTTGTTCTTATATCCTGATATAATTCTTCCTTCTGTTTCTGAAATGATCTCACAAAGTTCACCTACACAGCTCATACTTCTACATGCAGACATCATGGTAGATGTATCCAAGTAGAACCATCTAGTGTGTAACTAGCCTCTGCAAAACGAGCCGCACCAGAAGGTTTATCTACGATCTTTTAAAACATGTTTCTCTGCCCTAGAGAAAGTATTTTTTCAAGTCAAAAATTGAGGGTTCAGATAGTTCGGTGCTTCCCTCTCTTGTAGTGAATCTTGTCTCCAAGTGTATTTCTCATTGTAATGGCTTCGCCCCAAATGATGTACATGTTGGACAACTTGACCCTCACGCTTCTGAAAATCTGTCAATGCAGATGTTTATGACCTCTATACGAGATGAAATAAGGAATTTGCATGAAAATCGATGGCAGCTGAAAACTACTTGAACGACTCTCTGAGATGATTTCTGGAGACCTCACTCGCGAGTGACCAACATTTGTAGCTGTCGTGATTGTGGCTTTCCCATATGCCAGCGTTATGGAAGGTCAAGTGAACCACTTACGTTTCAGCCACACTTTTACGATCTTAGCATCACTGGTCTAGCTTCAGCATGTACTTCTGCAGTGATGAAACTCGACCTCAGTGCAACAAAAGCTGCTGTGAACATCACTACTGACAATGGAGTTCAAATTTCAGTTACGATGTGAACTTCAAACTGTAATGTTCGGTGAAATGAGCACCAAGTGCAGCATGCTTTGATGTCGTATTCAGAGCACGAGGTTGGAAATTGACAGTCAAGTACTCATTGTGCCTTGTAGAGAAGTGCATTCTCCTGTTTTGCACTTGGATCCTTCACAAAGTTATTAGTGAGCGAGGTCTCAACGATATTTAGTGACAGAATGTGGCCTGACCGTGATTTTTACTGCTATTTCAAACGCAAGAGTCTCAAAAGCACTTTCAGATCCCATCACTTTGACAACAGAATAAGCCACTGATCATATGAATCGATGGACCTCATCACTCCCACCATCATGGGCAAGTTATCATAGATTGGTGGTCAGAGGCCCACGTCCTTCCAGGATAAAACTCCGTCTTAAAGAAGGTTCTTTAGGTTGCCAAAGAGTTAAGAAACCTCCTCCTGAGAGATGCCACAAGGTCCTGCCATTCCTTCTGCATATTTGCATGTCTAACTTGACGACTTTAATTATATTGTTGAGTGCTGATCGGTCATGGATTTTCAACCAACAAATACTGTAAACTTAGTTCACGCTCTTGCCTGCAAATAAAAAGACTTCGGGTCCATAAGAAGCTTGAAGCATAGTTTGAAGGACAAGGAGCCAAGGACAATGCTTTCAACAGTGGTATGGAATGACATGAAGAGTTAATATGGATTGGCATGCCACATAGACAGTGATATCATCTTGATACTTTAAGGTGATATTGATTTTAGTGTATATACACCAAACACACACCCACTCTGTGGTATTTCTTGGATGTATATCATTAATAGCACGGAGTGGGTGTGTGTGTTGGGTGTATATACACTAAAATCACTACACTCATAGTTTAATGTTTTTAATCGATTTCTTCATCTTGTTTTTCATCCCTAGCAGGAGTTAGCAATTTTATTGCATTTACACGCTAAGGGTAGAATGGCTCAACAGCCAGCAGCATTCAATTTACAACTTGTATAGAAATACAAGCTGAAAACTTGTATACTCTTTGCATGAAGAAAATTGCAAAGATATCTAAATTTTTTGATATTTTTCTTGGTTTTATATATAGTGAACTTCAAAACAATACAATTTTTTCTCTAAGCGTGATCTTTCAATAAAATTTTAGTTCACAAATAATTTATCTTCCGATACACACTCACACAAATTTTTGAACAATAAATTAAAATTAAAAGAAGCAATTTATACTTTACAGATTTGTCCCAGAGCAAACTTTCGTTACATTTGAAAATCCACTTAACTTTCAACACTCATAACTTTCTATCTACTATCTAAACTTGAAATAAAAAGTAAAATATATCTCACATTCTGCTCTACAATCAATAAAAATTTTTTGACAATGCTTTGAAAAAATATTTTCTGTCCCTAAAACCATTTTTTTCTCAAATGAACGTTGTCTTGGAAAAAAGAGTACACTCCCCTACTAACTACTTCCGTCGGCTCCGTCAAATTCCGCAACATTCAATGTCAAGTCACCTAGAAATAAGAATAAATCTTGAAATTCACATAACCCCTACAAGAAACAAGAAAACCCTCAAGACATCAACTTGTGAAAAGTCAAAGTTGGTTCTTCCCGAAATGAGCCGCCCACTCTTTACTATATAGTTTTACAAGAAAACTTTTTTAAGTAAAACATAGAGCGTGAGTAGTATAACCATAGTACAACTTGGAAGTACGTACTACACTCAACTCTAGTACAACTTGAGATTTACAAAAGTAGGCAATCTACATCATGATGGAGCATCTAGATCCTTTGATTATTAAGCAGGTTGAGGAGTATGTCAAAATCACATAGCTCTTTGACGCTCTTCAGCAACGTTTCATCAGAAGAAACTATCACACATGATGAATACCTACATGAGATTGTTGATATTTAGTATAAGTCCCAAAACTAGAACCCAAGATCACATTCACGCACACGATGATTTGTTAATAGATCTAGAGTATAGAAAAGAATCTTTTTGACATGAAGAAAGCTTTGCATCTTCTCCACTCCCTGACTACTTCCTTCCTGACACTATCAAATATTCTACTTCATCGCAATAACAAGGCTATCAATTACAACGAGGTTAAGTGTTATTTTGGCACGCGAAATAGTAGAATAGAAGGTGTTGTCTTTCTATCGTATATTTACTTCTAATATCGCATTGTAACACTAGGGTTCAGAGACAAGCTCACTTGAAGATAGAAACGTAAACTCTGAAGATGAGAGATACCAACAATGATTCTATTCTCCCTTATATAGCTCTCCCCGACAAGAACAAAGAGATAAGATCTTATCCCCACCATCAATCCCAATCCTAGTGGATGGATGACGTGATGGATAAACCTAACAAGCACACGGATAGCTGACGTGACGCTCCCAACTAACACACTAACTAACACACTCAATCCTTACCTACAAGCACACGGATTGCTGATGTGGCACTATAAACTAACACATCCACTCTATACCTATTAAGTGCACGGATCGCTGACGTGGCAGCTATGACTAGTGCACATTAAAGTATATATATCAATATTTAGAGTAACCTCTACTTTAGTTCTAACTAACTAAAGATGGTTATACGCATTTATTGTGATCCAAGGTCAATTACATTTGAGCATTTTGAAAACTTCGAAGCGTACGTGTTTCAAGAGGAGTAGAACAAGATGCTTTGATTGAAAGAGAGTCCAATCTAGAGCTTAATTAGCTAACCGGAGGAACTTGATTTGTTAGAGATGTGGCAAAACTAACCACATCAAGGAGTGTCATATTACAATTAGAGGTACAACATCTCTCTAGTGACAAACGTTGCGGAGCATTTTGATCCCAAGGAGGAGTACATGTTTGCAAACGATTTATGATGCCAGAAGTATGCCCTCTACAGTTGATCAAAAATTGTTGATGACGAATGTATTTTGAACTAAACTTGTTCTTATCACATTTATTACACTTAAGAGTTTTTTTGTACTTTATAATTATCAAACGGTTCAATTTTTATTGGAATTGAGTGTGTTGGATATGTAAAGATCCGCATATTTGATAGAATCAACCGTACGCTGGTGTAACACTAGGGTTTAAGAAGAAGTTCAGTCCTTAAAAGGAGTTAGGTTTGTAACCATCTTGAGTTAATTAGAACTAAAGTAGATGTTACTCTAAATGTTGATATAGATATTTTAGTGTGCACTAGTCATAGCTGTCACGAGCCCGTCCAAATCTGCAAAATCATAATTTTCGCTTTTCTCTACATGTAGATCAATGATCTTTGTCAGCCTCTATACACTCTCAAAACTGCACTTTATCATCACTCACTTGATATTCCATGAGAGATAATCCACACTCAAGGAAAGAGCAAGATTGCAACACTAGGATTTAGAGAGAAATTCACTCAAAGATGGAAACATAAACTCTGAAGATGAGAGATATCAACAATGACTCTCCTCTCTCTTATATAGCTCTCACCAATAAGTATAAGGAGATAAGATCTTACGCCTACCATCCATCCCACTTCTAGTGAATGGGTAACAAGCACACAGATTGTTGACGGAACGCTCCCAACTAACACAATGAATTCTTACTTGATAAGCACACGAATCGCTGAACTGGCACTGTCAACTAACACATCTACTCTCTACCGCGCCGATCGTTGTTGTGACAACTATGACTAGTGCAAGCTAAAATATCTATATCAACATTTAGAGTAACCTTTACTTTAGTTGTAATTAACTAAAGATGGTTACAACTGGCCTAAATTAGATTTATCCATAATATGAGAAAGAACTTGATCTTTTTCGGAGTATTAAATTCACACGGCTTAGAGTGTAACTCTAAGCAATGCATGTTAGATCTTAGATTGTGTGATAAAAAATGTTATCTTTTAGGGTTACAAGCACATTAATATATATTTGCTAGATGTCACCACTATTTATGGAGAAATTAACTACACCAAATCTCGTGTTGAGATATCTCATGTATGACATTCTAGACTAGATTATATGAATGATCGATACATGTTTCTTCTTGATGGAAAAAAAGATGTTATCAGGTTTAGATATAGTTAACTTAGCATTTTGTGAGCATTCCATCATGTAAAAACATCATATGCGAGCTTTTGATGTTGGAATTCAAAGTTCCACGGAGATACTGGAGTATGTACATAATGACGTGTGGAAATAGTCTCATGTTGTATTACCCTTTGGAAAGCTAAACTATGTTTTTTTTATAGATGATTATTCCAATTATGTGTGGGTATGTTTTCTTACCCACAAGTCTAAGAGATAAGATCAAACCTCAAAATTGTCACTCGCGGTCATTTTCAACCAAGCGCTTTGATACCTTTGCACATTACAGGTAAACCGAGCAACCGAAAGCCACAAGCACGCGTAGACAAGAGCCACAACATATTAGATGGTTCATACTTCAGAGGGCTACATCCACAGCTGGAACACGCTAGAGACTTTATTAACGACTAAAAGCAACGAGCAGAATCCTTGGGGTATATACATACTTAATACCAGCGATCAACCTAGGTTTAAATAGCTAGAACCTGAGGTTACTCTTTACACGAAATTAAACTCAATAAATTTTATATCCAATACTCATTATTTAAATTATAACATAGAAAAAAATTGAACACTAAAAATCGGTTTTGTTATATATGTTGATGAATAAAATTGATTCTTCTGAATAGCAACAAGACATAAACTAGTAAAATGACATCTATGCAGTTGAACAAAGGAAAGAAAAAGAAAATTGTTGAAGCAGGGATAATAATTTCTGTTATCACCTTATTAGAAATTCGAAAACGTGAAGAAAGTGTCTTCACTTTAGGGCATGCCAAAGTGATGTAACACGTTGAAATATGTCATGATTTTCATGACGTACCAACTTTCCATGAGAGAATGTTAAAAGATGTCATGCTTCACACTCAGTGTGTATTTTATTTTTTGGCTGGCCTGTATGTACATTACCTAGCAATTACTCAAGATGATATTTCTGTCTCTTTCTTTGCACTCGTCGACGGCGGCCTGTCCTCTCAAGCTTCGATGATTCTTGTTGATTTCCTGTAGGGCAGTGTGAATCACATTGCTGATTTGAAAAACATATTTGGTAAACCCGGTGGGCCAATGTCAGTTTTGTTGCATACCAGGATGGGAATGTCGACACGGTGTCCAGTTGAGAACCGGATAATTTCGGTCGGAGTGTGCGCTGTCGGCTCAATATTGTCAACCCGGGCAAGGCCAAGGTATCAGATACAACCTGTGCATTTGCCAGTACATCCGCAAGATTTCCCCTCTTCCCTTCTCTTCAGGAGAAAGCTGATACAAATAAACCAGTGCTCATACCCATCAAGCTCACTCGCAGCACCGACTGCAAACATGCTCATTCCTTCATCGTCTAAACGTGCAACAAATCCAAACCCCACAAATCGGGACGTTTGGACTTCACCGACGGCTGCGTTTCCTGGAGCAAGAACTGCGCATTATCTAGAGAGTGGGCCGACCCGTTTGCATTGAGAAATAAACTCGGGCCATATTAACATGCTCACAATACCACGTCAGCATATATTCCCCGCTACCCAATCCCAGGACGCCATGTCAGTGTTGGTACTTTAGATGCCACATCAGCATGCTCGTGTGGCATCGGGAAATATAAGGGGATCGAGAGAGCTCGCCGATTATGAGGATTTCATGGACGGTCCAGTGGCCGGTGTGCACTGTGTAACATTCGGGTGAAATTCGCTTGCAGACGTCGCACGAGTTCAGAACACACACGACGTCAATACAGTACTGCTGTAATCAGATTCATGTCGTTCCTCGCACTTCGGGGATACAGTCGCTTCACAGTGTCTTACAAAAACTTCATGTAAGATATTTTTTGTGCGTGGACGCCAGAAATTCATGCTTAACACTTGGGGAGAACAACATGGCAGCTCTTCATTGGCGTCGGTGGAGAAAAAAATGAGCATGGCAGCTCGGCATGGTGAACATGAGAAACAAGCGTATTCTTCATGTTCGCCTGCCGAGCTGAAAAGTCCCTTTTCAGAATGCCTTGCACAGTGCTGCCCCAGAACATTTCGCACTGGGTCGATGTAAATCTGGGTAAAGGGTCACTTAGCCCAAGGTCTTTCTGGGGAGGCGACTTTGTGCACGCGACTTCGTTACGATTGTTCCGGCTCGAGGCCGTACACCTATAAAGGGAGATAGAGTCGCCTCCTATCGCCTATCGAGCACTGAATGAGCCCGTGAAAAGTGAAAGGCCCACTTCTCGACGAGTTCATTTCACTTCGCTTGATTACACGACCGCTCTCTTCAGTCACTGCATTAACCTCCGGAGAAGCCAAGCTTCTCGGAGATTTCTTCACTTCAGCTCATTGTCCTCGGGAGAACTTGGAAGGACTCTCATCACATCTTGCTTGCCTAAATTTGGCTTGCAAGACCTTCCGTGAGCCTGCGTGAGCTCATATATTGACTAATATAGGAAGGCTCCAATGGCTTCCGCCAAGTTCCTGATTTTCGCCGCCGCAAGTTTATGCATAGCTACGATGAATATCAATGTAGCTGACGCAGGGGTAAGCATCATGCCACGGTTCTCTTAAGAGATTTGACTGACTAGTATGTATTCTGCACACCATTTTTCTTGGGCTAGCATCATTGTATCACCTCAATATGACGCTTGATTAAAGTAAATTTGACCATGAAAGCCTTCTTCCACACGTCCGGTGTATCATCAAGCATTGCCATGCGTTTCAGTTGAGTAGAGCAGATGGTGTGAGCTTCCGAGTCATGTTACCATCAATCACTACTTAGTCTGAGCAGAAGCAGACTCAGGATGGTAGACTTAGGAATCTGCTCTGGGTAAGCTCTCGAACGCGATGCATGATTGTTTTGAGATAGATTTACGTAATTGATCTCCTCGCCTGCAGTCGAGCCTGGAGTTGATCATGCTTCCATTCTTCACATAGCACCGTCAATGAGGCTCAGCGTACACAGCCTCTGCATCAGTACGCTTTTGGTCAACATTGAATTGTCACATTATCATGGATACTGATACAGTGATCTGGACTTTCTAACAGAAGGGGCCTCTTCCTCTTCCCCTTCGTCGTCCTCGTGTGATGCAGTGTGGGGACTTCGTCAGCAGTTGCAGAGCTCCTTTCGAGCATTCGCAAGGATTTTTTAAAGCCACCTGTATAACCGATAGCGGCAGATGGGTGGTGGCTTCCATTAATCTCGCTCCCCATATAGGAAACGTGAACGGAAATATGGTCGGCGGTAGTGACTACGAAGAATCGTGCGAAAGCCTGGGAATCATCCGCTCCTCCTCGGACTTGATCGTTACCGCTCGCTGCAAGAAATTCGACGGTACATTAAGAGACACCGGCTTCGATGTAAATAGGAGGATCAGCAACAACAACGGGAGGCTCGTATTTAATAACTGCTGATAAAGACGATCCTTCCTCGACACCTCTTTTCTTCAATCTTCTGATCCAGGAGCAGAAAATTAAGATCGAGGTGACGGTAAGTGGTACGCGTAGTCCCCACCTTACAAATCATGGGTTACTGGTTCAGTAATCTTCAGCACACATCAGATCACGTCAGTCAGTGGTCCAGTCAGAATTCAGGCGATGTTTCAACTTCACTTCACTTAACAGACGCAGGAGCTAATTGCAATTTGGTGGCATTGCCAAGCAGTTAGTTGTACAAATAGGACCTGGATCTCCAACAGATTAGAGCTCGTCTGGAAACTGTCATGTAATCGTACTGCATGTGCGTTAGAGCGCGTGCAGAAACACACTCTCCACGGTCTTCGACCAATTCTAGACACTGATACAGCATGACAAGATGAGAAGGAACATCGAGCATCATCCTCCTTTGAGATCCTTCGTCACGATTGTCGAATCGAACTACAGATTTCTGATTTACCTTCCTTTGAGCTTTACAGATGAAACAGCGCAGCATCTGAGCTCAGCATGTGGTGTGACTACCTTCTGAGAGGTTACTCAACCTCTCAATCTCTACGATTGAGAACTTTTTCCAATCTTGGACCACGATCATTACCTTACATGTCCAAGTGTACTCCGCGTTCATATTTCTCAATAGATGTGATTCTTTTGTCAACTGATCATTGTGTCATCGGTTTGAGTTTGCCTTATGAAAGACAATTACAGGCTTTTCTTTTCCCGATTCGTTTTTGCACTTGTTCAAAAAAGGTTGGCACTTGAAAATATAAGCTACTGAAAACCATCTGAATGGTACAAAGTGAAGAAGAGACAAGCTAGGAAGAAATGGGAAGATCTAATCTTTCTTGTTTATGATTGTCTATCCCTCTCTATACACCTCTAATGTCACTTGCAACTCATGAGTCCTAGTGACAATCAGAGGTCAGAAACAAGTGTCAACTATCACAATTATCTTCTTCTCAGTTTCTTAAAGTAGAATCAAGTCATGCAAATGCGAAGTATAACGCACTAAATAAAAAAGACGAGGATGAATATGCTAATCTATGCCATGTCCACTCTGGAACAAACGGATTTATCTTCAGTCAAGGCGCTTCTTGGAACTTCATAAAGTAGGCGAATGAAATTGTTTCCTTCCTGTAAATTTCTGTACTTGCAAAGCTCAGCAACCCTGAGCTCCGCAACAACTCCAACGCCTGTGGACTTCTGGAGCAACGATGACTCTAAAGGATTGAGTGCAAGATGCTGTCCTCTTGTAAACGTTCGCTCTTGCAGAACTAAGCAGCACCAAACTCTACAGCAACTCCAACGCCTCATGTATTGTTACGAAAAGCGCCGTCAGTCGGCTCCATCTACACCTGTCAGAAATTGTCTCTCAATGTATCAGTGAATATCCAGTTGTAAAATCCATACTTTTAAATCTCATGCCCATTTACTCGATATTTATTTTTAAACGATTACCTATCGCATGAAGTCCACACGTTGATATATATAAAAAAATTAAAATATTTGCACAAATCGGTATTTTTGGCATCAACAAGTAAACTCCTGCAAGGGAAACAAGAAACACCGTACATAAAAATATTCAAATGCAAGAAATTGGCAATTATGATGAAGTTTTGAATCAATCACAATGAAATAAGTGAATGTTTTGCATGGACATATTACACATATAGATGCAAACAATTCCCAAATATTTTGATACTTTTAATGAAAAAATTTCAACGATTGAACAATAGGAAAAAATACGAAATAATGAAAATGAAAGTTTTGGAGAACTCAAACCGTGTTAAAAATGTCAATAGAATACCTATAATAACGTCTTTATTTATATATATAATACCCTTATATATGTTCAGATATTTAAAGATTTATATATAAGATCAAAAATTCTACAATTGTATACACTATCAATTTTTAAAATGAAAAAACGAAATTGAGGCTATATCTTTGAAACATCACTGATATAATCATCAATATGCAATAATTTTGAAAAATCTACTTCCAAGATTTTAAAATCAAAAATTTAATTATAATCATACGCATGAAATATGAATGGGTACATATGCATATTCATGAGTATATTGTAATTAATCAATTTCATGTGAATATTCAACGAATTAATCACACTTTGGTGTATCATTATGATACTATAAACTGTAATATTGAAATTAAATTTCAGGAAATTAATTTAACATTTAATCATATATTAAAAATATTAAATAAATATTAAATAATATTTATTTTGTTAAGTATTTAGATTATGTAGTTTTCATTTATCTATTTATTTACTTAAAATTAGAATTTTTTTAATAAATCGTGGTTGCTTGTGATCAAAAAGTGATTGGAAAAGAGAACTGTCAGCCAGAGACGCAAAATTTAAAAGTGGGAAATAACAAGGTTACCCCTTTTTTCAAACGGACGGTCATGCACATACAAGCCTGTGATATGACAGAAATTATCCAGACGTCTCTTTACCAAATTGTTTTTGTATTTGGTGACGAAATGGTAGTGGCAACGCCTTTGTGAACAGGGAATACAATCGTTGAACAAGATTAGTTCAATCGTAAGAAGCCTTTATATAGCTCTCATGAGATTCATCTACAAAAGTTGAGTATGTTTCTAGAGTATGGGGTTGGGTTGGCCCCTTGACATATGTGACAATCAACTCATTGCAGCAATTTTCGTAATCTGGGTGATATCCAATTATCCCCGCTAATATCCACCAATTATGCAACATGTAAGGATGTCATACTAGCAAGTACCTTCTAAAGCATGCGTCTAATAATCCTAATCTAAGATTTTTTTTATATATATTCTTTGTGTCGGAAAATTGGATAGGTTACAAAGGATCATTGATGATTGTTGGGCTTTGATTTAGCTGTTCAATCAATCTAATGGTGATACGGTTCAAGACCCACGCTACTTGTGGGGCACCTTGGACATTTTATCCCAATGCTCAACTTTATATTATCTTCTCTCTAGTTCAGCGTAGATAGCGAGTAATTGTTGTTTGAATAATGTGATTGTTCAACTTCTTGAATTGTCCTTGAATTCTCCTACATTGTGTGTGTCTCGTATTGTATGTACGTCACAAAGTGTTGTTCTCTTTGTATTAGAAAAAAGAATATTATTTTGTACCTTTAAGAATTATATTGTTTTCTGTGTGAATTTTGGAATGAGAGATGAGTTTGAAAGAAGTCGACATCTATCGTCCTTCTATATGTGATTGTTTCACTAATAGATTGCACTCGGAATAGTTGAAGAAATCATTTCTTTTCGCCTTCGTCCAGTTTTGAGAACTGTTGAGATTAATACAGCCAAGTCATGAAAAAATATATATCTTACGCCTTACTTTGAGTTGAGTGGACACTCAAACAAAAGTTTCTAAAAAACCTGGTGTGCGTACAGCTGAAGTAGTCAGATTGGATCAACAAGACAAAGGTCTGTACTACCAAAAACAAGAACTGAGAAGTCTGTATACAGAATCCTAATTAAGATCCACATGATAAATATAAAGGATGGCTATCTTGTTTCGCTCGTTCTGTAAAGAAAAAAAAACTAAGAGAAACCTTGCAATTGAAGTTTCTCATATTAGCCAAACCATAGAAGTTTGACTAATATGAGAAACGACCTGGGGTCAGCGCCCGCCACACTTCAAATTTTATCCACCTCTTTATCACGATGTCCCTCAAAAGACAACAGAGCAGATACCATCGAAGAGAGCCGTGAACGATTGTAAACACAACAAAGAGAAGCTCTTCCCTCACCTGATCAAAGACAGACCACTCGAATATGTAAACAAAACTAGAGGGAAAGATGAAATAGAATAAATTCTACTTCCGGACATAATTAAAGAAAGAATCTCCTTCCACTCTGATGTCGAATTCTCTATGCCCATTCGCCATAATTTACAGCAAAGTTAATATCGACGGCTAGCTCGGAAATCACTCCTTGAGTTTTAGTCCAAAGCATGTTGCGGCATATGACAGATGCACTTCACGCTCTTGGCTCTTGTGATGTCAAAGGGAAGAAGATCAGCATGCAAGAGGAGCGAGGGTTTGAAGAGAGTCGAGGCGAAAAAGCCAAGATTTGTTACTGGTACTTTGTATCCAAACCAACTCCTCTCAATCAATTTTAGTGTTCGTAGGCCCAAACGATATGCATAACGGTGAGACCCGAACAGTGTACGTATGAAGGCCCCAACCGTCAGCCAGGTGACATACGGTCGGAGTGGATTCAGTTGTTTAATGTGAGGTTAGTAATTGATTTAATGTGAGGTTGCAAATTGCACCAGGGGATATCTCAACAAGAATAAAGATTTGAAAGGTTAACTTCTTGAAGCATACAAATCTATAAAAAATCTATATAGATCAAAGATGAATACGGATTGCAACAAGAACTTGAATGTTGATCATGAATGGATATACCTAGATACATAAAAGGGATAATGTTGTAAGTCACAATTTTTTTATTTTTTTTCAGTTCAGTTAAATGAATAAGCTATTAGTTAGAAAAATAGTTTAAAATTTTGACGTATCTAACACTAATCACCTTTTATCATCACCTATTAAAAAAATGCCACAAATTTTTATTATCATATAATCAGTCTTATCTTTATGAATAACACCTTCACATTGAGCTATTAATGATCTTCATAATTTTGAGAAACATATTTTAGCAGTGATATAGGATTTACTGGATTTATTATTTATTATGATTATTTCCAGTGCCACATTTGACAACAACAAGTTGAAACAATCATAGACAAATAATGACATGAATTGATCCTAGTGCCGAAGTGACTCTTACTTATATAGCCAAGAGGATGAGAATACCATTTAACCTCATCCTACACCAAGAGGTATAAAAAATTCAATAACATTTTGTTGCGTTAATTACTTACAGAATCTAGAGGTGAATCGACCTATTACATTTCTGGTGTATGAAGCGAACTCGATATCCGAATATATTCGTTTTACATGTCTTTCATCTATTAGAATATATGCGCGTTTCTTAAATGCATTAACTTGATCATCTACTTTGGTGGACACTGACTTCTTTCTGAATTCGCTATCAATCAATCTTTCTCAATAATCAAGTCTTCTCAATAATGAAAATGGAAGGATATAATATAGAATGGATGTTCCGAACTGTGCGTCTTCGCACTTTTTTTGATTGAATTGGTAAATGAAAGAACTACTTCCACTACACTGCTGAAGGGGAACATAAAATTTAATTCAGTGACGTTCACGGAGAAAAACGATAAAGGAAGGAAAACTAAAGGCTACAGTACAGCATTGTGTAGAGTTGGCACCATTACAGAAGTTGTTGTATTCTTAAACCACAGTTCTCAATTCCACCACGATCAAAACGCAAAACTAGCCTTCAGATTTTAGGGTTTCCGATCGACGGCGGATGGCTCCCCACTTAATTAGGGTTCCTGTGATCCTCTCCCTTCATTTCCCACCACTTCTCAATCATTGTCGTCTATAGGCACTTTGATAGTTTCTTTCGTGAGGGTTTTCGGCCGATTGGAACGTCACTGTCATCTCCCTTTGCAGACAAGCTGGAACCGGACGAAGGCGATCTCACACTGTTCTGTCCAGCTCGAAGATCGTAGAATTTTTTCTCTGTGCGGTGTCGACGTCTTTCACTTGACATCACTCTGGACACCTCCATGTTAACTGTTATGAAATGCTCACGTCTGAGGTGAATGAGCCTTTCTCACAGCACATGAACAGGCAATGCTAAGGCATGGGAGGGATGTCAATATCTGCGATTCAGCCGAATGAAGGTGTGCAGGCTCTTGCAAATCCCGATAATAAGCAGTCTGTAGTTTTCAATTCATGGGTGCTACAATGCTGCACACGTTCGAAGGCTTCTGGTATCACGCTGTGACCTTGAAGTTCATCAGATGTGCAAAATTCGAAGCTGTCGTTTTCATGTTTTCTCTTTCTTAAATTTGCTTGGACTGAGAAGTGTAATCGACGAATATTTTTTGCAATAGGTGTAATATGGATAGCACACTTCGAAGGCTTACTGGTATTTCTATTGCCACTTAGTTCATATGCTGTGCAAGAACTTGATGTCGAGTTCACATAATCTCGCGGTTACACTTCTTGTGCTGGGAGCTGCATTTGACAGAAATTTTAATTGACATGATTCTATGGCAGCTTAATTCCTTTCTCCTAGTATGTCATCTCATGGATTCTCCCGTTCCGTAGGTATGGAGACTGCGCCTGATAAGGTAGAAAAAACATGGCTGGAGGTTGTCAAGGCTGCCGTAAGTCTGGGCGATCACGACATCGTTTCTCGTGACTCTCTCCACTACCCTAAAATCGTCGAGCAATCGTGGATACATACAATCAAGGATCCCAAGGACTTCAAGAAGATCAAGAAGAACGACTTTGTCGGAGATGTCCTTCAAAAGATTGAGGAAGGTCTTGAGGAAGACCAAGCAGCCAGCAAGTTTTTCTACGAAGAGAGGGAGCTAGTTAGAGATCTCCAGCAAAAGCTTGAGGCGAAGGGAGCACTTACAGAGGAAATTTTTTTAGGGCTGCTTAAACCCCACCTAGAGTCTCTGAAAAGTAGGACTGTAGGAGGAGAAAGCGAGGGGAATGTTGTTGACGGACCTCACAGTAATGGATCTGTCAGTCCTGTAGATAGAAGGTCAACTCTATCATTGGTGAGAGCGGTCGCTGTTAGGCTAGGCCCGAGGTTGATCAGTACTCTGCTCCAGTGTTGTGCCCTGTTGCGACTATGGAGTATGGTTCATATCCTACTCGAAAGAAGAGTTGTCGACACTCGTGACTGCTCGAGAATTGTTGAGAGCGCTATCGAGGATCAGCAGGCTCGAACTCTGTGCCACTGCATTACATATGGTCCCGACCTGGCACCACAGGACTTCCTTTCCATTCTTGTGTTTTTCCTACGTAGTATGGAGAGAACTCCGAAGTCGTTTCAAGTCGTCAAGGGAGAGTGGAAGCGGCTTGCTTTATCGAAGATACAGGTTTACAAGAACCGGAAAGAAGTTGCCTCCGAAAGTGGAGAACCTCCATCACCGGCCACTGTTCTGGCGCTTGCAAACGCTATCGATGGTTTTTCCGCACCCGAGCTCTGTATTCATCAACTTGTGGCCTCTGATCAGGACGAATCAGTTTTGACCTCCGTGGTAGCCAAACTCGAACCACCGCAATTACTAAGTCTTCTACAGTACCTGTGCAAGTGGGTGGAGCGATATTCTTCACAGTTAGCACGCTACCCAACGCCTAAACTTGGGCGTGTACCGTCCATGAACCAGGTATTGTTCTGGACCAGTGTCATTCTAGAATGTAACTACACCAAATTCGTTCTGTCATCTGATTACCATGCCGTTGTCAAGGCCATGAGAAAGTTGGTGCAACCGCTGGTTGAGTTAAGTACTCACCTCACCCCTTTAATTGGAATTGTCGATCATCTTAGATACCGTAGATATGCCGCGGCCATCAAAACGAGGGTTCATGTCCCCACGGCACCCACAGATTACGTCATTGAGCTCCTAGATTTGAGCTGATAGGTAGAATGCCACGAATTGCAGTGCTGGCTGAGTGTACATTTACTTCGGAAATTAGTTCTGTCATTAGATTGCCGTAAGGCCGCTGTTAACATTCTTTTTGATTTCATACATTCATTGCGGAGAACGTGGTCCGCCCCTCAGTTTCACGTTGCATTCCATGTATACTCCCATTCCCTGTATACCACGCATTCTCACCCGAGTACTTTCGGCCTGTCGAAACTCCTGATGATACTCTTGTACTATCACGTCCTGGTGTACCGGCTCTTTTGAGCTATCAACCCAAAGTATACATTCGGCAATACGCCTTCTCGGCAGATTGTCTCGAGGTAAAGTCTCAATGGGTTTGTTCTTCGATGTCCAGATAAACACTCGTGTATCGTTAGTCGTCTATCCCCATCCGATTTACCTCGGTCGCGTCTGTTATACATGTCACAATGCAAAGTCTGCCGACGCACTCAACTCGATCCGCACACTCAAATGACAATTCTCAATGAACTGTTGTTCAAAGTGACTGGCCCCGTGCGAACTTGTAGGCGAGAGTAGACGGTTAACAGCTCGAATCCACCTTCCTCGGGGAAGGCATTCGTCGTAAGCAGTCTATCAAATTATAACTGGCTGGTTTTACTGACTGGCCAGCCGATTCTGCTTATGCGCTTCTGATACTGTTTGTGCGTTCACCGATACGTCTATGATCGTAAACCCGTTTCCTCAACATTAGTAATTCTGAACAGATGATACTGTCCGGAGGTTTATGCAGTACCAAATTTCAAAGCCAGACACTTCGAGGCAGTTCCACCTTTTGAGAAAATGCCGATATGTACGAACATAGTAAGCTGAGTGGCCAGCCGATTACTTATGAGCTTCTGATGGTGTGTGTGAATCAATCGGCACTTGGACTTCTAAGCTCTTAAACCTGCTGTCGCGTGAGTAATAAATTCTGAACAGGTAATTCTGGCCGGAAAATAACATTGTACCAAATCTCAAAGCTAGACACTTCGAGACATCTCCATTTCCTTAATAGAAGCTGAAATACACAAATACACTCAGCGCGATATATGAATAAATCCACTGTTCAGACGTCGAGAAAATATGTGCACCTTACTTATGGTGGGAAAGAAAACTAATTTTCCAGTAACAAACCATAAGTTTTATTCGACCAATAAATAAAGGACAAAGCTCTTGTTCGCTAATAACAGTGCGGGCGACTAATCGTTGAAGCCATCATGGTGGTTCTGTTTTGTTTACACGTCTTGAAGTAAACAACGTCCCGAAAGCCTCGTTGGATAATGCGTTGTTCAAATAGCGTATAACGTATCCAGTCATTAACCTTTCATCCCGGCATCTGCGCGGAGTGAAAAAGCGCTTGAGAAAGTGACCAGATCTTTGAACAAATTTCAGAAAAGAGAAATCAAAGGAGGTACGAGTAGGTTCTGAAAATTTGCCACGACCTGAAGATGATTCAAGATGACAGATTAGAAATACAAGGAACGATGAGGATCTATGTGGCAATGTCGCTTGTCGGAACTAGCTGTCTCGGAGCTCGGCAAGTGCAACAACTATTTACAAAGTAAGGATGCAAGTGCACCCAATTGGCGGATGCTCTAAATAAAGGAAAGGATCTAACTTACCCGCAACAGTAAGCTGGATGCCAATACTACAGTCGGCCAGCCTCAAACTACACAGTTCGCCCAAATCTGTCACGGGCGTGGCTAATTATTCTGGCTTCACATACAAACTCAGGATTTTGAAGAATAAAAATATAGAAAATGGATTTTCACCAAATTTCCACACTGCAATTTGCTTTCATGTCCTCCACGGTTCTAGAAGTTCAACATGTGAAATAATCACTCGATTAATCTGTCACCTTTTTCAAGGGAAGAAGAATTCGAGCTGTGAAGAAATAACCACGGACTGGACACAGTGCAGACGCATACGCAGTAGGCCAGGGGCCGGGCCCACTGCAAGGTTCGGTTCCCGGATATAGTCAGCCGAGGAGCACAAGGGACCGACGAGGTTGTGTAAACTTCGACGCAGTGGTCACGGTCGACCACAGTGAGAGAGGGACGAAGGGTGGAGCAGTGGGAGGACGGGAAGGGAAGGGAAGGGTCGAGCTCGTCCCAGTGCGAAGCGCCGATCGCTGCGCTCCATCGACTCCACCCGCAGACACAGAGACAGAGAGAGAGAGAGGGAGAGAGAGCGAGGGAGGGAGCGACGAAGCTCAGACAAAGACAGAAAGGAGCGCAGGACTTTAGGACTCGACGAGAGCAACCAATTCTTCCGTCCCGTCCCGTCCCGTCCCTTTCATCCTCTCTCTTTCTCGAGAGGTCGTCCGGTTGGTTATATTTGCGTCGGCATGCGTAGGGCGTAGGCGCGAGGAGAGCCGTCGCTCTCGACCTTCCTTCCTTCTTCGTCTTCTTAGTCTCGTGCTTGGGCGTCGTTGTGTGTGTGTGCGAGTGTGTGTGTGTCTGTGTGTGCTCGTAGGGATTTGTGTGAGTTCGTTGGGAGGCGGAGGATTGGATTGGAACCATGTTGCGATCCAGCATGAGGCGGGGCCGCCTTGCGAGGTTGGCCAGGTTGCAGCAACAGCAGAGGGAGATCGGCACCAGCCGAATTCAGGAGATGGCTGTGCCCGCGTTGGCGAAGACGCTGAAGAAGGGAGGATTCATGTCGTGGTTCGGTGGAGATCAGCCTTCCACGACTGTTCCGCCGTTGTATGAAGCTCTCGAAGGTGTGCGACTTCCCCCCGCTCTGCCCGACCAGGTGAAGCCCGGCCAGACCAGGATGACTACTCTTCCCAATGGACTCAAGATCGCTTCCGAGGACACCGCGGGTCCTTGCGCGACCATCGGAGTGTACATCGATTCGGGCTCAATCTACGAGGATTTCTCCAACTTCGGAGTCACTCATTTGCTGGAGCGCATGGCATTCAAGAGCACTGCCAATCGCAGTCACTTCCGATTGGTTCGTGAGGTCGAGGCTATCGGGGGTAACATCCTTGCCAACGCATCGAGGGAACAGATGGCTTACACCGGTGACACGATCAAGACCTACATGCCTGAAATGGTTGAGCTTTTGATCGACAGCATCAGGAATCCTCTCTTCCTCGACTGGGAGGTAAAGGAGCAGCTGCAAAAAGTTAAGGCCGAGATTGCCGAGGTAGCGAACAACCCCCAAAGCGTGTTATTGGAGGCTTTGCATTCCGCTGGCTACAACGGTGCATTAGGTCATCATCTTCTAGCTCCGGAATCTGCCCTCGTCAGATTGGATGGCGCCACTGTCGCTGAGTTTGTCGCCCAGAATTACACTGCTCCCAGAATTGTTCTGGCCGCATCGGGAGTTGACCACGAGGAGCTTCTGGCAATCGCCGAGCCTTTGCTCTCGGATATGCCCGCTGTTTCTGCTCCGTCCACCCCAAAGACAGAGTACGTCGGAGGTGACTGGAGGCAGGCAGCAGATTCTCCAAGAACGCATGTAGCAATCGCCTTTGAGGTTCCCGGAGGTTGGAGAAACGAGAAGGACATGTATGCATTGACAGTGCTGCAGAGCCTTTTGGGAGGAGGAGGTTCTTTCTCCGCCGGTGGTCCCGGGAAAGGCATGTATTCTCGACTTTACTCTCGTGTGTTGAACAAGTACGAGGAGGTCCAATCTTTCACAGCCTTCAACAGCGTTTACAACGACACCGGTCTGTTCGGAATTCACGCCACCTCGTCATCTGACTTTGTGCCTTCTCTCGTCGACATTGCCACAAAGGAGATGATCATGGTGGCTACCCCCGGCTCAGTTACCGAGGCAGAGTTGAATCGGGCGAAAAATTCAACGATCTCAGCTGGTTTGATGAATATGGAGTCCAGAGTCGTGGTCACTGAGGATATCGGGCGACAGATTCTTACCTATGGACACCGAAAGCCTTTGAACGAGTTCATCGAAGCCGTGCAGTCCTTGACCTTGAAAGACATCACTAGCATCTCACAGAAGCTTATCCAGACCCCCTTGACTATGGCTTCCTGGGGTGATGTCATCCACGTTCCACGTTTTGATCACGTTGCCAGCCGATTCCAATAGACCTCAGCAGTACTTCTGCGGAAGTTTTTACTCATCAAGTAAGTCCAGCTGATCCACCCAGGAGGAGTGATGATATACAAGCCACCTGTGACTTTGCTTTGGTCTCACAATTTCCATGACAAATGAGCGGTCGAAAAAACACACGTTCGCAGTGGTATTGGTATGCGGAACAGCAATTACGTGTCCAGGTTTTTCTTGTACTCAGTGACCATCCCTGCCCCTACGTTCGTTTGGGCATCTCAGGAATGTGTTGCTACACCCAATTGTAGGTAGTATCCTCAGCAATAGAGTCAAGTGACCATGCATATGGTTGTGAGTAATAACTTACAGCATAAACGCTGTATTCAATAGGCAAACAAAGAGAAGACATTTTTTTCAGAGTTAAACATGGGAAGACTTGACTATGTACCTCGGAAGTTCCTCAAGGGGCACCTAGTTCTCAGCGAGCTGGCTCTTTCATCTGTTTGTGAGTTATGCTGAGGATTAGTAAAATGGTTGATTAGCAGTCTCTGGTCTGAAAGCTGTGTTTGAAGGTTTGTGTCTCTTAGTAGTTTACAACAGTAAGTTGTAAACTACTCACTGTTTTCTTTCTTTGACATCAAATTCTTGAATCGGGGTTACAGTAGTCTGTCTTGTGAATGATCACGAGGGTCGATGGGGTCATTGTCTGTCCAGAAATATATAAATTTTCACTCACAGAAATATATATGTGCACTTGAGGTTTATTGCTGTTACAGTGTATGATGTTTTGAGGATCTCTTGTTATCTGTGAAATTACAGCAAGTACGACCAAGTACGTTGCCTGTTGCCCGTGTCCAGCAGTTGGCTGCAGTTCAGTTTAGGATGCTTTTGCTAAGCATGCTGTAACTTTGTGGGTTGTATCGGATGAGTATTGTATTTTGTTGTATGGTAGGAAAGAAGTTCGCAGACGTACGTATATATTTGAATTGGGATCACAAAGTGCCTTCAGTTCATATCATTTCTAGTTTTATATCTTCTAAGTTATAAAAGGGAAAGTTTGACTCTATCTCCTTTATAATAGTGGTAGTTATCTCTAAGAGCAATCAGTTGTGGATTCCAATCATATTGCCCTTTTTGGTCAATATTGGTACATATGGAACTCAAGTACTTAAACGTACTAGAGTCCACGGTTTTGGCACGGCCTAGTTAGGGAGCCTTCAGTGTTTAGGGCCTTAGTTAAGATAAATCTATGTGCGTCAGAGTTTTGCAATGTTTGAGTCATACAGTAAACTCTGTAGAGTTAGAGAGAGAGTGTCAGGGCTTAAGCAAGGTGATTTTTAAACCCAGCTGCCGCATTTGCTTCATCCACCTAGAAAAGGCAGAAGCTTTAGATTCAAATCTCTTACACCTGCTCATTATATGATTGTTTTCGTATATACACATCACGAAGTTCTGTGCCAGATTGAACCACATGAGTAATGATCCTGATGAGCTATGTGGCACGCAGCAGGGCTGGGAAAACGGTTGTGATAGTCAAGCCAAAGTAGGTCTGCTTGATATTTATTGTTAGTAGTTTATGCTTACATTTGGACCTAGACTCAAAGAAAGTGGTCGGAGAGCATACATGTCCTTCACCTGATCTGAAGGTGCAAACATATTCAACTTTGTAAACAGAAGTTGAAACGCCAGAGCAGTTATCCAGGTCACTTTACACTTTTTCCTACCTCTAACGGTGAAAGTCGAAGTCCCACGACATTCCTTATTACCACATACCTCATTCACAATCAACTGAAGGCAACACTCAGTAAACAGCTGCTCCTGGAACAAACAGAAGGAAATTATGCTTATAGAATACCTCGGAGACTATAGTTCACGAATGGGGATGGTGAAGGAATACAAACTCACAACCAAGTCCACCGTACTGGCTATGTAACCTACCTTCAAAGTAACTGAGAACAAGGCATGTAATTTTTGCATTCACAGCGAAATGAAACATTCTTACTGATCAACCATTAGTGCCCCAACTTTACTAAAGTGTGAAGTAATCAACGAGCTGTGAATCGCTCAACTGGACATCTATTTGGTGTTAGATAGTATACTCTTTCATTGCTGGTTGATCAGTGCTTACTTTTGACATCTAAGTGCATGATTTCGTGCTGGTGGTTTTAAGAGCGTAATGAATGTGTGTCTCCATGACGAGTATTTAAAACTAAACATATTGAGCTGCAAGTTTTGAGTTTTCAGTATTCTACTGAAACTTGTTTGCATATTTTGGTCATGATAATGAATGGGGTGACATGTACATACCTCTTTGTTAGAGCGCAGACAGAGGACATGCCATCAATTCTGGGCGTGTGACTCAGATGAGTTGAAACACAAATTGCTGTATACAAATGCTTTCTGATTCCAGCGAGACTAAAGCTCTAAGATATGTAAATAAATTAGGCAAAGAATCACCAGTTCTTCACATTAATAAATGTACCACTTAAGGTGAACTAAGGATCGCCGTCTTTCGGCATGAATCAGAAAAGATGTTGCAGCAAATCGTAGGTTGCCTCTAACTTAACATGATAGCGAATCTCCTGTGGTTTACGAATCGAAGAGAAATGCAACACACGTTGCTCATCAAAACGATGACATAGTTCGACATACGAAACTGTCCTCTGAAACTTGGGATAACCTAGTTCCAACACTCAACCTACCTCATGCACGTGAGCATTTCAAAGGTACGTTCGCAACTACACGTAATGGGGTCAAGAAATGGCTGACCTTAAACCCAAAAGCAGTTGCAAAAAAACAGTGGTGGAACAATAACTGATCCTTCCATACTCTGGTGCCGAAGTCCTTGAATCAAATGAGGTGAAGAATGTAGAATGTAAATTGTAAAAAATTGCACGTTCAGTGCTTGTGACCGACAGAGGTGAGATGATGATGGGACCAGATTTGATACGATATTACAAAACTGCGCTGGATAAAACAAGCTTACCATCCATACCTTTTCTGCCGCTGTCTTTCATCAGTGGGCATCTGGATCATAGGCAGAATATACATGCACTTTGCATAAGTCGCTTCGCTTAGTCGGTGTGCTCAACTGATGCAAGGCAGATGGTGAATCTTACCAGAAGAGGGTGTTCCTACAAAACTGGAGCAGGGGCCAAACTTGACTCCATCTGCAGAGCTTGAACTTGGGCCAAGTGTCGCTTCACCAATTCGATTCTGGCCGTTTCGAAAGCGAAGTAACCGAGAGCAGAGAAGCAGGCACTGTGGAGTAAGCGAGGGCCCATGCCTCTTGTCAGTCCAGTTAATCCTTCTTCTAGCCAGATCTTCTTCAGTGTTGACGAAATGCCCTGGTAAGAAGCTGCAGCTGCTTTAGCTCTAATCTCGGCTTCTACTGCTGCCGCTGGTGCTGCTGACGCACTTCCCATGACTCCCATCCTTGCTTGTGTCATAAGCCTCGTCTTCACCACATCCAGCGGGGTGGTGAGTGCAGCAGAGATAGCACCGGCGATTGCCCCAGAGAACACGCTCTGCCATGGTTCCAACGCTTTCTTCTTGTTCTTCTTGAGCCATAGAGCTTTCAGGTACTCAAAAGTGGTGAAACTCAGAACACTTGAAGGCAACGCTCTTACTACAGCTGCAGAGTATCCAGAATAGAGTCCTCTTACACCCTCCTCATTAATAGTCCTCACGAATACTTCCCAGGATCTTCCAGAAGCTCCTACCTGCATTCGTTGGGTGATCACGTCTCTCGGAACCAATACGGCAGATGAGACAATATTTCCGACTGCACTAGCAATTGGTGGCACCATCAATGGAGGACACGATTGCATTTGAAAAAGCACGGACTTTCCTAATTCACAAGTTCCAAAGTAGATGGCAGAAGAGAGCATGGACCCCAAAATCACAGCAGAAATCCCGCTGTAGAATCCGAGAATCCCTTTCGTTTTGAGAATAGAAACCACGACATCCATGGGTCCCTTATACAACTCCGCAGCCCCACGAGCTTGAAGCTTAGTCCTCACAGTGTCAAGAGGATGAAGGCATGAATAAGTGAACGCTCCTGCTAATCCTCCCGCTATTGCTCCAATCTTCGCTCTGTCCATAACAGATATATGCTTGTAAAGTACTCGCACCTGCCCTACCTGACCCATCCATCCTTTGCGCCCTAAATTTCCCAATTCCACAGGATTCTTCGAATTCCTTTCGGCTCTAGATTCCAACACATGTGGAGTTAAACCATCATCTTCCGTCTCTGCTTCTGATTCGGGAGTCTCAGATATGATCGGAATTTGACTCTGGCTCAAAGATCCTTGAGTATGAAGGGTGAGTATATTGCTGGCGCTTGTCTTCCTATCATCATGGAGCAATTGCTGCTTCTCGCCAGGAAATGTATCCGTCTCATTAACTTCACTCGTGGCAGACTGAGACATACATGCAAACATCCGGCGCTCAAATCCAGAAACGCGAACTGTCCTACTCTTTTTCTCCCGAAATAATACCGCCTCGCCATGTGCAAGTTGCAAAACGTCCAAACGAATTGATTCTAAAACGTTCTCAGCTTTCTTCTGCAAGGTGCTCGCAGCATTACCCAACCCCAGCAAGAAGGGCACCAATTCCTCGTATTTCACGGGCACAAAGTCTCCAGAGAGCCTGAACCCCACACTTCCAGGCTGACGCTTCTCATCCCCTCGTCTAGGCCCCATCTCAACCCCACGACCACGACTCTTCTACCTTAAATGACCTGCAAGAGCTGCTCCACTTACCGGCCAATCCTTAATGCCTCAATTTTGACACTCACATTCTCTCCCTTTGAACTCGATTATCCAGGAATAGCTTCGGTCACGGTGGGCGTTCCCAATTCTACAAACGAGGAGAACAAGATTCATGCGATAGTTTGCACGTTGGCTCTGCCCGTTTCCCTACTTTCCACCACAGCAAAATCTCCCACCCTTTTGCCCAGAATCTCTGGCTCGATTGTAGTGGACAAATATCAACAGAATCTTGCTCTCCCTGCGCAAAACTGCTCCGCCTCCTCCCGCATTAAGAGATTCAACGTGAGCAATGCATCTCGTGCTACGGCCATTAGTATCTATACCCTGGTCCAAATCTCCCGTTCCGATTCATAATCAGGTTTCATCGCGTTTACGGTTAACGCAATTAAGCCCAAAGACGAAAGCAAACTCAGGACGAGGCGAATTTCATAAAAACGATGGCAGCTTTCATGGAACGAGTCAACGCACGAAGACTCAGGACCAGAGGGAGACAACAAAAATCGACTCTACGGGTCAAATGAAGGAGGAGAGTGGTAATCCTTCTCCGTGAATGATGGGTTCAGAGACTCTGAACCGCAAGAGACATTAGTTGCGAGTCTGAATTAGTTATTCATTCTTATGCCTCTGTTCTTTGCAGTTATGAACTTTGCAACTAAATTTAGCGCAATGTATAGAGATATATTAATCGATGGAGTGAATTTGGTCTGAGTTTTCTTTCTCAAGTTCTTTTCAATTTTCTTGCTCTTTTCACTTTGTCACGCATGTGGAAAACTGAAGAATGATAATATTCAAGATATTTGTGTTAGTAGATAGATAGTTGTATGTAGATTGAGAAGTTGGGTTTCAATATCTTTTGACTTTGAATGTGGTAAGAGAAACATTCCATCATGTGTATTACTCTTATTAATTGAAAGAGGGTGGTTATCTTCCTATTCATGTTCTATTTTAATATTTGAAGACAAAGTAATCATTCTTATTTGTATTTCATATATTTCCTCATGCAATCCATCACAAGGATATAAACGTTTTTTTTTTGCCCGATAAGTTGGAGCTTATTAAGCTAGTGAGGTATTTTTTGCCTACTTTAAATTTGAAATGTGCTTTAATAAGAGAAGAGCATGTAGGATGCTGACAGCTAGATTATAGATTACCTGTAACGGATTAGATTACAGTGCAAGCAAGTTTCCATTTAGTCTACAGATTCAATTAGTCCGATCTAACCAATGACACTTATGGTACAAATCGATTAGACGGTGCTCGAAATTAAAAACATATGCTGCCTTGCATATGGTTTTCATATCTTTTGTATGGCTAATCATTATCAAGAAAGTATGTTTCTACGATTTTTACATTAATTTATATATCGTAAAAGTATGATATTCTAATTGATAAAGTAACTTACTTTAGAGGTAGAATAAATCCCATTGCAGACGATGAGGTATCAACTGAAAAACCATCATGTGTCAAAAGTTTTTCTGATTGTGTTATTATAGATATGTATTCCATCATGTTCATTATTGATAACTATGTGAGATTTAGAATAATTTTCATTTGCATATTGACATGTTGATTGTTAGAAATCATGAATGTAATGAATGATATATTCGATTTATCATTCAATAAATTTGATAGTGATTTGATCAACAAATATATAAAGAAAGTTGTCAACTTACGTGTTTGAATATTCCAAAAACATGTAAATGACTACGAAATATTCTTATCTCCATAATTCTTTTGATATTTTAACATGAATTGATCAGTTACATAGGAATTAGGATTCAACAAGTCTTGAAAAATTAAGCTATTAGAGTTTTCTAAACCAAAGAAAAGGTTCTTTGAAATTTTTTTGAGCATTTTTCGTAAATATTTGCAATCAAATAATTAAATACTATATTTTGATGTAAAAAACCATGAAAAAAGTGGCTTCATATGACTTTTAAAATAAATTTGCTTCAAACCTTTAAATCTATATGCAAATCATGCGATGATTATGCATAAAAAAAAATTGCATTTTTTGGACTATTTTTTTTCTTTCATTGAAAAAAATATCATTCTCTTGATGAAAAAGTAAAATTTGAAGTTATTTTTTCAAGAAAAATTCATAATCATCATACATGTGTTGAAATCATAGTTTTTCTCGTTATAAATATATAAATTTGTAAGAAAAAATACAATATTTGTTCAGTTGATTTTCATTGATCAATATTTGATTTCTTTATACTTAAACTATTAAAAAATTCTACGTAAAATGATAATTCTAAATTTATAATATTTGTTCAAAATTCATTATTCATTTTTTTTATCTTTACACTTGTATCAAAAATTTTGAAAAAATTCTTAGATCTCTAAATTTATCAAATCTAGCATATTTGTAATTTTTCAAATTATTCAATAATTTTTACAATCTATAAATCTACATTTTTTGTTTCTTTTCTCTGCTTTGACTAGTTAGTTGATGTCTAGTTAATAATTTGACAATTTATAGAAGACTCATTTGACAACATAGATTTGATTGAATTTTCAAGTATTGTACAAAAATTATATATAATTTAAATAGAAAAATAGTTTGTTACAAATGAAAAAAATAAGTTTATTGGTCACATTTTTATATTGTATGAATATTTTAGCCACAGGTATGAATCGGAAGATTTTTATTATTATTTTTTAGATCCTCTTTCAGTTTGTATATTCATTATTTATGAAAGATTTGAAAAATTTACAATTTGTATTTTTTTTGGAAATTTTATTAGCTTTCATGTCTTGTTATTAATCATCGATTGCATGTCATACTCCATAACAATAATTAACTTAATAAACTTATAAAGATATTTTTTTTCTAAAAATATTTTTTATGATTAAAATATTATTATAATCATACTCAATATAAAAATCTTCAAAATAAATGAATTAATTCACATTTGATATCTTGAAAAAGCTCTAATACTCCAAGTTTATGATTTTGCTTTCAATTTTGTCTGATATTAATCTTTTCATCTTCTCATTTTAATATTGTGAGCTCATGAACTTTAGCAATTTTGTGTGATACTCAAAGTAAATCTTACTTTTCACTACATTCATGCTTGAAGGTTTGTTCTTGTTAATGTATGTAATTTGAAATCTTTTATGTTTCAACCATCTAAGCTCATCAAAAGAAAATATTAATATTAAAGTCTACAATTTACATATCTCATAATTTATAATAATACATATCACTAACATACTAAAGAAAAATGACAATTTTGTTGCATCTAAATTTCATAGTTTGCTATGAAAGTATAACACATATTCTCATAGTTTAGTTGGATTTGTTGTTTTATGGCATAGAGAGTGTTTTTGATCTCATATGAACTATGAAAGTTTCTTGTGTATCAAATTTTTTTTTGCTAAGAGAATATAAGTCGTACAATCGAATATTTTTTAATGATTATAATCATTTTTTAGTCATTTTTAATTTCAAATAGTATCAAAAAGTGATTACATTTGAAAAATAATAATGAAGATATAAATTTATGAAAAAAATTTGTTTCAATTTGTATGATAAGTAGTTAGATTCAATTAGTCATGCATATTTTTTAATTTAAATACTCTCATGACCACACAATAGCAATCTTGCATCAATGTTTAGTACAAAAAAATTCATCACATACAATATAAATTCTTTTGTAGATCTATATTTATGTATTTATTTATATTTTTTCATAATACGTAATTTTATAATTTATATTATAAAATTAGATTAACGTAGAGTTATTTTTTCTGTTATTCATGATGTAAAAAATAATTAAATTGAAAAATGTCATATTATTAATATATTTATAGTTAATGATTTTCCAGCAGTATAAAAGTACCACACCTAACCTTCCCAAAATCAACATCCAAAAAGTGAAAACCTGGTAAAGGAATGAATTTCGACTACCTTTTTAAAACATTGAAAGTAAAAGTCTAGGCCAACTACCTTTGTCAGCAATAGAAACAACCAAGGCAAACATACACTTCCACCTAAGTCATGTTGGCAACCCTGGCCTTGGTGTACCTAAGTACATCCACATCCCTCACACATGATTGCGAGGTCAATACTTTGATCGCCACTCTCCAAGCAATCTTATCCTGAGCACAAACTAACATATCAAAAAGCCAATCTCTAGGCTCCGCAATGCCCACTTTCTTCGGCATCTCACAATGGACATGCCTGGATGTGCCCTTGGGCCTATCTCTGCCTGGTGAGCTCCCCTCAAGCACACAACCAAATGTGACCTTTGGGTATCTTGAATCAGACATCCTTACAACATGCCCCAGCCATTGAAGGGTCCATATGATAACAATCAACTCCATGTCATCGGTATTAAAAACATCACAAATATGCTTTGGAGTGTGTCATGCTGAACGATCTACTCCAACTATGTGACGCAAGCAAAAAGAGTGAGTAGTCTCCAAAGAGTGCATGTGGACACTAGTGCAATTTCAACTCTCGCAACCATATGTGAAATGAGGCAGAACCAAAAACTTGTACAGTCGTTTCGTCGTCAACCTTTAATTTCTTGTTGTATCATACATTTTCAAATGATTGAAATAAACCCAAAGCTTTGTCTCTCCTCACATCCACCTCCTTGCTCGTACTACAGTCTTGCTACATCCAACTATCTAAATACTTGAAATCACTGGCACTTTGAACCACATCTGTAGCTAGTTGCACTAGCGTTACCTCCACATCATTATGATATTGAACTTGGATCTCAGTTTTGGAAGCATTGATGCCAAATTTGCTGACTACCACATCCATGAACTTCGGCATAACTGCAAGGCATGTGATCCTTCATAAACAAAATCAGATCTTTCGCATACATCACAATGTGCTCAATATGGGTGGGTCAGCGACCTGATACGAATCCCATGGCCAGCTAACATGCAAGCAAGTGACTTCCTAACAATCATGTCAATGAACACACTGAACAATATCAATTAAATATTAATGATTATTTGCATTCATAATTATTAATTAAATATGAATGATTTTATTAATATTAAACATGAATTTTATATGAGTCAATATAAATCTAATTTCATTAAAAAATTTAAATTTTTTATTTTTGAATATTGAAAATCATTTAAAAAAATAAAAAGTTATATTTAATTTTAAATTTCAATAGTATTTTGATTAGTATTTAATAATTTTTTTAAGATCTTCATAGTAGATCATGTACTAAGTTGTTCTTCTCATAATCAAGTTTTTGAGCAACATTGACTCTTTTTTATATGCAAATAATGCACAACTGGATAATGACAATAATATTTACAAGAAAATTTAATTCATGTATAATGTCAGAGTACATGATTGTGTATGAAGATAAAACAACACACATGACAACGATTAATATCGCATTTCTAACAATTCATTGTTTTATTATATTGTAGCATATTCATAGATCTGGATGTGTTTTTACAAACAAATGTGTTATCATTTTTAGCATTACATACACAATTCAATTTTATTTGTGATCAGGAAGTGAAGTAGATGGGATTCTCATCTTTTTTTGCAAGTCATAAGTGGTTCAATTTTTTTAAAATTTATTC
The DNA here is from genome assembly GCA_037833965.1 of Marchantia polymorpha subsp. ruderalis. Lineage (NCBI taxonomy): Eukaryota > Viridiplantae > Streptophyta > Marchantiopsida > Marchantiales > Marchantiaceae > Marchantia > Marchantia polymorpha. Next base: position 1,598,744 of record AP031352.1, on the reverse strand, counting down.
TAAATGATTGTATATTAAGATAAAACAACACGCATGAAATTGAGTAATAGTAAATTGGTAATACGTTTGCAATACTTATTTATAACTTATCTAGTCTTTATGTTTTAAATATCCATCACTATATACTTAAAAGATCAAAATGATATTATATATTTTTATACTTATTTTTTTAATTTAAGATTTATTAGATTCTAGAAGACATAAAATTCATTTGACAATTATTGAACAAGCCTCAATGGTTCATGAACCTCAAACAAAAATTCATTCAATTGTTAACAATACTTAGCAGTAAAAGTAATATGAAAGTATTCAATGCATGTTGTTGGAAAATATTACAATAATTGCCCGTCAAAGTGAAAGATTTTGGTTCAACATAGTTTTAAAAACCAAGAAGTATTATTTATTGGTTACCAAGAATTATTTATTGCACAGAAAATAATCATATTTTTGATTGTATTTGATCATATCAAAATAAATAGGATATTTGATAAGATTTATGATTGAAAACTACTAAATTTTTAGCATGTAGATTAAAATCTTAAAGCAAAAAAAAGCAAAATGCTAAAGAAATAAAAGAAAAAACACATATGTTGGAGATTTGGCTTAAATGTATAGCATTGAAGTCATGCAAGTTGCAAACTAAAAGGAAAGATTTTATCTCTCATTCTAGTTTTGATGATCTAGAATATAAATCTCTTGTACAATGGAGCTGGCGACCATCTAAATGCATCATTCGCCAATCTAAGTTGAAAGATGTAACAAGTTGTGAGTACTTGAAATTTGACATCACGGTCTCAGCCTTGACGTTGGATGAACAACATCCTATACTTCATTTACTGCATAATTCATGCAAGTACAATTGATCTTTGTTTATAGTGATAAAAACTTGTTTGATAAATTCTTTTCGCAATAAGAGAATTGATCAAAAGTTTGAAAAAACAAAAATATAGTTTTCAAAACAAAAGTGTAAATGTCATATCAAAATACTCAAAGTCTAATAATAGTAATAGTTTAAGGATGGCACCTTTGTCACCATCTATAATCTTTAAACTCAACTATTCTAACTCCGCAACCTTTAAAACAATAACTCAGATAACATCTAACTTTCATATTATAAATTATTCCAACAAGCAAGATGAATATGGTATCTGATACATGTTATCGAAAAAAATAAGTTATTGCATTTTTTTTTAAGATCTCAAACATTATTGGAGAGTAAAATTTACCAATTTTTCTTTTGTTAACTGAGAATAGAATTGTCTCCAACATGCAAATAAGTCTAGATTTTCTACATTAAATAAACAAATAGATTTCTTTCGTGCTAGTTTCTCTTGCCAAGTTAGTGGCAGAAACAAAATCAGTAGACGCAAGGAGTAGATATTAGCCACCTGATACGCGTATGTGAAGTTACCTCATACCCAATCTTCAATAAATAACTGGATTCATGCCGCATAAGTGGCTGGAGTCGAAGCAGAAACAGTTGGAGTGATACAGATTCAAAGCGCAAACAGCATGTCAAGATCAGTTACTGGGAAATCATCTTGTGCACTGGCATTCTGTTCTGATACACCCGTCGTATGATATGTTGATCAGTACAGTACTCCGCTTTGCACATTAAGCATACTGTGCACGGTTTCACTTGTTTTCCATGCAATCAGAACTCCATAGACCGGAACTTTCTTTGATTGTCACTCGGAAAAAGAGAGAATATTGTCAAAATCCACTTGGAACTATCAAGGACAAAGCTCCAAGACAGGCCGCTCGGGGGATAGAAGTTACTCGTGGACAAAGCATAAGGTGCAATTGTAGTCAAGTACGTAATCGGGTGGATGACAGATCCACTAAGATGAGTTTGCCTAGACTTAAGGTCTGAACAATTTTATGCCCTTAGCTCTCGTGCGTGTTGAGCGGCATGGCATTGTGGACGGAGATATCCAACATCACGTATTGTGTATTGTTGAAATTCAACGTTGGAAACCACCTCAACCGATCTTATCTGACGACCATCTCTGTCAATATTTCCAGCTTTGTTACAGTGACAAGAAAACCTTGAACAACAAAACAGTTTGATGTTTCGAATATTCCCATCTTTTAGAAAAATAATTCCAAAGAATAACGTGATGATCATTCAACTCACTAAAATCTGACCACCTAATAATGTGACCACGCTGGATGAAAAGAAGCAGTACACTGAGAATAATAGGAAACAATGATGATATTGGATTCAAGGATGGAAATCAACTTTTTCAAATGCGTACTCCACGGAAGTTGTCAACTGAAAATCTCCGATGTCGATAAAATCATGAGAGTAACAGTGGTTTTATGAATGATCAGCTGATTTTCAGGCGGCCAAATTCCTCGGTCTCAGTTCTTGGCTCAATGCCACTATACGATAATTATAGATGATGGTAAGGACTGAAGTGGCAGGGTCCACTAGCACCAAAAGACCTGAGTAGTTTGAGTCCTGTCATCAAAATGAGCATGGCTGTGACAAGCCATTCCTGTGGGCTGTTCTCTATTCAGCAAGGTCTGTGTCCATCCGGGAACTCACAGAAACCCGGCATTAGATTGGTGTAGTATGTTGCCGTTGCTTCATAAATCACATGATATCCAAGCCTGGATGAAGGAAAATCATTGCTTCAAATATGATAAGTATTTAATGGAATGGACCTACAGCGGAGTATTACATTTCTAAAGTATATTAATTGTAAACGCATTTTGTAAGACATACGGTAAAACTCAAAGTTAGACTTTTGTCACTTGTCAGTCGTTCCCACAGGAGCAAGATTGCATGATTGATTAAGGACAAATCGAAGTACACTAGAATAGAGCATCTGGATATATTTAAACGCTCGTTGAGTAAGTTACACAATGATTCATTGATTGGGCATAAGTACCTTTGAGTGCATAAAACTGAGCACATATCATCGTGACAATCTTCGGAAATATGCAAAAGATCCGGTACTACAGAAGAAAATCCTTTTCCTCAAATAAAATTTCTTTTGCTACCTGATCCACATACTTAAATCGTATGGACAACTAGATCTGATCACTCATATTTAATAATCTTCTTCTTTATCCAGGTATCCAGACTTCTTTGTGAAGGATTCAAGTCAGGGAGCAAGATATATACTACGTGCAAAATACTAGGCTCGCCTCATGAATTGCGCATTATGCATGCTTTCATGAGACTAAAATGGACGTCTGACTCAAACTTGTGACTAGTCCCATCACCGTCACCATTTAGTATTTATGTGTTCAGATTACATAAGAGAGTTGAGGAATTTTTTCACCGGATGTTGGTGAGACAACATCCAGTGTAAGCTAGCACGCTAGCTGTGATACGACTGTACCTTCTTAGATGGAGACTTCAAAGGGGTCTCATATCTATCTCAGCGAGAAAGGTAAGTCCAATCTTGATCACTTCCACTGATACCGATCCTGAATTATTCCTGATATCAAGCTTTTCATAGTTTCCATTGCTGTTTTCATCCTCGCTCTCACCGAGGCTGCACAAGGCGTTGCAATGCAGATCAACACCAACAACAAAACTGCTATGGAGCAGCAAACTGCTATGAGCAAAATGGTCCAAATCAAGGAAATGAATTGAAATTTCTTGATCTCCATCATATGCACAATGCCTTCAATTGTGCGCATTGAACCTACAAAATAAGTCAAATTGGTAAGAATGAAGTTTATAATTGTCCAAACATATGATTGTAATCGAAAATCAAGATTCTGAATATGAATATTCATGAGATTCCAAAATCGTTTGGAACTAAAATCTAGAATAGAAATTGAGATCACCAAGTTTTTCGTTGAGGCATGTCACAACCTGACAATGACTGAAGTTCTACCGAAGCATCACCAACTGAAATCTCTCATGTATAAACTGTGACACAGGAAGTGACAAGGTCTTAAACAACAAGCAGAGAATAAAACTGAAATCTCTCGTGTCGAAACTGTGACACAGGAAGTGACAAGATCTTTAACACCAAGAAGAGAATAAAAACGCTGAATGACGGACTTTGTGTTTGTGAGTCATCACCAACCTTTCGAGTATGTACATAAATGAAATATTAGTTGGACATCAATTTGTCAGTTCAGCCTCCACATGGATTTTCCCTGTCGATCTATACTTGTCAATCATTGATATGAATCTCGATATTATATAGTTGAAACTGGAGAGTAGGCAGTGAACTACATGATGATATATTATAATTTGGATGATTATCAAGATAGACTCTTATTAGAATTGCAAGTTTACTTCTTAATTAAAAAAAATACTTAAGATTAAGTATTTTGTTTTCTATATTGACAATAATCCAAATAACATCTGTGGTAATTCCCATCAAGTTGTCCGCGGATCAAAAGTGGTAGGTTGAGGATAGTTTCTAATATCAAAATGAAAAAATAAATCCCACATATTACAAGAGGATCGAAAAAGTCATCTTTCTCTCTTATAGATTACAACATCAACTATGTAAAATTGAATATTCCATAAATTTAGTAATAAAATTTGAGATCATAAATATGTGGCTAGCATCATAAAAACTATCAAACATATGACAAGTTTGGCTCCATAGCTCTATATAAAGCCGGCGTAAAGATATGACCTAACATTATACTTGAAGAGCTTAAAAACGCTCAAGTCAAAATATATGACGCTACAACACGATACTATAGTCCACTAGTACAAGACTTACACCTTGATTCGGAAACAAATAAAATGAATTTTGATGATCAACTAATCAGAAGCTTGTTAAGCTTTATGAAATATTTTTTTAAGTTGGTTAATTACCTGCAACGAGTCTAAAACATTTAAAAATTTGTTGAAGATTTAATTATAGTATTATAGTATTAATTTTTAATTTTTAAATAAAATATTTTGATCAAAAACTTGAAAATTCATTATAATATCAATTTTTTTCTAAGATTTTTTAATTAAATATTTTATGCATATTTTTAGCTAAAATCGAAAAAAATATAAGTAAATTTGGCCTGTATATTTTCAATTTTCTGAAAAAAATTTCTTTTAGCAAGAATTACAATATTTAATGGTATATATTGAAAATCTTGCTTAAATAGTTTTTTTCTTGAATAATGCTTGAACAATTGGTTGTAGATATTTATGTCTATTATCTGCCATAATATCTATTTTTTTATCACTGTCGCTAATGAAACCTAACAAAAATCTGAACAATATCTAATCCAATCTAAAAAAATGTTGTCATATGTTGCAAAACATAAATACTTGTCGTCGAATGCAAAAATACATTGCTTGTTGCAAAACATGAAAACCTAATAATTTGTTTCAAAAGTTATTGAAAATCAATCTTTTTTGAAAAACTCAAAACATTGATCATCTGTAGTGAAACTTGAAAATATGTTATTTTGTTTCAAAATTCAAATAACTATTGCATGTTGAAAAAATTTCTAAAAAAATTCAATACTTCTTTACATAGTTCAGCCCTCAATATTTAAGTGCTGAAAAGTAGACTGCTATCCAATATGAATTATAAGATCAAATACAACTTTTGACTAGTCCTTGATGTTTTTTAACTCATTGTGAGCTCACACAGTTGCATAAAGTGATGTTCTAATCTGAAAGTTCAATGATTGCACATCTAACATTAATGAGCCCCCATTCATCTTGTTACTCGATAAAAGTTGGTACGTATATATTTCAGCGTTGTACTTGGAAACTTAGTATCACGAAATGTCCACATATGTCTTCAAGACTAGCAACTTAGTATCATGTTACGAAGATGAAGAAATAATTATTGTCACATGAACGAACTTGGATAATTTTCTCATTGTTACCTAGTTATCGTGTTCCAACAGAACAAACAAAAAACACCTCCTATGAGATGTTTAGTTCCGGACAATGTTTAAATTGAAAATTTATTTGGAAAAAAAAAGGTTGAATTTTGCTTATATAGACTCTTTAACCAGTTTTCCAATTTTGATGGAACCTTATTCAAGCTTACAGTAAACACTGTAGTAAATCTTTGCTAAGCATTTAAAACATTAATATTTTAAAGATGAATCAAATCAAAAATAGCATTTGTTAATAAATCGTAAAAATATTTATTTAAAAAGTTAAATATTTCCAACTGATCCAATTAATAGATCATATTTTTCTGGCACATTTCTCAAGTATCATAGTATATGATTTTGATGGTGTAAGTTGTGTACTTCATTGCATGGTATGAATGACATCTTAGTTTTTCTTAAGTTGTGATGAGCCTTGCTAATCTAAAAAGTATGTGATTAGATGATGAAAAAGTGTACTTCTGAGTCTAGATTAAGTTTCACCTCCTTTGTAAATTCCTAATTCTTCATGTTGGTTTTAGACTATATCTATGTGCGCTGTTGGAAAAATTATATGTGGATAGAATTGATACAATTTCCTTATTGGCATAGGATGAATGATCGTCTTCCAAATGCTTGCTTTTCAACTCTTTTACTGGTATAAATTCCTTTCTACTCTTATTTTCCATTAACAAATTCCCTGCTGTTCCTTCATTGATTTATTGTTTTTTAACTGCAAATATTAGAAATGTGCAAGTTGTTGGAATACGTTGTTCTTCACATACATACTGTATAATAACATTCGTTTTCATTTGTGGTGAGGGCAGGAGATCTCATCTGTAGTGAAGTTTTTGCTCACACAAGTGTCCGATGAGGTTAATAACAAATGTGATCAAGAGTTTAACAATATTCCTATGTAGTCCCAATAATCTGTGTCGATGATGAACATGATCCTCACTTACATATATACTGAAGTAGTATTCGATTATTTAGAAGATGATTTAATATTATTTGGGAGTGAAAGTGTGATAGTCCTTGTCTTCAGTTATCGATGCTCTCAAGTGAATCATGAAGGATCATACTAACGCGTTCTCTCGCATGACATGCGTACAACCACAAAAATCAAGCAAGATCCCATATCCCTGACATTCCAGAAATATCTTTTCCAATAGTGTCGAACGCTCTCACATGGACTCACCGTTACTTTCTCCCTAGGATGAAAATGTGGCAAATGCATTTCGAAGGGTCCTTTTCCCTCGAGAGCAAGATTCTCCCGTCCCAAACGATAGGACGAGTATTGGAAGAAGGGAGCGAGTCAACTGCCTAAATCCCTACGTCTTTGTTCTTGTGCATCTTCTATACTAAATTGATCTGAACATGCTCATTTTTTGGAGGTTGTTCTCATCAACTTACTAGTCATCAGCATTTGGCAGTCGTGGACTACGAAGAGACATCAGAGTAATCAAAAGTTCCATGACTTTTTCGAGCTGAAGAACTTGACCTCTAGGTAGGTCCCATCTTATTATCATGTTTGATCATGGAAGAACTTTATCGATCTATCTTAAAACTAATCCGCATGGAGACCCGTGGCCAAGGGAATGATTCTTTCTCTTTCGGTTTGCACCTACAACCTCACATCTGGTTTGATGTTGAATGAGGTTCTTTGCCTGAAAAATGTACCCTTTTCTCTGTTGAGATTGCTCTGTTGTTCTTCCAAAGCAGATTATCATACCAATGTCATGAATCCGGGCACAAACCACAACTCAAGAGCATTTGTTTGATGTTGTTCCTTGCTGCAGTCAAGCTAATTCTGCGTGAACAAGACGGACGAAGATTTAAGCCTTGCATTTGACTGACAGTTGAGTAGGGCAATATTGGGCTGAATCATTTGCAGAACTTGTGCATGCCCTGCAAATGAGTCGTAATTTGGCTCTTGGATCCTACAATAGCATTTGTTAGACCCTTCAATCCGTGAGGATAGATTGAAAAGAGATATTGTGTTCAGGCGGTAAAAAGCTGTGAAAATTTGTTCAACGAATCCGAAGATCTCTACAAAAGTTTGTTCTCCCTTCCGAGCCGAATTTAGACGACTTCGGGTAATTTCACTACACTGGCCACAGGTTACATCGCCTTTGCCCATGGGATTCAGAATCTAGGGTACCGGAAGACGACAGTTTTGAACTTGCTTAGATACACCCATATAAAAGATATGATTTCTAGCTTCACTGTGAGTTCATTGCCAACTAGCCCGGTAATGAAGGTACTCAAAGTCACATGGCAGATGAGTTACCACTCTCATCAAGTAGAGGTATATCTATGGAACAAGACTTCCGTGGGGTCCGGACGCGGGTCTTATGAACAATAATTTAGTCGTACTCAATGACCGTGCACTTTTCCTGGAAAGGAACTGTGGCCACACTGAACACTGGTTCTAGAGTCAAGGCTTTGTGAAGCTCCTCCAGCTCAAGTGTCGTGATAGGTGAGTTTAACCTGCGCCGCATCACTCCAGAGTTTTAAGTGCAACGTCGCTGTTTTACAGCGACGTTGTAAAACGTAAATCAAATGAACTAAGGTCGTGGCAACTCAAAATTACAAATGAAGCAAAAATTCTGCATCTCTCCAAGATCAAACTGGATTTGAGATTCTTTCATGAAAGTCCAGTGCTCAGATACAAGATGGGAACATGTACATAGTAAACTAATGATCCATCACCAGGTTGGCGGGGAACTATATTAAAAGGCACAGTACGATCTTTCTGCTAGCTGGAATGAAAACTGAGGATGTGAAACGTTAAGTTCCTCGGCAGCATGGACGTGAAGGAGAAGTTGGAAGCACGCCAAGATTCTATTCAATAACAGTGTTGAAGCATTGTAACCGCCAACTCATATCCTCAACCAAGTTGCAATAGCTGGTAGCAAACTTCCCTCATGGTAGCTGGAGCTGGACAGCTGGTTCAGAAAGAAGGGAATTTTTAGTCACGGACTTCCTCACCCAAGTACAGTACATGTGTTGTTTGCGTTTTCCACTTCGACTATAGACAAACCCTGTGATGACTCCAAACTCCGTCTTTGAAGTTCGTCCGGGTGAGTTGACATAAGCTCCATACCATCACTGCTATAACCAATTCAATGTCTACAGTTGATCCAGAAACTGTTGCAAGTTTTCTTTTGTTTGTTTTTTTTTAACTGTAACTGTGTCAGATGTACGAAATTTCTGGAAAAACGTTATTGTTGCAGATTCAGAAGCCAACTTCATGAGAGTTCAATATGGAACATATATCCAGTTTGGTTCGATGTCAATGCGCCGTGAGTGGCTTATCAAGTTTTGCACACTAAGAGCATGAATACCTTGCAGCATCCAGTGATGCCACAATATTCTTTCGGGGCATCGGAGTTTTTGACAGATGCATTGGCTAGCGATGGACAAAAGGTTGGAGTTAGAAAGTTGAAAAGCCCAGGCCGATTCGCAGGAGTTCTTTTTTTCCTACGCATGGCATGGGTTGGCATGGGTTGATCACTTTAATTTATATAAAATTTAATTGAGATGGTCATCAGGGAACCTCAAACCGTGTTTTGTCAAAGCCTACTCATACACTAGGCGCATGGTTTTAGTGGCACTTCGCCCAGCTGGACAAGACATTGTGGCACATGAATGCACATACGGTAAGTGAAAAAGTCAATTAAATTCACATGGCACATGCTTCCCGTTCCTCATGAGAGAAAAAATGAAAACGCTTACCCTCTTTCATATTTCTTACCACTTCAATCTTCCCACAATGCTGTTGAAAGCTAGCCAGATGATGTAGCACCAGCATAACACTTATCCTTCCAAGACTCCATTCTTGTTTGATATTGGTATCCTCACTGCAATAGCCTCAATTGATTTGGTAAGCAACCATATAATTTGCAAGCTGATACACCTAAAAGTCGTATGTAACCAGCACACATTTGTACCATTTCAAGTTGTTGCGCCTAGTCATAGTTGACATTTCACTAAGTCCACCTGCCAATATCAGTATTCTTGACAGCTAACTCTGATCTTAGATCTCAGAAGTGGGGTTGTATGTTGGAGGGTTGGATACATGTCAGAGTAACCTGGACTCAGTATACACCAAACATATTAGAGGGTATGTTTCCACAATCGCAGGCACTTCTCAGAGCTTGGCGGATGTCAAACCTTATATTCTCCTCCAAAATTGCCCAAACATGTATGGAGCCAACTCATGCCGTCACTAACTTAGTTGTCTGAAAACATGTGTACTTTGCGGCACTTGAAATAGTTACAGTTCTTGCGATGTGTTGAAAGCTTTTGAGGTTCTGATCAGACTCTGTCCATGAAGGCCCTCCAACTCACGTGAATCCCTGTACAAGCTTTCTGAAAATTTTTCTGTGGGTTTTATGCCGCAATCTTACAAGCTGGAGTTGAGACTGCAGGTCAGAACAAGCGTATCATTAATCAGACCAGTTCATGACAGTACCGGTGTTCCAACTCACGAGGCATGATGCATGGCAGATGCCTCGTGAGCTTGGGGTTGCTTAAGTCAAACCTCAGCTGTATGAACTAACTGAGTTTGACAAGTAATGCTTGTCAAACAGACAGCTTACGATTCAAGAGCCTTCGGTGTCAAGGGTAGCACTAGTGTTTATAACACATTCTTGACTGGGCAGTGTTGCAGTAATTATTCCTGCCTGCAGAAATTTCATGTGATTTACAACAAGTATATTTTATCCTCATGTATTTTCTATGTGATAATTGAATCCTTTCCCCCATAAGACTAGAGATTTCTGGTTCATTTTACTCTAGTAAACAAGTGATCAAGAACGAAGCATATACAAGGTTGATGATCATGAGTAGGATAATTTGATCTTAGCCTACGTAGCCCAATAGTAGTTTTTGATGAGCCTCCTTGGTGCGGAATCTGGCTTCAACTGAGACGTTTCATGGATTGGAGAAGTATGATATTCATCAGGAACAAAATGGAAAAAGATTCTGACTTATCTCACTGTGGCCTGTTGGATGCATATTTACGCGGAGAGCGATTGAGGAATTTAGCAAAGACCGGAGATTATACTAGCTAATAAAAGCAAAAGGTTATGCGCTCTTCTATACAAGTAGTGGTATATAAGATAATTTATAATATTTTAGCAAAGTCAGCTCATCAACCATTTAATATTTTGAGGTAAATGTGCTTTGGTCACGCGGAATCTGCTCAAATGATTTATTCTAAGTGCTTGACATGTGCACCGGGAATGATCATTGGAAAGGAGAAGAATCTTTGTGCGAGGAACGTGAGGCAGCCAAATGATTGCAAACCTCCTTTTAGCTACCTGACGTGTGTTTGATACACCTTTTGTTCTCAGTAATACAAATGTGCATGATTTATGAACGAAAAATGGAATAAACTACAATCAAAGTGGAGCAGGGTGGAACATGGATTTGTTCTCGAAGTATGAGAAAGTGGGGCCTCATTTCCTGGAAGCTGGAGGATCCACATCAACTCATAGAAAGAGGACGTCAAAATCTGAACACAGAATCTTTGGATGGCTCCCCCAACTTCACTGAGTTTCTACTGAAGAGTAGGAGGAGAGGAAAAATCCCTACCTAATCTCCAACTTCAGACCATGAGTAAAACAATATATTTTATTCCAGAGTCAAAGGTGTGCACTGGACAGCAATATGCTGCATACAAAATTCAGGCTGAAACTCTCAGCACCTGACTTGCCCAAAATGATGGAAGGTACATTGTCCAGGACAAGTGTGACAAACAGGAAACTGTCAACAGGGCTTCTGTCCAAATCCACTCATGCACTGTAAATTCTCACTAGAAGAACTAGCTGGAGTCCAGAGTGAAGCCAACCCTCTGGTCAGAGGTGGAGGACCGGAGGACGGTGGACCGGAGGGTCGTTGCCTTCACTCTGGACGGTCCAGTCAGAAGAAGTCCTCCGAAGCTAGAGGCATCTCTCTATGCGGAGAAGAAGACGCACAGTTGGGTCTATACGGAGTACGCGTAGCTCAGATATCCGGACGCGGGAGAAAACTCACTCCGCGCGGCGCCTGCTGCAAAGCTCCTCGCCTCGCTCGCCACCCCTCTCTCCCCGTGATCTCACACATGAAGACGACGCGTATCGGACAGTCCTTTTGGCAGTTTGGACGGCGGATGTCCAGCCACGTAAGTGGGATCATCCCAGTCAGCCAGATCGGCAACGTCTCGGTTAAGACTTTCCAGCTGACGATGGATGGTCGTAGACCAGTTGTCGGATGTGATCTGAGAGCTATAGCTGGGACTCTGGGACTACTGTATAGTATGGCAGAAGCCGGCATTGGGGCGGCGCTTGCACGACCGCATGACCTCCGCCACTTTGGCGGCGTGGTTTCTGCTCGCGAGATACGAGCTTTGACCGCTGGTTCCACCAGAATCTACCCCTGGGTATTCTCAGGGGGCTCTGCCTTGTCTGTCGAACTCTCCTTACGCCGCAGCTGCAGCTCGTCTTTTATTAATGCGCCTAAAGGGAATCGCAGAGCTTCGGTTCAGACGATTCCATCACAATACTCAGCCTTATTCGATGATGAGTGAGTTCATGGGTTCGGACTCTGTGGACTCTGGGAGGTCCGGCTGATTTCTCTAATTGTTTTCTAAACGAGGCAATTGGTTGCAGCCAGGGATTATTTGAACCACATTAAAAGAAATTTGAGTCTCAGTGGGTGATCGTCATTGCTACAGGTGTTTTCCTTTTATTACTGAAGATTTGAATTGGCATAGACGAGGCAGAATAGAATGTACATTAAATTCGAGCTCCTAGTGTTTCAAACTCACATTCTCACCATCTTCATGTTCCTGTAACGGTTTGTGTTTGGTATTTGAAATGAGCTGTGCTACACTGTGTCTTCTTAATTGTAGGGCTCGCTCACAGTGAATATTACTAGAGAGACTTAAAAAGCACCGTGATATGGTTCTATGTGTGCTCGATGACGGTCAGCTATCAAGTGAGGGCATGCTTGATGGCTGACCCGAGTGAATGACATGTCATAAAGCCTGTCCTCCTCTGAATGGATGGAGGGAGAGTCACAAATGATAAAGCTGTCGATAAACTCGGTGAGATAAACTTTTAACTTCTTAATGTGGGAAGGTGGTGCTCGTTCCTTGCCATGGATGCGTCAGCGGCTGGCTATCAGTTACACGTGTTAGAGAGGAAAGCACTGTGGTTACAGCGGCAGGCGAATGAAAATCGATGAACAGCTTGTCTCACTAAACTTGGTAGAGGTGAATTCTCTTCGTATCTAGCCTAATGATTCATGCACCTACGAAGTTGTGGAGGCCCACGTCAAGCTCAGAAGACTCAGAACAAGTAGATAGGATCGTACGTAATACATCTCCACGATGTAAGAGAAACTGCGCAACATGCACAAACCAAGCCATTTCGAACATGACTCACAGGAGTGGATCCAATGCGAACGAAGATAAGTTGTTCACAGCCATCTCCTTTTAAGTTTTCTTCACGTGACGTCTTATCTTTACACAGTAAAGTGGACCTTCGTTGATCGTGAAACATTCTTTGCAAGTGTGGACATTATTGCTACCTGGTACTCTATGAGGATGATATTCTGTCATTCGATCCGAAGAAATAGAATAATCAAAAGACCTTACATCTAGATCCAAAATAAATTTTAACTGCATAAACTCCGATAACTCAAAGTTTACAAGTTCGTATAAGAAGAAATTCGCATCTTGCGAGAAAATGAAAGAGAAGAAACAAGACGTAAAAGGAACTGTGATTACTATTTTCCCAAAACTTTAAGTCATGATGAAAAGATGGTTGGTGTACTTCGTTTGAAGAGTGAGATAGTTTTTAACATGACCAGTTTTTCTCTCTCGTCTTCAAACCACGGGATACCCTCTACGTTGCAGCAATTCTGATCGATGCAGATCCGCCATTTTTGGGGGAAAGGGAGAAGTTGGGCCTCAAGTGTGACATCACTAGAAGAAAATTTACTACTTGAATCAACCCACGTTTGGATGAAAGAACATGACTTGAACCTTCATCCGGAAATCTGGGGCCATGATCACCCCACATTCTTACGATAAAATCCTAAAATATTCCAGACATATGACTGCGCAAGAGTGCGAGATGACCCCTAGATAAAAAGCTGCAGAGGATGTCACTTGACATCTGTCACACCTCCAGCATGTACATGTAATCCTCGTCCATTATACCATGACATCTCGGAGCTACGTGTCGGTAGCGCGATCTAAATTTCAGGTCATTAAGAGAGAGATGCTGGTAATCCACGTAGAAACACAACATGACCTCTTTGAGGAGCATAGGATCAGGGACAGTTATGAGGCATAACTTGATATTGAGGACTGAGAATCACAAAAGTGGGTAACAATGAGGCAAGATATCTTGTGCACAGCATATTCTAGCTTTGGTTTAAGTTGTCACCGAGAGAAAATATGGAGACATGATTCTGTTACAAGGAAATATCAAAGACTTTGTCTCTTACCATATCTGACATTTGTACTTATCGAGTTCGGCTAGGTCAGCATGATACTGTCTGTGTGTTCTGATTCGTTCTTGAGAAGGTGAATCATTCGGATTATGCCATACGATCGATCATTGATTCACGAATTGTGCCATCCGTGGAGATCCCAAAACAACGTTGTTCGCATGTCCTCTCATGCATCTTCCATCCTATCTGATTTGAGGGTGTAGTTATTGTTGTTCGGAAAATGTTCCGCTCTGTAGAATAAACAAAAATGTCATACAATGGTGGTACACTCGTGGAAATTTAAGAGTGAACACATCTTTAACGTAAAGGCTCACGTTTCATTCGCGAATACCGTCCTTCTCGTGCCTAATTTACCAATTAGATTATTGCCAAGAACTATAAAATTTATCGAAAGGTTGAGGTTTTTTGAAAAAAAATTAAAAATGGGGTGCGAAATAGGCAAGTGGGTTACGGCAGTGGACCCTCTATACTCAGGAAGACATAAATCATACCATTACGATGGTCAAAGGAAATTTAAAGTGAACAAATATTTGCAAACATCAAACTATCCATGTGGATATAAAGATGTACACTTAATTAAATTTTCAATAATCAATAATTTTTTCTATTAAGTTACTTGCACCTTTGCTTACGATGAAACATATAATTACTTAGTTCATATAAATAATATGATGATATGATGTCTATATGATGATAATCTCGCCCAAAATAACTCTTAGGAAGTCTTGGAATTGACTCGGAAAACTGCGATGATTGCAACATCGGTTCTAACTTATGTAAAAAAAATTAAATATGTTTATCTCTTACTAAATATACCGTTATATAAATCTCGAGGTAAGTCACATACATATTAACAAGTTAATATAATCTTTTCCCACAAAAAATTATTAAAAAAGATTTCTCATAGTAGCTCATATCCTATACTCGGATCTTATGTCTAAGATAATGAAATCATATATAACTTTGAAGCTCATGATAATATTACATGTGAAGGGATAATTGTGCAATATGATATTAAGGTGAGACATAAAAGCTAAGAGTAGGAGATGTCAAACATCAGTTGAAAATCTTCTAATAGATTTGTCATTTTCATGAAGTATATCATTGGCAAGAGAAATGCTCAAGTAGCATGAGAAAACAGCTATATACAAATCTACTATATATATGAAACAATTAAAACAATTTCAAAGAACATAGATGTCATAATCCGCTTTACTTGCGCAAATGGTACAAGTGGCCTACTATGTAACACATCTGCATTATTCCAATCTATGTCCTAGGTCGATGGAGGTTATAAAACCAAAGGTATTTCAGTCTTTGTACTAAGTACATTATGAAGACTATGATAGGAAAGAGCCTAGCAACAAGAGATTGAGCTTTATTATAATATGAACATTATTTCATTTGTTTCATGATTAACATCTCTGTCTTGAACTATTATCATTTGTATTCGAGGTTGTCCTCCTCGATGCCTTTAGTGATTTATAGTACCTCGCCTGATAACGGCTCTTAGTTTTTGCTAGGCATGACTTAGATTTCTACTAGAAAATCCGAAAGAAGGGACTAAAGTTGAACTTTTTTCAATGGGAGGAGTTGAAATTTGAACCTGTGCTACGGAAACACCTTTACTGCAGCAAAGCAAAACTTTCTAAAAAGAGCACAAGTACAACCCTTTTCCCCTCTTTCTTTTATTTCGAAGATATATAATATACATCATACATCTAATTAGAATGACTATCTTCGACTGCTAGTACGATGATGAAAAGACTGAAACGAAGTTGTGAACTAGTGACCGTTCAAGTCTTAAACCAAACTGTCATGCAACGGATTTTCATCACTTGAAGTGGATTAGACTGAACAAGGACTGGAGCATTAACGTACATAGAAACGTTGACACACGAACAAACAATGGATTGAGAGTTTTTTTACAGGTGTGATATGTTGTGTGTCAATTCGACAGAACATGCTATGTACTGCATAGTAGATGATCAATAACGTTTACAACCCTAAGAAGTTGAGGTAACCGGTATAACTAATTGATGGAGCCATGTTCCTCACACGAGTTGCTTAGTCTATGTCCGTTTCAAATGGTCGTACTTTCGTCGAAGCCGAACTTTTATCGTTTTGCTGTACATATAAAAACAAGAGTGAGTTTGAAAGTAAGAAAATTGAAATATTCAGTTATTGAAATTCATATTTAGATATATGATAACTACGGCATTCTACATTTAATAATCCAAAATGTATTATTCAAGAAAGTCTACTTATATAATAGCATAAAAAATAATGTACATTTATATTGTACATATGTTATTTATATAAAATATATATTTACGATGATACAATCAAGATTATGATATCTCAAGCAATACAAAACATTGAATGTTTCACTTGAATACGCAAAATTACGTTTGCTAGTGGTACCGAAGCTCCATATCAGGCTTTCGTCTTGCCCACTAACACCTGTTATCTCAGAAGAGTTCTTCACCATCACTTCAGAGCATTCTGCCAAATGCTCACGAAAATTCAAAGAAAACTGTGCCGGGATGTCCAAGAGGTTAGGCCGGGAGTTGGACCAATTTCCAGAGTTCCTAACCATAGCTGCAGTAGAGGCCGAGTATTCCATGCTTCCCATTGGGATGTTATTGGTGCTATCCATAATTCTACCGATTTGATCTCATCCATACACCGGGCGTCTTCTATACTTTTGGCTAGATTACTCACGCCTTGCTTTGTACACATAACACCACCATGATCTATGAACCACGGTGCAATCCCTTAAAAAGGAGGGAAGGGAAGAAATAAAATCCTTGCACACTTCTGACATTGCCGGGAACTTTGTGGATCTTTCTCCAATACCGGAGGGGTGATGTTATTCTCAGAAGTCGAACCATGACTTTGTCCCGGGACAGTGAGTGGACGCTTCTGACAGAAGAGGCAGAGCCAAATATTAACGCAGACAAGGACAAGAAAAGTAAAGTGCTCTGTCATACTGTTCAGACAATGATCAGCTTCTTTCGCGGTAACCTTCTGACACAACTAAAAGGGCAAGGAGCCTTCTCGACTATCATCACCGAGTAGGATGGTGGCTTTGTGCTCACAAAATTCCAGAATCATTAAAGGACAGTGGATGGTGTGTAGGATGGCCTCCATAAAACAGTAGATCTAGTCTCTCCGTCTACAGATTAGACATTTAGCATGCAATCAATTCCTAGGCCAGAATCCGGAGGAACCCGAGGAACCCGAGGAAAAAACGACAAATTCCTTAGAAATTTGTTTTGTTTTACTTTGCATCGTTCACTTCTTTGTTCACTTCTTCTTCTTTGCCCGTAAAAAGTTTGCTGTGGACGAGTGCCAGGAAATAGTGGTTTTGGTGTATAATACTTGTTCTCTTTGTGGTTTGCATTTCCGGCTGCTTTTCGGTCCATGATTCATTTGCATACTTTGTCAAGGGATCCCGTGTGCGAAATTGATTATCAGAATTTTCTTCCTCGTCAGCGTCAGTTTATCACATCCAAGGAGACGAGGATAAAACACAGACGTGGTTCAATGATGTGGTTGTACCCTGTACGTCCGAGGAGATCTGATGAGGCCATCATATCTTGATGCTGCGATAGTCCAGAAAGAAACAGTAGACAAATCGGCAGTAAAACGAAGACGGCTTTTTTATATTTTTATCCTTGACTTACTGGGTACTCGACGCTTGCATTACAACTAATTGTGGCTTCCTGGTTACGGTTACACTAAGATTCACCATTATAATTTATCGAAAGAATTCTTGGAAAAGTCGGTGGTGTTTGTTTATCAGACCTTGTGCATCGAAGATGTGTTTATTTTTCTGTGTATATTTGAGCACGACGTGGTTACTGTGCCGTGTTGTACCCAACGTTGGAAGGTTGGAATAAACGTGTGTACTACAGTTAGGAAAAGAATTATATCTGCGCTTCCACTCAAGGAAGCATGATCGGTTACATACTATTTGGTTCTCGTATTATATTATTGTGGAATGTGTTCAAAATTTAGCTTTTTTCTATTTGAAAATGGGAACCTTTTTGATATTTTTCGAATGAGTTAAATACACGTTCTAACGTGTATATGAGAAATACTGAGAAAAAGTAGATATCGTGATTGGCTTCCAATGTTTGCAATAAATTAATAAACATAACTTACATATAAATAAACATAAATAAATGAATATTCGTGCTGAAAGTCACTAAGACGAAAACCAAACTGAAAAATCAAGTCATTTCAAACTAGTGGATAGACGATGCTTCTCGCTTTTGAGCATCTCCCTTACAAGTTGCTTTTATCTGCTACCCTACTACAAGAACTCTTCTACAAGATATCGCGTTAAATTTGCACTTCTCTCGCTGTTAACGCAAGATCGTTATAAAATCCGGTAAGGTAGAAAACTTGCAGGTTATTTCACAATTTCATTAAAAAAATTTCGTAAAAGTCTCATCGTTTGGGCTTGTTATATGCCCCATCTTATCACATGTCATGAGCTCTCATGATAAAGTGTATCAAAATGAACTTGTTGTTATTTTTTTTGGTATTGAGGGCCCGCATGGTGCTAATCTCTATTGCATATATGTGCAAGCGGCAGTAATGTGCTACCATTCTGTTCTGGGAATGCTCTAGCCCTCAATTCCGGTAAAAATTGGAGATCTGAAGTAGAGTAAAAACTTAGAGGAATGATTGGATTCGTGACAATGGGTTCCTCTTACAACTGCAGTCCACACTCTACATGAAGCTTTTTTTCATGTTGGGATCCTTGTAGAATTAACAACGTTCGAGCTAAGTCGTATGTTACCTGGAATACTGAGTTTACCATTATAAGCTCCTAGATGTTATCTAGGTGCTCGGGTTGATCTGCCCGGTCTTGCAGAAGACCGGGCAATAGTAGCACCAACGTTGGCTTGAGCATTCACCGAGTCGTCAATGGGCGTGGAAGATCATGGACTATATGACAAGATCCTCGCTTCACTACAGGTCAAGTAACGTGACATCTGCCTCTTTCCTTAGGATACACGGACCTATATGTACCTGTAGGAATAAACCTCGCAACATTGATTTCTGAGGCCAGATGAACAGATATGGGCCAGAAGAGGTCAGATGGGGACTGCCTTCTTTACCCAATCATACATACAAGATGAAGTGAGGCTTTTCACATCTTTCCTCCGTTGAGGAGTATTACATATTTTTGACGTTTTGTTTCTAAGCGGGAATAAGGCATCAGGGCGCATCGTTGCAACCAGAAGATAGCAAAGAAGATGTCGGATAAATACTAAAGTGCAGAAAATGTTTCTGAAAAAGGGAAGAAAATAAGTCTTAGCTACACCATAAGTCGAAGAATTGAAGGTGAGAGTTGTAGGATGATAAAGATGAACTAAATTGTCAGAGCCGCCAGACTTTGTGGTGGGTCTAATGCACCCACCTGCAAGAAAGTTCGGTGTGAAGCTCGGAGCTCGAAAGGGTGGATTGGTCTACAATCAGCTTCGGTACGTCCGAGCAGCTCCGCCGAGGCAAAAATGTGTATGCTAAGAATAGGCAAAGAGTTCATGCACTGCAGTCGCAGAAGTACAGTTCTCGTAACTCGGCTGACGAGAAGTGAAGGCACTTGAAATCTGAGCCCTGAAAGCGAGTCCCGATTTCCATCTTGTCGCAAACAAAGTTGGATCTCTGATCAGGGATCGAATTTTCGTCCCTTCTTTAGGCCCGTGCCACTGTGCTCACGAGGGTTTGGCACATCCACCTGTCGCGTTTCGGGCGAGGGCCCCAAGGCGTCCCCGTCCCCGTGCCTACGTGGCCATGGACCTCAGTACACCGGAACAAAGATCGCCGGCTTCCCACTCGACGTGGCAGGGCGGAACTGGAACTCGAAGCGAAAACCTAACCGCCTATCAAACCGTCACGGGGACGTACTGGTGGCGATCCGGAACCCAACCGGTGGCCGGTTAACGTAACCATCGACAGGAGGTGCTGCGGCGGGCCTCGTGGTTTGGCGTAAGCTCCCAAGCAACTCACGCTTTACCCACCACCTCGGACCGGTCCTCCAGACCTGCGCATGCGCGCCCGCTCCGGTGCGCGTTGCGCTGATCGGAGTGAGAGCGAGCCTCGCTTTTTCCCTGGGGACGGACATCCGGGTCCGTCCGATCCCGGGCGCCGAGTCGCGGGAGATGGGCACGGCGAGCGCCGCTCGTCGGATCGGAATCCAAAGCGCTGTCGTCGATCGGAGTGACGCGTCACGCCTTGTCCAGAGGCCGGTCGGGGAACCGAGGCGGGGGTGGAAGTGGGTCGGAGCCCGGGGGGAACAGTGGACGGGGACTGGGAGCCGGGGCGTTCGTGGTCGTGATGGTGCTCGTCCTCGCAGGGTACATGCGCGATGGCACAGGCAGGTGAGAGGGGAGGAGTTGCGGAGCAAATTGGGCGAGAGTGGGGCACCACGGGTCCGAGTGAGGAATCGCAGAGGCTAAATTACAAGGGCGTGGGCGTAGGCAGGTCAGCGATACATTTCACAACCTTTACATGAATTGAATTCGGGCGTGAGAGAGAGTGATTGTGGTAGCGAGAGCGAGATAGCGAGATTGCGAGGGGAGAGGGGAGGAGACGAAGCTCGTGGAGAAGACGGACGGAGGGGGGTGAGCGAAACAACGAGGCGGGCGAGGACAGGGAAGATTTTGTGTCACAGAGCGGAGGAGGTCGGGAAAGAGTCCAATCGAGGTCTTAGCGGGGAGATTGGTGAGCGCCCACCTGTTCTGAGAGGAACCAGGAGGAGGCGGACACGTTTTGCTGGAGGGATACGCGAGGGGGATCTGAACGAAGACTGGTTCTTCTCCTTCTTCATCTTCATCTTTTTCTTCTTCTTCTTCTTCTTCTACGATCCTGGGAATGCGAAGCATACGACGCGCGGGGGCAGACAGGCTTCTTCACCGAACGTGAGTCGGGGTGGTGTGCTGGCGACGAACAGCGAGCGAGAGCTAGATTGCAAGAGAGTGGACCTGGAACTGGAACTGGGAACGGGACCGGGACCGGGCCAGATTTGAGAGCGAGCGGGTTCTTGAGGGAAGTGGGGGTAATTTGACTTGGGCAGCGAAGCAGGAGAACTGGACTGGTCTTGCGCTCGTGGGCGAGATAATATACTTAATTAAGCCAAGCTTTGAGAGCCGTGGGGGCGAGGGGGCGCCACAGCAAAGTCTTTGGGACTGGGCCTTGGTGAAAGAGGAAGGATCCGGCGCAGCTTGAACCTCGCGGAGTCGGTGTTGGTTTTCCTCACTGCCTGTTGGTGTGCCCTCTCGGTCTCTTCACAGAAGCTCAATCGGAGCGAGAGCCGGCGAGTTCCGGTGTTATAGGAATTGCAGTGCAGAAGTTTTCATTTTTTTCCTTAAGCTAACAACATTTAAGATATAGATATAGAGGCGGTGCTAATTAGCTCCGGAGTAGCTGCAAATGCAGCCAGGGGTGGGCGTTGGGTTCCAGTGATCGAGAGAGAGAGAGAGAGAGAGCTGCCGAGCTGCAGATCCCGTCGAGTGCACGCAGATTGCCAATCCGACAGACGACGACTACTCGGCACTGAGAAGTGAGGTGCGCCGACAAGCGATGAAGAAAGAGCAAGGTACCACCCTTACATGGGAGGATGAACAGGTTGCGCAAGAGGATTGAGGGCTGGGAATGCTGAGTGGTATCGCAGTAGCCACAAAGCTTTACACCGAAACGTTTGCGTGAAGTTTGTAGAGGTCGCGTCGTCCGGCTTTGTGAATTCAAACATAGAGGCATTGCCTCCGAAAGGAAAAATTGTGGAAGGTCCCGATAAGCAGGGAAGGATGTACGCGGCACTGAACACCCGAGATGTGGAGAAAGCTTGGGGATTCGAAAGCAAGATCATGCGAGGTCCTCCAGACTGGTCGAGGAGGGATTACAAAGTGAAAGTCATCGACTTGTACTTGTTTCCTTTGGAAATTTCCGTCGATGAAGCCGTCATATTCAACCTCGTGAAGGACAGGGTGAGGGAGCAGACTCGCGTCTGGTGGAACATGGAGGCCAGTAAAGGGGCGGGATGGTACCTGCAGTCTGACATATCCTCCATCTCCGACCAATTTGTGCCTGCATCCTTATCTATCTCCACTCTGACCAGCACTCTTCAGCTGAAGAAGCTCATCAGAAAGGGGATTCCTCCCACCCTTCGGCCTAAGGTTTGGCAAGCCGTCTCAGGTGCTTCTCGTAAGAGATCGAATGTGCCTGAAAGTTATTACGAGGACCTTTGTCAAGCTGTCATCGGAGCACAAACTGCGTCCACGCGCCAAATCGATCATGTACGTTCCTCTCAACTGGGTATTTGACAGTGTGCTCGGTTACCTGCTGTGAGCACCTTTTCTGGTACCTTGGTCCTCCTGGATGCACCATCCATCTGCGGAGGAAAGATCACGTGATCTTAGATCCATTCCGGCAAAGTCAATGACTCTCGACATCAGTAGCATTGCGTCGCCCATCCAAATGTCGTCCCCCCCCCCCCCCCCCCCGATTAGCATGTAGCGCATGTAGATGGCACATCGCCTTGTGAGTTTATTGAGGCGCATCAAAATCGCCTCTGGTTCCTCCATCCCATCTTGCATGATCTCATATCACATTCCGATGTAGGGAGAAGATCGACGCTTTGTTGTAGAACTTGGGCCGGCGGGTGCTTTTGATCGCCGAAATAGAGAAATTCGCTCCAGGTGCTCGGTGCCCCTCGGTCCGCATGTGGGCTCTCATTTTGACCTGTACTTTTAGAGGTGCGAACCTCCTGGTTTCTGAGATCAAGATTGAGTAGTTTCAGCCAAGATCGGTTCTGACTGGTTGTGGGATTGGATATCGATTGCAGGATTTGGCGAGGACTTTTCCATCGCATCCTTGGGTGGATTCTCCAGAAGGACAGGCTACGCTTCGCCGAGTTTTGGTTGCCTACTCATTTCGCGATTCGAGTGTAGGCTACTGTCAGGTATGCTTTCTAAATTGAGAGGGTCGATGTCTACTGTGGCGATTGGTGTGCGTTCAGTGTCTTTCTGTAAGCGGGGTTTCATCAGTGGGCACTGACGGTGACTTCCTGGGATTTCGCAGGGAATGAATTACGTGGCAGCATTGCTTTTGCTCGTAATGAAAACCGAGGAGGACGCATTTTGGATGCTCGCTGTTCTCCTAGAGAATGTTTTGTTCAGCGAAAGCTTTGCTGAAGATCTACGGGGCTGCCACCTTGCCCAACGTGTCTTCAAAGACTTACTGAAGAAGAAGTTTCCAAGGTGCGATCATTTCTGGGATTGAACTCTCTCACTGGCGAGTTTTTTCTTTGCACGCAGTTCCAGATGACCAGTTCCAGTCTCACCCACCTTCTCGTTTGACTGCTGCAGGTTGGCGCAACATTTGGATCAAATTGGATTCGATTCCACGCTTGTCACTACGGAGTGGTTTCTTTGTTTGTTCGCTAAGAGTTTCCCATCGGAAGTGAGTTCCGAATCCAGCATTCGCCCGTGCCAATTTTTCTCAGGATCTTCGCAACCTGGACATGTCAACGTCCGTAACAAATGTACCTCCTAACTGAGTCTCTTGGCTTCATTGCAGACTACCATGAGGGTTTGGGATGTGCTCTTCAACGAAGGTGTGAAGGTTCTCTTCAGAGTTGCGTTAGCCACTTTTAAGGTACATCTCCGCCCAGACCAGATGTCCTTGACGTGGTCGAAGCGTTGGGTTGGCTGGAGTGAACGGGAGCTCAAATGTAACATACTATTTGTGGCGAAGTCAATTTCTGAGCATTGCGTCTGATTGTGTTATCGCAGCTGAACGAGGAGGCACTGTTAGCGGCTAAGCACGCAGGGCAAGCCATAAAAATTTTGCAAGACTCTATGTCTCATCTCTATGACCCGGATGTCCTTCTGAAGGTAAATTCCTCCGTGCCTTGGCATCTTGTGAAGCGTTCCATGAGGAGACTTTGTTGTGGTGCGGCATCCGCTTACCCGTGAGGTACATGCATGCGACTAATTCGGTCTTTGTGGGTACAGATAGCATTCGACAAGGTAGGACAGCTGTCAGTCAACACCATCAACAAACAGAGCAAGAAGGAGCAACCGCAATTGATGGCTGACCTGCAGCGCAGATTGCAGAGACTGAGCTCTCCAGATTCCCCGACTCCCTGCCCATCCACTGGCAGTCCGTAGGAACAGGGTTATGAGAAACATACCCTTTGTATAGTACAAACTTATCAGTCCCAATGTCCCCGGCTTCAAGGCCATTTGGATGGTGTAAGAAAAAGCTATCAGTCCATTTTTTGGCTCACAACGAGTTCACTGACAATACGGTGAGCTTTCTGTGATCCACCGTCTTCAGCATAGACGGTGATCCTCTCTGAGGTGTGTATATTCCTGAAAAAAGTTCGGTAAGATAGATAGTGTTGTAAGTTAACGTTAGCCATCAGCCTGGCCAGAGGATGGATGATATTGTTCAATGATGTATAGGTCCTGGAAGGTCTGAAGAGAAAACAGTTTTGGTACGCATGATATTTCCGACGATATCGTGTCTACTCTGAGGAAAAGAACAAAATTCAATAAAATGTCCAATTCAAATGATAATCATCGCTGGATATCTGGAATTTTTCCCCAGACTAGAACTGCTCTCGCCAATTTCCGGCCTTCATGGATTGCCCTTTGGCAGAACAGGTTTAAACACACCAGAACGGGAACGGTGTTCAATATTAAGATAGTGAGATGTTGTAGTTTTGCCTACCAGTTTGACGTACAGTTGCCAAGCGTTTTTGGTGTGAGAGAATACACAATGTCAATCTCTGCCGACCGCAGACTCAACCTCAGCAGCAGTGAATAAACAAACACATTTCTTTTGCGTCTTGGGTGGATTGTTGACTGTGCCGTATGGGCACTGCGCCTCTTTACACTTTCCTCTTTGTCCTTTTATGGATGTGTGTCTTGCCGAGTCACTCTCTAGCGTCAGTCACCCAATATTCCCCTGCTTTTGGCTCGAACTTACCGTGTCCACTTCGAAAGTGCAAATTTGCATATCCAGCCATCGCTTGTGATTGGAATATTTGCCTTTACCTGTCGTGATGCAGGGGACGGGTTTGTTTTCCATGTTCGATCTTCATGGACATAAGCGCTGCCGACGGTTCTTGCAGAGTCCTCACGACGGACATTGAATTCACTCCCTTGCTCGTCATCGCTCTATGTCGAGGTACACCGGGCTCGAAGATTGTCAGGCCAGGAAATCCTGCCTCGGCTTTGCTTGGGCCTCGACAGCGTCAGTGGATATGGATAGCAGGAATTCAACTAACTGACCCTGCGTACGGAGGGCTCCGAAGACTCATATCGACTTACCTCGAAGCTGGTGTGTCTGCCGACGTCGCTTTAGCGTCTGGGAAAGCACGAAATTGAATCGTCGCAAGCTACGCCAGGAAAGTATTTTTCGTGAACTAAATGAACACTTTTGCACAATCACTGGGTTCCAATCAGTCGAAGGACCCGGTTGTCGAGATTCTTCAAAACGCGTATCCCCTTCTACAGTCAATGGCCTGAAACTCGGCGGCGACGACGAACTCAGCGGAGGCTTGGTAGTAGTAGTAGTAAGAGTTGGTCGTAAGGGATCGTAAGGACTTTCGTCGCTATTAAGGGCTCTCTATATGATGCCAGGGCAGTAGGTAGAGAGCCATCGCGAGTCGAGACTCGCGATGGTAGACGGGAGTCAATAGTTTGACAGTGGAGAACCAATCCCTGTTCCTTGGTGAGGCCACGATGGAGAATAAGTCTACCCTGACAGACAAAACCCCCCCTACGACTCGCTGAGATCACGAATGTTGAGTATGGGCCCCAGTCCTTCACAGGGACGGGGCCACACCTTTCCGTCTTCTCCGGGTTGTTCGTAGGAATCAAATGAGGGAACGAATTTGAAGGAGCTTGAACCTTTGTCTGATCCGAGTGGCACGAATAATGGAAGGCTCAGCTCTCAATCTGGCGGGCTTTGCTTCATCAGAAGAGAGTTCCTCCAAACTCAGCTGTGAGCTCTCGGAATCTCGGCAAGTGAATTGGACCACGTGCAGATACTAATAGGTGTTCACCTTCACTTATAGCGAATCTGGAATCGCCGCCCAGATTACTCCAAGCTCAACGAAGGTTCGACCACATGTCCTGCCTCTTAATTTAGAGTGAAGTTCTTACGCTGATCTCTAGTACGCGAGGGCACTATGTCTCGAAGACAGGGCTCACATCACACGTGCTGGTCGTCAGCACCGAGCGTCATTATGTTCCAGAGCTGCCGGGATTGCCATCCTGGTGGGGGAGCCAGCACAGAGCTGCAAGGCATGCGACTTGCGCTGTCCAGTGCCAATGTAGTCACATTGTGGTCGCAGCAGCCTCTAACCTCATGTGCCTTGCAGGGGAAGAAACTGCACGCCTCGAGAAACAGAGGAGTGGATCTACGGTGGAACCTTGGAGTACGGACCCGATGGCTGTCTTCATGAGGTCCGATCATATCAGCATCATTCATTCGCTTCCTCTATGTCTTCCTGTCTGCCTACTTCTGGCAGTGATCGAGATGTTTTCGTGTGAGCCATCAATTTCATTTACTTGATCTCGTCAATTGTTTCACATGTTGGGGCCTGAGAGTGACTTCCCAAGCGCTTCGCTGGAAGGATTTTTGGTCTTTGAGGCAATGTGGGAGATTGTGATCTGTCGTAAACACGATACACGGTCTGAATGCTCTTGTGCCATCAAGCTTGTATCAAACAATCAAGATTCTCACAGGTTCCATACATAGCTGGCTGTGCCGGTTGTGCTGGATCCTGGGTCGACGACCGTGTTCGAGGCCACGGGAAATGGGAAATGGCGGTCGTGAGCACAACTTCAGAGGACACAGAGTTAGATTCAACTTGTAGGCCCTACCTGATACTGTAATCGATAGCGCACTGTATGTAGCAGTTTGTCGATCTTTCTAACCTCGCCTCTCTTCTGATCGACCGCCCTTTCCATGAGATCTGACTCTTCGATTGATTCAAGGCAGACAAGAGCTTGCATCTCAAATGACTATTCAATCGTCAAAACATCCAACTTCTTTTCAATTAAAAGAAGTTGGATTGAGTTGTATAGAAGTTGAATAAGGTCGTTGAAAAGTTTTCAACGACCTCAAATTAACCTTGTTTGTGTTTTGTTAAACAATCTTTGAGAAACAGAGATCGTGTAACATTTGGAAAGAGAAGGTGAGGAACAGAGATTGTTCCTTATACTCTCTCTATGTCCGGTGCACATTCGACTTATTTTCGGCATCCAAGCTTCTGAACCTGCTACAAATTTTTTAACATCTCGAGGGATGCAAATAAAACAAACAGTCGATGAATTGCTTTCGTCTTTACCAACCTATGACCAATTTTTGGTTATAAAGGACGTCCTGTTAGCAGGGCAATGTAGATTAGGCACATTCCTAAATTGATTATCTCAAGTAAAGTAAACACAAACCCCAATGATTAGTCATTACCCCAAAAAAAGCTAAAAACTCTAACATTGGAAAATTATACTCCTATCTTAGAGTTTGTTTTATCTTGCTCAAATGTTGATTCTGTTTGCATTGGTGAAATCATTATAGAGAAAATCAATTAATGATATGTTTAATACCTCTCTCGACTGTACGTCTCTCCGTTGTATTATTTCGAAACCAGACCGTCAACAAAGTCCACCAGAAGATAGAAAAGTCTCGGCCAAAAGACCAGTTACCATGAAACGAAACGAAAACCGGTGATTGCAACAATCAATCATTCTTGTACCTGGTGCAAAGCTCTACAAATTAGGTCCGTTTGTACTAATATTGTCCACATCGAGGTGAGACCAGTTGAGGCGAGACTTCTGTTGGATGATAAGACAATTGACCATCTTTAAACTTCACTAGTTTTAGAGTCTAACTTGGTTGATAATCTAGATCTCTGCCAGAATTGCGTTCATCTCGCATTAAGACGCAATCTACGAAACTTTACAAAGAATTGATAACCGAGTTGGTCTGATGAGACTCTCAATCATCATCAAAGCAAAATGATAGGATGTCCAATTAAGTCTATGAAATCAATGTAGGAAATAGACCAATAGTTGCTGATGACATGAGTGAACCTCTCCAAATTATCAACGTTGGAGTTGGGAGAGTCACCAATGATGAGCATTAAGTCAGTGATCATAATGTTTTTCAGTTGTTGGCTGAGGTTCGAGCCATGATATTAGAATCTCATCACTGTCATGTGAATGGTACTCGTGATATACTTAAATCAAACCTTCATTGTTAGGTTGAGATGCACGGTAAGAAGAGTCTACTATGATACTGATGATGCTTCACGTTTAAAATTCATCAATCGTCACCTCTAGGTTGAGACGCACAAATGGAAGAGACTATTGGAATTTTGGAGTTTTGATCATTAATATCTAGCAATGATCACTGAGCTAGTTGATGACACTAAACTTGATGTGCCATCAAATTGCAGATCTTTTGGAGTAAGTTGATTTCATCTTGAAGATAAGTGTCTGCTATTGGCGCGAATACGAGATCATGGATACAAGTGTCGCATATCATGCACACCATCGAGCTTTGTATATACCTCATGTAGTGGAAATGTCAAATTGATGAAACATATACCCCACAAAAATGAATCCTTCAAGTTAACATTGTTACATCCACGTGATGACATCAACAACATGATCCATCAGACTATGCACTGATGAATAGATCGTTCCAATTAGGGAAGTATTACTAGCATCATTAGACTTTAGAGTGATCAATTGGTTATCCAATTGGAGAAGAGTTACAAGAGTAATTTGCAAAGGATTTTGAACTATGTCAAATTAGTATGAGACTTGTAAAAATGAATTGAAACTAGAAATTGTAGAGCTATCGACGCCAAACTGAAAGAAAGAAAAAATGGATGTATGAAATATCAATGCAATTGCAAGCATCTAGCTAAAATTCATTAGTAACGAGATTTAGTTGGCAAAAGTTTGTTATTGAAAGATATATAACACTTGATAGCTGCAAAAGTTCGTCTAGGCTTTTCTAGTTTAGATTCAACATCTTTAGAATGAGATATTCTAAAACTAAACTATAAATTTATTAGTATATTAATAATCATGAAACTAACTAATTTATCTATATTCAATTAGGTGAAAATATCTATAAAATAATTTATTCATGAACATTTTATAGCTTCAAGATAATGAAATTTGTAAAAAATTATTTTAAAAATCATTGAATTTTATACTTGTTAAAATCATGTATCTAAATATTTAATTCCAAAATAATAATATGTATTATGTTTAAAAAAGAGATAGGCTAGTTATACTCACTTTGGGCTAGTCTTCCATCACTCTAGTATACGGTTGGCCAGGATTGATCAAAGATCATAGTTGTTATAGATTATGACTGCCCCACCTTCTTGTTCCCTTCTGTGTCAACATAGCATTCATGTTACTCTCTGCGTCAAACATGGCAAACGTGAACCACGTCAAAGTCACGCCTCCCTCAGTAGCATTTGATGCGACTCGTCATGACTATGCCATGGTCTACACTCTTATAATTTCCAAAAGTACAAGTACCTTTGAAAGTTGGAAGTAGTGTTGTACTTTTTATTCTAGAAGTTGGTGGCCGCATTTTAAAATGTATTTTATAATTTTTTAGAATATTTTTATTTTTATTTATTCAAAATCAGCTGAAAATGTTCCCCTCATCGAATATAATCTCTTTGAACTCCTCGCCGCCCAAATACTAGTCTAGATTGGTGCATAGATCGTTCACGAGCCGGATTTCATCTATGTCAGCTTGCTCACCATTGAGATTATCTTCTTCTTTCTCAATTTCCAGTCCCGAAATCTCGTCTGATAGCCCAATCCCTGCCAACATCGCGGTGTACCGATCGTTGCGCTTTGTGGTCAGCACTCACTTGAGCTACGCCGAGTTGCACACGATATCTATATGCTTCTTGCATTTGCCTTGTCCGAGGCGCACGCGCTGCTTCGAGCGAACTTGATTGTTGGTTTTGTGGTTACTTTTGCAACCAACAGCACTTGCTGGATTGTCATGCAGATGGATGAGGACTTTTGCCAGCTTGCACAAATTGTCGTCCTCTACTTGAGCCCATCGCAACGCGGACTTTATTTTGCGCGCCTGCATCATGAATGATTTGTCCATACACATCGCCATAAAAAGTGCAAACTGCTCATGCAAGATATCATAGGCCTCATCGTTGCTCTGCTTCAATGTCATGTGACACTACTCCATTAAGGTACCCCGCCCCAGCTCCACTAACGACGATCCGTGCAAATGGTCGACTTGCATATGCATGTTATAATACAACGAGTTAGTGACAAAGTTGAGTGCGTGTGTGGGCGAGTAGATGGTTTCGAAACGGTGATGCATGAATCATAGCAACCTTTGTCAATCAACTTTGAGTGCATCTAGGATGCTCTGATCAATACTTTGCACGTGACACAAGACGTTGAGGAAGCACGCTCACATAGCCGAGAATGTCATTTCATCACCTTCCAGATGCGCAAGTGCAGCACAGAGCGGTTGCAACAACAATAAAACCGCACCCATCCTCTTCCACTTGGCCACATCCAAGATGGCGTTGTGCAAATCCTGATTCATCGTTACGTTTTCGTACTTGTCATCTTGATCAATGGCATTGGCCATGCCATTGATCACGATTGTGAAGCCGGTCTTGATCGGCATTGGCCATGCCGATCAGGGCCGGCTTCACAAGAACATTGCGTTTGTACATGCTGTTGATTGTGCCCCACCGAGATTTTGTGAACAGTATGAGGAAGTACGCCTTCTGGACCTTCTCAGTGCAACAGACGTCAAATATGCTCGTTAGCAAATGCACGCTGTTGATCTTATTTACAATGAAAAGGTTCAAGTACACGATACTCTTCACGTCGAGCTCCTTGATTAAATAAAAACAAAGGTTGTGCAAGCCGTGTGGAGCGCAACCAAAAGCAAACATGAAAAGGCTAGATCGCAGTGCATGTTTGCGCAAACACTACGTGATTGAGGGCAAATCCGTTCCAAGACACCACATTGGCTCCAGTATCGCTGCCCGCGTTTGCCTAGAATTGGTGTCTGTGACGATCACGTCGTCATGGTCCAATTCCAATGACACTCGCAAGCGACGTTGGAAACTCTTTAGCTTGGCGAGGAGATTAATAGCGGTATCTCCTTGCAAATCCATGTTGAAGTGCTCCAAAAAAATGCTTTTGGGCCACAAGCCATCATGTTCAAAACTTGCTTGCTGTAACCATCTTTAGTTAGTAAAAACTAAAGTAGAGGATACTCTAAATGTTGATATATATACTTTAGCAATCTAGCTGCCACGTCAACGATCCGCACGCTTGGTAGGTAGAGAGTATGTGTGTTAGTTGACAGCGCCACGTCAGCGATCCGTGTGCTTGTTAGGTAAGGATTGAGTGTGTTAGTTGGGAGCTTGTTAGGTAAGGATTGAGTGTGTTAGTTGGGAGCGTCACGTAATCAATCGGTGTGCTTGTTAGGGTTATCCGCCAAATCATCCATCCACTAGGAGTAGGATGAATGATGGGGATAAGATCTCATCTCCTTGTACTTGTTGGTGAGAGCTATATAAGAGAGAACATTGTTGGTATCTCTCATCTTTAGAGTTTACGTTTCTATTTTCAAATGAAGTTCTCTCTAAACCCTAGTGTTACAGTTGCACCGTCAAACGTTATGCAATTGATCATAAACTTAATGATTTCTCGAATTGCATTCGAGAGGACCGCGACGTACTCGTCATCGAGCAGATGTCCGTCGAGGGCTATGCGTTTGGGCCACTTGTAGGATGGACGTACCTTGGCCATGAAGGCGTTCCAATCATCACCCTCAAACACCGAGAAAGTAATCCCATTGCGATGCATTGCCTGCTCCAGTAACCTGTATGCTTCCTTTCGGTCTGCCTCGGACATGAAGGCGCACCAGCGAGGCGGCGAAGAGGAGATGGTCGACTACGCAGTTCATTTGATAAGCAAGAGCGGGATTCCAACATCATCATCGATGTCCATGGAACATATAGCTAGCATGACACGTCCAGCGGACAGCAATCCGAATCTCTTCTAGGAGCGGGGCACTCCTTTTGCTTTGCGTGTCGAGTAAATCCATGCGCTCACTAAACGAAACATTGCCGCAATGCTTGCACTCGGCTTGATCACATTTGAGGTCGTCAGATTTGGAAATTCGATTAAATTCACTGGCCAAAGGATGTGATGGACGACCGCGCTTCGAAGACATTGTGAAAGCAGCAAAGGAAGTCGACAACACGGAGTTTGGGATTGCGCTCAGTTGCTCAAACAGCGCTTAGCCTCGCCGGCTTGCGGTGTTTAATAAAAAGAATAAAACAAAAGAACATTAAAAATGCCTCAAAATTGAAGGTCTATTTTAAAATGCATATTTTAAAATAATTTAATATTTGATGCACCACTAGTTGGAAGGCTAACCCAATACATCTCTGTGCAATGACGAACTAGTGTCCATGATTTGCACCTTGAACAATCTCGTTGCACGCCTGAAAATGTCGCACCTGATCATTCTTGCCTCCACATAACTCTGGATAGTCATAATTAACACATCCGACAAAGTCACAACAAATGCCACATAGGTGTGACTTTGATGTGACTCACGCCTATCAAGTCACGCAACGACGTTTGACGCAAAGATTAACACGAAAGCCGGGGTAGTAATGTTAGAAGAACTATAAACTCAATCCCACTAATAGTTATAACCAGGACTCTGTACATTAGACATATGCCTATTCGTGCCTAATATAAATATATTAGGCACATAGACGAAATAAAATTAGGCACGATTAGGCATCATTGTTTACATACAATATGAGAGTCAGAAAAACCTTCTTACTGATTCTATCAAATTGAAACTAAGTTTACAAATGAATGATACAGTTTCAGCAAGTTCTGAAGCATGAACTTGCTCTCTGAAAAACATAATATTTAAGTAATATTCCTTCTTACTCATTTTGTCAAATTGAAACTAAGTTCACAAATGAATGATACAGTTTCAGCAAGTTCTGAAGCATGAACTTGCTCTCTGAAAAACATAATATTTCAGTGATATTCTTCTTACTCATTCTATCACATTGAAACTAAGTTTACAAATGAATGATACGAATGATACAGTTTCAGCAAGTTCTGAAGCATGAACTTGCTCTCTGAAAAACATAATATTTAAGTAATATTCCTTCTTACTCATTTTGTCAAATTGAAACTAAGTTCACAAATGAATGATACAATTTCAGCAAGTTCTGAAGCATGAACTTGCTCTCTGAAAAATATAATATTTCAGTGATATTCTTCTTACTCATTCTATCACATTGAAACTAAGTTTACAAATGAATGATACGAATGATACAGTTTCAGCAAGTTCTAAAGCATGAACTTGCTATCTGAAAAACATAATATTTCAGTGATATTCATAAAAAAGAATATCACTGAAATCTTATATATAGATAATATAACTCCCTCTTAAGGATCCTTGAAAATATCCGAAAGGACATTCACGCCACACTCGACACGAAATCATCTCTCAACCTACAAAAGAGTGTTAAGTGGGTGCTTTAACTAGGCTCGGGCAGAGACATCTATTGTGTTAGGCTCACGTGATACCCCACAACACCATAGAACGGGATCCGGAAGTCTCAAAGTCTGAAAATATGCACATAGCTGTAAGGTAATATAAAGAAGCCTACAGAGTGTAGTGCTAAGAACAAGGAGAGGAGTAAATCTCCTACTAGAGTGTGATACAGTGCTTAAATGACTTCAGTGTTGCGAGATCAAATCCAAACTCATAAAGAAATAAAGTCGATAACATTACGAGGACAAGTGAAGTCAGAGTACGAATGTAATTTAAAATAAGGTGTAGGATTGTACTTCAGACGAAAAGTTCCCACTAGGTAGTGATGATTCCCACTATATGCATGTGCTAACTCCCCGCCTGTTGGATCTGCCAAGCCTCCTCTACTGTTGGATTCCCGCTGTATAGAACTCTGCTCTTTCTGAAACGTCAAAAAAGTTTTTGTACATCAGTACAATGAAGAAGGAAAACATTGTATTTTGACATCAAGAAGAGCGTCACGACGATTTATCAGAAATTGAGAAATCTGTGCGTGTATAGTCTGTACACAAAGTTTTCTACACCTCAGTTAACGCGCACTTCAAACGGAGCATGCGAGCGACGCGATTCCTCTTCTTTCTTGCGTTGAATGTTTGAGATAATTTTCTTTCCTCCCTTGAATGTTTGCGAAATTCTTCTGAAGATTAGGGATTCGACACCTGTGATATTTGGGATATTAGGCATCTATTTTTAGAATGCCTAATGTACAGAGTCCTGGTTATAACCTTCAACCAATCCTCCCTTACAATATACTAGAGTGAGGAGAGATTAGCCCAAAATGGAGCATAACTACTACATCTCTTAAAAAACTTGATGAATACAATTTCATATTGATATATGTAAACAGCAAAAAAATTGATAAATACACATATCACATAGAAAATTTAATATAAAAATATTTATTTTCATAATATCAATCAAAAATGTAAAATTTATAAAAATTTATTCAATATCTTTACGAAACATACTATTATATATATTTATTTTCAATATATGTATTAAATAATGTATAAATTCAATATCATAACTTAAAATTTATTATATAGAATTAATATACTTCATCAGATTACTTAACAATTGAAATATGTTTGAAAATAATTCAAAAATATTTTACAATCTGACATATTTTGATGATATTAAATATCATCAAAATATGTAATTTATTCCATCATAATGCAATATTGTTAAGTATTACAAAATCATATTTTCTTCATATCAATATATGAAATGGATATGAACAATTATGATGCTTTGTTGAAATTGCTGAAAGAAATGTAGGACAATTTAAAAAAAATATAAGTCATTGATAAATAAAAAAATAACAAATATGGATATTTTTAAATTCACTTAAAGTAGATAATCTATTTTGATATTTTTATCTTTCAATACAACAAAATTATAAATATTTATACATTACTTTTTACAACTTTTTACCATGTAAAGCTTTGTTAAAAATTATCAATTTTTATGATATTTATTTTTCATTGTTCATTATGATTTTATAACAATTTTATTACAATTATATATATATATATATATATTGATCAGAACACATATAGTTTTGTATATATGACATAAATCTTGATTGTTTCAAAATCATATCAATTTTAAATCATGAATGTATAAAATTATGAATGGGATAAATTTGCAATCAATTTCTATATGGTACCCAAAAAATGAATATATCAAAATTAAATGAAATAATAATTTCTTAGAAATATCAAAATTTTTTTAAAAGAATTCTTGATACGAATTATTCTTAAAATAAATTTTTTTCTATCCTAGAAAATTTTTCTTGGAATTTTTTTATAAAAATGATCATGTTTATTTTCAAGAAACTTTACAGATAATAAGATAAATATTATGTCAAGAAGTAAACCATAAGAAGATTCATATAAATATATCTTTTAATATAAATTTAATTTTTTTCATTTAATTTGATAATCCTTCTTTAATATTTTAATTTAAAAATTAAAAAATTATTTTAAAATTATGGTTTAATTTTTATTGATAAATATATAATTTTGATAAAAATCTATCGTAGTTTGATTAATTATATTTCCTTTTTATATAATTAACTAGTTCATAATACATTGAGTGATAAAATATTCATGTGAATCGAATAGAAAAAAAATCAAATGATGCATTGTTAGAATTTTACTTAATTTGATGTGGTTAATTATTTGGTCATCTATAGTTAATTCAATCATTCAATTCAATTTAGTAATTCAATTCAATTCTAGAGTAAAGTTTTATTGTTGTTCAATACATGAATCACATATATCTTTAATCTTGTATGTTTTAATATATGTTTGTGTCATTTATATCAAAACTCTACTTATAAGCATCAAATTTTATTTCCTTTAAATATAGAAGAAATAATTTAATAATTTGATTATTTTTTGATTTATATACATTATATTTATCTTATATGATCGAAATTCGATGTTTTTAACTTTATAAATACTTGAAATATGATATTGATGTGTAAATATACCTAAATTTATCATTAAATAATTAATTTTAAATATTATCAAAATTTATTCAAATCAATCAAATCATCATTTACAAATTGTAATCATCATTTAACCAATATGTTGATATCTTTTATTCTTCATATGATAAATATGATTTATCATTTGAAAGACACAATATATGAAATATTTGTATAGACCTTTACAATTTTTCAGTTAAAGTAGAAAGAAACGATTTATAATAATTCTTTTTAATGAATAGATAAAACTGGTTTCTAATTTTAGTTTTAAATATAAAATTTTAGATAAAAATCACATTTCTTTTAATTTTTAAATGTAATAAGTAAATTTTGATCGGATTTGAATATATCGAACATGATATTGAATAAATATTGTATGATTTCATCCTTGGAAAAATATTTTTCTACTTTTAGCACTTTCTACTCTGAGCGAGTGCTGATACTCCAGGAAGCTTCTGTTACCGGAATGACGTGCTGATGTAGGACTTGATCATCCAGTAGGTGCAGGGGAAAACGTTAAGTGATAATCGAAAGCTGGTGCTGTGTAGCTTGTACAGATGGCACGGGGTTGTACTTTCCCAGGCACACATCGTCGTTCTGGTTTTCTAAATCGCTCAGCGAAAGAAGAGGACAGCAATTGCCCACGAGCTGAGCTCCTGCCCAACACTGTATTGCTGCGCTCCCGACTATCTGCAGATTCTTCGGCACTGGCAACGAACGCAACGAACTAGAGAGAGGAGCAGATTCGTTGTGCGGCTATGGCGACTCTGCAGTTTGCATGCTGCAGACCGGCTCTTAAAATTGTGGGATTGTCCGGTGAATTGGTTAGTTCTAGCTCTAGTTGTAGCTCCGGTCTAGGTCATCAGGGAACATCGCGATGTTTTGATTTGCGAAGAGTTCATGGGAAGAGTGTATGCCGGCGACGGAGATGTGGAGTGTCGATCCGTGCTCGCGGGGGTCGAAAACCAGGTCAGTTTCGGAATTCGTTCCCAGCGACAGAGCCAAGGATTGCGTCGTATTTCTATGTTCGTGTGTAAATTCTGCTTGCGAGAGTCGGGAAGACACAAACCTTGGACTTTGGGGAATTGATGAACGGAAATATTGCCCTTATAAACATTCTGTCGCCTCCACCGGTCATATATTTTTGTGAATTTGAGTGGTGAGGGGAACCTTTATGAGTAGGGTTTTATGAATTGGATTCTCAGCACGAGGATATGTTTGAATTCATAGGTTCCATCTTCCCAGCAGGCAGGTAGCACTTTTCTCATTTCTTAGCTGAACTTTGAAATTTTGTTTTTGCTTTCTAAATTTTAAATTTTAGTCCTTTCGGTCACATGAATTAAATGGAAATTTCGATATGATCTTGTATTGTGGAAAATGTGAAGTCAAAGTCCAAGATACATAATTTTCAATTTGTTTATCCCTGTTTTTTCTACGTTGAAAGTGTCAGGATAGTTACTAAGGCAGCCTAGGGTTGGGCTATGAATTAAATTCTTTTGCTTTCAAGTTATCGAGTATGTTCTCTGCTTTTCCTTAGGTTGATCAGGGTTCAAGTCCAGCCAATATACGTAATAGTGGAATCGTTGTTTTTAGTTCGGTTACTGGACACCAAGGTCTGGTTGTAACCTACCAAGTTGCTAGAGTTGGCAGCTGCTTCATAAAGACCTAGTAATGGCGGTAAGTAGCTGGTTCAGTTGGCTAGATGGTATTTCTTTCGTGAATTTGGGTCTTCACTATTTTCAAAAGTCTTCTTGCTAGCTTAGATCGATTCTGGGCTGGTTGCAGGTTGAGAAACAGAAACATGGACTTATTACTCCTATTATCAATTGCAATGTGAATCACAGGAGAAAGCGAAAGTAAGCAAGTGCTGGATGCCTTTTTCTTGGGAAAAGCCTTAGCTGAGACAATAAATGAGCGTGTGGGATCTGCCATCGGAGAATTTTTGAGTGATGTGGGAAGGCAACAAGCAG
The DNA here is from genome assembly GCA_037833965.1 of Marchantia polymorpha subsp. ruderalis. Taxonomy (NCBI): domain Eukaryota; kingdom Viridiplantae; phylum Streptophyta; class Marchantiopsida; order Marchantiales; family Marchantiaceae; genus Marchantia; species Marchantia polymorpha. The sequence goes on along the minus strand of AP031352.1, from coordinate 1,560,266 downwards.
AACAACAGAAGAAAATTCGAGAGTTTCAGGTATATTCTCGTTCTGGTGATTATACTCTTATGTGGAGGCCTAGATCCAGTGCATTTTTTGGTCTCTTTTTTTTCCCTGTTCCTTTTATCCTACCGCACATCATCTTCCCCGTAATTTGTCACTGGCACGGCCCTCTAGGTCGCGCGGTCACCGTTTTTCAGGGTGTGATCGAGGCCAGTGTCTGGAAAGTGCACCTCTCATCCTCCAGGTTTTGTCAGTTGTCTTGACTCTGAATATTCTTGGGTCAACTTCGGAGTCGGCTATGAGTGTCCCCCAGTTTTGAGATTCTCATTCGATTCTACGATGTGGGTGCCTAGTGCATGCTTTCTATATTTCCCTTTGTCGCCTTTCATATTCTTTTGGCCTGCCGAAAGTGCCGACTGGCTTGTTCATACACTTGCGACTATGATCTGCTTACAATCTGCTTCGAATTTTATTTTATATACCTGAGTTCGTTTGACTGGGTTTATGAGCTGGACGCCGGTTGGGAACTGAAGAGGAGAGGCAGTAAGATTGTTCTCAACTTGTGGGTTGTACTCAATGTTAAGAGAGGTGATCTGATCGGTCAAAATTCTGCAGGACGAGGTTCAGGAGAGGGCTAAAGCAGCCGCTGCCAAAGCAGCACAGAAAGCAATGGCGGCCGAACAGTCCAAGTCCATATCATCCACTTCGACCGTCTCGCAACCACCTCCATCAACATCATCACTCTCCGATCCATCAGATGCACCTACCACTTCGGCTGCCCCTCCACCGGACTACATTCCTACTATGGACGAAGATGGGGTTATCACAATAGATGAATAGTTGATGTCGTCTAGAAAGTGAGTTCTTAACCAACGTAGACAGTATTCTTGTAATTTTTATACGCACATACATTGTCACCTCATTGAATTATCTGTATCAGGGAATCTTATACCCGAGGTGTCGTTGAACCTTTCCAGGCTCGTGTACCTACAGTTCGATTCGACTCTTTACTTCCGCCTGGGCAATAAAGACTCATGACGGGGTGTACACTACATTTCATGACCATTGTGATCACTTTGATATCTTCTCAAATTTCTTATACTCGCAGGGGTATTCTTTTGCCCTGAAGTGGTAGCATGTCTTTCTTATGCACTTACGGTTGGTATCCTTTAACGTATGTCTCGGTCGGTTCAGATGGTTTTTTTCCGCAAAAGCGACTACTCGTGTAGGCATACAAGGGTAGGCTTGCCTTACTGATCACTATGCGTAAATATTGCATGGAACTTGTAAATCCCTCTCATCAAACATCGCCAGGACGTCGACAGCATGATGTACTCAGAATAGGGGAGTAATACTCTCACCCTTTTCAGATAGATATAAATTCAGAGATATTGGACGTTTATTCTGTTTCAAGGTAATAGCATGTCTTTTGTAGATGAACACGAGGCCCACCGAATGGAACCGATATGATTCCAGTAAAAAATTGCCTTTACACAAGGTTCAAAGAGAAACGGGAATTTTGCGATGATAGAAAAGAGTACAACCTTCGGTTGATCTGGAGTTTCTAGTGTCAACAAAGAAGTGGAAGAGCGCTTACATACATCGTGGCTTACATCGAACCCAAAGAAAAAGAAGCAACCGTTAAGATGACGTAGGGTCAAACGGCGTGTGACAGATAACAAGCTTGTATATGTAAAGTAGCCACCGTAAGCGATGACAAGCGGGTGGCTTTGGGCCGAATACATTGACCTGAAATATGGTGCACCTGGGACCAAACTGGAATATAACAATCGTGGGAAGTTGGAAATTGCCATGGTGCCCGGGCAATTGAATTATAACCAATTTAATTGACCACAAATTTCTCTTTGTCTTGTTTTAAAAAACGTCAGCGCCGAGTTCAAGGACCACGAGCAGCTGCCGCTGAGGTACAAGCGTTAGAACAATGACTTTCGTCATAAGCCTTCCGACATGTAGACATTATGGAGAGTAGGCAGTATGTCACGTTCATGGTTCGATTCTTCGTTACAAAAGTAGAAATCTACCTTTAACTTTGTCTTAAACTTTGTCTTACTTCGTCGGGAGATAATGAGCAAGGGCAAACTTGAAGTCCCGATTATTCAGAGGATTTGGTACTCAGAGGAGCTGATCTTACCACGAGCTAAAGGAGCAACGTAGCTACTACGAGAGAACCAGCCCCGGGCGTCGATGGAAATCTCCTTACCCAGTTCGCAATTTTCCACGGAGCCCAGTTCATCGGTCTTAATTCCGAGGGCCTCCATCCGAACGATCATGCGCTACCCATGCTTTGCTTCTACGGCTAGAATATGGTATGATATATTTTTTGAAGAACAATGAGAAGCAGGCGTGCTGGCATGCATTCAAGGCTTGCTACCTTGCATACACTGTCCGGCCGTCCATCGCACCGACGCCAAGAACTCGTTGCTCAGCTTTGGTGACACTATTTATGGCACGACCCATGTAAATCCACATCTTCTCGAAGCTTATGTAGCCTTTGGCTTTGACAATGATCAAATTCGACGAGGTCCTACTGTTGCTATCGTAAGACCAGGGGTCCAGTTTGAAGCGAATGAGCGAGTCACCGTCTTGCGTTTGCAAACCTGGATTCCAAATCTCCACCGCACCCTGACCTGGCAGCCGCACGTGCCGTAGAATTATGTCCCCCGTCCTGGGGCTGAAGTTTATATCTACTCGTCCCGGGGTGCGAGGGATTCGGTTATCCTTCCTGCGATCGACCGGAAGATTCTTGTCTCTCCTCATTGCTGACACAATGAGCAGCCCACATTTGGGTCTATGATGCAGCAACCGATCCCCTGGCAGCCTGATGCGCAGGTACGATTGATGAGCCCGATCGCGAGGTTGAAGACCTTCGCCATGAGGTGTCCCGTGATTTCCTACTTGATTCTGTCCGAAATCATCATCGGGTGGAGGAGGAGGAGGAGGAGCCGCAGCTGGAAGCAGAGGTACAGGCGGATGGTGAGCGAAGAATTGTGGAAACGGGCTGTAATGGGAATGGCTGTTTTGGGGCACATGTTGTGGATCGTACATTGGGTCGGTCTCGTCATCGTTGCTAGGTTCACGTCGTAGAGGAGGGGGATAGTCGTCGATGTAATCGTCGGGGATGAGCTGGGCGTCGATGTCATCGTCGTCACCGGGGTGAAGCGGGTCCGATGAGGACCCATCTTCATCTCCATCGTCTCCATCGTCTCCATCATCCGGATCCGGATCTGGCCCAGGAGCAGACGCACCCGTCCACCGGAAGCCCGACGAAGCATGATGAGCTCCGGCACGAGCTCCAGACGAGTCGACCTCGACCATCCGGGTGTGATCCACGGGCTCCTCATTGGAGTTTCTCGAATGGGCTGCGTAGCCCTGGGCTTCGTAGGGCCGATATCGACGAGCGTTGTTCAAATCTCTCTGAGCTGTGCTCCGGGGATTCCTACGCTGCCCGCTTCCGGCGGCTGCAAAATCGTCGTTGTAGGGATACTGGGATCCCGAGTCCTCGTCGCGCGAGGTCGAGTCACGATCGCCCCTCGGGGAAGGTTGAATCGAAGTCTGAGTCCCAGCCGACGATGCGGAGTGAGTTTGCGTCTCCGTGTGGTGCTGCGGTCGGCCGTGGCTCGCGCCATTCGACGGACCCGAGCCGCCACCGCCGTCGTCGTCGCGACGATGCCTGGGTCCGTGAGAAGCAGCAGCAGCAGCAGAATGTGCGTCCGACCGCGCCGAGGGTGCTTGTGGAAGCCTCGGACGCTCGGCAGGCGCACCGTCGTCGGCCTCTCGGTCTCCAGGTCTGACCGCTGCGTGCGCGAGCCCGAGGAGATCGTTTTGTGACATCTTCCGATTCTGTCTGGCGTTGGGCGGGGGGCTTGCGATTTGGCGGTGGAGACCGCTCGCGTCTGAGTTGAGGGCACGATGAGATTTGGCGTAACTGCTACCGACGAGGTCTCTCTGGGACAATTTCCGTTCTCGCCTGAACTTCGGCTCGGAATCTTGAGCGCCTGCAGGCGCGGAGGGGTGAGCTTGGGTGCCCATGTAGTGCGCGGGATTGATGTGCAGAGCCGCTGCAATGCTCGTTCCTATGAGGTCTTTCTCAGAAAGCCTCCTCTCGCTCCTCAATTGCGGCTGCGGGGCATCGCGCGAAGCTCTTCGAGAAGGAGGAGGAGGTTCATGACGATCGGCGGCGTCTCTCGCCGACGCCGCTGCTTCGAGTTCTCGTTCGCTGTTGGAGTGGAGCACCGAGGCTCCTGAGCTGCGAATTGCCCCATCGGCGTCGGCGGCCGGGTTCTGAGCATAAGGTCCGGAGAACGAAATGCCCGCCTCCCTCGCGGACGCCGCGGCCACGAGCTCTCTCTCCGTGTTCGAATGAATTCCTCCTCCGTGCGCAGATTGCGACGGCCGTGCTGCAGCATTCTGCCCGTAAGGCCCCGAAATCGGCAGATGCGCATGCACCGCTGCCGCCGCGGCCACGAGCTCCCGCTCCGTGTTGGAGTGCAGCACTCCTCCTCGCGCTGACGATCGCTCCTCCTCCCGGTCCACCGACGCCCGGGGGCCATAACGGCCCGCCTCAGCAGCTGCCGCCGCTGCTTCGAGTTCTCTCTCGGTGTTCGAATGGAGGCCTCCTCGTCCTCCGTGCGCGCTTGCGCTGCCTGCCTGCCCCGATCGAGCCAACGAACCTCCGCTCGCACCCCTGGCGGCAGCCGCCGCCTCGAGTTCCCTTTCCGTGTTGGAGTGCAGGCCTTCCTGTCCGTACGGCGCCGGAGCGGGAGCGGGAGCGTGATCGTTGGGACGCCGCGCTCCAGCGGCTCGGTCGGCTGCTGCTGCGGCCTCTAGTTCCCGTTCCGTGTTCGAGTGAAGCCCATGTCCGTGACCCCTGGACTCGTCGCGACTGAGGGCCGCGAGCACTGTGAACTCGCTCGAGCGCCTCGAGCCTCCTCCTCCCCGGGGGAAGAAGGCCGCGTTGTCGGGATGCTCGGCCTTGCTCCGTCCGCTCACCCTGACGCTCACGGGATGGTCCTTCGACGAGCCGTCCGAGGATTCGACGGAGGAGTCGAAGCATAAGTCGAAGGCGTACTGCCCCCCCACCGCCATCGCTCGCAGATCGCTCTCGCACGCCTGCCGCTTCTCCAGCACGTCTTTGATCTCCATCGCCACCTTCGCCTTCGACCTCTCGAACTCCGTCACCTTCTTCGCGTCGTCACCCTTCTCCTCCACCTCCCCCCCGTCCGCCGTGTCTTCCGAGGCGGAATCGAAAGGATCGTCGCCCGGGCTCCTCGTCCTCCTCCTCTCGGGACTGCGAGGACCTTGAGGACCTTGAGGACCTTGAGGAGGTTGAGGAGGTTGAGGATCCGAACAAGGCTTCGGGCTGGCCATGGGGTCGACGACGAGCGCAGGTTCTTCGTCTGACACGAACTCCATCCGTGCTTCGTCTTTGTGTTCCTGCGTTTGCGTGGCCGTGATCGTCGGCTCCTCGTCTCCTTCGGAATCTGCACTCTCATCTTCGCCGCTCTCGGATCCGATGCTGCGAGTCCGGGGACCATCTTCCATGGCCAATCCGACCGCCAAGGCCACGGAGAGAATATCGACGCATGTCAAAATCTTGTTGTAATTATCGTGCATTTCATTGCAGTGAAGGGTCCGCAGTTCCTTCCTTTCTTGCGGGCCGCCACGAGAGATTCGCGAAACCTCTGTCGACGAGATCGGAAGCTGGGTCCAAGCGCTGCGACGCCCCGCCTCGCCCCGCCGTGGTATCGGGCTCCACGTGGTTCTGGGCAACCACGTTAAGAGAACGGGGACTGCGGTCGGCGAGGCGATGGAGACGATGGCGTTCTGGCTTCGCGCAAGCGAGCACGGATGGACGGATGGCGCAGGAATCTTCAGAGCTCTGAGACGCGTCGAGGCGAACGGTCACGACTGGCCTGGACTGGACTGGACTCGACTCTAGTTAGGCAGCGATTCGGCTCGTCTCGAGCGCTCGCGCAGTTGGAAAGCAGCGTCGTCGGCCGTCCACTCCGTGGCCGGAGACGTATTGCCCGACGACTCGGACGTGTAGTATTCCGGAGTCGGGTTCGAGTAGTTGACGGACTCTCCCGACGCGATCGTCAGAAGCGATTTGCACAGCCCGATGATGGCGTGGATCAGGCTGAGAATCGACAGGAGTATCATCCTTATGGCGTTCTCGAAAATCATCAGAACGTCTCGATGTTGGCCTCTTCACCCGCTGTCGGTCCCCGTGCGTCCCCGCCGATGGATCCAGTCGGTGCAGTGAGCAATTTTCTATCGACTGAGTCGAGAGATCGGATCGAACGTTGTCAGGCTGGTGCCATCCTCTCCGTCGCTCAGTCCTGCGATAAACTTTGGCCACATTCCGCAAGTGCTCGAGGAGTGCAGGAGTGGATTCCGACTAGACAGATAATTACTCATGGGGCTCTTGAAAAAGCTCGAAATTGACTACTCTGAGCAGAATTCCAGCAGAAGTGGCACAGCTGACGAGACCGAGAATACAGACGGCGATGACTTCCCCTGGCGAGTACTCGACAATCCGGTTTTCGCCAACAGACCCGAGCTTTGCCGATCGACTTCTATCCCGGGAGTTTCAAGAATCCTAACGAATGGCGTCTCCAGGAATCGAGCGGAAGCGAAACAGGCTACAGCTGCGGCCAAACTGCCTCCGAAACCTGCGGCCCCCGATGCTGTCAAGCGTTTACAGCGTTCGAGCTTAACGCCGTCGACGTCAACTTCGACTTGCACGACTGCGAGGAGAAAAATACCGGAGAGAAGGTGGAGGTCCAGGTTAAGGGAATCCGAGAGGTTTAGGAACGTGTTCGCACCTCTTTGGAAGTTGCTGTCTCTTCATTAGTCTGCGGTCGACGGCATTTGGACCGAGTCCTTGCCCAAATACACCCACTCTCGGTGATGCCACATGTAGACCCTGGCGGCGTGGAAGTAGTACGGTAGATACTCGTAGCTCTTATGTTTGTAGCGGACCAGATAGTCGCCACATTCCAGAGGCAGCGCCGGGTCGTAGAATTGCAGCATAGGCCTGGCCACCTCCTTCTGATGGTGAACGATCAGGTCCGTCTCTCTGGGTTTGAAGTGCTCGTCCACTCTCCCGGGTTGGGTGCCATTGTACTCTGGCTTTTCTGCATCTTGATCCTGATTTGCAGTTCCTACAGCGGGTTCTGCCTCGGCTGCTTGTGAATCTTGCTTCAGTGATCTGATCAGCTGTAATCCGCATCTAGGCCTTCGAGCCACGTTCCGAAGGCGGCGACCTCCGGCGGTGTGATGGGTGTTCCGGATGCGTTCTAATGCATCTCGTCTAGCTTGCGCTGGGCTCGCTGCTCTACGGTGACTCGAAGTATGCTCCGTCCATATTCGAGCTATTACTCGACCCCGGACTGGATCTGGTCTAGATCTGCCTTCCATGAATTGCCTTATTCACGTGTCGGTCTCGGAGATGTATGAGAGAGTGATTTCTGTGTTGCAGATGGATCCTTCACTGTACTTGACCATATGATTCATGTATCTCCAAGACGATCATACGAGATATCAATGAATGACATCTGTTCTTCATTCCAGTTGCATGTTTGTGCAATTTGGTGTACTTCAGATAGGTTGTTCATGGAATTTATTCTATGCTATGTTCTTTTCGCTGTATTCACCATCGTTTATGGCCTTCGTGGCTTCGTGGCTTCGACATATTCTCCGAACTAATCGGAAGCAAATCTCAAGAGGTGATAAACATCACAACCGTTTAGCGTTTTCTTCATTTATTCGGCTCGTTTTTACTTTCGAAGGGAGTGGATTTATTGGTTACAGCATCCCTGAAAGACTTCAAGGACAGTTTCTACTGTTTAATATAGTAAGCGCCAAAAGGTGCAATCTCAAGAGTCGTGTCTGGGATGGACCGTCAATTAACAACCCTCGCAACGACGTCAACTTTCAAAAGAACTAGACAGGATTGCCCTCAGCGGACGGATCTTCTTGAACTCAGAAAATACTCTCGTTCACTTGACCATGCATTTAAAAATGCTGCGGGCAAAATGTAGAGGAAAACTCAGAAATTTTACATGAGCTTTGAATTCGAGTTCCAAAGGAACCAGATGCATGATGCTAACCGGAAATTGCGAATTTCCGGTTCTGTTCTTTTAAGAAAACGGTGGCCAAGTGGAAAGGGAAAACGGTGAGAAGACGAGAAGATATTATATTACTTTTGAAGTTCTTATCCTTATAATGCTTCCACCCGCCAGTCCTTAATATATTAACATTCAGTTATAACATTTGATCATTTTGTAGCATTGCGACTTGCCACCGCACAATATCTGCTCTCCGAGGAGTCAAACGACTGGCTTCGATTATGGTTTCATGATTTGGCTAGCTTGTCATTGATATTAACAGACATGCCATCATGTCTTTAAGATTTCCAAGTATACGACTAACTATTGTCCTAGAGAAGAGATATTGAGTTGATGTGCCCAAATATCGACAGCTTCCGGACAACATTCACCTCATCAGCTTCGTACTCTGAAAGTGCTCGGTTTAGAATCTTGATATGTATACACAGTGTGATTTTCATTGCACAAAAAGAGACCTTGCTTCAGGATTGTCGCGTTAATTTTATATAAACTACGTGGCAGGATTGCATGTGGTGATTAATGTCGTGTTTGTCTCACTCGACTTTGTTGACTTTATGACTGTGCCGAGGAAATTGTGTTAATTAGAACTGAAATGAAAAAATATGAAAAGATGGTGTTTTGTAGATATGTTCACTGGAAAAATTGGAGATTTTTCTTGTTCCCATCTCTTCCATTCAATTTCCCGTGTTAAACTTTCAATCATGTCAGTGTACAGTTTCTACTGCCCCAGTACCTCCCATGTCAAAAGTAGTCCAAGGGACCGAAGCAAGCTTCAACAGGTTCCTGGACCAGCTATAAACACACCTATTTCACGTCTTTGTACAAAATCTTCCTCGTTGCCCAGCTTTTGGAATCTCTACGCATCATCAGTCCATGTTAATTCCTAGACGAGCTTAAAGGCCTGACCCAAAATACTCCAGTTTCTAAAGTCCGAACGTACAAACCCAACAGGACAGCAACCGTTGAGGTAGAACGAAATTCGAACGATCGACGAGCCGAATGAGATTCCCAGCCACATAATGAGATGGTACCGTCGTACGTCTTCTTGACAAGTAAATCGAGTACGTGCAGCGTCACACGATTCGGCACGACAGTACCTAAGAACTAAACCTCTTGGCACTGAAGTTCCACCAGGTCTGATTCATAGGGATCGATAAAGAAGTAGACGTAACGAGGCTGGAAAAAGCAACTGGATACTATCCAATCACCTGGTTCTCTTTACTTACGCAATCTCGCTGTTGAAATCGGAATCTAGATTTGAAATTGAGACCATCTCGGAATCAAGAGATCTTATTGTGACAGTCGTGCATGGATGGAATACCTCCAAGAAATTGCCTCCGTCCCAGCGTTTCCGAGCCTCGCTGAGAAGCACAATGGCAGCGGGTCAAACGGAGGAGTTGAAAGAAAGTCCGCGGCAGACAGAGTCGTAACTGACAATCTGAGATTACGATCGTGTTGTGCAAGATGAGCATACTACACATTTTTCATACTGTCTGGGCCTGAAAGAGCTGTCGCAAGCAAAAAATCTATCTCCACAAAGATAAATATATCCAGAATGGCTTTGTCTTCCCATTGTCCTCCACCGAAATCCTGTCATCAGAGCACTATCTGTTGCTTGACTATTGCCTGAATATTAGCAGAGCGTGGTTCTGTTTTGCTGCCGAGTCTGATGCTCCGGTTTTCCTGCTGTTATGATCGCTACCAGCAGCGTGTTATCCAGCGTCTGCGCTGAGCTATGAACTCCTGAAGCGCTGGGTGCGTGGTTAGACACTTAAAGTGGCGGGTCCGAATTCGTGGAGGCACTCGTAGATTCTTTGCCCACGTTTTGGATGCGATCGATGGTAGGATGAATGATGTACAGCTGCGGACATGCAATGGCCGAGGTGGATTTGGGCAGATGTGGACTCTCCATATGCGGGACACGACCATCGGCCCCTCGCTCTGTCCAGTACATTCCACGCAAACCCAAATTCATCTGTCCCCATTTTCCGCGACACTTCTGCTCGTACGCTGCCATTTTCGGCTTCACTTTTTTCTTGTTCCCCCTCCCTTCCCACTCGGAGCTATTGATGGTGCAGTCCTTGCGCCTGGCTTTTCATAAGTGTGCAGCAACGGAGTAGGTGGAGGACCTTGACGCATCGCTGTAATGTTTCTGCGTGGACGAGCGATGGTAACACTTCATCTTCTGTAGCACTGACTCATCACGCCAACAATTGATCGCCCTCCTGGAAATCCATACAACACCTACACAGTATTGTTGGAACAGCTCGGTTTCAGAGGCCTTGTAGGTCCTATGTAGAGAACATTCAGAACCAGATGGGCAAGCACAGCTTTTGCAATGGGCGTGTACTTGATTCTCTATGTCAATCCTGTACTCTCTGATTGGTAAATACAGAATCAACCACACGTCTTTTGCAAGGTTGATTCACTATGATGGACGTAGTTGATTAATTTGTCCTTCGACACTGTGGAAATAGTGTCCAGCGAATGTACCTCGATATGTGGCTGGTTATGCAGTACAGCATGCCTGGAATGTCTATCCGAATTCAGTTACTTCTATGATTTCAATGAAATATCTTACCCTGAAGCAAACCTCGGATGTCAGTCACGAGCCGTGAAATCCGATTTTATGAGATAGCTTCTTGTGCATACGCCATGCTTCAGTGCGTGTGGAAACCGCTGTACGATATAGGAAACCCCACAATCTTCATCCATTTAATTATCCAAGAGCAGTGAAGAAACGGAATTGTCATGGAGACAAGTGTACTTGACAATCAGTTCGACTTGTATTCTGGACCATTGCTTGCATCCTTGACGATGACCTCGGCCTTATTAAAGTCTCGTGGAACTGTGTCGAAAATGTGTGAGACCAGACGAAAAGGGTTTGAAAACGAAGGGCCATAGAGCCAAGGAAGAGCATTAATTTCATAACACGGATCATTTGTAAACTCTTGAAACAGTGGCAATAAAATATTCCCTCGACTATCGCGTGTTATATTAGTGTGTATGATAATGTACAACTCAAAACGCCTCTCTACTCTCGGTTGCTCCAAATCTGGGGCACCGACTTTGTTTCAAAATCTAGTCCTGTAAAATACAGACCTCTGCGATTCCCACTTGCCTCACGCTGCAAAGACCCAATCCGTGCCCCGGATGTGCAGATCTCCTGGCGAGAAAAAAGTTTTAAAAAACTAGGCAGTCGACGTAGAGGTACTCCAGCAGATGTCATTTGATCGTAAGAGCAATTTACAAACAGCCCAGCCACTAATGGAGGGTTGAAGTCGAGAAGAAACTTTTGCCGACGACTCCCAAGAGCAGGCCCGACGGAATTCCAGCAGTGAGTCTGTTGAACCTTGTTTCTTGCTGGAGGTCATCGTGGCTCCAGCTTCCTTCTCTTCGGGGCAGAGGTGAGCTCTGCCTCGAAAGCCTCTGGCACTTCAAACAAGTTGAAGTTTATCCACCGTTAATATGGTACAGAACGGAGCAATCTTTCTATCATGGACAGTCTGTCTGCTCATGAACAAGTAGCACTCCTTACGATGCTCGAGAGTTGAAAGATGGGCCCTCGAGCTTCCCAGACTACCTACAATCTGGTATCTCCAGCCACACCTCCATCAAATCCCGTGCGTGCTTGAGATCTCTAGTAACTCTTTCTGGACGCTCGTGCAAAATGTCTGAAGCAGCAACTTCTGTGTAGTGCGATGCATGCAAGTGTCTAAAAGAGAACAGGAGGTTTCGTCCCTCGCTGCCACTCGATTAAGTTAATCAAGCCTCAAAACTGCATGCTTCCTTCTCTGGCGGGGAACCAGGCCGGATAGTCTTATCACGGACTTCTCGACTAGTTCCTCATTCTGGACGCGAGGAGCTCTGGCTTTCTTCCGACCGGGAGTTGGTTCTCAAATGAAGAAGTTTCGGAAAACTCTCTAAATGGACTTTGTGGAGGTGAGTCTGTGTCCGGATTTTGCCTGGAGGAGCGACTGCTGTCGATCGTCTTGATCGACATCTATCTCACAACTGACATCCGAGGACTGCTTTTGCAAGCGCAGAGGTGCAGTCTCGTCCTCTGTTTTCTCAGGCCTCGGTAGGTGAGACGGGAAGCTATTGTCAGGACAGTGCTCTATGTCTCTGTCATGGGGTCCGAATCTGGACTTCACGTGCTCGAAAGCTTTGAACACAGAAGAGTGGCCGTTACCTTCTGGACTGGGACTGGGACTAGAACCGGGGCCAAGAGGACTCTTGGGCAGACTACCTCTCCCCTTCACCATCAGGGCATCCGCCTTCTCTCCACTCATCCGCTTCCTTCTATTCTCCATCGCCTTGTGATGCCATCCTTGCAGAGCCTTCTCTATCGGCGGCTTGAACATAGCTTTTTTGTATGTTGTGCCCATCTGAAATCATCATCCAACGTTGTGCCCACGAGTTATTGCAGTCCCTTGGATGACCATGACAGCGTTAGCATATCCGAATAACAAAGAATGAAATTTTTCTCCTGAAAGTCGTCACAGTACCTGAGTTACAAGAGCATACAGCGGTAAAGTCGCGTAACTGCACAGGACTTGCGAGAAGAACCTGCACAAAAAACATGCGGTTCTTTCCATTAGTTTGCAGCATGATTTATTGCCTTTGCGCGAAAAGAAGCTGGCATAAAGGCCACTTTTTCTGCACCATTAAATCCTTGATAATTCAAGAGGATTCACTGCTGTATCCAGTGCAACAATATTCTAGGAAGTTCGAGATCTAAAGTGACAGAGGTAGCAGAACTCACCCAAGAACGACTCGGGCGTAAACGAACGATCTATTTTCCAGGAAGCATGAATCGATTCCATAAGTTGCCTGCAAAGACACAAGACATTGACTCATCTGATATTACCATCGGGTTCAAAGGTAGATATGACTGACATCTCACTTACTAGCGTGTCCGAGCTTCAAGCTGTGTAAAGAACAGAAGAAATTCTGAAGTCATGCTGTCGACATCCCAAATTTTCATCCCTTTCTACACGAATGGCGTCGACCTGTTCATCGAAATTTCACTCAAGGCACGTTGGTTGAGAGAAGGTTCGGTAGATACTCACCCACAACCAGAAGAAGTAGGCGAGCTCAAAGGAATTCTGGAGCACAACACCAGGAAAATATCGTTAGGCTAGCAGCCTGAATTCGAACCATGACTAAGACCATAAACATCAACCGTAGAAAACACAACTTTGGGAGGGAACCGGATACTGAAACCACCTAGACGACCACACTTTTCCTTGTATTTCCCAGATGATTGGCCCTGGGAATTTAGATCGGAACCTTCAGACTACTGGGTGTACACTACGGTCTAAAGATATGGCACAAACTTCAATCAGATAACTTAAACTCACCTGGAAGAGTATGAAGTGAATCAGATGGAGCATGAGATGTGGTCGGCTGAACCAGAAAAGCTCGTCTCGTGGTTTGATCGGCTCCCCGATCAGAGTATTGCTGTTCGCAATTTCTATGGCAAGAATAGTCATTATATGCTGTAGCTTGGTCCCAACTACGAGCAGAAGCTGCAGTATACAGAACAGTCTCAATCAGCATCAACCACCATCGGCAATTACATTGTCATGGTACAACGCTAAATTGCTGGTTTAGTCTATAAGTGTGTTGATAGGACATTACCAGCAAAGGCAGAAACGCTATCCAGAAATATGTGTACCACCCTGAAGAAGAAACATAATACTTACAAGCAGTCAGTTGATACCGAACATTAGTAGGTCAAGAAAATTTACATGAGAACGCATGTAAAGCTGTGTAAGTGGTATCCAGTTTAGAAGCATTGTGTCGAATACAGAGAATAGATGGTAACACTTGTATAAGTTGACATAAGAGAACTTACCGTAAATATTTAGGAGCATGAACACTATCACAAACACCCAGAGAGATGCGCTGCGAGTAACAGAAGCAAACGATCGCGTTAACAACTCTTGATAACTACGTCACGGAAACGGATATCTGGCTTGCTTCAAAGACAATAGTTGATCATAATCAGAAAAACACCATCAGCAGACAGCAACTAAGTCTAAATAGTAAATCACCAGCAGTCACATGACAGACGTCAGCTTCGGAGACGAAATGTTCTCTGAGCAGGAACCAACCTGATGCCAACGATGACCTTAAAATCTTCTTCCATAGTCTGCATCATGTACTTTAAGAAGTTGAACTTCGGTCCTACATTGTGATTCTACATTCACAGCAGAGATGGACAACATCCGAGATACAATCAAAATTGATTTCGTCCGCAATCTCGAAGTGTCCATCGTTCAGCTTAGGGCTTATTTAATTCCGATGACCCCTATTTAAAGAACACAACCACTACTGAAGATAACGAAGAGAGTAGGGAGGCAGCATAGGGTGAAGGAAGATTGTGCATTTTGCAAGTCAGAAGGTGAAGGTCAGGGTTTACCTTCACAAAACCGAGACGAAGGGTCAAGTAATCCGATTGTTTTACCGGACGATAGAATTGCCTAAAAAAACTGTCCTGCAGGAGATAACACGCGAGTTTTAGATAGGTTCAAATTAGCTTCCAACGGAAGTAGTCTGTAAATCATGAGAAACGTGCGATACGATGCCCGCATAGAACTTGTAATCGATTCATGAAGAGGAAGTCGATACTTACGATCCATTGAAACCAAGCTTTGGATGTCCACGGATGCTGAGTTCGGTCGGTCACGAAGGAATTCTGCCGCGACATTTTGAAAGAGTCTCTGATGGCTGTCATGCAGCGTAATTAAGTCAGGCGTTAAGTACCGGCAAGTAAGTGCAGCATTAACGCGAGAAGTAATCAGCATGTCGTTGAAAATGCAAAGTCACGAGAGTACTGAGATTCAGGCGTTTGATCAAAAAAATTCACTCCAGAGAAACCAGCGAAGAATATTAGAAAAGTACGTCGAGATTTGACCATTACCATCTTGCTGCCAGTATTCCTCTTCCCACTTTCCCCATCCTCTCATCTGAACATTCAGCGGAACCAAACATATTTCTTTTAGTGTCGAGCATTTGCCCACATTGCGTTGAGCGCAATTATCTGCAGTGACTGCAAAGAAGACAAAATGTGGCTAGCACAAACCTGAAGTCTCGCCAGAATCATCGTCAGGCAGCTGTAGAATACATGTACGAGGGCCATGACGAAGATGAAGATGTGAAGCTGGTGTATACTCTCGATGGACATCAGAGGCACTTTTCCCTGTAGGCACTCCAACGAAGACATGAGGTTCAGTGACTGGGAGTCACTTTCAAAGCTGACACGACGATCCAAGCGATTGCGAATGCCAACCCTGAAGCCAAAGGCATCTGTGACTCAGGAGCATGCATGCTCAAAGATGGCTGAACGGCCAGAGACTCATCGCACCTGGACACACATCTGAGCTTCATTATCACTGTCAGCACGGTTGGGCATCAACACTCCGTGGCTGGGAGGGGCTTCGGCGCTGCACGGCAGCATGTAGTTGGTCAGTCGCTGTGGAATGCAGATTCGCGTCAACGAATTCCTCGAAGCGGTCAGAAAAAGAGACAGAAACCCGAGCATCATCAAGTCTGCCACCATAACATGCCCACCAATCAACAATTCTCAGTTAGTCTGTCAGTCGGTCTCGACAGTCCTCCTTCGCGTCCAAATCCATCTCACGAGTACAAAACCATCTGTCCTCTGGGTCTGTCTGTCAGTCGTCGGCGGAGACTGATCAGACCATCCGGAGCGGCTTCGAGCGAGAATGACGCAAATTCCGGACCTGAGACGATGTGCATAAAAATCGGTGTACACGCTGCTCGTGAGTCCCGAGGCAGAGAGAGGATGCCCTCACACGTTTCGAGCCTTGTGGTAGAGAGAGAGAGAGAGAGAGAGAGAGAGAATGAATGAACTTCAGACGACACACCGACGTGGTGGAAAGGACGTGAAGTTCCATCATCTTTAATAAGTGCTCACCTTCTCTCATCCGATGCAATGTCTCCTGGAGTGGCTTTTGGTTGGTGCGCTCGAGGTACTGCAATACAGCGAGCGAGCAAGTCCGAGGCATGAGAGCTGGGAAAGTGGTAAAATGCTCGCACTATCGGATCCACACGCAGCGCTTGGAACGGAGAGAACGGAACGATTCGAGCTAGAAGGAATGGAGGAGTCCCACGTACCCGACTCAAATGCTTGAGCGAGGCCTCCACTAGAATCGACACGGCGACGAAAACAATGCACACGACTCCCACAGCCCAGGTCGGTGTATGCTCGAGTGTAACATCTGGATCGTACGCAGTTTGCATCTCCGTGTTCAGATCCATCTTGGAGCTCAGCCTCGCAGCGTCCTGAAGCTCTTGAACCTCCCGCAGCTCCCGAGCCCCTCAAAGCTAACAATTCTACGACTACTATAACAATGCCGCTACCTCCACTCACGTGACTGCTATTCGACAGCCTGTAAGAGATTTCCTACTCACTCGAGCTAAACCGTCAGGTCGCGTCGCGTGGGCATGTGAGCTCACTCACAGTTTACTGAAATTGGTGGCTCCGCTGCCAGACGACAAAAGACTGTTGAAAATAGACGAGAGCCTCCGCCCGAAACTGCTTCAGCGCAGTCTGCAGTAACTCATCCTTCAATCTCTCTCGTGCCTTCCTTCATGTTGGACCTTCTTCTCTCCACCTTCTCGAAATCAACTTCTCGCCCTTCTCTCTCTCTGTCTCTCTCTCTCTCTGTCTGCTTGTCCAAGGCTGGTAGTTGACCTGCAGTCAAACTACGTCAAACATCGAGACGAGGGCGGATCCACGACCCTTGCAATGCTCACGCGCGGTCTGCTTTGGTCTGGTCTGGTCTGGTGTCAGGGGGAGAGAGGGAGAGAATGTAGAAAGAGAGACCTGCGCGCTTTGAGATCAGTCTAACATGGCTGCTGCACAAGGGCTGTCTGTCTCTAGAAAGGCCTGACCCGAGGAAGGCTTGTAGGAGCAGCTGGATCTGCTCCTCGTTTACATCGGTCAGCTCATTCACAAGCGGATCTCACTGAATCCGCTCCTCTCACGAACAAATCAGTCCGTCAGTCCCTCCTCCCGTCCGTCTGTCCGTCTGTCCATCTGTCCGTCCGTATGTCCCCACCCCAGCCCAAGCCTTGAGCAGCGAGAGACACCTCCACCGGACGACCTTCCATCCTTCTCCTCCCGGGCGCTCCAGCGTTTATAGGGATGCTCACGGCTCGGCTAACGTCTAGCCGGCTAATATTTTTCTGTTATCCGGCTTGCCGATTATACAGCCGGCTTGCCGTCGGCTAATCGGGTCACAGATAATATTGCCACCGCTATACGAGACCGAAAACTCAGACCGAGTCTACGTTTGCGGCCGATTATTTCGACTGATTTAGCCAAAATTATCCAATAAAAATTAGTGCGGACGAATATTTCGGTCGATTGCATTTTCGGCCGATAGCCGATTAGCCGGCTACGTGACCATGCCTAAGCGTTTACATGAATCTATCTGCCCCTGCACCTGCCCGCCAGAGTGATCTGGACCCGATGAAACAACAAGCCGTCGCGATCCCACAGTTGTGACCTCTGAGGGCTGCCTCCGTCTTATTGGCACGAGTAGTACCCCCTCTGGCTCTCGCTCGCGTGGTTCACGGTCGATTCTCTCTCTGGCCATGGTCGCCTACCAAACGCAAGGCATCGGGGCGTTCCTCCCTCTTCTGGAAGGCCGGACGTGTCGTGTCGTGTGCTGCCCGGCCTGCCCTCCCTCCCTCGGACCCGCGCTCACTCACTCCCTGACCGAGCCGGCCCTTCATTGAAAGCCGTAGTTTTACGAGGCTCTAAGCTCTTGCAAGGGTACCTTCATTGGCCCCGTACCCGTACGGCCTCCATCGGAGATATGGACGTTCAAATCTTTGTCCACCCGTCGAGTAACGTGGCCACTTCATAAATTCGGAAAATGCAAGCGCCCTGTTGTATTCGTTGAACAGGGGATTGCGAATCTCCTTCTACTCGCCCCATGCAGCAGTCCGAGAACGCGCTTTGGTACTTGGATCCTCTTCCACCGATCATCAATCGACGTCCTTCGTTAGCGAGTGAGTGATGGAACCACTTCGGTTTAGATTTGCCAGTCACAGCCGTCCCGGGGGGCCATGGCAGTGCAGGGCAGAGAAGAGCAGGGCAGTACAGACCAGAATCTGTGGCTTGAGGCTGTGTTCGGTCTACGTGAGAGGGCAATAGTATTCGTTATTAGTTTGCCGATCCACGTATTCTTCTCTTGGCATCTTCATGTCCGTAATCGTTAAGTGGGTGTGAGCAAAAGAAGGCCGTACGTGTGCTGAGAAGCGCTTGGGCCACTGGAGGAGATTGTCTTTCTCATCTCTTAAACTCCTCTTTGTGTAACTGAGCTTTGTGAGCAAATTTGTCAGTCAAATCCGGTCGTTTGACCGATTCTATCGAAGGGATTTTGGGCGGGTCTCTCTCCAGAGATGCAAGTGATGGAGTTAAAGGTCTATCAGCGATGTAAGCAAGCAAGCGTGCTTCAGGGTCCGGTACTTACGAGCCCTAAACTTGCGCCGATGGATGCAATTAGAAGTGATTTCGGAATGAACGCGTTTGTAATGGCACAGATGTTCTCTGGTCTTGTAATGGGCATGCAGTCCCTCCGAAATGCTGGGATAATATATCTCGTTAGGATGAGAAGGGATGAGATCTGATCCGCGAGAGGAATGTAGAGGGAATGAAGCATTGTAACAAGGAGCACGACTTGAACTCGCACCCAAGGAACAAGGGAACATCAATCTGTAGTGACGCATGATACTTGCGGTCACATAGCTCTGGAATAAACGCTTTCAATCCACTGTTTGCCGCTTGCTCATACTTCTCTGTTGTCATACAGAGCTCCAGGACAGGCCTCCTTATAGAATCACTTCTTATCCAGCATCCATGGCGCTTGACCACTGATTGCTCAGCGCTACTGTATTCACTTATGCCTACTTTACCATTAAACCAAAGGACGAGGGGGAAAGGCAGATTTTACTCCCTCGTGGCCGTCTGATGTTCCACCTACACACCCGCCTCAACCTTTTTTCCGTGCGATTAGATTTGCCTGAACAGTGATGACTATGCTTGATCGTTTCTTAGTCAACAAGTCCAAGATCTGAGTCCAGGCTCCAGAAGGTATGAACTGTAAGGTACAACTAATCATTAATTTCAATTCTGGACTGAACTAGATTACACTCAGAAACAACCTCATCCATCTTCTGCTAAGTGATATCTTCTTGTATTTGATGTAATGTTTATGCCATGATGCGAATGCTCTTATTCATGTTTCAAAGATGATTGATGTTTCACTTCCTAGCAACTGAGCCTCAGCAGGCTAGTGAGGGAAATCTTTACTCCGTTTCATCTTTATCTTGTCATTCCTTAACCGCAAAATTCCAAGCAGCCCTCTTGATGACGTAGTGCCTCTTCTTTTGCCTCATCTTAATTTGCTCGTGTAGCATATTCTACGTAAGCCTCAGCTTTTGCAAAAGTTGCAAGAACATAAACACACAAGCAGATGCGCCTTGAAGAACAGGTCATAATATGAACGACTCTCGCATCGGCTCAAATTGCCATTAGCATAAGTTGTACCAAGAACATGCATCCAGTATTTGAATGTCGTACGCCCACAAATAGATAGTACCTTTCATTGAAGAGACCCAAAAAAACATCGATAATGTTGAGATGTACAAGTATCCACGTTGATCTCTTTATGCCCCTATCTGATTGTTAGAGACTTCGTGGTTCATACTTTGGCTATTTTATGATTCTAAGTTGGTATCCCCATGGATATTGCATCTGTGCGTACATAGTTCGAGCTAGTCACTGACAATCTACAACTTTCAGTAAGAATGCGAGCATATGAGAAACAGCTCACAGAATGACACAGCATGACTCAGATCCCACAATTCTCACTTCCGTGACGGAAACATGGGACTTTACCAGTTAATATGTTTACATGGCACGTTTGGCTCAGTGTTCGAGATCCCCCACTGCTGCGTGTCCTACCACGACACGATGGTTCTCCTGCGCAAGGGGTAAGTTTGTGTTGGAGCGGATCAGATTTTAACGTGATTGGTGTACTATTGGTAACATGTGCATCTTTCCTGTTTGATTCAAAGCACACTCTCCCGGTCATCGACACTTTTCATTCCCAGCGACATATTCTCTGACGGCTGGAAAAATCATTCAGGAAGAGCAAAATGATGGTACATGATATAAGACTTTGATATATTATGAGGCTACAACCACGTCCAATTTTCGTTTGCAGTCAAATTTTGATTCTGTTCTTGTCTCTTCAACCAGTTGATTGCAGGCATAATGAAGGTTCTCTTATTGTAGGCCTCAAGCTGTGACGCTAAATTCTTCCTTCATGGAACTTACATACCTCACTTACATACCACGACAAGCGCATGACCGAATGAACTATAGTAAGCTCATTCCATGCCTTTCTCATACTTATAAGCTCAATGAGCTGCAATATATGACACTTCCAGATGAAGAATATAATACACAGCAACATTTCTTCAGGATAAATGAATATCCACATTTCAGCCGGTGGACATCAAATTTGACGGAGATGAAATCCGGGGCTGCTCTCGGTGGCACCAGACCCTGTACTGTACCCAAAGAGTGAGAGCCATCCAAAATGCATGAGCTCAAGAAACGTCGGAATTCCATGCAATCGCAAGAGGAACTAGAACGGTAAGGAAGGGCACAAATCCATGCAACTTACGTCGCAGCACTAATATCTACGACGTCCGCAGCTATGCGACAAAAGGAGGAGCCTCACGCAGACAAGGTTCCAGCAATCAATTCCAACCCAGTTCCCAGTCCCCAGTCCCCAGTCCCCATCAGGACAGGCATCCTCCAGGTCTCGCACATAACGACCCCCTATCTTGTCCTATGTGAGAAGCAGAATGCCATCCATCCGTCCCTCGATACCTCGATCTCGTGCATGATCTCTTCCAGGAAACTTGACCATCACGCAAGCGCAGCAGCGGGAGGGACTCTTTGCTTCTTCTTCTTGCCTTCCGTCTTCCGATCCCGCCGGATATGGTGTCGATTTCCCGGTCAAATATTCGGCTCGCAATCGGAGAGTCGCTATTGCGCCAGCTAGTTTAGCCGGACGCGCGAGTCCAGTTGTCCGTCCCCGAGGGCTGGCTTGGCCGGAACCACGGCGGTCAGTCGCGACACGACCGTGGTTTGGATTCGAATCGTCCGCGGCAGTAGCAGCGCGGGGATTGGGATTCCTCGTCATTGTGCTGCTGGAGCTCGCTCGCTCGATGGCTATGGCGACCTCGACGGGGGCTGCCGCGGCGCTGAGCTGCGGGAGCAGGGGGGTGGCGTCTCTGGTGGCGAGGAATGGCGTCGATTGTGCGGCGAAGGCGAGAGCTCTGACGGGAGGCTCATCGTTGGATGTTCTTTTTCGGAGAAATTGCAATTTGGGTCGGGGATTAGGCGCGGCATTGCACCTGGCCAGCTCCAGCAGCGACTGCGATGTTGGCGAGAGGTCTTTTCCCAAGGGGCTTGCCCTCGGGGGTGGTGTCCGGGGAGTGAGCTCGAGTCGCCTCAGGAAGCTCGGCCCCAGGGCTTCGGTCCAGCAGGGAGTCGAGCAAGAGTCGGAAAATGTCGTCACCCAGAAGACGGATTTAAAGGCGTTTCTGGACGATTTGAAGAGCTTCGGCAGGGTAGGGTTTTCGTCCTTCTTGAATTTGGGCTCTTGATAAACCCCCGCCACGGCCTGTTGCTTTCTCACCCGACGTAGACTGATGTACCTTGTGAAACCAGCAGCTGCTTAATTATCTGCTGACTTCGTCGGATTGCAAGCAGGTGAGGCTGATCGTGAACACCGGCGTGGCCGTCTTGGAATCCGTAACATCGTTCGAGAAGCTGTTCTACCATGAAATGCCCGGGCGTGGAGAGTGGGCCAACTTGATGCTCAGGGAGGACAATGTGGACTTCCACCTGCTTCTCGAGAAAGTGAAGTCGGCGTCCTTGGCCAGGGGCAAGTCCATGAGAGGTGACATTCCCACGTACATGGTCAAGCTTCTCGACATCAATGACAAGGCAGCTGTGAGCGTGCTCGTGATGTGGAAGCCCGGAACGGACGGAGAGTACGACCCTGGTCAGGTCGAGGCTTTCGAAGCTTTCGAGGCCAAGTACGGGACGGAAGTGAGATTCGTAGATTAGAGTAAAGCAGAGCAGAGAGAGTGGGCATTGGACCCATTCTATTCCAGAGTTCAATTTTAGTAGAGAATTTTGAGAAATGTGGAGAGGGCTTTGTTTGTCTCGGGGCTTTAAAATCCGAGCAGATTAGGACCTGGTCCCTTCCGGGAAACGTTGATATTGTTTAGCGAGAAGGGCTAATTTTGGAGAACCCGATCGTCTTGATCGGACTCGACAGAAATGAAGGTCGTAGAATATCTTGTTGTTCGACATCCTCGAACAATGGTGGGACATTAGCATTTGCGCTTTTGTGTCACATTCCGAGTACGATTCACAAATAAATGTTGCGCACGGAAGACGTGTGACTCTGTACACAGCTGCGTGTCTCCCGGTTGAATGCTGAGAATATGCTCCCCTCCCCCTCAATTCCTCCTGGCTCAATCGCCAATGCGCCTAAAACCCTCTACTACAACCTCTACCACTGCGAGAAGTGTTCTCACATTGTCACCGTCCCAGCAGGCGAGCGTGGAGAGTTATGGTCACGCGGGCAGGCAATCAGATTCAGGGCCTTTCTCGACTTCCGGTAGACCTCAAGCACTAAGATATGCAATATGACCGAGGTGGACGGCTTTAATGCTTCAATCCTGTCCGTATTATGGCAACCAGTTTCGTCA
This sequence comes from Marchantia polymorpha subsp. ruderalis, assembly GCA_037833965.1. NCBI lineage: Eukaryota > Viridiplantae > Streptophyta > Marchantiopsida > Marchantiales > Marchantiaceae > Marchantia > Marchantia polymorpha. Next base: position 1,537,281 of record AP031352.1, on the reverse strand, counting down.
CGAGTCTGGGCACCACCAGACTCGACATTTCCCGAAGTAATTGAAACATCGTGCTAAAGAAGTGGTGGGCGTAAAGCTTCGGGGGAAGAGAAATCGTCCAATCTGTGGAGAGCTGAACGTAAGGCATCAGATATACGTAATCGTACGCACAAAGTCAATGGGGTGGATTTTCAACCAAGCTCGTGGACCGAATCCTTGTGCCCACAATGAAGTACGATAAACTGTCCAAGCCGCCAATCAAGTTAATGGAAACTTGTAATGCATGCACATGGGACTGTGAACCCATTCCCTCCATGTCTACAACAAACTCGTGGTCGAGAAGAACTCTTCGGCAGAAGACATAGAGTACAGTAATGTGGAGCTAGATTATCCCTCAGGCCGTGATTTGACCGCAGTTGAGGGCAGGCCGGGCCGGACAAGCCCAAGAGGGAACTGTCACAGTACATGAGTCCGTTTTGCTGTCTGGAGCCCAATCATACAGAGGCGGAACATTCATACATGGATCCCTGCACCAAATGATTATGTGCCACGAATGATCTTGAAGGACGTTTTCCTGCTGCCTAATGCCCAGATGACGGCAGAGTGGATCTGCGTAACGTCTACACCGTAGGGACCAGCTGTTGGGTACGTTGGAATCCTGGACCAACTGCTGCCACCCCTTCTTAACGAGCCCAACTGGACGGGTATCAATCCGGCCAGGTAGCATTGTATCGACAAGACTGGCAGAGACATTTCGGGTGGCAGAGTCGGTAGAATTTTTGTTATGATGATTGATATCTGCATCGCAGTCACACTCTCCTAAGTATTGTTCCTTCTTCACTGATCTGACACCGGTTTCACGTGTAGTGGGTTTCTTAGTGGGTACAATCAACCTCAGGTGTCCGGATCTGTGTGGGGAAGGATGCTTCTGCGTTCCGCGTGATAGGTAAAGCTTTTTGACATTTCTACCGGCTCGAAACTTCTTCTCTGACATTTTGGAGCTGGTAGGCACCGTATTCTGTCACATGAATCCCTTATGCTTCTGGGAACTAACGATGTGCATGGTTTTGACAACCCAATCATGTAATGATTACATCAGAGCGGTGGAGCTCACTCAGTAGCACATCGAGAATTCTGTCGATGAGCTCCGTTCTGCTAAACTGGTCCGCCGTAATGTTTGTCGAATTCCGTCTTGGAGCATGAGATGCAGTCATCTTACTGAAGGAGTGAAGAATTAATTTGGCGTTTTTTGATCATAATGCAGACCTCGGTCCAAAATAAGCTCTTTGTTCTGGGATTTCTAAAGCACTTGACTGCATATAAGAGTGGACTTCAGGGGAGGTGAGGGTATCTATGAAGGGAGCATCGAAAATGAACGGCCACTTTGTCTGCATGCACGCTTCCTCTCATTCCGTCAGTGACTGTCGCATGTGTGATGGCCCAAAAGCATATTGCATGTTAGTGTCTTCATGGATCGATCCATTCTTCAGCTTCTGCTTCTTCCGGCTCTTCTAGATTACAGTCGCTCGTCAGAAAAACTGACGAGCTTTTGAGCTTTCATATGAATCAAGAAGAGATGAGCTGCAAAGTATTTGCAGGAGTGACGTCTAAACTGAACCAGACGAACCTTCCTGCAATAAGCTCACCTTAGTCTGACACTGTAAGTAGCACGCTCCCAGTGCAGGTTACATCGCAGTGATGTTTTACAGGGAACAGTCAAGACCGGAGATCTTGGGCAAGAAAAGTGATCGAGTTTTACGCGTTTTCAATCGAATCGACCCCTGCATCCAACGACCGGGCTCGGGGGAGAAAGTTTCAAGTAATGAAGGTTTCAGACATTATCTTCTCCTCAATTATACGACCGGTCGCTGTATTCACGTCCGGAAGAATCTACAAACCTTTGATCTCTTCTTGCTTTGGACTGTCGCTTATGGTTCTCAAGACTTCCACAAGTTCAAACGTAAGGAAGGCGGTTACTTGCAGAGCCCTGGAATCTGGATGGAGGAAATAACTCCAAGACATGGCTGCTTGGAACGCTTCTCGCTGGATTGAAGGAAGAGAGTTCAGTTATTTGTGGACTAGCGTGGATTCTGCCTATAACGCCAGAACCAGCATCGAAGAGCCCAGCAGAGTGAACGAATAAAATCACAGTCCAGCGGAATCCCAACTGGATTTTGGGAGTCGGAGAAGCAAAAGATACAAATGGGCCCCAGGAGCGAAGACTCGTGGTCATAACAATCAGTTTTCACCTGTGGTAAGTTGACGACTGATGATCCACCGCACTTAAATCGATTTATTTTAAGGAAAATTGGACATATTCATGATAGCGCAATATGATTCCAACTCTTGACATCACTTTCGGTAAGAGAGTGAAATTCAGAAATCTTAATACAACAACATTTTTTGATTTACTCTTGGGAAGTTAGAAAGTCCGGATTTGACCAAAGATTCCGGTCTAGAAGTATAGTAACTGCTTTGCAACAACCGTTTAATGAGAAGCCGGATACGGTACCGAAGAGCATGTGGACATCTGCAGACAAGTGGCAAACGGTCCACTAATACTTGTGCACGGTTTATGAGGTACTGCAGTGGATTTTTTATGATGAGGACGACAATCAAGTCATAGTAGAAAGGCTAGTGATGCGCAGATCATTACCCATTGTACTTACTCGAGTGGCCTCAACTGTGTGGTAGATATTGTTCCTTTCAATCGAGAGTCTCAAGTACTTATATCATCTCATGTACGTATGGAGAAACCCAACTATACTGTATCAGTTACAAATCTCGATTCCAGCAATTCGATTAGGTCGGTATTTCCGGAGATTCACGAGCATCAGTGGCCAACGGACTCCAATTCCAAAGCATGGTCTCCGTTGACCTCCTGATCTAATGGTGTTTGAAAGGACCATGGTAGCCAAGTCCCTAATTCCCTATTCTCAGTCGTCGTTTCTGTGTTTCTGCAGTGAGGTTCCCTTATCACCGATGTGAGTTACGTCAGTTCAACGCTCGCTGATGTTCATTACCGTAATAGTATACCTCGGAAATCGACAGCCTTGGGTGCAATATAAATAATAATAGACAAAGGCACTTCAGCGCTTGGCGCACATGGCACTTTTTGTAAACTAATAGCAAAAGAGGTATATTTTGGACAGCCTTGGAGATTTGCTGATCGTCCAAACGAAGAATAGTACTTCAGTCAGTGACGCGCAAGTCACTTGTTGTAAGCTAACAACAAATGAGTTATATCTTGAACAGCCCTCAAGTTTTGCTGAACGTCCCAACGAAGAATGGATACGTCTTGCAAGCCTCATCACAAGATTTGTTTATGACTTCAGTCCAAGGTATGCGATCAGAGTGAGAGTGAGTATAGGTCCAGACGTATTGTCAGCTGCTACTTTTTAAATCTGATATTTCAGAGATAGGTGATACAAGATACTTTTGCAAAGATACAGACATTGAACAATCCGCTTTAAATAAAATGTATATCTCCGCGTTACAATCCAATTCGGCTCGATACGTGATAAAAAAATTTGTCGGTATTTTACTAGCTGAGCCACTCGGCAAAACCCGTCAATTTGGGTCTGTAACTATCTTATAATGATGTCCTGTGTGAAAATGTCAGGGGGTGATGACGAAACCTGTGAGAAAAATCAGCGTGCAGCTATCCAGTTTAATTGTCGACGTGACAGTGGTTGCCGACTCAAATAAAAGAGTGCTTGGATAGATTAGTCCTGGACGTAGGCTCGAGTAATCTTCACGTCATGCACAGGCCTGTGAGTACAGAGTTCAAAGGCCATAAGAATTACAGCAGACGCTGAAGAGTCTAACTTTCGCAGATTAGCGTAGTTCGAATCAAAGGACTTCCATCTAGATAAACTTGTTGTCATGTACACTCATAGTTGCCATTTATGAGTGTCCAAACAAGATCAAACTTAAGAATGAAATATAGTAATCAGCAAAAGGATGACAAGAAAGGTAAAGAGAGAACGAACCTGTCATTTTTGTCTGTTTGAACATTTCCAAGTCGCTTCAAGACTTCCATACCTCTACAAACTCGTCCAAATATAGTATGCTTGCCTGCGAGGTAAATGGTAAATGGTAAATGGTAAACGGCAAACGCGAGGGATCAGCGCAAAGAGTTTCTGCCTTCAGCTCGGAGCTTAGCATCTTACAGTCAGTCCTTGTAACTCATGTGAACTACTTCTGTACTAGACTCTGATTAATTTAGCGTGATAGAGAAGATTCCACTAAGCTGTACAAATACGCAAGTTGAGATTCCCAAACTCGGTTCAAGTTTTGAGTCGTACCATCAAGCCAAGGTGTAGGTGCGAGGGTTAGAAAAAACTGACTCCCATTTGTATTGGGACCTGAGTTGGCCATGGACAATATTCCAGCACCAGTGTGTTTCAAGTCTCGGTGGATCTCATCTTCAAACTTAGCCCTACATTCAAGAAATCGAATCAAGTTACTCTACAAGCTACACACATGGACAAGCTCTCTTATTCCTAGTTCTAGGAATTTACCGGCAGGTAAGCTCGTATCTAAGCCTGACCGAACACACTTCAAAACAGTGAATAAACACATACAACAATGAAGTCAATGAAGCTATGTCAGCAAAGATAGACCGAGAAGTTGCAATCTCCCTCTAATGGGAGCATCAGTAGAATAGTTACCCGTAAATAGATTCGCCTCCTCTTCCTGTGTTGGTCGGATCTCCAGTCTGCGCCATGAAATCCTGTGGAAACATTCAGCCTTTCAATACCTCGGCTCCTCTTTACAGCTGAAGTGAATACTTATTCTTATGCATGTCCATCCATCACTAAACTCTAACTGCAGAAAAACAGATAAAAGACGGCATCCGAATGAGGCAAGGTACCTTTATAACGCGGTGAAATCTAACGTCTTCGTAGTAGCCACGACGAGAAAGCTCGATGAAGTTCCTGCATGTCTTAGGAGCATGCTTGACATACAGCTGCAATTCAAAAAAACATTCGTAACCTTACGTCAAAAAGATCGTATACTCTTCATAAGAGCAATGTTCAAACATGACAACCAGACAGGAGGACATTCTAGGGTTGTGTCTTTTTGGGTCCTGAGCAGCGTTCAAACCTCACAACGTAGCGGGAGGGATTAATAAGTTCAAGAATTTTGTATTTCGTTCGTCCTACGTCAAGAGTTAGGTTTTTTCCAATTCTCGGTTCTGTCATGAATAGAAATCATGCTGTGCGAAGAAACCCAGAAGTCGAAGGCATTTCTGTGAAAGATAACCCACTGATCGGCTTGATAAAGTAAAAAATGTAAAACTTGTCCTCATAATTCTAATTTCGGTGCATCGGATACCCATAGCAGCTGAAGTCCACCGTGGATTGAAAAGGCTCTCATTCCAGTTTTTCCGAATTGGTATATAGTTGGGAGTTTTCAGTGTCAAACTGTTTCCGTGGCCCCAAACCTGCCTCAGTATCAGTCTGCTTTACTTCGACAGCGTTCTTGATTACCTGTTATCTTCTGGATAATATTGGCACGCCCTTTCAATTCTCGCTACTGATCCAACAATGCTGTCGTCTAATGCCTTTCGCAAACGCCGAAAAGGATTGCCAGAATTGCTTGCATCAAACCCGTGCAATTTAGCTAGTTTCTTCACTTCACGGCTGGTATAAATAGTAGCTAGCCGTAGCACAACTCAGATTTGGAAAGAAGCGAGGGCATTGATGATATTTCTGCGAGCCATTGGTACTCCTGGATCAATCCGAAGCTCCGTTCTCAGGCGATGATCGACACCTGAGCGGCCCCTGTCAGCTGAGATGTGGTGGTCGTTCCCTCTAGGACATGACCAGGAGGAGACACTTGAGACATGCGCTCCGTATGCGTCTGGAGGAACTCTTTCCACGAAATTTTGCGCACTCGACGCAATCATTCTAGACAATCACACGAGGTCACCAAGCAAATCACACAGTGGAAAGAAATGGAGAGAGAAGGGGGCACCTCCACCACGATATCTCCCATGGTTGTGTTTAAGCACACTTGAGGCGCCGCTGCGTCTGCCATGGCTGCAGCTACCATGGACGCAGTCTCGCATGCTCTGCCCGATGCTCACCAGCAGAAGGGGCAGAATCAAGCAGGCCAGTACGGCCACTGCACACAATTCTAGTGTCTCCTCCACGATTCCTACTCACCGACGCCCTCGGGTATGAAGCGAGTGCCAAATCCCTCGTCCTCGAACGAAACGAACGCTGACCTACGGGCTCGCCAGTCCAGTCGACCCAAAAATCTGCCGCAAAGACTCTCGACGCTGAAGCCACGGGAACCGACGAAGGCTTCAGACCCCGAACCCCGAACCCCAAACCCCCGAGCGGAGCAAAAACGATTCAAAAGGGCCTCCCTCCTCCCGCTGTCCACGACGCTGCCACCAACGTCCGCTTGTACCCTCCCTTCCTTTGCCAGCAACATGCTCTTTGCTGGGGAAGAGCCAAACGATCCAAAGGGCCCCTGCCGCTGTCGACGACGCAGGCAACGTCCGCTTGTACCCTGTGCCTTTCTTTGCCAACAACACGCTCTCTCAGCTGGGAAGAGCCATACGGCACTCACTGCTTCCGATCCGTTGAGTCCTGGCCAGTGCCGAGCTTCATTCATTCTGTTGTGTTCTCGGTGGGGTCAGTCTCCGCTGTGGGAATATTGATGTGGGAACATGCATACGCAGGAGAGAGGACTTATGGTAGACTGTGTCTCACTCTCTTTGCAACATAATTTTATTATTCACTCATACCTCCTGGTATGGATTCGCTTCTATCCCCAAGCTGTCGACAGTCTTCAAAATGCCATTCTGTTCGAGTTTAGAGATGATATTATAAACTTGTACATCCTTCGTCATTGTGGATTTCATAATTTGTCAAGATTTATTTTCCAAATTACATATATTCATATAATCAAGAAAAGCACTACCACTCAAAACATTATAAGATTAGTAGTTTAACATAGAGTTTGTTGTGTTAGGGAATCTCAATAAGAAAAATACAAATAGATACAACTAACAGAGGAAACTTGTTTCATCTCTTTGAATCTACGTCTATTCAAACACACATTTTTTTCCTCACAAAAGCTAGTACAATTTCTCATTTATAATGACATACTGACCTTAGTCCTACTAATTAGAGTAACACTAACAGGAATTAACAGATAACAATTTTCTGATAATTTCAATATCATGATACATTTGTTATAGGCTGATAATACAAAATAAAAATTTAAGATTTTTTTAAATAAATTTTGAATACATAAAATTGAAGCACATGATACAATAAAAATTCAATTAAAATATAACTTTTTCTATTAACTTTCATATGTATATATGTAAGAAGAGTAAATCAAAACACTATATGTTAATCTATACTTAATTCATATATTTTTTCAAAATCTATTGAAAAATATTTTCATACATTATTATCTGCACTAATAGAATATATCTTATTGAAAAAATAAGAAGCCAAAAATAAAACTTGAAATTTTGTTGGTAAATAATCGATTTGAACATACGGTTAAATGTTTACGTCATAACGCAAGCCAAATTTGGAGAGTGGCAACCTTCTGACTAGTTTCTGTTTTTAGATGACAAGTGAAATAACGAAAACTTTTAACGAAAACTTGCATGTACTGAAGATAAGAGCAACCATGTTTAGCCATTCATAGAAACCTTTTGGCATATAGAGGTCGCATCACGGTTACAGCGTCTTTTAAGTAAAAAAAATATATCGATTCAGATGAATAGAGTAAATAGACATTGCATAATATTTCGACGATCATGATCATACCACCCACAATTTGACGTGAAGATCATAAGACATAGATAACTTCTCTATATGATCAGCAAGTACATCCAAAGGACATGTAAAATGAACACTGTTATTCCTCAATACTGCCAGAAGTAGGTTCATATCACGCAGATGATATCATACTTGTAACTTGATGGTAGATTCAAGGCTGCCTCAAAGAACACGTAATTACAGATTCTCGATGCTTCTTGAAATTGATATTTAAATCTTATCCAACGGCTCTAGTTGGACCGAGTCATACGTCACGTCACGGTGACCGCCATGGACCATATAGGCACCGCTATGATCACCAGAATCGCGCATGCTGTTCGTACTCGGAAGATTAATTTCTCGATTTGTGCGTGTCATCCTTAAGCTCACGGGCCGTCATAGTCATCGACCCGACACACAGTTTTTGAGCCATCCTTGCATTGATTACAGATGATGTACGTACAGTGTGTGCTGTCGTTTGTTTGTGCATGAGGTTTATACGTCCAGCCTAGAGTCCGCTCGAGGTACTGCAGCAGTTCGGAATTGCACTAGCAAGATGTGGCTGTTCAAGATGCCTCAGGTGGTGGCCAATTTTCACACAATTCGTGATCATGATATTTGTTTCGGTTTGGTTCAGAGCGTTTGTGCGGTTTTACTTTCAGCGAATGTGCTATTTGAGTTGTCTGTCTCAAACATCCGCAACATATCTGTGTATGTGAGATATCTGTGTCTTTTGCACTGTTCTTCAGTCCTTCCTTCGCTGTAAATCGACATTAGTTCAAACAAGGCCTTTGCAGATCGGCCATTCTGAAACTGATGTTTGACACCACCTAATTCTATCTTCAACACTGTAGACAGTCACTGTGCAATAAGTAGTACTGCAATTTGTAGGTGGAGAAACTTCTCATTCTCCTCGTTCTGCTGCTCAGAGGTGCTTCAAGATTCTTCCTAAGTATGTTACAACTCTAGCTTATCCTTGAGATGAACTCCTTCTTCTCAGCTGCTTGTACGAGCGAGCCCTGTTGCTACAGAAGGCTCGTAGGAGCTGAAAGCTGTATCCTCCTGCGGAACTGCTCAAAGCATTACATCGCTGTAATGCTTTGAGCCAGCCCTCACCTGACGGGTGTCGAATGTCAATGAGTCTTCCGACACTGCCGGAAGCTTCGTTCGCAAACTTTCTTAATCGCTGCCGAGAATCAAGACGAGCTCCATTCAAATTTAGGCTTCTATCAGTATCGTCTAATTTAAACCCACGAAAATATGTATTTATGTGGAAGAGTGCAGCAGAAGTACAGCAGCACAGATTATTCTCCTAGTGACCTGATCGATCCTTCCACCCAAAAAACTCAACTTCAGATCCCACACGACCAAATCATCGATGAAATTCCTCAGAAAAGTCTCAATTCATTCCGAGATCGTCCGTCAACCCCCCGAACCAAGCACCTCCAAAGCAGCGGCTTCCGATTCGAAACCACAATTTCCCTCCCAAATCCATCGACAAAGTTTCCCATTCATGCTCGGATTCCAAATCCAGCGATCGTGGCACGACTCAGAAACGTAGCATCTCGATGAAATTCCTCTCGAAAGAGTCCCCATTCGTCAGAAAGTGTCCGTCGCCACCAGGAGATTCCTCCGGGCCCCGGGTCAGAGATAAGACGAGCAGAGCCCAGAAGGGGAACCTACGCATCGGTCTACACCATCATCGCCATCATCAATCGGGGTAGCATCCCACGGTATCAATGCAGCACGTCCCATCTCGCTTGTCAAGGCAGGCAGTCAGGCCAGGCCAGCCATTGAAAAGGAAGTGGGAATCATCGGTCCGGTCAACGATTCAAAGCCGCAGCGAGGACCCGCCCCGAGAATCGATCGCCCACACCCGATCTAGAGATCGGGCCGGGCACGCGCGAGCAGAAATTTCTCCTTCTCGATCGGGGCAAAGCCCGGGGCACGACGGGGAAGTAATTGCAGAAACACTACGGTCGAATTCACTCGCTGCAGCAGCAGCAAGCGCTTGACCAAGGGGCCGGTCGGCCCGCGGGGACGGTCTGCGCCACATGCGATGATGGATGCATCATGCTCATGCTATGGATGGCGTGATTGGCTGTACGCTGCCATTCAAATGTCACTTTTGCATCATTTGATAAATATTTGGCCCGACTGACATTACCGTATGGACGATCCAAGGCCGAGGCCCGTGGTGGTGAAAAAGAAAGCATTATATATAGAAAGCTTCAGGGGCGGGCGGATACAGTAGCGGATCGAGGGGCAGACAAGGGGTACTCGCACCGGCCAGGTCCTTGGCCTCCCCTCCGTTCCCCGGCCTAGCCGAGGTACCGTTAAAGTTAAACGTGTAATAAAATGTGTTCTACCTTTCCTCTACTATTATCTACTTATATTTTTGACTCTATTTTACCTTTTATTCAGATAATTATCCATTAAAATTAAAAAATATACATTATCCGTTAAACAGGTAATTAAAAATTAAAAATATATTTTAATTTTAATTTATCTTTCAATCAGATAATTATCCAATAAAAATAAAAAATACATTTTACCTTTACTTATTCAATTAAGTTCTTAAATCACCACATTTGGTTGCAAATGATGAGAATTTTTTATGACAACTTCTGAACATTAATATTTGATTATTTGAAATTCTAATAAATACAAAGATGATCATTTTGCCAATATTAAGTGAAAAAGTTATTTATTATCTGAAAAATGCATATAAGATTTATGAATATTTTTTTTCTAATTCTAAAAAATCTTTCCACATAAAACATGAAAGAACTTCCTATGAAGGACGTGAATCCTTCATCATTTTCTATTATTAACCTATTCTTATATTCAAAAGATAACTTAAAATATACAGGGAAAGCTTTAGCACCATTAGAAAATTATATTATTTATTTCGATAAATTAACAATCTTAGCATATTTTAGAACTGGAACATATGTCAATGCTTTTGCTCTGGTATATGATTATACGTATAATTATAATTCTAAAAACCATAAGTTTTTTTATGTGCAAAAAATCTGGCATATAAATATTGCGAACTTAGATTTCTCGGTTAATGGGGTAAGTAAATCAACATTACCTTTACTCTACTTCAACCATTGATTGTCTTTTTACCGTGGAGTAAAAGGTATTTTACGTTACCTTGAAGAGGCCTAGGTGCGAGGGAAGAGGGGGATGGGGAGAGGCATGGGCCATGGCGGACAAGGACAAGAAGAAACTGAAGGTCACTCTCAAGCTTCCCAAGACACATATGAAATCTCCAGCAACAGCACCTTTACCAGTGGGAGCGCAGGCAGCACCAAATTCGTCCGCCTCTGCTCTTTCATTCCTTTCATCACAATTCTCGCCTTCACAAGATCACCGCAAAAATGTGTCATCTCATCATGCTGGCGCATTATCCTCGGCGCTGCAAGCTCAGTCCGCTTCTCACCTCAGATCGGCATCGGCATCGGCCTCTGCGGCAGCACCCGGATCGGTTGCGGCATCGACAACGACATCAGCCCCCGGCAGTGCGTCCAATGCCCCAAACACTCAACAGCACACGCCTCTTAAGAAGAGGAAGTTCAAGGTCGTCGGCAGAGCGGGGCGCTGGTCGTGGGGGCTCCCAGCGCCGACGATAATCTAGCCGGTGTCAGGGATGGCGCAATCAGTTTTGCTGCGGCGGCCTCGTCCGGAGCCGCAGCGCGCGCGTCCCCGGCTGCTTAATTACCACCACCGGCCAAGAAGTCGCACAAGGTGAGTGAGCGTGGATTTTATGCCTAGAGCTTTTCCGACTCTCGAACGAATTGCGAGGTTTTATGGACACTTTGGTGCCACCAGCTTTTTTTTCGCCGTTGCTCTTCTTCACCTTATTTTTCTTGGTCGTAAAACCCATCGCTGTCAGCTGTTCCTGCCGCTGCTGACAAGGCTCTGAAAGTTGTATGTCAGCAGCCGCAAAGTCACCCACGCTGCTTGCATGATGTGACTTGTTGGACCACACCGTTTCTCCTAGCCTGTGAAGGTCGGTGTCCCTGAAGTTGTACCCACTCCCTACACGCGTGACGGACGGTTGATTGCTAGGTCGCCATGTTCCATGAATTAAATGTTGGAAGTGAGTGTCGGAATGTGACTGCTGTAAGGAATTTTGCTGTACCTGCAGGTTTGCTGCACGAAACCCTACCTGCGCCATGCGGCCTGTGTTCTACTTCTCACCCTTCATCCTACCAGAGAACCGAGACAAGTCCAGGATACACAATCCCGACATCTCGGAATGACAGAATGAGAAACGTGAAGCGAGTGATGGTGCCTGAATTCTATAAAGTATCTCTCTGCCAATGTCATGTTTTATCCCCTGTGTTCACCAGTGAAGAAGAATCATCCTCCACACCAAAAGCAAATTTTCCCACACCGAAACGTCGAAAAATCATGCTCCAACTCTTACCTGTTAGCGCCTGAGTAGCTTCCGCGCTCCTACACGAAGGCCTAAGTTATCTCCGCTGGATACCGCTTTTTCTATATTAAGGGCTCTGGTACGAAAGATAATTTTTGGCCTTCAGACTACTCTCTGTCACAGCCTTTTCTTCCTGCTGGTGTGGAACTATCGCCTTAGTTGTAATTTTACTGGTCGTCAGTGGATATAATCTGTACTGTTAGTCATTCCTGGTGTCATTGGCTCTTTGTTGCAGAAACAGGTCAAGCCGGAACCTAAACCTGAATTGCCTGCGCCTGGTGTCGGGCTAGTGTCTCTCAAGGTAGGATGACATGCCAGCTCTCTTTGTTGGCTCGACTTGAGTTTCAGTGAATGAGCTCCTACTTGTACTCTGCTGTTCTAAAATTTTGATGAGTAGTAAACGCTGATCGAGTTTACTGGTTACGAACGGCTGCGCAGGCCCACCACAACAGACGCAGCTACCGCTGCAACCGATCTCCAAACCCCTGCTAGAAGGTGTCCTTGACAAGCTGCAAAAGTATTTCCCTGGCTATCACAGATGTTGACAAGTGATAACTATTGTCAGGTCACATCATTTCATTTCTGTATGTTTGCCGCTTGCACTGCGTGGAGCTTTTTAATGCTTCTCTTTAAATTTCACACATGCATGGAGAATATAATGGAGACGGGAACACCATGTGCTCGTAGTGTTGGTTGTTTTCTTCCTCTTCTCTCGTAAGTACGATGTGCATGATGTGCTGCATGCTCAAGCTGATTTCTGGTTGTGTTCTCTCTGCGCCCCAGGAAAGACACCTATGGAGTTTTCGCAGAACCTGTGGATGCGGCTCAGGTAATCCGCAATCTGATGTTTTAAAAATGAAGTCATGGGTGCAGAAGCTTCTTCTGAATGCACGTTTTTAAGTCTTATCGTCTCTTGGGAAACTCATATCATATGATCTACAGTCTCAATCGTAATTTGATTGACTTTGTGGAGGTCCGGACAGCAGAGTCGGTCGCACCCTCTTTCAGTCCTGACCACTTTTTTGCTGCTGGTTCTTTCAGGTTCCGGATTATTATGACGTTATCAAAGATCCGATGGATTTTGTAACAATGAGGAAGAAAATTAACAAGATCGCTTACTCAACCATGGAGTCTTTTGAGGTTGGTCCACGCGGTTCATAAAGCGCCTCTTGATTTTGATGAACATAGTATGTACACGTTGATGTCGGTTGCTCATAACTAATATCGACTTCTTCGAGTGATTTCATCTGAGAGAACGCCTCGAGGGCTGTCTTGTATCGATCTGGTTGACTCTGTCAGCGCCGAGACTCGTGATTGTTCTGTTTCGTCCATCAATTGTCTTGCATCTTCTATATTGTTGGTTCATCATAGTGACTGTTTTGTTGCTGTTTTTTCAAATGGAGAAAAACCCTATAAGCTTAGCGGTTACTGCATGTTTGGTACATATAAAGGATTTGCAATAGAAGGTATTTCATCAGCCATCCTCTCCTTCAACGACGGGTCACGAAGCAGTCGTTGAGGGAGAGGTGGTTGAATTTTGCCGAACAGCTGTCTTACCGTGTGTCATCAAGTGTCTTGCAACCGCTTTGATTTTGTTTCCTATCCGACTTGCTTAATTGATTTCATGTGAGCAAGAGTGTCGTCTTACCGTGTGTCATCGAGTGTCTTGCAACCGCTTTGATTTTGTTTCCTATCCGACTTGTTTAATTGATTTCATGTGAGCAAGAGTGTTATCTCCAAGTGATTTAGAGAACAGCTATCTTACCATAAAGTATCTTGCAACCGCTATGATTTTGGTTCCTATCCGACTTGTTTAATTGATTTCATGTGAGCAAGAGTGTTAACTCGCAGTGATTTAGAGAACAACTATCTTACCATAAAGTTTGTTGCAACCGCTATGATTTGGTTCCTAATGAGGACTTGTTGAAGTGATTTCATGTGAGCAAGAGTGTTACCTTCAAGTTGTGTAGAGGAGGCCTGAAAGTGGTTTTGCCAATCAGTTTCCTCACCTTCGCAATAGCTATGACTTCCGTTCATAATGTCGTCCAATTCACTTCATCTGAGCAAGAATGTTACCTCCAAGTTATCTAGAGGACACCTGGGGGCTGTCTCCTGTTGAACTGATTGCCATTGTCAGCGCCGAGGGTTGTGTTCGTTTTCGGTTATCGACTATATTGCAACTTCTATGACGTTGCTTCATACTGTAGACCTGTCAAAGTGATTTTCTTTGATGAATAGGGTTCCATCCAAGGTACTTAGAGGACTCCTCGAGGGTTGTCTTCTCTCTAACGGATTGCCACCGTCAGTTCTGACATTAGTGACTGTCAGACTGACTAGTTTTCGTCCTTATCGCGAAATATGGGTCATGCATTCTCAGGACTTTTTCGTTGCTGTCGCTTTCAAATAGAACACAACATGAACCTAGATGGTTTGTATTTTAGGTTTTGGCCTAAGGTAATCTGCCGGGGGAGTGGAGTAGTTGAGGTGAATCACGTCATTTTAAATACGCGTCATGCTTTGAATGAACTATTTCGGCACTGGGACATTCAAATGGAGAAGAACCCCATAAGTTTAGCAGTCAATGCAGGTTTGGTGCATATAAAGGATTTGCAACGAAAGGTATTTCATCAGCGAAGCTATCCTCAGCGTTCGTAGGGGAGGGGTGGTTGCCTTTTGCCGAATCAAACAATTTTGAGTCGGCGAGAACAACCAGGGTGCCAAATCTTACTGTGTGTCATGAAGTCTCTTGCAAGAGCTGTGACTGATGTAGAAGGAATTGGAAAATTCTGGAAACATTGTTGATTTAGTTTGCTTTGGCTTGTGGTGATTTTTATGTACATCTATGGAATTTGTTTCTGTTGGTCGTGCTGTCGCTTTTGATTGGTTGGTTCGTCCATGAATGATCATGCAACTGCTATATTGTTGGTTGAGGAAAGTGAGTATGTCGTTGCTGCTGGTTGAAGTGGAGAGAAAACCCATAAGCTCAGCGGTCAATGCAACTTTGGTGTATATAAGGGATTTGCAACACATGTTATTTCAGCAATCACTCCTTATCTACGAGGGGACACGAAGCTGGTGCCTCGTGCCCCCTCGTCGATAGGGAGTTGATTGCCTTTTGCCGAATCAAACAATTTTGATTGGGCGGAAACAACCAGCTTGCTGAATCTTACTGTGTGTCATGAAGTCTGTTGCAAGAGCTATGACTGATGTAGAAGGAATTGGAAAATTCTGGAAACTGTGTTGATCTAATTTGCTTTGGCTTGTGGTGATTTTTATGTACATCTATGGAACTTGTTTCCATTGGTAGTGCCGTGGCTTTTGATTGATTGGTTCGTCCATGAATTATCATGCAACTTCTATATTGTTGGTTGAGGAAAGTGAGTATGTCGTTGCTGCTGGTTGAAGTGGAGAGAAAACCCATAAGCTCAGCGGTCAATGCAACTTTGGTGTATATAAGGGATTTGCAACACATGTTATTTCAGCAATCACTCCTTATCTACGAAGGGACACGAAGCTGGTGCCTCGTGCCCCCTCGTCGATAGGGAGTTGATTGCCTTTTGCCGAAGCAAACAATTTTGATTGGGCGGGAACAACCAGCGTGCTGAATCTTACTGTGTTTCATGAAGTCTGTTGCAAGAGCTGTGACTGATGTAGAAGGAATTGGAAAATTCTGGAAACTTTGTTGATTTAGTTTGCTTTGGCTTGTTGTGATTTCTATGTCCATCCATGGAACTGGTTTCCATTGTTAGTGCCGAGGCTTGTGATTGGTCGTTTCGTTTTATTTGTGAAAGAAGTTGTTAGTCGCTAGTCTCATCCAAACACACTTGAAATATCCCATTTCATCTACATTTCGTGTGGACACATCTCACATCTGTGTTTTTATAAACACTTAAATTGTTTTAGCTGCTGTCTTGCCCATCGGCTTCTTAAACTGATCGTGATGATGAAGGATTCAAGTGATGCAGATATGAGTATAATAAGATTATGAGACTATTTGCGAACTGGCAAACAAATATAATAAGGAGAGACGTGACTCGTTAGGAGCTCGAGGTATTTGGTCTGAGGACCACAGGTTGCTTCGTGGAGAAGAACACTCCTTCACAGTTGATCCCAATGAAATTTCCTGCGTCTTGAATTTAATTCAGAATTGAATTTGTCTTGAAGCTTGTCTGTCAAGATTTGATTCATTTACGTTTGTTCTCCACGTCAGGATTATCAAGACCTCAATCACTTCATAGTAACCCTTGAGTTCCTGTCAATTTCCATTTCAAAGGACTGATAATATACTTTTGATTGAATTGAATAAATAAAATAAAATAAAATGAATGATCTATTAATCGTAGGGTATATCTTTATGGACTCTTATAACAAATCGAATAAATTGGAGACAAGAATTCTTTCTTGTGCTATTGATGCGTTACGAGTAGAAAAAGGCAGCAACTGCTAGAAGTGTTGATTCACACAATGAATGAACCTCTACGACGTGAATTAACCACTATTTGTAGAATTAGTCACTGAAAATCTTGCTTGCATCCTACTTGATGAATCAAGATAAGGTAGTCTTGCTAGTCGAATTTATCCAGGTCGATCAATTTGATGAACCATGTGATCATTCTATAGACTTTGATTTTTGGCCTACCTACTCTCTTTGCGAGGTAGAGCTTATTGGGTCCTTTATGTGCATAGCGAAATTGCCTTGACTATAATATAAGTACTACTCACTAGCGGTAACTCTTTCTTCAACTTCAAAGAAAATGGGGTGACAGCTGCATGGAGATTACACTTTATGTCTTGGAAAGTACAATATATCCACTCATTGCATAATAGGAAATACATGATGATCTAAGAGGAAGTATGTGGAACGTGCACTGAGTTTCCATTACAAATGAAGTCGATTATAAAGTTTACAGTTCATAAGTACGAATAAGAAACTAGCTACTCTGTTTACGATCCTGTAGATTGTATAAGATCTACCGAAGTAATCCTCACCACTTCTTTTCAAAACAAGGCAAGGAGCAGAGAAGAGTTCACTAAAATGAGACATCAGTTGAGAATGAATCTGGATGTTTGTTACCTTTGATGACCGTTATATCACTGATTTGAAATAATATTTGTAGAGGGAACATCAAGAATGAAATTTCCATATCTTGATGATGAGAAAACTGCCCTTATTCGGACTTAAAGGTGCTTCTTAACTCCTTAACTCAATCATCAAGTGGCGGTAGGTACTTTCTGATACACCCAGAACTGAATCTACAATTGAAAGAAGATGTGTTTGGATACAAAGCTTCATCTGGAGTGAAAATGAAACTTGGGGTGGATCTGATTATTTTTTCCCAATTCAATCAATTGAAAATGCAAGATGGGAAAAAATTAGATCAGATCGTACACCTGTGGTAGACAAAAAAGAGATAAGATTCTAAACATTATGGTTTCTTGAATGATGCAGAGAGGAGCACAAGGTTTCAGAATAAGATGCAAGTACCTCAGTCAACCAACGCAAAAGAGCTAAAACATGACACCGAAGGTTTCTGATGAGGAGAGCGTAGAAGAGTACATGTTAAATACTATTGATCAGTACGTGGATGCTACTGCTGGAGGATCTGCCAGCAGATGTTTACACACATAGCTGCGAGTACGAATAGTTCCAGGGAGAATGGTGGACGAACTCTTACTGCACACCTCTTTGAAAAGATTGCTGAGTTCATGGAATCGGATGTAAAGGCTGCAATTTGAGATGGTGATCTCTGTTGGAACTTACTGATTATTTCCATAGAATCAAATGAGTTCGAATTACAGTGTGCACGATAGCGCTGGTCTGATGTTCCGTACATCCTTCGGGCACATCTACAGTATATGAATTGATTACCAGCGAGTCCAGCGATACGATCGCTAGTCACTCTCCGCAACGGAGGTGATTGACGTATACTTACTGAGTCGGTGTTCACCCCCCAGAATTCGAGAGCTGAGAACCTGATTCTCATCATCAAGCCGCTCTAATTTATCTATACTGCATTTTGAAGGGAACTCTGGCTGCAACTACACACGTCGTACCCTTCCGAGCCCCCCCAGCTCCAGGAAGAAGGCATCATCCAACGAGGAACCTTATGTAAACCTCGGGTCTGTCGAATCGTCGGATGACCTTCCTTACGTGATCCCAGTGTGCTCCCAATTCCTTGTACATGAATCCTCTTGCTTGGTAGGAGCCTTATGCTGGACGTGAAATCTCTTGATTTTAGCTTCTTCGCTCGTCAGGATTGCAAGGTAAAAGATTGGAACGTGTTTGCCTCTAAAAACTTTCTCCATTCACACTCGGTTTCCTTCTGAGTATTCTGAATCCATTCTGGCGATCTGTATCTCAAGACTCTCAAGTAGAGGAAGTCCAATGTCCTGCACCTGCATACATATGTTGTTTTGCTGAAAGGCACAATCACACAAAATAAAAGTGATATCTTATCTGGTAGTAGCCTATGTCTCTGTAGAGTTAAAGTTTAGCTCACGCTATACTCTTCATGGGGTGAAGAATCAGAATACTTAAAATTGTGATGTGTGATAGAAAGAGTCCAGCAAGTGCAGATTATAAATCTTTAAAACAAAGAGTGTCAAGTCTCTCATTGTAAATATAGACTATGTGCTCCAGGTGCTCATAGCATTGTACCGAAATCATCAATCTTCTAGATTTGTCTCGAATGCTTAAAATGTATTTTCTATGATACCTGCAAATCATGTTAGAAAATTGAAGAGAGACCTAATCACTAGGTCGTTCGCAGACTATAGATGTGAAAACCTATGTCAGAATCTCATCACCTTCCTCTCTGGAAAATAAAACTCTAGTTTAAAAGTAATATGAGAAAAAATCATGTTAAAAAATTGAAGAGAGACCTAATCACTATATTCTTCGCAGACTGTAGATGTGAAATCCTATGTCACAATCTCATCACCTTCCTGTCTGGAAAATAAAACTCTAGTTTAAAAGTAATATGAGAAAAAATCATGTTAAAAAATTGAAGAGAGACCTAATCACCATATTCTTCGCAGACTATAGATGTGAAATCCTATGTCACAATCTCATCACCTTCCTCTCTGGAAAATAAAACTCTAGTTTAAAAGTAATCTGAAAATAAATACAGCATGCGCTTTTCAGTGATAAGGATTATCTTCAACTCTCTCGTTCTAGAATTGCATCATATTCCAGCTCCTGTCAAGAATCTGTGACAAAAACACTTCTAGCCATTCAGCCATGCACTGAGCGCATCCATGAACCAAAGCTCTTCCAGAAACAGAATATTCTCTCCTCTTTGACGTTGTTGGTCCGTGTCATTTCCATAAGCATCGGTTTGCGGAATTCTTCGGCAAGCTAGAAAAGGTACATGGATCGCATTGACTTCTGTTGCTGATGAGTCATTTTTTTAAATACTGTATTCTCTACTTTCTTGTGCAATCAAACATTCATCATTATCTATCCGCGTAGCAACTTGGAACCGATGATATCTGGTTCAAATGTTCTAGGCAAAAACTTGATTTCGTAATCTCCTAGCGAAGTAGAATCAACCGCCACGATTTCAGAAGTATCAATGGCATCCTCACCAAAAGAAAAACTTGATTCAAGTTATCAACCAAATATCTGAATCTCGCGTTACCAACATAAAGTTAAAGATCAGCTATACTCTTCATGAAGTGAAGACACAGCATATTTCAAAAGGTGATGTGTGATAGGAAGGGTCCAGCCAGTGCTGATTGTAAATCTCTAAGAACCTTCTCTTGACCTCATGATCAAATCAACATGTTGATGTTATCGATATCTCTCTTTAATTGAAAACGTTTTAAAAATTTCCTGGTTTTCATATAAATGTTGACCTGGCAGAATCTAAAACGTTTTGAAACGAAGAGAAGATCTCGATGACATCAACATAAAGAATCATTTCACATAACTTATCAATCCAAGATGTAAAATATTCTTGTACATTCACCGAAATTGATGATGAAGAACCCATAGACATGCATATGTTGGTAATGTGAGCTTCAGACACTGGGTTGATAACTCTAAATCATTTCTCTAAAGCCTCAAAATTTTGAAACCAAACATCGTCAGTTTCATGTTCACAACTCTTCTGCAACCACGTCCGATTCTAATATTACTGTCCATATTAGTCAACTGCTCCAATAGCTGTTTCAAAACTTCGTCACATCAAACCAAATGTTACTGCAAGTGCTCAATTATCTATTTCTCCTATGTACATCAACTTGATGGAGTTGCCACTTTACCTCTTTCAATAGCCAGAGGAGGTTATTGTTCTTTCCTCCATAAACGCTGGTTCTGCTCCTCTCATCTTACACATCTCCTCGTGAAATCAACTACAATCTGGTTGCCTTTGTCTCCTTCTCCGCCTTTCCATACGCTCCGCAGATTGCTTATTGCTTATCCGTGTACGTCTCGTCTTTCCCCTCCGTTGCCCTACGATTCAAAACCTAATTCCATAATTGATGGATTCCGTCTACAAGTCAACATGATCGGAAAACACTACATTAAGCTCACTCAAAATTCTAGTGCATAAATCATGAGGTTCGCATTAAGATATGTTATCACATGCTGACAAAGAAGTAACTTTTAATGACAACTATATGACTCAATAGGAGCTTTTTTCCTAAGTACAATATGTTATTATATATCGTGTTAAACTTAAAAACGGCAATCCATTAAGATTGGTGATTCTAAGGGCTGAAATTTATCCCCAAGTTTTGTATGTTACAAAAAGTAATAACGCCTGAAAAGTTACAAAGAGAGTAGTGCATTTTAAATATCAAATCTATTCGGCTAAAACTTACACAAGAAATCTAAATTCTTCGTATCTAATTGCGCCATTGTAACGTGTATATAATTGTCGACTGCTCGTCACAAGAAATTCACTCATATCCGTTAAAATTGGCTTAGCACAATCAAATTTCTTCCTAAGAAGAAGCGATTTGCTTTCAAGATATGGATGGTACTACTCTCAAGCTAGAAAGTAACTATGGATTCGACGAAAAATGATATATTGGCATCTAAAGGCTGAAGACGAGAAAACTACATAATGAAACAAACACCAAAAATTTCATGTGTCATTGGAATAAGTACTGTACATGACATGTAGCTGAAGGCTATAGGTGAAATACAAGAAAAGCTGAAGATTTGGAGAATGGAAATTTTGACTACAAAACGGAAGTAAGTAAAGATGATTTAATCTTTCCTAGAAACGGTGTCTAGATTATAGCAATCCAATAAAGCATGGGCATCGAAAGTTACTGCAAACATACATATATCAAATTGGAAGCGCTTTCCCACTAACTTTCAGATAATGACATCATCAAAGACAGAAGCTATCTAGAAAGAGTCTTTTTAGCTACATCATTACCAACAACTTCATGTTGCGGATCCTTGAACAAAAAAGTATAAGATTACCTTAAGTAAGAAGTTTAGGGAAAAACATAATAACTTAATTTTGAAGATCATCTTGAAGATCACAATCTTGATGATCTTGCACTAAGGACTATTATAAGCAGACTATCAAAGACATTTAGCATAAGAGTGTAGAGTGATTAGCAGTATCATTTGGCAAATCCTACAAAGTCATGGTTAATGCAATATTGTCTGCAATATTCCTTCCAATCAAAGTTGGAGTTAAGCGTCCTACTTGCTTTGAACACCGAACATAGATCTTTACCAACAATAATACGTTTTTTCGTAATGATGTAAAATCAGAACTCGCTACAAAGTCATGGTCAAGTCAATATGGTATGCAGTATTGACTTACAACTTCCAAATCAGAATGTATCCTTTGATAACTGAATATAAATTTTGACTATCATCGACTATAAGAGTATAGGTGAGTATTGTGGTAGTGCAGTTTTTTCAATTTTTTAAAAATAAGGTTGTTAAAAAGGAAAATCCAGGTAAGTTTTAACTTTTGAGATAGTAGTAGTTAGAAGAGAAGAAAATAATAACTTTTAGTTAGATGCTAAGTAGAAGTAGGAAATACGAAGGATCATACTAGGTAGAGCTTGTCCTATTGGTTCCGATGAGGTCTAGAACCAAAGGACCAGACCAGTATAACCTGAGCTACAAGAGGAAGGGAAGAAGACCCAGGTTCTCTCAAGACCTAGATAAGCCTTCAGTAGAGGTTATTCGACCCTCGGCGTTGATGACTTCAGAGTTACCTACGAAGTACTACTGACGACTAAACCCCGGTGAAGTAAAAGATGGCGCCGCACTGAAAATAAATTTGAATGGCGTCACTTGCAATTCGCACGAGTTGAGTTTGCCATTGTGGTGGCGGATTACAGCGCGAGAGCGCGAGTTCGGTCTCCACATTTCATGCTCACACTATTGCGAATTGACAAGAGATTGTGGTGCAAAAGATCAAACCGACGGGAGAAGCTATGGGGTGAACGAGCGCCATTCGATTGACCGCACTGAGAGTTCCGGAGGTGGGACTGCGAGCGTATTATGACGAATTGATTCTCGCAAAACTCGACTTCTTGCTCTGGGGATAAAATTGGGTATGTTCATCAATGGTACTGTACTGGAACAACGGTGGCGCTCCGAAGCCACCGGACTATCGAGAAAATCCTAAGACTTGGCAAATTTGGGATTGGATGAAAGTATTGGAGAGTTGCGCAAGAGATGATGGCGATCTTACCTTCAACAGTGAAAGTGTCAAGGTAACGCGATATGAAGAGAAGTCATATGTAGCCTTATTCAAGAATCCGCACATTGGAATAAATCGGTATCGAACCATAGGATATCACAATCGTTTCAGGAGGAATGCGGCGATGGCGTTGATGCAGATTCTTCGGCCTTCTTGGACCACGTACATGATAACTTGGCAAGTTGGGTTCGTGGAATGAGCGCTACAAGGAGACCAAATTCACTAGACACGCATATTCCGGACAGTCATCTGGCAAAACATTGGTGTACTTCCGGGAGGATCATCCAATTACCTGTACCCGTTTTTGATTGATTTTTATAGGGTGATGGGGCTATTCACTGATGTATAGAGGAAGAAGTTTCCGATCAGAACTCACGCGCATGAAGTAGAAGATGTTCTGAGTGCCAACGAGGTCAACACTGATCTAGAAGACGAGTAGATTGATTCTACTCCGGGAAGAACAGAGGCACTAGGGACAGACGGAAAGAGCGGCCACGAGAAGAAGGCTTCAGTAGATTGCAGTGACCAAAGAACGTGAGCGCAGATCAGTTTTTACCAAGTTCAGAACGCCTAATGCTAGAGCCATGACAAAGGTGAAAGCTAGACGCTTGATACTGGAGGCTGATAGCAGCACGGAGAGCAGCGTTGATGCATCGCAAGGTTGTCACACTTTGGAAGAAGAGGCGGAGTTGGAGGTAGAGACCGTGGTGAGAGAGAAGGATGGGCCTTTGGAGAAGGATATTCAGACTTCTGAGAAGAGATATTCGGCAGGGATGAAGCGCCGAGCAACGAGGAAGGAGAAAGGGAAGAACATAATGACGGATGAAGGAACCCAAGAGCGGAATCAAGTTCCTTTGGCTGAGGCCAAAGTAAGTGCTCATATGGAGAAGCTTGCGAAATGCTGACTGTGTCATTAGACACGGAGGAAGATTCAGCCGCTTTGGAGAAGATAGCAGAGAGAGTAATTGAAGACGTAGCAGGAGAGGCTACGGCACAGCAGCCAATGGTGTCACCTCGGACGTCCACGAGAATGGTTATATTGGAGACGAGCAAAGATCCTTCGTCAAAAGAGGTTAACGTTGCGGATGTGCTGAGTGTACAGGTGATACCACTACTTTGATATCTCGACAACAAGCTAAGGAAGTACTCGAGAACCACCAATGTCGGATCTTACGTGGAGTTAGTGCGTAATATGATGCGGGTAAAGGTGGCCACAACTAATGTAGTAGTGGAGAAAGAGAAGCAGCTACGGGAGACAGAGGCGAAGTACGAGGTACTTCGGAGAAGGTTGGCCGAAGATGTAGAAATGTGTAGGTCTTCGGAAAAGACTTGTGAGAGTCTTCGGGCCGACATTGAGGTCACAATATGTGCGACAGTCGATCTTCGGGATAGATTGGAGGCGTCACGGGTAACGTTCAATGAAGAGTCACGAAGAGTATATGAGTTGAGTGAGGATCTGGAGAAAAAAGATCAAGTGCATGCAACAGAGTTGGCAGCGAAGGAGAAGGCTTTGAGGGAGTGTGAGGTTGCTAGGACCCCGGACATGGAGCTAATAGAAGTATTAGAGGCCAAGTGCAATGAGATGAGATCTCAACGATTGTTGGCCAAAGATCAGTTAAATGAGATGGAGGTGAATTTGTAGGATGCGGAAGAGAGTAATTGGCAGTTAGTTGAGCAGACTTACGATGTCTTGGTAGAGAATATGAATCGATGTCTATGCAAAATTCTGTTGTGGCAGGTCAAGATGCAGACTTGGTTGCAGTTATGAGATCTGGAGCATCGTGCGACCGCAATGATAGCGTGTAGTGTTAGTGGGCAGCGACGGTTAGCTAGGAAGTAAGACGCGTTCCTTTCTAGTTCATGTGAAGCGATGGCGAACTTCGAATTGGAACTGGCGGCAGTTTTGTGTAGGTTAGGTTTAGATCGGACGTTAGACGACAAAGCAATTGCCGACTCTGCAGGCGTTAGGCCTATTCGAAGCTCGCATTTGAACGAGTGATATCTCATTATGAATCAATATATACATTTCATGAGAATGTTGATTATGTCATGGATTTGAAGAATGTCAAAACAAGAAAAATGTCGTCAACTTTGCCTTAGGATCTGATGTCAACCTCTTAACGGTTTGTTTAACATTTACACTAAGTATTCCATTATTTGCTGTTATTCAGATTTGTATACAATACTAGAGCTTACTGCCTTGACTAAGAAGACTAAATTGTTGAATCAATTTTTATTAATGAACCTCACTTTATTTGGAATCTAGATAGAGATTGCATATGAATTACTTATCCCCTTGAAATCTTTCAATTCTTGCTATTGCTCTTCTGTGCATCTTGGAAGTGTAACAGATTTTAAAATTTTCATTAATAATTACTGTTGTCTCAAATTTGCTTGCTTCATGGCGTTGTATATGCTTTACAACATGTTAATTTTTTATGCGGATCAATCCTTTACTCAAAACATAAATTCTGTTGTATACTCATAATTTGTATCTGGTCCGATATTGATTCTCAATAAGGATTGGTGACATGAAAGTCAGATAATATCTGAAAATAGTCATCATAAGGCAAACCCACTATTCATTTCCAGATTCTTTTGGATAACCTTACAAACCAGAATGTAGATATATTAATCAATATAGTCTCTTGATATTAGGGTATGTTTGGCCATTTTGAAAAAAATTGTTATGATTTCATAGATCAACCAAGATTATCTAGGTAGCTTCAAGTTACTTTCAATCAATTTCAAGAGTCAGTCCATTCTCTGTGAAAACTTTAGTTGGTATTTATAAAAAGAGTCTCGAACCATGCATGACATAGCGTTATATCTCAGCCTTGAAGTTTACATTCCCATACATAATCTATTAGTTATTTTAATCTTAGTTTATCTATCCTTGTATGACCAACGGCTTCATTCATTTTTTAATAGTCAAGAGAAAGGGAAAAAAACTTGTCACTTGGATTTATCAAAGAAACATCGACCACCGAAAATGTGGGATCTTCATTCTTTAATAATGTAAAAGTTGGCAATATCTAGTATAATCACTGATTCTCTAAAACTATTATCTTCGACTTTTCAGATACGTATCGTTTCTTCCTGTCTTATCATTTCTTCATGATCTTAATTTCCAACTGAATTGTGTTCTGTCAAGCATTGAGCTTATAATGTACTTGGTTTGTTGTACTCTTGTTTACACCAATTCCATCATAAAAAATATACTTTGAATCATACTTTATCTTAATTTTCTATTTCTTTACACTGGCGTTGTTCAATATGATGAAAAGTAGTCTAGTAGGTAAAATAGATGGTTGGAAGACTCAGATTCTGTATGAAAAATACTTTTTATATATTCTGGAATTTTCAAGAAGTTATCTCGAGATCTTGGGGATTGAAGTCAGAAGTAGTGTTCAGTTTTGATGACCATTTATTATCTTAGTATTCATCAGCACTTATGTTTTGTTGGATTCAGTTAAGAGAATTGTGAAAATTTTCTAATTTATATAACAAAATGCTTAATTCGACGAAACAAGTGTATGATATGAATGATATATGGGCAAAGAGGGAAGATAAGTATAATATGCATGGTCTGTACTCATCAACTTAGAGCTCGAAAACTGATTCATTTCTATTCCAGTATGTTTATGGTATATTCCTTTAGGTTTTGCTACTTCAGTATATCTACAGGTGACGTAAGATTCACGTTTTAAATTTCATGCATTTACGCTGCGGATAGAACCTTAATCTATTGGAAAGTTATTAATGGTGATGGAGTTCAATATCTTCTCGCCAAAGATTATTCAGAATTGTTTCATAAATTGTAAGAGTTACAAAACCAACCAATTCTACTTTTTGTGATGAAATCTTGAGCTCAGCTGCCATCAAACGCTAGACTCTGAGATCCAAGTACAACTAGTAATCAGTAGTAAGTTGTTCACTGATTACTATCTGATAATCAGTGATTGATCACAATAAAAGTATTATTTTTTGACATTAAAAGATCTCTTCATTGGTTTTCGTATAAGAACTTTGAGCAAGATGAATAAATAAACATAATTCATAAGTTATTTTTCCTTGAAAAAATCATGTAAAATAAATAACACGAAATAGCCTAGATACATTTATATATAAAATATTTTCAGAGTAATTATCTTTCTAGATAATAATTATTATTATTTGTCGCAAACCGCGTTGCTGCCGCTTGTACCGTTGCCGACGCAACTTACACGGGCGGGTGTGGCCCTAGTCATACACTTTTACTAAATCTGTTTTGACATTGAAACTTCTGGGTACCTCACCATAGCTGGTTACTTTTTGCTGTGCAAAATATAACCTAAGGACAGAATAGTCTTTGTCATTGAATCTCAAAGTCTGTTTCTGTACGATTGTTCCGATCATGGGCTTCCTCTATGAACTATCGACAGTCTTTCTGCAGAAATCTGAAATGACAATGAAGTACGCATGAACCAAATCAGCGTCGGCCATAATTCACCTTTTACCAGGTCTCAGCTAAACCTACAAGGTCATTAAATAGACTGAAATAACACTCATCTTCATATCCAGGTCATTGAGTCAGTGATGCTCGAAATTGCCTTAAAACTGCCTTCTATGCATACAGTCTGAATCAAATTTCAGATCTGTTTAGCACAATCCTGAAATTTGATTGTGCTAAACAGATCTCCCTCTGGTCAACCCTCGAAGTGACTATTATGGATAGCTATATACATGATGTCATGTATATAGCTATCCATAATACTCCTAACATATCTTCAAATTGAGTAATTATCAATGCCAATGGATAGTTGACAATGGAGTGATAGCAATATAGAATATCAACCACACCAAAAATATATAGAGTGTGAGATACTGCTGTTAGTGGAAAATTATTTTTCTACTTCCTATTAATGGAGACCTATGCATGCTCCGTACAGAAACTCGAAAATCCTGGGCCGCTTAAATATGAAAGTTTAAGCAAAGAATTATTATTGTCCTTCATACGCTTATAATGTCTTCGCCAATGGAGAAAAATATTATTTATTTTTAAAAAACCAAAAAATCTACTACTATGTGCTGCAAGTTTGTCGTGGCAGTTGTCGAAGGTAGATAGAGGTCAGTCCTACTCCGACGTTCAGGTGCCCCGAGTGTGTAGCTGCAGAGTGTTGGAGGGGCACACCTCTCTGTAGAACGCAAGTTTTCGGCTTTGGGCTTTTCTTCTTCCACACTTGGAATTTTTTTCCTTCTTCACCACTGGCTCTTGCATATAAGGGTTATGGGTCTGACAGTTTGTTTCTGTGCCTGCTTTTCTTTGAATTCTCTTTTTAACAAAACTCACGTTCGGTGTTGATCAGCTATGTCGTCTGTCCTGATGATGCGTCTGCCATTTGGGGTTGCTCTGGCTCGAGGCAGAGTCCGTGCGCAGCAGGCTTGGAGTTTGGTCGTTCAAGCAAGTCTAAGTTCAAACTATATGTACATCAAGTTCAAAGTATTTATTTTGCTAGATTAAAAGCTCACACAATTTGGTTGAAGTTAAAAAATACATAGGATAATCAACACAACTTTCTATGTATCTAGTTTTATTCGGTACAGAATTTGTTAACATTTGAATTTATAGAATCAAGAATGCAAGATTTCAAATAATGTATACTGTATAAGACAAAATAATTTGTTATTAATTTTATTTTTATTTCGTGTGGACATGATAAACGATTTATACAGATTTATATTTTATTTTATGCATATGTATGTCTCTCAAATAAGTTTCACAACCATAGAAGTTTTTTTTTATCCTGGCATATCAAAGCATAAACCTTTAAACTAGAGAAGAGAAGATTAATCAATACAATATCAAGAAGAAATTCCAGTACTGTACATCCACGTCAGAAACAAGTGTCTCATCTAAAGATTTACAAGTTCTTTTTTTTTCATCAACAGGTTCATTGACATCCCACCACTCTTCAGGGGCGAGTAATCACACAAGTGCGGTGGAGCCGTAGCTGCCACCTCACAGAAGCAGAGCTCCGAAAAGCCTCGAGATCACGCAGCGTGAGAATCACGAGCGGGTGCCACGACGGACGCATCCGTGACCGGGCACATCCCTCGTCATCGGGAGTACAGTCCTGTATGTGGGAGTCACCTGGAGGAGGGTGTGTCACGTGCCAGCACGGATCTTCGATGTATGACTGGCAAGCTCGTGTAGCCAAGAGGAGGACAACTCGTGAACGGAATTCGGACCCGAAAATTCCGTCCCATGCTCGCACCGAGAACAGCGACGAGCGACGAGCGACGAGCGTTGAGCTTCGAGCGAGCTCAGTAACGGGCAGCAGTATCGGAGCTCGGGAGCTATGGCGGGAGCGTTGGGACCTGCGCTCGAGTCGCTTCTGCGGCTGCCCGGCCGACAGGTACGCGAACCGCGTCATTTTTCGGATTCGATTCGAGCGATTGATTGATTGATTGTGTGGCCGTCGTGTTCGTGGTTGTGTGGCAATTGTGGATGTGCTGGGTTGTTTGAGGTGCGCGGGGCGATGGGGATGGCGGGTGCAGCAGCAGGTGAAGATGGGGCCTCTGACTGTGGCGCCCATGGGGTTTGGGACGTGGGCGTGGGGCAATCAGCTGTTGTGGAATTACGAGCCTTCCATGGACGCGGAGCTGCAGCAGGTGTTTGATCTTGCGGTCGAGAGCGGAGTGAACCTCTTCGACACCGCTGATTCCTACGGCACCGGCACTCTCAATGGGCGCAGTGAGCTCCTCCTGGGCCGCTTCATTCGCGACTTCCAGGGTAGGTCACCATCGCAAATATTAAACCATTATGAAATCGTTTGTCTCGGCAATTTCTGGGTGTGCATATCACCAATTCTTGTCGATGTCGCAGAGCCAGGCGTTGAAGTAAACCGGGGCCTTTGGATCCCAACATAGTGAATGTTAGATATCTGATTTTCCGGTTCTTTAATCGACTACAGTTTCAGAAATCTTCCTTAGACGAGTTCCTTTTCTCTGCGCGGCTGGTTCGTTTGATTGATTTATGATCGAGCTCCTCGAGGTGGAAGCTTTGCTTACTGCCGCGGTATGCGCCAGGAGGGAATGTGGCGCAGTCGAGACGCTCTGTATACATGTTCAAAGTTTGCGACGAAATATTCGCCCATGCTCGTCTGAGATGCAGTTTCTCGTGAACTAGTCGCGACGATGCCTGAAATCATGCGCTGAGGACGCATTTTGGTGCACACAAACAGTGGGTCGGGTGCTGTGCACAGCTCTACGAGGGCCCTGATCCGTAGTAGGGAGGTCAAACGCTGTCAAATCACTTTTGAATTTCGGCCGTGCAGGGTCGGAGAGCAAAAAGAATCGCATCGCCATCGCAACGAAGTTCGCTGCGTATCCATGGCGACTGACACCTGGACAGATCGTCAAGGCCTGCAAGTACGCTAGACACTTCCCCATCGCTGTGTATGATTGTCTCGTGCCACAGCAACTCATGGGCACTCTACGAAACGACGACACATTGCACTTCTGTTGGACCTCCCTGCAGGTCGGGGACTCATGAGATGTTCACGATCCCAATTTTCTGTATTCTGTCAGGGGTTCATTAGGAAGGTTGCAGCTTGATCAACTTGGCATAGGTCAGCTGCATTGGTCTGCTGCAAATTATGCTCCATTCCAGGAGCGCGCCCTTTGGGATGGATTGGTGGCAGTGTACCAAGAGGTGAGACTCCAGCAGTCAGAAACTTTGCAACGGCTAGTAGCTCTGTTTCCAAAATTGCTGTATAAAGGAAACAGTATTGCAGGTTCACTGCTTTGGAACCAGCAAGCTGACTGCGTTGGCCTAGGGATGGTGGCCAAGGACTGAAGAGGTGATCCGCTTGTACAGGGTCTAGTGAAAGCTGTTGGCGTGAGCAACTACGGGCCCAAACAGCTGACTCGAGTGCACAGCTATCTGGAGAAGAAGGGTGTTCCTCTGAGTGCCGTCCAGGTAGTGAAAGTACATTCTAGACCTTGATGATTTTGTGAACCGTGTGAATTCGTCTCGGAAACGAAAGTTTCAAGGCGTCAAATGCGATACGACTGAGAGAAATATCGCACATGTCACACCTTCAATCATATTTTGGTCGGAAGAAAGAAGATAACGTGTGGAAAATGCAAAACGCAGATTCAATTTTCGCTCATCAGCTATGGACCAGATCAGAAAGAAGTGAAAGCAATTTGTGATGATCTCGGCATTAAGCTCATAGCCTACAGTCCACTGGGACTAGGAATGCTCACGGGAAAGTACTCCGCCTCAAATGTACCATCGGGACCGAGGTAATTGCAGCACTTTTCAATTTCCTTCCTATTTCAAGTATCTCGGGTTTTGGAGCGCGAGAAGACTTCTCCCTGACTTCCTGGACTCAAATTGTTGGATGCAGGGGTGCACTTTTCAAACAAATTTTACCTGGCTTAGAGAACTTACAATCAGTGCTGGCATCTATCGCAAAGAGGAGGAACAAGTCGGTTTCACAGGTATGTACTGCAATTGAGATGCAAGTCACCCACTCTGAAGCGGAAGGAGATCAGTTCTTTCTTTCACTGCTCCCTTCGACTTCGAGTTGTTCTAAAACGTGTGTGGTGTTTGCAGGTGGCCATCAACTGGTGTATCTGCAAAGGTGCTGTTCCTATACCCGGAGTCAAGAGCCTGAGCCAAGCCAGGGATAATCTAGGAGCTCTCAATTGGCGTTTAAGTGCACAGGAAGTTGCAAGGTTAGAAGAGGCAGCTGCCACTGCACCTCGAGGCATGATTCAAAACATTTTTCAAACAAGCTAATCGAAAATGTGCAATTTTGACGTATCATATCACCCGATGAGCGCCGCATGCATAAACCAACCGCGTATGCTTTAAATGGCATATTCTAAATCAAATGAAGAAGAACCACTGCAAGCGAAACTCGACATAGTGAACGCACTGTCGATCTATTTCTACAAGCAGAACAGAGTCCTTTCCAAGTTCCTACGATCCTGTATAATCGAATCCGCTCCAGTTGCATGAGAAGCGCCGTAGATCCCTCAATACGATAAATTCATTCACCTCGAATTACTCCAGCTGAACTCATCAAATCGGCGGAAGGCAAAACTACTTAGTCTCTACATTGCGTTGATTTACCCTACCTGGAACGCCTGCGTAGAAGATGCCCACAATCTAAAACCTTTCTGGGTGCCAGTAAACCCTGAGTTGCACGTGAAAATCTAAACAGAATACAATGAACTGTTTCCAATGTTATCTTCCGTGCACTATGACACACCAGATGAAACTCTGGGAGATCTATTGATGTCGGAATATTTGTTGCTACAGATAACACGTGAGTGACTTGGAAATCGAAAAGGACATTGCACTAGTCCAAACCCATCATGGGCCACCCGTCCCCACAATCAACTCGAAAGTGGCGAACAGAGATCGCTGTCATCAGGACAGCTCTCTCTCTCTCTCTCTGCGCCAGCGTCGAGCTGTCCTGATGACAGTGACCGTTGACTGTGGCGACCACATGGAAAATAACAGAACCTGGACCACAGTGCTCCATAATACAAGATGGGCTGTTGGAAGAGACGGGAACACCAAAACATGAGACACAACAATGGATTGAGTAGACTGATTTCCTGTCTCAAGTTGATTCCTTTACATATTGACAAGGTATCCTTCCAGAAATCGTACCATGTGCATCTAACCTAGGCTTCCAGTTCTACAATGGCGTTTGACTGATGGATACCTTCAGTGACAAAACTTTACTCTCTAAGGAAAAGCGGATCCTAACTGCCTCGCAGGCTCATTCTGGATTCGTACCGTACCAAAACGCTTGGGACTGCAGAGTGACGGAGTCTCTGTACTTTCTACCACTGCCTATGCGTACACCGCCTGTGATCCACTCGTCGGACTGAACCCAAGCCTCCCTCTGAAAATCTAGAATTCCTAGCACCGCTCCGCCCTTCCAGCACGTCAGAGGTGCGTCTGTACGATTCTGAAGCACTGCGACGGTGTCGACAGCTTCGTGGGCCGGGATGCCGTGTAAAACTCTTTCCTCCACCGCGTCGACCAAGCCCCTGGTGAGTGCCACTCCGCCCACGAGCTGGATGCTGGCGAACAGTTTCTTCTGAATGTCTGCTCGACCGGTCGAGAGAATGCTGATGACCACAGCCTGCGCGAGGCCATGAGAAGGCTCGTCCGTCCTCAGTGCAGCCTTACCGTCCACATCCTCCATGGGAAAATCCGGCTTGGACGCCATCGCCAGCCCGCCACCGTTGTTTCCAAATACAACGGGGGCTGATTCCACAGCTTCAGGCCTCTTGAATGTTTCGGCATGGAACGAATCATCGAGCACGTCCTCGTGGTCCACATAGAACCAGGGCCGCAAGCTCGGATACTCCTCCGGTGCGAGGAGAGTTGGGTAGAAGAGCCCCATCACGGGCACGCACAAAGCCTTCAGATATGCCTTGTACGCACGAGTCGGATGGCCTGCTTGTCGATAGTAAATGTCCACCACCGCCTGCTGCTCGCCCTCCACGATCACGCACCTCTCTTCTTTGATGCGCTCGAGCATTTGAAGATCCAGGGAGTCGTGCAAGGGGTCGGTGTCGATGCGGGGCCAGGTCTGCCACCGTCGTTGCACCCAGAGGAGACAGCGGGATATGTCCTCGCCCCCGAAAGGGAGAACTATCCGAGTCGAGGGCAGAGCCACGCCGTCCTCGATGCAGACGATCGATGTGATTTGGGCACCCATGTTCACAACGCAGGCGGATGAAATTCCGTTGCCGAAGGTCGCGGTCACGCATTCCTGATGGATTACAGCTGCACGGAATTTCAAATCCTTGAGCACAATCGTGAGCAGCTCCTTGATCTCTCGGTTGTCCAAGGTGTCCGGAATGACCAACACCACTGAGAATTGCTGCCTGGTTTCAGCATCCAGCGACAGCTTCTCCGTAAGAACCCAGTTCCATATGAAGAACATGTCGTCCAACACCTGCTGCAGAGAGTAGCGAGGGCAGATGTTGAAGCGACCTCGGCAGATGGGCCTCCGCAAAACGTAGGGCTCGGTCGCAGGGATTCTCAGAGCTTCTTCCCCGCAAATGAATCTTCGGTACTTGGGCTTTTTCTCGCTGGCGATGCGATTTTCGCAAGTCGCGGAATCGAGCATTGGCTCGTCTGCTGTCAGTCTGACCTCGACATGGATGCCTGAGTCGGATCCTTCCTGGCTCCCCTTTTCTGAAGCAGCAATTTCTGCCGGGACGTCGTCGGGGATTTCTTTATCGTCGGGGGACTCCTTGACCGAATCGTCATTCTCGTCGGGAACCGGTTGCTCCACAATGTCACGCTTTTCTTCTAATTCTTCTTCCTCGTCTTCAACTTCCTCCTCGTCTTCCTCTTCTTCCTCGTCTTCAACTTCTTCCTCGTCTTCCTCAGCTTTCACCGACTTGTCCTCCTCCAATTCCTGACCATTTTCGCCTTCACCCTTCTCTTCTGAAGCCAGAGAAGAGCTTTCGGACTCGTCTTTGACCACATTTGTTGTTGCGGGCGAAGCTTTCGTCGAGGCGAGTGGTCCGTCGACTTCATCGTCCGACTCCTCGCCCATCACTTGCGTCCAGTGGAAGAATTTATCGTCGTCCACTTCAATACTCCTCGACCTCAGTCCATCATCCTTCGACAGAGCTTCGAAGTCAGGGTTTAGGGGTTTCATCTTGAGTTGCAACTCAACCATTTGACAAATTTCATCGCGCTCGGGTCTCCTGGCTGCTGCAGGGGGAGCCTCGAGTCGCTCGCCCACAGCCCCCTTGGCCCTCGCCTCTTCGCCATCGATGCCTTGTTCCTTGACCAGAAGATGGTGCGCGATGCAGTGAGGTACGACGACGGGCGTCTGCTGCGTTGCGATGCCCACTCGTAAATTCGCAGATCCGAAATTGATCACCACGACGTCCGACCCCCTCTCGGAAATCAACTGCGATGGTACCACGGACTTGATATCCATCTCTCCCCGCGCTTGTCCTCAAACTAGATCACAGCTTCCGCCAATGCCGACGCGCATGTTCAGTCAATCTCAACTCACCATCTGCAACGGCGACAACACTCGAACACCTTCGTGCTCGTCATCGTGATCGTCCTCCTTCCCTTCCCTTCCTCCCTTCGATACCGTGCGCTCGTCTGAAGACCGAAATCACGTCGCGAGACCGTCAGACCTAATTCGCCTCGACAGAACAGAGCTCGAACCAACACAGGGCTATTCTAGCGCTGGTGGTGGAGCTCCTCCTGCAAGGTGCCGTGCGCACCGTGTTCAAGCCAAAGTTTCCTACCCTCGAGAACGACGACGACGACGACGCTTGCGGGATCAAGGCTTCTGACATTTCACAGCAACTCAGTGTCCGCGGTGCTGACTACGCTGTACAGCATTCGAAATCGGCGCACGAGGCCCACTTCCTCGGGAGGTGAAGGGTTCTCGGAGCCACTGTACTTCTCGAGGTGGAAACGAGACAGCTTTCTTGATCTCCCGACGAGCTGCAGCCGTTCATGGCATCCCTGATTTCGCCCGACCCCGCCCATAGAACAGCGAGACAGAGAGAGCCGAGCGAGAGCAATGTGCTTCCTCCCGGCCAACCCTGCGGGGCTGCGATTTCGTCCCGCCAGGTGCACGCGAGAAGAAATCCGACGGGTGGATTCCAGTCACGAATATCCGGACTCCAAACCTCGGGCAAAGGCCGTCGTCATCGAAACTCTTTCGGAGGATTGGACTCGTAGGACTCTGCACACTGACTGCACTGCGCTACCCTCGTTCGCGAGTTTGGTGACGTCGCCTGCCCCTTGAACTCGTGAGCTCAAGGGGACCTCGGGGCCTCACGTCTCCTTAAAGCTTTCGAGGGTGCCATTTTCGAATGATTTGGTGCCACCGGACATTTAGAAGCATGCTCAAGTGTTCGATGCACCTTCAACTTCTTCGCCCGAGG
Organism: Marchantia polymorpha subsp. ruderalis; assembly: GCA_037833965.1. Taxonomy (NCBI): domain Eukaryota; kingdom Viridiplantae; phylum Streptophyta; class Marchantiopsida; order Marchantiales; family Marchantiaceae; genus Marchantia; species Marchantia polymorpha. The sequence continues at coordinate 1,501,426 of AP031352.1, read as the reverse complement.
CCATTAGCTCGTAGTCACGATCCTCTTGAACTCTGAGATCGAGAGCGCCATATTTGGAATATACCTCAGAACACAGAGGGACGTGTCTCGAGCACCTCATCTCACTAAAAACAAGAGAGGAATAAATACAGCCCTCCTCGTCCTCGTCCTCGTCCTCGTCTTCAACAATCTAAGAGGAAATAAAATTCCAGTCACAGTTCTTTGCGGAGGTGCCAAACTTCTCGTACAGCAGCAAAGCACCCAATCTCTCGTTGGTTCTTGGCACTGACTTCACGACAGCGATGCATTTGGCAAGAGGTGTGCGTCTACTGCACATCCATGCTTCGATTTCACGCACCACGAAAGAAAGGGTGCAGGTTTCCGGCCGGTTTTGAATTGTTCAAGTTTGCCGCGTTTGTCGAAATTCATGGCAGGGGATTGCGGAGTGGGGAGGTAGCGCGGAGACTCCGCAGAATTTGTGCCCCCAAAATGAGGAAGGGCTCGATTGGCATGCCCAGACGGATCCAAGATCTGGTGGGTAAAGAATTGTTTTTCCGTGGGCCGAGAGAACAGTCGCTTGCGTCTTCTCTTCCTGGCATTTGCATCGACAGCTCGGTGCCATCTCACCGTCCGTCCGTCAGGCTCGCAGCAGCCGACAGCGCTCCTCTGGCGGTTGACGAATATAATCACAGACGGAGGTTCCGTGTCAAATTGGGGCGAGTTTCGACGTCTGATGCGCTGGTTTTGCTTGAAAGCATGGAGACGAGGGGCGGAGGGTCGTCCGGAATGAGAATCGGATGCGCAGGAGGGAGGAAGTAGATCTGCTGACGCACCGCATCCTCTGAACTCGACGCGTTGGCCGATACTGTGCAGAGGGATGATGCAGGTCCAGGCCCCCGGAGCTTGCGCCCTCGATGCGATCATGGCGGGCTCGCAGAAGGGTCCCCGGGACGACGAGGCCCAGCACCTACAAGTGCACCCGCCTGCACCGCGCAGCTCACTGTCCGAGGGATCGATCCGCCCGCCCCGCCCTCCCCTGCCCATCCGAATCGACGAATTTCATCCTGGCAAGAGGTGGACTGTCAATCTGGAACGAGAAGAAGAAGGGGACGAAGAAAAGGAAGAAGAAGAGGAAGAAGGGGACGAAGAAGAAGAAGAAGACGTCGACCAAGACGAAGGCCAACAGCCGATCCTCGTGCGACCAGAGCAAGTTGCCAGATTGGGCCCGTGCTGCGAGTCAGTGATGTGAGCGGTGCCGGATTGTGGAGATTTCTGTGACCGGGAACCGATCGAGATCGCAGACGCAGGAGAGGTCTGCGGACGGGGCGACATGTCTCGCGCGGGGTGCAGTAGGAAGTGCCTGAGCGACGACGAGGTGCTGTCGGTAGTGGGACCGCTTTCCCGAGGAGGCTCGTACCGATCCGTGGTGTCGTTGGATTCGGGGGAGCCCAGAAGAAAACCCAGCGGCAAGTGGAAGTTCCGATACGGCTCGCCCAGTGTGATCAGCCGCCTCTCCGACGAGGAGGTCCTGTCGGTGATGGCGCCCATCTCCAAGGGCTGGTACCGATCCAGATTGTTCATGGAGCCAACGGAACAGAAAAGAAAGCCCAGCGGCAAGTCTCAGTCGCAAAATAGAGCAGGAAAGAAAGTTGTAAATGTTTGATCTGTGTGAATAGCTTGTATGATTCCTCGAGGAGCGTGGCTTCACCATTTTGGGGTCGGGACCTCCGAAGCTTTTCACCCAAGGACCTCGTCTACTCGCCGAAAACTCGTCGCCCCTCGACCCGTTTTCCCCGAGTACAAGAGAGCCTTCGGTGAAGAGGTTTGTCTCTGCCTCCGTGCAGCTTCCGACGATCGATTGATTTGGACCTCGATCAGCCCGACGCCGAAGCTGCGTCCTGCACACTGCGATCGATCGAATTTCCCCAATTCGGGACAGGTGAACTTGAAGCCCCTTTTTCACTCCGCTCGATATGAAGTACTTTCATCTCGGTTCAGCTCTGCACCCGAACTCCGATGCACATTTTGCGGAGAGTATGATTTTTCGGTGCTGGTTTTTATGAAGCTGTTAGTCCGCGAGGACAAGAACCTGATATTTTCACGAGATCGGGTTTGTGTCCGATATGCTTCAGGGCCGTTCAGGCCGAGTTCTGACACCTGCGTTCCTTGTCGGAGACAAATTCGACGCTGGGGGGTGATGAAATCGCCGTCCTGGAATTTTACTCGGCCGTCGAGAGCGTGGAGAGAGTACCTCCTTCACATCGATCGCGGATCGGTCTCTGGAGTGTGAAAGCAGTTGAGAGGAAGCGATTCTCGGATCTCCACCGGCCGTTCATCGAGGATGGTTCGAGACATTTGTTACGAACTCGTTAAACTTCTTCTTCTTTTTCTTCTTCTTCTTCTGTACCAATGTGAACCAGTTCTCGAGGGGAAGACGGACGCTGGATAACATACAGTTTCGGTTCTGGCATTCCATTAGTACAGTGTTCCCGAGAGGGTTCTCCGATTGGTCGAGGACGGCCAATTCCGCGAGCTTTCCCTTAGCAGGCCGTCTCGACCGGGACCTCATCTCCCTCGAGCCTGAGATCCTCCTACTTTGCCGATCAAAGCGAAGGATGGCGTTGCTGTGTTCACGCAGGTGTCGAGCAGGGGGTTGTGAAGCTAGACTGAAGAGGCGATCGCGGAAGTCTTTTTGTTGTTTCCGTTAGATCGATGCAAACTATTTCCGCGGGTGTCCCACATTGCCTTGGTAGCATGGCAGTGACATAGTGGTGGAATTTATCAGGCTTCGGGAGGTATGCTGGTCCAGCACCAGTATAGCTTAATGCCCCAAACGAAGGTCATGGTTTGTGGAGGTTCTTTCGGCGAGAGTATCAATCTGCCCGATGGGGACTGTAGTCACAGCCGCACATGGCCTCAAAGTTGTTGTGACATGTTTGACCAGAGCAGCGCTCGACATAACCGGCCCAACATTCTCAGCACCATACATTTCAGGCGCCAGCTGTTTGAGGAGAGAAGCTGAAGCAGAAATTCAGGCCAATTGTGTGAAAGTAGTTCGTCATTGAACGTATCGCTATGCACCCGAATGCTCTGAATTCAAATTAGAAGACAAAGTCGATCCGATGCTGGATCAAGCTAATGGATTTCAGAGCTGGTTTGGTGCACGGTCTGCTCGCTCGTGGATTCAGATTTCCGATTGTCCGTTTCTGGGTCTAGTCTGCAGTACTGAAAAGCCCCGCAGTCAACAAGAGGTTGTCGATTTTTATTTGAGGTTCATAGCCCTAAGAAGGCGGGAATCAGATGTGCAGCAGATGCTGCGTTTTGATGTTTGATTCTTCGGAGTATTAATGATTACACTTGCCCTAGTTCGACTCGAAGCTCGTTTGGTTATTTTGGAAGCTCGATTGTTCTGACGCCTCCTCGACAGGTTTCAGAATACAATACCCACGAGCCAAAAATTGTGTACCATTGTCAATAATTGTGACATAATTCGCTCGGTGCCCACCGTATGATTATTATGGACGAGAGAAGACAAAGATCTTGAAGGCAGTATTTGTGTGTGCTCCTGAAGGTAATACAGTGACTTCGCGTCCAGCCTGGATGGATGGAAGGTTGGAATTTTTGAGTTCTTTGTGCAGAATCCTGCTTTTCATGAGCACTTCATGGAGTTCGTCTGCAAGGGAAATGCCTCTGTGTTGCATGCGTCCGTGAATGCAGGATACAGACGTTAACGTCGCAGCTATCTGTCGCAAAGTTGTACATATACTAATATCCATCGCTAGATCTTCATCGCCGGTGGAAGACGATCCAACTTTTTTGCTCTATACTTCGGTTTGTACAAGTTCCTGGCTCAGTTCCATCCAGAGCAGAAGGAACGAGCACCCTTGCAGAATCAGTTTCCGAAAGATGGTTTCCACCTATGACCTGAGAACGCATTATTGCTTCTCAAACAAGTTGCTGTCGGTTTTTTTGGGGCTCTTCCTACTGCCCGTTTCCAGGGCTGTCCATGCCAAAAACAGACGATATTCGTTCCCGGAGTATCGGGAATATCTAGCAAAATTGAATTTCACACCAGATCTTGCGAGCAACTCGACGGGAAAAATCATCATTCCCGTAACCGTTCCCTTTGTTGAGGGCCTGACAGAAGTCTCATTTTCCAAGTACAAGATTTGCTCCGACGAATGTGATAGCTTGCTAGTGAATGTGACAGACACCTGTGATGGTTGTTTAGTCAAGCATCAACGGGGAAGCTACACGCACATGGCAAGGTGGCAACTCTCAGCCGACGTTCTCATTGCCTTGGCGTACTTCTCTATCCCCGTGGAGCTCTTATTCTTTCTGTACAAAATGAGGGTAAAACCTGAACTCTAAAGCGTCTCTCAAAAATTGATAGTGCGTGCTCTCATTGCTTTGTTTTCGTCCTTAGTGACTGTGTATCCATTTGCTGTTCCATGCTTTACAGGTGGACATCTCTTGCGTCTGACCATGATTTGTTGTGCAGATGTTCCCTTATAAATTGGTGGTGGCTGAGTTTGGAATCTTTATCATACTCTGTGGTCTGACTCATATAATTACTCTCTGGACTTTCCTTGCAAACTCTAAAGCTTCGTTTGGAACTATGACGTTCTTCAAATGTATAACCGCAGTCGTATCATGTGCCACTGCGGTGACGTTGTTTCAAGTGATTCCAGAACTCTTGTCTGTAAAAACGAGAGAAATCTTCCTCACGATTCAGGTACGTTAACATGGTTCACCTTGTCGTCACGGGATATCTGTTTCCGAATTTTTATCCTTGTTATCAAGCGTTTGTTCACTCTGTTCGTAGAAACTTTCAATTATTGTGGACATCGTTGTTGTACGTTTTCTGTGCAGAGTCACACCCATTCAATCTGCGCAGTCAAAACATGTAATGCTTGCAGTATGTTCATGAGCTTCGCAGAGTCGGTGAGGTATGCAGATAAGGTTTCGGAAGATGTAGACGCTACGTTCGCAGCGTCAGATGGAGTCTTCAAAGGAGTGAGCTGATGTTGTGTTCCTCGGCTGTAGGCTGCAGAATTGGGCAAAGAAGTGGGGAAGATCAAGAAACAAGAGGAAATTGGAAGGCATGTACGGCTGTTAACTCTTGAAATTCGGAGTACTCTCGATCGGCATACCATACTTCATACTACGCTCGTAGAAACGGCCAGAACTCTTCAGTTGACGAGCTGTGGCATATGGATGCCCAACCTGTCAGAGAAAAGCGTGGAGCTTACTTATTCGGTCGAAACTCATGCTATAGCATTTCCACTCTCGGTCCCGATGAGCGATGAAATAGTTCAGAAAGTGTGTATCAAGTTCTTCCTCTCCACTTGTAATTCTCAAATTTGACTTAATCCGTCGTAGCCGTCGTCCACGTTTGGTAGTTTTCGATTGTTGGATACTCTGTAGATGACTACAAGTGCGTAAGTTATTCCTGTGTACAAATAATATTTCATAAGATATTGATGTACCCAGCGCATTCAATCGTCTTGTTGACATCGTCTATTTAGCACCCTGGGTTTGCCTCGTGACAGGTTTTCAACAGCTCCGGTGCTTTGGTCATTCCAAGTGACTGTCCGCTTGCAAAACTCACCGTGCATATGGCATCGGACGAGGAAATGCCTGAAGGACATGTAGCTGCTGTCAGACTCCCCTTGCTACATACTACCGACTTCAACCAGACTGGCAACGTCGACGTTGTGACCACAGGTGCTGACGGGGCACTTTCCTTGATGGTTCTCGCTCTCCCAAAAAACGAGGACAGACTGTGGGGTAACAGCGAAATGGACCTTCTGAACTCCGTCGTTGACCAGGTATTCCAAAGATCCAATCAGTAATGCTCTTAAGGCATCCAGCAGCGGGAGCAGATTCTGAAAGGAGAAATAGTGCCATTAATTGACCGCATCGCTTACTTAGACCACATCGCTTACGTACTTCTAAGGCGGGATATAAACCTTTCTCTTGTTTAATAGTTTAATGTTGTTTAATTGTTTACTATGCGATGTTGTTTTTAATCTCGGAGTCAGTTTCTTTCTGGATTAACCTGTAAAAGAGTAATTGTAACTAGAAAAATTTAGTACTAATTTTTTATGCAGGGATCTAGTCATTTCTTTCAGGGTTTGAGTACGGTTTAGCAGCTATCACCCATCTAAAGGTTAGGTCTTGAGTTGAGACTTGAAGTGAGAACCATGAACTTTGTATATATGGATGGCTAGAACACAATACAGAGTACGTTTGCTGAGGTATTCATCACACGTTTCAACGCTGAGAAGTGCTGGTGGAGTGAGCACTGTAATTGATATTTTAGTTGGTCCGAATTATAGTGTGAGTGGTTTCTACAGTCTCATCTGAGTGGAACTTCTCAATTCCCACTTGACTGTGAGGGAAGTGGTAGCGAGTAATGACTACTCTAGTAGATTAGTAACATCACTCACTCGAGGTGATACATTTAGAAGACATTCTACTTGTATCAACTAATGCAAGAGAGTTCAAAATATCAGAACTATCAATCATAGATTGCAAAAGTGTTCCTTGAGGGACGGGACAGAATGTAGGATAGAGTGGATACCAGATAAATTAGTGTTCTGTGATATAATTATCGTCCTTAGAAAACTCATCCTTCTTATGTTCGTGGTTGCCCTGATATGCTGGTTTTTTGCTGTCTTAGCTTTACATTTGATATACTATGCTGCTGAATCACACCTTATACATCAGTAACCATTACAGGTGGCCGTTGCCCTTTCTCATGCCACAGTTGTAGAGGAGTCTATGCGGGCAAGGGACCAGCTCATGGTTCAGAATGCACAGCTTCAGGAAGCTCGCCAAGAGGTTGAGCAAGCCATGGCTGCACGAAATGAGTTCCTTGCGGTCATGAATCATGAAATGCGGACACCTATGCACGCTATCATAGCGTTGGCTTCTCTACTGTTGGAATCTGGTCTGACACCTGATCAGAGAGCGATGGTGGAGACGATGAATAAAAGTAGCGGCCTCCTCCAGACTCTAATCGACGACGTTCTTGACTTCTCCAAGCTAGAAGTTGGAAAGCTGACACTGGATCCAACTCCGTTTGAACTTACATCATTATTCAAAGAAGCAGAGAATATCTTGAGACCTATGGCTACTAATAAACAGATTGGATTTGAGTGGAAACTTAAAGATGTGCCCGAAAAGATACTTGGAGATAGCAAACGTATCCTCCAAATACTTTTGAATGTGGTAAGATATTGCAATGTCTCCATCTAGAAGAAGACTTGCAGTCTCTGACAATTTGAAATAACTTCAGCTCGATTTCACGTTGACAGCTCTCAGTCGGATACAGTATACAAGCTATTCTCTTTGAAGTGCTAGGATTGGGGGCTGAAAGCAAACGAGATTTCGCTCTATTTGAGCACCATCTGTCATGATCCAACACATAGCCTTACGCATCATTCATGTTTGAAGCAGATTGGAAACGCCATAAAGTTTACATCCTCTGGTTATGTGCATGTCACTGTCCATATGGGCGAGCCTGTGGATGTTCAGCCGACCGGACTAGAGCAGGCTCCAACCCCAACAAAAAGAAGATCTCTAAAGCTCAAATATAGATATCTCCACGTCAAAGTTGAAGATACAGGAGTTGGGATCAGTCCCGAAAATGTTGGGCTTCTGTTCAATAAATTTGTTCAAGCCGACAGTAGCACGACTCGAAAATTTGGTGGAACTGGACTTGGTCTAGCAATTTGTAAGAAATTTGTTGAGGTTAGTATTCACTGTGTTGGGTGAACGGAAGCTGGTGGGTTCAGTTGAGTTCCGCCTAAATTTAAATTTACAGCGAAACATAGAGTTTGATGAAGTGAAATACCCTGCAGCTGATGCGTGGAACCATCGCTATAAACAGCGAAGGGATCGGAAAGGGGAGCATGTGCACGTTTAGTTTATGTGTGGGTGTGATCTCTGATGAACTCGAAGAATCAAATTCACCAAGACGGCAATCTGTTCAAGAAGGAAGTCTGATTGGAATCAAGGTGGGATCTGAAATCAATCTCAAAGCTGTTGAACAGAATTCAACGACACTTGAATGGATGGTCCCAAGCCCTCCGGCATTTCATACTTTTGAAGAACTTCCAGCTAGATGAATAATTCTTCTTTGGTATTGTAAGTGTATAATCCGACGTATAAGTTGCTCCAATTTAATTGAAACGTTTGATCGTCTCACTTAGAGTAAGTTGGGTGACCACAAAAATGAGGGTATTGAATTGAGTTGAAATTGCTTCATTTAAACTTTGATATAAAACCTCATATACTGAGTTCCCAAATTCAGGTACTTGTTGTGGACGACAACGCAATTAATAGAATGGTAACAAGTAAGTTATTGCGAACACTTGGGTGTGAAGCAACTGTGTTGGAATCTGGTCCAGAGTGTATTCAAAAGCTGGCAGAGGTGGGACCTTCAGGTTTCGATATTGTTCTCCTTGACTTGTGTATGCCAGAGGTAATTATCCACATACGGTTCTTTCTCAAGATTGTTAGGATTATCTTTTAGTTGAGTGAATTCTTCTTGTATTTGATTGTAGTAAAACGGAACGACCGATTAAAACGATGCCACGGGACTTAATTTGGTATACATTTGAGTGGTAGGCAGACAATCTCGATATGTTACACATCGTTCGGCATTGAATATACTTTGACTACCTCCTGAAAGTTTACTATACCATCATATCCTCTTCCACTCTGTGATAAGCACTTCTTCATAACACCTACCTTCACTGCAGTCTCAAGATAACATCAGGCCTTGAAGCAGAACACATGTTGGAGCAGAGTAAATATTATATGATCGTGATTATCACATGAACGCATTAAAGACACGAAACACACATAGGAATATGATCATTCTGATGAATCCTGATATCCGATATATTACCTTTGCCTGTTTTTCTCTTTCTAACTTTCCGGACAATGTCATTACGTCTCTGATCTCTGCTGTTCAAATACAGTAGTGCACTGATCTTTAAATAGAGTATCTACTTCTTGCCACAGTAGTAGATACATGTGTGAGAGAGGCGAACGATGTAAGATTATTATCTGCATGTATCCTAATCCTCATGTCGTAATTCTCTTCTAACTGCAAATGCAATCAGATGGACGGATTCATGGTGGCGGAAGAAATTATCAAGACATACGGGAACAAGAAACGTCCTCTGATCTCAGCCTTGACAGCCAACGCAGACACCAGGACAAGAGAAAAATGTTTCGAGACAGGAATGGATAGTATTCTCTTGAAACCCATCTCACTCGGAAAGTTGAAGACGGATCTACTGCGACTCGTGCAACATGCACGTGACTTCGATACAATTAATGAGGAGGGCGAAAGCTCCGGAACAGATGATCTTCTCGTAAGATCTTGAACTTTTCCTGCTAAAGACCTTTTCGCATCTCTCTACGGGTGTCCAGAATAGATTTATTCCAGAATTATGGAGGAAGATGATGTCAGATTATAGATAGAACAGGTTGAGAATGTCCTTAGTGGGGGTTCTCATTGATGCTTTGGCTGTCATCAACCACCAAATTAGCCATTATTTCATGATCCAGAGGAAGGAGTCCTTTTTCTGCAAAGTCATCTAGTGCATCATTAAGCATTTGGTCTAAACTCTTGAAGCCCTTCAGACCAAGTTGTGTAATCTTGTTGCTCGTCATGGTGTGGGGTATCAGTTCTGCGTTACCCTCCTTACATCTGGTTCCACATATGTCATTACCACCCTCGTAAGTACGAGCCACAGCACAACATCAGTCCCTTGTACAAATCATCAAAACAACACGCAAATAATTCTTCTACATCAGTGAATCTTGTGAACTAGTCAGCAGATTCTCTTGTTGCTCATCGGTCAGTGTACAACGAGCGGTCCCTGCTCGGGACATCTGAAATTCATTTACACAGAAACCTCTCCTCACTGCATAACTCAAACTAATTCATCTTCACCGCATCTACAATCTACAATGAGGAATGAAAGAGGATTGGTTACCTCGAAGGTAGAAGGAGATGAGGAAACTTTTTTCGAATAGCAGACAAAATTTCCCGCCAGTGAGCTGTCAATGATGAGCAAATGTATCGCCCACATGCTTCGGACTTTTCGTAAACAAGGATATGTGCAGAAACGACATCATCGATATGGACAAATCCAATGATCTGATTCGGATATATTTCAGTCCTTCCTGCATGCATTAGTTACATGCTCCGTAAGAATGTTGCCACCATATGTACTGTGTAGAATGAAAATCCTGATAGGGAGTCTGCTGCGTAGAAACTGAAGTATGCATAAGCATGTTCAGTACATATACCTTGAACAAGATAGAGGATGTAGAGAACAGTGCTCGAAGGAACTGGAGTCGGGAATCGACCAATGACGTACGATGGATTCACCACCACCAGGTCAAGGTTGTGCTCTTTCGCAAACTTCCAAGCCTCCTTCTCAGCCAATGTTTTTGCAAGTGCATACCACATCTGGACACCCTCATGTGAGCCATAAACCCCGTTATCCATCACAAACTACTCGACTTTGCAAGTTCCTCTAGACAAAACCATCAAATGGAAATCTTACTACTCCTAATCGATAGTCTGGAGGGAAAAGGTAAAAAAGAGCTGATTCCATAAACTCCAGAACCACCGGGTGACAGCACACGATGAAACCTTGTAGGACAAAGTTGTATAACGAGAATATTTGGTAAGAGATAGTGTTTAAAGGAATGGAATACGAAAACACCTGTTGATCTCTGCAGTAGTCTGGATTTGACCAGCAAGTCTCATCAAGAGGCTCATCATGGTCAGATCGATTGTAGTCATAGCGGACGGCAGAACATGAAGATGTCATTACAACTCTTTCGACTGTTGATGACCTCACACAAGCTCCCAGCACATTCAATGTCCCCTTCACGCTGGGATCTACCATAGTCAACTACAGATTGATACGATTTTCAACAGAAAGTACAGCATGGTCAGACTGCTTCTATCGACCTGTCCTGAAAGGTCACTCTCAAGCCTAAGATTCGAGATCGAAGCAAATGTAGTAGATGTTATACTTTGTTACTGAAGCAAGCGAAGGTTCAGGGTTCTTAGAGGGTCATACCTCTGGGTCAGTCCCACTTTCATTTGGTGGAAGTACAGGACATGCACAATGGAAGACACCCTGCACGCCTTTCAGTGCTTCGTCGAAAGATCCTTCTTCCATGAGGTCGGCTCGCATTATGGTTAGCCTTTCTTCAGCTCCAGGAAAGTTCAGGAGAACGTTCAGCCTCTTCTTGTCTTCTAGACATTGCATCAGGTCCATTATCCAGGGGTGATGCACACCAGCGAAACGCAGAATATGGGCGTCCATCGAATCATTTAACACCACGGAAGTTCAAGAGTTAGTTCAAATTATATGTGTTGAACACCGTGATAAGTATCTAGGACTTTGCATGTCTGAATCTAACATTATAAACCATTCCACGGAGGAAAAAATACTTGATGTACAAATACCAGTGTGAAAGAAAAAGAACAAATGTGATATTGCCATTTCAGTTTTAAGGGACTTCTATTGTGAAATCCGAGTCATATACGGAAGGAGATGGAAAACTTGAAATAAAAATTGGTATCTACTCTTCAAGTGATCGATTCATGTCTCAAAATCTTGAAACTTGAAAAGTCTAGTTTAAGGTCATAAAATCACCATCGAGATTATTTGAAGTCCAATTCTACCAACAGGCTCATTATGATGGAAAGGAAGGCTTGTTCTCGGGACTCAACACCATCTTTGTTCAGTTCCAATATCACAAGCCGCGAGGATTAAAAGAAAGCCTGATTTACACGACCGAAAGTCCAAATTCTAGACAGAACGGATCAGATTTGGAGTGATTTTTCCGCCAGTAATGCTCATGAAAGGAAGCAACAAGCACTGTTCTAAATATCGATGGAAATTACCACCGCTTGCATAAAAAGAAGATCTGAAGGATTCTGTTCGTACATCCCCAATATTGAACTCCAGATATTGTCCTTCCCCATTTCCTCAACTTCTCCTTAAACAGTCCCAAATTATGCTATTTGCCTCTTGACAGAAATCCATCCAGATGATGCATCAATGCATCAACGGATCAGGTCTCTAGTACTTGTGATTTAGAAAAACATCAGCTACTGAATACAAAGAGAATCATCACGAAGTTTTTTTCTTGATGTATCAATCATGATGGCAGCAGGACAAGGCCAGCACTTAAAGCCAGCTATATTCTTGTTCAAAAGCAAAAGAGCAAGCCTTGACAGAGGTGCACTGAGGCCTGATATGTATATCTTGTACATAAGATCCAGGGTATCACGGAGGTTACTATGACTGGAAAATGTAACTGCTTGTCTGTATGTGTGCAGACTTGAGTAAACGAAAATAGTTGAGGAAACGAAGAGGGACAACATGTGAAGTTGAAAAACGGAGTGCACTAGCAAAAACCTGAGGAGCAATTCGACTTTCATTAAACAGATAACCATTTGTGAGAATGAGGTTTACTTGTATTGCGGACTGTAGTTCGAACTTTATATCCTTTCTCCAGGAGCTTGCGGATGATGCAGGACGCAATGTAACCTGTACCACCTGTAACACAGACCTCCATCTTTTTCAAAAATAGTTCCGATGTGTAATAACTCCCTGTGGTCATCTGCCAGCATCTGTCGAAATAACTCAAATGAGACACAGCTAGAGGTGTTCGCAATGTACCCTTTTAAATAGTCTCTTGCACTCATCAATCCAAGGTTGGTACAACCTTGCTAGAAATGCTTTTGGTGTGGCTGGTATGTTGACCAGCAACACCAAAAGCATTTATGCTCTGCAACTAGCCAGTTTTGAAGACCTGAATGACCACCCACACCAAAAGCATTTCAGCTTTGCAACTGCCCACCTGAATGATCATCCACACCCACAGCATTTTTTTTCTGCAACTGCTCAGTTTTGACAAGCTGAATGACCACGCACACCAGAAGCATATCTGCACTGCAATTGGGTAGTTTTGTCAACCTGAATGACCGGCCACACCAGAAGCATGTCTGCTCTGCAATTGGGTAGTTTTGCTAACCTGAGTGACCGGCCACACCAGAAGCATATCTGCTCTGCAATTGGGTAGTTTTGCCTAGCTGAATGACCAACTGCGGCAGAAGAATTTCTGTTCTACGACCTCGCAATATTGCCAACAAAACCACCCCCATTTAATCTACAACTAGCAGTTTTGCAGAGCTAAAAGCTTTTGTGAGTAGAAAAAGTTGTTGCAAAGAATCCTAGAATCAGTACTAACTCCTTCACCACCCACAGAAGATTGCAAGAAAAGTTGCATGACAGGAAAGCAAGATAAGGTTTCTCAGTGTTTAGATTTAGAAATTGGACCTCTAACCAAATTCGGTCCTCACGTTTGCTTTACGTGATGAAAGCTGAAAACCTGCTAGCCTTTACCACTTTCGTCAGCTCCACCAGTCAGTAGTCTTCGGTAAGTAATCCATTCAAACTATATGGATGGTCAGCTAGTCATGAAAAACCTGCATTAGAAGAAGCGTGATAGTACTTCAGCGAAGTAGGTTGTCAAACTATTGAAAGGTGAAGAGGATTCCAGTTGAGTGAACTTGTCACACATGAAAGTCATAACTAATAAAATTTAGAATTACATTACAATCATGTTCGCAAATGGCAATTTATGTGAAAAGCCCGCAATTTGTGGCCATCAATATAATATATACTGGACTTCTGAGAGAATTTCGGCCTGAATTGAGTTGCAATCAAAATGCTGCTGTGAATCTCATGATAGTATCTAACACAAAACAATTTCAATCAATCTTTGTGACGCAATATATGCACATGTAAGTATGTCTACGTCGTCCACGGATGATTTATGAGCTTTCCCCGTAAGTTGAAAACGAATAATGAATGTTCTACCAAGCATACTATTTGTTCTATTATGCTTTTGTAGCATAACATACAGATGTAGGAATGCAACCAAAGTGCACCTCGAAAAATAACATGCGTTGCATTCAATGAGAGGCGAGGATGGCTGTTTTTACGTAACAGCTGTATATTCACTTATAACGGTGTCTTCTGTACCTCAAGTTCTCGGGAGTTGTTGAATTTGGTGAGCTGCCTGATTCTACCAAATTTGTGTTTCTCGAATCGTGTTGTTGTCATGTCTCTCATCTCCCCCGAAGAAATCCTTTGGATGATATCAACCTGTCTCAAAGAGAAAATCCACGATTAGAGATCATGCTGGATTCATAAATTCCTGTTGGTGTGTATAGTAGTTTGAAATGGAATCAATTGAAATAAAATTCTATCTTCTGATAATAGCGACAACATTTGATATGATGTTCATCCCAACAAAATATTAGTATATTCGACATAATCATTGATAAAGATTGTTCTCTCCATATGGTAAGTACAAATTGAGTACTTACCATATAGAAAAAACATCATTATTGAATGACATAATTTTCCAAATTCATTTGTGCGTCACAAATCATCTTTTCATAATTAATCATAACAAACATGATATAGAAAATTCTAATATTCACAAAAAATAAATTCTCTTCATGACAACATAAGAATATTAAAAATTTGACCAAAATTCTAACATGATTAACATTATAGCTAACCAATTAACCTGAAAATGAAAGACTCTCTATCCAACTCTTATTTCAACTACATGGAGAACACATATATGGACCGACTGAAAGTAATCTACTGCGTGAAGTGGCAAAGAGCATTAGACGAAACTAAATGCAAGTGGCTTCTCAGGATGGAATGCATCGTGAGAAGCCACTCTAATGGAATGCATCGTGAGAAGCCACTCTAATGGCACGATGTCCCTCCTTTGAAAGGAAACATTCTGCACTTCGTTTCTTCTTTCATCCATCTCTGACACTATCACCGTCCAACCTACACGGCACGGGGTCATGGGTCGCAAGGTTATTGCATGCGATACTTGGTAGATACAGACACCCTCTGCAACTGGACTCAAGAAGTATCACTGTCCAGCTCTCAGTAGATTTGAGGCGTTCAGATGACTCCGTGCGGCGGCGATTGCCTGCTCTAACAATCATCTCCTCAGCAACTCTCTTGCGGCCTGTTATATAGCGTTCCCAAGCTCTCCTTTGCCTTCGTGATCGATCTCATCACAAGAGAGTAGAAAATTGGATTCTCATATCACAACACAACTGAATCTGCGAACAAGAGTTTTCAGATAATTTTTTTCAGGCTTGAATTTCTTTGAGGTTTCAGACAATGCTTCTATTCAAGAGACATCTTGGAATGAGCAGAGCTGGACCACTCAAATTCAGATGGGTAAGATATATACGTCTGACGGTAGATGTTACGGGCAGCTACAGGAGGAAGATGAGGGCTGAATATAAGCAGTGATGAAAACCGTTGAAATCAAAGGCCCTGAACTGAATATTAAACAAATCAGTTGACGTTTTGAGTCCTACCGATAGTAGTTACCCATGTGCAGTATATTTTCGGAAGATATTGTATTAGGTCCCAGAGTGTGGGAAGGTCCCATAGGCACCTTCCCACACTTGGACACCAAGTGTCCAAGTATGGAAAGGTACAGTATCTGAGATAATCATTCCCGTATCTGGAAAACATCATGATACGGGAAACGAATGTTTGCTGTCTAACGTAATCATGTATCTTGCATAGCATGTATCCACATAAGAGGCCGATTGCGAGGAGAAACAAAGGTATAAAATTGAAACGTAATTAATTATTTATGAATGTATATGTATATATATATAAACGAATTTCATCGGTTGTTGAAACAATATTGAGTGGGGCTCAGTTTATGCGCCGGTGCTTTGTAAGGGATCAAGCCACTCTGTGCTAAAGCGACTAGATCCATCGTGAAGATACTACCAGATATTACTTTCGGCATCATGATCGTCCATTGCCCTCGATGTTTGATCTACCCCAACACGCGACGTAAACTTTGTACTGTTCCTGATCTGTCCATTTCTTCTCCTAGTGACGACCACATCTCCTTCACTTCATTATATTCTAAGGATCTTCTGCCACCTTTCGTAGATCGCGAATCATTACCAGTCTGAGGCTTTGCTACCTTCCATCAACACAAAACTGTAAGAATTCCAGAACATTAGCCAAAAGAATATATTGTCCGCTCTAAAATTTCTAAAATAACCATTCATTAACCTTCCTTAACTATCTAAAAATCTGAGCTTTAATAATTATTCTGAACTTCAGTGAAGCTAATATTTCCAAAGCGAACCTGGAAAATTAAATCTGCCCAATGTAGGGTACTCGGACCTAGGGAGGCCAACACGGTGCTCCTGCATACAGATATTTATATCTGTTGGATGCTGAAAGGGATTGTTAACTGTGCTGGTCCTCACACCTTCACCACTCAAGCACAGGCCTTTCTAGAATTCAGACTATCAGGAACGAAAGAGAAACTTCGTAAAGATTGGATTGATCGTCATAATCCGCTGCTACATCCCTTTAATCTTAGGCCTTCTGAGCTCATATTATCGCGTAATCGCGGGGATATTTTACAGGCATACCACACGGTCTTGGAAAACAAGGGTGCAGATATTTCAAGGCATCGGAGAATTACTTAGTGATAGTTTAGAACGTTGTCCCGACAGCAGTATGGGCCCAACTTTGTTCCGAAGAAACATTCAGTGACTGTTCTGCCGCTGTGACTGCAGAACAGAAAATATTTTAGATCTGAACATCGATTACATTTCGGTATCAAAAAGATACACATAAGAGAGAATCTTTGAAAACCAGCAACAAGAAGGGACTGGACTTGGTCTCCTGACAGAGTTCAGGATCATTGAGATACCTGAATATTAACAGCTTGTTCCTTGGCAGCTGTAGTCGTGAAGGGACTTAGATCCGAGTCAATCATTGGGATGCTCCGGTTGGAGTTAGTCATCGACACCGGAGTATTCTCATTCAGAGATTGTATACAGCTTCTACAGAATCTGAATAAGAGTCGCGGAACTTGCCAGCCGTGACAGTAGATTGCAGACCCACATGCTAGACTTAGGACCACAAGTTGGCCTATGGGATGCTGCAATATTTTGGATTTATGATCAAGTTGTTAGAGAGTAGTCAGTTGAGTGTATATAAGCAACACAGGGTCTGCGTCTGCGGGCGGCTTTGGACACAAAAGGTTGCCCACAACTGATATCATAATAAATGATATATAAGGAGCGAGTTGGTGACAAGCTGGGTACAGATTTGTAAACGTGTAAACGAAATCGGTACAGGAGCAAATGACACCAGATATTCCGTGTGCCGCATGCATGTGCCACTCTGGAGCTTTTAACCCTTTCACAGCTCCAGGAGTTGGGGTGCAGAATATGACTTTTCTTGTCCGGAGCCACCAGTTGAAGTATAAAATACTGCGGATTGGCCTTCTTGAGTCTTCCCTCCCTGGCTTGAGTTGGAAACAGGCAAGTTTTTGGGACTCGCAATTCCCACCTTCCAAAATAGAAAGTCAATGGAGCTCGAGTTTCAAGATGTACCCGCATGGTGAACGAGGATCCTTGGCATTCCGTCTCCAGTGTCAAGCTTTCTACTTCTTGAAGGAAGTTTGGACTGCGATGAAACTGCAGCGAGCGATTCGGCAATCAGTTTCCTTTCCGTTTGGGAGGCTGCATGCTCCAAGACAGTCCATAAGACAAAAGAGTGAGACTTTTTACTCCAGTCTTGCGCAAGTATTCTGGCTTACAGTACGTTTGCGACCGTTGCGAGATCAGAATCTGACCGTCTGGAACAGAAGCACAAAGAGGACAAAACGATAATCAAAAACCTCATTTGGGGCAGACAAGTTGTAGCCACCGCCATCGTAAACGGAAAAAGCTGATGAACTAGAAAGAAGCCCCGCGGATCAAGGAGCATCGCATCTGCTAGGGAAAATGAATAAACAACTGCCTAAATGGGAATATTATTGTTTCTATGTAAATGCAGTTCCATATGAAAATCAAAATGTTGTATACAAATATTTCATTGCGGGACGCGCCGAAATATGTCAAAAGGAAAGACAGAAAATTTTCGATAACGAAATGGTAAGAATATAGTCCAACTAAGTTATCAAAACTCTGAAACTCAGATTTTATAACACCAACGTGAACATCAACGTATCATTGGTTATTATTGAACTTTGTGAGCAAAATTAAATTCATCTTCAATCTTAGTTCTTAATATGATTAGTTTAATCATTTAATCAAACACATCTTCTTCAAGAACATGTTTAATGATTTTTTTTGTTAATTTGTCTTTTTCGTTTACATTGAGTCATCCGAAAATATCTACTTGCATGATGTGTGAACATTTGTTATAATAAGTCATTGTACTCCTTTTTTCAAATTCGCAGGCTTTTTGTTTGTCTATTTCAGTAGCTTAAACGCTATTATGAAAATCTTGCAACTCTTAAATTGTAAACAATCTATCATCAATCAAACTTTATTAGAAATTGATTGTTGTTATGGTAATACTTAAAAAATATCCATAGAATATAGTACACAAAAACTTTCAGATTCATTTTCCAACAATTGAATGTATTGTAACATAACATACCAACCCATCTACCAAATATAAGTTTTATAATGTTGTTTTGATCAATATCAAAGACATTTATCATGTTTTGTTATACTGATTTGTTTCAAAAGAATCTATTAAACAAAATTTGTAGCAAAAGTAAAGCTGCAACAAATCTACTGAAAATCATTTCAATTCTGAAATTCTAGTTCTGTGCATCAAATCTCATTAGTCACCACGCACTATATGATTTTATAATTTTATTCATTTCTTACGATAATTCAAGCTCAAAATTAAAACTGAAACAGTCAAAACAAAATGAAACACTTAAGCCAAGGATTCAACACAATGGACACATTGTATAACGTAGTTCACTCTCAGCCGTAGGGCTATGTCTACCAAGAACACGTGACGATTTACTCGAGATCTTATCACAAAAAACTCTATGTACGGTACAGTAGCCAGAGTAATTAACCTCAGTCCAGACAACTGTCCTAGTTATAAATAGCTAGGATCCGAGATTATCAACTTAAGTTAATCTCAACAAAAACATTCTAGTAACAATTGTTCAAAAAACTATCTTTTTGGCAATCACTTAAGAGTAGTTCTTTGTAGATTAGCCACTTAAAAAATAGATGCATAATATGCCTAATTCTACGGGAGGGATGTCTAATTTCAGGACAATGCAAATAGGCGTACGTCCGGACTTCAAACTCCTCCGGCAACACCGCATTTCCCTAAAACAATGGCCATCATTTGCTAAAAAGCAGCAGCTACACAGATAACACCTTTTGATCTTTTGCACCGTGTGAAGTATGGTCTGTTGGTTGCTGAGATGAACTTGCATAGTGGCATGATCACCTCTGTTGAGTGTAGATTTTGCTTTGTTTTTAGCCGCAAAAGCAAACCGGGTGCAAAGAGGGTGAAAAGTACTAATTACAAGAACTTTGATCCAATTTTTTGGCCAGAGAAAAACCACACTCACTTGAAACTCGAGCATCCGCAGCGTTGGGAGGCTTATCAACGGCTTTCGGCAGTGAAGAAGTTTGTATACTTTGAGATCACGATCCCTTTTGCAAACACCATTGTCTCCTATGTGGACACGGAAAAGTATGCCCTGACCTTTTTTCTTTACCAAAGCATTGTTGAAATTCTTATATGGGATATGTTATGGAGTCCTGACGACGTTGACAGCCAAACTCATGACAACGCCATGCGCATTTTTGTTCACGACTTGGAGTTGGACAACTTCTCAACAACGGCTAAAACACCTCTGGCGCTCAAAATGACTGTCAAATATGCTGGCATTGGGCTCAGCTTACGGCAGACTGCGTTGGCACTTCAAATAGTCAAGGATACGGCTTGTGTCTCAAAAATTGGCGGAATGAATGAGCTCAAGGTCGCCACATTCATCCGCATTCAGTGCACGGTAAACTTTCAAATCATCGCGAATAATCTGCATAATCTTTGGGCCCTTTTTCTTGCGTTTGATGGTTCCACCTGCTTGAAAACATTGTACGTCGACATCCGCGTTTGCTTTGTTTGGCAACGACAACTATACAACGTCCATGTTGTGTCAGTCTCATTTTTGAGTTCGTACACCGGATTAGCTCAGTATGAAATGCTTAGCAAACTTTTCTTTGTGCTAAGTCCCGATTGAAAGTCCCAGCTGATCGGTGGATCTTTTGATGGTTCACGCAATATGATCGGCGGCAACGCTGATGTTCTCCACAAGTTGGAGCAAGCAGTTCTTCCCGGCTTCAAACATGTGTGGTGTCTTTTGCACCAGCTCAATATTCTCTTGTAGGAGACATATCAAAAGCTCGACGATGGGAAGTGGTGATCATGTCTGGTGCACCTGCCTGGTGTTCTAGGCAGTCAAAGCTGATCGACGAAATGAAGTCTATCTACCCAAAAACATCTACCACACGCTGGCACACCATGTATTCGGCTACGTCTTGGCTAAAGCAACACCGCCATGCCATCAATGCTCACTTCAACAAATTTTTGCACGGGCACCCTCGCCACGCGTCAAAATTAGCATTGCTTGCTGCAACGCGTGGTGGATCGTCAACGCCGCAACCACGATGATTAGCAAGTCTATTCACACAATAGTGATGCTACTGCAAGGCCAACGGTTGACGCTCAGTAAACAAGAGTTCCAAGTACATAAGCTTATCGTCGACTTGATGGTGACAATTGATGTACAACGTGACTCCACAAATCATGCCAACCTGGACCCAGCCACCAACGTCGTTTGTTGGCGCTGGTATGCATCATTGACTGAAATCATTGGATTTATGCACCACCTTGGTCATTTCTACATGATCGCCCTAGAAAGCCTGAATGATCTGACGCGTGACAAACTGCATTGCGATCAAGACAACAACAATGACTGGACAAACACCATCATTTTGACGGCGTAGCCATTTAAGCCGGTCAAGCTCAGAGGCCGCGACATTGCTTTGCTAATCTGTAAACATCGGGAACGGAGGAAAGTGTCGTGAAACCCTGCCGAAATTGACACAATCGGCTTGGAATTCGGTGAGCTTCTAGCCAAGTACAACAGCGATCATAATTTCAGGAAAGTTATTGACGGAATTCACTACAGTAGTTCGTTCTACAAGACGCTGCCTTGCCTCAAAGGCCAATTCGAATAATTGTGTCAGTTTGTGGGCGGGCTTCTTTCACCATTTCCTAACACGGCACCTCTCAAAAGCAACTTCTTGCATTTAAAATTCCACAAAGACGTCTTCAGTAAAAACCTGACCAACTTTTCTCTGGAGACATTTCTCCAATGCTTCTTGCATTGGAGAAATGTCTCCAGAGAAAAGTTGCTTGCTGCCATCAAAATGTAGCATATCTTGTTTTGCTCGCATAAGTACATAACAAAACTCCTTGAAAAATAGAATTTAGATAGATGTCTAATCAATGTCTAATCTTAAAAAAAATGTGTGCCTAATTGGTTAAGATTAGGCATATTATGCATTTGCCTAATCTACAAAGGGCTGCTCAAGAGTCATGTTTATGATCAATTTTTCAATTTCAATTTTAAATTCTATACAAAAATTTTATATCTTTGAACTATCAAATTATAGAACTCATGCGTAGTTTATCTTTTTGAATAGTCAAAGTCTTCAAGGTTTTCTTTCATGTGGCACATATAGATTTTTCAATTTTTTAAAAGTATCAAAGATCTTTTATATATTCAAAGTTCGTACATAAATGAAAAATAATAAATATTAAAATTGATTTTATCAAAATTAATATGAAATTAATGAATTCAAATTTTTTATTAGACATAAAATAAAAAATGAAATCAAAATACATATTGTTCAATGAAAAAAGAAACCAAATTTATACTGTTCATGAAAAAATTATGTGAAGCTTAAGGTTGCAATCATAAACTAACAAAATATAAGTAAAATTTAATAAAATTGTCAAATATTGATAAATTTCTAAAATTTTATAATCATAGTATGTGTAAAACATGTCTAAGAGCAATAATATCAAATCTATATTTAAAAAATTGTCATTTTTGAGGAAATTTTTTTTGGAGTTAAAAACTTATAAATAAACAAAAAACCTAATCAAATTTATCAATTTCAAATTTGACACTTTTAATTATTATCATAAAAAAATTTAAAAAAAAATTTTAGATTGAATTTCAAAACTAAAAAATGGGTTAAATCAAAATCATCAATGGTAAGTCAGTCCAACAAATCTCAAACCAACACACGAGACACAATGTATAACCTGGTTCATCTTACGGAGGGTTACATCCCAGGGAGAACTACTTGCGCAAGAGTTTACTTCAGTATGTTAAAATACTTTCTACAGTACAGAAAGCTTGAGTTATTTAAACCCAACAGTCCTTAACAAAAATTAACCTCAACAATATTATCTTTAATTCCTATTATTACACCGCGGGAAGTTTTGGGCAAAAATCTAACACAAGTACTCTCCTTACACGTGAGATAATAAGAATTAAACTGTAGTCATAATAGGATACAGTAATAACATAAAGATGTAACTGAAAAACTGCTAGCATAGACAGAAGATAAACCTTGTAACCTATATAACTATTCCGTGGGAGGTTTTAGAAAGAAACTTAATAAAATGTAACTCTTTACACAAGAGTTAACTAAAATTAAGCCGTAGCCATCATTAGATAGAGTAATTATATAAAGAGATAACTAATATAATGTTAACAAAATCTTCTTGTGCTCCCCATGCACAATCTTCATAAGAGCATAGTGTTGCTTGAAACTATTTTGTAGTTCATGTTTCTCAAGATCTCCACCAGTACCGGTGTCTCTTCTTAATCATTTATCACATAATGATCAAACTCCCCCACAATCATATCCATGAATAGAGATTTTACTTTGTCAATATGGAGAGCTTGAGAACTCTTCCCATCTTTCAATAATCTAGGCTCATTGAAAAAAACATATCTACTGACAAGAACCTTACAAGCTATTAGATTCTACAGCTTGTAATTCCTTCGACATCATATGTCATCATCCAGATGATCGCCCTCCTCGAGAATTGAAGTCCTCTACACCATTCATCAATGGAGGGAACCATCGTCTTTGATATTTACACCCTTATCTTTCTTGAAATGAACATTCTTGCCAAATCTTCAACAAGCCACCGTCTTACTCTTAGAGGTTTTACCTCCCTAGACTCACATCTCTATCTCTCTACTCTAGAGAGGAATCTCTTTCTTTCAGCGATCATATACATGGATCTCATCATCTAGGATCCAACATTCCGCCATTCGGAGTTTGCAACATTTGCCATTGGAATGAAAACAACGACTTTGACGTTTATAGGATAATCTTTCTTGATGTTGTTACTTTTGACACATTTCCAATAAGCCACTGTCTTCTTCTCAAGGGATCTACCCCTCGACTTAGATCTCAACCTCGCATGGGTTGTCCTTTTGGATTTAATTCTCATCGTCTTGGATTCAACATTCCACCAATCGTTGCTGTTCAAGTAATGGCAATCATTACTTGTTTCAATTAGTATTGCTTGAAACTATTACGTGTCGTTTGAGCGAAACGATGAGTGTTGCATTGGGTTTGATCCCCTGTTGCGTCCGTCTTTGTCGGATCGTCCAAGAGCCTGTATGACTATGCGAAATCTCGCGTGACTCTTCTCGGCCGCCTGCTTGTCTTTGCGTTTAGAGGCACGGCTACCTGCGCACATGCTTTGTTCGTTTGGCTCTACATGCTCAATTTTGCGCACACTCGCAAACCTTTGTGCTTCCGCGATTCAAATTTACCTACGTATTGGTTTACTCCTCCCTGATTTTTCATGCGTTCGGCTCAATCGATTTGATTTGATTGTGTGTACATCGTGTTTGTGTGTTAGTTCTTGTTTCATCTTACTCTAGTCGAATCAATGTCAATGGGCATGTTAAGTTACAGCTGGGTTGTGAACTCATCACAAGGGAATGCGGATTCAAATTTTGCTTTGTAAATGACTTGATGATGTGATGCGAGTGTAGATTTTGTCGTTTTTCGGACACTATTCTTTTGTGATACAACGGACGTGGATCGAGGTTATAACGATGTGAGGCTTACTCTCAAAGGCCTTATGAAGCTGTTAATGAGTTCGCGTTTATGGCAATGAAGGAAGCTCGGGAGCACGAGAAGAGAGTTTTGAGGATGCAGCTTTCTTCTTGAGTCAAATTTGAAAGTTTTTTTGGTGATGAACCAATGTCTCATAAATGAAAGAATGTCTCATAATTTTGATCAAAGAGCTTCTTTTTTTGTCATGAAATTCAACTAAACGGATGAGGACAAAAAAAATTCACTTGAAAACATATTTCTTGTGATTTGCTATGATATAATCTTTACCGCAAGCCAAAAAACAAAGCTTAGAGTATCATAGGCTCCACTTCTTCCATTGAATAACGATGACTCCTCGGAAGAACGTCAAAATGTGGATGGGGAAGACAAAGAATATCACATTAAAAAACAAACCAAGCTGAGCTAGACTTAGCTGAAATGAACTCGGCCAACGAATTCTTGATGAGAATTTGTGCTTGGTATCTTTGTCTCAACGAATCATACTTTACGATTGTTAGTATTCTATTGAATTTGTGTTTTCCCGTTGAAATGACTTCATCGCTAGAAAACCGTCAAAAAAATTGTCAACGTGAATTTGAACTTGCCTCAAAAAACTATCATAGTATATTTCTCTAATTTGCCTTGAATTGAACCTTTTAAGAATTTTTGAACCTTTGAAAATCTCTAAGTCAGAATTATCACCTTATCTTGAACAACAATTTGTCTCATCACCTTGAACATTTGTACAACTGACCTGGTTTCAAACTCGTACTTGTACTTTTCTCTAAAAAACTCATAAACTCAACCTCAAATTATCCCGACCTCGTCACAAAAAACAGTCATTAGAAAGAGTTAGATCTTCAAAAAATACGTCATCAAAGTACAATAAAATTTCAAACAGACACAAACTGAAAACACTCTCACAAATTACTCACGCCCTATCATGGATTCTGAACCAAAACCTAGCTCTAATTTTAATTAATAGGATTAAACAGAGAATCATCAACAGTAAAGTCAATCTAGTGAAACTTAAGCCAACACTCAAGACAAAACGTATATTTTGGTTCATCCTTCAAAGGGCTACATCTACAGGGAAATCGCACACGAGAAAATTTACTTCGATATGTAAAAAACCTTCTTATTGTACAGAAATCTTAGACTATTTAACCCTTAGTACAAGCTATCATCTTAGTTAAAAATAGCCAAGTTTACTCTTTAACAAAAGTTAATATCAACATTTCAGTCAAATTTAAATATATTTTTATTTATTATTCATTTTTTTTAATCAAATATAAACATCACATACTTGCAAGTACTTTTTACTTTTACATTAATTTATTTTTTAATTTTGTGATCAATTTTTAGTGAACAATTTTTTTTAATTGAAATTTTATAAATATATATATATCTAATTAATTTTATCAATGTCAAACTTGACACATTTAATTGAAGTGATTTTAAAAATAGAATTTTTCTATTTAGTTGAATTTTAAATCTACATACAAATTTTAATATATTTTAAAATTTTTCCGTTAAAACTTTCACATATTTTTCAATCAAAGAATAAATTCAAATACTCTCAAGTGTTTTTAAATTTTACATAACTTCTTGTTTTTTGATAATTTTTAATTTTTTTTACTTATTGGATTTTTTGATTCAATTTGCACAAGTGTGATGATCATTATAAAATACTGAGTTTTTTAATTATCATCAAAATTCTTGTATTTTTAAGTATGATTTCTAAACTATCACTTGATTAAAATAATTCTCATAAATTATTGAATTTTCTTATTTTATTTTTTTGTCATTAATTATTTCATATTTTATTTTGAGGATTAATATTCAACATCACAGATTATGAAATAAAAAATTATCTTCCTAAATCTTTGATATTATAGATTTTCAAGTTTTTTTGAGTTTGATTGGTTTATTTTTCTATGCCGTGAACTTGTCATTTTGCATCAGATTTATTATTTATATCCAATAAATTTGGTGAATTCTCAATGCGTTATGTTTTTCTACGTTATCTTTGACAATAATTTTGTTAATCTTGTTTCTTGTTAATTTTTCATCAAGTATCAAATCAAACATTTTGATCATCAATTTAAAAAATTTTATTTCAAAATTACTGTCATCAAAATTGTCAATTTGCTGAAATATTTATGAATAGCAATGATGACATCAATCTTCAAAAATCATTATCATCATCATAATTCTAATTCAGAATATGTAAGATCTTTTAACAAGATTATTCTTCAATCTCACCTTCATGTTCATGAACATAAAACAATTCTTTGTTAAATACTCAATCAATTAAGTAGTTTAATGCAATCTCCAAATCTTCATACAAAACGATTTGGCGCAAATCATCACATACACCATTCAGGTAGTGGTATCACGTTGTGAAGATCTACATTTTCAGGATATGCAATTTCAAAGAGTGAAAACAAGAGAGATGTGATTTGTTCTAGTCCTTTGACGTACACGAAAAGAGTCATTTACTATGAATCTTAATTAAATCTTTGAGAACAACTATAAAAACAGACTGAATGATCTCATTAATCATGATTCAACTAACTATGTTAAACCAAAACATAAATCTATTTACTACAATCTATTGAATATTATATACTTCATTACGTTTTCATCGGGATATGAAATTTGTATGCCATTGAGAACTTTGATATAACTTTCAACCCTCATTTTGATTTACTATACTATTATTAACTAACAACCCTTTACTACGACTAACTATCAGATTTATGTCTCTATGAGGAATTTTTTATATGAAATCAGTATGAATAACGTACAAAGCATAGTAACTAACTTAGGTACCAATTTTTCTTTTGGTACCTAAGTTAGTTTCCAACCACATCTATTATATATCTTACATAAAGATAATAGTTAAGAAGGGTGTTCTTATAGTATGTAAGAAACTAAGAATGGGAATCTCACTATAGAGGCTAATGCAGACGAGAATACAATGTACTAAAGATGTTTAAGATGCTCGATGCAATAAGATGATGATAAGTGTACACCATATGGGTTTAAGAGATAATAAATCATGTAAGAAAACCAGTTATATTCAAATGCATTGAGCGTGGAATGAAAATATGTACCTCATGAATTCCTAGGCACTTGCAGAGATTAGTGATTGTGCTTCTTGTGGCAGACATTTTGGCTGGTCATTTAAGGTTTGAATGTCTAAGAGACTTCTTATGTTTTTTTGCCTATTTACTCGGTGACTAGGTGTTGCTTCGTGGTGAATGTTTCCTACGTAGTTGAGACAATTGTCAAGTACGAAGTCGTTTCATTCGGGAGGTCGGACGGGATTGGAGCATAGGAACGGACGTAGCGTCGACGCGGCAGATTTGCGAGCACACAAGCCGCGCCAAAGCATTCGAACGAGAGAGCGAGAGAGAACGCGAGGCGGCTGCCACTTGGCTGCCGAGCGAAGCATCTCATCCCGACCGAAGGACGCCTCGTCGACTGCTCGACGAAGGTCCATAACTCTGCCTCCGCCTCCGCATCGTACATCGATCGTCACATTCTCGTGTTCTCGAATCTGCCCCAATTTTCCCTTGACGTTAGGAAGGCGAAGAAGCCATGGCGACAATTAGAAGCAGCTGCACCGTTTTCTTGTGCTCGCTCGTCTGCGTGGCAGTGCTGTCGTGCGTCGAGGCTCGTGACCTCGCACTCCAAGGGCCTGCTCTCCGACTGGTGACCGACAGCGGGAACGAGGCTGAGCAATGCGGCCCCAAATTGTCCATTGAGACTCCTGTCTGCACAGTCGAGAAGAAGGGCGATGGTTTTGAGCTGCGCCGTTATCCCGCTGGCCAAGTAAGTTCCGGTTGCATGGACGTCCGCTGCTTTGTTAAATGGGTTCATGTTTTGAATGCCAGTTGAGTTTGCATGCATTGACTTGTTTTGGAGGCGAGCAGCCCTGGGCAGTGGCTATCCCATGTCAAGTATCTGGCTTGTATGCACCTGGTTGTCCTTGCTGCTTGATTCTTGGTACTCATTAGACACAGGGGGCGTTTCTTAGAAATTGGAATTTCTCGATTGAGCATCTGGAAAGTAAGATTGGGTATAATTCACCTCCCAAAAGAATTTTCAACAACTCTCGTGCTCGAAGTATAGTAAGGAAAAGGATGGGAAAATACCTTCATGATGTACAAGTTATAACGTGAATCATGACTTCTTTAACTAAGGATAGCTAATTTTCTGCAGGAACACGATGATTTTCTTCGTATGAAAGACTGTCTTCATAAAGCCTGCCTATCTTACATGGCTCTTGTTAGTGTACAATTACTAGTGAATCCTTCTGGCTTCATCTTAAGCCAATAAGGTTTACACCTTTGCACTAGAATTGTATCTCTCTCACGATTTCATTCTGATGTCAAATTCGATCATCACATTACTTGAGGAACACCAGGGCGGGTCTGTCTGACTCTTCCCCCTCTGCTGTTTTATGCTTCTTCGTCAGAGCGAAGACATTTTATGCCTACTTCCTCCCCAATCCGCCACACGTACCGTCCTAGACTTTCGGCTTCTAACTATTCTTAGCTTTACCTAACTTAGTAAGAGTTAGGCTTCAACTTGTTTTCGAACAACACAGTGCTCTTGTCATAAAAAGTATTCCCTTTATATGGTCAGCAGCTCTGAGGGACTGAAACTCGTCTTACTTCTCCATTCCAAGTATTTGGACATAATGCCAGTTCAAAAGAACTTCTTTTGATCAAGGTCTTCAGACTTTGAAATACTCTGATTGTATGTTCTTCTTGGAAGGTTCATAGGTTTCAAAATCCCAAGATGTGCTAGTGCATGGAATGCAGTGAATTGGTACCACCGTCACTGCTCATTATTATGAGTTGTATAACGCAGATGTGCCATCGCTTCAAAGTGCCGAACTGTTTTCACTCAGTATACCCCTTTCGTTCCGCTGAATTTGAGTTTTTAGTTCTGATGTTGTTATAATTTTCAATGCAGATCTGGGCGGAGACGGTTGTCGCCAACTCAAGTTACAGACAGGCATGTTCAGATGGCTTCTATCGCTGCTTCTACTTCATTTCTGGAAAGAACTCAGCCAAGGAAAGCATAGAGATGACTGGGCCTGTCCATATCAAACCCGCTCCTGAGGCAAACGGCTGGAAGATCGCCTTCTTTACTCCTAGCAAGTAAGTTACTCCTGTTCTCTGAAATGACGACTTCTTAATGTGATAATGCGTTCATCTTATGAACTTTGTGACTTACGTCGAACCGACGTTGGAGTTTATTGACACGTTCACAGTTCGTTCCGTCCGAGACTGTGCTCAAGGGGAGAACAAAACGACTACGTTCTATAAACGTGGCCATTGACAGTGTATTGGAGGTTTAGTAGTCTTGCTCTCATGATAGGGGAAAAAAATTGGTGTAAAGTGTTTTGCATCTTGACATGTAATTGTTGAGACTAAGAATGAGACTTTCTGCTCCTGCTGCTATGTTGAGTATGAGAGACCTGTATTGTATCAGGTCCCTGATATTATTCACAGACCGAGATGTATTAAGTTGAAGTACAGTTGTGTCAGGTGCAGGACAGCTCTAGGGCTCATATATCACCTTTGCAGATATCTCCATGAATGAGATCTCCTATATATATCTCGACCTTGAGTTGCCTTAGTTATCTTTATTTATGTGTGGATGAAGATACTTCGTGCGACAGGCAACGATTAGAACGATTGCTGATTCGTTTAGTGAGGCCACATAGAATGAGCCACATTCCTCAACCGCACGTTGCCCGTTATATGACTTGCTCGGTTTTTTAGTCAAACAGTGTCGTCCTTATTGTGACATGAAGGGTAACAGAATATAACTGACTTCTTTCTGTTTGACCTTTTTGAGAGTAGGCTAAGATTTCTGTCACCGAGGAATCTCTGCATCTGTACATTCTACGAAACTTTTTGCACATTATGCAAGAGCTGTCATGTGGGGAAGAAATGCAGTCATTTCTCTAAGAATAAACTGTTGAATATACGAGCTATGATGATGTTGTAGAAATTCGCCACTATACTTGTCACTGTTTCTTCTTTGTATTCTAGCTGAGTTTTCTAAGCGTGTCACTTTCTACACAGGTCCTAAATGACCTGATTAGGCTCTTCAGACAGGCATGAGATTCTGTGTTTTTTCTGCTTTTGTCCATTTAAGTGGATTCAAGTGTTTCGGGTGGTTCCTATTTGCTTGAGAAGAGTTTCCCTTGACAGTTCAGAATGCCCATCCAGGAAGATAAGGTCTCTTACGGTGTGAAGTTTCGCAAGAATATTGCTTCAAATCACCACGGAAGAAACGAGAAGCAGTTGTCTTAGTCCACTATGAATCTGATCTGGAAACGTATCGATCATATCCTTTCTCTTTTCTAGATTAAAGTACGATGCAAGTCGATTGTGCGTGTTATGCCGCTCTTAACCATCACGTGGCTTACTTCGGAACCGAATTTTTGTTGTTGACTTGTTGCAGGTACAAAAGTGTCGCAGATGTTCCAACTCCAACTGACCCAAATGTAAAGATTGTCTCAACGGAGGAATCGCTTGTTGCAGTTTCGAATATGTTTGGAGGGTTCCCAAGTGAGAGAGATTATTACACCCAGTGGGTGAAGCTGAAAGATGAGCTCGACAGTGCAAATCTTCACTACGATGAGAGCAGTCTAGTGTTCGCAGGCTACAGCAGTCCTTTTGAAATCTTCCACAGGAAACAGGAAGTTCACGTTACTATCGAGTAATGCAGACAGTAGACGGTTGTTGTTTATGAAAGATTAGAGGATTGTGTGTATCTCAAAATCAAGTTGGTAAGGTGCCTTGCAACTGGCTAAAGCCTTCTTAGATTTGTTTCACGGAGCTCCTGTTTGCCCTTTAGTTGAGATCTCCAAGTGTTTAAGTAAAAATACCGACAGGTTTATAAATGTGAGCACGTTCAGAGCAGTTCCGAAGCTTCAATTGTTTTATGACCAGCTGATATGGGTTTTTGTACTTAAATTTGTTCTGTGACGATGTATATATATTATCCTACGGGTGTCCGGCGGTGCAATCTCAGTGCATAGCTTTATGAGTATCATTGTATAGAACATTTCTTTCTCAACTCCGAATGAATCCTCAGAAGTATTCATGGTCATCCATGCCTTCACTGAAACTGGTGTCTTCAGACTGTATAGAGCTCCAAACCTAATCAGTTCGTGCGCTTCAAGTCATTGAATATATTTATAAAATTAAGCCGAGTTGACAAAAGACTTCAATATCTCGATGGGATGGTAAACACAACAACAGAATTACATCAAGTATTGAACTAATTGAGATGATTTTGTCTACATTACCTTAATTATTGAACTTGATTACATGGATCACAACTCCATGTGTCGTTTCTCTACCTAGCGGGAATAGAAGTGAAGGGACGAGTCTCTCAAACGATTGTGTATTCCTTTAGCTGTGAAAGCCATTGTAGATATTCACTGTAACGGTTGTATTACATCATCGAAAGAAAAGCATGTGTCCTGTCTCATACAGCTGCGGCTATTAGCTTTCACTTTCTTTCACCAAATAGGATGAAACAGCGCACAAATGTAACATGGGCAGAACATAGTACGTCCAAGTACTTCAACCAGCCTCAATTTTTGATGAATTATGCATCGAAGTTGAAGGAAAATAGAAGCGTGTGTCTGAAGGACGAGGTCCGAGAAAAGTGTTTTGCAAATGTACGATAAACCGTTCTCACATGCACACATACTACCGTACAGCAAAGTTCAAGAGAAAACTGTTTGAATTCTAGCAGTAAAAGAGTATTAAAGGATTTGACTTTGGAACAATCTGAATATCAAAAGTTCAAAAGACGAACACAGCATCTAAAATGTCGAAGTTGAAGTATGATTCTATGAAGTGATCGAGATGAGATGTCGAATTGGTTTCGAAACTTGGTGGAACACTAAGACACCTGAAACTAAAATGGCCATGCCGATTGAAGTCGCCAAGTTCATTGAATGTTCATCAGAAGGAGTGCCTTGTTACCACAAAGCAACGGACCCTAAACCCTAAACGGCGGTCCAGTGAATGTTGTGTTGGATCCTCTCTAAGTATCTCAGCTTAGCGGAGTTCGCAAGCTGATAATGTATTGAAGCTCCTCGCAGCTCTGCGGATTCATACATGATATCCAGGTTGCAGATTTTACTCTCAAGTAGGATTTGAAACAGATCCCCTGTTAAATCTTTTCATGGAGATTTAGAAGCGTTATACCTCATTTCGAGTCAGTGAGTCTAGTTGTGCTCAAGAGCCCTGCTGATGAATCAGCGAATGGATTCTTTCCGAAGTAAAGGATGCAGGGCAATGATACTTAGGGGCGAAAGTGATGGACGGCATGATTGGTATCGTGAGTGGATGAGAAGGTCATGACAAAAACTCAGCAACGTAAGTATTAATGTCAGCACTGCAAGACTGTACTGTGGTCTTCCTCAAATTCCCAGGTTCCTGGATTCTCTAGATACGATTGGTCGCGTAGAAAAAATCTATGCCGAGCTTGTTGACGTCCATATTAGAACGTACTAGTACGTGGGGGGCATTTTCGACATTATTTGGCAGTAGATGAGATGGATTGCATCATGTGTTACGTTTCATCTCGGTACTTCATGAGCTATCAGTACATGGATTTTGTGAGAGGTCGCTTCTGGAGCAACACGATAGAGATGAAGTACGAAGTGATAATATCAGCATAACTTCTGAGAATATTAAGATAAGATAGAGGGAGGGAGGAAGTTTAGCATGCATCCCCGCTAGGTTTGACTACTACAATTGTTTCCCATTCCATGCTTTTGAGGCTGTTCAACGAGGAAATAGAACATAAAGTGATTATGTTTCGTTATTATGGATCCCATAGAAAAGGAGATCAGCGCATGACATCATATTAACTACGAATGAATTTTTTGGCACGCTACTAGCATCTCTCATCCATCACCTGAACAATAAGTTGATCGATTCTTGGGGTGTAGAAGTTTGGCTCAAAAACCAATCTTAGTCTCTAGTATACTATTTATAATTCCTAAAATTATTTGTGAATGGTGAGTGATCAGGATGAGAAGTGTGTCCATTTGGATATTCGACATTGAAAGTCATGCTTTAATCAATGTCTCTTTACTCTATAGTCAAAATTGGACGTGCCCGTAGTTGGCATTTACTTTATAGTAGAAAACATCGGTAGGTTGTGGCATATTCTGATGCCTTTTACAATATCTATGCATGCAGGCAAACCCCTTGCTTCGAATTTTTTGGTAATTAATAAGTGCCAGACACATGAACCGAGAAAGAGCTGAAAGACAAAGAGAAGGTAGTGGAGAAGAACAAAGTGGGTTGTGACATTATACGCAGCTGCCATTTCCAGAAAGAGAGTTGGTCGATCCCCACCTTCTTCCTCCTCAATAAAAATTAGCCCATAAAAGTAACCCCTAGTCACATTGTAAATATCCAACGCAGGTGGCACATGCATGAAAGTGTTGTTTCTCTCGATGTTGCTCTTCTTCTTTTGGCGTTCCCAAGATTTGATCCGCCAGGAGTACATTCTGTTTTTGACCTGAACCGCAAACCTGCAGCCGAGCACCTCAAAGAGTCATCGATGGAGCATCATTGGAATTTGGGAACTTGAGAAACCTCTGAAGTCATGGGCTACAAAGTTCCGGTTCGCATCGGTGCCATTAAAGGTTCTGTGTATTAGCTGGTGATGAATGTACTTAATTCTCTTTTCGCAAATTTCAGTGGGATCGCTCGCGTACGGGTGGTGGTAGCTCTAGCCTCGCTAAAGACATTTAACTCGGCAGGATGGTTGAAGCTTTAGCACCCCCTTTGACAGTCTAACTAGATTCGCTTTTCGGAACAAGTCGGCATATTGTCTAATCTTAGAATGAAATCTAGCAGCAATATCAGAATCAACAAAGAGAAAGACGTCTGGACTAATACTGTGTCTCCAAAAGCTGTACAACTGCCTTGTCACTGAGCTCAGCATACCTGTCGCTGCTACTACCTGAATAGTGAGCGCTCAGTCGCATGAGAAGTGATGCTGGCCTTCAAAAGTTGGGCATGGTTGCCACGTTCGTTGGGGAAGAAATAATAAAAATAAAAATCCAAGAGCTCGAATTGTCAGGGGGAAGGAAATTTATATTTCCAAATCTTTGGATTCAGTATTTCTACTATGGTAGAGTCTGAGCAGTAGATTGAAAGGTCGAGGTGAGTCTCCTGGCCTCTGAAGGTAGATCTTATTTATAATATGCATTCCCACTAGCAGTGCAAAGTGGGTTTATCGACACTCGAAAGGTCTTAAGATACAAGAGTCGAGTTATTAGAAAACTAAAGTGAACCAGAGAAGTTGCGACCATTTCTTTTTTATGTTCTTCAAATAAAGAAGTGGTCAAGCTGGAACTCTGGAAGAATGTGGGAGGTACAATCACGATTCCTGCGACTTGAGAAAGCCTCCATTCGATCCTGATCAGTTTGGCCCACAACCGAACTGCTGCTCATGCGTTGTGCTTCTGGTGCTAATCATTCTACAAGCGAAGAAGGGCAGAGACTGGCCAACGTGTTCTCACCAGACGACTGAAACCATGTAAACATAAAACCATGACGCTTCCTCCTGGTAATCTGAAGTTGTAGGAATTTGTACCATACAACGTGGTATATCGTTCACTATACAGCAATTTCATTCTCCCAGAACAGCTCGGACCATGAATTTTCTACACAACTGTATCCATCCAGCGGTGCGCTTTCTGGGATCAGTGTACGGCGTGTAGTACTTAGCAATCAAGTGAATACTGATGAAAACTACCGAATACTCGAATACGATTTATTGCAAGCACACTCCCCCTAATAGTCAGTCTTCTTTCTGTATAGCCGTTCATCTATTCAACACCATGCAGTTGAGAGTCTTGGCACGAAATACAGATCACCGATACTTCTGTAGCCAGCTCCGTCTAGAGAGGCTCCACATTCTCTCTTTACAGCGACTGAGTAGATTGTCCGTGATGAGGTTTACACAAACATGTACGGGCAACCGCACATCATCAGAGGGTCTGTCGACTCTAATTAATCAGTTGATTTGAGTTACCGCAGCTGGGTGTACATGCTCAAGTTTGAAGGTCCGATCACTCAACGTGAAATGATCCCTTCACCTTCAGTGATCGCACAGCTTTCCTGTAATTTGTTTGTACGTTACTGAAGTCACGCATCATATGACCGTGCAGGGTGCATCGGTAATGAGTCCTGCTCATACGGAACATCCTTGCATGGCAGAGTACACTTGAAAGATAGTGTAAGAGATACACATAAGCTTGATCATCGTCTACAGTTATCGGAAAGGAATACTTCAGAGTTAGCAGTGAGATTTTTCATTAACAGTCAGAGTGGGCGGGGGGTGGGAGGGTGAGAACCCCTCCTCCTCCAACAAGGCCTGTAGAGAAAATGCACGCCTGTCTGTCTGTCGTTGTCCACCGCTCGCTGTGCTGAGATTTGAAGTGGCAACTTGAGCTGCTTCTGTGAAGTTCTGCTGGGCAGGCCGAAAAGGTGGCGTGCCAACAAGTGCCCTGCAGCTAGGATTCGCAGCCCACAATGAGTGTGACGTCTGCTGCACCAGCAGCTGCTGCTGCTGCTGCAGCACGAGAGCGATAAGGACAAGACCGCTGAGCCCAGGACAAAAGTCGTTTATCTGATGAATATTCAGTTCTCTGGTCTGCTCTCCTCTGCTCTGCAGAACATGGCCGAGAAAGCCAAATAAAGCCTCCTCCCCCGGATCAAAACAAACAAGAAAATTAGCTGGACTGTGATACGCAATCCATCTTCCCTCTCTTCCACTATACTAACCATCCGCAGGATCAGACTAGGAGTATACGAATGATACCTTCCGTCGACTGAGTAGCAACCATTTTAATAGCCCGTTTCTCATGTTCATGCTTTGTGGCGAAGAGGATTTGGATCTACGCATTAACTTATCGTATCTCTAAACCATCATAACTGGTATTTCGATCTCGAAGAAGCGTAGTCAGGTATGGATGTGAGAAAATTCTCTACTCGTGTGTAGTAAGTAGGAACCGCGTATATGGGGTTTTGTCAATCATTCCAATCCTTCTCGTGGAAACCGAGACAAATATCTGTTCCAATGTACTCTCGAGAATTTTCTGCTCGTGTGTTTTAATGCTACTTTGTTATCAATGAGGTGTAATCCATTTAAGGCTTAGACCGATGCAGCCCCGAGTATGTGCTCTCTGTACGGATACGCTGAATACATTGATGGATTCAGAGGAAAAAGTACGTGAATTGGTTATTGTAACCTGGGGCTATGGCTTAAGATACATCGACTTCGACACAAAACGCATGAATACCTCGTTCCGTTTAGTATGTGTCTGTGAACTGAACAAAACACATGGAAGGCATGTGTATGTTACTTCCAGTGGAGATCATCATTGTATATCTGGTGAGTGAAAGCACGTCTGTATATCCGTCGTCTTCATTGGCCCTCACAATAGTAATTTGCTAACACCATGACATTTACCTCAACGTATAATCCACTTAACCTGCACTCCGTCCAAAGAATATTCGACTCTTTGATCGCGTTTCAGAAAACCTTCGAAGTGTACGATGCCTCCTGAATGAGGGCTTGAAAGCTACAAACGGAAAGAGTGATGGTATTCCTTAAATGGATTCTGTTCATCAAACCTCCTCGAGATTATCTGCCACTTTTAATATTTGATAAATTATGCTGGAAGTGGAGAAAAAAATATCATGGAAGAGGGAGAATCGTGGACGCATTATTTACTAATATATTGGAAACGTCGCGCTATGTTCTCGATCAGCATCCAATGACTAGTGATGCCTGCACATCGAGCAAACGAAATCGCGAGCCCTAGCTCGAGCACATGCCCTATGGTGAAGTCCTATATCCTTGCCCTCTCTTATAGTTACCATCATTCCTGTTGCAAGAGCAGTACTAACGAACTATAGCATGACTGGACTCACATGATAGCTTAAAACGAAGACATCATTGACAATTCAGTGTTTCGATTTGTGAGCTAACTTCAATTGGCAAAGATCTCACATTGCTTAAACATATATTTACTACACCCTTACTTAGAAGTTTGCATGTTACACTTTCTTTTTGCTCCCTTTCTTTTTCTTTTAGACAATGCAAAGTAGCAGCATTGATTGTCTATCTGCCAAAACTCTTAGAATTCACATAGCTTCGCATCTCGTCATCCATAGCTGCGTAAGTCGTCAGATCCCCCATGGAGCTAACCTGCATGAGTCTCGGGTGGGCTCTGAGACGGATAGAGAAAGATGGCAAGTTTCATCAAGAGGAGAACAAATCCGAAGCCACGAACTCGTTGCTTGCCCTTCCTGTCTGCTGGTTTTACGTCGACGTTGGAAATGCCTCATTCTCAAAACTTCAGACTGGCATCCACTTCCGAAAAAAAGTGCAAGATCGTGCACTGCAAATCTACTTGATACCTTCCAATTTCAATTAAGACTTAGTCGCCTG
This sequence comes from Marchantia polymorpha subsp. ruderalis, assembly GCA_037833965.1. Taxonomy (NCBI): domain Eukaryota; kingdom Viridiplantae; phylum Streptophyta; class Marchantiopsida; order Marchantiales; family Marchantiaceae; genus Marchantia; species Marchantia polymorpha. The sequence continues at coordinate 1,463,784 of AP031352.1, read as the reverse complement.
TTCTTAAAAGAGGGATCCCACTCGATACAAGCATCACTCTCGACTGACAATAATTCAGGGGTTACTGTCCTAAAGCTTGGTACTTGAATCTTGGGCTTTTGTTTCGTTTCGTTTGGACCTAGGTTTCTCACGGGGGGGTCTGAATTTATGTCATTTTCCGAGTAAATATCATATGATTTTCCGAATGAAGATCGCATGAAGCTATTAAGCAGAACTCATAATGGTCACTTCATAGCCCTTCGAAATGATCTGTCATTAACCTGGAAGTGACGGAAGAAATGGCTACCTTTCGTCCATATCCTCTTGCATGTTAGTTGTGGATACGGTCTTGTATGTATGTTGACCAGCTCAAAAAAGGTCTCACTAGGATAGGTCAGAGTGGAAAACCCCATTCCGATAGATTCTACTTTTTGCTTCTATGAGTAGGTTCGCATGTGAGCAGATATGATGGCCTTTCTGCCAAGAGAGAACCATAAAAGAATATAAAAAAATGGGTAGAGATGAGAAATCATACCCTCCTTAACCACAAGCGGGCGATTCATTCAAATGTAGTCCTGGCTCTCTTCTCGGCAGATGCCAACTGCAATTCCTGCCACTACCTTGAATTCAAATTCCTGTTATAGTTATAGTTGGGAAGGTGGAACACACATTTTTACTGTAACAGCGGAATATCTCCAGCCAGATACTATAGCTATCGATATACCCGGATGTATGTTCAAATTCATTTATACCGCATCCTTGAATCCTCGACATCCTTCTGTGAGATACTGTAGGTGAATCTTTGAATACGTCTTCAGCCGAGAATTCCTCGAGAGTATAAAACTCATCGGTATCTGTAGATATGATTCGAGCAACGCGTATCTTCCTTCCAAATACGGCTGTATGTGTTTCATACTCTAATCTTGAAATACGCAAGTCTGAAGCTCACTCCAGCTCAAAAGTACCAACTGTAGACGGTCGTTGATGCTCCTCCTTCGTTCGGTTCGGGGTCCAAAATATTTAAATACCAGCAAGGTCCCAGAAAGCGTAGCTCGATGATGACGGTGAGAATCCTATCGTTCATGCTGTACGAGTACTGTACTTGCATGAGTCACTCACAGCGAAGGGCGACAGGGGACGTGAAATGATGTTCGTACCAGCTTCACAGTGCATACTCACACAGCGAAAGCAGCAACGCGAGGAAAAGAGCTCGAACATGAGCTTCTCCAAGGACCGGGAAGGAAGGAGAAGTGTTCCGACGACATGCTCATACGGATCCTGCTCCAGGACCTGTCACCGGCGACGGTTGGTGATGTATGCACAGAAGGAGTCGCCATGTAAATGAGCTTCCTTTCTTGGACCCGAAGTACTTTGGTTCTGTGTGAGTGAGACCTTCGAGGCTGGCAGAAGTTGATCCGTGTCGGAGCTCGTTTTTTTTCTCCTCATACGAGACAGGCAGTAGTAGTCCTTCTCGGCTGTCTGTGGGTCGGTACAGAGGTAGAGTAGAGTGAAGGCCGGCTGAAGCTGAGGTTTAGCCTCCGAGTGCGCTCGCTAGCTACTGCCTAGTTTTGGCGCAATAGGTGAGCAGCTAAAGACGAGGCAGACTGAAGACGGTCAGAATAAAGAATTTGAGATGAAGTGGAATGGAGATGGAGATCTGCGCACAGTGTGCTTGCATTATGCTCAGGGTAGAAGATTCGTCCCAATCAATCCATACGACCGGTTTTCCCGCTGTGGGGGATAGTTTATCTAAGAAGGAATCATATGCGCATAGTGTTTCGCTCATTTATTGCCCAAATATGCCGAAATGAAGATGAAGATGTGGATGTGGATGGTGAGCTCGATGACGTGAGATTCGAGACCGCAACAGGGACCGAAAGGTGGACCGACCCAACTCCAACGACGGCCAAGGGGTGGGAGAAAGCTCGCTCCCTCCGAGCTGCCTGTCTAATTTGTCCATCCAGTGGTAGTGCAAATGGGAAACCAAAGTTTCCCTTCACTTACAGCGCAGGTCAATAAATGAAAGCCGTCAACTGTGCCCGCAACATATGCATCTAAGAAATTATGGACCAGAAGTGCCAGGGACAGGATTCGTGGGTTTCGAGACTTCATAAGAATGTAGCTGAGTCGCAATCGAGAAATGAACTGGAATAGGCGTCATGTTGGATGATTATTCCTTCGGTTGACCTGTTATTCGAGACGCAAGCCAGATGTTCAAGATGGAATGGGGGACGGGGTTGGGGGTGGCGTTGGTGCTCCTTCTCACGACGCTTCTGTGGTGATATCATGAGGTCGTGTGAGAGTATGCGCAAAGAAGTTGATGGACAACCGCAGAAGCCAAAAAGCGGGCCCGAGGCTCTGGCCGGGTCGAGCTGCGGCTGATTGCGGCTGATTTGTCATCCAGATCTCTCGACCACACTGTACTCTCGTTGAATAACCGTTGTCCTGGCTCAGAGCCAGCGGCAGAGAAGATCGCTCTGAATTGAGCGAGCCCCATGCCAGTGGCATAATTTCAGCACTTAATCAAGGAAATATTGTTCCATACAGATATGGAAGTGGGTAAGTTTGGCATCAGGAGACGAAAGCTCTCCGTGGCACTAACGAGCAAGGCACAATATATTAAGCGTGATGGCAGTGGAACAAATGTACTCATCGAAGTCGGTAAGTCGGCGATCAGACCAGAAGACAAATTCCCACACCTCTCTCTCTCTCTCTCTCTCTCTCTCTTTTTCTCTTTCTCTTTCTCTCTCTCTCTCTCTCTGGGAGACGTCCGAGAAAATAGAGACAGATGACAACGGAGGGAGCAAGTAGTAATAATAATGTTGCTCCTCTGATGCCCCCCACATACAGTGCGATGCTCGTACAGCGACTCGGAGCAGAAGGTGAGGGCGGAGCGGACAGCAAAAAGCAAGTCCGTTTGGAGGAGCAGCGGAGAGAGAGGCGGGGTGTGCGCAGGTGAAGCCCAGGCCCACGACCAGAGTGAGTGCAGTGGCCAGCAGCAGCATGTCGAGGACGGGACGAGAGCAAGGGCAAGGAAGGCTGCTGCTGCTTCTTCTGCTTCTGTTTGCTCTTGCTGATGCTACTGCTGCCGCTGCTGCAGACGTACAGTGTTCTGGGACTGGTACTGTCGAGACGGCTGAGAAGGAAGGAACGACGCTAAATGCCAGACACGAGGACGGACGAATGCATGAGCCTTTCTAGGTCGGTGTGATGCGTAGAGGTGGTCTGCTCTCCTCTGTCCTCCCCTCCCCTCCCTCCCCCGCCCCCTGCAAGGCAGCGTGCCTGCCTGGCAGGTCCCACCCCCCGAGAACAGCAACACGACGTGCAAGCAAGTGTACCACCTCGCACTCCCCGACCCCCTCAGCCCCATGCCATGGTCAGCATCTCAGCATCTCTCTCTCTCTCTCTCTCTTTCCATCCTGGGTGCGCGAGTACGTACAAACATTCTGTACACTCTCGAGCTCAGCAGCATGCGATCGCTCCGGCTGGCGTCGAGGTACGACACCCGACCCCTCGGACCTGGTCTTGGTTGGCTCTTGGAGGTTAGCGCTTTGTCGAGCTCATAGAGAGCTTCGCTTTTCCGCTCTCGGACGAGACTACAGCCAGGGCGTAGACTACCTCTCATGCCACCATGTTTGCTGCTAAGGCTCTACGTGCTCATCACTTGCGGGCACGATCTCTGCCAGGCGAAAGCGGGTTGGCACCCTCTCTGCTCTCATTTCCCCCCATCCGAGAGATCCAGATTGCCAATTAAGGTGCACGTCCAACCCGGAGAGCACGCTTTCTATGGCTTGAGTCCATGAGCGACTGCCTCTAAATTGAGCACTCTCAGCAGGAAGGAAGCGGCTTGTTATACGCAGAGTGTACGTATCGTATACATGGCCGAGTTCCTGGCTCATTTATTCTGTTCTGATCTGATCTCGACATAGAGATGATTAGAACCATCCGAGGTGAGGACGGTGGAAGGTGTCGATGTGTTGCCGCTTCTTTTTCTCCGGGTGCCGTCGGATTTAAGGGTGCCATTCAACTCGTTGTTTCCAGGAATGCTGCCCCACGTCGAGAATTCCGACTGACAGAAACCTTTTTCTGCCACACGCCCGAGATAAGTATAGTACAAGGGCGAAGAAGAACCGATGTTGACCTAACTCTGGTACGAGTCTGGGCCGAGGGGTTCGCAGCATATCGCAGTGCCTCCGCCAATAATCACACCATAAATGCAAGCGTTAAGACTTTCCGCATCATTATTGCCTCGTTGAGCTTAGATTGGATCATAAAGGCCCTTCGGAAGAAAGGAGACTCAGCAGACGAGCCAAACGGAAAGATTCCATTCCCCTTTTTTCAAAGGCCCAGCGCTGACACACGTAAGCTCTCTCTATCTGGGACGTACAGTCCTCGAACAGATAATGGTAGACACAGATGCCGGATTCGGGCCTGCACAATCGCTCACGTAGGGAAGCGAGGAAGGAAGGAAGGAACAGAACGATCATACGAACAGGAATTTCGTCACAACAATCCGAGTGTCTCGCTCGCATGGCTACATTGCAAGTTTCATTCAATGCCGAGGGTCAGCCAGCCAGCCTTCCGCTCGCTCGCTCGCTCGAGGTGCGTGAGAAAATTAATAATAGTGAGAGCTTCAGTAAACGAATGAAAACAATTTCAGAGTATGGCACATGTATTCGAAATGCAGTCATGTTCCTCGATGAGGTTTCACGGACCGGATAGGGGTCCGCAGGCCGAGAGCAAATGCTGGCGAGCGTTGGTTGCATTCGTCACGCACGCGCACTTGCACTGCCTGACAGAAACACATGTACATCTACGGGTTGTTCTAGCAAATTCAAGCTCCTCTACAACGTAAGCCGAACGAGACGCCGCGGTGCACCGGGCCGTCTTCTTGGGACGGCCCTCGTGCGACTACTGGTCCGGCGTCTCGCGGCCAGGCAAATCTATATTCATACTCCGTCTCGTGACCTCGCAGTCCTGGGGATCCTAGATACAAATATAAAGAGCATCACGCGACGTCGTCGGACGCTGCTCGAATGTCACCTCGTGCTGTCAGTTTCTTCTATACCTCGAGCGCCGAGCTGGTGGCCGGCTCTCCTCGCCCGTGCATTCACGATTCTGATGTACATAGAGCCAGAGAGAGAGCTGCGGATGCATCTGGTGCGGTAGTAGTGCCATGGACTAGTTTACACTGGTAGTAAGTAAGAGTAGTCGGAGGGCTCCGACCCTCGAGATGATTCTATCAAAATTGCCCGTCGCACCAGACGATCGACCGACTGACTGACTACTACGGCACGAGGGATGCTGCGCCGGCTCGATGCGAAGGCAGAGCGAGCGAGCGAGGGGGAGGGGTCCGATGGTGGCTCGATCGCGGCCGGCCTAGAGGGCGGAGATGGTGTGCGTGTCCGAGGCCTCGGAGCTGGCCTCCTCCGTCTCCTCTCCGACGCCGACGATGAAGCTGTGCACGCCGCCGAGGGCGTCCTTGCGGAAGAGGTCGGGGCTGTTGTAGCAGCTGTCGCGGGCGGGGCAGATCTTGCCGCCCAGCAGCGCGGCGTACTGCTTCTGCAGCTCGAGGATCTCCATGGAGCGGCGCGAGTTCTCCTCGAGCAGCTTCAGGCTCGCGTTGATCACCTTCTGCATGATGTGCCGCAGGTTGCGCCCGTCGCCGTCGGGCACCTTGGCCAGCTCGTCGCTGTGCTGCTGCAGCACGCTCTCGAGGATGTGCGGCTGGCACAGGAAGCCCGGATTGCTCAGCGCGCGCTCGTACTCGCTCGGGCTGAGCTTCGAGCGGTCGATGAGCCGCCACAGGCTCTGCTTCTCCTCCTGGCTGTAGCCGCTGTTCTTGTTCAGCAGCTTCTCGATCGCGCCGTAGAGCGTGTCGTGCGACCGCCGCGACTGCGCCGGGAAGGCCTTGATCAGCGCCACCAGCACGTCCGTCGACACGGCGATGCTCTCGGCGTAGTTCCAGATGAAGCCGTCCACCTCGTCCGCCACCTCCTCCAGCGCCTCGTCGTTCGAGTCGCCCTCCTTGATGAAGTGCAGCACCAGCGCCAGCAGCGTCTCGGGCCCGAATTTGTACACGTGTAGGTACTCGTCGATCTCGAACAGGCTCGCGCCGATCCGGTGCTCCAGCAGCTTCTTGACGCTCACCAGCCGGTCGTGCATCGACTCCTCGGCCACCGCCATCAGCCCGTCCATGTGCTCCAGCAGGCTACACCAGTACTGCGACGAGAGCTCGAGCCACGGCCGCGTGGTGGGCGCGCCCTTCAGCAGCAGGCGCGCCAGGCACAGCACCATCCAGCAGCGCGCCTTGTCGCTCACACACTCGTCCGCCAGCACGCTGTCGAGCCAGCTGCGGACATTGCGACCCTGCCGGCACTTGAGATTCAGGTTGATCTGCATCTCGACCAGCGAGTCCACCACCTCCGCGACGTAGCAGTCCGGCAGCGACACCATGCGGACGATGATCTCCGTCAGCGCTTGCGACGGCGAGCTCTGCCAGGTCGCGCCCGTGGCCACCGAGCTGGCCAGGGGCATGGGCGCCGACAGGTACTTGGTCTCGCTGAAGGCCTTGGTGCAGGCCACGACGATGACCTTCAGGCACCGCGACTCGATGTACTCGTCCACGGGCGAGTTCAGGCGCTTGTACTGCTGCAGGAACGCGGCGCTGAATCTCCAGTGGCTGAACACGTTCACGTAGAGGAACTTCTTCGTGCTCTCGAGCAGGTCCGCCATTCCCAAGTAATCGGCCACGGCTCGGATCTGCGCCACGTTCTGCACTGTGAATGTGGGCTTCACCAGGTAGCAGAAATCCGCGGCTGCCGCGAAGCCTTCGGCCCCGCCGGGAAGATCCGCGATGTCTACCACGGGAATGCCTGGGGACGACGAGTCGGGACTGCTTTCGGCGGCGCAGGAACAAGTCGGGGGCAGCTCGCGGAAGTAGGACGAGGCGTTCAGAAGTGGCAGCATGTGCAGGCTGAATTCCGAGCTCCCGACGCGCACAAGGACGTCGCTATACTCTCCGGTGCGGCGAACTCTCTGCAGCCATCCTGTAAAGCTCCCCTCCTTCTTGGCCATTCTTCTACCGAGCTCTCCGTGGGACCGGATCTGGGTTTAACAGATCTATGGCGCACCCTTCCTTGGCTTTCGACGCTTCCTCTAGCTCCTGGCGCTTCCGCCAATTTGCCCACCTCCCATGCTTCTCCTCCTCGGCAGTGATCAGCGCTCCGGGATGATTGAGCTGATGTTCCTGTTGCCTCGGCTTCAAGATACTACGACAATCCCCCACCGTGAGCGTGATTCCCAATTAGTTGAACCGATCACTCGTAGACGTCTCCACCATTTCCTACTGCGACGGTCTCCTGCCTTCGGAGTCTGTCATATCTGCAGAGTATGAGTGATGATGACTGGTGCCGATACAGAGTCAGCCCTCTTATCGGGCTCCCGGTATCCGGAGAAACGCATATCCCATGTTGAGGACGGCGGCAGCCAATCTTCAAAGCGAACCTACCCGCCAGGAGTGATCACCATGGACGAGCTTTCCCCCTCTGATTAACTTAACCGGCGCCTCCAAACCTCCCTGCTCAAAGATTTGAGACTAGCTCACAGTGTGAATGAGACGTGGAACGAACTGATATCCTGATTCCTGACTTCGCAAAAGTGGCTTTCCTCCTGAGCACCCGATTCGTCGAGGCTCAACAGAGCTCCAGCCGAGACCTCGCTCTTCTCATATCCGTAAGTCCTTCACCCAATACAACGACAAGAACAGCGTCAGTACTGTATGACAAGCCGGTTTGTATTTTCTCCGGTCTCGACTCAAATGCAACAGAGTATGTGAGACCACATGATTTCTCGCTCCAAGACTACGGAGGCGGAAGAATGATGTCGCCTCCCGACGGCTGTAGCTCAAAGACATTTCAGCTAGATCTGACGAAAGGAAATACCGTGCTTATGCTCAATAACCACGACGCTCTAGGCGCAACAACACCGATAAGCAGAAGACTGGAGAGAATGGACGGGCAGGCTGACTACTCAACCACCACAGGGATGTAGACAGATGGTCCGATATCATAACTCCTGGACGGAGCCGTGAACTGCCCATCAATTCTCACCAGATTACCCCCTGGTGACTGTGACAACTTTAAGACTCTCTGGTCAACTGTGGACTTCACAGCCATCTACAAATTTATGCAACCCAAATCGACCTGCAAACAGTCGGCAGATATGGGCGATGTGAGGTCGAAGAACTAAATGCGATCCAGACCTGGGACTCGAGACAAACCATCCTGTACACGTGGTCCGCCAACATTGCTCGAAGGACGGGCAGGTGACGGGCAGGCGGAAGAGCCGTAATGTCTGTGTTGCTCTGATAGCAATGACTGATGCGAGGCTGCTGTCAACGAGCAAACGCACAGAATGCAAGTGGACAGGGTGAAAGGAATGTGACTGAACAGCTCCCGATTTCCATTTCCGATCATTTCATATCCAACGGGCTCAATTCGGCACTCCTTCCCAGCAATAACTGCGCAGCTCTAGAAATCAAATTGACGGACATGCAGATATCGGAGTTGCGCACTCGCCCCTGCTTTAAGGACCTCTCGGCTCTTCTCTGAGCATTCACTCCATCTAAGCTCTGAATAGCTCTCGGACTCTGCAAAGCAGAATCTGTGACCGAGCTCCTGCTGAACAGCTAGGCTTGGCATCGATGATCCGAGAGGGACATGACTCGCTGAGTTCTCGGGGGCACACATACGGGCAAGCTACGCAAACAAATCTCGACCAGGCTCCCAGAGTTGCAACATCGAACGGTCAATTACAGGCTCGTAATCGAGAACTCCTTACCTCGTAAGCAAACCGAGTCCATCATCTCCAACAGCCATGCACTACCTGCGTCAGTCCATTGCTAATGCAGCAGCTGCAGCACTCCACTCACAAGGTAGATCTCCTCTCTCTCTCTCTCACTCTCTCTCTCTCTCCACCAGTAGTCAGTCTTATCGAATCAACGAACTGCAGAAGGGCATACATCTACTCCCTTGACAAGCAAAGCAGGGCGTGCGTGTGCCTAAGTCCTTCTCGTATCGTATCGGCGTCTTGTTCCTCCTCCTCCGGCTGCTGCTCCTCCGCACTAGATCTTCAGAAGTCTTAGAACTCACACACAAGTAAAGGAAGGCATCGGCGACCGAGCGAGAACACGTCAAGCACACGAGCAGGCGAGGCAATCTGCATTCCTTCAACGGCGGACCCTCCCCCAGCAGGACGGGCCCTCGCTGCTACAGCAAGGAGCTAAGACACCCATCCTGTGCGATAATCCCATTAACTCCGCATAACTCTCAAAGGCCACAGGTCTTGCCCTCTCCTCCCCCTCCCCCTCCCCCAGCCAACACTGGACCGATGATAAGCGGAAGACTGACGCCAGTCCACCGCGATCGCAGGAAAGCAGCGCAGCACAGACACCAAAAGCGAGGGGGAGGAAAGGGGAAAGAAGGAGCTAATGAGACAAACAGCAGACAAGCAGGAAAAGAGACAGAAAACGACGAGCGAGTAGGCAGTGAGTCAGCCGACGAGCCAGTCGCCCGTCAGACAGCCTCAGTGCTGCAGCTCCAGGTCGCCATTCCAGGTAGGTCCAGTGATCAGACCGGTCCCAAGCCGGCATGTGACGCGGTGTCCTTCCGGGCAAACCGGGAAATAAAACGTCCCAGGAGGTTCCCACCAGTTTCCACCGTTCCTCCGGATGGGCACGGCCGGGAGCCAGCGGATGGTTGGACGTCGGCGCAGGTCAGGACGACTTTCCTGCCGTTCTGCTTGCGGCCGAAATGAACAAATCGCTCCTGCACCTTCCCGGCGACCGGTCTCTCGGCGTAGATAGAATACGTACTCTTCTTCATCATCATCATCGGTACGTCGTACCGTTTTGCAACTATACCGGTGATTTAACTCTGGGCCCACAGCCTATGAAAGAGAACACGTGGTCGGCTTGTAGAAAGAAGACGGTCTAAACTCATCCTGGAAGTATGGAAGGCAATCCTCACCTTTGATTCTGTCCCCGATGGACATAATACCCTCCTGCATCCACCAATCCTCGCCTTCCCTTTCGCTTCCTCCGGCCTGACGTGTCGGCTGACGTGGCATTGCAAATCACCTCTTTCTTTATTATGTTTGGAAGGAACTCGTAATCATCATCCCGACGGCACCACTCGATGACCACGAGACGAGATCGACGCATGGGATGCGCGATTCTTCTTCTCTCGACCGGCTTAGCGATTTCGGCTTCGCAATTTCTAAAGGGGTCGACGGCCCCCGACCCCCAGCGGCCCCGGCCCTCGTACCTTGCCTCAAATAAATATCTCCACAAGAAAAGGAAAATTGTCCCCCAAGTTCCAAGCTCCATTTCCCCTTTCGATAAACCTCGGTACAAGAATTTATGTCATAACCGTTGACTGAGCACAATTGCCGGCAGTTTAGCGCTAGAACGGTTGACTGGGATGCATTCCCGCCACCCTACCCCGTAATGAAAATGGAACCGGCATCGCCGCCCGGTAACCCCGCCCCGCCCGCTAATCTGAAGCGACCTTAAGCCAACCCAACCCAAGGTTAAAGAGAGGGCCGGTCTGCTAAACCCCGTAGAAGGGCAGGGTTTAGGTTTGAGCGGGTTTCGGGCGAGGCTCCGCGGAAGTGGGAAATCCGAGTCCGGCTACAGTTTGGGCTTAATCGTTGCTAACGGGGCGAGGGAGTGGCGCTTAATTTTAGCGGGTGCTGCTAAATCTGAACGAGCAGTGCGGATAGGATGATGTTCAAGAAGGCGACCCCCAGCGAGCCCATGATCGAGCGCTGGGAGGATCCGGGGACAAATTGCTGAGATCCTGCGCAATGTGCGACGCTTGTTAGTGAGGGAATGTCCGCCCGAGGCCTCGCCAACATGGCGCTTCAGTTTGAGGTGTGAAATCGTCGGACACTGTTTTGTTCTCGTCCCTTGAGATGCTCCTGAGTTTGGGTGGCGGAATGAGTTAATTTTGGTTTCGGGTGGATTAGAATGGTTCGTAGAGTATCCTGTCACGTGGAATGGAGTGAATGGGATTCTTAGGTGACGGGAAGGTGTTCGGATTTTGGTCTGTTGGAATAGCTTTGGTCATCATCTTCCAAATGCTATGGAGTGGAGTGGAATCTAGTCAGCTCTCTGTTCACATCCTGCAGTATAGAGCAGCCTCGGGACGTTTTCCAATTGGGATGTATCAGAGAAGCTGCTGATGATGAGACGTATTTTTATATGTTGAAGGTTTTGGCTCGTCACAATCTGGCGCGGGCTTCGCGGCTCACTCTTCCTCATCATGTCGTTCAGACTCCCATGTTTATGCCAGTCGGCACTCAAGGTACCACTTTTGTGCTTCACCGAATCCGGCTTTGTCAAATTTTAAACACAATTTGTGAAAAGTCGGGCATCTTACCCTGGAAAACGCGAAGTAGACGTCATTCTGACTCTGAGAATTCGCAAACCTGCTCAGACTGCTGTCCTCGGAACGACATTGTTGTTTATGTCCTGTTCTTTTTAGGTGAATAAGTTTAGCCCAATCATTGAGCAACTTGATCCTAATTTTTTTCCGTCAGACCCTCATCGACTTCAGTCCATATCGAGGCAGGATAATATAAACTCACAAGTTGAGATGTGTTTATTTTGATACCTGCTAGAAAGAGTCACATGATCGAAATTTACATCCCTCGTCTCCGTGATTCATCCCGTGTTTGGCGAATGATTAATAGGTGTTATCAAGGGAATCACTTGCGATCAGTTGGAGGACTTGGGATGCCAAATCATATTGGGGAACACTTATCACCTTGCACTTAGGCCCGGTGCAGACCTCTTGGAACAGATCGGCGGTCTTCATAAATTTATGAACTGGCCCAGGGCTCTTTTGACTGACTCTGGTGGCTTTCAGATGGTATCTACTTCTGCATCTAGTCTTTTACTAAATTTTATGTAAATTTTCATTATCTTTCTCTTCATCATCTGCATGAAGTTGGCTGTGTAATTAGCAGTCACCAATTCCACCACGGTGCTAGGTGCTTTTGTGAATTGCTGCTCTTGGGTATCAGGTACGTTTCTCAACGTGTTGGTAGTAGTTTAACACGCGAATTTCTTGTACATAACGTCATCGTCACACAAATTCTAACAAGCTATACAAGTCTAGCTTCCAACGCCCGTCAGATTGTTGGAAAAGAGTGTGGGTTTTTGAATTCTTTCACGTTGTTTCTTGTCAATGCTAGGTTTCACTCCTTCATTTGGCAAACATCACCGAAGAAGGAGTCACCTTTCAGGTTAGTTTACAGATTATATTTGTATTTATCTCTTCCTGATATATAAATGAACTTATAGATAGTTCCTAATATATATATACGCGTTGAACGCGATGAGATATCGATGGCAGGGCTTCAGTTGGAGCTTTCTTTGTATTTAGGACCGGTTCAGTATTGGAAAGATTGTGCCGTAACTCAATAAAACGCGTCTGATTTCATTGTCTGTAGAATAGACTTACTTCTGGCGTTGATTTGATGACTAGAGTTACTGTATGCTCGCAGTCTCCGGTGGATGGAACGCCGATGCTACTCACACCAGAAGAGTCAATACAAATACAGGTGTGAATTTTCATTTGATAAACTCAATCATTGGATTCATCAGGCTAAGCTACAAATGGCTCACTTGCACTGCTTTTGGCAGAACAAAATAGGTGCAGATATTATTATGGCTCTTGATGATGTAGTAAAGACGACAACCACAGGGCCTCGAGTCGAAGAGGCCATGCACCGTACAATTCGATGGATTGACCGCTGTGTTGCTGGTAATGTCCTTGCTCGTCAAATGTACGATGGAAGAATCTTGAAACTTGGGCTTCCGATTATCGTTTACTCCTTCCTAGGTTTGCTAACCTCATTCAGCATGCGTGATTACTGTGCCGATGACAGTATCTTATTGCTCTCCATATCGCTCAGTGTATTCTTTTCCTCCTGACGTTAATTTTGCATGTCTGATTTATTTATGTCTAATATATGGTGGAACGCGGGCATTGCTCAGCGCACTCAAGGCCAACGGAACAGAACCTTTTCGCGATCGTACAAGGCGGCTTAGATCAAAATTTAAGGTAGACTGAACTGCCATGAGACCAAGGCCTATTGCCCACAAGTTTGACCTCGACTATACGGAAAAGTACCCGTTTATATTGATCATCGTCTACGTTGTGATCTGAATCTGGTATATTTGGTTCCTGATTTTTTCATCCTGCAGTAATAGAAGTTCGAAGTAAGAACAAATTGATTGCAAGTGTTCATCATCTTTTCACCAGCTTCTTTTTAGTTGGAGTCATCTTGATAAGACAGTTGGGCACAAAGCTAAGAAATTGTGCTGGCTTTAACAATACATTTAGGTTAATTCTTAGTTTCCATCATAGGTGACTCCACTTACTGCTGAAGAAATGTTTAGAAGACCACAACTAACTCTATCACTCCATCCAATGATATCATACCTGCTCGGTCGTTGTGCAGAGCTCAGTGCCTAAAAGAGCTTGTCAAACGCAACCTTCCAGGGTAGGTTAACAAGCTTCAGTGTTCTAAAGCAGCTAATCTTTCATGTCGCTGTAAGTTCCACTTAAAACTTTGATGCATACGGTATAGACAATAGACTCTGATAAAGTAGAGTGCATGCATCGAATTGACTCGGTGCGTGTTTGTACTCCATCACAGCTACGCAATCGGTGGTCTCTCCGGAGGTGAAGAAAAAGATTCATTCTGGAGGATAGTAGCGCAATGTACTGCAGGCCTTCCAGAAGACAAGCCTCGATATGTCATGGTACAAAAACTTTCAACGCTCTAATACTTCGAAACTTTCGATCGGACGAGGACAAGATTATGTCCTTCAATATCATCGTAGACATTTGCTGAGTCAGATAGGTGCCGAGGACTGTCTATTGTATTCTTTTTTCTTCTGTCGACCTTTTTACCTTCAGTGCATGCTGTCTCTTTTCTCAAGTACGAAGTTGCCTCTTCTTCACATAACCCTAAGTCAGCTAATCTTTATTTCGTGGCCTTTGGGAAAATAGACCTGGATCACTATAGGATAGGCTTCGAGTGGGCCTTCTTAAGGGTCAATTGCAAATGCTCATGGAGTAAGATACGAGCTGTCTGGATGTTTCAGGGTGTTGGATTCCCGCTCGATATCGTCGTATGCAGTGCTCTAGGTGCAGACATGTATGATTGCGTTTATCCAACTCGCACTGGACGTTTTGGCTCAGCTCTCATTCCCGAAGTGAGTCCTCCGTTGAGAAAATGACTACACTGAAAAGTAGTATGTTCTAGAAATGTAGAGAAGCGGATATCGCGCTTTGAACCATCGTATGAATCCAAAAAGAATGCTTTCTTTGTGGTTGGCTGTGATGATTTTCGTCAAAAACTTTTTCCTGGTCTACTTTCCGATTCTTATGATTATGTCACTGTACATCTTATGCAGGGTGTTTTGAAACTAACGAATGCCAGTATGGCGACAGATAACCGACCTTTGGATCCATCGTGCACATGCATGGTAGGTTGCTTGGCGTTCAGCTGTCCATCTGAGGTTATAAGCTGGGCCACAAGCGTAGATCTGATGAAGGGTGCAATTTTTGCAAGTTGTTTTCAGTCTAACGTGGTTAAACAACCACAGCTGAAATCAGTTCTGCTCTTGACAAATTTTCAGCAGTGTGCTAGATAATCACGAACCCCAGTATGTCTCATACATTATAATCTGTTGGGGATGCAGGTGTGCAAAAAGTACACTCGATCATATCTACACACCATCGTGACTAAAGAGGCTCTGGGTTCCCAGCTGGTGTCTTATCACAATATAGCCTACATGATGAAGGTAGGCACCGTATGAAGCTTTTGAAGATTCCAACTTAGTGAAACGGTTGTGAGTCTTTGCTCTTGACTCTGTTTTGGTAATTATCATTGCTGGTGCAAATGTCTTGTAATGTGGCAAGGCTTGTCCAAACTTCACTTCCCCTCCTGAAGGAAAATAGTTACGTTGCATCAGCATCCCTTCTGTCGTCGCTGATGAAACTGAAGAAGGTTTATTCTCTCTGCAATTGTAGTTGCTGAGAGGATCAACCTTCTTCAGTTGTATGGGGCCCTTCTATTTCACGTGGTAGACTTTCTACCTGTTACTACAGTTAACATTCCCAAACTCCAGGATTACTGTCTGTCAATCATGCAATACATACGCTGAATTTATGTCTTGCCTGTTGTAGTTAAGTCAAGATCTTCACACGTCAATTCTTGAAGGACGGTTTCCACGGTAAGAGAACCTCACACATGTGATGATGCTAAACCTCTTCTTTTCAGACGTCTTTTCTCAATATATGCTCCTGATAGTGTCCTTTTGCGCTTTATCTCATACGTGCATGGTTCCAATTGTGAACAGGTTTGTCCAAGACTTTCTGCAAAAGCAGGTTTGGACCCCCTTGATGAATTTTACGCTGTCAATATGGGACTCGTACAATTACACTTCAGGGATAGACAAAGTAGAATTCGCCGTATCTTCTATATTTTGAAGAGTTATTATGTGTTGCTTACATACCGTGAGAAGTCTTATTGTGGATAATATGACTGTCAATATTAACCAGCTACACATTGAAAAAAAAAGCTGTTGATCGTCAATTCTTTCAGCCATTTACAGCACCTTTTTGACAAGTTGCAGTTTACTGTCCATTCAACTCATTAAACGTATATATTATTTTATTTGTGTGTGTAACCAATTCTATCTGTGGCAGTTTCCAAACGGGGATGTACCAAAGTGGGTACGGAGCGCTATGGAGGTTGCTGAAATCGACATTTCAATGTGTTGTTCTTAAGATTCTGATCGCTTCCAGCTCTATGATAAGCAACATTTGAAACCCAAAAACACACTGGACACACTTCGAATTGAAAAACATCCTGTCTTCAGCTCATCAGCAGCCATCGACTACTGCCCAGGTGAGATTCTATGGGTCTAGAATAGGGAGATCGATCACTGCTTTTTGTAATAGTGTCATGACTCCCATACATAATCTTTTTGGTAACTTGAAGTGCTTGAACACTGATTGTATTGATCCACATCCAATACAGCTCACTCTTCTATCAAATTATTAAGCAGTGTTCAACGTCATACACAGGGAGATCGTGCACACGCGGCAGGAATTTGAGGACAATGCCTTCATGTGTACAAGTCAAAAAGCCCACCTTTAATTCTCCCTTATGAAACCAAACTCAGTTCTCAGTGACTCTTGAATTTGAAAGGAGCAGGCGGTGGAGAAGCTTACTTTTAGTCCGCCGAAAGACCTTCAAAAGTCTTCGAGTCTGATTTATGTCCTGGACAGCAGTAAGTTGTGAAGCTGTTTGAAGTCTTCAGTTTCTGCGTCTTTTTGTCACCGTACAGTGGAGATTCAACTCGACATTCGCAGAGGGCTGAAACTGTAGCCTCGCGACAAACTGAGGCCAGTAGAATACAGAGAACCGTTTTCTCAGCAATTCTTTGAATTCTCATGACAATTCGGTCGATGGCTTACATGTCACAACGCATCCTAGTTAAGTACATGCAATTGGATACATTCCATGTTATCATTTGCTGTCCTGATCTAAATTTCATCCAAAGAAGCTGACGGAAGTCGCCTCAAAGCAACCTTACGATACTTTTGAGACCATACGTTTCCGTTAGGCTCTCTTTTGTAAGTGAACCGCAATATTTGTTTACTACCGGTTTGAAATGTGCAAGTTTATACTTGAACGGTCTATGGAGGCTCTTAGTTTTCAAAAGTGCTGTAGATAAGAAAGAAAAGACCAGTACTTGATTGAAGTGAACTAATGTAGTAAGCCATGAGGTTTGTCTGATGATTCCGCCAATATTTCGGCTTAAAAGACGATGATCTTCATGAGATAACGTGTACCCATATTCTTGTACATGTTAGTGCCTTCCATCCTCTTTGCTTAATCACTGGGTGTTCTATCACCGTACAAGAGTTCCTGTACATGACGTCAACAGATGCGCACTTCCAAGCACATCCAAATTGGTCCTAAAGACGAGGACTTAGTACATGAAAACTGCCAAAACAGTTTCGCAATATTTTTTCTTCATGCGAGTTTAGGTACGTCTCGTTGTGAGGTGAAGAGCCGCTTCGGAGGCAGTGGATGATGTGAAAACAGAAAATATAACCCAGAAGTTCACGGCAACTGGAAGCAGCGGTAAGAACGGACAGAGTATCAGAGCCTCGTCACGAGTTGGAGTTCTCATTGGCTTATCCCAAAGTCGAAGCTGGCAGAGTGATTAAATTTCCGAACCCGTGCCACATTCCCTCGGCATAGATTTCTAGATGGATGGGGCAACGTGGAAATAGGAAACGATGAGAAGAACGAGTCACAAATCGAACACGAGAATAGGGGTTGGGCCGTTGATATATATATCATACAGCACTTATAATATCTTGAGTTATCAGGATAAAGCGATTTATAAACATTCATAGACTCATAATGACATTGCCATATTGTATGTTATAACACGTACAATGTATTTAATGAGATGTTCATCTCTTTCATTCATCCACCAAGATATGGCGGTTATTCCAGGCCTCCTAAATTCAGGCATTTTTGGCATTAACACTATCATTTCACTATTTTTAGTTCCATGGCTTGACGGTAATCGTTTTGAACTGCTTCTCTTACATAATACCCGCCAAGTAAAGTCTCCTAACGCATGATGCGGGGAGTCATCTTCCTTCCATTTGATGATGGAAAAATTACTTTCAATGGACATCTTATTTGAATGAATGATATATATATATATATGAAATGTACCTGGCCCTTAAAATGTATCCAAGAAAAGACTCAAAATGATCAAAACAAACTTGCTAAAAAAATGAAAGTAAAAAATCAAAGAAAAATATTAAATGTATTTGGTACCTTTTGATCAAGACAAGAAAAGATTCACAATGATCGAAAAAAACATACTTCAGAAACCAATTGAAGATAAACAAGTGAAAGAATTATATTAAATGTATTCGGTACCTTTTGATCAAGACAAGAAAAGATTCACAACGATCTAAAAACAAACATACTTCAGAAACGAAATGAAAATAAACAAGTGAAAGAAAAATATAAAATGTACTTGGTCATTTCTGTTCAAAACAAGAAAATATTCACAATGATCAAAACAAACATGATCCAAAAACGTAATGAAAGTAAAAGAGTTTAAGTTTTAATAATGAAATGTACACCAGTTATATTTTTCTCACTTCTTCTATTTCTTTCGTGCTCAACTTGCTCTCTACGTCTGAATTAGTACTACCGAGAATTTGGGCATTTTTTTTCCTCTCAACTTAGAAGTAACCGGAAGGTTTGAGATCCGGAGTTCACCAACAAATTCAAGCACATGCACTCACATGTTGTTTTAGGAGCAAGCATTCTTACCGTAATTCTTTCCTCCTGTTCGCAACTTACTCTCAACTTAGAAGTACACTCAGAATTGATATACTCAGTTCACTAACAAAATCAAGCTCATGCACTCACAGGCTGTTTGGGGAGCACGCAATCTTACCCTAATTCCCTCCTCCTGGAGTTCCACGCAAATCTGGGCAAAATTCCACATATTGTATGGAATTTGGCTAGATAAATATTGGCAATTCTGGCGTCTACAAAATTTTCGTGCCAACAAAATTTGACTTAGTTTTCAGAGAATTAAGTTATTCATTCTCTATTTAAGATAACTAACCTTCTATGTACGGGCTTTGCATGAAATCAATCATTTAATAATTTAGAATATAATTAATAACATTGCAATCGACTTAATATTCGAATGTAATAAAATAAAAAATTTGAGCACTATAAGTAAAAAAGTTTCTATTTTACACTCACAACGTTGCAAGGAAAAAATATTATGATTTAGAGACTAAAATTTATAAGCCTACGGAATTCTTTGAGAACACTTCACATTTATGATCGATTTCGTAACTTGGTTACAAGATGTTATCTTCATAGAAACCTTAAACCATTTTCAGATTTAAGCATATAGAATCCGAACTTTTCGTGCCGAATGGTCTTTCTCTGGGAATTGTGGCTTCATCCACTTATGACGTTTCATTGATGGTGTGTTCACCAGGATTCTTTCATCCTGACTGGAAAACATTGATGTTCATTCGCAAATTTCAAAAGGACATTCTGCTTGGCCTTCACGTTTAGAAACCTGTAGGAATTGTGAGGAAAATTATAATAGAGTGAAGGCGTTTTGAGTACTTCAAGCAATTGTGACGAATCCCAATCTTCACCTCTGTCCTCAAACTACGCGAAGTACAAATAGTTCACAAATCCCATTGGAACTCACTCCTGCAGAATTAAAATAACAGGCACCGAGGTGGAATTCACAAGGAATGCTGCAGCAAGCAACTCCATGCTCAATACGCATAGTACGTAAAAACACTACTGTTGGGGACTTCTATTGAAGGGACCGGGAACAACTCCAGAAGCCCAAAAATTTTCCTACAGCCTCAACTGCTACTAACTCATCTCTTCCTTAATCTGACGTGGAATTGAGACAGACAAAGGACTGTCACCGAACGCATCTCCAACAGAAGCTCGACGGTGGACCTTGTGCGATGAAAGCGCTCATCGGATTCTCATCACTTGCTGCACTTCTTTATCGTAAGAGATACTCTGGAAGCTGTGGGAGAACGGACTAGCACTTGGCAGGATCTGGAACTGAGCCCTAGGGCAATCTCCGTCGGAAAGAGTAGATAAAAGGCCCTTTCCTACTAAAGCTCGGAACTCCTCGACGAGTTTCATGCACTCAGTGATCTCAACCATATTTATATCACATGCGCCGTTCCTTGAAGCACTCATGCAGATACTTCTGTGCTGGAAGAAAGAGTCATTTGACGAATGTCGCTAAAGTTTCGCTCTTGCTTCCACGAACGGAGAGCGAAAACAGACGAACTGCCGGGCCGAATATATAATGCTGGCACCCAGAAGGTACCTAAACTACCCCTTCGTCGGAGGAAGTGTGCCAAAGACCCAGTCCCACAAGCTCGATGTAATGCCAAAGCCCGTTGTTTGCTCCTTGAAGTGATGATTCAAGTGGTACCTCTGCAGTTCCCAGGTCATTAGATATCAGATGTCTTCTCCACTTCATAAATATTATGCACATCAGTGCAATTTAGAACAACATAAACAAATATCCGATGGCGAGTCACCCTCACCTTCAGATTTCGGCTTATATTATCGAAGGGAACCCCATGATGCAGGAAGTAATGTGTCAGATCGTACATCACATAACCGAGTAGACCTCCCCCAAAGGCAGCTGGCATGACAGCCTTTGAAATCACGTTCTTCAGAATGTTCCAAAACTGTTCAAGATCACCAAAGACGACTCTCAAGACATGATCAGCCGTCTGAGCTCTAGTGCAATCTCCGCTCAGAACGTAAGACAAGCTTTTGTACGATGTCAAACCCTGCGTATAAATAGGTCCAGACTGGCAAACTTGCGTGGTACAATCTAAAAACCTTGCCATTGAACGCACCTAGATGCATGGAAGATAACTCAAATCTCATATTTATATTGATCAAAGCTTCATACACTCTACTGCAAGCGTATGATGACAACTGCTAAGAAGAAAGTTTACACAGGACCGAAAAGCAGGATTGATTGGCAGCTGGAGCACTCACCAAAACACAAAATATAGTAGTCCCGGCTGGAGGAAAAACGAGCCGCAATCCATCAAGAGGGTATTTATGATGGCAACCATGCAGGAGATAATGTAGGGTATTCCACCTGCTCGACACATATGATGTGACGAATCAATGACGTATATAATTGGGTCTTTGTCTACGACAGGCATCGTTCTCCGAGATGGCCAGTAAAAGCTACCATTTTTTCTTAATACAAGCACGCCCATACGATGAAGGTTGTGCGAGAAGCAGAGCAAACAAACAAGAAAGGATAAAAACATCGAGAACATTCACCAAGACGTTATCGAGTGACATTGATGATTGATAGCTTGAATTGGACACTCACGAAAGTACAACAATGATCATTTGATCAAGTTTCAGATTGAATATTCAAAAGAAGGAAGTGTTAAGCTGAGGAATACGGATTTCCAAAAAAGACAACAAACTCAGAGAAGTCGAAATACTACTATCACGATATTCATCAGGCTAACGATAGCCAGGGTGGCAACGAACGTTTATACCAACAGCATTATCTCCCCTGAAAAGATCATCATCATCATGGATATTATTCACAGGTCTTCAAAAATCGGCTCACCAGTAGGTTGTTGTCTTCACGTGAAAGAGATGTCTATGTAGTGAGTACTCGACAAATGACCAAAAAAGAATTCCGGCGCCAGTGGCTGGCAGCATCCCGTAAATTGACAAACCCCTTCTAGTAGCCATGTATTCAAGCCAGCAAATAACGGGCAGCCATATGAGGGGTACAACCCACCATACGGTTCTTGTATTAAACTGCAATTCCAACAAAACGCATTAGCTTCGACGTAGCTGTAGACAGTCAACCAAAACTTAAACTCTTCAAACAGAAACTACCAAGTTTTTAACAGGTCTGTATAGTGTTCAGAAAGAACTCACTTCCAAGAACTTGTTCCCAAAAAAGAAGGGAGTCTCCTTCGTTACAATGGCCTGATGCACCCAATCATGATAGTCCTCACCAAGATATCCGACCTACAACGTTCCCACCATCCGAGACGTGCCCTTGTAAATGACGCAAGAAACAATATCGATGACAGGTGACAGTGTTTTATTGACCATTAAGACAACACGTTTAGTGATCATAAGGCAAGTCAAAGAGTAGTCCTACATCCCAAGAAAGATTGTTTAAGGCAAGAAACTTACTTCTGGTGAGTATAATTACAGATAGGAGAAAGAAGATAACGTTTGCTTCATACCTGTAGAACGAGTGGCTTCTTCAAGTCCAAAACAAATCCATTTGAGCTTTTGAACGTCGTCTTGCAGGCTGGCGCTGTTTTGGCAACTTTACTGCATCAGAATTCTTACAAGGGTATTAGTGGGATTGCTGAGGACTCGGTTCCAACCGCAGCTCATGTTCTTTTGACTATATCTGAGCAAGTCTGACTATGTCATGATAGCGTCTACAAATTGACTTGTTACTAGTACGATTTGAGAGTAGCAATGGGACTTAGAGGTTCCTTAATTCTTGTACGCTACCTTGGCAAACTTCCAACATGGAACTGCTCCAACATCTCGTAAGCTGATTTGCTGTGCGAGTGATCAGAAGCTTTATCGGTTCCTTGCATTATGTCATGCACATTGTCATCTTCTAAATGCTCCATGATCAGCTGATAATCAGATTCCAAGACCCAAATTAGACAAACGCGCTGAGTCAGCATTCATATATTTATATATATACCATCAGCCAGTCATGTGAGCAAGCAATGCAAAACGGGACAATCATTGCTCCCACTGCGAATGGACATGGCAAATGCTCATGTATCCCTCTGCTAGATGGATGGTTCTACTCAATTCTGTAGTTTCTAGAGCTGAATTTTCAGCGGCGAAAGCTTCAGAGTTGATGGCATAATAAGCGTGCAACAGGGTCTTCCACAACAATTCGTGACTTTTACTGCTGGAGCCAGAGTGCTGGTGTAGAGGACACACAGTGCTAGACAGCAAGAAATCTCTCTCCTTTCATCTGTAATAGTTTGATAAATCGGTCCCGGAACCGCACGGGACTAGAACGGCTTTCAAACGAGCTGGTGACTATTCCAAGCTGCCAGCATTGTACTCCGTGAGCAGTAAATGCTTCCCATCAGCTGTACGCAACAGTGCTTGCCATATATACGACACGAATCTGCTAACAGCATAGTACATTGGTGCAAATGACGTGCTGAGATTTTACTCACTTCAGAACCCCCCGGATGGTTGGCCAGAAAATCAGTGATGTCGTACACTTCCCCGTCTACAACGATCCATGCATCCGCGGGAGTCCTATGATTCCTCACTTCCTCAAGAGTAACGACCTTCAATGCGGGCGCACTGCCCGTCAAGCCATTCGAGACTTTCCTCCGACGAAAATTGGTCTCCAGAGATCCTTCCAGCTGCGGATCTAGCACGGAGTCGGGGCTGCTAGGTCGAGTCTCGTCGCCATCACTGGCGTCAAGTCTCTCCACCGCCGCCATTCCGCTCGACACAGGCGGAAAATGCAGCGAGCGCGAATCCTTCTCCCCGGCAGAGAGACACTCCCAATCGCCACCAATGCTGAGAACCTCACCTCGAGCTACCAAGAATTCGGCATCCGGCGTTGAAATCTGGACAGCAAAATCGGCCCCAGATTCGCTGAAGTGGTACGAAAAAGCTCCACATGCTCAAGGGTGCGAGCACTCGACGACCGGCCCAAGAGCTCGCTCTGTCGCTCGCTCATCTGACTGCAGCTCGCGCTCACCCGGCATTCCCGAGCGATCTTGGGACCTAGACGCTCTGGCAACATTCCCCGCCCCGCCCCTCGCCCGCCCCTCGCCCGCCCTCCCCTCCGACACCTCACGGGCTTTCAAGAAGTAAAGACCGCCTCATCGAGCGCTGAGATGCAGGCAGCATCGGCCGCCATCATCTCATCGATCCCCTCCTACACTCGAGGAACGGGTGGAGCGGGCCGAGAAGATTCGTCACCCTCCACCAGCTCAAATCGCAGCTGCGCGGGCCTGGACATACAGCAGGTGTTTCGCCGACATCGTCATTCCATCGTGAAACCCGGCCCGCAATCGCATATTCTTTGGTATCGTGCCTCCAGTGCACGCCCGTCCAGCCTGCTGCCTATGTGCCCACTTGTCCTCACTAGGCCCTTCTGACTGAACGACAAACCTGGTTCCCGAAAAGATCCCGCGGGTTCCTTTTTCTCCCAATGGATCTTCAGTCCTACCATTGATCCCCTAGAGGACTCGTAAGGGCGTTCTCGCATTCACGTAGGAACCGACATGAAGCAAACCTTGAATATAACGAGGCGAAGAGGAGAGCCCAAAACTTTGCTAAATCGAGAGGAACCGATGTCGATGTTCATATTGCGTGCAGGAAAGGTCAGCTTTAGCGGAGGTCTGAGGAATATCTTTTTATATTCATGGTTAGATGACGGGTGTGCTAGACTGCAGGCTAGAATAACCCCGACCGTATGACTGTGGCCTGACGGCCATACTGTCACCGTCGCCTGAAGAGTTCACACGTCGAAGAGCGCACCGTGTAGTTTTCAAATTCTACGCATGGTTAGAAGATGTGAGACACGTGTCGGCAAGTACATTACGCCCGTCAGTTCGCAAAATTATCGTCAAGCTCACAAGTGCTCAATCATTCGCGCACAATCCCGCGCGAGAGCGCCTGCTGAAGCAATACGAAAGCTAGTCCATAGACTCATCTTCCTCGTCCTCTGTAGTAGATCTCACCACCTGACAACTCATCGAAGTCCTAAGCCATTGCTCGTCGCAAGGCGCACCCAGCTCCGGACGAGAGTGCCTCTTGAAGTTAATGGACTCACGCACAATTTACACAACAAGCTTGGGCTCAGGTACACGAAGAATCATGGCACAATATCAAGAGTTGAAATCTCAATCATTTTCTCTTTCAGGATTTTCAAACAATTGCCCCATATACATACTCTCGCACTGCGTTGTGTATGGTGCTTGACCATACGGTCAAGCGCAGCATGCAATAATAGATCTTGCAAATTTCAGAGAAACGCGAAGAAGGAGGAGTTTATGTGTGCTCTGATAACATGAAAGAGTGAAATAGTCGTAATCGATCTTCAATAAATCCTTCTACTTGAACCTTGCTTAGAATAATCTTCAACGTCTAGGAACCTTAAACACTTTGGGGTCTTGCGAACACTGGCAGAAGTACAGAGGGCATTGTGCCTTCTCAGGAAATGACTCGTCGAAATGTGACAAATCAGAAAACCTAGAACATCATATGTGCGTTCGATTGCCAAGGAAACTATCGAGTGAGCTTCACTTGAAGATTCCACTATGATAACGAAGGCTTAAAAAATCGAATCGTGGATAAAGGATTGGAGCCCCTAGAGTGGTCTTTGATCTTTATTAAGTTGGTATCACAAATTTTAAACAGAAGAATGGTTGTAAACTGGAGTAAGAAGAGATTTCTAATTCAATCTTCAAAAATGCAACGTAGATTTTAATTTTGATTTACGTTTGAGATCAAGAATTGAGAGATTGTCATAGTTTTATTTCAGAGGATATTCAATGTACACATGAATGAAAACATTTTGCTCCAAATAGGACCAAAAGCTCATATTCATCTTCAACTTACAAAGTAATCTCTAATTTGAGGGACCAGTCATAAACCACCAAATCTTGTATACAAATGGACTTCAAACTGATTCCTAAGACTCTAAATTTGCTACTGTACGAGTTCCTCATACAGATTTTGAATGGATAAATCTTTATAAAACTGAAAAGTACAAACTTCTAGACATAGAAAAAGTAAATTGGAGAGCACTTATTCGGTTTGATGTGTTGTTTCCAGTTGTATTCGCACTTTGGAGAATCCACAATCCATGAAATACTTCTTCAAGGTATCCTCTATCTGCAAGACGGAGTGTGAGTTGTCATGTACAAATAGCCTCCGTATATGAATCAAGACAGGTAACATAAGCTATTGATGCTAACTTCAATTCTGGACTGAAAACTCATTGTCTTTTCTTTTTCATCTTTGTCAAATCCCTTCACACATTTAGTTTTTTCTTGATCTTCCTCGCCACGAGCGCCACCACCAACACTATCGCCTCAAACAAATCCTCCATCTTCATGTCCACCTCCACCATCAAAACTACTCCCTCCATCATACCCATATGTAGATTTTACCGACACTATTGACTCGAACAAATCCTCCATCTTCATGTCCACCTCCACCATCAAAACTACTCCTTACATCATATCCATATGTAGATCTTACCCAAGAAAATCCTCCATCATTTCCTCCACGGACTGATCTATTATTTAAAAAAAAAGACTAGGGAAAACAAGTGCTAACAATGTGAAAAATAGCCAACGGTAGATGAACCAGACAATTGATGGATATAAACAAAAGCTAACTCTTCCTTTCAACTAGATCCGCTCAAATATAAAACAAAATGGAAATGGATGCGAACATTGAAAATAAGATACAATTGTATGTCAACTAATTGTATGTCCTGACCAGCGCTGTTGTTACATTTTGAACATATCCAATATTATAGAAATGTCATCACAAGCCTGTATTAGAAACTCAAAATATATAACCAAACCACACAACATGACATTGATGCACATCATTTGGCTTCCTTATTCCGAAACTTTGCATCAGACATCTAGGTTCACATTCATGCTATTAATCGGCATACATGTCGGCAGTTAGAAGGCTAAGATATTGAATAAACCACCAAGAGAGAAACCCCAAACAACCAAAGTTCCACATGTTAAATTTGTTGTTCTTCTTGTTTGCAAGTCCATTTTCCGGACTAGGTGACCTTTTGTAGATGGTAATACTCATAAGGAGTATCATTTTTTCTCTTATAAGGAAAAAAATTTTATAAGCAAGTGCAACAAACAGTATACAAATAGAACTATATCTCCACTGACTTTTAAGAATGCATATGCTCTCCTTGTTGTAAAGTTCACAACATATGACAAGTTATCCGGGAAACAATTCTCGCAATTCAGAACCACATTTGTTTCTAAATGAAAGAGACTTTGGTCAAGCACAATGAAATCTAGTTATTAATCAATTCACTATACATGATCATCTTTTAGATTAATCATATTTGTGCCAGCGAAAAACTCTCTACCTATACGTTTTGGCATGAAAAATCTAGTCGCAAGCAAAAAAATTCTATTCAAATCAGTCTAGGATTTCCTACTCTTGCATTTTCCAAGTTGTTGAATGATACATCTGAACAACTTTCTAATTGTTTCTTTTTTTTTTTCCTCAAACTTTTAGTATAACATTAGGAAAAATATTGTCATCACTAATAACATCTTTGATCTCTAATATAACATCTAGCATAACTTGACTATGATTGATATAATTTTGACAATTATTACTTTCATCATTAACATTTTGAAGAATCAATTTCAAATCTTGTAAGTTTTCACAAGTGATAACATATTAGTTGCAATAAATATAAGAATAAACTCAAAAACAAAACTAATACATACATGCAATCATAAACAATATGATTTAATGGATGTTAAAATCACTTAAATCCAACCCCATCTAAAGAATTGCTCTATATTCCGTCTGAGCTCGTTTGTAATTTATGGAGAGTATGCATACTTAGGATACCAAGAAACAACTTCTACAATTCTTTCGTGACAACTTTCACCTTTATCATTACAATGATATCTGCAATACAAGTGTAAATAGCAAAAATAATCAAGTGGCCGACACTTAGAAGATGCTTGAAGTTGAAGAGAAGATACATAACATATAGTGCAAAATGGCAAAATCACACCTTGAACTCGATGATTATGTTGTGATATGCACCTGGAAACGAAAGAGTAGGCTATTGAACTTGCATTGAGCTCAAATAGCCATGAGTAAATTAGATCTACGCATCTTTAGAGTCATGTTTTTCTATAGAAAAGCAGAACTTGAAGCATGGATATATACTTACAATGAATTTTCTTTCCAAATTTTATTGCTAAAATGTCTACAAACGCTTGTGATGTAATATCCATGGTATCACAGAGTCAATAAGTTCAATTAAACTTGTTTTTCAATTTTGAAGTTTTTGCCTTTTAAAAACATTCCTTGCCTTCCTTTGTAAATTTTCGTATAAAATATACACAAAGATATGAGAAGGGTACCAAGCATACTACTCTGTTCAGTATAATACGGGAATTAACCCTACTTACTTCATTCTCTAAAAATGTGTTGTCATTTGTGATGGCACCACCTAGATATGATTGTTCAGTCATCTGAACTCTAAAGCATCTGCTCAGTAAACGTGAAATGAGGTTAAAATTGATTTGAGGTAGAAAACATAACCTTCAATCCATTTTTTATTTCAATCTACTTGATGGAGCTTCGTCCCCGAAATAAACTTTTGTTGAAAAAAATTCACCGGTTATCACAATGAGTATGTTGGAAGCAAGTACTTTGGCCTTTCACTTTAAATAGGCATTCGAAGAATCAACCAATCTTATTCAAATTGTATCTACTAACGCACCATGTTTGCAAGTGACTAACATCTTTAATGATTAAGTCCAAGGATGAAAATTTCTATGATGTAAACAACTCATGTTATATTGATAAAATTAATAGTTATATAATGTACTAGAGTATGGACTCTACTAGTCGCTTCTAAGGAAGCTTCATGACAAGCAAATGAATTTGATTGTGTAAGATTTTCTTACATCTGAAGAAATCTATGATTTCTGAATCTTCAAGTCAGAGTGGAACTAGATTACCTATGATGAACGTCGAAGAAACTAGAACGAATATGCTAACTATTTGCACATGCTGAGGATTTGAGCAAATAATCATATGAGAAGTCTGATACTACTTCTACTCTATTATTTTTAATGCTCGTGCACGTTTGATCTCAGTATCAAACCAGAAGTGAAGCATGTTTAATATGTATGAAATATACATAAGGTTTCACTTATGCAATGAAGATTTTCATTTGAGCAATGATCTTCTTCATACATAATATCAACAAAGTTGAACTCACTATATTATCACAATATTATGCACCTGATACTATAAGTACATGTACCTCAAAAGGATAACTTATAATGGGATTTTACTTCCTACTCCAAACACTCCTGCCGGAAAGCTCACGTGGAAAATTGTAACAACGATATCAATAATTAAGTTTTTATTATTTTGCACTAACTCTTGAATGCCACTTGTGGAATTCACTATGTGTAGTATATATTAAGGAAACGGCTAGTTATCCCTCAATTTAGGCTAATTATCCCTCATTCTAATATACTAGGGTGAGGAATAATTAGCCAAGTACGTAGTTATTAGGTTAGACCTTCGCCAAGAACCAGGATCTGGAGGTGATTCACGCCCGATGGCATACTACTACAAATCTCGTCTCCTTGTTGTCTCGGTCTTCTCTTCCACGCAGCAGCAAAGTGTCGAAAGTTGATTCACTAGCTCGCGTGTTCCTCCTCTCCTACTGCAAGTCCTCACTCTCTACA
The DNA here is from genome assembly GCA_037833965.1 of Marchantia polymorpha subsp. ruderalis. Taxonomy (NCBI): domain Eukaryota; kingdom Viridiplantae; phylum Streptophyta; class Marchantiopsida; order Marchantiales; family Marchantiaceae; genus Marchantia; species Marchantia polymorpha. Next base: position 1,434,604 of record AP031352.1, on the reverse strand, counting down.
TTCACAAGAAGTAGGAGGAGCACCGATTGTTTATGCGTATTTTTGTTTCAATTTGCTCATGATCTCTCTGCGGGAGATCGGCTCAAAGTCTACGGCGATTGTGTTTGGCATTTATGCGAACAACATCCTTGCACTGAGACCAGTATAATCTTAACTCAAAAATTTCTTCCTTCCATTAATCGGCAATAAGCGAACAAAGCTTGCAAAGCTCGATTCAAGTTGCACCCACAGCACCGCTCAACTTCAAACTTAGCAAAATCTTACTTGATTGCATCAATTCAAGCTATTGTGACTAACAAGGTATCGATCGAGAGGCTATCAAGTCTTGAGTTGTCATAGTTGAGAATTATGCTTGAGCATGATGAATAAACTTCAGTTTCAGTTTATTATCATCGGCAAGGGACAATCAAAAACTTTTTCTAACACTTTGCTAATTAACCCTCACCCTACTATACTAGGATGAGGGATAATTAACATAAACTGAGAGAATACTAGCCGCTCCCTATATTAATCTGAATCTTTTTATAATATTCACTTGTTGGTTTCGTGCACTTCATGAGTGCTGATTAACGTATTGTACTGCATTCTTTTTTCACTGACTTTGTTGACACTCTCTTTTAGATGAAGTGATTTTAATAACCTATCAATTCACATTGCTTTAATCTTGTAGCTATGAATATGCATCTAGCGGTTATTTTGTGGAATGAATATTCAATTTGTACTCAAATGACAAAGGTTTGTGCAGTTATGGAATCCTCTCTGAAAGTCCAGCTGGCTTTTCCTTGCTGAGAACATCTAAAGAAAAAAGAGGTTGCATAAATCAATAGCACATGGACCCTTGTGACCCAACTTTTCATCGTCGTGCGTTCAAAAGTGCGAAGATTAGCAACCTATATATTATGGCAAGAATGCAACCTTGTGTATGCCAATGCTCAATCCTATATTGCGGATTTCTTATGTATACTAGAGATAATATTCCACCTCATATATCTTCATCATCATAACCTATACTATCTTAGATGCAGCATATGAACATATATTGATGAACAATGTTAAATTAAATTTTAGTAAGTTTGGAAAAATCATGAAAATTTATCATGTTCATTATGTTAATGTAGTTATCATGTTTGCTATCAAGTTTGAGGTGGAAAACATCACGTATTGGATTTCATCCTAGTCTGCCAGAAGTAATACAAACATCCTGTTCATGTGAGGAAATATGATCTAAATGTTATATCTATATCGTGAATGTTACTCATTCATGAACTATCTGTATGACTTAGATTTCAAAATACTACTTTTCAATTTGAATTACCACATTCTGATTTCAAACATAATAATAATTCATTTTCTGGAATGATTAACAAATGAAGCCTCATCTGCTAAAATCTCTAAAATACAGAAAGAGATAAACTATAATGACTACTTTAATTCTTTGACATTGGAACTAAATCTAGCTCTTAATTCCAACTTTAAAATATTTATTATAGAATGCACAATGTACTTATACTAAATTACGAACAAAACAATATTAGGTTCTATCAAACGAAGTATTCATATTGTGGACAAACGATAGTAGTAAATAATATTCTTTTACCAGATGAGGGAGTAAAGGATTTTTTACTCGAGAGCGATGGTAGTAGAAATTTTTTTGACCTTTTTGTGAAACAACCTCCTTTCTATTATTGTTTCTACTATAATCCCATATTTTAATTGAATTAACTTCATCATACCAAATTATGACATTGAAAGAATTCGCTATCAGTTTATGCATATTTTCATCAACAAATTTCTTTTATTTTATTGATTCACACAAAACTCATGTTTATTTCATCTTTTGATCTTCCAAAATAATTTTTCATTTAAATGTCATATCAAATGGCAATAACCATACTCCCATATGTGAAAAGTTGACTTTGTTTTCATTCAACTTTATTTAGATTTATTTTGGCTAATTAAACTATATAGTTTATGATTATAAGAGCTCAACTAAGTTTTGAGAGAAGCAATTATGAATGTTTGTGAATAGAACTTGTGTTGTGTATGGGGATGTAGTCTCCCACTTACTGACCTAGTATTTTTATATCAAGTGTGTGTTTTTTTCCCTCTATTTGAATGATTGTTTGCTCATTTACGTTATCAACAAACCTATAATAAAGCTATGTTAATTTATAGATCATCACTTCGATTCATCATAACTTTTATAAATATGTGGTTATTATTCAATTTTAATTTTTTTACAATATATTGAAACATAATAATTCTAAAGCAAGTGCTTAAATTTCTAAGTAGTCAGTGTAATCATATAAATCTGTGTACAAAACACACTTTAACCTAAAACTATGTATTCAGTACAAAATATTCACTGAATTGAGTCAATAATTCAATCTAAACACAAACTTGAATGATACACTTTATTTCATGCAGTTTTCTTGTATAATTCCTAAATCACTTCAGATAGTTTTTAAGATCTTATTCTTGTTGTGAAATTTATCATCTTTATTGATTTTTATAAATGGATGTTTTGAATAACGTAAATATTTAAATTTGATTCTTGAATATATTTTTTTATTTCACTTATCCAATATATGTATAAAATTATTTATTGAAAATGATTAGAATTAAATTTTTTGATTTTTTACAAAATTGTATGTACTATAAAAAATGTTTTATAATTACAATATTATAGCAAGAAATATTTAAAAATAAAGAAATAATAATATAAAAATCTTCATAATTTTTTTGATTGAAATATCAAGTTTTTTATATATTTAATTTTTAAAATTCATATCAATAAATGTACTTGAATATATTAAAATTTCATTCAACTGAAAGAATAAAAGGAAGATACTAATTTATAGTAAGTTATCATATCATCTAAAATTATAATAAAAGTTTGTTAATTTTTTTCTTTGTACTGTTTTCAGAAATTATCTTTGTATTTTGAATCTAATCTACTTTTTATATTGATAAACTATCAACATTTATAATTTTTTATTCAGATCTGAACTCTTCAAAAAGAACTTTAAAATTATATGTTGTAGTTTTGAATTTTTGAATTTCATCCAAATAAAAACACATATTCATAATGATCCTGCCTTTCTGGCATTTAATAGACATGCAAACATATGATCGAAAGTATAAATAAACATGTGTTTTATGGATAAAATATTTCTCAATCAAATCAAAACTCACATGTATTGATTTTTATGCTAAATTATTTTTTATCTTTTATGTTATACACATTTTCATACTTGCATTTGCATGAACTTACAACTTGACAATTGAGTATATATACATTCAACATTCTCGTGCACATATTTCATTCTAACAATTTCACATGTGTTTGAGTACAATATTTTCATTTAAATTATTATTACATTTTTAATTTAATTGATCCCCCATCCATGCTTCTTTTCAAACATTGTTTGCATTTCATTTTTCAATTATTATAATCTCCAAATCAATTCTGAATCATGTGAATCATGATCTGATGTGAATCATCATAAATTTTTATTGCACAATTATGATAATATCAAACAATGAATCAAGCACAAAAATTTTGTTGACATCAATTATAATGTGATCTACACATCTCAAAGTTTTGATTTTGTATCAACATGAAATAGAATGAGTTGAGTTGTTTTTTGAATTTATGTAGTTGCAACAGTGACAAATATTTTATTTTGAAAAAATAAAATAGCATGTAAACATATTACATTCTTGCAATAGTGTTTCATATTTGATGATATAAATTGAATTTCATATTTTTAACTAGTTTAAATTATATAATGAATCTTGATCTCTAATTCATATTATAAAATTGATTGTCTTGAACATTGTATTCACATATGTCTCACAATAATTTTGGATCAAAATTTTAAGACATATTTTTTATGAAAAAATAAAATATTGAAATAGTATAATTAAAATATCAAAGTTAAAATATATTTAAAAACTAGACTAAGTTTTGACAGAATCCTTTATCAATGATCATAATGGTCATTGAGACCCATGCATGATACAAATAGATTTTTGGAAACAAATAAGAATGGTTTTATCCTATAGAACACCACCGACGTCACACATTATTCATGTTTTAATATCTACCATTGTTATTTTTGTCATGTAGTTTTCGGTGTTTTGCTAAAAATAGTGTCGAGCTTAGGGTTTGGGTCGCGAGGGGTATACAGTCGGGGACGGCTCGAAGAACGTCAGTTCTTCGAGTCGAGCCTGGAAGCGTTGGGAGCGTAGAGCGACTTTCCCTTTTGCGTCGACCTGGATTCTCCGAGTGTGGAGTGGGTTGGGCTTGACTCATGTTTGTGACGGTGACGGTTTGTTGCCAGTAGGGTAATCGGCCGACGGTAATTTCAGTGGGGAATCTCTCGTTTATTTCACTCGAAGAAGTCAGTGAATTGTTCCGTCGCATTTGTGATTAGGTTTGTACGTATATTTGGACATGAATTTCTCTGTTGATCGATTGGGAAGCGAGCATGGAGGTTGAAGGTTGTTGCTGCGGCTGATCTTTAGGCCGTGCATTAGCGCGAGAGCGAGTGGTGGTGGCGGTGGCTGGTCTGTGGATTTCAGGATTAGTCGAGAAGAGGTCTACTTCTCTCTCGTCTAGCAGCTCGGGGAATTGACAGCAGCAGAAACGCTGTGCTTTTTCAGTCGGAGGGACGAGGGATATGACGATGGGACGGAGGGGGAGGGCTCGAGACTAGGCCCACTTTGCCTTGTATAGTACCGTCGTGCGCAACAATTCTAGTTCCCTTCTTTCGCTGCGGTTTCTCTTCTCTTCTGCTTCCGCTGCTTGTGCTCTTGATGAGTTGTACATCTTTTGTTTGGTTGTTTCTGCTTGGTCCGAGGCGAAGCAGCACCACCAGCTGCTGCCGCTGATCAGAATCTTGATCTTCGCTTCCTTGCACGCTCGGGAATTGATTCCTTGCTCGAGTCGGAGAATCAACGAGAAAAAATAATAATTTGTCAAATCGTAACGGGCAGTGCTATTTCTCTATGCACGCGTTCTGGACGTTTTCTTCACGTGAACTTAGATTTGCACCTGGACAGTCCGTTGACATTAAAAACTTGGTCCGCGGTTGAACTCGAAGAAGGGAAGTAGGAAACTGGAAAGCTTGTGGAAGAAACCAGCGGTGATCATCGCGCGGAAGGAATTATTGAAGTTAGAATCACTTCAAAAGGAAGGCAAATTGGTACGTTCTGTAACACAAATAGGTTCAGGCAGCATGGAGAGCATCAACCTTTTATTCTCTCTATCGCCAAAATCCCGGGTTCTCCTCGGAGAATAATTGCATATCTTGAGCAAAACTTGGAATCAAAGGGTGACAGAAAGAAAGTTTGTTTTAAAAAAGGTGGAGGACCTGTATATCAGAAGAGCAAACAAGGTCGTTAGTAAAGAGTGCGCGAGTTATAATCAAGGAAAGTGGATTCCAACTTGGAAGTGTAGAGTGTAACTCTGAGCGGAAGGCCAATACTGTCCTCGAGAAAGGTTTCGCTTCCTGTAGCTTGGGGACGTGTTCAACCGGACTATGATAATATAGAATACTCCAACGAGAAAACTTCTAGAGTGGCATTAAGGACTAGTCATGAGAACCTATGCGAATGAAGAACAGATCTGAAAATTAAATAGATATGAAGGGAAGTAAAACTCACTTTTCTCTTGGCAGTGTTCCTCCTTTTAGGACAGGGACCCTAGTATTCTCACTCTCATAGAGTAGATGTGAGCAATAGAGGTGCGTTTCTTATGAGGTTCAACCTGAGAAGGTGAAGCCTCATCTTTGAGGAATTGGTGGCATATCAACGAGGAACCAGGAAGATTATCTTACCTTGGTCAATTGTAGCATTTACCCTTCACCTACAGGTATGATGTATTACATTGGAGAATTGTTCGGTAGACAAGATCACATGTGGAGAGGAGCACTTCTGTCGTGAGTACACACTTTTCACGGAGTTCACAAGCATTGTCATCAAACTTCTCCGTGAAGTTAAAAAGGTGAAAGCACTTGTGATAGTTTTTGGACAGGACACTCCCATAGTGCTCGATGTGACAGAAGTTGAAGTTCAAGCTGTAACCTTAAATCAGTGCGTATAGTTCACATTCAATTTTGCACCGGCAAATATTCGGTCCTGTCAGGATCTGAGAACCGTAGATAGTACTGGTGGATAGCTAGTACGTAACTTTCAGCTTTGTAGAATCAGGTGTTTGATCGATCATAGCAGACGTATCAACTCTTTGACTGATAAGGATGGAAAGTAGAGCACTGATCTGAACCTCAGCTGTGAAGAGTGTCGTTTGTTTTTCATCAGTCATCCTTCCAACAAAATATGATTCATCCTGATATCATGTATCCCTGTAGTCAAGCCCACATCAACTGCAGGTTCAGAATCTTAAAGAGTTTTTGACGAGCACGGATTGCTTGCATGTTATGAACGTGAAGGAAGAGAGAGTAGAGAAAATTGTTGGAACAGGGGGAAAACCATGTATTTCACTCCAAAGTTCGGAATTAGTACCATTGAAGGTTAGTCTAGGTAAGAGACAGTGTATTTTTGTTATCAACTCAAATCTTCTTTTTTCCTGTTACGTTTAGGGAAGTATACCTTTTCTTCTTATTTCCACCCCTACAGTTGAGAATACATTTATCTTTCATGTGAAACTAAATCTTCTTCTGAAAAGTGTAGTACTCTGTACTTTCTACCTTGAACAAGTCAAGGTGACCCTAAATTCGTTGGCATACATTCAGAAATGGATGGAGCCCTTTACTCGAGTGAAACATGTGAAAAAAAAATTTATTAAAAAACTAAAAAAATGAGGTTTATTATTGAAATTATTCTGAAGAGATCGGAGTTTGCATCCGGTCTCACTCATTGTAGTTTGATAGTACTACATTTATTGTTTTCACATCATATGTGATCATATCAATGTGATATTGATTATGATTTTTGATGATTAGCCGGTTGACGTACTGAAAATCTTTGTTAGTGATTTCCTCATCAAATCATAGTCTGATAGACTTCTAGTAGAATAGAGAGGTAGTTTCACTGTTTGACGTGGAGATATTTTTCAAAGTCCGATTGGTGATGGAATTGTGACAGACCAACTGCTGGAGACGTGAGACCAAAGAGAAAGCTAGCAGTCGAGCTACCATTTGTACGTGATACGTTGCTGGAGATAGGAGCGTGATGGAGATCAAATCGAGATCGCGAAACGATGCGATGTCCCGTGTGTGTTGTCTTGTTTTGTGATGTGTTTCCTTTAGACTGGAGAGTCGTTGCTAGTTGTTTGCTTGTGTTTGGATACTCTCCAGTCTTGCTTCTTGGTGCGCGCTTGTGTAGGGGTGACGTTGATTTCCGGAGTAGTTTTACTCCTGTGTGCTGTCGATAGGGGGTTGGACTTGATCATCGGCCGGCCTATCTATGTTTCTCTCACGGTGAGATTGGAGTGATGATCAGTAAACCGTGAGAGTCTTCCTGCTCTGATGACTGGTTAGGTTGCCCATAACCCTTAGCTAGTAGGGCTAGAGTAGCTCAGTGAAGCACGACGTCAGGAGCGGATTGAGTTATTGGGTGGAGATCTGGCAGTGGTGCCAGTTGAGGTTTTGTCATCACGGAGCTGTCTAGTGATACTGTTGAGGACCGCGGTGGATTTACGCGAAGTGGGTTGAGGTATCGGCTACCTTCATCTATCTCGCCAGTTGTTGCAGAGGAGGACTAGAGTGTTGCAGACACAGAGTCTTCAGTGGTGATATCGTCCGATGTTCCAACCCCATTGATTTGGGAAATGGACTGGATGTACGGGGCCGTGAAGGGCCCTCGACGTTACTCTAATGCAGTGGGCACCATCGAGCTCAATGATTTTATTCAGGAGTTCGACACGTGGTGTGATATGCAGTTTCTGCGTAACCCCACGTTGTTTACACCCTTCTTTGCATGAAAGGGTTATTTCAGCATTTGGAGGGTCCTCCCATGGACGATTATCATGAGTTTGGGAGAGAGTATGCTGCAAAGATTGATGCATGGAGACGGCATTGGTCTCCGAACTACTCATCCATTACCCAGGGTGGTGTGGGTACCAGTGGAGGTGCGAGTATCGGCATCAGTGGAGGTAAGAGTACTAGCATCAACGAGAGTACCAGTGGAGTAGTTGGCGCAACGGGTACCAGTACCAGCAGCGGTACTGTGAGCATTGCTGGTGGCAGCACGAGGGGAGATGCTAGTGGCGTACCTTCGTTTAGCCCCATTCCTGAGTTCTTCTAGATGTTGAGGAAGAACTATAAGGGAGTGAAGACGGAAAAGTTGAGGAGTTTCCAGAAGTTCAAGCGGAAGACAGGTGAGAGTCTTCGTGAGGCATACACTCGTATGCGACAACTCATCTCAGTTACTCACGGTGTGACTGAGGCACAGGCTATCCAGTATTGGTATCGGATTATGGACATAGAGTTGCGGAGGAGAGTTCGTGATGCTACTCTCATGAGCAACTCATCACCCACATTAGCCCATGTTTTTACTCTTTCTGAGAAGATTGAGCTGAACATGGTGGAGGAGAGGGTGGTGACGTCTACATTTGCGAGGGACACGATCACTACCTCGCGTATCACACATAGCACAGCACAGTCCCGCCCCATGGGTGGTGGTAGTGGGAGTCGTGAAGGTCATACACGACATACTTCAGGTCACAGAGAGCATAGTGCGCGGCCACCACTGCCTTCATTTTCGGGCCAGCCACAGGGACCGTCATGTTGGACATGCGGAGGTAGTCATATGAGGAAGTATTGTCCCCAGGAGAGAGAGGGACAAACTCCACAGGCTAGGCCACAGCCGGCACAGGTGACTTGTGATCATTGTCATCGACCGGGTCACCCTCGAGAGCGTTGTTTTGACCTTCATCATGAGTTGAGATCTGGAGGTAGAGGTCGTGGCGGTGATGCCCCACGAGGCCGAGGTGGCAGAGGTGGTAGGGGTGGTAGAGGTACTGGTGCCATTGAGCATACCGCAGCGAGTGCTACTTCCGCCATAGAGAGCGCTATGGCTGCTCGGATTGAGCAGTTGGAGCAGAGGCTTGCTGCTATGGCTGGTTTGGGGGCGAGCACTTCCACATCTTACGAGGGAGAGGATTTCTCCTATTTGGCCAGTGCAGCACAGGTTAAGGCATCAGTTGCAGTGGTCGGAAGTGGTGCTCGCACTTTAGAGCCACGTGGTGCGACTGTGGAGTTGGACCCTCAGAGGGATGAGGGTGGACGTCAGTATAGACTTCCCAGTCCTTTTTGTTTTTGGAGGTGGGTAGCAATTCATCTATGAGATCTGCACCGCCTAGTGACACTAGAGTGAGAACTGAGGTTCTTACATCATCTGTTGTGGACGCAGACGTGCCATCTAGTGCAGTGATGCAGATAGCCACTTCAGTCTTGCGATTTCCATTGTTTTCAGCCACGGAGTTGATGGACTCTGGTATTGATTTGGCTCGAGTATTTTGGGTAGCAGCCACGTCGTGTGAGCGTGGGAGAGTCGCTGCTACGAGTGCCGAGATACGTGAGGATACGGTTGAGGACCCATCCTCAACGTCTACACTGTTCGAGGAGACGACTTGGCAAGCGGCAGCGGCCAGGATGGAGTCCTTACCAACTCGTCCAGCCATTGATCGTGAAAGTATTGTCCCTGGTGTATGTATGATGGACAACCGAAGTGGTCTATTTTGGTTAGTGAGTTCTACTGGACATGTGTATGTCCCAGCTAGAGTTTTGCTGGATTCTGGTGCACAGCCCTTGATGTTGGGCAAGGCTGCATGCATTAGTTTGGGTATTTGGAGGTCAGAGTTGGAACCTTGCCCATTCCTGATCCAGACATCCTGATCATGGTGGCGCCAGCAATAGGTCGTACTTTATGATCAGGGAGAGCATAGCGGTGCAGTTGAGGCATGATCATGCTCATGATAGCTCCCAGTTTGGAGTTCGTGCGGTGGTTACATTAGCAGAGTCATATGATGTGCTTGTTGGTGGAGCTCTGTTATATCCGATGGGTTTTCGAATGGACTATTGGACGGAGACTGCTGCCTATTGTCCTTGTTGGCAGTCTGGCGATGGACGTCACAGCGAGCTGCCAGTGAGATTTATTTCTCGAGAGCGACCTCTTGGATCTTCATCTGCGGTCTTAGCATCTGTTGCGGGTTTCAGCGGAGTGCTTACCTGGCCTGATGACTTGTTAGAGGGGAACATGTCCGCCGACGATACCTCAGTCTACGAGGATATGGAGGAGGTTGTGAGTTTCACAACGGCGGTGACTTCACCCTTAGATGTTTCACTATGGAGTTCTTGTCAAGCACTCCAGGTGAAGGCTGATAGGTTGGTGAAGAAGGCTTGGAGTGAAGCCTCTTTACTAGTAGAGCCAAAGAGGGCTTCAGCTGATCGGCTAGTTGGTGGTTCTAGCGCATTGTCTCCATTGGTTACTACACCTATTGCATGGAAGTATTCCTCAGAGGGCGTTTGTTTGCTGGATCTTTTTGGTGGGATCAGCACAGGTTTGTATGCGGTGTTGCAGTCAGGTATTCTCATACAGAGATACTTGTATGTGGAGAAGGACGAGACTGCACGTCGAGTCTCTTCACGACATGTTGCACAGTTGATGCGGCGTTTTCCTTCGTTATTGCCGCGATCAGCTGTCCGAGGATTCCAGAAGGCGTTGCCTACAGACATTTCGTTGCTAGGGGCGCCAGACCTTGACCGCGTTGGTCATATTGATATGGTGATTGCAGGCTAGCCATGTAAGGGACACACACGCGCTGGACATGGGACAGGGTTGCATGATCCAAGATCTCGGATGTTTTGGGAGATGATGCGAGTGTTACGTCATCTTCAAGTGCAGCAGACATGTTCTCCAGCATACATTTTGGAGAGCAAGATTTTTGAATCCTCCAGTTGACAAACCTCTTAAATCTTTTATTGAAAGATGGTAATAGAACAAATTGAAGCATTGTTGGGTGACACTCGGGCCTAGTTGATGGCGAGTGTCCATAAGGTCTGAGCGTGGATTGGATCAGCAGTGTTGTTGGATGCTACGAGGGTTGGATCACGGACTCATCGTGCGTGTTTATGGTGGATCAAACTTTTGCCACGTGAGATATTGCGTCATGCCTAAGATTCTGTGCAACATGATCCTACACTCACCGTTGATAGTATCTTGGATATTTTCCAACATTCTCAGGTGGTGAGAGTTGCTGATAGGTCGCCTATGGCGTTGGTGAACCACGTAGGTCAGCCTCGGAAGGCTTTACCTACGTTGGTTAGTTATCCAGCATCACATGCATATCGTGATGGTAGACCTGTACTACTATGAGAGTACAGTACATCAGTTGGTGGAGCCCAACGCCGATGAGAGAGAGCGTGCAATGGGATTTATGACTGGTGCGACCGCAGCTGCTTCCGTTTCAGAGGCTTCGCGTCGTCAGGTTTTGGGTCAAGCTATGGACCTGAATTGCTTGACGTGGATTGTGAGCTTGGATTTGGCAAAGAACATCATTTGCGCGTTGATTTAGTGGTTAGTACACCACTTGTTAGCTCACTGCCTACCGAGACGGTAGTGGCAATGGCTGGGGGCGACAGGCGAGATATTCGTCATTCTTGGAGTTCATGGGACGTGACGAGAGGACTTGCTAGAGTTGCAGCCCATGCAGTTGGAGAGGATTCTCATGAGGAGGTGGCTACGAAGGAGAGTATGGAGAACCCTTCTTTGCAGGATGTAGCATAGCAACCATTGACAGTGTCGCCTCCCTCTAGTGTGTCTATGGAAGAGAAATGGGAGCCATTGATTGGTTCCCAGATCACAGGAGGAGAGAAGCGACGATTGACACAATTCCTACGAGACTATATGAGTTGTTTTGCCTTCAGTATGAAGGAGTTGGGTGCGTTGATTGGACCCGATATACAGATAGAATTGGCTAGTGATACGCCAATCTTCCATCGTCATTATCGATATAGTGAGATGGAGAGGGATTTGATTCGAAGTAGGACGTTGGACCTACTGCAGGCTGGACTAGTGGAGTTATCGCATGGTGAGTATGCATTAGCCACTGTCATGCCGGTGAAGAAGGATGTACATGGCAACTACACAGACAGGCGCATGTGTGTAGACTACCGTCATATCAATCGGCAGACGAAGTCCGATAAGTATGCCATGCCTACACGTGAAGAGATCTTCGATGTGGTGGGACATGCAAGTATTTTTAGTACTTTGGATCTTCGGGCAGGATACCATCAGTTGCCAATTCGGGAGGAGTACAATACCAAGATAGCATTTTAGGGCGTCAACTCCCACGGCAAGGATTGTTTGTATTAGTGGCGATTCTTACCCTTTGGGTTGAAGAATGCACCTGCTGAGTTTCAGAGGGTTATGGACAGAATCCTGGCGGGGTTGGATTTTGTGAGATGTTACATTGATGATATCTTGGTGTTTAGTGACACTGTGGAGCAACATTAGATACATTTATAGATTGTGTTTGAGCGGTTGAGGGCTCATGGTTTGAGGTTACATCCTGGGAAGTGTAAGTTCTTCCAGGAGAAGGTTGAGTACTTGGATCATGTGAGATACCTAGGTGGTTTAGGAGTTCAGCAAGCAAAGGTGGAGGCTATTGCACGCATCCCTCGTCCCACGGATGTGAGTAGAGTTCGTGCATTCATGGGTTTGGCGAACTACTACCGGAGGTATGTGAAGCGGTTCAGTGCTATAGCTAAGCCTTTGAACCAGTTGCTAAAGTCAGATCGGGAGTGGCAATGGAGAGATGAGTAGGAGAGAGCTTTTGTTGAGCTCAAGGCCAGATTGGTGGCCACTCCCATCTTGAGGAGACCTATTAGAGGTCGTCCGTACCAGTTGCACACTGATTGGAGTATGTTTAGACTTGTAGCGGTGTTGACGCAGCGTGATGATGAGGGCAAAGAGTTTGTGGTTGTGTACGCTAGTCGTTCGAACAATGCAGCGGAGTCGCGGTATAGTTCGTACGAGGGAGAGTGCTTGGCAGCGGTGTGAGCTGTGGCACACTTCAGGTGTTACTTGTTTGGTACGCAGTTCATCCTTGTTACTGATCATCAGCCCCTCAAGTGGTTGATGGAGTCTGACAAGCTCACAGGGAAGCTTGCACGGTGGGCTCTGATCTTACAGGAGTACGATTTTCAGGTAGTGCATAGACCTGGAGTTGCGAACTTGGATGCCGATGGTTTGAGTCGAAACCCATGCACTAGCCAGGAGGATGACATTGGAGCTAGATTGCATGGTGAGGTTGATAAGGAGATGGTGCCTGGTTGGCATGCATCTGCCTTCATGTGTTGGTTATGTGGAAACTCCAGCAGAGAGGATCATATGACATCTTACTCTAGTCAGAAAGTAGATGGTCGATCTTCAGATCCTGAGGTTGAGGATGGTGGTGTGGATCAGCGTGATGTTCACGATGATGCATTGGTGTTGGAGTTCCTATGGAACAGCATGGTGCCAGGCACAGTGGGTGCTAAGGAGCGATATCGTGTTCTCCAACGGGCGAAGAGATATCGATTGGAGGGATCACATGTACTCCGAGTCTGGGAGGACGGTAGGGTACGAGTAGTACCACATCCAGCTCAGAGACCACGCATTGTGAGACATGCTCATGAGGAGTTGGGACATTTTGGAGTGAAGCGTACATATAGCTTACTCCTTGGTCAGGTGGCGTGGTATGCATACTCAAGTATAGCAGTTGGTATCACGTTGCATGGTTTGTGATCGGGTGAGGGCATCATTCAATGCCCAGACACCAGTGTTACATCCATTACCTATCATGGGGTTGGGTTACCATTGGAGTTTGGACTTTGCTGGACCACTACCTTTGACTATACGACATCATCGGTATGTGTTGGTGATGGTGGAGCATTTCTCCAAGTGGATTGAGTTGGTGGCATTACCTGACAAGGCAAGTGAGGGAGTAGCATATGCTTTCCTTGACAGGGTGCTTAGTCACTATGGTGCACCATCTGAGGTGTTGATCGATCAGGGTACGGAGTTTCAGGTCTTGTGTGACAAGGCGCTGATTGATCACCGGACCACGTCGCGAGATCATCCAGAGGCAGATGGTTTAGCTGAACGTGTTGTACAGACGGTGAAGAGGGCGTTGCGCAAGTATGGCCTCCAGAAAGTTCATCTTGGGGACTGTGATATTCAGTTACCATGGTTGGCCATGGTATATCGATTCAGTCGGCATGCATCCTTGGCTTCCTTCTCACCATATTTTCTATTGTACGGCCGAGATCCAGACTTGCCAACATCGATTCGTCTTGAGTCTAGCGAGGTGGTGAACCTTGATGACCCGAATATGTGGGTGAGAGTATGTTCTCAGCGTGCAGAGCTCTTTTGGAGAGTTATGCCTGCAGCGTTTGAGAATTTTGCGATTGCTCAACATAGAGATATGTTGCAATATGCAACCATTCGGGGAGGAGGTTATCGACCATCGATTCGTAGATTCCATGTGGGAGACTACGTCTATCTACAACAGACTGCACCGATGACATTGGATGTGACGGCGGGACGCACAATCTTGCGAGTGCGGGAGGTGTTACCTTCTGGAGTTCTCTTGTTGGAAGGTCTTGACGGCGTTGTTTGGAAGTATTATGTGCGCAATTGTGCATCATGCCATCTCCCAAACTTAGATGGTACTATGGACCCAAGCTTAGCAATAGTACGTGCTGGCTTGAGATGCATGCTATGTGGGTCCGTTGGTTAGGCGGCCCGTATGTTGGTGTGTGATAGGTGTTCTAGGGGATGGCACATGTTGTGCCTGACTCCACCTATCAATGTTATTCCGGCTGGACGATGGATTTGTCCTCGATGTACTTCAGTGGGGTAGATGACTTGATCTTCACATGTTATGAATTGCAGATAGGCGACTAACGATGGGGCGACATAGCACCCGGCCTACTGATTCGCGCACCCACGAAGGTGTATAGCATGTAGTTGTAGATAAGGCTACCTGGGAGTCAGAGAGACCTGACCGCCAGCTAGGGGGGCGAGTTGTGACATTTTGAGTGTGTACTCTCTCGCGCCTTATATGTGTGTATGTGTGCGTATGTATGTGAGTAGCATGTCAGCGATGTAGAGTGTATGGCGATACGTATTCGCACAACAGCTGTCATGTAGTTTTCGGTGTTTTGCTAAAAATAGTGTCGAGCTTAGGGTTTGGGTTGCGAGGGGTATACAGTCGGGGACGGCTTGAAAAACGTCAGTTCTTCGAGTCGAGCCTGGAAGCGTTGGGAGCATAGAGCGACTTTCCTCTTTGCGTTGACCTGGATTCTCCGAGTGTGGAGTGGGTTGGGCTTGACTCATGTTTGTGACGGTGACGGTTTGTTGCCAGTAGGGTAATCGATCGACAGGAATTTCAGTGGGGAATCTTCCGTTTATTTCAGTTGTGACATTTTGAGTGTGTACTCTCTCACGCCTTATATGTGTGTATGTGTGCGTATGTATGTGAGTAGCATGTCAGCGATGTAGAATGTATGGCGATACGTATTCGCACGACATTTTCTAACACATAGAGTGATGTTTATAGAATGTGAAGCGAGATACATAGTTAAATCTCCCAATAATGACATACATTAGTTCTAGAGTCGGGAGATGTCACTCACACGAGGTTGAGTAGTATTTAGCGGATCGTATAGATACAATTTTATTTCACGTTTAGCGGATCTGCTATATATTTAACGGATCACTTTGATGTCAAAATTTCAACGTCCATCCACAGTGATCAATGAAATTAAATTTATTTGATGTTCACGATGAGACAATTTTTATTAGAGAAGAATTTTGTACTCGATTGAATATTAAAAATTTCTACAACAAAATCTTACTAAAATTTCTAAGATATCTGTACTCTACTGTATATCGACGATTTTTACTACTCAAAGAATCCTATGGCTCAATCGTGAAGAGATTTTTCTCATTTGAAAAATGTTTGGAACCAAGTTTACAAAATTGATTGCTCTCTAGGTTACATTGGTTGTTATAATCAACATGAATATCAATTGGATTGAAGAACGTCATGAGGACAGGAAGATGTCATCCACAACTATGTTTTCCTACATATAGCCACATGGTTTTCTATAGGCATGTATAATTATATGTCATGTCTCTTACTTCAATCAAATAATGTCTTTGTACTCGGGTGTAGTCACAAGATCTCCATCATAAAGAAAGATTGTTGATTCAGAAACGATCATAAAGTGGCAATTTCATGATGGAGGCTGAAACTTGATACCATCAAACGAATTTTGATGATCACATGAGAGTCTCCAATGGAAACATAGAGGTACTCGGTGATGATTTGGGGTTTTCAAGTGGTCGACTTTGTCCCTTAGAGTTTTATGCAAGCAGAATCTGCTGCTTTCTTGGAGGATTAAGTTTAAGTATCTCCTTCACAATGGATGAAGATTTGCATTTCCGCTCTTCCAAACTGATTCATGCTTTTGGAAACGCGTGAGAATTCAGTTCAGAATCACAAGTTCAACCTTAAAAATTGTTGAAGCTAATCAAAGAATCCAAGATTCCATTCGGAATTGAATTTTTCATTTTTACCTCAAATAACACTATCTTCACGCAAAGTGTATGGATCACACCGAGCACTAACGTCATTCCGGAATAGCTTTTTGTATGATGTGCAAAATGATATCAACTTCTCTATGATATGCTTCATCGCGTAATTCAGAGCACCCTTCTTTAACTTATGCTCCGAGCATAATAAGATCATCCACGAATTTTTTGGACGTATCTTGTTGAACATAAGTTTAATGTCTGTCAAGGAAAAGTAGCAGATAATAACGATACCAGTTCACAGTTGACGCATTCAATCTTCTCACTATAATTGAAATCATGATTTAACCTCACGGGAAGCATAGAAAAAAGCATGATTCTAAATCCGCCAGGTGTGAACGGATACTTTAGGTAGTTATGATAATCATTAAAGCTTAACGATGTCACTATTGAACCGTCTCATGTCATTATTGCCAGTAATGACGTACGGTTTTTATTGGATAGATTTATACGTTAGAAATTAATGGTTCCACACTTTCATGTCACTAATGGGAGTATGTCATTTGTAGGAGGTTACACTACTAGGAGACCTCTTCCTAGTTCCTACTACTATAGTAGTATGAACTAGGAGGAGGAAAACGAATAGTTGTAACATTTTTGTGTAGCGCAAATAAAGATTGCAATAGTTGCTCAAATCATGTGCACAAGTTAGTGTCACGAATAAATTTGCTGGATTATAAAATATGCCAAGCAAACTCATGTTTCAAACATGAACAAATTGAAAGCTTTTTTTTCAATTATTATTGAGAATTGATTCATAGATCATATTCATTCTTTTGGTTGATATTTGAAATATGTCGTAGGTGTTTGAAAAAGTCATTGAATGTTTGTTAGATCAAAAGTATGTTCAACATGAAAACTGGAAAAACTTAGGTAGTTGTCATATAATAGATCAAAACAAACATTCATTTCACATTATCAAACTTGTGTTTGATAATTTCTTCAAAAAAATTTCAAGAAATTTCAGGCCAATTTTTAGCATAATCAGTGCATAGAAGTACTTTCTAATACACTAATACTTGCATTGCTTATATATGATGAAAATTGATATTATGTTGGCAAAACTTGAAACCAAGTTGGAACTTCCAAGTGATTTATCCCTCCACATTATAACCGTCAACTATAGTACGACAAGATTAGTTCACTCCTCCACAATATAGTCCGTAGCATATAGTTACAAATACTTTGTTTTGATTTTGATGGGCAGTGGATGGGATCCCATTGGGTAAATTTATATGTGATGGATCTTTGTAAGCTACTTGTGCTACGCTACAATTTCATGAATTAATTTTCGTGGTCAAACTACATTGATCAATGTTCAATTTAAATAAAAGCTAACATTTTATACTTGTTGGCACATTTTTTCTAAAAAAATATACAATTCTAAGATTGATATTTTTGAATCTAGTTTAAATTTTAAAATATTATTTTTTTACTCGAAAATAATATTGATTTAATGGAATTTCGAATATAAATCAATAGGATTTGAAAATATATCTTAAAACATTTAATTTGTATTATACATGAAAAAATATCAAATTATTTTTTATATAATAATCTCTTGAAATTTAATTTTTGATATATAGCTACTTTGGATTGGAAGGGATAAATTTTTAAATTTTTTATGAGTGAAATATTTTATTTTTAATTTTAAAATAGTTTTCAGTTTAGTAAATGATGTGATATTAAAAATTTTATTAAAGAACATGAAAGTAAAAAATCACTTGGTATGAAAAAAAATATTGATAAATCAAAGATAAAAAAACGCATAAGTTTATTGATATTAAAATTGAAAATATATTCTTTTTTAAGTTTCAAATTCTTATTATAATTCATATTTCATATGAATTATATAAGAAATTTTGATGTTATCTTAATTACATTTACGTTTTGATTGTAATCACGATATATCATTTAACATTTTGTAACACTGTATCTTATTTAATGATTTCATAAAAATTCAAATATTTTCAACAAGTATGTTAGGAATGTTGTTATTTCCAAATCATAATAAACTTGTTCAAGTTTTTATACTCGATGAGCATTCTTTTATTTTCATTTTTGAAACAAACACGATCATGTTGCAAATATACACGAATACATATATTTTTCGAAATTTTGTCGGAGAAAGTTCATTAACTTTCTGCACGGGCTATAATTTAGTTCTTCTCGTAGAAAATTCATCAATGATGAACATGTAATCATAATTATTTGTGATGCTGTACGAAAAAAGCCCATGGCTAATTTAGTGCATATCCCATTCATTACAGAAATTGTGTACGACACCAAGTTATAAGTTTTGTGAATACGTCTCTTTGTGTTCATGTGCAGGTTACGGTACATATATAGAAGGACGAGGTCAATTTGAAAGCTGAAGGAGCAGATTTCTAGTACATTAGTCACATCGTTTCGTCTCCAGCCATGAAAACGACGTTCGTTTCAACTACCTCCCCTTTTTACCACGACAATGAACATCGTTATTTTCCATAACGACGTCGCAAGCCCCGGGGTCAGTGCGCAAAACATGGTAATAACGACACGTGTCAGGCGTTGAAAATGGGGGCCCCTTTGGAAGTACTCCTTCACTTCGCCACCACACGGAATACGGAGTTTGAAGGACTCTATACTCGTTTAGGCCCAATGGAATAGCAACGAACTGGGCCTCAGAGTCTGAAGATTCTCAGACAGATTCCAGGCGGTCACAGTGCGGAGCTCGTTGAAGAGGTCGCCAAGAAAAGAGGCCGGAAGCACAATTCACGACGCCTTTAACAGATCTCAAGGTTCCAGCGGTCGATGGAATCTTGTACGCGGTACAGCCGAATCGAGTCACTGGAATCTCCTTCTGGGACAACCTCGCAAGGGACACGACGACGGGGGATGGCGTCAGGTTCTCGGAGCATTGCCCAGCAGTCAGTGGGCGGGCCTCTGGACCGAATAACATATACAGGGGTAACGGCCCTTCCGTTGCAGACAGCTCCTACGCGCCACACGTTGCGACGTAACATTTAGGAGGGTTTGTCAGGCGCTGAGCGAGGCATCGGGGCGGCCCATCCATCGAGCCCAGGAAGAAGGAGAGGCTGCGCTCCGTCGCTCGGCTGCTCGAGCCTCCTTTAAATGGAAAATTCAGATTCGGGTTCCCCGGCCGATGCGTTCGTTCGATCGTGGTAATCTGCCGCTGCGACGGCGCGTGTGTGTGTTTTGTGTCTAGTCAATCAGCATTGACGTCTTTGACCCCAACCCCAGCGATTCCTATACAAGCAAGAGTTTGGCACCTCGCCAGGCCGAGCAATCGAATCCCACGCGAGGCAGAGAAGAAAATAAGATCTCATGGTGTTGGCTGCTTGAGAAGCGTCGCCGGCGAGTTTATTTTTTAGTTTTTCCCCGATCGTAGATAGGGCTTCGTGTAGCAGCAGCGCGCTAGAGCTGAACTGCTTGACGGGAGCGCGGCCGGAGAGGACACGCGGCAGAGTTTTCTTTCGTTGAGGTTCATGGGTACTTCGAAACAGCAGGATGCCTCTGGTGCTCTTTCAGGTTAGATCCCTCGTTGGGTTTTGGAGGAGTGACTATCGTTCCCCGCTTGTGCGTCTCCTCTCATTTGTTTGAATGCAAAGGAGTTGGTGACTTCGTCGGAATTGAACGATTCTTGTTTGATGATAATTTGAGGTAATGTGGATTCATTTGAGGCGAAGCTAGTGGCACACGGGTAGTCTGTCTCGTCAGTGTCGCAAGTCAGCTGCGAGATGGGTCCTGGAAGTGAGGAAGATCGATTATATTTTTGGGTTCGAGGATGGTGCTTGTTGTCGCATACGGGTCCATAAACCCCTGAGCTCGCTGCCGAGCTTCCCTTCTAGTTCCCATGTTTTCCACAACTCTGTACGTCGCTTCACACAATATGGTGTAGATTCAACCCAGAAATATTGTTTGTTACAATCTACTCAGACAACGTTGTGAAGTTTGGAGGTCAACAGAGATAAACACGAAGATATGTGGGTTTTTCAAAAATATCGGAACCCGTGTTTTTCATTTGTAACCTGCAGTACCAGTTTCCACCAGTATACCAGGGGCTGCTTAGAAGCAGGACAGTGATACATGTTCATGGATCAGGATATTCTTTTTCTGCTCTTGACGCGATAATAAAGTCCTGATCGTTATTGAGGTAACGAATTTCTCTCAGAAAGACGAAGTGTTGTTCTCAGTAGCTTAGGGTTGTGGGCTTCAAGCGTTAGAGTTTGTGGTCCTTACGATGCAGCTTCTTGATCAACAATGCATTCTTAGCCGTAATTTGAAGAGCTAGGCCCGGGTGCTCTTTCGGGTGGTGAAAGTTATAGTTCGGTGAACGTTGTTTCTGATGACAATATCAGAAAATTTGGGGTTTCTTCAACATCCCATGTCTCAGCAGCAGTAGATGTAGTAACCGACAAGTCTGTTGGTTGCTTCTTCGAGTGTAATTTCTCAGGATATTCTGATGTTTGCACCCTCTCGACTTCCATCAAGTTTTATTCAGCCACAATTATGTGGTTTATCCTGCTGATTACGTCTAGGTTGTACTTTACTGGCCGTCAGAGTATTCGTCTATTTTGATCTCCGGTTGGAGAGAAATTGTTCTTTATCCGGAGAATTATGTTGGTCAATGGATATGGATCTGCCCCTTTGTTCTGAGCTCTTACATATGGAGTAAAACAAGCAGTTAAGTTATAGATCCGTCGCCACGCACCAACTTCTAGTTATTCCATCCTCACACATGATTTACAGTGTCGGTGAATGAAAAGGTTTTTAAATAGTTGCATCTCACTGTCAGTATCATCCTCGACATTTTTGATGATTTGATTTTTCACGTGTGCAGCTCGTCAGAAGGTTGAAAAACTGCTGAAGGCAGCTCGTGATGGAGACCTAGCTGGTTTCAAGGGTATGGTCACTTCTGTCAAAACCGTTGGGAAGTTTTGCAAACGCCGTAGATGAGTTTTAGTGGTTTGGGATGCTTCCCGGAAGTAGCTTATATACATGATTGCATTTGATTAAAGTATGTTGCACAAGGTTTATTATATGTTTGTCGTCAGTTCTGGTTTACAAAACGTTGTTAACTTACTCTGTGGTTTTTGTTCGATTAAGGTCAGCTTATTGCGCTGATGCCTCTTTCGAAGCTGTTGCAGGATAGCTACCTGGACTAAGACATTCTGGTCGTTCCTGAATTTTGGCATTAGTTGATGTGCCGTCTTCTTTGTGATTTGTTTGGAATGCATCGACATCTGTGGTTGGAAGGAATGACCTAACGGGTATGTTCCGTGAAATCTGCAGTCGCGGCGACACTCATCGCAGATGGAGAGGAGCTATCGGAAGCTGTTGGAGACGTTAAGGACGGAAATGGTCGTGGAGCCCTACATTTTGCTGCCCGAGGTGGACATGAGAACATTTGCCAGTACTTGGTTGAGGAACTGCACCTTCCTGTCGACCCACTTGATGACGAGGGTAAGTTTCTTGGAGCACATGGACAACAAACTTTGTCCGACAGAGAAGTCTAGTCAATATTGTATCTAATGGTGGAGGAATGAGTTTCCGGATATTGCTGTATGTTTTAAGGCATCTGAGGGTTGTCTGCATTCGATGAGCGAAATAGTGGGTGAAAACCCTGCTAGGAGGTTATGAATAATTTGGATCGCCGTGGATCGCCGATTTGTTTGTTTTTGTGCTCGAAATATTGTTCATCTGAACTTCTCTTTTGGATGCAGGAGAGACTCCACTCATTTTTGCGGCACGAGCAGGCTTATATACAACAGCGAAATATCTCTTGGATCATGGAGCTAATGCCCACGCATCCGCCCAAGAGCTCGGAACTTCTGCGCTGCACCATGCCGCAGGAACAGGTAATATATTCTTTTACATCTCCGGGTTTCTCTCCTTCACTTCTGGGAAGCTTTGAAACTATTGAAGGCCTTTGTACAACATAGTCAGAACATCAGGATCTGTAGAGTTCGTGGAGCATCAACACATATTCTAATCAGAGCATTTCATCTGTGTACTCAGGATCTCTGGAGCTTATGAAACTTCTGCTCGAAAAAGGAGTGGCTGTGGATGCTGCAAGCAGTTCCGGTACCCCTTTGATATGGGCAGCAGGACATGGGCGTTTGGAAGCTGTGAAGCTTTTACTTGAACGTCATGCAGATGTAACTTACTCATTCCTCAAACTCTTGCCCATTCATTCATTACTTAGACTTCAATTGACACTGAATTTGGGTTTGAATAATTTGGGTTTGAATATTGAGCAGGCAAATTCTTCTACCGAGGATGGCGCCACACCACTTTTAACAGCTGTAGCGGCACAGCAGCCAGAAATTGTGGAACTCCTTATAAAGGTAAATGCAAATGCTGTCAGGGTTACATCATCTAGACGATTTGCTGGCTGAAGACCATTCAAGGATGAGTGAATGTAAAATTGGTCGGAGCTAGAAAGCCTACGTATCACGAGCAAGCCGTTCCCTCCTTTGGGTCCTGTGCTGCACGAGTCTGCTGCTGCATAGGATCCTTGCTAAAACATTAGAAAGCAACGACCTCCAGTTTGTTGCTTCTTATCCGAGAGCATCAGAAATAAGCACATTTAAAGCTTTTTCCAGGAGTCGAATCGTGTTATGCTGATATTTCCAACATAGTTTGATAAAGGAATGAAATGGGCAGGTTTTGTAGCCTACACTATTGGTCGAGCTGAATCCGGCTGGCTGGTGGTTTCGCAGAATGGAGCAGAAGCAAACATTGTTGCAGGAGGAGTGACACCTCTTCATATTGCTGCAGAGCAGGGTAACAAACAGACGATTAAACATTTACTCGCGGCGGGAGCCAATCCAAATGTTACTGATGAAGTGAGTGGTCACGTCTCCTGCAAACTTTAAGCACCGGGAGGCAGTAAATTGTGTACAAGAGAGAACCTTCTGTGTTTTACGACGTACCAATTTGCATGAAGATCTACCTATAAAATCTTTCTGTTAAGTTGCCTACTGTTGTGGGAGAACTTCATATCGTTGCTAGTAGTAAATGTATAACTTGGTGTGGCAAGAAAACAGCATGAGTACCTAAACTTGGACTGACGTCTATATAGAGCATCGATTTGTCTTTTTGAGAAAATAGTTATCATTAGGCCGCCTTTGGTAGAGTGCGTGAGATGTTGAATACTTGTAGCCCTCGTCCTCTTCCACTTCCTGAGTGTTTCGTGTATATAAACTAACGTGAAGAACTTCAGAAATGCTTGCCATGTATCACCACACACGAGACTTCGTACATCACACATGGAAAGCCATGTTGGATATTGAGATAACTGTTCAAGCTGCGATTTCCTAGCACTATCTATGTATGAACATGCAGTTCTCCCATTTCCTTGTCTCGAATGCAAAAGATTAAAGAGTGCAGTACCCGTTGTATATGTACAGGCGGAGATGACGCCCATTCAAGTAGCTGCGATCAGCGGACATCGGCCAATCGTTAAGATCTTGCTGCCAGTGACTGCTGTGCTGCAAGCTGTAGAAGACTGGAGTGTCGATGGTTTGTTTGAACATGCAAAGCAACTGGCTGCCGAAGTGGAGGTATGAGTTTTCTCACTTTAATACCGTCAGGTCGGAGAGTCGGTCTTTGCATCCAGAAAAAGCTACTTCGATGTTTGGAGCCATTTCTTATACTTTCTGAACCAAGATAAGGTAAAATTTGAAAAACAACGAGACTGGCTAAAGCCAAAAACACTTTGTCACAGTCATTAGAATGACTTAACGTTACCAACAGAGTGATATTATCACACTTTACTATTTTACCATTTTAATGAGGAAGACCTTTCTTTGTTTTCTTATTTTTCATGAAATTATTGCTAGGATAGTTGTGTAGGCAAGAATCTCAATCGGACTCTGATGATGGAAAATTCCTGAAAATGGAAAACTCTGATGATGGAAAAGGTTTTTTCCTGCAAAATATGGATCCAGGCCTATTAATTCTGATGCTACTGTAATAAATTACGAGTTGATTCTAGAAAACTGGAGGTTGATAAAATCTCCCGTAGTAACGCAGTTTTCCCCCAAGCGCAGGCTGCTGAAAAACGCGATAGAGAAGATCATGACAAACAAAAGGCGAAGATTGAAGAGGCGCCCGTGCTTATGGAGGTTATATATTGCTCTCTCCTGGCTCTCGTCACCAAGTTTGGTCTGGCATTGTTTTTCTAGATATTTTTACTGTTTTAAACCGTGACGCAGATGTTGGTACTTTGTTGAAGGGTTTGAAATCATTAGGTTTATTGGACGTTTTTGTCAATGAATGCAGGTACCCCCAGAGAAGAAGGAGAAGGCTCTTGAAGCAAAAGCAAGAGGTACTGAATTTTTCCAAACGCAAAACTACACCGCTGCAATTGATGCGTACACACAGGTAAAATCTCTTGCAAAAGCGTTCCCGCTTAACGAATTACAGTTAATATTGATATCTTCAGGCTGGTCTAGACGAACTTGTGAACTTTAATCCAACTTACGTTTGATCATGATTATTTTTTGGCAGTGATGGTTAGGTAGTAAATTCCCTACTGTCGGGATGCCTCTCATTTTCCAATATTTTTACAGGCACTGGATCTTGATCCCAGCAATTTTCAAGTACTCTCCAACCGAAGTTTATGCTGGCTCAAAATAGGACAAGCTGAACAGGCTCTTACTGATGCACAAGCTTGCCGTAAACTCGCCCCAAACTGGGTCAAGGCTTACTATCGTGAAGGTGCAGCATTGAGACAGTTACAGGTAAGAGTATATTGATAAGATTCGTGTTGTATGACACATCACGTAGTTTGTACAATACATCAGTTTGTCAAAGTAGTTGCATGAAAGTCATTTGACATGTCTTATGAGTCCATGCCATATTCATTTTGTGTCCGAAGTGGTAAGCAATGGGCAGACAGTACAACCGGTTCTAGTAATAGTGCTATGGTTTGTGTTATTACGAAATTTTTTGACGGTCATTAGGTTTTGCACCTTGCAGCGCTTCGATGAGGCAGCTGACGCTTTCTACTGCGGAGTGAAAGTCAACCCAGATTCGAAAGATGTCATTGAAGCTTTCCAGTTATGAAACTCATCCCAATGTGAAGTCACTTATTTGGATTAGCAGGATATTATCAGTTTGCTTTAGCTCCTGCAGTTGGTCATAAGTCTTATCTAATATAGCCTCTTGAATCTAAGTGTGCACCATTAAAAGTCACATACAGTTTCAGTTTTTAGTTCACTTATAGGTTTATAATCTCATTGAATTTGTAGTTACTTGTTCAGTATCAATATATCCTCCTGTCACTGTTTGCCCTTTCAGATAATAGAATTGTGATGACATACACAAGAACAAGCAGATATTTTCTTCAAGACGGTCTGGATGTGAAATGGGGATCTTCTGTAAGAACGATTTCTGAGGCTCGTGTGGTTTGTTGGGTGTGATTTTACAGGGAAGCTGTTGCAGCCGGCAAGAAGTTTCATGGTGTTAAGTAAATTGCTGTATGGATAATCGAATCCGGTTTACTAAAGGAGATCGATCTCTTGTGTATCCACTTTGCCTGGTCTGGTGTGACTCGTCCCATACAGGGCGATGAAACTTCACTGGTTTCGTCTGTCCTCCTGGCATGGACATCAATAGATCTCTGAGTTTACTTGCACTTAGGCTTGATGGGGCGGTTGCTCTACGGGCGCTCCGCGAACTGCTTGAAGAGCTGAGAGTTCTAATTGCAAGTAAATCCTGAGCCTGAGATTTGGCGGAGCATTTTTAAGTCCAGAGGAATATGTCAATGAACACGTCTTAGATAGCTTTAGATGCCCAATCAGCCCTGCCCATCTTTTGAAGGATAGTACCTGTCTGGAGAGAGCTCAGCCAAGTTTTGTTCTGTGAGATTTTGTACCACCCAATTGAGTGTATAGGTTTTCAAGTTGATGCCTGATGCCTGGGCCTACCTTTCAAGTTTGTCCATTGTGGATGATTGCAGCTTGGGCTATTTGAAACTTCGAAGTTTCCTGTGGACAGGCTACTGTCGCCAACAACTGAGCTCCCGTGTTTTATTAACGGCAAGGTTTGCAGTTTGTAGCAGACTCAAATAGTACATAATTTTCGCCGAAATATTTTAAGGTTCACCACTGAGGAAATATGGAAATCTAGCTTTCAAGTCTGTATATATGATGTTAGGGCTACCTCTGTAAGTTTCTCTTGTCGTTCGGATTAAACAATGATCTATGACAGGAGGTTCTGACTCATTCGGCTGGAGATTATCAGATCCTCACGGTGAAAATTATATGTATTGAAAACTCGACTCGCTGGGTTTACACGGGATTAAGTCTTTCAAGTGAGTCTTATTTTGGGGATGTTAGTGCGTCATATCTTGCTCCATTTCTGAACCAATTGAGAACTCTTCCCAGATAGAGGTGGATATTGAATGCATCTTTTCCATCACGGAGCAGTTGCAATGTTCTTCCTGAAGCATTGTTATCACCTCAACCGGCCACGCCATGTAACTTATGGTCATGGAGAAGTTATCAGATAATCAAAATGATCATTTGAATTAGATTCCGAGGTGTTTAGATAAGTATCCGAAGTTCACAATGATAAGCAGCCATCAGGCTCTTTTTTGGGTCATGAACGTCGTTTTAGCACGAATGCTCAGGTTTTAGAGTTTATCTGTTGATGTTTTAAGTAGGATACTTTGAACTTGTGAATGAGATTTTATCTAGACTTGTGAAGAAAAGAAAGATGCGACCCATGGAACGATGGGAGATAACAAGTGTGATAGTTTATTTTCAAGTGTCTATACCCTAGCTCAGCTTCTTGGTGTATAGCTCATCGCCCTCATTCTTGCACGATATATGATTGTTGCTGGTCGTGTATTTAACTTCTATTGGAATTTCTAGTTTAAGCTTCCTGCACGGAGGTTTCTGCTGATAATTGTGGACTTGGATTTCTGCAATTGCTCGTGGGTTTTATTTGACATTACTTCTCAGCAACGTGTTATCCGCAGTTGATGTTGAGCTGCGACTCAAGATGAAGAGTCACAGCCTGTAAGGCATGTATTGAGTCTGTACTTGGCCGCATGTATGTGAAGTCTAACTTACTTCATTCGTATTTCAGTGTAAGTTTTCAGTGTTACCTTTTTACGATAATACGTCACAATTGCTTGTTCATAGGTAGCAAATTTCTAGATTTGGTACGTTTAAACAAGCGATTACTCTTCATAGCTTCAACTGCATTTGCATATCTCTTGGTGCTTATCTATTTACAAACAAGCTGGCTGGTAAATGACTATGAATTGATTACGCTAAGAGTTATGTAAGTTTCTACACTGTACAGCGTATATAATCAGGCTTGAAGTTCTGATTATATAGTTGCATGTCGTTTTGGAAACGAATGGCAGCATATACACTATGACGTGTGTTGAGAAGAAATCATTTTTTTGGTAAATCACAATATTTTTGTTGTATATTGGCACATATCATTAGCTTTAGACTAATTTTATCTTCACAATGTCCACTTGTTTTTGATAAATTAATCTTTTGAGTTCTTTGATGTCTATATAAACATTCATCAAGTCTTGCAATGTCAACTTTGTTTTGTCCAACTATCTCTTTTATCACTCTATTTAGACTTCAGTATAATTGTATACCATATACACTCATACAATCAATATACCATCATCTACAATGATGAATCACTCATGAATAGACCTCTCTTATCAAAACGTTATTGTTCATGAGAGTTTATTTTTCAGCTCTCTAACTTGAGGAGACTTCTGAAATTACTGTCGAAAAGTATTAGTGACCACTCCGAAAATGAATTCGAATAGATCTAAGTAGTTCTATGCCAACTGATCGGTAGCTGCGGCACTCTCAATACACTCCTTTTAAGAGTCCTATCAAACTCCTTTGAGTATTGTGGGTTAACCTCATGTAGTTCTATAAAGACGTAAATGACAACTTTCTTGATCTGTTGCAATAGTTATATGTTTGTTGCAATGACATGATTCTGTTTCTGATAGTCTTCATCTTGCTCAAAAATTTCGCCTGGTTTGTTTTGTCGAAGTTACTTTGTTCACAGTTACTTTAGTGATGCTCAAAGCATCTAAAACCCAGAGCTACTTGTCCAACATACTCTTTTCACAACGAGAGTGTATTCTACTTCGGATTCTGGACTAGATTATTTCCTTGAATCTTTAAACCTCCATGGATGGACTACAATGTCAAATCCTTTTCAAGATGCAAAAGAGTTCAATTTTCAAGTCACAAAGGAATCTTTTTGAATTCATACTTTGTTCTGTATACGAGACACTAATTGTAATTAAAAGTAAAGATTCTGTGAATTAATATCCAAAGTTACTTGATTTTGTTTCCAGTTTTCCGGTGCAGCCATGTAAAACGGTCATACTTATTCAACAAGAAGGATGTCATTTATACTTGATCTATTGCTTCCCAAACATGAGTTGCACATTTTGCGTTAACATTTCACCTCAATTTATAACACACAAACTCAAAACCAACTTGTGGTTTACCACTTTGTTCTTTCTAGTAATTTTGTGAATGCTGACATATGTTGTTTAAACAAGTTGAACAAGTGATTGAGGGTGTATCTAATCTTTTGAACAAATTCGGTGCGCAACAATGTCATCTTGAATATATTCAAGCCCTCTTCTTATTAGTTTGTGAGATGATAGTAATGTTTACAATCAACTTAACCTATTATAATACTCCTCTTGCTAGCCTTGTTTGACTTTGCATTTGTTCCCAGACTATTTTGCCCAATAGTCTCTAATCATGTTATCAAGTTACGAATGTCGAGATGCATTTAAAAGCTTAAGAAAATTTTGGAATTTCCTCAGATTTTTGGCCTTCTTGGAGCATAGAATTTGGATTTCACATAATTGTTCGAAACATGTGAATCTCTAAAAACATTCAAGATGTTTCATAAAGGTTGCCATGCCCTAATCCATTACTTCCGTTGTCTCATCATGTTGATTTTGTTTGTGTCTCTAGTCTTACCTTAATAAACGTAGTTCCAGCCACTAAAATTCATACCATTTATATTTTATACTTATCACTTATCACACTTTACTTTCTTGATATTGATGTATATAATCAAGAGTACTTCATGTTAAAATCTCTCACAATCTCAAATGGGTGCACATTGGAACAAACAACTACACATAAACAAAAGTTTCTGTATATGTCTAAGTATGGTGGATTTATATTTAAAATGAAACTTGCATTGCAAAATTTAATCGAATCACACAAAATCTAGTATAAATTCATA
The DNA here is from genome assembly GCA_037833965.1 of Marchantia polymorpha subsp. ruderalis. NCBI lineage: Eukaryota > Viridiplantae > Streptophyta > Marchantiopsida > Marchantiales > Marchantiaceae > Marchantia > Marchantia polymorpha. The sequence goes on along the minus strand of AP031352.1, from coordinate 1,404,721 downwards.
ATTGTTTTCTTGCAAGTTATCATAATCATCAAGTTATTTTAGATGTGAGTGTTGTGAATAGAATATGATGATGTTCATATCAATGATATTGAAGGGTTTTCATTATTTTGTTGCATATAAAGAATTCGCGCCTAAACGATTTCTCTTACTTCTCTGAGTTGTGATGAAATATAGGAGAGAATTCACATGAGAAAAACACGGAAAGGTAACGTTCTTTGCTTGTAAACTACGTACACGGTAACACTAAAATTTTACAGATAATGTTCAAAGCGGCGAGCCAGCTAGCAAACCTTGAACTTTATCAGCCGATCTTTTGAAACCTATCGGTTAACTGAACCCTAACAATCTCCCTGTAAACATATGACTAGTGGACAATAACCTCCTTGATCTATATAATTACTCTGAGGTAAATCCGAGAAGTAAACCTAACAATGTCTTCTCTTTAAACTAAAACTAACTAGATGACTTAAGTCAACTGACATCATTGCTTCTGAATAACAATCAATTGTTGGACATGTTCTAGACCTCAGTGCTTGACAAAACTCATAACAGTGGAGAATTCACTAATTCCTTACTTATTGTTCCATCTCCCGTGGAGCTGGATGTGTCTAACAAAAGTCTGAATGGCATGTTTTCGACATGCCCTGAAACGAAGTTAAACTTCTCATTCGACTTCAATCCACTCTTTGATTGCAGCACTAGCTAGTCCAAGTACGATTGCACTTCTCAACCATCGTCATGTCACGACTCTACGGATCCAATGAACACTCACCGATGAGATCTAAAGTCTATAGCTCAGCCCACAAGCTCAAACCATCAAATTCAGCTGTGTTCCGATTGATAAAACAGGAGTGAATTCACACAAGAAAAAACTGTTGTTCATATGTAGGATACTTCCACGAGAACACTAAAGTTTTACTGATAATGTTCAATCCGGTGAGTCTGCTTGCCGGCCTAATTCCTCACCACCCATTCTAAAAATACTATAAGTGCCCCAGGAGATGATACCTAACAACCTGCACTTGACTTAAGATTTCCTAACAAATAATATTTTTTCCATGATACTTTTCAAAATGAAATTCAAAACTTAAAACTTAAAACTTACAATCTTAAGTAATCTTGCATGGATGTTGACTTTATATTTTGGTGTTACTTCCTGAAATGCCTTTTTGTATCCACCAAATAAGATTAATGATGCCAAAATGTGTCCATCGAATTTTTTTGCTCAATAATATGTATCTTATTTTATGAAAAAATGATAATGTATGTTATTTATCTTACATTAGGGAAATACTCGATCTTGATAAGTTTCACCCTTATTAGATCACATATAAATACATCACCCGTTTGTAAGATTCGATGGTGTGTCACTAATATACAGTGTATGTAGGTTTGTATGTGAAGATTATCTTTGCATAAAAACTTACTAAAATTTATCCTTAATTTGTAAAGATTTAGATGTAAACACATAGTAGGACTAACGAAGTAAACATATCTACGATTCGAGAAGTGTCATCTGCGGAGATACTTCGCTAAAACCAAGTGGTAGTGCATTTTACATCAGCTGAGGTAAGTATTCGGATTTGTGAAAAGTTTTGCATTATCGTTCATTAAAAAACCCCAGTGAGCGGCAGTAACGAATGCAAAGCCTTACAAATTATGACATCAGTTGTGCATGTTCGCGCATTAAAAAAGCCCTAGTAAGCAGCAATAATACATGCAATGTGAATGGTACTTTGTGGCAAAGATATTGCTGTTACAAGGTTCGGCGGATTTTCGAAATTAAGCCGATGATTACGAAAACGAAAGGCGTTTTATTCGTACATGTCAAACACTTAAAGTCACAGATTGTACACTAAGCAACTTTTTATCTTTAGGTCAACACTACTTGGTGACAGACACAGCAACTGCGTTAAACCACCTACAGATTTGATTAGATGACTGACGTTTCATAGGAGAAACGTCCTCAGCAAACCTACATTATTACACTGTCACCTTGGGAATCAACCTCAACAAATCAAATGGCTTAGCGTTGAAGTAACACACTAAAGTACTCACCTTGTCATCCACTTGAGCGGGATAACATGTACAAAAATAAACATATCAGATTCAGAATTGTGATTAGTATCAAATTCTCTTAGTATTCATCAACCGGGACATAGAATCAAACAAGGTGAAAGCACAGACAAGACACAACCCTAGAATATACATAAATCAATCGCACAGTGAACTCCAGTCATCGTTTATATTCGTATATTCATCCGTTTATCAAGGAGCTATACCACCCTCTACGGGCCCACATACATACCCGAGTACTCGCATCCCAGCATTCCACATCCGTCCATGCAATCATCTTTACTCATTTCAAAGCGGATAACTCAACAAACTCTTATTCAGGAACAGAAAGGTCAACAAACCTGGGTTTTCGAGTTTCGAGTTAATTGATGAGAGTGACATCAAAGGGCATCGCGTGAATATTCTACTCATATAGAAGATCCTATTATGTTTCTTTCGATAAGACAGAGTATGAAAATAGGACGGAATGATGTGCCCTGCAGTAAGCTGCAAGGATTGATTAAACGAATTGACAGGGTTCTCGCACCATCTTTAGACGTTAGTTTGAACCATTTCAATAGCTCTGTATTAACGAGACTTCTGACATTATAAACCCCTTTCTACCTTCCAAAGAATTGCAGAATCATGTAGACATTAATTTCTCAAACAGGCTCGGTAATCTTAGGTTCTTAGTCGAGATCAATCTTAAGCAAATCTCAACATTATGAGTGGTTATTACTATTTGTAAAGCATTACAAAGTGTATCAGAAGGTGTAAGTAAAAGGCAAATGCTGTAAGGACAAAGGAGTATGTCACCAATCATGCTTCTTTACTGACTCAAACGGAAAAGAGAATTTATAGGGAGGAAAATAATCTACCAGACACCTTCCACATATGCTTCGGAGGTGAAACTCTATACGATGAAATCAAGGGGTATCAGGAATAATTTTTTTGCAAGTCTTGAAACTATGTGCATGTACAATGTACTCTTCTATATCCCAGATTTTAAAAACGTCACCATGAAGACTTGTGAATTTCCAAATCACAAGTGCCCTTGACTGCATGATGCTTCTTACCCAAATATCTTGTTTAGGGTGCTTTCTCTCAACAATTCACACTACAAATGGGAGTAATAAGTCAGAAGCATGACGCAGGTATTGAGCGCATCCCATAGTGCACCACAAAGTTTTTACATATCCTTGAAAACAATATCATTTGATAGACGACTGAAAGATTCACAAAATACTCAATTTAAAATATCGAATCCTACATCCAACTCAATGTTTTAACGAAACTTAGCAAGCTGGTGAACAGCAAAACAACCCATTAGATGTAAAATTTTCAAAGCAGAAACGATTTAAGAGAGTTCAAGATAATGGTAGTCTTATTTTTTGGAAACAGAAAACTTGTGATATTAGAAATATACATATGTCTATCAAATATATAAGTGGTATATCGAGATGATAAGAACCTTATTAGAGAAGGGGACCTACACATAGTCCCACGGTTGCCTTACTATGTTCCTTGAAGATGATAGAACTGTTAATAAATCCCCACAAAGATAGATATCTCATCAAAGTTGTAGCTAGAACATGCAACCACAACTTTCAACGTCGCGAACAATCTTCATGTTCATACAGTGCTTTAGAAATGTGATCGATACGGGGATAGGAAGCTTTCTCGCCCAGTTTGGTTTGCGCCCATACCAGTAGTTTCAAAAGGAAATGTAGCTTAGGATCCCGTTCGTGACCCTGGCTCATGAGAATAGCATGGTCGATCTCCATGGCTGCTTGCTCCCGTTTCTTAATATCCATCAACTCTCCGACCGGACAAGAAGCTGGATCTTTGAAGGCCAACAAAACCACCGTCCGCTCCAACTCTCGGAAGAAAGTATCATCCGGTTCTATGCAGTAGGGCGCGAGATTCTCTTGAGCACATTCCAGTGCTTCCATCACTCTGCTTTCACGGATAAGCTCGATCACATGTTGCTGCTGCAAGTCGAAAGACAATTGAGGATTGCTATCCAAAATATCCGGGTTCAGCTCATTTGCTTTCATGATTCCTTCCTCCACATCCCCTCTCCACACCGCATTCCGAATTTCCATCCTCTTTCTCACATCCTCAAAGCTCATGTTTGGCTCCGTCCCAGACTCGATCTGAAATTGCTTAGCTGCTCCGATGTAACCTTGAGTGAGAAAGAAATCCATGATTAGTTTGTTCATATCTTCCTTCCTCACGTCCGCTGCAGCCAATTTCTGCTCCCAGTCTTCTCTTGTAACCATCTTCAATTTCCATGGTATGGTACGTGACATCCTTGGACGAAGCTCAAACTCTACACGTGATGAGGAATGTGAATGATTCGTCTCTCAACTCCACCCCTTCTAGTCCAATGTATCTCCTTGGACGAAGCTCAAACTCTACACGTGATGAGGAATGTGAATGATTCGTCTCTCAACTCCACCCCTTCTAGTCCAATGTATCTCCTTGGACGAAGCTCAAACTCTACACGTGATGATGAATGTGAATGATTCGTCTCTCAACTCCACCACTTCTAGTTCAATGTATCTGCTTGGGCGAAGAAGATCGACGACGATTCTGAAGACATTGATAGAAACATCATTGTACATTCTTGATTGCCTCGCCGTGCAAGTCTCAACCATTCAACTGTCTTAGTACAACTGAGGACGAGTTCCACTAGGATTGTTACACTAAGATTGATGATAATGATGGTTGTTGTTAGGATAGCCTCAACAAAGACGAGTTGAAATTCTTCAATGTCAGTAAACTTTTTAATTACCATCCTATTACATAATTGTATACGTTTACTACATGAAATTAAATCTTTGCTGCAAAAATTTTGAGGGGTGAGAAATTAAAAGGTATTATCTTGTAGAATAATCATCTATTGTAATAAGTTGAAAAATTACAAAAGAAGAGAGACAAAATTATGATTATTTTGGTTTGGAAAAATACAGATAAATTTTTTTTTGTTATCAAAGAAATGTATAAAGTCAACGACTCAATCTCTTCATTCTAAGGTAGATGAAACCACACAACATTGTGCAAGTGAACACAATTGATTTACTATGGATACATGCTTGTTTGTTTATTAATATTGTGAGCTCTTGTATATTATCAGCAACATACTTACTGCCACTTGCTCTGATCATATTGTGTGTTCCATGTAAGTGCTAGAGTTGGTTCTTAATATTTTTACTTCACATAAAAACATTTGAACTTAACTCAATAACAAATGAATCATTGTTAACTTGCCAAGTTGCCAAATACATTTGTGACTAAACTACTTTTGTGTTTTCAAAGAGAAAGTGCTTCTTTCCGACAATAAAAATAGATGAAAAACACAAGTTCAGAAAAAAACAAATTGTATAAAAAGAATTTTAGGATTCAAATTTTATGTCAACAGAAATAATATAAATATATAAAAAATTATTATCAAATCTTGATCATTTATTGCAAAAAAATAAATTTTGTGTGTTTTTTCTCAATACAATATGTTTATATAAAATATAAATTTCAAAATTCACTTATGCTACATCAATATTTTGCAATGTTTATTGTAAGGAGTAAATTCACATCTTTGTTAATTCTTAACAGCTTAATCATGATAAGTCAATCTAGTTAGTCAAATGCTATATAAGATTCTTAATGCACCTTTCAATAACATATTTCATAAATTGATATTGTGTTTAGGTTACTCGGTTATATAAGTGTAAAGTACAAAATTGATTGACTTGTTGTATGCATTGTGTTTGTATCTAAAAAAAATCATATTGTTTGTTTTGAAATATATGAGTTATAAATTATCCTTTTTCCTAGTGTTTTTAATGTTTGATATTTTTTCTCAAATGTTAATCAAAATCAACTTGTCATAACATTCTTTAGTCAAGCATATATGTTTAAGACTAATGAATTTCTTGTCTAGGTACAAGTATTTTAACAATATATAATAATCAGCCCATTATCCTACTTCACACATCAATCTTAATGTTGTAAGTATCGTAAAGATGATCTTGATTTTTACTCATCACAAATATAAATATTATACATTGGTTATATAATCAACTTTTGAAATAAAAACAAAATTTATAGATTTTAAGATGCATGATTCATTTACTTTAATATAAAATTACTCAAATAACTTTTGCACTGTAAGTTTATATATTTGGCAAAAAATTTGATGTACAATCATATATTAGAAGGAACAAAAATTTCTACATTTGTACAAAACAAATAAATTTCTGTTGAAAAGTTGATATTGTTCATTGCTCAGGTAAAAATTGTCAATATTTTTTTAGCAATAATATAAATAAAAATATTGAAACAAACAACAATAAACGTGAAAATTTTGAAATAAAATTTTTGAAATACTTTTTTAATATCTTTGAAAGAATTAAAAAACATAAAAATGAAGAATAAAATATTGTTTTGAAAATCATATGAAGAATAAAAATTTAAGGTTTGAGAATTTGTCCTAAAATTAAGATCATGATTTTGATCAAATTTATAAACGTGAAATAAAAAGAAATTTTCATACTTTGAATTATCAATATAAACACAATGAAAAAGAAATATAAATTGATGCATAACAAACATTTTGTGAACGCTTTTACTGCTCAATTCATATTGAAATCACTACTATACTATATAATTATAAACATAATCAAAATTTATTTCATATTATTCATATATGATTAATTATTGTTGCAATGATTTCACTTTATTATCTAATTCAAAACGCATGCATTGGATATTTTTAAAAGTAATAGCAACTGATAATATTTTTTATATATGTAAAAATGCACACATATTCCTAAAATTCCACAAAGAAAAAAATTAGCAGAACATCAACAACAATATACATGATTTGTCAATCTTGAACTTCATACACAAGAAATACAAAAATGTGACGATAAAACTCAAGAATTACACGAACACATAAATATCGTGTTCATCCTCAGCCAAAGGGCTACGTATATCCAAAACTCTCAGCAGTTCACTTACAGGTTTTGTCAGATACACTCAATGTACACGGCGAACGCCGAGGTATTTATCCCCCGTCTAGACAACCGTTCTAGATATAAATAGCTAATACCCGAGGTTACTCCTTAATTGGAGTTAACCTCAACAATCTTCCCCCTAACTCACATTAAGAAAGACAGTAACCTTATTAACATACATCATTACTCTTCGAGAAGTTCTTGACATAAACCTACCACAAGGCTCCCTCTTTACACAAGAGTTAACAAGAACTAAACCGTAGCCATAACAGGTTAGAGGAGTAACATAAAAAGAGGTAAGTAAAAAATCTTGCTAGCTTAGAGGGAACAGAAATCTCGTAATCTATATAATTATTCCACGGAAAGCTCTAGAAATAAACCTAATACAATCTACCCTCTTTACACAAGAGTTAACTAGAACTACTCCAATAGCCATAACATGATAGAGTAATAACATAAAAAGATGTAAGTAAAAAAAAAACTACTAGCATAGAGAGAACATAAATCTCATAATCTATATAATTACTCCACGGAAAGTTCCAGAAAGAAACCTTATACAAGGCTACTTTTTACACGAGAATTAACTAGAACTTAGCCGTAGTCATCAATGGATAGAGTAAATTTATAAAGAGATAACTGAAGATACTATGTTAGCAAACTCTAACTTTACTCTTCATGCACATCCTACATGATAACACAATGTAGCGTGAAACTCTCTATACAAATAACTTTGACCAATGCATTAGTTGGATTAAATTTACCTTCAAGATTGATTAGTTCAATTACTATAGTTTATCGTCAAGATGTACTAGCTCAATTACCAGAGTCTGTCGTCAATTTTGACTAGCTCAATCATCAGAGTTTAACGTCAAGATTGACTAGCTCAATCACCATAATCTATCATCCATCTTGACTAACTCAATCATTTTATCAGACACTCTTGTCTGATAAACTATATGATATCGTTGTGCTTCATGGTACTGTAAATAACTTGTACCATGCAGATCTTGATCATTAATCACATAATGATCAAAACTCCTCCACACTTATATTCGTGAACAAAATTTTCACTTGTCAATACAAAGATTCTAAGAATTCTCCCACTCTATCAATGAACAAGGTCTCATTGAAAGACACACATCCATTGACATGAACCTTACAATCTATGTTGCTCACGACTAGTTGTTACTTGTGACTAACTATCACAGTTGTTGGCGATTGACTAAAGCCGAAACTGATTGTCATGTGTGACTATCTTTCAAAATTACCCATAACCAATTGCGCCCGCAACTAGTCATCACTGTCGTCCGCGAGTAAATGTCAACCTGCGACCGATCGTGCTTACGCCTTACTGCGTCCGCGACTCACCATCGCCCACGCCTTACTACGCCCGCGACATACTGCATCTGCAATTAGGGTCGCCCGCAACTAACACCGTCCGCACTCTTTCAAAAACATTGTCCACATTTTTCCATCCTTCACACGCGACAATCGTCTGTGACAACCGTCACCTGCAACTGTATCGTCCGTCACTTACAAATCTCGTCGCTTGTGATCAACGTCGCTCGCGACTATCCATTGCCCACGATCTACGTCGCCCGCAACTGAAACATTGTCTCTTGCGACCTCTATAGGTCACCGTCGCCCGTGACTGCAATATCTGTAACCCGCGATTTCCGTCGGCCGTGACCAACATCGTCTACGATATTGCCTTGCCCGCGATCTATGTCGTCCGCAATTTATATCACTCGCAACAAACATTGATCGCAACCATTGTTCACTTTCAACCTATAATTTTGACATGTTGCGTTGTCATCTCAGCCCGTCAAGAATCTAGATAGAAAAATAACTTTCACAGAAATGTTCTTCGTTTGGATCATCTTTGAGCTCTTGAAAATGGTACATATGCTTTAGTTTCGAGTAGAGCTTTCCAACAATATCCAATTTGTCTATGTTCCGATGAAAAAATATCATTATGAAATATTTATGACAAAATATTTCTTCATCGTTGTCCTTATCGTCACCGTCGGCAGCCGCCGTTACCGTCACTGTTGACCGGCTGTCGCCGTCGAATGGCGTCGTCAATCGATTGTCACTGTCGACTTCCAACCAACGATCGTAGTTCGTCCTCATATCACGCTTAACTCGTCAATTGCGGTTAGTCCGACTGACCCTATACGCTTCACTACCACGGTTGGAGGGCTTAGTCGCTTGTCTGGGTGGTAGCCGCTCCGACTTGCCGCCTGTCGTTTGTTCACTTGACTTGGCTCACTTCGGCCTTCTACCCTTTCAACACGGTTCGGGTAGGGCGACACACCCCAAACCGAGAGCAGAGGGGTTAAATTTGAGCACCAACTCACCATGCCGTTCCGACCATCGCTCAAGGATTTGGCTCTGCCACACTACGGCCATGTTGGCTGACATGACCTTCAAGCTGTAACAATAGGATTTAAAGAGAAGCTCACTCGAAGATAGAAACGTAAACTCTGAAGATGAAAGATATCAAGAATAGTTCTCCTCTCCCTTATATAGCTCTCATCAACAAGTACAACGAGATAAGATCTTATCCCCACCATCCATCCCACTCCTAGTGGATGGATGACGTGGCGGATAACTCTAACAAGCACACGGATCGCTGATGTGGCGCTCCCAACTAACACAGTAACTAACACACTCAATCCTTACCTACAAGCACACGGATTGCTGACTTGTCAGCTATGACTAGTGCACACTAAAGTATCTATATCAATATTTAGAGTAACCTCTACTTTAGTTCTAACTAACTAAAAATGGTTACAAACCTCACTCATTTTAAGATGCAACGTCCTCGTTGCACATACATTCAAACTCCTGAACTATCAAAGATGCATTTGCTAAATTTTTAGCTGGTTTTCAAGTTGATTCATACGATGAATAGTCTTTTCATTGAATCAAATACTCTACTTTGGAATATTTATGACCTCAAATACTATGATACTCTACTTGAGTATCTTTTCTACCTCATACTCCTCATGATCTGCTATCAAGGTTGGAAGAGTAGGTGGTGCTGGTTGGTTGGTGAATTGTTTTGGTCGTGGTACATGTTTTTGCAATCGTGACACATGAAATACTGTGTGTATTTTCATATGTGACGGAAGTTCCAACTTCTATGACACTTTACCAACATGCTTCAAAACCAAAAATGGACCAATGAACCTAGGGTTCAACTTTGGTGTTCCTACAAGAGACAAATTTGTTGTAGATCACCAAACGTGATCTCCAACCTCAAAAACCACTTCTCTACGATGAGCATCGGCATGCTGCTTTTGCCGATTTTAAGCTATCATCAACTTCTCCTTGGCCTAATGTAGTCCTCGGTGAATATGCTCCACAAACTCGTTGACTGCTGCAACTTTGGTCGAAAACTCCTCTCCTTAAGGAAGTCTCATCAAACTTGAAGGAGTTATAGGATGAGCTCCATACATAAGAAAAAATGGAGACACTTTTGTGGATGCATTAACATAATTGTTATATGCAAATTCCACAAGTGGCAAAAGGTAGTCCCACTCTTCTTGCTCTTCTAATGTGAATGCTTGTAGCATATACTCTATGTATCTATTTGCCCTCTCCGTTTGTCCATCAGTTTGAGGGTGATAGGTCGTTGAGATTGCTAGTTTTTTTTTGAAAAAACTAAACAAAGTTTTCCAAAATAAAGTAGTGAAGTGATTACCTCTATCCGTGATTAACACTTTGATTAAGCCATGATTCACAAAAACTGCATCTAGATACAATTGAGCTAGTTGTGGAGCTGTTACTGTTTTTGTGGTTGGCCTGATGTGAATCATCTTGCTCAATTTGTCCACAAAAACCACCACTGAATCATGTCCTAACGAAGTCCTTGGTAACTCACTTACAAGATCCATGGTGACATGTTCCCACCGCTGTTCGGGAATAGGAAGAGGCTGTAATAAACCCGCTGGTTTTTGATTACTTGCCTTGTTTTGTTGACAAGCAACACAACTTTGAACATAAGACTCCACATCCTCACGTATTTTGGGCCAATAGTACACTCGTTGTATACTCTCCACGGTTTTCTCCACTCCCACATGACCTGCAATGGCTGTGTCATGACTTTCTGCCAAAATCATTGTGCGCAAATCGTGATCTTGTGGAATCCATATACGCTGATTGTAAAACGCCAAACCTCAAGATTTCTCTGCCTTTCTAGTGTGTAGTGCCCGAGTGATCTCTTCATCCTCCTTTGTGGCTTGTGTCATCTTGCTCCATCAATTAGCCTGAATTTTCATTTTTGCAACATGATTCAAACAAGGCATGTGTGTGAGAGCATCTGCAAGTTGCTTCTTTCGCTCCACGTACACAATCTTCATGTTGAAGCGTTGACGCCACTCTGTCCATCAAATTTGTCGTTTGGACAGATCCTTCTAAGTCTCCAAATAAACCAAGGGTTTATGATCGGTCTCCACCACAAACTCCTTATCACTCAAGTAATGTTTCCGATGTTTGGTTGCCAACACAATGGCTAGCTCCTCCCGTTCTTTCGTGTGATAATTTTGTTCCGCCGCCACCAACTTTCGAGAATAGAAAGCAACTGGATGCCATCCATCCTCCCATTCTTGTTGAAGTATGCCATCTACTGTTGTACCTGATGCGTCAGTAGCCAACTTGATAGAACGGTTAGGATCATACCACTTGAGAATAGGTGCGTGTAACAAAGCATCTTTCAATGCTTGAAAAGCTAACTCTTGAGCTGTTCGCCATCTCCATTTTTGACTTTTTCCCAACATGGAAGTTAATGCATGAGCTAGGCGAGCAAAATCTTTCACAAATCTACGATAGAATCCAGTGAGCCCTAGAAAATTCTTCAATTGAGTTTGATCCTCATGTGCTATCCATTTCTGAATGGCATCTATCTTCTCACTCATCACTTGAATTCCTGTAGCTGTAACTCTATGACCCAAATAATCTACTTCTGACTTGCCAAATTCACATTTTGAAGCTTTGGCATACAATTGATTGTCTCTTAAAACTTGAAGTACCTCTCGTAAATGACTTCTATAATCACTCAAAGTTTTGCTCTATACTAATATATCATCTAGAAAAATAATGACATATTTATCTAGATAAGGGCGAAAGATATCGTTCATCAATCCCATGAATGTAACTGGTGCATTAGTGAGACCAAAAGGCATCACTAGATACTCAAAGTGTCCATACCTAGTACGAAAAGCTGTCTTGTGGACATATTCATCTGCAATTCAAATTTGATTGTAGCCGCTTCTCAAATCTAGCTTGGTGAAGTACTTCACTTCTTGAAGTTGATCAAACAAATCATCCATACGAGGTAATAGATATTTGTTTTTCACCGTTTGCTGATTCCACCCGCGATAATCGATGCATAGTCTCATGGATCCATACTTCTTTTTCACAAAGAGCACTGGAGCTCCATAAGGTGAAACAATTGGTTGAATGAATCCCTTGCTCAACATCTTCTTCACTTAAGCTTTGCATTCTTCCAATTCGTTTGGAGCCAAACGATATGGAGCTTTGCAAGTTGGTGTACTTCCAGGTATAACCTCAATCTTGTGATCTACTCGCCTCTTTGGTGGTAATCTTGCAGGTAGATCATCTGGAAAAACATCTTTATACTCCATAAAAATGTCGTTCAAGGACTCCGGGATGTAAGGTTTGTCCGTGGACCCAATATCTCTTATAAGTCCAAAGAAACATACATCATCTCTAGAAATGGATGTTGTAGCCATCACAAAACGGTAAATTCCTATTATGAGATTTAATTCTATCTCCATAGATATTTCATCCACTACTTGTAATCACTTTTCTTCTCCAATCTATCTTCAAATTATATTGCTCCATCCATGGCATTTCAAGGATGACATCATATCGAGCTAAACGAATTACTCTCCATTCAATGCTTTCCTGGTATCTACCTATGGATAATTCTACACTCCATGGTAATGTTTCTATCACTTCAGTTTGTCCGTTTGGCAATTCAACTTCTTCACTCACGTCCTTCATCAACATCAAACCTAACTTCATAGAAATACTCCTTGATAGAAAATTCTCAGTTGCTCTAGGATCAATTAAAACTCTCACCTTGTGTATTTCCATGAAACCATCAGTGACAATGAGTTGAGCTTGCTTCTTACTCCTTCCATGAGCTTCTGACTTCTTCCAACCTCGCCAACCATGACTTCTTCCAACCTCGCCTTTTCTTCGTTTTGTAGAACCAGTAAGGTCGCGAGGCAAGTTTACTGATGATCTTCGTTTCCCGAAACTTCTTCCTCCACCTCTTCATACTCTATTCCCTCCATATTGAACAGTCGTCGCTGCATGGGCCGTCCTCCTTGTGGTGTCGCCCGAATTCAACAAAATATGGCAATGTGACTCATTCGTCCACATGCATAGCATTGACGATTGTCACGAACTCAGCTTCTACTCAAACCATTCCGTTATTTGCATAATCTTCTTGCAAATTTGGAACTCCTAGTCGCCGAATCTCACCTCCAAATTTTGATGGTGGTACTCTTGTTGGTGCAAAACCATCTCTGCGTCAAAGGTTTCACAACTCCATTGGTGTTTGACCAGATGGATCTCAAAGATTGCTTACTGGTTCACCGTGTGTGACACCAAAAGCACCCAAAATTCGTGGAGCAATTGCGATTGCTTCATTCAAATTAGATGGATTGCTTACCATCACCTCCTTTCAAATTCGATCCTTCAAGCCTTGTTTGAACATGTCCAATGCTTCAGCTCCACTCATATCCATGATAGATACTTGAAGATCACAAAATTCTTCAATGTACTCATGAATACCTCCTTTTTGCTTTAGATCCCACAACTTCATTCTTGCAGTTTGAAGAGAATAAACCACTTGAAAATTTTGCAGAAGTCCTTCCTGCATTCCACTCCACGAAATGGTAGCACCTCGTTCTGAAAGCATTATCTCCCATGTTGTGTACCATGTGAGAGCTTTATCCATAAGATAAAATCTCATGAACATTCCTGCAATATAATCAGAAACATGAAAATGGGATAAATGAATATTCATCCTCATAATTCATCCCTCTAACACTCCCATTTCTCTACTCCCTTTGTAAGCTTTCACCTTACATGATTTTCCCATTCGAAGCAAAAGATTTGTTTGATCTTCAATCTCTTGAAGACGTCTCCTATTTGCCTCTGCTGCATCAATAGTAGTTGGTTATGGCTGAACTTGGGAAGCTTGAACTTGAGGTTCAACTTCCATCTCTCCAACTGTCTCTCTCTACTTTCTCACTCTCCAATGCGAAGATTTTATCTTCCATGGCTTGCTGCTTGGTATGACCATCTACTATCGATTTTCTCAACTCCTTCATCTCCGCCATGATTGCATTGAGAACCTCACTCATATCGATTTATGTCCCCATGCTTTCTCACACTCCCCCTAATACAAAGTGAGTATAATCACTATGTGACCTCTCAACAAAAGAGTCACAAAAGGTGCAGGTGATTCTATCACAGCTCTTTAGTACTACTCTCCATAATTCCTCACAAGAAAATCTTTTCATATGCTCTTCTGTCGATATATTGTTCTAATTTCTACATAAGTGCTGAACCAAACCGGTACAAGTGGTTCGCGATTCAAATCCATGAAACATTCAGTATATAATGTATATAATACAATCCCAAGTCTCTTCATAAGTAAATATTGGAAGAATCAGTGGCACTCTCGATTCCATCACTCTAGTCATAAAATCTGCACCCCAACAAGCCACAAGGTACATCCGAAAATGATGTTTCTCCATGCAACGAAGGTGAATATCGAATAGATTAAAAATTGGCCAGTGTGGTACTGGATTCCTGTCAATCTCGTCCATATCTGCAAAACCACAATTTTCCCCTTCCACTTCTCTCTACATTCAGATGAATGACCTCTGCCAGCCTCTATACACTTTCAAAATACACTCCATCATCACTCACTTGCTATTCCATGAGGGGTAATCCACACTCAATGAAACAGCAAGGTTGCTATGATACCATTGTAACACAAGGATTTAGAGAGAAGCTCACTCGAAGATAGAAATGTAAACTCTAAAGATGAAAGATACCAAGAATGGTTCTACTCTCCCTTATATAGCTCTCATCAACAAGTACAAGGAGATAAGATCTTATTTCCACCATCCATTCCACTCCTAGTGGATGGATGACGTGGCGGATAACCCTAACAAGCACACGGATCGCTGACGTGGCGCTCCCAACTAACACAGTAACTAACACACTCAATCCTTACCTACAAGCACACGGATTGCTAACGTGGCACTGTCAACTAACACATCCACTTTGTACCTACCAAGTGCGCAGATTGCTGACGTGTCAGCTATGACTAGTGCACACTAAAGTATCTATATCAATATTTAGAGCAACCTCTACTTTAGTTCTAACTGACTAAAGATGGTTATACAAGCTTAGGCTACCGACGCTGAAGGTTATCTCTTGCACCAAAATTGTGGTCATTATCACCGCGCGCGCCCACACGGGCATTATCTCCATCAACATCTTCAGCTCCTCCACTTGGTGCACCGTTCACACCCGTCCGGGGTCGTAGTGCTCTCGTGCCATCATGTTCCAGTACTTTGAGCGTTTCATTGAACTTTCAGCTCAAGCCCGCATCTACCATCCTCCCGTTCTGAAGAAGAAAATGATCAATGTCAAGCTTAGATCCTAATTTTTTAAATCCATCGCTATGCTCGACGATGAATCCCATGTGAACTCTTCTCTCCTCTAATGTCTCCAAAGCTACTTCAAGCAAGTAGCCGAGCTGACGTTGCTAGTGTTGACGAATCTTTTGAACACTCCTAACTTACGTGTGAATTTGACTTTCCACAATCCTCCATGAACCTCATGGCACTCATTCTCGTCTAAGCACTCGAACCAATCAAGTGTACGGCTTGATGCGCGGGACGCACAAAATCACTCAAATTTTGAGTAAATTAGCTTGAGTAATTTCTCAAACTTGCAAAAACTTCCCAAAACTGGGACAATTCTCTCAAATTCTAGTGACAAAATTTCATCAGATAAAATCATCAAGAAATTTAGTATCAAAAAAAAAGAAGCGCGTTAGTAAATCTTGTCTCAGAATACCGTCACCAGACACAAGTTGATTGAAACAATTTATTGACGACAAATCCAAACCAAAAACCTACTTTGATACCGATTGTGACGGTAAAACTCGAGAACTACACGAACACAAAAATAACATGGTTTACCCTCATTCTAGACGACATCCTCCATCTAGACGACAGTTTTAGCTATAAATAGCTAATACTTGAGGTTACTCCTTGATTGGTATTAACCTCAACAAAAAATTATCACAAAGTTCACTCCGACTATTGATTTGTACAACTACAAGGAAGCATAAATGCTAGTTTTAATCCTAACACGGATTAAGCCTAAATCTAACTCTAATTTGAATTAGGTTCACTTGAATTTAATGTGAAATTTAAGTTGATAGTAACAATTTGACCTTTATTCATTTTGTGAAAACAGTGATGTCCATAATCTAGTTAATTACTTGGCAAAAAATTTTGTAGTAAATCTAAAATAGACCTAAATATATATATCACAAAAAAAAATTGAAAAAACTCTTATGTAGATATTTTTCATATCAGATTCAATAAAATTAAGTTGTAGTAAAAATAGAATAGAGTAAGATCATAGAGAAGTAACAAAAGATGTTAGTAAACTCTTCTTGTGCTTCTCATGCAAAACCCAGATAACAGTGCAATATATTTTAGAACTAAGAAAATATGTAATTTTGATCAACCATTAACTTGATTGAATTTATTATAAATCTTGATTAATTCAATACTTTTATTACTCACGATCTTTTTTAAAATTATATCTGATGTTGATATGTTTTATTATTTAGTCCATTATTTGTTTTGCTGTCGTGCGAATACATATCACCATACACTCTACATCGCTGACATGCTACTCACATACACATACGTACACGCATACACACATATAAGGCGCAAGAGAGTACACACTCAAATGTCACCACTGAAATGAGCGGGAGATTCCCCACTGGAATTCCCGTCGGTCGATTACCCTACTGGCAACAAACCGTCACCGTCACAAACATGAGTCAAGCCCAACCCACTCCACACTCAGAGAATCTAGGTCGACGCAAAGGGGAAAGTCGCTCTACGCTCCCAACGCTTCCAGGCTCGACTCGAAGAACTAACGTTCTTCGAGCCGTCCCCGACTGTATACCCCTCGTGACCCGAATCCTAACTTCACGTCTAAATATAGTAAGTGCCCACACTGCGTGAGCCGACTCGTAACTACATGACAACTGTCGTGCGAATACATATCGCCATACACTCTACATCGCTTACATGCTACTCACATACACATACGTACACACATACACACATATAAGGCGCAAGAAAGTACACACTCAAATGTCACAACTCGCCCCCTAGCTGGCGGTAAGGTTCCTCTGACTCCCAGGTAGCCCTATCTACAACTACATGCTATACACCTTCGTGGATGCGCGAACCAGTAGGCCGGGTGCTATGTCGCCCCATCGTTAGTCGCCTATCTGCAATTCATAACATGTGAAGATCAAGTCATCTACCCCTCTGAAGTACATCGAGGACAAACCCATCGTCCAGCCGGAATAACATCGATAGGCGGAGTTAGGCACGACATGTGCCATCCCCTAGAGCACCTATCATACACCAACATACGGGACGCCTGACCAGCTGACCCACACAGCATGCACCTCAAGCCAGCACGTACTATTGCTAAACTTGGGTCCATAGTGCCATCTACGTTTGGGAGGTGGCATGGCGCACAATTGCGCACATGATCCTTCCAAACAACGCCGTCACGACCCTCCAACATGAGAACTCCAGAAGGTAACACCTCCCGCACTCGCAAGATTGTGCGTTCCACCGTCACATCCAATGTCGTCGGTGCAGTTTGTTGTAGATAGACGTAATCTCCCACATGGAATCTACGAATCGATGGTCGATAATCTCCTCCCCGAATGGTTGCATATCGCAGCGTATCTCTATGTTGAGCAATCGCAAGATTCTCAAACACTGCAGGCATAACTCTCCGAAAGAGCTCTACACGCTGAGAACATACTCTCACCCACATATTCGGGTCATCAAGGTTCACCACCTCGCTAGACTCACGACGAATCGATGTTGGCAAGTCTGGATCTCGGCCGTACAATAGAAAATATGGTGAGAAGGAAGCCAAAGATGCTTGACGACTGAACCGGTATCCCATGGCCAACCACGGTAGCTGGATATTCCAGTCCCCAAGATGACCTTTCTGTAGGCCATACTTGCGCAACGCCCTCTTCACCGTCTATACAACACGTTCAGTTAAACCATCTGCCTCTGGATGATCTCGCGACGTGGTCCGGTGATCAATCAGCGCCTTGTCACACAAGACCTGAAACTCCGTCCCCTGATCGGTCAACACCTCAGCTGGTGCACCATAGTGACTAAGCACCCTGTCAAGGAAAGCATATGCTACTCCCTCACTTGCCTTGTCAGGTAATGCCACCAACTCAATCCACTTGGAGAAATGCTCCACCATCACCAACACATACCGATGATGTCGTATAGTCAAAGGTAGTGGTCCAGCAAAGTCCAAACTCCAACGGTAACCCAACCCCATGATAGGTAATGGATGTAACACTGGTGTCTAGGCATTGAATGATGCCCTCACCCGATCACAAACCATGCAACGTGATATCAACTGCTGTACCTGAGTATGCATATCACGCCACCAATACTTACCAAGGAGTAAACTATATGTACGCTTCACTCCAAAATGTCCCAACTCCTCATGAGCATGCCTCACAATGCGTGCTCTCTGAGCTGGATGTGGTACTACTCGTACCCTACCGTCCTCCCAGACTCGGAGAACATGTGATCCCTCCAATCAGTATCTCTTCGCCCGTTGGAGAACACGATCTCGCTCCTTGGCACCCACTGTACCTGGCACCATGCTTGTCCGTAGGAACTCCAACACCAATGCATCATCGTGAACATCACGCTGATCCACACCACCATCCTCAACCTCAGGATCTGAAGATCGACCATCTATTCTCTGACTAGAGTAAGATGTCAGATGATTCTCTCTGCTTAAATTTCCACATAACCAACACATGAAGGCAGATGCATGCCAACCAGGCACCATCTCCTGGTCAACCTCACCATGCCATCTAGCTCCAGTGTTATCCTCCTGGCTAGTGCATGGGTTCCGACTCAAACCATCGGCATCTAGGTTCGCAACTCCAGGTCTATGCACTACCTGAAAGTCGTACTCCTATAAGATGAGAGCCCACCGTGCAAGCTTCCCTGTAAGCTTGTCGGACTCCATCAACCACTTGAGCGGTTGATGATCAATAACAAGGGTGAACTGCGTACCAAACAAGTAGCACCTGAAGTGTGCCATAGCCCACACCGCTGCCAAGCACTCTCCCTCGTACGAACTATATCGCGACTCCGCTGTATTGTTTGAACGACTAGCGTACGCAACCACAAACTCCTTTCCCTCATCATCACGCTGCGTCAACACCGCTCCAAGTCCCAACATACTCCAATCAGTGTGCAACTGGTATGGACGACCTCTAATAGGTCTCCTCAAGATGGGAGCGGCCACCAACCTGGCCTTGAGCTCAACAAAAGCTTTCTCCTGCTCATCTCCCCATTGCCACTCCTGATCTGACTTCAGCAACTGGTTCAAAGGATTGACTATAGCACAGAACCCCTTCACATACCTCCGGTAGTAGTTCGCCAAACCCATGAATGCACGAACTCTAGTCACATCCGTGGGACGTGGGATGCGTGCAATAGCCTACATCTTTGCTTGCTGAACTCCTAAACCACCTGGATATATCACATGACCCAAGTACTCAACCTTCTCCTGGAAGAACTTACACTTCCTAGGATGTAACCTCAAACCATGAGCCCTCAATCGCTCAAACACAATCTGCAAATGTATTTGGTGTTGCTCCACAGTGTCACTAAACACCAAGATATCATCAATGTAACATCTGAGAAAATCCAACCCCGCTAGGATTCTGTCCATAACCCTCTGAAACTCGGCATGTGCATTCTTCAACCCAAAGGGTAAGAATCGCCACTGATACAAACAATCCTTGCCGTGGAAGTTGACGCCTCAAAACGTTGTCTTGGTTTTGTCCTCTTCCCGAATTGGCAACTGATGGTATCCTGCCCGAAGATCCAAAGTACTAAAAATCCTCGCATGTCCCACCACATCGAAGATCTCCTCAGGTGTATGCATGGCATACTTATCGGACTTCGTCTGCCGATTGATAGGACGGTAGTCTCCACACATGCGCATATCCGTGTAGTTGCCATGTACATCCTTCTTCACCGGCATGACAGTGGCTGACGCATACTCACCATGCGATAATTCCACTAATCCAGCCTCCAGTAGGTCCAACGTCCTACTCCGAATCAAATCTCTCTCCATCTCACTATATCGATAAGGACGACGGAAGATTGGCGTATCACTCGCCAATTCTATCCGTATACCTGGTCCAATCAACGCACCCAACTCCTTCATACTTAAGACAAAACAATTTCTATAGTCTCGTAGAAATTGTGTCAATCGTCTCCTATCTCCTGAGATCTGGGAACCAATCAATGGCTCTCATTCCTCCTCCATAGACACACTAGAGGGAGGCGACACTGTCAATTGTTGCTACGCTACACACTGCAAAGAAGGGTTCTCTGTACCCTCCTTCGTAGCCACCTCCACATAAGAATCCTCTCCAACTGCATGGGCTGCAACTCTGGTAAGTGCTTTCGTCACGTCCCATAAACTCCAAGGATGACGAATATCTCGCCTTTCGCCCCCAGCCATTGCCTCTACCGTCTCGGTAGGCGATGAGCTAACAAGTGGTGTACTAACCACCAAATCAACGCGCAAAAGGCGTTGCTCCATCAAATCCAAGCTCACAATCCACGTCAAGCAATTCAAGTCCATAGCTTGACCCAAAACCTGACAACACGAAGCCTCTGAAACTGTAGCAGCTGCGGTGACACCAGTCATAAATCCCATCGCACACTCTCTCTCATCAGCGTTGGGCTCCACCAACTGATGTACTGCACTATCCCACAGTAGTCCAGATCCACCATCACGATATGCATGTGATGCCGGATAACTGACCAACGTAGGTAAAGCCATTCGAGGCTGACCTACGCGGTTCACCAACGCCATAGGCAACCTATCAGCAACTCTCACCACTTGAGAGTGTCGGAAAACATCCAAGATACTGTCAACGGTGAGTGTAGGTTCACGCTGCACAGAATCATAGGCTTGACGCAATATCTCACGTGACAAAAGGTTGATCCACCATAAACGTGCACGATGAGCACATGATTCAACCCTCGCAGCATCCAACAATACTGCTGATCCAATCCATGCTCGGACTTGATGGACACTCGCCATCAATTGGGCCCGAGTGTCACCCAATAATGGTACGTTCTCCAGAATGTATGCTGGAGAACGTGTTTGCTGCACTTGGAGATGACGTAACACTCGCATCATCTCCCAAAACATCCGAGATCTGGGATCATGCAAGCCTCCTACATGTCCAACGCGTGTGTGTCCCTGACATGGCCAGCCCGCAATCACCATATCATTATGGCCAACGCGGTCAAGGTCTGGCGCCCCCAGCAACAAAATGTCTGAAGGCAACGCCTTCTGGAATCCTCGGACAGCTGATCGCAGCAATAACGAAGAAAAACGCCGCATCAACTGTGCAACATGTCGTGAAGAGACTCGACGTGCAGTCTCGTCCTTCTCCACATACAAGTATCTCCGTACGAGAATACTTGACTGCAACACCGCAGCCAAACCTGTGCTGATCCCACCAAAAAGATCCAGCAAACAAACGCCCTCTGAGGAATACTCCCATGCAATAGGTGTAGTAACCAATGGAGACAATGCGCTAGAACCATCAACTAGCCGATCAGCTGAAGCCCTCTTTGGCTCTGCTGGTAAAGAGGCTTCACTCCAAGCCTTTTTCACCAACCTATCAGCCTCCAACTGTAGTGCCTGGCACGAACTCCATAGTGGAACATCTAAGGGTGAAGTCACCGCCGCTGTGAAACTCACAACCTCCTTCACATCCTCGTAGAGTGAGGTATCGTCGGCAGACATGTTCCCCTCCAACAAGTCATCGGGCCAGGTAAGCACTCCGCTAAAACCCGCAACAGATGCCAAGACCGCTGATGAAGATCCAAGAGGTCGATTCCGAGAAATAAATCTCACTGGCAGCTCGCTCAGACGTCCATCTCCGGACTGCCAACTAGGACGATATGCGGCAGTCTCCGTCCAATAGTCCATCCGAAAGCCCATCGGGTATAACACCACTCCATCAACAAGCACATCATATGACTCTGCTGATGTAACCACATCACGAACTCCAAACTGCGAGCTATCATGAGGCTGATCATGCCTCAACTACACTGCTATGCTCTCCCTGGTCATAAAGTAAGACATATCGCTGGCACCACCAAGGGATGTCTGGATCTGGAATGGGCAAGATTCCAACTCTGACCTCCGAATGTTCAAACTAATGCATGCAGCCTTGCCCAACATCAAGGGCTGTGCACCAGGATCCAACAAAACTCTGGTTGGGACATACACCTGTCCAGTAGAACTCACTAACCAAAATAGATCACTTCGGTTGTCCACCATACATACACAAGGAACAATACTCTCGCGATCAATGGCTGGGCGAGCTGGTAAGGACTCCATCCTCGCCGCTGCGGCCTGTCAAGTCGTCTCCTCGAACAATGTAGACGTTGAGGATGGGTCCTCAACTGTATCCTCACGTATCTCGGCACTCGTACCAGCGACTCTCCCAGGCTCACACGATGTGGCTGCTACCCGAAATACTCGAGCCAAATCAATACCAGAGTCTATCAACTCTGTGGCTGAAAACAATGGAGATCGCAAGACTGAAATGGCCATCCGCATCACTGCACTAGATGGCACGTCTGCGTCCACAACAGATGATGTAAGAACCTCAGTTCTCACTCTAGTGTCACTAGGCGGTGCAGGTCTCATAGATAAACTGCTAGCCACCTCTGACAACAAAAAGGACTGAGTAAGTCTAGACTAACGTCCACCCTCACTCCTCTGAGGGTCCAACTCCACAGTCGCACCACGTGGCTCTAAAGTGCGAGCACCACCTCTGGTCAGTGCAACTGATGCCTCAACCTGTGCTGCACTGGCCAAATAGGAGAAATCCTCTCCCTCGTAAGATGTGGAAGTGCTCGTCCCCAGACCAGCCATAGCAGCAAGCCTCTGCTCCAACTGCTCAATCCGAGCAGCCATAGCGCTCTCTGTGGCGGAAGTAGCACTCGCTGCGGTACGCTCAATGGCCCCGGTACCTCTACCGCCTCTGCCACCTCGGCCTCGTGGAGCATCACCTCCACGACCTCTACCTCCAGATCTCAACTAAGGATGAAGGTCAAAGCAACGCTCTCGAGGGTGACCCGGTCGATGACAGTGATCACAGGTCACCTGTGCCGGCTGTGGCCTAGCATGTGGAGTTTGTCCCTCTCGCTCCTGGGGACAATCCTTCCTCATATGACTACCTCCGCATGTCCAACATGACGGTCCTTGTGGCTGGCCCGAAAATGAAGGCAGTGGTGGCCGCGCACTAGGCTCTCTGTGAGCTGAAGGATGTCGTGTATGACCTCCACGACTCCCACTACCACCACCCATGGGGCGAGACTGTGTTGTGCTATGTGGGATACGCGAAGTAGTGGTCGTGTCACTCGCAAATGTAGACGTCACCACCCTCTCCTCCACCATGTTAAGCTCAATCTTCTCAGAAAGAGCAAACACATGGGCTAATGCGGGTGATGAGTCGCTCATGAGAGTAGCATCACGCACTCTCCTCCACAACTCTTTGTCCAGAATCCGATACCAGTATTGGACAGCTTGTGCCTCAGTCACACCGTGAGTAACCGAGATTAGCCGTCGCATACGAGTGTATGCCTCACGAAGACTCTCACCAGTCTTCCGCTCAAACTCCTGGAGGCTCCTCAACTTCTCCGTTTTCATCCCCTGATAATTCTTCCTCAATCTCTGAAAGAACTCGGGAATGGGGCTAAACGAAGGTACGCCACTAGCATCTCCCCTCGTGCTGCCACCGGCATTGCTAACAGTACCGCTGCTGGTACTGGTACCAGTTGCGCCAACTGCTCCACTGATACCCTCGCTGATGCTACTACTCGCACCTCCACTGATGCCGATACTCTCACCTCCACTGGTACCCACACCACTCTGGATAATGGATAAGTAGTTCGGAGACCAATGGCGCCTCCATGCATCAATCTCCGCAGCATAATCTCTCCCAAACTCATGATAATCGTCCATGGGATGTCCCTCCAAATGCTGGAATAACCCCTTCCATGCAAAGAAGGGTGTAAACAACGTGGGGTTACGCAAAAATTGCATATCACACCACGTGTTTAACTCCTGAATAAAATCATCGAGCTCGATGGTGCCCACTGCACCTGAATAACGTCGAGGGCCTTCACGGCCCCGTACATCCCGTCCATGTCCCAAATCAAAGGGGTTGGAACACCGGACGATAGCACCACCGAAGACTCTGTGTCTGCAACACTCTGGTCCTCCTCTGCAACAACTGTCGAGATAGGTGAAGGTACCGATAACTCAACCCACTCCACGTAAATCCACCGCGGTCCTCAACAGGAACACTAGACTGCTTCGTGATGACGAAACCTCAACTGGCATCACTGCCAGATCTCCACCCAATAACCCTATCCGCCCTTGACGTTGTGTCGCACTGAGCTACTCTAGCCCTACTAGCTAAGGGGTATGGGCAACCTAACCTGTCATCACAGCAAGAAGACTCTCACGGTCTATTGGTCATCACTCCAGTCTCACCGTGAGAGAAACATAGATAGGCCGGCCGGTGATCAAGTCCAGCCCCCTATCGACAGCACACAAGAGTAAAACTACTCCGGAAATCAACGTCACCCCTACACGGGCGCGCACCAAGAAGTAAGACTAAAGAGGATTCAAACACAAGCAAACAGCTAGCAACGACTCTCCAGTCTAAAGGAAACAAAGCACAAAACAAGACAACACACACAGGACATCGCATCGCTTCGCGATACCGATTTGATCTCCATCGCACTCCTATCAGCAGCAACTTATCATGTACAAATGATAGCTCGCCTACTAGCTTTCTCCTTTGTCTCACGACTCCAACAATTGGTCTTTCACGACTCCATCACCAATTGGACGTTGAAAACATCTCCACGTCAAACAGTGAAACTACTGTACTATTCACCTAGTAGGCTATCACACTATGATTTGATGAAAAAAAAAATCACTAACAAAGATTTTTTGTGTGCCAACCGGCTAATCAAATAAAAATCATAATCAATATCAATCGATATGATCACATATGATCTGAAAACTATAAATGCAACACTGTCAAACTACAATGAGTGAGACCGGATGCAAGATCCGATCTCTTCAGAATAATTTCAATAAGAAACCTCACACTTCTTCTTTCTTTCTTTTTTCTCTTTTTTTTTCCACAAGATTTACAAGAAGTTAAATCTAAATTGAAGCCTATCGTAGAGTATTTCTTTGACACGACGACCAAAGAGAACAAACTCGTTACCAGTGTTAAGAATTCACTCCTAGTGTTTCACTCTGTACGCATTGAGTGCATTCTCAAGCATCATTGTTGTCTAGCCTAATCTAATCATTCGTAGCTGCCATTATATCATTGCTACTCAATGGTATTCCTACCAACCGCCACTCGGGTTGGTGGCTGCTCGATTGATCATTAGCAGTTGTACAGATGTGTAACACCACCTACTAAGTTATATCATGATTTTGATGTCAAATAGAATCTTTATGGAAAACTAGAGTTCCAAAGAGATCCCTTAACTCTTATTTACTTCTTTGCTTCTGAATCTGTGAAACCAGTGAGACACAATGGAAAATCTGTTTCACGACGATCTTAGCCCAGCTCACGTTTCCTATTGGTGGGTGAACAATCCAACACTTGGTGAATCTGCTTCACAATGATAGGAAGAGCCGACATCGAAGGATCAAAAAGCAATGTGGCTATGAATGCTTGGCTGCCACACGCTATTTATCCCTGAGGTAACTTTTCTAACGCCTCTAGTTTCAAATTCCGAGAGATTAAAGGATCGCTAGGCCATGCTTTCACAGTTTGTATTTGTACTGAAAATCAAAATCAAATGAGCTTTTAACCTTTTGTTCTACACAAAGATTCCTCTTCTCGTTGAGCTCATCTTAGGACACCTCCGTTATCTTTTAACAGATGTGCCGCCCAGCGAAACTCCTCACTTGGCAATGTCTTCCACCTAGGTCAATGAGTGCTTGCTGAAGTCTTCTACTCGCTTCGAATGTCACTGGAAGCATACCTCCGATCCTGTAGATTTGCCTTTCATCTCCATCTCAAAATTCGGAGGATGTGCAGAAACCTTCAGACTCTGCTATAGATTTTGTAGACTTATTACCGTTTAGCCTTGATGAGAAAGTTTTGAAACTTTCAACAAATATAGTTCAAAGGTCTATCGTACATCTATTTGATCCCGATCTTGGTTGATATTTTCCTGTACCATCCCACAACATCTTGCTGTTTACTCAGTTAAACCAGTATCTTTTGAGGTAAGTCTAGATCTTGCATAGCTCTTGCAAGTTTCAGTGGCATAGCAACTTGGTCTGACGGGTGGAAGAGCGATCACGAGAGGATCGGGTTACGGCTCCGGCCGCTACAGCAGCAGCTAGGCTGCTGCTCGTGGGACCAGCGAGTGTGGGCAGCTCTATTGTCGTCCGAGCTTCAGGTTTTCAGCTTCAGCTTCTTGTGGACTCTGCAGCTGGGAGGTCCGGTGGAGCTTGGTGGCGACGATGAAGAGTGCAGGTCTAGGGCAGTCTCCGTCGGGCGTTGTCGTTGTGCAGGTTCAGAGTTGCTTTGGAGGGCGAGACCTCGCCGCTCGAGATCAAGAGATCGATATCTTACGAAAAGCGCAAGACACTCAAAGATCTAACACTACTGTGCAACATCGGATAGATACACGTTATGCATCTCTTCTAAGGATAAAATCGACTCTTTGTGCTCAACGGCGGTCGTCGACTATTCTATAACCTAGGTCTGCTCACAAAACGTCATAGCTAGCTTTTTCTTCGAAGAGATTTCTACCCCCGCCATGGTTCTCGTTTCAGTAGAGCTCTCGATCTAGTAAAGCTTTCAGTTGTGCATTGCAACCTGTGCGGGCAAAAACCGCTATCTACTGACAATAGCCATAAGCTCCCTCCTACAGTCCCACTGACCTCGATTTGCGCAATTGTGCGAAGTATCCACGAGTAAAATTGTTCCGCCTTCCGAACCGTTATTCGCAAGATAGTCTCGAGCAAGCGCGACAACCCTTGCTTTTCGCTCCCATCGTACCGTATGCCGCTAACTCGACCAGGCCAGAGCTCGCCCCTTGTGCTTCAACAGCACCGCCACTGAAATCTTCAAAATTCAGCCTCGAACGAACCTCGATCCGAAAGATTAGAACTCAGCTACAAACTCGATCACGTATTCGATCGATCAAAAGTGGAGTTCAGTTCGAACCTACAACCAAACCTAATCTCAAAGACCTAATCACAAAGGCGACGAAACAAATGAACACCCTTTTGCCAGATCCCGCACTCCAGGACCATCGAGTGAGGTCTTCGAGTGAAATGAACGGGAGATTACCCACTGGAATTCCCGTCTGTTGATTACCCTACTGGCAACAAATCGTCACCGTCACAAACATGAGTCAAGCCCAACCCACTCCACACTCGGAGAATCTAGGTTGACGCAAAGGGGAAAGTCGCTCTACGCTCTCAACGCTTCCAGGCTCGACTCGAAGAACTAACGTTCTTCGAGCCGTCCCCGACTGTATACCCCTCGTGACCCGAACCCTAACTTCACGTCTAAATATAGTAAGTGCCCAGACTGCGTGAGCCGACTCGTAACTACATGACATTGCGAAATGATGTAAGTCACATTGACTATCACAATGAAGATTGACAGTCTTTCATTTTGATCTCATTTTAGTGATAAGTCTATACCACCAAATAATTTTATGTTTATTGCCGCGCTATATTCATTTTTCTTTATGAACTGAACTATGCAAATTTCTAAAGTCAAATTCTAACTAGTGCATCCACTATGAAGTGCAAACACATATTTGGTTATAGATTATTATTTTCTAAGTCTTATTAATAGTAAACATTAACATAATCTAGCAAGAATATTGAATTTAGTAAAAATAATCAAACAAAATGTAATAGTCATTAGCACTTTTCAAATATTTGAAATTTTATTTCATTCATTGTCAATGCATCTTTTCTCAATTTGACATGAATTTGCTCACCTTGCCCATAATTAAAATAATATTAAGTCTTGTACAAATCATCAAACACATGAGACGGTACACAACGTTGTCATAGAAAAATTGATTGAACTTTTTTTTTCAATGACAAAGGTTGAATTTGAAGCCAGCAAAAGTTTAACAAATTAATGTCAAAGAAATTCATACAGTTGAGGTGTACAATGTTAAATATATTAAGCATGCGTTGAACTTGCTTTGATTCAATAGTAAACTTTAATTTTTAAAATCAATATGAATACTCATTCTTAAACTATTCTCATTACTCATTAAATGAATATGTCATTCACAAAGAGTATTAAAATAATGAAATTGAAATTTTCATTATTCATGTTTTTTTCATAAATTTCATCATGTTCACTCCGTAGAAATCCTTGTGTTTTTATAAATTTCAACAAATAATACCCAAATTAATTTTCAACAATTTATCCATAAACTCATGTTGTAAAGATTACAACCTCCGTATCTTTTAGATAAAAATGGAACATACTTTACTCCTAAGACTAGAGCTAACAAAAAATAGGATAGAGCTATATATATATTATTAAATTTAATATTAAATGTACAAGTCACTATATATACTCAAAAAACTTTTTTAACTTTGAGTTTCATAATCAAAGGTTATTTTTTTCATTTTTTTAAAGTTCTCTAACTCAATGTACATAAAACTCTAAATTAACTCTACTCATAGAATATGGAAGTGAACAAACCTCTAAAGGAGTGTCAAGAATATATTAATCGTGTAGTTTAGCTTAAAATGTCATACATAAATCATTTCAACTTGAAATTTTAATAAAATAAATTTCATCAAGTATAACAATGTGATCTAGCATACATAGATTGTTGTGCCTCTATACACTAAACATATTCTTATCATTTGCTTTATTTCGAACATTATCTTTCTAGAGTTCTAGTCAAGGATTTTTTTATCTAATATTTCAAAAAATACATTATTTTTATATCATATATAAATCTAACCTAAGTAAACATACTTTCAATTCTTTCAAAGACCTAATTCTTGACAGATATAATATTGTTAAATTTACAAACTATATGATTTTCGTAAAAATTAAATCATTTGATAATAGAAAAAATACAAAAACTTTCTCTAATCTAACAAATATTATAAACTATGAGACATATAGACTCCATCCATCGCCGAAAGTCTTCGATGAGGTGCATAATTCTAAACAACTCATTCTCTTCATGATCAAATTTGTGAGTCACATTGACGAAGGACTAACAGAATTATCTATAGGCCATGTCGAATACAGAATCCGTGTGTGGGACAACGCTCATCTATAAGTTACCTGTCGAAGGAATATGCTATCCACTCCTAACATTACTCCAGTGACATTAGAAACCTGCAAGTTTTGTTTTGCTTGTTGTGAGAGTAGTTTATCTATTTAGCTCCTTCAATCTGCTCTTTTGACTCAAACCCAAACTTCCTCAAAACTCGACTGACCAGATTGCTGAGTGTATATTCTTGAGCAGCTCTCGAACAGAATTAACCCTCACGTATGTGTTCCACTCCCCTCTTCATTCAGGTGACAATACAAAGAGCTGAAGCCATGCTTTCTCTCCAGAGTTCTCAACAATACTGACTTAAATTGCAGGCCTGCAGACGTTCAAGATCAATGATTAAGTCTTAGGTAGCTGAGCTCACGGGCAGCTAAGCCGATCAGACCAAGGTAATGTAGCAAAATCCACGGAATGAGGCCTTAGGGCTATCTTTGGTGTGGACAGGTAATATTAGGGCAGTAGATATCAAAATGTATCTTCACAGCAACGTTAACTCACGACGTGATGGTTAACTTCCTCTGGATATAAAGGAGAACAGATCAATTTATGAACTTCAAACCTTGATGCCCTGAGTCCAATGTATAAAATAAACTAGGCTTGTCAACCAGGTAGTCCGCAGATGATTTAAAGGACCTCCATCCATTTCAAAAGGCGAGATCGATGATAAAAGTTCCAAGACAAGCTGATTTTTTACAGGTGCAGAAGACAAATCTTCGATTCATGGAAAATAAAATCTTCCAAAACACGACTGCGAAACCTGGTTTCTCCAGTGATCAGACTGCGATAGACATTTGCAGCAACCTTGCAATAGAACTTCAGGGCGAGAATCTCCACTTCAAATCAGGAGAAATGAAAAACACGCTAGTCCATGAGCGAATCCTCATATCAAATGGTCCTCACAATTTCAAGATCCAAACTCGGCTCTGCAGTGAGTCAACTGAACGGGGAACATTTGCGAGATCAGTTGACGATGTGCAAAATGGCCATTCGAAAGGTAGATAGGATTGATTGTTTGTAAAAAACTTCAAATAGACCCATTTACTGATACTAGAGTTGAAAAACACTACAGCACATGAGACATCACCCAGTACTTAAAGAGAGGATACATCGTGATAGCTTTCAAACTTTGACTAACCTGGATTAGTAGCTTACATCCTATTATACAGAAGAGAGAAATATAGGGTCTACCTACTTTTTCAAATCAGTCATTACATTCGTCTTTGTGACTGTCCTGATCATGACTCATTTACCTACCCAGATTTACGCGGCTACTAGGGCCATTCAGATGCTTTGCAAAAGAATCGTTAGAATAAACGTCCAATCTGTATTCAAAAATCTGTATTGGAGGTCTAGAAGGTAGGGTGAAAGGGAAAAGTGGCAAGTGTTTACAACATAACAGCAAAAGAGGAACTGCACATACAATTGACTGCCATATTTGCAACGTATGTAATCTCTACCATATGCAGCATAATCAACAAAGCGATACTCATTTCTAAGAGATTTACCGGTTTGATACTCTGGATTCAACTTGGTCCGCGAGAGAACTGCAATTGATTTCGAATATATAAAAAAAAAATGCTCACTACATTGAAGCCCAGTTCCTGTAAGTAAAAGACACAGGTTCTGATTGTTCCATGTGCCGTAGTCGAATGCTACTCAACTGTAGGGGGAGAAGACGGAAATAAAGCCTCGAAATAAAATATAACCTTCGAAACCATACTGATACCTACTAGATACACTAATCCTACGAGGACTCTCGGATGCTGTCCTCTTCTTGTGTTCATAACAGCCCCTTGTGACAAGTACCCCTTCTTCCAGTATCTAAACACAGAAGATCCTACAAAAGCGGCAAAAATTGGCCAACGAATTGCTGGTCCAGCAATGGCTACTAAAGTGGCCACTGCGGGCGTGAACCCGGCCACGGGGTTATACCTTTTAGCACTCAGCAGATAGGAGGTAATGCCTACCAAGCCAAGTAACATAAACTCTGCGGAGATAAAACCCACAGCTGCAGCCAAACCTAACACTCCTGCGAAGTCTAGCATATTGCGGCTTGGAAATTCTGAAGCGTCCTTGTAGGTTTCCGATACACTCTCTCCTACGAGAAGCACCACAGTGGAGAGAAGAATGGCAAGGGAAACCTCTCGAACAGATATCAACTCTCCAGCTAACCTAAAGACATTGACAATATTCTGACCGACGAATAAGAAAACCTCGAGAACAGTTAACACAGGCTGGCCTCCGAGGTCCACTAGTTTGTAAGCCAATGCTTGTACAGATTCCAGTGCGAAAACAGCCAAGAAGGCAGCGATATTCACCCAATTTTGAATCTCCCTCCAGATAACTCCGCGAGCCAAAATTGCAGTCACGACACCTACCATGGAAGTTGATGCCCCAGCTCAGCGAAGCGAAAATCAAAATTCAAAATATCATGACAACAACATTTGGTTAACATCAAGACAGAACCAGAGGAATTAAATGGAACAGTTGGTTACACACCAAACGCAAAGAGTCCATAATTGGGAGGATCCCCGTCATCCTTCATAAGCTCAATGAACTCCTCCGGCAGAGAAGCTGTCACAAACCCATCCGCGTCAATTCCGGTCTCGGGATCCACAGGACTGGATTGCTTCCCCTGTGGCCTGAATTCAGACTCCGGACCTGCTTCAGCCCTGACCAGCACTGACCTTTCTCTACACAGAAAATTCCCACTGATTCTTCTCTCTCGACCAACAGGGAGTTCGGAAAACGATCCGAAAGGAGCTCCATTCTTTCCAATTGCAAACGCACTTCTGGGAAACGCGACACGCGCATTGGTTCCAGAATGTCGAGACACTCGCACCGTCAGCTGTGATGAACATGAAAAACAATCGGGACCGAGCGCTTTCGCGGCCCCGAGGCCGAGGGCCCCTTGGAATGCCATAGCCACACAGGCAAAGCTTTGCGCCAACGATCCGGGCTCTCTCTCATCCCACCCGCCAGGCTACGGCTACCGTGACGTGAACGTGGTAGCTCTCCATTATTCACCAAGTTTCATAAGCTGCCGGCGCTGCAATCCGTCAAGACCTTCACGTGTACGGCGGTTAAGTCTCGCCAAAACAGCGCGCTATAGGTCCCCTGCAGTGTCGTATGGTCGACACAGAGTTCCAAGGAGAGGGGACACAGTCAATACCAAAACGGATCGGGACAGAGTCTGTCGGACGCGTCTGAAGACCGATGCCCAGAGATTCCTCTGGAGGTCCTTCGCCGATGCACATTAGAACACACGGGAAAGTAACTGAAATTCCTTCGGAGCAAACCCAAGTCC
The DNA here is from genome assembly GCA_037833965.1 of Marchantia polymorpha subsp. ruderalis. Classification (NCBI taxonomy): domain Eukaryota; kingdom Viridiplantae; phylum Streptophyta; class Marchantiopsida; order Marchantiales; family Marchantiaceae; genus Marchantia; species Marchantia polymorpha. The sequence continues at coordinate 1,371,530 of AP031352.1, read as the reverse complement.
GATACAACAGGGCAAAAAAGCCCACGGTACAGATGCGCAGATTGTGCACAACAGAGTCAAGCCATAAAGGGGGCGGAAATGCGAAAGTAAATGGTCCACAGACTCTGGGACTGTTTCCTGCATCAGCCTATTGCTCTCTCCCGCGCATATAGAAACCACCGGCTCCAGTAAATCCATATTCCGTTAAGGGCATGAGTCAGGCTGCGGAATGTCGACGTGTTTCCTCCTCACGGATGAGCAACAAATTGCACTTCCAATCACAATTCTGTGAAATCAATCTATACTTGTAATAAAAATGTAAAATCCAAATGCTTTCGGCAACTCACTTGCTGGATTTCACTTTGCTATAAGAGCAGATTTCAGCTACGTATTGGTTTTTCTTCCCGAAACTAGGCAGATTATACTATGATGACACATGGAGATTTCCAACCAGCATCAACTGTCACAGGCTCAATAATTTTCTTATATAATGATGCAGCTAAAGTTAATCATGTCATGCTCCAAAGCAACTTTGATCTCCATGCCATTAGGTATGAAGACACGATCATCTTTCAAGAGTTTCTGCTTTAGGTTATTCAATCTAGCAAATGTACATTTTGTAAGAAATTTACAAATCACATCTTCAACAAAGAATCTGAAGTACTCTAAATGAATGGTTGTCTCCTACCAAGGGCTTGATGAGAGAGCATATTATCTTTAATCAAATTTATATTTCTTCCTTATTTTGATATATACTTCCAGCACATATCTTGTGTAAGATATTATCATTCTCTATTCATCAAATCAATTGCATTCAGAGATAAACACATGCAACTCACATTTTCGTAAACAGACTAGAATTTGTATCTTTTATGTTATGATATAAATTTTATTAACAAATATATAGAAATTTTAGCAGTCATTCATATGTATATAGCGTTTGTTGTAATATTTCCAAAATGCAATATATTTTTTAACTATCAAAATATTGTAATTTCATCATCCTTGATGATTTATTATGTATCAACAAGATAATCCTATACATACTAACTATCTCTAATCAGAACTAATTAGATTAATATGGATACAAATCTAATTAAATATTTATATTCATATTAAAAAACATAGTATGATACAATCATTTTACGTTTATTAATAAGAGATTTCAGAAGCTATTTTCTGTGTAAATTTTTAAAGTCATCAAAATTAGTACAAATTTAACCAAGTCTGTCCGGAAATTTTGTTGATAATGAAAATTTTTAAATTAATATAAAATATTATTAATTAGACGACATTCAAACCAATGAAATATTTACTTAAGAGAGTTGAAATTTTCTAAATTGTTAACGATCATAAGTTTTTAATAAAAGAACACCATAAATGTTTTATAAAACTTTCGTAGAAAAGAACAGAATGACTAAATGCTTATAACCTGTAAGTAAAATTCATTCTCATGATTCTATGAATATTATATTTCAAACTTCAATGTACAATATGTATTGAGGCAACAAAAAAATATAAAAAATTTTAAAACATTTTCAAAGGAAAATTACATGAGTGTGCATAAAATTACACAAATAAGATTTAATGATAGTTGATAATGAATAGATGACGCTTGATGTTGAAAAAACCAATAGTTAGAATTTAATACTGAAAATTACATTTTTTCCAAGCTCTTTGTAAACCATGATTTATTTGAAAGAAAACTATCATAAATTGCTCATAATTTGAATTCAGGTCAACCAAGTGGATATGAGACTTAATATGTTTGACTATACATAAAAACCAAAGATGGCATATTAGTAATACATTTAGTCGTATTGTGATAATTAGGACATTCTAGTATATATAAAACATCAACAATTGTTGAAAAAACATGATAATAGTAATATGTTACAACACATATTCATAGATAAATGTTTGATTTTTTTTGAAAAAAAAAAGAAGTAATTATATTTTAATGACAAGATATAGATAAGACAAAATATATGTATATATCATGAGATATTTTGTTCTTAATTATTGGTTTAATCATATCATCTCTCATCACATAAGGTAATTACATAAAATTTATATAATTGTTGATAGTAATTTGACATATATTTTTGAGGTCTTATACAAATTGTTCAAAACTATGTACTTTTGGTATAATAGATATATAAATGGAAAAATACTAATGAGATATACGAAATACTCGTAAACACATATCTTTATACATCTACGATGATAATTTTCTATAAATTGTATGCTAAGATCGTGAAAACATTGTGTTTCTGCGTGACTTTTATAAATACTAAAGCTAACATCGAAATTGTACAATTCTATGGCTATATGACTCAAATTACTAAATAATTATTTTAAAAAAATATGTATGAAACTCATCTTACAAGAAATATAACAGAATTTTAAAAGATGAAATTTCATCTCAATATGAACTTCATGTATGATAGTTGAAACAATACTGTGAAATTATGTAACAAATCAATGAGCAATTCAAATATATTTGGGCGATAGAAGTTATTTACACTATATCCATGTAACCAGAAAAAAAATGCTGTCAATATTTTTAAAAATTTATTAGATATTCATATTTAACAATATTTGTAAATATTAATTCATATCTATCTGATACTCAAATATGACAAACTAATGTTATAATTGAGCATAAAAAACGTTTAAAACAAATCAACTAACATATTTCCAAAATGTTCAACAATTACTCTTATTTATTAAATGAAATTAAAAATATTAATAATTAGTTATTTAAAAAAATTGAAACAACAAACTCTAGTGCAAAAATATATGCATATATATCAGTCTGTTAAAATTCCCATATATATACAAATAAAATGTAACAGTATATTTTGTTAATCATACTTAAAATGATCAAAATTTACATTCCAATGCAAAATATAGATCTTCTTATTATAATCATTATTATTTATAATGATATTTTATTTGATCACAACTGAAGATTGACCAAAATGATATAAAAGTGATGTAAAATGAACATTTTTCCTCTATCATAATAAATGAAGGTAATTAAATATCTTATTAAAGAGTTATCATAAGCTAAATTTATTACTATTTAAAAAAATAAGTATAAGGCTCATTTGTTTATATTTAATGTAAAAGGTTCAATGTATGATATCATTAACTTTGGTATATTTCATATTATAAATTCTGTTTTTTAATATTCACAAAAATTTCAGTTTCAAACCTTAAAAATTCCATTGTAACAAATTTAGAATAGAATAAGATCTTAATTATTACAGTTAAGTGCAGAATAATATTTTTTTTAAACTGTTGCAATTGTACTTGTCTATTTTTACTATGTATATTATATATAAAAATCAATGTTAATATATTAATATATAATAAACAATAGTTAATTATATATTGATTTTTTTTGTATATCCAACATTTTATCAATAAATCTGATCAAAATTTATATTTCTTGAGGAATAAGATAACCTTGCAGATTCTTAACCGTACAAAGAGCATGAATTATGTCTGTAGCACATAACTAGTCAATGTAGAACTTCCTCATGAATATAACCATGTTTTAAAATATTATCTCAAGAGTACTATGATGGAGAACCATCACATAATTATCATAAGTTATCACTGTATGCATAAATTTTCATATATCCAATTTGCAATATTCTTTTCACTCATAAGATGAAAAATTGTGAAAATATAAAAATGAAATTAACTATTACAATTTGATATGTTGTTCACAACATACTTACAAAATTTAATTTAATTTTTTCAATTTCTTTTGTTTTTTGGGCTTGAAAAAAGTTGGTTCAAACTGAAAGGCTTTAAAATTTTATAATAAATTTAATTCTACTTCTTATTCGTTTTTTTCCTGGATGTAATTGTAAGTTTTACATACACAGTGAAAAAATCAAAATAAAATAAAACCTGAAATTATTTTAATTTGTTTGAAGTGTTAATTCTTCTCCAAGTTTCACATGTTTTTTTATGCATGCTTTATTCTATTTATACAAACAATGTTTCCTTATTATTCATGAAATCATAAAAACTAATTTTTATTTTATCTTTCATAAATCAATTTCAACAATAAACTATTCCAATCACATAACATTACAAATTTTCTTCCTTTTATGGCTTGTAATCTATAACAATTTATTGTTTTCATTATAGTATTTCCAATGAAAACGTAAATAATATTTACAAAATTATTTTTACAAACTTATGTATTTTTAAAATTCTCATTTTATCAGAGTCCACATGTCATATTCAACCCTTTTTCTATCTTTATACTATGTAGGAATTTTTTACACCACTGTTTATTAAATGTTCAAAACATTTACTCCTATTTGTCTATAACATAAAATTAATGTGCAAAATTTTCATTTGGGTACAACCATAGCATGAAATGTATTGAAGTTATAAATTGTGTTAAATAAATAAATAAATATATATATATATATATATGAAGAAGTATTCAAATGTTTTTTAATTCGTTACATTTTAAGATTTCTTAAAGGCGTACGCCCTAAGAGTTGTGCTTAAATCACATTCTAATTAGATCAATAATTATAAAAAATGGTACATATAAATATATATGTATATTTATGTTAGTTATAATACCAAAATCAGAAAAATCATTTTAGATGCACAGATTTCGTCCATAGTTTTAAAAACAGATAGATACCAAATGAAAATTTTGTTCCAAAATTTAATGTGATGGAAAAACTTGATATGATTGCAAAAAAACTTCAGATTTTTTAGGATGGAAAACAGTCAATTCTTATTTGAAAATAAAAATATTATATAAGATTGCATGAAATGTTGCTTGCAATTTGTATTTAAATAACAGATTGAACAACTTTTTATGTCAAATTCCTGATATTATCAAAAATAAAAAATACAAATAATTGAACAATGTGTGTACTTCAATATCGAAAATAAAAATAAAATGAAGGTTAATGTTATGTACTCGATTTTCAAATTACAATGATTCTTAAATATGTTTAAGTGAAGAATATCATGATGCGATTTTTATGAAAATTATTATCTAATTAATTCATGAAAATGCATGAATATTTGAAGTATAACAAATTTTAAAATCTCGAGAAAAGGTGTGGTTCCTTATATAAAATAATACAGATATTTATCCGTCCACATATGCATTCTGCATGTTACATCTATGGGTAATTTTAAATTTTGCATAGTTATTTGATCATAAAACCATTTAATTTCTTGTAGCTCATCTTTGAGTAATATATATATGTATATATATATAATCCGATGTTTGAGTCGCATCATTTATGAAGTAACTTGATGAACAAGTAAGCAAGTTTCACTCATACAGTATATACTTATGTATTGTGCTTTGCCACTTGACAGTAGAGTGAATAAGCAAGCAAGTGAAATTATACAAGATTTATTATCCATGTCTTGACATAAAAATCAATTTCTAAATTCAGGAACAAATAATCAAGAAAGTTATTGCAGTGTTATCGTTGACATAGAAATCAATATGTAACTTTGATGAGATGTGGTCAAGGCTGATATAGATGTTTTGTAGTAAGACAGGTGGTGCTCACATGAAGTTTGCCACTTGCCTTCATGCAGGCCTTACTTAACTTACAAGTTATCTTGTTGTGACATTCTTTTTGGTAACCGTCCGCATATACTGCATGAAAAAGATTCAATATACTGCTCGATACTTAATTGATTTTGGATGTAAATATATGTTCACCTTAATCCACCCAAAGACAAAGTCTTTTTTAGAGGCATAAATTATGTTTGTTTAAGGAGATTGAAAGAATTTTGATTGAAACATACAAGTTTCGAGAAGAAAACGTTGATTTAACATGGTGATTTGTTGAAATTTAAGCCTGTGAAATGCAAGCGAAATATTCGATAATGAATGAAGGATCATTAATTAATGTTTGTTGACATATCATGTTCTTGTAATGGCGGTTCAAGGTACAGAAACACAGTATGTAGACATGGAGGGCTTTTTGAGGGTCGGCGTTTCCAGCAGCAATCCGCTTTACTGAATCGCTTTAAACTAATGTTGGACGGAAACCGGAATGGCGTTTAGCGTTTGAATGGAAAACGCGGGTGGGGACGAGGAGATGAAAAGCCTGGAGAACGATCCCGGGTGATTAAAACGGCGGCCAGAAATTTATAGCGGGGCAGACAGCGGGAGAGGGTCTAGGGTTCTGGTAGGGTTAAGGGCGGTTGAAACTCGACCCGATCCTGTGCCCACGCGACCGGAACCTGGGACATAGGAGAGAGGAACCGCGGTTAGCTAGCAGCGCTGTGGTCGAGTCGGGTCAGGTCAGGGTTTTGTTTGGTCTCTGGGCTATCTTCATCCTTCCCTCGCTCCGTTGGTGAGAGCGTGCCTGCGCTGGAAAGGCCTTTTCCTCTTTGTATTTTCTGAAGGAATTGCTACTTCTTTGTTCACATCATCTGCTGTTTGCACACAATGAGCTTTGCGGAGGGAGAGGGGGATGGGAGGGAGAGAGAGACAGAAAGAGAGAGGGCAGAGAGGGAGAGAACATAGGCAGAAGGACACGAGGGGCTTGAGAGCAATCTCGCAAGGAAGTCTCTGTGGTTTCGATCGGGCGAGCTTTGTGTGAACAGGTAGGCCATGGAGCCTGTGCAAGTCTTGATTTGGAGGAACTCGAGCGACTGCCACATGCTGCCTCTGCTCCACCCGTTGTTTCCATGGCTTGCGGTTTAAGGAAGGACGTAGGAAAGGATGGATAGAAGGGCGATGGCTGCCCATAGGCTTAGTTTGTCCACTTAAGGTTTTCGCTGGCTCGACGCCTCGCGAGTGAATTGTGCATCCGTCGATTTCATTCCTCGTGCTCTGGGAGCTCTGATTCGGTCCTGTCTTTGTCGCCGCAATTTTCCTCAAACTGGTAGGTCTTGATGCTCGCCGAATCTGTTTTTGCCTCTCGATATTGCCGGAGATGTGTGTTAGGGCGCGGAGAATTGAGAATTGAAGAATGGGACTCGCTGAACGCACTCTCGGATGATAATTTTCGGTTCCCAACCTTAGACATGGCTCAATCGGTCTCGTTTTTGTAGATTTAGGCGTCCTCCATGTTTCCATATCGTCGCTTTACAGTCGGAGAATATGCCGGAGATGCCTTTCACACAGGAAGTTGGACATTAGGCCGAGTACAGTGTTACATGCTTGTATCGGCATCCACTGTGTCCTCATCTTGTTCTCGACTTTGATGCATAGACATTCTACTGCTCTTTCTCCTCTCTTTGCCCGTCTGCAAGTATCCTTCGATAGGCAACAGTGCTTAAACACTCCTGGAACCTCGAGGTTTTCGTTCACTCTGTTGAACGGAGTACCCATCGTTGGCTTTGTTTGTGTTTTTCTCCTGCCGATTACAGGTTTGGAGTAGTTAAGTTGATATCATTGAGATGCTTACGGAGCTTGAAGCTATTCTGGCCCAACACCCTAAGTGTTATCAATGCGAGCTGAGTTTGATCTCTCAACTCGTGAATGTGGCATGATCTTCTCATCCGGTCTATTCCTCTACATGAAACACAAGCTTTGCGATCCACGCCACCTCTACTCCGTACTGAAAGTAGTAACCGATGCATTTACCTAAAACTTCATCATGGACTTCCGCTCGCAGATTGAAGAAGCCCTAGGGCATTCGTGTTGTTTCGAAGAGAGCAAACTCCTTTCTAGCTAATTTCTAACGTCTGTATTGCAACTTGCTTTCTTATCTGTATGCAGGCTGATCCGACGACGGGTGTCAACATAAATGGCTATGTTCGGGTCTAGCAGCCGTAAGTACCCGATGACCCTCTCATTTGTATCTCCTTAGTCTCCTCCGAGACTCTGCGGTTCCCTTCGTGTGGAGATTCCTCTTACCATATATATATTTGTGCTGGGTTTCGAGGTATAAGAGAATATTTCGTAGATGGACTTGGGTCTTTTTCCCGTTTATCGCGAGTGGCTATGTCGTTTACATCAGAGCTCGACAGCAACACTAGACGTGGGATGTCAAGTCATCACACTGGTCGGTTATTTTTGCCACAATTATTAAATTTCATAGCCATGTACGTAACAGTGTGAGGAAACGTAACTTCTGCATCTAGAACCTGATCCTCATGGACCTGAAATTTTTTTCCAGCCCTACACTTGTCATCGAGTGAAATCAATCAACGAGAAAATCGCATCAATGTGTGGTGCCTGTTAAGGAATCCCGTTATCTACTTCTCCCCTCACTTGAGTCATAATGGACGCCAAAAAACTCGGGATCTCTGTTAGCGTATGGTCTTGAATTTGAGACTCTGAATATGAAATGGGCATAGTGGGAGAGTTGAGCCAAATATATTGAATGGTTACCTCAATTCAAATTTAAAGCGCCGATGCAGTTTGAGCAGAATCGAGATCAGTAAGTTTTACTGGTATTAGTCCCTTGTTGTGGGGATTGCACATTTCGCAGCAAGCTCCTACACAAGAGTAGGTTCTCACTAGTTATGTAAGATGCAGACCGTGCTAGCATATCACGGTGATGTTCTTCTAGTTCTGGTGGTTCATGGCTGAGAATGGCATCGAGTTTCATATCAACAAGTTCCCAGCTTACTGTATTGCACAAGCTTGAGGACTTTTTCAACTTTTCACATGAACTGCAACTTTGTGTATAATCCAATGTAATGCATATAACTCATAGGAAATTTTACTTTCTTGTGCTTTTTTTGGTTGATTCTGCGTTGTGACCTGATCTGAAATGACTCTTTGCAATGAACTATGATACCAATGCCAGTTGTGATGAGATTGGCAAAATATTATCTGCTTTGGCCCATTTTCTTCTTTTGCTAACTTGACCCAGATATCAGTTCGGACTCGTGGTTCAGTTGTCGTTCCCCAAAACTGCCAATCTCGTTCGTTTGTGTGAAGTGATGCACAATGTTGACCACACTGATTAATGAGGTATGATCACCGCAGGGTTTATTGAGCTGGCACGGGCTCAAAATGTTTTGAGAAGTACCTCCTAATTCCATGTTGTTTACTCCTTGTGAGGGGTGTCCTTCTCCCATCTAGACAATGTAGACCAACTGGAGTCGGTCTGAATCCACTATGTGTAGCTGATCTACGACAGCGCTTGTATTAAATCAGCGGACTACGATGGACTCTTTAAAGTGTTTTCAATGCTGACACAGAAAAAAAAAGATGGTTTTAGCTGTTGGGAGCTTGTCTGCGTCGCTTTTCTGATAAGATTACTACTTGGTACCTGCCTGTCGTACGAGAAGTCCGTGTCCCGCGTTTCGCTTCAATCTTCTGCAGGGTAGAAAAAATATACACAACGTAGATGGATAGAAGTAGGGCAGTGAGATAGGACCACGTGAGAGTGGAGAGAGTTCCTCCTTCAGCGCGACTTGTTTCAAATAATGCGTTTAGTTTCTAATTTCCCGGTGACAACCAAGAATCACTCTGTCGGATGATCGTGAATGCCCCAATAACCCCCAAGGTTACCCAGTTCCGTAGACAGCAGTTTGTCCGACCAGCAGAGCGACTTGAAGAATAACTTTCGCTTTCATTGGAGAGATGGTTGCAAAACTTCAAGAATTAACAGGAGATTTATCCTCTTTGCCACAAAGTCTGAAATACGCTAAATAAGAGGTGAAATCGAGGTTACCAGATGTTACAACGCAAGCATGTGAACACGCCAAGTTGGTACCTTCTTAGGCTAGGGTTTCGGCATTATTCTTGTCATTAAAACTCCGTCTACATATGCTATGCCGCATGTTATGTTTTATCATTAGATTTTTATGGAACATCTTAACTGCTAAATACTGTAGGCTGAGGCTCTAGAAGTTGAACGGCAGATGTAATTGCGTCCGACTGCACGTATTTGCTCTAACTCGCTTCACATCCATCGTGGAATTGTGACTTGAAGGTCTTCTTTACAGTGTCCCCTGGTTGCTTTTGCCTCTAATCGAGCCACATCACAATTAGCGTGCAGCTTGAGGAAATGTACTTTGACGAATAGTTTGACACGAAATGCTTAAATACACTACAGTGAACATGGCAGTAACTGAATTGAAGCAGAAACTGCACCTAACTCCAGTGTGAAAGCCGTAATACTGCTGAATACTCGTGAATTGTTACCTCTTACTGGACGTACGGCCGAAGTTCTTGCTTTGCCACGGGCTTGGAGTAGTCTTTTCTTCCCGATAGATACCCTTTGAATATTCATACTGAGTGTGATTTTTTACGTTCATGTCTTATTTTGATAGAAATGAGAATGCGAACTCTAACTTTCTTTTTCTCTGAATATGTCTGAGCAGCTTTTGGGGCTTCATCACCTTCCCCGTTCGGAGGAACAACGGCTTCCTCCAATCCATTTGGTACAACTGGACAAAGTAATCCATTTGGTGTAACCCAGGCTGCAAATCCCTTCGGTGCAAAACCATTCGGAACCTCCCCTTTCGGTCAGACAGGGGGTTCTCTGTTTGGTAGTGGAACTGCCACAGGAGTCTTTGGTTCAACACAGCCTGCAGGGTTTGGAGCTTCGTCTTCAGCGTTTGGTGCTTCGGCTTCAGCGCCTGCTTTTGGAAGCACCGCGTCTCCTTTCGGAAGTGGTACGTGTTCAACGAGGAGTTTTGTGTGGAAGTTAGTTTGCAATTATTTCTACTTCAACCGTCTTTGTTTAAAACATGAACGAACTCATTCTCATTGTTGTCTTGAGGATTAGATCTGTCACTTATCGGACATCCGAGACTGATAAGGCTATTTGTATGCTTTTTTTTTTCCTGGTCTAGAGTCAATGAGTACCGTATGCTCAAAACTGCCGATCTGTTATATTGGAAAAGCCATGCGATATTGGGGTTTGACTACACTCGAAATCGGATTTTCCAATCAGACTGAATCAGCCTGCCTTGTCTTCCGCTTTCATGCCTCGTTATCATATAACGAGGTGATGTTTAGATTCAATTGGATTGTGTGAGCTGACCCAGGAGTAACTGTTTGGGTAATGTGCATCACGCACAGGTGCAATGTAACAAAATTGTAACCAACTTAACATCTTTATAACCATGTTGTCCATTTCTGCTTCTTACATTTGTAATTTTACAGGGGCTCCTGTCTTTGGTCAAAAACCAGCGGGTGCATTTGGAGGGTTTGGAACAACTCCAGCTCAAGCAAATCCGTTTGGAACTCCTTTCGGCCAGACTCAAGCTGCATTCGGCAGTCAGCCATTTGGTTCAACACCTTCAGCATTTGGTGCAGCATCAGCCCCTGCGTTTGGAACAACACCAACTACAGCATTTGGCAGCAGTGCACCTGCCTTCGGTGCTTCTTCTGCCCCTGCATTTGGCGCAACGACGTCTACCCCCTTCGGTTCATCAGCGCCTGCCTTTGGCAGCAATTCTGTCTTTGGCCAAACAGCGTCAGCATTTGGGGCCAGTTCGAGTTCAGCTTTTGGCAGTAGTTTTGGTGCTCCAGCAGCTTCTCCATTTGGTGCCCCAAGCGGCTCTGCTTTTGGTAGGTGAAAATCCTCATAATGTCGAAGACCTAAATACGCACGCAATTTCCACGTATCTTTAATCTCATCGATTGTTCTGGTGCTAATGAATCTGTAATTTCAGGTGCATCAGCTTCTCCAAGTTTTGGAGCCACAAGCTTTGGAGCATCTCCATTTGGCGGACAACGAGTTGGGAGCAGAGTTGCTGCTTACGCGGTAACCAATGACCCAGATGTGGGAGTTGGCGGACAGACTGGGAAGTTCATGTCAATATCTGCCATGGCTGCCTACAGCAGCAAAAGTCCGGAAGAGCTTAGATGGGAGGATTATCAAGCGGGAGATAAAGGTATAGCGCCCCTGTTGTTTGCTTCTTACTTTCAGGGATCTTCATTTGTGAAGGTGATTGTACTATTATGAACTATGATTGGTAGTTCAAAACAGAACAATTACCAAAAAAAATTGTGAATGTAGGTTTGAAGGGAGAATGTATCACAGGGTGCATAGAGTTTCAAGATACTTCCTTTTGAGTAGAAGATAGATCTGTCATGCTTCATACATAAGCTGGCTTCGAAAACAAATTTTTGCCGTTGTCAAGGGACGGACATTTTTGCGACTGACGTAACATTGAATTTTGAAATGGGAAAGGTATAGAGTATCTGACGTCACTTCTCGTAACTTATATGCAGGTGGACCGAATCCTACCGCACAGCAACCCGCCACTGGAGGCATTTTTGGTCAAAGTACCCCACAAAGTCCATTTGGGGCCTCTACAGGTGGATTCGGCCAACAACAACAAACTTCTGCTCCAAATCCTTTTGCGACGCCGGCTACGCCAAGCATATTTGGACAAAAGCCAGTGACTGGCTTTGGTGCATCTTCTGGCTCTGCTTTTGGGGCCTCCTCTGCCCCAGCTTTCGGTCAAGCCTTTGGCCAGACTCAATCTCCATTTGCTTCACCTTCAACCGGCTCTGCCTTTGGGCAAGCCAGCGCTTCTGCATTTGGCGCATCATCACCATCGCCCTTTGGTGCCGCAAGCGGTGCTGCATTTGGGTCAACTGGTTTTGGTTCGGCTCCATTGGGTACTTCTGCATTTGGCGGCGCTGCTCCTTTTACAGGGTCAGCATTCACCAATCTCAGCTCACCTGCCACCCTTGGATCTTCCTCGCCGTTTGGATCCGCAGGCTTCTTCGGGCAGTCACAACCCGCCGGAGCCTTGTTCGCAACACCCTCGTCGCAGGGTTTTGGAACTTCAGCTCCGGCCTTCGGCGCGAGTAATTCATCATTCGGAACTAACATCTTCAACACCGGTGGCACAGCATCTATCTTTTCGCAGACTAAACCTGCTGGTTTAACTCAATCAACTGTAAGCCACTTCTCTTCTCATCATGTTTGGATGTGTCTGACTGGAACCATGTTTTTCTTGTCCATTCTAATTGATCTCGTTTGCTGAGAAGTAAACGGTTTTCTCATTTGCTTTGAGAAATCAGTTTAGAGCTGTTTGTTTTGAGTGAGTAAAGTTAATGATTAAAGGACTGATTATTTTGACGACAGTAAGTATTTTAACAGTATATGGAAGAGTGAAGCTTATACTCCTGTTTACTTTGACTTGCAGTCTCCCTCACCTTTTAGCAACTTTGGACAGACTACGTCTGCGCAGCCGTCGTTCAGCTTTCCCAGTTTCCAGGCATCACAACCAGGTACAACAGAATTCATCTTGAGTTGCAGCCGATTATGAATCAATGTGCACCTTCTATATTGCTTGTTAAGCAGTACTGCTTCAAGGTGTTACTGAGAGATCTTTGTCATGTTGCAGGAGGGAGCAGCATTTTCAACGGTTCTTCAGGGTTGGCTTTTGGTCAAAATGCATTTGCGCAACCACAGTGAGTGTCTCTGCGACTGTAGTGAATTACAAACTTCTTCAGGTTTTATTCGTTAAGGGAGATGTATTATGTTTATAATATATCTCCCTGAACGATATGTTTTATATGTTTTTGATGTCTCCTCAGTCCAAGATGTGCTTGACTGGACCATGTTACCATGCAAGGTCTTTTAGCTTAATATAATATGATAAGGGTATTCACAAATCATTCTGTAAGCTGTCTGTCAAAACCATGTTCTGCGATGGAGACTTCTTACAGTGAATGATGCGGTGACATAATGTTGCCGTTGGGAACAAGAGATGCTCGCCTTACTCCCGGGAAACATACAGTGGGTATGTTTCGGTGAGAGAAAGCTAAGTACTGGTTTCTGCGTGATCATTGAAACCAAAGCACTAACTAACGCGTGGGGCGGATACCGAGGAAATGAGCTTCGTAACTGCCTTCATCCATCCGCGTAGTTTGTTTTGGGAAGCATGACCTAGAAGAGATTGGCGCTTCCTATCTTACTCCAAGGTGGATGTAATCCCGCAAACTAGTAGAAGGCTTTGCGCGTCTCTGTTTCAGCCCAGTGGCTCGTCAATCTATCTTGATGAAAGACCCGGGAGCCAGCTCGAAGCATAAACGGACATTATGTCACTGTGTCATGTGCAGAGTGATGTGGTGCTCAACCATGTAGGATCACCACCCATCCAAAGACTGGGAAAGTTTGAGCCTTGGAGTCTATTGATAACGTATGACATGGATAACCAGAAAAGCCTTGGCGGCCGCAAAGTATCTTTTACAGCTGTGAAGGTGCACTCACCATTTTAGGGAAAGTTTTCAGTCGACTCGGAACTACTATATTGGCAAGTATTGACTTCTTCTGTTTGCTTCCAGGCCTGCAAATAATGTTATGATGGCTATGCCCCAGCCAGTAACCAATCCATTTGGGACACTTCCCGCCATGCCTCAGATGTCGATAGGGCGCAGCGCAGGCTCTGGGCCTTCTGTGCAATATGGAATCTCTAGTATGCCGGTAAGTGCTCGAACCAGGACGGCACATCCTTTGTTTGTATTCGGGGATGTCGGACCGAATTTATGGTTACATTGTGAAGCCCTGTTCAGAATTGTACTTTTTAGAGGGTATATATCTATACTTTTATCATCTCTCTATGGAGAGGAGGGTTCAAATGAAATGTATGCGCATCTGCGTCTCTGCGTTTCGGGGGTGTACCATCACCTCAAAGAACAAGTGGGAGCTACGTAAGCTTAGGCGTTTTCGGGGATTACCATGACATCAGCTAATGCTCGTGAGTCTTGTAAGCTTAAAGGTGAAGTCATCATAGATTAAGATTGCAGTGCAACCACCCGACCGCCAAAGTTGGAATCCCGGGAACGTAAACCCTCAAACTTAATGTACTCCCTTGAACTCCCTCAAATGGCGACATTACCAACAGCCTTTTGTTGGTGGACCCGTTAATGGACATAGTGGTTGTCGGTCCTTTGTGAGGTTATTCTTCTCTTGAACATTCGACTTTTTCAGTAGCGAATCTAACGGTGTCATTTTAGGTCATTACGCTGATTTACATATTCTCGTTTTATATTCCTGGACGGATCCAATTGTAATGAGGATGTAGCATATTTCTTGCTTTTTAACAGTTTTGAAGCCTGAAGTAACCTCTTTGGCTCAGCGATACTTGTTACTAGCGAGGCTTCATAGTATGCTAACGGTTATCTTGGTTTTGTTGTCATGTAGGTGTCTGACAAGCCTACACAAGTGCGAACTACTTCGCTTTTGACACCAAGGCATATTACCCAGCGATCGAAGATTAGGATGCATGCTAGGAGGTATCATCCCAAAAAAGACAGTCCCAAAGTAAGTGTTTTAAATGCCTCATTGTGTGCTCGATTTTCTTCAAGTTTTATGTGCTATACCTGTGTTGTACCAAGGTTTTGGCGGCGAGTTTTTGAGTGATGCTTCAGTTGCTCCTTAGCTTTGTGTTTCCCCACTCCTATTTGTAAAATCCGAAGGAATCTAAGTAGAGTCTCTTTCGAAGTAAATGTTTGTCTCGCCAGACACGTTTGACTTGTGTTCACCCGTGGATTGACAATTTCAGCCATGGTCAAAATTGGAAGTATTGAGCTTTACGTTCTCTGTAAGGTCTGCGAATTGCTATATATACATTGTCTTTGTTCACCCCATCTAATGGCCACTGGATGTAGTCTGTGGAATGTCACTGGAAAGTAAGCTGATATACTAGTTTGTCCCATATGATTTGTTGTGAAGGTATCGTTCTTCAGCGATGGTGAGGAAACTCCGTCCACGCCCAAAGCGGATGTACTATTTGTTCCCCGAGAGAACCCCCGTGCTTTGTTCATCCGACAGCCCGAGCAGACCCTGCCTGCCTCGACTCCTGTCAAAGGGACGCCAGATGCCAGAGATATCGCGACACCCTTGCACAGAAATGGTATAGTTCCTACTCCAAGTTTTGAATGTATGCTTTGTAATGATTGTTCATTGCGGCATTGAACTAGCCAGTGAGGCGTTTCCTCCCGTTGTTTAAGAGTACTCACGAGGTTTCAAAAGTTTGCTGCATGCCTACGATTTAGGAATATAAAGCATGTCGGTACAGTAGGCTGGGTGCGAAGAGTTGAGTACTCTGCAAAAGGTTATTTCTAAGTCTTAGACGTTATTTTTCTTCAGGTGAAGAGGTCGAAGATCAGGAAGCATCAATGGGTCCCAACTCCTCTCCTCCAGACCCTGAAAGTACAAGACTCAACTTTCTTGAATTGTTTATTGCAAACTTCGGAGAATGTGGAAGTAATGAATGTCAAATCTGTTGTAACATGTGAATGTAAATCAGTTTTCGTGTTGTGAATGGTTTTCGGTTAGTTCAATCTTGAGTCCGATAGGCAATTCTCTTGGATATTTCCCTTGAGTTATGAAATGATAGGCTGATACCTTTCAAGGTTGAGTCCTACCGACTGCAAACAAGGATAGAGACACAGAGCCTGCCACGTTCAGGGAATTGAGTGTTATTGTTGAGTGAGGACGGATCCTGTCCACACTAGTGTGCCTTTTAGGCGTGCCAGTTAACTAGAAGTCTTAGAATGAATTATTTACCCACGTTAATGTTTTTTGTTGTTAATAGGTCCACTTGAAAGCTGGCCCAATTCCGATGTGGGAGATACGAATCTCCACACTCCCCCTTCAGCAACCAAACCTGCTGAGAAAGGACCCACTATAAAATCTATTTCAAAAGTGAATGGTGTAAGAGAAGAGCACAATCACCGAGGCAATGGGTATATTTCTATCACCGGCCATAGAGCCGGTGAAGCTGCTATTGCGTACGAACACGGAGCGGACATTGAAGCTTTGATGCCCAAGTTACGTCATTCAGACTACTTTACGGAGCCAAGGATCCAAGAGCTGGCTGCCAAAGAGCGTGCTGAACCTGGTTATTGTCGGCGAGTGCACGACTTTGTGGTGGGAAGAAGGGCTTATGGTGCTGTTAAGTTTTTGGGAGATACAGACGTTAGACGTCTAGATCTTGAGAGCATCATTCAGTTCAATAAGTGTGAGGTGTTGGTGTACATGGACGAGAGCAGGAAGCCTCCTGTGGGACAACAGCTGAACAAGCCAGCCGAAGTAACTCTTTTGAATGTAAAATGTGTCGACAAGAAAACGGGTCAGCATTTCACAGAAGGTACTGAGGTTGAAAAATTTGAAAAGAGACTGAAGAAGAAAACTGAGGAGCAGGGTGCCGAGTTTATATCCTATGACGCTCTGAAAGGAGAATGGAAGTTTCAAGTGAAGCACTTCAGCAGGTATGGGCTGGATGATTCGGATGAGGAAGAAACTCCACAGCCCGGCTCAAGCAGAGCCTTAGCACTTACAGGAACCGATATGATGGAGGGAGTAGAGGGAGGTTCTGGAGACTTTTTGCCAAAAAGTCCTGAGCTTGGTGAGGAAGTCGCGGAAATTGACGAAGATGACGAGGGACCTTATGAAACTCACAGCGTTGCACCACAGGCGGCGCTCCCTCATTCGCTTCCTTCTCAGCTCAGACTTGATCCTCTGAAAATGCAGCAAATGAGGGCACTGTTCTTCCCTTTGGGTGAAGAAGATGAGCCTGCATTGTCAGGGCTCACTGTCAAGCCGCGAACGGCTTACACTAGACAGACGGGAACTTTACCAAAGTCTAAGATCGCAACGAGCGGGGAGAAGGTTATCCAAGATAGTCGAGAGGAAGGAGTTCGAGCTGCTTGGCCTCATCGTTCACCTTGGAAAGGTGGTCCAACAAAGCAAATGAGACTGAGCCCGCACAATTCATGGAAGCCGTCTTCACCATACTCACCTGTACCAGCAAGCGTTCAGAGTAGACCGTTTGTTTGGGGAAGTGATTTAGAAATCTCACCAGTAGGAAACGGAATCATTTTAGCCTTGCCTAGTGCTGATGATGTAAGTTGTGCAAACAAGCATAAAGATGTGGGATTCAGCATCGAGTTCGACAAGTTGTCTGAGTCTGTTGTTGCCGGACGGTATGATCACATCGTGGATGCCGGTTTGTTTTTTGGAAGGTCCTTTCGGGTAGGATGGGGTCCGAATGGGATGCTTGTCCACAGCGGATCCCCTGTAACAAATGAGGGTAAACACTTTGTCTTATCCTCAAACTTTCACATGGAGAAAGTCGCTTTGGATAGCACAATTAGAGATGACGAAGGACAGGTTGTGGACGAGCTTGTTCAACTGCAGTTTGTTTCTCCTCTTACTCTACATATGACAATGAGCAAGGTTGTGGACTACCGGCAAGATGCAATGAGTGAGCGCTTGAAGTTAAGGAAAGTGGTTTGCACTCGGGCCGAACTTTCTAGGATTTGTGATGAATACGAAGATCTAATTTACAAGCAGCATGGGGTTAAAGGGCTTCCAGGTGGCTATCAGCTTGTGCTTCGACATCAGGTAATGGTCTGGCAGCTCCTTGACGTCCTCTTTTCAGAAAGAGAAGATGGAGCCTCTGCCAGAGTTGACGAGGTTCAAGACGAATCTGCAGGGACTGCGAAGGCTGAGGAGGCCAGCGAATTAGCCGCGGACCCTGATACAGAACTTCTGGGTAGAAGAGCCGAGTTCAGCAGGTGGTTGCAGACTAGTGTAAGTCACCTTGTCCAGGAAGACTTGAGGCTCATGGAGGAAGAGGATGAGATGAAGGAAATCTTCTTTCTGTTGACGGGACGACAAGTGGACGCAGCTGTTTTGAAGGCTTCCTTTCGAGGTGATGTTCGTCTGGCTTGTTTATTAAGTCAAGCAGGCGGATCGGTCATGAATCGTATCGACATCGCTACCCAACTCGATGTGTGGACATCGGAAGGACTAGACCTCTCTCTTATAGAGGATGAACGACTTAATGTGTACAAACTGCTTGCAGGAGATGTTTGGGGTGCTCTCGATAACCACAATATCGACTGGAAACGGTTTTTGGGACTGCTGATGTGGTATCAGCTACCTCCTGATACCGATCTTCCTACCATTATAAGCACCTATCAGGAGCTCATAGTGGAAAATAAACTCCCGTTGCCTATTCCAATGTACCAAGAAGAGGGAGAGTACACCGATGCCAATGAAATTGAACTTTATGACACTTCTTACTATCTCATGCTACTTCATGCATCGAAAAAGAAACAGTTTGATGATACCAAGAAGATGCTGTCATCAGCGTCCACAACTTTTGACAGGTTGGACCACAGACTAGCTTGGCATCAGCAAGGGTTTTTGGAAGCGGTACATGCTCTAGAGCCTTTGGAACTTCATGAGCTGCACATGAACTTTGCAGCCCAGCTCCTTGCCGCAGGGGTTTGCCACTGGGCAATATATGTTGTCCTGCATATACCAGCCAATCCCGAGTTCCCTGGATTACACGAGAAAGTAATCAAGGAGATACTTTGCCAGTACTGTGAGTCGTGGAGTAACTCCTCTGTGCAACAGACCTTTCTGGAGCAAGAACTGGGTATTCCTGCTGAATGGTTACATGGAGCCCAGGTATTTATTGTTATAATGTAATTGTTTTTTTTTGGCTCTCCTGCCGTCTATTTACATTAAATCATGTGTGTTACCTTGACATTTCACCCAGATCTCACTCATGTGCGTGTTTCCTTCTGTTAGGCTGTCTACTTCCATTATGTGGGTGACTCGAAGCTGGAACTTGAGCACCTGATGAAGAGTCATCAGTGGCACTGTGCTCAAACTCTTTTCATGACCGATGTGGCTGCTACGATGTTCATAAACGGTAAGTAGCCAACGCCAAGATTTTCTGCAAGTCGATTGGTATCACTCGGATCCAATTTTCAGCTTACGCGAGCGAGCAGTATAACAACGCTTACTTTTTTCTAAAATTTGTGAAATTTGGATGAGAAGCATGTCGTCTTTGGACGGGAGAAATGCCTGACAAGAATTTGGGATGCGCTTATGACTACCTATCTGCTGTATTGTCATGGACAGCTGAGCATTCAGATGTATGGAGACTCGTAAGCCAGCTTGAGCACAATAAAGCAGATCTGGAAAACTTTGAGTTAGGTGCCGGAATTTTTTTTGATTTTTATAATCTCAAGACCAATCTGTCGAGTGAGGATGACGTAATGGAAGAGATGGTAAGTTCATCTTGATCTCATATTCTGAGCTAGAATTTTAGGGTGTTAATTCAAGGGTTATGTTATAAGTTTCCCATAGTTTTTTCACTTGTGGTTTTGCCGTTTGTATCTTCACTTGAGAACCCATGTTTTATAATAGTCATTGCTAAGACGCGAAATATTTGTCACCCCTCAGGATACACTTGAGAAGCAGACAAGTGCTTGCAAAGCGTTCTTTTTAAGGCTGAAGGAGTCAGAACGCCTGTGGAATAGAAAGGTTCCCAAGAATCTGAGGTTGGTGTCTGAAACTGTGCAATGTTTCATCGGTTTCAGCTGTTTTATTCATCACGGTTTTTTTTTTCTTAGATCGCTAGCAGGAATTTACTTCTCTTGGCACATTGAAGTTGTGAACGTTGCTGGAGTGAACACTGAGCCGTTTGTGAGAAACTCTAAATTCGCTCTGAAACATGTAAATGCTAGTCCGGAAGAACAGATTGAGTCGCACACACTAAGTATTAACATCTCAGTCCTTGCCTATATCGAGTATTAATGGTAATGTTTTTGCTGTGGCGGCAGGCTGGCATATTCACAGATGGCAGACGACTTAGCAATACTTTTGTTGGCAGAAAGCAAAGTCAGGGCTTTGGATAATTCTGAAGAGCTAAAGAGCTATGACGCGGTCCTAGATGCACCGTTACCCGAGCACGTGAAGGCCTGTAGGCTTCAGGGAGCTGTTTCTGCGTTTACATCATGGCTGTCTGAGACTGCTGTGTGAATGCTTTGGATGCGATTTAGTCTGGTTGAGCGGAAGAGGCAGTCCACGTGAACTTTCCTCAGTCTGGTTCTTCAAGACAGTAGTGTGGTGGTCTCACTCCTGATACGGAATGCTATGACTGATACATGAGGCTGTAGAGATGGGTTCAGGTATAGGTTCATATGTAGATTGATAGAGGATGCTTGCTGGCTCTCATTTCTGGTCTTGTTGTCATTATTCGCAGTTTGGTTTGCCAGCCACGCATTCAGTCAGAGTTTCTTATCAAGCATGCGGGAAGTAGGTTGCGGAAAAAACGTAAAAAGGAGTTCTATTTTGCCTTTGTGCTATAGAGCGGGGTGTAGAGAGCACACTGGTTATTCCCCTTTACTGACAGTATGTATGAATTGGAAATTGTGTACTAAGAGTGTAGGTTGATTATTTTGTTCAGCTCCTCAAAAGGAATCCGACCATCGGTGTAAGCTTCCTGTGAATGTAGTCCATGAGGACTCGAGTTATTTGTATTTCCCCGAGAGGGAGTATATAAGGAGGGTTCAATTCGTGGCTGCTTTGATGTGGACGACACTATACTCGGACTGGAGTTGATTCCTCAATTCTGCTGTTATTAAAAGTGCCGAATGTGATTTTTTGCAATATTATAATGAATCTGATACTGTTTTTGTCGATGACTTCCACCTTCGGAACCATCAGGAGATTTTTTGGGACTATGTAGATTTTGGAGTTTGAAGATGCCAAGTGAATCTTGTCCACGCAATCGGTAATTATACACGCATAACCAGTCGAAAATCTGCGAAGCAAATACAGAAACTGGGAAGCCATAAAGGCTCCGGGAGAGGATTGTAACTGACTAGTCTGGTATCAAACTACCAAATCACGTGAGTGCACTGGACGGCTGGTCGTTGACTGTAGCTATATCGATACCACTCAGAGCTGAGGGATGAAGTAAGAAATAATCTTACTGTCTGAAAGAGATCATTATATTTTGGGTTGTCGGAGGTATGTAAGAAGCCACTCTCTCGGTGTGGAAGTATTGCTACTATCTCCGATTAGCAAGGTGAGGTAATTGAATGTTAATTAGATATGGGTCTGGGGTAACCCGGAAGATCAGTTCTTCTCGAGGTGAAGAATTATTAGAAGCCGGGTAGAGAATATCGCTTCGTTATATTTTCTGAAAGAAAATGTAGTGAATCAGGTAGGGTTGAAACTCTTTGAACAAGCTTACTGTGAAGCATCGAACTATCTTTTAAGGGAGCGCGAGCTCCGAAAACTTTTATAAATGGCTGTTTGCATGCATATTCACCGACGTTCCGGGTGAACTCAGCGTATCCTCTTGCTGTAGATAAAGCCCTGAAAGGTTATTGGTTACCAGTCAGTGCTTACTTCATGTCGTTCGAACTACATAGGAACTTTAGTCGATAATGTAAGGCAGGTCTCTTACACCCATCACGATAGTATGAACTCATGTCCGAAACAAACTATGACCTAGAGCTATTGTGCAATTTTTCAAGTAAAAGATAACCCCGTAGACAGTCGTCCTAGTGGGTTTCTCTTTTAGGGAGTTGCCGCCTTAATTACACTCTTTTATTGCCTTCTGAGGTAAGCAAGGGAGACGTAAGGCTTGAAACGACCTGAGGAATCATAATCACGGTTTCTATAAATGCATTCCCATGATATGCCAAGTTCTTCGTGGAAGTACAGTGCTCCCTGATAGTGTATGTCATTAAGCCTGAAGTACGCAGCATACATATTAGCTGTAGATGTGCATACTTTACGAATGATCACAATTTAACATCATACTGTAATATAATCTATGGGTCGTAAACAATATATATATTTAAACAAACTTAGATTATGCATAAAGAAATTAAGATCTTCACATTTTCTTTCACTATTGGTGATAAGATTTCTCCTGAATAGTAAAATGTTAACATTTTTCAGCGTACAATGTTTTCCATATTGTACGTTTAATGTGAAATCTGTTCTCAGTTCAGTTATTAGTTGTGTCTTTTTATTTGTTTAGGAGTAAATGCTGTAACAGTGTCACTCATGATTAAGATTAAGAATAATAGATATTGTAAGAAACGAATTAATACTTATCAATAAATTATTTAGTCTTTATAACTAGCTATGTAGTAGATCCATCAAGTTTTTGTTGGTAAGGTGTGTTCGGAAAGTGTTTCACGGCATTCTGCATTTCAAGCGTTATGGTTTGCTTCCGGAGGGAAAGAAGAAACTCTTAGACACAACGGTCCCCATTATTTTCTCTTGGCACCTTGTATGGAAAGTACATCTTCTTCAAGACCCAGTCCCGGGAGCGAACGACGTGCTGGAACGTGGTTGGACGGTCGCCAAGCGCAGTACAAGAGCCCTGGCAAGGCATGTGACCGCGCGCCCGTGCTCGGTCGGCTGTCGACGTTGTTCCCGGACGCCGGCTCCAGGCGAGGCATTGTGTGTGTGCGTGCCACGGCAGGGGAGGACAACGGGTGCCTTCCGTTTGAGCTGCAAGTCGGCGACAGCGGCAGCGCAAGCGAGAGCTGTGTGCGGGTGGCCTTGAAGGTCGCGAGTGCCGGGACAATGGGCCCTTCAGTTCTCGATGTGCATGACTCCGATCCACCTCCTCCCGCCGCGCCTCTGTTTCTCAAGCGGTATTATGAAATCGACCTCGTTGTTTTATGAATTTCGCAGGACGAGGTCGGAGCGATCTCGCGCGTCCAATTTCGGCGATTCCCCGTGCACTTCGGATTCTCTTCTCAATTCGGTGATTTGAATTGGAATTCCGCCAGACGAGGGCGTCCGCTGATTCTCCATCGAGGCCGGAGAGAGTATGATGAGACTGGACGTTTACTTTTGGTGAATGCTCTATTCCATTCTCTGTGCACGGCACTCCTTCACAAATCGCGGGGGTCGAGTTGCCAGATAAGGCTGTGTTGCTTGATTTTGCTTGGGAAAGAGAGCGAAGGGAATTTGGAGTAGGAGGCGAAGATGGTCCGTCGCCGGTACTTTGTTTGTTGAAAACAGAGTACTAGGACAAACGTAGATTCTAATTTGGAGTGAGCAGACAAATATATTTTCCTATCTTCATTCTATCTATGGTGGAAGGAAGTTCTGTCTTCACATTGCTCGCTCAGAGACTCTTTCCATATATTGCACGTGCACGATCATGCCTACATTTACAGAACGGTCTCATTTCTGTAGTCAGTTTTCTACCACCGATTGCGACATGATCTTCAATGCATCTTCGTTCGAAACTCAGGGCATCGTGATAGCTAAAGGGGCTTGGCTGTCGCATTTGCAGTCTTGGCCTGTTTTTTGCGACAACCTGGAACCCATAAGTTTCAAGCAAATGTATGAAAAATTGTCTGACCTGCACTTGGCTTAGATTTTTTGTATCTGTTACCTTTCACTTTGCACGATGACGATGGAAGCTCGGACAAGCCAATCTGCGCACACCTAAGCAATCTGAATTTCAGGAAAGAGTGGTTGAAAAGAACTCGGAAGAATACTCTGTGGGATCTGCTCAGTAAGTTGGTGAATTCCTAGCTACTTTTGAGATGATTTGCGTTACCAGCTATTTCAACTGAAGGAATCAAATCGGACGTATGGAATGCAGATTTTTATGCTCGGCAAGTTTTTCATCGGTTTTCGATGGAACTCGCCGGGGAGGATGGAAGCGTATTGGAACTGAAGGAAGGAACCCCACTTGTGCTGGGCAGAGTTGCTGGACTGTCTCATCACGATGGAAGTGTCTCTCGTCATCAAGTTGTGGTGGACCTGTTGAGGCCCAGCTCCAGGAAAGGAAAAGAGGTTATCGGACAGTCTCTTGGTCTTAAGCTTCAAGTTCAAGTTGTGGGTAGGAATCCAATCTGCGTTGTAAATCGAGGGACAGAAGAGAAGGGTAGGCCCAAAGTAAAGTTTTTGTGCAATGGTCAAAAGGACTGGTTGACATCAGGCGATCAGATTTCACTTTCTATTAAACGACCATTCTTCTACGAGCTGAGATTTGAAGGGCGTTCGAGCGCCTCCTTGGGAAACGCATCCCTTGATACCAAGGTTAGTAAAACGGGTATCGAAAGCACTCCGAACAGGAAAGGTGGAAAGGATGCCCAATTTACTTCCATGGATGAAGAAGAAGTAATTGCTGAAGCTGTTGCTAGACGCACGAAGGTCAACACGAACGGAGCTGAAAAGTATCCGGCCAAAAAGATACACATAAATGATGAACTTCGTCCCATGGATGAGGATGAAAGAATTGGTCAATCTATTGAGAGGTGTACGAAGGTAAGTACCAATGGCGATAAAAGGACTCCAGTCGAGACGAATAGCAGAGGTGAGGAGGACGAAAGAATTGCGGAAGCTGTTACCAGGCGTACGAAGGTTAACACCGGTGGGGTTGAGACTACTCAAATCAGAAAGAATAGCAGAGATGAAGAGGAGGAAGGATATGCTCAACCTGTTGCTAGGCGTAGGAAGGTAAACACCGACGAATTTGAAAATTCAACAGTCAAGAGTGCGCAAGATGCTAAGATCCCTCCTATGGATGAAGAGGAAGGAATTGCCGAAGCTGTTGCTAGACGCCAACGTAGAAGACTGGAGGGAGAAGGGACAGGAGGAAATAGCTCTACCAAGCGGCAGCATCAGGCAGCAAACGGTGTCTTCAAAGCTGAACAACACGGTAATGATGAAATTAAAGTAGAAGGCCATAAGGAAGAGAGTGCGCACAAAGCGGCTTCAAGGAAGGTGGAAAATGGTGAGCATGCCGTGGGGAAACATGAGGAAGCTATCAACCCACGAAACAATGGAAGCACATCTTCCCTGGATCCTGTCAAAGGTATGTCTTTTTCATCTTGCACAGTAGCGTTTTGTGAGCTCAACCTTACACCTATTCTTTTTTCCGTTTCAAGAAACTCTTTGCAGCTTCAAGATGCAAGTTGGTAAAAGAGTGTTCTACATATTTGTATCTTGATGTAATATGTTGATTGTGCTTTCAAAACTATGTATATTCAGGCCACGTTCATGATTTATGTACTATATTGCACCTTTGTTATAGCATGTAAATGTTAATGTCAGGCAAGTACAAATGACAGTCTTGTTTTAATTATCTTGCGGTTGCAATAGCTTATACAAGTTTCTGGCTGATGGCAGAGTTTGGCTTCCTTGTTGAAGGTTCGGAGTTCTCTGGGTTTGAGAAACAAATCAAAGCTAACCAGGGCCTGTGGAGATCGGATATTGGTCAGGATAAAGGAAAGGCAGATGATATTTCTGATGATGAGCCAATGACTTCTAAAAGAGGTGGTAATATAGGCAAGACCTTCGTAAGGAAACCACAAAACTCAGACGAAGAGGAAGAATGGGATGGAGATACTCAAGCGGAACAAGATCGTCTAAAAACCGTTGTGCAGAATAAAGGAAAGAGGGTTCTGACAACCAGAGAAACCAAGCCAAGAAATCCAGCGAGCAAGAGAGCTAATAATCAAAGCTTAACTTTGAAGCCATCAAAGAAACTCCAAGAGGATTCCGATGAGGACAGTGATGAGGATAGTGATGACGATGATGATTCCAGTGGATCTTTGCCTAATTTCGTAGTCGATGACGATGATCCTATAGAGGAAGACAGCGATGACGATGATGGCGATGGAGGCTCCTCGAAGAAACCTAAAGGGAAATCTGGAGGGAAGAATAAGAAACCGCTGTGCCAATACGGCAGCAAGTGCTACAGGTACTTCAGTACACTTATGGAAGTGAAACATAGTCATTGTAATGTCTTGGATAGACCTTTTATTGATAGAATATATGTTTTACATATATTCTATTATACATATGTTTCATATAAAGTATGGGAGCTTATATCTTTGCGCTGTTTAATTCAGGAAGAATGCCGAACATCGAGCACAGTTTTACCATCCTAGCCCATGAAGGCTTTGATGTGCTTCTTGCAGTTCTAAACGGCTGAATATAGTGCCGAAATGAAGAAGGTACTAGAGTTTGATTACTGCTTTAAGCTTCAACATCTTCCTTTCTCATGGAGTTCCTGTCTCTTTTGTTTTAGTTAGTCAGGAGAGGTTGAAAGCTTATGAGAAGTAAATAGTGCACCATGCAGAAAGTTTCGTTTGTTGTTGCTGGTGATAACTGTGTAGTCTCCGAATGTGGTATATAATTCTTTACTTTCATTATTACAGTCATTAAGGACTCAGAAGATTGATTATTGACAGACTCTGTACATCTGACAGGAGGAACGACATTTGTGATTTGATACACTGATGTGCCGGTTTCGATAGGCATCTCAAGTACTGCTCCAGTGGCTAGATCTGTTACCTTTAAAAAAGGCAGTTTATTCCAGTTTGTAAGATTAATGTATAATATGCAAATGTGAATCTCTTTTCTGTTATCTGTGAAGTATCCGCATGTATGTGATTCCAATGTTGTAAAACACTTGACGCTCTAGTGTACGTCCTTTAAGTTTTCAGGGTGGGTATGTGAATGAAGGTTGGAATATTGATATAAGCATTGTGAAGCTCATTTTCCTCCAAGCTCAGTATTCTATGACGTGGGAATCTTTTGGCGAAAGACTTGGTGTCACAAATACCTCATTCAATCCTGCAATCCAATTATTTGAACCCTACCGCCGAAGGCATTTTTTGCATTTTCAATTTCACTTATTAGGAGTACTACTTTGCTTCTTCAGACACTTCTTACGACAGTTCAGTCAAGATTATCCTATTTTTTCTTAATTTTCGATGGATTGAAATTACTGAAGACAAGTTTTGATCAGTCAAGTAAAATACGGATAGCTCATGTATTCTCTCTCTAAATTGTATATCTGTTCCGTATCGGTTGATTCTCCTCATTCATTCTGTACCTGTTTATTCTTTATTCTCAAACACAATCCACTCTGTCAGTCTTTTCCCCCTTTTCTCAGCAATCTCCTCGCAAATAGCAGTGGTAAGACGCCACATCCACAACCGCAAGGGCGTGACAAGTTTTCAGTCATCAGCTGAGTGGTATCTGCACACTATTTGTGGTACTATTAGTCTGCATCAATCAAAGGGAGTGAAATATCTGTTTCATCTCATTGTGCCTCACTTCTCAGTCATTTTGTAGGAAGTATGCACGAATTTGCTTTGGCAAGGCTTTTTTCCTTCTATCACACATACCTTACTTCAGAGAGATTTTGTAAGTTTTTTACACAAGTATTGTTAGTCATTAACCAACATTTAAGGTAATGTTTTGTTGTTTCTGACACGGCATATAAAATTTATCTCCACTGATTCCACAATTATATCTTTAAAATAACAATCATAATAGTGAATTGTCATGATACACAATACTATAGGTCGAGTTTTCGCGTATAGCAATCGCATGTTCCAAGAACACAGGACACTTGAAAGTGATCTACGTCGCATCTGCAACAGCACTTCCTCAAGTATTTATTTATTCATCCTATCTAGGTGTTAGTAGTACCATCTACACATGATTCCTTTTGGAGTTAGAGATGTTGGGTATCGTAGCCGGTCTGTGGCATACGATATCTCGTACACCACGCAGATGTCTGGGCGAACTTGATTGCAAATATTGTGATAGAGTCCGCGCTTCGACATATTGCAGAGTTGCGGAGTAAAGTTGCACCTTATTTCAGAGGACACTCTTCCTAAAGTCTGGAAAGACCTGTATTGTCTAGCAATTTCCTTACCACCTTAAGATTACCTTCAAGTAAGAGAACTTCAGGGAAGCAATAATAATAATGTTGATACGTCAGTTTTGTCGCACCGTTAATCTGCATGATAAGTTATTGTATCTGATAGCCTTGTATTTATTACTGGCACAGATCCCATGCGCATTACGGATGATCATAATTCCCAGCAGTTCTTCTGTTTCGGATCAAGTGATTATTAGGTTTGAGAGTCTAGTTAAGAAGAATTCGGCAATCTATATTCTATTATACACATTAAAGATTAGACTGCTCAATTCTACAACTATAAAGACTTGTTAAATATGTAATATATGTACACACACATGACTTGGATGCATGAACATGCACGCAAGTAGTTGGATTTGTTCGGGTGGTTCAGGTGCTATGCCAAGATGTGTCCCCCCGGTTGAATTATGGAGAGAAATTTAGAAGTAATAAGGTAGTGCTTTTCTTTTGTCACCGTGATGTGACTTCATCGTACAACAAATGTCCTCATCTCAAGAAAATTATTGAAGTCAAGTGATTTTCAATTTTGAGATTCTTGAAAATTAAATCATTGTGATCTACATTGAATATAAAAAGTTTTATCCAAAAATACAAGTGATTACATTTGATTGCATGTTCCGGGTGTTCATTCACAGGTATGAAGTCTATATAGTTGTAAAATTGAGCAATTTGAACGTGATATTTTGTTCACTCAGTCACAATATGCATGTCACTTACTGGTGGTCATCATCTCATGCTAAACATTTAAGTCACATAACATCTTTTCTGATTTGCAGTCACGATAATACATGTTTTGTGCACAACATGGGTTCTAGCCTCTCTAGGTATAAGCGTACTTTCTCCCATGCCATGATTCATTATATTGGGAAACTTTAGTCATGTTGACTAAATTCACTGGGAAAGAATCACGATCAACATGAAAAACTGTGAAAAAGTAAAACCAAGCATGGTTGCCTTTGCTTTGGGTCCCACGGATTTGTTCCATATCATTGGTATTGACATTGATGCGGTAAACCGATCTCGAGGGTGCTGCTGGAAGGGCCACTCAAAGTTGGCAAGTCCGTTGTGCGTTGAACAAAACCAGCATTGAAAACAGCATTGATTGAAATACATGGGGTTGTGCAATGGAGAAGGTAGTGCATGGGGTACGGTAAGGTACGGGTTAGGATCTGCTCAAGCGTTTCTCGATCCCTCTTACAGTAGACGGCTCTCGACCAGAGCTTTAGGACGAAATAGTTTGGGAATTTCATTCATAACACGGTCTTCAGAAAGACCGTGTTATGAATGCTATGAATTAGACCGTTCTGGACGCTCTCTTCCGTTTTCGAGGTCTTCGGAAAGACCTCAAAAACGGAAGAGAGCATCCAAAAAGGAAACGAAAGGAGAGGGCTGACTTGGACTAGTAGAATCAAAGCGGCAGAACCGTGAAAGCAATGGACTC
Organism: Marchantia polymorpha subsp. ruderalis; assembly: GCA_037833965.1. Classification (NCBI taxonomy): domain Eukaryota; kingdom Viridiplantae; phylum Streptophyta; class Marchantiopsida; order Marchantiales; family Marchantiaceae; genus Marchantia; species Marchantia polymorpha. The sequence continues at coordinate 1,341,679 of AP031352.1, read as the reverse complement.
GGGGCGCGAGTGTGCTGGTCCAGCTCCACAGATCAAGGAGTCGGCCGTGCTTCCCACATTTCACTGCAACCCGAAGACGTGCCACGACCGAGTATCACTCGAGCCACAGACGCAGACCCGGCACCAGCAGCCACTGGTTTCGCACCACGAACGGAATCCGTCGCTGACCGGTGGTTGCTCAGTCGCTGCCCGGCTGCAGCGCTTGTCTTCTTTGTGAGACTCTCACCCACCGAGGCCTCAAGATTCCAGCAGTGACTGCTGCAGTCTCCACGCCCACCGACCTGACGCTCCGTTCCAAATTGACTCCCGCCTGTCTGTCTCATTTGGATTCACCTCCTGTGAGGGGAGCTGAGGGGCCCAGACGGCTGCCCTTGGGTGTGGAGACGGCGGTGGGGTCAGCTGTATTTGGCATTTCTCTGCTCAGATCCTCTCGCTTCCTTCTTCGTCGTGCTCAGAGTTAGAGCTGGATAGCCGTGTCGAATCGGGGACCAGGGTCTCATCGCCTTCTTTCGCAGGCAGGCAGGCAGTCAGAGAGTCAGTCAAAGAGAGTGAGAGTCTGTGAGCGAGGGAGTCTTTTCTTCAGTGTGTCGACTCAGTCCATGGACACTTGGTGTCAGCTCGATTCTTCGAGAACGAGTGTGGACGTTGCCATCTGGACGAGTGCGCTGGTTTGAGTTCATTCCTCTGCGTGCTGCGAAGCTGACCAGTCTCTCGATTGAGTCGATCCAGGGCCGCTGAGAGCGTTTGGAGCTCGGAGCATAGTCGGAACTCCGGAGGCATGGCCCTGAGCGTTTGCATGCCAGCGCACTTCATCTCGTCGAAGATGTCTGGTGCTGGCCAAGTTGGCTTGTCGAGCAACTCTGCATCCAGATTTTGTGGTCTGAGCATGGAGGCGAACACGGGTTCAGATCTACTACAGAAGGGCGTACCAAAACTTGCCATCAACTGGAAATCCAGCGCCAGGGCTCCATCAGTCGGGCGATGGGGTCCGTCCAGCGTTGTTGCCGCATCTTCCTCTAGGTTCGGTTCCTATCGGCACCTCGGTTTTCTACAATGCTAATCCATAGTCGATTGCAATTACCATAGGCTAGAATCTTTCCTTCAATCCCGACCTTACAATGCCATAAGTTCCTGTCATGAGCGGGTTCTGAGCGCATTTGGGAATCCAGCTTCGCATTGCAAAGGAGTGTTGCGGTGCATGGATCACTGGACTGGAGGGATAGCAGGGCATGCATTGGATTTTGTGACCAAACAGGATCATCAGGGTGAACTCGAAGGCGTAGTTTACCTTTGATCACTGAAGAACTATCATCTGGACTTTCATCCCGCTTTTTCTCGAAGAGATCTGCACCTATATTAGGCTCGAACTTGTGGTCCTTTCCCCCCAATTCTTTTGAGGCTAAATTCTCTGTCCTTTTCGCTTACAAGTGCTGAACTAAGGCCAAAATAAATAAGTGCCGAATGAGCTCCATACTTTTCCTCAAGCGAGTAACTTCTTAACACCTCGATTGGAACTGTTGCAATCATAAGGAATAATTACGAGGTTAAACAAGCACCCCTTTTGATGGTTTACGTCATATTTCTGTTTGGAGTCATACACCGTTCTTACAGGCAACCCATTCATCTGCGCTGCCCTGCATGGAATACTTCTCCCTGATGGGCCGTTGTGTGCAGCAGAATTTTTTTTGGTGCTGCCCTCATGCTTTTTTTTTGGTCCACCCTCATGCTGACATTCACCGGATAACTGTCTGGTGCTGCAGAAGCGCTGGTGTTATGCAAGAGAAAGAAGAAACGGAAGAGCTGACGTTGGACAGCATTCGTGACTCCCTGATTCGACAAGAAGACAGTATCATTTACAACCTACTGGAACGTGCTCAGTACTGCACGAATCCTCCGACCTATGCCCCCGGGGTTTTCCAAATCGAAGGTTTCACCGGGTCGCTGATCGAGTTCTTGCTGAGAGAAACAGAGCGGCTCCATGCCAGCGTGAGTGGAGTCAAGAACCAACACTTTTCACTTTCACTTATTTTCGGGTTCATGTGATTTTCAATTTTGTCTAATCAAACGTCAGAACACTCGATTTGAATTGGAATCCCGACCGACGCCGGGTCTAATGCTTATAGAAGTTGGAGTGAATATTCAACTAGTATATTTCTAGCAAGAAATACATTTATATTTCTACTTTACTGTATCTTTGGAGATTTTGTGTGCCGATTGAAATCCGTTCAACAAGCGGCAGTTGTTCAAGATTCTCTCGGTCAACTTTCCGTAACAACCAAAAGAGCTCAGAATGAAAGTTGTTGGAAGAACGGAAGAGCCTTCTTGACAGTCATGTACGGTTGCTTTGGAGCAGGTTCGGCGGTATACCAGCCCTGATGAGCATGCCTTTTTTCCACAAGATCTACCCAAGCCCATCCTGCCTCCTATGGCTTACCCGAAGGTGAGAATTCGCAAAAGTCTGAAATTCTGAAGAGTAGTAATTTGTGATTAGGCTTAGCAACTGCGAAGACCTCGAAAATTTCATTTCATAGCCTTTGTCCGTGAGGTGATCTTAATACCGGAATGTAACTGTGTTGTGTTCAGGTTTTACATAAAGCAGCGGATGATATAAACATCAATTCGCTAGTGTGGGACATGTACTTTGATGACCTTTTGCCTGGAGTCGCTGTCGAGGGCGACGATGGAAACTACGGCTCTGCGGCAACGTGCGACGTGCTGTGCTTGCAGGTTGGCTACCTTTCAGCTTGTCTTCCCCTTCCATCTTATGCATATGTATATGCACAAAATCGGGCTTAAATTTTGTCTTCTAATACCTCAAGGCTTGACAATCTTTAATATGACATCCACACCAACATAGACCATCAAGCACTCGTATCACTGTAAGAGAATCACTTATATTGCTCTAAATGTTGGTTCCACCTCGACCAACTTTGCATCATCTACTTTATTCACTTAATGTGCACACAAAGACTCATCCTAGAGATTGACAGTCTTGGCGATTTGTCTAAAAGATCCGTGTATCGATGTATTTCCGCAGGCTTTGTCGAAGAGAATACATTACGGGAAGTTTGTTGCTGAAGCCAAGTTCAGAGTTACCCCACATCTCTTCGAACCTCATATCAGAAACCAGGTATTACTCATTGCCATCTTCATGTAGGCTTTCGTATCGATCAGTGTGTTCTAAATTGAAGATGTGAATGCTGATATTGAACCTTAACGTTTTTATACTGTCAATTAACCATTGACGTATTTTCACTCTAGCTCAAATGTAGCTCAGTTGTGCACGTTTAATACTTGCTGACACAAAGTTTTGCTTATTTGGTAGGATTCTGAAGCACTCTATAAGCTTATTACGTTCGAGAGCGTAGAGTTGAACGTGCAACGGAGAGTGGAAGCAAAAGCCAGGACTTTTGGTCAGGAGGTTGCTCTGGATGCAGCGAAGCCTCCAGTATATAAGATCGATCCCAAACTTGTAGCCCGGCTCTACGGCGACTGGGTCATGCCCCTAACCAAGAAAGTTCAAGTGCAATATCTGCTCCGAAGATTAGACAAGTGACTAACTTGTGACTGAGGTCAGTTTTTCTTACGTTTGGTCTATAATTTGCCATCACTTTTGGGCCCTCACTATCAGGTCATCTGTCCTCAGATAAGCTGCTGCTCAGCTACATTTATTCAAAAGCATGCCGTTTACCAGAAGAAGTTTAGATTAGATCAGTCGGTCTCAACATTTTCTTTTCAGACATACAATATTGCTACATCAGAGAAACTTTGGTATATCAGTGAAACGTGGACGTGGATATTAGATGCGTTAGATTCACCGGATGTAGATACCCACGAAGTTTGCCAACATTGATCATTATCTTACGCTGCTTTTGTGATCGGAGGTTGTCAGTAGTCACCTCCCATCAAATCAGCAGCGTTGGACCCCATTTGTTGTGTTCCATTTTTCTTTCTTGATAATAAAGGCTGGCATCTGCATTTATGTTCTCTTTCATCCATCTGTATGGTGGGCCGTTCTGAGAAACACTTTTTCAACGAGGAATGGGTTCATCAGTTTTGAAACAGGAAAAAGCAGCTGAGGGCAGAATTCTCTACTCACCTGCGTAATTTATGGACACATGAGGACTTTTATGACTCATATGTCATGTTAGTCATTGATTTTATTCACAGATAAAGTGAACACATCACGCATGGTATGCGTGAGATGTGTTCACACACCCTTTTGCATGTCCGCATGAACTTTTCTCCTGTACGAAATGTTTAGATGACATCATCGATGTACGAGTTGTCTTGCACCAGAGACGTGAAGAGAAATCAGATGCTAAGAACTCATAAAGTCGAAGAACAGGAAACGTACTTGGGATTTTGTAGTATACAAGAGATCAGCTACCTCGAGAATGGAGTTTGCCATAAATTCCACTCGACATTCTTCCAGATTAATGACAACGAACGTGAACTGTTTGACCAACTTTTTTAACGTCCTGAAGGTACCAAGCTGAGTTAGAGTAAGAGAAATGATATGATAAAACCCAGTGGTGAGGCGGGGTGCGTAAAGGGGTAGAACATGTGAGGTTTGCTTACAGCGTGTCCCACGAGGTGCAATTTCAACTGCTTTCTGGATTTCGATCCCCTTGAAGCTATCTCGTCCATTGACCCGTTCTTAGAGGGTGCCGGAAAGCAGCTGCATATGTGTAATAAAGGAGGGCATCTGCACCTCCATTATCTTAATCTTTAACGAAGACATCGATGCTTATCAAGCTTAGCCTCCGCCGATTTGTACAACATCAATCACGTCATGCTTCGTTGGATGTTTTTCTTTTACTCCAAACAGCGTAACAAATGCGTGATTGTACGCATTGTAAACAATATTTGTCCTAAGGAGCATAACTACGCCTATGCCCACCAGAAGTAGTAGCAAATCTACATATGAATCTTCAAGATGATAGCCACATTTTCGAGTAGTATGTAGTTACTACTATTTATGATACAGTGAGCAAGAAAATTACTTGATAGGGTATTGCGAAACGCAAAACACTTTCAATATTCATTCTAAATGAGAGACTCCTAATTTCCCTACATCATCCATGTTTCATTAGGAGGTATTGAAAATTACTTGATAGGATATTGCGAAACGAAAATGAGAGCACTACTAAATTCCCTACATCACAACATTTCCATGTTCCAATAGGAGGAATTGTAATCCAATAGATGATGGCTATAGTATGAGGGTAGTGATTGGCCAAAGTAATATAAATGAAAATATACAAATAATTATTGTGACAAAAGCTAATTCATGATCTTCAATCTAATGATGAAAATTTTCATGTACACTTTGACATTGATAAATTGAAGCTCAGGTCTCTCCCCTTGTTACTTATTGTTGATAGTTGATTTTGTTTCAAGAGCTTTTTGATTTTGAATAAATTGTGTTTGAATGACTAGTTGGTGCATTTTGAAGTTTTGAACTCTCATTCACAAGAGTTTGGGTATGTTTTAGTAACACCGTTTGACGAACCTTTGCTCTCTCATGTTAGATACAAGCCAAGCCGCTCACTAGTATCCTATTTCTAGATTGGATTGACTCTAACCCCAATCTTATATTGAAACATGTATGATGTTAGTTTGAAGACAATTAAAATTCCCATTCAGTAAAATAAATCGTGTTGAATTCTATCAATCTATCAATATTGCAAATACAATCTCGACATTTGCTATGTATTGCTTTCTGTACTCATAATCTTTACACCAACAAGTTATTAAGTCTCTTCTATTGGCCATGTTGGATTTACCACTATATTAGATTTTATGTTTAATTTTGATATTATTTGACACAAATTTTATCTGAACAGCGGTAACAAAAAAGAGAACTATTATAAGATTACCTACTATGTCACTATAAATTTCATTGTGATCAACTTTTTTTCCTTAATTAGACCTCGGGAAGGTAAGGTAAAAGGTAATTGGATAACACATGGGACTTTACCTTACCTTTTTCCTTACTCGCCCTACTACTATCTACCTTTACCCTTTACCTCTACTTCAGGGTATTAACTGGTTACTTAGTACAGATTTTTAAAGGTTTGAAAATTATCCTTACCTAAGGGTTACCCGGTAAATCTGCCTTTTTGATTAATATGTAGAGATAATAGGGTAATTTACCCGTTTAGTAAACTAATAAATTGTCAAATTGACATCATGTAACTGTGTGTTGTCTGGATATAGGCGTGGTAAAAGGTAATCGGATAACTCATGGGCCTTTACCTTACTCGCGCCACTACTGTCTACCTTTACCCTTTACCTCTACTTCAGTGTATTAACTGGTTACTTAGTACGGATTTTTAAAGGTTTGAAAGTTATCCTTGCCTAAGGGTTACCCGATAAATCTACCTTTTAAGTTAATATGTAGAGGTAATAGGGTAATTTACTTGTTTAGTAAACTAATAAATTGTCAAATTGACATCCTATAACTGTGTGTTGTCTGAATATAGGCGTGGTAAACAAAAGATTCGTGAAGTATGTCTCCCTTGCCATCGATGCCGTAATTTGACCCCAATTTAAAAACTAACGATCTTCATGTTTTTGGTTATAAAAATTATTAACTTGGCGTAAATCTACAATACAGTTTCTGGATTTTTTGCAAAGCTAGAGCCAAATGGATTAACCAGTTAATCCATTTGATTCTACCTTTATCTTATCCTATAGCCAAAACTCTAACTTTTACCCTTACGTTTTACCATTTTATTGAGTAAACATCAAAAAGTAATCTTACCTTGTAGAGGCCTATCCTTAATACAATCTTTTGGAAATTGTAGAGCTCTTAAAACAAATCAGCAGATAAGGAAGGAACTCACTAGTTCAGTACTTGCAACAAATTACCAACATTGTTATTTGTTCCAAATATTAGAACTACAATAAGGAGCGAGAGAAGCTGGACCTGAGCTTCAGTTTATCAATGTCAATATGTGCATGATAATTTTTATTGTCCAATTGGTTGTTTAGAATTGCATTTCGTTAGGACTAAGAATTGACAAAAATATGTGATGTAACAAATGCCTTGTATAACTTATTGTCTAATGTGCTTGCTCTGAATCTTTTGTTGAAATGATGTATTTTTAGCATGTCTATTTACAATTACAAAAGTAGTAGCACTTACTCAAAAGTTTACAATAGCATAGATCTTTCCATACTTGTTTTAGAACAATTCACCTAAACCAGAATAAAAAATAAAATAAAATCTCAATTGTTTTTATATTTTCAATCTATAAATATTAAAGTTCAATCTTATTCTTCTGTTTGATCTGGTTAGTATTGTATTTTTTTACATCAGTAGCAAAGAGATTACGGTTATGAACAACATTTAGTCGATTTATATAAAACACTTTGTAATTGATGATGATATCAGTTATTCATGTCCAACTCTTGGGAGCTTTCCAGAATGAAACATTAGCTACATGAGAATCACAAGTTCATTTGGAATATATTTGGATTTGATATCAGTCAGTGAACAAATGCATTACATAATCAAAAGTGCGTTGTTGTGACTAGCTTGGATGTACAACACATAATATAATTTGAGAAATAAATAACATATTGAATAAAATTTTGATAACTAAAATTAAAATCAACATATCATTTTTTACATAGAAAACATTTTCAAATTGGAAGCTTTTGTGATGCAGGAAGATTTTGCCATGTATACATTTTGCCAAGTCTTGATTAGCATTCATATTACTATCAATTTCATTGAACGTGAACAGAGAATAAAGTACGGGAAGGAGTCAATCATCCACCTACTTGAGAGTATTAGTACGCACCATCAAAAAATTATAATTTACTTATCAACATCTGATTATGAAGCCAACATGCATTGACAAAGATTTGGTTTTAATGACAAAGCGAGGAGTGTTTTTTTTTGCATAATGATAGAACGATCTGGGTTTCCATATGTCTGGGAGGGATTCAAAAAGAGAAAGAAAACTCCGATTGAGTAGAAAATACACCCGAAGTGGTAGGAGGCCATGCTTTGAGCAATATACTAAGGCGGAGTTCTAGATCAATTGAAAGTATATGATCTTGATGACTCAAATGTTCTCAAGCTGTTCACAATTGACACAACCAAGGATTTGATTGATAAGAAAAGAAAATTATTAATGGATATCGAGTAGACATGATTCAGAATTCTTTTAAACGGCAGATCATGATGAAGATATTGTGAGCTAATTGACAACCAAAGAAAGCTGAAAGAAGTTGTAGGTACCGTGGAAAGGCTTAAAAAAGACTTAGAACAAATTTTGTGGTTACAAACAGAGAGAAAGACACTCTGATAAAGCATGGAGATAATGTGTCATTCCAAAGATTTGTGCACGTAAAGAAGGTAATTTGATATTCACCTTCAAGCAAATCTATCACCAAATTCACCTCACTGCTTTTCCCATTGCTTTGTTTGAATGTTACAATTCTCGAGGATTAATTGCTGTAGATTGATCAATTTGGAATATCTTTGTCTTGCGATTGTGTTACAGTAGTGAAAAATTCCCACTTAATTATAATTTTCTTATCAAATCACTTCATTCTCTTGGTAACAAGCTCACATTCGGTGTTTTTGAGATTGAGTTTGTACTTATGTGTTGTTACAAAATACATCGGGCATCTCTAGAAAGTTGGTTTCTCTAACGATCAGGCTGAAGAACATATCATCCGGCAGAAGACTTTCATCATCAGAGACCCGCACCACCAACAAAACCAGCCACGGGTTTGCCTCCTTCCACAATTGTATCAACAGAAAGAATTTTAGATTTTCAAGCTAATACAGGACTAGTGTAGTTTTTTGGAAATAGCTTTAGAAAATCACATAAAAAAACACCATTGCAAGAATGTTTTCCAACACGAAGACAAGCTAATTGTATATTTTGAAATGCCATATCAACGAAGAACATGTCTCCACGTCATTGTGGGCCGACTAGTTTGCAGTGGATGATGGAAGCATGTAGCACAAAATTTGATGAAGGACAGAAGTACATTCTTTAGAAGTATGATGAGTTGGTGACTACAGATTGGATGGTTATAACACCTATGGAATGTGTCGAAATTGATACCGTTACCTTTTGTCCCCGATATCCAGCGCCCATATTTTTAGGACATGTTTTGTGTCAGTCAATATGGTTCTAACTGGATCCGAGGTTCGATTCGTACATTAAAGCAATAGGGACTACATTGACCGTCAGGTCCGGAACACCATACAACCTGATGGACTCGTCAAATACCTGTCTACGAGACTACCTTTTATCGTCTACTGTCGCAGGCGGCCCCTGAATTTGTTAACTGTAGTCACGATTTTGTTAACTTTTGGCATCCGCTATCATTTCTTCTATTTCTTTGTCTCCCCAATCACCTTATTATTGTGTCTTTTTCCATTCAATGCACAAAATAACGACAGAAAATCAGAGCAATCGCAAGATATTTTCTGCTAAAGAAGAGCTGATCACTCACGGAGGCGGAATAAGCAAAGCCAGCAGGGAATAATACATGTAAAGAATAGAGTATAATTAAGACTGCCGGATACAAACACAAAGAGAGGGTGTCATGCAACCCGACCACGTGAAATGTGCGCTCACGGTCGACAGGTAACCTGGGACCTCGCGCTGCCGGTAGATTTGTGCCCTTGCGACTTCTGCGAGGCTCCGGCTCCGTTTGGACAAAACCGTTCTGGAGGTGAGCCCGCCGGGAGGACGGGTCTCACGCAAGCAACGCCCGAAGGATGGGGCCCACCGGCGGTCTCGGACAGTCAAAGGCGGCCGAAGGAAAGCAAGAAACGACGAAGGAATAGAGTCCCAGGACAGTCCTCGGACTCGCGAGTCGTTCCCGAGTCCGAGGTGGCCATTCTTCCGCTCTAACCGGCACCAGAACCGCGGATCGGAAACACACCGTCGGGTAGTGATGGGCACGGCTCGGCTAATGGCTAGTCGATAAATATTGCCACTTCTATCCGAGGCCGAAAACGAACCGTAAACTCGGACCAAATTTACGTTTTCAGCCGAAATTATCGCATACACATTTATGTGGACCGAATATTTCGGTCCACATAAAACACAGTCGGTTGATTGTATTTGCGTCTAATAGCCGACGGCTAGCCGGCTAAATTTGAGTCCCAGCCGGCTAGCCGAAAGTGAGCCGGCTACGTGCCCATCCCTACCGTCGGGCTGGGTATCGCGCTTGGTTGGCCAAACGGTCGGGACCTCAGTGCGAATCTGCAGAGCCCGTCGTCGACCGGCGTGATCGGTGAAAGGAGGTGGAGAGAAGGAAGTTGTGAGCGAGGCTTGCCGTGAGACGCACCACCGGCGATGACCGACGCCGAGTCGGGAGAGCCGGGAACTCTCGAGAGCGTAGGAGTAACCTTCGATCTGTAGGTTTCGAAGGCGGGAATTAAGAACGCGATTGGTTCACGAGAGGGAGTCGCGAGCATGGGCCGTGTCGAGTTGCGCGCCTTGATTTGGTCGACGCCGCCGAAGGCCGTCCGCGGCAGCAGCGGGCCTCGGGACTGAGACAAAAGTAAGCGAGAGCGAGAGCGAGAGCGAAAGCGGGCGCGAGGAAGAGCAAGAGGAGGACGAGAGGCACGCGAGTTTGGCGATGCCAGCTCCGTTCGCTCTCATTCGCTCGAAAGAGTGTTTGCGTTAGCGTCGTGGGCTCTGGACTGCTGCTGCTGCTGCTGCAGGCTGGGCTGGTGCGAGGGGGATGGAGAGCGCAATCTTCTTCTTCTTCAATGCCAGCGCCTCCGGAGCATGCTCGGGCTCGCGTGTCCAATCCATGCCAATGATTCCCCTGCTCGCTGCTGCTGACACCGTTCGTTTGTCCTCTTTTGTGTGCCCCCAATTCCGACCGTCATCTTTCAGCGCTCTGCTGTGAACGCCTCGAGCGTTTTGAGCTCAGGCGAGGGAGGGAGGTGGGGATGCTGTTGCGGATTTTCCCTGGGACTCTGGTGCCGGTTCTGTAATTATCGTCGGGCATTTGCAGCGAGTGTCGTGCGCCCGATTTCGGTGGTGTTGGAGGCGTTTCTCACCGGGAGACGCTGTTGACGGGCGTGCGCCGGGCTATCCCTAGTTGCTTCCCGAGCAATGCACGCGCGCCTGTGCTGAAATTTGTGGGCGTCTAGGGATAGCGGAGCTCGTGGTGGGGTTTAAAGGGTTTAGGTTGCAGGTTCTTGCTTCTGATCGCGGGAGTTCTGGTCTTTACCACGGCTGGGGATTTTCCTTTGGCCCAATTCGCGGCCCTGTTTTGACGACGGGGATGTCCGGCTGACGTGCAGCTCTTCTCGTTATGGCCACCTTGCATACATCAAAATTGAGTTATTGTATATGACGCCATGAATCTCTGCTTGCTTGGTATGTCAACCTATTTTCATCTGCGATTTGTCAATTGTTGTTGGAAGCTCTGTGCAGTACCTCACATTTTTTGAAGTTCTTTTTCTGTGTCTTTGCACGAGGCTAGATTTTTTTTTTTAATTGGACATCATTCTCGAAAATTCAAATTTCACGACGTTTCTGTTTTTGGTTCCTTGTAGTGTCAGTTCCTCAATTTAAGTAAGAATGGAATTGGACAATGTCGAATAGATTTTAGCACTAGGCTTCAGGACGTGGTCTCGGATACATTCTCTTTGTTTAGATTAAATCAATTTGTAATTGGAACATTGGTCGAAAGTCCTCATGATTATAGGGGTCGAAGTAAATTGTTACTTGCCAGGCGAATGAAGTAGTGAGTTGTACTTAAACCCTAGAATGCATCTCAGCCCTAACCCTAACAGATTATGTGCTTTGATCAACAGACCCATTTCAAAGCGATTTTCCAGAGGTAATTGAGGAGTATCTCGTACATGGAAGCGCAAAGTGTATAGCTTTTAATCGACGCGGAACTCTTTTAGCAGGTGAAGCACGAGTGTCCAACATTCGCTTGTCTGAATAATCATGAAGGGGAGGCTGATCAAAGGCCCTTATTATCGTCATATCATTTGCTGCTCGAGTTCCCTTAATTATTTTTAAAATCAAACCACTTTTGTTTTAACGGATATCGACGATTCAACGCTAGATCAAAGTGATAGTGAGGAAATTTTAAAACCTCTATGAGATCAAACCCTGTCGACGATGAACTGAAGCTAGTTTCTGCAGCATGACACTATCACCTTCGAGTTCATAGTCAATCTTTGCTGCCATCGCCCTTGCAAACCCTGGGTTATTTGGAGGCTGATAAAATTGAGAATTCTTGCCCTGTTCCTCGCGAATTTTTTCATCCATACCAGTTATACGTTTCCTCTTGGTGTGACTGTCACGAATCTTATAGGTTAATAGATTGTTCAGAATGAACTGTGAAATGTACCTTCTTTGTGCTGTATTCTGAGATTATCCCTCAATCCTCTGCAGTTAATGTAGGCAATAGCAGCAATGAACAAGCATTCCACTGTTGGCTAGGATTGAAGTTTGAGGTCATAATCTAGCTCCATCGAAATATCAGACCAGCTCAACTCGAAATACCGATTTGCCAAATATTGAGGAAGCAGAAGTAGTGTTAGAAGCGAATGGGTGCAGAGTCCTTGTCAGAGATTATGTGCGGATGGATGATAACTTCGAATGTTTTCTTGTTTCTCCGATCAGCGGGCTGTGCAGATGGGTCGTGCGTCATTTGGGATTTTGACACGCGTGGGGTAGCGAAAGAGTTGCGCGATCCAAATTGCTCTGCATCTGTGACAAGTGTAAGCTGGTCCAAGTGCGGTCGTCGATTGCTCGCGGCGTTGACGGATAAGACTCTTGTTCTGTGGGATGTTTACCTGGGCGAGAAAAACTTTTCGATCACTTTGCACCAGACGGTTTTGAACTGTCGTCTAGATCCAGGGAAAGCTCTTCCCACTTTGTGTTTGGCTTGTCCTCTGAGTGGCGCTCCCATTCTTGTAGATTTCAAAACCGGTGAGCTACAGACCCTGCCAGTAGTTGTCCCTAATGTGCACGGAGAGGAAGGGCCTTCTAATGGGCGTGGAAAACATGGGGATTCCAATCCAGGATACTCGCAGTCTACAGCGAGTTTCAACAAGAAGGGAGATCTTATTTACGTGGGCAATTCCAAGGGCGAAATTCTTATTATTGATACCGAAACGCGCAGGGTCAAAACAGTGGTTTCAGTCCCTGGTGGCGCAGCTATTCGTCACATTGTTTTCAGTCGGAGTGGACAGTTCCTGTTGACTAACTCGAATGACAGAATCATCAGAGTGTTTGAAAATCTTCTACCAAGAGACAAGGCTGCCGCAACTCTGGCTGACGCTGTCAATTCTTCTGCGAATGGAGTAAGCGAGGGCAAGAAGGTTCCAGGAATCAATTGTCTCAAGCTGACCAAAGATTTTCAAGATGCTGTAAATAGAATGCATTGGAAGGCAGCTTGCTTCAATGGCGATGGTGAGTGCGTTGTGGGAGCTTCTGCCAACAAAGGAGAACATAAAATCCACATTTGGAATCGCAATTTTGGGCAACTTGCTCGTATACTGGAAGGTCCGAAGGAAGGCCTGTGTGATCTCGCATGGCATCCAACGCGACCAGTAGTTGCGTCTGTGTCCATGTCAGGTGCCGTGTACTTATGGGCAAAGGATTACACCGAAAACTGGAGTGCATTTGCTCCTGACTTCAAAGAGCTGGAAGAGAATGAGGAGTACGTAGAAAGGGAAGACGAGTTTGACATCATTCCTGAAGCCGACAAGGTACGCCTTACCTCCTCTGGGTCGATTGGACGTCTTTAAGTCTGTATTGACTCTGTTCATGTAACCTACACCTCCTCGTCATAGTAGCTCTTTCGCACTTTCCTTGACTATATCTTGCTATTTTAGTGCCATCAGATTGCCAGTTTGGCGAGAGACTCTGATTCTAAGATTAGACACCTCTCAACCTTGCATCAGTCTGCTTTAGTTTCTGTCCTCTAGGTCAGCTTTATGTCGTGTGTATCTTTTCAGAATTCGTTCATTCTTCCCGGGGATTTTGCTGATGTCAGTTGTATCGATTTAAATTAATATCCGTAGTGATTAGTGACCAACCTCAAAATTATGGTCCTGTTGATGAAGCTGATCAACCCTGCTGCAGGTCAAGCCGGCACGGGTTGATGATGATGTGGAGGTAGATGTTGAAACGGTAGAAAAAGTTGCGGCTTTCAGCGATTCTGACGACTCACAAGATGGACTCTACTTTTTGCCCACGATTCCGCTGCCCGACGAACATCCTGAACAACCTGAAAGTCCGTCACACGAACAACCGGCCACTCCTCCAAAACCGTCGAGCAGTAGTGCCACCGAGACGGATGCAGGGTCCCCCACATCTGATCGAGGACTCAATTCACGGCAGATGGAGCTGAATCCCACTCAGTCGGTGGATTCCCCAGCAGGTCCGTTCCCCGCATGGGATGTTCGTTTGACAGTCATCTCTTTAGCGTTGGGTCGTCGCATGGATTGGAACTCTGATCGATATACGAATGGCATGTTGTATATTTCCAGCTGATGCTTAAGTTAGTCAAGTGAAAAATAAGGTAGAAATGGGGGCTGCCGAGTCACCTGTCACCTGCCGAGTTGTCTAGGTCGCCAGATACGGAGATTTGTTCACGAACTGAATTTGAAGAATGATGACTTCCTAACACAAATTGGGACGTTTGTTTCAATTTCAGAGGACGAGGTTGGACCCAATGGCCGGATAAAGCGAAAGCGGAAACTTTCAGAAAAGGCAGCTGAATTACAGGCAGAAAAGGGTCGCAAGACAGCTCAACTGAAAGTTCGAGAATCAACTCCGAAGTCCAAGAGTGATGGAAAGTCTAGCTTCTCGAGGAGCTTCCCAGTGGAACCGGAGTCAGTTGAGAAAGAAGAGCCGTTTATTGAGAAAGTGGTCAACCCTCAGCCTGTTCCCAAAGAGGACTCCCCTCCGAAGGTCAAGGTGCCGAAGGTCAAGCCAGCAAAGCCGAAGCCTTCAATCAAGCGGGATCAGGACATTAGAAAGGAGCAGGAGGCCAAGATTGAACAAGAATCCAGACATGAAAAGGAGGTTAGAAGGGACCTGGATGCTAGAAGAGATCAGGAGGAATCCGCAGGATATGCAGACGATGAGGTTCGCATACTTCACTCATGAATTTTGTTGGTGGTCTCGTCAAACGTCGAAGCTTTTGGCCTCACAAGTGGATGTGATAGAATTAAAGCAGTCCAAAGGATTGATTATTGTGGCCGTGGCATTCTCTCAAGTACACTCATCAAATTTATGCCTCGTAAAATCGTCCGATAAATTTTTTGTCGCTTCAAAGTCGACATTTCTCTTTGGCACATGCACTATGAGATGTCCGTACTTATTGCAGAAAATTGCCATCGATTGTTTAAACAGCAGGTGGGGCCGCCGCGCGTGAAGAAGAATCCGAAGCCGCGAAGGTCGAAGCCGGTCGCGTCACTGACGAAACCCTTCATCGGAAGAGATTCAAACACAGACACCCATGATCAGTTCATTGGCTGATCCAGCGTATAGGTGTCGATGTTCTCTCGCTGCCCGTTGTGCATAGATAGGAACGATTTTGAGACAATAGTAGAAGCAGTAGAAGAAATCCGATAGAGGTTGCTCTCGGGAGCAACTTATTCCTCGCCTTTTCCAATGATCGATGTGCACCTGTATTTCCAGTGTTTCCAAAATTGTACGTAACGGTCCATTGGCTACATTTTTTTCTGGATCCAGAGGGTGGCGGGTTGAAGTTTATTAATCGTCGGGCAGGGAAGCTTCTTAACGATGTGATTTCTTCATGAAAGCTTTGTTTCCAGGATCTCTCAGCAGATGATCGCGCTTTCCGATGAACTGAATCTCGTTTTCGCCTTTGAAGCTGCTCAGTGACCCGCCTAATGTGTCCTCTATGAAACTTGGGATTGCACATCTCGGAATTAAGCAATGATACTATATTTCCAAGTCGAAGCAGGAGTGGGCAATGATGTGACAATAGATATATCGCCATAGGTAAATGTTGGTATTCGGAAAATTTAACGGAGGCAGGTGAATGGGATATTTGAAAGCTTGGCTTGTTGTGATTTTTTAGGGAAATGTAACATAACTACAAGTGGAGGTATTTGCTGTAAATTTCAATCCAAACGAGTGGCATTCATCTCGAAGGGAACAATTGAAAATGTGTATCTTCGTAAAATCATGCTTACTGACTACGTCCTATTCAATTGGAAATAAATCTTAACTCCAGTTTTATCTAATGTCTTAACGATTTCAGTAGTCTTAACCCATTGATTCCAAAAAAGACCTGGTCGAACTGATAATATTTCATCATGTACTACAAAGAAACATGAATAACATCACAACGGTCATTCACAATTGTTTACGTGGAACCTCGGTTTACAGGTTCAAAACCAAGCGTAGCAACTAGCCCAATTTAACTTTCAAAGTGAATTCAACTACATCTTTTTATTTTGATTGATTCAACATAAAATTCAGTTACTTAGTTTAGATTAATCAAGTTAATTTTAGTTTCACTGAAATACAAATATCAGATGTATAACATTTTGATCTCTTCATTGTAAAAATTTTAATTAGAAATTAGCTGGTTCACGTAAGTAGATAGTCCTTAATCAAATATTACATTTTGCAATTATGATCTAAAATTTACTTAAATTTATCTATTAATACTAGATATTATATAAGTAGAATTTTAAGAATAAAATTTCCAATGATGATTAGATTGGAAAATTTGATATGGAACAAATTTATAATTTTCACATATGTACTACCTTTGTGAATTATGAATAAACATGATATTTTCATATGTGAGTATAATGCTAGGAAGTAACATGTTATAGCAGATTCTTTTGACATCATAAAATTAAATCTATTGTAAAGTGTGATCTGAAAGATTATTTCATTGCAATCAATATCTAACGTGTTTCAAATAACAATAAAAATAAATAAATTTTAAAATTTTCTTTATATGTCTCAAAAACTTATGTTTAATCATCATTTTGGTCAATAATTCATTTTTATTGAAAGATCTGATCTAACTCAATGTTCTATGCGTAATAGCATAATTGTAAAGAATTACAATAATTTTTATATTTTTATTTGATAGTATTTAGAACGTATTATTTATTATAATTGAATATTAAGGTTTGAAAAATAAGAAAAAATTTAATAAAATTTTGAAATAATTTTCATTATGTTGATCCTTTATATTTTTACATGATTATAATTTTTTTTTCATTATTTAAAAATGATTATACTTTGATTCTTTATTTTAGATTTTTAAAATTTAAATTTTTAGCTTAAAGATTGAAATATACTAAGAATATGATGAGTTTGATTTCAACATTACTTGTAAATCATAATCTTAAAAAATATTTTATTTTATAAATAAGAAAATTATAGTTTTTATCTATAAATTAAAATCATGATCAGAAAGTCAAATGACATTTTCTTGTGTTTGAACATCTTCTTTAACTTTCTTTTATATTCGTTCGTAAATCTCCTTAGACAACATTATGTTATTTAAGTTGATTATTATAAATTATTTTCAACTTTCTAGAATCAATTTACAGTAGTAATGCACAATATTATACTTTTATAGAAATTTCATTTAATCTTTTAGTAATATATCATATATTAAATAATTATTATTAGTATTTTTTTCAGTGGAGTTTTCATGTTTTCAATTTTTCAATTCATTAAAAATAGAAACTTTGTAACAAAGATGACATCATTGCTTAACTTATTATTTAAAAAAAGATATTTTTTTTTGAACATACACAAAAATCATTCACAATTATTTCTGTTTGAAATTAATTCATTTCTTGATAAAT
This sequence comes from Marchantia polymorpha subsp. ruderalis, assembly GCA_037833965.1. NCBI lineage: Eukaryota > Viridiplantae > Streptophyta > Marchantiopsida > Marchantiales > Marchantiaceae > Marchantia > Marchantia polymorpha. The sequence continues at coordinate 1,323,843 of AP031352.1, read as the reverse complement.
AATATTAAATTTTTCATAACAATTTTTCTTTTTATCTGAAATTTGAAATCATATTCAGCTTTATATTTTCAAATTTGTAAAGTCATTTCTTATTTTTTAAGATGGAGTTCAATAAAGAAAATAAGAATAAAATATATTTTATTACTTAGTATGTAAAAAAAAAGTTATATATATAGATCTAAATTATTCTGAGACGAGTATATAAAAAATTCATATTTATATTACAAATACTGCTTGCTTTCTTCAAAATCTGGATACTTGAAAATAGCAAAATATCTTATCAATGCCCAAAACTACACAAAAATGTAAAAAGTATTGTTACATCAGCCACTGAATATTAATAAAACAGGACATCATACCAAACTGTTCAGAGTACTTTCACTTATTGTGATTGATTTTGGCTAATTATATACTTCAAATATGAGTTTTATGGGTTTAGGTCTTATGATTTAAACCTCATCTTCTCAATTTACAATTCAACAAAATTAAATTTGATTTTTTGTTCCATTGATAAAATAGTGTTTGTAAGTCAAGAATAAATGAGTATTTTTATTTTGTTTAGTTTCATGATTTTATCTAGTAAAACAATTTGTGCTTGTTTGAATCTTCTCATAACCTTCCACTTGATGTTTTGTTTAATCGGTGACAACATTAATACTATAGTATAATTTTAGTTTTCATTATGGCTAACCTAAAAGGTTTCATCTTTTCATTCATATTCTTCTCATTCTAGTATGCTGTTGAAAGTTGGTGGTAACATGAATCTTATTCCCTATGGTCTAGATCAAGTCGTGTAGATCTTGGTAAAGTGATGCATCAATCCGATTGGTATTTGATAGCCATTTATCCCCTTTTACTTAGTTTAACCTTGTGGAAATTTTTGTTTTTATGCTTTCACCTCTTTCACAAAAAGATGCGTCGCCAGGTGTAGTCGTCGCGAAGATCCAGTGTATAAGTTTGTCACACTCTGATTTTGGGCGGTAGTAGTCAACTAAGTATAGGATGACGAAGACATATAATCTCTTCTGCCTCTATTGCTTTGGCCTCAATATTAGAATAGATGCAAGAAAATCTGCTTGCTCGGTGACCGAGCGCCCGGTTTCTCGAATACCTTCCCATTTTCATAAACATTCCGTCGGCGGCACCCCTTTGCCTTTGCCCAAGATAACTCTAGCCGGTCATAGACAATAGTTTTCACATGCTTGTGACTGAATGTACTATAATACTAATTTCATATGGCTATAACTTTCTCTAGTTTATATTAAATAAAATATTTTTTTTAAAAATGTTCCCAGCGCTGCATGTATGAGAACTATGAATTTTACGAAGCTATATTACACGCTGATGTTGTTTTGTAGATGGTGACAATATTTTAACGATTGTAGTGCACATAATTAGTCGCCTCACCTAGATGTTAGCTCCATCTCACAATTACCAGGAGTTCAACAGTTGCTCCGTGTGACAAACTGACTGAAGAGATGATAGGCGTGAGTCAAATGACACTTTTGGTCGAGAACCTGTAAACCCTTCAAAATGAAGAGATCTCTGTCGAGTTCCTACGTACAAAAGTTCAAATCAGGGTGGAGAACCAGCCGACGACAAGAATCTACTCACCTTCAGTGTAAAGCTCCATGCAGTTAGTTAGTCCTCGAGCGAGAATGTCCTTGTAGAATCAGCTTGGCTTCTCAATTTTGTGGTCTTGGTCCATGACCGCGAATCATCGCAAATCAGGCGCGGAAAGGACTTCTCTCTATTAGCAGGCTCTTTACTTTTATGTAGATTTTTACAGAATTGAACAATGGAGGACAAAAGTTTGGATTGGATGGATGAAGGATTCGAGGAAGATGTTCAGATTGACCAGGATGGTTTCCCAATTTTCCCGATTCAGGAAATAGCTTCAGAAGTAGACTCTACTGTCATCACTTCGAAAGATCGTGGTAGAGCTGGAGCCGCCGGAGCTGCTGGAGGTCCATTGGCCGTCCCAGGATTCACATCAGGGCGCATCAATGTTCACAATTTTCGCCAGTCATGCGGAGCTCTTTTGTCGGTTTGTTTTTTTAATTCACTCACATTGTTTTTGTCAAAGTGATTGATTAGTGGAATGTGTGAACATAGGGTGGCTTCTGATTTAACAAAAGCATATATCATGGATTTCTGGCTTGAATGCTGTAATTTGTAGCAGTATCTGACTATGAGTTTTACAAATTGTCTATTTTTTCTCTCTTCCGAATTTCGTTTGGTTTTGATATTTAGAAAATGTTGAGCTTATATGTTGTAAACCATCCACATGTTTGGTTTATGAAAATTTTTCATCTTGTGATGAAAATTGTGGTGTATGCGAATCACGCGATGGTGTACAAATCTGACTGAGCTTTAATTTCTTGCAGACACTTAAAGCAGGACTGGCGGATTGCAGCATGGAAGTGGATGACATCTGTGTCAGGTGAGTGGTCAAGGATATATGCATGTTCTCTGTGATAGAGAACCTATGGGATGACTAAGATGTCCTCCTTTCAAATAGATTATGAGCGCTGAAATGTATGTACAATTATAACAATTCATCTCCTGACTTGAAAGGTACACAGGTCACAAATCTGTTCAAACTGTTCCAAGTTTCTTCGTTTTTGGGTACAGTGTCGACGACCTGAAGGTTATGACAGACGCCATGCTTGTGGAGAAGGCATTAGCCGAAGTTTTGCAGGTAGGTCAAGGGGGAAGGATGGGTTTTAGGTCATAACAATTCTTTCCTTGAGGTTGATAGTGGTTGTCAACGCAATAGATAGTGGAAAAGTCAATATGCTCCACATTGTTTCAAATATGAATCGAAATTTTACTTGGCTGTGATCAATTTTTTTTTCGAGGTCGTGTTCAATTAGTAGAAGACTTTTTGAGCGTTGAATTGTTCCAAAATGAGTTGTCATCATCGTGTTCCTTATGGTAAAGTTCGTTCTGCAGGGACAAAGCATTGTGCCAGTTGGAGAAAATCCACAGGAAAAGTCTTCAGAAGACAACGGTGAGAATACGAAGTTTCATCATTAGACCACGTTGATATATATTGAGTGCGACAGTTATTTCTGTTTGCCAGAGGATCTTTTGATGATGTCCACTTTTGGAAATTGAACTTTTTGAAGTTAATAAATATCATAGAACCTTTCTGTGGTCTCGTCATCTGGTTATTTTAAATGAAATCAAGCCCTCACTGAACTCTCTATCTTTCGTGTGTTGGGAATCTGTGCTCAAATCAGGAATAGGGAAGGAACATATTACACTGACGCTGTTGTCTATAGAGGGTGCTGCCGTCGCGGCAGAGAATGGAAACGGCAATCATAGCGAGCAAGTTAATGTGTGTTCAAAGCCCCGCAAGAATGAAAGGGGAAAGAAGAGAGGGAGACCATTTGATAGAAACGTGCGGGGTGCATTGCTCATGGTACTAATCAAAAACTCAGGACAACACGGATTTCTGGAAGTCGTTATCCTTGTGAAGGAAGCTCATAGAGGTAAAATTCCAAGTCTTTCTCTTGAAGAGACCTTTACATAAATGTTCACAGATTCTTAAGATCTACTTCCTTGCTTTATGACCTGAGCAGGATGACACCGATGAGAGGCGCAAGGAAGCTTTGGAAAGACTAAAGCGGGAGAGAGAACGTGCAAGGGAAAGCGTTTCGTTACACAGTTTGAGGTATTCTTATGACCAATTCTCGGTAGCATTTAGAATTAGTACGAACATGGTTGATTCACATTCTGTTTGTGCATGTAAACACATTGCCTGCTCATGCATATTAACACCGATTAGCATATTTGTGATTTCTAAGATTCATCAATAAAATTATTCTAAGGTCACACTAGTTGTACTACAACTTCACTTGCATATCACCTTATCGTGTATATCACCGTCCAAGTTTTCATTAGCCCAGTTTGTTGCTCGCGGAAAGAAGGGGGGTTCTTTCGTATGCCAAGTATGAAGCAGATCTTTAGGTTGCTGTCCGGGCTGTCTCACAGCTCACTGTTAGTGTGATCGATGTGCATCTTCAGGTTTTGGGAGTTAAATTGGATTCAGCTGCATTTTATGCGGATCTCATTATCATAATTCCCTTGTCCTACGGAATCGCTTATTATGGCTCTCAGTGATGGAAGGTAAACCTGTATATTCTGAAACGAGTAGTGTCTTCCACCTTAAGCAGTGCTTCATATCTATGCATTATCTTGGATAATGGAAGATCAGTTAGGTACCCGACTGGGCTAGTAACTCGGCTTGGGACATTGCCTTTGAGAAACGCTAGTCGATGGATTTTTCCAGGTATAGGTAAAGACTTTGATATTCTCCTGAGATATAGCGAATCATGCATATAGACTTGGAAGTCTTAGTTGGAGTTGGATTCCCTATGAGAACAACCTTCTTCAGAGTTCCATGCAGTTACTTACGTATTATCCGTTTAGCCTCATGCTATGTTTTTCTTTTGAGCCTCTATAATGAGCAAACTTGCTTTTCAATTTCCTATCCTTTATGAGTTTGATCCTCAGTGTTCTTCTTTAGCGGGAAATACCAGGTGTCTGGTTCTCAATTGTAGACGGATGTTTCGCGTTGAGCATGCTTAGTCACTTCATCATGACAATGCATTGACTAAGTTTGATCTGAATAATGAAGTATATTTATTACAGAGCATTTTTAATACTTCTCTAAAATTTTATGTTCAAATGTTTTTTTAGACTAATCTAGGATCATCAGATTGGAACATTTAGAGCTACTTAGTTTCTAATCTGGAGTATTGCTTAGTGCAGAGTGTTGAGTCATCTGTTCTTGTATGGTACTGGAACAATTAAGAAAGCTACGGGAGCTGATGTTGGGTACACCTGCAAGAAATTGCAAGTTCTGAAATGGAATCTGTTTTCATTTTGCAGGGCCAAGAAAGAAAGGGAGTCCCTTTATAAAAAAATCCAGACACCTTTACGTACGTTGAAGTTTCTTAACTCTATTTTAAAGGTAAGTGGGTAAACGGAATATACGAAGTTTCATCATTATATTCTCAACTTAGTAGTTTCATTTATTAACTCAGTCTTGAAGGTATATTTGAAAGGGGAAAGTTTTGCCTTTCATTTTCAAATCATTATCAGCATCAGAAGATTTACGTTTTTATCAAGTACATCAGGTTGGAGTGCGAGCTGTGCTTCAAAATGCACGTGTTCCCATACCCAATAGCTAATCTCTTCTTCGTTTCGATTTGACAGACTCCTAAACTGGCGTCAAAAACTGAATTTCAGCCTATGGTTGACGGGGAAGTTCTTATTACAATAGAGATATATGACAGTATAAAACGGTATCTGAAGGTAAGTCTTCAACTAATGTGTATACCTTCAGATCTTTCTGCCGTCATGTCAATTGCATTTAACTTTCTCTAGTATAGCTCTTTTGTTCCTTTGAGAAGAATCAGCAAAGTATCTTTATCTTGTGTGCGAAACTCAAGTATCCATGACAGCCAACAGCTAACTGCTGCTCTGCTGCCCTGTGTTTATGAAAGCAGGCTCAGGAGTTTGTAGTAATTGGAAGTCAGCCGCTAACAGCGCTAAAAGATCGTATATACTGTCTCACGGATACGGTGGCAGAGAAAGCTAACATTAATCTTCCTTCAAGTTATTTTTTCATTGAAGTAATTCCATTCGATCCACTCCTTATTTACAATTCTTTCCAAAGCTATGCTGGTCGAGTCTTGACTATGTGTAAAGTTCCTGCGAAATATGAAAAGAATTTGTGTTTCATATGTCTCAAATATAAAGATGTCAGGTTGTATCTGCATCAATCTACTACTCCCAGTTCTTATGGTAGTAGTTCTTCTCCCTCAAGGTCAGGCACGTCGGTCCCGCTTACAAAACAAAGTGTCGCGCGTGATGATGTTGGGAAGGATTGCTCCGTCCCTTGATGTCTGTGTGTTGTTCTGCATCTTGCAGCCTATCCGGTTATTCTATCACGAACAGTCAAAATATATGTTTAAACGTGTCACAGCTTATCCAGTAGAAAAGCTACAATATTTCTGTAATTTGGTTGCACTTTAAAACAACTCTTTTTATGAAGTCTTATTAAGATTCAACTACCATAAAAAGGTTGTCATGCTCCTTGGACACTTGAGTTTTGACTAAGCAAGTAAGCTTCTGTCATGTGAGCAGGATGTATTCTACAACGACATGCGACATCCAAAGGCTCTCGATTACAGTCTACCCATTAGGAACTGGGTCAGGGAACAAGCTGAAGTTATTGAGAAATGGAAGGCATTGGGTGGTGTCGATCTTAGAAAGAGGCGCTGGCTGGGCTTACCTTCTTGTCCGAGGGCGAAGAACCCTCCTACTTTTTTACATAATAGGATGGAGGATGTTTGTTTTGCCGATCTTGAATGTCGCATTGGAGCACAATTTCTTTACTGCCACCAGGTACGGAATTCTTTCTTACAGATGTTGAATTGAAGTGGAATGTTTATGTTATGCAATATTGCCAATTTCAAGACTGTTTCTATTCATTTGTGTACGGAATGATGATAAGATTTCTTGCCTCTTATACCAAGTCTTGTAGAAGGGATGAAATAAAACGAAAACAATTGATCTTCTTTTAGTCCCGAGGAACCTCTTTGTAGAGTAAAGAGAGCTGCATGCAAGTGACATGTATCTATACAATATGTCAATACAAGAGACTGCTTCTCATCTCGTTCATGATGACGACTAGAAAGAGATGTCAGATGTTTCTCTGAATGTATCTCTTTTGTCTATCCTCTCTCTCACTCATTGTTATCGGTGCTTGAACTAGGAAATACCAAACTTAATGTCTGGAATTACGCTAGATATTTTTGACCATGTAGTCGGAAAAGTTTCTCATATCACAGAAACCGAAGAAACATTCACATGATAAAATGCAAGTGATTTCGGTCAATCTGAACCTGACAATGAGCTCAATGACAGGGAGGCTGCAAACATACCATGATCATTCGAGACATGAGACTTGCGCATCCCGAAGACGTGCAAAACGCAGCTGCTTATCCAGTTCTCAGATATGTTCACAAATTGAGACACCGCAAGTGCAGTATTTGTTGCATTTATCAGGCTAGGAAAGTTACAGTTGGAGATAAACTCGCACCAGAAAGCCCATGTTTCTTTTGTGAAAATTGCTATTACTTGCTCCATTATTCAAACGATGGCAGTTTACTTTATAATGACTTTGAGGTACATGATTATTTTCATGAGTAGTCATCATCAATTCATTTTAGCAGCCACATATTTTTTCATATGAAGTAAAATTTTCTTTTTTATTCGTTCGACTACACTTGTGCACGCTTTATGTGCTGAGAATGTTAAGTTTTCCGCACATGTTGTCCTTGATTATCGGATATTGTATCTTGTTGAGAAATTTTCTCTTGGTTCACCTCATGGGACTGTTCTCCATTACTGCAAAGCACGCATTTTACTTAAATTCAATCCACAGAACATTTTGGGTTTATGGAAATAGTTTTCAACCAGCAATTGACGCGGTTTCACCTCATGAACTGCGTCATTGCCCCAAGCGCAAAGATTATCTCTACACTTATCTAAAAAGAAATGATTCCATAGCTCTAATTATTTTCTTAAATAATCCTCCAAAATATTGAGTGGTACATGTATGTTGTGTAAGTGGATGAAATCCATTACATTCATTATGTGAATTTAATCAAAAATAATTGAGAAAAGGACGATGCTGTTATAAGATTTAAATTGATAAAATATGTGATATTGTTGGCATTGAACCAAATATGAAGTATCATGTGGTTAAATCTAAGTTTTTATCCCTGGAGCAAATACATGGTATGTATTTTCTGCTTGATCTCGCTAGATAAATTTATTTTGTTAGGAATGTATGAGATATCTATCGTACTCAACGAGATCTTAAATAAAACCTTGAGCATGTAAAGACTAGACGGAATATCTATTGATTATGTATATGCAAATTTTTATATTTCACGATTTCATGAATAATTTGTCAATAAAATTGTACAAACGAATGTGATTTCTGTTTATTCTATTTTTACTGTGATGAGTATTTTTTTGAGTATTTTTTTAAACACAAAAATATGTCTATTAGATGATGAGCATAATATTGGACCTTTTTGCAAAAATACACTTGAAAAAAATTGATGTGATCGTGCAATTCACATGAACTCATGGTTTATATTTTTATGCATATACTAGATGAATCATTCACCTTGAAATATAAAAAGTGGATGTATCGAACATCTTTACGCGTATGAATGCAAGTGACACTATAACCATAAAATGGAAATGACATACAATACTTCCTCACACTTAATCATATTTTCAAATTCAAAATGTTGTAAAAGTTTTTCACGTAAATTTATGATGATTTTAAAACTCTAAATATATTCATAATGTTTTCAAGATCCTCTCATATTTCCAACTAGTTTCAATAACTATAATTCAAGAAAGATTGAGATCGAAATAGAAAGACTGGACACACAGGTTTTTTAGTGAGAAAATCACTGGGCTAACCTAAACTTAACACTTCTGTACAATTATTTCCATAATTTTCAAATCACATGCAAGAATAAAAAGTGTAAGAAGAGTAGAATTCACTATGCAGTCGTGACAAAGTAGAAGTTCACAATGTTTGGAATTTACTCGCTTTCTCCTAACCTACAGCAATCTTTAGGTTGATATATCAAGACGAAAAGTGATTCAGAGAGGTACCCACTTGTGTGCCCTACAATAGTCAACTCTATCAGACATCAATATACCAATAATCAATCAGATGCGGATAGCTCATTCGATTATAAGGTAAACAAATTCCTACGAACTGCGTAATTTTGCCTTCAAATAAAAAGATTCTCCCGCTGTGTTCACTGCTTCAGTAATGTGGTCAATATCCACTGCGTTTCTGGAAACTCTGTTCAGTCAATGCAGAGAAGTTGAGTGTGGAATCTACAAGTGGATGTGTGTAGGATTACGACGTTACGGTATACAAAGGGGAAAGATGATCCGTTTGCATACAGAAAGTACACGAGCTACAAAAGCACGGAACAGCTCGCTCGTTTCTATTCCACGGCTGCGAGCGCTGTTCGAGCCGGAGGGGATGGGAAGGTTTTTAGAGGACGGCAATGATCGAAGTCTTTCTGGATCGGAGAGAAAGTTCAGTTCGTGAGTTCGCTACAGAGAGAGAGAGAGAGAGAGAGAGAGGGGTATGGGGGATGCGGTGTTGAATCGAGGGTTGCTGCAAAGTGGAAAATTCGCCACTCATTTGAGTCTGAACAACGCTGTCACAATCCCCCGACTGGGCTTGGGCACTCATCGAAGCACGGGAGAGGACGTCAAGGCAGCTGTTCTGTGGGCTCTGCAGAGTGGATACCGTCATATCGACACCGCCTCCATCTACAAGAACGAGACGGAAATTGGGCAGGCCGTAAGAGATTCTGGGGTAGCTCGAGAGAGCCTCTTCATCACGAGCAAAGTTTCACCATATGAACAGGGTTTTGAGTGCGCACTCGCATCTGTGGGTAATATCTTACAGCGCCTTGACTGTGGTTACCTAGATCTTTGCCTCATACACTGGCCAGGTGCAGCAAAATTGAAATTGCAATCAGAGAAAAATAGGGAGCTTAGACAAGAAACTTGGCGAGCCCTAGAAAAGTTGTACGACGAGAGGAAATGTAGGGCTATTGGAGTAAGTAACTTCACCGTGCAGCACCTTGAAGGACTTCTCTCCACTTGTGCGATCAAGCCAGCGGTCAATCAAGTGGAGATGCACCCGTACTTGACACAGGCCTCTTTACGAGATTTCTGTACGCAGAAAGATATCGTGGTGGAAGCTTACTCGCCCCTCGGTGTTGGCAATCTTTTGACAGATCCGGTGGTATGTGAGATAGCAGCTAGGCGGCAGCGTACACCTGCGCAGATTCTCCTCCGCTGGGGTTTACAGCAGAACGTTGTTGTCCTGCCTAAAAGCGTGAAGAAGGAGAGAATCAAAGAGAATATAGATGTATTCGGCTTCAGCTTGTCAGATGAGGAAATGGCTACACTTAATGGTCTCGATCGCAATCACCATTTCTGTTGGTCGCCTGATGGCATTTTGTAAAGAACACAATCTTAACTTTTAAATTTTAACTCTGCTTGACAATCAAGGGATGCAGCCTCATATCCTCAAGTGCAAGCGATTCAAATCATATTGTCAACATTCGACCTCTCTCGGGTTCAGAAAATCTGCTTGCACTACGAGAGTTACTTACTCGAGCGAAACTAATGAAGTGCAGCCTCAGAGGTAAATGCTAAGGAATGATGATGCACATGACCATCGCTCTTAAGACAGCACTAGCTGTTGCATCCAGACTGGAGCAATCGCGTCGGATGATGATACTGTGTTATGGAGACCTTTTGACTTAGATGCATCACGTTAGTTGCAGGACGACATTTTTGCAGACGTGATGCTACCGATTTGGGCTCATCCATGTACCAATTGATGGGATCTTCGCATCCTTTTTGCTCTATTACGTGGTGTCTGTTCGGTAATGAGTGGATACAAAACCTTTGAGCATACTATGCCTTCATTTTAGCTTCCTTGGTTTTTGTGCCAGATCCATGTGTCTTAAAGAGGTAGGGCGATTGATAACTTGACTTACAGCAGTCAAGGACACGGAAGTCCAAACGCTATTGCCAAGATTCTTTCATTTCCAAGTGAGTTGGATATTTTGTGCATGGAAGCGTTCATGGCAGACTCATAATCTGATCATTATTTCAGATTGTTGGAAGCGAGGATTAGGCATATTATTGCCGATGAAACCTTCCGTCATTCTGGCCTCTTGTTGAACACAGCTTCTCCCGGGAGATCTCATTGTCATCAGTGTGCTTAAATCCGTGGATCATGATTCAAGATAGCCCACTCCTCTAGCTTTTTTCAAGCAAAATGGCTCTGCAGAAGACCACCAGTCCAAATCCGTGCACATATATTTTCGAGTTTTCTTTCCGCCCAGTACACACATTCAAGTTTTATCGCCCTCGGATCTTTCAAGTCTCCCACACCTCCTTCTCTACACAGTAATTTTTTACTAGACCAAGGCTGTCGTCACAGTCTTTTAGAGTTGTGGAACAGCTCTGATTCTACAGTTCCCCGTCGTACAGCTCCAAACACTTGACACTAGAGCATGTAGATCAAAGGTCCCATGAGAGAAGTTAAGTGAGTCGAGTCCAGGAGACCGCTACGGCAGTGGACGTGCTCGCCTCGCAGTAGACTGCGAGCCTTATCCCAGTAAGATTAGTCACTGATTGGTACTTAGAGCCATATCCGGGTTGGTGGTTGCCTTAACGACAGTTAGAGGAAGGTGCGTTGGAGAAGCTTAAAGAGCTGGCATGAAAAACTGAAAGAGCAGTCACATCTTTACAGCATTGTGGCTAAAGATGAGGGAAAGCATGGCAAGAAAACTGAATCTGTATCGAATCCAGTCATGTCCATGAAGATTCCGGATTTTGCAAGGGAAAGATGTGAACAGTGAGAGGATTGGCACAAGGACAGAAAACGACACAGGCTGACTAAATTCTAGGACAACTTTATACAGTCGCCCAGACTCCAGGACGACTGCCAACGATAATGTCCGGGCCAGGGCCGGGCGGGCCAGTCTTGACCCTTCGAGAAATGAAGTGTTCTCGATCTAGATGACACCTCCAGCCAGGGCTCGCTCGCTCGCTCTCGCAGCTGCCTTCTTCAGGACCCAGGCCTTGGACGGGCCGACGCTGAACGCTGAGAGGTTTCAGCGTCACTGGCGGTCTGGTCCGGTCCTGTCCTGTGCTGTGGCCGAGACTCCTCCGGTCCATGCCCCTGCTTCTTCTTCTACCGCACATGCAGCACGACGTTCGAGTATTCTTCAGGCAGGTAGGAGACTACCATCTCCCGTGCGAGTGCTTACACGTGTTTTTAGGTCCCAATTGGGGATTCCTCGCAGTGCTGAGACGCTGGACGTGTGTTGAGATGAGGGTTGCCCGTAGGGCGAGTCAGCTGAGGACTGGACTGTCCATGAGATTTAGTTACGCCTACGGCGTCTTGTGATTGAATCTCTGCCCTGTTCAGATTCTTTTCAACCCAACAGATCGTCGTGCCAGAGCCGAATACGCATCACCTTCCCCGTCGTCAATTGCCATTAGCTTGATATTCTCTCCTCATCTACACACAGTGCTTAGATCGTTTGGTGCGCACGAATCGCTGACGCCAAGCTCCCGAGTCGCACTCCAGGCAGAGAGATGAAGTAGTCTGCAGGTTTGATTTCAGAGCAACTGATTGCAGATGTGATCCAGATTTTCCAGGGTTTTGTTCAGTCATGGAGAGGTTCAGTCGAGTATAAAAGGCGATCCCTTCTCAACATCCCTCTCTTGTACACCCGTTTCGCAGCATCTGGCCTGAAGAATTGTCCAGTCTTGTAGATCAGGATTCCTTCTCACGCAATTTCATATTATGCGGTTGCTGATTTTAGGACAGGTGCTATTTTGGTATTGCGTCTATCACGGTTCTTTATGTGCAGTGCTGACATGAGTATCGGAGGCTTCTGTCCGAGACACTTTAACTCCTGCGGGCCTTATGATGTGGGAAGCTCGCTATCGAAATTCACGTAAAGTTCTCCGTTGCGGTGGCTCGAGAGGAATAGTCGTAAGCACCTGGCTATTCTGAATATCGATTCGGTATTCAGAATAGCTCCGGCTGTAGATCAAGACTCGCTCGCGGGGTTGCGAAGCCTGACCATTCCGTTGAGAATGCAGAATCATGGAATGAGGACTTCACGCTTTTACTTAGAAAATTCTGAGAATGGGAAGGTCGCGGATGACCTTGGTAAACGGGACAAATTAAAGCAGGAGGTCCCTGGTGGTCGTAGTCTACCCAGCTCTAATTCCGTCTCCTTCAACAATCGACCTCAATGGCCAAGGTCCTATCAGTACGTCTCGTTCTGATATCTGCACGCAGATGAATGTTCCCTGAATGTTGATTATGAAACCTTGTATGTATGTTATGCAGTGGTAAGTGTGAAAAGGATTTCTGTTGTTGATTTTCATTTCTGTAAGGGCAAACTCGAATCCGAAAGGAGATAGTATTGGCCTTAGAGAATTCGATAATTGATGTGGAGGAGGTACACCCAACCGATCTGTTTTGTTTTGCAGGATGTTCAGTCCTTTGAGGGATTCTAAGCGGCACCAGTTTCTCAAATAGATGTATTCCAATTTGTCATTATTGATTCACTACGCTCTAGTGACTTTATAAGTAGTGTTCGAAATTCAGTTTGTGGAAATTATTGCGCTATAGATAATCTCTGGGGGTCTCAGTGTGTCTAAATTACGCGAGTCAGTGGCTCAGACTACCGAAAATCTGCTAGAATTCGACCATCGGGCCTAGATATGAATAGTTGAGATACACATTCTAAGGATCAAAGTAAAGTCTGCCGAATCAAGAGACATCGTCTTGCCGATTACGGTCATCATGTAGAAAGATTTAGGCTTTCATCGAGGTTCTTCTAAAATACAAGCTTTTATGGTTATGACATTAACACGAATCTGTTCTAATCAGGAGTGCTGGTTTTTGTTGCCCCAATTCTGTTTTGAGGCTGCTTTCGGTGGTTATCAACTAACGAGAGACATTGTGGCGTAATTTGCAGGAATGCGATGAACAACCGAATCGTTGGGGGCCCTGATGTGTCTCAAGTTTTCAAGAAAATTATGGAGTCTGTTGGTTGGGTATATGAGTTCATACTCGAAAGGAAACGAGCCTGCCTTCCTGCCTGCCTGCCTTGAGCAAAGCCAACATATCGCTCGCAGCAGATAGTGTCTGTAGACTTGACCGATTCGTCTCTACAGAGAACGCTAGCTGATGCAGCTGTCTATACTTAGGCTGAGGGGTATTAGTGTAAATATATGCCAAGTCTCAACTGTAGCTATCACCATCCCCCTCAATTGTAGTTAATATTGTACCTTTACCTGCACACATATCTCTAATTAGCTCCCTTCTTCAAGGAATGTGTAGTTTCATCCTGAATAGCTCAAGATTGCATTTAGATCGACACCGTAGTTGGTGTTATGTGAATAGAATTGTGGGAGAGATGAAGCGTCCAGTTATCATACATGTACTGATTGCCAGAACCTCTTGGGAGTGGTGTCGTGATGGAAGCATAAGACTAATGGCCAACTTTTTGCTGGGAAAGACCACTGAGAAAGATGTTGAATTGTGTAGAAACATGAGAGCACTTTTCCCACAACCTCCTTCATTTCAAGACCTTCCCGCCCACTCTTAGAGAGCAGATGAACTGGATCAGTTACCAGGCGTCGGAAATTTGAAAGAGGTACGGAGCAATGAGTCCGGAAATGCACTGAACCGAATGAAGAAATACTGCATGGAGGTTTTACAAAGAGAAGAGATCTAGGGAACTGCCCTAGGCAGCGAGAAAGCAGCTGGACATCGTGAAGGGATACTGCCTGGAGGATTGCAAAGAAGTAGAGCTATTAAGGGGAGCGCCCAATCCAGGAAGAAACCATTTGGTTCAGGTACAGAGGAGCAATGACCGTATGTAAACGTTGATTCACTGAGCAGCAGTTTAGCGTGAAGCCAATGGTTCGGCAATGGTTCGTCAATGGCTCCGAAGCTTTCATCAGATTAGTTTGATCGTCTTGCTCATCACAGTCTAGTACTTGCAGTTGATCATCTGGACAGAGTAGAACATTAATTAGAAGCAGCACTTGGCTCACCAAGCTGAGTCGCAAGACTACATTTGTACGCATTTACATAATTCAATACAATCATTGATACATTCTAACGCAGATGTAAGTTCGCGAAAGACAGAAGGTATAGTAGACTGAAAACGTATGAGATTCTCCAATCGTACTCATGTATAGAATCTGCCTCCACAAGTTTACCACGTACATCTTGTGCATGTTTACATACGATATACAGGATCCTACAGATGATTTCATATGAAATGCCCATATTCACGAGATCCGCACTAGTGGTCCCGTAACTGTCGCCTCCTTCGTACTGCAGTACTATTACCTCGACCAAAAAATTTGAAATTACAACTGCACTAGGTACTGATCAGGTACTATCGAAGATACTAAGGGACAGTACAGTGAGAACACTTTTGTATCCAGCAAGGGGTTCGATGACCTTCTAACTGGAGGGGTAGCAGGGGTTCTACACCCAGGTGGAATGGTAATATTTTGTTGATACAACTACACTATCTGCATGTAGGAAAGTATAGGTGGATGAATTACCTTAAGAGTTAGTCAGTGTGTTCTTTACGGCACTAAAGTAGCGATGGAAGAAAATTTGCAACTAGGAAAAGCTTACACGGCCTTGAATGGATTATGTTCACTTCACAACCGTATGGTTGAAATTCTTTGACCAAAAAAGGATCTACATTTGAGAAGAACTGAATAGTAAAATGATTTTTGCAGTAACATTGGCGTCATCAATTTAAAAAACACAATGTAAATACGATTGAGTTTCCAAAGCATGTGTCCGTCTTAATTTACACCTTGTGCTGACGGATCATAATATGGTTCTCCTCTAGCTACAAAAAATGTTTATATACCTAGTCACGATGTCCATGTTAAGTTGTTTGAAACAAGTCTTTAAACCTGTTATTTATACCCAGAATTATGTTCTTTCTTTTGCTAATACTCGATTAAAAACACTCCTTGCATCATGACTTCTAATCATGTTAAAATTGCAACATGATCAACTTGACATGAAAGAGAAAGGGTAAAAATTACCCAGGACTTCCTGAAACAAAGGCGATGGAGAACCCCGCCTAAGGATGAAGTCGTGGAAAGAGCGAGTCGTTGTCATCATATGAATCAGAGCAATTATTATTTATATCTCATGTCCAAAGATATGACTGATATTCATATATCTAAACAATAATCGCTTACCAAAACGTTCTTCCAATTTGTGGAAATCGATGCAATTAGCAAGTTCTTACAGAGCCCTTAGGGGAATAGATTGTGATTCACGTCTGCTACTAGTATTGGATAAATGTGAGCACACTTCGTGACAAGAATCAAGTGGAGGTGGAGGGGCTCCATGGCATTTGAATCGAATATGTGCTCCAGAGTGCACCAATGTGCTCTTCCTCTTGCGAAACTAGACGGTGGTCGTGACTCTCGTTCCTGATAAATTATTTTTTGGGTATGTGAGCATCAAATTCCTACATAATTTTGTAACTTTCTGAAACTTGGAGAGATAGTGCAATCGTGAAGCTCATGAATCAAAATTTTATAAATAGTTTCTTAAAGATGTGAACGTCATCCTTTGGTGCAAATCCATAGATGATATCTTTCATGATTTTATACCTTGAGGCTCAAGACTTCAACATGCCTAATGAGCCAACATAGAAATATCACCTTAAATATATAAACAAATTAGATGTAAAGTATAAGAAAAAAACTGCAAAAGAGATTGAGGGTGCAATAAGAAATCTCTTCATCTTCAAAAAATCAAAGATTACCATCTTCTTGAAACGCAAGGCATTCGTGACTTTTAAATGCTATCGAGATGACATTGCTGGTATCATGAAAATATAAAAACCTCTGCAGTCGTTATTAATAATAACGTAATTTAAGTCGTCATTTTTCAGTAACAAGCTAATACTACTCATTGTGATCTTAAGATCGCGTTATATCATTGAGAAATAAATACTCGAAATGAACGAATCCAAGACGACGAGGCCCCGTCATTTACTTTGGTTATTCATCTACGTGTTAGGTCCATGTTTCCCTGGAGCGAGGTTTATTGGCTTCCGATCTCGTGTACTGGAGTCGTGTGACAGAACGGGCAGCAGGTGGACTCTACTGCAGATTGTCGGGAACAGGGCAAGCACTCAACATCAGTTCAGGTGAAAGGGTTCGTCTTGCGGGAGGGACTGAATCGGGTGACCGGGATTCATCAGTTCTGAAGTGTGAGTAGAAAGGAATTTGTGCAGAATGGTGTGGGACATCGTCGCGGCCACCGGAGTGAGGAATACTATGTTGAACGTGTGGTCATCGCTTCGGTGAGAGAGTGTGGAGACAGAGAAGGAAAATGAGGATGGTTGGTTTGACTGGAGGTATTGCTTCTGGCAAGAGCACTGTGTCGAAGGAGCTTGGTATTCGTGGAGTCCCCGTCATCGACGCTGATAAAATTGCTCACGTGAGTGATCTCGATGAATTTCTCGTTGATGCAAACAACTCTTGACGGTTCACCTATGCCCACCTTTGAAAGGCGGAGCAGGTCTTCTGAACATCAGTCTGGATCGTTTTCCTATAGCACAATTCGCTGTAGCCTTGTTGACAACCAGTGCACAATTTTCCAATACCTTGAGATTGTTTTGTCAACAGAAGGACAGAACTGTGCACTTCATATTCGGACAAGAATTGTGAGAAGTCTTCTGTGATGCATTATGATTTAGCGAGGTATATCGTGTCCAGAGGGCTGCAATGCTCGTGGTTCTGAGTATTTTGAAATCGGTGACATTTTTCTGTCATAGGATGTATTGAGGAAGGGGACACGAGGTTGGAAGAGGGTCGTTGGAATCTTTGGACAAGATATTCTCCTTGGAAGTGGAGAAGTGAACAGGGCTCGATTAGGAGAGATTGTTTTCGCAGACCCTGCAAAGCGCAAGCAGCTCAACAAGTTAAGTTTCTCACCTTGGTAGATTCATCTTGACCATCCATAAGGAAATTTTATTCTTTCAACTCACCGTTCCTATCACATACTTCGATCCTCATGCAAATGGCAGCAAATTATCGTCCCTGCATTCCAAGTACCTGTAAGTCAAATTTTTGTGCAATGTACTGCTCATTTGTAGTTTTTCCTCACTACAGAGAATATTTGTCTATTTTTTGGTATAAATTCCTAGCCCTGATGAGTCTCACCTGAAAACTACTGAAGTTGTGGGTTACCTATAACCTGTAGTATGTCGCTGAATCGTAGTTGAAGTTTTGCGCTTTCGTCACCTGCCCTGCACTGTTATCTTGTCATCCACACTCGATTCTGGTCATTTTCGACTGTCAAAAGTTAAGTTAATTATGTGTAGCCCTTACATTTGGTCTACAGGTTACTACCAGTGACAAGTATATTTCTCGTGAAAGACATTCCCTGTTCAGTAGCTGACAGATAAGCTGAATCATGGCACAGGTCTTTTCGATGCTTGTAAGCTATGTTTCTATCGCACGCTATTCAGGATAGGGTGCCCTGGGAATTGCTGCATTCACGACTCATTGGTTGGGTGTCTTCTCTCGTAACAGGGCTTTGGAACCATTTATCGCCTTTGGGTTATGGTCAGAGATATTTAAGCAATGGCTGTACGGGACTCACGTCGTTGTTTTAGACGTGCCGTTGCTATTTGAGGCAAAACTGACTTGGATGACCAAGCCAATCGTGGTGGTATGGGTCGATCGTGAAACGCAAGAAGCTCGACTTCTGAAGAGGGATCATCTACCTGAAGAACAAGCTCGTAACCGGATCCTCGCCCAACTCCCTTTGGAAGTAAAACGCGATAAGGCCGACATTGTCATCGACAATACAGGAACATTGGAGAACACCAAACTCCAGGTTGATCAGCTGTTTACGACCATCAATGCTCCTCTTTCCTTAAAGGAACTCCTTCTTTCCAGAACAGGTGTTCTATGTTGGGTCACTGGAGTTGTTATTCTCGGGTGGCTCTTGCTCTAGATTTGTCTCTGAAAATAGTCAGGGAGTCTGTCATCATGCTAATGATTGGAGTTTCCGGAGTTGGGTCACAGCCCCGTGTCTCAACGACAATTCCAGCTCTCAAGCTGGTAGAGTCTCTATGGTCGATCTGAAGACGAGAGAGAACTCATACACCAACTCCAAACTTTCTGTGGGCGCTCCAACTTTAAGTAGCAAGACTGAATGAACTCAGTAGCTCACTCATCAGGGGACTAGTACTTCTGTTCAAGGAATAATCGCGTCTCAGAAGATGTGTTTCCACATACTTCATAAAGTCGGTAGCAACTTTTAAAAACAATTGCGACGAAAAGCTCCCTTCCTTCAAGCTGTCTTTGTTATTTGGAAAACTGCAAAGCCTCAAAACTCCAGTCCTCCGAAGTGGAGTGAAGGCTCGAAGTGTTACCAGAGAACTACACCCAAACTGGTTTACTGGGTTTATCGGAGCAACTGCAAGAGCTGACAAACCAGTAGAAGGAAGTCCTCCACGGACCAGTGGATCCACCGGTCCACTGATCGTGGATGACTCCCTTGTTGTAGATGATTCGATTTTGTTATCCACTTGGCCCCTTTACCGATCAGTGGATCTCCTTATGCTCTCTGGGAAAAAGTAGAAAGTGTTGTTGCGAAACTAGAAGCTGATTGACATGCCGAAGAGAAAGGAAGGGCACTTATCCCGGACAACGCACTGCAGCACGAGAGGACAATCTACGAACTTGAGATCTAGCTTCATGTCGGTATGTGTGTACACATTTTCAACGTTGCAGATTCTTTCACTTCCACGCGTCCACTCTACATGTTGCACACGTTGCAGCCTAGTTGTTTTGAAATTCCATTACTAACGTGGCTAGAGGCACTCGCAACTCTCGTTGAAAATGCCAGATCTATGAACGATCAATAATATTGCTTCAAAACTGAACACATGTAACCAGCCAGAGGATAAGATTACTCGGAGAGTTGATTATATTTAGTGGACCAACTTGTGCACGTCAAACCATCGCCTATGGATTTCACTGGAATAGTAACACATGGGACAGAAAGAAAATCCACGATGAGATGGGACTGCACAATGATTGTTTTATTGCGAATATAAGTCATCGTGGTTTTACACCAAAATTTTCAGTAAACCTGAACTTGACAAAAAGAGACTTGGGAAAGGAGTAGGATTTGAATCGTTCATTACATTTCACGAAATGTAAATTTACATTCAGATGCACACAAGTTTATACAACAAGTCAACCACAAGCAAAGTAATTTGACAAGATATGATTTGCTGTCTTCATCAAATGTATACATGAATTTAAAATATATAAACTGGATGCAAGTTGTAATTAAATGTATTTAGATAGTTTTGGATGTTAGATTTTCTAGATTGTAATTAATCCATGGAAAGTTTTCCATTTGGATATTCTTGGAACTTATTCTCTTATTGTCTCCTCCGTACCACATATGAATGATCTTACGTTCATTTTTTTATTTACTTCTACTCTCTCTTCCGTCAAAACCTATTGATGATTTTTACAAATATAAGATTCATTCTTATCCATTGGAGTAAAATTTTGTATTTATGACACATGTACTTTAATGTCGAAACAACAAGGAGAAATGTTGGTTTACAAGGAGATGTAAACATATTGAAGATTCTTATTCTTTAGATATACTAAATGAAAAAAACTTTGAGTTTTATAAATACTAAGCTAACATTCAATTTTGTAAAGTATTATATGTTAGTATAATCTCTTCCTTGAAATGCCACAAACAAACATATTTATTTATATCAAGTATATATAACATAATGTTAGGTAATTTTTTAAAAATATATATAACTTAAATAATGTAAACATTGAATTTGTAATTATAATTATCTTCTGTTAGAAAAAAAAGGTTATTCAAGATGGATTTATATTTACATTATGGTGAATTATATATAATCGTCATAATTTCATACATGATTGCTTGATATTTAAAGAGTGTGCTTATTATTGACATCACCATGTTTGTTATACACCATGTGATCAATCCACTATGAATGAAATGGGTGATGATATAAAATTTTATTTTCTTGTATTTATTTATAAGATTTAAATAACATAAATAATAACTATTTTAGAGTTCTCTCATGTTCACAATTGTATTTCATCTTCTTGTAAATTTTTTCTTAATCCTAGTGTTTAAATTGTATTATATGTAGCTTGACTGTAAAATCTACTTTTGCACTAAAGTGAAGCGAAAGTCAGAGAGGTGTTATAATGTGCAATGGAAATTCAATACGTAGCTCAGCTTACGTCCATGATACAATCGCTAAAGCTGAATCATGCAAATTCATGGTTTCATCTTGAATTTGTGCTCTCATCAATACAAGCTTACGCGTTGATTTAGAACTACGTTGTCGTGATTAAGTGAAGACGCATGATTGATAACAAGTGTCGGAACACAATATCGTTGGAAGCATTCTATTATCAAGTTTTCTAGCAAAAATCTCACTAATAGAGACTCGAATGTTCATTCCGAGAATTCTCTGAAGTAGAAGTCGTATGAGGCATTTCAAGATGTGGAATCTATCGATAACAAATACACAGGACAACCCAAATGATCTGAGATTGAAACTTCACAAATGATACTCCAAAAACTAGATCTAGACGTCCAGGTCAGATGCTATTAGCTTTCCGAATACTAAGGGTCAACAAATGTAACAAGTGACAAATTAGAAGTTTTACCTCTATATCAGAGAGCGTTGTTGGTCTTGTGGAAGGATGGATCCTACACTTTCAGCGATCAAAGTGATAGAATATGCACTATGAAATTAAAAACAAAAAAACCTAAAACAAGAGGTGCAGTTACCTACTCACAACTGTTTCGGACACTTGAATCCGAATCAACACGTCACGAAGAATATCCCCACAAACTCCAATTAGGGACTACAATGACATCCGGATTTAAACTCCGAGTGGGGGTTGACCAGTATAGGATAAGAAGAAGCCATGTGCCATCTCCTGAACTACCCCGTCCACGTACTGTGGAATTTCATCAGAAGGTCGGACTTGCGTATATCTGGAGTTTCCCTAGCCGGAGCATCTCACCAGATACTACCCAGTCCTAACAGCGGCTATCCCACATAGACATTATATAAGTAAACACGACAATGAGGAAACACTACCACTACACAATAGAAGACATTCATCACAAATTTTCCTCTGGAAACAAATCTGAGACTTCTTGTCACAAACTTACGGATCTGGCCTTGCAGCATTCACAAAATCGGCAAGAACATCGGCCTGACGTTACACACAAAAAACGCAAGGACTGCAAAATTGAACCAAGTCGCATAAACAAACGAAAGAAGATTTTCATACAAAATTCCTTAGAGCGTTTGAAAAACTCAAATTCTAACTGCGGCGGCTATGACTGTCTCCAAAACCCTAGCCGTCACGGAAAATACCGAGATTTCTCTTGCCGAGAATTTCGTATGTGACAATCACTTTGTCACCGCTTTCAACTGCCAATAACCTGTTGTACCCAACCTAGTCTTGCAGAACCCTATCCAAGTATTCTAGAAGACCTAGATTTATACTTAGAAGGTTTTGAACCAAACTACCTTACACATTCTTCTGGTTTGGTATTAATTCAAAAAAACCAAATACCGGTTCCGTGTCCAGCTAACTTTCAAATTAGTGTTATTACGATTTTATCACACCTACTCCGACATAGTTCTCTAAATTTATTTACACTCTACTTTTTCCACCAACTTTCCCTAGCAAAGAAGTAGTGTAAACTAATTAGAATGACAAAAGCTAGTTAATTTTGCATGAAGAGCAATCTTAGCTTTTCACAACAAGAAAAATGAAGCTATCAAAGAACTCGATCTTGTGTGTTCCCAGTGAAACAAATCGGTTGTTCATGAAAGTACTTGCCAGCGCACCACATTCAGCCATAGCACTAGCTGTGAATTCAAAGCAAAGATCAACAGCAGGATAATCGGCGAACAAGAATTACAAGTCCAACTTGTATGGGAGATACAAGTCCAATCTATCTAATATGACCATGATGCTCTCGCTCATTCCACCGCTCATCCACAAGGATGCGCCCTAGGAGACCAACGAGATACAGCGATTAGACTCAATCGTGTTGATGTAAGGGTGAGCAAAATTATTACGACACTACTGCAAAATAAAGGTCAACTTGCAATGGCAAAAAACATCCGTAACTTACATCAAAATGAACGACTTTATAACTTGCATGCCGATCTTCGCTTTCTGCGTTGCTTGACAATCTGGCCGTTATTAACACCACGCATTATTTTACCCAAGTCGACGATGAGAAAAAACTAACACATCTACTGATCATATCGTCATCAGTAAAGATGATTTGCAATAAATAAGCTGCCAGTTTTTTTTTTTTACTTTATGCAATCTATAAAATTAACAAGTATGGCATTTACTTGTTGCATGTTGTTTCTATGACCAACATCTTTACCTTTGCGTATTTCTTTCTACGGCGAAAAAAGGAGAAAAATACATGTGGATGCTCAGCAAGATTAAAACAATTTTCAACTATTTTGATGTTACATCAGCAACTTTTGTCATGGATCTAGAACTTGCATTAATAAACACATTGAACGAGCTATTTCCAAATGAAAATATGTTGTTGTGTCGCTAGCATATGAGCCAAAACATACTTGCAAAATAGAAGAATAACTTTGCGATTAAAGAAAATTGGCAACCTTTTTTTTGCTTGGAGTGAGCTATTCAATTTGACGACTATCAAAGTTTATGACGCACAACTGGCTGCTATGCGTGACACCTTTTTGATAGTTTTCATGAATTACATCAAAGATTCTTGGCTTCTTTGAAAAGAATGTTAGGTATAAATGTATTCATCGTTTTGATGTATTCACCGTTTTGACGCAATTTTTGTCCTATTAACGTTGTTTTTTTATGTTTACAGGTTTTTCATTGTGCTTCTACGTAAGAACAAGAATTACAAACATTCCTCCACTTTGCACATGAAGAGTGTGCATGTTGCGCTGTGGTCGATTTTCCTCGCATGTGATCTTCTGTAAATGAATATTGCACCACAACTTGCGTGCAACAATCAACTTGCAAACATTATTTAGCAAGAAAACGAATCATTGCGGAGATGCAACTTGGACCTCTATTTCACAATGTTTTGGCCAAATTCAATCAAAGAGCTGAAACAAGCATACAAGCAGTACAAAATGATCAGTTTATCACCAGCTTAGCAACATGAATGTTAGCGCATTTCTCAACAAGAATCAACATTCTCTGCAAGCATGCATTTTAGGATCGTACACTGAGTTTAACGATGGATGAGTTTCATTGATGATTGGTGCAACCTGGGCGTGTTTCACAATTTGAGGCAGCGCCGATTCCGGATGTTGCGTTGAAAACGATAGTTGATGAATACATCCATGTAATTTCACACCGCCAATGCCTGATGCTTGATCATGTCAATTAGTACCAACGATTGGAATACGAGAGTCTGCGAGCGCACCAACACGCAGCCAACTAACTGATTCAACATGCAAGTTGACTTTCAAGTTTGAGCACGCTGAGGTCAACAGCGACAAACACGATAATGTGGTCACTACGAGCAATTGGGTCATAATGTTAGATACTAATATACAGAATTATACGAAGTTCAAAACCTGTTCGTGCTTGTTCTACTATTGCCATTGTTACTATTTTATTATTAATTTTCCACCAATAAGCAAAGAAGTATTTATTCTGTAGAGTTTAGAATAATTAGCATAAACTGAGGGATAACTACCCATTTTTTTATTTTCATATGTAATGAAAGTTTCTACTTGCATGACACTTCATCAAAACATTTCAATATCACAAAAATATCAATGAATTTATGAAAAACAAATTTTTAGTAAATAATAAAACATGATATCCAAGCTCACAAATTATTTCTCTACGATGAGTATTTATGTGATTTCATGTAGTTCTTTGTGGATATGCTCCATAAAATTGTTTAATGCGGCTATTTAGCTCAAAAACTCTTATAATTTTGAAAGCTTAATCAAATTTGACAAAGTTATAAAATAAACATCGTACATGAGGTAAATTAAAAACACATATGTAAATGCATTGATCCATATGTTATATGCAAACTTTACAAAAGTTGAAAGAGTATTTTACTCTAATTACTATTCTAATGTAAATGTCCATAGCATATATTCTATAATTTCATTGGCTTTCTATGTTAAATCATCATCTTGAAAATGATCAGGCATTAATTTTGTTAATTTTGTTTTGAAAAAAATAATCAAAGTGTCTTAAAACAAACTAGTGAAATGAGTTACGCTATCAATGATTAAAATCTTGCTTGATTCATGATTCACATAAATTACATTTGGATACAGTTGAACAAATTTTGAAGCTGTCACTTTTTTTGTGTTTGATCATATGTTTGAACTAGACAAGCAAAACATAATCTGTTATAACAAACTAAAAAATCTAGAAATTTCTTAAATTGAGTTTGATACTAATGTATTATATATACATCAAGTTTGATGAAGCATTTGAAAGTAGAGCAAGTTTTATGTAGTCAATAATTTTTTTTACTATGTTCACAAAGTACTACATCAAGCCGAGAAAAAATTGATGATTGTTTAAAATGAACAAAAATAGCATATAAATGCTCATTGTGTACCGTTGATTTTTCAGCTAGGATTTCGTTTTTTATTATCTATAACAAATTTTTCCTTGGTAGGAACACCAAAGTGTAACACTAGATTCATTGCTTTTTATGACATAAAAAATTTGTTTTTAAACATCATACAAGTTTAAAACTTCCGTCACACATAAAAATACATACTATATTTCATGTGTCGTGATTGCAATTTATGTATCACTGTCAAAACAATTCATCAATCCATCGTCACCATCTGCTCTTCCAATCTTGATAACTAATCATGAGAAATTTGAGTTAAAAAAGTACTTAAGAAACAAATTCAATGCCATACATATCTTAAAATATAGCACTTGATTCAATAAAAAAATATATATCATATGATACAACTTTTAAATCAGATTGTATTAAAACAAATGCACCTTTGATAATTCAAAATATGTATCATGAGTTGATTATGTCTTAAAAAATGAGATTTATAAAAAAAAATTAGTTTAAAATAATATAAATGTTATATAATATAAATATAGTTATATAATAGTGAATAATTCATAATCAACACACAAGCATTTCGTGTGCTTGGTTGTGGAGAGTATAAGTGTTAGTTAGTTTTGAGCAATCCGTGTGCTCGCTAGATAGAGAGTAAAATTGTTAATTACTATGTTAGTTGGAAATGAGATCTCAGCAATATGTGTCATTGTTAGAATTATACACTGTGTCATCACTCCTAATATGACTAGAATGGCTATGAACTCTAAGAGTGGATTGCTAGCAAAATTTTAAAAATCAGTATATTGGCTTGTTGATTTTTTATATTATAGATAATACATATGGATTCAAATCAATTTGAATGTGATATTGTTTTTACAACAAATTTACTTACGTCGAAGAACAAATTATGTAAAGTTATGAAAAAGAAAGTGATTCATTGTACAATCTAAAATCTCCAAGAAGGAGAACGGTTTGTAGCTTGATCTCAAACCATTTCTCATATTACAAAAGACACTACAAATTCTAGATCAAAAATGTAATCATTGATTATGAATGTTTCGGATACAATAAAAATCTTTTCATCTTTCAGATATAGTCTAAAACATGTACCTAGATTAAGCTATTTAGAAACAATAAATGTCATTACAAGTATAAAGTGTAGATGTTACCGAGAAGGTAGTCTCAAATGATTTCAACTTATGACTTAAAAGTTAAAAATTCATCCAATGATAATTCTTCTGGGCTGAAGTGGTTTTCTTTTAAAAAGAAATTGAGAGAAGGCAAGGTAGTTTGCAATTAGTCAAGTCCAAAGGTGCTTTTAGTTTGCAGTATTTATGTTCTTTTCTCTAGTGTTCATTTCCACTCTCCATAAATCCTTGTGTCGTTATTCCAATATGTTGCCGCAGGCTTTCCTCCATCAGGCACAGTAGTTACTGTCCTTCTAATACTGGGAAAGTCCTGATACAGAAGCACCAACAACCTCAGTTTCCCGTCAGCCCCAGGCAATATGGAGGGTCCTATGAAAGTGGAAAATGCAATGTAGGGGAGAATCACGTGATTGCTTTTTGGATAAAGTGTAGCTTTCCTGGGGCATTGATTCTACGTGGGAGCTTGCCTGCATTCTCGTAGGATACTTACTACGGACAGCCTCTTCAAACATAGGCTCACAAAACGATTCACATCAAACGTTAGCTCTCCACTTGATATCATAATCTTCAGCTGGAACTACCTGAATACGCCGAAACCTTCCTGTCCCAAAGAAGAAAGGTCGGTTACCAACATTATTGTTCTGGGGCCGTGGGTTATCTTACAGGTCCTTTACAATACGGGGAAGAAAGAAACCCCGGGAGACCTTTTGACCTTTCTTATGGGCAATGGGACATATTTGCCATGGTGATGGTGCTTAGCCCCATGTTATCCGTTTCTTTTCATCGCTCTACTACTAGATGGGCCTTCCCAGACTTTTTGCTATATTACTCGGTGCCCAAGAAATAAAGGATCTAGGTCTCCGAAGAGATTGAGCTGTGCTGTTTGAACATAAGGTTCGCAAGGAACGTGGGACAGTGCTCTAAGTGACATGACCTCACCTTAGAGAGGAAGGAGCAACGTCACCACACGTACTGATACAATCTTTCTTTAGGAGCTGTGTGAATCATAACGCGACCAGGAAACTACATCCTCAGATTTTTGTTTCTGACACCAGGAACTGATTTAACAGTATTGTTAAGTCTGTGGAAGAAAGAAGTTCCAGGACACGGACTGACTCGCCAGTCACCTCAAACCATTCCAGATAAGCGCACATTCAAGTACTTCCAATCACGTGACCCTAACTTCTTCTGAGACGGAAATTTGTGAGAACAAAGGATGGAAACAACTTTCTCTGGAGACATTAGAGTTAAAAAACAAAAAACAAAAAATCACTGCCTCTTGTGTTGAGCATATGGAAGAAGCAGTCAAAGACCGCCAACAAGTAGCTAGACGAAAACAATGGAAAACCGTATTCGACGAAGACCAGCACAACTCTATTAAATGCTTCAATTTTTATTTCCAGTCCATACGTGATAAAACACAGCACTGCGAGTACAGTACTATACGTTGTTGCTGGAGCGCTAACACGCTGTGGAGGTGCATTGTGTCCTCCCACATGAAAAACACGGACTGTAGATAATTGCAACGAACTAAAGTTATGCTCTGGACAGGCAGCTCCGAGTTGGACATAGAATCGTGGACTGGATCTTACTCTTCCTTCTCACCGTCACGTTACAATCCACTACAGTGTTTTCCTTCATAACACGATCGATTATCGATCGATCGTTTCCCGAAGTCATAATGGTCACCCGGTCCGACCCTGCAACCAGATCTGCTCAGACGATGCAGCTGTTCTATCTCTTCAGGCTCCAGGTTGGATTCTCGGAGATGGTGGTGGGACTCCTTGGACCCCTTCTTCACGTGTATCATCTTTCCCCTCTCGTCCCTATCATGAAGCAACTGCTGAGCCACAACCGCCGTTCACTGTCTAAAGACACCGGGAGTGGCTCGCAATATAAATGTCCAATTTGGATATGTTGTCGCCATCACCAACTGCTCACCTCGTGTTGGTTTGTACCAGATGTAGTCCACAGTACGTAATCTGCAGTCTTCATTGCAACAAAATAGAATACATTTATTATACCCGTTACGGATACGACCCCTTGAAAAGTTGAAACGCGAGTCATGTACTCTGTTGTTGATTGAGGAGAAAAGTGATATACAAAAACAAAAAAAAGCTTGTCCTACAATACTTTCGCTGAAGGAAAACGTTTGATCATATTGTGGCAAAACCAGCTCTAACTATTTCCAACTGTTCATGGGACAGTTACGAAAGCAGTATTCACGGAGAATGCTTAAGGAAACATCCAATTTACTTCCAGAGTATAATAAATGGCATCATATTTGAATATAAAATACTGTCAAGAGTTTGAGATTGGCAATGAGACTGACTAACTCTGGATCTGATTGTCAGTCCTAAATTTGGTCAGATCTTGTGACAAAACCAATCATTTCACGACATATCGGCTTTCCTCTTTACAACAGTTTATTTTATTACCCTAGATTTACTTTGGTACTCAATAAAGCAGCGAAGAATGGTCTCCTCACTTATCGATCTCAAAAATTTAAACTGAAGACACTTACTCACCGTACCTGGAGTTTGTAATCAATTTTGGAATTTAATCAATTTTGAAGTGTTAGCTTCACGAAGAATGTAATTCTATAAGAGATTCCTATCCCCTTTTATTCACGATGATGTGACAAAATATTTATATTTGTCACGTCAAATTGTGAGAAATATTTTATTAAGTATATTGAGCAATCAAAACAGTGTAGATTCGGCTCAAAAAGTATGAAGTGAAGTGAGGTTGAGTTGGAGTGAAGTAAAGAAAACTTCCAATGAACAAATTCACAAATATGTTAAAAAAACTACATAATCTCTTACAATCACTTATATAAAATAATTTAGTAAAAAATCGTAAAAATTAAACATGTCTTTGTATTCCATAATAAAACTTTGAAGTTCACTTTTCATTTCAAAAATGAACCTATGAAAAATATGCAGAAAAATAAGATTCTGAATTGCAAATCTTTTGAAATGAAAACGATTTACAATCAATATCACATATGATGAATAGTAACAAAATACCATTGAACATTAAATAGAATATTGATACAAATGTAAAAAATTCATGTTTAAATGCTTTGAAATGTTTTAACTTGAATAAAGATGTCAGATTAGTATATATATATACTGGAATAATTATATAATTTCAGATAGTTTGAAACTATAAAATCTACGAATATTTAAAGATTGAATGATAAACATGCTTGATACCTATGAATATTAGATTGTTTTGATAGTTGAAATACAGACTTATTTCAAAATACTTGTGTGCAAGCATTTATAAGATGTTAAAGAATATAATGAACATCTTCATATTCTTTTTATTGGTAAAAAAAATCAATGATTTCATGTTTCTATTTTATTTCTTTATCATGGCGGAATAAATTAGAAATTTTTTGTATATTTTTGACATTATAACATGTTTGTAAGTTATAATTCAAGTTAATTTTTCACATAATATGGATTTAGTTGCTCATATCTTGGAATTTTTTAACGATCAAAATTAATTCCATAATCTCAACAATCATTTCATAATATCATAGTCTCAACATCAAAATAAGGATAATATATATAACATTATTTTTTTGATTTGCAATTTCCAACAATTGTGAATTAGTTGGAAGTTTTTTTTAATTTTATCATGTTTTGATTACGGGTTAGGTATAGTCAGCTCTAGTTCAAAAAGAGAGTTATGTTAAGTTCTTTTCTAGAATTTTTTGCAGAATATTTATTCCGGCTATGGCGATCTTGTCACCTTCACATGAGTTAAGAAGTAGATTGTTTGGGTTACCTCGTGTCGTCAGTTGGCTGTCGACTAGGTCTTCAAGAAGTTTACTTTAGTATCTAGTTACAATTAGGTTTTTATTACTAAGCACGGCGATACCTAGCTCGGCTCCTTTGAACATTGTACCAGTTTTGTGTGGTGTATTTTTGTAGAGAGAATCACATTACATGTCGCGTGTTGTTCTAATTGTATGGTTTTTTTTATTCTGATAATTTTCTTATCAAAAAAATGAACATCTATAATTTTCAAAATGAAATTAAAATCAATTTTTATTTTCAAGTCCAAATTTGTAGAAAACACAAAAATCTAATGCTTGAAGATAATATCACTTTTTAAGTCATGCATTTTTTGCATGATTATTTTCTTAATTCAAACGTTTTTTTTTTGAACGTTTCATTTATTGAAGCAAGAAAATCAAAAATTTTTACATCATTAATTTCAATCAATCAATCAAAATTAAAATATCAATTTCAATCAAAATACATATGATTACATAATTAATTTTAAGACATAATTGTATTTTTTGACATCATGAGCATCTCATGTTTCATCAACTAGCACAATTTTTTTTAATAGCATTTGTTAGGTTTTAAGGTAAATAATGAATATACATTTCATAATTACGTTAAATAATGAATATTTAAAATAATTTTTACATTATGCAATTTTTCATGCTTTGTCAAAAATAAATACTAGTGACTTCTAAGTTCAAAGCTATAATGACAAAGATTTGGTTTTTAAATGACATTATATTTAAATTGATAACTTTTATCATTGCATGTTTTTTCAAATAGTAATAAGTCATACTTTTGAAGATTTATCGCAGATAAATAGTTACTATAATTTGAATTCATTATATATTATAGAATCAAATCATTTTTTCAAATCAAATATGAAAACTAATACTCAAATATTAATCTCATTTTCATGTTTGAATTCAATTCTGATATCAATGAATCAAACTATTCAAATTATTCAAAAACACACAATCCATAAAATATCATCAAACACAACAATTCATGCAGCCAAGTAGTTAATCCAATAATATGACATAATTAGAATCATCATGAATCAATTGAGATAGATCACTAATTAGTTTCATTATTTGATATTAGTAGTTTCATATAGATCACAAGACTAATTTATAAACCTTGCATTCTCTTAAATAAAAAATGTCTCACTATAAATTCAAACTAAAATATAGAAATACCTAGGAATTAAACAAAATTTGATAAATAAATAACTCAAAATTTAATACAGAGCACGTGTAAAGGTATATGTATACCTTTGCTGTTTCAAAAACGTGTGTTTGATAGAAGTGCCAACGAAAGCCTTGGTCATCGAATAAACTTCCAATATTTGAATCTTTGGTGTATAAATTTGATAAATTGAGAGTGAAATATTTTCACAAAATCTCCTTTATGCAACTTCGAACCTGGAAATTTTAGCCCAGCAATTGCAGGCTGATTTCAATCAATTACTAATGTCAACAAACTTTGTATCTCCAAATAGTATTTTATTCAAATATATTCAGTCACATGTGTCTTTCTTTATGCAAGCATAATTCCTTGTGTCTAGACTTGATCAGATATTCCAAAAAACATATATTAATAAACGTTTATCAGATCCACTATATTGATCAGATCTTATATTCATTCTAGCCTCCTTGATATATATGCACACACTTGTATGAAGATATATAGCCCATCGACAATATTCTTTAAGTAAGCTTGGCTTGTCCTCGTAAATAGACTTTTCTTCCACCATGAGGAAAATCTTTGCCACCCCTCATTTTTCCATCTCTAATTTAAAATTCTTTTCAGTTTCCATGTATCCGCCCCATTGAAATTTTAAGGAATAAAAATATAATAATAGTCAAGGATGCTGCAATCCTATCAAAATATCGCTTTCATAAACTTGTTGTTCTCTTAATTATGTTGTTGTCTGTCATATATTTTATATATATCCAACAATTTTTACTATAAAGAGAAAACAAGGAAGCAGGTTTCATAATCATTTATATGGATTGACTAAAATACCTACAAAACGATCATCAATCTTCGGTTAAACTACATCATCTCAAGAGATTTTCATATACCTGAAATACAGATTTTCAGAGGTTGGTATCCTCACATTAAACACAAAGTATACTAATATAGCATGTAACTATTTAAAGATATTGATCGATTTGAAACATTCTGGATTTGTCTGACATATATTGCAGTAAAATCTTTTCATTCATGAATGATTAGATATCAGTCAATTAGTTGAACCCCAAATTTTCAAACTTTCAACGTGAGACTTATTTTGAAAATGAATATGTTGATGTGGGATCGAAAAATGGAATGTCAGTAAAAGATATAGTTACACATTTTATCAAGTTTTTACACTCAAAATAATTTATAAATAGTACAAAAAGTGAAAAAAAATTTAAACACCAATGTTCATGTCACCTATGTTCAACAACATACATGTCAATGCCAAAAAAGAATTTCTTGAAAATTTAATTCAGTCATTTAAAATTTTACAATATTTTACTTTAAATTTCAAATTTTTAATTACATAAATATTTTTTAAAAAATTAAAATTATATATGATTTTTTCATAATTATGTGAAGCTTTTTTATGTAAAAATATTAAACTATATCATATACTAATTAGATAAAATCAAGCTTTGAGATAGTTTCAAAAATAAAATTCATAGGATGCTGTTTGTGAAATTTGCTTGAATTACTATATGAGTATGTAAATTTTTATATATTTAACACTAAAATTTATTAAGTGTAAAAAGTTTATATGAAAATGCTTTTATTTTTTAAATTGTTGATACTGATTAATTTTTCAATATAATATAAGGCAGAAAAAAGCATTGCAATATATTTGTGTGCATCCTAAAAAAAATTATTTATTTTCCAGTAAAAAATTTCAAACATATTTTTTCTCTAAATTTTTGCCCCACTTAAATTCCAATCATAATTTTCATCTATCTTATTGCGGATGGTTTGATTTAAGTCTTCTTCACTCATGATTAAAATTCTTCGCTTTTTTATCACAATCTCTACTTAGATTCATCTTGATATAATCGAAACACAAGCAAATCATTTCATGTTTTTGAAATACATTCTTTTTTATCTAATTATTATTTCTATTGTCAATGATTTTATTCATCACAATATATATATATATATATATATATTGAATTTAGAGTTTCATAAAAGAAGATTTTTTTGAAAATTTATTGTTTTTCTCAAAATTAAAAAGACATGTTTAATATTTGAGTTTGAATCTTTTGTTCATGTGTCATAATATTATCAGATTCAATCATAAAACTTCAATTCTAAATAATATGCATTAGAACAAAAAAATTTTAAAAAGATGTTGAAAATTTATATAAAAGAAACAAAAAATTTCTTTATTTTTGACAAGATGTCAATCTTTCATTCTTACTTTTATAATTTGAAAATTGTAATTAAAGCCAAGTTCTGAACTTCAAATGTTCCATATTTTTATCTATTTCAATTTTGATCCATATAAGACATTGTTGTTACAATAAGTTTGAACTCTGCGTTTAAAATTGTCATCATAATTTTATACCGAAAAAATCAAATCTAAGAGCCACTTTATTCTAAATGATTATAATCATATTCAGCTTTTAAGTCATTTGTATATGGGATATAAAGAAATATAATATGTCTTTTAACCTAAATTTTCATTTAAAAAAATCTTTCAAAATATTTTATGGTAAATTTTATTTCAAATAATTTTATATTTAATTTCAAAGAAATCAATAGTGTATTCAAAATATTTTATTAGACCAAAATACATATTAAAAAACCCAAAAAATCTATATCATAAATTCAATTTCCAAAATGTATAAATAATAATATTTTTACAACTGGTTTATATGTTTTAACTTTCATACATTGTCATAATTTGGCTGATTTTTCAGATACAAATTATTTTAGCATTCATCATTGATGTTGTCTAAATTTAAGAATAAAGTAACAAGAATCATAACGATTAAAACTTGTCATTTTACATTTTACATCATTGATCATTTTGTAAATTATAAAATGAAACTAGAGTACAAATCTTTTCAATATGTAATTCATGTTTAGATTATGCAGAATATCAATTATCATGAACTATGTATACTGTGGATTAAAAAAATGTATATTTGATGTCAAAAAAAATACCACAAAATTGAATTTAATGATGATACAAGATCAATCTCTCTAAAATTTGGCACACCGCTAAAGTTAAATTAGCATCTCCAATTTGAAGTATAATAGTACCTAAAACAAACTACAGATGAATAAAACAAGTAATTATAAAGTTGTATAAATTGCTAGTTTGCCTGCAACTGAATCAAAAGGTATGCTTACTTAGATTGAAAAATATCTTACAGAGAAAGTTTGGTGAGAGACTTGAGACTTGGACTCTTTGATAACTTTAATAGTTTATCTCCACAGAGTTTATGTTGGGAAATGCAGTGTCTATATTGTTTGCGAAGCATCAAAAATCTATGCAATCTTAATTCAAGGCTTTCCAAGCATCATCAAACAAGGTAGTGTGCTCATTCCGATCAATCTTGGTACTGATGTTCGATACTCCATGAACATTTTACTAATCGTACAACTTTTTATGTTGCTTTTCAATATCATCAATTAGTTCTTTATTATGATACTCGACCATGTGGTCTTAATACTTGTCCATAATGCTTGAAATGAATTGAACATCACCGAACAAGATCTGCCATTTGCATTTGCATTCTGATAATCATTGTCCCTCTTAGCCTCGACAATGTTCAGCCCATCACTTATTTTGATAATGAACTTGACAATTTTTTATAACACATGTTTCTTATCATTTTCATCCAATGATCGCAACATACCCCGTGCTTAAGAATCTTGATTGTCAATGTGCAATATAGTTGAATACATTCTATTCATTATGATAATCAAAATTTTCTGGTAACAAACTTGAACTGACAAGGCATGAGCCATCTCACTGAACATTTCATTGTCCATTTACTTTATAATACTCTTGACGGTGAGATTAACTATATGCAAAACACACATAAGCCTAAGTACTTTCTTGTTGTTGCAGAGTTTGAACATCATCTCGGCGTATGTCATCATATTTTCTCCATCAGTACTCTTTGATATAAGCTTATCATCCATGTTGCATAAAGAGCATGCAAACTATACATAATTAATTTGGTTATTTTGATAGATGTATGTAGTTCAAAAAGCTAACCACTACTAATTGTAAATTGGAAATTTTCCATGATGGCACATACAAATTTAAATATTGAAGAAGTTTGTTTCACAATGAGTGCTGCCATCACAAAATATAAATTATGTCCACGTTGATAATGAAATAGTCATTTTTCCTAGATGCAAGGCAAATAGATCAACCAATACATTTTCAATTGCCAGCTTGAAGTGCACTAGATTTTTGATTGTCATTTGGTATGTTTCATATTGTTTGAGCTTGAAAAATATAAAAGCTTTTGTCTTGAAAATTGGTTCCAAGGACCCACCGTATTAAAAAAAAAACTAAGTTAATTTTCCTTTTTTATGACAATAAAAAACTCTTATTTGCCTCATTCAAACAAGACAAGTACTCTTCTCACATCTGGGTGTGTTGAGATTGATTATGAATCCAATAATTATTAACACAAGATGGAGCTTGATATATCTTAACTTCTACTGTTTGTTGACGCTTTGCAATGTTAGCATTTGTCGTCTGTATACTAAATCTAAACAAAACAAACAATCCATTTATACAAAGGTATTAACTTGATAGGACTCCATCAAACCTAATTTGCTTACTGCAACCCTTCAAGTTTTGTTTTATCCAATGGGACTCCACCGACGATACACGTCACACATGTTCTAGTTTCAACATACGTTGCATGCAGTGAAACTCTATCAGGTAGTGCATTTGGACGAAAGAACAATTTGGTTACGGAGGAGAGAGGTCGAATGAATGTTTACACACAATGCTCTGCAGAGTTTGCTTCACACTGCCAGTATGTCGATATTGATGCTTGCCAACTTGGAGCCTTATCATGCTGCTGTGTCTTCTTCAAGGTCAAGTTGAAATGGTGATCTTATAAATAACAAGTTCGGAAGTTGCGGAGCATGGCTCGTCTCAAATAGTTTCAAGCATTTTCTTGACATATATAAATTGACAATTTTGTTGCAGCGGGGTAGAAGACATCAGAAATTGGACAGGGTTTTTTCACAACGTTGCTCAATTTCTTGCAAGGGCCAAAATGACAAAAATAGATGGAATAGTCATGGTCACGGCTAGAATGTTCAAATCCTAGGCTAAAGACGTAGCTCTTACGTTCCTTTGGCCTTGTCAACGTTGCCTTTCACTTAGCCTTCTCCTGATGCTGAGAAGACAGAAAAATGGAGATTGGATGACAAAATTACCAAACTACAAGGGCTACATAAGTAACTGATTTCATGCAAGAATTTGAGAGAAAAAATTTTGGTCATATAAACTAGAAGATAAGTGAAAAATGCATTTAATGGCATTGGACTATCCAAAATATATTTAAAACCAGCTATTTCTCTAGCAAGCAAGGTGATTGATGAGAGAAATCTTTATGTATTGAATTGTTCAGTTGCCATTGGTCAAGATCATTTGTTAGATGTTAAAGGTTGATGGTATGCTCTTTAAACATCATGATTCTACTACATATCCAATTCAATTGAAATTTCCATGAAAAA
Source organism: Marchantia polymorpha subsp. ruderalis (assembly GCA_037833965.1). Taxonomy (NCBI): domain Eukaryota; kingdom Viridiplantae; phylum Streptophyta; class Marchantiopsida; order Marchantiales; family Marchantiaceae; genus Marchantia; species Marchantia polymorpha. The sequence goes on along the minus strand of AP031352.1, from coordinate 1,286,797 downwards.
GATGATGATGATAAAATGAAGCTAGAAGTGATTTGCGATCGCAGAGTTCCACTAAAGCTTGCATCATATGTGTACATAAACACATTTTAGAATTTTGTAACGGTGTGTCGTCTATGGGATCTTATCGAGTAAAACAAAACTCGATGATCCCATCAAGCAATTTAGGTTCCGATGGAATTCCATCAAGTACATAGTCAAATAATTTTCAAGTCATTTCTAATAAGACTCAACTTATTATAAAGAATATGTTTGTGTTGAAATGACATACTTTGCTTTGTATTTTAATTCAAAATAAAAAATGATAATATTATATATTTAATAGCAATTATGCATTGCTAAAATACTGTATGTATGCACTGGTAGGTATATTTCAAAAAATTCCTTTAAATTGAGCATCTCATCAAAGTTAAATTTGGCATTTATGCTAAATTTTAGAAAATCTATACAAGATACATATAAGCATTTCATGCAATCTTGAATTTGGATGTGTGAGAGGCATAGATGAGATTTTCATAACATTTAATTGATGATTAATTAATTGATTTTGTGTAATTTTCAAGTGATGAGTACCATATGTATGAATATATCACGCTTTTAGAGTCTTGATAAAATTTCATAAGTTTCTCTCACACATGATGCTCTCTTGAATCAAGAATCCCAATTGTTATTTTAAGAAAAAAAGCAGGAAATTTTTTCCGAAAATTTGCTCTCTAGTTAAAATGATCTCTTTGCATTAAGAATTGTTCTCGGATTGACAAGACTCCTAATATGTAAACATGTCTGTACTTTTAGTTGTATTAAGTTTAATTGGGAAATTTGAAAGAAGAATTCAAATCTTCACGGTTGCATTTTTTTGATGTCGCAGTTTTCATTGAAAACACTTGACGCACACATGGCACTAGATCCCTCGGAAAAAATTTAATTTATGTTCAGAACATTGAAGCTCAGTTTGAGTGATATATCCTATTTCTGATATAGACCTTGAGCTCTAGTAACATCTTTGTATTATATGCGGAAGCATACTCCAAGTGAAGTTTTAAAATCAAATTTACAAGTTTAAGAACTTATACAATGTCATTTGTTTGCTTCTGCAAATAAATGCGACAACGCTAATTGTAGCTTCATTCGATAGAAATAATTTGAATACACATAGTACAGCACGGTCGCAGATACTCTAGACTCACTTACGGAGATGGAGCACACTAGTTCAGTATGTGACCTGGGTTTCGGTGATTGGGATCGTTTCGAAGCCATAACTAAGTTTACATAAAATACACCTAATAGAATTCCAGAAAAACTTCGAAGATGTCCTATATCTATGTTCTTACTTAAAAGTGAAGGTGTTGGAAATATCAACAACCTATATTTTGAGCTTTCTGATTTGATTGAAATAATTTCCATTGTAGAGAAGAAGGCGCCGCTTCTTCCTATTGTCGACTGAATTAAACAAGCCGACAACCGTGAGCATGTCCATCTTATCACGAGAGTTCTTTAGACTATCCATGTACTAATCCGGTTCAGTTATTAGTCCAAAAACACTGGCCAGTTATTGGGAACACATTTATTTAAAACTTTTTTTTGCCGATTGATGATGGCTAACAATAAAGGGATCAAAGCAATCTGACTAGTTCGTAGATAGTAGCACCACAAGATGGCCAAGGATTCCATGCATCATCCGCCACATATATGACAAACATTGTTCATGCTTACTATTGTCATATAGATATAATAGTCTTGCCAAAGAATAATCAACAAAAATTCAATAAGGGTCAACATTCTGACGCATTCACGATCGACTTTTCTTGGACTATCTCTTGGCAGAACATGATTATTCTTTGCAATAAAAATTTAATATTCACCATACATCTGTTTCACATATTTATTTCTGGTTTGTTCCACTTGGTGATATTCTCAAGTCGCTGAAATTTAATTAAAATATCAAAAGTATGATCTTCATTGTTTCTGTAAATTAAACTGTGTGAGTATATCCATAAAAAAATGAAATTTTTCTTATATATTGCGTGAAAATTTTTTATGACCTAAAAAAGTTCTAGTATTTTTTTGATCAATTCTAAAATTTGAAAAATTTTATATAAAGATGAAAGACAAATTTTCATATGAAAATTGTTACCAATCTTCTTGGAGAATCGAAATGCATAAGATCAATTTCCCCCAATTTTTTCCTTGGTATTCAGATGCCATATAATTTAACTTCATGATTCTTTTCGAATTATAATTTATTCAACTCAACGCCTTGAAATACTTGAAGGTTGTAATTCTCTATACTTATGTTTTGTCAAGTTAAGCATGACAGTGAATGAAAATTTTTACCTAATTATCAGTAAATTATTTTTCTAATTTGTGATTGTGGAAAAAGTAACACGTTATTGCAAAAGATTCAAAACACACAATTTCTTCCTCGATTATGCTTCTTCTTTCGCTAATACTGTTAATTACATATATCGTATAGATGATAATTTCTTCTTAAACAGCCTGCGATTGTTTTGGCATTTGTACTGGCTTCAAACTGTCCGAAATATGAATTGTTGAACTCCGGTTTGTCAAACATATGTAACTTGTTAAAAAAAGCTTGTAACCTAGGTGACAAATGGATGAACATTGTACTCCAATATCAGGAATGTGATCGGTTAGAGCTCTGGTTACGAAGAGGTGGCATACATTTGGTTGGTTTTAGTAACTGTGTCATGCATCATTACCAAGTTGATGCAATGGGGAGTGGGATCTTGTATGTAATAGAAAGAATCGATAAAACTGCACCTCTGTATATACAGTACACACAAATCAACATGGTGAAAAATTGTCAATGGAAGGTTGAAAAGTTTGATAAACAAGTACACGAAGGAATATTCAAATATCGTATGTTTGTTTTTAAAATTCGTTGGTGAACATACTAAAACTTGGAATCTATAAGAACATACTTAAGAAAGTAATAAGGTCGAATAAGTACTTTACGGAAAATTCTCATCTCCGACGTAGATTCAGGCACATTGAAAGACGAGATATAATGTAATTATGAAACCGTCCGCTGGAAACCGCGCCATGACTTGACCGTCGTTACCTGGATTCTGGAGCGACAGCAATTTGCCAGTCCATGAAATGGAGGTCGGGTGTGGGTGGGTTTGCTACATTTGGGAAGACTTTGACGATCCCGTCCGCTGGGATGCCAGTCCATGTCCATGAAACCCAAGAAGGTCAGATATTTTACAAGGATCGAGATCGGGACAAGAACAGCTCGAGCCCGTTGCATAAGAGCTGCGGCTGACTCAGTGTGAGGTTAAGGAGGCATCTTCTGGTTCTCTGAAGAATATTCGGAACTCACGCTCTTGTAGCGAGGGCGGAGTTACAAATACTCTCATCTCTAAGATCCTATTGACAATCGACGCACGAGCGCGCAAGACTTGGAAAGGGTGAGCCATAAACGAGGACGCCGCTCCGTTGGATGGGGATCTGACGGTTGGGCCTCGTGACGCGTCGTCGGGAGATCAGCGATGAGATGAATCGACCGCATTGTCCCTCTTGTCCCGAAGAAGTACATGGGAGGACTGGCGTACGAGGTTCCATGGGAGGGGAGCGAGTGTTGCTGGGGCGCACGATCGGAATGGTGGGGGTCCAGAATAGCTGTCTCGCGCCGTATGATCGATCATTCCCGCATCAAGGACCCGGTCACCTAGTCAGCATTCAACAGTGGCTTGCGGGCGAATGTCCACACTCACGGACCTCCCTCCGGAAGGAAGTCTTAGACGAAAGCAGATTTTATAATTCCGATCTAGGCAGTCAGCCACGCGCTGGCAACAAAATTCAAAATTACGTCTTCGTTCCGTCCTTGGCCCCTCCCTCCATCCCTCCATCCCTTCCCCCCTCCACGCGACAAAATGATTCAGGAGATTATATGTTTTTCATTCCCTCCTCGTCCAGCGTAGATTGTGAGATAGACCCGAGAGCAGAGGACCCCATTGGTGAGTGGGAGCTAGAAGGGAAACGATCCAGAAGAGCCCAGACAGAGTGCTGACATGTCCCTAAGTAGAAGTCTCGCGGACCTCAGCAGCGGCGCGGTGTAATTTATGGATCGCTCGCTGCTGATCCCCATTGATGGCCGAGAGTTCATGCAAGTTGCGGTAGATTTGATGATATGCTTTTCCATCCAGTCGAATTGCACCTGCAGGTGCTCAATTGTAAGCCGCATTGCTACGATCTTTGGTCTTTGATTGTCGAGGTTCGCCGGAGTCGCAAGGCTGATTTGTCGGTGCGAGATTTGAATTGTCTCCGTGTCTCTGAAATGGAAAGGAACAGGTGAGCTATGAATTCCTGCCTGATCGGACCATTCGACTGACTGCTGGGTGCTTCACTCTCGAGAAGAACTTGCGTCTGCTGGTGATGATTAGGAGCATGAAGCTGTACAGAACTCGCCGAATTTCCTCAAGAGAAGACCGAAGTCCGTGACGATTGTGAGCTGAAGGACAAGGGCCGGTCCGGGGTGGATATCGGGGATTCGTGCGAGCAGAGTGCCCACAATGGAGCGAGGAGGTCGGGGCGTGGCTGGAATGTCAACTGACGTATCAACTGCGACCTCCACCGCCTCGAGTTTGGCCGGGGATCTGGATGATGACCATGATCCGAAGGCGGAGTTTGTGAAAACTTTTGAAACTATCCTGGACGACATGTCGAAATACGACGAATGGAGTGTGAACATCGGCGGGGTCCGAGTGTCCGCGACTGAGGATTATTACGAGCTGTTCATCCCATCGGGCCAGGACGCCCACGATCAGTTGGCTCCCGAGCCCGAGCCTCCGTTGCAGGTGTACGATAATCTGATGCTCACCTTGAGGAAAGGCGATCTCACAATGACCAAGGAGGAGGAAATTTTCCGAAAGAAAGAGAAGCCCGTGATGGTAAGAGAGCACAGTGGCAGTGGGCACGGAAAGCACCACAGGCATGACCCCGGGCACCACCACCACCACCATCCCGGGGGGAATGTGTCTCATCCCCTCATACATTTTGCCAAAGACCTGAAATCCAGAGCTGCCGAGAAGTTCAAAGAGTCGCCTCTTAAGAAACTGCTGCACGCCAAGAACATCAGGTTTCGGATCGATGCCAAGTCTAAGACGCACGACTTAACGAAGAGCCGTGGATTCCTGTCTTCCTCCGTGTCACTTCTGAAGCACTTGAGCCTGTCCACATCCGGCCATAAGGACGTCCGCATTGCCACATTTCGCCTGCTCTCGTCCCAGAACCCCACCGAAATCCCACCCTCGGTCGCCCCCTGCTCGAGCACATCCCATATCGAGTTGTCGTTCGTGCCGGGAATTCTGCCCACTGCCGCTCTGACAGATGGAGCTGTGGCCGCGCAGAAGGGTCTGCTGGCCTTTCTAGCCATGTTCCCGCTCGACGACCCCAACTCCAATTCGGATACCTGGCAATTGCTGGTGTGTAATCCTCTTCTGAAAGAATGCAAGTCCATCCTCAAGTTTTCCACGGCTACGCCTTTCATCTCCTGGCAAGCTGACATGCTGGTCAACCCGAATGCGCACTGCTACAATCTCTTCGTGTCCACCGTTGTCCTGGCAGAAGATGGAGCTGTTGGACCGTGGACTGTACAGGTTTATACTTCGACGGACGGCTCGTGGAAGACTTACCATCGACAAGATGTTGTAGATCCCGAGACCGAACGTCCTTCCCATGCCTTTTTCCTGCACTCTGGTCATGAGCTGCTCGTTTTTACCATTGAGCAGAATGACAAGCAACTGGTTTTGTATGAGTGTATTGATTCCACTTCGGTATTGAAGCGGAGGTTTGAAATTCAAATGCCTGCCATTGCGTTCGCTCAAAGTGGGCATTCGGCCTTTGTGGTGGAGCACCACGGATATGCGATACTCATTGCTCTAACGCAAGTTGATGAGGATCAAAGTCAACTGACCACTTTTGGAATCTGGAGGCTGGCTGTCGAGACCGGGAAGTCAGACGCAGACTATCACTGGGACGAGATTTCAATCATGCTGGAAGATATCATTGATTATATCGACAGGAGAGGCGTGGCCTTGGACGACGTCGAAGAGCTTCGGTACTCGATCAACGGAGCAGTGATCATTAGCGACATCATCTGCATCGAAGTGGACTTCTGGATGTCCTTGAGTGATCGGCAAGAGATTACTCGACTTCTGATCGAGTACCACATTCAGTCCCATACTTGGAACGTCATGCGCACCAAGGAGAGAACAGTTGAAGCTCCCGGCTGGGACTTGTGGGGGAAGCTCCTCAGGACTGTCTTCGAGCCGAGATGGGACATCCGTCCGTGAGGCATTTTTCTCTCTCACGCTGATTCATTAACGTGTCGCTGGCTCGCATGGAATCGATCATTGGTTTCTCCGACCGACATCACTCATTTGGCTGTTCAGGGATCCATCGCATCGGTAGGACTTGCATTCCAAAGACAGCGCAAGTGAGCAGGTTTACTACGATGTGGAATGCTTAACCTCGACTACCAAGCCGCGATGATCGGAGAAACTTGGCATTTGCACTCAGTTCGCAGCCTCTTCACATTCGAGGACCAGTTAGCAACTACTTTTAGTTACTGCTCTTCTGCGATCCGCTGCGTGCAGTTTGCTTTTTCTTCTTGTAGGCTACACGTGCAACTACTTAACTTGTACATTTAGTGAAACAAGCAGTCGATAGATCACATACTGTCAGAGGATATTCATGTCTCACCATTTTATATTGTATCGATGAGGGCATGAATATAGTTTATGAGCTCAATTGAATTGAAGGTTCCGAGAGATATTCGGCAGCCCGCCGTACAATCTTCGGGCCCAACAACTTGCGTCTTACTAGTTCTCTGAACATGTCACCGAATACATTACACCAACGGCGAGTCTGGTCCACATGTAGAAGCGCGACCTTGCTCGATCTAGTATGGCAGGTGTGTAGAAGAATATATTGCATTCAAGTTCAAGTGTGCCCAAGACAAGCAGGACACGTATACCTTCACTAAGCACTGATGAGCTTGCACTTTGTTGAGATCTAGGGTCTAGTCATGCCCATGACCCACTGCGGTTTGTGGATCTCAAGTCAATTGACATTGATGTGCACACATGTCCAGCCACTGCTTTAAACAGCGCGCATATCTGCCTTGTACTTATACCTTTTGAAAGATTTTTCGATCTCCCGGTTTCCTTTTGCGTCTAGTTCAGGTGTTCGACATTTTTGGATCTGTTACAGCTAGTCGACAAAAGTTTCAATTTATTTTAACTTATTATCGAAACCTTTGAGCATCTGCCTTGAACAAGCTAATTTTAAACGTGGCAATAATTATACACATCGGGACTCTTTCCAATAATGTGCCCCCTCCTAAAGCTAGTTCACCATTTGTTGGTTGATGTCCGCCGTGTTCCACCATTATTGCAATAGTTTCCGGCATGATCGAAACAGAAGACCTCCATCGAGTCTCCACGCGATTCGGAGCTGAAAGCTAAATTGCCGGCTAGCCAGTCCCCCTCGATTATCGGCAAGTCCTGCTTCTCTGCGTTCAGATCGCTTCTGGGGCATTCGTTGACACCAACACAAAACACTATTGTTTCGGATACGACGTTCACGGATTGGAAGGATGCTAGGTAACACCCATTACGGAACATATCGACATGATTTCAAAAAACTGTTCAGATACGAATTCCCGATAGGTATGAAGGAATCCCGTAGATCTAGAGTGATCCACATGCACTCGATTTATATATGTTTCTGCGAGTCTTCTAATTTCGCGAACGTTCCTCTCTTCCATACCTCGATCCAGATGTAGAAAGAAGATACTTTATTCTGAGATGTGGTTTTCCTGGTCATGTCAATGCACGGTCCGAAGCGCCCGGCCACACGAGCTCACTGGTGAACTGTAGATGACGATGAATTCACGAATAGTAAGTGGCCAGTCGATCTCGCGACAGAATGTTGTACGGAGCATTCACGATGGCGGGAATGAAGAAACGTGGTACTCCCTAGCTGGCTGTCGCGTGATTGTTCACATGAACAATCACGCGACTGCAATATTGACAGCAGACTGAGATTTTCCAACGAGAAACCCCGAGAACTTCCTTATTATCAAATATCATTCTCTGCTTCACAAGAATGTGGAGTTGGAAACTGACTGCAAACTATAGCCTACGTGAGTTGCGTCGGGAGATTTGGATTCTCACCTGTTGCCATTTCCAGATCACGGAGTCGTGCAGTTACATAGGCTTCAAATCTAGATCTTTGCTCCGTTGGCAGGGCATTAGGGATCTCTTTCTATCCCAGCTCCGATATCCCATGGGTTTTGGGATTTCGCCTCTATCTCACCAGAACTACACCCTGGTACAAGATCAACGATGAAAGGTCAAAATTAATACTGAACAATATGGTAGCACCAAATAGCCATGGAGGACCATTGCCAGCTATGTCTGCTTACGTAAGGTTGAGGAACAACATCTATCTCGAATTGTACTTGGCCGGACCGTAGGAGGAAGAGCATGTTATTCAGCCGATAGCCGTCTGAAATGTGCTGTCCCAGTTGTGCAGGGACCTATTACTACGAACATTTCATGGGCAATGAATATAACATTCCTCAGGGCGTGAACTTATCCTACAGAATACACTTGAAATTACTGGTGGTAGGTGAGGTACATATCTGACAGTTCAGGCCTCGGGCCTCAACTGTTCGTGGGTGGTGTAATTTTTTTTACCTCCGAAGTACTGTAGTGATCTATACCGATTTCTTCTTTCCTTTTTACACACTCATTAACTAGGTACATGGACTAGCTCTCTATGTGCAGTCAAAAAATGCAGTACCCAAGACTACTAACTTTGTCAATCTGGTCCCTCGTAGAGAGATGTCGATGCCCTGTACTTTTGCCTCGAGCACAGGCAGTTGCAATAAACGTGATCGATTGAAAAGATGCCGGAATGAACTGCATGATATTCTTCTGTCAAGTTGCCAAATTTGGAAATATCTTTAACTTTTGCAAGATTTTTCCCCTTGTGATAGTTTTCACGGAAAAGATCATACCTTTCTCCAATCATGTCATTTAAAGTTTCACCCCAAAAAATTCTGCAAGTACCGCTTAGCAGTCTGACCTCTCAGATTTGAAGTGATATATCTATTACTTTTAAAGTCTCAAGTTAATGATCATGTTTACTCCAACTTACTATGATTACAGTCTACTCTAGCTCCTTGCAGCCCGTATAAATGCAAGCATGGATGTTGTGGTGACCTTTTGTCGTTCAATTTTTTTCTCTTTTCATGGAATTGTTACAAATGATTATATGTCACATCGAACTCATCGATTTCTTCATGGATTTTCAAGAAAACACGATTTCTCAATGACTCTCCTTGATGTATATACTAAAGGGGTAAAAATATTCTAAGCTCTTTATATATCAAATTGCTAACATGCTCATGTTTCATGTAATTTAGCCTAACCTATGTTTAAAAGACATTGAACAACCTATCTAATAAATCAATGCATGGTATTCAACTCTTCATATCTCTAGAAGAACGTAACCTTACTTCACATTTTTAGATCATCCACATCACTACTATTTCATTCAACGATCAATATATTTTTTTAACCAATTTATTAAAGCTTATCAAGTTTGATAACAGTGCTCCTCAAATAAGGACTTGATGGTCTCTCTAGATTCCTTGGAACTTGAAAGATTTGCCAACGGTTATCAAGAAGCTCTATAAGGATGATAACCTTTACATTGGACTATATATTTCATTCTTTGTTTCACTTAACCTTTAGTTATGGTACTTCTACCTCAATCATCTTTGCTAACGCGGGTTGACCAACCAAAATGTGAAAATAAATATATTATTGATACCTATTTAGCCGGAAAATCAAGAATTGCAATATAGTAATACACATATAGTCCACGAACACTTGTGTTAATGTATTGGGATATAATTTCTTTATTCCTCAAATAAACACTGATAAAAAAAAACCTTCTTACAGATTTTCTTTGACCTGCTCCACAATATTTTGTCACATCTTCAGATCAGGTTGAAGATCTATTTATATAATTCACTCCAGTCAAACAAGATGAAATGAGAGAACTGAATTATGTATAAGTACCTACTCTTTTGCATACATTTTGGTTGAGATTTTATAAACGAAACAAAATAATATTAGATTTCATAAAAAAAACTGCTATAAAAAATTTGCAAAGTAACAAATTGAGTCGTTTCTTTCAGCTATATAAAAAAGTAAAATCTTCTATATTATATTTTAACATGAGAAAGAATATTTTTCAACAGATGCTAGTATACTATATTCTATATTTTAAAAACATTTACTTAATGGGATATTGCATCCACATGAATATAATAAAATAAAAAGATCCATCGAAAAATGAATCCACAAGGGATAATTTAACTTAATTAATTTACAAAATAATAAAAATTAATTTTTTAAGATAAATTATTTATTTATTCATTCTAAAATTATTTACAAGTTTTCTAGTATTATTAAATACATATGTAATCTTATCAATATTTTTATTTTTTATTGCTCGCCATATTTATTGATATGTTGAACAACTTCATAATACATCTTTTATGTATTTTTAATTTACTTATTATTGAGATCTAACAAAGAAATGAACAATTTTTTTAACTTTCAAAATATTTATACAGTACCTGTTTCATTTTGCAGCTTATATGGGTTTTTTTTAAAAGATCGGAATTTGATTATGTATGGTATAAATATCAATATTTTGTTAAAATAACAACTTGTACATGTTATTCTAATTTATTGAATATCATTAATCTTTCATTTCGTATATATACATAACCATCAAATAGATCAAATATTTGTTATGAAATTAGATGAATTATAATTTTGTAAAAAAAATTTATAAATATTATTAAAAACTACAAAAGTTTTCAAGTTTTGAAATATATCTTAGAAGGTACTTCTGTATTTTCCTCTGAATTTTGTTCATATAATGTATGACAATAAGGAGATTATACAAAAAAATAAAAAAATGATAATGACTTTAATGCTAAATTTATTTAACAAACAGTTTTTGTTGCCAGACCAACGTTTGTCACTTCTATTTTGCATCTTCTCTAGGTTCTCTACAGCACAAGTAATTCACATTATTTTCACCTTAGTTTATGTGACATATTTAGAGAATATGCTACATAATTACATCCTTATCATGCTATTATGAAATAAAAGAACACGTGTTTATAAACTGCAATCGGTGATATGTGTAACTCCATGAGATGTTGTCGAGCAAATCTCCAGATGTGTTTAATAGATACATTAAATTTTTTAATTCAAAATATAATGCTAAATGCACATCCACATACAGCTATCTTTATAAGAAAAGCTAATTTCTCAATGTTCATATATTATGTTTAGAAATAATTTCTTAAGCTAAACTTTAAAGTGTTTACTTAGGTTGCTACAAGCATATAAATGTCTTTATAAGAAGAATTGATCTTTTGAAAAAAAATTACTCATTGTATATACTATGACTTGTAAGTAAGTAAATGTGAAATCATTCAAATATAATGACATACAACTTAATATAACAGTTATTGTAATTGGAAAAACTTAAGCTTTAAAGAACTAAAAAATACATTAAAAAATTTGCTCTTCTTGTAATCTCTAAATTTATATATGTATTATTTTTTTATTATTTAAATTAATATGGATAATCTTTAAAGAATATGAACATGTCTAGTTACTTCACTCCAAAATCTAAAAAAATGCTTAATAAATGTAATGACTTTTTTGTTTCATAAGATGTTCTACATCAATAATTTTGTTGAAATCATTCATAATTATATCATCAATTCAATTTCTGCCTTAATTCTAATCCACCTATTTTCTTGAACAATATTATATTTCTTAGTCTCCAGATCTATAAAAACTCTATTCGAGTTGTAAGTATTTTTCCCTTGAATAAACAACAAATTAATTTATCATAATAATATCGCCTTTAACTTGGTTTTTTTAATATTTTTAATCATTCATTAGATCATATATATATGAAATTTATTATTGAACTAGATTTTTACCCAAAAAATAAAAGTAAAAAAATTGGAAGATCAACCTAAAAAGTTCCAGCACAAGTGTGAAATATTTGAAGGAAATTTAGTTTGGTTCTATAATTATTTTCACATCGTAATTTGATATGAGATGATGAACGAATATGATTCTTATGAATCACAAATATTTTTAATTTAAAAACATTCTGTGAGAAATAATTCATTCACAAAATTAGTGACAAAAGAAAACAAGCAAAAAAATGACATTATTGTAAAGCACATCTTGTATGTAAACATTGTCATCACTTATCAAATACAAAAGAATAAAATCATATCTGAAAAAGTAAATATTTGTGTGCAAGAATTTCTTCACTTGTAAAAAAAACGTAAATGATGTTCTCATGATTTAAAATTAGCAATTTTTTTTTCAATCTCAAAGAGTAAAACCTATGAAATGTTATTTATATATAAACTTTTACTTTATACACTTCTTTGAATGATCCAAGTATATTTACTGGCGTATGATATGTTCACATGCAGAAATTTCATATTTTCATACATTTTTCATATTCTATGAACATCAAACGTTTGAGTTGAAAAAATCTATCAAAAATTACAATATACTAGTTTTTGATAGATAAGAATCATTCATTTCTTGAACTAGTAATCATGGATCAATTATTTCAATTTAAAAAGAAATTAAAATTTATTTTTAATGATATTTTACTTTTCTTTCTTTCTTAGAATTAAATTTCTACATTCATTTGAACTCCTTCCTTAAACGAATTGAATATTAAATTTACATGGTTAAAAAGAGAAATAATTTTAAACTTATTTCCATGAAATATATTAATGTGTAATTTCAATGTCAAAATAATCACAAATCATTCAATTCTTATTTTTCTCAAAAGATTGTTATTTTTCAACTTAAATCTGAAACCTGAAAAGTTAACTTACATATCACAAGTACAACACTCAAATGTACTTAATATTAACTTTATAAAAATTTCATACATTCCAAATTTTGATTGAAAAGGAAGATTTTGAATGAAAATCTATGATTCAAAGTTTGAAATATTAATTTATAGTTAGAACTTCAAAAATATGATGAATTACAAAAAATTGATTTACATCATGTGGCAAAATTTTGTGTATACACCAATTAGCATTTATTTTAGTAAGAAATATCTATAGAACATATGGATTTTTAGAGTTAACAACATTTACAATTTTATTTTAAATTTTAAATTCAAGATTTACTCTGAATCATAAACTAGATTAATCATTAAAATTATAATCAGTCACTATTTTTTTATTTAATTATTTCACGAGGAGAAATTTTTAAATTTCAATTGATAAGATGAGATCTGAAAATAAGTTCCAAAGTTTAATCTTATCAAAAGTAAATTCGTTTTAAAACTATATATCAATCTTTATTCATAAATTATCAACTCAAATTAGCTTATATTTTATTTGATAATCAATTCTTCATATTTTTTAAATTTCAATTTCAATTTTCATTCACTCAAATATTAGATAGATAGATAACAGTTTTTAAAACTATAATGATTTAGATTTTATTTCATACAATTCATGAAGATGGTTAATAAAAGAAACGTTTTTTTCGCTTTACATAAATACAAGTTCACATTTATGTGAAAATGTATATGTTGTTTATATTATCAACAAATTCATGATCATATATCTTATTTTTGTTGTTGATATTTTATGCATAAATATACACAAAGAGATTGAATTTTGTGATATATAAGCAAACAATTTTTAATAATAAAATAATAAATTTGGTACAAAATAATATTACAAGTAGCATTATACTCTTTAAAAGAAAAAAACATCATTCACAAACCTATTTAAAAAAATTATACATCAAAGTTTTTGAGACTTTTAACAATATGCTTAATCTATCATGAATCTATGTTAAGTTCAAAAGTGATAAAAGTAAATCAAAAAATAAATAAAGATATTATTATATTTTTTATCACAAAAAATGAATTTCAAATTATAGATCGACATGTAGAAATATGCGAATCATTTTGCAAACTATATTCAAGATAAATATTCAAATTTTACTCATAAAAAAACTTAATCTTGTCATTGTGAGATAATTGTGCAAGATTTAATAATATAAGTAGCCAAAGTTAAGCTTTAATAAATTATAGAGCTTTTAGCTTTTGAAAGAAATTAAATTAACTTCTTACAAATTCAAGATAAACATGTTTTTTACTACTTTAAACTTGAAATTTTTTATTTTATTGCATGAATCTTCCTAACAAATCAATTAAAGTACATATGTAAACTATAACCCAACCAAAATCAAATCATGAAAGGATGTATATAAACTTTATTGTATAATAAATCATAAAACAATATATCATAAATCTAAATAATTTTGAAATGCATGCAAATGTTGATGATGCAGAAAACTTGCTTTGGAGGTGTCATTTGTATAGTTTAGGGTTAGAAGAGTCAAAGTCAACCAGCACATCTTAGAAATTGCTTGAGATGGCTTATTGATTCATATATGTAAAGTAAAAACTAATTTGTTTTCAAGTCTTTAGCAATATATCATAGATCAAGTCTTTGGCAATAGATCACGTTGAGTTCATATTGAACTCATATTGTAACTTAAGCTAGTATTTATGCTCTACAATAGGTTAGTAGTTTGTGATTTTTTATCACATGTTTGGTTTTACACAAATCTATGTTTTTTTCTGTGCGCATATATAAATTTTACAGCTTGTGTTGTGTTCTCAATGTGGCTTTCAATTCTTTACAACTGGTATAAGAGCTTTGAGTCTACATTGATGTGCAAACCACTTAAAGTATGTGAAAAGAAAGTGTTAGTCGATCAGCATGAAGGAAGCAAACAAAGCAAACATCCTCCGTTTGATGTCAAACATTTTGATTATTGGAAGCTACAAATGACCAATATGTTGTATGACCAACAACTAGAGGATGTGATGTACGAGCACAAACTCTATATTATGAAGAACAAGATTTGGAAGAAATTATATTGACATGAACATAATTTCATTTGTAGTACCGTTTCAATAAACATAGCTTCACATGTTGCCAATGAGACCACAAAATTTGGAATTTTTGACTTGTTTGAAAAGAACTTAAGTTTCAAAAAGATTCAACTTTTTTGTCGAATATTTCAACTTCAAATGATGGAGGTTGTATCTATGATGGAACATGTAGCTGAGTTCAATCATACCTTGAAACAACCAAAGGGGATTGCATATACCGTTGATGATGAGTTGATGCAGATCACTTGTTAATCTTTATGCCACAGAGCTGATATTTGGTCTAGAGAAGATAATCTCAACTATGTTTGTGACCTCATCATTAGCAACGATATAACGTAAAAATGAGAAAGGTGACACAAGCATATTGATATAATTGTTCAAAGGGGAGAGTAGGTTGGATGAGAAAAGAGGTAAACCAAGTCAAGATGATGAAGTAAGTCTTAAATCAAAGGTGAGACAAAGTGTTGGAATTATGACAAAAAGGTCATTTGAAACGTGACTATAAGGTAGCCAAATAGGCAAAGAAGAAATACGAGTTCAACTTGATAAATGCAACAATCAAGAATTACTTGGATGATGCTTTAATCTTATGTATTGACAAATCTATCAAATCTTGAAATTAAAATCATATGCTTCTTTTTATTCTACCTCTTGCAAAGAATTGATGAAAAATTTTGCTAGCTAATGGTAAACATTTAAAGATTACAAGCAAAGATAATGTTCAATGGGTTGATTTAAGCTCGGCTTAATGCTTAAATTAGAGCAAAGGAAGTGCGACTTGATTGTTTTCTTCAAGTTCCAACAATCTTGAAAAATATGTGATGATCAGGGGATGAGCTAATGCGTTAAACACTTCGCATGGAAAGTATGGTCGCAAGGTTGAAACTGTGCGCCATTTCACGATACATTAGACATGCGCTTCCTGATCAAAATGATTAGGCAACATGCGCCGTGCAAGTTGCAAAATTGAATTAAGCAACAATTTCAGATGTACATTGCATGACATTTCTACATTTTCAAATTGAAAAAAAAATTCAATCTATGTGGATTAATTGGATATTTAGTGATGTAGAACAATCTTTGCAGAAAGTTTTTGGAGAATAGTGAAAAAGCTATAATTGTAGCATAAGGCATCAAGACAGACATACTTGATCTAACTAGCATGAATGTAGACTTGATAGTAGTTGACTTGGCCAATACCGATCCAATTTTGTGTCATAACTAGTTGGAAAACATGAGTGACAAAGTATTGAAGATTCTAGCATTAAAAAACTTATTATCGACTATGTAAACAACTGAAATTAGCTTTTGTGAAGATTGTGCGTTTGGCAAACAAAAATGAATGAGTTTTTCAAAATTAGGGAAAGAAAGAAAGTTAGGTAGGCTAGAATTTATACACATTAACGTATGAAGACCAACACAAGTTCAATGTCAAGAAGCCTCAAGATACTATGTCATCTTTATCAACGATTTCATTTGTAAGTCAAAGGTATACTTTTTCAAACACAAATAAAAAATGTTTAAGGTTTTCAAGAGATGAAGGTTAGATGTAGAGAACAAACTAATTTAAAAGCTGAAGTGCTTAAAATCGTATAATGATGATAAATATGATGAAGCAAACTTCAAAACGTTTTGTGAGGAATATGAAGTCAAACTAGTGCGAACAATTTCCACCACAATAGAATAGAATTGAAAAGAGTATGAATCAAATTCTCAACAAAAGTATTAAAACATTGCAACTTCACAATTATCTTCTAAAGATGTTTTGGAAAAGGTCATTGAACACGACAATTTATTTCATCAACCAAAATTACTTGACGGTTTTATTATTTGAGTATTTTGAAGAAAAGTGAATAAAGTTTAAAATATGTGATCAACAAAGAAAGGATACAAGTTGATGCGATCTAAAGAAAACATAATGAGTTTGATGATATTATGGCAAAAGATGTAGTCAATGATTAGATAGAGTTCATTCCCCTGGAAACAATGTTGAAAAGTTATACTCAAGTTTGTAAATCTAACACTCGTATCTATCTTCACTCAATTATGTATTTTGATTGACTTGAATGATAAAAAACATGAATGATGCAATAGACTCAAGTGATCCGGTCAAGTGAAAATGAGCAACAAAGGAGAAGTTTAGATCTTTTGAAAAAAAAGGTACATGGATCTTGACTCAATTGTCGGAAAAAAAAGACACTACAAAGTAAGTGGATGTATAAAGTGTAATAAAACAAGATTGATCATCAAAGGATTCTTTCAAAATAAAATTATTGATAACACCAAAGATTTTTTCACTTGTGATGAAATTTACAACTATTTGAATTACTCTCAGTATTGTGGCAGCTGAAAATTTGCATCTAGAAGAATTTGATATGGCAATGAATTTTATTCATGAAGATTTAGAGGATAAACTTTACATGATGTAGCGTGAGGATTTTGAAATTGAGTAACTGAAGTTACTTGTATGCAAATTAAATAAAAGCCTATATTGTTTGAAGCAAACCTGAGTCATAGATACAAAAAGTTCAACAAAGTCATGAGTATGAATTCACACAAAAAAATCCAAAACATTATCATTATATCAATGATTTTAATGGCTCTTATGTTATTTTTCTTGTATCTGTCGATGATATGCTCATGGCAGGTGCAAACATGAAGGAATTCAAGATATTAAAGTGACAATCAACACAAGAGTTTGAGATGAAGGATTTGATTTTAGCAAGTAAGACTCTTGATATGTGCATTTTTCAAAATCAAGCGTTAACAAGTCTTACTTTCTCACATAAGAAGTACATCACCAAGATGTTGATAGATTTGGACTACAAAATGTTATATAAATAATCAAACTGCTGAAAATACAAATCAAATTGTTAAGAGTTCAATCACTGAAGACAAAGGAGGAGAAGAACTAGATGGTAAGTATGACTTATTGCTCGGCAGTTGGCAATATATGTATTTCATGTTATGATCAAGATCCAACATAGCTTATGAAATGGAAGTAGCAAGCCGCAAAATGCAAGTGGCAAAATCCCGTAGCACACATTGAGAGACGATGAAATGGCTGCTAAGATACTTAAAAATTACTTCAAGAATGTCACTATGTTTCAAGAAAGGTATTGTGGATCTAAAACGTTTCGTTGACTTAGAACTTGGTGGTGATTTGGAAAATAAAAGTATCACCTATGATTCTGTTCCAAGTGGGATGATATTGTTTTAAGTTGGATGTCAAAATTGCCAAAATATGTGGTGCTTGCTACAATAGAAGCTAAGTATGTTGTAATTTTGACGAAAGAAAAAAAGTTGGTGTGACTACTCAATGTCTAACAAAAATTGGTATAGATAAATTTGTAGAGCACTTGTAAATGCTCTACAAATTTCTAAGTGATTTTTGTTTTGAAAAAATCCAGTTTTTTATTTGAGAATCAAGCATTTCCAGTTGAAGTATCATTTTATATGTGAATTGATGGATGATGAAATATTGTAGGTTGATAATAATCGTAGGTGAGATAAATCCCGTAGACATGTTTACAAAGATTATCATCACGGATAAATTAAAGCTATGCACTATATAAGTTGGGCTCAAACATTAGTCAAGTGGAAGTTGATGTTAGTCTATAGACGATTGTTTGGAGTAGAGGAGATAAAAGTGTCACTAGTTTGTTTTCAAGTGGAAGATTGTGAGTGATGAAGACAATTAGGTAGGTTCGGAGATGTCACTTGTATCATTTTGAAAATGCCACTTGTAGGTTCTAACATGACATTGTATGGTTTTGGAGTTTCAAAGGCAGCAATCACGTTATAAGAGCTGCTTGAGATGAACCATTTTTTCCCTATATGAGGAGTTTCAATTTCTTTGTTTTTCAGTCTTTGACAATAGCACATAGCTTTGATTACACACAGAGTTCATGTTGAAACTATCTTGTACTTTGTACAAATATTGTATCTCTAGATGATAGAGATTTTTTCTCTAGTAGATGAACGGTTTGAGATTTTTTATCATATGTTTGATTTTTCACAATTTTTTTTTCTTGTGCAATTATCTCAACTGTATAGTATAGTTTATAATGTGTTTTTTGCGTCTTTTCATTTTTTATACAAAATACATCTCCAAATCTTTTGATCTATTTTTCAAGAACTTGAAATTTACATGCTCAATATTTTCTTAATTAGAGTAAATCTGATGTAGTGAATATACATGAGGATACATACTGACTTTTCATTGAAAATGAATGACATTTTTTGTTTTTCAATTGCAGTGATTGATTATTGAGTTCCAAAAAACATAACATATATTGCCAAAGGAGTACAAACTTATTATGTTATGCTAAACATGTCATACATGCGTTGAATGTATTTTTATTTTTGACAATAATTTACCTTTATTTGAAACTTTATGAACATAAATGCTGAATATCTTTTTGACTTTATTCAAATCTTTCATCTTGAATACATACTTTGATTTATTATTGCACCTTTTGTAATGACTGATAAATATCAAAATGGAGCATAATGGTAAAGATCCGATTTGATAAGGACATAAACAACACAAAGAGTACCAATTGTCACGTATTTAACAGTCTATTGAGGAGTTTGAATTCTCATGCTACTGTCACTCCCAGAAATACTGCAGGTGTTCGACTCGAAGGTCTCTCAGAGTACACACAGTGCAGCGTAAGACACACACACATATGAAACAAGCAATTACAACAATTCAGAACTTGATCGCAACCTCAACTTAAGATTCAGGGGGGGGGGGGAATTCCAAGGAGTATACTGAGAGGATCTGTACGCAGCTGCCAATTGCGAATTCGCTTAAATCCCGACACTAGTCAATCGCTACTTAGAACATTCAAATTGAGGCTCCTACTTCGAATGCGGTATCTTTGACAAACCAAAGTACCTCTCACGCGGTGACCAACACACTCAACTAACAAACGCGCAGAAAATACACAGTTCAAAACTGAGAAAAGTAAATTGGAAAAAGACCCCCAAGGCCAATGCCTTGGACTACTTTATTCCTAACTACCAAAACTGTCACCCGCTCCGATGCAAGCTCCGAATAGGTCCTACACATACGGAGTCGGCGGCTACCTTGCCCTCTAACTTACGATTTGAACCTAACCCTAACTCTAAATCTAACCCTAAATCTAAATCTAACCCTAACTCTACTGCACTGAGCCGCCAACTTCTCTATCAGCTCTAGGTCTTAGATCTAAGGCTGAAATTTTGCAAACATGTGCGGCTGGCTGAGACCAACAACCCCACCAAATTTCAACTTCAGTCGAAACTCCAGCGCGAAGATACGGCTTCCGCAAGATCCTTGCTCTAAGGCCAAAGTTCCTTCTTCGAAATCCAAAGTCCGAGGTTGCTTCCGAGATCCGAAGTCCGAAGTACCTCACAACCGAAGTCCGAAGTTACTTCGGCCGAAGTTCCTTTCGCACTTTCGCTTATCTATACCAGCCAATTTTGACACTCATAACTCAATGATCCTTTATTTGTTTCAAGAGTTCTTGGGCTCGTTAGAACAAGCGTGTTGAGCTCTATCTATCAAGATCCTAACTAAATCAAGTTGTTACTAATTGAAAACGTTATGAGGTATTTAGTCTATCAAAGCTCTCAAACTTCTCATTTAGATAAAGAAAAGGAAAACTATGTTACCTCACCTTTCAATAATGGATCAAATTTTGCATAACTCAAACACATTTTGAAAAACTCTTTGTGCTTTCATTAATTCATTCAAAATTGCATTTACTATATAGCAGTATGTTTAAATTCATATGATAATTTCAATAATTTACAAATCAAATTACTTTAACCTTTGATCTCAAAATCAACAAGTAATTTGATCTAGATTTTTTTTCTCATTATATCAATGTGTCTACATATGATCAAATGTTTTACATCACCATTTATTATTTACTTCAAAGTCAAGATTGTGTTCACAACACATAGCTTTGATATCAAATGTTCTATAATATACATGAGCAAACAAGTATTCACTTCAAACATGGAATTTAAACAAAAAACGAAATATTTATTTCATTGTATCTCATCAAGTTTTGTTTTATCCCATGGTACACCACTGACGGTACATGTTAGATCTCTTCTAGAATGAACAAAAGATGTAGTGGCTCTGTCGCAACGCAGTGAAGCATAGCCGCAACGCTGTGGAGCTCGCGACCCTCAATGTTAGACGTTTGTCTCAACCTAGTGGAGCTCTGATAGTGAATTTGTGTTGCGATCGTTGAATTTGCTGAAATCAATCAATAGGATTGTGCAAGAATTCCGAATCTGCACGCAAATTGAATGATGCTACTCCTTTTTGCGAGTTTAGGAGAGAGCTCTTTGTTTGCTTCAGAAAATAGACTACTTCAAATTCCTCTCAAGATTGCTTTTGGACACCAAACCTGAAGTTCAAGATAGTATGTCCGCTTTGCCAGTAGACGTTGACGAGCAACAAAGGCTTGTCTTGCTTAGCTGTTTGTTGGCCGCGGACGCTATCGACTGATTCGGCTGTGGGGAACAACATTATAAAACATACACATATTTGTACAAGAACACGTATTAGAACTCATTGATGTTGTGCTGTCGGTGTAGTCCCATCGGACAAAACGAAACTTGATGGGTTCCATCAAGCATTTTACGCTTTGATGGGATCTCATCAAGTAAATACCTCGCAAAAATGCGATATAAAACATATATCTTTTTTTATTGGTTTTTACTTGAAAAAAATGCTAATTGTGCTATCGAAAGTTAACCTTTTATTGTGATTTTTGGCTAATCAATTTAAATATTTGTTGAATTAAATATTTCTTTTAAATCATTTTAAATTTTGGTAAGCTTATAAGACTAAAACAAGATATTGTACACAAGTTTATTAGAAAATTAAGAACATTAAATAAAAATTGATTTTTTAATTTAACGTTTATGTTGATGACAATGAGAATCAAATGTATATTTATAAAACTATTCAAACATAATAAAATTTGGTATAAAAGTCTAAATGTTACATGGATATGAAAAATTCAATTTTTTATATATATTTCAGTTTATATTTAATTCGAATTTACATTCAAAATGAAATTGTAGCATTTTTTTTAATGTTTAAAATTGATATGAAATTAATAGAATATTCTAGATGTAAAGTTAGTTGTAAAGTCACATTAAGACTAAAATATGAGACTTGTTTGATAGCACTAATTTATTTATATGTTTGTATCTTGAGATACTCATTAACATTGGAAAATTGATTCATTGATTGCACAATATTAACAAATAAAAGCATCTAAACTATTAAAAAAATTCCAGCATAAAATATTGCTCAAATCTTCATATAGAATGTATGATAATTTGTGTGCTGTATTTATGACTTTTAAGATATGATAGCTACTCCATATAAATTTTAAAACATTATAATATTATTTTCATATACAATTCACAAAATTGTACATAATGACAAATGTTTGTAAGTATGATGAATCTTGAATAATTTTTTTAATGTGAGATATATTTCACAGGTCTACATCTGTTGTGTTGATGTTAACTCCGGTTAAGGAGTAACCTCAAGTTAAAGCTATTTATAGCTAGGTGTGTCGCTCGCTTTGGTATAAATATATCCCCAAGGCCAAGTCTTCTTTGATGCAGTATTGTGTATTCAGTTTTAGTAAAGCTTCGTGCACTTCAGCCGTGAACGTAGCCCTTGAGGGTGAACCACGTTATATGATTGTGTCTTGTGTTTCTTGAATGATTCATCGTTTTTCGTTAAGAATTGCTCGAGGTTATGATTTGGAGTTGGATCAACAGTTTGTTTGGTTTTGCAGTAGTAGGAGTAGAGGAGAAATTGCTCGGGTCATGAAAAAAAAAAAAACTTGAGAAGAATTGCTTCTGCAGTCCAGGTCTCGAGAGTAGAAGTCAAGGTGTTTTGGTTCTCAAGCGAAGAGTGGCGGGCTGTAGGAGCGGCGAAGGCGTGTTATTTTTCTTCCCTTCCTATGCAGTTTGGTCACCTCCTCCCTCCTCATGAGCGGCGGGCTCCCGGAGTGACGAAGGTGTGCTGTGCAGTTTTACCACCTCCCCACTCCCGAGCGGTGGGCTCCCGAAGCGGCGAAGGCATATTCCCTCCCTGTGCGTTCGTGTAGTGCACTTCGGCCACCTACCTTCCTCCTCCCGAGCGGCGGGCTCTCGACGCGGCGAGGGCGTATTCCCTCCATATGCAGTGCGATCACCTTTACCATCTCTTCCCGAGCGGTGGGCTCCCGAAGTGGCGAAGCCATATTCCCTCCCTTAGTTACAAACTAGGTGCGGCGGCTCCAAATCGACGGCAGGCGTTGGGCTTCAAATCGGCGAAGCATCGAAGCGGCGAGCACCTCCCTCAAAGAAGGAGATCCCACACCCAAGGCAAGAGGGCCCAACCCCCATGCGCGGTTTCGACTCGACCCTGACGATCGTATCAACTTTGAGTCGGACTTCAAAGCTGCGGCAAAAATTTTCTTTTTACCCCCTAGTGAGTGGCAAAAATTTTCCGGAGTTTAGGGTTTTTTCGGAAACCTCCGCAGCAGCGGCAAACATTTTTTCCCCGGCAAAGTTATCGTTTTCCGCCTACAAACGACGTGATTGTGGCGGACTTTGTTGCAAGTTCCGTGGTAGCATTCCACGTGGTTCTAGTCATGTGGTTGCACTCGGACGTGGTTGGTGTACCGTCGTCACGGTTGACGTGATGATTTCAGGAAAAACGTGGCTAGTAACAAACATGGTCACCAGTGACAGCTCTGACAGTAACGGTCCTTACGGTCACGGGCGACTATAGTCGCGGGTGACAAACATTGGAGTCGCAGGCAACAGGAATCACGAGCGACGATAGTCGCGGGTGACAGATATTTACGTTGAGGGCGACGGTAGTCACGGGCGACGAGACTCGCGGGTGACGGATATAGTCACGGGCGACGGCGGTTGCAGGTGACAGTGATCGCGGGTGAAAGAAGGTATAAGTCGAGGGTGACGGCTGTGAGCCAAACCTTCCCACCCTTCAGCGTTTGTAGTCCGGGTGGGGGTTCGAACTCCCATAATCTAACTTCTCTGATCGCAAGCCATGTGCTCAAAGTGTATCCAAGACAACGAGATCATAAACACTTGCTCGTTCACAGACAATTTATCCAGAACGGAAAATGATAACTTGCTGTCTGCTATCTCCACAAGGGCAGCAGACAAACTCTTTGTTACATAAAGATCTAACTCAACTCTGGGTGACTTTTTCAACACCACAGCCGTTGTGGTCTATCCTAGATCCCAGTCCCACTCCCAATTCCTACTCAGACCTCAGTGTCGATTTCTCAGCTTCCACCTTCAGACCCCACCAGATTCCTCTCTCAGATTCAACTTTGCCTTTTCAGTGTCAAATTCAGATTCCGACTGTCAGATCTCAGTCTCAGATTTCACTTCACTCTCAGCTCCCATTCTCAGATCTTCCACTCTGATCTCAGATCCCACTCACAGATGTTACACTTCAATCTCAGATCCCACTCAAATTTCACTCTCTGATACGACTCTCCACCCACGAGAGTTTGCTTCCTCCTACTTCGAACTCTCCACACTCCCCTCCTAATTCTCACCACTTCCGTCTCCACACACGCACACCACCAGCTCTCCGTTCCCAAGCCGAACTCCCCACTTTGAAGTTCAAGGCCGAGACACACACAGCCCGCCTGAAATGCAACACTCGCAATGATGGTTAGCTGCCTACTCCCCTTGCGCGACTACATGCACCGTCGTCTTGCCTCCCCCACTTGACTTCACGCCGCCGCCGCAGCCACACCTGCACATTCTACATTCCTGACCACCCGATCTCCGCCGGAGGGAATCCTCTTCCGCGCACCGCCGAAGGCATCCACCCGCCGAAGACGCACAACCACACCTTTGCTTATCCATAACAGTCACTCCCGACATCCACAACTCACAGATCCTAGCTCCGTTTCACAAGTTCGTGGGCTCGTTGAAACGACCAGGTCGAGCTCTTTTCAACGAGACCCTAACTGGGTCAAACCGTTATGAATTGAGAAAGTTATGCCTGTTTTACCCTTCGCCGAAGGCACACCGCCGAAGGCCTGTTACCTGTTATCGCCGAAGGCGCCGGCACGATGTTCGCCGGTTTGATGTCTTCCGGTTCGATGTTGTCCTACCCTATCCGCCGCTTTCGACGTTCATAACTCAGTGACGCCTTATCCGTTTGAAGAGTTCTTGGTCTTGTTGGAACGAGCGTCGCGAGCTCTTTCCAACAGGACCCTAATCAAATCAAACCGTTAACAAATGAAAAAGATATGCCGAGTTTACTGTTTCGCCGATGGCCCTTGCACGATGTTCACCGGCTCGGAGTTCGCCGATTCCGAGTTCGCCAAAGGCCTGCTCGCAATTGTCGCGAAGTCGTCCGAAGCCGGAGATGTTCGCAGCCGGAGACGTCCGGAGCCGAAGACGTTCGCAGCCGGACTTGCCTCAACCCTTCCCATCAGTAACTTCCGACACTCACAACTCAGTGATTCCTCATCCGTTTGAAGAGTTCTTGGTCTCGTTGGAACGAGCGTTGCGAGCTCTTTCCAAGGAGACACTAACTAAGTCAAGGCGTCACACATTGAAAACGTTATGAGGGTTTCACTGTTTCGCCGAAGGCCTTTCCCCGAAGGAACTTCACCGAAGGAACTTCACCGAAGGCTCTTCGCCGGAGACCCTACCCTGAAAGCCCCGTTCCGGACCTTTGCCTACTAGCTATTACACCAACTCCTAATCTTACCAAAACTTCCAGAAAACTCCGAGCATAATTTTGCAAGAGCTTAAATCTAATACTTTAACTCTCACAAGGTTAAAAAGACATGTGAGCACAGTTTTGTGCTCACAACGGCTGTCACGGGCAACGTTGATCACGGGTGCTCACACTATATTGCGGGCAACAGTGGACGAAAAGGAAATTCATGCAAAACAGCTGACAATGCACGCGAAGGACGAAATTGACGTAGCAGCAGACAGTGTCTCTAGTTTTCGTCAAACTAAGATGGCATCGAAACAACTTGGAGGAACAAGGTACAACATTCTTTCTCTTGATGGCCGAGGTGATTACATGCTTTGGGAAAAGCAGGTGAAAGTCAAGCTGAGATCTATGGGTCTCGCTAATGTGCTTCGAGACAAACCATTGCACATTACCGACTTTGATTGGAGGGATTCACAAGAGCAAGCAGTCTACATTGTGATGGGTTATCTATATCTTTCAGTTATGAAGCAAGTTGAGGAGTATCTTGAGGTTACACAGCTTTTTGATGCCCTACAAAGACGGTTTCATCAGAAAGAAATCTCACATGTGATGAACATCTACACAAGGCTCTTGAACTTCAGGATGAGGTCGGTATCAAGAATTCAAGATCACATTCACATCTACGGAGATTTGTTGGTAGATCTTCAAAGTATGAGAGAGGAGCTTTCTGACATTAAGAAAGCTATGCATCTACTTCACTCATTGACTTCCTCTTACCAGACACTATCAAAGATTCTCCTTCATCGTGATAACAAGGCTGTAACTTACAACGAGGTTGTAAGTGCTCTCTTAGCTGACGAGGTGGAACAAGAGATGTTGTCATTCTCTCGCCCACTTCCTTCAAGTACTGCACTTATTGTGATCTAAAGTCAATCCCAACCATCGGGTTATGACAATTTGCAGCGTACAGGGTTCAAACGGCAGAGATCCACATCCCTTGAACGCAGGAAAGTTCAGTTTCGGGTTTCATCCCCTAACAAGAGGAACTTGAAGAACTTGGTGTGTTGGAGATGTGGCAAGCATGGCCACATCAAGAAGGACTGTCAGATGATAGTCAGAGATGAGAATCTCCCTCAAGTGGTGAATGTTGCGGAACATCTTCATTCCGAAGAGGACGACGTCTTTGCCGACGGTCTATGATGCCAGAAGTATGCCCTCTGTAGTTCATCAACACTTGTTGGTGATGTATGGATTTTGGGTAGTGCTTGTTTTTATCACATTTGTGACATAAGAGAGTAATTTTGTACTTTCTCAGGATCAAACGGTTCCGTTCTTATGGGGAATGACCAACCTTGTAAGATTGAGGGTGTGGGATCTGTAAAAATCCGCATGTTTGATGGTGTCAACCGAACACTGACACACGTTAGGTTTATACCTAATTTGAGAAAGAACTTGATATCTCTTGGAGTGTTAGACTCACACGGCTTGGAGTGAAGCTCTAGGCAAGGCGTGTTAGATGTCAAATCCAGTGATAAGAAGGTTATACTTAGGGGATACAAGCACAATAATCTGTACTTACTAGAGGGCACCACAATTTGTGAAGAAGTTAACTTTACCAGATCTCGCGTAGAGATGTCTCATTTATGGCACTCCAGATTAGGCCATATGAGTGATAGATACTTGTCTCTTCTTGACGAGAGAAAAGTGTTATCGGGTTTGGGTAAAGTTGACTTCGCCTTTTGTGAACATTGCATCATGGGAGAACACCATAGGCGAGCTTTTACGGTTGGAACTCATAATTCCACGTAGATACTGGAGTATGTACATAGTGACGTGTGGAGCCCATCTCCTACTGCCTCACTCTCATGAAAGCTCTACTATGTATCTTTTATAGATGATTACTCGAGATATGTGTGGGTATATTTTCTTACACACAAGTTTGAGGTGTTTTCCACCTTCAAAACTTGGCGCGTACAAGTTGAAACTCAGACTGGCATGAGGGTAAAATATTTACGATCGGATAATGGCGGCGAATATACTTCTGAGTAGTTTCAAAGGTATTGTACAGAGGAGAGAATTACTCGTCATTTCACAACAGTTTACACTCCCCAACAAAGATTCAACCGAACAATGTTGGAGAAGGTGCGGAGTATGCTAAGCGAATTTGGTTTACCAGGAGAATTCTGGACCGAAGCCGTCAACACCGCAATCTATTTGGTAAACCTCTCTCCTTCTAGTGCAATCAATTTCTCCACACCGTTTGAACTCAGGCGTAAACGGATGGCAGATTACAATCGCTTGAAGGTTTTTGGTTGTACTGCTTATCCTCTTATACCAAAGGAGCATAGGACTAAGTTACACCCTACGTCCAAGAAATGTCGTTTTCTTGGATATGTTAGTGGAGTGAAAGATTACAGGCCGTGGGATCCACTAGCTCGTAAGGTGATTGTCAGTAGAGATGTTTCTTTCAATAAGCTTGGCTTATTGAAAGAGGGGGAGAATTCTAAGACTCCTTGTACTTACAAGGGAAAATCTATTGTGGAGAAGTTTGATCATTGTATCACTAATGACCTGTCACAAGAAGGAGCACCGGTGCATCAAGAACAGGAGGAACATGAGCGAGTTAGCATTGATGAATCTATTGCAATAGTTTCAGACGATAGAGATCAACCGGACACATCTACTAGGAGATCGCATCGTGCTTGCAGAGCTCCTACAAGGTTTGATGTATGGGCAAATTCTTCCATTCTCAAAGATAATGACTTTGATGTTGAAGTTGAGGATGGTATGGCGTTGATTTTGAAAGAAGTTGAACCTTCTTCATACAAGGAAGCTCAAGCTTCGGTCAACAAGCTTGAGTGGAATGCTACTATGGAGCGGGAGATGGAATCCTTGATTGACAATAAGACTTGAGAGCTGGTTGAACCTCCTTCGGATAAAGCGCTGATTGATTTGAAGTGGGTGTACAAACTAAAGAACAATCCATCAAAAAACAAGTCAAGAATCTTCAAAGCTAGTTTGGTGGCTAGAGGATTTACACAAGAGAAGGGCGTGGACTACAACGAAGTTTTTTCACCTGTAGCTAAGTATGCTACAATTCGTCTGGTATGTGCACTGGTTGCGATATTTGATCTTGTTATGGATTAGATGGATGTGGTTACAACCTTTCTTTATGGATATTTAGAGTAGTAGATCTACATGAAAGAACCGGTTGGTTTTGAGGTAAAAGGCAAAGAGAGGTTGGTTTGTAGATTCCTGATATCATTGTATGGACTTAAGCAAGCTCATAGGCAGTGGAATACGCATTTTGATGAGTTCATGAAAGCACAAGGTTTTTTACGGAGCGTTTATGATCCTTGTGTCTACATGAAGAAGGTAAATGATGAGACGTTCAATCTCATCATTTTAGTGCTCTACGTTGACGACATGTTCATACTGGCAAAAAATCAATCCGATGTTGATGAATGCAAGAGTAAGTTGAAGTTTGCATTTAAGATGAAGGATATGGGGGAGTCAAAGAAAATATTAGGCATGGAGATCCATAGAGATCATGAACAGAAGAGATTATGGTTGAGTCAAGGCAAGTATGTCCGTCGTATACTTGACAGGTTCAACATGATTGTATCCAAACGAGTTTGGACTCCTTTGTAGTCACATTTCAAACTATCTGCAGCTCAATGTCCTACCGATGCTGTGGAAAAAGGAAATATGTCATGTGTTACCTATGAACAAGCCGTACGCAACCTCATGTATTTGATGGTGTGCACTAGGCCTGACATTGCTTTTGTGATGGGTAAGGTAAGTAGGTATATGTCAAATCCAGGGAAAATTCACTAGGAAGCAGTGAAATGGATTATGAGATTTTTGAAGAGTTCCTTGGATTATGGTTTATTGCTTGATGGTCTATTAGACAATGCCAAATCCTTGTTTGGTTACGTTGATGTTGACTACGGACAGTATCTAGGTAAAAGTAGATCTACAACTGGGTATGTGTTTACACTTGGCGGTGGAAGCATTAGTTGGAAATCTACCTTGCATAAATGCGTAGCTCAATCAACAACGGAAGCTGAATATGTGGTAGCAGCAAAGGAAGCTCTTTGGTTAGATAGGTTTATCATGGAAATGGGATTGAAGCAAGGTATTGTTAATTTTCATTGTGATAGCCAGAGCGCTTTACATTTGGTTGCAAACCAAGTCATGGATAGCAAAGTGAAGCACATCGACATCAGGCATCATTTTATCAGACAAAAAGTGTCCGATAAAACTATTGAGATAGTCAAGATTGACGGTAAACTCAATCCAGCTGATGCTTTGACCAAAGTTATTCCATTGGAGAGTTTCAGGCGACATTATGCTACCATGCAAGTTGTGCATGGGGAGCACATGTAGAATTTGCTAGCATAGTAGCTTGAGTTAACTCTTTATGTTATCACTCTATCCTGTTATGGCTACGGTCTAGTTCTAGTTAACTCTCGTGTAAAGAGTTGCCTTGAGTTAGATTTCTGTCTAGAACTTCCCGCTGAGTAATAATATAGGTCACAGAGGTTACTATTTGCTTAACACGAGTTAAGGGGGAGATTGTTGAGGTTAACTCCGGTTAAGATGTAACCTCAGGTTATAGCTATTTATAGCTAGATGTGTCGCTCGCTTTGGGTATAAATATACCCCCAAGGCCAAGGCTTCTTCGATGCAGTATTGTGTATTCAGTTTTAGTAAAGCTTCTCATGCACTTCAGCCGTGGACATAGCCTTAGAGGGTGAATCACATTATATGATTGTGTCTCGTGTTTCTTGAATGATTCCTCGTTTTTCGTTAAGATGTTGAAACTGTTTAATTCATTTCAATGAATTTAAATAAAAATATATATCATGTGATTTATATAAATCTATCGTGTGCAATATTCCAAAAGTTTTTAAAATTATAGTATTACTTTCTTGTACAATCAAATTTCTCTTGTTTAGAAATTCAAATTCTTGTGTTCATTCTTCTATGTTCAATGCATTTGTTAATACGAGTTGCTATTCAGAATATGGTACATAAATGAAACAAACAAAAATCTTGCATATGCATGTAATTTTAATATTCCAAGATACTTGAAGATGAATAGTTCAAAGATGTTTAAATGCTATCAAAGATATACAATGCTATTTTTTATAATTTGAGTACAACTTTCAAATTTGTAAATTGAAAAATGATTTTTTAATTTAATAATATAATTTTATTTATATCAAAATAAAATATAGGAAAATTTTCAATACACGTAATATTTTTCTTGAATATATTAAATCTAAATAATTAAAATTTTAATAAAA
Source organism: Marchantia polymorpha subsp. ruderalis (assembly GCA_037833965.1). Classification (NCBI taxonomy): domain Eukaryota; kingdom Viridiplantae; phylum Streptophyta; class Marchantiopsida; order Marchantiales; family Marchantiaceae; genus Marchantia; species Marchantia polymorpha. The sequence goes on along the minus strand of AP031352.1, from coordinate 1,255,660 downwards.
TTAATATCAAAATTGACATTTTTATTACTGATTTTATTTATAATTTATGGAAACTTTGATGTAGATTCTATATTTTTTAAAATTCTAATTTTTTCAATCATATTAAACATGTTCAATATGTTTTACTGAAGAGAATTTACAAGGTTTTATAAATATGTTTTAAAATCAGTTATAAGTCTTCATTCTAAATCTTTTTTCACATTATTAAAAGCTGTATTTTGACTGTATAAGAAAAAATGTTGCATAAATGTTTAGCATTCTGTATTTATAGCTAGATTGAAACTTTTGTCACAAAAAATTTCTAAATATAAGTAATTGTCATATAAATAATGATTAAGTTAAACTTGAAATCAAGACTTTCATATGGTATGTACACTTATTATATTATTTTTATGCAACATTTTATACTTGTATTAGTGATCATCTTTATGAGTCATAATATATTTTTTGATATTTTTATTAAATTGATAAAATATAAATCTAAATAGCCAAAAATTATAGATATACAGTTCATTGTAATTCTATTATAAGAATAAGCATGTTTTCATGATATGTAAGTTTTGTTTAGATGATGAATATCAATTTTCGATTGATAACATTTATGATGCTGTTAAAAGTTTGAAAATTTAGTAAATAGTATTTCTACTGGAATGTATGTCTTTTCAGTAATAATTTGGTGTTAAATTCGTTATAGTCTTATAAATAAACTATTACTTTTATACATTTAATCACTTGTGCGTTATATTTTTCTTTCAATGTTTATGTGCAACGTTTTTTTGTAAATTACATTACATGCCTGTAACTTGGTACATACGAATTTTCCAAAAAAACACATTTTTATTAATTTTTAAAATGTCTAAACAGAAGACAGATAAAGAAGTGAGAGTGTATAATAATATTTTTTTATTTCCTTCTTAAAAAAATGAAATTGTGAATCTGTAGAAAAGCTAATAATTCCAGATTGTTTGTTGTGCAAATGACATGTAAGTTAATATCATATCGCATGTAATTCTAAACTCATTGAGTTTCATTCAGAATTCATTCTAAAAAGCTTATGTTGATGACATTAGACTTTTATTTTCATAGATCAAGAAGCCAATCTAGTAGAAGATATTCAAGTTGAAATTTGGAAACGCTATCATTCAACCTATTGAATTCATTGACCGATAAAATGAATTTAAATAATAATAATAATAATTGAATATATTTTTAATTTTATTATTCCAAGAAGTGAATTGTAATTTATTAACAAATTGTGTTTTCTTCATCATATAGTGATGTCGTTAAAATAATATTGTGAGTATTTGATTACTAGAGTTAGAATTTTATTTAGAATCTGTTTCACCCAATAGTTTCTATTCTCAGGTGTGATTAAGCATTAATATAAATTTTATAATAATTTGGTTGAAGATGATTAGAATAGAGGAAACCCTAGTAAACTCACGGAGCACATAACCGGTGTCAATCTAATGTTCTTCGAGCATACCACTCTATTCACAACAATGAAGACAATGAAATGCAACGTGTACTTTAGCTTATAGCAAATTTAGGTTTGAATGATAATTTTGAAGAATTTCCAAAAGAGAATGTTTGTTATGTTGTGGTTTTCGTTTTGAAGGATCATACGCTTGTTATGGACACTCGGTATGTTCATTGTGTCGAGTCTGACGTTCGTTTTTGATTGGATGACGTCCATAAGTCTTTGTCTGGGCTCGTACGTACTCTTCATTTCCTACGCCAATTTCTGTCTACGGTGAACCGCTTTCAGCGCCGGTATCAAGCGTAGCCTTGACATTGCACAAGGTCTTCGAAAAAGATATCGTCATGAATGTAGAACAAACAGTGTTCGCAGAGTTAAACGCTCAAGATCTGCGAGTCAGAGAGGGGGGAACAAGTCATCTTGTAAATGCTTTGGGCAGCTTCTTACCCAGTATGGTCGGTTACATGAATGTAATGAGGCATTGGAACCCTGAATCTCCGGTGGCATGATTATCCGGAGAGTTTACATCGTCCTTCGGCCGCGTTTGGTGTTCCTGTCAAGGTCTTCCAAAAGGTGTCCCGCGGTCTCCGAGAGGATATGCCAAATACGGCGTATCCTCTCGGAATTCTGCTAGGGAAAAACTTGGGGGCCGTCCCCAAACTCGTCCGTGGAAAGGGACCATTGCGGGTACACCATTGAAAGAAGAAAGTATTGTCTTGTTATAGTAATCCAGATTGTTACATCGGTAGGCCACCATAGACAGGGGAGAAAATTAATACAACAATAAGTGGTCGGTGGTTTATGGGGAACAGAAAAGAAACCAAAGCACGGGACGGGCCGAAGAACGAAGAACGAAGAGCCTTTACAGTAAGAAAGGATTTGATGGGGGGTACGGGTAACGGGATCCCGCGGTGTTGTAGGTAAGATCTGCCCGAAAAAGTCTTAGTGGTCGGTGGGCTAGAGTACAGCCGGACCTCCCTATCTGTTACGCCCATGAGTGATAATTATTCCTGCATGGTAACATATTGGCGTCCAAATTTAGGTAGGAAACAGGGGAAGGACGTCCTTTGGCGGCTGTGTCCGCACAGCGACAACAGGCTTTGGCGAGGAAATAAAGCTTGCAGACGATCGGTATCCTATCCTGCATCCGGGGATTTATTGTATGTTTCCTGCATCCAGGATTCTAGGGTTCAAGATTCGAAAACCAGGAGGAATTAGAGGGGTAACGGGTACAGGGTGTGGACTACATGGTGTTCTTTGAAAAGTTGTCGAAACCAAGTCCAGTGATGACCAGACCGAACCCTGTACACGCGGGAGTTTCGGCCGTGGGACCCGCGTCGCACTCCGTTGCCTGTTGTGAACGGAAGTTAATAACGCGGTCTTTCCTCCGTCAGAGGCACGGGCCTAGAACCACGTAGTACAGTGGTGTAGAGATGCGTAGACTACTAAGTTCTAGGCTCCTGCAATAGGGCAGGCGGCATGCAGTAGCAGCAGGGAAAGGAAGGACGAGGCAGGGGGGAGGGGTGAGGCAATGCAGGCAGGACAGAGCAGGCCCTCGGCTCTCGTCCTACGCTGCTGCGCGAACTTGCTTTTTCCTCTTGCCTTCGCTTTGGTCCCTCCCTCCTTCCTACCTCCCTACTCGTCGCCTATTCCGAGCAGAGCCAAGTCGGGGCCAGGCACTGTAGTAGGCTTCTAGCAGTGTGGCGATTGAGTTTGTGTCTGTCTGTCGATTGATTCAAAGAAATATCAGTGTGTATCCTCGTATCGTATCCTCCCCGGCCTTGCTTGGCTTGGGCTTCGCTTCGTCTCGCCTCGCCTCCCCCCCCCCCCCCTCCGTGCCGGATTTAGTTCCCAGTTGGTAATTTCAGACATCAAGAGAAAAAGGAAAGAATTCTACTCTGCTGCCATTACTACGAAAGCGGAAGAAGAAGACGAAGAAGCGCTCGAGAAAGAGGAAATACCAGGCAAGCCTCATTCGTTCGTCCCTTCAGAGAGAAGGAGAGAGAGGGAGGGAGAGAGCCAGCGATCATCAGCATCACGCAGTCTGTCCGAGCTCACACGGACAAGGCCAGCCGGCCCGGACGAACCACCAGACGAGAGAGAATCGGTGTCGTGAGGAATGATAAGTGGATGGTTTTAGAGGTTGCCGTTGATGTTCAAGCGGGAGGAAGAGGGCGAGGAAGACGAGGAAGGGGGATCCTTCAGTGACAAGGTTTGAATTCCCACGGTGTTCCTCCATGTTCGAAGCGAGGAGGGCGAGTATGGAGCAGGCGAGATGGCAGACGCTGGAGGCTGCCAATCGGGGCCTGATGGAGATTGAGCACAGTATGAGTGGAGGAGAGTTTTTTTCTTCTTATCTGGATAGTTTCAAAGCAGGCGGACAGGCGCAGTGCACGACAGTGTGGACGAAAACGACGATCGCCTATCGATGCCGGACATGTCAAGTGAATGATTCTAGGTGCATTTTCAAAAGGGGATCATATTTTTATATACTACCTGTCTAAGCCTCCAGCCGAGTGAAGTATCGCAGATGCTAAGCAAATCGTTTAGGTGCATTGAGGGATATTGGAGAGTGAGGAACGTGAGCTTCCAATCTGAACTCAACGAAAGCTGCGGGCAATCTTTCTATGTTCCACCTGGATTGAATTTCAGAAAATCAGATTATGCGGAGTCATGTTGCAAGAACCTCATTTCCGTTCTGTTTTTCCCAAAACCTTTGGCAATTATGTAGCCATACATCATTATAGAGCCATCCACCACCCGTGTTAAAAGCGAAGATTAGAGAACACAGGGAGAATCCTAGCCGGCAGAGAAGCAATCTAGTCCAGACAAAACCAGCAATCTAGTGGAATTCGTATTGAATTTTAGTCTAAAATCCTTGTTGATGCCTGTCAACCTTCAAGAAGCAATGTGCGAGGTTACTTTCTTCTCATCGCCCCAATTCGCGTTTGGATTTGAACAGTGACTGCGTCTCCCATCCTATAATAGCAGAGTGAGTTACATATGCAACATGCCAACCCTTTGGTTAGCATGTTGCAGGCTTAAGGTAGGTCGATAAAAGCCACTCGATAAACTTGTGGCAGGGAAGTTTTTGGCTGGCTGACGAGGAAACCGCAATTGTTGAAGGGAGTTCATTCTTGGAGAGGAAGGAAGGTCCTCGTGCAATTGTCTTCTCTAACTAGTGCCTGGTTCCGCGCAGCATTGTGATTGCCGACTTGCCCAGCGCTAGTGCTTGAAGGTTTCAAAAGTTGTCACACAGAGTGGACCTTCTTTTGTTTGGCGGACTTCTCCTATAAATCAATACTTAGAGAAGTTATAAAACTGCTCGTTGTACATATGAAGTTTTGTTTAGCTTAATTAGTACATAGTCATTGCAGCTTCACTGTGGGTGCAATATTATACCTTCGAGCTCGAGTCAGACCCAACTTAAGTTACGATAATACGCTGAGCATGCTTACGCCAGTAAAGTTCGTATGTACAGTGAGAGTTCTTTTCTCATGCTGCCAATACGTAGAAGTAACGTCGAAAACGTCAATGCAGTTTTAGTACTCATCCACCAGCCATTTTCTAATTTGTCAATCATCTTGTTCTGAGTACTGAGCCATAGTCGCGGGGTCGAGTTTTATCTTGAAGATGTCTAAGAAATCAGGCATTTGTTGTTCAGGAGCCAGTCCTCCTAGTTTACCTCAAAGTTGCCTTTGCTTCAACTGCTGGAGAGTCTTAATCAGTGTATCAAGTGCATCTCTCATTCTACGGGTGGAGCCTTGTGATAAGCCATGCTAGAGTTATCCTCCCGATTCAGCAGTGGATAAGCTCAGACATATGAGCCATATGCTTTGCTTTATGTTTGTTGGTGCATCCCAAATCTTCTGAACGCATGAGTCACCGGAGTACGTGAGATGCTGCACAAACTTGGATCATCTTGACGGTGCCTATCCCCAGATGGCAGACGAAGGAAAATCACATGTAGGAAGTAGGCCAGATAAGACAACCAAGAAATCAGAGAGTTCAACAGCTGCTTCTTTACTCAACTCATGTGATCCGGAAATACGAGGAGTATGAGACAAATGAAATGTTTGCCATGTACTTCAACTGAGTTTTGTAGATATTTGTCTTTGTCGCCCTGAACATGCATTCACCAATCTGCTCTTTTTACTGTCCGCATATTCTGGAACACACCTCAAAACACGTTATTTGTAGCATACATGCTAGTTCGATGCCCAGTTTGGAAGAGTTCTCCTCATCTTGTTTTGCTTTCTGTAGTACATAGGAGAGAAGTCTTATTTCTATACAGTAGTTGTCTAGTCTTTGCTACAGTTCGCACATGAGGACCCTCATGTCCCTCTTTTTCTACGTCTTGTTGAGGAGTTTGTCTTTCAGTGCATATTTAGTTGTATGATTTAAAGTATGCTAACTGCTTTTTATTTCTACTGTTAGCAGTGCTATCTGTGTGAGCTGCTTCCAGGCTGGTGATCATCGCCATCATGATTATGGTATGTCGCCCTTTTAAAAATAGGCACATCATTAGTAACTTATGCAGGCCTCTTCATGTTTGTTTAAATATTTTTTATATGGTTCTCTTTGTCTTCTTTTTTTCTTTCCTTTTTGTACCAAATAGTGGACAGATTCGCTAAGTTTACTTAGAGGCGAATACCATGTCGAAACATAGCGGGTTTAAGTGGGACAAGGCTTGGCTGCCGGGTACAGTCTCTAGCTTTTTCTTGGTCGCTAAAGTATAGGTGATGTAGTGTCTAATCCTCAAATTGATACATGGGCCTCCATTTAGATCAATATGTCTTATGAGTCATAACCGAATATACAAGAACCCCCGGTTGTTGCTAATACTTGTGGTCTTGTCTGCAGTCATGTACCATAGTGATTCAGGTGGCTGTTGTGATTGTGGAGATCCTGCTGCTTGGAAAGAAGAAGGGTATGTTGAACGTTGTTGAACGACTGCGAGAGATCTAGAACGATTGAAGTCTTTGATATTCAGCAGTCTTGTATACTAGAGAAGATTAATTATTTGAAAGTTTAGATAATTATGAGGCAGGTTTTCATTCTGTTTCGCCCATATAGGAATGAAGGTCCATGCTTCTTTAGAACTGATCTTCTTCTGTAGCATTGTAGCCATGATCTCTCATTAATGAAGTTATTTGCCTGATCAGATTTTGTAGTGTTCACCGGAGCTCCAGTTTACACAAAGAGCTTACAATTCCCGCCCATCTCAACGAGGTCACAAGTAAAGCAGGTGACATCCTGTCTCTGATTCTAGCATTCAGTATATCAATGTGAGGTCTCTTAAAGAGATTCTTTGAGATCTATTGAACCAGGTCTGCTCTGCTAATTAAGCTAATCTGACTATTGAGCAAATTAGTAAATAAGTGGCTACCTTTTGCGAAAAGAATGTTAGGAACTTCTTAGCAGAAGATACTTATTCATCATATTCATCATGTAAATATCGTTCTTCTTGTACTGGTTGCAGTTGAGCTCGTCCTGAAAGAGCTCTGTATCTGGGTGGAGATAATTATGGATGCAAAAATCTCAGACAGGTCCTATCAAAGTTCTCCATTCAAAGTAACGATGGCTGAGGTTTACGTTAAGTGGTTACAAAAGGTGAGCAGCGTATGTCTTTACGAGAAAGAATCAATTCTTTTCTGTAATTTACTTGTTAGTAGATTCTTATGCTTGAAATTCTATCTTCCTCTGTGTTGGCCTCTTTGACACATTTCATTTTTCAGTTTTGATAAGCTCCCTGTACCACTTGTGGCAGATATGCTCAGTTGCTGCACTACGCAACATTGTGGTTGTAGAGATAACCAGTGTACATTCTGATGTGGCCTCCATGTTACGAAACGATGTAAGTCTTGTTAGTTTTTGGAATATATACGCACTTCAGTATTTTAGCAAGCATCTTGCTGCACAGACACTGTTGAACTTATACTAGATATCGCATGGCAATTGAGCTGGCTGTGTCGAAATAAGAGAACAACTATTTTTGTTCAAACGATGGGAACAATAGGGATCGGAATTTTATAAAAAGATGTACTTTTTTGAATTGTGGTGGGCTTACGCGACTATGTGAGGGCATCAAGTCATTTTCTGGACGCTTATAGCTCTTAAGTTATAAGTTGCAGATCTCTCCTTGAAAAAGCTACCGGTCTGGTATCATGCCGTGCTAATCTGTTTAATATTGTGACAGAGAACACGCAATCGCTCTTTTTTGGAAATCTTATTGTCAACATATGGCAGAATGCCGGATAGTCTGATGGAAGCTGTAAGGTTCCTCATCTTTCAGACCTTCATCCTCCCTCAGGCCTGCTCTGACACCTGGGAGATAAAGAGGACCATGTGTGGAAATGTAAAATTTGCAGTTGGTGTCTTTGCGTCTTAAATTTCTTTCTACTCTAGTGTTTTGTCTCTCTTTTTCGTAAGTAGTATGTGAAGATTCTCGTCTGGTGTCAATGTTGTTTTTCGTTCTAATTTGGGTCAAGAGCTCGTTTGAAATAATTTACTTAATGAAGGAATCAACTGCATGCATCCATTGGTTGTTCATTCCCTTTTACCTGATTTACACAGTACACTGTACTACTGCTGTTACTAGTTACAGCTCTTTAATGTACACGTTGGATTTGTTAATGTAGGAAACGACCTTATTTTTGCAAATGCTCTATGATCAACAATTCAAAGACACATTTTCTCGGGCATTGATGAGGCATTATTCTGGTTTGATAGAACCAGCTGCTATCACTCCCAAACTGCTGGGAGAATACAAAGCTCTTGATCAGAGTTTAGACAGAGGTGCAAATTTGCTGATTCGCTTTCATAGGTCTGTCATTAATTTGAAGATGTTTCGTGGATTTTAGGGTTCTGCGACGCCCAAGTGAATACTCTTTTGTACAAATGCATGTACTGCTTGACCTCTCTTTGTACCACAGATCTATATTGAGGTGTTAATATTCATCGTGACGTATGCTGCAGTTATGGTGCAACTTTTTAATGTACCAGAGATCACGTTAAATCTCATACAGACAGATCGGCTCCTTGAAAGCTTCACATCTGTGTTGGGTTCAGTTCTTAGCCATTGTACTAGCAGGTAACGATATCTCAGCTTTACCTGTAGTCTAAAGAGTAACTTTGTATGCTTCATCCAGGAACATCTCACGTTTTCAATATACTGCAGCCCTATCTATGATAATTATGATTTCATCTTTTTGGTTGCTTCTTTGTCATATGTACAGAAGGGATGGCACTATCGATGTCGATCATCATGCCATTAAAGGGAAGGTTGGTACAATTAAGCCCAAATTATGCACCTTGAAGTTGTGTCAGTTTGTTAGCTCCACTGAAGTCTTTATAGGACAAACAAGAAACTTAGATAGGCAGTATTAGACTTTCATGACGAGTTTAGTATTCTAAAAGCCTTTCTCTGATGTTAAGCTACCGCACACTGTATGTGATGACCATTTTTTAAGCAGTATGAGACGAGAAATTTAGTTGGAATTTCTTGATTGTTAGACGTAGCATGTTTTACATCTTGCCTAGAATTTTGTAGCAATTGATTTTTTCAGATTTGATTGATTCATTGCTTGTGGTGGCAAGGGTTGTGTGGCAGGTTTACGGGCGACCTCAAGGGGACTTGAAATTGATAGTTGCACATGAATCGGTTGCATTTCATGTTTTAAAAGAGCGACCTGACGTTTTCCGAAACATTCTATCTACGTTGTCCTTACTACAGGTTTTACTGTCTTGCCTCCCCGTGGACTCACTCTCTTTTTTGTGAAAGTGAAACTATGTATGTGGTTGGTTTAATATATAGCATAGAATTGGAATGAGGAATCTGAATCTGTTCATCTCTGTGTCCAGTTTATGTCTATTGGTTGGATGTAAGCTTTTTGTTTTAATCTTTGAGGCAGCTTCGTCAGCTGTGCCTTGTCCTCTCCCTAGTAGAATGATTGCATCAATATTCGTAGTATAGCTAAAATATGGCAATGTTATATCTCAAAGGGAATATGTATTTCAGACTATATCAACTTCTTAAACGTACACTTTATTGATCTGAGCTAGTATTGTATACTTATATTGTCATTGACTTTATGAGGTTTCTACTCTCACAGAAAGAACATTCAAAGCTTGCTTTCATTTAATTTCTGCTACTGCAGTGGATGAATCCGTATTCTAGATCTGAGACAGTTGGCCTCAAAGGGCAGGAGGCCTGGACTGCAGCTATTACCCTTGAGGTCAGTCACATTGAGTATATCATCAAAACTGTGTGTCCAGGATGAGATGAAAGTACGGCAGTCTGAAGTAGAAGGAGCTGGGTTAATCTGTTTTTTTTTTTCTTTATTCTGATAAGCTGTTTTGAATTAGTCCAACTTAATGCTTTTATGCGAAGTAATTGAAGGAACTGTTTAGGTTTGACTGCTAGACTTGACATCCACCATGCGCCTCATGTATTTTAGCAACGTTATGTTTGCAGATGAATACTATGACCATCCCTTTTGGGCTGATAGGACGATGCTTCTCAGGCTTTCCAGGAAATGAAGAAGCTGTGAAAAGCGCCCTCATATCTGCAGCTTGTGTTGCAATGGGCTCATTACGAGAGTTTTTGACAAAGGCATGAATCGAGCTTTATATTGTTAGACAGCTGAGGGATCTAAATTCTCCTTACATAAAGCGGTCTTTGGGTTTCTTTTAAGACTAAGCACTCTATTGAATTATGATTGTTCGTCTATAATGCTGTCTCGAATTCTTGATGGCTTCCTCTTGAGCTGCTAACGGTGTCGATACTGGAAACTAATTTTGCTTCGGCTCACTGCGTTGACTGCTGTAGGTCGAAACAAGTCAAAGTTCTGAGGAGAAGTTGTCACTCCATATTCCTCTCCACCGTGTTCTTTCTGCAGTCATAAGTAAGCTCGTCATGTTGCCTTGGAGGGAGACTGGTCAAGGTTTTCTGGACAATTTGCAACCAGCTTTGACAGAAGCTGAGGTAGGACTACAGTCTTGAAATTTGACATCTGAGTTCATTCAGTAAATTTCGTGTGATGCATCCGTAACCTCAATATTTACAATTCTTCCTCGCTTGGACTGTACCTCAATATGTAACCTGAATTTGACTGATAATTTATTTGACAGTGTGTCTAGTTACTTTCAGGAATTGTTGAGGTCCAAATTCTTTGATTTCAATACAATGCTGCCTTTGATGTTGTGGGTTATTTAATCAGAATTTGACCGATGGTGTCGTCTTATTTAAACAGGTGCTAGCTTTAATGGATCATCCTCTTAGGGTGGTTGTATGGATGGCAGAGGTTCGCGCTCTTCATTCCATCTAATTTCTTTTGGTGAATAGTCTTTCTGCACGCATTGACATTTCCTCTAACAAAATTTGACATTTTCTAACGTATTATCGCTTGTGCAGATTCGTGCCCATATGTGGCAAAGAAGTTCTGAGGATTTCTCCCGCTTAGAACTTATTTACCGCGGAAGCATTTGGCATGATCAGTAAGTGAATTGTGGATTGAGTTTTCGAATATAATCTGTTGATTGTCCATCATAGCCGTTTTCAGGCATGCCCATGAGTGTTCATGTTCTTACCTCAACCTTCTGTATCGTGCGGCCGTGTCATCACATTGGATGATGTCTTACAAGTTTTATCTTGCTACAGGTCAATGGATATGGACATTTTGATGCTGCAATTTTGTTGTGTTGCCGTAGAAAACATGGGGCAATCCGTGATCTCGATGATGGCAAAAAAGTTTGGTGTAAGTTCTCTCTGTAAGTCCTTTGTTTCAGAGATGTGATACCTGAGTTTGCGATCAGAAAGCCATTTGTGTTGCTCGCGTACTTGATTCTAGTTAATTGCAAGGCATGAGTCAAGCGTGAGAGCGTTAGTTTAAGAAAAACTTAGCAATGGAGCAGAGCATAACGTATCCGCCATCCAGGCGCTAGAAGTCTTATGTTGTTAAAGTATACGCACTTCGGTTACATTTTTAGGGTGGCCTGAAAGAGTGGCCTTTTATGAGAAGGAACTGATAGTTGTCTCTAGTATGAGTCATCTCTATTAGAGATGCTTGCGTTTGCAACTTATTTCCTCGGGTACTGGCATCAAACGGAAGCCGTTAATGGATTGTCACTGTAAACCAGAGTCATACTTGCTCAGCGTAGACCTTCCCTAAACACGTACTAACATGAAGTCAAAAGGTCATGGCAGCTTCTTGACATGGTCACCATGCCTGTGTTGGATTCCGGAGGAGATAGTAGAGAGTCAACATTAGCCAAAATATCGATGCTACAAGACTTTTTGCGATTGCTTTTGCTGGTAAGTTGCCAATTCTTGACCTAGAAACGACCTAACTTGGAATTTGTTTTGTTTTCAATAGTTAGTGTATACAACCTTGTGCAGTTCTTCGTTATACAAGGAAAGAGAATCTTTGCACATTTTCTGTTTCTGTTTATTGTACACTGAGAAGTACACGCGAAGAAGTTCATGTCACACTGGAAAGTTCCATGTGTGTCAAGGATTCAAAACTAGTTTATATGTTAGTGAAAGAATTGGGGAGGGTCAGTAATATTACATGATGTTTTTCCAAAAAGTTCAAATTTATGTAAGGAGAGTAGTAAGATTGTTGCTTATGATTTGCTCTGTATCTTACATCAACTGAATGCATGAACTTTAGCTTAAATTTGTGTACCACCAACCTACCGAACAGAAGATATAGAATATGCACATGTTCCAGATAAACGCCTGTACTAAGATGTGGCCAAATGGGCCGTAAAACTGTAGTGTGTATTTCAGGTCTCTTTGAGAATATACGTAGTTGCTGCTTTGCTAATTCATCTTTCGTTCTGTAGATTATCCGAGAGCGCAGGAATACTGGGATGTTTGAGGTAATTTGTCATACCTTTTACCAAGCTCCTTCATAATTACATTGAGACTATCTATCATTAGATAGTCTCAGGGTAGATATTCATATCCGAGATGCATTACAACTGACCTAAAGCTGGCCCTGTACATGTGTAGAGAGAAAGTCTGAGGTATGATGTCATCCAATGGCTTTGCGTGCGGGATCAGACATATTCACAGGTAAATCCAAACTGTCTCCTTTGTTATTTATCCCAAGTTAGTGACAGATTAAAAGTCGAAGGGTAGAGTGAAGTGACTGTTGACCAGCCATTAGACCTCAAATATGAAGTCCGTATAAATTGTATTATCTTCCTCCCGCATGACCTTATGATGTAGATAGGGAAGGCTGCAGGCTGCTTGGTCTTTTCCCATTTAGAATCGCTATTTAGAATCGTTTTTATCCTACTTGTGTTACTTTACTGGCGAAAGTTGTACTAACAACTTTCGCCAGTAAAAATGATTAAAATGGTACGACTGTACCATTTTAATCAGTTTCAGATCATACAGTTGACATCTAACAGTTCTTATAGACGTCCTAAATTGCTGTAGATCGAACCTTGTCGTGAGCTGAAATATAAGTTCAGATATATGGCAAGTATATCTGAATTATTGAAGAGTTTATTCAGTGATTTAAAAAAATGTACGCTGGTTCATCTTCAAATGGACCTTATTCATTGTGAATTTCGCTCCATATGACTCTCTTCCTCGATTTGCAGCTTGCTTACACTTTGGGGGGAAACCTTATTGACCAAACGAGATTGAGCTCCGTACTGCAAGAAGTAGCAATCTATAATATTCCAAAGGTACGTCATGGGGATCCAACTTTTGCGTTTTCTTGTCTCAGCTTGCTTAGAAGGTGTTAGGGTAGTATGTATCAACTCTAATGGTATTCTTCACTCATCTCTGCTGATCGCTAAGTGAAGGAATCTTCATCTGCTGGCGTTGTCTCAAGAAGTTCACATCAAGTAGAATGGGTGGACTAGAACTAGTGGTCGTTCAGCGTTGAAAACACGTAAATAAAATCCAGCGGGAGGTGAATATTCACCACATTAATGTTTGGATGTTATTAGGTGCAAGAACGAGGGTTCTATCAGTTGAAACAGGAATGTTGGAAGGAGTTCGATCCACTGTTTGCTCACTTCTATGCTAATGATCTTGAAGAGGCCCAGGTATGTATACTTCTGTCGTTTGCTTAATACCTTAGACACGTTTTGCGTATACTTTCTGTTACCACCTGATATATACTATCTTCGGGTACCCATTGTACGCTCAGTATCCTTTGCCCGTCATATCCTGAAGACAGTCAACGAAAACCTTATTGAGATGTTCAGCGCGTGGTGAGATGCTTTTGTAAATTTTGAAACCCATGCATTCTTTGCTCCAAAATCTTAGATCAATAAATTTCCCTCACCGTCCTTTCAGGAACGTGCTATTAGTGTTGGAAAGCTTCCGCACTACTGGCGTCTTCAGCCTCCAAGAGAAGTCAAGCCACCATTCAACAGACTCATCAAGATATTGCATACGCAGGTCACAGTTTCTGTTTCCATTGCCCCTTACTGCAAGTGTGCTTGTGCTTAATCTTTGCGCACTTTAAAGACAGGTATCTGGATTGCCCAATGCAGTGGTTGGAGGAGGAAGAGGCCATTGCTTTGTGATTTGAAGAAGTCTACTTTGAGAATTAGTCTTGTAGAATGGCTAAGCTGATTTCATCTCTTTTTTCGTGGTTAGTTACATTGTGTATTATCCATGTACTCTTCTGAGTAGCGTACAACCTACTAGTAATCTAAATTTTTGTGGGTATGCAGGCGTGCCATCAGCTTACATGGAATGTGCTCCATAGTGTCACCAATCTCATCCAAGATGAAGCGACTGCGACATCTGCTGAAGCGCTTGGTGTTATGTCCCTTCAGATTCTAGAGATGGCTCTAGCTGATATCCGGTATGTACTCGATCATCAGCTGTATAAATAACTTCTGGAAGAGCCATAACTTGTTGTTTCTCTCTCTACGTTCTTTGCGATTTTTACGGATTTCGTGAATGACTGTAATAGGGATGGAGGGTTGACGCCTCAAAACGTGCCAATGACATCTCAAAGTTGGCAAGTACAATCTTCTTCGATGGTGCATTGCAGTGACATCTCCGACTTCATATATGCAAAGCCACACATCAGTTCTGTTTCGGGTGTCGTCGAGTGGAAGCGAAGAGATTCTACATCTAGCCACCCAAGTATATATGAGATGCTGATTAGTTTGCAGAGATATAAAGATTCATTTCGTGAGTATAATTATCTCTGGCATCTGTGCTTGGTCGTTATTTTTCCTAGTAGTCTCAGGTGAATTGTTCGTTATTCTTTACATAGCTGCAGTACCCTTACTAACAACTTTTGTTAGTGGTTCTTATGGTTGCTCCTTTATTTGTTAAATTGTACAGGTTTGGTAGACTCTGCAAATCACGTGATACAGTTACAGTGTTCCTACTCCATCACAAAATCTGGCTCCGACTCCTGTCGCTCACAAGTATGTCATCTGTGTGTCCGTTTGGTCTTATTTTGTGAGATTCCAAAACTCCTATTGGTGGTTCCTGTATGAATGAAGAGCATTGTCTCAATGATGGGATGTGTCTGGCAGGTTTTTGATGTGTACATTGATGACGAACGGAGGAAGTTAAAAAAGAAACGTCAGGAAGCGATTCTCGCAGATTTCAAAGCCAGGTGGGTCCACTTGTCAGATATTGGTTTCCTGCTTTCTTCTTGTAGCAACTTAATATTGGTCTCACCCCACAGAATATATGAGCCTTAACAGTAACGTAGGCTCGTTAATCTGAATATGATTGTATTTTAAATCGTGTACGTCTAGCAAGAATAGGAAAAAAGAACGTATTAATTGACATAAGTCGAGCAGCCACATTCAGCTCTGAAGACGCAATGAGCCAATACGTTGAAGGAATACTATAGCGCCGCCCTGTCCGTGATGTGTTACTGTAAAAAAATCATAGCTTATATCAGTAATGACGGTGTCTGAGTGCAGGCAAAAAGCTTTTCTCGATCAAGTGTACCATGAAGAGGATTCAAATGAGGTCAAAGCAAAAGAAGATGCAGGGACTCCTGTTTTTGAAGATAGCAAACCTCAAGAATTCAGCACAGCTGGAGGAGGTTCATCTTGGGCGGTTCCGGGAGACAAAACCCCTTCAAAGGATGCTGATCAAGAGAAGGAGCGACATGAATGTGCATTTTGTCGGAGTGAGGTATCACCTTTTTGATTTTTGAATGTGGACGAGGCTCACTTGCTTAAAACATTTGTTGGCTTACTTTTCCTTTATTTTGTAGGATCTTTAGTAGACACTGGACGATACTCTACATTCTTTCTCTAAAATATTTGGACAAAGTAGAGTTCTTATTTTTCCGTTTATGTATGTCCTGGTCAGGGACCTAGCTTGAACTACATTGTGGGTTTGATCAGTGTGATGGTGATGAGTCGCCAACAGGTTGGATTGCTCTTGTACAACGTTACAACTTGCCAAGCCTCATCCACAGTCGAGGCGAAGTTGTACGTAGCATCAAAGAAGTTACAAGTCTGCTGTCTGGTAACCATCAATCCGAAGGCAGTGATGGCAATGTACCCGGTTTGCTGACAGTTGTTACCGAATCTTCTCCGAATGATGCATCAGTATCAGGACCTCTCGACCTCCATCCAACTGAGCATGTTCGATGTTGTGGTCACCAGGTATGAACCAAGTAATTATTTGAGATTTTTTCTCTCGTATGTTGAAGTCTGACAAGTATCAACATGAATTGTGGTAACTGTTTTAGACAGCTTCGTAGACGTTGATCGTATAGAGATCATCGACGACTGCGGCAAGGAAATCAACTTACGCTTTATAAAATTGAATTTCGGCGTCTTATTCACTCTTGCTCGTTAAGGATTTGGATAAAAGCTGTTTGTGAAGGAATTTTGCTCCATGGCTATAAGCATCTTGCTATGGAGATGCTTCGTATTTTTCTGATGACTCAACTCGTAAATACGTGCAGATGCATCAGATGTGTTTTCAGCGTTATGCTGACTCTCTTCTGAAAAGACATTATGCTAAAAGTACTTACGAAGGTGAGTCCATGTCTCTGATATTGTATGTTCACATGGAAATGTCATTGAGAAAGGACAACGAGCACATTTAAGAAAACATGAAGTTGTTACTGTATAAACAGCGACTTGCGTTGATGCTTGCACCTGATTTGAATCTGTAGAAAGTTTGAACGGTCCGTCACCCTCATTGATGGTTCGCTGAATTCCTCTCCTTGGACGACATGATCTTTTTCTTTGCGCAATCGTTTTTTCCTCGGGTTCTGTTGATTGATCTACGCATTGCGAGCCCATAATGTGATTTTGGGTTCACCAAGTATAATATTACTCATCTTGGAAGTGACGCCATACTGAAGCTATTTCGAGCCATGTCGGCTGGATAAATTCAGGAAAGGGCATCATCGACCTAGGAAAGATGGACTTTCTTTGTCCTTTCTGTCGGCGTTTAGCCAATGTACTCCTTCCAGATGTGAACAAGGTTGTTCCTTGGGCGAGATTGGAGACCAAACAAGAACTGCATAAGAAAGAAGCTCTTCAAGATAAAGAGAACCAGACGGATGAAGAGTTGGCTTATTTCAGTTTGGAGGGTCTTATCCCTCATGGCTCGAGTGAGCACTTTGAGGACATGCAATATTGGAAACATTATTGGAGCACACATCAAGATCTAGCTGAATCTATAAGAATCTTTGCTGCACAGGTAATCAACATAAGCCGAAGTCTTCTGAGAGTCAAGAGGGCTTAACAAAGTGGCAATTGTATATTTCACTTACACGACGCAAACAATCCCGTTCTATTCTGGTTTGGATATGGACTTGAATTCTGCAATTTTATTGATTGCAGAGTTTAAGAGTAAGGAAGAAATTTCTCCGAGAACCTCCAGACTTGGATGGTCTTCCGCTTTGTCAGGTCAGATACTCTGATGATCTAATTAGTATCAAAACCTATGTGGGTTGCAAATACGCCCCTCTATTGTAGTACTCGTTTTGCTCAATTCCAGTTTCTGCTTACAAGTTCAGCGACTTAATTGTGCATGGGCTCCTTATTTTTTGTAAAAATCGTTCATGTAGTGAAAGAGGACAGATCGTTTTGGTGAACTTTTTTGGTAGGTCTCTAACCTGCCTACTATCGGAGTGTGGGTGGGTGAAATATCTTCTCACATTCTTCTGTACAGATACTGTGGGAAACGCTCGCCGAAAACATCATACATTGTGAAGTTGAAACCCGGGAAGTGGTTACAGTGAAAGATATAGCAGCGTCTTCCTCGTCTTCGGCCTCTGCTTCTCCTGCGGAAAACCTATCTTGGAGAGGTGACGCTGCACACTGGTTAGGTCTTACGGAGCTTGGCAAGTTGGCGATGCTAACGAATACAATGCCTTGTGAAGGTACACACAACTAGTACTTCGTTCAGTTTATTAAAATGCAAATTTTCGTTTTGGTCGATACATTCTTTCTGCAATCAACTTCTGCGTGTTAAATGTCATACTGCAATAGCAGCTGCTGTTTAGAGGTTACCCTCATCAGATATATACCTGATGAGGAATCAGAATTTTCTGTTTCTTTACACCGTAGTAAAGCGGTTGCTGAGAACCATAAAGTCGGTACTTCGGTGTCTGTCCTGGGGATTCCGATCTAATTTCATCCGTACAATCCCTTTTATTGTACCAGGAAAGCAGAAAAAAATGCACCTTCTTCTTCAGTGGCTTGGATTTGATGAAAATGTGATCAAACAACGTTTTGAAGATGATATCGAAACTCCAGCGAATACAACGCAGGTTGACTCTTTGTCAGGGAGCGCGGTTGGTGATATCAGTCAGCACAATCAAAGTGGGGAAGAAGTCATTGAAAAGGCCGAGTCAATGGTAATGGAGACAGCAAACGAGAAGAGTACCGACGAGTCTCGGTCGCCCCGAGGCCATAAGAATTATTGGGAAAGTGGCAGCGACGATTACAGATCTAAGAGAAACAGAGCTCGTTTCAAATTTGCCGGTGCAGACGACAATGAAGTGGGCTGGAGACTGCAGAAAAAACATAATCTAGGAAAAGTTTTGGAATCGTCAGAACCCATGGACATTGGATGGCTGTGGAGCAACTCAAAAGCCTCGAAAAGTGGATCTCTAGCATCAGGGGATCCCTTTGAGCTTCTAATTATGCTCCTGGTTGTAAGTTTTCAAAACTTCGTATATGCTGATACTTTCTTTTTCCTTTTCTGTTCTGTTTTCGTTTCTGCATTGAATAATTTTGGGGATGACTCGAGTAATTAACGAAGTTGGGTCTTTTGCAGACATTTGAAGGTTGGCCTACATTCCAAGATTTGATGGCAATGGTAAGGGTGGCATATGTTCTTGCTGCTACAAAAGCTTCTGTCGCTTTTAACAAGCTGAGCGGGGAAGATGAGAACAAGTTGGTTGCCATGGACAAGGCAAAGATTGAAGTATTGCAGGCTGCCTGTCTACCGTTTCTACGGAGAGTTGCCTTAATGGTTAGTACAGTCATACTATGGGACACATTTTGTCTGACACATTGAGTGTTCAAGTTGGATACTACTTGCACCGTCTGCATATTCCTTATATTTGTTGTTGGCCTTCGAGCAGCTACTCAGTAGTCTGAATGAAAAAGTTGGGGAAGCTTTCAGTATCTTAATCTTAACTTTATGTCTTCTAGCATGTTAAATCCTTTTCGTGTGCGGAGGTTCTTCATAGTCTTTCGTTGAAGCTATTTTGCTAATTTGAATTTTTAGGAATCTCATGCTGTATTTGCGTTTTTGGGATGTCTTCTATTTAATCTTTTCTGTACTGGCAGGTCCAAATAATTGCGCGAAAGGAAACCCGGGAGCTAGCTAATGGACAAGGTAACGGAACGAAAAATTGACGTAAATCAGTCCAATGTTCGTGAAAAAACTCAACTATGGATCTTACATTTGGTTACTGATTCGACTCAATGCATCGATGGCAGTCGTAAATTTTCAACTGAAAAATCTTAATGGTCGCTAGACATCTTTCTTTATTGAAGGATGTCGTACCGTGCCGGAGTATTTTTTACGATTTCCTGTAAGGAAGTGTTAGATGAGGACAGACTCTTATGTTTCTCAATTAGTTGTCGTTGAGTGCATTTAAGGCTAATATGGGTTGGAGTGCTAGACTGCAAGAAGAGACACATTCATGTTTTCATTAGTCTCCAATAGAGCAATCAAGTCCAGAGTCTTGTTGGACCTCGAGGGAAATAGCCTCATATCGGCATTAAAGCTTTGTATCTAGCTGTATATATCTTCAGACGATAATTACATGGCACTATCGCATTCTTTTCTAAATCAGTCATATGAAGATGATGCACTATTCCACAAGAAATCCAAGCTCCTGCAACAAAATGGGCATGCCTTACTACTCTGCACCATGTGACTTGGTTCATGTTGTCGATCTCTGACCTGAAAACACTAGATCAAGTATATGTGGTGACAGCTTTGTTTTGATTTCTTCCCATGTGGTCAACATTGAACTTTCAGCAATAGAATGGATGGAATCTGAGTGCTTGCAACAATGGTTGGATCTCCCGAAGATTCAAGAAGCTGTTGAACTCGGCATGCAAGGTACAAAATTATCACATTCTTTACTTTTATACAAATATACCTGTCAGCATAGTCTCTTTGGTTTCAATAACTAATCATGTTGTATATCTCTTTGAAGTCGTCCAGTCGACCTGTGTTTTAATATAAGATACACCAATTTCTGCTGACAGGTATACATGGGGTGAAAATGCAACAGCTTTTTCAAAACAACCAGGTAGGTTTACATGGTTCCTGTTTCGTGACTGTTTAAGATTTGTCGTGTAAATCTTCTAAAAACTTAAACCTAATCTACCCGCACGGGAGTTTCAAGAGTAAGGATCTGTTCCTTTCTCATTTTGACTATAGCAGGACTCTAATCTGTCTAGCTCTTGGGGACACAATTAAGTCCTGAACTTGTCAGTAATGTAGCAATTTATTCCTTGGCGAGTAGCTGGCACGTTTTTGGGAAGCCATTCCAAAAGTGGAGCCACTGTTTCACCCCTAGTAAAGTCTTTGGATCAAGCCCAGGAGCTGATTAGTTTTGTAAATGAGAAGAATACTTTGCGATCTTGTGGTTCTTTACATATTCTTTCTTCATAATTTGCCTGTAGATAGTCCTGCCCCAACTGATATATGATTCAAGGAATTTTCTAACAATAAGTCTTTGTAATTTTCGCTCACATGCCTTATTCTCAAGGGGCTAATACTCTACTTGTTGTCTTCTTACGTCTTCCAGCCCGCACCATTGCTATATAAAGTTCCTCGACAGGCACTACTTACAAAGCTACCCGAAGTTTTCCAGGTTAGAATCTTGATGCATTTATCTTCTTTTTGACTTTATGGAAGGATTTGTGTTGGAGTTTATATGTTTTTTTAAACCATAGAATGCATCTGCTAGTGAGTCACATCAATGTGAGCTTAACTGCTGTATGAACTATTAGTATGCTTCGAAGGTTAAAGTCTTTGATCTGATCATATTTATTAACTTTTCACAGGAGCTTGTGCTACAAAATCTGAAGGTAGCTTGCTTAAATTGCCACAAAACACCACAGTAAGTTCAAAACCTGCAACGTAGATCTTGACGGTCATTGAACGTTAGCAATTAATGAGCAAACTTGCAGCGTTAAAGAGCTTTTGTTTGAGTGATTTGTTTCTAGTGAATCTTAAAATATCTCCACTCGCTCACAAAAGCTTGAATGTTGCCTACCTCGCAGCGAACCAGCAATATGTCTTGTTTGTGGGAATCTCTTCTGCTGCGGAACAGATTGTTGTAACATTGATGGCATGGGTGAATGTTACCGTCACGCAGATAAAGGTACCAGTTATCCTGCTTTTATTACCACGGTGCAGCCAGGTCGCGAGGTCTATGTTTTTCAGGCTATGACTAGAAAATATGAATGAGTAGAGGTATTATACTTTTGTACTGACTTACGTGTGAACTTCTTCTATCTCACTAAGTTTCTAGCGATTTATAGCCCTAACTTGACAAAATTTGGGTGCAATGTTCAGAGAGCGCAGGTGTTGGAATATATTTACTGATACGCTCAACACAGCTTGTTCTCCTTCGCAGCAACCGCGTTTGCATGGCTCCCTCTCTATACCTGGATCTACATGGAGAGGTTGGATTTCTTCCTTATGCTCTATGGATCAGATTATTGTACTCTTAGAGGACCCACCTGCTATACTAAAAGGTAGTTTCAGCTCTTCCGCCTCCCTCATGACTGAGTTAAGCAGTCTGGTGCTTCCAGCACCCCTCAGAGAGGTCGGAGATTTGTATTCTTGAAGCTATGAAAATAATACTAATAAGTTTTCAAAACAAGGCTTTGAATTTTTTCCGCCATATGTACATTAGTCAAACACGTGGCAAGCAACGGATGAGGCATAGAATATGATTGTTCACTTCGTTTTTTCGAAAATTTATGTGTCAGATTTTAACGTGTTTTTTGTATTCCAGTTAGATGTTCTCCCACCGAAGTAAATAGCAATTTGACTCGGAATGGTCCTTTTGCAGGAAGATGCATACTTGAAAAGAGGGCATCCATTGCATCTTTGTCACCTTCGTTTGAATGAGGTATTATTATACTCCTGCCTTTTCCACGATTTGCGAGGTTGGACCTTGCTTTAAGGACTGGCGTGGTTGCAATATGAAATGCATAATTATTTTGCGTCGTCAAACTAGCTACTAGCAACTTGCGAAGACTTGGTCCCATTCACTACGGCTAATGTACTGGTAGGCATGTTTCAGTAGTGTGTGGGTTGCTGTGAATCTGTTTGATGACTTTCTTTACACTTTTTGGATTTGCAGGTTAGGCGACTGTGGTTAACAGCGTCCTTTGACCACGAAACTCATATTCTACATTCATCTCAAATTGGAGGCAGAGTCCTATAAAATCTTTTTTAAGGATGTATGTATTGCTTGTATAAACAGTCAGTAGAATGTTAAATAGACAAGGGTGAACTACGTGGATGTACTGCGGCCCGATCTAGCCACGTGGAGACGTCAATTGGAGGGCCTAGTAACCTGGAACACACACAACTTTAGTAAATTAGAAGTGCACACTGAATGGGAGGAGGTTTTCTGTGAAAAGGTGGTGGTTCTGGTACTGCCTTCAAGAAACCATTTTAGTAAAGCCCTCCAATCCCACTTCAATACATGTAAGCAGAAATTATTATTTGGAGCACCAAATGCTCCTTTGGAATAAGACTCCGGATCATCCTCAAATGCTTTTGACAATAATCAATGTACGGAGTGATTTTCATCCTTCACACGGATGGAACGATGTGTTCCAAATTCCGCGAGATTATGCTCTGATGTATGAAATCCCGCCTTTGAACATTGGAATGCTTCGATGTGAAGTTTGTGAGGGTTCCAGCTTATTAGTTGGCCTATGTTCCTGTTCCTAAGTATAGTTCTAAAACAATGCCCGCTTTATTACGAAACGAATCCAGAAGAATTCGTATCACAATCCAGAAGCAACAAAATATATTTAGTTCATCTTCGTTTAGAGTCATGGTTTGAATTTATAACTGCAGTAGGTATAATGAAATTTACTACCACCATGATTGTAATGAAGCAACCGGATCTTAATCTAAGTAACCTGATCTGATCTGTGTTAATTAAAGTATATCTTTTTCGGTGACCTCCGAAGTCTTGTTTTGGGATATGTCAAAGCATTGATCCATACGATAAACCAATGCTAAAAAAATGTGAATAAGTAATTTTGGAATTATTTTGGATTAAAATAGTTGAGGTAAACGATTTCGTGAAACATATTTACAAAGTGATACACAAAGTCAGCGAAAATGTTTAAATCAAGAAAAAGAGCATGTAGAGTAGAGATTTTATTTTTCAGGTACACTATCATGTTAGGTTATCTATAACACATATATCTTTTGAAGAAACATAAAAATTTAATTTTCAAATTTTTTTTTTATGATATTGAAATGTGTTGATGAAATATCAAATGAATTAAAATTTTAGTTATATATAAAAAAATATCATGTATTTCATGTGTCATGATTGAAAAAATCAAATAAATTCATCAATTAACAATATATATCTATTCTACATCTTTGATAATTGATTATGAGAAATTTGAAATAGAAAAGATATATAAATATATACATGAAAATACACAAATATTCCAAAATAGATAAATTGATTCGATGAAAAGTATATTCATCATATAAATCAATTGAAGATCCAACTAAAAATCTAGTTAATTAATCTTTGATAGTTTTAAAATTTGAACGAGATTGGACGTTATGTCTTACACGTAGATTAGTTAGTTGAAACCAAATTGCATAATTTTTGAATGTTTGTGTTAGAATCTTTTATCTTGAAGTTTATCCGTTTCATAAAAACATACAAGATGTTTGATAACTATTTGCGATAAAACTTTCATCAAGAGCGTTAAACAACAAAATATAGTTGTCATATTCAGCCACTTGTTTCATAAGCAAAGATTTTCGGTGCAGTATGACAATAATCACAACTTGCTATTGAAGAAACTTGCGAAGTGGAAGATTTTGTCCTCAACGATTTGACTTAATCTATAGCCTTAAGCTTGACTTTCACTGGTTTCGTCTAAAGCAGATAATCATCACGTCTATTATAGTTTACAATCTCATATCCTGCTAAATCATACTTCGTGACCGTGATTTCACTTTGCTGAACACTTGAAATTATCATTTAGCAAATGATTATTTTGTTCACTCATCTGTAGTTCTCTAGACTTGTGACTTGAGTTTCCAACTTAGTCTTAATACTTCGATTAAAAAACTTTACAAATTTATCAAAAAAATCCTACGGCGCAATACAAAAACAAATCTTGTCAACTACTGATACTACTTAGCTGGAAGACTTGGTACTCAACTAGAGCAGATAGTTATCACGTCTATTATAGTTTACAATCTCATATCTGGTAAGTCATACTTAGTTACCGTGATTGCATTTTGCAAAACACTTGAAATTCTCATTTGAGCAAATGACTTTTTTGTTCACTCATGTGTTGTTCTTTTGACTTCTCGATTGACTTGAGTCTCCAACTCAGTCTTAATACTTTGATCAAAAAACTTTACAAATTTATCAAAAATACCGATGATGCAATACAAATACAAATCTTGTCAACTACTGATACTCAATTTTTGTGGTCATTGGACGGCACCAATTTGTGCCAAGTACTCTTACTTGGTTGTCTAACTAGTTGAAAGACTATTTAACTCAACTTATTTCTTACAATCAAAACTATTCATGTTTCTACTTTCTTACTTAATCTGAATCCGATGTCAACAAAACAATACTAGACAAAGCATTTCATTTTATCTCGTCAGTTCAAATTTCTTCTCCTACAAAAATCAGTGGAATAGTAATCATGATACAATATATTAAGATAGATTGTAATCTTAATAGATTTCATTTTTTAACGTATTGGATTTTTGCAATTACTTTCATGTACAATGGGTAAAAACAACTTGTGGAATGTCAATGTTTCACTAAACAACAATCTATTGTTGTTTAATGAAACAACGTTTACAGTTTCTATATTTTGAGTTGACATTAGTTTCACATATGAAAAATATTTATTTTCAATATGTTAAACTTAAAAAAATTAAACGTTTCCATATATTTAACAATTATTTTTTTTGTTATGAACATCATTGATTATTCTTCGTGCTTGGATCCATTTTCGCCTACCACTAGAATTTAACTTATTATGGATTCTTGATTGAGCTTGTGATGAAGTACATTTACTTATTGGAAGTTGAAAAACAATGGATGGTGGAAAACTTTGTCAAAAGATTGTAATAATAGATATATACCAGAATGGAGCATAATGATATAGATCCGATTCCACTAGGACAAAAACAATACTGGAGATACAAATAATGTCACTTTTAACATTCTACTGACGAGTTTTACTTCTTAGGCACATGTTACTCCCAGAAGCATTTAGAAGTGTTAATTCAAAGACGATACAAATGCAAGGTGTAATCACATCAAATTCCTGAAATACATCCAACAACATAGAAATCGCAAGCGAATCTGCACTTGATATTAAGGGTGGAAACTTTCCAAGATTACGATCAGCCTGCTACACTGAGCAATCAATCTACATGTTTGCTTAAATCCTGAGCTACACTATGCACCACTTAGAATACTTGCGATGGCTACTCTACTTTAGATGCGGTATCTTCGACAAACCGAAGCAACTCTCGCACTATGATAAAACGCACAACTCACGAACGTGCGGAGGAATGCAGATTTAAGACTGATTACTGACTAATGAAAAAGCCCCCCAAGTCAAATCCTTTGACCATTTTATTCACAACGAACACCCGTAGGCATCACCCGCAAGCTGCAAGCCTCCATAAGGTGCGACGTCCATGAACAAAGCAGTTGCCACATCTGCAAAGTTCATGTGTAATCCTATACTACGCAAAACTGTTGTGAGCTTTGATCCTAAATTCTCACTAGTCTCTTCCAAATCAGATATGAAAGAACTAACTTTTTTACCTAATTGTCGATGTCATACAACCTTGCTAGCTTTCAATACTTTCAATCTATGCTCCAACGAATCTAATTTCATTCACTTTCTGGTTTGGAATTCCAAATCCACATAACCGCAAAGACATCGGTATACTCTATCTCGCAAACCAACATCTGTCTGCTATTCCAAAATGTCTGATGGTCGCCTCTATCTCCACCAATTTTGCCTGAGCCGCGACCAACTGCTCCTTAACTTCCGATAGTTGAGATCGCCACATGCTACAATTTGCATCCAACTCTGTTCCGTGCTCCATCTTCGAAGAATTGGCAGCCTCCCTAATAGCTAATCAATTCTCTCAACGAGCTAATTTGGCAACCACAAACTACTCCTATGCCGCCAGATTTGCTGTCAGCTCCTCCGCACACTGAAATTCTCTCAAAAACATTGCTCGAGACTCCTCCAATCCTTCTCAAAGTTCTTCCTTCGCCTTCTGAATTGCACAGACTTCACTCTGAAGACCCTTGCACTCAAATTACTTTTGTACGAAGGCTCCTCTCAGCAACTAACTCTTGCCAAAGTCATTCGCACTCCAACTACTTCGCACAAAGTTGATGTTCTCACTCCTGCAAGACAACTATCATGGTCGCACACTCGGAAGTTAAGCTTGAAACTCATTTTGTCATCCCGGTAGTTGCTGCCACCTTCGCATTTGTCTGTCTGCGCACTAGCTCCACATAGAATACCGCCAAAAACGTTGACACCAAGTACTTCACTTGCTTCCTATCTAAGTATCTTACTAACGAAACTATCCTATCATTCAAAAGATCCAACGAACTAAACTCTGACAACTTTGGGTCGCAGGCTCAAGGCCCTTCGCCATGAACGAATTCAACTGTCTCGGAAGATTTTTGACACGAAGTCAACGTCGGTTGCTCCGGAACCGTCTTACCAACTTCTGCCGCAAACTGCTCCGAAGATTCTTCGCCCGAAGGAGAAACCTCCGCCAAATTCTCAAAATCCTTGTGCACGTCCAAAGATGTTTCGCCCAAAGGTCGAAGATCTTTGCCCGAAGTCACTGTTGGTTGACTCGAAAGCCGAAGGCGTTGATCCGAAGTCTACGTCTCGGTCCCATCTTCTCCCTCTTCGTCTTACGTCAACGACTTCTCCATAGGCACATCCAAAGATCGCCACTTCAAAGTCCAAAGATCTTCTATCAAAGGCCATTCGTCTTCCGTTCCTGCAATCTGCACTCTCACTACAGTCCAATTATCTGAAGACAATTGAGTTTGCATCATTGACTCGCTGCATTCTGCACTGTCCACTACTTACTTTTGTTTGCGTCGTGTCTTCACCTTATTGCGAGCATGAGTATTCGTCATCGTCATCCTCGCAGGTGCTGGTCTTTTCGTCCGCAATCCGCTACGTCGACCAACAACTTGCGAAGCCGAAGGCGTCTACAATCTTCTTCGCCTCTTCACAGGTCGTTCCTCAACAACGTCATCGGACATGTCAATTTCGGTCGAAGGCTCCGCAGTTTCAATCTCATCATGTTACTGACAACTTTGTTTCCTCCCATAGCTCCTTCTTACTCTTATCCAACAATTTCTCTCTCGAGCGGGAATTTTTGATTTTAATCCTCCGTCAACAATCCCATACCTCGATAGAAATTGATGAAGAACAGGGATATATGAATCAATGATCCCTCAAACCTGTCTTTGACATTCTCGTCGTTAACACTTTACAAGATCCGAGCCCACTGTCACCACGCGCTCCACAAATCCTACTTGCAAAGACGCCATGTACGTCATCTGCGAAGGCCTCAAAATCTGCATCAATGACACTTCCACATTGAGTCTCAGCGGGTCATGTTAATCCGTTGTCTGCCATTCATTCTTGATCGATCGAGGTGACTTGAACAACTCTGCAAATATCTTTTCTTCTCGCTGTGTCACCTTCACACTTTGATGATCATAGAGTAAATTGCTTGCCTAGCCTGCACACAACCTCAAGACTTGAGCTCATTGCTCAATCGTTCAACTGTCAGGATTAACACAAATTTTATTGCCCTTTGGCGCACAATTCTCATACCAGTCCTTCACAATCACCGCGAAAACTCAATTCCAACTCCACAGCAAGAAATCAAACTTGGTAGCTATCAGCTCATTGCGAAATGCTCTCAATCCGAACTCCGGAACTCTCAATGCATTCAATCAAAGTTATGAAACTCGCACCATCATTGCGTTCTCAAATACTCACTTAGGATCCTCACTGAGCTCTCAATTTGAAAATGAACTCTCCCAAAACGTCAGCGCGAACTCTCGTTTTTGCTATTGTTTCTTGATATCCTAAACGTTTCGTGAACTTGTGCAAATTGATTGTACAAAGGCCGAAGTTACTTCTTGTCGACGCCGCCTTTTCCTAAGCCAAAGGGCCTTTTGCTATAAAGCCGAAGGTGTCAAAGCCAAAGTTCGAAGTCCGAAGTGCCTCCTTTGTCTTCCTTCTATCCATACCCGTCACTTCCTACACTCATAACTTGATGACTCCTTATCCGTTTCAGGAGTTCAGATAGTGGCGACTTAACTTAGAAAGTATCTTATCTAGATACTTTCATAGTTAAGTCGCCACTAACTTACAAAGTCGTGAGCTATCTACTCTTGTAGATCATAACCCAGCTAATTTGACTTTATTGACCGCAAGTAAAAACACTAACTTCAGCAAAGGTGTATCTAACATGGATTCCAACTATTTCTAACTAGTCATCTCCTCCATAATCCTTTATTTAATCTACTTCTGATTATTCTCATACTAAAAGTGTTAATTTCTATTCTTCTACTCTTCAAACTTCATCTTTTCAAAAAGAATTGAACCACTACGTTACCACAAAGTTCATGTGAAAAATAAAAAGAGTGGCAATTAAAATTTTGGAAGGAGTTCAACGAAACATAAACTTGTCATATTTCTCATCAAACATCGTGTCCATTTATCTCTAATATTTTTTTCTGCCTTAACATATTTTTTCATGCAATCTTGTTTCGCTAGAATTCTTTTGGGAGGAGCAAATGTTGATATTTTTATATTTTTCATCAAAATACAATGATACCTGGAAAACGATCACATTCTCTTTGACTTAATCTAGTTTTCAATCAATTTCATGGATTTTTGCCAGCATCCAAGACATTGTTCAATTCTTGTTACGATCGTTCTCTCTTCATAATACTAAACGTCCACATAGTTTGTTAAAACCACATCATCAATTTTGTCTTTACACAACATCTTGATTATCTAAATCACTTTCACTCTTGTGATCTTGATGGACTTCGTGTTCGACATACTCTTCTTCAACGCAAATCGATTCAACCTTGTAGTAACACACTTTTTGTTTTTTTTGCAGAATTTAAACAATTTTAGAAAACTAGTACCGAAGCAGTGTTTGTAGTTAGAAAAGGGTACGTTAAATAGAGTGGATTGATGAGATCGTCACGAGGTCACGAAGAATCGCGTAGTCGGATGTACCAACGCCAATGTCTTCGGCGCCTTCGGCAAAAGCTCCTTTTCTGAGGTGTCTCTACTCACGCGCTTCCAGCGTTTAAGGAAGCTACGCTTCCGGCGCAGACACCTCAGGAGGAGGTTTTGCTAAAGACGTCAGAAGAACGGCCCGGACCTCTGAAGGCTTCCGACCATGAGAGCGCCTTCGGCGATGCGCCGCTAGCGCGGAAAGAGAAAACCTTCATAACAATCGGAATACACGGTAGATCCAGTTGGTTGAAGTTGCATTAGAAAGAGCTCGGGACGCTTGTTCTAACGAGCCCAAGAGCGTCGGAGATGGATCAGGGACGGAGAAGTTATGAGCGTCGGAAAACTCGTAGCCGGACATGCGCCGTTCGCGCTAGGGTTCACAGCCGGAAAGGACTCCCGTACGCCCTCGGCGATGCGCCTTCGGCGGAAGCACGCGCTCATGGGAGGAAATCAACTTGGAGTCGGAAGCGCCTTTGGCGGCTGCGCAACGGAAGAAACGCGCCGACTGGATGTACGCCTCCGACGTGGCGCTGATAGCCGGATG
Source organism: Marchantia polymorpha subsp. ruderalis (assembly GCA_037833965.1). NCBI lineage: Eukaryota > Viridiplantae > Streptophyta > Marchantiopsida > Marchantiales > Marchantiaceae > Marchantia > Marchantia polymorpha. The sequence continues at coordinate 1,225,613 of AP031352.1, read as the reverse complement.
CGCTGGTATGATTTGTGCCGGCGGGATATGCGCCGTCAGCAATGGACGAGGCATAAAGGACAAAATAAGCGGTACGAATACGCGCCGGCGTAATTCGCGCCGACTGGTTGTGCGCCTCCAGCAAGGCGCCGACGGATAAGGAACACGTCAGCGGCGACGCGCCTCCGGTGATGGACGGGTTAGGGAAACACAACATAGCCGACGTATACACGGCGGCGGACTCGAGTCCGGAAGACGGCGGCGGCGGGAGAATTCAACATTCACGCATGCGAATGCGCGCAGTGCGGAGACGTGAATTCGCGCATGCAAAGGGCGAACCGTTAGGCCGTATAGCCGGCTGCGTACGTTGTAACCAGTAAGAACGTTGGACGTTCTTGAATTCGGAGAAGAAAAGACTGCTCTCAAGTCTCATTCTCTCATTCTTGATTCTGCGAGTTCTAGCTTCCAAGATTACGCGCAAGGGCGGAGAGACCTGCAGTGAGAGGAGAGAGTGCGGAGACGAGTTGCGCAAGGATCTTGACAGACCTTGGAGAGAATTGCGAGTAGCGAACTTGAGCGTGAGCGAAGAGAGAGTGAGTAGTCAGTGCTTGAGCGGCCGACGCGCAGTGGCGATTGTGAGAGAGCGAGCGAAAGGGAGAACGTTTGTGTGTGCAGGTGACGCAATGTCAAAGGTTCCCCAGCTGCGAGTGTCTCCCCTCAGGGTGCCGCAGATTGGTCTACGCGCATTTCAAGATGTGCTGCTGGGGCTGAAGCTCGATTTCCTTCTATGGGGGTGGAACTGCACATGTCCGGAGATGGTGCGCGAGTATCTGCAGGAGAGACACAAGCCCTCATGCGGATTCCGTCCACATCCAGAAAGATGGGACATTTGTGACTGGGCGCAGGTGTTGGGCAGGTGTGCCGGCGAGGAAGGGTATCTCCTCTTCGAGGCCGATAGCGTGAAGGTGTCCCAGGAGGAAGAAATCTCCTACAATGAGCTTTTCAAAGTTGCCAAGCATCCCAAGAACGGCTTCCGGACGCGGGATTACAAAGATCGATTGCGTAGAAATGTCGCGACTGCATTGTTGCAGATATTGCAGCCGACCAAGACCGCTTACATGCATGGTTGGCAGGTAGGATTTGTGGAGCTAGTGTTGTCAGGAGCTCCAGTGCATTGGGCACGGCTCCTGTGGAAGGTGACGCGCCAACATGCGCAAGAAGAGAAAGGAGGAACCCTCAACCATCTTTCGCCTTACCTGATTGTGTTTTATCGGGCGATGGGATGTTTGACCAATTCAGAGCGGACACGGTTTCCGCTGCTGACCCGGAGCTATCCAGGTAGATACTCACGGGAGGCCGAAGTAGACACGGATCCGGACGAGGAACCTGCCAGTCCGCCTCCGGCTCCGGCCCCAGCAAGAGCAGCAGAAGAACGTCGAAGTGAGCGCATTCCGCGAAAGTGGAAGTGGGAGGAGAGACCTGAGGACAGGCAGCCGGAAGTGCCAGCTGCGCCAACTCGTAGTCGGCCCACCCACGAACCTCACAGTCGACCAAAACAGAGGGCACGCAAAATGCCAACAAGTATTGAGGAGACCGGGCGTACTCCGGTCCGGCGGAATCCCACGCAGGAGGAGATAATTGCGCAGATTCTAGGGAAGTCGACAAATACCTCTGCGCAGAAGGCACCAATGCCTTCGGAAGGAGATGGACGGATTGACAGTCGGCCGACTACGAGTCGGGCGACTGAAGGTCGACAAGCGGAAGGAAGGCCAACTGAGCGGCGCGTTGAACCGGACAGCCGGCCAGAAGCAGAAGAGAGTTTGGCTGACGAGCCAACAACCCTCAGAAAGTCGTCTTCGGCGGAAGGCACTTCTGGGAAAACGCCGCCAGCAAGCAGGCCAAGTGGAGTAAAGACGCGCAGGGTGTATCCGACTCCCAGTCGGACAACTGCTAGTCGGCCGACTGCGAGTCGGTCAACAGAGAGTCGGCCGGATTCGCCGACTGCGAGACGGACAGGGCCGGCGACCAGTGTGCGGACGCCTTCGGCGAACGCACCTTCAGCGAAGACACCTTCCGCGCAGATTGCGCAGGAAGGGCAGGCAGTAGAAACGGGCGGTGCAAGGGTGACAGAAGTCACTGCGGCGTCGACCCCTTCGGAAACCGAAGATCGAGCCGGAACAGGGGCTCAAGCAGTGGGATCCCCCACTGCCCTGGATATTTTAGCAGGCAGTGGAGCGGCAGTCGCAGCGGAAGCTGCTGCGCGCCACAGTTCCAGGGAGTCGCCAAGAGATTCGGTGGCGACTGAAATCCTCGAAACGGAGGATGAGACGAGCTCGGAAGAGCAGGAAGCGGATTCTGTGCAGAAAACGCCAACAGGGGTGTTGTGCGAGCAGATACTCCCTCTCTTGCGATATCTGGATCGCAAGACATCCAAGTACTCGGGTACTGGAAAACCGCAGTCTTATGTGGAGACTGTCAAGCGCAGGACGAGGAGCAAGGTGGCCACTTGGGCCTCTAGGTGCCAAGTATATGTGGAAAGGAACACCGCCCTCCGACAACACCTGGCGGTCACACAGAAGCTATACCAAGCCTTGCAGCAGCAGAGGGAGGATGCGGCGACGAAAAGCCAGGCGGAGGCCGAGCTAATGCGGGCAAAGATTGAGTCAGAATTGCAGGAAGAGCGGAGACAAAACCGCATCCTAGCAGCAGAGCTTGCGCGCCAGACGCGCGCCTTAGAAGAAAGTCAAAGAGCCCGCAAGGAGGATGAGGAGTTGTTGCGCAACTTGCAATCCGAGTGCTCGGATTTGAGGGCGCAGCGTGCGGAAGCGGAAATGCAGCTAGCAAGGTGGAAGGCAGCTGCCGGGCGCGAGAAGAGTTGGCGACGCGGGTGACTCACTGTCTAAAAGGATACGCCCATTGGGAGGTGGCAGCTCAAGAGAGGATCACACTCAGGGAGTTCGAGCTTCGGGCGGCGGCATTGACGGAGGGTGACAGTCGGAGTCGGCGGCGAGTAGCGAGGAAATTAGAAACCTTCTTGTCGGGTGCGCGCGACACTATGGCGCACTTAGAGTCGGAAGTCACTGCAGCCCTCCGACGCCTGGGGTTGCGCAGCCGGTCGGAAGACAAGCAATGTAGAGACAGCGAGCGGAGCAGTCCGGCGCGCAGGAGGCGCAGCACCGGATCCGCCGAGTGCAGTAGTATAGTTTGGTTTCGCGCAGATGTTGCGAGGAGTAGATAGGATAGCGTAGTGTTAGTTAGGACCTTTGAGGGTATAAAGTAGATCAAGGCGTTTTGCCTTGGGACTCTTCCAGTTTCGGAAGTGCAGATCAGGAACTCACTTTCTTGGCGTGTTTGTGCATTTTGGTCCTGGCACCACGTAGAGAAGCTGCAGCATAGCGAAGTTACCGTATGTTGTAGTTGAAGGCCTTCGGCTGAATGTTCAGAGCTAGTACCCGGTTAGAGACTTGAGTAGTGCGGATCTGCACCTGCGGGTGATTTCTGATGCTCAGAGCCGGTTGCGAGTTAGAGACTTGAACAGTTCCCCCTTACTCCTTCGAGTGACATATCCTGATTGTACTCCTACGGGAAGTTTCCCCTGAATGCCAAAGTGAAGTTTTCTTACTTCGTGTAAGCCTTGGTTTGCAATTCAGGTTGTGTGTGTGTGTTACTGGATCGTGTCTCAGTTAAGTTCTCAGTCGGGCCTACACTCCCTGCGTTTGGTGTGAGTCGAGGGTGACGTCCACGGCGTATGAAGAGGCTTCGTTCCGAAGTGGGAAGTCCAGTCCGGGTACCCTGCGCTAGTTCCTGGCGGAAGGGCAGTAAAAGCCGGAGTGGGAGTCACTACCTGCAGAACCTCTGAGTGAACTTTTGAGACACTTTCCCCCTGAAATCCGAAGCGGAGGTCCTGACCGACCTCCGAGTTGTGCTTTTGCCAGTTTCAGGTGTGTGTGTGTGTGTGTGTGTGTGTGTGTTGAGTGACTACGCTGTACTGTGCATCCTCCGAGCATCCTCCGAGTCGAGATCCTCCTCCGAGTCGAGCCTCCGAGTCGAGCACTGCAGTATTTCTGGGAGTGATAGTCGCCTGAGAATTCAAACTCTACAAAAGTCTGTTAAACGTGACACTTTTACTCTGTGTGTTGCCTATGTCCCTGTGGGTTCGATCTTTTTACCACCATACTGCAGTTTTAGCCTTTGGTGGGTTATTACAAACCTCGTCATCTCCACATCCGCAATTGAGTATCACAACGTAATCAAAACTCACAAACACACAAAGAAACCAAAGAAACAAAAATTTAAAACACTTTTATCAACAACTTTGATTATGAATCAGAGTTGTGTGACAAATCATCAAGCCTCTCTAAATACGGAAATCTATAAATAGAATCTGTATATTCCGTATTTCATTTTCAAAAAATACCGTTTTTTACTGGAAAATTTAGGTTCTACTTCGCTCATTTTGAAACTCCGTGACACATTTCTGTACTTCCCAACGACATTCCCTTGATCATTTACTGGCAATAAATGGTCAGTATATTACTGCCCTCTTGCATTCATGGACATCACTGAGCCTGCTGCGAAGCGTCCTTGCAAAGCTTCAGCTCGCAAAACACCGTTCCAGCCAAAGCACGCAATGCAGTATGGGCTGGCTGTCATAGCCCGCGACCCGACAACTTCCGAAGTTGTTGCTGTCCGCTGCCAATTCTGTGTATGTTTTGGTTCCGAAGGATCTTCTAAGAAGTCCTCAACGACCTTGACATTTGAAGGAACTCCATTTTGAACCAACAATCATGCGCAGCATTTCCGCCTGAACCACAAATCTAGATGGGCTGAATACCAAGGACTGGCACCGTAGGAGAAATTGAAATATTTTGATGTAGCTGTCAAGCACGCTAAAACAAATTGCCCTTATATCGAGAACAGATCTGCAGACATCACGTTAAGCGTCAGAAGCAGCATCGTTGACGTTGTGACTGGCGATATGCTTTGGCATCCAACGGATATGGAAGGGCAGACACGTGCAAACGCAAAGTCTCTTTTTATACTGAATGAAGACGATAGCGGATATCTCGTAGAAATCAACAAGAAATCAGAAATTCTTGTTAGCAACTCGTTTTGTTGGGCGTGATATGTCGTTTGCGATGACTGCTGATGCAATCCATGATGCAAAGGATGTTTGTGACATTCCGAAACTCGGCGTTTGCAATGATTTCCTGGGCGTGGTATGTCGTTTGCGATGGCTGCTTATGCAATCCATGATGCAAAGGATGTTTGTGACATTCCGAAACTCGGTGTTTGCAATGATTTCCTGGTTGCTTCCTACGCTAGAGTTGCTTGTGCAATTTTGATCAAGCATATTTCGCAAGCTCTGAGCAGTAAATGGGCATGTTCTGTGGCTTTTGATGCTTCCACCGACCTGCAGCAGACTTCTTGGGTCGATGTTCGCGTTTGATATTATCAAAGCTCTGATGTGGAGAATCTTCACTTGGTCACTCTCTCATTTGCTGGCCGACATACTGGCTTAGCGACTTTCGAGATGTTTGAAAAGTTGTTTGATGCCATCTGTCCTCTCTGGAAGAACAAGTTGATTAGTTGCTCGACGGACGGTGCTGCAAACATGATAAGACGTCTTTCCGGAGTTGTCATTCGGATTCAAAATGTTGTGAAGCCTAACTTTATACTAGTTTGATGTCTTGTGCATCAGATTGATATCGTTATGCAGAAAGTGTACAAGAATGCCGGGTGTGATTTCCACAAGACACTAACTTCCATTATATCGTTCTTGCGGCGGCAGAAGAACTTGGTTGAGGAAATGGAGGCCATCTGTCCGAATCTATCTGCAATTCGATGGGATTCAATGTCGCGAGTCGCTCGAATTCTGGTTGAAAAACGAGCGGAAATTGCGACATACTTTGCTGAAATCGACTCGTCTGACCGTTGGGACCAGCTTCCAACTCCGGCCTTCTGGATCTTGATTTCGATTGTTAGCGAGATTTTGAGCCACGTCAGTGAATGTGTCGAAGGCTTGCAAGGCCGCCAGGTCACCTTGCAGCAGCAAGCGGCGGCTGTTTGATCATTGCTGAATTCTTTACAACGTTTTGTTTTCGTCGAAGTGATTCCGGATGACACCATGCCTCCTGTTCATGATGTCGTCGTTATGGGGAAGAGACAGGTGAGCCATGCAGACCTAACTATATTCATTCAAGATCAAGGTATCTTTGCCCGTAAGACTCTTGCTGGGTTACAGCCAGAAGAATGCACCAAAGTTTTGCAGGCTGTTGGAGAAATCTTGCTGTCAATCGTCAACGGACTAAGTTCTGTGGAAGCTTTATTGGACGAAGTGAACGATGCCAGTTTCGATGGCATTACTCCTTGTCTACCACACGAGCTGCTTGACTTGAAGACACGTGACGTCGTTCAGTTAGTGCTGAAATACCACGATCGACTGTCGACCTCTTGGTTTCAAAGCTCCATTGACTTGATTGTGGATCAGCACAAAAAGCTTTTGAATGTTGTCAACAAAGAGCCAAGACCTCAAACTGCTTTAAGCCGTCATAGCGAGCAAACCGATTTCGGTGATGCTTGGAAAACTGCAGCCATTAAGTACCGATTTCCTGAGTTGATGGAGTTCTGTGGGGGGTTAATTACTCCTTTTCCTAATACCGCTACGGTTGAGAGCGATTTTTCCATTTTAAAATGGAAAAAAGACATTCATCGATCCAATCTGACACCTTTTTCTCTTGAAGGGATATTACATTGCCGCCAGATTCGTTCTCTGCTGAAGAACCAGCAATGATGTCTTACCATTTATGAAAATGGTGAGACTGCTAAAATATGACGAATATACGGCAATAAAATGCCGTATATTCCGTATTTTATTCGTGCAGCGCTCCGTGTTAAAAAGAAAAACGGAACATACAGAATGTTCCGTACTTAGAGAGGCCTGCAAATCATCCACAAAACTTGCAACTTCTTACAGTAGCAACAACTCCCACACATCTCTATTGTTATGATACCAATTGTGACGCAAAAATACAAGAAAAAATCATAGTATATACGCAGATTCGACGCAATGCGAACAAGTATGTGGTTTAACTCTAGCTAAGCCATAATAACATAACGTTTTAGTGATACAACTTGAGATAATGTTTAGAGTGATCTATTACTTGCTCTTCTAAGTAGTCAAGTCAAAAATTTGAACATTCAAATATTCAGGGTTACTTAACGGCGCAAGTTATCAAAAGAAATTATATAATGAATAATGTAAAAAATCTAATGCATTGAACATTGTACCTTTTAAAGTAAATTCATGTTAACTTTTTTCATACTCTTTCAATTCATACTTCATAAAAGTTTCTATTAAACTAAGCAAGTAAGTTATTTTCTTAGTTTTATGTGTATTATGAAAGCAGTAATACATGGCATTGTTCTAAAACAAACTATGTTAGACTTAAAGTGAAAATGTAGTTAATAAATCATACATATAAAACTAAATATAGTTACAAATAAAAAAGTAGCTTATGTGACAATAAAAAACTTATGAAAAATCACCTGAAATTTTTTTGTTTTAAATCATAAATTTATTAAGAAGTATAAATCAATCATGTGCTTCAAATGACATCTAATGCAAAAGATCTATTTTGGTCATATTTACCATCAATGATACAAAACATAAATTTTATACAATATCATACTCATTTGAATTACTATCTCGCATCATTTCATATAATTTTTTATTTTCAACATTGTCATGTAGTTACGAGTCGGCTCACGCAGTTTAGACACTTACTATATTTAGACGTGAAGTTAGGGTTCGGGTCACGAGGGGTATACAGTCGGGGACGGCTCGAAGAACGTTAGTTCTTCGAGTTGAGCCTGGAAGCGTCGGGAGCGTAGAGCGACTTTCCCTTTTGCGTCGACCTAGACTCTCCGAGTGTGGAGTGGGTTGGGCTTGACTCATGTTTGTGACGGTGACGGTTTGTTGCCAGTAGGGTAATTGCCCGACGGGAATTCCAGTGGAAAATCTCCCGTTTATTTCACTCGAAGAACTCCTTTTTGTGGTATTTTTGCGATTAGTGTCATCGTTTCAGGTTTCGGTTCTGTCCTGTACGGATAGGTGCCGATTTTGTGACGGTATTTTCCAGTCGGAAATATTCTGTTAGAATTCGATTCGAGTATTCGTCGAATCTCCGGTTTGATTTCGTCAAAAGTCTGAGAGACCTGGAGATTCAAAGCTTCTACGGTCTATATAGAGGAGGTTCTGGAAAGTATCATGAGATTCGAGTGAATTAGAATCGTCGGGGTGGTGGGCAGTGGCGAGGGCTTGAGGTTTAGGGATTTGGTGACAGAGGAGTACTGTATTCGTCAAAGGAGACGGCGGAAGCATAATGACACGCCGAAGACTGAAGCTATTCTCTCGCCGGAGTCGGATTTCGGTAACATGAATCAGAAACGCCTCCATCCGTTTGTGTCCGAGGCTCGAATTGATTTCGCTACGTCGATCGCAGCTCTGTCCTTCATCTTTGCACCACGTTGTTGTTTGCCGCCAGAATTTGAGTTCCAAAATTGGCTCGATCTTTCTCGCGTTAGGGTCGTGTGTTGACAGATGACAGCCTGAGCAGAGCGGTCGATGTTGCTGCGATGCGTGTCGATTGCGGTTGAGTGAAATCATCGGTGGCAGCTACCTACCGGCCGAGACAGAGAGAGCAGGCTGCTCTCGCCGCATTCCAACAGTCGATTTTAGTTCCGGGCTCGTTTCAGAGCCTACCGTGGGCTTCAGTGTTCCTGAGAGTCTAGCGAAAGGGGTATTCATATCTGAAGGTGCAGAATTATATTTCTCAGGAGACTGCATTTTTGCTGAACTGCGTGCAGTGAGGAATTCCTCACCTTTTTCTGGCGAGCGGAAGGTGGACACGACGGATTAAGATGGAGACCGGAGGGAGGTCTCACCGTTCACACCACTGAGCCCCTGATCAGCGATAGGGGCTTGCAGCTGCAGAGAAGAGGGCCTCCTTGTCTCGAAATACTTCCGGTTCCATCTCGGTCTGTAAGACCAGATATTGCATGTGTGAAATAAAACTAGAATTAGCCAAGGAGTTAATCATGGTTAGGATAGTTATGACTAAATCTAGCTAGTTATGACTAAGTCTAGCTAGTTTAGCTATGATGTCTATACTTGGCGGAATAACTAGAGAAGTTTTAGAAGATTTGAGTGAGCACTTCTATTTTGTCTTGTACAAAAGTCTAGATTCCAAGAGAAAAGACTTTTGAACTTCATGTTTAGTTTTGATTGGTTTGACTAAAGTAAGGAGTATTCCATTGGTTAGACTAAGTCTAATGTTGACTTAGTGGAAAGTGGAAGTTCTAGAAGTTGGAAAGGCACAAATGGCATGTTGCCACCTCAATCTAGGGATTAGTAAACATCTAGAAGGTTTAGGGGGCCAATGGCATGTTGCCACATATTGATAACTAGTCAACCTTACTATGGTTTATCTTCGTAAAAGTAAGTTAGATAGAAATTACCATTTGTTACTATGATAAATTCTCAAATAGTATATATAGAGAGGTAGGGAAGAGCCTCTCAAGCAAGTTTGGAGAGTTCATATGTAGAGACTTGTTTCATATATGAAAGAGTGACGAATTTTCAGTACCTTGGAGTGTCGATGAGTGTATGAGTTGGAGTGATACCTTGAGAGATTGTGTGAGAGGGTGTTTAGCTTATGAGTATGATGCGGAATCCTAGTCTTCTAGAATCATGATGAGCTACCGAAAAGCCATCTGAGGTAAACCTAAGTGAGAGTCAGCCCGGAGGTTGCAGGTCTCTTTAATCGAAAGGTAAGAGGTCTCCCCGGGTCAACTCGTCCGCTGGAGTCGGAGCTGGCGTGGATGTTGTGGGTGGCATCGCTCCTATCGGTGGAGTCGGTGGTATTGTTCCAGAGATGCTGCTCAACGAAGGCCCGTGGCAACTGATCGGACTTATAAGCTAAAGATCAAACGATCTGGAGAAGAGGATTTCGATGATCTTTTCCACCTAACTGGAGATACAGTGCAGGATTTGATCGACAGCTTTAAGTCGGTATACTGGGAAGAAGAAAATACAGAGGTTCATGTACAATTGAAGGACAAGGTTTCGGACGCCTGGGTTACCGTAGCTCCTTCTATGTCACTTTCCCAATACGGAATTGAAGCACAAATTATTATCAAACCTCAAGGAAGCCGGGTTCTTGGATACCCAGCAATTCCCCTGACAGTGGGACAGATGATTTTGCCAGGTGTTTGACACCACGTTGTAATGATGAAGTTTTGACACTATTATTCCTTGGAGAGGAGCAGACATGTAATGGAGTTGGACAGGTATTGCTTTCCGCTGATGATCTAATAGCAGTTAATTAACTGTCTCTCCATGGTGAATCTTCTAGTCCTCTGAGCGGTTGTACGTATTCATAATTGATCGATACAGCTTCACAGCAAGCCAGCAATCATTATACTTTTTCCCCATCAGTTTGACTGTCCAGACATTAAAGGTGAGCACTCCAGTGTTCGCATGCCTACCCCTGATGACGTCTTGTGATCAGACGTGAATTTCGTTCTTCATGAGTAGAGCTGACAAGGTCCGAGTGTGCAGTTCAATAATCGACCGATTTCAATTAACTTGGGAGATTTTCCTTCTTAACTGGACTACATAACCGACTTCACCGGCGAGCACCCTGCTCAAGGAGCCCTTCAAGTTCCCTCCTCTTATCTTCCAAGTCCTGCAGATCTTTCACTGCTTGCTCACGGCATTGCCTCTTTTGAATTCGTTTGGTCTTCAGTTGCCGCATGCACAAGATTCCAACGAAGGTATATATAAACCCGCAACCAAGGAGCATTCTATTTTATCGTATCAGCTTTAGTGATAAAATACATCAGTGCTAAGTTTGCAGTAGAAAATTTCAATTTCACTAGTTAAAGTGAACTTGTTTATGCCAAGTTCTCTGAAACTATTAAACCCTTTTAATAGTTTTTACTTTTATTTTTAGTTAAACAGTTTTCAGTTTTCCCTTCAGATTTAGTTTATAGATACTCTGTAAGCAATCCTTGTACACAGTGAAGTGTTGACGCGTGAAGAAGAAATGCCGCTTGGAGGAAAAGCGGACGACAGTGATATACAAGAAATCCAGACAGTGGAGGTCGTCAGCACCGAGAAACGTGATCAGGAGCAGGAGGTGACAGTGCAGCCTCAAGTAGAAGAGAATCTTCTACTTGTGGTAGAAGAAAAAGATTCCGGGTTAGATTGGGACGAGGCACTAGCCGTGGAAAAACTTCTAGAATCCGGCCTAGAGTACAGGGTATGTGAGAATGAGTTACTAGACCTTCCGCATGATATTGCTGACCATTTGAGAGATGTTCAGTATGTTCAAGACTATCTTTCAGAAGAAATTCTTGTACTAGAGAAATTTCTTGATAGTCTCCCAAAGGATTGATAGCAAATACTTGTAGCGTTTAGACAGGAGGTACTGAAGGGATCGGGAGTTTGCACCCGGTCTCACTACCTGTAAACGTGATGTTTTGAAAGCATTGTAAATATATATATGACGTAGTCAATATATTGAGCTTTCAGTGTGTAGTGTGTTTGTTGAGGGGCAGTGTGACCCCTGTGTGAAGGGAAAAAATAAAAATAAATAAAAATAAATAAAAATAAATAAAAATAAATAAAAATAAATAAAAATAAATAAATAAATAAATAAATTTTTGTTTGCAATTTGGTGGAAGAGGGCATCATAGGCACTGGAGGCCCACGTAGATGGAGGGCAATGGAGATCAAATCGGGATCGTGAAGCGATGCGATGTCTCGTGTGTGTTGTCTTGTTTTGTGCTGTGTTTCCTTTAAACTGGAGAGTCGTTGCTAGCTGGTTGCTTGTGTTTGGATCCTCTCCAGTCTTGCTTCCTGGTGCGCGCCCGTGTAGGGGTGACGCTGATTTCCGGAGTAGTTTTACTCCTGTGTGCTGGCGATAGGGGGCTGGACTTGATCACCGGCCGGTCTATCTATGTTTCTCTCACGGTGAGACTGGAGTGATGACCAGTAGACCGTGAGAGTCTTCTTGCTATGATGAAAGGTTAGGTGGTTCATACCCCTTTGCTAGTAGGGCTAGAGTAGCTGAGTGCAGCACGGCGTCAGGGGCGGATTGGGTTATTGGATGGAGATCTGGCAGTGGTGCCAGTTGAGGTCTCGTCATCACGGAGCAGTCTAGTGGTCCTGTTGAGGACCGCGGGGGATCTACGCGGAGTGGGTTGAGGTATCGGCTACCTTCACCTATTTCGCCAATTGTTGCGGAGCAGGATCAGAGTGTTGCAAACACAGTGTCTTTGGTGGTGATATCTTCTAGTGTTCCAACCCCATTGATTTGGGACATGGACGGGATGTACGGGGCCGCGAAGGGCCCTCGACGTTACTCTGGTGCAGTGGGCACCATCGAGCTTGATGATTTTATTCATGAGTTCGACACGTGGTGTGATATGCAGTTTCTGCGTAACCCCACGTTGTTTACACCCTTCTTTGCATGGAAGGGGTTATTCCAGCATTTGGAGGGGCCTCCCATGGACAATTATCATGAGTTTGGGAGAGAGTATGCTGCAGAGATTGATGCATGGAGACGGCATTGGTCTCCGAACTACTCATCCATTACCCAGGGTGGTGTGGGTACCAGTGGAGGTGCGAGTATCGGCATCAATGGAGGTGCGAGTAGTAGCATCAGCGAGGGTACCAGTGGAGCAATTGGCGCAACTGGTACTAGTACCAGCAGCGGTACTGTTAGCATTGCCGGTGGCAGCACAAGAGGAGATGCTAGTGGCTACCTTCGTTTAGCCCCATTCCTGAGTTCTTCCAGAGATTGAGGAAGAATTATCAGGGGGTGAAAACGAAGAAGTTGAGGAGCCTCTAAGAGTTTGAGCGGAAGACTGGTGAGAGTCTTCGTGAGGCATACACTCGTATGCGACAGCTCATCTTAGTTACTCACGGTGTGACTGAGGCACGGGCTGTCCAGTACTGGTATCGGATCCTGGACAGAGAGTTGCGGAGGAGAGTGCCTGATGCTACTCTCATGAGCGACTCATCACCCACATTAGCCCATGTGTTTGCTCTTTCTGAGAAGATTGAGGTTAACATGGTGGAGGAGAGGGTGGTGACGTCTACATTTGCGAGGGACACGACCACTACTTCGCGTATCCCACATAGCCCAGCACAGTCTCGCCCCATAAGTGGGAGTCGTGGAGGTATAATGCGCGGCCACCACTGCCTTCATTTTCGGGCCAGCCACAGGGACCGTCATGTTGGACATGCGGAGGAAGTCATATGAGGAAGGATTGTCCCCAGGAGCGAGAGGGACAAACTCCACATGCTAGGCCACAGCCGGCACAGGTGACATGTGATCATTGTCATCGACCGGGTCATCTTCGAGAGCGTTGCTTTGACCTTCATCCTCAGTTGAGATCTAGAGGTAGAGGTCGTGGAGGTGATGCTCCTCGAGGCCGAGGTGGTTGAGGTGGCAGAGGTGATAGAGGTACCGGGGCCATTGAGCGTACCGCAGCGAGTGCTACTTCCGCCACAGAGAGCGCTATGGCTGCTCGGATTGAGCAGTTGGAGCAGAGGCTTGCTGCTATGGCTGGTCTGGGGGCGAGCACTTCCACATCTTACGAGGGAGAGGATTTCTCCTATTTGGCCAGTGCAGCACAGGTTGAGGCATCAGTTGCAGTGACTAGAGGTGGTGCTCGCACTTCAGAGCCACGTGGTGCGACTGTGGAGTTGGACCCTGAGAGGGGTGAGGGTGGACGTCAGTCTAGACTTCCCCAGTCCTTTTTGTTGTCAGAGGTGGGTAGCAATTCATCTATGAGACCTGCACCGCCTAGTGACACTAGAGTGAAAACTAAGGTTCTTACATCATCTGTTGTGGACGCAGACGTGCCATCTAGTACAGTGATGCGGATGGCCACTTCAGTCTTGCAATCTCCATTGTTTTCAGCCACGGAGTTGATAGACTCTGGTATTGATTTGGCTCGAGTATTTCGGGTAGCAGCCACGTCGTGTGGCCATGGGAGAGTCGCTGCTACGAGTGCCGAGATATGTGAGGATACAGTGGAGGACCCATCCTCAACGTCTACATTGTTCGAGGAGACGACTTGGCAGGCCGCAGCGGCGAGGATGGAGTCCTTACCAGCTCGCCCAGCCATTGATTGCGAGAGTATTGTTCCTGGTGTATGTATGGTGGACAACCGAAGTGGTCTATTTCGGTTAGTGAGTTCTACTGGACAGGTGTATGTCCCAGCCAGAGTTTTGTTGGATTCTGGTGCACAGCCCTTGATGTTGGGCAAGGTTGCATGCATTAGTTTGGACATTCGGAGGTCAGAGTTGGAACCTTGCCCATTCCAGATCCAGACATCCCTTGGTGGCGCCAGCAACAGGTCTTACTTTATGACCAGGGAGAGCATAGCGGTGCAGTTGAGGCATGATCACCCTCATGATAGCTCGCAGTTTGGAGTTCGTGCTGTGGTTACATCAGCAGAGTCATATGATGTGCTTGGGTAACCATCTTTAGTTAGTTAGAACTAAAGTAGAGGTTACTCTGAATATTGATGTAGATACTTTAGTGTGCACTAGTCATAGCTGCCACGTCAGCGATCCGCGCACTTGGTAGGTACAGAGTGGATGTGTTAGTTGACAGTGCCACGTCAGCAATCCGTGTGCTTGTAGCTAAGGATTGAGTGTGTTAGTTAGTGTGTTAGTTGGGTGCGCCACGTCAGCGATCCGTGTGCTTGTTAGGGTTATCCGCCACGTCATCCATCCACTAGGAGTGGTATGGATGGTGGGGATTAGATCTTATCACCTTGTACTTGTTGGTGAGAGCTATATAAGGGAGAGGAGAACCATTGTTGGTATCGCTCATCTTCAGAGTTTACGTTTCTATCTTCGAGTGAACTTCTCTCTAAACCCTAGTGTTACAGCTTGTTGGTGGAGTGGTGTTATACCCGATGGGCTTTCGGATGGACTATTGGACGGAGACTGCCGCGTATCGTCCTGGTTGGCAGTCCGGAGATGGACGTCTGAGCGAGCTGCCAATGAGATTTATTTCTCGGGATCGACCTCTTGAATCTTCATCAGCGGTCTTGGCATCTGTTGCGGGTTTTAGCGGAGTGCTTACCTGGCCCGATGACTTGTTGGAGGGGAACATGTCTGCCGACGATACCTCACTCTACGAGGATGTGGAGGAGGTTGTGAGTTTCACAGCAGCAGTGACTTCACCCTTAGATGTTCCATTGTGGAGTTCGTGCCAAACACTACAGTTGGAGGCTGATAGGTTGGTGAAAAAGGCTTGGAGTGAAGCCTCTTTACCAGCAGAGCCAAACAGGGCTTCAGCTGATCGGCTAGTTAGTGGGTCTAGTGCATTGTCTCCATTGGTTACTACACCTATTGCATGGGAGTATTCCTCAGACGGCATTTGTTTGCTGGATCTTTTTGGTGGAATCAGCACAGGTTTGACTGCAGTGTTGCAGTCAGGCATTCTCGTACGGAGATACTTGTATGTGGAGAAGGACGAGACTGCACGTCGAGTCTCTTCACGACATGTTGCACAGTTGATGCGGCGTTTTCCTTCGTTGTTGCCGCGATCAGCTGTCCGAGGATTCCAGAAGGCGTTGCCTTCAGACATTTTGTTGCTGAGGGCGCCAGACCTTGACCGCGTTGGCCATATTGATATGGTGATTGCGGGCTGGCCATGTCAGGGACACACACGCGCTGGACATGGGACAAGGTTGCATGATTCCAGATCTCGGATGTTTTGGGAGATGATGCGAGTGTTACGTCATCTCCAAGTGCAGCAGACACGTTCTCTAGCATACATTCTGGAGAACGTACCATTGTTGGGTGACACTCGGGCCCAGTTGATGGCGAGTATCCATCAAGTCCGAGTATGGATTGGATCAGCAGTACTGTTGGATGCTGCGAAGGTTGGATCACGGGCTCATCGAGCACGTTTGTGATGGACCAACCTTGTGCCACATGAGATATTGCGTCATGCCTATGATTCGGTGCAGCGTGATCCTACACTCACCGTTGACAGTATCTTGGATGTTTTTCGACACTCTCAAGTAGTGAGAGTTGCTGACAGGTCACCTATGGCGTTGGTGAACCGCGTAGGTCAGCCTCGAAGGGCTTTACCTACATTTGTCAGTTATCCGGCATCACATGCATATCGTGATGGGGAACCTGAACTACTATGGGACAGTACCCTACATCAGTTGGTGGAGCCCAACGCTGATGAGAGAGAGCGTGCGATGGGGTTTCTTACTGGTGTGACCGCGGCTTCTTCAGTTTCAGAGGCGTCCCGTCGTCAGGTTTTGAGTCAGGCTATGGACCTGAACTGCTTGACGTGGATTGTGAGCTTGGGTTTGGCCGAGCAACGCCGTTTGCGCGCAGATTTGGTGGTTGTTACACCACTTATTAGCTCATTGCCTACCGGGACGGTAGTGGCAATGGCTGGGGGCGACAGGCGAGATATTCGGCATCCTTGGAGTTTATGGGACGTGACGAAAGGACTTGCCAGAGTTGCAGCCCATGCAGTTGGAGAGGATTCTCAGGTGGAGGTGGCTACGAAGGAGGGTACGGAGAATCCTTCTTTGCAGTGTGTAGCGTAGCAACCATTGACAGTGTCGACTCCCTCTAGTGTGCTTATGGAGGAGGAATGGGAGTCATTGATTGGTTTCCAGATCACAGGAGAAGAGAGGCGACGATTGACACAATTCCTACGAGACTATAGGAGTTGTTTTGCTTTCAGTATGAAGGAGTTGGGTGCGTTGATTGGACCCGGTATACAGATAGAACTGGCTAGTGATACGCCAATCTTCCGTCGTCCTTATCGATACAGTGAGATGGAGAGAGATTTGATTCGGAGTAGGACGTTGGACCTACTGGAGGCTAGACTAGTGGAGTTATCGCATGGTGAGTATGCGTCAGCCACAGTCAAGCAAATGAAGAAGGATGTACATGGCAACTACACGGATAGGCGCATGTGTGGAGACTACCGTCCTATCAATCGGCAGACGAAGTCCGATAAGTATGCCATGCCTACACCGGAGGAGATCTTCGATGTGGTGGGACATGCGAGGATTTTTAGTACTTTGGGCAGGATACTATCAGTTGCCAATTCGGGAGGAGGACAAAACCAAGACAGCGTTTTGGGGCGTCAACTCCCACGGCAATGATTGTTTGTATCAGTGGCGATTCTTACCCTTTGGGTTGAAGAATGCACTTGCCGAGTTTCAGAGGCTTATGGACAGAATCCCGGCGGGGCTGGATTTTGTCGGATGTTACATTGATGATATCTTGGTGTTTAGTGACACTGTGGAGCAACACCAGATACACTTGCAGATTGTGTTTGAGCGATTGAGGGCTCATGGTTTGAGGTTACATCCTGGGAAGTGTAAGTTCTTCCAGGAGAAGGTTGAGTACTTGGGTCATGTGATATACCCAGGTGGTTTAGGAGTTCAGCAAGCAAAGGTGGAGGCTATTGCACGCATCCCTCGTCCCACGGATGTGAGTAGAGTTCGTGCATTCATGGGTTTAGCGAACTACTACCGAAGGTATGTGAAGGGGTTTAGTGCTATAGCCAAGCCTTTGAACCAGTTGCTGAAGTCAGATCAGGAGTGGCAATGGGGAGATGAGCAGGAGAGAGCTTTTATTGAACTCAAGGCCAGGTTGGTGGCCGCTCCCATCTTGAGGAGACCTATCAGAGGTCGTCCATACCAATTGCACACTGATTGGAGTATGTTGGGACTTGGAGCGGTGTTGACGCAGCGTGATGATGAGGGCAAGGAGTTTGTGGTTGCGTACGCTAGTCGTTCGAACAATGCAGCGGAGTCGCGGTATAGTTCGTACGAGGGAGAGTGCTTGGCAGCGGTGTGGGCTGTGGCGCACTTCAGGTGTTACTTGTTTGGTACGCAGTTCACCCTTGTTACTGATCATCAACCGCTCAAGTGGTTGATGGAGTCCGACAAGCTTACAGGGAAGCTTGCACGGTGGGCTCTCATCTTACAGGAGTACGACTTTCAGGTAGTGCATAGACCTGGAGTTGCGAACCTAGATGCCGATGGTTTGAGTCGAAACCCATGCACTAGCCAGGAGGATGACATTGGAGCTAGATGGCATGGTGAGGTTGACGAGGAGATGGTGCTTGGTTGGCATGCATCTGCCTTCATGTGTTGGTTACGTGGGAACTCCAGCAGAGAGGATCATCTGACATCTTACTCTAGTCAGAGAGTAGATGGCCGATCTTCAGATCCTGAGGTTGAGGATGGTGGTGTGGATCAGCGTGATGTACATGATGATGCATTGGTGTTGGAGTTCCTACGGACCAGCATGGTGCCAGGCACAGTGGGTGCCAAGGAGCGAGATAGTGTTCTCCAACGGGCCAAGAGGTACCGTTTTCTATTGTTATTATATATTTTCTATTGTACGGCCGAGATCCAGACTTGCCAACATCGATTCGTCGTGAGTCTAGCGAGGTGGTGAACCTTGATGACTCGAATATGTGGGTGAGAGTATGTTCTCAACGTGCAGAGCTCTTTCAGAGAGTTATGCCTGCAGCGTTTGAAAATCTTGCGATTGCTCAACATAGAGATACGTTGCGGTATGCAACCATTCGGGGAGGAGGTTATCGACCATCAATTCGTAGATTCCATGTTGGAGACTACGTCTATCTACAGCAGACTGCACCGACGACATTGGATGTGACGGCGGGACGCACAATCTTGCGGGTGCGGGAGGTGTTACCTTCTGGAGTTCTCCTGTTGGAGGGTCGTGATGGCGTTGTTTGGAAGGATCATGGGCGCAATTGTGCGCCATGCCACCTCCCAAACGTAGATGGCACTATGGACCCAAGCTTAGCGATAGTACGTGCTGGCTTGAGGTGCATGCTGTGTGGGTCGGCTGGTAAGGCGGCCCGTATGTTTGTGTGTGATAGGTGTTCTAGGGGATGGCACATGTTGTGCCTAACTCCGCCTATCGATGTTATTCCGGCTGGACGATGGGTTTGTCCTCGATGTACTTCATAGGGGTAGATGACTTGATCTTCACATGTTATGAATTGCACATAGGCGACTAACGATGGGGCGACATAGCACCCGGCCTACTGGTTCGCGCACCCACGAAGGTGTATAGCATGTAATTGTAGATAGTGCTACCTGGGAGTCAGAGGGACCTGACCGCCAGCTAGGGGGGCGAGTTGTGACATTTGAGTGTGTACTCTCTCGCGCCTTATATGTGTGTATGTGTGTGCTTATGTGTATGTGAGTAGCATGTCAGCAATGTAGAGAGTATGGCAATATGTATTCGCACGACAACATTGGAAACTGATGGATTGTTCATTACAAATGCATTCCTATTAAAATATATTATAGTTTTTTTTATAAATATGTAATTATTCAATAGTATGTTTTGATTTGTATGAAAGATTTCAATTGAGTTCAATAAATACATCACATGATTATAACACAATATCTAAAATTTATAATGCTTGTTATCTTACTGAATAAATTTTTTAAATCAGATATGTAAATTTGTTCATCCCTAGCTCTATAAAGAACTACATTTGATTTATATAATATTTAATGCATTTGATACATAAACTGAATGAGATCGCATTTTAGATATTTTGAAAAATATAAAAAATATATATAGTAATTACAAATATAAATTAATTACAAAATCAAATAATTACAAAATAGAGATAATGTAATTAATATAAAAAAATATAAATTAATAATAATATTATTATTAACCTTTCTTTATTTTTATTTATTTTCATCTATTTCAAGAAATTTATTTCACACAGACAGCTTTTATAATTTTGTAAAGTTAATATGATAAATCATAATTTTTTGCATTTCAGGAGTCAATTTTTTTGCAATAGACACATTATACATAATATGCATAATTTTCATATATTGGCATACAAAAATTTCAAAAATTGAAAATTTAAATAATTTTCATAGTAAATTAATCTTTATATTTATTCTTTTTCACTCAAAACTTTGAAGCTAAACTGGTTAGACCTGGATAAATTTATTCAAACATATTTTAGAACAACATCATGTCCAAACAGCGAAGCTAAAGATTAATTTTTTTTAGATCTTAAAGAAATCAAATGATTAATATTTTTTATATATTCTATATATAATATATAAAAAATATTTTTGAGAAATTTTGAGAAATTATTTGCAAAATAATATAACAGAAAAAAAATAAAGTCATTGCTTGTACATAGATATTTAAATGTTGAAATACAAGATCATAAAATACTTGAATAAATTTTTTTAAATATTCAAAATTATGAAATTTTATCAACCTAGAATAGTATTATCAGATTTCAAGCATTATAACATTCAATAAACTGAAGGCATTCAAACATTCGTTATAATCTCTTTTGTTTGGGAAATCACAATTAAACTTATTGAATCAAATTGGAGTAATTCAAATAATACAGTATTATTTCAAAATGCATGCAAGGACATTTGACTCATAATAGTAAGAAAGTGAGATAACAATTGAACTAAAGTCTCTTTGAACTTAAAGACTTGAGGTTAATGCATCAGATTTTTCCACCGTAGCCACGAACTTAAAAATTTCAGCTCCAAAATCTGCCAATTAAAGAGCACTTCTTCAAACCTTTTTCTCATCTAGTTTGTAAAGGTCCGGAGCATAATCCGCTGCGATTTAGCTTACTTGAATATTACAACATTTGATGTGTATGCTCGTACATACACACATGTATCTAACTCGTTATGCCAGTTTTGTACTATTGTTAATGTAGGTCCTACTACATACACGGATTTAGCTAACTATGGGTGGCATCATATAAATTTAACATTGCTAACATACACAGTCTATGTGAAGATGGAGACATTATTGATGCAAATGAAGTCGACGAAAATTTTATCAATATGTGACTGTTTAGAGTCAAACCGAAACGTAAAGTAATGGATGTATTGTAAATAACTCCAATGGAGCCAATGATCGAGTTAAATTAAGTGAACGTAATAGACACAATCATAGTAAGGATTCGTAGAGATCAGTTTCTTATTTCTACTTGTGGTGAAATATATGTGTGGCTTCAAAAAACATGGAAGATTTTGCATATCATCCCCTGCAAAATGTCCACACAGGAGTCAAAGAACTTTCTCTTCCCTAATGAAGAAAGTAGTGTGATGCTTCTTATTAGATTTTTCCCCGGTGAGTATTTAACCTTGTCAAATTCAGACAGCTCATATTTGTTGTTAGACATCTTTATGAGCAGACTAGAATGTTTTGAAATATTAACTTTTATTCAGTTTATGATATGATAAAATAATGGACATCCGTTCAAAAAATAGAAGACTTGGAGCGCAAACGCCATGCAAACGTTTTCAAGCTTTGATCAAAATCCGAATCTCTTTACTTGTATATTCAAAATTCGACTGTACATGATAGACCCCCGGAATCGGATTACTCAAACAGACTAAACTACAGCAATGAGAGGTTCGGGTTGGGGATCTGTACAAATGGCTGAGCAGATTCTAAGCTTCGAGATGTTCTAAAGTCCCCGTTGGCAACGTTGGAGTTGCGAATGGAGCTGGCTCACTGGCGGCAACTACAGTACCTTCAGTTATAAAAAGTAGTGCGATGCGATGCGCAGGCGGATGATCGTCGATGGTCATTTAGTCTCTACGTATGATCTGGACTTCCCGGGAGACTCCAAAATTCTGCCAGGAAGAGCCAAAAAATGGTAATGTACAATTCGCTTGTGACATTGTAACTAACATGGGGGCATAGGGACGAGCCGATAGTGATTGGACGTCAACTACTGGCGGCAATTGGATGTGACGGGGGGGTTTGTGACTCCTACTGCGCATAATCAATCAATCGATCAATTTATCGATCCATTATACAGAAGAGTTCGGCTTCCGTTGACTGTTGGGTATTTGCGCCTCCAGCTCACGGTTAATGCTCTCCAACTCCTGAACTCGTGATCTCAGCTGTTTTACGTACTGAATCGCATCGCCCAGTATCGATGCTCTGTCCGTCTGCTCAAGCAAGCAAGGAAAGCCAAGAGTCAGTTACAGCAGCTAATGAGAGGCGGACGTAGGAAATATTGATCTGAGCTCTAGATGCTGAAATACGGAGGAAGGTTCGTGCGTGATAGATTGAGTTGAGCGGGTGACTGTAACCAACCTTGCTGACGAACGGAATCAACGCTCGCAAAGCGGAGAAGTTCTCCTTTTGCTTTTCCCTTCGTTTCCTCTCCGCGAGCATGTGGTTGATGGCTGCTTCGTCGTGGCAAGAGTGATATTCTCTGGCCTCGGTGGGAGCACGCCGCATGGCCAGAGCCATCTGCTCGGTCCGTTTCTTCTCATCCTTCTTCTGGTTGAGTAAAGAAATTTGATGAACCATCTTAATCGATCGCTGCAACAGCACCTGGTTCGACTGGCTCTTTTGCCTCTTGACTCCGATCACTTGCTTCTGCCCTTTCCATGGCTTGAAAGCGGGAGTGCCCGTCTTCTTCGTCGATAGGAATCCACGCAGGTGTTGTTGTTGGTTGCTGCTGATTTCCACTCCCGACGAGGTCGGGCTCTTGGCGGCCATCTGTTGCAAATGCTGCTGCTGTTGGTATAGGGACTTGGCCGTTTGGTTCAGCTGCGAAGAAGCGACGAGAAACGAGGACGATTCGAACTCCTCATGCTCTGTGCCGGGCAGTGGAGTGAACACTGCCTGCTGGAGAGTGCTGGTTGGCGACGACGTCAATTGATGAATGTCCGAGCCGAAATCCAGTCTCCAGTCTGCTCCAATCATTCCAGTGATTCCGCTGTGAGCCCCCTGATGGTGGAGGCCTCCTGCCGCTGCGCCAGTAACTTGGGACATGGACGAGGATTTTGCAGGGAGCAAAATCTCTGCATCTACCGCTGCAGGACCTTGAGCCCAATAGCAGCTGCTATCGATCCCGGACATTGCTGTCAAACGAAAATGCTGGCGCATAATTCTGTCCTCCATTGAGAGAGATGGGCAAGAATCCACCGGCTGGTTGAGAGTGGTGTCACTGAGGCCCCCGCCCTCGGCATCATCTGATGAAAGCCCCTGAGACGTCAGAGGACCTTGGGACGGAGACAGAGAACTGAACCTGCTGCTATGACAACTATCATCACCGGCTGGAATGCCCCTCAGATGCTGCTGCTGCTGCTGCAGCTTGGAAGCCGGAGTGTTGGACAAGAACCTCCGTATCTGTTGCAAGAGATCATCGTTCTGCGGCACCAAGCCCTCTGCGCCCAGCTCCACTACTCCGTTGAACCATGGAAAGCACAGCAAAGTCTGAATGCCTGCTGAGCTGAAGAAGGTGGCTTGACCCGACGTAGTGCTCTGTCTGTGAACGGCATCCCCCGTCACCCAAATGTGCTGGCCTTGAGTGAATACCTTGCCAACGTATCCATATCCTGGAGCAAAAGAACATGTTTTGTACGAAGAGTTGAACAGTCGCTCGACATTCACCTTCAAATTGCTTGCTTCGTACCATCCATCAGTCCATACTAGCTCCCTGGAGAGAGAGAGAGAGAGGTGTCAGTATTTATTGACGATTGGAATTCCTTGCTTCTAGCCCGTTACAGCGAAAATCCCATAATCTTCCAGACTCAGCAATCGGATCCTCTTCGGCACCCGACAGGCAGACCAGCGAGAAATCGGCAGCCGGAATTTGAAATTTCGAGGAACAAAATTGAAGCAGAATCACGATTGCGTTCCTAGGAAAGCACGACACACTACTCAGAAAGCAATTAGATCTCAAACGGACGGGCACACTAGGAGCAAGTAGTGCAGAATTGAACCGAATCGAACCACTCACGTCATGAGCGGCGGGATGGACCAAAGGACCGCATACGACCAGCCCATCGAGCGAACGAGCTCTCGCAACTGCTCTCCCTGACCCATTTTAAAGAGCTTGATATTTTGGATCTTCTGCTTTTTTTTTTAGACCGCAGTGGTCTTCACCCACTCACACTGATTAGAGTGAATGTATGTGAGAGCCTGCCGAGTTGCTGTGATCTCTTGGCGGCGGCTGGAAATTCAACTGAATTGTGAATAGGACTTATCATAAGACATCTGTTGTTGGGATGAAGTGTTCTTGTTGTTGTTGAGATAGACAGTAGAAGATGAGGAGACGAGAGGAGACCGAGAGAGAGAGTTAGAGACAGAGAGAGGGTGAGAGAGAGAGAAAGAGGAAGAGCGATAGAATGAATTGAGCTAGCGCAGGGGAGACACTTGTACAGGCGGGCTTGAGAGCAAAATGGCAGAAGTGGGTCCCGCAGCCAGATCAAGTACGCGCACAAACACAACACACGCACACACGCCCTACTACTCATCATCATCTCGTGCCTATTAGCCAGCACTGTGCAGCACAATGAGCACGCGTTCCTCCCTACCTCTGCTCTGCTCTGAATCTTTCTCTCTCTCTTCTTGCTCCTCTCCTTCTCTAGCCTTCCTTCCTCCTGATCAAGTTTTGCCAGTACAGTTGAATATGAGGCCCAGAGTAGTAAGTGCCAAGAAGGCCCCGGTCATCCGGGCCCCAAGTCCCAACCCATTCCGATCCCTTCTCGTCTAGTCTCCTCTGCTTTATCGTAATTATTAGAGTAAATTATATTCTATTTCGCGGTGAACTCACGACTCAGAGTTCCCATTTTCCATTCCTCCCGTCTCACTGTGCTTGTACTTAGTCTAGTGGCAAACTTTGTGACAAAGTTTTGTATGTTTCGTACCCGGCAAAGATTTGTCAGTTGAAGGTTTTCAGCTCCAAGGTTTTGCCTCAGATTCCGAGGGGAGAGATTCAAAGCCAATTATAGACCCTACAGCTGCGGATGAAGAATATGCAAGGCGGAGCTCTTGGGTTCGTTCGTGCTAAGCATCTCCACTCGATCTCCAGGACCTTTCCGTGACAAGGGAACCTGTCTCCCTTTAATCAAGGAAGCAGGACTCCAGTTCGTTCATTTTTCGTCCATAATTTAGAACGTCCTGTGCAACATGTACCACTATTACCAGTCGGGTTCAACGATTATTCGTTGATCTTTGACTGGTGTTGGATTCTCTTTTATTGTCTCAATAAACAAATGAATGCCAGACCTTGAAACTTCGTGCCTGTTGTATTTTTTCGATTAATCCTTATTCCTTAGCTTCATTGTGCCCGCAGCTAGTGATTACCGTTTCGACCAGTTTCTGAGTGACTGATATCTGTGAATCCTATCCAGATTCGGCAACAAGCAGAGAGCGATTAGGAATCTCTGGAGCTTAATCAAATATTTAATAGTAACAACCACTTCAATAATGGGTTGCATACCCTGATACTCCATCGATGTTGAAGACCTGAGTGAAGAGGATTCCCGACTTTTTGTGGTCGAAGTCCCACAAAGGTGAGAAGGTCCTCTCACTTAGAGGTACTTAGAAGGAAGAAGGAGTGAGAGAGAAATGTTATCTGTCGATGAGACAGAGGACCTGATGTCGTCACCAATAGTGGAATATCGTGGGTCTTTATGAGTTTCATGACGGGTTGAATTTCCAGAGTTTATCCCATGTTCGTGTTCCAGGAGGGGTCAAAACTCGGGGCTCGAGACGAGCTGACAAATTCCCTGCAGCGACCTTATCTGCCATTTGGGGTCGACTTTGGAGAGCCCTCAACGAGCCCACCTAAACCTACCGAGGCTAGCAGGCGAGGCGAACGCAGAGGTCGATTCAACTGCCATGTGAGGGTTGTGCTATTAAGCTAGACAGGAACACGGTTTGCCTCGTAGCATCATGGTTCCCATGAGGGCAACCGCGGAGAAGAACGAGCGAACGAGGCGAGGATAACCGAGAACACACGTTTAAAAACTCTGGCGTGATTGTTGACCATTGCCTAAGGAAGATTTGGTTTGAATCCAGCAGCATTGGTTGGCTAAGACGACCTCAATGCAGCCAGTGAAAATAGATTATCCATGGAAAAATATATATTATCCCAAAGCGCTCAGAAAAAGCCCTCAGGGTCCAACAGACCTTTCTGTTGGGGGGTGAAGCACGTAAAAAGGAGTGGACTTGAGGCTTTGAGGAGTGACCTGTGAGGGCACCTTCGCCTATACTGTACGGTGGTTAATACGGGGTGACCTTGTCTCCTGCGACTATAGTTGAGAGAGAATCCGTTCGCGCACGTTTACGTCTGGCCAATATTCCAGGAGCCCCTTTGGTTCATTTCAGGCACATGGGAGTGATGTTTTGTTTGGTCTGCGCTGCCTGGACGTTTCTGTCTTTGCTTAGGACCGAGATCCGCGGCATCCTAGACTTCGTGACCCCGGTGGCCACCCCGGTGTAGTTTTAGTAAGTCCAACTGTGAATTCTTCCTACTGTTGACAGAATTTAGAATCATCATCATCATTGGAGAAAAGGTTCTATCCGCGGCATTCCCCCCCACCCCCCCCCCCCCCCCCCCCCCCCGCAACTAGCTAGTCAGACGCTTAGCGGACCTTGATGGCACAGATTATGGTCTGAATTGACCGAAGCCTTCGAGCCTTGACCCACATTCGAAGTTGATCTTCGAGGAGGAGGACGAGGGGACGAGTTCCTCCTAAAACTTCCTCGAGGCCCAGGGCTCAAGGCTCGAAGTTCAAACCCGCCTTGCCACTCAACAGCTTGCTTGTTTAGCCCAATCCGGATCATTTCATCGGACCTTTGTCTGGGTTTCCAATTCTGTCAACGATATCTGGATCTATAGATTATGTTTCTTCTGCTGGTTGGAGAATAGTCGTAACCAATTTACTGCTCCTCCTCACACACGAGAAAGAGCTTCCTTACTCTTCTGCTGTAGTTGTCCCAGCTGCCAAACTGCCGGCTCTAATGCAGATCGTTATCTCTGGCCCCTACATGTGCCAGAGAATCTATCAGTAGTTACCTTCCTCTAATCGCAGCGGGTGTTATCGACCTCGCTCATTCGCTCTGCGTTTTCCTTGGAGAGGGCGAATCATAGTGAGAAGTTCTCGCACTGTGGTTCGTACTCGGGGCTGTTCATGTGTTCACAGATAGATACAGCGAGCCATGGGGCGGGTCTCGTGAGATTGGCAAAACCGCATTGTAGTATGTTCTGGCCACGTGATCTATCACAGCGTCGATGGATGTGACGCACTGAGGAGAGGAGGCATGTCTTCAACTCTCGTGCTAGCGCGGTACCGAATGTGAATCTTGAGTTGGATCCGGGAACTAGACCCTCTAGACGATCTACTAGCTCGAGTCTTTGATTCCCAAGGCAGGTGCATTGTTCCAAGGGCCAAATAATGACTGGATGGTGTTTAGGTCTAGGAAAAACAAAAGAGTAAAGATCGAGTCTTTACATCCATGCAAATATTTTTGGATCCACACAAGGCGTCCCACATGTGTTCCTATTAGGCATCTGGCTATTTTCTCAGGCCCTTTGTCCACGTGAAAAATGGGATTGTAGATGAACTGCGAGGCATGAAGGTCAGTTCTCTAAAGTTCTGCTAGGCTCAGCTCAGGGTTTAGGCTGAAGCACTCGTCTGAGCGCATCAGCCTGCCTCGCTCCCAGTTGCCCTCTTCGATCTCTACGGACAGACAACGTACTGGGATCTCTCTACTCGCTTGGATGCATACCTTATGGATAGCAGATTCCGAACCGGCCAGTCTGAGTACAGTCTCTCTCTCTCTCTCTCTCTCTCTCTCTCTCTCTCTTCCCTCCACTTGTTAATAATATGAAAGAAAACAAACACAGGAGGGTGCCTGGGCGGGAGGAGGGGCTCACTCACTGGGAATTTGTTGTCACGCACGACTAGGATAAAGTAAGCGAAGGCTATTATGCATCATGCTGAACAACAAGGACTAATACCCGGAAAGGTGGGAGGAGTATTCAGATTCTTTCCTGATACAAGAGAGAGCATGGCCGACCCCGAACCATTCGCGGTAGCAAACCCTGACTGACGGACGGACTGAGTCCAAACAACAGCCATCCGAGCGAGCGAGAATGCAGAACACAGGGGTACTGTTGATGATCGACAGTACTGCAGCGCAGCGTGGTTGTAGAAGAATTAGGAGTAGGAGTACGGGAAGGGGTCAAAGTCACGTAACTCAGCACAACGTTTGTTCCTTCCGTCCATCAAGGAAAAGGCTGATGATTCTCGCCATCAGACACACGCCCCTCCAGACTCCAGTCTCTTGCCTGGGCTCTGGGATCTAAGCTGGGTTGAGGCGGGGCGGGCACTGGTCCTGAGAAAGCTCTGGGGCTAGGAGTGAGAAGGAGCACTGTGCAGACGGTAGCTGCCGGTTTAGCTTCTGCATCTGCTTCTTCTTCTGCAACAACAAGGACTATTGTGAAGCAAGTTGCAAGTGGCGGCGCCGTGCATAGGAGTTTCCGACCGGCACCAATTGCATGTTGTGCGCAGTTGATGTTCTCATGAGGACGACGCTTGGAGACTTGGAGACTGGGAGCTAATCAGCGATGACGAGAGGTCGGTCCGTCGGCCGTGGCAGGTGTGTGTCATGCTGTGGTGGACACAACACATTGTAATCTCACTTCCGGTAGAAGCCGATCCGGGCTCAGCACCATTTGCGGCCGAGACCACCTCACCTCACACGACAATGCCCGCAGAATTTCGCATGGTTGTTATAGATCAGCAATCACTGTATTTGTTGGGTATATTGCTACTTCCTGCCAATATTTTATTCGGACCGCACACTCTGTCGCTCTCTATCGGGCGCGGGATCTGTGGGCGAAAGGCATCGCCTTTCGCTCATCGCATGCCATGCAGTCTGTGTATGCTCTCTCCAGCGGTCACAGTGACCGAACCCCATATGCCGCAGCGTCGGCTCAGTGGACACTGTTGAGCTCACATGAGTCGAATGTGCGAGCGATCGATTCATCCATCAAACGGAACAACAGCATACAGATTCCATGGAGCGAGCCACAAAACAATCGTCATCACACATATATTTGTATTCCCCATGACCGCTTACTTCCATTGCTGCCTTTTGGATGTGCTTTGTTTTGCGCTCCATGACACAACTCTCTGTGGATTCGAATTCTAGAATCCACTGTTCGTTCGACCCATACCTTTCCCTCGATCTCACCCATGACTGGAATTTCTGAACCATATTTCGTGCACCACAGAATCCACCACAATGATTTCAGCTCTGATGTTGAAAGTTGTGATAAGATGACGTCGTCACTTATACATGCCCAGACGTCTGCCTTGAACTCGGTCCTGCCATGCTCTGCCCTGCCCTGCCCGGCCCTGCGCAGGCCCGCAAGCTGGCCATGCCGATCGACGCCGATCCGATCCGTCCTCTTCCTTCTGCTCAGTCGCATTTTCTGTACTATACAGTACAGAAGTAGTGCAAAGGACAAATTCATGGTCCATACTATAGCGAACCGTAGGCCTCTGCTGGTTTCGATATTCAAAATTTTACTGCCTTACCTTTTCACTCCCTCCTCCCTCCCTCCTTCCTCCCTCCTCCCTCGTCTCCCTCGTCTCCCCCAACTCTGTCGCTTAATCATTCTCAGAGCTTTTGGCTGCCGCAGCGGAGCTTGTGCTGGTTGATCACTGGCCAGCCGCCCGGCCGTACTGAGCACATTTCAAAACGATTTGGCTCACCGTTAGATGGTCAAGTTGACGGTTCTCAGCCGTGTACTAGATTCGAAGGAAAAGGGAATTGGAGTACACGTACGTACGGAGGGGAGGGGAGAGGAGGAGGGGTGTCCTGGAGTGATGAATCAATCTATCTGAGAACGACCTGTCAGACGAGGTCTAGCAGGGCAGTTCCCACGAGGGGAATGACGTAGACGTCCCAGTGGGGGGCTAAAAACACATGTGTTGTTGCTGCTGTAGTCGTGTGCGGACGCTTTTCAGACTTTTGAGGCCCATGGGTTTGAATTGAATGCTCAGGGAGAGACCTCATGGCACCCCCCACCCCTTGCGTTGAGAGAACTGACGAGCAGCGCTCGGGTACAAACTGATACAAGTTCAAGACCGCAAACCAGTTCACCGCGAAAGATGGGTTGAGCCGGAGCTCGGTCTTTTCCTTAGAGAATTCGGAATGTTCTTCAGGCCTTGCTACCTTTGCATGTTTGCAGACATGCAATTTTTCTAGTTTCTTCTTTCTCGATTCACGCAGTTTGTCTTGGGATATTCTCGAATAGGTTCACACGGCAGACTCTACAAAGACTTCGAATGCAACCCGACCGCTTCTGTCGAGGCGAGCAGGCATTGGCCCGGACTGATGTCATCAATTCCTCAGCAGGACGTTATCCGGTTTCAGATGTTAGTGTTCTCTCACTGAATGACAGTGACCGAATGACCTCTCATCGCTCCGACACCTGTGCAGCAAGCACAACACTGCACCCATCACCGTATATAACCACATCCGATGCATCCATTTTAATTCGATATAGCATCCGCTGACAATTGCGTCTCGAGCTACCGTAGGCCTCGTCGTCTTGACTCGGCTAGCCTTGACCTCGCTTTCTCCCCCGGCAGTGAGAGAGAGAGCTAGTATGTGTGAAAACCAGCTCTCGATCTCTGTCTTTCAAGCCCGGGGGATCCGAGGGGATCAAAAGGCTAAAAAGAACACAAAAAACTGTAAACCAGCTCTCGATCTCTTTCTTTCCGTAGTATAGATAAGAATAGAATGGTGCTCTGCGGGGAGCAAGCTAGAGGATATTTTCTCTCTCAAGGGGAAGCCCTGCCACCCACCACACCTGGACAGGGGAAACCAAGCAAGCAAGCGAAAAAAGAAGAGAGGCCGAGGGCAAACGAACGAGGTGGGAAAGTTACGACTTCCAAACATGGGATCGTGCTCGCTCGTCCACAACGACTACGAGCATTAATGCGAAATA
The DNA here is from genome assembly GCA_037833965.1 of Marchantia polymorpha subsp. ruderalis. Lineage (NCBI taxonomy): Eukaryota > Viridiplantae > Streptophyta > Marchantiopsida > Marchantiales > Marchantiaceae > Marchantia > Marchantia polymorpha. The sequence goes on along the minus strand of AP031352.1, from coordinate 1,194,732 downwards.
TATAAAAAAATCCCGAATTCGGAGTAAGGCCAATCCGAAATGCGTCGGCCATACGTCCGTGGTTCAATCATTTCGTTGAAATGAATGAACGAAGGAGCTTTGAGAGAAAGGCAGAACAAGGCAAAGCGAGAGAAGAAAGAGGCGCACGTTTTCAATGAGATTCTGCTGGCCTAAGGGGAGTGTGTCGGCCGGGCCTTGGATTTGACGCGTAGGAGACTCTCTGCGGCCAACGATGGACGATTCACAGCCCGCAGGTCCCCCTGCAGGTTTTCACCGATCTGGACGACTCCTGACGCAGACAGTCGGTCCACTCTCCGTACTATCAGTAGTCCATCGTCCATAGTCCAAAGTCCCTCTTCGCCCTCTCCCCTTCCTCCGGACCTCGGCCCAAACCACGAGGACCTCGGTCGGGTTCCGGAGCGACTGCGTCGTCGTCTCCCCGGACATGAGAGCGGCGTAACTACGGGTTCAGACGGTTCGGAAGACGCGGGTCGGGCCGGGGCTAGGCCCCACGCTCTGAGCCTCGCTCGCTCGCTCATGGGCCACCATTCCGCCCGCCATCGTGCTCTTCTCGAAGGGGCCACGAGGCTCGACCCACCCAGTCGGTCTGGAGCTCGTACTCCGCGAGAGCGACAGACTTCGCAAGCTCACTCGCTCACCCGCTCTATAATTGGAAAGACAGCTCGTGGACGTGATACCCGCCATCTGATTATGAATTGTGCTTCTAGTCTGTGAGAACCAGCTTCGAGCTTTCTGTACACTTCCTCACAAGATTCATCCCGGTGCTGCCCATAGACTAAGTGCTTCGTTTAGAATCAATTTCCTCGCAGCACAAACTTTCGGTACATATCTACGGAGGGTGTACAAGAAAGCGTATTTTTATACGAAACGTGATTGCTGTGAACCTCTGATTATTGGCTGGAGTGAAACGACTTGGTCTGCTTTGCTCTTACTGAATTCCACGTTCAATGGTCGAAAGCCTGTTTTTTTGGTGGCTGAGCTATTCCGGCCAAGCAAGATCTTGGCGACCTCCTCACTTCAAAGACGTAGATTTTTGTCGGAGGTTTTGGCAACAGGCCTAGCATGCTTGGTGATGTAGCAATGTCGATCCTAGCATCTCTTATGAAGACTGAGGCTGAGCAAGAATCTTAGTGACCTACTCATTACCGAAAAGTAGAAGACTATAGTAGGTTTTGAAAACAGCCAAACTCAACACCTCTAGCATGCTCGGTGATTTAACAATGTTGATTCTGGCACATCCTATACAGATTGAAGATTGTTTAACAACAAAATTACACATTTACAAACTGACTGCAGCAATTATAGATTGTGTATCAAGTGAACTTAGAGAGAAGGTGAGTTGTGTATCTTTTCCTCAAGGTTGGAAAAGCAATCCAACATTGGATTGATTCATCACACTAAAAACCAACGATGCAATTCATACAAGCTATGATTAGTCCTGGGCAAGGTGAGTTGAATGTTTAATGGGTAATAAAATGTCCTCTACCTTTACTTTACCTTTACTCTTAGCACAATGGGCATGCTTTTCATACCTTCACTTAATTAGATTTTTACTCCAATAAGAATAAAAAATACAAAAATCAAATTGCCAATACAATTTTCACAATGTTTATTTGAGAATACTTCACTTCAAGTAGACCTGAAAGATTATTTTTAAAAATTGGTTATTGAGCATATGCACAATGGCGTCATCGAGAACTTCCTTATATCAATCATCTTGTTCAATCTCCAACTGGTTGACGATGTCTTCAATCTCATTGGTGGGATTCTCTTTGTCTGCGTACCTGATTGCTGCAGCTCCTGTCGCTCAATTTTCCAAGATCTTGAGTATCTTTGGCAAAATCATGTATTTGGCGATTGTGTATTGCGTCAAGCACTTGATGAGCGGTTTGGAGAAAGATCTTTTGCTATCTTTGACTTCGTATTTCGATTTCAAGTGAGACTTCCAACCTTACTCATTGGTTTTTTAGGATTATTATTTTTTGCAAAACGTGCATTTGCGTTTGTTCAGCTCGTTTGAACGATCGCCAGATTGCCAATCGTGAACATACATCTACGTAAAATTGAGCTTCTGTAGCTTACACTTAGAGATGCTCAAAGTCAGTACCGAGATAAGTTTCGCAAAGTTGATATTTTCCTCTTTGTTGTCGTTGTCAAACTGGAAAACGTTATTGAAAATTTCATCGTCCGTGTTGTTCATCTTGATTGTTGATCACTCAGATCATCGAAAGATCAATATGCTCACTCTTTTGGATAATTAACCAATTTAATGCCAAGTTAACAAAAGTTGTCAATTAACCAAGTCGCCAAGTTAACAAGTAATTTTCCTGGTTGGGATAATTACACTATCTTTATACTATCCTCTACCTTACCCATTGGTTACCTTCAAACATTTACACGTGACTAATACCTTTTATCCGTACATAAAAAGTATTTTACTTTATCTTGCTAATGTCTAGCTATGATGAGAGAGATCAATTTTACTAAAAGATGGGTTGACATTGTTGATTACAACTTGAATTCTAGCAGTAAACACTCAGTAGTTTTGTGACTGCACATAATTATACCGTATCTCGTGGCTACGAGGCAGGATATGATCACAAGAATGAAAAATCTATGTACACAAATAAATTTTAGTTAAGTTGTATTGCTCTGAATTTTATTATACATTGACAACATATTTTATTCAACAACAAACACATGCAATCACATAAATTTGTGTGAATATTAATAGTCTTACTATATATAAAAATAACAATCTACAATATATTATTTTTACACAATATCTTTAACTTCAAATAAGAGTCATGGCAAAATTTCTTTATTAAATGAACAAATATTATTTTGAATTATATATGTTGACATGCAAACACATCGTGGTTATTTATAATTTCTGAAGATTTTTGTAATCAACTTCAGATCATAAATATCTCTTATAACACCAGGTGAATAAATTTATCATTTACTTTATATGTTTTTTTAAATTGCCAGGGGAATTCATCACTTCATGAAACTTCATGAATACTTGAAATTATATTTACTTCCTTTCAACCTTGTACACACATCAATCAATTAATTGTTGGTTCATTTACATCAAATTCTTTAAGCTTATATTTTAGATGTTGATCGATAATCTTGATTTCAAACTCAACATCTTACATTTTGCATAATTTGTCCCAAATCATCTTCATTGATTGTAAGCTTTTTTATTGCTTTAATTATTCAATAAACTATAAAAATTGCATCATGAAGATATTCCAGCCTTTTAAAACTCCAATTTTGGATTCAAATGAAGTTATAAACAATTACTTTTGATATCTTTGTGAAACAAATTTCAAAAACCTAGTAGCTTATAAATGTTTGTAATACTTCTGGCTCATTAAACATACTACTTCATGCAATGTCGTTGTACAAATTAGAAAAAAATATGCTTTTCAAAAAAGAATTTAATTATTTTATATTCATTTTTATTAAATTAAGTTATCTCAGTTCTTGTGTATTTTCAAAACATGCATTAACAACACAATTTTCAAAGCTATAGTTATTTATTGACTATTTGATCCAAATGATTTTCATATTTAAGATTAATAATGAAAATCTAACTATTATTAACAACTAATTCAGTTAAATTAATTTATTTGATTTTTTTACAGCTAAATGATGAACAGTTGTAACAAGATTTAATTTAATTCATAAAAAATAAAAAAATTATTTCATTAGTAAAAAAATAAAATGAAAAATGGTAAAGTAAAAATTTTAAATATGTTTATGCCAGTTTTTCAATAATTATATTCTTTGTAATTTCTAAAAATTTCATCAATATGAACCATACTTTTATCTAAAAAGTTTTTAAAGAAAAAATAATCATTTTTCTGTGTGTGGTAAATGTAAATTTAGAATATATTTCTCTATATAATTTTTTGTAAATTATTTTATTCATATTATATCATATAGATGTGTATATAATATGTAACTTAGATATAATGTAAAAATTTAGTTCATGTGATAGATTGATATTTTATTGACTATTTGAGATGTTTAAACATACAAATAGTATTACAAAACAATTGTTTGTTTTTAATGTTTAGTAAAACAAGATTATCTGATGGTATTGAAGTTTTGATGTACAATGATATATACTGTAAAGTTTAAAAATCTCTCAATAACAATGATTAAAGGATGTTGATATTTATTCAAGACAATAGTATGAGATGAAAATTACAAAATTTGATGACATATTTGTTCTTAGTATTTTAGCATTTATTTCAACAAAAAGTAAATTTTACTGTCAATTTTAATGTTTTTTTTTCATAATTATATTTTATGTAAAAGTAATAATTAAAGCTTTGTAAATATGTGCAGTTAACTATATCAAATTAGATTAAAAATGAAAATTTGGTACTTTTAATTTTTTCATATAAAAGAAGAAAAAAATATTTGAAAATCATAATATGATAAAAAAGAAATCTATTTTTATGATATTTTAAGAATATTTGATAGAGTATTTACTAATATCAATTCAACTTTTGGAGCTTCAAACATGAATACGTATGGCAATATTTCTTAATAATTATAAATTCAGTGATTTTCATGTAACTTTTTAAAGGTTTATACCAATTCAATTCTCTAAAATCTCAATAGCCTAGGGAAACAAAACAATTTCATCCTGCAAATGGTTTGGTTTTTCATGCATAATAAGCATCATACTTTGTACCTTTTAATTCAAATTTGATACCTTTAAAATTCACTTATCCTATGTACATTTATATGTTTAAAAAAAATTATTATTTTTAAAAAGATAGCATTAACTTATTTTTCTAATATTAAATGTGTGAGTTTTCTAATTTAGTTTCTTCAAAAAAAATTATAGTACATAATTTCTTTTGATTAAGATCATAACGCATCAACATGATACAATTTGAAAAAAAAAATCCAAATTTCTTAAAAAATAACTTAAAAAACATTCGAGTTTTCTATTTTTGACAGACAAGAATTTTCAGATTGAAAAACTTTGATTTCTTCAACAAATTTGATTGAATTTTTTTTTTAGTGATTGAAGAAAGTTTTAAAATTGATATTTTTAAGTTGAAAATCTATTGATTTTACATCCACATATTTTTTCAACTGATTTTTTATTGTAAAGAATTTATTGGCAGTAAAATCAATGAATTTTTTTAAATAATATTTGATTTTGTGTTGAATTTTGCCACTAGGTTTTAGTTGTATTATTATCAATCTTTGATTGTAAGATAAACTCAAATTGCAATAATTTTGTGTTACTTTTAATTTTTTTAAATGACAATATATTTTTAACCAAATTTCAAATTTTATTTTCAAAAACCAAATTTAAAAATTAATTTACTCTTCTACATTGGAGAAGGGAAAAAAATTATCTAATGTTGAATATCAAGATTTGATTGGATATAAAATGCAACCAATTATTAGACTGAAAAATATGCACATTGTGTGTGCTCCGCAATATGCAATGTCACAAATGTGGATTTCATATGTATTTTTTGTCAAAAAAAGTTGCTCTTAAAATCTAAGGATGTATATACATCCATATAAGCTGATTTTTTGTACGATGATGTTATTTACATCTTTATCAGACTCATTTCTCCAACAAATGAATTTGAGTTGAAATTTATCTCCAGTAAATTTTGCAATTTCACTTTACTTCAATCTTTCAAATTATATTTTTGCACTATTTTTTGAAGCAAAATATTGGTGGTTTAAAAAATCTTTAAAATGATTTTCTTTTACATGAAATGAATCTTCAAAATTTTTATTCTTTATCTCGGCTTTAGAATCATGATATGTTTTACTCACATGATTCTTAATTTGAACATCCGCTTGCACAAGAGATAACGTTACTAATGAAAAAATCTCTTCTTGATCCCCCTCGTAACTTTCTTAAAACCACTTTAATGCAACATAAATTGAATAATCTAACAGAACACATGATCTAAGAGCAAAGATTGATGCATTAAATTTTAACATCAATTGACAGGAAGAAAACAAAAGCTCCATGCAATCGAGATTTGAAAAAAAATTATTTTGATTAATATTTTTGATGCTATGTTCATTAATCATAAGAAATTTTATATTGAGAAATAATTATATATATGTGCTTTGTATAGTTTTCACCGAAATTTTTATATAGTAATGCAGGCTTTCGTTTTATGATCATAGTCAATTTTACCAATGTTAAACAATATTTGAGCCGATTTTAAAGAAGAGTATGTGAAATATATATGTGTTCAAAATCAAAATCCAATATTTAATACATTTGTATAGTTATTATGCTATCATTTCTCAATTTGAAGCAAGAAAAATACACAAATATTAAATGCAAGAAAGAATGAACACAAAAAATGTAATCTTGTTGTGACACACACTTTGAGCTTTATGTGTCATAAAATCTATAAAAAGGAATGACAACGAAATTAATCATCAATTAAGTAAATTAATTAGAATGAACCAACACAAAAAATAAGACGAATAGATTAACAAATTTTAACGTCAAAGATCAATAGAAAAATTTCACTTAAATATTAATTAAATTGATAATTAAAAATTTTATATTGTATAAACTTCTATATATATATTTGGAATATGTTTAAATTAATAATAATTGTAATTCACACAACTTGAGAAGTTTACCTATAAAACATAAATATATGTAAATAATTCTGTTATGAAAGATCACGTTATTTATTCCTATTTTTATATTATATAAAGATAAGTATAGTTAATGTCATGTCTACATTTTATTGATTTATGAGCAAATTGAGTACTTCACCTATGGAAATAATTTCAATATCAAGAAGATTATGATGCTCGATTTATGGATAAATTGCCAAAGGTACACACTTTGGAAAAAAAAGATCAACCTCTTTGGTAACATGATGTCCTCTTTGTATGTTTATAGAATTGTGATAAGATTGAAGCCATTGGATAGGCATTAACCAAATGTGGTTTTGCATTGTGTTTTCCGTCGCATTTTCATTTAAAATTCTAATCACGAACGGACTCAAGACTTTGACGAAAATTAAAACTCCTTTTGTAGTTAATTGATTAATTTATTTCACCTATTACCACTTTTGGATATATAATTATGAATATGAAAGTCTTCTTTTTCTAGCTTTGTAGTGGAATGGAACTGTGAAAACATGTTACTGAACGAGGAGTCCATGAGAACTAACCATACAAGCTTTCTATGGCTTTCGATTGATCATGTAGGTCCTCCCTTACTTCTCGCTGACTAGTTTTACAACTGCTACTTACTAATTCCTTTAGTGTAAGAAATATAAGCATTGCGTGTAGATGATAGAGATTAAACTCTATCAACGCATTTACGGATGGAGAAATTCGAATCTGAACTATTTAACTTGCGCAGATGGTCTCCGTTGCGTGCTATACCGTTTTATAAAAGAAACGGACGTAGGTCCATGTCTTTCAGCCCCGTTGATGTAGATGAATGACGATCATCGAAAGGCCATTTAAAATACACAAGTGGGGAGGTCACTTACATCTTCTTGCCAAGCATCTTCTTTTCAAGTTAACACGCTTTCCTTGTGAGGCAAGATATCTTCCGGTCCTATTGTGGTAAGAGACGCCATTAAACCAAAACATGAGCCTATAGTCTTCTCAAAGACCAAACCAAATATACATTTGTGGAAGGTTATGGCTGTGATTTCCCGACCGATTCCCCTCCGCAAGGTCTTCAGAAATAAAAAGTCACTCCTGCTGCAAGGAGTCCACCAGCTCCATTCGCAAACCAGTGCATCACCAAAAGATGCTCGCTGGAATTATCTCCAAGTCTTAGTTCACTTGGTCGTAGGGGTCACAACAATCATCATCCTGAGTATGGCGTGCTGCTCGATATCGTTGAGCTCACGCACTCGTTCTGCATTGTTTGTTGAGGCCTAAGCTAGATCCACTTGACAACGATCAGGCAAGTGGATGTTAGGAAAGGGCTCAACTCGCAGCAGATGACAAAACAATGGTTTGGCTAGGCCAATATTGCGAATGTCAATGCAATATTGCAATGTCAATGTCAATGCTTAGCTCCTTTACAAACGTGTGCTAAATCGAAAGTTTAACCACAACAACAACGAGAAAGCGGTGGTTTGCAGTTGCAATCCGGTTTGACCACACAGGACCAAGGTAAGTTCGTAAGACAGTTCACAACAGATAAAGCTGCAAGCACGCACTTCAAGGAAGATATGAAGAACGTGCTAGTATAGGAAATAGTACCAACAGCACTCCAACAGAAATATTTTGTTCCTTGAATTCTAGTCTGTGTGTATACTACAGCTCAGCGAAGAAGTTTATGGATGTATGAATGATAAGGCGACGAAATTCACGAGCGAAGATCAACACGTGGTTTCAGTTCTCCAGTAGAAACTATATCTAGATGCAGGTACGAAAATCGATCGGTAATGAACGGCAAGTCAGAGGTCCGGAAATCGACGAGATTTTGAACTGGTTCGGCTTTGCACTTTTGAGATCGGGGTACGACGGGTAGTGGTAATCTTTTGCTATATGACGATTCTTACTATCGTTTGTTTGGCAGCTTATCTGTCTCGTGAGACGTCCAAGCAGTAGCGAAAGAGACCCAATCACTGTCAACTGATTGTCTTCGTCATCAGAGCGCCACCGCTTGAGGAGGAGGACCGCTTTCAGTAGCAGCTAGTGGACGATGACCCATTCATTGTCTGACGTTACTCATTCAAGAATGGCCTGGTCATGTTCGACTGGGGCGAAGGGACCAGGCAACCAGCAATTTCCCTCGCCCGGGTTGCCTTTAGGACATGAACACATGTTCAATGCGTTTTATTTCCGGATCGGAATCTGCCCTTCCGTTCTTCGCATATATATAACTAGCACTATAATCGTAGTTATCCATGGACCATGGCGAGTGTCTGCGGGTTGCATTTAACTTTCCAAAAGTGCGGAAAGCGATCACCTACGCTAGTTCGAGCACGTGTAGGTGAATGATGCCCGTGTCTTCGTTTCCTTGGTCGCAAGGAGTTCCCCTCGAAAGGTTGCTCGTTCGTCTGTCCGGATGACTGTGGGGACGTCGGACATTCTCTTCTTTGTGCGTGGGGCCTTGATATATGATTTGAGCGTTTTCTGAGAAACGTGTCAAATCTTCTCCGGAAAGTTGCATGCAACTTCTCAACCAGGCTTGTCAGAAGGACAGGCGGATAGGCGGATAGATGTCGATCACGTCGGAAAGGAACACTTGGATAGACAGATGCGTAAACTGGAAGAAAAGAAAACCATGATACCTCCGGATCCTAGACCGAGAGCGGAATCGAGCTAGCCAGAGTCCAGACTGAGGCTAGCTCGAGGTCAAAACGCATCTGTTGCCATGTTGAAAACAAGTTTCCGAACAAGTGTTAGATCCATAAGTCATACCAAAGGTGGCGCAGGGCAGGGCATAAGCTACAACTACCGTAGAGGCCGATCCGCAGTTAACAGAACTTGGGCCAGACATAGAGAGGAGGCGAGAAGAGCAGAGTTATTGCAGCGATCGAGGAAGGCCTCGCTGATCCCAAAACGAAACGATATCTGACGTGGGAAGTCGCCTCCACTCGAAACCTGTTGCCATTCAGCAGCCGGATCAGAACTTCTGACAGTGTATCGTAGCCAATACAGCTCCTGGAATAAGACGACAAACGCTCTCCAGTTTCTGGAGGTTCTAGAAAGAGGGCTCGCTTTTCTAGTTACAACACAACGGGCTCGAGGCCTGGCGTGAATTTCAGTTCAGTTCAGATCTCGGAGCACTGGAACTTCGCAACTTACCGGCTTGGACTCCATCTATTTATAGTCGAACTAGGATTCCTCCACATATATTTCACGTGCGTCTGAGAAGCATTTTCTCCACGGCCTCAAGCTAAGGTGGCCCGATAAGATCCTACCACTTTGTCTCATGCGAACCGCAAAAACGCATCCAGACATAACGAGTTATGTCTCTCACTCTGTTGGCCTCAAAAGCAGCATCCCAATTACCCATCCCTTCCTTTTAGATCAGCTTTTTTGCAGCCTTCCTTCGACCACACAACTGAAAATGAGCCTATTTGCATCCTCACCTTGCCAACTCTAATCAAATGAATTCTGTTTGCGATTACGTCACATTGCTCCATCACTGGAACACTGCGAGGGTCCAGCAAAAGGCAGTGTAGAGTGAATGATAACAGCGTAGCCTGTCGTTCGAGGGTCAAGTTGCTTTCTCATGGTTTGAGCACTCAAACCACGCCACTTCACGCTTGAAAATATCTCAACATGCCATGATTTATACAAATGTTCTTCTTTAGATTTATTTAGGGTTTTAGAGAAATTCGAGTTTGGAGCTCAATCCGGCATGGATAAGTGAGACAAATATGATCAATATTACAATCAATCTTGCAAAAACCTCTTGGTAACGGATGACTGTGAGCTAAAGAATCTGCTCAAGACTTAAAAAGGAGGGATTTAGAAATCTGTAAATGGATCATTACAACGAGTGACCATTACCTTATTTATAAAAAATATGACTTGTCGAATAAGGTTAATAATATACTCTATAAGATAAATTTTTATTTTGAAAGCATAGCAGGATACTCAGATTATTATTTTAAGTTTCAATTTAACTCAAAGATCACAATCTACAGCCTCAAGTTACAACCAATAAACCGGTTCTTCTTGACATTTTCAGCCAAAAGTGACACATTGTATGATTTATTTTATTCCTTTGAGAAAATATATATTATATTTCATGTTCAGTCTCTTTCTTTTGACAGACAGTTGACTTTAATGAGGTTTGAAGTTCTTGTGTGTGTAAGTTTATAAAAGTTAGAGTTTGTATTGAAGAACCCCCAAATGAGGTAAACTTTGAATATATCTTAGAAAGATATTTTATTAAGAATACTGATATTTTTTCTGGGGAAGAAATAAACCCAAAAAATCTTTTTCTCAAGAAAGTATACCCCCATAATCACATGGTTCATTAACAAAATAGAGGGTATTATTTATATATAAACAATGACGTGATTATATCAATATTGTGTAATTGCATGAAAAAGTGTGTTAAAAAATTCTTCTCTGATGTAACATATTTAAAATATACAATTATATAAGGAATTATAACAAAAATATGTTAAAAATCGAAGGAACTCGAATTTGGCATAATTGTAAAATTGTAAGGTCAATAGGGTAATCAAAATATTATGAAAATAATAATAATCTGGAATATTTTCTTCTATATCTTCATTTTAAACTTTCATTTAAATATCTACAGATTCTAAATTTTAATATTGAAATAGGTTAATTTCCTAATTAAAAAAAACTTGAAAGAATTTTTCTGACGTCTAATTTAATGACTTAAGTCTGATATCATATGGATTTCTTTTGATGAAAATAGAATGCACATATATACTGAATCTGATCTTACGGCAATACATATTTTTGTGAGGTAACAGTAGTGGGATAAATTGTGTTTTGTCAAGGATTGTGAATGTAACCAATTTTTTATTAGCCTAAATAAGCATATACAGAAATAACATGTAAATTGATACATCAAAGTAGAGTAGATTCAAATTGTGCTTTTTGAAATGTGTATGTTAAAAATAACTCATTTTGACTTAAGTTTGATAATGCATAACTTGTATTTTTGGACGTAAGATTCTTATATACAAGATAGATTGTAATATTTGAGAGAGAGATGCCATGCAAAAATGCAGTTGTTACAATGAACACTGAGGTAGCAAACTCAAATTGAAGGGTGGGGATGTAAATGCTATCTGGACAACTTCACTTTTCTGGAGCATAGACATACATCAGGACTGCCCGCAACAGCTTGGTGAAGAGGTTCACGCACCAAGCTTTTGGTGAGGAGGCTTACTTGCGTGAACGTGTTCTCTGAATGTACTATACCTCAAAAGCCCTAACTTCAATCAACAAAAATCGGTCATGATGTCCAATATTGCTCACTATTAAGGAAAATTGTAGAATTCATTTACGTTGAACTCAGATTGGACCTACTTTGTTGTAAAAGGTTGATCGTGTGACACAAACGTTGTTTCTGGAGGAGGTAGAGGAAAACCTGCCTTGAGAACTTCTGTCAATCCCACTGAATAGGTTCAAAGTTGGATAGTTTCGGACATGGTTGGTAAGCTGATACTTTTTCATACGTTTGCTCATCTCAATAGTCAAGCACCAGGCATGTCATTTGACACCACGTTTCAAGGGTTGTATTGACACATAGATATGACATACAGTTCTCTAAGTGCATTAAAGTGTACAGTGGTTAAAGTGTACCGTAGTAACCACTGGTATTCATCAGAAGCATATTCACCATCACTACACAGATTCAGGATTGAGGCACTTTGAACACACTAAAAGAGCATTGGCCTTCAATGATGTATGAACTTCTAAATAAAAACCTAATTTATAGTCTTACAAGTTGATTTTATGAACACTGTCTTGGAATGTCCAAACTTGGGCCAGTCTTTTTTAATTATCGAAACTCATCCGAATCATTACCACTATCGTTTTTACAGGGCACGAGATTGAAGAATTAGCGACACCCTATAGCTAAGAGACGAAACCTAGAAAAAACCTTTGAAGGTGGCTGTAAGCGGATTTCACTGCAAGATGATGATATTGTATGCAAAGCATGTTTTATCTAATGCAATACATATATATGCATGCTGAGGTACTTATTAGTCCATCACACTTCAGAGACAATTTAGTACACAGCGTTATTGAATTGGAGGAATTGCAGTGTTTACTTGAAGATAAACATACAGACTGAGTGATCTGAGTAGATATTTGCCAATGGTAGCCAAAGTTACACGAAGAGACAAAGCTTTACATAACTGGTCCTCCCTCAGTGATGGTGGACCGCTGAACCTCTATCTAGGGATTTCTCCAAATCTGGTTAAAAGCATGATTTGCTTCTCACAAGGTCTACGGGTCTAAACAAACCCATGACGAACCAACGATGCTCCAGATTTTCTGCACAAGATTATTGTCGAGAATTTTCCTATGAGAGCATCTTATCATGCTGAGTTGCATCACTTCATTTGGTAGAGCCAACGGTCACGAGTCTGAAAGACAACAACATTCAAGAGGTTAAGAGATTTCAGTTACAGAGACTGGCAAACAGTTCCCTCTAACCTCAAGTTGAAGATGTTAGGGAAGAATGCTCTACGCTTCATGTTAGTCACTTCAAACTCCATGATCTATGTCACAGCAGTTTAGCTTAGAGTGCCGAATATTTGAACATATTGTATATAGCTTAGACTGTTGACAGAAAATCTAAAGTTCATTCAGAAGTCAACTGTTCGGGCCGTAAAGAACGGAGAGCTCTTGAACACAGAATACTGCAACTTAATAAGGTCATGATCTGAGCATAACGTTAGAGGAGAACGGGTACTACATTAAGCTCGTTGCGATCCTGAGAAAACATCATGCAGATTAATTTTACATGGTTCCAACCAGAAAAATTGAAGAGGAAATGATGACGCAAAAATCCAGGTTGATAGAGGTCCTGAACAGCAAACTAAGATAAGCAAAGCTGCAAGAAATTCACCTTATACAGGGAAAAATTTCATCCAAGTTCTTAAGTCACATAACGGTCATGCAGAGAGTTGCTCGTCTACAACACATTTTGAACTGTTTGTAAACGTTCCATTCTGCCAAACCAGCTAGCCCTTCTAGTCTCTTATCAGTTTAGCATGGTTTCCTGATAAAATATGAGAAGAATTTTCTAATTTTGTACCAACATTGTCTGAGGTGTCTAGCCACACACTAAATTCATCTAGCCTTTATTTGCATAGGGCAGCAGGATTTTGCTAGTCCGATGCAACACGGTAAATTGGTAATTCACTAAAGGGACCTTCAAGTTAAGAAAATGGGCAAATGAAGACAATTACTGGTGAAGGGTTTCAGCATTCCCTGCACGATTCAAAATCTATTGGCAGTTTCTTGGATTACCTGGATGAATATGGCGAATGCATTAGAATGAGATACACATTCATGTGTTACTGAACTCAAATCTGGACAACATGTGAGGACATTATGCTAACACAGGTTCGGGTAGAAAACTATGCTCGCAAACAAATGAGATGATACATTATAAAGGTGTCCTGAGACTATCTGCAGTGATCTGAAGGAGGAGAGCAAGAGCATTTTAGCAAGGTCTTTCCAGTTAATGAATGAAGGAGGGCAGCAAGAGACCATGGCAGGGGTTTGAAATGCGAAGAGCATGTGGCCAACCCTGGTGGGAGGAAGTCTATGATATGTCCTCCTAGACTGCTGTGTTATTCGCACTGAACCTACACCTCAAGTCCATATCAAGAATTATTACTGCCCGGGACCACTGAGAGAAATCAACACCCATCCGATATTGTTTTGACATATGAATGTAGTTGAGAACTAGGAAAAACAGAGGAAATCCATTTAAATTACAGAGGGGATCTTCTGAGAGCGAAGCCTGCACTCAGGAGAGAGACTGTACTCTTAATTACGCAACTCGCCCGTTGGAATTCTATACGACAGAGTTTCTACTCAAGAAACATGGAATATCAAAGATATCCACATCGTCCTGTATAGACATTGAAGATAAAATGTGACAAACTTCTTTCTTGATTGAAGGATCAGAAGGATCTCATGCAGGACATGGATGTTGAGACATTTTGCTAGATTGATCAGAGATACAGATTCCAAAATGACTGAAAGTAAATCCAAGATTGTAGGATGTTGTCGCATATTTTACTTTGGTTAAACTTCTCCAGTATTCCTCAAGTGGAACACACGGAATTCTGTCTTCTGACAGGTCTTAGACTAAGTTCCCAATTTCAGAATCAAAAGACTGGCAGACTTTAAAGACCTCGCAGATTTTGTAATTAGCCGTTCTCATAATATATACTGTTCTGAGCTGCAGAGTCCTGGATCAAGAATAACAGTCTTACCGGCGGGAAAAATGGATAATTTTTAAGTGATCTTTGGGACTCACGAAAGACACGTCACGTAAACTTCCTCTTACATGTGTTCAAAGAACCAGTTCAACACCTTGACAACAATTCCTTTGTTCACAAACTCCCGGAAAAGCTTAGGTGACTGTGCAGTAAAGTATGCATATCCCCACACATCCTTTCCATTAATCAAGTATCCTATTTTTCCATCTTGGTGCTAAACAGCAGGATATAGTTCTTGTCATACGTAATTGTAGTACCGCAACTAAATTATTGGCTACTAATATCCTGTCATTTTCCTGGTGAATCAAACCATAGACCAGGATCTTCTACAATTGAGTTCACATCTCGAGTCGATATTCGTACGTCAGGTTGTGATCTGACGTCGTCCACTCTTCACAGACTTGATTACAACTGCCGTAACCAAAAAAATGTGTAGTTCCTGTTGTATTTGTCTCACAACGGACAAATTACGCATGTTTGAATCACTACGACAATATTCCTTCTTCAACATGCGCCGATCATGCTTATGAATTGATTTAAGGAGTCTGCTCCATCGACCATGGCATGTAATAAATCAGGCATTCCTTTTGCTAAATAACGAAATAAGATATCACAACGAAGTACTAATCGTAAGAAGTATAATCTAGTTACTAGATTTTATCATAAGTAAACAATAATTTACTTTAGAGTTTAAGAGGGTTGAGCTTGGAATTTTTAGTTAAAGCCTCAAGTTTGAGACTTTATACATTTATAGAGTATAGGTTAAATTTCACCCATTTTTCATAAATTTATCATCACTCTTGTACTCTCTTGCTAAGAAGCTAAATTGTATTCATAATTATAAATACGAGTTAGTATTCACAATGATAGCATTCTCAACAATATTAATACATAATAAATTTCAAAAAAAAATATTTCAAAATATTTATAATATCTTTACTGAAAATTTGATTTATGTCACATGTTTTTTTTACCCCATCGGTTAGCTTAATAAAAAGCCTAATACCTCAAGTGAAAAGAGAATTAACACTTGATGCTAAGTACACTTTCAATCTACATGACTACTTCAAGTGTTGCAAGCATCGTGAAAACATTGATCGTTTTGAAGATGAGATGTTTACAAGAGATTATTAAGAAAGACTCTAGATAAGGTCAACAAGTACCTTATGCATATGCATGAAATACTTGAACAATATATGGAATACTTGCTCAAAATTGTAACTGATATCAACATGCTAAAGCTGAACTCAAAATTTGATAAAGATTAAAAATTCAAAGCTCCAAGACTAAAATGTTAGCACACAAATCAGTGTAAAAATGGGTCACGAGAAGTCAAAAGTTTTGAAATTGTTCCACATGTGATCTTAGGCGATATATGAACTCATGTTTTTCCATTCTGTTCAAAATGAAAAAAAAGAAGAAGAAATATGTCGGCTCCAACTTTTTTTGGTTTAAAGAGAATAACAAATATACAAAATTAAAATATTGATGGAAAGAAGAAAGAGAGTGCAATTTTGTCAAAAAATACTCATATCTTAAATGAAAGTAATTATTTTACAATCGAAAGTATAGAAGACAAGTAAGGACAGATAAGATTGAATCTGTGGATTCAATCTCCAAATCTCATATAAGTTATGTAAGCAATTAATCTTAGGAATGAAAGTGTAGAGAATGAAAGTTGTGTGAAATCCCAAATTTATATAATAAAAATGATTCCTCTCGAACTATAGGGGAGGAGAGAACAATACTAAACAACATAACTTGATGTTACAAGAGATAAGATATGTAGTTCATTTTTTTTTTTGAATGAAAAAAAATTTGGATACATTTTTCATTGAAAAAAGATGTATCAATTAAAAAAAAATTTTCAATCAAAAATCTAACAATTAATAGTTTTGATGTGTTTTTTGGATGAGATTTTGTACTTTGAAGAATGATAAGAAAGAAGTCTGTTCTTATTTCTCTGATACACCTTATATAAACGTTGGATATGAAACTTATGAAGTCAAATCATACTCAAATAAGCATTGAAGTTGTGACAAAGAGGACTTTAATAATTCTCTCAATCTAAAATCTCTAAAATTTATGCTAAGTGATGTGAAAGATCAATTAAAAAAAACGCTTTAATTATTATGCTCTAAAGAAAGAGATACAAATAAAACCATTTCTTGTAGAGTCATTATAGGCTTGCGTAAACTTGTTGAAATTGAGAAATTCACATGTATGTGAGCTAATGGCTTAAACAAAGTTGACAAGATTCAAAATGGTATACTAATTTGAAACATGAGTCACTTGATAAGTTCAAAAATTCTAAAGGTGCGTTAGAAACTTATATATGGAGGAAAAGGAAGAGTATTATTATTTAAGTAATCACAAATTACATGAATCATATGTACTTTGCTTTGATATATAATGAATATATTATAATGGATGTGACAACTATAGATGTGATTATCAACATGTGATGAATTCATCACATGTTTAAGTTGCAAGTTGATTGAATATGATGTGAAATAACTATGAGTTTCAATTTTCAAACTCATTAAGATTCAAATTTGCAAGTTGATTTTGAAGTCTGATCTTACCATTTTGGAATTTTCTGACCTTTTTCAAAATACAAATTTGAAAATGCAAAAAAATTATGTCAAGATGGATCTCTCTTAAAGTTGAAGAATATATATATATATATATATATATATACCTTAAATACACTAAGAGAGAATATATGTGCTGTTTGATGACAACAGATGCTATAGTTGCTAATGTCGTTGTACATGTAGGTACAACGACTGGTATCCTTCTTCAGTGATGACAGAGGCCTATCATCATCCTAAACACATGGTGACATTCATGCAACGTGAATGCTATTTGATTTTGAAGCTGATAATGAAGTGAGCACAAAAGAGAAAGTAGAGGAATTGCTCCAAGAAGATACTTCAGACGGATATTTTAAACATGAAAATTGGGGATAGTTACAACAAATATTCATATCTTGATGATGAGTTATTTAGTCAAGGAGGAAGTTTTTTAAAATTTGAGGATGATGAAACATTTTCAATTTCTCACAAATCAAATAGATTAGATTGAAGAAGTGAATTCAATACAATAATATAAAGTACTTCTAAGAAATATCTCACCGGGAAGATGTTTCCTCTCATTTAAAAAACCAATGGGTGCATGTCCATCTTCTATTTAAAAGAAGAGGCACGCAAGACTTTTTGAATTCAAAACTGGTTGATGATCAAGATGTACAGCCATTATACAGGCTTTGATATTTTATTTATTTATTTATTTTATTTTATTTTTATTTGCCCCAGCATAAATGTTGTTTGCTCTACCGAAATACTTTTAGCTCTAGCTTTTGAGAACGACTAAGATATCGGGCATTTGGATGGGTATACAACTTGCGTAACAGTATATAAGAAGAGTAATCTACATGGATATTCTTGAGGCTACATTGCTTAAGAAGGTAATCTGTCTTATTTATAAAAAACATTTACTGATCTAGATTAAACACCAGAGGTTCTTATCAATTTTGATATTGTTGCTCTAACAACAAGGTTTCAGGAGAGTACTCATAATTGAATATGGACATCAAAGACAAAATTTTCATATTGTATTGTATCTATATGATTTTGTCTCCAATGAGGAAGGACGTTAATGGAGTGAGAAGTGTTGAATCTTACCTTTGTCATGTTTTAGATAGGATCACTAGGTTTGCTTAGGGATCAATACATGTAAGATTAGTCATAACGTATGGAATGAAATCACCGAGACTTCGTATTTTGACTTTTTCTAAACGTATACAGAATCTGATGCAGCACCAGAAAATTCTATTGTCAAACTAAGGAAAATATACTAAGAGACAATTGAATATTTTCAGTTTCTCTATCAAACCGACAAAGGTACAAGAATGTTTATGCTGTTTGCACCAGACCAGAAATAGCTCAGTGAGTGAGAGCTTTGGACGTATAGAATAATGTCCATTTCCAACTTATTGGGGATGCGTCAAGACTCTGCTATTCTCGCAACTGAGAATTTATAACATCTACTTGGGAGGCCATGATTTGAGGTTACTCTCAAAGCATTCTCTTATGTTATTAGTTGGGGAGATAATATGACAGCAATACATCTTCAAGTGGTTTTTCGACTTCTTTTAGTGGTGGATGTACCTTTTGATGGAGCATTCAACAAAATCAGTAGCTCAATGTAACAAAATGTGAGACTAACGTTTCTTAACTACCTACTCAAGAGTGAATTGACCAAAAAGATTTTGTAATAGACCTGGATCTAGTTAACAAGCTCAGAATCATATGGTTTTTAAACACTCGAACTATTGCATCATCTTCAAATCATATTTATCAGAAGAACCAAAAATATTGCTTTATGTGGAAGATTTGTCGGAAGGAAAGAATAATTAGTGTACCGAAAATTAGAATTACATGGCGGTTGATGGAACTAAAGTTTCCTACTCCTGGAGTGCGAGTGATGAAGTTTCTTATTTCGGAGTCGGTTCTTTTCTATACGCATTGGAAGGATTAGTACTTCAATACCAAAATTTTTCAAAGGTTGATACTACATTATATTAGGATTATAAGGTTTGGTAGGTTTCATACATGTCAAGAAAAAGGTTATTGAATTATAAGTTTCAAAATTAAACTTTGTATACATTACCTTAATGAAATACATTTTGTCATTGATTATTTTTTCAGATGTTGACCGCAACGCTCGATTTGTGAAAAGTGGTAGAATTTAAATTGAATAGGTACTATTTCAAACGTTTGAAATGATCTCTTGATTATGATGTAAGTGTTATTTCTCATAGCCTATCTTATAGAAATGGGAGTAGTAGCAAGCTAGGACTAATATTAGAGAGTCAGTAGCAACATGAAGCAATGCTAATGATACATCTAGAACTACTGCAACATCTCAACAATTTTCAAAATATCAAAATAAAAACAATTATGAGATAATTACAATCCAAACCAAAGTTAAACTTTCGTAAGGACAACATACCTTCGGAGGCAGGGCATATCTTAATACCAATCCCAAATTATGTGTCCTGAATACTACCTTGTTCGGCAAGTCGATGATTGTCACAACTTGCTCCGTGAGGTGAATTGAAACCTCTGACCCTGCTTCCTATTCTTGTTACTGCTCCTGTGCATGCCAGTTGAAGGTTTCTTTGGGCTCTAAGTAGCTGCTAGTACTACAGTGACTGTCCGGAGTACCTATCACATCAAAATATAGTGATGGAATCCTTTGGAATCTTGAGACCTATCTTCTAGCTTCTTTCTCCAGGTGGCAAGAATCAGAACATCTCTTCTATTTGCAGTTGGTATTAGACCAAAAAGGGCTTTGGGGTCTAGTGTCACCGCTCAGTGGAAATTGACACCAACCTTGCATCAAAAGTTGGCAGATTAGACAACTGTATCCTGAAAAGGGTTTAGGTTTGAAATAGAAGGGGGGAATTTCTGGTTTTTATACTTCGAACCATGATACTTGCAGTTGGTTCTTTAATAAAATATTCTAGAATTATTTTTATTCGCTCCTTTAAAATACAACACAGCTTATTGTTTATCCAGCCTACAGTATCATATTACAAGCACATTTTCTTCAACCTTTAAGCCTATGTTTTTTGATTACAAGTAGCTCTCATGCAAATCAAATCACATGCACTGGGGTCCCTTGATGCACGAGTTCATTTCATGGTGTTAGATTTCTGAGCCAGGCTGTCACCCAGGAACCTGCCTAAGTTAGACGTCTGGCAAACGACTACATAATGATTGAATGATTCGACATTCCCTTCCGAATTTTACTAGGCACCGTCAACATGATGGTGGTAACTGTTTCAGCTCCGACGTCATAGAAGTGGCTACCTTGAAGGACATATATTATATATTATGCGTATGCGTTCAGAGTGTGCTTTAGAGGACTACTGAATTGTGAATGCACCTCAAGACTTGCAGCAGAGGTATTCACCGTAGTGCTATTGTTGTCGGAGGCTTACATGTCTCTAGAGCTATATGATGGATGGATGGAAAAGAGTGCATAATTAATGAACGAATCTTAATTCCACACTTAAAGGGGCAAATCGGTGAAGTGAAAACACTGAGAAGCAACGGACTGAAGCCCCAGCAGAAATATGATCTCAACAGAGAATACCCAGCTCTTGACATAGTTTGCACTATGTACAAGAATACTGTGATCGTGGACAAGAGATGGGAAGACGTAGCTCCAGACTTAAATAATCAAACAAACCATCAGAAAACAATTATGATCGAGAAAACGGAGACCACTCACCCTGTGAGTGTGATCTTCCATCTAGAGTTGAATCTGCATTGGAAGATTCTGCAGGAAAAATAGCTTTTCGTATTGCTTCCTGAAGCTCTTCGCAGAATTGTGATACACGGCAGATGTGAACTTCATTCATCTGACGACAGAAGAAAACAGAAAACAGACGCATTTGTAAATGGACTGATGTCTTCGAAGAGTTTCCTCCGGAAGAGTATTTTAGAGCCATAGGAGAGCACTTGCAATCTGCCTTTTCCGTTGAAAAATTCTCAGGAGTTCTTGCGCGTAGCCAACGAAGACGAATCAACAATGGACAATCACAACGAATAACAATGGACTTGATTAGTTCACTCACAAGAGATGAACCAACTCAATCTCGATAGCTATTGGTTATCGACAATGGAGTGTTCTGTTCCCGCTCAGTTGTCAGGAACCACAAAATTCAAAGACTACCACGGAAGAAATTGAAATCTCACCTTCAGTTGAAAGTCCGCGTAAACCCAATCCTTTTCAATGCTTATGTTGGTTGATAGGACTTCTAGACCAAGGTCCTTCAAGCATGTGAGTATGTGAATGACAGTGTCGGGCCGGTGCGAGGTCCGAATTTTGGCTCTCAATTCGGTCGGAATACATGCTCTTCTATCAACCTCAACAATTTCCTTGTTGTCCTCTTGTGACGGAGCAGGAGCGGGTACGAGGCAGGAATCGAGAAATCTGCCACCCGGAGGCTTTCCTTCCTGAAGTTCGGGTTCAGAGGAACCGGCTCCTGTACGTGCAGGTATCGGACTTCCAGGTTCCCCACGTGAACTGGGAGAAGTTGTGCCGATTTGCGAATCCTCGGACGTGACCAATGACAGGTTCGGAGTTCCACTATTGTCGGGGTTTCCCTTCTCCAATTGCCCCACACGTCTCCGGAGCTTTTTCACGAGCTTGATGGTTTCGGCCAGAACCGTTGCCTTGTCCATCTGAACACGTACAGTGACAGACCGCAATGGGAAGCCATCAATTAGCAAAAGCAGGCAGGAATTAGCGGAAGGGAAAGCCACTAATGTCATGTATCACGAACTAAATATCGACGACGACCATAAAAACTGAACTCAACTTACACGCCCGAGGTCCCAGAAGAGAGCCAAACCCAATTGCATGATCATGACATAGGGGATTTAGTGACCCACCCTTGAGGTGGGAGGAATTAGTTTGCGCAGAGCGTCGTAATGTTCGTTTTCCCTCACTCTTCGTCTGCGCTCGGCCAGCATGTGGGTCCTTGCTTGAGGGTCTTGGATGAGGGTGCCGGATTCAGAAGGCTTCGTCGACGTTGTGGTCGGATAGCTGATCATTCTGACTCTGTGTCCGTGGCTCGAGGTCTCCGTGTCCAGTGCCTGACCTGCTTCCTGCTCTCGCGCTTTCTGCTCCTTAGCAATTTTCGGTACCATTTCTGTCAGCAGCCTTTTGAGAACCATTTGATTGACGCGCAGCGCAGCAGGACTCGCGCCGTTGGGATCTCGAGCTTTGTATCGCAACAGTGATGCTTGCTTTCGGCTCACCCATCGCACCCAAGCCGTCGGCGTGGTGAAGGAAATGTTTTGTTGCCAACTCGGAGGACCTGGTTGATTTACCTGTTGTTGCTGCTGCTGCTGGCCTAGGGGGAGCAATTGTGGCTGTTGTCCACCACCATGCGGGACCAATTGCGGCCGGTGTTGCTGCGGCTGGTGCTGATGCTGCTGGTGAGAGATGAGATTGGCCAGCGCCGGTCTCGGAGTTGTCATATTTTGTAAGCTGCTCACAGCAGGATTATTAGGAAATTCAAATTGTCGCTGGACAACTCGTTGTTGTTGTTGCTGCTGCTGCTGGCGTTGCTGCTGTTGAAGTCTTTGTTGAGTGTGGTGATCGTAATGACGATGATGCTGCTGTTGATGGGATATCGAGGCTGTCCCAGTCGAGGCCCATTCGGCCATAGTGTCGCTGGAGCTAGCGACTGCAGTTTGGATTAGAGCATGATCTGGCGATTGAAGCCGCTGTAAATGGTCGTCATCGGTAAACTCTTCAAGCATCTGTACAAGAGACTGCTCTTTGCTGGGTTCCAATGTGGGCCATTCTCTGGAATTCTTCGAGTGCAAACCGTAAAGATTTGCGGCCGAGTCCTGTAACATGTCCATGGGGAGCGCCAAGGATGCCGAAATGTCGGTTGCCATTGTCATGGGCAATGACGTGAGCAAAGCCTGGTCCAAGGAAATGCTCGCGGCTCCTCTCGGATGAGAGCGCTGCTGTTGCTGCTGCTGCTGCGAGAACGTATCGGGCGGCATGAGCGAAGAAATTCCTGGTATGCCCATGCCACTGCAACTGATGATAGGATCTGAATCATGCCCGACCACCTGTTGGAATATACTACTCGTTCCAGCTGCCGCCGGCCCCCATTCCTCTACAAAGGATGAGGCCTCCAAAGTCTTCTCCTGTCCGGAAATCGACCTTCTCTGCGACAGCACGTCCTGATTATGTCGATTGAGCAGCGAGATGGCATCGTGAGAGTGCGGGGGATACCTGCCAAGGCCATTCTTCTTGCGCACCTGCACCTGCACTTGCACTCGACTCCCAGCGCCCGGGGCACCGCTGGAGGCGGAGGCGTTCTCATGGCCCGACACCGAGAAACCGCCCGCGCCGCTGCCTTGGCCGGAATTATTGCGCTTGAGCAAAATATCAGATGACGGCCCGAAGTGCACGTTGCAATTGGAGCCATCGGCAAACATCGACGAAGCGATCGACGGAGACATCTGCATGGCTTCACGACTTCCTCCGCTGTCGTTTTCTGAACCCACTGCACCGGGACTGGGCTGAATATTGAGAGGCGTCGTCACGCTCGAGAGCCATCGCTGAATCTGATGCAGGACATTTTCGTTCCTCGACTCCTGCAACAATTTGATGCAGCATGATGAGAACGACGCTTTCGGTTTAGGTAAGGAGTGGCAGTCAGCAGGAGCAGTGCTAGTGGTGATCGCCAAATAAATGCGTCTGTGGAAGGAAGACCGAGGCCCCGGCGCGCGAAGACTTTCAGAGCTCCAAAATTGTCACTTATAGGAAGAAGCAGCAGAAGACTCTCTACGTCCGCAGGGTGACTCGCGGGTCCAGACGGGAACAGTCTTCCTGCGCCTTAACCAGCCTTGGGTGGCGAAAAACGAAAAGGAGACAAAACAAAAATAAAAGGCGAGGCAAAAACGATTTTTTTATGGAAGTTCCAAAGCGCAGCGGACCGCCGGGCTCTGCTGGGGCCCACAGCCTTTCGATCGCGCACAGAAAAAATGTCTTGTGGACCCGAAATCACGTTGCCTTCCCTCGTCCACATGTCTAATCGCCTTCTTCCAACGAGGACGAGCGCCCTCGTGAAACTGCGCTCTCTGACCTCACCAGCATCGAGTGCTGCCCGGATTTTTTCTGCCCGCCCGCGTGGGCTCCCGCGTTCTTCAGCACCGCATTGTCTCCCGGCGCTGGGCCGAGTTTCCATCGGCCGCATGATCGTCGATTTACCTCCATTGACCGCGAGTTTTACGTCGTCTCCCTCCGCCTCCTCGTTTTACAGTACTGCTTTTACTGCTACTCTACGCTTCTCGTGTGACTGACTCACTGAAGGCCCGAGGTAGCGAGCGAGCGAACGAACAACCATTCCAAAACAGTACGAGTGAGGTTTCGCATTGCACAGTTCAAATCAGAAGCAGGTAAAATCCCCACCTGTTCGAATTTTCCCAGCTCCAGTACGTGGTTGTTCCAAGGCGTGCACATCACTGTCTGCAATCGACCCGGCCGCAAGCCAGTGTGTGTGTAAGCCAGCAATTGACGGGTTGGAAATCCGATTTCTCTAAATTCTCTATCGGCCTCTCTACTTTGACGAATGACTGCTTGAATCGAATTGAAATTCGTTTTCGAGTTAGTGGCATCTTCTGAAACCAAACATCCTTTCAGTCTCTCGCTTGCGGACGAGGGATGAGCTTCAGAAAGTCAAATAGAGAAATTGAAGCCCAAAACATGATCCACAGTACCTGAATACGTGCCGTCTGAGTAGCAAGATAATATACCGGTCGTCGACAAATGCAAAGGAAGGTGCAAACAAACAGGAACGTGTCAGATAATTCTTAACATCCAGTGACGGATTAAAAACACCACAATCCAACGGAAGCTCCGCCAACTGACATAAAGGGAAATACCGCGTGTGAGAGAAAGAGAAACCTTCAAGAAGAGAGCTTGGGTATGAAACGCGTGTTCGAGGACCTCCTGGCTGCCAGTCAGCCAGGTGCTTTCTCTTTTAAGCAGTACGAGCCCGACGTATCTGCTTGGTCAAATCACCCCACGCACATCCATCCAGCCTTGATGTTCAGTCGACTCGTCACCTCAATATCCACAACTCATTATATTGCTTCTTAGTCATACGAAGCAAAAATTTAAGTCCTATCTTATATGTTCAGCTCAGGATGAAAATGTTGACAACTAGAAGGTGATTCTAAATGATCCAGCCGGTAGGACAAGCTACTATGAGATACCGCAGTATCGAGGGATATCTCTCAGAATACGCCAAGTAACTGCGAAAGAACGCAAGAGCCGCTCGTGTGATGGGAAAAGCTGTCAATTACCCGAATCCTTGCTGAAAGGAGCACGATTTATAAGTGGAGTAGAACAACGCTTCGATTCGTGAATCGTCTCTAACTACGTTCTCGTTTCCAGATAGCGCTCTAGTCAACCTATTCGAGTCCGAATTGTACCATCCATCCTTCCATTCCGCAACTGTATGGGCTGCGTCGATACCAATTAGCGGCCTGCATTGTCACAAATTTCCGACCCGAGATGGTGAGCATGCAGTGATTTCCTGCTCGGCCATCCGTACGAGAAGAGCCAAGGGTTTTACCCTCTGGTCTGAGTTTCGCTATTTTTGAGACCAAAGCTATGAGAATGTCAGATAGGAGTTTGCCTGCTCAAGGCTGAGCAACAGCAGCACGAGCTGCACCAACTTGATAATGTGACAATCTTCGACAAGCAGAAAAAATGAATACTGTGTATCATAAAGATAAAGGAATTCAAAATGCCCATGATATATGAATACATAAAGCTAGAACTTTTCACAGTTTGCTTGGAACAGGAGACAGTAACTTGAAGCAGGATGTTACCTGGAACCATCTGTTGTGTTCAGCGTCCATAGAGCAGCGTAGGTCCATTTTAGTTTATGCACCAGGTCTTTGATCCAGGGAGAGGGTTGCTGCTCAGCTTGCATGAAGGACATGTCTCAGCCCAAGGCAGCATGTAGGCACCTTTTCAAACCACGGTTGAAAAGTGGCCACAATGTGCTGCCAATTCAAGTTGGAAACTGCACGATATATACTGTCGAGCTGATGTTTTGTCCCCAGAGTTGAGAAAAATTTACGCTGAACACAAGAAATTGTAGGTGAATGCGCATAGACTAGACCGACAGATCCTACAGTCGGACTTTGAGGATCGACCTCAGTTTCCTTCAAGCCCTCTAGAAAATTCTGCTCTAATTACTCCACTAGCAAAGATATTCACGCCACAGGCATCTGCTGTACTCCTGAGACTAGCTAGAGCAGCTGTGAGAAAAACTAGCGAAATATATGTGTAAATATATATATGAGTATATATATCTCGCCCGAATTTCGCAGCACTGAAAGAAATCGAATATGAATATCGATAATATTTTTCACCCCCCATGCATTCAGCAGAATCGTATCCTATGGTTATCGGGTTCGGACGTCGATCGCCGATGACACCTCCTCGCCAATGTTTGAAACTTGTACTTAACTACGAATAAGACGGTGCTAGGTTCGAGATTGCTGGAACGCACTCGAAGATAATTCTGCCCTATGTCAGTTCTGTCGGTCATCCTGATGCCGTAGGCTGAAGCATTATAACATTTGGGGCAGGTTTTTTGTTCTAATCCCTGTAAATCGAGAACTCGAGGAGGTCGTCCTCAGCAAGAGAGTGCGGCGAATTGGCTAACCCCTTCCCACCGCGGAACAGTAAGAATTGGTCCGACTGCGCGTGCTTGAAAAGAAGTTGTGTCATTTGACGCCTGTTTCAATCTGTACGGTGTTTCAAGTGCCGAGAGATAGAGACGGACCGCGTGCTCGAGAGGGACAAGAAACCCCACCACAAGTTCATGCTCTCTTCCATTGGCAAAGTGTGAGAACTTGACCCCAGATTAATGTTCTCTTCCCCAGCAGAGAACGGACAGCTTTTTGCCTCCCCATCTACTGACGCTCGATAAAAGAGAAAATAAGACGAAGTCAGTCAGATATCTTTGGAGTCTGGACACTCCGAGGCCCCAGCGAACGCGCAAGCATGCGCCACGAGACGGTATCAGAATCCTCACGAGATGGTATCGGAGTGGACGACTTTGGCACAGCACAGTATAATTCAATGAGCTAGCACGAGAAGCGAAGCAGAATGCCGGCAAGCACGAGGTTCGGGGGAAGGAGAGGGTATGTAGAAGAGAGAAAGAGAGAGCGGGAAGTAGGGACAAGCGAAGGTGAGGAAAGAAAGAAAGAAGGAAGGAAGGGAAGGGAAAAGAAAGGAAGACGGATGGATGGTGAGAGAGAGAGATGAGTTCAGAAATCGAACACACGGTTTGAAAATATGATGTGTTCCGGGGTAAGCTGGAGACCTTATGAATGCTTTCTCTTTCTCACCCTCTCTCTCTATCTCGCCCTGCCCGGTGCAAGACAGCCATAGAAGGCTATAGGCCTGGCATCTTGTATCTACAGAGTCTGAGCGAGCACGAGTCGAGCCTGCTGCACGCACTTTTAGACATCAAAAGGCCGTAACACCGACTATACGGTATCTCCGCAGTACGAGGGGCTCGTCTTACTACAGTTGAGTTTGGATAAGTGCAATGACCCAAGTCACGACTGCGATCGATCAAATGCACCCATAATCATCTGCGATTTATTTAACAAGAGTTTCAACTCTCACTAATCCAAGCATGAGAATACTTTCAGCACAGGATCTTTGAAAATTTTCATATCTGATGCTGTTGTGGACTTGAGGAATCTGAGTGTTTTGACTGCTTTGTAATCTCGTCTGGCGTACTCTGGAAGATGGTGTCTTCGAGCTGCAATACAAGCTTGACCCTCTTTTCTGGTTCATTTTCGATATGTCCAAATATCCCGTGCTAATAGGCCATGCGATAAATATGTTGATGAACTTGATGTAATGCACTCTCACAAACGTTTTGAAGTCAACTTCCATACTACAGAAAGACTCCAACCAAATTCAACAAGGATTTGACATACATTCAACCCATAGATTTGGAATATTAATTCAAACCTTATCGTTAAGCTTAGGAGATGATTTTGGTAATCAAATAGTTAAATGCCTATCTAGTCTATTCTATTCTATTCTATAAGGCCCAAAATCGAGCCTAATTTTCGTCAGAGAATTAGTCTCATTGCAACCATTGACCATTAGAGCTCTATAATGAGCTCTATTGTGTCAAATGTATGCACTTCCTAAAATTTCACTTTTTTATATCAAAGTCACATCACGCAAATAGAAAAAGTAAGATTTTCATGAATGAAAGGGATGAAGAAAATGATCATAATTTTGAAAAATTCTTATTTTTTAGACCTATTCAAAGATAGATTCACATTTTCATGTAGTGACATGATTACTATACAAGGATGATGATATATGAACTCTTCAAAAACATATTCATGACAATTATACTTTAGGTAATAACAAGTAATGGCTTGTGTCTATCTTTTAAGAGTCAAACATAGGCCTGATTAGTGAGATCGCCATCAATCTACACACATAGGGCATTGAGTCTTTTCAAATTAATGAGATATTATCTTCAATATTTTTATATATGAAGTTTAGACATGACAAAATTGAATGAATAATTTTGAATTTATATTTTCGAGAGGAAATTTTATCTAATTAACCTCCGATTAAGTTTTTTCAGCATAACGTTTTATTTTAGCAATAGATTTTGAACATGATTGATTGATCCTTTTGATTTGAATCAATGTGACAAATAACTATACTGAAAAAAATTCTTCTTCCAATATTTCATGTCAGATGATTTGTTTTGAATATCATAGCATACATTCTGATAATTTTTTTTTAATTTATCATTTTTAACTAAAAAAGAGATTAATAAAATCAATCATTGTAAACTATGCCAACGAATCAGAATAAGATTTTGCAATTTTATGCGATCAACTTTGAGCTGTTATTGATAAATTTAATGTTTCTTGACTCATATTATATTATATATATAATAGAAATTTTAATATTGAAATTTTTTAGTTTAAAAATCTTGATTAATGTGAAGAAATTTTTGAATAAATTTAATATATTAAGCTAAATTTGAAATCCGATTAGTCAAAACTTAGTAACTATGATGAAAGAAGTTTTGAAAAAAATATTGGTGCAACTGTTCATATTGAAAAACATTCTTGACTATCTTAAATATAATTCTTATTTTTATTTAGATTTGTGTTAATCTATTCTAATAATAAAAAAAAATTTTACTGTAATTTTTTTCAATGTAGTTTTAAGAGTGAAATTTAAAGTCAAGAGTGTATGGTAGATTATGATGATACATAAAAAAAAAATGAAGATATTTGATTTTTTGACACTTATTGAAAATCAGTGTTTAGGTCCAAATACATTTATTAAATTTGATAAAAAAATTTGAATACTGAAAGATAATTTGACTTCTGAAAATGTATAAAATTGAGTTGACTATTATAATCATAACACTTCGAACATTGGTCGATGTATTATGATCCTCTTCACAATCATATCATTGCTACTGCCATAGAAGAAGGGGAAACTGTCCATATGGTCGTAGCTGTTTCTCGACATCTTCTACCCGCAGGAAGCACACCTACTCAAAACTAACACTAAGTGCTAACGAGGGTTTATTTATATCTGAGTAGGGCAAATGTGCTTGTTCCAACTTTCATGCTCAATCAGGCGTTCATTACTTTAATGAGAACAAGCAAGCGAGACGCCCGTTGTAATCTGCCATGCGCAGTTTTTGTAACCAGTAAAGGGGGCGTCCTGTGAGACAAAGAAAGAGCGAGAATGGAAGATAGGTGACTGGGTATGAGAAGACTTGAGTACAGACTTTATGGGGCTGAGTGTAGTCTGCACTGAACTCCTAGCGGCCCGCAACGCTGAGCACAATGATTGTTACCGGCTGGATGGTAACTGTGGTACGATTTTGATCGTCCGATCGTTCCTTAGAAGCTAAAGTGCACATAAAGAAGAGAGAAGGAAGAGAATGCTCAGGATTTGTGGGATATTCCGCCAAGAAGATGGGAGTTTGAATTTATCCCGACTACGGACAGGATGTTTCTTACCAGTGTTGAATTGCCGGGTAGAAGCCACCCTTAATGTCGTTAGACTTTCCAAATTCCTGTAACGCCCTTCGCGAGTCTTGATTATCATACTCTGAGACGGGGTTCGTTACCGACATTCGCATTTCCACTACGAGTTACAATATGAACAGCGTCTCTCATTCTGCGGGGTCGTCGATCTCCCCGAGTCCCCACCGACTCTGCCCGGCCCGGACCGGCACCTGCACCTGCACCGGCAACCTAGTTCATCTGAGCGCTCATTATCCCCTACAAAGGCTACGGGTTTCCATCAGAACCAACAAGTTCTCTGTCCTGACGTCGAAGGAGAAGGTACGATATAGGTTGGCTGAACTGCACCTCTCGGCCAAGCCCTCTACCTATTATCTTTATTTATCCTCGGCAGAGATCAACGATATTGTTGTCCCTCCAGTTTTCTCCATGAGTAGTCGCATTTTACTGCATAGAGAAGCAGACAAAGATGTACAGGACTGAATATATGAACTAGATTTAAAAAGCTGCACACCGTTTCTGTCGAAATTAGTATATTTTCTGTGTGCCAGCTCGCTGAGACTTAGTATCGAAAGAAAGGTCACTTTTGCTCTTTTCTGAGCATGTATTTGAATCAAATTAAAAACAGTGCCAAAATCCCCATTCCCAGCACGTTTCTCTTTCACACCAAAGTAATAAGTTGGAACTGTTATTACTGCCTCTTGGCTTGATTTGAACCCAGGATAGGAACAATTGCCGGGTTCAATAGACAATAATTGACCACCGTGACAGGTGACTCGATATTTTCACGGATCTGTGCCAATACTAGTCTCAGTTAAAACGGTCCCGATATCATACTGAGATCTTAGTTTGGAAATGGACTGGTTTTGTCAGTTCTTCCAAATTAATTTCTGTATTTCAGTTATTTTTTGTCCGAAGCTAAGGAGAATATGCTAATATTACTGTACTTCCAGGCATTTACTTGGTCAAATTAATTATCTCATGATGAAGATAATGATCTCCAACTATTTAACTGAACCGTTGCAAGTGTAGTCAGCTTTTGAGGGGACGGCACCGTACTACACCTTTCCTGTACTGTACAAGAGAAGCCAGCACTGTGCCCGTAAAGACCATGGGATTTCGCATCTTCTCATTCTTTATGCTTGTGTATCTTCTTCGCATATACACTTTCTTACAATTGAGTAACAGATTTTGGGGCTATGTCCGATCCTATTCCCCCATGAGTGGATACCTCTTATGATACGGAATCTCATTTTCTCCTGGACATAGATAAATAAAATAAACCGATAATTATAAAAGACATATGTATTCCATCTTATTAGCTTGAAAGCCCTGGGTCATGTTTATTGAAAGGTGACTATGAGTTGATAGAAGCTATAAATTGAAATTATTAAGATTACTAAGAAGTAATGTAAACAACTTTAATTGATGTTAACCAATTACTTGCAATCGCTTTTTTTCGTTCTTTGTATCTCACATGACATTACGTATAGACACAAACTTTATATATAAGTGTGTTGACTGTAATTCATTTGTAGAATAAAGCTATGAACAATAAGTGGTATCCTTTATGAATGACCACACCTAATAAGCCATGTGATAATGAAAATAAGAAGAATCGTTAGAAGGCGGCGTGAATTTCTACTTCAGATATGGAGTTTGCTAAAATTTATTTACGTGGATAGATAATACACATTTGCAAGAAAAAGCTCACTACCTTTCAATTTTTATTCCGAACAAATTTCATACCTATGATTTCATATACTGACGTTTAAGTTTGGTGTATCTTTAAATCATAAAAAAATATTTTTCTAGTCTTTATTACAAAAATTGATGAAGAAGGAAGGATGAAGGAAATCTCGCTATTGATGTCTCTGGGAAGTAAATAAATTTCTTATAGCTAAATTATTGTTGACAGAAATGTTGACAAAAACAAGGTAACATCTGTAGATACTGTAGTAGCGACAAGGAGAGGATGTAAAAAATGACTTATTGTGGTGAGATAATGGCTTGGATTTGCGTAAACGTCTAGATGGTATGGTACTAGTTTCTTCTCACTTTAGATACCAAGATGCAAACTAAAAGGAAACGTGCATCCAAATTTTGTCATTGTCATATGTATTAGATTGTGCAAGTGGGGCAAGTTACTGGTGTTCTTGTGATTAAGAATGATGGACCTCATTTGACACTCGAATATCAAGTGGACATCGAATATCTAATGATGTTGGAGATGGTGCCTGATAATGGTAGGCTCGATGCTGACGGCTGCTTGACGGAAGAATATTTGTCTCTTCTTTCCTGCACTGCTGTACTTCTTATTTTCGAGATCAATAATCACTTTTACCATTAAATTCTGAATTGACTTTATACTGATTCAAAAATACACTCAATTTCCGAGCACTCTATCGTCAATTTGAATTTCAATATATGGAGGTTCAAATTTTCTTTTCAACTTTTTTATTATATGTCGATATTCCACATTCGATTTGGGTTTGAGATATTCATAAAAAATATTTTGAAATAGTGTAATAAATCTTGGAAAAAAATTGATCAAGTTCTCAGATGTGAAAAGAGGTCATGTAATATTTATATTTTATTTTCGTATAAAATGAATAAATTGGTTTAAAACCGACTCCGTGAAAGCATGGGTTACACCAATAATGAGTTTAATAATTTATTTATCATAAGATGGTCAGTAGAGCAATTTTCTTTAAAAAAAATTTGAATTTTTTTATTAGCGCAAAATTTTGTACGAAAATTCCAAATCTCTTTCACCAAAGTTTCTCATCAAACTCGAAAAACTCTATGAAAAAAAGCACGAACCTTATTGCCGATAAGCCGTGATTGAGATTTTAGAATAGAAAATAAATCCCCTAATTAGTGTACATTGTACTAATTATGTAATTTTAGTAACTTTTGAAATCTAGATGATAGATTTCTACCTAGTTTAGAAATTACTTTCAAAGACATGGTTCATCGCCGTTGTTTCAAATCTTTCAGTATTCAATGAAGAGTGTGCCTGCCCTTGTTCTATGCTTCGCTTCGGAGGAGCAGGCGTAAGAGAAACACAGGGTACAGAATCTTCTCCTGGACCTGCCTCTCTCTTCAGTTGAACACTAACCATGTTCGGTGAAGGTTGCCATGACTCTACCCTCGGGTTCCTAAGTCCAGCCACCTTCTAAGCGGAGTCAAAGGCATTCTGAGAGCGTTGTGAGCGTACTCCGACAACTGTGGGTTCCCCGTAAATCGGAGTTAATGAGGATTTTATTTTCCGGGGACAAAACTCTGGGCAGAAAAATGGCGTGAGCCCGATTCCCGGAGATGGATTGCAACAACTTACGCAGAGTCACCTGGCGAGTTTTGGACCGATGCCGGATCTGTCTATGATTATTGTTTCTGCAGTGCTGGCTTTTTGAAGGCAGCAACAGTCATGGAAGCAGCGGATTGTTATTTTGTGGGATGTTCATTTCACGAATGGTAGAGCAACATGTGCAGGGTGAAGGAGATGTGCGTCTCCTTGCTCCTGAATGAAGTTCAAAGTTCGAATTAGCCTCCTTCATGTGTTGTAAATGGACTCCTATGGACGATTATGCGTCGCAAGGAGACTAGGAAACCAGTAGGCAAAGGAAACTTTATGGAAAATTGTTACAAATTTTACCCTGTGAGTACCAGTCACACACAACACAATAACCGCAATTGACAAAAATTATGAACCTACTATTCTTCTGTCATATTCTTTCACCCACTTAGCTATTAACGATCATATATTGATCATTTGTAACATGGATAACAAAAATATCCGGATCCGTTTTCATCCTACGTCAATCCATTCTTTTCTCATTCTCTTCTCTCGCTTTCCCTATCTCACTTTCCCCTTCCTACTCCTATTTTCTCCCTTTCCTTCCTTCTCTTTCAGGAGCTACTTGTTTTTCCTACCTTTTTTGCATGTGGCTTTGTGAATAGAAAGGAGGCGTAGGGAAGGGAGAGTTGCAAACTTCATGAGGTAGCCTAAATGTGAGCAAATACGGTCTGTAGGGCTACTTTTTTTGCAGTGACACTTCTTATCGATCATAAAGGTCTAAGAGAGATTTTTCTCTCACAAAAATATTTTAATCCAAGGACGAGAAAGAAAAGATCTACAGTAATATTATTTTTAACATGAAATACATCCAACGAAAATCATTTTTAAGTAAGAGATTCATAAAGTAGAACATGATACTCAAGTTATCAATGTTCAGTTAGTATGTGTTCCAAACTCTCTTTTTCATTGTGAGAAATTTAACATGAAGGATATATCACTTCAAAGATTTATTTACACTAAATTTTATTTTTTTAAATAAATTACTCTTTTCAAGTATAAATCACAACATAAATTGTTACCGTACTCTTTTTTTTTTACTTTGAACTGGATGTGTTCTTAATAGAAATTAAAATTACAATAAGTTTTTATTGTTATTCAAGTTTTTTATATGAAATTCTTCATCTATTATTGTCAATATTGAAGTAAGCTTGAAGATATTGACTGTATAATTTTTTAAATTATTTTATTTTTTTATTCTATTTATTGATAAAAAACGTATCTTAGTCATTTCTTTTATTCATAAGCTAGTGTCTGACTATATACTATGGATATATTATTTAAAATTTTTTTAACGTGTCACAGTAATCCTCAATAAATCTCTTTTAAAACTGTTATCTAGCACCATGTATATGAATTGTATATAATGGGAGTCATAAATTATAATTTGGTGAACATATGTCAGATTTTTAAAGTTTTAGATCATTGAAATTTATTTTGTTTTCATATGTGAGATAGGTTAATTTGATGTAATTTGATTTTACTTACTTAATTACTTGCATACCTCTCAATATGTTGGCGGTTCTTCCCTTCTTCTGCCTAGTGAATATACCATACCACCTGCTCCTTGCTACCTCAACGTGATATTCCACCTCTTTGTTCGCAAAAGACAAACATCCAGTGTAGCTCAAAGGTTCTCAACGCGCTCATACAAAAAGTACAAGTCATCTTAATTTTTATGTTTCTCAGCTTCCATGCATAATCATGGAGAAAGTTCTTACTACATGGTCAAGTCCTCCAACTTCCATGAAGTGAATATAAAACTTGTTAATGTATTCCTTAGTCGACCATGTCAGACACAAACAAGTCAACTGTCACAAGATTATTTCTCAATCACAGCTTGGTAGTAGGCTACTTTTCAAGTTCTCTCTGAACACAACCGAATCCAACATATGCCCCCAACTCTTAACTTGCGTCTCCAGTTCAGCAGTATAATTAATAATCCGTACATCGCCATTGAACCTGCTCGGGGCAAAATATATCTTGAACTCTTCATTCATGCCAATGACCATGAAATATTTCCTTTTCAAAAATCGACATCTCAAGTAGACAATGTAATTCCTCTCATCGAACTTCTTTCCATGAATTAATACGGTTATGTATTCTAGTTAAACAAAAAAGTTTTTTCACAACTGACTCAACAATATAACTTGGATTGGTGGAATGTCCCGTGAACGTCTACTTCGAATCCTATGAATTCAGCCCAATTTCAAGGATTATCGTATTACTATACCATTTACTTTTTTCCAACATAGTCTTCAACTGATTCGTAACAATGTCAACTGGGCTCAGTAACCATCGGCAGAATTATCTGAGTATTTGCACTGGAGTGTACGCCGGTCATATGCTTGAGAGTAGGGTACATCGGAACAAGAGAATGCCTTGTAAGTTCTCACTGGCCAAGTATCCTCCAGTCTCACTGTGACAAAAATTCTATTTCAAGGAACTGCCAC
This sequence comes from Marchantia polymorpha subsp. ruderalis, assembly GCA_037833965.1. NCBI lineage: Eukaryota > Viridiplantae > Streptophyta > Marchantiopsida > Marchantiales > Marchantiaceae > Marchantia > Marchantia polymorpha. The sequence continues at coordinate 1,158,269 of AP031352.1, read as the reverse complement.
ATTACAAACAGAGCTTTGGGTCTCTGTGCAGGGATACTCAGTACTCTTGAAAGATGGACGTAGAACTATGTGGGCGGTGGCCCAGATGTGGATATGACCGGTGGTTAAGAGAGGGTGAGGGTGAGCTAATGACAGAGAGAGAAAGAGCCGGGCACGGGAATGGGCATGACGTAAACCGACTGCCGGTTTTCTCCGGCTGGTAAAGCGAAGAGCGGGAACCCGGCAGTCGAAGAATCTAGGTTTCCAGCAATATCACATGGCCAAAGAAAATTTCACCTGAATGTTCCAAATTTAGAACGCCGAAATATCCAACATCCGGTGCCCCCTCGGACTGGCCCGGAGGGATGAGTACAGCTGGGGAGGGGAGTCGGGGAGTACCCGCGATGTCTAATCGATGGAGCCTAAGCCTAAGCCCAAGTCTAGTTCCTAGGCCTAGGATCGCGTGTCTCGCTCGTGCGAAGAGACATGCAAAACACTTCTGCGTCGAGCTGAGCCCGAGAGGGCTGGAGTTCGATTACGAACGTGTTGGGTTCTAACACATGTGTCTGCATGTAGGAAACCAACAATCTGACCGTGTTTCCAAATGCAAAGAACATCATTCGTGAGTCGGCCGATATTCTTCACCTGATTTTTCTTTCTTTCGGCCGAAGTAGCTGAATCCGATGGCGATCTATATTTGATCTGGGGGAGGGGTCACAAGTGCATGGCATATACGTCTACAACCGCCCGTACATGCGAAGTTGGTCCAGAACTCCACCGAATCGACGAATTGGGCGGCTTTTGCCCGTCGACGACGCCCATCGAACGGCTCACCTTGTCACTGGTCCTGTGCTGTTTACCACTATCGTCCGCGAACTAGTTCTACCAGGTGCACCCACAAGCCATATTCAGTACAAGATATATCTGGGAATCTTCATGAAAAGTTGACCTGACGGATCTTGGCTCCTACAAGGACAGTGATGAATGTGGCGCAAGCAAAAGGCCCGGTAGAAACCACAACTTGACACCACTTGACATTGGTCTAACTGTAAAAGATCAACGGTTCCGAAGAACTTTCCTTGCTAGCAGGCAGCATGAGGTCGTTCGATGGTATCTTTCTGACATTTTACTCTTCGTCTACTTTATATCCAGTACAGCAATGATCATCATTTTTTAAGAATGTCCTTCCTCCAGTATGAATTTCATAATCAGTCTATACACATACAAACAAGCTCATACAGGTTCTTCATGCAACAATCAATGATTTAGTCAGCAACTTAGCCTCCACTCTCCAGTCCGGACTTAAAACTTCGCGTCACTGAGTACAGTCAGTACAGGACTGCTGTACTCTCACAAAATGATGTCTGCAGGCCATGTCACCTACGTTACTGTGGCTCTCTCAGTCAAGCGTATGCTCATGCCTCCAAAAGTGTTTCTACTACTCACCGAAGGTCACTGGTTCCCATGAGACGTACAGGTCTCTCCGCGTCTCGATTATGTGGGCTAGGATCTCCAAGTCACCACATGTGGTTCCCAAGAGAATGTTGAAAGTATATATTTTGAGATCATCAGTTTCTATGCTGTGAATTTGATCACGATCGTGCATTCTCTTATTTCCTCAAAGTACGGACTTCTAAAGCACACTGTGGTTATTGTTCTCCGGTGGGAAATCTTGGCGGATAGAGCAAAACTGAGTTATGGCTCCCATACAGGCTATCCAAGCAAGTTAGTGCAATGCTCCAAAGATTTAGAAACCGAGTGGATCCGCCCTGTCAAATCCACACTGAAGATACAAAAATTATTCTCTTAAGCTTGGAAGATCATAACATCCTTGAAGTATCAGGAAAAAAAATCCCACATTATCTCCACTACAGGATTGAAAAACCTTTTTGCCATCATAGTTAAGTTGCAGTTGAGTATACACTAGGATAGCTCTTAGAATCATTCTTTCTGTTTCTGTTCCTCTTCCTTGTTACTAAGTCATGCTTTGGCCACCTCTTCCAGCTGATTTTCACCTTTGTCAACAGACCATTCGTACATGGTTTTTCTCTTCTTCTTTTATCGGAGAGACATTTCTCTTCCTCGTGATCTGTGGAAATCTTTCTGTCTTCTCCAGTATCTAGCTCAATACCAGTCCTTCACCTCACCATCTTTAATGATACACCTACTCCTTCAACCTTCATGTTGCCCCAAAGGCCTGAGGGTGGCATTGCCTTTTGCTGAACGAAAAGCGTAGACTTGTATATGTGTGTGTGTGTTTGTTCATATGTATCATAGTCAAACCTTTAGTTTTGTAATCAATTAATCTTCACTTGAAATTTTTTCGAACTTGAATTCTTCAAGAATCTGGTGTGAAGACCGTGATTAACTTTTAAAGCCGCATCCTTCAAATTTTCTCGCTTCTGATTTGTGGCAACTCATGACGATGTATTAGCTTATACCTTCAAGCTTGACAATGCAAAGAACACAAGCATCAAGAAATGTAACAACACAAAAATATCTGCCCATTTTCGGAGTAATTTGTTTGCCCTAAATAATCGTCATCACACATACGGCGTAAATAGAAACTGCATCAGAATCTTTTTTTGGCTTGCCATGAACGAGTCTTCTTCCATCATGGATTACGTCGAGCTCCAAGATCATAGGTGTCTGAAATTTTGATTGCGCTAGGGTTACGTCCCCTGGAGTCCATGCAACTTACAACCGTAAGTTTTTTAACTATAAAAATGATCTATCATGCTTTCTATTTTTAGGCAACAGTTTGCCACATGAGTTGCTTTACTTTTTCTCTCGTTGCGTCCACGTGAACGTTGGAAGTGATCAGCCTCTTCTACAGATTCCATTTGGCAATGATTTCCATTGAAAGCTAATAATCTAGTACATATTTTGTCTCTCTAGGGATTTAAATGTGTCATGCGGTAGCGAAACTTGCATCTATCCGAGAAGACGTCGAACAATCTTCACATAATAATTCACGAAAAGTTAGTGAGAGAGAGTGTTCACACATAAAAAAAATGCTCATTTTTCTCCTGAGTATTACCTGCTGTGACAACAAGTCGTAAGCCTTGTAGGTAAGGAAATGGTATCTTTACTTTAGATCGCGTGAGATAGGAGTCTTTACTTGTTCTTACTAAGTCCACGCACTTGAACGATTCTCGCAAGTCATCTGTAGTACATTTGATATTTAAATACGTTCTATAAAAGAATTATCACTGTTTACAGAGATGTGGACTTTTTATTGACCTTCCTTTCTAATTGAATGGTCACTGTTCAAAAGTCCACAACTGAAATAATCGATTGAATTATTTGATTTTATGATTAGAGAAAGTTATAAACTGTGATCGGAAAGAACACAAACTAAAAAGTTTACAACAAAAAAGCTGAGCTTCCACTTAGTTTATTTTTAAAAATTACCTTTAGAGCACCTCAACTACAGAAACTTTTTCGTCTAGCCTCGGACAAGGGTGTACGGCTAAGTTCTCAACTTTACAAGCTTTTTTGGAGTTTTAAATTCCATACCAGTAGAACTTGAGGTCTTTTAGTAATCTACAGAATAGAGATAATTAGCTTTTCCACATTCAATTATAATGATTTCATTTTATTTCAAGAAAATACATACTTTGCAGTGAAATGAGTAACGAAGTAAGTGATTGAATAATAATTTTCAACTTAAGAAAATGAAAATCAAAGGCGATATATTAAATACTATTACAATATTAACTTAACCAATGAACATAACTTGATGAAGAACCCTTTTTTTGTCCCTTGAGATTCCTAAATGTGTTCAATGCGTATCCAATTTGTCGCTGCTTCTGTTGAAGAGACGTTGAATCTGTATTGTCTTTTCATGCCTTCCCCAATTATTTCCATTAGGCTTTTGAAATCAACATCCTTAGACTTCGAATTTGAAATTTGGGGTATGCTAGGAAGTTTGGATCTCGCTTTTGTACTTGTGATGCCCAAGCATTCGCAACTTTTCTTTGTCTTCTTGGCAGTTTCTCTCCCTTTCCGTTCCGTGCTGCGAACGGAAGTTAGCATGGTAACTTCGTGAATCTCGCTAATGAAATAGGCAGAAAAACAAATGACAGACCAATTAAGTGCACGAAGCAAGAAAATTTGTATACTAGACATGCAAAAGAGTCAAATTAGGTGTAGTTTATGAGATGGTGCAATTTTCTTCCTTCTCTTGCGTTATCCATGATTTCCCGAGTAGGGCGTTAGACATGAAAATAATTCAATTCTGGTGTTTTTGGAGATGGTCAAGAGTACCTAGAGATATTTAATGCAATGTATGCGTTTTCTTGGTGTATGGGATGAACGTACAAGTAGATATGGCTGGCGTATGGGACTCACATAACAGCTTTATTACCTGGTTTCAGCAAAAGTGAGGTACGGATGCAAAATTTCGCGGTGTAGTTGAAAGAAGGACCTTTTGCGAAAACTCACGTAATGAGGACTGGGAGGATTAACTTTCTGTCAAGTACTTATAAAATAGTCCTTGACGGAAAAGCGTTTCCTCCACCTTGGGTATAAATATGATTCAAGATTTGCACAAAATCTTCACATAAAGCGCCCGCCCACAACAGAGGACATGGATTAAGAAGAGTGGTTCCTGTTAGACCAAACATGAAAACAACAAGGTACACAACCAAACCCTTGGACCCCAATCTGAAGCTGCAATGAAAACGTGTGAAAAGTTGGACGAAGCTAGCCTGGATACAAAGATATTTGCTCACTGGAACAAACAGACGCACAGAAAGAAAGTGAACAGTAAAAATTCAAATTTGCGAGAGTGCTGAAAGACAGTGGGGTGTGAGGCGAAATCATATGCTACGCTCCCTTTATATGTTAGCTGCGTATATCTTTAGTCCTACAACAAATTGGCACACTTCCAAAAATCCACAGACTCTGGATGTTTGGATGAATCTGAACATGATTCTGAGGAAAAGTCCGATTGTGCTTATCTGAATCTAGCTGCTATGAACTTCAAGCTTTTGCTGACCTAGAGAACGTATATATTGTTGGACAGTTTATCATGAGCAATGATATCGAATGCCACATCGCTAAATCGCCACTTCAAACGTGTATTATGAGGAACTATATTGGACTCGATGCCATGGACAGGACAGAAATTGGGAGTCTCGATCCACATTCTTTTCATTCTATCCTCTCATTTTCCCGAACTGGGACCTACGGCATGGTGGGGAAAATAGATCTGACTTGGGGAAACTTATCCACGTTGCTCCTTCCATAAGAAAGTACAACAACCTCCGACGCATACAGACGTTTTGATTATGAAACCGATGGAAGGTTCTGTATACTATACTCATATGATCCCAAAGCAGATTGCAATCATTCAAATATCTAATATTCAATTGCACTCGATCGCCAAAATCCTCAAACAACGATCTCTATTGCCTCAAACATGCGTTCCCAACACCCCAATGAAGTTAATCCCATATATTTTTTCAGCCACGCCTTCAACTACCGCCCATTCAGCTTCCAGGTTCTCAATCTCTCGTGCGTTTTGAAAAGTTGTAATAGTCATGACTTTCATGTGCTCCTCGGACCACATATATCTATGCTAAACGTAGAAAAAACATAGAGTGAAAATAATTGAACAAATAGAATCTTACAAATAAACGATCAAAATTTTTAACAATTTTGATCTGGGATAAGATTTTTAATTTCTTAAATAAAATTTTTTACATTTAATAAAATCTTAACCTCTTGATAAGCAAGATAAATGATTTTTGATAAATGTTTCAAGTTTACTTGAGTGATTGAAAGATTGATCTCAATCAAAATATTTTGATTGTTGTGCTAAATATTTTCAATTTTTTATCAGAATGATTTAGATTTGAATATTCTAGTACACTGTAGTACAATTCGAATCAAAATTGTACTACAGTGTAACAATTAATTAATTGTACTACAATTAACAATAAATAACAAAACTTACATGATCTATGCCAATATTCATTAAAATCAAAACATACTACATTCAAAAAATTCTTCAAATAACAATTATCTGGAGATTGAATTTTTTGAAGTAGTAACGTAGAAAAAACTTGAAAAAAATTTTCATACTTTCCAGAAAAAGTGCAAAAATAAAACATCAAGACAAACATGATTCAAAATCAAAAGTGGTTTATCTAAGCAGTATTATGTACAAAAAACACATGTAATTTTTTTGTTTAGAACCTTGATTTATGTAACAAAAAAATTTCATCTGCTAATTCATATTGCTTTTTTAAAGCTAAAAAATAAACAAAAATATAAATATAAACGTCTTGTGATGTTTATTATTCAAATGTATTGAATACATTGATTGTAATCTCAAATTTGAAAGAATTTGTAAAGAAAAGTAAGTATAAATAACCAATCAAGTCAAATCAAAATCATTGCATGTTGATAAAATTTAGATATTAAAAATTAGTGAAATAAAATCATATGAACTTTTGTATTCCATTATTTGAAATTTCTAAGAATGTAACATGAGGAAGATTTTCAATTTGAAAATTTTTATTTAATGTCTTATATTTGTCCATATACTTTGTCTAAGAGGTCGGATACTCTCCGAGCAAAAAGGTTTACAAAAATAAAATTGAAAAAATATACTTTTTATCTTCCTATACTTTATCAAAACAGCAATCTCAAAGTTTGATAGATAAATGCAAATCAGAGTGCTTTTTACTGTTATGTTATAAATTTATTTTAAAATAAATAAAAAAATTTGTCGTATGCAAATTTATAGATAATGCATAATATAAAACTTAACATATAGCTAATTATAATTTAAATATTCAGAATCTAAATTCATTATATGAAAGATATGCTTTTTGGATACATAATCATAACAATTTTAAATAAATTTAGCTATAATTTTATAAGTATTTTTTTATTAAAATAAATATAATGAAACTCAAAACGTAGATATATAATTGAAATATCCTAATTACTCATTAACATGATGTATAGGCTTTTATTTATATGAATTTCTATATAAATATTTTTTTTTTCATTCAATGAATATTATAAGATATAAAATGATAAATAGTGTTTAAAATAATTGAAGTAAAAGTTTTTCAATTTATTATCGTCATGAATGACGTTAATCTTGTTGGTAGTATACTAAAATCCAATCCAAGTTAGATTAAGTTTTTCCTAGTCAAAGCTTAAATTATTTTGTCATTATGGAGTGTAGCTAGCAAAAGCTCTTCCAGATCTTTCTAGGCTCTCATATAGTTAAGTGTTTATGAGGTTTCATGGGAGTAATCCATATTGACAACCATGTACTTATTTGTTGGTGTTTTTGTGTTGAAGTTTTGATATCTTGATTTATCTACGTATGCTTGTGAATTTTCATTTTTACTCGTGAAAGAACATTAAAATTGATATAAAGCAAAGTTTCTTCCTTCTGATAGTGCAAGAGATGTAGATTTCATGAATTTTGATCATTGACATGGATGAGTAGGAATTTGGAGTTTATAGCATGGAGATGTTGGTTAAACTGCCAAGATTTGTAATGAAAGCTGGATCCGTCGAATGATTGACGGCAAAACTTTCAAAAATTATTAGTTCAACAACAAGGAGAATTTCTTTGAAACTGCCTAGAAATGTTATATAGAACGTTTTTTACAAGAATTAGTAGCTAATTAATAAGTATAAAAAAGTTGATTTGTCAATGACCAAGAAAAGTTTTGCCAAGAATGCTTGAAGTTTAACATCAAAAATCTAAGTGAACTTGTGAACTCTTAACGACCTAGTGGTAAAGTGAGCAAAATGTTACTTGAAACTGGAATAACAACTTAAATTTTGCAGCTTAACCAACATTTTTTGATGTATGTTGCAATTTTAGGACTTTTGAAAAAAGTACACATTATGTTTTGAAAATTTTAAAATATAAATATGTGAAATTGCAATTAGATGTTGTTCACAATGCCAAACAAACAAATGCAACAATGCAAACCATTTGTGAGCAACAAGCACAATTAAAAAGTTTATTGATGGTAAATTTTCAAAATAGAAAATCTTTCTATTTTTATCTTAAATAATATTCCAAAGGTAATGTATTAGATAAGTAATATCACAACTTTTTCAAACTTAATATTATGTATGATATTTCAATCAACAATAAGGTTTTTTTAAATGTACTCTAGAAATCTTATTGATGTTGCTTAAGTTTTAAACAAATCGCGCTTTAGTATACTCATTTACTGGTATAAATAAGATCATTTTGTATAGTTTGAACACGTTATTGAGCATTTTTCTTAGTTTCAATGCAAACCATACTTTTTCATAGTAAACTTGTACATCTTTAAGTATAATTTGTTAGCATGATTATCAACGCTTATTGTATATGTCGTAATACATGCATTTATGTATTGAAGTCACATTTGGTTCACTTATTCTAAATTCTTCCAATCTTCTGATGGAGATCTACAAAATTGTTGAATGTAATATGAAATGAAGCTCAAAAGAATTTTGTATTCAAAAAGTAGACTTGATTTAAGAGCTAAAGTTTAAAGTTGCAAGATTGATTACCTAAACAAGTGCAACATTTATCATATGGATCAAAAGAAAATAAAATTCATATATACAATGCAAGGAATCACATCTAAGTGTTGACACAATCATATGGCTATGAAGTTCAAGAAAGAATTATATGATACAGTCAAACACAATGAATATTGTGACTATTTGCTTTGGTTGAGATAAGCGAAATCCAATTAAAAAACTAAGAGTTGTAAAACAAGTTATACGATTGCTTGAAGAAAATGACCTTCAATATGAAAAATTTTGGCACGAAGACACAATTTTGCATTGATGTCTTTGATGATTTTAACAAAGATCTTCCGAATTTTGGAGAGTAGATACGTGATGAAAAAAAATAACACCCTCATGTTTTTTATCCTCTCACATGCATGTTTTTAGTCATTATCATGTGTGTTGCTTTATTGAGATAGTCACAAAATAATCAACAACAAAGTCAAAAGTACTTTTTCAAAAATGAAGTACTATTTCTTATTTTTTATATAAAAATATTTTTATCAAAGCTGAAAAAATATCAATGTTCATATTTTTGTATCTTATATATAATGTACTGGTTCTTATTTGATAAAATAAAAAAATCACTTAAAATTCTTTAACTAATTGATATCATGTTATTTTATTTAAAAACTCACATTAAAAAATGAAAAAAATCTATTTTTACAAATAAAGTCATGTACAAAAATATACCACAAAAAATTTCAAGAGAAAATGTTTTTCTTCTTGCTTTAAAATAATATTATCTGAATATAATATAACAAATAATCCAAATTTAAAGATAATAATTTTTTCTATTCATGTCTTTTAATCTTGTGATACAAGAAAAAATTACTTTTATATTAAGTTATACACATGGTTAGAAGATGATTTCAAGCGTGATATTTTTGCAAACATACATATAACTTAAATTAATGTAAAGGATTTTAGACATTAGAGTAGATTATATATAAAATTGTGCAAAGATTCAGCTAATTATAATAAAATAATAACAATTCTTCGAAAGAAATTAAATTTAGTCTTTAGATTAATGTACTTAAATATCATAATTGGAAATCTAAACATGAAGTTTGACATAAAATATGTGCACAAAACCAGCTTATAATATTTTTAATTGAAATTATGTACAAGTTCAACAACTTAATTACATGAATGATAAAGTATGACATAAAACTATTGAAAGTAAAAATTTCTAGATTTTTAATCTTATTATAAGTGAGTATAAACATTATAAATGGTTGAAAGTACTCGTAGTGAACTATGTTTACAACATTACAGCAGACAAAAAAAACAATGAGTCTAAAATTTCAACAAAATCAGATTTTGTAATTTTACTTAAGCTTAAATGTATAGATTAGGAAATCATCTAATTCAAATAAAGTAAAACTCATATTTGAATATCATAATCCATATATATTTCCTTAAGATACATAAATGGTTTTTTTTAATGTTTAAATTTCATGCAGAGTTAATATTTCATGCACATTCACTGAAGTTTGATTACTACAAACATATTCTTTTGTATTTTTCTTTAGGTTATTTCATTTTTATCTTTTACTTGCAATTTTTAAGCCATGTATAAGTAGTGATTTTTTTATTTGATTTGAGCAAATTTGCATTAAGTTTGTGATATATTTTGATCCATCAAAACATCAAATTTGACAAAGTGATAGTTTGAGCTTTTTTTCATGTCAATTATGAACCTTAGCTTGCATTTAATTTTGAAGTTCAAGCAAGATGTATACCAATCATTGTGCACATTTTTTCTAATTTTTTAAATTAAGCTTATGTTTTCTTTTCTTAAGCATGCATTATTAGTAAAAAAATTTTTGTCATCTTTCTAGAAGCTTGAACTTATCTTTGTGAGCTTCTTTTTGTACATGTTAATATGAAATGTAAGAAGTCTCAAACTTCAAAAACATTATGATGGTGAAATTTTTCAACTTGTTGCATCAAAAGCACATACATTGAATATTATTCACTTAATTTAGTAGCATTTATCTTTGACCTGAATATTTTCAGACCTAGAGATAGCATTATGCTTCAATTTGTTCCTATATATTTTTTGCAAAGTGATTTTAATTCTGTGGTTCAGAAATTCGAATTTGCTTTTTTTTTCAGGATCAAATATTTCAGTTACTCTCTTAATTCAAACAAGTTTGTATTTTTTGCTAATAAACTTTACTTGCAACTATATTCAGTTTGATCATCTATATATATTTTTTTGGAAAGCCATCAATGTACATCTAATTCAAATTGTAAGAAATATAAAAAAAATTATTTTTAATGAAGTTCGTGTTTTGCATGCACAAATATGCACTACAAAAATCAAATTTTCAGTTTATGAATAAAATAAAAACAACATAAAAAATCTCCGTCCAGCTGCTTGTACATGCCTTGCAAAGCTTAATTATTCTTGATAGCTAAAGCTATGTTTCAAATTTTATTGAAACTAAATACGGTGCATATTATCATTATACATATTTCCTTTTGATGTATTAATTCAATGTATAGATATATTTTTTACAAAACAATTTTTCCGCAAGCATGTTTCATATCAATTAAAACAATTCATCTTCCACATTTTAAACCATTATGCTTGTAAGGAATGAAATTATGATGTGGATGAGAGAATCTTAAAAAATCTACATTATTTCCATCTTTAGCATCTGTTTGGTCCAATGCTTTTCATCTACACGACACGAAATGTCCTTGTCAGCCAAATGCATTATAAAATTTATGTAAACCTTTTTCACAAAGATGAGATAAAATGTAAATTCAATGATATTCAAAAGATGTCCTACACAATTTTACAACTTTACCAATTCATTTGTCTGATTTGGTCTATGTACCTACTGTTAAGAGCAATCTGTAATCAAATCTGTAACCTATTTTGGTCACATATCATATTTTTCTAATGAAAAACATGTATGAAATATATAAATATTTTCAAAAGAATGATGAACACCTAAACATACAAAGTTGGGTCATATTGTCTAAAAAAAACCCATAAAAAATAGATCATATTGCACACCAATATATTTTCATGTAAAATCATAATGTTGACTACTTCTGGATATCCAAATTTATTTGATAGTGTGTTGAGATATTATGTATTTACATTTATGTTAATATCATGTCATGTTCTATATAAGAATGATCCGGTAAAATCTTGAATTAAAAAATATGTTGAAGATTTTACCAAATCATTATTATATAGAATATGACATGATATTAACATAAATGCGTAATATTTGGACACACTATCCATACATATGGAAATCATAAGATTAGTGACTCCACCATGAAAACATACATATAATAGTGAAATCACTTGATTGTTTACAACACACCATCCACATGTATGACAACACAAATTCGACGTAGCCATGAAGCAGAATGCTCAACTGATCAAAAGTTCGTTATTACCGACAGTTGTTGCATAACATTCATATATTATTACTGACTGCAATGTTATCTACGTTAACTATTGAAAAGTCATTGTCATCGGACTATGTACAAGTGCCATAGTACATACATAGACATAGTAAAAGAAGAATGCATAAAACCTTTGTCTTGTACCTCCAAGGAACGGAGGATTTGTATGAGACTTACATAACATTGCATAAGTATCATACGTACGTCTAAACACACCGAATGCTTAAGTAAGTGTTAAAGTGGTAAACTTTTACTTGCTTGGTAAGTGCACTGTAATAGAAGGAGGATTCACATCCAGTGAGCGACTCCTTGGATATAACGCCTCCGAAGCATTTTTCTCTGGCCAGAGATGGAACGTCTTATTCACTGGGCCTCTTGTTCCCTACTTTGAGAGAAAGCCGTTTGCTCCCTATAATATATAGAAAAAATCGGTGGAGGGCAGACTTTCCCTTTTCCGCAATGTTTCGTGAGTGTTTGCAATGAGGCATTGACTTTTTCCTTGTGCAGAATACTATACAGATGAAAGATGTACACCATGCTCGGTGCAAGATGAAAGGTAGGAGGATAGATTAACAGCATGGATACATCTCGTCAACAGCAAGTGAGAAAATTGGTGGAGCCTTTCGGTGTGCTTTAGTGTTATGGGGCGTTGGAATCTTATATCTTACCGGGTGGCACCTATCATGTTGATAATAGGACATAACCGACCATAACGCCAAAAAGTTACGAAAGGCCACAGCAAGTTGTGAAAACAAATTGAAAATGTACTCAGGGAAATTAGATAATTCCAATGATTCTCTTTCAAAATATTGTAGCGCAATCATGTGCAAAGCTGACTTTTCATATTCTGCAGCGAGACATGTTTTTCACACCAGTACATATCCACACCACCGTTTTCGTATTTGTTTCGGTGACATTGCGCCTCGGTTGATTTGTGGACGATGCGCGAGGTACTTCCCTGGAAAAAAGAACAATATTCGGGCAGGATGGAAATGTAAAGCTGAAATGATCGGAGGAACGGGCTCGTGACGTCCACGTCACCCGCAGAACAGCTGTCGGCGGTCAGACCAGACCAACCAGCAACAAACAGTGGCGCAGTTACTGACAGAGTTAGACTCAAAAGGTCTGGCAAAAGATCTCCGCCGTTTGTTGCAAGCACTTCAATGATAAAACACAGAGTTTGAAAGTTGAAAACTGTACGTTGGCACGTACCTACTGATTCGACGCAGCACTGGAACGAAATGAATGCTTTCTACCTCTACACCGGATTCACGTGTATTGCGTACATCCCCGAGATAAAGCGCCCGAACCGAGTTCAATGTCGATCGATTGTCAATAAGTCGTAGAATATCCAGGTCCGAAAGGGACGTAGGAGAAAATGTCCCACGTCGAGCCGAACAAGCGGCAGGCAGGCAGCGTGCTGAGCTCGTACCGGCGAAAACCAGACCGCAGCGAGGGGATCGGCCTGGCTGGACAGATCTGCATGCTTTTCGAGACCGGAAAGGTGGTGGTGAATCGGATGTACATCTGATCGCCCACCTTTCCTGCGCAGACGATGTCGAAGAGCTTCGAGGTCGATGTGCTCATACGGTGTGTTGGAAACGTCGTCGCCGCGAGACTTGTGCAGATAGATGGATAGATATATTCAGCCTGGCGGTAGCCAGGCGCATGGCAGATCCAGCAGTTAAGAAGCCATGCCTGGTAATCGACATCCAATCAAATAAGTGGATCCGATTTCCGGCACTCGCACCCGAGGTCTGTGGACTTCCACGGCTCCGATGGCCACCGGGTTTTGACGTGGACATGACATTGCGCCGCGAAGCTCATTAGGCGAAGTGGACATCACCTCACGTCGGTTTATTATAATCTGGCCATTCCAGGAGATAACGCCGTCCGGCCGACAACGCTGCTCTCTAGGCCTCGACATCTTATCGTCGTGTTGGTATCTTCGAGGGCTTCGAGCTCGGCGTGTGCTCCGTCCTTGGACAAAATAGAGCGCACGGTGAGACGTTTCATTGACTACGACGATGAAGACCAACCGATCGATTGTTCGTCTGTTGTGGTATTGGTCTAAACTTTGTTTATTGTATTTTCAAAATAGTAACCATGTCATGTCTCCCTGCACCTTGAGCTCCATCTGATTGGTCCATTCTCAATGTGTTGACTTGACTTGTACTGGTAAATGTCTATCCAAGACAAAGAGAGCATTGTCACCTGGGACATACCTTTGCCATGTTTCCAAACGTGAGAGTTGTAGATTTCATCCTGTCATATGCATATGATTGTGTCCCCTTGCCAATATAGAAAACATGATTACGTTTGACGGTACAGGATATACAGTAATAGTAACGGTATCTATCGTGATCGCGAATGGATAATAATATTTTTTTAAAAATATATGTTCTAAAAAATCTCCACATTCATGATTTATAAATTTTGAATTAAAATATTTAGAATTTTTTTAAAACATAAAATTTTAAATTTTAAATAAATTTTTTTCATAATTTTTTAAATAAAAATACATAAATAAACAAATTGTATTTAAAAAAGTACGAAGCAATATGGTACGGGCAAGTTAACTAGCCGACCAAATGACGAGTATAGATCGCAAGTCAGTCTTCGTCAGGAGACACTTGAGAAAGTTGGGAGAGAAGAAGAGCTTGTAGGCTAGGCGATGCGAGAAAGAGAAAAGTGATCAGAACAGAGTACAGGAGGCCAGAAGGCACTGGCCGGTGCTCGCTGCGATCGAAAGGATGAGAAATCGGAGACAAAACGGAGCGCAGGGTGGGCTGGCCTGACGAATGACAAATTTCTCTTGGTCGCCAGAGTCTGCCTGGCCCCTGGGGCCTGGGCAGGCGAAATGGTCACGTATTCTGCTCAGTGACTGAGTGAGGACGGGCCAGTCACATGGCATGGTCGAGGTCTTGGTCGCCGAGTCCAGGATCGTTGATATGGGCACGTGGATAAGTACTGTACAATCCGTTCACTGGCCAGTAATGGTAGAATGTGGATGTCGTGATGTAGCTGCTAATGTCTTGGCGTATATACGAATATTTGCATTCGAGGCATATCTTTGACAGAGATCACTGTGGGCCTGCCAGTGCTGCTGTGTGTCAGATGTGAATGTTGCCAGTCGAACTAGCTCGGTGATCAGCAAGACGTTTTACTATGGTACACCACGAAGACGACGCTGCTTTAGTAACGAGATGAAAGACGCAGAGCGACTGGAGGGTGAGCTTGTTACAGTACAGACAAATGGATCCGGTTATGAAGAGCAGAGTAGAGCAGAGCAACTTATCCCTTGGACTGCCATCACTGTCCAGTAGCATCAAGTCAATGACCATCCAAGCTTTTCTGACATTACTTTCGAATGTCATCATGGTAAAAAGCCGTGGTGCATGACCATGGATGGCCCTTTGGAAGATGCGCCAGGACCGGGAGCACATGATGAGCTCGGAGAACTTTTCGAACTGCCAAGAGCACCCGATGCGGATGCCAAAGGACTCGGAGACGGAAAGGACAGCTTACGACACGCTTCAAGTGGTTTAAACAGGCCTAGCACTTGCTCCCAGATCCAGTATCTGCAGATGTCGTTGAGCAAACTTGGATCGTAGACACTCACCCCCTGCAGCGAGAGCAACTCACTGATTCTGCATCTGGTTCATATCCTCATCTTTTCCCGTCTGATTCATGATGATCGCTAGCCATTTTTTAGGCTTCCCCCCTCCTCCGCTTGCTTCAACTTTCGGCAACCCTGTAGGTTCTGTCCTCCCTCAGGTTCTGTTTTCCAAATTCTCAGAATCTCAGCATGTCCTCGACTGCCCATCTCGGGCAGTTTCCCTCATCTGTGCCTCTGAGTCTCTGTTATTCCGCTGTCACCGCTTTCCGGGGCCAGATCCTGCACCGCCTCCTCGAGATGTTAATGGGCAGTGTGCAATATGCGCTGGTGCAGAAGGTCGTAGAACGCTAGAATTGCTCGCAGAGAGCTCTGCCGGACTAGTGAAGTTTCTTCTGCCAGCACTTTCGAGAGGAGTGATAATTTTGAGCTACAGGAACCCTGAAATCGCACACAGCAAATCCTGTACTTCCATCGAGAAGGGCTTCTACTTGCAACCGCAGCCGCAGCCGCTGAATTTGAAAATGCTTTCCAGATGAGACGATGGTCGGAAAAATGTAGGTCACCGTGAACAATAGGTCCCTGCTTTGTGCAGCAATGAGATGCTTTTCGATTGCGAAATTTCCATTGCATTGTTAGAAGCTAATATGTTGACGGCCATACACTCACTCCTTGGAACAAAGTTCGAGGGGCGCCGACCCCCTTCCCTGTCCACTGTCAATGTCTTTAGAGCAAACACCTTTTCTCGTCGCCCACGTTGTGTAATAGCCCATGTGTATTACATTCTACACGTTTGTATCACACGGTAGAGAAGTGTGCACACTCGCTCCCGCGTTCAGACTCTCCATGAGTAGAGAGCGACCGGAAAATGATCATTTTGTCCTGCCTGAATTTACGAGAAGTCAAATGTACTCCGATATTCTTTCCCAAGTGTCTTGAGTATCTTCCGTGGCAACAAACATTGCAACCGTGTATTGAGAATACTGGGATGTGATCGGTTGTTTCAACTTTAATGCCGTACAAGCCATTGTAACTAGGTGCGAAGAAAAACAGGGTCCACCTCTCCGCAGGGCGGACCCTGTTCGTGTCCCTTTCCGGTTGTTGCTAAGAATAGGTGCAGCCTGGGTATCATTGTGCACCATTTGTGACTTTTGCTTACCTCTCTACACTCTAGATTGGTTTCGATCATCAAAGCTCATGTTAGACGATTTCCTGCTGGGACGGCCACTGACCTTGAAACTTTGAACTCAATCGTGTGGATGGTGATACTCTGAACGGCCAATTGTTTGCTGTAGTCGAAGCCATGGATGTGCATGATGCACCCTGATTATGACACAAGGTCGTATATCGTAGCATGCCGATCAGCAAAAGTGACCACATTTTCTCATGTACTTTGCGTCGGTTTCGAACTTCAAGTATGGTGCACCCAGTGGAGGGAACAAGGATGCACATAGTTTTCATCGTCACGCAAAGGTGAAGGCCGTACGAACCTTTTGTCCAGCACTTTGACATAGTTAATGTTCTGCTTGCTTTGAGCACGTCATGAAGAGAGAGAGAGAGAGAGAGAGAGAGAGAAAGACAGGATTCTCTGAGAAGTATGCAAACCTTGTGAAACTCCACCGGCAGCTGCAATAAAATACCCGACGATTGGCTCTCATTTTGTTTCACCTGGGTTGCATAAATAGACATATATACATGAACCTTTTCCAGGACATTCATTTCTGATAACTGCAATTCTCGTTGATCCGGACGAACGAGTTACCGAGCAATAACTTATCATTATTAAAACGCATCACTGAAATCAAAAGCAGCTGTAAATAGCTGTAACTTTCATTGATTTTGAATAAAATTTACAAAAGTAGCGATACGCCGAGTCCTCAACATGCTAGCCCCCTGAATTCTGATGAATAGATGGGGGTTCTAGAAAGGACAAATTGTGGAAGCAGGGTACTGATTTCCAAATCTCCAAGTCAAAAAGTTTCACTTGAGCCCTTGATTTTGTTTCAGACAAGCTGCAAGATGAGACCTACACCGGTTCTTAACATACTCCAAGTTCTTGTTCTGGTCAAGTACACCTGGGGGTGGGGAGGGGTGGGTTGATAGGCTTGCATGCGTTACGCCCGTAACATACCCAAGTTTACGCTTTGATGTTATCCCATTGGCCTTCAGTACTAGTCCGAGTGGCATATAAAACTTGATGACTCAATTGACCACACGGCCATGTGCACCAGTTCACTGCTTGTTTGCTCAGAACTGAAGAGAGTCCTTCACACTTGCAAATAGCAGATCAAAACGTGTACACATCCCTCCGCAAGCTCGCACTCGCCCACTCACCCTCATACTATGCTATTTAGGTGAACTTTGTCTCGAAGGCATACTTGGCTGAGAGTTGACTCGTACATATGTTGCACTTTCAGTGGTCAAACATTAGTGTCTTGGATGTCAGAGCCCCTGGCATGAACAATGGCAAGTGACCGTCCTCGCCCAAGCTGTTGCCTTGACTCCTCAGTCATGACTGCATTGGAACGTACAGTAGACTCCATCCGGTCAAATCCTTGGAGTAAAATCTGCAGTATGGTTCTAAACTGTCACCGCAGAAGTCAACTTTCAGCCGGCTCATAATCCCGAGAGCTAACACGTAGGACCACCACTTAGGTCCGTGTGCTTGTATCTTTTTCATTTTTAGAGTCGAGAAACGACACTTTAGTAGAAGTAAAGCATCAGTTGTTGATGTGTTAACCGTTCATGACTGGTTTGTGATGCTGGTTCGAAACTTTATACACTGTCACATGGTTCATCCTGGATATCTTTTTCACCTTGATAGACCGGAGAATATATCTCTGCATGAAAGCATCGAAGTTTTGAAGCACGTTTCAACTACCAGATTCGTGCTCGAGGATCAAAAGGAACCCAGCATTGGACAACGTCATTGAATTACGAGGCCGTTTCAAGGAGGCTAAAATTGGATTCCTAGACTCCGGTTTTGACTTTGAAGGACAAATTTGTATCACTGCCAAGTTCGGTGGTTGCTCAAAAATACGATGCAGAGACGAATCAGGAAAGCGATATGAACATGGAAGCACTTGTGTGTGTAAAACTAGTGTGAGCTATTCAACTCCAGAAAACAATTTTCCCAGTCACGGGATGAATAATGAGAGCAAGATTTCAGAACCTACGAGGAAAATCCTGCAGGTGGCCTCGCATAACCTTACACAGAGTATTCCGGACTGTCTACCTAGCTTATGAGAGGCCATTGGAAGATACTAACCTTGAAGCTCAGCGTTAGATAATAGTTTGTAAACAAAAAGGATTGAAAATTGAAGCCAGCATTGTCATATGATACAGATCAATTCGAATTTTAAACACCTGAAAAATACAAACTAATCGTCTTCAGAACCTTCATCTCATTCAGTCGTTTTTAGATAACATCAATTCCTGCTTTTAGCACCGCTTGTATACAAGCCGTAACGGAATTTTGTAACTCGTTACATACACTAGGAGACTCTTCTAGTACAATTGAGCATCAGAACCTGTGCTTGCGCACCCCTTCAGAATATATGCAACTAATTGCAGGTGTAGCTAACGTAGAGACACTTTGGAAGGTCCTTGTCTTGACTTCAGACGGCACCTCTGCTTCTAGTATTCCGCGTTTGGTCGAAAACGAGAACAATTAATCCAAAGAAGTTTAATTCGTTCTACTGGTGACAGAAACTTCTTCACTGTCCAGTCCCCGTAGTGTTAGTCTATACAGAATATTTTGAAACATTTAAAATCAGATTTCAAGCATAATTATTCGTCAAATGAAACGTTCACAGAATTACAGTTCGTCACGATTTGATGTCTACAGAATGACGTCTTAAAAACTAGCAGAAGCAATGATGGCTGGATACCACGTGATTGCAAGGAGCCCTCGATAAACATTAATCTGCAACAGTCTTTCGGAATCTTCCATGAAGACATCGAAGATGAGCATCAATCCGTGAACTGTTATATGTAGAAGCCAATCGAACATGTTCCACTGTTAGTGCAACATAAGGTTCAGAGTCAAGGATGAGACGAGACTTTTGACTTTTCCCTGTTGGCCATTTCTGAACTTTGGTAAATGTAGGACAGGTCTTAACTGACAGCACATCTGGTATTAGTAAAAAGCTCAAGATATTAAAACTTGGAGTCTTATGAATAAATTTAATCCAATGAACATAACATTAACCAAAGCAACTAAAACTTGGAGTCTTATGAATAAATGTAATCCAATGAACATAACATTAACCAAAGCAACTGGGTAGCTATCATGGCCAGAAAAGTGTTAAAACTGGACAATCACTAAAAGAGATGTGCAGCATCTAGGGATCAATATAATCAAAGAAGAATGAAAACAGATTGATGAAAGATTCGGAAAGGAAAGCGGCAGAGCGCAAATGTCGTAAAATAGTCATGAGGTGCAAATCCAGAGAAACGTTTTGAGGTACTCCAGCGCTGGGTTTGGTGTACAGTCGAAACATCAGGCACGATGCCGAGACTTCGAGATTCATCAGAGCATCGACGAAGTGAGCAATCACGACTGCATAAGAAAAAGAGCTTAGGATTCAACGCTCAGACGAAATCTTTTTGTGAAGAAACGAGCCTCTTTGATATAAAACGGCAACCAAAAGGAAAACAGGAGCAACACGTACTAAAGGAATCGTTTAAAGTAGGCTGAGAGTTACCAAACAGAGCAGGCCGGGAAAAAAAACTAGAAGCGGCCAGTTACCCTAACCTAAGGGCACGCAGTTCCATAAACTAATTCACTTTGTTTCTCTCTCTTCCAGAATCTAAAAACCTCCCGAACAACCTCTTAACAGTATGACTTGTTGTCCAGAATTAAGATTCTCTTTCGAAGGTATTGAGGTACAGAGTGAGAAGCCGCCATTTTCGCTTCTTTCTCCTGCGATTGCCCTGGTTCCGTCCAAAAGCAGACTATTCTGATGGTAGATTGTGACTCTTAATGGCCCTCCTATGGAGATATGTAACTTCCGGAGCTAAAGCATGTTTAAATTTCGGAACCACAGAGGCAGGTCTGTTGGGTCCTTGCTCAGGGCCAGTCACGTACTCCTCTGAAGCCAAGCATCCTCATTGCAAATCAGCACAGTCGGAACGAGATTGTTCGTCTTTGGCCTAGACCTTAATCGTTCTATTCACCACATACTTATAGTTCCCTCAGCGGGTTCGTGCTGGGATTAATGTGTGTACATAATGTACCTTTCGTTGCAGGAGCAAATCATGTGCTGGAACCAGACTCTTCGCAGCACCTATCCGATGAGTTTCTATACTTATGACGGTGACCCTTGACATGGAACACATCGAATTTCCTCTAATGCCATCGAGTCTTCATCTCTGAAGAAACGAAACAATCAGAAGCCCTGGCTCATACTTCATGTTGCTATGGTTAAATACTTCATTGTTTCTTCAAATCTAGGCACATGACCACTCATTGTGAAATCTTGACAATGAGTGGGCTGGCAACAAGGAATGCTCAGTGCGTTACACCTTTACGGCAATGGCAGAGCTTGAGAAAGGCAGTGCTAATTTTCATTCAATCTCGAAGGCCTCAGCTTTCCTCTCTACCGCACAACCAGAGCGAAGTCTCTCCTCAGTTTTTGTCTTCTATCATCAAACAGGCGCACCTACTTGGCTAACTCTATCATCCTATCTCATTTCATTAAGTAAGAAAACTAAACTTTCTGCATTGAGATATAGAGATAGATTTCTGCTTAGAAATAGAGATCTGAGCCTTGAAATCTCCGAGTTTTGGTACAACTGGATATTGAATGACAGTATTATAGCTGCAACTGAGAACTTCTAATCTTCTCAATACAGGTCGTCACATCGAAACTCCGAATTCAGCTTCTGATTGGCGGTGATTTTTATAATAGATTCAGCAAACTTCGTACGCGAGAAGAGAATTATTGAAGGCCAACTATAGCTTCAGGTTGCGTGCTGCTTTCTAGCTTTGCTTCTGTAGATGACCAAAGATTGGATCTAGAAAGCTTGGATTGATCCCGTTTATCTTTGCGTATAGTGTACAACATTTACACCATGTGCACAGTGGTGCTAACTTGCTACTCCCACCATGCTGCACCCACGTATCTTTAGATGATGAACTACGTAAGTATGCTTTCTCTTTTCTCTGCCGTGAATGTACTTCAACCATAATTCTAGCACTGAGAATCTCTGCATACGACTTATTTGTTATTTACTCACGGAATAAATAAAAGAAGCAAGATTTCAGAACCTACGAGAAACAATCCTGCAGGTGGCAAGTATTTGGTATGCAGAGATGCTAGTCTCTGCTTACGAAATACTTGTTTCAAAACTGTTAGTAGAACGAGAAGTTGAGCTTTTGTAATATCGAAGCTCCAGGTCATCTAAAACTTCGGGAATGTCATCCCTCGGGATCTCTCTCTGGGAACATTAATTTATTTCATCAATTTTATTGCCATAGGCAGTAGATTAGATTTCAGTTTCAAGGTTTTAAGGTTGACCAACAAGGATTCATATGATGTATGTTCGGTACTGCTTTCTATACATCGAGAGTAAATTTGAGTGATAAATTGAAATGAAGTGGTTTTTATCTTTAAGGTTATCAACATAATTGTCTCGTGGGTAACAGAAGACAAAATTAATCTTACATTACATATATGATTCGGGTATTCATTTACTATAGAAGTGATTGAGATTTTTAATTTATTTGATTTCTCTACATGTATATCATTTTTCGATTTCCTATGTATAACAGTATTGAATTCTAATCTATTGAATTTCTCTTAAAAATTTACTTTTGAAATCATGTATGGTTGAACCAAATTTCCGAAATATGTTCAAAAAATCATATATGCTAAATATATTGTTGTGTACGTATCCAGAAAGTGCAAATCACGTTATATCTGTGTCTATGTCTTTGTAGTGTATTGTCGGTCTTCTTGTGTTTCTGTCAAAAATGCTCAAATGGTATTAGAGCGTGTATGTTTTGCCGAAACTCTAAACTGGAAGATGTCGTCGGAAATGTGAGGAGTTAGATTGTCTAAGTGCGAGAAGAATGGCAAACTAGTTGCATGGTAGTCTAGAGTAAGATTACATGCTATTGGATGCGTTCCTTTACAACAATGGAAAGCAGAACTTGGACCTCCAGGGGTTGGCGGTGCAGGCATCAATGTCTAAATTTGAAGGAAAGTTGACAAGGAGAAAGAGTTAAGTGAGACCTAGCTTAGAGACTGAGAACTTCATTCAGTCATTGATCCTTCTCGTGACTTGATTTTCTTCTGCAGCATATTGTAGATCTCTTCGATTCTGGTTTTTTCTTCGCAGCATCGTCCGACACCGTTCTCGTTACATTAGTAGTAGTTTTCCTGACAGTATGATTGTCTTCAAAACCATTTATGTAGGCGACGACTGATCTACCAGCATCGAAGTACTTGAATGGCAGTCGTCCAATCTTTTTAACAGCTGTGACGTGACAGACATCGAAGCTCTTAGTTGAGAAACTAAACACGTTCTCAAACGATGAGATCCATTCGCGAGAAGTTTTGCGGCCTCCTCAAATACCGTACCACTGGACCATTGCTTCCACTACGTGGGACTTCATCTAAACCCGTCACTGTTGTGGGACGAAATGTGTCGGTGCTAGGTGACCTCATACCATCCTCGAGCAACTCTAATCGCAGTTGGAGTTTTTCTTTCAACTGCGACTCATTCTTTGTAGTGCACTCAGCAACTGTCAACTTGTCCCGAAGTTGTTGCATTTCATCCTGCATGAAGCATCTGATACTTCTGACTTCAAGATTATTGCTTTTTGAGAGTGATTGTAGACGTCTTGAGTATTGCGTCAATTTATGTAAACCCTCTAAAACCTCCTCGAATGCTCTCTCTTGCAGCCGCTCCGTCAACTTCAGTGACATTTTTTCAGCTTGAGCTTCACACAATTCTTTGTTAGTGTCTCTGATTTCATTCTTGAGACGATTGAGCTCGACCTTGACAGTATCAAAGCCTACAAGCCTTTGTTGCATCTAGGGTTTTTTTTATCCATCTTCACGTTCCAGGAAACTTATGGGAGAGGAGCACTAGGTAGAAAAGCTGAGACAAGATGTGAGGTTGGCAGTGGAAGAAAGATCTTAAGCGCATGATTGTTGAACAAGAGAATGGTAGATAGCTGGATGGACGATGTAGGGCCGTTGGACGAAAGAAAGTTGAGCGTCATTGAGTTTCTACTACGACCGTTGAAACTTGATTGTTGACTACAGTAAGTTAACGAGGTAAATAGATAAATCTTTCACTCAAACAATTCTAACCACAACTTCAAGTGTTTTTTGAAACGGGATTGGAATCGCTAAATCTGGATAAGCTGGATAAGATACAGTCAAATATTACGTAAGTGGTGATTATCTTCTCTAGGATGATATAGAGGTGAAGAGCAAGTTGAAAGTTATGGAAATCACATTAATGTCTTTAATGATCTTGTGATTGAGATTCAGAATCTTGGAGAGTATAAATGAAAGAAGAAAAACTCTTCATCTTCTTAGTTCACTATTTGCATTTCATCAATTATTATTATGTGTCTTGTTTGATCGTGATAAACAAACTATCATCTATAACAATGTTGTAAGTGCTTTGTTGACTGATGATTTACAATAAAAATGATATTATCATCTACTTCATCCTCTTCTTTCAATCCGAAATTAACTGTGATTCAAATTTTGTAATATTCATAGAATGACAGAAATTATATGCATTTTGAATCCAAAGGTAGATCCAAATCTAGAAATAAATCCTCAGAAAAAAATAATAGTGTGTTGTAGATGTGGCAAAAGTGGTCACGTAGAGAAAAATTGTCATATGATAATTAAAGATGCTGATACTCTGATAGCAAATGGCTTAAGCAAATGCCCTATGCAATCAACCAAAGTTTGTTGATGATGCATACATCATCATTCAACTTTGGAGAATCGCCAAAGTCACATTTGTGAAACTTGATAATGATTAATTTTATCACATTTGAGATTCAGACTCGACACAAGGTGAAATAGTTAAGGAAGATATAGAGAATATATAAATATAGAGAAGTTTTGGAATTACTTCAAAGAGGAGTAAATTACTTGTCATCTCAACTCAATTTAAATTCCTCAATAGAATGTTATTTTTGACAAGTTCAATAAGATAATGTGGGATATAGAAGAACTATAGAAAGTTCTCAGATAAACTCATTGTTTATACTCTCATACAGAAGAAAAATATGATCAAGTTATATCCTACATAAAAATAGTATCATTTTTTTTCACATGCTAGTGATTTGAAGGATTAAAAGCTATGGTTACCAATAGTATGTAAAATCATTATTTGTATGGATGTTTCTTTCAATGAGCCCATATGATTGAAAGAAAGGGCAGACTTTTTTGACTTTAAATACAAACAAGGAAAAATCTCCACTCCAGATTTTGTTCAAGGAAAGAGTGATCATTATTTGATTAATGACGTGACACAAGGAGAGGCTCTAATACTTATAGTATATTTTTTGAGTAATACAAATTAGATAAAAAAATTATCGTTGGTGAGACTCAAGTACCTACACAAGAGTATAGAGACCAATTAGTATACTCTACTAGAAAATCATCAAATCGTTATAGTAGAATTCTTACAAAATATTTGACAGATAAATCTATTTTTGAAGATTAAGACATTGATACAGAGGATGATGATGATTTTGAATTGATCTTGGAAGAAAAAATTATTAGTTTTTATAGAAAAGCTCAAGCTTCTATCCATAAGATTAAGTGATATGTTGTTATGAGACGAAAGATTCAATCAATTCAAAGAAAAAATTAGCTTTGATTGAATGCAAGTGTATGTACAAGCTAAAGAATAATCCAACAAATGATGAGAAGATTACCTTCAAAGCCAAGTTGGTGGCTAGAGTTTTCACACAAGATAAAAGTGTGACTTTTAACAAAGTTTTCACCTGTAGCAAAACATGCTACAATTTGTCTGATATGTGCATTGGCTGCAATAACTAGTTTTGTTATGGATCGAGTCGACGTAATTACATCATTTTTTTATGAATCTTTAGAAAAGTAAATATACATGTGACAACCAGTTGGCTTTGAGAAAAAAAGTCATGAGGAGTTGATTTAAAGATTGCTGATATAATTATTTAGATTGAAGCAAGCTTCTATGTAGTGAAATGCAATATTTGATGAATTCATGAAAACACAAGATTTTCACGGAATGTGTAAGATACCTCGACCTACATGAAGAAGATGAATAATGAGATTTTAAATTTTATTATTCTACTACTTTACGTGGATGTCATGCTTATCTTGGTAAAGAATCAATTTGACATTGATAGATGCAATAACTAATTGAAGTCTGAATTCAAGATGAAGTATTTGTGTAAATTCAAGAGTATATTAGAGACAGACTTTCAAAGAGATTTAGTGAAGAAGAGATTATGGTTGAATCAAGGCAAGTAGGTTTAACATAAATTTGAAAGATTGAACATGGCAGACTCTTAAGTAATATATGTTACTTTGGTAGTTCATTTTAACTTTCTACAACTCAATGTACAACTTATATCATTGAGAGAAAAAAATATGTCATGTGTTTTTTATGACAAAGATGTGAACCGTGTGGACACCATCAAAGATGTTTCTTTGATGATGTCCACACGGTTTAAAATTGCTCCAACAATTGAAAAAGATGAAAAACTGCATGTTGAATAAAAGTAAGATAGATCGCAAAGCCATGAAATAGATTCTCAAATA
Organism: Marchantia polymorpha subsp. ruderalis; assembly: GCA_037833965.1. Classification (NCBI taxonomy): domain Eukaryota; kingdom Viridiplantae; phylum Streptophyta; class Marchantiopsida; order Marchantiales; family Marchantiaceae; genus Marchantia; species Marchantia polymorpha. The sequence goes on along the minus strand of AP031352.1, from coordinate 1,131,896 downwards.
TTTGAAGAATATTAATGATGATGGTGTATTGTTTGGTGATATATTAGACAACGTTAAATCACTTATATGCTATGTTGATTTTGACTATGAACACAATTTAAATCGGAGAAAATCTACAACTCACTATGTATTTACATTTGATGGTGGATGCATTAGTTGAAGATCTATTCTACAAAAATGCGTGCTGAGTCTACAACGGAAATTTAGTATGTAGCGGCACTAGAAGCACCAACGGAAGCTATTTGGTAAGATAAGCTTATCATTGACATGAAATCAAAATAATAATAATTGTGATAATCAATGTGCATTACATATTGCTGCAAATCAAGTGATGAACAGTAAAGTGAAACACATTGACATCAAGTATCACTTATGAGACATGCAGTTTTTAATAAAAAGATTAAACTAGTCAAGATTGAGGGTAAATGCGTTGACCAAAGTTATCTCTTTGGAGAGCTTTTGAAGACATTGTTTTACTATTCAGGTTTTGCATGAGGAACACAGATAGAATTTATCAGCAATTTTTGATAACCTCTATATATTTTAATATGTCCGGTTTGGCTACGGCTTATTTTTAGTTAGCTTTTGTTAAAAGACATGTTTTTTTAGCTTTACTTCTAGTACATTCTGCAGAGTAATCATATAGGATAAGGAGTTTGTTGTTCTACCAACATGTGTTAAGGAAGGTATGTTGGAACTATAAATCCTCAGTGACGATGGACTCATGCACATGAACAAGATGTCTAACATGTTGAACATGTTTTAACATTTCTAATGTACTACTTAGCACAACAAGTCTGCTTGTCGCGCTAAACATATTATTGGTGATCTCGTGAACGTAGTCAGAAAACACATATTTATATCTATGTTTGTGTTTATTTTGTGTGCCATTGATATTCTTGTGGTTTTAGTCATAATTGCTCAAAAACTATAAGAATTTTATTTTAAAAATTTTGATTTTTGCATTATCTTCATTTTAAAATATTTCAAATATAATTATTCAACTTTGATAGTCTCACATATTTAACTCATATGATAGATGTAACAAATTTACTTTGCTTGTGCTAAAATGAAATTAAAAAAATAAATTATGTGTTGAAAAATATTTTTTGAATAAAAAATAATTTATTGATTAAAAAATTATGAAAATTGTATCAAATGAATTATATTGGATTTATTGTATTGCTTAAATTACATACGTATTATCCAATGTCTACACATTTAGCATAATATAAGACTTCCAGATAGTATATAGATTGAATTTTATTTTTTTAAATTTTCAAGTTGACGTATTTTGATCATTTGATAAGGTGATCATAATATTCATATATATTTAAATCCATATGCTAATCCAAAAAATTCCAAAGTCTTATCTTGAAATTTTTTTAATCATAATATTTATTTATGGAAAAACAATCACATTATATTTTCATGCACAAACATGTAATTTTCATGCACGTGGAGAACTACATTTAATAATATTTAAATCATTGTTTACCACAATAAATCTTATATCATATGTTGTCATTTAAAAATTTTTGTGCTTAATAGGAAAATATAACTGTTATGAGCATATTTTATGTGAAAAGTTATATGCATAGAATAATTCAAAATATAAATGTAATATTTGAAACTTTATTTCAGTGAAAAATTTCAGTTTTAAAGCTTTTATTTCAAAACTGAAGGTGATTTTATTTCTGTATAATCTTCCAATTGAGATCAATACTTTAAGCGTATATTTTAAGAGATATTTTTATGGAAAAACAAAGTGAGCTCAATTTCATTCATACAAAAAACACTCATTAACTAATATTTCATGAATTAATTCTTACTATAAATTTAATGGCAAGATTTTTAGCACAACTTGGAAAGGAATATTACATTCTGGTGTGATTCATGAGTGATGGAGGTATTGAATTTATGATGCATTCTGAATTTATATGTTGAGAATGAATGAACCAATTAAGTAATTTGAAAAAAAATCATCTGATATTATTTTTTTAAAAATATGTTACATCTAACACAAATAAATTGAAGCAATAACTTGCTTGAAACTAATCCAATTCTTTAGTTCATCTTAAAAGCTCTAAGCTAGTCAAATTTTCACAAGATTTTTGTAAGAAGTTTAAATGTAAGATAATTTTAAACCGGATTAAATATGACATAAGATCAATTTTCTTTGATCATTTTTGTGAATAGATTATAGGTTATTTTTTAAGAAGCTACTTGGCTTGAATTTGTGAAAAAATACTCTAGAGTTCGCATGACTTATTGGAAATTTTTCCACTTTCATGAATATTTTTTAACTTGACAGATATTAGTGAAACCTTGTTCATTACAAGATAAACTAACATTTTTTTTTATATTTCTTAACATGCTTTTGATCAAAATACATCTATAGATAGATATTCATATATATATATATATCAACAATTACTTTTGTCTTCAAATTTTATTTTACTTGATGAAGACCATGAATAAATTAGTAAATTTATTAATAGGTAAAAATGTTAGAAAATACATGACCTCTGAGTCATTTACTTGTATTGCAATATTTTTTATACTACTTGTTGCTTGGAAAAAATCCATATTGCACTTATTTCTATCGGTATACATATGAAATTTACAATAATAAACATATTTACATTGAATTCTTCCTTAAATCCAATCATTGTTGTCTATAAGCATAATCATATATTGTTTCCAATCATGTGTTCACATCATAATTTGCCTCATTATTCACTATGGACAAAGATCACTTTGGTCTATTACTGGTTTCATCATAATCCACTATCATAACTATTTTTTGTTTCAATTTTTTTTAAATCATTCTGACAATTTTCAAATGATTAAATGGATTTCAAAACATCAATCAATCATTTGATTATAATACAAGATTTTGGTGACTTAATAAGCACAATATGTATCAACTTTCTTATGATATGAGTCATTATGGTCTAATGTATTATCTTATGATTACCAAACATCATTAGACTCATCTCAATATTATTTTGGCTGCTTGGTTTTTTTATCAAATTTGTTTCAAAAGCCTATCATAATTAGTGGTATCTCATATGTAAGAAATTTGAAGTAAAATGATAAATAAAATTGCTATAAAAATGTTTTTTTTCTTAAATATTGTATTCATCATTGCTAAATAATCATACACATAGCAATATTCAACACAATTATGAACTTAATTGATGAATTTAATTTTGAAAAAAAGTTTAAATTTAAATTTAATTTTATTGAATATTTTGAAAAACTTTATCATCAATATTTAAGCATATTTTTTTGTATGTTTTACCAAAGTTCACTTAATTGATTTTTGCTTAGTTTTCATTTCAAAGAAAAAATTCAAATTATTAATATTTTGATGTTTTTAACTATATTGATTGTCTTTTTTATTTTATATTAATCAATGTTTAGATAATTATGTGTTTAATTTATGTCATTTATAAAAAAATTCCAAATTATTCAAATTTATGAATCAACTTAAATGTTGTGTTCAAAATTTTTTCTTTGCAAATATAAATCTAATAGAAACTAATATCATTAAATAAGACCATGATCACATGTGATAATCCAATTGAGCATACAAATTAACCTATTCAGTTAATCTGGATCAACCAAAAACTCCGGATCTTTCAGTAAGTCGAGATTTCTGCAAATAATTATCTGATTGACTCAAAAACATCATCAATCATCTTCGTCTAGTATATAGATTTCATTCATATTTTTAGTTTTTATTAAAAAAAAATCAAGATTGATGTCTGACTAAAGGAACTAACACTAGGTTAATAGGACTTCGAGAACATGATTTCTTGAATTTGATGAACTCGACAGCAACTTTTGGCTTGCTTGCCTTGTTCGAATCAGATTTGGATTGCAAATCTGTACTCTCATGATCTACTTCATCGATGATATCAGTAGGAATGTTTAGATAATACAAAAGCTCCTTTGGAGAAATGGAAAATCACTTGACACCCAATGAATTCAATTATTTGTTGGACAATTTTTTCAATCAATGCAAGGGAGCTTTACATTGTCAATTGAATTGACGTCATCAATAGTCTGCACATCAGTGCCAAATAGATGAAAAAAGACAGTCTTGCGAATCAAATCAATTTCAATGAAAAAATAGTCGCAAACATCTCCATGTGGTTATCCGGCGTGGTCACAAGATGGCGCATGGACACAACACCTTGATCAATTTCAAAAATATAATTGATGGTGTAGTTTGTCAGCATGGGTTTGAAGTACTTCGATAGCAATGGAATTCATTTCATAAAGAACGGTCGTTTCGGAGATCGAGTATCTAGTATCTCGCTAGACATCAATTCAATTTTGTTCAGCTTAGTTAAATTGGCAGTAGGATAATACAAGTTCATGATGTGCATCTTGTTCCGGCATCATGTGAAGACACGATCAACTTGATTGTGTGAATGGCCGGAAATCAAATACAACAAAACGATCTTGTCATAGAAAAACAATGACAACAATACGTAAAACATGAATACTAACTTGAACTTGTTTTTTCCTACACATTTATCCAGTATTAGAATCAAGATCTTTGGGGAGCATCCTTGCTTTTGGAGTCAGAGATGATAGAGAAGGCAAAGGTTGCATAAAACTTCAACATCTTTTCCTTGATCAAGTTCGTCGTAAATGATAACGTTGCTCACATTGTTGGTGACGTCGACTATAATGAAATTCTGCATCATTAGATTAGAATTGAATTGATTCGTTGATAGATGAGAATGGCCGTTAAAACTAATGGCAAAGTTATCACCAAAATTTTCAATTTTGACTTGTATCTCAAGCATAGTCTTGTGTTCAATCGAGGAATCATTAGGCGGATCTTAGTACGAATCGTTGATAATCTTCTCAGTCATGTATTGTGATGGCGCATGTATGTCGACATAATATTTCACAAACTTTTAAATTAAATGCCATTGATCAATAGCAGCGGATAGATTCATCTTCTACTCCAAAAGTAAAAGCCATTGATCATTGATCCAAAAATAAATCTTTGCATTCAACATTGGTGAGATCGTATCTATTCAACCGAAATTCAATTCGAACACAAACTTACTCAACGGTTCTCGTCAAGCGCACTTCAGGAGCATGAAGATAGCTTTAGAATAGTTACATAAATGGTTACCAACGTGTTATAGTGGACTCGGAAGAGAGAAAGAAAGAAAGAAAAGTAGGAAGTACGCAAAGACGTCGCCCGATCAATAAAACTTAGGAGGAAGGCCACCATGTATGTTAAATTCGGGAATCAGTAATGGTGTACTTAACTGCATGCGCAACGACGGGTCGGACGAACGGAGGAGGACCTTGCACTTGACCAACTGGACCGGTCCATGATCTCGAAGCTACGGCAGGACATTCTACGGCCTGTCCGAATTCTCAACTTGAACGGACGAAAGAAAAGACCATGGCAGCGACGTCCACACTCCTTCTTCGGTCTTCATCTCCCATCCCAACCTTCGGAAATCCTCGGTTAATTATTCATTTCCTCAACGAATCTAAGCGCTTGTGAAGGAAATTAGGGCCGTTAAAAGGAAATAATGTGCCCAATAATGAACGTCGTTTTAACTGACCAACAGGCGACGAATTCCTAGGTCCTCCCAGCTCCCAAGAATTCCCGCGGACAGGGTGGAGTGAGAATCAATCGAGTTACATCGAAACGACTGGGATTAGAGTCATGGAAGCAGAGTGGTCCCTGTGAAATATACGGTTCTTCGACAGAAATGTATAATATATGGACTCCCGCTTCTTCGCGTCAGGATAGAGTTTCACCTTTGCTGCGAGGTGCGGTCATCCTGCGGTTTGACTTCGGTAGATTCCTCCGCGCATTGACATACAGTGAAGAAAAACATGTGAAGGATGCAGTACTCACATGTTGCAGTCAACGAGAGAGACTTATAGGGCCAGGGCCCATTTAAAACGTTCTTCACCATGTCCGAATAGCTCAGAAGATAGTCAACCCCGCAGATTCACAGCGAACTTGGCAAGAGAGTCTCCTCCTGAAACAATTCGTAACTCCGTATCCATTTCGTCGCTTGAAGACCTCAAACTTGACACAAACACATCCTCGACGCCGTTCGCTAGGGCGCTGTAGGACAACTTAATATTCCGAGGCATATCATGCTTCGCTGGATGCAAACTGTAATGGTTTTGAATGGAACCTAAACCCTGATTCTGAGGTTTGTCTCTCAATTGCAGAACACGCGGCTTAATAGTAGGCTCCTCTATCATCCGACAAGTTGATGCTGTAATATCTCCGAGATCTGTTGAGATCTTTCCAAACTACTTGAAACTGCTCGACCGTTCTAACGTACCACTCATTCTCTACAATAGCCATGATTGGCGCATGGTGGTCGAAATCTTCTGTGCTGAAGGCAGAATTCGCCTTCGTGATTGTCCTTGATATAATTGATATATACGTGGCCGTTTGTCTTACCGGGATCAACAAATGATTACCAAGGCAGATCCGCTAGTACAATGTTCACTTCGAGGACTGCCGATGTAGATGATCGATGAGTTATCAGGAGATCAGTACATGCAAGATGACGATATCAGAAAGTCGACGAGGGGCCGATCAAACAATAAGACGTCGTAGCCGTGTGATAGATGACAGATGTACAAGTCGAACATAATCGTAGACATGAAGTCTTGATTGGTAAAAAGTTTCAAAGTTTCACTTATATGGTATGCCAGCGGCAAATATGTGTACATTCGAGGCCCACTTTTTATTTGGCTGCACTACAGAAACAAATAGGGGATCAGTCTGTCTACGATCGAAGAGCTCAAAACTGATACGAGATCAAAATCTTCATGAGTGCATGTGTGATCAGACCAGATCAATGAATGGGTGAAGTTGAAGTTGAGCTGTCTCTTTCCTCGATTCTTTCTTTCGGGGCGGGCAGCACGACAGTCATCTCTAAAAGCTTTGATCCTAGGTCGTATGTACACTAGGGAAGAACGAGATGATGCCGGCGAGATCGACTTCGATTGTTGCTATCTTACAAGCAAAGGAGCCTGAGTGTCTCTGCTACGACCAGAGCTTGAAATTCTTACACCATCGGTAGGGAAAAGAAACTAAGAAAAAAGAGGATACTTTGTACATCTTTCCTTCGGCTCTAAGTGCACTGAGAGGTAAATATTTGTCGACGAGAGCTCAGACTTAAAGCCCTAAGCATTTTCTGAGTTCGCTTGTCACATTTGCACAGACTTCGTTTTGGCCAGTCGAATTCTTTCTTTTCATCTGCACAAACCGATGTCAAAACGTCTTAGCTACGTCCGCAGAACTCACTTCTGCGCTGGTTCGTCTGTCCGGGGCACCTAGGGGACGAACTGCAGAAGCTTGATTACTTGAACGAGCCTGTACGGCTAACGAGATCATACTGGAGTCTAACACGTCAAGGGTGCCTGCCGGCAGCGTATGGATGGCAAAGAGAGCTACTGTCCAGGTCTATAATGCGCAACGGGTACCAAAAACAGGTGCTACCAAACACACACACACACACACACACGAGTCTGGTGAAAATCGTGAAAGACAAGGAATCATTCCATTGAATCGGAATCTTAGCGTTATGAATCATAAGACAGATGAGTGCAATGTCCATGCCGTAGCCAGTCTGACGTACCTTAACTACAAAAGTCGCAGTGATCCTATTATCATCAATAGACATCTGGGAACTTAGGACTCTGAGTTGCATCTGTTTCAGAGATGTCAGTATATGGATCGCATTCTCTGGTTGAGCACATGGGCTCCTTATCTCGATTCTCAAGTTTCCTTCTCCGTCAGGAGTCACCTCCACCCTTTCCGGCTCTCGTGAACTCGGCACAGGAGGAGTGGGAAGCCGGATGGCGGGTGCATTCGAGGGCCCGGCTATGTCCGTCGCCCGATCTCCGATCAAAAATTTCAGCGATTGATTGCACTGCTCCAAAGCTTCGAGGCGCGCCTTCAGACTATTAATATAAACTATGGTTTCAGCCAGCACCGTTGCTTTATCCATCTGAGCACAAACAATGCCATCACAAATCATCATCATCGTCCGTCAGAACAACCTTTACAGCGTCGCGCTCTAAAAGCTCAATGAAGACATGGCCGTGCGTCTACCGCGCGGGAACTAGCAAATCACGGGACCGAGCGGTCACAGATCTGAACGCCTCTTACCTTGGTAGCACTCGGGATCAGAGCTTTCAGCTGAGAGAAATTCTCATTCTGTTTAATTCTTCGTCTGCGCTCCGCCAGCATGTGGGACACCGCTGCCTCGTCGGTCTCCTGGGGAGGAGCTTCTGCAACTTGCCCGGAAGCGTTTCCTAATTGCAAAACGTTACCCAATTGCACTAGCACCGGAGTGGAGTCGGCGGGCTTCAGAGTGCTGGAATTCTGTCGTTCCAATCGTGGTCGTTGGTGGCTTGGTTCCGATGTTGAACCCGGGTGAAACATGAGAGGCTGTTGTAGGCCATGGCTAGGGGCCCTGGGCTTGGGCAAGCTCGAGAGTGAATCTGGTGACATTTCCTTGGGAGATGGAGAGCGACGAAGCCGACCCGACGACACCCTGCTGTCGGATTCTCGCCCCGCTTCCGCGACGAGTTTGGGCTCAGATATTTGACAATCCGCGTACACTTTGGCAACCGAGGAAATCTCATTGTCTTCGAGGTGTGCTCCGGATCGAAGGGAGCTCCTGGAGGACGACCGATCACGGAGCGATGTGGTGGCTTCTACTATAGGAGGGGAAGGAGAAGGTGCCAATAATGTCACGTCGCTCTCGATGAACGGCATTGGCAATGTGAACCCTGGAAGAGCCTGTTCGATATGGTCCACCATGAGGGTCGATGATGCGGACGAGGTAGAAATCCCATGAGATTGCAGTGCCGCTAAAGTGGATGCTGTGCTCCATATGTCCAAGTCATTGTGACCCAATGGCATCGACAGTTGCTCTGGAGTCCAAGATAATCGGCTCTGCATCAATTCTGGAGCAGACATTGCCACTGGCGGCACAATGTAGCTCGCATCCAGGTCGTCGTAAACTGTGGGCAAGTTCATAGCCATCAGATTCATTGGTTTCGATGACAGCGAGGAGAAATCATTCGGAAGTGGTATCACCATCGATGGCCCAGCTCCGGACGATGTCGGGGTTAAATTGTTCATTTCCAGCCCGAACTGAATGTCGGGGAAGTGGCAAGGCTCAGGCTTCTTCAAGTAGCGGTCCAAAAGGCTGTACATAATCTTCTTGATGCAGTGAGCTATTTCATCATTTTCCGGAACCTGTGTCGGCGGTCAAAGCGAGGCATCAGAAGACTGTCCAGAAATGCGAACAAATCGGCCCAATACACAAACAAAGCAAAGCCCAGCGTGTCAAACAGAGGAAGGCGGAATCTACCAAGTTGATCGTGCCGAGCTCCAACACCTTGTCCTCCAACGGGATGCAGATTGTGGTCTGGATTCCAGCTGCCTGTGGGGATAAGACGTTCAGCACACAAAAAACGCTCAATCCTGGTGGTTGACGTCAAATTCGCGGATCATGCATTATTTATGCCAGATTACCCCTAATGCCAAACTGGTCTCAGCCCCAATTCAGGGACCTACTTTTAATAGAATATAAATAGACAACAGACAACACCGCAGGGATCCAGCCTTTCCTAGCATCAAGGAATCCCGGAAGCCAATTCCCTGGCCAGCAGCAAATTCCTTGAAGGCCAGCTCCCGAGGAATGGGATCCCACAGTCCCATTCGACCTTCCGCCAGCCCTCTGGGATTGTGGAGAATGCGAATTGGTTCAAAAGCGAGAGTTGTGCTGATGTTTACTATGTCGAAACTTAATTGGCCATCTATCAAAGGATAACGGAGTGACTGAGCTCCGCTCCCATCACGGCGAGAACAAAGAGCCTGGGTGCCAGCGCGAGTGCCCTGAATGATTGAATTTGAGCCTATGACTTGAACCGACTACGAGGAGGTGGAGGTCTGGTCTACCTTTATGAAAAAGCTCTGCTTCTCAACTGGATTGGGAATGCTACCCAAAGCCATATCTCCAGCCAACCAGAGAATTCTGTCGCCCATATGTTGGAGAGCATGACCTGCAAACCTGCGGACGAAAAATAACCAAGCAGGATGCGTTCCAATTTAGCTGCCATTCGACCTGGAATCCTGCACAAAAAGTTGTTCTACTGAATGCGCATAGAAATTAAAAATTCTGGTCCAGTTCCGACGAATTGCTAACTCTGAATTGGTTTTCCGGCCAAATTGACAGTGCCAGAGGGAATTGGAATGTACCCGACGCCCGGGGCAAATGTCAACTGATTGTATAGGAAGTAGAAAAGCTCTGCATTCTTATTATCTGAGTCGCTTCCATTGCTGTCTCCCGCCGCTTTCAGGTTGAACCACCCTTCCTGCCACTTGAGCATCCTGCAAGTTGAACGAGCAAGGTGAGGTCAGAAATGTAAAACCCCACCCCATCCCACCCAACCGCTCTGATCACCGATTAATTGCGAGTTGCAAGACTAGGTATCTGGGCGAACTCAAACCCACCTTCGATCGGGGGTCAGGGTCCAGAGCGCAGCGTAGGACCATTGAATGGTCTGGAGAAGGTCCCAGAGCGTGGTGTTGAGCTCTGCCATTATCCGGTTGAGAATTGTTGTTTGCTCCAGAGGAAAAATCCTTGCGCAGCAGCGAAGGCTGCAGCGCTGTTCTGGTGTTAGGTGTTGGTCTCAGAGGGTGCCCGGGCAATGGGCAAGTACCAACGAGGCTCTTCCTGAGTCGCCGTTCGCTCTACTCTCATGTACGACTCATTCGCGGTTGTCAAATTCCTCTACCCGGTGGATTTCCCTTTGACACCGCTACCCTATCGACTGTCTGTCGGAGTAACAATCAGCTTGTTCTTCTTCTTCTTCTTTTGCTCCTGCTGCTGCGGCGGCGCTCCTATCTGTGCGTCTACTCACTGCTCTGCCCTCTGACCTGCCTGTCCAACCACCGAAACACTCCGACGAATCTACAATTCGAGCTGGGATCGCTGAATCTGCGACAGAAAATTCAGAATTCGAGTTCAAGAATCTACGATGCGACTTTCTGTGTCAACACTTCCGCTCGTTCTCAAGTGTCAGCAGAGACAGAAGCCAGAGTGGAGTTATCACCAGCCTCTGATTCTTCTTCTTCTTCCACTTCTTGAACCGCTGAATGTTCGCATACTGGATTGTGCCACTGGCAATCCAGTGCTTTTGAGCATGGCACCATAACGCGGCAACGTAGCATTTCTGCCATGTGACTACTAGCTTCTACGCGGACACGAGCGCCCCCTCAACACGAACCCGCTTCTCACCCTGTCCTGGCGACCCTTTGCTTCCTTCCTGGGCCTTCCGTCCCTCTCGCTCATCTGCTCCTCCTCCTCCTCTAACGCTGCACCTTCGCTGCGCAACACAACGCGTTCAACAATGATAAGGAGGCCCCCACCGCCACTATCCCGTCTCTCTCCCCCTCGCCCTCTGCCGAAACTTGTCGGCTTTGGTCATCCCTCGAGCCTCGGGCCTCTGGCCGCTTTGCGGATTTCGGTCGCGGCCCCTCGGACGCGACCGCGGTCAGCTCTCGTCAATCAGAGCCCGCCCGCAGCTCTTCGGCCCGACGTCGCGCCCGGGAACCCCCTACGACCCGCTTCCAGAGCGACCGCCAACCCTGCCCTCCGCCTCCTGCTCCAGCCGGTTGCCCCCGAGTGTGGGGCCGGTGCGTCTCCGTCGGGTCCGAACCTTCGGCCCGACGACTCATCGTTCCAGCTTACTTGGATCAGTGGACGACTCAGATGCGACCATTTCCGCTCAGAAAACTCATCTGGCGGCTCGCTCATGAGGCTCGATCCCTCGCGGATCGCTGTTCCGGGCAAGGAGAGCATCTGCCGGTCTCGGCCTCTGACGGATCACAGACCCGTTCCGATTGGATAGGAAGGGGGAAGAGTAGCCGTGTTGCGCAACCGCATCATCGTCCTTATCTCGAGGGCCGGAGCCAGAGCGACTGAGGTTTTGTCTCATCTAGTTGCAATTCCTTTGTGGCGACTCCTCCAGAGTACCCGCTGTCTGAGAGGCGCTAGATTTAGGATCACGTAATATGGCATTATTCGAGGTCAACCCCGCGATATGGTAAAGCTAGCACAGGACTCAGCGGCAGGGCTCTCGAATACTTTCGCCTCAAACCATGGTCCTTAGCCGAGTGATCATGTTCGTTCCTGTTTTAGTTGGAACTAGGTTGGCGCTTGAGTGAAGTATCCGTCCATCTATTGACACGGCTTCGAGCTGGCAATCACGTCGAATTATTGAGCCGCGAACTTGAGAAAGGCCGTTGATACTAATTAGAGCGGGTTGAAAGTACGTGATTCCACGTAAGACAGCATGAAGACTCCTGTCGGAATCAATCTCGACCGGGAAGACATGCGATGAAGATGCTGGCGGCGTGTTTGTATGCGATTTCGGCTTACGGGATTGCCGTTCGTCTTCTGCCAATCAGACGGGGTCTCCGAATCGGGTCAATGGCGTCCTTGCAGGAGAGACTCCGAAGGACGTGGAGAAGCAGACCGGCGGACCCCGTCGGGACCTTGAGAGTCCTACCCTACACGTCGTCCGTGGTTGCGGCCTGTATCACGGTGACTCGAGAGAAGCACTTGACTTGGTTTACTCCGAGAGTTCCAACCCTCGCCCGTTGAGTAGTATATTGTAAAATAAAGGGAACAACGTGCTCATTTGCAGTACAACGTGAGCAAAATGTGTCTCTCTACATTCCATACGGATTGATTTTTTAACAAACACTTGTTCCTGTTTCCTCTCGAACCCAAACAAGCTTCTACGTAGTTTCCTTCCGTGTCACTCTCGCTTCACTACACCTCTGTTTGACCCCTATCAAACTGCGGTAGGCGGTTGCGTGTGATGAGATCATGTCCGGAAAGCGCAAGGCTCAATCTACCATGTTTATCAGGTTCCAAACATCACATACCCGCGGTCTTCTCCTTCGGCGAGCCCTAGGTTATGCCGTGAACAAGAATTTCGGCAGTCGATTCAAAGCAAACACTCCCGGCACCTTGAGGTTTTTAGTAGGGCTTCCGTACCATCGCTATTTAGCCTTCCTTATTTGGCAACATCCACCACACTTCTTCTTTTCGCATTCTAGATATATTAGAATTTATCCTTTTCGATGCTTCAAACACTTTACAGTCCTTATCGGTCATGATTTACGGCCATGACCTTCATTATCGAAAGTTTGTTAGTACTCGGATATTCGCCATCATAGGTCAGCATAGACATCTTAGTATATGAAGATCCAGATTGCTATAGCTGTCTGACTGATATAGATGAGGTGAGAATTCCAAACAAATGCTTTCCACAATGAGCACTATGTGACAATCAAATTAGCCGGACGAAATATATAAACAAGTTATGATCGAAATGAGGTATTCCAGTTTATATATCGAAAATATATTATATTTCTTTTCACATATTAATAGAAACTTCATGCAGGTATGATTACACCTGTGAAATATTTTAGATGTAGCTTGTCGGCAATGTGATTATATCTTACCTTTAACCTGGAGAGAAGACGAAGGGATACTATATCGAGTTAAGCATTCTAAAATTTGAGCATATTGATCGAACCCTTTTGAAGTAAAGAAAGGAGTTGGCAATGAGTCCGTTAATAAGAATATATGGAAAAGCGTATATATGTATATTCAGTAAGGTACAGCTAGATATCCCTCCCTCCCTCCCCCCCCCCCCCCCCCCCTCTCTCTCTCTCTCTATTATAACCTACTTTCCTATGTGATACTAATTTTACATCGAACTAGTCTAGGGGTGGCGTAACCAGTAGATTTCCGAATACCTTTATTTAGTTGCTCCTGTAAAAAATATTTTACAGATCAATATCACATACAATTCGTGGTGACTTTGGAACCAACTCATTTTCGTTTAGTATCTTCTTATATCAATTACTGAGATTCAACACTCTTGACGAACATTTCAACCAGAAAAGGACATGGTTTGCAGCTGCTATATCTTTTAACCTGCTGCAAAAGTAAGTCCATATCACTGCTACATTGAAAAAATTTGCAAAACAACTCCATCGGGTTTCGCTGATTTAGCACATCATAGATGATTAATAGAGCATATTAATGAATCTAACTGAAATTTAAATATGTATCAACAAAGATTAAATAATCTAGTAAAGAACATTAAGCTTCAAAAAGTTTAATGCAAAATTTATTCAAACACGAGTGTAACCAACTTCAGTTGAAGCTATCATAAATTTGGGTTCTTCCTATTTGGCGAAACTAGACTTTCTATAAAGAATGAGATGTTATATGCAGACCAGGTATATAGCTTGGTCATAACATCTTGTCCTACAGTCTTGATGCCGGCAACGCCCCCATTTCTCCTCTACGTTACCGTGGTCATTGTTACTAAGTTCAAATATTGCACTACAATGATGCGACTTACCACTACTTAGTGGTTTTATGTCACTCTGGAACTACTGAGGCCCCAAATCTCAACTATTGGGAGACACCGTTCACTGTGGATGAGGTGTAGAAAAGACTTCCAATGAGAAGCAATATAGTATGTTATCCTCCGGTCCTCAGACTTCAGAGATTGGGCACTGACGTGAACAAACAGTTTGTAGATTGCATATTATGCAATCTACAAACTGACCAATGTAGATAAGGTTCACAAGCAACAATTGCAGGTTCTGAGATCCGTGTTGCAGGTCTAGCGTTTCGTTCGTTACTTTTCTGCTGAAAGGCACAGTGTGATGCTTTTTCTGACCTTCTTTTGAGGGTTAGAGTATCATGTCTACCTCAATCGCCGTTGCGAGTGCATTAAGCGACCATCGAATATAACAGTGTTGTTAGAAACATCTCCCAGGGGTTGAACTTTGGGAAGAAGGGCATATACTAGCGTCCGAAGCACACCCAGCGCAGTCCTTTTACGTCCACTACTGAATTCTCGGTACTTGGGAAAACGCTTTAAGTCACTCGGTGCTCGAAAGTGAAGAGAAATCGGCGAACTCAAAATCTGCCGCCCGATGTTCCAAAGAATGCCGGAACTGCGCTGACCATGGTTTTGGAAGGACTCTCTTCCCCTTTTAGGGAATATATCCCGGAGAGTATAGGATGGGCACCATATAACCGAAATAATCATCGAGCCGTACATGGATGAGACGAACCGGTCAACCAGGGGTTAACCCTAATAGCATCATCGGAACAATAGGGACTACTGCGCTAAATCAAACGGAGAGGACAATTTCTTAACGCCGTCATCATTTCATGTCCCGTGTTTTCTCAAGGACCCAACTTCAAGCATGGGCACGAAGATCACGGGTACGAAGTCCGGAGAATTCTTCTGCATTATCTTCACGCCGACGGGAAAAGCTAGGGAATGTGGACGAGTTCTCATTAATACTACATATCAGAGGTGTGCGCGATCCGAGTCGATGAGGTATGGAAAAGCGGAACTCGTATGTTAACCCACGCGGGAAACCCTTAATACCAATGGAATGGGAGGAAAGCGAGTGCATGCCGTACAGCTAGGACGCGATGCCCTTTATGTTCCAGATAAAGCGAGGGCAGCCTTAGGGAGTGACTGGTGAAGCCTGGCGCTTCTCCGACTCACCAGTTCAAACTCGCCTCTTATCCTCAGAAAGTTCCAAAGCCGCCGAGTTGCCGAGAGAAGTCACCGGCAAATCAGTCGCGAACTGGTAATGCACGTACCCGCGTAATTTTTCCCAGAAGAAAACACACGTGCCTTTTGGAACAATCGGACATGTGCTCAATTGACCTGTGGAAACAAGGTCAGAGCTCTGAGGGGTTCAGAGGCGCCACGCGTCAGCACGACTCGAGCCTAGGACCGGCGTATGTATGCGCAATTTAGGCACCGTGTGAACTCTGGGGAAGTCTCCTCCAAAGAACACGTTCTCTTAAATGAATTACGCACGTTTCTTTTCTGCAAAGCGCAATGCGTTGAAGGGCCGGATGGGTCCTTGGATGGGAATCGGAATGTCAACCGTGTCCACCATTTCAAATATGACTGCATACCACATGGACCATGGTTTCGTTCGGCTCGACAGACACACGAGGTTACGACCCACATTCCTCACCACGGCAACGGGAAGCCACTCGAGTCCAAACTTGCCGTGTCGCCGTCTACGACGGGTCCGTTGTAGTCTCCGTAGGGTGTTCTTCCTCTGGCAGTTCCATTTTAGCGCCGCTGCCCTAGAACGATCTTCCCGATAACTCCTATAGGTGGGTTTCCTCTTTCTGATACTCCCGTCGCAGGTTTTTGGACCAATCTGATCGTAGTTGAATGTAAGACTCTGCGACCTGGCTTCCCCTAACCTGTGACTCTACTGGATCATCGTCGTAGCTCAATCAGTGAACCGAGAACCTGCCCGTGAAACTTACAGGGCCGTATTTTACGCCTATTGTATGCCTATTGTACGGCTGATTGATTACAGCACCAAGCGAGATCTGTTATGAAACATTCCTTTCCTACGCATAGACAAAAGAATAGACATATCTATGGTGTACACGCCCTGAAGCTCTACGTCTACCATGCTGAAGATACAGGCATGCTGAGTCCATGAAAACGTAGCCCGCAGTTCTCAGATTGTAGACTATGAGGGACTCTCACTGGACAGGGCTGGACTGGACTGGACTAGGTCGTATGAAAGACACCATAAACTGAAAAGAATTCTCGAGAAGATATTATGACAAACATTCTATATTTCCGAGGGTTGGCGAGTCTTTCATGGTGTGTATCTTAGTGATGGCGTAGGCTTGGTTGCTAGAGGTGGTGCCGTCCTTCCACAAGCTTCTCACAATAGAAGATTGAACGTAGTTCCTGCTGTCATCCGCTCAGTGCAAGTTTCAGTCAATGCGAGTTTCACTGAATACTAGCCCGTCTCATACGCTGGAACTTCCAATGCTCTTTCCTCCTTCTCGTCTTTCATTCCATGCACGTACTTGGGTCAACTTGAGTTTCTGCTTCTGGTTTGTACTCTATAACCTCCATTGTTATTTCGTCCATTCAAACCGCAGGTTTGAATGGACGAAACTGGTCAACCCAGATTGTCAGTACCATGAATTATGTGTGTGTAAGCAAAAAATACAAATCAAATTGGACTCACACACACGCTCGCTAGCTAGATGCAGGCGTGTCGTAGAAAGCACTTCAAGGACACTTTTCATTGGGTCTATACAGTTTCATTTCTCCAATTTTCTTTTACTACTTTTCTGTACATGCGTGCAACTAGGATGCCTGTAGCTTAAAACGTTCGCATAAAGTGCAGCAAAATTGTATTTAGACGACAGCTAAGCATGGACAAGAAACCCCAAAAGTGCATTCTGATGCCAATGCAAAAATATTATCAATGTATATTATCAAGAAGTCAATGACGTATGACAGAAATGCCTTTTTGGAAAGATATGAGTTCATATATTTTTTTCATATCATGAAACACTTTATTGTAACTGGGATTAATTTAAATTCAATATAAATGTGTATACTTGAATCTTCAATATATAATTTCAACGCTAATTTTGTTCATGATATGAAAAAAAAACTGTCAGGTCATGTACAAGAGCAAGTAGTCATACCTCCAATAACTGCACATAAGCATACATTCATGACGAAAAATTAAGTCGTTTAACGTTAAGAGCTACGGCCAAGTAAAAAAAAAAGGTTTTATTAGGTTTTAATTTTGTCTCTAAAAGGTTTTATTAGTTATTTTATATAGAAACATACTAACTAGCTTAACTATCCAAAGTTAAACAAACAAAAGTCAAATCAAGCATTGAATTGATTTCTTACATTGAATTGATTTTCTACCCCTAAACTTATGTCTTAGACACTGTAACCTCTTTACTCTATAAAAAAATTTTGAAGAAAAACTTGACATATGTTCCTATGTAACTTACAACTAATCAGAATTAAGTCTTAGCCAAAACAAGATATTGAATACAAATAGATAACACGATTTTTACTAAAATTCAAACTCTGTCTCTCATGCAAAACTTGCAAAGGAACACAATGTATTCTAAAAAGAAAAAAAAAAAATTGGTCAATGCATAAACAACGTTGATATTACTGTCAATATTGATTGGTTTAATCTTCGTATCATAATTGTATCTTTGATGAAATGAAACTTGATATGTTTCATTCTCTTATCCATCACCTGATTTTTTTAAAATGTAATGCATTTTCATTATCTCAATAAAGATTGACAACATCGTGTTTCAATACCATTTTAGTGATAAATTTATTTGATCAAGTAGCTCTTCTTGCTATTCATATATATTCAGCTTCTATTATTGATTGAGTTGAGCACTTAGTAAATTAATTCTTCAACTGCATCTATCATAAAGTTTAAAGACATGCTCAATAGTAAATTTTTTCTTGTCAAAATCTTGCCAATAGTTAGTTTCAACATAATATATTAACCATTTAATAGGTCAAATGAACCATTTAATAAAAGACCATAAGCCTAATTCATGTTTAGTTACATAAGATTCCATTATGTAACTTCTTACTGCATCTTGATTGAATTTGACATGTCTTCATATATAACTAGAGCAATTTTAGCAATAATGAATATCATCAAATGCATTAGACAATCCATTACTTTGTCATAAAAAATTAATGCTATTTTTTTCTTTAAAAAAGCGTCAATCGAATATTGAGCTACGAAAAATCTAAATTTGTTAAATAACATTTCAATATTTTTGGTTTTTTTCATGTTAAAATTGTCAAGCACTTACTTACTTTGACTTGATTTTTATTCTTCATATATTTATAAACTATGTCCAGGTTATACTCTTGGACTTACTCAAATATTTCAATATCCACAAGTCAATTTAGTGACTTGTGGGCCCACAATTGGAACCTATTTTACTCTGAGATATATATACGGCCGTAAATAGCTGCGAATCACTAGGAATAAAGGCCAGAGCTTTGTTGTGTTTGAACCAAAATTGGCCTGTTTGATAGATGCACATATATCCATGCCGTAATCACATGTAGATCTAGTGGTATCCAAGTTCACATGTTTTATTGGTTTCTATGTTTATCAATTGATTGGGAAGACATTCATAATGTACTTGAGCACTGTTGCCGAATGATGCTTTGCCAACATTGCGGCAAAGTTGGAAAATATGCAGATTTAAGTTGTTCCTTGCATATGATTTTCCATATTTCTTGCCAAAATGAACATGTCATCCATACACTTATAATATTAAAATTATGAATTTTAAGTAATAATTATTCACCCTTTTAAAAAATAATTGTGATATAGTAAGTTTATCAAACCTTACATTTTTTTCTCTTGTATCTTGCCTCAATCTCATCTTGTCTAAAGATCTTTAAAATAATTATCGTGTGTACATTTATCTAGTTTATAAGTAGATTAAATATTGCAACAACTGCACATACTAATCAAATTGTAGCATATTTTGCTACATGTGAAAAAACGATTTTGTAATATACACTAATCTCTTGTGTAAAACCTTTGGCTACCAATCTATTTCAATAGTTTATTTTAGTCAATTGCTAGATAATTATTTAGCTTGGCATACATTTGCTATCAATTAACGGTTAATATTTTGAAACCTCCATTAGCTTTCACACTTTGTTATCAATATGAGATTATAATCAATATCAATTTATCATATCAATTAAATCATAATCCTGCCATAGCAATATTACACTCTGGACATAAGACTTAGTCTTTTAAATAAACAAGATTCATTTTCTTCCGAAACTAACATAGTGTCAACTCGTCCTCAGCCTTAATATTTTGATCTTTAAAATAGTATAAATCATTCTAAAATCCACATATTTGTTCAAAAAAAAATTTTTATAAATGAATTTTTTGATAATTATCTTGGTTTTAATCTTTTTTTTCTATGTATATTAGTAACTGATTTTTTTTTGAATAGATGCATTAGTCTATTGTAAATATGATACAGATCTAATGCATTGAGTTTTATCATTGATCAATATAATGTACTGATTGTTTTCTATAATGATAGATCAAATATAATCTAAGATGATCATTGTTAGAATTTAACTCAGATCAACTAGGTTAAGATTCAATTGAACATTCAAGCCCGACACCCCAGAACACTATCATAATAGAAGAGAGCTAGAAAAAATTTGCAATGATATTCTAAGTTTTTTTTTTAATAAACACTTAGGTGTTTTGTGGATGTAGCATGCATAGGTAAACCTCGTATCTCCAATATCATTGTGCGTGCTGTATAACTGCTTTAACATTGCAATTGGATCTTCTATAACATTTTCTAATCGCAATGTTAGGAGTTTATATCTGATATTTTAAACTTACAATGATTTCATATATATTTCATAAAAATATTTTTTATTAGAATTTCTTTCTTTTTTATTATTAAGATCTTTTATTTTCTTTAAATTTTATTTAAAAAAACTTACATTATTTCTTACTTAAAAATAAATTTTATATTTGAATGATCTAATTTAAAAATATATTCAGTATAATTCTTGTACTTGATTGATAATTTAAAATTTTTTTATCAATAACAAATCTTTTTAACTACATGCTAAAAAAATATCAATATGTTTTAAGCTTTCACATTAATAGCAAAAAAAAATTTTATGAAGTTACCATCTATTATTTGTCTTCAGCTTTTTATATGTCAAACATCTCTGATCTTATATAATTAAAGATGAAGTTCAAGATAAAATGCATTTTTTATAATCTTCAGTAAGAAAAGCATAACTTTAGGTTTTAAGTTCAGTTTTATTATTTTGAACCAAGTTAAAATAATAATGAAAAAAAGAATCATCTTTTTAAAACATATAAAAATGTTATATGAATTTATTTCTTGAACTAATATTAAATTTCAAGTCATCAGGTAGGTTTATTTATTTATTTATTTATTTATGCGAATATTTTTATCTATATTTCATAAATGTAAGAGTTTTTATTGAAATAAAAAATAATATCTAATTATCCACATATTAATATACATATATCATTGAAAGTACTTAAGAAAGAAATTTCACAACAATCTTGAAAATTATATAATGTATAAGGCTTTTATTTTACAAAAACTTGAATAACCTAGATATACGATTAATAAATTTTTCAATTATTAACGATTTTATTTTAGCAGGATGTATTTTTCATATTTTTTCATATTTCATATTTTTTCAAAATTTTAACATATAAAATGCTAAATTTCAAAGTTAACAAATTTATCATGCTTAAAAGTATGCATCTAAATAACAAAATGTTGATTATAATCTTACTTTCGTAAGATTCAGACCATAAAAATAAAATAAAAAACAACATGTTCTAATTTGAATAGAATTGTATTTGAGCATGATAAATATATTATTTTTTATGAAAATAATCCACATTATTTTATATATTCTATATATAAATATAATTAGTAATATATCAAAGAAGCAAATCTATTTTAATCTAAATTAAAAAAATTTAAGATTGATTCTTTAATATTTCTATTATGAAGTGATAATATTGATTTTAATTTTAACCTAATATTAACCGTTCTTTCAACATTTATTCACATTCACTATACGATGGAAATAATGATTGTATTGAATGTTAAAGTACACACATCTGGTTTCAGGGGAAATAATCAGTAATTGCTGCTAGCTGATATATGAAGCTAATTTTGAAAAACGATTGGTTGTAATTCATTTTAATTTTTATTGATTGTATACCTTGAGCAGTACGAAATTTCGATGAACTTATTTAAGACTAAGTTTTTTTCCAGAATTGTGTATATCATTATTAAAAAATTTGATCATTAGATCTAAAAGATGAATGAAAATTATGTGCAGTTGAGTAAAGTGTCACTCTAGTATGCCAATTTGAAGGAAAGTGGTATCATTTGAACGTGAAGTGTTTTATATCATTTGATTCTTTCAAAAAATTTACAAAAAATACTTTACTTAACTATATTTTACAGTTCATGATTCTGTTCAGATAAAAAATTTCTTCAGATATAAGTAAAATCGATTGTATGTATTCTTATTTGTAAATCAGAATAACAAGATTGCACAAAAATCTATTTGAAATATTAGTCTATAAAAAGAAGTTTTATTTCATAAAACTTGGACTATGAAATCCCCTCGGGATGAAAAATGCATGACAAATTTATTTCATAAAATTAGATTGTAATATGTTTAGTTATGATATACAAATATCTGTTTATTGTTTTGTGATGTAATGTATCATGAGAGAATCGTTGCCAGTAGTATTCCAAAAAAGAATTTTTTAATTACAAAAAGGTTCAATATAATGGTATGTGAACTTTGGACAGGAATTATTGTTACAATCACTGGATAACGTGATCTTTTCTGAGGGATTTGTACTTGTACAATTACCTCAAATGATGAGGAGCAGAGAAATAAAGAACAGCAGCTCACAATGGTCATGATGAATGCTTCTGCAACTTACGCCCTTGTGTTCTTACATCAAAACAATGTGGATGCCACATCATGATGTTTGAACTAGTTTACATGCGATATCTCAGTATAGTTAATTAGGTAAATTAATATTGTCAATCTGTAATAATTTTAAACGTAGATGACGCAAACTATGATATAGCTATTACTTCGTATGAATAATAATGTGTAGACCATTTATCGAGATACTGAGTATGTCTGAGTTGCAGCAGTACTTATTTCCGATTGGTATGAATTTGGAGGTTAGCCACGTCCTTAAGGGTTTACATTCATCCACGTCCACTCGATGCTAAGTTCCTGCGCTCTCTGCTATATTACTCGGTTCATCAATTTACTCGTAAGAAGTCGACGCTGTTACGTCGTTGAATGTCGAGGGTGCCAATTTTAGAAAACCAATCACGGTTTGTAACGTCATCAATATTGCACGAGGGGCGCTCTCTTTCATGCCGCATGTTCAGATAAAATTCGACACTGGTTGGCTAGAGGGTCCTGACTCAGTGAGACAAAGTCCCGTTGGTCCGGGCCCTCACCAAGGTATCATAAATGTAAACCCCGATCAGCGCAGACACCTGGGCTTCGTTGGTTGTGACCGTGTCGGCATCTCGTAGCCATATTTCATGAAGGACCTGCCATCTGCCGTCTGCCGTTTACGGTCGACCATGCAGTCAGGCTCAGCAACATTTCGGAACCGACCTCAAGCAAGAGCGAGAAGCTGGACAAGAATCTGAGGATTTGACACTGCACACACCGATGGTAGTGGTTCGGATTGGGCTCCAAGAGATCTGTGTCAGGGGCCGAAGGAGGAGGATCGATCCCAGCGGTGATGATGAGAATGGGCCAAGGGAAGAGACAAGATAAACCGAGAACGCGAGGTTTGCAGTGTGTCAACGTGCTTAGGACAAAAGCCCAGTTCCTGTGACACACACCGGCACCGTGTTTTGGTGTAAACTGTGTCAACTAACTTGAGCGTGAGGAGAGCACGAGATTTACCCACGCTGCAACCGAGTTTCAGACATGCTTTCCAAAGTTTACCCGAGGAAAATCGTTCGGATGAGCTCAACTGCGAGGCATCAGACTCTCGTTTTCATTCTATTATATGACAGTCACACCCTCATGCTTTACAGTTGACTGAATATCCCTCTCATTGAAGGAACCCCTTGAATCGACTCTATGCCGCCCGAGGACTGATTAGTTCTATCCTATGCTGACCAGTATGCCAAGTATGCCAAACGAAGAGAAGAGTACACTAACTCCCCGTGGGTGATTGTGTCCCGGGTACATTTATGCCCATGACCTCTTCGGCCTTCGCCGCCGAAGCTCCCATGTTTTTCCATTTTCCGTTTTCTTCTCGGACGTCTGTCTAGTCTTCCGTTGTACAAGAAAGACGCAAAATAAAGTGTGATCGAGGATGCACAATTGCAAGGATCCCAAATAATGAAGGTATCTGCTCAAGTTATTGTTAGGACTTTCCAGCCGCAGGACCCTCGATTTTTCTCTATTGCCAGTGCTTCTCATGAGAGACAAGGGCTGGTGTGAGCGGCGACATCACAACTGGAAACCAGGATACGAGAGGAAGCAAACAGAGAACCAAGTTCGTTGTAACAAGGACAGATGTAATGAAGATGGAATCTCACTCGGCAAGTGAATCCACTTTATCCTCTCCCCGAGAATCCGTGGCTGGGTAAAGGTGAGGTGAAATGTAATGTCAGTCGTGGCGCTCAATCATAAATAGAACGGGGATTGTGGCTTTGTGATGCAAGGCTGCCACACGAGCGCGCGTTGTCCAGTGCAGCGACAACCCCCGTAAAGGTGAACACGGCCGCAGCATACTTAAGACAGGGAGGAGGGACGCGACGCTCACACTGTGAAGTAATCGCCACCCAGGGCACGAACGGGAAGAGATTCTCACCTCACACCACCCCATCCCACCCCACCTCCATGCTTAGTGGAGGTGAGTGTTGCCAAGAGGATAAACAACGCAAGTATACATGGTGCACTGTATGGCCTAGACAGTAGGTGCGGTAGGACATATATGCCGTTGCCATGCTATTGGGCCTAGCCCCATGATACCCGTTTGGTTTCATGCTTGTCCGACTCGATGGGGACTTCCCTTCCTATTTGTTATTTTCCCGATTCCCGCTTTTTGTGCGCTGTGTATCCCACAGACCTCAAGGACAAGGGATATCAATGGGCGCAGGAAACCATGGTCGAAAGATTGAGTGGTCCACGAAGGCTTCCGAGGGTAACGGACAGACAAGACAGACTCGTTGCTGTGCCTGGAATAGCATCAGCCCATGACAATTACTACAGCTTTCTGAGACCGAAGATCCGACGCTGTTCCAGCTCTGAGTAGCCGGCCGGCCGGCCAGCCGGCCGACGAAACTGAGCACACGAGTTTTCAGGATGCCGCTTACCATTCTTAAATTTGGAAGCTGCAGGTTTTGTCTTACCGTTCTTGCTCTTCCATGGCAAATGTTCACACACACGCTGAATCTCAAGAACGTCCTATACTACAACTATATGGCCCAAGTTTAACAATGCAGACAGAAAAGGGAATGTGACTCAGAATGGAGTCACAACAAGGGCGACCTGGAGTCCAGACTGAGATTGACGGTGAGAAAGCTGTGAGATGTTGTCCGGGGAGAACAGCAGTGGGTAGGGACAATTGGAAGCAAAGGAACCAGGGTGTACACGGTCTGGAAGCAGAGCATAACTCCAAGGAAGAAGAGTGGACACGAGAACCGATGGAAGCAAACCATTACAAAGATGAGTAACTTACAGCAGGAATGAAGACTCGCTCTGCGGGCAACATGCTAACTGCCACAAAGAGGTTGCAACTCCAATTGGCTTACTGCGCGATTGTCCAACACTTTCGTGTTCTCAAGTACCGGTGCCGACGGCTGGTCTCGCCGCCTGCACACCGTTCCCTTGAATCAGCGTAGTAGTTTGGATGCTTCGTTCTCTCACGGGCACGAGAACCATGGCTCATGAGGACTAGTGGCATGAGAGGATCGAGGCGTGGGACAGAGCTTGAAGGATTAGCATAGTTTCCAGGATGAGTGAAGACATAACTGAAAGAAAACAGGAGCAAACAAATTCGGGGATGCGAGGACTGAACAGCGTGGTACTGGACACCACAAGATTCCGATGAAGTAAAGAGCACCAGCGCTATATCGCGTCCGGTGAGGCTCAAACAGCAGGTAGTAGGAGTAACGACAAGAAAGGAGAATGGGCACAACTACCGTAACAACACCTAGACAGGATCTCTGAGGAGGCTGTCGGTCACAGATGTTCAGGTGAACTAAATCCAAAAGCCAGAGGGGAAGGATCTGGCTGATACAAGTGTAGCGGAATTCGAGTACTCAGAGCTAGGCAACGAGTACTCGGGTGATATTCCCGGCCCCTCTCTCGCGCTCAGTCTCATCTTCAAAACCACCGTTCAGCTCAGCCGAGTATCATCCTCGTTTGGGTGGTATTGTGGCTCAACAGCCAACATTAATTCACTTCTGTGATCTCACTGGCTAAGCCAGCCACCGGATCTACAGTGGTGGCCACCTACCTGCAGCAAAGTTTGCAGCTCCTCGGAAGACTTTTGATGTGCAAGTTGAGCTTCTTATGGTACTCACAGATGGTGCTCATTGTTGAATGGTGGTAAACTCATCGATCAGGCTCAGTCACTTTTTTTGCAGTCAGCAGAGCCAATGTACTTACATAGATGCTGTAAAAAATCTCGACTGGTGAAGTAATTTGGCCTCTTTGCCATTTCACCTTCCTAAGTGAAACCCTAACCTGGAGGGTTTGTGAACACATGTCTCTGTTCCTCCGAGTGAGTTATTGCTCATCGGCCCTTTTGTCTACAGGAAACCTCAGCTCAGTCACTCCGGGGACCCGGAACCACGTTTTATCTGAATTGATTGCATCGTCACTAGTACTTCGTGTTGCACTCGGAAATCGACAGGAGTGCTTTATAAGAAGGTCGAGATGGGAAAAGAAGGAAGGAGGGAACGGGCAATCGTGATTGTGAGAGGTGTTCCTGATGGGGGTGCAGACCCTACATCTCGCGCTTGTGTGTGTGAATGAATTGGACACTGTGCAGAGGCGTCCGTTTTTTACAACCTTCTGATAGGCTCGGGGGGTTGACAGTTACATCCCGTTTATTAACCATCTACATTTCACGTGGATGACGAACATCATTCAACTATTCAACAGTGTCCCCACGAGTACATGACAGTGATGGCAAAACCAGTGTGGTCAAACAAGGAGCCCTCTAAACATTGATTAGCTCGGTCATGACCTCCGTCATCATTCCTATGGTATGGTGCATGTATCTGTCAGTGGAAGATTCATCTGGAGCTTCTAATTATTGACGGGAGCAGCTAGGAACACGCACAATAAACGGGGGGAAGACGAGTCCTGCAACTCCTGTTTCTGAGAATTATTGTTCAACGAACTCATGCTCGGTGTACAGGGAGTCTGTGTCGACTAGTCTAGTCATATTTGGCAAGCAAGGGATCTGAGTCCTTGTTATGAAGGATGGGCTCCTGATTCCGTGGAAAGGTCTGCATTCAAGTTTGATGTATCTTGATGGTCAAGCACAAGTGGAGATGATTGTATCCAAAATCTGAAAGATAAGACGATGGACGACTCTTTCTTGTATGTTCAGGATGGTTAGAATTCCTCTCGGCATGGTGATGACACAAAGGTTCGACCCTTAAGTACGAGCCTCACTGGGGCATTCCTTGTGGGCTGAATACCACCTGACCAGTTGTTTATCTGTGGTCTGGGATGGTGAGTTGATCCATGGATACCAACTGTTGGAATGCCAATAAGTAGGCTGGGCCTCATTCAATGATGGAGCACAGGGCCAGAAAGGGTAACGAGGAAAGTGTCGATCAAAAAAGGAAAAGATGGAGCAGTATTGATTCGAGGTTCGAGCAAATTGCTTCGATCTCTGTTTCAACTGCTACTATTATACAAACCAACTTGCCCAAAGAGCTCCATGTCGAGTGTGATGGTCTGAAAGATTCTGCCATTGGTCTGCGGTCTCGGCGGTTACTAGTCCTCGCAGGTGCTAAGCGCAGCATATAGTCTCGGCCAGGGGCTGAGGTTGATGATAGGGATTTGCTTTAAGCTAGAACTCAATATCGAACAAAGCAACGAGGTCAAGAACGACAAACGTCAAATGAGTGGAAGGTTGGGAGGCGCAGGTAACGAGTATACATCAAAAACTGTTTGGCATTTAACCACGTATCAGATGGTCAAAGTTGGTCCTCAGCCTGAGTGCGCCTACTGTTCTGCTCTCGCAAACTAGGCTTGAACTCAATGTACTTCTCCTCGTGCGTGGTTCCAGACCGATATACAATGTACAGATTTAACTGGTTGTTTGCAACACAAGCAAACCACTCGACTCGTACGTTATATTGAGATTGTTTTACTTAGATCCAGCAAACTTTTGGAGGATTCTGCTGGCGCTTTATAACTTAGAACTTTAAAATCTAGTCACATTCGGTACCTGTAAAAGAACGACTAATCCGTGTTCGACTGAGAAGCCTACCGGTTCTACTCCACACAAGAAATCACAACCAATGACCACAAATAAAAAATCCATTCTGAGAAGACTTGTCGGTTAGTATGAGCACCGTAGTAAACAATATTTACGCCCATTCGTGATTAATGATAGTTCAGGCAGACATCAGCATCTTCCCGTAATCGATCACAAAACTTTATTTCACTGGGCTCCTTTTACATCGGAAGAGGTACAACCGTAGTGAACTGAAGCAGCACAAAAGAATAAGAAAGAGCACTCACCTGAGCATTCCTGTCATATCCCACACAGATCTATCGAAAGCGGCTCATCCACCCGCCTCATCGATCCCGTTTCTGTGCATGGAATTCAGGTAGTTATCATGGTTCCAGCGCCGTTTTTTCGAAGACACAACTCTGAACGCACATCTCAAATCGATTGCATTGCTCGAAACTTATCCATCATTCTTCGTTAGGATGAGATGTTAGTGCTCGACTTCTGGAAGTAACTCAGAGTTCGTTACCGTGATCTGGGTGAGCCGTGACCAGGTTGAGCTGGAATAAAAGAATAAGCCACCTCCTGCAACGACCGTGAACCTTCAACAGCTCCCCGAGGCAAGTGTTGGGAGATGGGAAAAACAGCCGGATAGAGTCTCGGATCGTGCGAGGAGTCCCCACGATCAAATCGAAGTTGGAGTGGAAGTACGGTCGTCAGAAGAGTTGATTTCCAACAGTATGCGCCATAGTCTCCAGTTTAGAATACAGCATCATGGTTTTTTAGCATCTGCGCGCTTTAACTGCGCAAGGCTGACGAAGTTCTTGTTTCCTTTGTGGGATGCGTTCTTCGGTGAACTCGAAGGGCTCAGGGGTGGCTGTGGCGGCGGCTGCTGCTGCTGCTCATGAGCTCGAGGTGATTCACTTGCTTTAGGGGCTTTTGTTTGTTGCAGTTGCGGCTCTGAGCTTACAGTAGAATTCACCGGATCAGGAGCAGGAGAGGGCTCTCTACTAGCGGCGGCTCGGGGCACGGATTCCGGGGATGATGGCTCACCTTCACCGCTCGATGGCATCGGGGTGGGCAGTCGGGGGAAGCGTCTCATGAGCTCGGTACTCCGAGCACGGTCGCGACATTTCCTCCCTCGCGAGTAAACATGACGCTGAACGGGGTCCGCCGGAGGTCCCAAACACGTGTGAGTCAAACACGTACACCAGATCGGTCTCAGCAGCCTTTTGATCCTGCGCCTGCAGTAGCGAGCCGAGTCACCGATCGGCCCGTCCTCGATCAAGCTCTTGAAAGCATTCAACCCCTTCTCCAGCACATTGCCCACCATCTGGAGAACGGTCCGATCCTTTCGGTAGGGCTTGTGGCCGCAGTAGTGCTTGTGGCGAGTTTTCATCGGAGGAGGACTGCAACTGTAATATCTGCATCGTTCTCGTTGGCGGTCCGATCGCCGGTCGGCTGCGAATCTTCTGCTGTGCTTGATGGCCTTCTGCGCTCGCTGCCTCAGCACGTAGCTGTCGAAGTCTCTCGAGACCTTGTGCTTCGTGCGCGGCGTGTGCGGTCGGGGGCTCGGAGTGCACGTTTGATGATACCGTTTCGGGGTCGGAGAAGGACTTCGAGTCCGACATGGAGATGGTATAACCAGCGCCGGCAGCGCTGCGCACGTCGTTTCTACCGGTACCTCGACTGCCCCATCGCCGGGACGAGCCCTGGGTTTGGGTGCTGGAGATTTCGCCCTGTGAGAATCCTTGAATTTCAAGGAGTAAGTGTGCTTTGGCCTGTTGCTGTTGTTGGTCGACCCTTTTTGCCCCATGGCCGTGGGATGTGGCGAGTTTGAGCGGGCTTCAGATAACGCCGGCGATGTCGCCCCTTGCTCCATCCGTTTCTTCTTTGCCCTCGACATCTTCAAATTCGAGTCGCATCATACAATTTTCTCTCCGGATGGTATATTCACCCCGAAATATGTCCGAATTCGATCAAGTGTGCAATGCCAGGTCGATTCAATTGCTGCTTGAGTTCGTCCGGGCGATGGCCAGGCCATTTGAGTTCATTCGAGCCATTTCAACCGACCGACGATCTGCCCCATACGAATTTGCAGACCCTCCTTGGAGCGGACCGAAGACGGTTGCCCTCAAATACCATGGATCCATGGGATATCTTCCTATTGCCATCCGATCTACGTCTGCTTGTGCGTAAGGTTTCGGACATTTTGTAGTGTCCCATACATGAGACGAATCACCGACCACATTCTGTCATTGCACGTCGCATTCAAGTCTCGTAGCTATCAATTTCATTCTGAAATTCGGCATCGACACGGTTTCTCACTAATCACTTGCTCACTCGAGAGCATTGTGCATGATGTCGTAAGTGACACCTTCAAACTCGCGACCTTTCGCTGACAGGCACCCCCTGGTTTCGACCCTTCAAGCGAAAGTGAGCTACAAACATTCTTTCGTTCTAGAGCTGGGCCACCACCAATGTCATCCAACGGTTTGATTGTGTCGGCAGCGAGTACAGATCGATGTCCATGACCATAGTTGGTCTGGATTGCAGTCGAAAGTGATTCCATGAATGGAATTCTATTGAATAACAGCTGAAAAAACAACCAGCCGTTCCTTCATGTCCCATGAAAGTTCATCAGTGAAGAACCAAGTGTACTGGAAGGAATTGCATGAGCTGGAACTCTCTCGGAAATCGGAGTAATTTCATGGGTTGGCTCATGAGATTCAGATGTCACATACGAGATGGCCGAAAACCCACACGCACACCACTTTGTGCATTTGAATCCACCGCTGCGCTGCTGTAAGTGAAGCTCTGAGTTAGAAAAGTATCGAGAGAAGGTTCTCTAGTGACACCTCTATGGGCAGGACCCACTTCGATTGTTCTTGCCCGCTCCTGGAAAGCCAGATTCTCTCGGTCATCTTCATCGACAACAAGCGATCAGGCTCCTCGTAGAGAAATGTGGAGGCTTTAGAGGAGTCTGACGAGTCTGCCGAGGTGCGAGCGGCATGGGACATTTGTTTGAATCGGAGTAGTCAGTGCAGCATCAATATCCATTCATCCATCAAATGAACCTGTGTTACTTTGAAAGAAAATTATGAGTTAAGGAGGCGAATTTGGATCGTAAGTATAACACTGGAACTGAGGAAGAGCAAAAGAAAATTTATGTCATCAGCTGCTGTAAGACCGTTCAGAATACTCCTCTCAGATCCACTTATCAGTACCGAATAATACCCACGATCACCGAGGGATCCCTGAGAGACTCGCGAAGATGCAAATACTGCACGCTTCATGGGCAGCCCTTCAGGTTTGCTTGTCTCCATGTGCATCCTTGGCAGTAAAATTTGGAGGAAGGCTTTGGTCCGATCAAGCTTTCCGAAACCAGTACTTTCGGTTTTTACCCCGTGTGCGATGAATCATCTACCTGTCTGGATTCATAGAGCGCAGCTGAGGAGTGATAGGGCCTTCCGAGAGGTTCATCTTGGCAGACCAAATTTGTGCTCTACTTTGATGTTCTTCTTCATCTATTCTCCTGCGTCTGTTCCTCAAATGTACGACTGTCCGCTCCTCTCCTGTCCTCTCGATGTCTTCTCGCTGAAGTGCTTTGGGGTCTGATTCTGGACAGACTCTACGAATTAATTTAACAACTCGATCCCAATTATATGGTTCCCACTTCACTGCAAATCATTGGTACCATCTGTGGTGTGATGTAGATTCTGGATGAATAAACGCTGGCAGACAACGCGAGACAGATTGTCATATCTAATTTTCTCCCTTAATTCTGAGCATGTCTTTCAGGATGTCAGCTAAATTCTTGTGGTGAGGTGATATCAAGATTCACACACAAGGAATTGGTTGAAAGCGAGTTGCCCTGGTTCGAGGTCCCCGTTGATCTCGCAAATATTTCCCATTACTTCTTGGAAAATCAATATTTGGGATCTACACGGGAAAATACGTTTAGGGATAAAGCTGTCGTCCGACTGCAAAATACATCATTATGTCTGATGTCATATTCAGGTCGCCGATCTATAAGCTTTGAGTTATAGACTGCAGTTGTTGGCCGCCAAATGGGCGTGGAGGCAACAAATGTTAACACTTCACATGTGGTGACTATATGCCCAAATTCGTCATTGGACGTGGACATGTTAAAGGTCACAATAGAAGTAGCTGCCAGATCATCCTGATAATGAAGTATGAGTAAGTTCCTCACGCCCACTTCTCTTCTTTCAGGCGTGCGAGCTCAACCAAGATTTATTCCAGATAGCTTAGCCCGAGATGTACCGACTTGATTTTCAATACCTCCACGTTGGGTTGCGGAGATTATCATGTTCTAGTTTTGATACCTGGTACCTGTAGACGCAAAACAGATATTGAACTAAAGGTTTGTTAGTACCTCCACTTCAACACACAGAAGTTGCTCATTAAGTTCCACAGGAGTTGACAGGACCTCATACAGAAAATCAACAGTCACTCTCACTCTCTTGCTCCTGGATACATCTACCAGCCTTGAGCACGAGAATCTTTACGGTAGGTATGAACATTGTGCTCCTCTGTATGTCCATTATATCTGCCATATATGCAGCAAGCTTTAGTTCAGTGTGCATCTGTTGAAACCTGCATCAGATTTCATAGATGCTATCCCATTTCATTTTGATCACCTAGACTAGTTGTTTGGTTCAGAGTCTGGCTTCAATGCCGCAATTGTTCCACAGAAGAACCCACGTACCAGTTGCTTATAGAAACACGTAAAGCTGTCCCATAACGGAAACCAACTTACAAATCATTTATATATATGGAAAACTTTGGTTTTGGTTTTCCTGTTGTACAGGCCTGTCCTGAAACCAGGACAGGCCTGGAGATAAGGATACGCACATGACGGAAAAATTCTAGAAACAAAAAGATGGAGAAAGTGATTGTTTTCTTTTTTAATCTGGTAAGAGTTTCCGCGGAACCGAGGCTGTACTATACCCCGAAGCCCCTGATATTGTACTAGATAGCCCTCTCGCATACACGAAACTGAGGAAGACGCAGTAATTAACAATTGATAATCATGAAAATCACAATGACGTGAAAGCCAGGCAGAAGATGGAGAAATCCGAGCATAAGTGAGTGATTGAAGAGGACTCTCGCAATTCTCTTTACTGTGTCATCTATTTGAAACTCAAAAAAGGATGCAAATGAAAGCAGGTGATTGTTCACTCGCTTCCGGATGTGATCATGACTGGATGACGAGATTCTACTCCAGGCCACGCATGGGGTAACATGAATATTGTAAACAAGCTCTATCGTAAGAATCAATTTTGTTGAATCTATAAGGCATAAACAAGATAAATTTGAGCTCCGTTGGTCTATGGTTGTGGCTGTTTCTGGGACTGGGCGAGTAGGTGATTCCCAATCCGACCGCCTTGAAATCTGGTCTTATAACAAGGCACATCCCGATTTCAAATCAGTTGTCCATACCTTTCTTGCCGAGTTTCCAGTCATCACTTTCTTAGTCCATTCTCAAATGATTGTGCCAAGAAAACTTGCGAAAGATTACTCATCCCCAAAACATAAGAATAAGAACAAAGAGTTCAAAGATGCCTAAAAGGGAAATAATTATTGTATTCGTTCTGCAATGCCTCATCTCTGTGGATCAGTTTGTAAGTTTCTCTTCTGGAGGTAGTATACTGTCGACAGTTAGTCTCAAAACAGCCCACAAACTAAAAAAAAGTGTGGACAGTGCAGTTTGAGTGGAAGTGATCACCACAATGGTGTAGATAAATAAATACCATGAGAATAAGTAAATAATCTATCGTGTAAACGATATATAAAGTTTTTTTTGAAATTGAGCCTGATGTGAAGAAAGATTCACAGGAGTGATCACCTTCTAAACTGGAAGGTATACCCTGAGGAAATTGTAGAAGTACCTGTATTGAATTTCACTGCACTGCCACAAAAACTTCCGGTAAGAAAGTCTCTATTAAGTGGAAAATTCACAAGCTCTAGAGACAAAGAGAAATTTTTTAATTGGAGGGTAAAAGCCCAACGCTTGAAGTTAGACAAATAACTTGGGCTTTCTGAGTGAGTACAGTGGGACGCTTTAAGCAGAACACTCCTTGCTGGCTGGTAACTGACTTTTCTGAGATCAAATAACTGAAACTGGCATGTATCATGCATGTACCACAAACTTCCATCAGAACGTAATGGAAGATTAGAAAAATCATCATGTAGGAAACTGCTGATCTTACATAGCAGACGTTCTCTAAAGGTGAAACTGGTTCCCAATATTTGCGAAGCAATGCAATTCGGTCAGTCCCAATGAACCGATCATGATGAGTTTAGAGTCATGCCGAATGCTCAGGACTTCGATTTGACACAATAGCTGGTATTATGACTGAAGGGCACGTACAATTCGAACATGGATCTTGCTGAAATTAAGACTTGTTTCACTTCTGTTGTCCATCATCCAAAAGGGTGTCTCAAATCAGCTTTACTTAATTGGTAATCTTTCCCTAGTAAGACTTGAAGGTGGATCAAATTAAGGAGTCTAACATCACAGCCGTTCTTCCGGATTCAAGCTTCAGTCGTTGGCAAACTTACCAACTTACTTACTGCTGTCATCCAGCAGCTCCTATCGAGTCAAAGCTTTTGTTGCCTTGTGACTGTTTCGCGGATATTAAACAGCGTTCTGCGTTTTGGGCCAACGGACGTGTATTAGTTTTTCAGCGTTTACACGTTCGCTCAAGTCCGGAAGAGTCCAAGTCGGTCATTGTCCGCCTAATTAATTTGTTTATGAATGCAACCAATTATGTACGCGATTTCCCTCGTCCTGAAAGGGATGACCGATTAGCAGGAGGCGAGCCGGCTCCTGTGTTTGAAGATGCGGATCCGTACTGGCGAATCGGAGTTCCGGAATTACACCCAATGGCTAACCTTGGACCATCTCACGGCAAGCTTTAGTCAGATTGTTTCATTCTTCAGGGTTTTCTTTTCCTTCTCGCTGCAAGTTTGGCAATCAGGGGACGACCTTCATTACTGATTTACTCAAAGCGCTGATAGCAAGAGATTGGGCAACCAATTTATACCTGAAGATCGGAATCGATTTCTTACTATTGAGAGCTAGTGGGCAAGTTTCTTACTATACTCTTTGCATAACTTACAGAATTATACACCGCCGTCTTAATAAATTGTCTAGTTCGCTTATAAAAAAATTCTCAGCCTTTCCGCCACATATGACAAATCTTCTCAGATAACAGGTGCAAGTTGTCCGGTACTGCTGAGGAGCTGATTTCACGAATTTAACAAGATCGTTATTAACGTTTGATTTCCTGCATTTATGTTGTCCTAGGCTGTGAAAGGTCGAGGAGGGTTACATTCAGAGGGAGTTTTCCAGATTCTGCAGGTTTTACATGGCTTTGTCTTTTTATAGATGGGTCTTTCCATGCCGTTCGAATTTCTCTACTGTTTAAAAATGCTGTGTGTCACGAAATTAATACTTACAACAAGGAATACCAGCTTGCTTAAAGGATGAATGCACGAAGGAGGCCATGTCTTCGAGCCTCGTCCGAGCACATTTCGGGAAGCACATTTTGTGCACAGTAAATTACTTCATAAGCATTTGCGGAACCGACATTGCACTATCTTTGTAAACTGAAATCACAAATATGCACGTGGAAGATGGTTGTGGATTACGTGAGTGCAACATTAGGAGTAGCCTCCCTTTTCCAATGTAGTACCGTTTTCATTCATGTAGTATCTCATAAGTGTGTTTTTATGTATTGTGAAGAATCGCATTTTCATGGGAATTGAACTATTCCTAAACCTTCACCGCCATAGTTCTCTCACGCAACATTGGACGTTGCATTATGGCAGTGCAAATTTACTCTGTGAGTCAGCGCTACACTGCCGTGATTAATCACCTAACCAAGTTTGATAACAAGAAAGATAGAACTATCAAATAATTCAATCTTTGTGTTCTCACTAGAACAATCCGGTTATCCATGAATGTACTCCCCAGGAACACACCCAGCCTATATTGTGTGTTCTCAGTGGAACAAACCGGTTATCCATGAATGTACTCCCCAATAAAAAGTATTGTAATGACTTTTTTATATTGTAATGGCGTCATTTTGATATTAAACTGTAAGACATTTGAAATTTACTTTCAAAATGTTATTTATATATATATATATATATATATATATTCATGTTCAAACTATCAAGCACAGTTCAAATGTTAATTTGATCAAAAAATTGCATTTGTTCAAAATTCATGTGAAGATACAAACCTAATACATTTTTGAAATGATTTATTTTGAATGAGAATTTTTAATTCTAGCATCCGTTAATTATCAAAGTATTTTTAATCTGTCAAAATATTACTTCGTTGACATAAAGTATTTAAAATAATAAAACTAAATTTTCATTATTTATTTGTTTGATGTAATTAAATGAATCAAACAGATTATTTACAAAATTTATTTTTTTATTAACTCATCTTTTGATCAATTTAGAGTTCGATTGCATCCATCTACTGATTATCACTTATGTACGAAACAACTTCTATTAAATACTATTTTTAAAGCCAATTGTTAGTTCGTGTAAATATTCTCATCTAAAAATATATAAAACAACATTCATATGATGCACAACTAGATCAAAATTTTCACCAATTGCACATGCCAATAAAAATTGCATAACTTTTAATTTGCTATGAATTAACAATTGCATCTTGAACTTCAATATCCATTAAGCTTATTGAGACACGTAAGAAATTTTTTGTAAAAATGAATGTTTTCATCTTTTAATATCATCATCTTTGAGATGAATGAATCAATTAATATTACATACCTTGCAATAGTTTGGATTAATTTAATTTTATGATATCTTTGTAGACAATATAATTAACCATATTTTACTATGTATTGTTTTGACTCTCACAAAAGCAAATTCTTCTCAAAGTCAAGATCATTACAAGTTTGCTTAATCTATACAATAGCTTCTTTTTGTGTCAAAACATATTTATAATAAACGACTTGGCTTTAAAAAAAGTAGATGAATGAAGATTTTTTCTTGTTACTATAAGTATATTGAAAAATATTAATATCTTACAATGATATGGATTCATAAGAAAATAGCTTATTCACAATAAACTCATAGATTATAAGATCACATAAGCTATAATTTTTCATGTTTCTAGTATATTCAACACAATAACATTTTAGTACATATTGGGTACAAGTTGAATCTATTTTTTTAAGAAAAATTTTATAAACTTTACAATCAATAGTATTAAAAAATCATATCAATTGTTTCTTTGAATTGTATAAAAATTGATTGCATTAAAAGAAAAAAATTCATCATTTTTATATAATGCAATCAAAAAAATCTTCTTCTTTTTCTTTGCAATTTGGTATTAACATCTTTAGTTAAAATGTTATACAATAAACAAGATAGTGTTCTCAAACCAGTCTAATTTTTTGACTTTTTTTGATTGCTTTGTTGCAAATGATAAAATGTGATGAGATAAGAAGTTATTGCTTATATACCTTAAACATCTATTTTCTGTTATCATGCGTAAGTAGTTATCGGACCTTGTGACAAAGTCATAATTTCACTTTCAAATTTTAAATTATTTAAAAATTTTGAAAATGTAAGATATTTAAAAATAAATAATATCACTAAAATCAATTATATTTATTAATAAATATTGTAATTTATTTGTTTTCAAATATTGAAAAAAAAATTGATATCATATGTCTATAACAATCCTTTGAAACTTTCATTTCAAATTGAGAAGTTTTTAAATTATTTTTATTCATAACACAATTTTCATAAATTCAATATGAGTTGAATTTAGTCTAAATAACAAGAATATTTTTTCAAAAAGTGTCAAATAATTAATTTTCATATGTTGTCTCATAAATTATCATACATAAAATATTTAAAGTCAAGATTAATGAAACTGACTTTCTCACACACAATATTGTACTGACTATGCAAACAATTCTATGATTATGACATGTCACAAAATTTTCATTGCATGTTTTAATCTTAATTAGATTTTTTTTCATTCTAGTAAAAATCTTTGAATCTAACTTTTAAAAAAAAAAAACTCAAATTTATCATATTTAACTATATGTGAATCATTAAATGTTTAATTTCATGAAATTTTAATTCAGTAAATTTATCTATGAATTATGTTAATTTTTCTTTTAGATATAGTTTATTTTTGAATATAAACTGAAAAAATTAATGATAAATTGAAATAAGAAAATGTAATTTATTCTGTACAAATTTGTCGAAGAGCAAAAGTTTTTGGTACTTGTGAAAAATTCCATTAACTTCCAACATTCAAAACTTTCTACCTATTAATATCTAAACTTAAAACAAAAACTTAAACATATCTCAATTTCTACTCTAAAATCAATAAAAAAAATGAAATTGCTTTGAAAAAAAATTTGTTCCTTAGACCACTTTTCTCTCAAACAGACGTAGCCGGGGAAAAAGTACCGCAACATTCAATGTCAAGTCATCTAAAAAGACCAAAAAAAATTGAAACACACACAAACCTTAACATCTCAAGCCTTCAACATGTGAAACTCAAAATTGAGACTGAGCGAAATGAACCGTCCACTCTTTACTATATAGTTTTTCAATAAAACTTTCAAAAGTAAAAGACATTACATGTGCAGTACAAGTTTGTAGTACACTCAACTCTAATATAACACGTAGTATAAGTTTGTAATATGAGTTTGTAATACCACTTAGAAGTATGTGGTACACTCAACTCTAGTTACAATTAACACACATAGCACTCACAATGTAGTTTCAAGTTTCAAATAAATCTCACCACAGTGTAGACTTTTTTATACCTTTGCTTCGGTGGTAAATTGACTCATGATACGAATACAACTTTCTGTAGCTGCAAACAAGTAGTGACAAATTTGTGAGCTCGATGTTAAAACATACTTCTTAAATGTCAAGATATATGAAGACATGTTTATGTATGTGCCAAATTGCTTTAAATAATCTTAAAAAAATAGAGTATGTAGAATTCTTAATACTCTTTATGACCTTTGACAAGCATCAAAGTCCTGGTATGAAAAAATTGATATCTATTTACCACAACATGAAGTGAAGAAAATCACACTTGATAGATAATATGCACTATTGATTTATTGATAGCAAGTATGCGATTGTGTTACTCTATGTAGATGATTTGTTGCTTGTTGGAGATAATCACGACGAACTTAACAAGATTAAAAGTATTTTTACAATTGAATTTGATATGACAATTCTTGATTATGCAAAGTTGTACTTAGGGGCGGAATTTGAGCAACCAGATACTATAATCTATTTGCATCATCTAAGTATAAAACTTCATTGATGCAGAAGATTTTGCTATAATTTTTATACAAAGTCTTCTGCAAAATTTAATTTAATTTAATTTAATGATCTGTAACTCAATTCATCTTTCAATGGTTCTGGATTACACTGAGGTCATAATACAAAAACGTAAGTTGATATTACATCGATTAGGTCATTGGTTGGATTATTTCTCTTTCTCGCAAAGATCTCAAAATCCAATAGTAGATTCTCAAGATCCAATATTAGATTTTTCATATATGCAGCATCACCAAGAGATTCAATGAACTACTGCAAAGTCAATTTTGGGGTATTTGAAGGAAACGATAAATTGAGATATTTACTTCAAGCAGCATGGAGGTTTGATGTATTGTACCTTTGACGACTTAGAGTAGGGGAGTGATTTTGATACTTGGAGATCAAAAACCGGAATTTTTCACAAGGTTGGAAGTACCACGATTGATTGGAACAGAAAATTGCAATTTACAATGACATATGAGATACTAAAGTTGAATATTGTGCACTTTCTAAGATTGTAAAAGATATTTTTTTCTTACGTTGATTACTAACAAAGCTAGTGTTGTGCAAAAAAGTAATAATATTACTTTTAAGCGAGAACTTGCATCAAACTAGAACAAAGCATATAAAAGTTCTACATCATTTCATAAAGAAAAGATAATAAAACCATACAACATAGGAAAATTTAAAAATTGAGTGTGTTACAAAAAATCATGACATGAGAATAACATCGCTAGGAATATCGTGTGTAGTAGTAGATAGTAGGAGTTACCTCAGCTGAGGTAACTCCTACTCATCGTGGTGTTAATCGCAAAACCTAAACATTATACTGTATGTAAAGAATTATTGTGACAATAAACCAGATATGATTAATATTTAACATTGTTATTTTGCCAAATCAGATGGATCATAAATACAGTACTTGGTTGTCAAATGAAGTGTATATCGGATAGTTTTCTATTCACAAGTCTACTTGTACTCGTTTTTGGCCTGCATGGATCTGTTACACTTCTCCAATTGTTTGCCCGTTCTATGTTTCTTCCAGAGGGAAAGTCTTGCTTCACGGGGTGAGCTGATGCAAAAGCCTGTAGTTAGCACTCAGAATTGTGGTCTCCTAGAGTAGAGCTTGATATTGGCACTTCAACGTAGCGACGATGAGGACAAGTTTCGCTTGTAGAGCAAATACTGGATCGATCTCAGAGCACCCTGTGTTGGCTGCAACTGAAGTCATTAGATGTTACAGCGCATTTTTTACTGTATAGACTCCAAATCAGATTCTCCTTATGCAATGCAGTCAGTGCTTCACTGTCTCAGACACCAAGAGCAGCCGAAGCGAGACGGGTGCCGTCAACGCGCGCCTTGATTTTCTGGAATGCAATATCACGAGCAAAGTCCGGAGATCCGTGCTTGGGCTTTACGTCAATGCTGAAAGGCGAGAACCCACAGTCGTCAGTGGAGCCTAAACGGTCCTTTGGGATATACTTGGCGGCTAGAACCAGATCATCGCACACTTCTTGCGCAGTTTCGACGCGAGGATTCAGAGGATTGATTACACCAATGAACGCTACTTGAGGCACGCCATTTGCATCCGGCCGCATGTTGTCTCCGATGAGCTTGTAAATCCTTTCCTTGTCCGGCTCACTCGCGAGCTGGATCAAGAAGTAACCGGCATTCATTTGGAACATGCTCGGTAGCAGTTCCGCATAATCCACTTCTGCACTGTGCGTGGAGTCGCAGTCGCCCCCAGGGCAAGTATGAATTCCTATGTTCTTTCGCTCGACTGCCGAGAATCGATCCAGCAGTCGGTTATTCAGTTCCACGAAAGTTTGTAGCATATTCTTGCCCGTCCATGGGTTTCGCGGATCTTTCTTCAACGCCAGTCGGCCTTCGGTAAAATCTATCGACACTCTGCCGCATCCTGCATCGAAAAGCTTGCGTATGTCCTTCTCGGCTTCATCTAACAGATCGCTGAACAAAGAACCTTTATTAGCTTGTCTGCATGTGGTTATATACCAGAAAATCTGGAAAGGAGTGTGGTTACTGACAGATGTACAATCGTGGGCAAGTGAAACAGCAAGACGTAGACAAATGTATACATATATAGAACCTACCGTAGCCTGCGAAGCGAACTCTATTGGCGGCTGCAGAGCGTATCAGTGTGCACAGTTAGAGCATCTAATGTGAATCCGCTTATCATCATTTTCGGACATAGGCAAATGGACTTCAAATTCGCCAGAAGGAGGTGTCCATAAAAATTTTACCCACATATTCACTGGGAATCGAACGGGAAGCTAGGAAAAGGAAACCAACCTGTAAAACTCTTCACGAGTGTACCCTTCGATTTCCTTGTCGAGCGGGTAGAGAAGGGCGAGCATGGAAGGAGCAATTACGGCTTGCTTGAGAGGGAGGGCGGCCATTGCTTTTGCTTTCTCGAAAAAGTCCACAGCGAAGTACTTGTATCTAAAGGGCCCTTTCACTAAAGCCGGAAGCTGGCGATGGTGGCCATCGTCGAAGATAGCAAAGTATTGACCATGTGGTGCAAGTCCCTCGGCGAGCCCAGTTCCAGCAAGGGTATCCGTCAGTGGGTAAGTTGCAAAGCTCGAAATGCGCTGCTCTCCATCTGAAATTATTGGTGATCCTGTCGCCTCAAAGCGGGTGATCGAGTCCAAACACGCCTCGTCCTGAACACTTCTGAGTTCATCCAGAGTAATCTTGCCACAATCGAAACTGCTGATTGCGGCCTGGAGCTTCGCAGGCCGGGGCAGCGATCCAACGGGTTCTGTTGGGATCGACATTCCTCCCATCACGTCAAATGCACGAACTGCACCCGTAGCAAGCTTCTTATGAAGGCTCCTGCAGTGACTCGACTGACTTGACGAAACGGCAGAATTCAGCTCGGGCTAGTGGTTAGTACTCAATGCACAGAACACCATTGGCAAGCTTATGCTTTACAGCTCAAGTTTTCAATGTATATCGAGTTTGCAACAGTCAACTCCATACAGTCAGCTGCAAGTCTGCGTGCTCTTTTTGATGGGATACACTATGCAGTCAGAGACTCTCGTTACCCACACGTTCTATAAAAGATGGATATCTGGACGGTTCCGATGCATGTGTTACATTTCTTGAGATCATGTTATCAAGCACAACACAATAAGTCAAATATATGACGTCATGCCAAGCAAGATCTTGGAGAAATTTGCTTGATGGGATCTAATAAATTACATTTTACCAGATGGGACCCCTCCCACGGTTCACCGTAAATTATGTTCGTGTAACTGATTTGTTTCCAATTCAATGAAAAAAAGTTATTTCTTACCGAATTTAAGTTAATCAGATTTTCCATTGCTCCCAATCTACATCATGGAAGAGTACAATTTTTAAGTCCCATAATGATTTTACAGAGATAATGTATAGGCATAATCTACTTATTCCTTACTTTTTTTTCTAAATCTCTTGGTCGAAATCCTGTCAAAGCGCCTCAGTGTTTTTCCTAGCCCGGCAATTACAAGAACTCACAGTAGAACATCGGTGACGGTGGATTGAATTACCGGCGGAAGGGTCCCATGGGGTAAAATGTAACTTAGTGGGTCCCATCAAGCAGTCAACGTTCTGATGTGATACCATCAAGATCTTGTGACTGCAGCAACAAAATATCTGACGGAAAACTTTTTAATATTGTGAGTAACCTCTCATATCGTCTCATCAAATGTGCCACATGATGTATGAGTAGTATCTTGCAATTTATTTTGCTTTTTTGACAAGCATCAATGATGCTTTATGCAAATTTTCTAAGATATACTCCAACCTATGCCCATACTCCAAGAAATTCATTTATATATATATATACAAGGAAAAAACTTATATCCAAAAATGAAAACATGAAATATATTAAAATAATTTTCTTTGTGTCTTTTGTTGTAATCACAAAGGTTTCACTCCAAGGTTAGGGTCATCTATTGTCCCTACATACATGAACTAGCTTATTTTTCATGCAATGCAAATGATACAACCTCATTCAAACTCAGCAAGTATATATCTCTTGGACAAAGAATATGAAGTGAATCCATTTTGCTCCCCATGCATATTGAAGTTCATAACATTTATTACATTTCCACTTGCTAAAATACTAGATACTGTAATAAATTTTGATAAATTAATAAATAATTTAGTGATAGCCAACTCATTTAACTTGCATAACATACTAAAACGTTATTGATAAGAGTATGTTTTGTATTGGTAATCAGTGTTGAGTTTCATCAAATCCAACGTTGTGACATATATTTGTAGGTTATATAATTCTACAAACGTAATAAAACTACATGCTTGCATGCTAAAACTATTCATAATATAATCAGATTACACAAGTAAAATCAAATTTATCATAAATACATATGATTTCACATTTACACAAAAATTTTAAATTCGAAAACGACTTTTTGTGTATTTATTCTGCACAAATCAAAAAATACCATTTTATCTATCACCAAAACATAATATATAAAAATTCATAAACCTTCCCTATTAATAATAAAAAATTGTAAGGTTAAATTTAACAAAACACATCATTCAATTTCATCACACATGATGACAACTTAGATATGTTCGTATGTTGATCGACAATCACCTTATTCTTAAATTTTATTATTAA
Source organism: Marchantia polymorpha subsp. ruderalis (assembly GCA_037833965.1). Classification (NCBI taxonomy): domain Eukaryota; kingdom Viridiplantae; phylum Streptophyta; class Marchantiopsida; order Marchantiales; family Marchantiaceae; genus Marchantia; species Marchantia polymorpha. Next base: position 1,087,851 of record AP031352.1, on the reverse strand, counting down.
TTTTACATGTAACAATCAAACTAGATATCTTCTAGCTTTTATGAATGATCATCATTGTTTTCTAAGTTTTTTTCTAATTGAATTTAAGATTACAAAAATGCATGAACCACATGATCAATTTTTTAGCTGTACTTAGTAGATAAATTTGATAAAATTCTTTGATTGACTATGTATAAGTTTTAATTTGATTGTAAATAAAATTGTTGAGAGACTCAAATTCTTCAATAGCATGTTCTTATTTCAATGTATGTACAAAGAATATTTTCCAAATAAAATTATATAAGTAGACCAATTTTATATTATTAAGTAATATTTGAAGAATATTAATGAAATATATTGATATTCAATTTGATAAAAATAGAAGAAATATTATTATTAAAATCCAAAATTTTCACAAAAATTACTCTAAAATTTTTGAAATCAATGTTTGAAAATGTTGATTTATCAATAACAAAAATTTAAATACCCTGAAATATTTCAAGAAATAAAAGAACAAAAGCATAATCAGGAGACATCATTTTTTAAATTCATAATGAGCTGCCAAAAAATCATTTAAGATGATTTTCAGTGAAAATTAATCAAAAACTCATGATACTATCTAACAAATAATCTTAATGTACAAGATGACTTGCCAAATTTCACTATTGTATGTCAAAATTTCATGATCTATCATGTATAGTGCTTCCATCAACAATGACTATTTTCCAATCTATCATTGTAAAAATTTATTAAAAAATACATAATTTTGAATTAAGTGATTCATAATGTATTATCTTTATATGAAATGAAGTTTTATCCACAATCAAGCAATAGGATATTCAGAATATGCATATCCTTACATATTACATATCGTTAATTTCAAATTGATGATTAAAAGATATCAAACTCTAATCAAATATGTGCTGAAAGTCAAATTTAATCTCTAGAAATTTTAGTTAAATACAAACTTTTGTCCATAGAGTCATATCTATTTTTAAAAAAAAATTAGAATAAATTGGAGTTTTGCAATTTAATACTGTACCAACTTGAAACTACTAGCTTAAACTGCAAACAAATCCAAAAGAATTAAATATTTATTTTGTGAAAAAACCTAATTACAAAAAGTTGATTCTTAAATTGAATTATTTGAAAACCTTACAAAGTTCCTGAAATGATTGAAAAATAAATCTAAAAAAATATTCTTTTTAAATTTGATTTGAGTTAAAATTAACCTTCAATTATGAATTCGCATTTAATGTTAATCCAATAAATACATAAATTTAAAATTAATTAAAAACAAGATTTTTAGATTCAAAATTTTATCACATCAAATTATTTCAAACTTTCTAATTGCTTTCATGATAATTAAATATTGTAATTTTTTATTTTTGGATTTTATATACAATTAAAGTGTCAGATTATCTTTTCAATTGAAAAATGTTGCTTTCTAATTTCAATTTATCATTGCAATTCAATTTTAGAAAAAAAGTTAAATTTTTTTGACAAATCATTTCTAAATTTTTCCAAAAAAAATCATTTATACAAAAATTCATTTTATAATTGTTTTCAAATGTTGACTTCTGCCGCTAATCATTACAAAATCTTTAAAAAAAATAATTTATCTATTTATTGAGATTCATCTTGATTATTCAATCATGTATTTGTAGATACATGTCTTGTTATCATTGCTGAATTGCTGTTTTAACATAAATTGTAAATAATTTTGATACTTCTAATTATAAGAATCTTGACATCAGTTTTTTTCTTTATTTCAACATATGTGTATTTTATATTCATTTTAAATTTGATACTTTGTACAATTCATTTGAATATAATGTATCACACTGAATTACTTCCAAAAAAATGAAAACTCTACATTAATGTTTCATCATTATTTTTTAACAAATTATGTTTTTTTAAATCATTTCAGATTACTTTCTATAATTAGTATACTAAAAATTTGAATGAATCAATGTATTATCAATTTCCAATATATATACTTAACACCAATTCAAGATGATTTATTTGAGTAAATATTTCAAAACTATATAAATATATATAAATTTTTGTTCATCAATTTAAATTTTATGTAAGTAATATATCATCATCGACTCTAATTTTTTTAAATGTTTGCTTATCATTTAAAATCAAATTTATGAATATATTTAAAGTATATTTAATTAATTTATTGCATATTCTTCATTTTGGATCAGTTTGTATTTATGTTTTATCAAAATTTTAAATTTTTAAATCGTATCGCTTTGTATCAAAATAATACCATCATTTTTGAATTGTAAAATGAGTAATTTATTAATTTTTTTTGTCTTAAAATTACCAAAAAATCGCAAATAACTTTTTAGAATTGATAAAATGTATTTAATATTTTTTCATTTCATTGAAGACACAAATCATCTTCTAATATTTTTGAATGAACATTCTAATTTTTATTTAGCCATATTTATAGATTTTAAATCATTCAAAATTTATTCAAATGTTTAATAGATGATTGAATTTACAACGTACAATGATTAGATTGATCAAATTTGAATAATTATATTCAGTTACCTTAATTTATAAATTGAAAAATTCATGATTTTTATTAACATTTGTCAACTCAACATAATTACCAAAAAAATTAAAAATTTTGATTCAATTTCTTTTTTTATGACAATCATTAATTTTTGTGACAAATAATGATATATATCAAAATTTATTTTAATCATACATAAAATTGAAATGATAAAATAGCAAAATTATGAATTAGATTGTAAAAAACTGTGGAAAATCTATATGTAAGTATTTGTTTATGAACATTGCCATTCTGACATGAACAAAATGATAATGTGAGATTGCAAATCTTCAAATTATATATATGAATGTGAAATCAAAATTCACATCATAGTTTTTGAATGTATAAGTTATCAAATACAACTTGACATAAGATTGAATGTTAATCAGCACACAAATCACAACATTGTTTCATATCATTATATATCATCAATTAATATAACTTTGTATCAATATGCTATCATCATTTTCTAATAAAATGTTCGCATTGATTTGATCAATCATTGTTACTATGTAGAATTTAACTTTGAAATTTCATAATATTTTGTGTAAGTGGTGTTTTATTGTTGTATCACTCTTTAATAATTGTAGTTTGACAGCTACATATAATAATACAAAAGAATATTGAGTTAATGACAATCTAACGGCAAGATTTGGTTGATTTAAAAATAAAATAAAATAAAATTAGAGTATTTGCAATCCCAATGATGATGATAACGTTATTTTTAATATTTTCAATGTTGAAATATCACTTATTTCATCTAAAATAAATATTTTGTATATAATTAAGATTTTTATTATAATGTAATACAATCATGAACTATTTATTATCTAGTACTATGGTTTAAAACTAAAAATACATGTCTAATTGATAAATTCATTCCCTTGAGTGTTCAATTACACTCATTCATTAATTTTTTTTGCATTACAAATCATTGCAACTATGCAAAAGTGTGTTGTTGATTATAAATATTACACATCATAATGTCAAAACATCACTACAAAATTTTGACTATATTGAAATATATAATATTTTGTTGTTTTTTAACTACATTTTTCTTAGTTGAGAGACTAAGTTAATCTTATGTGTTGACATCCGAGTATTTATATCTTCTCTATGCTCTTGTTTGTTCAGCTTAGATGCCTCGTATTGATTTAAAAATTATGATGAAAAGATGTGCGAACTAAAGTCAATGATGTAATTAAATATATACATCAATAACATCATCATATTTGTGATTTTTTTTTTATTTAATTCATCAAAATTCAACGTTCATACACAAAATATTAAATAGATTTTTAGATTTTATTTTAAACTTTGCCATAGTTTTAGTAATTTATTGTGTTTTATATAAAAAAAACCTATATAATCTCTCCAAGACATTGTGATCTTTTGAGAGTTGTTATCATAGACGAAGTTTGTAGTGCCAAACCACATTTTTTTTATTAACTATACATTGATGAGTTTTTCATTTTTTGTTTATTAACTTACATTATGTGAAATTTTTAATATGATTCACTTCAAAATTTCATTTCAATAAGTGAATATTCAACTCCCAACTTCCATTTTTACGTTCAAATTTCAAACATTGTATTAATGATATTGATCATGTCAATAATTTAATGCAAAATATGTAAATTTGTATAAAGTGTAATTGACTTGATTTGCTCTTGATTATGTATATATTAAGGTTTATATTGTATTTGTCGGAACACAAATTTGGCTCAAAGCTGAAATTCAGTCATGCCATTATTAATTTGTATGTGATGGTCAAAATGCTTCTCAGTTAAGTTATGACTTAGATGATAAAAAAAAACTAAAATCCACATACATCACTTGATATTTTTACATGTAGAAGTTTTTTTTAATATTAAATTCAATCAATAATGATGATATATATGATATAGTTTATGTTTTTTTCAAACTTATCTTAAAAAAATCATTAAAAAAAATATTGTCATTTTGCAGTTAAAATAAATGGTAGAATTAGAAAAAATAGCAAATTTATTATGTTTATATATGACTTGATTTAATTGAATTTTGACTACAACTTATTTTCAATCATTTCCAATTTAATATATATATATTTATTTAACCAAAATCTTATACATTAAAATGTAAAAAATCATGAGAAAGACAGAAAATCTTGCAATGATGCAAAATTTTATATTAAAAAAGAAATCAATTGAATGTAAATTTCATGAGATATGTATAAATTAAAATGTAAAAAATAATGAGAAAGATAACAAAAAATTAAATGATGCGAAATTTAATGTTATATAAGAAATCTATTAAATTTGAAATTCAGGTAAATATGTATAAATAAAAATCTTCAAAATTTAGCTAGCATTTGTAGGATATTTGATGCAAGATTACATATACAAGAAACACATTTTATTGAGTATATGTTAGGTTGCAACTTACAATTGACTACTAAGGGAAGTGAAATATGTTGGTATTTGCTTGTGAACACAAAGCATTTATGATAAGGTAAACTAAAAAAATCACACACAAGGTTGAATGTCATGTTTTGTACATAGAGTGGTAATGATTGTGTATATCAATCTTAAAACTTCATAACAGGGTTTCAAAGTCATGAATGTTACTTGACATTCAGCACATGAAACTTTTAGATAGTCAAAAAGTGTTAGGATTTTTTAATTTATTACTTTCATTATAAGAACTAATTGACATAAATATCTATCATAAAACAAACATTAAATATACAGTAATTCAATTTTTTGAGACGTTCATTGAAATGCACCTTTCAACACTTCAAGTGTGCTCACAGCATTATGAATGCTCGATCCTAATCTCGAGAGGAAAAAATATATAATACTAATCAGCATATTACATCAATTCAAAATATAAGTTTTTGCTTTTATATTGAAATTGGCTGAGTTTCTTATGATGAACCTGCCAATATAGCACTGTCAAAAGTATATCATATAAAAAATATAACCCATACAATTCTGTAGGAAGAGATTCACCTACTACCCATTATACGTAATATATTTGGCGGTGGATCTTAGATAATACACCAGAACTTGGATCTATCAATTATGTTTTTATGTACCGCTTGTAAATAGTAAAGTATAAACCACTTTTGAAGTTATAAAGATTATAATCAATTGATGAGAAAAAAAAAGACGCGTTTCTTTAAAATCGGATTTCTAAACTGTAATTGAGTAGTAAAATGCCAGCACTATGCACACAAATTACAAAATATTTCACCTATATGAAAACTAAACAATTTTAACAATTTTTTTTAGTGAAATCAAAGTTCATTAATATGAGATGTGAGAAATTGTTGCATTTTTGTAATTTGGTCAAAATCCAGGGACTAACAAACTGTAGTACAAATAACTTAATCGTTATATATCTGATGGGAAGAAATTCCCATCAATAAGAAAAGCATGTAACAACTTAGAGGTATGGGATTCAACTTACAGCGTAAAATTGAACATCAGCATCTTTCATGAATGTAGTATTATACATATGTGTATTAATAATAATATTAATTTTTAATAATATACAAAAATGTGTATATTTCTCGAAAATATTGATTAGTATAAATCAAATCGAATAATGCTATTGGAATCTGGCCCCAAGTCAGTCGATTTGTTTCCTCCAACTAGTATTTGACGGGCTTGGGAATTTGTCAGTTAAGAGAAATCACATGTTCTTGCGGTTATTCTATAATCTGCAGTTAGTGAAGGTTATATGCTTCGCTCATGCTGAAAGTCAAAGGGACCTTTTGAAGCATAACAAAGACGAAGGGAATCGGAGTCCCGATTCCTTTCGCGTGTCAATGGAGATGCTCTCCGGAACGGAGGATGAAATTCAAACCGGAGTTCGATGTGCGGAAAGATAAACCACAACAGAACCAACAGAATATTTCCAGAGGAACATAACTACCGTATGAAATACAGTCCGAGGGATGTTGCCCAATCATTGTGATCGTGGTCAAAACTCCCGCACTTATTTCCTATCGATTGCTGATGAAGCCACCTCTTCGTATTGGTCCACCGTCCGATGAGTCCCATCGAGCGCCCCGTGCCTCCTTGTAACTCCCGCGGACGCCTCCCGCCAGCGCGAGTATTCAAAAACCCAAAAAAAAGAAAGTGTTCGCTACCCGATTTCCAATTCGCATTTGCTTCCCTCCCCCGCCAAAGAAGTCGGAAATTGCAGAACCCTAAAACTGCCACCTTTTTGCTCTGGTTTAGCTCTCGTCCGCTGCCGGACGAATGAACCCCACACCGCATTCGCAGCAGCAGCAGTCTTGGCGAGTGTGGATCGATCTCGTTCTCTGGTGCTGGAGGGAATTTTAAATTGGCGGAGCTTTTGGACAGATAACATCCGAAATAGAATTCGCTCGTTATTGTTATTTCCCTGCATGGGCCGAAGTGTGTTCGTGAAGATTCATCCTCGTGAGGATATAAACCCCACTGCCGCACGCGCTGCTGCAGAGTAGGACCAAATTGTAAAACAGGTGATAAGTGAGCGAGTCGGGGAGTGTGAATCTCTAGAGCTGAGTGGTAGCTAGTCCTTGTAGTTCGAGACTGTATGCTCACGAGAAGCAATACAGTCTCGGACTGCAGAAGGAATTTCCTCTGGCTTCTCCAACGACGTATTGAGTACAGAGCATAGGGGTCGTACTGAAGTGTCCATTTCGTCGAAGGAAGCGGGGCTTGGGGTGAGTGAACAATGTCGACAATGTACGTGATCAAGAGAGACGGTAGGCAGGAAGCAGTGCACTTCGACAAAATCACAGCGAGGTTGAAGAAATTGAGCTATGGCTTGAATCCTGAGCACTGCGATGTGGTTGTCGTAGCTCAGAAAGTTTGTGTAGGGGTTTATAAGGGTGTTACAACCAGTCAGCTGGACGAGTTAGCAGCTGAAACCGCCGCCGCAATGACTGCAAGTCATCCTGATTATGCACTGGTGAGTACCTGCTCCGCAATCTCGGAAGGAGAGTCCTCGTCTCGAGTGTAAGAGACGAGGACTGTCCTTCCGAGAAGCTCAACTCCCAAGTCAGAAGCTCAACTCCCGAAATACAGCAAGCGGGAGCTGAGCTTCTGACTTTCAAGAGTATCCGCTCTGCTAGTTGCTCTGACGAACATCTGAATTTCGCGTTCGGTCGTAACATTCCAGTTGAAACCGTATCACTTGTGTTCGCAAGTGACTGATTTAGCTTGGCTACCATAAGGTGTCATGAGAGCTGACTCAGTTTCCTTGTTTGCAGCTTGCAGCCCGAATTGCTGTTTCCAACCTTCACAAAAACACCAAGAAGTCTTTTTCTGAGACGTAAGCACCACACATTAAGCAAGTAGAAGTTTTTCTAGCTCTGCATTATTGACACCGACCTTCTGTATTCGTGTGATGTTTGCCACTGCCATGCAGTTGGAAGATTTTATATTGCACTCAAGAACACACTGCCGTACATGCTCAATAATGTGTCGTGTCTGCAGGGTGAAAGAGATGTACGCACATGTGAATGAGAGATCGGGACTTAAAGCTCCTCTCATTGCCGATGACGTATACGAGATTATTATGAAGGTCAGTGTAAATTCTAATACTCAGTTTCCGAACGTCTTATGAATCCATTCCTGTGCACGGACCTGCCTTTTTTGTTAGTTTCTCACAGACCGACCCTGCAAGTCTAGCTAGCTTTGCCAGGCATATCTCATTGGTGTCTCATTGGTGTGCAGAATGCCGAGCGTCTGGACAGTGAAATAATCTACGACCGCGACTTTGAGTACGATTACTTCGGGTTCAAGACCTTAGAAAGGTCATACCTGTTAAAGGTCAACGGCAAAGTGGTGGAGAGGCCACAACACATGCTTATGCGCGTTTCTGTCGGCATTCACAAGCACGATGTGGAGGCCGCTCTCAGGACATACCACCTGATGTCTCAGCGCTGGTTTACTCACGCTTCTCCAACCCTCTACAACGGTGGAACTCCAAGACCTCAGGTAGGTGCCCTTGTGTAATTCTTCGAGAATCACAGATGTTTTGACAGCCTCGGTTTCGAATTGGACCAGCACTGGTCTGATGAGCGAATTTTAAAACGTGCGGAGACATAAATTGCATGCGCTCGATCTCTTCTGTTATCCCAGAAACCTTCGAGGAAAAGAATGATCATTCCCTTGTCTAATTTACACTTCGTTCTTGCAGCTAAGTAGCTGCTTTCTAATCTGCATGAAAGACGACAGCATCGAGGGAATTTACGACACTTTGAAGGAGTGTGCTGTTGTAAGTAAGTCAGCAGGGGGAATCGGACTCTCAGTACATAACATTCGTGCCACCGGTAGCTACATCAGAGGGACCAATGGAACGTCCAATGGCATCCTGCCGATGCTGCGAGTTTTCAACGACACCGCTCGCTACGTAGACCAAGGTGGTGGCAAGAGAAAAGGTACGGGTACTTAGACTTCCTCGGAGGTACCTTGCAATACCACTGTCTATTGTGACAATTCGATATGATCTAGATTTCGAAGTTGCAACTAAGTATACAATTAATTGGACTTTCTCTTCGCAGGTGCTTTCGCCATTTACCTCGAGCCTTGGCACGCCGATATCTTTGACTTTCTGGACCTAAGAAAGAATCACGGAAAGGAAGAGTCTCGCGCAAGGGACTTGTTTTATGGCCTTTGGGTTCCTGATCTTTTCATGAAGAGGGTGCAATCGGACGGAACCTGGTCGCTGTTCTGCCCCAACGAAGCGCCTGGGCTTGCAGATTGCTGGGGAGAGAGTTTTGAGGAGCTGTACACCAGCTACGAGAAAGCCGTATGTAGATGACCTTGATGCACACATGACTACTCACTTCACACGTGTTCTACTGGAAAGTTACTGAATAGTGGCTTAGCTTTAACTTGTAAGCTTACTAAATAAGCATCGCCTGTCATCAGGGAAAGGCAAGGAAGGTGATTCAAGCTCAGAAGCTGTGGTTCTCTATACTTGAAGCGCAAGTTGAGACCGGCAACCCGTACATGCTGTTTAAGGTACATTCTGGATGCTTACATTTCTATGCTCGTAAGAACATCGATCAAACTTGCAGTACTTGCAGTATACCATATGAGCTCACATCTCTTCTTCCACTTGTACCAGGACGCATGCAACCGGAAGAGTAACCAGCAGAACCTGGGGACGATCAAGTCATCCAATCTATGTACGGAGATTGTGGAGTACACCGCACCCGATGAAATGGCGGTGTGCAACTTGGCGTCAATTGCCCTACCCCGATTTGTACGCGAGAAGGTACGCCTCAAGTCTCAACGAGGCGATGCTCAATTCGTGGCTACTTCGTCTGCCACGTGAAGTTCAATGTCTTGTCAAGATTATTTGTTACCTGAACAACTGTTTCTAAATGCAGGGTATACCTATCGAGAGTCATCCTTCTAAGCTCGTTGGCAGCCGAGGCTACCGAAACCGCTTCTTCGATTTCGAAAAGCTTGGAGAGGTGAGGCCATTGAATTCGTCGTCTGAAACAATGTTCCTCGTTGACTGCTGAGACAATTCTAACGTACCATCCCTGCTGTGTATCACAGATCACATCAATAGTTACCCGCAACCTCAACCGCATTATTGATGTAAACTACTATCCAACAGAGACCGGGAGACGGTCGAACATGAGACACAGGCCCATTGGCATTGGCGTCCAGGGTCTTGCAGATGTCTTTATTCTCTTGGGGATGCCGTTCGATTCGGAGGAAGGGCGTCAGCTGAACAGAGATATCTTTGAAGCCATCTACTTTCACTCTTTGAAGACCTCTTGCCAACTTGCTGAAGAAGAGGGCACGTATGAAACATACCCCGGGAGCCCAGTCAGCAAGGTGAGTTTGTTATGCTTTGTTGATATAGGTTACAGCCGGCCCGCGAAATGCAGTAGCCTGGTACTGGAAAGTGGAATATACTATTTCTATATCTAATTCGCTGGAATGCGTGTTATAAATTCCTTGTTGGTTTGACAGGGAGTACTACAACCAGACATGTGGGGAGTTCGTACTTCGGATGACAGGTGGGATTGGGTCGGCCTGCGTGAGAGTGTCGCAAAGCATGGTGTTCGCAACTCTCTGCTCGTGGCTCCTATGCCAACGGCCTCTACAAGCCAGATTCTTGGGAACAATGAATGTTTCGAGCCGTACACGTCCAACATTTACAGTCGACGCGTTCTAAGGTAAGCAACTAAAGAAGAATCAAGACTTCCCTGCATACGAGGACCGGTCACCTCAGGGATGTATTGAAATCACGCTAACTGCGCCTATCACGTTCACCTGCTGTGCAGTGGGGAATTTATGGTCGTCAACAAGCACTTGCTCATGGATCTCACGGACATGGGTTTGTGGAGCCCCGAGTTGAAGAATAAGGTCATCCACTACAACGGTTCTATCCAAAAACTGGACGAGATACCTGAGAACCTGAAGGCCATATACCGTACTGTTTGGGAAATCAAACAAAGGTCATTGGTTGACATGGCTGCCGACCGGGGGGCCTTTATTGATCAAAGTCAAAGCTTAAATATTCATATGGACCAGCCGAACTTCGGGAAACTCACCTCATTACACTTCTACACGTGGTCAAAGGTAACGATGCCTTTCATTAGAAATTTACTGTACATCCTGATTAAGCAATGTTGTACCCATCACACTCCCCTAGATCATACTGACAGTGCAAAACCTCTATACGTTCCTGACCGTTATTCTGATTGCAGGGCTTGAAAACTGGTATGTACTATTTACGATCCAGAGCCGCCGCGGATGCCATCAAGTTCACTGTGGACGCCACCAATCTTGTGGTATGTGAAGGCTAGTCCTGAAGTGGTGTCCGTCGAGCTTACTTTAGTCCCTCCTTTTAAGCTTCCCATTTTGTATAAAATCTCCTTGTTCTTACGACGAGTCGGTTTGGAATAGATACTGACGCAAGTTTATACCCCTGCAGAAACCCGAGGTCGAGACGAGCAACAACTTGGAATCCCAGATGGCACAGATGGTATGTTCCTTGGAGAACAAGGATGAATGCATGGCGTGCGGCAGTTAGAGCACTCAGATTGTTGGTGATTTAGTTAGCTTGAACGGAAGACCTGCTCGCCTACAAGTGGCGAGCAGACCTGAAATAGATTTACGCGTCCACCTAATGGATGCTGGTAGTAATATTTAATTGTACCTATTTGGTGAAACTACATCGAAGTGTGTATCACTATGACGAAGAGTAGGGACGGATGTAGATGTACATATAAAACACATAGGTCCAGGGAAGTCATATATTTTTTCCCGGTCAGCTACGCTCGGCAGTTCAGTCAGATCTGTCGATGCCGTCAGTAGCTGACACTATATCGATGATTAGAACTGTGCTCCAACATGTGGAGCAAGTGAGAAACTTCCTTTGTACATTTATTTCAAATTGGCGAGGTTCACCAATACAAATATTAGTTTTGTTGAACGAGCATTTTTGGCTATGGAAAGTTTCTCATAAAATCCAATCCATTCATTCCACCGTTCAATCTAGTAAGTTGACAAATATCCGTACCTCTCGTGTGCATGAGCTGCCAATGAATGAAAAGTCTGAATTGATCCCATTTTTCGATATTTTAATCACGACGCGAGAACACCGAATTGAATGATTTAATCTCGAAGTGACCAAAAAGCTCTTCCTTATTGTCACACTGCATTTGACCTACAACGGTTCGAAATGTCCGCAATATTCGTTGGAGTATTCACCACCTCAGCGTGTCACATGACCTTACCCTCATACTGAATAAAGGAACGAACAGGGGCTTATAGTGCACAGAGGCGGACACAGCACAGTCATTCTGTCAGTAGGCAACATCCAATGACAGATGGCTGTCAGTTGACCACCCGATGCCACAGTAAGCTTCAATGAACAACATGCATGATTTTAAAACAATTCCCCTGCATTTGTAAGTAGAAAACTCCATGTGACTATTTGTGACAGTTCTCTCCGCTGTGCATGCAATATACATACTTCTCGTACGAAGATTGGGCACACGATGTTAAAGTATTCAGTACTCTTCCGGTTACTTAACCAGAGAGTGCCTGTGGACGTAGACTACTACGAAGGGTCCGAGTTGACTGAGAACTTTTGTGGCCAGGCTCAGCTGTGATTCGAATGCACTGTGACAGCATGCGATCATTGCGTCAGAAATAGCCTCATGCGGTGGGCGAAATAGTCGTCACAGCGCAGAGACGGTATCAATCTCATGTCATAGATGACAAACAGTGTACTGTGTCCAAGTTTCGATCTGTGGACTGGTCTGCACACAACTTACCCAATTTCCTTGACCCTGAGCAGACACCACCTTCTCCTCTAGCTTTCAGGAGCCAAATGTTCGGTGGGTTCAATGTGGTAGCACTCAGGTAAAATGCTGCGCACTTCCAGCTCGGGTTCAGTCTCGTCGAGATCGTTGTGGGGTGGTTTAGTCCCGTGTCTCCACCAATCGATGCCATCGTTGTCTTTTTGGTTGACTTGTTGAGGTTGCTCACCAACTCTAGGAGCAAGTTTCTCTCGGTTTCTTTCTGTAAATTTGTCTACTGTAGGTGTTTGCCCGCCACGATAAAGCTTTCTGGACATTCTTGAGCTCTCGTCTCTCTGCTCTTCGTGAATCCGGAGACCATCGTCCCTTCTCGGACTTCCACCAGCACTTACACATGTCCTCGCTAAAGATGGAATCCGGAAGTGACTTGCAGAGTTACTGGGATGATGAATCAGAGGGATATCTGTCAGACGATGACGAAAGAGAAGATGAGACCGCCAGCCAACAGAGTGAGGACACGGACTTCTTCGATGAGCCGGAGTCGAATTACACCATAATCAGCGAGGAGGAGATCTGTCAGCGGCAGGGCGACGCAGTCAGCACGATCACAAATTTCCTCTCCGTTTCAGAGACCGAAGCAGGCATCCTCCTTCGGTCTCTGAAGTGGAGCGTCAGCACAATTAACGACACATGGTTCGCAGACGAGGAACTCGTTCGAAGGAGTGTGGGCCTCCCAACTCCACCGCCAGAGAGCCGAACGCTGGCATCCCGAGATCTGGTCGCTGCGACGGACCCGGCCAGACGGGCTAAATGCCCCATCTGCCTGGACATGCACGCCGTTTCGACCATGACAGCAGCGCCAATCTGTGGCCATTTTTTCTGCGACACCTGCTGGACGGGGTACATACACAACGCGATTCGAGACGGGCCGGGGTGTCTCACTCTGCGATGCGCGGACCCGTTCTGCGGGGTGGCAGTTGGCGAAGACATGATTCTGTCGTTTGCCGGCGACGAAGACCAGGGCAAGTACCAGCGCTACCTGCTCAGATCGTACGTCGAGAACAACAGGAAGGCCAAGTGGTGCCCTGCTCCAGGATGTGACTACGCTGTAGAATACTCGCACTCTCCAGCCCCGGGCTCTCACGACGTCGTGTGCAAATGTTCGCACAGATTCTGCTGGAACTGCTTGGAGGAAGCACACCGGCCTGTCGAGTGCGAGACGGTGGCCAAGTGGATCGTGAAGATCAGCTCGGAACAGCTCGTCCAGGAGGAAGAAGCTCCTGTGATGAGCTGGGATCCGTGCTCTAGATGCAACTGGCCCGACAACATCGACTGGATTCTGGCTCATCAGAAGCCTTGTCCCGCGTGCCGGCGCTTCGAGTCGTGGATGCTGGGAAACCTGAAACCGTGCCCCAAGTGCAAGCGGATGATCGAGAAAAATCAAGGTTGTATGCATATGACTTGCACACCTCCATGCTACTTCGAGTTCTGCTGGCTATGTCTGGGCCCTTGGAGAAATCACGGTGACAGCACAGGCGGATTCTACTCGTGCAACCGGTTCGAGGTTTCCCCGAGTCTTGCGCTTGCGCCTGCACCTACACCTACACCTTCACCTGGCGTGGTTCGGGTGCAGCAGATGGAGTCTGCCCGAAATGAAAGCGGCAAGGATCTGAAGAGTTCTCCGCGCGAGCGGTACAGGTTTTACTACGAGCGTTGGGCCGCCCACGAGGTGTCCAGACTGAGGTCGTCGTCGGATATTCAGCGAGTTCTTCCTGTACAGATCGAGGAGCTGAGCGACCTGCAATTTCAACCGACGTCTCAACTCGAGTTTGTGAGAGAAGCGTGGCTTCAGATCGTAGAGTGTCGGCGGATCCTCAAGTGGACGTACGCGTATGGATTCTATCTTCCTGATGATGGAGGTCCGAAGCGTCAGTATTTCAATTACTTGCAAGGAGATGCGGAGGCGAGCTTGGAAAGGCTGCATCAATGTGCAGAATTTGAACTCCATCACATCCTGCGCGTTCGTGGAGATCAGACTCATTTCGACGGATTCCGCACCAAGCTGCAAAGCTTAACGAGTGTCACACGAACTCAGTTTAAGGAAATAGTTTTAGTCTTGGAGAATGGACTGGAAGATTTCGCCGATAGAAGTCTGCCAAAGTAGTATGGAAGAATCACTTCGTCGTCGGGGGAACGATCCGAGCTGGGAGGTTCGAGATGCCCGTGAATGATCGATCGGATGACATGTTATGGACCGTGTGCAGCTGCCAGGTGAAGGGTTTCGGAGAGTAGAATTTGCAAGGGGGGATGCGTAGGACACGTGAATGGACTTCATCAACATGGAGGCTGCGCCGTTGACTCGAGATGAAGCTCTGTATAGCACTTCCTGAGAGTTGCAGAAGTAACTTGGCAGTTGAGCAGGGTAGGGAAAGATTCCACGGGAAGACGCTCATCGATTAGACGACGAGCATCCTGAAGAAGTTTGAGGTCATGATCGACATGATCCGGAGGTGCAATTTTCAGTGTTCTGTTTCCGAGAATGTGTTTGCATTTGTCGCAAGACGATCATTAGGCGAGACATGAAGTGAGAACGTGTAGAAGCTCTGGTGGGTGACATGAAGCTCGAGGTGCTGCGATGGCGGGCCAGCATTGGTCAAAGTTCCTCCCGCGTGCCTCGAAGTTGTGTAGATTATAGTGTACTGTATAAGGATTCTTACGTCCTGGCCCGGAAGATGGCCGAAGACTTGAGTAGCAAACGCTCGGGCCGACAATTCGTGCCCGGGCTCAAAGGCTAGTTTTCCTCCTTTCAGACATCTTCAGCGTGATTGTAAAATTAAGCACCAAAAGCCTCGAGTGTTTTAGTGGGGTATGGTAGTAATGGGGACCGTGGACAGGAACGGACACGGTACCTTCCCTGTCCATGTCGAATAGGCTGGCCAGAAATGGCCCGGATGGCCTGGATGCTGCGAATGGCAAGCCTATAGATTACGAGCAGTGTCCTTGGAAGGCAGAGGCTTCATCAGATGAACCCATCAATTGGTTCTCCTGAACAAGGGACGAGATTAGCTATTGACAGCCACAGCAACATCACCTCGCCGCCAGAAGTCTAGACGAGCAAATGCTGTAAAGGGACGACAAACAAGGTGGTGGTTGCTGTCAGCGCGACAAGATCATTGTTCTCCAAATTAACCGTGGCGAGTCGATTAGCGCCACAATCGAAGAGACCAAATTTGATGGTCTCTAACACATTCGACCTCCCGAAAGGAAGCGGATCTCAGTAGCATCCCTACCGTCAGTTGTAGTCAGCGTGCTCCATTATGGGGGCATGGTACTCTGACAAATCCTCTGTAGCTATCGACTTTGGACAGAGCTGTTGTAACATAACAAATTTCTTTTGAATTGCAGTGGAACTTCTATATATCTCTGGACAGTTAGACAACAGCGAAGTTGAGCTCAACAAAATTGCAAATGATTCCATCGTGTCGTATCAGCGCACTGACAGAATTGAGAATACAAAAATCAATCTTGCATCATCTTCTACCTAAATCTAATCGCTCGTCGTGTCCCGACAAAAGCTCTCGTTGAACCGTAGGGGTCATTACAGAAGCAAATGCATGCCATGCCAGCTCGCGCTGAAGACTTTGCGACGCGGCCTCTCGACCTGCGGAGGGTGGAACTGAGCATCATTCTCTCATGAGCATCCGCCGCTGGAGGCCAGAGACGTGGCAAACCAAAACGTTGTGGGTCAAACGAGAAAATGTATTATATCTTTATTCAAGTTAATGGAGCATATTTCGAAAAATTGAGAAGACAATACAGTTCGTGCCCGGCAATGCGTTTGAACTTCCTCCGCCGTGTATCAGCCAGGACGGATCTAAATTGCGAGACTGATTGAAAGTGACGGTTTCTTGAGCCCTAGCTGTAGGACACGCAGCCACTACGTATGGGTGTGATCACTTAGAGCACAATCTTCTACCGTCGACGAATTTTTCAATAAACGCTCTGGCAACATTCCGGGAACGGCAATTGGCATCGGAGTTTGCAAAGCCGCGGATAGCCTCGACAACGAGAGGATCCAAAATCTCTTTACTGGTTGATGGGGTACACAAGTAGTATAAGCTGGTGATCGTGGACAGGACGGTGTTCTCCACTGCGCTCGATAGACATGACACCAACAGAGGAATGCCACCGCTGCTTACGATTGCGGCAGCATTGGCTGGGTCCGGACAGCAATTGGAAATTCCGCCGACACCGAACTCCACTAGTTTCTCGTTCGGTTCCGTTAAGCAATCCAGAAACAGGTCCAGCACGTGAAGCTGCCGCAGGTATTCATAGTTCAAGGGATCGTAGCCGAAGTTCGCCAAGTGGGCGACGATTTGCTCTTTGGCTTCTTCGCTGACAGTTTGTTGGAATTCGGTCACCAATTCTTGAAGATACTCGACGCGAGGGGTGCCGTACTTTCCCGTTCGCTCCTTCTGCCGCCCCTCGTTGCTGAACATGTTCAAATGCGGTCGAATTCCAAGACTGATGTCTGCTACGCCGGCACCCTTCGTTCAGCTCCCCAAAAGCTCCACACCTCAACGTAAGCCCGTCTCCCTCGGTCCGATAACTCTCTCCATCCAGTCCGACCCTAAAGGTACGAGTATGCTAACACATCCATTTCGAAATAGTCATAGTATCAGAGGGCTCCCAGATAGACCCACAAATTAATGGACGGGAATGGATGTAAACTAGCGCAATAAAATCCTCCTCCCGTCCCAAAATTCTTTTACTGCTGAGATGAACATGAATTCTATTAATAAATCTAGACAGACGTAATTACCAATATTCTACTCGAGTACCGAGAGAAAAAATAGACTTTTCATAAAACCTGGAGAGGGATTGGTGTATAACCCATATAATAATTTGAGGGGTGGCATTCCAAAGTCCGCTACGTATACAACATTCAGCGGGATCGCCGTGAAGGATTATAGTTAATTTATGAAACCACTATAAGCAGCCTGCGACAGATATTTTCGTTTCGTCAACAAAGGGTCCAATAGGGTTACACAACTTGCAGACAACATACGATACAATAGATACCATCAAATTAAAGTAGAAGAAAATGGCATCAGGCTATTGCTCCTGATTGAAAATAGCACATTCCAAGCACGATGTGTTTTTTTATGTATTCTCCTACTAGGTGAACCCACTGTCTGGTAGATCCTTAGGCAATCGATTTGTTGACTCGTTGACTGAATTTAGCACCCATTGAACGCCACAAAGCTTGGATCGATTCGAACTTGGACTATATAGGTGAGCATGAAAACACTGAAATTTAGTTTTTGCGGTGGCGGTAGGTTTGAGGAAGAAATGGTACGTGGGCCTGCATTGTACACTTTAACTTGGACCAAGAGAGGGAGACTAGGAGAGGCCATGCTTAGAAGATGTGAAAAGTACAACCTTTTCCATACCTGATTGCTTCCCCAAGCAATCTCATGAGGGTTTACGTGGCCAAGCCTAAAGGGAGTGGAAAGTGGTGAGAGAGGTCAGTAAGGGTTGCAAGAAACCTGGCTGCGGCCTGAATTCACAGATTGGACAATGAATGGCCAACTGTCCATGTGAGATCAATCTCCAAGACAAGAGATTGATCTCACCTCCTTTGAGGCATTGATGCCAACATGGTATACCATTGGTTATCTTGTCTCTTGACAAATCATGCCAAAACTATCTGAAACCTATTTGAGAAAAAAGTCCAAGCTGAAGTAGCCTTCAATAGATACTACATTTTTAGCATGGTCTTAATACACAAATATTATTCGCAATCTACTGATATCAAAATGTTTGTTCCATATCAAGAAGCTATGTTTTTTAAAGTTTTGTCATAGCTGGGGATACATATCACAATCAGACTGTCTTGCATGTGATCGGCGGTCGGTTCTGTAGCTCTTGTATATAAATTATATTCAATATCAAAGAAGTAGGTCATACTTACTAATTCTGGGAGTTATTTTCTTATTTATATGGTTGATGGAAAATTGAACTTGAAGGTCACGGGAAAGTCGCTAACCACTTGAGTAAGTTATATAAATTCTATGCTCTGTCTTGAAGCATTTGATCCGCTGTCAAATATCAAACCTTTTTGAACCTATCTGCACACTAGGTGTAGCTGAAGTTCATTTTCTGCTACAATGCTGCCTTGATTCAAATGACCAATTTAATTATGAAACAGTGCTTCTTTGAATAAGTCCTGTGGAATTTTATATTGGGCCCATAAAAAACTTGACGGTGCCCTGTAAACTTCAAGGAGAAACACTAGTTTCTATTGCGGTTACGGTTGACTTAAAAATGTATGTAATAAATAGGTAGACCTACGAACAGATAGAAGTAAGTTCAACAGTCAACGAAAGGTGAAGTACGATTTATCTAGATATACTTTCTCATCTTACTGTCGTGAGAGTTCACATTGCAAATAGATTATTTAAACATTGAATGTTTTTAACTTTCGTATTGCACTAAAGCAGTGCCGTCAATGTAGTTTATGAGATGCCAAATGTATCATGGAGATTATGTGTATTCCATTTTTGGAGGAAGCAATCATCATTCAGAAGAATCTGAATAAGAAATATATTCAGTACGATAGCAATGATGATTGCGATGAGCACAAAACAATAAAATCTGCGGAATATGTATATGAAGACAGTGGAGGATTAAACGGTTATGAAGCTGAACGCATGTTCTATAATATATGTTTGATAAAATGATGTGGATGACTGCACAACTTTAATTTTTATAAGATCACTTTTTCAAGACAAAAAAATTACCAACGCTGTAAGATCAAAGTTGGAACATTGTAGAAGCATGGCGAATATGGATGAAACTTCTCTTACGGAGAGAAATCAAAATTGTACTTTGAAAATAAGAAGCTGTGTATACTACGCATATCCAATTGGTTGAGGAAATTGATCATCATGTGGACGAGTAGTCAGTTTTAGAAAATTTGACGATAACCGGGATAATCATGGGTAAGTCTATTGACTTCGCAAAATCAATATTGGAAGTATCGGAATCTTAAACTCTATAGTGTGGTCTTACAGGTTATAGAAAGCAAGAAAATGACGTCTATACCTTGTTTAATGAAAAATATCTGTAGTTTGTTTATGTTTGATAGGTTTAGTAACAAATTTATATTATCACAACCTTGTCATACATCACGAACCAGCATATTCTACTTTCAGAACAATCTTTCCATCTTTACTAATAGTAGAGGAGTATGTCACTGTTGAGACAAATATTGTTTGAGAAAACAAAAGTAAAATTCCATATTAAATCATTATTACATCCTAGTTATACTTGGAAACATTCAACTTCAACAAAAATTTAAAGTGCATCCTCATTTAAAAAATAAGTGTCATTGACATGAGTACACTAAATTAGTTTGGAATTTCATTAATTTCGTTAGAAAGAACTTATTTGTGATTTTAAAGTGATTTTATGAAATTAAATATTAAAAAAGTATTGATAAATATAAGTTAACATGCCTTCTTTTAAAATCTTAACAGTCATGATAACTTAATTTGAGATTTTCTACTAATTTTTTAAATCATAAATATTTATCAATTATATAATATTGATGATTTTTTAATAGATATGTAAAAAATAAAATTTCCAGATTTTTAAATTTGCTTACTTAAAAGCTTTTCAAATGCATCAAGCAATGCAAAAAAATTGAAAACCAAAAAATATAAAACAAAATTGAAAGGTTCAAAGATTTCAAGATAAAGATTTTTCAAACAAAAATGATTAGTATATCTTTTTAGCTTTTTACACAGTCGTACATCTTATACAAAAATTATCAAAAATATCCAAATTGCGACAATGATTTTAATAACAAAATTTATAATTAAACAAAAAAAACTCTTTAATGTTTAGTATGCATCCAATTGATCGGCCAAGAAACAAACTCTTCCGTTCTCTATGTTGGTTTTGAATTTGATTCAAAAGACATGAACCATGGATACTCAAATCTAAAATGAAAATCTAGAATTATTAGAATGTGACCAATGCGATGGTGATATAATGATACAGAAAATATTAAAATTTTATATTGATATTTTTTTTGAAATGAAAATTATTGATTCTTTATCATGATACGTAAAATAAAAAGTTATTTTATAAATGCTTTCCTTCTTCAGAAAATGATTTTTTAAATGATGCAAACTGATTATTTAATATTTTTTCTATGACTTTCATTGATCATAAAAAAACGCTACGAAATTGAGCAAAAATATCAATTTTTGCTAGATTTTTTTTACATCTGAAATTTATGAAAATTTAGACATCTAAAAATTAGTATGAGATAACTGTAAAATATATATGAAAAATCGAAATGTGTGAATCTATAAACTTTTGATGTGTTGAAAAAAATGATTATGCTATATATCAATCAATAACCTCATTGAACCCAGATTGAGATATTTAAATAGGCATGTGTCAAATCTTGACATAAATATAAAGGTCGGGAATGTTATAAATCTACTGTCGACAGTATCTTGCAACATTTTATTACATTTTTTAAGACTAATAATATAAATCACTCCAATCTTGATATATGGAAATTATCCCATAAATTGATAGTAAATATAATTTATATCGTATACATCAGTTTTTTTTAAATATTCATGTATATCTTTAATGATCATATGAACAAATTTTGAAATTTCCAATATCTTTTGATATGGTAAATAATTATATTTTGTATTAGATAAATTATTCCTAGGTTAATCTATAAACCGGTCGTCTTAATCAATACTTTGTTAATGAAAATTAAGACAGGTGATCAGATACTCAAAAAAGATTTTGCAGACAGTGTGTTAAATATATTTTTTGTATAATTGTTATTTATATATTAAATAGTGATTTTTTGGACTAAATATGTTAGAATTTTAAAGGAGTAATTACATCATATAGAATTGTATCCAAATGATTCATTATAAGATGAAAAAAGGCAACATGAATCACATGATGTATAATTTAACTATAAATTAATTATACATTACATTAAGTACAAGAAAAAATTTGAAAGTACATTTGTTATTAGATTTACAGATTTCAATGTATGATGAATTGACATATTCATGACAGAGAGTTATGAGTACATGACAAAGAAGGATTTAATTTGAATACACATGTTACAAATATAATATTTTTTGAACGTAATCAATTTATCGGATTATCAAATGTGTTTATCAATTCATTACATCTTATTCATATATTGACTTCATAAATACATACCATGCGGCTGAGAAAACGAACAGAAGAGGCGAAATTATATGCAACTGTGAAATATGTAAATGCAATTGTTTTATTATATTCCTCATGTAGTGTTCAATTCAATTTTATTTGTGATGGGATTGATGTAGATTAACACAATCAAGTTTATAAATGATTACACAAATTACAAAATATAGTCATCTACTTCAGAAAGTAGATATAGAAGTTAAACTTCCATGTTATACGACGCAGTTACATTCTAACGAGTATTATAAAATTAAGAAGACCATGAATGTGTATGCCTTTAACAGATTCTGTGTTCAACAAGAATATCTCATTTGAAGAATGATTTTTTTTTTTCAAATCGGTGCTCTATCACATGCTGCAATGTGATAATTCATATTGTTTTAACTTTAATAGATAAAATACCGTCATTGGTGGATAGTTGTCAGGACGAATTCCAACTTTCAATACGTGTAATTGTTCTTCGACGTATATAGCACACTTATACTCATGAATGTAGATCTGTGCATTATTTAATTATTTATATCGAAGAAAGAGTGAAGTGAAGTGCCTCTGATGTACTCACCGAAATCACCGAACCCATGAAACATTCAGTAGCGAGACTTATCAACCGCACAAAGCTCATCGGTGATATTTTGACCACGTGTCTTTTTCCATCTGCACAAAGCACTACCTCGTGCCAATCAAGTCAGACAATAGATGATGATTGTTTGGATTCGATGTTGTTTACATAGATGGTGAGTGAGTTATGTACTTCAAATATATTATGCGTTGTCGTATTTATTTTTCAAAAAGACGCTATTGGTGGAGTAGCAACAGGTTTCAACCGAGTGCAGGTTGATATGGTTTGCACTCTTTTCGGTATCAATTATTATAGGATCAATTTTCCGGATTTTAATCTAGCAGAGGCATCCGGATCAGAGATAGACCCGGAGGTAAAGGAGAGTAAAAGTCGAATTAATGTAGGAAGAGAAGGCGGAAAGCAAAGCGCCGTGTGCCAAGTACGTATGGGAGGGAATGGAGAGGCGGATCAGGACGTAGTGACCTATTAATAGAACATGGACAGTGCATGACTGTGCTGGAGTCGGAGGGAGGCAGGGAGCGTGCTCGGCGTTCGGACCGTCTGTCGGTCGTGGTCCAAACCAAACCGAACTTTCGGCCTCCACCAGAGAGAGAGAGGGGGAGGGGGAGGGGTCGAGGGAGGGCGAGAGAAGGGCAGGGAGCAGCCTCGTCTGTTTGTTCGGCGTGCGTGCGTGCGTGCCTTCGAGCGAGAGGAAGAGCGAACGTTCCGCGTTGAGCTCGTCCGTGAAAGGTTGTGCTCGCCGCTTCTTCGCGTGCGCTCGCTCTCTCTCTTTCTCCTGCCCGCTCCGTCCGTCGCCCGTCGTCCGCGCGCCTGGAGAATGCAGCGTCGTCGTCGTCGTCGCAGCACGTAGGCGGGCTCGCTTGTCCCGGACGCCGGCGAGAGTCTTGCTCTGTTCATTGGAGATTTGGTCTCCCCCCGAACTCGGCGTGCGCCCGCGTTCGCCTCTGTCGTTTCTTTTGACTTTGTGCTCTCAAAGCTCATCCGGGGGTGGATTTTCCCTAAGACTTTGGAGTCGGACGGTGCTGGCCGGGCACGAGCGCATCGCGATCTCTGCTTGGTCGCGTGGCAATTTGCGGATTAGCAGACAAATTTTGTTTCTTCTTGCACCCGGCTGCAGCGTTCCGCGCGTAGCTCCTCCTCGGACCGAACGGGTGATCTCCCCTAGTGGTTCGACTGATAAGTTGTCTTGGTTCCATACATGCCCGATCGCCGTGTGTGTTCTCCTCGTTTGACTTTGCCCCGGAGCTTCTTATGTCTGGAACTATGCTGTAATCTATATCTCTCGGCCTCGTAGGCAAAGCTTTTCGGTCGCATCTTGTGATCTCCGCATTGAGTCGACTCTCCGCCCTCGTCCATAAGCGAGGAATCTACGAAGCTATTCCCACCCCCGGAAGAACGTCGATTCGCACTCTAAGCCCTAAACGTCCTTGATGGACTCGGAAGATGACATGCAGGATGCTTGGGGAGGAGAATCCGATGGAAATTTATCTAATGAGAACGAAGAAGAGGATGAAGAAGTTAGTCAGAGCAATGAGCCGGATTACGGTTTTGACGATTTTGCCGCCGATGACGATATTAATCCCAGTTCGAGGCTGCCCCAGTCGAATTACACGATTTTGAGCGAGGCCGACATTCGACAGCGACAGGACGAAGCGATCAATACGATCACTAATTTCTTGTCTGTATCAAAGATGGAAGCGGGAATTCTTCTCCGACATTTTAAGTGGAGCGTAAGTAAGGTGAACGATGAGTGGTTTGCCGATGAAGAAAGTGTCAGAAAATGTGTTGGTCTGACTGCGACGCGGGCAGAGAATCGCAGAAGATCTCAGACTGAGAACTTGAAGTGTGCAATTTGTTTTGAGATGCATCCCCTGTCGAGAATGAAAGCATCGCCAGGCTGTGGACATTACTTCTGCGAAACCTGCTGGACAGGTTACATACACACAGCAATCAATGATGGACCCGGATGTCTCACGTTGCGCTGTGCTGATCCCGTCTGTGGTTCTGCCATCGGTGAAGACATGGTGTTGGGGCTGGTTGTTGAAGAAGATCGGCTGAAGTACAAACGCTATTTGTTGAGATCTTTCGTCGAAGACAATCGAAAGGCGAAATGGTGTCCTGCTCCAGGTTGTGAGTATGCCGTAGAATTAGGGTTTGTTTCTGGTGCAGGTTCATATGACGTTGTGTGCAAGTGCTCTCACAATTTCTGCTGGAATTGCTTGGAAGAGGCGCACCGTCCTGTGGACTGCGAGACAGTAGCACGATGGATTCTAAAAAATAGCGCTGAATCGGAAAACATGAATTGGATACTCGCAAATTCGAAGCCTTGTCCGAAGTGCAAACGGCCTATTGAGAAGAACCAAGGGTGCATGCACATTACTTGCACCCCTCCTTGTAAATTCGAGTTCTGCTGGCTTTGCCTTGGAGCTTGGACTGACCATGGTGAAAGAACAGGGGGATTCTACGCCTGCAACCGGTATGAAGCTGCTAAACAAGAGGGTGTTTACGACGAAGCTGATCGCAGGAGAGATATGGCTAAAAATTCTCTGGAGCGCTACACGCATTATTACGAAAGATGGGCTACGAACGAATCGTCCAGGGCAAAAGCATTCTCCGACCTCATACAAATGCAGGCTGTGCACATTGAGAAGCTTAGTGATAAGCAATGTCAGCCTGTGTCTCAGTTGAAATTTGTTACTGAAGCGTGGCTCCAGATTGTGGAGTGTAGAAGAGTTCTCAAATGGACTTATGCTTATGGATACTATCTTCCTAACCATGAGCATGCCAAGAGACACTTTTTCGAATACCTGCAGGGAGAGGCAGAAGCTGGATTGGAAAGGCTGCATCAGTGTGCAGAGAAGGATCTTCAAGAGTTTCTGGAGGGAGACACATGGCAAAATAATTTCAATGATTTCCGCACGAAATTAGCAGGATTGACCAGTGTCACACGAACGTATTTCGAGAAAATAGTTAGGGCGTTGGAAAATGGACTACAAGATGTTGTACAAGGACAAGGAGCTCAGGGAAGCCACGTTGCTCAGGGAAGCAGGCGAAGGTAGTAGTAAGTTTACGGCTTTGTGTAGCTGTAAGAGCAGGAAAACCGAAGGCTATTTTCCTGCGAACAACCAATTTGTCGTTGAGCCCTTTCTTTCTTCACAGTATCTCTCACCTATTGTAAACTATCACCGCTGTTTTTCGATTTTGGAGTAGAAGCTTGAATGTGCTTCCGGATATTCTTCGGAGTTCATGCAAGGACTCGAGAGGCAAACGGGAGCTTTCATCGAGCAGGAGCAAAATCTTAACTGTGGAAAGGCCAAGTGGTTTCAAATCTATACGTGGTCTAAGGTATAGGGTATTTTGATGACATCTGCTGTAATCAACTTTGTCATTTATTTCAGTCCTTATTATTACGTTCTCAACCAGTTAAGAGCAAAATTTGACCTTCCTTTCCTCACCTCAGAGTGTTCTGGGTTGTTGATAGGTGTCGAGAACGGGAGAATTCTATATGGGGTCACGAGATGCTGCGGATGCTATCAAATATTCAGTGGATACATCTAATCTGAAGGTGAGCAGGTTTAATTAACGCTCTCCAAGTCAGTAGTATAATACATTTGTTGAATTTTTTTGGGCAAAATCTTTCAAGAATCTGCTTTTGAAGTTTTGAGATCTCACAATAAAAACACTACTTATGGTGTGGAGATGGGCCCAATTGTATATAACTATATTCTCTTCTTTGGAGGTAGAGTGTAAAGAAGTTCCTTCTTCAAAGACACCATATAGATGTAAGACCGTCCAGCCCAGCAAGTACTTAAGTATCAGTACTTGCTGTACTCTGACAGTAAGGGTACCGCAGCCCTTTTCCTAGACGTGAGATGAAGGTGTTACTGCCAGATTAAGATGGAGAAAGAGAACTCCTCAACAATAATAATCTCTTACAGAGGCCCAAATCAGTAATTCGCGAAGGCTCAGTGTTTGCAGTAACTGAACAGCTAAGATAATACTTGCCCATTTCTTTTTTGATTACACGATGAATGCTTCCCTGTCTATATTAACTTGCATCGAGGGATCTTACTCGTTAGATATAAGTTCAGCTATAAAAAAAGACAGTCCTTTTCCATGTCAAGCTCCAGTGAAGTTCTGTTTGAGCTTTCTTGTTAGGTACAAGTTCAATGCCAAGGGCGAATACTAAACCTTTAACATGTGGTTCCCCTTTCAGTAGATCTCTAGTAAAAAAGGATGACTTCAAGGGCAGGAGATGGGTTTAGAGTGAAGGGAGGTGTGAGGTCTTTTCTAAGTTCAAAATCCGGTGAGTTGATCCCACAATTCTAATAAATGAAATAAGGATTGATGAAACTAGCAACAGGAATAGGCTGTTATTTGAGTTAAGGTGATTGAATTTGGATGGGTTTGTCATGGAAGGTGAGACTTAGATTGAAAGGAATCTAACCGAGTAAAATTACTTGGTATTGGTATTAATACTGAGGCTCGCATTGTGGATTCCCGGTTGACCTTTCCTCTTGATTTCCTCTTATCGTTGTCCGTATGGAGATCCAAGTGTATAATGTTTTCTACCGGCCTAACTAAGAAACGTTGGCAGAGTGTTTTACCTCCATTGTTTAGTGTGGATCTACTTATCCTGATATTTTAATCTTTTCCTTTTATTGCTGCTGCTACCAATCTTTTGATCAATATCACATCGAGAAAATTTTGAACAATAATACCTCGAGAATGTTGAAAATTGTGCTGAATTCAAGAGTGACTTCATGGGAGGTAAAGATTCAGTCCATCGGATCATTATACGCTGATGAGAAGGTATGGTGTGGCCATGCTTCATTGGTTATCACCTCTGCATATTCAGTTCCCTGAGTGTTTGAAAACACAACAATGGGATAGAATTTATTTTTCTGATATCAGTTATCAGATGTAATAAATCTTCATTGGTTTTTACCTCTGCATTTTCATATCCTTGACTATTTGGAAATACAACAATGGGATCAAATGTGTGGATCTGTTATTAAATGTAAGAAATGTATTGTAGCACAATTTATTAAAAGTACAACCACGGTCTAACTGTCCCTCCAAGTGATGATAGGAAATAGTAAGAGTTACAGTTTTGTGACTGATATGAAGAAGATTCGGATCTTAGTTGTTAGTTGGACTAACTGTGACACTTATCTAGTATGAAAGGAGTAATACAGTGGGTGAGGTACAGATATCCATAAGGTTTCAATTTTAACCTTCTTAGAGATGGACTAGTATGTGACACTTATTTAGTATGAAAGGAGTAATACAACGGGTGAGGTACAGATATTCATAAGGTTTCAGTTTTAATCTTCTTAAAGGTGGACTAGTGTCATGAAGTAGTGCACTAGGAGAGGGTCTTTTTCAACCTGAATGTATGAGTCGCTATGTTAGGAAATGCATCCAAGTATGTAATTGGTTCTATCTTTGTGGATATAATACTGGTTCAAGAAGTAGTTCAGTTCACCTATATAAATGTTTGTATCGAATTTTTATCTTCATTTGGATCGTAAGAGATTTACTGATGGTAATGAAAGCTGAGGTGGGAGATGTGTAGTATTGTTTATAGTGTAGAGAAAAATATCAGATTCAAAATCTCACATCAGTAAATTTCTTCGATGTTGACTCTTCTAAGATTCAGATTCTATCCTTACTAAGATTCAGATTGTATTACTTTTTTAACATATCTAGGTGAAATTCAACTCATAAAAGTTAGCATATTAGGTAGATACTAGTTTGAGGAATTTTGGGTTGTTGGATATGTGTATTGTTATGAAGTATCGTGTGCTTATCCTGATATATATTAACATGATTTTCATAACTTCGAATTAATGCTGGATTAGCATCCGTACAGAGAGGGGATGATGATGAGTCTTTCACATTGCATCCAAGGTTTAAAATTTTCTGAACTTCCGATTATAAGTATGACTTCAATCCTCTTGAATCAGATTTGATACACGCATGAAATCTTGAAAACGGTATTTACGCGTATATTATCATTAGATGATCGTTCAAGATTGTTGCCTTTGCATTTGGTTGAAGGTGACCTGCTTAGGATTGTGCACACGATCATATCATTTTCATGCGCAGAAGATGACTCCGGTCTAAATTAGGTTATATCGCATACTAGTATTTGTAGCTAAAGTTTGGAGGTTTGATTTTATCGTTGAATATTAGGATATGCTATTTGATTTTGTAGATCACAGAACTCTCCATCTATATGAACTCTCAAAAATTAAGTATCATGTTATATTTGAACTGTGAATGAATCTCATCTAACACATCACAAAAATTGGCCAACATCAAAACGGTGTAGATGTTCGTACTACAAAACTGGATCGCTGATCAATGAAGTGATACCATCATTTCCTTAATCAAACATTTTTGGTTGGTATGATTAGTGTGAAATTCTTTTGCTTGTAGTTACTTAGCTTGGGTAAACTGTCATTGTTGTATCGTAAGTATGGAGTTGAAGATCTGTTGGTTGTAGTTACTTATCTTAATATGAGGGTGCATCACTAAATCATTACATGCTATCAAGGTTGTTCATTCGTTATTGTGAGAAAAAAAGTCATGTTATCTACAAATATTAGTTTCAATTTAAGTATTACAACTTAGAGGTAAATCTGTTTATACCACATTCTATTTTTTTTAGTGGAAGAAATCACCAATATGACATGTGATGAAGCTTAACATGATAAATATAGCGATAAATAAGGTAAGAAAGCTCAATGTTATGATTTTATGATGTACCTATCTTTCGTTATTGAACTATAGTTCGAGACTTATCATCAAAATTATAAACTAATAGGTAAGTGTTACATCGGTATTAAGCTATGGACTTAAGAAGTAATACTTACCTATTCTCAAGATTGAGTATAGGTAAGTGTTACATTGGTGTAAAGTAATCATGTAAGGTACTTAGTGAGTGACTTACAAGGACAAAGAAGCAGTACAAGCAAGGTTGAAGAAGCAAGAGAAAGAAGGGATAAAAAACTTGAAAGAAATTTGATTTGATTGGAAGAAAATAATGTGGAATGTAAGATGATGGTTGGGATACGTTTTTTTTATTATATTTGAAGGGAATTTGACTATATCTAAACTCTTGCCGTGAGATTGTTGTCAGTACTTTTGTTTAGGAGTAGGGAGATCTTGGAAAAAAGAGTCTTGGAGATGGTGGGAGGTTATGTAACTAGTTCAATATCTATAATCACACCTTCAGTGTCTTTAGTAAAAGGTCAAATTAATAGTATGAACTCTGCTATTATGTAACTATCTAAATCCACTTGGTTGACAACGACTAAAACATCTTTTGAATATATTTGCAATTATAGGCTTCACAACTACTGATATATCCTTTGCATATATTTGTATCAATCCTTAGAAGATTTACATCTTCTATCTATAGAGGAAACCATGTTTTGAGATAAATAGAAAAGTGTGATATCTAATTTTGAGTACAAATCTCTACACATGCATACGCTTAGACCTGAAGTAAAAGCCAATACTAAGAATTATTTTTTTATATGGTTAGTACATGTGGTGGTGCGTGTTTTATGGAATTTTTCTCTTAATTATGAAATTCTACACTTCTTCTTAAACTGAAAATAAAATTCCAGACTGCGAGCTATTTAAATATATGGTTATTAGATGTGGTGTTATCTTATGTGTGATGATGTGAATTTTTTAGCATCGTGTTCAGATATGATAGATCGTTCACAACCAGATGGCTCTATATGAGCTTTTACTTTTTAGTTTGAGTATATTTACTCAAATCTGGACGGTAGACCTAATCTAATCAGATATTCTCACACTATACAGTTCAATACAGTTAAATAGAATTGTAAAGTTTAACTCAATAATCTGAACATAGTTCAAGTCAATAAATCTGAAGATGAAAGACTGCCATAAATCGTGCGGATGAATCTGTTATGTTGTTCGGATGATTGATCATTGTAGTCCAGTCTGGTAAGGAATGAGAACGGTGAATGCTACACCCCTGTTCCCTATTGTAATAGGGATATAGTAAAAAAAACCTAGTATTTAAATTGTAAAAGAGTAGATAGTTATATTTTAAGTATGGTCTCTCCCTTCTATATATAGTACTAAATTTTATAAGTAAAAGTTAATGTAAATCATCTAAAATACAGAAGAGAAATACTCTAGTAGAACTTAAATGCATAAATTCTTAGCTTGGGTCAGATGTTGAAGACAAATATACTGTAGGTTACATGTCGACTGCTATATCCGCTGATCTACAAGGTAAAAAGAGGAAAGTTAAAAACACCTAATTAGTATCTTGTAAAAGAGTACTCCCATAATCTATTTAAAAATTCTCACTTCTCCATCTTATTGCCTAACATTATTGGTTTTGAATGGAAGATGCCAGTTTATTACAAATCTAATATTTTTCATGTCGAAAGTTGAAGAGTAATATCTACTGAGATTTGATATTGAATTTAATTCCTCTTTTAGTCAATCTTGTGAGATGTGAGATCTTGAGGTGGTGGTAGTTAGTATATTCTTCTGAGTCTACAGACTGTATTAGTAGTGTCTAACTATGTTTATAGACATCATATTATACTATAATTACTCAAAATGTTTATAGTTTTCGTCTAGAGAAAGCTGGTGCAAGAAACCAACAAGGTTGGTCTGCCATCCGCCATGTTCCACTGTATAGGTCGACAAAAACATGTGACGAGGCGGTTTTAACTTCCAGCTCGAAGATTATACATGCTTTTCATTACCAATAATCAGTTGGTAAATAGATCTTAACTTAAATTGCAAATGATACGATAGTAATTTTTGTAGTCGTTTCTCTTGGTAACTTGGAGCTGTATATTGAATATTGCTACGGTAGTGTTTGGTTTGTTAACCCTACTGTTTACTATATTTCTTGGTTTGAGATAGGAGAAAATTCTTGGATCGAACTTTGTTGTAGTGGGGTTAAAAGAACTACTATCATATCGTGACAACGAAGTAAAAACAAGTCTTCAGATCACAAAGATCTTGAATGAGAACGAGTATAAACTGATTGGACTGAGTGTGAAATTCGCGTGCATAGTACATCTACGCAATAGGTTTGAGATATAAAAATTTGCAAATATAATTTGTTGTTGGCGCATACTAATAATCTTTGCTACTCCAGTGATTAATTAATTGATCATATTTAGTGTATGCTTTATGTTTGTACACAAAGCGTAGTCTATTAATCATTGATTGCATCTAAATTTTTTGAATCAAATAGGAAGGTGAGTGTTGTTAATAATGATTTATTTCAATTTTTGATTGGTTGTACAGTTGAATCTATGGTGACGGAATTTTGCCAAGTCGTAATAGTAAGAAGATATTTTTGTAGAGAAGAAATTAAGCTTGTATTGCTACTAATTCTGACTATTTGCCACATGAAACCCATCAAAAGTGAACGTCTCCCTCGTCTTCATTTATATCATCAGTACAATTGAGAGAGATTATAGTTTTGTATTAGTGTTGTTTTCTGTTTTTCAGACATATATATGATTCAGTAAGAGTTAAAGATTCATCCTAGAATGAGTGATAATTTTTATCAGTGAGACTTTTTTCTACTTCCATGAGATCCTTTTTTGCTATCGTAAAAGTTCAATAAATGCTATATTCCGAAGCTCCTAGTCAATGAGATATGAACATAGTCGTGCAGTCATACTAGAGACCCTACAAATCAAAATTTGGTTATGTTGTATTTTCTCACTTACTCAGTGTTTACATATACTGTTCTATATAGAATGTGTAGTTTGAATGAGTGAAATATTGTGTAAGTTTTTTTCTTAGATTATATCTTCCTTTTCTATAAGAAACTTGATTGCGGATGTTTCATTCAAAAGTTGGGTATTCAATTTCACGATGTAGATCTCTGTAAGCTATGATACTGACGCGCTAACAAACTGATTAACAATCATCACAGCTGAATGGCTGAGATCTACCACGCTCCAATTTTGAACCAATTACAATCTCGATGCTCCGGTTAATTTTGGTGCTAGAGGGAGAGTCCATTTAGGTAATTCAGGCGCCTCGGTATACGGTCGCCTAAAATAACCATGCCTGTATATACACAATGATTAAAGAGAGTACATAAACAATTTGTTTAGAATGGAGCCACCCACGAATTTCTTGAGTTTAATCTTTTATTTTCTGGTCATATCGTGATTGTCTTGCTGCATCCCATCTGGAAATGAAAGGAGTCATGACATGAAGGGCGGCATTACTTTGGGATTGGTGCAGGTGGCTGGGTATGCCACAATTGTAAGAAGTTGCAGGTGTAGCTAGCTACCAATTGGTGGTATATTACTGCAAATAGAGCAAAAACTTCTTCCACTCACTTTGTATCTACTTCCACTCATAAAGAAAGAAGGATAGGATTAGATTTTACCCTGAAACTATGGGTTCTATTATATCTTACAACTTCTTTATAAATACAATTCCATAATCCAGTTTGCTCGATAGTGGATTGTATAACCTCCACTTCTTTCTGACTTGAAATTGAAACCTTTGAACTATATTGCTAGATACAAGAGTCTAAACCACATCTTAAGCTCATAAGCTGTTTGAACGAGCCTGGTTGCCAACAAAGCTGAGGTTGTAGACTAGGGTCGTTCTTTATCCTAGCAAAGTCAGCGCGAATCCCCGTCTAAATAATTCTCAGCTACTTGCCCTGAATTTAAGAATTCTCCACCTAACGTATCGGGTTTGAGAGTGCCTACATAAACCCTGGATGTTATTGTTAGTTTACTAGTTTATTGTTAGCTAGTTACTAGTTTCTAGTCTCTACAATAAAACAGGCTTGGTACTGCTTTGAGTTAGGAGTGTTATTTGGTCTATCACTCTTACCATAACAGTACAGTCCGGAATCTATTAGGTATTATTGTGAACAAAATCTCATTAGATTTTATATATGTTATTGGTCTATTTTACTTCATAGTATATAGAGGGCAATATATTTTTTGCACGAGAATAGCTTGTTATTATAGATTTATACGTTTAACCTGCAGTTTAAGGATGAGGATGAAGTTTCAAAACTCAAAGCTTTTTTTTCATTTTCTTCAAAGCATAGCATCAAAAAAACGAAACACTAATAAATTTTTTTAATTTTTTGTTTTTTTGGATGGCATAATGGAAAGTAGATCAAAAGTTACACCAAACACCATCCAAATCACATTCTGGAACCAAAGACTCAGATATCATGACTTTAACATCACTGTTACCGAGAAGTATCTAACCATCTTTACTTCCGCCTTCACTTTACGTGGAGAACATTGGAATCTCGACTCAAGAGCTGTTTAAGTCTATGCCATAGTTTCAGTATATAACTCTTATCATGCTTGAAGTGTTTTTGTTAGAGGAGGGCTTCAATTTAGTGGCTTTTCGTCTGTGATAGTTCTGCTGGTTGTATTGAGTTCTTGTTATGTATCTAGTACTCGTGTTTCTGGTTATATATATATACACACTTATATATTGGGAATTGTTCAATTCACCACCGAACTTAACAATGCGATGAATTTAACAATTCATCCTGTCGCGACAGTTGTCATGGAACAAGACTGTTCAATTTAAACGATGCTTTGCAAAGTACCATGTATGAATAACACCTCGTTAGGTATTATTCATACATAAGGTTTGCACCTTGCATAAAAACACCTCTTTTAGATGTTTAAATTTGGTTGAGCCGGTCCAGTGCGTGTTCAAGCTCCACAACAGCAGCAGATTCCGGTGTTTCCTCCATATGCATACGAGGTTGTGCACAGGGAAAAATGAGAAAGTGGCCGGAATCGATCCTAGACGTGACGAGAATAAACACTGAATTTTGACATGTATTGTTGCCATGACAACAGCCGCGACGGGGTGAATTTAATAATCTCATATATATGTAACTTCTAATAATCTCATATATATGTAACTTCGGTATCGTTATAAGTCTCAAAAGTAGTATGACTGCAAGCTAGTCTTTCTCTCTGTTTGAAAATTAATCGGTATCAATCTGCATATAATCTAGGATTACAGGTTTGAAGTTAAGTTCAACTCGCGGCTTTGAAAATTTCATCTGTATATGATGGGAATTCCAAATGATAAAGGATCAAATATATAAGTAAGAGTCTCACGTCTACTTTGTACATGTGCAGGATTCCACAGTTAAGTAAATGCTGCGCAAAAGCGACGGGTGGCACGAGGATTCCTTTCGTGAAGAACAACGGCGGGTGTATGTCATTGAACTCATGTAGCAACGTACCCGAGTCAGATTAGTATTGAGAGAAGCGATTGCAAACGAGTTGTAGGGACTTGTGCCCGAACAATTGCACATTTTTGCTCACCCTGTATCGCTTGTACAACGGAAGAACATACTTGTAATATTTAGGATGTGTCTCGAGATCGAAAGCTGAAATGTACATAAAAAATGTGGCAATAAGAGTATCTCCCGCTTTTCCGTCTTTCAAGTCACTTTAAATCCGATGGATGAAGCCTTTGCCAAAGGATAGTTGGACCCGCCAAAGGTTCGAGGCATGTGAATCATTCTCGTTGTCATCTTCTGAGTAGGTAACTTAAAGCTATGCCGCAACCGGACTTGTCGGACGGTATGACATGGCACTGTAAACCGATCCACAAGTCTGATGACGGAAAAGCGCCGTTACCTTAAGCAAACGGACTCTGCTCTACTCGGCAATCTCGTCTGAGTTATTTCTTTCTGGGAGGAGGAAAAGGCATATACCGCGATCATTGGCCGATGTCAATATTTCGCGAAAGCTCGCGAAGTCACTCAACAGGGATTGAAATATCTGGATGGTCAGTGTGGTCCGATATGGTTTTCTGCGCCTTAACTGTCCAGGGTCAGGTGTCTCGACAACACTGGTCCCGGTTGGCTGGCAACTCCGGGAGAAAGGAAGTTTCATTAGAGGGAGCGCGAACGGCCCACCGTCAAGACCTCTATCACGATACAGTAGCGGAGTCTAGTTGCCATCCATCTCATAGTAGCACATCACAGTCAGCGGTAACTAGCCGGCCAGAACGACATAACGCCCACTTTATGACGAATTGTTCCATCAGGGCCTACCTTGTCTTCATCTCACCCGTCCCTGTTGGCAATTTGCTGCGCCTGTTATTGGGGTGCGCACAGTCTCCACGTCAGGTGAAATTTAGCTACTGTAAGCGGAAAGTCTCCATCGACTCGACTGGAGCGTAGACCAGGCAGGGCAGGCAGGAACTAGCTACCTGAAGATTCTTCTCCTCTTCTTCTATCTTCTATCTTCTTTCCATGTAATGTGACTACTGTTGGGACGGACTGGCTGAGGCTGACTCGAGTTAAGTGGAGTAAGCTGAAGGTCTGGCTGGATCTCTGTTGTTGGAAAGCGACTCAGCTCTGCTCGTCTTCGGTAAGCTTTCCTTCCTGCTTCACTGACGCACTTGACTGGTGCTGCTTCCGCTGCTGCTTATCTTTCCTGGAGCCTGGAGGGCTGGCTGGCTTCCTTCGGCGTCGACCTCGTCTCTGATTCCCCGGTATGGTCGTGAGGTGGAGAATTCTGTCGATTATGATCGAATTTGAGAGCACTTTATCCAAGAGATCGGCATTATGTTGCTTAAGGCGCAGGGAGCCACTAGGCCTACAGTCGCTTAGCCTCGATCCGGAACCCAAAGCTGATGCACTGATTAGACGTGAGCCCTTCTGTTTGAGGGTGTGAGCGCATGACTCAGGTTATATCGATCAGGTTCCTCCGACCGACCGTAGCTCTCTCTCACTTTCTCGCTTGCTCGCTCTGGCTCTGGCTTGCTTTCCTGCTCGCTTGGTGAATGGAGAATCTGTGGCTGGTTGAACCAAGAACACCTACTTCTACTACTACTGCTGTTCCTACTTCTACTGATTCATGCTCTGAGCGTACGGTCAGCACTTGTCATATGCAAGCAAACTCCCCTCGGCTCCGGCGAGGTTTAACCTTCGCACTTCCTTCCTTTTCTTCAAGCTTCCATTCTTCTCTCTTTCTTCCTTTCCAGCCCATCCTCTCGCTGTTCCTCCTTACGTGCATCCCGGAAGGCCCCGGTCTCGGTCGTGGCTTCTGTGGTGGTCGATAGCTGCTTCATATTGGCATTCTCGCCTTTTTGTTTTCTCCAGCTATCATCGCAGCGCCTCCGTCGGCTTTTTCGCGTAGCCTGATTTCAGTAGTGTGTGATTTTCCCCGTAATGTCTTTGCGTCTGGATGCTCATCCCAGACCCTAAAAGTCGTCTTCCCTCGGCGTAGGTTGCAGTCGACTGCTTTCAATCCACCCCGCTCCATAACAGCTTTTCTGGATCTGATTAGCCCATCTGTGTGCCTGTCTGTGTATCCATCTATCCATCTATGTTTCTGTCTGGCTGCTCGTTTCCTCTCGTTTTCTCCCCTCGAGGTTCTGTTGATGAGCTCTCTTCTCCCCTAGTGAGTGCACAGCTGACTCAGCGATTTGAATCAATCTGCGTTTGCTCTCGACCAATCAATCAATCAATGAACCCGTTAGTCTTTGTTCTGTTGAGCATGTCCTTGATTGTGTGAAATGCCTGACACTCGATAGCTTTTTGCCATGGAGAGATGCGCCCGGATAGAGCTAGAGCCGTGTAGAGTTTCTTCGTTTCGTCTGTTGTGGAGGTTCAGTTTGATTGAGATGCCTGGTACTGCTCTCAACTGTTTTTTGCTGCCAATTGTTGGGCGGGAGGTGGTGGCGGACATGGTGCCCAGCACCATGTCCATCTCTCTTTCTCTGAGAAGCTGGGGAATAAGGTAGTCGGTGGCTCATTCGGCCCGGTGGGCTCGTTCTTCGTGTGCGCAGGTTGTGGTGTTGTCGATTGACAGGTTCGTCGGGGGCTCCCGTCGTGTTCAGAGTCGGGCGCGTGTGGTTGCGGGCCGCTAAGCGAGCGGATGGGCGAGCCCAGTGGTGATCATCTAGCTATCTATGGTGTACGGTACAGCGCATTGGCCGATTGACTGACAGACCGATTGATCGACAGAGTCAATCTCGCTCCGAAGACTGATCCGAGAATCGGCCCATCGCTGGAATAGACGAGTAGGCGAAATTCGAAGAGCTCCCTGAGCATCGACACGCACTAGCGGGCATCAAGGCGGTCGATGGACTCAGAAGATGATATGCAAGACGCGTGGGGCGGAGAATCGGATGGAGAGTTCTACGACAGCAACGAAGAGGAGGACGACGAGGGTTCGAGCGACAAGGAGGAGGCCGACTACGGGTTCGACGACTTCGCGGCGGACGATGGCGCCCCGAGCTCGCGCATGCCGCAGGCCAATTACACAATCCTGAGCGAGAAGGACATCCGGCAACGGCAGGAGGAGGCGATCGCGACCATCACCAATTTTCTGTCCGTGTCCAAGACGGACGCCGGCATCCTGCTGCGGCATTTCAAGTGGAGCGTGAGCAAGGTGAACGACGAGTGGTTCGCGGACGAGGAGAGCGTGCGCCGGAGCGTGGGGCTGGTGCGGCCCACGCGGCCCGAGTACCAGCGCCGCTCCAGGGGCCGCGGGCAGGAGATGCGCTGCACCATCTGCTTCGAGACGCACTCGTTCTCGAGCATCTCGCGCATGAAGGCCGAGCCCGCCTGCGGGCACTTCTTCTGCGACGTCTGCTGGACCGGCTACATCCACACGGCCATCAACGACGGGCCGGGGTGCCTGACGCTGCGCTGCGCCGACCCGTCGTGCGGGGCCGCGATCGGCGAGGACATGGTGCTGTCTCTGGTGTGCACCGACGATCGCACCAAGTACAATCGCTACCTGCTGCGCTCGTACGTCGAGGACAATCGCAAGGCCAAGTGGTGCCCGGCGCCCGGATGTGAGTATGCCGTTCTAGGTTTCGTGCCGGGCGTGGGCGCCTCGTATGACATTGTTTGCAAGTGCTCGTTTAACTTCTGCTGGAATTGCCTGGAAGAAGCTCATCGGCCTGTGGACTGCGGCACGGTGAAGAAGTGGATTCGCAAGAACAGCGCCGAATCCGAAAACATGAACTGGATTCTGGCGAATTCCAAGCCCTGCCCCAAGTGCAAGCGCCCGATCGAGAAGAACCAGGGCTGTATGCACATTACCTGCACTCCGCCTTGTAAATTCGAGTTCTGCTGGCTGTGCCTGGGCGCCTGGACGGACCACGGCGAGCGGACGGGGGGATTCTACGCCTGCAACCGATACGAGGCTGCCAAACAGGAGGGCGTGTACGATGAGGCCGACCGCCGGCGCGACATGGCGAAGAATTCTCTGGAGCGTTACACGCATTACTACGAGCGGTGGGCCACGAACGAGTCGTCCCGGGCCAAGGCCCACACGGATCTGCAGCAAATGCAGGCCGTGCAAATCGAAAAGCTCAGTGACAAGCAGTGCCAACCCGTGTCGCAGCTCAAGTTCGTGACCGAAGCCTGGCTCCAAATCGTCGAGTGCCGTCGTGTTCTCAAGTGGACCTACGCTTACGGATACTATCTGCCGGACCAGGAGGACGCTAAGAAGCAGTTCTTCGAGTACTTGCAAGGGGAGGCCGAGGCAGGATTGGAAAGGCTCCACCAGTGCGCAGAGAAGGACCTACACGTGTTTCTGGATGGAGAACCGGGACAGGCCACATTCAATGACTTTCGCACGAAATTAGCAGGATTGACCAGCGTGACTAGGACTTATTTTGAAAATTTAGTGCGGGCCCTAGAGAACGGACTTACAGACGTGGTACAAGGGCCTCTACGAAGGTCGTAGAAGCAGCAGCAGCAGCAAGCTTGTAGGTACTCGGTAGAAGCTTATGGGCAGGCCTGAAAGCTCACTCTTGCATGTGGTAGGTCCAAGGTTTAGAATAATCCAAGGTTCAAATGCCCTTGAGTTGAAAGAGAAGTTCTGTAGTAATGGGGGTGGTGGTGGGGGCTCGGTCCTTGGGTATAGAAATGAGGATAGTTCTCGTGTATATGCTGTAAAAAATTGAAATTCCTCGCATAGAACTTTGATGATATTAGTGGCTGGGAAAATGTGATCGATCCTCCTGCACCTCATGAAGAGGTTAGACATGTTAGTAGATGTTGAGAACTTTTGTGAGTGAGGGGCTTGATATTTGTGGGTGGTCTCTCCTTTTCTCTCTAGTAGAAGACTCCCACGGGGAGGAGCTGACATTGTATTGCTTTTGGAATATTAAAATGCGGTATTGTGATCTTTTCCTGAGAAGACACGTTAGATGTAGTTTGCATTGTTTCTTGCTTCTAGCCTACAACAGACTAACTCGCCCCGAAAGGTAGGTAACCATTCATTTCTTCGCAATTTAGATCCATGACTCCATTTTGCCATCTTCCGCTTCTTGCCAAGTCTGAATCTATGTTTTGACAGTGTACTAAATTTAGTTCCGCTGCAACTGATTCGCTTGTCTATATTTACACCCCGCCTTTCCCGTCCCTTTCTTCTGTCTTGTCTGACAGGGTCCTTGCCTGTGGACAGACCTCCTGACTGTGCCGAGCAGGATAAGTATGAATGCACCTCAAATCAGGACTTCTGTGTTGAGTTGCATATATCCCGGTAGGTTGTGGCTCAGGCCTCCAAGAAGATCGGTAGCTGTCCTTGCGCATCGGTTTCCAAGTTCTTTCTAGTGCTAGGTAGTATGTTGTCTTTTCCACTTGCCTGGCGTTTCTTTCTCGTGAATGCTCTTCGCTCTATCGTATGATGTTTCTTTGTGTACCTTGTCGTGCCTGACCTTTCCGTAGTTTATACCCGTTCTAGCGTGATACGTATATAGCCTTCATCCAGAGAATTGTGGCCTTTCACAATCTTCATCGTGTTTTCTTGCTCTAATCTCATTGGAATCATACTTTCCGCTCGCAGGATAAAATTGTAGTATTTATCTAAGCATTTCTGGAGAAACTTAATGTAAACTATTGTGGTGAAGGAAAGGTGTGATACAAATTCATCCTGATGAGGAATACGTCGTCGGTCAGTTTGAAGGCCATCTGATTAGTTACAGGATAACCATACCAGGAGACTGGAAATATTTTGTATGTAAATTCGTGATTGTTACTGAGCCGTTATTAGCTTACATCGCGTAGACATGTATGTTTATGATGTGAGTATACTGATGGAGCGTATAGCGCTTGTTGAATGTGTAACCTTTCGTGCTGTTGCGTTGCAAGAGCAGAACGTTGAAGTAGCATCGTCATGAATTTATGATTTAATCTTAGTTGATTTTTTAAATCGCACCCTCTCAGAAGCTTGTTTACTGAACGATGTGTCGTTGCTTTGATTGAGGATAGTGAACTAAAGTCAAAACATTTTTCATGAATGATATGGTTAGGGTGTACCATATTCATTGTGGTGCCCTAGTTCTTTCAGCCAAGTCTCTGATTAGATGAAAGAATTCAAAAGTTGACCGTAATGTCAGCTATGCATACATATCTTATCTATGAATAATAACATCTACACATGTAATTTTCTATGAGGAATATAGATGAATAAGGTTAGCTTTTGGAGAAATGGAATGAAGGAAACTTTATCAGAACGCGACTCCAGTGCCAATGACGTCTTATAATCTTCAATTGGAATGAGCATAAATTCTAAACATCCACAACGGGAAATGGTTCTAAATTTGATGGTTTCTCTTAGTTTATAAACTTTAAGTATGCAATCAGTATAACTTATTATATAATAACTTTGCGTATTTTTCATTACACCTAAATTGTTGAATTGGACATATTGTATGTTATCGGATAATCATAGGTTGAATTTTGTTTTATGAATTCTATGAAGGTGATTAGTTATCTCTCAACGTATGTTAATTATTCTTCACTTTACACAAGTATTCTAATAAATCAATTTTGATGCAAGGGTCGGATGTCTTTTCCAATTACAAGTATCACTTGATTCAACATTAGTGTCGGAATAATTCTGTTGGCCGGAACACCATCAAGATGGAGAGAAAACATTGTCTTTCGTTGGTTTTCTAGGTAACACTTTTGTGGCGGGAGGCGAAATGAACCAATGCGTCGTGGTTATGTTGAGAAGATTGGATTAAAGGCACAAGCTTCCACTGTGGATAGTGCAATGTTCAATGAAGGAACTTAGGTGTTCATTCTGAAATGAAATCTCTCCAAGAAAGTATTGACTTCTCTCTTTAAAAATTTATATATTTTTATAAGGTGAGAGGTAACTAACATAAATTGAATGATAATTAGTCGCTTACTATTTTATTTTTTGGTATACTTGTTTACATACAGATAATATATATTCACAATCATGAGTTAATGTATATTTTGGATGTATGAGACTTTTGTTCCCTTTGATATGTAGGGTAAGTTGTGTACAATTTGCAAATGACTTACCTCGTACAATGTTTGTATAGAAGAATTCAAAATAAAAATACAGTTAAATGAGATCATGAATGTAAGTAACTGATCAATCTGTGTAAAATGTGTCGTGTTATGGAAATACCCTGTCCAAAATATGTTTTTTGATGTTCACATAAAACTGCTCACGAGATAAGAAGACTTCTCTATGGAAACTAGAAAATTGTTGTTCAAATGATGTGATTTGATTAGCTCGTATTATATTCAGAACTCAACGGTGTTACACACAAAGTGATATAAGATATTTTGAAATAAAAAATAAAAAATGTATTGACAAATGTGGAGTGCTAAATATTAATGCAAGGTTTATAAATAAAAAATCAAGATATATAAAAAAATTTATTAGAAAAAATTGAAAAAATATTTTTTTCTAATAAATACATTTTTATTATATTTTTCAATATTTTTTTATAGATATACGTTTTTTTCTATCACAATGGATTGCCAAAAGATTAATTATGTAACAAAATAACGTGTTAATTTTAATTTTTCTATAGAATGTATGAACTACTTCGAGAATAAACTGAAACAAAACTGATTTGTGACGATTTGTCTAAAAACTGACATAGAAAGTCATGATAAATAAATTGGAGTACAAACTTTTGATTCTATTTCATATCGAAGCTTTTATAGACTTTCCAAAGTGTTTATTTATTTATTTCATATAAAACTATTAATTATGTCAACAGTTAATTTCCACACATAAAAAACATTGTTATCCAAATCTTATTTACAAACTTACAAACTTTATTTTACAAACTTTACAAACTTTATATTAATGTTTAAAGATTAATGTCACATCATTCAGTTTCATACATTTAAAATCTCGATGCATTATTTATTGATGGTATAGAAAAGTTTCTTACAAGTATGTGGTGAATCAATCCATTCTTAATTCTGGAAATAATTATCTTGAAACACATTTATTAAAAATATATTGAAGCAAAGTGAAATGTGATAAAATAATCAAATAATTGATTTGAGTTAATATTTAAGATGAGTTTTCAACATAAATAACATGCAGATTTAGACAAATATCTTAAACTCCAAAATAAGTAATACCATGAACCAGAAACCAGAAATATATAAATTGTTTCAACTCAAAATCGTAAAAATTTAATCATGTCATCCAGGCTATGAAAAATCATCAAATATATCTTGATCAACATATTTGGTTGCTAGATCCAATGATTATGAGAATCTCGTTCTATTACGTTATTGAATCATGGATGATAACTATTCATGAAGCTATTTCAAAGTATACTTAAAGCTTCTTAGAAGAAAACACGATGTTATATCATATTGCCGGACTTTGTACTTTATTAAATTCTAAGAATATTTTAATACAAGCTTAGCCAAGTTTGATATCTTCAAGCTGAACGAATAATCTTTCATATGCTTTCAAATATTTGGAATTTTTTTTTTGGTTCCAATGAAAATCTCTATTGAATGCTTTTCATAAACCTGAAAGATGATTAAAACGTTTTGGAATATGTTTTTTTCTCTTCAATAGGTTTACAGCAGAAAGAAATTTGGCTTTATAATATAAAAAATGGAATATCTCTGCGAGCATATATAGTAACTGAAATACCATAATCATCTCTTGCAAGAAACTTCCGTTTTACTCTTGAGCAAGGACGTATTCAGTCTTGTGGCTGAACCATGTCTGCAAGAGCTTGTTGTCCTCTAGAATCAATTTTGTTCATTTAGCCATAGACCATGATTATCTCGTGAGCTTGTCACAAGTGAAACTTAGGCTGCTGCTACATGACCGGCATCCGGCACTAAGCACCTGGCTAGAAGATAAACTGGTCTTCGTAGTCCTCACTCCGCAAGCTGGAGTTAATCCGGTAACCTCGGCCACACGGTCGTCAGGTGTCTTTGGAGTGAAAAGAAGTAGCTGCAACATATACCTCGTCGAAGAGAGAGAGAGCAGCATACTCTTCATGTACACCCGAAACTCCTTCCTTGTTGAGATGCAATCATACCAGGGCTACTACACTAGATCCCATTAGAACTCTGTAGTTAAGCGCCCATGAGCCGGAGTAGTAATGGGATGGGTGATCTCCCGCGAAGTCCCGGTGTCGCATCCAACCCATTTGAAAAAAATTGTCTCTGAATTATCCTTCCGTAAACAAATTTTAAATTTCTTATGTAGTCAGCTTTTTTAAAAACTTTTCCAAATTATTAAACTTGAGGAAATTGGTTTTTTTCCCCCGAAAAGTGTACAATCTCATTAGAACCCTCAATGTATCACATTAGTTCTTCGCAAGAATCCTTCCCGACGAAAATGCAAGAGGTCCTTGTGAATCCATGGTGTGCAAAAAAAAGTTCTTGCGATGTAATGGGAAGGAGTCCCTTGAGGAGTAAGGTGGGAAGGCGCAAAAATACACGTGGATTCGATCTACCCTGAAAACACAAGGTTTCAGCCGGAAGTGCCTAGTACTTTGCAGCAACTGATGTTGACAGCTAAGATATTTCTCGATTTGTGCGTGTCATCCTTGCGCAGGGGCCATGCTAATCTTCTCTGTATCGTTCCAATTTTATCGGATGTCCCCGAAGGGATCCATATACTAAACTGCCGCTCCCTCCCGTTTGGTAAAGGAGACTGCTAGCCTGCCAATGACCGGCGAGGCGTCACGTCATGCCATGTATGAGAAATATTTATGACACACCCCACCATTATAGCTGGTTTCACAAGATCCTTCAAAAACATTTGATCAGATTTATCCATGTGATTTTCTATTGACCCTAGATGTGAAAAGAAAGAAAAGAGGAAAGCAAGAGCAATCAAACCTACACTTTACATTCACTGCTTGGAGTCAGTCAACATCTATACATTTCTTTGTGC
The DNA here is from genome assembly GCA_037833965.1 of Marchantia polymorpha subsp. ruderalis. Taxonomy (NCBI): domain Eukaryota; kingdom Viridiplantae; phylum Streptophyta; class Marchantiopsida; order Marchantiales; family Marchantiaceae; genus Marchantia; species Marchantia polymorpha. The sequence goes on along the minus strand of AP031352.1, from coordinate 1,042,948 downwards.
TCTAGTATAGACACAAAATGTGTCAAATGAAAATGAAAGTGAAAATAGATACTCATGTTGAATTGATTCTGAATTATTTGCACGGTCAAAAAATTTTCAAAAAGATATATTCAGAAAATTTTCGATAAATTCACTTTTTCCGTAAAACTATAGTTGTTTCTTTCAAGATATTTGATAATTTCTTTATCACTGATTGAACGAATTTTTTATTGGTTGCCTTAATATATTAAAAATTCACTTTCTTAAAACTTTGCAAATAATAATTTTTTCTTATCTTTTCTTGATAAGCAACATAAGGAATTTTGAAAATACATAAGCATATAATAACTAAACGAAATGACCTTTTGACCAAGAAAAGCTTTCTAAAAATTCAATAATTGTTAAGTAAATATGGAATGGAAAATTGACAGTTTAAATTTCATAACCGAAATACATGATTTATAACAAGGTTACAAGTAGTATTTTAAATTTTTTATTGTATTTGCAACATATTAGTTGTAAAAGACATATACTTAGCCCATACATATTTATTTTTTTCCAAAATACAGTGTTCTTGTGAATCAGATAACACGGTTTACAACAGTGAAATAAGCTTAATCAATAAGGTTTGGTTACTTCTAGGTTTTGCCCATATATATAAATAAAAATAACACAGAGTCAAGCTGCAATCAGAGGAGTTGTTAGAAATTTATGAATAAGACAATGTCAACAGGAAATTTGAGGGAATGTGAAACAGCAGCTTAACCTAAAAATCGATTCTTGAATATTTTATCGATCGAAACTCCAGTTCCATGAATCATGTAAGCTTTTTATGCAAGATAGTTAGATGATCTAAAATTTATATACTCTTACTCTCTGCCCGATGGTTGGAATTAGACTTGGAGGATACAAGCGTAGACCTTTCAATTCATCAGAAGATAGTTTTCTCGACAATTTTCTATTATATGTGATAAGCGTCCAGGAAAATGTTATGCACCTCCGAGAACTCCGAGGCCGCTGAACGTGATTACAAGTTTCTTCTAGTTCTGATCACATTCATGTTTAGTCTCTGATGTGTTCATCTACTTGTCCAGGCTTAAGAGTATGAATTGCCCATCCATGTACCCCTCAAAACATGGCTGAATGGAGTAATCGACCTTCAATTACAACACTACATATTCTCTTGATTCTGCAGTTCTGAACGAGTCTTCCACATATTGGAAGACTGGTAGGAGGAAAGTCACATTCTTCATGCTTCGTGCTAATTGACAGCATAAATCCATGTAGTAACGTATGGTATTCTTATCCTTTTCAGAATATAAGAGAGACTCAAAAGTCGAGGCGTATAGGGTGCATTGTGTGACTGAGGTAAAGTTGCTTCTTTTGTGATACACTGAGCACTGTGCTATATTTGTAGGTAGAAAGCTTGTCCACATCGATTCTTGTCACATACACATGGCATTAGATTGGATCCTACATCATTCACGGCGAGTAGAGGGAGATGGAGTTCAAGGCTGCGAGGAAGAGGGGACAGTAGCTTTGGAAAATGCGAGAAGTTCGTGAGATTTAATTTTCTATAAAGCCGAGAGTTAATAGACAATTATAATAGTTCTTCAGTTTCGAAATCCTTGATAGCCATGGACATATGTATATATGTCTATTTCTTATGGTTTTGGTCAAATCCAAGAGATGAGTCAGATTCCTTATATTCCACGCTTTTCTTTCTCTTGGATCAACTACAAGCTTGCAAGTAATGTATAAATTTGGAAACGAAAACACAAGTTAGTAACATAAAATTGATTAAAACTCGAATGTTAGAATAAATAATTATATGAAGTTAGTAATATAATATTGATAGAAACCCGAATGTTAGAATAAATACTTATATGAAGTTAGTAATATAATATTGATAAAAACCCGAATGTTAGAATAAATACTTATATGAAGTTAATAATATAATATTGATGGAAACTCGAATGTTAGAATAAATACTTATTTGAAGTGGAATGTTATCGGTTGTGAATTTGCAGATGGGAGAGAACATGATAGAATGATATGTATCAGTATTGTTGATTTTGTGCTAGGGCATCAATTTTTCTCATTATGACGTCTCACGATTGGGTGATAAATAATGTCAATTTTGTCGTGTTCCTTTACTTCTCAAAATATAAAGACACATCTGATGATAACATGTTAGGAATATAACAAGATGGCTTGAAGTGTGCATATTACATGTACAATCGATTGATTTTACTCAATCTGATTCTATCATTCTATTTATTTTTTATAAGCTATTATTGATTGAGGCATATTGATCATTGGTTCTTTCAATGAGTGAAGTAATGTTAAACTTAATCCAAGTAAGTACATATAAACTTTAGGTTTCAAGAGTACAAAACAATGCATGTCAACTTTTCAATAAGAAATTTCTTATCAGTTTGTAATGTATTCTATTATAAATTTTTATGAAAATAGTCATTTATTATCATAAACTTAGAAAATAAAAAATAATAATTCAGTAGAATATTTTTTTAAAAATAAAAAATAAGAAATCAATCAAAAAAGTAAAGGAAAATTAAATATTGTTCAAATTCAAATTTAAAATTTAGCTTGAACCTTGATGTCTATTATAATAGAAGAAATGTAATTAAAATATATTAAATCGAACAAATATACATCTCAATCAAAATAAAAAAAAAGTAACAATGCATGGTTGAAATATCAAGAGTAAAAAAAAAGAAGTTGGATTTTGACACATCCATGTTTTTAATCATGACAAAAGTCTATCCAATAATAAAGTTTAAAATTTTTTATAAATATTGAACTACAGAATCCATTATATTTTCAATTTTAATATTACAAAATTCAACATCAAAATTTATCATAAAGATTGTATGTTAACAGTTTATTATTTAAAAAATAAGAAAATTTTTAAAATTTATTTTGCAATATTCAATAAAAAATTGCAATACAACATTAGAAAAATTGATCCGATTATTTCCAAAATTTTTCTTTTAAATTTTATATAGTGGAAGTTATTTATTTCAATAATAAATTTTCAAAATAAAATATTATGATTTTTAATATTAAAATTTAAATTTTTTTAAATAAAATTTACAAAGCTTCAATTATATTTGTTTCAAAAAATATGAAAAATTTTAGCATAAAATTTGATATTTAAATTAAATAAAAAATTTAAAATTAAAATTTCAGAATAAAAAATATTAATCACATTTTTTAATAACACACTCAAATGAATTTGAAATTCAAAATTTGAAACTAAAATCATTTCAAAAGAATAAATTCTTCTGAAATTTTTTTAAAATCATAATATATGCATGTTGAATATAATTTCAAATTATCAATAAAAAATTAATTTCATTTTTATTTCATTTTTGTAAATGTAAAACGTTATTCAAAAGATTGTCAATGGCCGAGTCTTCAGTGTTTTGAACTTTGTACACAGTGTTTGCTGCCGGTTTGTCCGAGTTGGGAGATAGTTAAACTAACATATTGCCCGTTGTTTGAAGTTTGGATCTACTTGTTTTGAAAACTGTGATTTTGGAGTCCAGAGTGAGTGAGACAGACTACATGATGCTGGGGGGATTATTAAAAGCTCTTGTTATATTGTTATTTCAATAAATTGTCATTTTGAGGTGTCGATTCTAATTTTGAGAGATTTTGAACGTGAAGTAAAGATTGTCTAATTTTTTTTTTTGCTCGGCGTTTGATTTTCTCAAAGGCGAGTTCAGATCAGGGTGACAACAATTGATCAATGAGTTCAGATCAGAGCAGCGGCGACTTCAATCTCATCATCATCGCTGCGAGCGAGCTCTATGAAAACGAGCGCAATCGACTTCAGTTACTCTCATCCTGTTCGAGCTTTAGTTGCAGTTTCACATGCTGTCCGCGTGTGAGCGCAAATTTTTGCCGCTCGTCCACATTCCTCATCGTTTGATAGGTCTCTCTTAGAGAGAAATAGAGAGACGAAGAAGGCCGCACGAGGCTAAAAGAAGGAGGTGTTGGTGAGCAAAAACTAGATCTGAATAGCTGATCTAGTATTTGCAAGTACTGCGGACGCAAGCGATGCAATTCCCTATTAAGGTTGAATTGAGTTGAGGTGAACATGGTCGATGCAAACCTAGTCCTGGCAGGCTAAATGCGATCACAATCATTGTTAGAGTGAACGTGGTTGTGGTCGTAGTTGCAATTGTGATCGGAGATCAAACGTTGTCGGAGGTTGAACGTGATCAGAGGACACGACGGAAAATCAACCGTCACGGGCGACTATGACAATCGCGGGTGACGATGACAGTCAAGATCAACGATCACGGTCGGTAACAACGTTGACACGATATTTTGTCATAAAATTTCTTAGAAATATTTTTTCATTGGAGTATAGGCAAATTAGATATCATTGAAAAGCTCTTGACACAAATAATGCTTCTAGAAATTTACCAAGAGGCTGAAAAATCACTTTAAAGTACAAAATTGACTCAAAATGTGCTATTGTATCTCCTTTTTTACAAGCAGAGCTAGCAGGACGACATGTCGGTGACGGTTTTGGATATAACATGATAACTTTTGATGGCCAAGATGATTATTTGCTTGGGAACAGCAAATAAAATTGAAGTGTTGATCCATGGATCTCACTATATACATGGAAGAAAACGCTCATAACAGAAGTGAGATTGAATGGTATGCTTTCGAGTACCAGTCAGTTTGCACAATGTTGGCACATCTAGAACCCTTCCATTCTCAAGCAAGTTAAAGAATGATCTAAAGTGTCACAGTTGTTTGATGTGTTTCAGCAACGGTTTCATCAAAAGAATCCGTCGAATGTCATAAACACTTACATGCGATTGCTAAGATTCAAGATGAAGCTCGACACAAGAATCCAAGATCATATTCATGTCTTCAAAAATCTATTGGTAAATCTCCAAAATATGGTAAAGGAGCTTTCTTAACATGAAGAAGACAATGCATCTTCTCAACTCATTTTTGTCTACATATCAGACGCTATCAAAGATTCTTCTTCATCATCAAAACACGACATTCACTTACAACGAGGTTGTAAGTGCTCTTCTAACGGACGTGGTAGAGCAAGAAATGTCCCGTACTCCCATCCACTTCTGGTACCGCACTTATTGTGATCCGAGATCACTCACAATCAAGGAATATCCACAACGAGATTAAAGAGATAGAGATCAAAATCTTTTGAGCAAAAGAGTATCCATTTTATGACTCAGTCATTTGACAGTAAGAATGTCATTTGTTGGAGATGTGGTAAAAAAGGCCACATCATGAAGTAATTCTAGATGACAATTTCAAGTACGGCCCTTCATTCAATGGCGAATATTACGGAACATCTTGATACCAAGGAGAACAATCAACCAGTGGACACTTTTCATAGAGAAAATCTTAAAAATTAACAGACAATAAAATTTAGGGGTATGATAGGAGATTCTAAATGTCTAAATATAATGTGAAAATTTTAAAATTTTACAACATTCAAAAGATGATGGACATTATGTTTTTGGACAAATGAATATCATAATATTATTTGCTATAATTTAAGTTTGTTGTGATTGATGATAATTTCATTTTAAGTTATTTTTGTAATATATCGAGGTCATTTTTTCTACCTGTGTTATAACATGTTATTAAATGAAATTTTTTTCTATCATAGTCACGATAGAAAGTGATACTTTCAATTTCTTCCCTGAAACTTTTGTTTTTAAATTTGAAATAAATTTACATCATGTTTCATAATTATAATAATTCATTTTATGAGCTTAAATATACCTTGATGTGTGCATGTGAAATTTGGCTTGACCATGCATAAGATTTTTCAAATCTACATCAAATAGTTCACTACATCAATGAGATGATGATACTGTTTGATTCATTTGTATGCTACTCTAAAACTTGATTTATGTATATACACTTAATATTACATAAGCAAACATGCTTAATTTAGATGACCGTATGTAGCAACCCCTAAAAAACCAAATGTATTACCCCATTGGCGATTAAAATTAATCCTATTTTAAATTATCTTATTCATCAACAAGACCGTAGTGTATCTTTGACATTCACAACCCACTATCATATCTAATATATTCAAGGTTTTGTCAACTTACACCACGACCACATTTTTATGTTGTCTATTTTCATTTTGATTTAGTACCCATTCATAACACTTGGTTATTTTGCTAGAATATTTTAAGCCTATTTCTAGTGTTTGAAGAGTATAGAGATCAGACTCTATCTTCTTGTAGAATCCGTTAGGATTCTTTATGATTATTGGGACTCATTCTTTTAAAGTATGCAACTACCAGTCAAATACGCACATTACTTCTAGGTTGAAGTTGCGTAATTAAGAGTGAGATTATTCTAATATGATTGACATGTTTTAATTTGACAAAGTTGCTTGATGGACCCCATCAGAACGCTGACTGCTTGATGGGACCCAATATGTTCTATTTTACCCGTTTAGCCAGAAAAGTTTGTTAGATTGCTAAAACTGGAGATACTTAATCCTAGTGACTTGAGACTTTATTATGACTTTTCACTGTTATCAATATACTCTTTGTTGCGTGTTGTGTTCCGGCCCTGGAAATAGCCCTGCACATGAATGAACCACGATATTTTTGTGTCTTGTGTTTACTATTTGTCTAACTGTCAACTAGCTATGGTTATCTTGCATGTCTCAGACTAACAATGATCCAACTAAGTGCATAAATTGACAGCTCTGCAGGTGAATTTTGAATCCTAAAGTCTAGTTGATAGCAAAGATGTTGAGATGTGGACGCATGGTATTATGTTATGTTTATTATATATGATATTCTGTTTGGAAGCACATTGTTTTGACATATTTGGACTCTGAGTTGTATAAAACTCCATGTTTTTGGTATGTGGTGAAATTATCACGGGAAGTGATAAGGTCCATTGTCCTCTTAAAGAGCACTTTAAAAAAAGATAATAGCCACATTTCCAGCAATCATGATGGCTTTGACGTTAACTCTTCTAAGTGTAGCACTGAATGCAATTTATGGGATTGTTTGTGAATATATATACAAATTTGTTTTCTTGTAAACAAGTTTTTTTTTTCCTGGAAAAGAGTAAATTATTTTGACACTCCTATCTTATGTCTCCACTCGACAATTGGAAGAGTTTCTTTATGAGAAACTAACAGCAATCTAAAATAACCTAATTAACTTTCATGATGAGACTAAATGAAGTTAATTTAGGTAAGTAAGCCTTCTGACTTATATAAGCATGCCTGTTCATAAGAGATTAGAGCTTCATATGATCCATCTTACATTTGAATGATAGAGGGCATGTACATCATTAAGATGGTCATATTTAATATGTCAAGACATATTGTTATTTCACATAGAGGTAGTGATGATAACCAATGAGGTTGATTTCAATCAAGCAACATTTTTTTGGTGTACACGAATGAAGTGTAGGTTCAATGACCATTGCATATTTGAGATGGATTAAGCATTTTTTATCTATAAGAGTTAAGCAACAACTACCAATATCTTCCAAGTATAGGCGGATGTAGAATAGTCATTCTTTTGTTCCTTAGGACTTGGAGTTATAGTGAGATATCAAATAAAATTTTCAAAGATTATTTTGAGTATACCCAATTGAGTAGCACATTTTAGTTAGTGGGCTCTTCCCATAACTCGGACAATCCATATGAAAACGAATAATTTAAATATTTATAGTGTAGTAGGCCCCAATAGCATTACAATATCTTCCAAATTTGTCGATGTTGGGCCCTACACCGTTGATTACTTGATGGAGTTTTCCATGCTTTTTGCAATCTTGGTCTCGTCTTTTGAACTCGACGAGCTACGTGGGGTCGAAGATTGTGACATTTGGGCATTTGTTTAAGACTTGATAGCTAAAGTACAAGAGGCCTCATCGGCGGAATCTCCGTGTTTGTCATCTCACTCTACCCGAATCGCTTTGCGGGGCCACCGACAAAGTTGCGTTTAATGCGTTAGTTCGACAGAAACTAAGTTGCTCGCAGAAGATGTCGCGAATAAGCGAAATCGACGACGAAGGGTTGATTTCCAGAAGTTCGAGGTCCATCGAGAGGTTGGAGTGGCTCACTGTGCAACGGGGAGGGAGGAGAATGGCCCGACTGGGCCTCAATGGGTGGGTCGCCGGACTTCGGATGCTCCTCATTCACACGCTCCATGAGACCAACATGGAGAATCATGTTACTAATGTGTCATTATTATAATCATGTGCCGTGATTCTCTTTTTCTTCCCTCCGACGACGCACTATGCTGGTATGCAGATCCGAGTAAAGTGTCAACCGTCTTCGACTCATCGCAGATCCTGATCGGACTATTCAGACGAGAAAGATGTCAGGAAACTGCCAAAGTTCCGAATGTAGTCAAAAGACCAGAGAGAACAAACATGATCGGGAGAATATTACCATGAGAACGAAGCGGGACCAACCAGCAAGATCCCTCCCGTTGCTGCTAAGGGCGTGAATGAAATAATGCACAGCAAAGCAGCAGAGTAACAAAAAGGATCGGAAGACGATAAAGTAACATGGGGCTAATGCGGCGTGAATAAGTTCCTCACGTGCGAGGACAGATCCGAATGACGGGACAATTTGTGGTTTGAGTAACACTAAACCACCAACCAGCCAGCCAAGTCTTCCAACGAACGGAGCCGGTGGAACGATAAGATCATATCCATCATGCTGACATCGGCGCATTCGGAATGAGGAAGCATTTTCTCTAACTGCCTTAGATTCTTGCCCAAAGCTTTCTGCAATACCGCTACATCTTGAAACTGCATCTGGTACCTTCCTGGTCTACTCTTCTGTTACCCTAGACAGAACTCAATTCGCGCGGGGAAATCGCCAATTATATCTTCAAAGACGAATTTTCTCGAATTATTGAATCGTATCGCGCGTACTGTTCTCGTACAAAAACGTAGACCTTCAGTGTACCAAAGACAAGCAGTAGAACGGTGATATCAACCAACAGTTTCATGTACAATTCCTCCGTTGTTATTGACAAATTCGTCCTCACGACGTCGTCATCAGGCCGAATTCGGCTCAAAGTCAGGACCACCTTTTCTCTGCATTTGCATACAGTCAGTCTGCCAACATACAATTTCATGGCCACTCCATTATTCCACAAATTCCATCAATTGTTCCATCGACTTCAAATGCATAATTGCTTCCTGAATCGCTTGCAAAATCAAGATATCTAACTATCTTTTCTAATTAAAAGCTTTCAAGTTGGGATGGTGGGTTTTCATTATTACTTGTGAATGCTATTCTTTTTATTGTGATAGGAAAGTTATCATACCAATGTGGAAAGACATATTTTTATCTTTTCAAACAAACATCAGTAAGGTTATTTTACTTAATATTACACTCAATGATTATATAAGATTATCTAGGTTGGGCGAATTTAGCGCTTTGAGATCAAGACATGTTGAATGATGTTCCAAATGAATTGCAAATGTTCCAATTTTCCAAATGAAATAAACATTGTATCACAATTACTTCAATGACCAACTAGAACATTGCAAAGTTATTAAATGCATGACTCTTGTATTATTGTAAAGAATTTTTTAAATCTTTGTTTGAAAAAATAAATAATTCAAATTTTAGTTGATAAGATATTGAATCAATATTTAAAAAATAATCATTTAGGAATAAAATGCTATTCAGTTATTAATCTGTTGAACGTTTAATGTATGTATATAAGAAGTCAAAAATATAATCATTAAAAAGGATAAAATATTATAATGTGGTTCAATCTATGTAATTATTCATTTAATTTTTGCATATTTTTTCATTTTATTTTTCATGTAAAAATAATCAATTTTTTTAATTAGTTATCTTGATGTAATTTGATATCAATCATTTTTATTCTGATTGCTCCCTCTGTTTTATTTACCATAACTTGCTGCTTCTATGGAATTCTATTGAAACTTGTTTCAACTCCTTTATTTCTGCCATAATTGCTTTCAGCATGTAATCGATATAAAATTATGTTTTTTTGTTTTTCATTCATTTTAAGTGATACATTGGAAGTATAAAAATGATCAAATTTTCAATATTAAAATGAAAAAATATTATCTTATGATAATTTTGTAATACTTTTATCATAATTTATCAGAAAAAAAATTTGCATTATAAATTATTTGATGAATTGTCATAGTTTCAACATGTATTGACTTGAATCAAAATTAGAATTTCACAATTTTACATATTTATAAAAAATATACATTATATATACATTTCATCTTTTTTTTTAAATGACTGTCAAAAGTATCATTTAATTTATTTGACATTGATATTCAAGTACATCACATTTTATATTAAAAAATGACACTTTTAGAAAAATTAAGTTGAACAAGTTAAGAATTGATGATTTTATCCAAAAAAATTATATTTGCAAATCAAAATATTTTTATCTTTTTTTACGTGTTAATTATTGCATAAATTGTAAAAAACATTTTTCAGACTTTATACAACTCTTAACAACAAAAATTTTACAACAGTTTTTTATCATTTCATGAGTAATAATCCAAAGTCAAGGAAAGAGTTAGACAGATTTAGAATCATTGTAATATTAGAGATGAGCATATATAGGTTAAAATTTTACACTCTAATAATGAAGATGAAAGATATCTAAGCAAGTCTTGTATCATCTTTTCAAAATATGTACAAGAAATAAAATCTCATCACCATTACACATCTTACTATTCATGTATCAATAATGTGTTGATGTTGTGTTATCATACAACTACTATGAAAAGATGATCACGCGTGTCATCAGTTGATTTGTTAAGATGTTTGTTACATCTAAGATCAGATTTTAATAACAACAATAAAATAATTTCACCTCTACATGATGTGGATCAACTTTGAGGTATCAATTTGTGCATAGGATTATAAAAGATTGGACCTCATGACACATAAAGCATGATATAGAGCTTAAGTTATTGGATTGAGTGGACTTAACATGAACTTATAAAAAGGTACTATATGACACTTAAAACATATTGCTACATAAATTTTTTTATCAGTATTTTATTACTCCATCAAGATTATTTACAAGTTTAATCAATAAATAAGTTTTCAAATTATGCATCAAACGATCAACCCCTATATCATTTTGTTATTATTTCCTACATTGCAATTTAAAATTTGATAATATATATTATTTTAGAATAGATTCAATGAATTGAAATTTGCTTATTGTTTCAACTTTTAATACTTAGATTTGGATTTATTATTTATGTCATTCAAATACCTTTCTATAGTAAATTTATTGTTGAATATTTTGACAACCATGGTTATCTTCAATTGATAAATTCCTTAATTTTATGTAATTTTATTAATTTACAATTAATTTAAAATTTTAGTTTTGATATTTTGTTATCTATCATTTAAAAAATTTATATAGAGTTTAAATACAATTTTAAGCTAGATTTTAAATTTTAATCAAATCGAAGTTATTTTAACTCCACAAAAAATCAAAATTTACTCTTAGTTTATTTATTAGTGAAGATATTAAGATTGATAGAAGTTTTTGACAATATATTTAAAACACCTGAAAAGAAAAAGTAATAGGATTTTATATTCAACAAGATGATCTATGCACAAGTTTAGAATTCAAAATTTTTTAGCAAAAGATATCATTTTATATTTTATGAGAAGTTGAAATTTGAGAGTAAGATATTTTGAATATTGTGACATTTTGGGAGTATCAAAGATTAAAGCTAAGAAAATTTGAATTACAAATTAAAAACATGAGATTATACATTTTTTAAATGTGAAATTTGAAGCAATTAATACTATTTCAAAACGTAATTTTGATTATAAAATTACATGTTTACAACTAAAGTTTCAAGATTGTATCAATAATCACAATCTTAATACATTTTAAAGCACTTTATTTTTGAACAAAAAAAAATATTATTATTTTTAAGTGCAAAAAAAAATTATTTGTGTAAAATTTTGTATTGATTGATAAATATGAATTTAGAGACATATTAAGATTAATAAGCAAGTATTTGCATTGCATCATATAATATACTTGATAATTGAAAGGTTATTGTTAAAGATTTGTCAATTTGAGCTTAAGTTATAATTTTTAACATTATAAATTTGCAATAATTTTAAAATTTTGAAAAACATTGAATTGTTGAAATATTAGGAGCAATAAAAATTTCATGAAAGATCATTGATCACCTAAATTAATCAAATCAATATTAACAAATGGGAAATTATGATACATTTTCATCCAAGTTGATATTGTGTTAGGTTAATTCTATATTGGATTAACTCTAATTAATGATATCCATGGTCAGAGAAGTTAACTCTAGCTATGTTAGCTAATATGTGAATTTTATCTCTTCTTGTATAGAAGAGAGAAGGAGACACTCACTACGTGCACTTCAGGATTGCACTTAGAGAGTGAACAGGAAGGGGGAAAGCTTGACTATGGAGGTCGTGTATACACTTATGCTTTAGTGAAGTTTCTACTTTTACCGTGAACGTAGTTTGTGGAAAATGAACCACTTTATCTCGGTGTTGTGACTCTCGTGGGTGCTAATCAATTTGGATTGTTGGGATTTTCAATTGATATTAGAGCTCGTTCAACTCATGCAGATTTCTGATTTTCACAATCTTGGAGACATGGGAGTCATAGAAGTGCAGTCAAAATTTCTACTCGCAATTTGAAGTAATTGTTAGTTGATTCACTGTAGAAGAGTATCCAGAGTCACTAATTACACTTTGATAAAAGAAGGGTATAGTTTCATTGAGTGATTAGAGAGATTTCTGATATTTGAAGCGGAGAGTTCTCTTACATTCTACTTTTAAAAAACCGCTTTGATTTTTTGTCATTGATTTTATTTATTTTTCAGACATGGGCTTGATCTACTCTTCGAGACAATCATTTTGAAGAAAATTTTGTTGAGAGTTCTCGAAGTTATGGGTGTTTGAAAATTGAGTTCAAATTCGGTTATGGTGATCTCACAAGGACGCAAATTCAGAGTGATTAGTCTCAGATTTAGGATCTGAGAAATTTCGGATGGATTTGAGGTTTGGAAATTTTGAGCCGAAAGGAACTTCGGATTATTTGGGTCGGAATGGCTTCAAAAGTGTTCACGTAAGCTGTTTTGAAGAAAACGCTCTTGTGAAGAAAACTTTCACACAAAAATCAAACAGATAATGTATTTTTTTGGCAATTTTGGTGTATTAGACCACGCAAACGATGTTCGTTTGAGCTCAAATTTTGCAAGCTGATTCTCAAGCAAGTTGAGCTCACGATACAAGAGACGGTTTTGGAAATAGACTCAGTGTAAGTTTTTGGTAGTAAAGATTTTTTTGGAGGTCGAGATTCAAGTCTTTATCCCCTTAACTCTTGGGTTAATGACTTTATACTTAGAGTTGATTTTAACAAATCATTTTCACATTCCATTGGGTTAGCTTGTCGACTACGCATGATCTCAGATTTTAATTCTGATAACTTTTATTTTTTTACAATTTTTGAGGCTAAATGTTGAGAACTGAGAACATTATGAACACTTTCTGGCATGAGTAGCTTGGAGCGAGGAGTGGAACATGTTTCAATTGTTGTGGAAGATGCTGGACTACTGCATTCAGACAACGAAAGTGAGGAGTCAAGCTTTCTTTCCGAAGATCTTGTTGAAGTTCATCTGGAATGTTATCAAATTGGAAATTGACTTATCAAACCTATGGCGCTATGTAAGGTTGGTGGACCGAGGTTTGAAGTTGAACGTTTTGACGGCCGTACCAACTACCTCCTATGGAAACAGCAAATCAAGAATGTGATCAAGGTAATGGGCTTGAAAAAGGTTCTCAAACCTAATCCACTTCATGTTGATGACGAGTATTGGAATGGAATTCTAGATCAAGTTGTGAGTACTGTGACTCTCTACTTGAAGTGAAATGTGTTCAAACAAATAGAGTAGCTGGAGATTGTGACAGTTATGTTTCAAGCGCTTTAAACAAAATTATCATATGAAGGAGTAGTCAAATCTGTTTTTCACATCGTTAAAGCTTATGAGCTTCAAGATGGTCGTAGGTACAAAGATTCAGAATTGCATTGATGCTTTCAATGATTTGTTGATGGATACTTTTAATCTAGGTGATGATTTGAATGATGAAAAAAAGTCATTGCAGCTTTTAAGCTCCTTGCCAATCTCATATCACATTCCATCGTGTGTTGTTTCATCGAGACAAAGATAGCATCACTTACAACGAGGTAGTGACAGCTTTGTTGATGGACGACATCCAACAAAAGTTAATTTCTATTTCAACACCTTCTTCTTCTACTGCCCTCTATGTCAGTTGTGGAAGATTAAAGAAGCGATTCATCACCGTGAGCAAGTTGCAAAATTGATCCAAGTCAAGAGAAGGCAACAAGAAGGAGATGAAGTGTTGGAAGTGTGGCAAGCTGGACCACATGAAAAAAGATTGTCGTAGTAAGCCGCAGGAGAAGAGATTGGATATGTTGGTACATCTACAAATGTTGTGATCGACAATGATGTATGTTATGTCTTGTGAACCTCTTCCTTCATCTTTAGAGATGAATGGATTTTGGACTCCGCCTGCTCTTTTCAAATGTGTTTTATCTAAAGTCATTGGAGTATGAGACCAGATTGTGGCATGCTTGTCTTGGCCGCATGAGTGAAAGATGTATGAAAATGTTACACAAATAGAATTTATTACCTAGTTTGAGGTCTTGCAAGCTTGAAATTTGCGATTGGTGTGTATTTGAAAATCACATGCGACGTGCTTTTGGAACTGGCGTTCATATTTCCTATATAGTTCTTGAGTATGTTCATTCTGATGTGTGCGGCACTTCCCCTGTTGCCTCACATCCTGAGAAGGAAAATTATGTTACCTTTATTAATGACTACTCAATGTATGTATGGATCTACTTTCTTCCATGCAAGTTTGATGTTTTGTCACTTTTAAGAAGTGAAAAGCCTAATTTGAGACTCAAACAAAAGAGAAGGTGAAGCTCTTGCGATCAGACAACAACAAAGAGTATGGTGTTCCAGGAGTTTGGCGCGTTCTGTGAAAACAAGGGGGTTACCTTCCACTTCACCAATGTTTATGCTCCACAACAAAATGGCGTGTTAGAGAGGTTCAATCGGACGATGTTTGATAGATCACGGAGTATGTTGAGTCATGCTGGTTAACCACATTTTTTTGGACTGAAGTTATCAATACTGCAACTTATTTGATAAACTTGTTCACTTGTAGTGCAACAAGTTACAAGACTCCGTTTGAAATGTGGCATAAACGGATTGTTGATTACTCTTATCTTAGAATGTTTGGATGTGATGCTTATGCACATGTTCCTAGCGAATCGAGTACTAAGATCAATTCTAAGTCTACCAAGTGTATTTTTCTTTGTTATCAACGTGATGTCAAAAAGTACCGGCTTTGAAATCCTATATGTTGTAAACTTGTTATGAGATATGTTTTTTAAAATGAGTCGAGATTATCAAAAGAAGAGGAATTTATTGATTCTGCTACTAACAAAGGCCAATTATCTTTCCCAAACATCATTGAGGGGAAAAATTTTCATGAAATTTCTCATGATGGGAGCAAGGAGGTGCTTCATAAATAACGGGCGAGGCAGAAGAGCAAGATTTTGTTCTTGAAGAGGTCCATGAGGAGCAACACATTGCTCGTGAGCCATCATTTGAACCATCACACTAATCAACTAGAATATTCAACTGCAAGATCCACACGTGTTTGTTGTGCACTCAAAAGCTATGGTATCTAATTTTCTACTGAACATGCTGTCAAGGACAAATACCTACTTGTTGATGAGTCGGGGGGAGCGTTGATCATGAGGATGGGAGATTGTTGTCTTATATTGAATCTCAATAGGTTTTGGAGAAGCTTGATTGGGATGCAGCAATGCGAAAGGAAATGAAATCACTTCATGACAACCAGACTTGGAAATTTATGGAATTGTCCAATGAAAAACAAGCTATAGTACAAATGAGTCTTCACGGTGAAGCATGGTGCTACAGATGCAGATGAAAAAATCTTCAAGGCAAGATTTGTGGTCAATGGCTTTGAACAACGGAAGGACATCAACTACACTGAGGTTTCTTCACATGTTGCTAAGTTTTCAACTATATGATTATTGTGTGCACTTGTCACATTATTTGATCTATTTCTCGATCAGATGTATGTTGTTATAACCTTTTTGAATGAAGCGTTAAACGAAATGATTTATATGAGGATTTTTTGAAAGAAACGTTTGGTTTATAGGCTTCATACGAAGTGCATATGATCCTTGTGTGTACATGAAGCATGTTAGCAACACAAGTTTTGGCTTCATATTAATCATGTTGTATGTAGATGACATGCTTATTATTGCTAGGGATAGGTCTAAGATTATTAAATTAAAAGTCCAACTCTGTTCTGAGTTTAATATGAAAGATCTAGGTCCTACTAAGCATATTCCAGGCATGGAGAGCCACAAGGAAGAATCATCAAGCAAAATTTGATTGACACGAATGTAATATGCAGAGAAAGTACTTGCTAGATTTAACATGTCAAATTTTCAAGCTGTAAGTACTCCATTAGCTTCACGCTTAATACTTTCGACATCGTTCTATTCAACTGCAAAAGGATTGATGTCTTCTATTCTTTATGAAAGTGCAGTTGGCAGCATTATATATCTAATGGTACGCACCAGACTTGATATAGCATATGCAGTTTGGAAGGTGAGTAGGTACATGTCAAATCCCGAACAAGAGCATTGGGAAGCTGTGAAGTGGATAATTAGGTATATCAAGGGTTCTCTTGATACTGGATTATTGTTTTATGCACGATCAAACAATGCAAGTTCGCTCTTGGGGTATGTTGATGCTGATTATGGAGGAGATCTGGATAAGCGGAGATCAACAACAAGGTTTGTTTTCACTCTTGCTGGTGAATACATAAGTTGGAGATGTGCACTTCAAAAATACATTTCTGAGTCAGCCACAAAAGCAGAATACATTGCAGCAAAGGAGGCAATTTGATTAAACAAGTTGGCCACTAAGATGAAGTTGCCACACAGTGATATGAATCTTTACTGTGATAGTCAAATTGTACTTCATCTAGCATCAAACAATGTGATGGATGGTAGGGTAAAGCACATTGATATCCAATATTCTCATATCTGACAAACAGTGTTTGATTGTGCATTTAAGCTCATCAAACTAATGGTAAGCTCAACCCTGCCGCCGCATTGACCAAAGTGATTTCATAGAAAAAATTTTCCAAGCATTGTGCAAAGTTGCAAATTTTGCTTAGGAATGGTTAGCCTTTTGTACATGTATTCTTCATCCAATTTTTGCCAGCTATTTCTTATATCTTGTTAACTATCGGTTATAAAGGAAAAGCGTGATTTAGCTTTACTTTCTAGAATTTCCCGTAGAGATACATGTGGATTACATTGGTTACCTCTTCAAGATTCGAGTCAAGGGAAAGTTTATTAGGTTAACTCTATCTTGGACTAACTCCAGTTATTGATAATCATGGTTAGAAAAGTTAACTGTGGTTAGTTTATCTAAGATGTGCATCTTATCTCTTCTTGTATAGAAGAGAAAAATGATCCATATTTTATGAATAATTTTAATTCATATAGATACATAGAAATCTAACATAAATCTCTTTCAAAATTTGAGTTAATTAGAACTAAAATCTAGCCATAAAATGTTAAAATTTATTTATAATCTGTTTTTTTTTTCAACGTTTATATATAAAGGTAAAAAAAATTGTTAGTAAATTTTACTTGATTCGAATTTTAAATCTGCAAAGTAACACAATGTTTCATAACTTATAAATAAATAATTTTTCTAATGCATAAACGATTATTTTTTTATCACAATAAAGCAACTCAAGTGAAAATGATTAATAAAAAGCAAATATTAAGCTTAAGAGTAAAATGAAATTAACTCTCATCACTTAATATTTTCTGAAGATTTTAAAAACTTGTGACAAAATCATCAAAACACCAATCTGATTTTATATCTCTTTGCTTTAATATTTTATCTTGAAGTTCATTAGTTTCATTGCGACATACAATTTGTTTGACTTTTTTTTGCAATGGAATAGTAGCTGCGGCAGACCATGCCACAAGCGGACAACGTGTGAAAGAAAAACCGCAGCCCCATTGGCATCAATGCAAGAGTAACGCATATCAACTTTCGTGTTTCTTTTCTTCTTCTGCTACGTAAATTTTGTAGGCTAATAAAAGTAAAATGTTGTAGACGTCTGCTCGCAAAAAGGCACAAGTAATGTATACAGATGGGCAAGGGAGACGGTACTTGCGCGGGGGACAAGGTGGGAAACAGTCGGGGAATCATGTAGAAAAGAAGAACAAGAACGAGCTGGAAAACTAACTGGAAAGGAGACCAAAGAAGAGTCCGATTTCTTTGCGGACGCTTTCACAATAGAGATACGTGTGAAATGGCTGGGATAGAGAAGACAGTGGCTACTCCACAAAAACCAATTCCGATATCACGGGCCAGAAGTCGCTATTGGAATGTTAAGATTTAAAGTTCACCCAATCGCAGGGGCGTTCCGGAGTAAAATCGGCCCGGCCGTTTTTATCTTTTTCCTTGTATGTATATGTATAAGTTGAATCGTATTTAGGGAATAGAGAAAAGAATTCTGATGTCCTCAAGCCCCCTCGACGGTAAATATTAAGTCAACAAGTATCCGTGGTTTTCAAACTTCGCTCGCACAAGTCCGCATTTTTCATTGAAACACTTGAAGGCTTCATATGGGCGTAGAGATAAATCAACCCAAAGTTAAGTATCTTACAGTGAATCTTCAAATCTTTTCTTGGTCAACTCTGCGGTTCATTAGACCCCATGTCCGCGCACTGTTTTTGATCTTCACTTTCCTTGACATCTGATGATTGTGGCGTTGTGCTTCAGGGTCTTCGGTACATAATCGATTTTGTAACATAAATTCTTTCATAATTGTGATATACTTAGTTACACTGAAACACAAGATTTAATGTAGTGCAAACCTGTTTCGCTTATCTAGTCTCTCCAGCTTATGGCGTATGATGAAAAGTCTTAGAGGCTCTTTTCACCGTGTAAGAACTTAAGAGATGGTAGTGGTTTTAATGTTGAAGACCCGTTCAAATAGACTTTCTCGCGGCTTGTCAAACACAGGGTATAACTTGCACCTCACACTGACGAATTCATGTACACGGCTGTGGTGACTGGAGGATAACTGCAGGCCAATGCTAGGTCAGACAGCCATGCCGAGTTGCGCGGCAAATGATGTTGAGAAATCTGACCACAATGTAGCATATTCCCGTCCAGAAGATTCCAACTGTAAGTTGGAATCTTACAGGCCGCGGACATTTGTGAGAGCTTCTCATCACAAATTTTAAACAGGTGGACAAATGAGCTAGCAAAATTTGGAATTAGCAATTTGCGGTTCAATTAGAAGAAGCAATACACAAGAACTGGGTAGTAGTGTATTTTCCTACAAAACGTAATTAAAAGTACAAAAACTACCTCGTACTCTCAGTTGTACGTTATTTGAATGTACACCAAGACGCTTTACAATATACACGACGAACTACACCATTGAAAAAAGTAGATACAGCTCTAAATTCGTTAATATTCAAATGCTCTATCCACACACAGCACACATTTGAAACATAGATTGGTTCAGCACGAACATTAAAACTATGGGGGCAGTCATATACCCGGTGACTTAAGTGAGAGAAGGCGGTACCGGCATTCGACAGGCAGAAACTGGCGAGGGCATTTGCCAGGGCCTCACAATATAGCAATCATGTCGCACATCCATGAACTTCGGGGCTCCTAGTAGTATTTGGAGAGTAGACACTTACAACGCAAGTCCAAGCACATCCTCTGGTCGTATGTTCGTTTCACAGACCCTTGGGATCAGGTACCTTTCACCCGAAAATCTACCCGAACTCTGATAATTGCCTTAATGGAAACTGCACAAAACCACCAAGCGCTTGCCGTGTACATGCTTTCTTCGCAACATACACGCGAAGAACTTGATGTCCTCACCCCCACCCGGATGGATGCTAGTTTTTAATCAAAAGTGCACCATCTTGATTTGCTCGTATGACGTGAATATCTCTTATATCCCAGTTCATTTGAGGACGGTAGAAGAGCATGCAAGGAGTACACAGAACCGTCCAGAGACACAAAGAAAATAGACCTTCCTGTAAAAGGCTAGAAAAAAATGACTCATTTTGACCTCATGTAATCCCGTTGGGGATAACATTGTCCTTGCTGACACAGAACCGACCATGGAGGTCGGTAACCGATCAGACACTCTGGAGGTTAAGATTCGTTTTGCCTTGCAAGCCAAAACATTCTACAATAGCGCCTTTACTCCATTGCACAAGTAGTCTGAATGTATAGAGAAGATAAGTGAGGGGGGTTGGATGGGGGAAGCCAAATAACAGACCAGCAGATGATCGCGTTGAACCTTGTACAGCGGTAGAGCACTGGGTAAGTTGATAAATTACAAGAGTGTGTACTGAGTTCCACCTGCTCCAAGTTGGTCTTGCAAGCAAAAAAAAAAAAGTCAAAGGAAAAAACTGCCGAGCACCACTGCTCAGTTATGCCTAGGAAAAAAGACTGCTCGTATTACCTCTCCGCTATGAGTTAGATACAATCAGCTCCTTCTCGTCTAGATCTCCTGTGTTTGGTGCAAGGGGTATCTCATCATTATGATCAGTAAAGTGATACTTCTCCCCGATGGCTCGCAACATATGAAAGACTTCATACATCGACGGTCGCTCTTTCGGTTCAGGCACTACACACGACGCGCCGATCTTCAAAAACTGCATCTGTTCGTCATCCTTATCTGCGCCTGTCAAGGACTTATCGATTGCATGCCCAACATTCGAGGTTCCAGTCAAAAACATAATCCACTCGGCTAAGTTACCCCTGAAATTGTCGTCCGCTACATCAACAGCCTTCTTCCCGGTGATGAGCTCCAGAAGAACCACGCCAAAACTGTAGACATCACCCTTCACGGTGGCTACCAGCGTGCGCACGTACTCAGGAGCTACGTATCCCACGTCTCCAAAATCACCATTGATAAAAGTACTGATGTGAGTGTCCACAGGATTCATGAGACGAGCCAGACCGAAGTCGGAGATCTTGGGTTCAAATTCTTCGTCCAGGAGTAAACTCCCGGGGCTAATATTTCGGTGAATCACACGAGGGTTGCAGCTGTGATGTAACCATGCCAATCCCCTCGCAGCCCCGATAGCTATTTTCAGCCGTGTCTCCCAGTCAAGTTTCTTCTCAGGCAGCTTCTCCAGGGAGACACTTCCATTATCTGTCAAACCCTTCTCAGCGTCACCTGATTTCGAAAATTGCTCAGTGACCGGTCCTCTGTAGGATGACCCTCGAAGGTGGTCCTGAAGTGTCCCATTTGGCATGTGCTTGTATACTAGCAAACGCTCTTGACCGGCAATACAATAGCCCAGAAGTGGAACCAGGTTCCGGTGCTTAAGCCTACCCAAAGTCTCCATCTCGGACTTGAACTGCTTGTCAGAGTGAGGAGTGACCTGCAGCCGCTTGATCGCCATAACGGAACCGTCAGGGAGGATGCCCTTGTACACGGTTCCCGTCCGGCCAGAGGCAATGACATTGGCCTGGCTGAAATCGTTGGTGGCAGCCATCAAGTCAGAGAGCTTAATCTTCACAAGAGGTTTCTCGAACATCGATACGATGATGGATTTCGGCGCCTTAATACGTTTGATCCATCGATTTTCGTCCCTCCGAGAGTAGTAACCAAGAGGCCGAGATATCATGTACCACCACATCAAAGTCCCGACCGCGACCAGCACAGCGACAGCTGCTCCGATAGCAATTCCGATGATCAACCCAGTGTTCTTCTTGGCGGTTTTGGACTTGCATTCCGATGTCAGGGGTGCACCACAGAGTCCTGGGTTACTTGCAAAATTGGCAGTATCATTGAATCTAAGGCTGACGGCGTAAGGAATGACGCCCTCCAGGTTGTTGTGAGAGACATTGAATTCTTTCAGGCGATTAAGATTCCCAACGCTGGCGGGGATCTCCCCCGTAAGCTGATTGAACTGAAGATAGAGCTCATTCAAGTACTTACAGGTTCCCAGGTTGGTTGGAATGCCTCCGGTGAACTTGTTGTTCTTCAAGTTTATGCTCACCAAGTATTGAACGTCATCGCAAAGGGTGGCGGATATGGGTCCAGAGAAACTGTTCCCAGACAAATCCAAGGAAGTAAGGGACTTGCACTTCGCTAAGCCTTTTGGAAAGCTTCCTGAGAGAGACGCTCCAGGAAGCTTCAGTGTGTACACCTTCGGCTCATCAATGTGTAAGCAGGTAACTCCAATGAAGTTGCAAATGTTTCCACCTGATTTCCAACCATCAAGATAATTGGCTGGGTCCTTCACTGATGCTTTGAAATCCAGAAGACACTGCTGGTCTTCTTGAGAGTCTACCCACTGCGGAACAAGCAAGAAAAAGAGCAGCAACAGCGCCAACTCTGGGTTTTCCAAAGACATCGCTCCCCGGCTTTGAATGCACACTCTCAGAATCGGTCTAGACCTTCCTACTACACATCCGTAAGTTCGTCTGTCAATCACAGCTACTACATGTCACGCAATTGCAACCGCAGCAGTTCAGTACTCGGCCGCAGCACTCGTCTGACTAGGATTCCGCGGCAACCCGAGTAACATTGTCTTTCCTCTCCTGTCCCTAGCCACCCGAGCCAGCCATGAAAGTCAAAGTGCCAAAACCGCTTCGTCCTAGGCTACGTCGACGACAACAGGTCATCAAACTTTTGCCCTCTGGCCTTCCCTCACACTTCTCACACTTATCCCGATTCTGTCGTCCGAGAGAACATTGAAGCAGAAACCCAGACTAGGTCAATCGCTGACGAACATTTCTTCCCCTGCTCTCTTCAATCGATAGTTCGCAAGCAACATCGAAGCGCCAAAAAAGGGGTCCCGCCTGCCGTTGCTGAAAGAGCCAGTCTCTCTGCCTGTCAGTCCGGTCTCCTGATCAGCTTCTAAGCCCGATTAGGCTCTCTGGAGCTCACTAGCTTCCTTCAAAGGACCATCCACCGGCGTGGGCAATCCCCTGGCTTGCCGTCAACCTTCCTACCTAAGGAACCCGCAGTCCGCAAAGACTTGTATACGCCTTTGGTCATTAGCAAAGCAAAAAATCTCCGAATCCTGAATATCAAAAGCTTTGAACTATCCCTGAAAGTTAGCGGTTCGAGGTCTCCTCGGCTTGTCGCTCACTATACACCTCTCAGTCTGTCAAGCCCACCTCCCCACTCGGCTCTCCACGGGCACACCAGGCAACGCCCTACTGAAACACAACACACCCGTCGATCCTCGCACCTTCCGTATCGTGCGTGCGCCTTCTTCTTCTCCTCCTCCTCGTGCCCCTGCTGCAACTGCCCTTCGTCCGCCTGCTCCGAGAAGTTCCTCACTTCTCACTCGCCGGAAGCGAATTGTGTGGACTGGACGGATGTCGGATTTGCTGCCGCCATGGCTGCTGCTACGAGCATAGAGCCGCGAAACCGAACGCCAGGGTCACTGGTAAAAGAATCAGAAGCGAGAGGAGTTGTCGATTTAGGACTCGCACCAGCCTCGACGACTACTCGATTTTTAAAAAAAAACTATAAAGAAAAACTACGTGCCACTCCACCACACTCGTTCCTCTCGTCACCCTCACCACCTGCAGCGACTTGCAGCGGCAGCGCCTTCCACCTCTCCACTTCTTCCTTCGTCGTCCTCTCCGTCCCCTACCCTCAACTTCTCCTGCTCCTCCTCCTCCTTGCTGCTCCTCCTTCCAGCCCACCTCATCTCAGATCATCCATCATCAGAGCAGAGTGGTAGAGTCGTCTGTCGCTCACCGTCCCCTTCGGAAGCCCCCCTCCTCTGCTCCCCTCTCGCTCTCTCTCTCCCCCTCCCTCCCTCTCCTTCGGCTTCCGTTTCCTTTGATCTCTCGCTCTCGTTGTGAGCGCGAGCAAGGGCACCAACTGCATACAACTCTGCTGCTCTCCTGTCAAAGCGCTGCTGCAGCTCCTGCTGGCTGGCTGTTCTGTCGCCTCGGACCGGCACACTAGCCGCTTGATCTCGCCGCACGTCTGTCGCCTTCTTCTTCTCTCTTCCTCCTCCTCCTCCTCCTACTGCTGCTGCTGCTGCTGCCCTGCCCCTCGCGCGAACTGACCTCCCTCCCTAAACAAGCTCGCTCGCTCGAACGAACGACCAGTGGAAGAGTCCAGTCGCTGGCTAATCTCACGGCGTACTCTACGAACAGGAGAAAGTCCAGTCTACGCTCCAATTGCTGCACTCCACTCCACTCCCCTCCCCTCCCCCCCTCGTACTCTTTCTCTGTCCTCTTCTTCTTCTTCTTCTTCTACTGCCGACTACTTCGCATTGTTTCGTTTCGTTGCCTTTCTCTCTCGCTCGCTCGGTGGCAGCTTGCCCCGTGATCCCAATCCGAGGGAGAATGGGAGAGAGGGAGAGAGGGAGAGAGAAGGACGGTGCGGAGCGGAGCGGAGCGAGACGAATAGAAATACGGACGACGCGGATGATGAGTCAGATTTCAGTCGCTCCGTTCGGCTCGCTCAACTTGAAACGACCACACGCTCGTGAGCGGGTGAGCGGGCGAGAGCGCGGCCTACAGGAACTTTTCCCTGTTGCATGACATTCGAGACGCGCGGACTGGGAGTGAGCTCCTACTCCAGCAGCCGCAGCAGCCGCAGTAAAACGGCGACCAGACCGGAGGCTGAAGACCCCGACCCAATAGAACTCCGCCCCCTCCGCCCGCCAGCTCGCGCTCCATTGTTTGACCGCTCAGGACCCTAGCCGACCCGGACGGCGCTGCCCTGACATGGGCTCCCGAAGACCATTTAATTTTTTCTATTGGGCTCCGTCCTTTTCGCCATCCGTTTGGGCCGCTGTTCATCCTTTGGAGATCCAGCCGTACAGATTTTTCTCTCGCGTCCGTCCGTCCGCCCGTCCTCGTCCTCGTCCTGTTCCTTTTTCTGCTATTCTGCCCCGATCCCGCCTCTTCTTCGTAGAAACTGGAGGATGCGGATCCGATGGGCAACGGCCGGTTTAAGGATTAGCTCAGACCGGTCGCAAAGTGCACTCGCTCTCTCTCTCGTACATCCGAACGAACTCCCCCGAGCAGTGTCGCCATCTTCTGCTCTGCTCTCGGTTACGCTTTTCCTCTCTGTACATCTCCTTCCGGGTCATCATCAGCCATGTCATATCATGCCATGCCATGCCATGCCTTCCTTCTCATTCCCTCCCATCCCATCCCCTTACCTTCTCGACTGGCTGCGCTCGCATCGTCGTCCTAAACCCCTGTCCTCCTGCGCGTTCGCGCCAAGTTGCCACCTCTAGGAGCCTGGCGCCATCTGCCGAACGACTCTCACCCCTCCTCACCTGCGACCACCACGACATTCATTTGCCGGGAATATTCTCCTGATTCCTCTGGGCGTTAACGTCCGACGCTGTCCGCTGTTCCACTCGCCTGGGGCGAAATTCCTCTCCGTCCCCGGGCGACGGCCTCGTCGTCCACCTTCCGTCCGTCGTCCGGATCGGGCCACCAGCCTTTTCCGAAGAGAATCTCCACTGTACAGATTTTATCCCTTTGTCGGACTCCTACCCTAATGCCCTAATATTTTGTCATCGCGGTTTACGATCTTCCAACCATCCCTGCCTCAGAACGCGGTTTCCACCGTACGATGGGAATCCCGCGGTCCTTATCGCCTTGCCAGCTTCCTCCCCGCAGCTGTTTCTCCCCTTCTTCTGTCGCGACTTTCTTAGCAAGGTGTCGCGGTTTCCTTCCATGACATCATCCCCTGACGGCCTCGCCCGGGTCGGGCCCCCTGGCCTCCTTCACCCGAGCCGTAACTCTACCAACTTTTCAAAACAGTGCCAGCGGCTCATCAGAGCGAGAGAGAATAGTTCTTGTATCGAACCCCCTGCCCGGACTTAGATACGACCAGCTGTTCACCCTCATAAAATCCATAAAAGCTCAAGTGATCTAATTGTTCTCGTAATTAATTCTAACAAATCGTTGTTCTTGTAAGTACGATCTCAATATTGAGTGCGTCGTACCCACGCCAGATTTTCTACTTCGGTCCTTCCACGTCGTCCTCCATTCGTTCTTTCGTCGTCTTTACGTGCTTCCTTTCCCGATTTCGTGAACCCAAATCCGGGGTGCACACGAAAACCAATCGCAACGGTGGGGCCCGCGCAAATCCATCCAATCAACGGCAGTACCTGTCCATTTAATTAGCTCTGATTGCTTGAAGGAGGGAGAGAGAGAGAGAGACGTTATACCAAATCACGACCGAGGCCTGAAGGTTTCTGCTGCCCGAAGAATTCATGAGATCTGATTATTGTTATTGGAACCGATACTATTAACCTAAACTTGAGCGAGGAGCTGGATTAACGGGTAGATTGCGACTCTCTACAAGTCGTCAGATGTGTATCCGAAGGCTGTCAACATATAAGACTACTTCTAGAGTTTAGATAACACCTGTCCTGGATATGCCTGTCGGGACGGCCCCTCCTGAATTTCGCCGCCACAGTCGGATTCCGTATATGTTAGTCCGGAGGAATGTTACTGGGCTACCGGGACAGGCATTTAATAATTATTATAAGCCAATAACAAACAATTATCCGGAAGTGCGCAGTTGGGTAACTTCAGTGCTTCCTAAAAACCGCATTGGGCCCCCCAAAAAAAAAGGGAAAAAAAATGGTTAACGCCTTCCACTTCACTGGGTTAACCATGTCTATAGCATGGTCTAAGTACATCTAGACGCAGATCATAATACTGGCTCCAAGGGCGATGTATTCGGCTAAAGCTCGCCAGTATTTTAATATGCCGAACAGAATAATTGACCAAACTTTTCCTGGCCTGAGAAGAAGTTCTCGAGAGAGAAACTGTGATAGAATTTATACGACGACGAAAATACAAAATAAACGACGCCTTTCCTGCGCCTCTGTTACCCTGAGAACAGAGTAGGATGTTCAGTAACAGTCGAAAGAGTTACGATTCTATGACACGTAGCACCCTGAAGGGACTCTACTGTACTTTGACTGTAGACTTTACCAGAATTGAAGACAGTCATGGGTGAGAGGTACAGTGAACCGCAGTCTTGGCAAGTGGTGGCGTTTGTTCTTGTAAGGCGAGGCAGTAAGGTCGTGGGGCCGCAAGTCTTCAACTCGAGAGTACCGTATTTAAACACGTTTCCGTATGCATGAATAGTACGGTTGGCCACAGAGACAGCGGGAAAGGCGGGGCCTGCCATGCATGGATGTCGGTAAGGCTCATCTGCTCAGAAAAGGATGCCATTGACCGACATCGAGATAACTCCGTCGCTCACTTTCCGTTAGGTCAACGAGCCCCGCGAGTCGCCATCCCATCCCATCAATCCGACGAGGTTCATTTTATAACTCCTCTCGCGTTCGAAGCCTCCAGGAAACTCCACCCCATTACCGCAGCTCGTTGAGTGAGATCAGACGAGTTTATTACTGATAATCGGATTTGCTACCGCTAGATAGATTCATCCGCGCTCGTTTTGACCGCCCACTGTGGACATGTCCTCCAAGCAGCTCGCAATGGGTCCCGCGGCAAGCATATACCATTAAGAAAAAACAATAATTTAGTGAAATCATTAGTTGCTGCCATGTATGAGACTATTGTGCTCTACGCCGTTCGTTCACTATAACTTCGTTCACCAAGTTTGTGCTCTACGCTAATCAGATTGCTCTTCCAAACATGTGTTTGATCCACAACACATAGTTAGACAGTCTGATCGTCCACTGACATCCCCGGTCTGCATAGATTTAGTATATGCATCTGCTAAGACTAGTTTCTCTTAGTACTTGGACATTGTGCGGCTACCAGTTATCACCGTATTTGTATTTCCAAAAAGTATATCAGGACGTTAATTGTTGAGTTTGAACTTATCTCACATCTTCCATCATTTTTGTTCGTAAATACTTCTGCTAGAATATTTCTTCTTAATGACTTGGGTGACTAAGCCAGCAGAGTTCATAAAGTCATGAAGTATGTTTGCTTCACTGTATTGAGTTATATATACATGATTCACAACCTTTTTAATATTTTATTAAGCTGATATATCGGATCTCACTTCATGTAGTTGATCATATAAAATCCAGGTGGAAAGACGGAGAATAATCATGTCTCGTCTACTCGGCAACAAATTGGAATAGTGATAGTCTTGGAAAAAAAGATCTCGAAAAAATGATAAAGAGTTGCAAAAATTTCAAACGGCAAGAAAACTAGAGCAGACCACGCCAATGTCACCAAAACCAGTGTTAAAGCTACCGACGGTTATCACAGCCGCAATATCAGTGCAAAATACTGACTTTAAAAGAACAAATGTATTTTTATTATGTACATCAGAACTAGAGTATGTGTTCGAAGAGAATTCCCATGAACATACATCGATAGTAAGCAAGCAAGCTTCCAAAAGCGAACTGGAAGGGCGAAATTAACCACCCTAACATAAACACCTCAAAACCTGTAAATGTTGGTTAAATATATCTCTCTCAATTCATTGCTTTGGAGTAAATGCCCCATAGTCTCCTGCTGCCAATATTTTCAGTGGATGGCACGTGATTTAGCGATTGGAAGAGCTATCGAAAGCCAATGGCGATTAATCAGTGTGCATCAAGGCAAATCTGCCTGGCTCTCGTGACAAGCTCCTTCACAGCAGACAACAGAATTTCTCATAATCTTAGCCCAATGATTTATAACTCGCTTGGCCTAGAGGTTAGAAGTGTGAAAATGGCCTTCTTGAGTGTCTCAATAATTCAACCACCTCTTTCAAGGCTATTTTCTCGGCGGTCTTCTTTGGGTGTGTCCATGCAAATAGCAAGAAATTATGCTCATTAAGAGTTGCAATCTAATAAGAATTTGCTCCTCAAAAGTGTACACTCTTCACAAACAAGTTGCAAAGTTGGAAAGGAGTGGGATACCACCGCTCCACATAATCTGGGTAAATTTTCTTCTAAATAATTTTTACGGGCACCAAGTAATTCAGAAAAGATTTATCGGAAGATCACATGAATCTCGTACATGCATGAAACCAACTGTGTACCATGGGGCTCGTCCTAGTACTATCATAATTTGAAATACATACCGTTGCATCCAATATAGTCAAACTACATTGGTCAAAGGATTCACAAATAAGATGATTATCTCAATAAGGACCAACGAAATTCATTTATCCCACTGGACTACCATAAAATAAGTTAATAATACATCAGAGAGATGAATACACCATGATGTCCAGAAAAGTATATTTCCACGAACAAAATAGGTTAAAGTCAACGTCAATATCTCCATATAACTGCAAGGGCAGATTAACAAATGCATCATCTTTTAATATACTTTTGCTTGAAGAATCTAGCCAATGATTTTCCACTCTCATGGTCATAAAGATAGGTCATCATATATAATACAAAACTCTATCACATGTATTATCAACATCGTAAAGAGTTGCATTTATCAATTCAAACGATGGAAAATTAGTAAATCTTAAGCATGAGAGTTATACTTCGATCAATATATAAATTAAAATTAAAAAATATGAGATCAAGTATATATAAAAATCTATGATTTATTGAAGTTTTAAGAAATATTTTTTAATTTTGTTATCTTAAAGTGCTTCTATGACATTGGAAATATATTCACATGGAATTTTCCATGAGATTTAACCTATTGTTTCAAAATTCTTACTACAGTCTAGTAAATAGTATAAATTATATCAGCCATCATTTCATAGTTTGTATCATGCATATGTGTTTTGCTATTTCATTGTATGTTAAATCTATACGAACTTGCAAATACTTCCTCCGCATAAAAAGGACAATGTGTTTCTGAACTTGCCAGATATATCTAAAGCAGTAAAAATTACAACAAAACCTACAAAATACCGTAAAATACAGATATATTAGGAATAAATATACTTTTTTAAGTATATAGATTATCACTTATCAATGCCACTTTCTGATGGGCACCTCGCGCTTCTCATAAACTCTGCTTGTTCCATATTATAATTGATCAATATCTTACAAGCCTATTCTCATCGGTTTGAGTGGCAAATGGGAGTCAACAAGTTGTAACCCCAGTACTCAGGATTTCTGTTTGGGATGAAAAGAGCATACTATTAATAATTTAGCCAAAATGACGAAATTTAAGTAATCTGGTTTTAAAATGGCTATCCAATTCACAAATGTTTATGAGAACAATGAGTGAAACTCAAATTAATATATACTGTTCTACCTTGGACAAAATAAGAACTTTAAAATCTATATATTTTTATTTAAGTTAAATTACATTATAATATCTCTTTCTCTCTCTTTATATGTATTTACGTATATTATGATATTCTAATATCCTAAAAATATACGGTCCTGTTATCAAACTCATGTTTTATGATATACAGTTCATTTAAAAAACGCACGTATTATCAAGGAAAATATATTATTGACATTAGATCTACATCGAGTTTTGCAATTGATAATAAAATAACTCGTATGTAAAATAGAGAATATCCAGTGGATGAAAAAATTGTCAAGAATTACAATGATTCTTTATAATACAAAGATGAATAATGCGTAATGCAATTATATACATGAAAACACTTTCTTCAAAACAAGACGTAAATAATCATGTAATCAGTTATTTATATATCAGTTAATTTAGGATACAAATATGTGAATGGAGATCGATACATATCTTCTTAAATGAAATAAAATATCATGAAATAGAATTTCAAAATTTCTGTTTTTGTAAAATTGATTATGTATCATATATTTACGTTTTCTAATAATTCTCAATAATTTTATCTGTGAAATTTTTTGTGTCATCTTCATTATATAATTCTTTTATCTAAATACTTAAAATGAAATTAACATTTATTAGTTATTTAAATACGTAAAAGGTTCTGAAATTTTCAATCTAACTACATTTTTGACATTATATTAGAAGATATGGGTTTTTTAAATTAAAATCACATAAAATTATTATATAATTTAACCACATAACAAGCAATAAAATATTTAATAATGAGTAGATTCAATATCTCAGGTTTTTAAAATGATACTAGAGTAAATGCTCATATATTCTAAGTAAAGTAGTTAATAGATTCTAAAAATTTCTTCTCAAATAAAAAATAAACTTTATGAAGAATGTTACAATGAATTATTTGATAAAATTCCATTTCCATTGCAAAATAAAGTGCTAAAATAGTATCTTATAAATATATGTTTCAAGTTAGTCCATTATCAAAGAACCTTATTGACATTCAATTTGAACATAATATTTTTCATGAGGATGATATCAGAATGGGTGCATTGAAACTCTAAGATCTACCAATACTATTACATGGAACATACCATGAAGTAGTATGTCATATCATGCATTTCACATTTTTACTCATATGAATAAAAAACTAGATATTTGATACAATTTTAAACTCCACAGAAATTGGAGATACAATGGGCTGGTCTTCATTTCCTACCCTTATTTGTACATCTCTTCACCTGAAACATGTGCATCTAATTAAATTATTTCATTGAGTAAGATTTGCACTATGCTGATTGGTCAGTTGTGCTCAAAGAGGGATAGCGAGAACCACAGACTGGACAACCGTCAACTGTTTTTCTAACCATAAACGACATCTACAACAATAAGGTCAGATATGAATAAAATATTTGTAATACGCGTGCTAAGTCAAGCACAATTAACTACAAATGATCATACAGTGGTGTGAAGACTTTTTTTCCTTTCTTTATTCATTCAATAATTTAATTTATTAGTCTGAAGCACCCATAGTTTATTTACAACATATATCACACACTTAACGGACCAGGATATTTCAGGAGGGGCAGCAAGGACCAGTGAATCCAGTGTTTTTTGAGCTACTTCTTTAATCATCCTTTCATTCATGAAAACTGTAACAGTGAGGTCAAGTTTTGATTAAAAATTTCTAAGACGCATGGCATATGATCAAGATTAACTGTAAGTATAGTAGTAAACTGTCTAAAGAATTATTTCATGTCTTCACACAACAACCTTAATAATGAGTCTGAAACAGCCCAAGGTGTATACAATCTTGATCACACACTGAACCCTTGGAGAATTGGGAGGTTGAAATGAGAGTCGAATTGACGGAAATAGTTACCTCCATCTGTTTCCCGGCCATCCGGCATTGCGTGCTAGAATATTAATTACGCGCAAATGAGAGTTTCGGCGATTGGAGGACAACATTCTGCCTTCAACTCAATGTGTACGAGAACAACACCGACTGTACCAGCAGACGGACGTACCAGGACAAGTTGGCGAGACCTTCTGGAGGCTCTACGGCAGCGAATTTGCTAACCCAAACGAGTAGGCCATGTCCGGCGAGTGCGGTCAGCGTCCGATCTCATCGTCATGCTGCTCCGGGGTTTGAACATGTAAAGCGAGGACAGGGGAAATGAATCTCACGCAAACTGCATGTACTTTACGCGAGACGTGGCTTGGGATATTTGATCCGTCTCGTGGAGAGGCACAGGGAGCCAAAGCTCTCCTGAGGCCGGTCTCGCTTCCAGTAAGCGAGCGAGCGTGTGGATCGATCCTCTTGACTAGCTTTTTGCTCGATGTTGACCGGGTTCTCACTCGATCTCATCCGCTTTTTGACGATGAATCTGTGATACGAAAGGCCCCCTCGTCATTCACTATCCATAGCCCTGGGTCATTGGGGAAAAGTCCGCTATTCTTTTTACTGCCTTTATCCCTCCATGTTGAATGTTTCCAGCACTGCATATTCCTTCCTCGAGCCCATGGCGTTCTTTTCTTCTCGGGCAGTCTATCTCTTTCTTCCACTGACTCGCCTTTTGTCCATGTTGACTGTCTGTCATTCACCCCTACCTTCACTCTGGCTCGGCTCAGAAATGAAGAGGAACGAAAAGGCGAGAAATAGATCACACGCTAAGATTTCAAAAGTTGGCCTGTAAGTTCATACATACGGTGGAGAGGGTGACAAATCATCTCTCGAGGGTCTCGAGCATGTTTCAACCTGGAATCTAGGTCGAGGAGTCATAATGCTTCTGATTGTTCGTTTGCGCGCGACATGTTGAGAAGAATTCCGACTTTTATCGTTGTTTAGAGTGCTCGCCCAGAATTCGACCCGATTCGGTGACATGAAGTAAAGAAAGAGAGAACCAAATAACATTAAAATAAGGGAGCTCAAATCTAGAATCATGATGAAAGCATATTCAACAACTAATAAAAGAATCCATACCATGATGGACTATAAACTGGCACCAAATAACAAAGTTCCCTATAACGGAGACATTATGATTCATCTAGTCCAGTTCCCTAAAGCCATAGAGAGGTTTGATGAGAGATCTGTTGACCAGACCTCACGCTGGGATCCGAGTAACCGGTAACTTACCTCCATACGGACGAGCTGGTCATTTCTTCTTTACTACCTAAGGTGAATCCCGAATACTGCTCTGCTTGCAACTTATTCTTCTCTGATTTTACTTTCGTTTGGGGGTGCAAATGGATTCCGTTACTGAATCGTTCATGTTAGTGGATGGATGGTGCTGAACTATACTTTGGTGGGGGATGTTTTTTTGTTAAATTTCTTAAGCTTGATAATTGTTATGGAGATTGTCGACTTCATTCTAGATGGACTAGGAGTTGAGCCAATATATTACATTATGACGATATATAGAAGGTTTTTCTAAACTTGAAATTGTACCTAGACTAAACACACTGTATAGAGTTATAAGATTTTGTAAATTTAATTTTACAATTTTATCAAAATTATTCACTTGCTGTCTATTTTTTTTCCATTTTGTAGAAAATTCATTATTTCAAGTTTAGCTTCCAACTTATGGTTTTAAAACTTTTGCGATTGATTTGGAGATTGTGATATTCTTCCTACATGGACTACAAGAGGAGGTTATGTATCAAAGAAATTATTCAAGCTTTGTTTTAAATTTAATATGATTAATAATGTTTTGAAGATTGTGACAATTTTTCATAGATAGACTTTACGTGAAACCAATGTATTCAATTATTTGGATATTTTCAACATAGCTTGCGGAGAGGTATATACATAGCGACTTGCTAGATGCGCGCAAGAAAATTTCTTTAGCTTTAAAATTCAATCACATTAAATGATTTTTCGGAAGTTGATGTAATGGAGTAGTTAAATTGACCTGAAAGATGTTTCAAATCACATATACACATAATTTCCACCATGATGCTATTGGGGCCAAGCCCCATTTTAAGACTTGATTGGGTTCTCCCATCCTTTGTGGTGTATTACTTGGTGCCTTTTTGAGTTCATGCATATGACTATTATCATCACAGCTACAAATTCATTGTGTTCAACACCAGCAACAAAGAGCTCATCTAACGATAGGAATCAGGAGAGAGAGCACAGACAGAGGTGTTAAAATTGACTAAAGTAGAGTTTATCCCTGGATTTTTT
Source organism: Marchantia polymorpha subsp. ruderalis (assembly GCA_037833965.1). Classification (NCBI taxonomy): domain Eukaryota; kingdom Viridiplantae; phylum Streptophyta; class Marchantiopsida; order Marchantiales; family Marchantiaceae; genus Marchantia; species Marchantia polymorpha. The sequence continues at coordinate 1,008,369 of AP031352.1, read as the reverse complement.
CTACCGCGAGGAACAAACCTACAATGTGCATGTACGGTGCCGCAGTTGTCACGATCGCCTCTCACATGGGACAGGATGTGACATTACCCACGAGACTCTTGCTGCGTTTCATGGGAATACATGAACATATATACACATGTTCATATGTTCATATCCATATATATATGTTGTATAACACCCTTATATGGGAATACACCTTGCCGGCGCCTGGAGTTAATCAGTTGGTGTGTGCTTTACTGTTGGGCCTTAGCTTGGCTTTCTGTCCCCTTCAATTCTTCGGGGCTTGGCATCGAATTCGCGCGTAGTAGTCTCCGATAGGTGGGTAGAGACGTCGTTCTCATAAGTCTCCGAGAGTTGGAAACGAAATTGGCAACTTGTAACAATTCGTATTTTCCGCATGCAATTTGGGCTGTTTGATTTGTTCGACTGACCACAATTGATACATGCCGGAGGCCATGGTTGTACTTACTGAGACACTTCTTAATGCCCTCCCCTCTCCCAAGGTGATTTCTTTTGCTTCGTTCCTTCCTACCCTTCTAACTCTTCCACAAGTTTATGATAATATTAATCTAGGCCTCTGTTTGAGCCCGTTCCAACCAGCTATCTATCAAAGCTTGTCATAATCGTGGCACAACATAGGGCATCTGTTTTGTTCTTGACCTCATTGCCACTTATCATCGAAACTTTCATGGACTTGTGACTCTCTTTCTCAAATGACTTGTTCATCAACACTAGGTTTCACCCCGATTTTCTGGAAGATATAATACTTATTTTGCAACCCAGCGCAGTTGGTTCAATGCTTGGGCTTGGATTTCCAGCTGTAACACCTTACCGAACGCGGGACATTTAGGGATGAAAAAAGAAAGTTGGCCCATCCTAGAGGAGGAATGAATTTATAATCCTATTTCTCTCATTTGTTGATATCACGCGAAAGGTCCGGTATTCAAATAGATGAGCCAATACCTTTATCTTCTAAACCAGAGCCTCGTAACGTAGCAGTGACGATGACCGACAATGGACAAAACAAATCCAGGTAATCTTCGAGAGAAGTGGAAAGGTCAGGTGCGAATTAAAACAGTTATGCCTCGTGTAACGTTTTGTTCTCCCTAGTTCGATATACTTCTCTCGATATATGGTATGCGATCTAATAAGAATGAGGACAGTATGTATAGAAAGAAGAACGAGGATGATGGTAATTTGGATTGTCCTCGACAATGTGTGGAGAACAACTTTCTGCAACAGTTGCTCTAATGATCGCTCGCACATCACCACGCAGGAGTTGCGGGAGCTCATGTGGGTCAAATTGCAGAGAAGACTTGTCTCTGCACATGTGTAAGGCTGGAATCTGTCCTGACTTCCAGTACAGTACAATATTAACGACATACCCATATGTACATACAGACCGATGAAGGCGACTAATAAACAATAGCTCAGCAAACCGAAGAGAAGAATCTCCTGCCTCGGTAAGAAATCTGCAGTGAAAGGGAATGAATCCGTTGGACGGGAAAATAATAAGACCCCAAGGTAAAGTCATCTGCAAAAGGAGAAGAGTATTGATGGAGATGGCCAAACCCACGCTATGATACCTCAATGTATTGTAGACTTCACTTTTCTTCGACAAGATGTCGACGACCGAGCAATGGAAGACACGATGGATAGATAGATTTCAACATGTGCCTCTCTCGCTTTGTAGTCTGTAGATGATTATCTGCTTCCTGCTCTCCGGACGTGCACATAATATTTTTGTTGTGGAAATGATTGACGCGGTCTGGAATCATTCAGATCTTGAGCTAGTTACATAGGTACTGATAATTAATCACACCAGTGCCTCATTATTTTGACAATATCCCCACGTAGGCAATCCAAGCATGTGCTTTGGTTGAATCAGCTGGGAACACTATCCAGGCAAAATTCAATCGAGATCCCCCAGACCTGACTGAAATGACACTTTCGAATCATGTTACATACAGCTGGAAGGGAATTCTGGAGGAAATTTGGAACATGCGTTCGATACACCACAACAATGAACGTGCATGGTGTGGAGCATAATGAGTCATTTCTCTAGTGCTTTTTGTGTGAGGTGCGTATGCCATTTCTATTATAACCTTTTTTTCTACCCAGAATGATCACACACCCTTTCGAGCCTTTGCGCTACGACGTTCTCTTTTGCTACCATACTCTCCATCTGACAAGTTGCATAGAGGGAAAGTAACCATCGTTATGTCTTTCACTGACACTAGATTCTGACCTAGGAGACCGCGAAGGCGTAGTCTGCATATTACAATTGATTTAGGGGTCTGATATATGACTCGCCTCTAACCCAGTTCGGAAATTGGTGTCAAAATGACAAATTCTGATTTAGGATCATTGGGTCTCAGTTACATGATCTTGTGTGTACATGAGGAGCCGTAGGTCGAAACTGACAGCGTATAGGACATCGGGTCCATGATCAAACGTCAAGTGAGAGAGTGGCGCAAAGGCTAAAGTAATTTCGTACGTTTGTTCTCCTAGAAGTTTACTCCTTATACTCTCGGGAAGGTTTTGATAGGTACCTTGACTTGTCAAATACAAAAAGTTCATGTGAAATATCAAAAGAGATTAAAAATGAACATTTTTCTCCTCTATGATTTCGAATAGGAAATCATTGAACTTGTTTTTCTTCTGCAGTGCTCGTTAAAAACTCTAACAAGAGATTTTGATTGGAGTGAAGATCATTGTGCAAAAAAATCATATTGAAGAGGTCCCTGAAACTGACTCTTCAAACGAGCACAAAAGAGAAAAAAAACGACGAAAACGTTTAATTTACACGAAAATGGCTTTGGTCATGCCGGGTTTAACGTATCATGGAATTTAGTATCTTCTTTTCCTCACCGTCATAGGGATGACATCCGTTTTCGAATGACATTTTGTACTATGACGAGTTCCTTGTCACATGAACAAGTTTAAATTTTCAAAACTCATTCATACGTAGATCCGTTTCTCTTAATTCATTAAAAGATGTTGGATTAGATATCTTCGTATTGTGACTGGAAATGTAAGCAGGCCAAGAGGCCGTCACATCGTACGGTCTACCATAACGAGTCTCACTCAATCATGAAGAGAACAGAAACGAGACTGTGAGTGAGCTTGTTTAAAACTTAGAAGAAGGAACATTTTATCCAGAATCAAATAGAGGATAGAGTTTTGCATGAGTAAGGTTACGTGCTGCGAGTTTGTTTGCAAGTCAAATATAGTTTCCCTATACACAAAGTAGTGGTGGGGGTGGGGGCGGGGTTGGTGGATGACACTTGATGGCAGCTGATTTTGGAACAAGGAAGATTGAAGCAGATCTGCACAAAAAGAAATTCCTTTTGCTTCTAAAAAAAACCCCCCTTCAGTTATTTGACTACTGAGGGAGTCCAGCATGCAAGCAGAGAAGAAGGACTCAAAGGAGCAGAAACCACTATGCAACGAATGTACTCTTCTTCGACTAATCCTTTACCGAAAAATTATACAGATGGATGTGGGAAACATCTGTAATGGATGTGGGACCGAAGACTCCTCGCCCAGGGATGTGCACAGTATCGACACCCAGCACATGTGCTCACCTCTCTCATCACTAGAAAACCAGCCGCCTAGAACATAGCCGCAGCAGTCAAACGTTGAATATGAGATTTTGGTCCACCATCCATCCTCCCGAGCTTTTCTGACTTTGACATCAAGAAAAAGACCAAAAGTAAAACAGAAAAGGGTCTAACTTCGAGTATACTTCACCTTTTCTTACCCTCCCTCCCGCAAAAATCTCTCGACAGTTAGCACAATGTACACTCGGCCTGTACACCATGCGATGAAACCCTACACAGTCTACTCTCTCTAAGTGCAAGAACTTGGAAGTTGCTTCTGTGATGGAACACAAGCTTGCTTGACTAATGGAATTTTTAGCAATTACCTATCAACTCTGTAACTGCATTTCTGATCCTACAGTGGCCAGTTGCTATGAAGAACAAAGAAAAAAATACAATAAATTGTTTTACTTAAGTGGTTTTTGCTTCTTTTTGTTTTTTTGTCACTTTTTTTTGATAGTTCCCAATGTTTGACACTTATTATACAAATCAAGTACAACATCAACTAATTTACTTATAATAATGTTACAACCTAAGATTTTTGACTATATTATGGCCTAGCCTCATCTTACCCCATGGGTTTCATTCATGCCTACGCTACATGTTGAGTTCTGCACATCCCTTTTGCTATATTGTTTGGAAATAAATATAATATGTATAACTGCAATGGACTTAGATATTGCAACTTCCGAGAAGTATCACTTCGACGTATCTAAAAACATTGTAGTTGCAATTTTACTAGAATTGCACTTGCAGAAATTTATTAAGGTTTAACCAAGCGGACATATCAATATTCCCACTTGATGCATCGAAACACAAAGGAACCGCACCCAAGAGTTTCTCCGTAGTAAATCCTGGGGGAAGGTTCGGGTTGCACCTATATGTACACTGCAATGTGCTTGTATTTCCCTTTATCTGGGAACAGCACGTATGCTTGCACCTATGGAAAGTGCGAATTGCAATACAGCCATCTTGCATCTTTTGCAGAGGTTACACATATTCAGATTCACCAGTCAGTCAGGAGAGTATGTATACAAAATAATAACGTGCTGAAAAGCAGAATCAGACATCATTTTGACCTGCTACCCTACATGTGCAGGGCTTCTTGTTCAATGATAACTTTGTCGAGGACATGTCGGCATGACGTTAGCTACGCAGTTTGTCTTACACCAGTACTCAGTTCACGGAATATGTACATACTCTGGTCGATACAATGTACATCTCTGAGGACAGGACAAATGCAGACAGAAAATTCTTTCACTGGGAACAACCTTTTCGGAAATGACCGTGGCTCGGTTGAATGTCCTCGTACAGCAACCAACGGCCATGGAGGCTACATTGACTGCCTGCCCTCTGCTGGTCAAAGGAGAACGGGCATGAGACAAAGCTGCAACGTGCTGAAAGATCTGGAGAAGAGAAGCGGAGGAGAAAGGCAAATTGCGGTTTCCAAAACCTTTTTATATGAGACGAAAGCGATTTCTCTCCGTCCTATAGGCCCGGCCCGAGCGTTCCTACAGGGAGAAATCCTTCCGAGTCAATACGAGCAAGAAAGTGAATTGCTTTCTCGCTCATAAATGACTGCCGGGATTGGACTTTGAATAGTCCGTGGATTATTGAACACACATCATCCCCGTCAGCAGCAACACCGCGAAGAAGCTGATCTCGGTACGCGGGGTAAGAGGTGTCAAATCAAATCCACAGTGTTCGTGTTGATGGATGTGAGGACAAAGCCGGAGAAGACTCAGAGGAATGTTCACATCTTCATCTGCCTACTGCAAGCGCATCAACCCCACCTCGTCTGCTCTGCTCTGCTCTGCTCTCTCCTCCCGCCGAATGTCAAGTTCCACTCGTCAAGGCTGCAAGGCCCGCATTGCCGAAGGCGGGGACATTTGAATCCGCATGATATTCTCCCAAAGACCTCCCTCGACTTTCAAGCACTCGTAAGTTTTCTCCGCGTACTGTTCCGCTGCCAAAAGGCTGTCCTGTGATATTTGCCAGGACCCTACACTACAGTATGAGCGAGCTGGCTCGGATGTTCCCAGTTCGCATGTGCTCTGTCTACATACTCAACCATTTCCTTCTTTTTAGTGACAAATTTTACATATCTCACGATACTCACAAGTCAAAGTGCTACATTCTCATTTAATACTGTGGTTTATTAAAACAAAGAGGATGGCCCCAGTCGTTCTCCATCAATATCGTCTTCGTTCGAGAAAGAGAGAGGTGGGGGGAGAGAGAGAGAGAGTAATATCGAATCTTCGGACGGGAACCACAACCAGGCCTGTACATAAAAAAAACCTGCAAACAACAGAACTCAGCACGTACCTCAGATCTGATTGATACGATTCTCTGATCTCCACAAAAAAGTAAGGTCATCTGCCTATTGCTTACGAGAGGAAGTGGTAAAAATGAATTAAATTAGAAAGGATGAGATAATAATATAATTATCACAACAAAGTCAGAGCTAGTGGGCATGCAATTGAAACTTCTTTGGGCTTGCAACTTTCGGTAGACTTTTCTTCTATTACTGTCCGAGACAATCTAGGAATTGGTGGATGATCATATTCATGATTCAGTCTTACGGAGGATTTATCGGATGACTTTTAGAGACAAGCTTTCACCTCATCATGCATGGAGATCCTTTCGCATGACGTTTCTCCAGAGATACAGTACGTAGAGCGCCTAATCCGAGTTCACTCTGTCACTGGCCCATAACATCACCTTAACTTGGATAACTACAAATATAAGACTTTTAAGTCGGCTGCTTCAGAAACACAACTCAAATGTCAAAGTCTACTAGTCTCATAGTAATTCCAGCGTTTGTTGAGACCAGTTTGATTCCCGACTCCAGAGGGGCGACCTGGAGTTGCCTGTTTCGGGGCCATGTAAAGTCCAATCAATGTTCTTCTCCGGTCAACTCCGCAACCGGACCGCCGGGAACAGTCGAGGCCTCCGAAGGGGATAGATGAGACTTGGAACGTTGTCACTGTATTTTAGAGGGAGCTGGTCATTATGGCATTTTGTCTTGTTCTCGAGTCTGACTTGCTCTACTGACTCATGAAACACCTCTTTCCTTCCTTCCTTGGTCACTGCTGCTTGCTTTTTTGACATGAGGTCCGTATGACTAGAAATCAAAGCTCCAAAAAGCATGTGGGGCTGTGATCTGGACAGGGCCCGACAGTATAATTCCAGTCCAGTCATCTCAGCTTGCATTAATTCGTTTATTCGTTCATACGATCAATCAGGAAAGCCCAACCATTAAGCCCCTTTTGAAGCATGACAAGAAAATTCATCTGATGAGGTTGAAGTGTGTACATTTTGTCCAGTATTATATCTCTAGAAGAATGTGAGCTTCAACTATTGCAAGCCATGACTCTGCTTGCTGGAAACAAAAAAAGTCGCGAGGGGGAACAAGTGTGTAAGCATTACACGGAAAAGTGCATGTTTGTGCTAAAGTGCAATATATAAGACATATCAGGACTAAAAAGGAGAAGACTCCAGCTTTTGTGAAACTACTCTTATTATGGTCATGATGGGATGGATGTGTGAACTAATAATCAATCGGTGCAAAACTCATACAGTGGATGTACTCTTGTGAAGCCAATATATACAATATGATATGCACATGTCACCTTTTTGTTATTCTAACATTACAGTTATATGAAATCATAACATACCATTTGACATGTCTACGAGAGAAAACACTAGAGCCTATCTTACTAGACAAAAACTTTATAGTTCTCTTCACCTTTGTGCAAAGTTCATGTATGGCACATGTTTTTGCTTAATCTACGTAGAACACTATGCAGTGCAATTCGTTACGTAACAATCAAGTAAGGGATTGATTCTAGAAATGTTAACGTTGATAGTCAGTTTGATATGTGTACTCTAGTGAGTGTTATGAGATTTAATTCTCATTTTGATGCTATTGGAGTCTAGTACTTAGCTCGTATGTTGATTTCATCCCTTAAATGTATTATAGGTGGTTTCCATTTTGAACTGTATCGTTTTTTTGGTGTTCCCAATTCTACTATAGCAATGATCTATTTTATGAATTTCTTCCAATTGAGACAACTATGACCTTTGAGATTTATCATCTCAAAGGTCATATTTCTGAAATAATGTCTAGGAGGATGTGGTAACCCACTTTTTGTTTTTGGTCGGAATTAAAACATTTTTGGAAAATAAGTACCGCGGCAGCAGCTGTAAATAGTAATCGGTACGTAAAATAGAGTAAAAAGTGAGAATCTCAGGTCTCAAAGAATCTAGGGGGGGGGGGGGGGGTAGCCCGCTTAGGCCGAGGTCGAGTGCCTTGGATGGAACAGACGGTTCCTGCTGAGGGGAGCGTCTTCGACGCCTTTGGCAAAAGCTCCTTTGTTGAGGTGTATTCGGCTGAAGGGTCTTTGGCCCAAGCAGAAGGAAGCACCTTCGGCTCAGACGACTGCAGAGGAGCTTTCGCTGAAGACATGCGACACAAAGCGCCTTCGTCACAGGAAAAACGACCTCGTCACATCAGACGCCTTCGGCGGTAGATTCCTTCGCCCCAACGCCTTTGGCACTAGCGCCGCCTTCGTCGTTAGGTTTTGACTTCGGCGGAAGGAATGTCTTCGCCTCTAGAATGCTCCTTTGGTGGAAGGATGCGCCTTGAGCGAAAGTACTCGCCTTCGGCGGAAGAAGAAAGGACAAAGGAAACGGCGGAATTCCGTACCTTCACCGCGAGCGCCTTCGGCGGTACGCGAACGGAGAACGGCGTCGGCGGAAATCAGCGGGATCAAGATTGAATGTACAAGTGTGGGAGTCTGCGCAATGGCGAAGCGTGAATTCGCGCGTGCGAATTGTACCGTTACGCCTCTGCGCCGGCATAGCATTCAAGTGGGCCGCGGCCAGTCCAAGTGTCAAACAATGAGCAATCTTGATCGCCGAAGGAAGGGACTCACTCTCGCATTTTCAATTTTGCATTCGCTAGAGCTCGCGACGCGCAGCCGGAGAATCAGTGGAGAGTTTGCAGAGAGTGTGTTGCAGGAAAGTGTGCGGGGAATTTGCCTAGAGTGCACAGCAACAGAGTGCGTAGCGGAAGAGTCCTTGCAAGAGTCTTGTGGAGAATTCGCGGAGAGCTCGCGGAAAGTTTGAGAGAGTGGGAGAGAATTGCAGAGAGAGATTGCAGCGAGTTCGCCCGAGCTCCCGACGCGCAGAAGCCGAGTTCGTAGAGACTTTGCAAGAGTTCAATGGCCAGGTCGATTTAGCTGCGGATGGTCCCGCTGAAAGTGACGCAGATCGGACTACGCGCATTTCAAGACGAGCTGCTGGCAGTGAAGCTCGACTTACTCTTATGGGGATGGAATTGGGTGTGCCCGGAGATAGTCCGGGAGTGGCTGCGGGAGAAGAACCAACCTCCGCGCTGTTATCGACCGCACCCGGAGAGGAGGCAAGTCAGTGATTGGGAGCAGGTCTTGGGAAGGTGCGCGAAAGAGGAAGTCGACCTCCTATTTGACCGTGAGAGTGTGCAGGTCACAAAGGAAGAAGAAATTTCCTTAGATGCACTTTTCAAGAACTGCAAGTCGAGCAAGAATGGATACAAGACCCGTGACTACAAGGATCGCAAGCGGAGGAATGTCGCGGTAGCACTCCTCCAAATTTTACAGCCGCACGGGACCACCTACATGACATCTTGGCAGGTGGGGTTTGTGGAGCTGGCGTTGTCAGGAACTCCGATTCATTGGGCTCGGATTCTGTGGAAGGCAACGCGATAGCACGCACAGGAGAAGGGGGGATCGATCAATCACCTCTCTCCCTTCTTGATCAATTTCTATCAGTCGATGGGGTGTTTGACAGCAACGGAGCGGGTACAATTTCCCTTGATGTCACGAACAAATCCGGGCAGGTATGTGAAGAACGTTGAGGTTGATACCGACACCGACGAAGCATCCGCCAAAACATCACCAGCTCGGCCAAGAATGGAAGACGAACCGTGGAGAGAGCGAGAACCGTGGAAGCGGAAGTGGTATGGATAAGCGGACCAGAGCCAGCGGAAAGTGCCCGCTGCTCCAGTCAGACGTCGGACAAACCACGAGCTCGCAAGTCGACCGAAGCAGAAGGCACGCAAGCTTGTTCTGCCGGCGAGTAGCGCGGACACAAGACGAGCCGCGTAGACGAGAAACTCACCATCCTCTGAGGAGGATGTGAGTGCATGAGTTCTTGAGAGTTCAGCTGACCTCCCTACACCGAAGGCACGGACGCCTTCGGAGGAAGCACGTAGGCCTTCGGGTCAAGGAAGACGGCATGCGGCACCGGCCAACATGCCAACAACGGAGAAGAGCTTGGCTTACGAGCGAGTACCCTTTGATGACTCGACTTCAGGTCAAGCGCCTTCGGCGCAGACGCAACTTGAGCAATCTGCGGCGGACGAAGGCAGGAAGGAGAAGACACGTGTGCCTTCGGCAAAGACGTTTTGTCGAAGCACCTTTGGCAGTAGCAGTCCGGGCAGGTGAAGCAGGCTCACCAGGAGCAAGTTCTCCCACCAAGTTGAAAATGTTGGCAGGACGTGGAGCGGAGGTCGCGGCAGAAGAAGCAGCGCGACTTAGCTCAAGAGAATCGCCGAGGATTTTGCGGCGACAAAGATCTTCAAGACCGAAGACGACACAGGATCGGAGGAAGAGGAAGTGGAGTCGGTGCGAGGTACACCGAGAGTGCTTTGCGAGCAGGTGGTACCACTACTACGGTACGTTGATCGCAATGCGACTAGGTACGCGGATCCCCGCCATCGAGGATCCTACGTTGAGCTGGTCAGGAATCGGACTCGAATCAAGGTAGCGACAAATCCCGAGCTGATAGCCTTGGACCAAAAGTATAGGCAGCTAGAAGAGCGGTACGATTTCCTGCAGGAGCAGTTTACTCTTTCACGCAAGTTGCAGAAGAAAGCGATGGAGCTGCGAGATTCTATGGTGACCGACGTTCAGCGCGAATTTGAAGTTCAGCGTGCGAAGATCGGGGCGGAGCTCAATTCCGAGCGAGCTCAAAATTACATCTTGGCAGAGGAGCTTGTGCGGCATACGCGGTTGCTGGAGTAGAGTGAAATCGCACGGAAGACGGACGAGGAGTTACTGCGTCGACTGCAATCGCAGTGCGACGAATTGAGAGCGCAACGTGCGGAGGCGGAGTTGCAGCTAGTGGAATTTGAAGGCCACAACCGGCGCGCGACAGATCACACGCGGAAAGAGTTAGTGTCGCGAGTTGACCGGTGCCTAAAAGGTTATACTCGCTGCTAGATTGCAACGCGAGAGAGAGCGACCTTGTGAGAGATGGAGATTCGTGCGGCGGCTTTGATGTCAGATGACAATCGGAGTCGGCGGCGCGTGGCGAAGCAGTTGGAGTCATTCCTCTCGAGGTCGCGGGACGCCATTGCGAACCTCGAGGCAGAGGTGACCGAGGTGTTGCGGCGGCTCGGACTGCGCAGGAGAGTAGACGATTGGACGGGTAGGGAGTTAGTGCGCAATCGGCCTTCGCATCGGAGGCATAGCAGATGAAGCGTAGAGTAGTAGTGTTAGGTAGTTACGATCTTAGAGTGTATAAAGTAGTTCAAGGCGTTGGCCTTGGGGGATTTTCCAGTTTCGGAAGTTCAGTTCATGAACTCGTTTTCTCTGCGCGTTTGTGTCTTTCATCTGTCACCGCGCAAGAGGAGCTACAGCTTGTCAAAGTTACCGCATTTTGTAGCTCAAGGTCCTTGGCCGAATGTTCTGAGCTAGCAGAAAGTCTAGTCCGGATCTTCAAATTCGGACTTACACCTTCGGACGATTTTCCTTGTTTGTATTCCTTCGGGATTTTTCCCCTTGAATGCCAAAGTGAAGTTTTGTTAACTTTGGAGTAAGCATTGGTTGTAAATTCAAGTTGTGTGTCTTACGCTGCTCGAGGCGCCTTCGGGGTAGCGGGAATGACTAGTGCCTGAGAATTCAAACTCGTCAATAGATTGTTAAGTGGTGACATTGGATCTTTTCTCAATTGAGTTTCTCAGTTCGGATTTTAGTATTCTCTGCGCGTTTTGTGAGTTGAGTGTGTTGTTCACCGCGTGAGAATGACTTTGGTTTGACGAAGGTACCGCATCCGAAGTAGGAATTCCAACCCGGATGCCCTGCACTAGCAGTAACTAGTGGAAGGGTTGTAAATTTGGAGTTGGGTGACTACGTGCAGATCCTCTGAGCGTACTCCTGAGGAACTTTCCCCCTGAATCTTAAGTAGAGGACCTAACCGACCTCTGAGTTGTGCTTTTACAGTTTCAAGTGTGTGTTGGGGCAAACTACGCTGCACTGTGCGACCTCTGAGTGACCTCCAAGTTGAGCAATTGCAGTAATTCTGGGAGTGACAGTAGCCTAAGAATTCAAACTCTTCAATAGTTTGTTAAAACGTGACATTTAGTACTCCGTGTGTTGCCTCTGTCCCTGTGGGTTTGACCTTTTGTTGCTATACTGCAGTTTTAGCCTTTGGTGGGTTATTACAGAGAACAACCAACATATGGCATGTGTTATTCTCAATGAACAACTCACTGGATGAAAATAATTATTTTTTTAGGAAGATGTAATCGTTACTATAAAGATTAGTTAGCTTTAAGAACTTGTTTGATCACCTGGATGAGGAAGTTGCATGCAGGAAAAAGAACCTCTATCCTTCTTAAAATGCAAAAATTTGGGACTCATATAGTGAGAGTAGTTGCATGCATGTGGTAACTTCAATATAGATAATAGTAGCGAAAGTAGCCACTACCAGCAACATTTGATACCAAAAAATCGAAGACTCCGAGCATCACCGGATCAATCGATGGGTACTAGTACATGCAAGTACATGGTGGATGATCATTGACCTTCACATGTCACGTGAGAATGTCGTAATAATAACAGGCAAAATTGTCGTGCCTATCAGTCAATTATGTAGCGCCTTAATACATATAGATTACATTTAAGCAATACCAAGGCAATGAGATGAATGAAAGTGATAAACCGTTTGATAGAGTAAATTTTCATACAAGTATGAGCTACACCTTGTAAGTGCAAGGGAGTGGCTATCACTATAGTCCATCGATATGTTGTATATCATTTGCACATCTCGCAACTCATGGCAAAAGTGGCGTCTTTGAGCGGACAATTCACCATACTTTTTGTCCTCATCATCAACACAATCCATGAAGTAATGCGATGCGATGCGACCTGCGAGAGTAGCAAGCTTTTGTGTGAGATTGATGCGTTTTTTGTGAAAGCTCACATGCATGCGACTATTCTTGGGATTGGCGAGCGAAACGGAGGGTGAAACGCAAACAATATCATCAAAGGCATAGAAATAGAAGATACGAGAACCTATTCGTGAGCAAATTTTCTTGAATGTCATTTCGGCGAGAGGTGAAGTAAGGTGGAGTGAGATGAATGCAGTAATGGATTCGAGGAAAAATTGAATGATAGATTTCCAAATGTAAGGAAAACATTGAGTAAAACCTAAATTTTGATTAGTGTGCGGTCGGTCGGAGATACTGAAGCGGTGAAGGGCTAGAGATGGCGACGAAGTAGATCCGACATTGATTCATTTAGAGTAGTGAAGCGGTGCGACATTACAAACAACTACGGTTACAGTAGCGAATGTTTACGACTCACAAGTGGTAGAGTGACTGTGGTAAGAAGAAGAAATCACCGTTTCCACAAGTGGAACCCAAAAGTTCTTTCTACAAGAAGAACCCAAAATCCTCACAGTAAAACCGTGAGGATTTTGGATTCTTCTCAAGGCACTAGGGATCTTCCACAATTTTGGAGAAGGAAAAGACTTCGTTCTATAGGGGAGATAAGATACTCAGATTGGATGAGAAGAAGTGTGAAGGAGTGACGATGACCTATCAAAAGGAAATTTTCAAGTTGGTACAAACAATCTCGAACGACCTTGATGAACTTCATCAAGAATTTAAGTTACAAACTGTTCAACTCACTCTCACTCATACTCAGATACAAGGGTTGAAAGCTTCACCAAAAGCCACGAGGATAGAATTGCAAGATAACTCAAGTGTGACGCTTTATATTTCCGAAACCCTCATAGATGTTCAGACTAAAACCACATCACTAGCAATTGTTCCTAGTAGCCCAAGATTGCACGAAGTGATAGACACCCTAGAACTTACACTTAAGTACTATGCCGAGACTATTAAGGTTGCGCATATTTCTTTCTGTCAAGAACAAAAGATTGAAAATACAAATCAATATTTCCGTAGGAAGAATGTTAGGATATCTGGTTTACCAGAAACAGAAAATGAAGATGTGAAGAGTATTGTCACTAAATTATTACTTGACACCACATGTTCACAGCCTAAACTTACTCTAGGCTTTTTGGATTGGGAAAATTGGAACAAAACCTCGAGCCATTTTGGTCAAGTTTGTCGACCAGTCTCAACATGAATTGTCATGGCCAAAAAATCTATTCTCAAAGTACAAAGAATATGGTTGGATCTTGTTCTTAGTCCATTGCAACTAAAAGCTAGAAGGAAGAAACTTGAGAAGATCAATGAGGCTCAAATATCAAGTTTTGTCACTTATTTGCATGATAATAGAGTGATTGTCACACAGTAAAAAAAAGAAACATTTACATAACAATTGAGGGAGTTGAGGGTGTTGGTGTGAAATATTTGAAGATTGTCATCATCAAAGTACGTGAGTGCCGATTCAATCTAGTAGAAGGGAGATGTCATCAACGTCGTGGAGACTTGGAAACATGAAAGTAACACTATTGCTGAGTTGCAAGGATTCACTTTGGTGGGATCAAGAAGTAATTAGAGAAGAAAACACGCGGCAAGGGGACATGGAGATATTGCCACTTTCATCAGATCTAAACTTCTATTTGTCATTCATTTTGAAGCTTGAGATATCAAAGATCAATATCATTTGTTATGTTTTGTGCTTGGAGGATCTCATTGCTATCTCGCAATCTGTTACTTTGCGCCATTATGCATGACCATCTTTACACATTTTTGCAATCATAGCCAACCATTTCATAGGCTCATTAGAGATGTATTCAAATATTAGAGCAAAGAAGATGTGTTTCGAGCTGGAAACTTCAATGCTCGCATACGTTGAATCCAGTTCCCTCAATTCTGTAGCTCTTTGACCTCTTCTTTTCTAGAAGAAATGGATGATAGTCAATGGTCTTGAGTCTCTTCCGATCTTTCTACCAACTCTTTGATAGAACATTTTCTAATTTTTTGGGCCACTTGTAACCTGAAAGTCCTTAATGGAATCTCCCGCTTTCCCAACTCTCATTCTAATACATGTTTCTCCTCTTCTGGTGCTAGCACGGTAGATTTTCTTCTATCCTCCTCAATTGGTTGATCTCTTATCTCTACTTTCAAAGTTCTTAACCCTCAATCCGAGTCTGATCATGCTCCTCTCTTGTTTACTCTATCTTTTACTCCCAAATCAACAAGCATGTTCTATCTTTTCCTAGTTTATTCTTACTACCTTGTAAAAAAAATCTCTATGCTACACATTTTTAAAATCTTCTGAAACACACTGATTGGAGCTAAGACCCACATACAGCTAGTTTGCAATTCATAGAACTACTCGAAAACTCTACGTCCAAGCTCTTTCTACGACATAGCAACAGGAAGATTAGAGTATTGCCTTGGTAACGAGTGTTTTGATTCCGATTGCAAGCTAGCAAGAGCAAAAGCATTTGATAGGTCTTTAGATCTTCAAAGCCAACGTCTTTTGACAAGAATATACAAACAAATGGTGAAGTCTAAGAAACTAGCTTTCTTGAGACAAAAACATAAATCTCTGACTAAAGAGCTGATGCAAGATCCTAAGTCTTTATTAGAGAAGATTAGATGTATCAGCTGCAAAATGCTCTTTAGATCTAGAATCCTTAGCTTTTGCCAAAAAGCTTTACTTCTTTTTGGAAGCTAGCTCTATGCCGAAATGCAAAGCAGTATCTTGTTTGTTCCCTGGACAGGAGATGAAGACTCTACTTAGAAGTTAAGCAAATGGCAAAAGTGAAGATTTGGATGGTTTGTCCGTTGAGCTTCTCAAGTGGGAAGGAGACTATATTGTACCATATCTCACCAAAGCTTTAGAAGGTGCCTTTGTTTACGATTTTCCTCCACCTTGGTAATTACGGAAGATTGTTCTTATCCACAAATTAGGTAGTAAAGACGTGGCGACAAACTACTGAACTATCATGGTGGAAACTGTTTTCCCAAAGTTATTTGAGGAGTTGTTGGAATCAAAGTTGAATACTTGGACAAGTGTTTCGAGGAGAGATCAAGAGTTCAAGCAGATTTTTGCCCAACATACAACGTTGTCGACTATATTCTGGTACTACATGTATTATGGGAAAAATCTAAGGGCAACGGTAAAGCTCTATTTTGTGCCTTCATAGATTTCAAGAAAGTTTTTAACACGGTATCTCGAAAGCTTTTGTGGAAAAGATTACAAGACATAGAAGTATAGTCTAATCTCTTGGGAGCAGTGATCACGTTATACAACTTAGTTCGGGTGAAGATCAATGCTTCTCAACCAATAGAAATCCTGAGCACTATTAGAGTCATTCAAGGTTGTACTCTATCTCCAAGTTTATTTGAAATTTTCATAGATGATATAGAAAGGTGGTTAGACGAAAGTGAGAGTGAAGGTGTTAAGCTCGGAGATTTCATTATCAAAGTTCTATTGCATGCAGATGATATAATCTTATTAGCACGTGATGCTAATAGTTTACAAAAACACCTTGACACATTAACAAATTTTTGTACTGAGAATGAGATTCAAGACATGGAGAAATAAAAAATCATCATAGTCGTAACTAGATCAGATTTTTCTTTCTGTTACAAAGAACTAGAGTCATAACAAAAGAAGGTTTACAAATACTTAGTCATTGATTTTTCTCATGACTACAGATGGACACATTGTGTGCAAAAGAGAGTAGAAGTTGGTTACAAAGCTCTCTATTCACTCTTAAATAGATGTAAGAGAGCTCATCTTCTTTCCTAGGAACTTCAAAAGTTTTTATTTAAAACTCTAGTGTTGCTAGTGATTTTATAAAAGATAGGTTGGGAGCGTCTGGAGAAGATTCAGAAGATATTTCTTCAAGAAGATTTTGGTATGAGAAACCAAACCTCCCATATGCCATCCTAATGACTGAAACAAGTTTTTTTTCCTAATGAGGTTGAAGCTCTCTATTTGACCATCAATTACATTGCACGAATAAAATCTCTTAGTACTTCTCGACTTCCTCATCAAGCTTTACAAGACACACGTTTCAAAGGATGGTTCTCAAATGTGGTGGCTTGGTACTCAAGATGGAATGTGAAGGAATGACACTGTGACATGCAACCATGGGCACTTCGCCAACATCTAGAGGAAAAAACTCTCAACATTCTTTGGAGTAGATTTGGCACCAAATTGGAGTTCTACACACTTCATGTAACCCTATGCTTGTTTACTATCAACAGGCATATCTCATTGCTAGGATTTCTACTCTTTCACGTCATATTATTGCACGACATAGAACGGAATCTCACATTTTACATATTGAGTAAGTACGGTGGCATCACATTGACCGAAGTGAACATCTGTGCAATGGATGTGAGAACATATAGAGTACGAAGAGCATGTGCTTCTTACTTGTTCTAAATAGAGGGATATTATAGCGGCTCATAATATTGTTGTGAAGAATTTTTATTCTTTTCTGCAACTCCAAGCTTACGCTTTAGGTTGCTACTTTAGAAATGTTATCAATCGTTCCTCTACTGCTCTTGTCGCTTTAGAGGGGAGAACCCCCTCTAAAGCTGTTGTAAAGTTGATTGTTTTGTATTCTTTTTAGCCTTTTGACCCTTCGGGTCACTCGGGCTTGATTTATTACCAATACCATTTGTTTTACTCCGTACCGACAGCATTAGCTAGGAGAGTGAGCATGGTGTCCGTGTATGGATTTTCGTATAAACTTCACTTAGGTGCAATGGTATAGAGTTAAACCTCCCAATAGTGTCACCTCCTATGAGTGACATACTCACATTAGTGACATGAAATTGTGGAACCATTAGTTTCTAATGTATAAATCTGTTCAATAAGAACCGTACGTCACTATTGGCAATAGTGACATGAGAAGATTCAATAGTAACATGGTGGAGCTTTAATGACTATTATAATTATCGAAAGTATCCGGTTAGAACTTCCGGATTTAGAATTTTATTTTTTTTTCTATGCTTCCAGTGAGGTTGAATCATGATTGTAACTATATTATGAGAAGATTGAATGCGTCAAATGTTAACTGCTCTTGTTATCATCTGCTACTTTTCCTTGACATACGTCAAATATATGTCTAACAAGACAGGTCCCAAAAGTACGTGGATGTTCTGATTTTATGCTCGGAGCATAAGTTAAGGAAGTGTGCTCTGAATTTCGCGATGAAACATATCTTACCGAAATTTATATTATTTTGCACATGATTTGTACAAAGGTTGTTCCAGGATGGCGTTAGTGCTCAGTGTGATCCAAACACTTAGCATTGAGATATTCCGAGTTATATAAGGGACAAATTGAAAAATTCAATTTCGACTAGAATCTTGGGTTCTTCAACCAGCTCAAATTTCTAAGTCAAGGGAAAAATGGAAAAATTCAATTTTGACAATTGATATTCATGTTGATTATAACTACCATTGTAATCTAGAGAGTTTTGCAAAATATACCAAGCAGAATTGGTTCCTAATATTTCTCAAACGAGAAAAATTCATTCTCGATTGAACCATGTAATTCTTTCAGTAGTAAAAACTTTCTATATGCAGTAGAGTACAGAAATTTCAAAAATCTTATATAGTAGAAATTGCTGATATATAGGCAAGTATGAAATCTTATGTATTGGAAATCTTCTCATCATAAATATCAGATAACTATAATCTCATTGATCATTGTTGATGTAAGTTCAAATTTGAATCGCCAAATGATCCGCTAAATATTTAGCGGATCCGCTAAATATACAATAAGAATGTCTCCACATGATCCACTAAATATTATCCAACCTCGTGTGAGTGACACCTCCCAATAATGACATAAAACTATAGAACCAATGTATGTCACTATTGGGAGGTTTAACTCTGTACATGGTTTTTTTTATTGATATTTTGTTCGAGGTGTATGTTACGCATTTGTTTCATACTCTATGCAGCATGCTAGATGGTGTCTTCCCAATCCTTTTTGCTATATTATTGGGTGCGGATCCCTTCCATATAACTATAACAAGATGGATCCCCTCCACTTGGCGAAAAGGCCAAGTTCTTAAGCTGTTAAAACCCCCTTGCGCTGCGGCTGCTAATTATGAGTTGATCTTGAAACATGCCCACATGAATAAAGCATTTCTGTCCCCACACAACTGTCAATCTAGAAAGATAGATATGCCATAGTCAATCTGGAATCAAGGGCGAAGGAACTAAAACGAGCAAAGCTGTTCCGAAGTTGACGACGAATGAGTTCAGTTTTAGCATCCAGCAGATTTGTTGCTATATGACATGCAAGTCATAGTCAACAGAAATGAAGACATGCGTGGAGCCAGTCGGGGTTTGCTTGTCTGATCGAATGTATTTTCGGTCCGACAAAAAGGACTTTCCTTTTTATGCTGAGCGAACAAACGACGACTCATGAAAGACGAAAATACGAAATAGGATGCGCATGGTTCTATGCGCAATGGTGACATGAAATAGCGTTGGGTATGATTACGCTGCTTGAAGTGGGAGTTTCCAGTGGTGGGACATATAATGTACATACAGAGGAGGAACAGGTAGTTCTCGTCGTAGTATTCGTATATGAGAGTAGTAGTAGTATGTCCTCGAAGCTATGGCGGAGGGGGGATTGGATAAAGACGATTTGACTGCCCGAAGAGAAGAACACGGAACTGTCTGCAGAAATGCTAGTGACATGAGTGCGAGAATTGGGGTACTTATGTGCCGTTACAGACAAAGTCACAGATAAAGAGGGAGTCGGAGATGGAGAAAGAGACTTAGTGAGATCAATCCAATAGATGCATCCATCAGTTCAGCACCCATCCATCTCATCTCGTTCATGGATGTAACTTGGTCTTCGAAAGATGGCTGGGCTTTGCTACAAAGAAGAAAAGCAAGAAGAGGAAGACTCAGGCTTCTGGTACTAGGATGATGTTCACACATTTTAGTGCCGTAGGTGAGGTTGCATCATCCACCGACCTCAACCCCGAACATACAATCATTCATTCAGCTCATGTTGGCTATAACATTTATAAGGAACGATGGAGCTCTTCATGCTTTCCTTGCCCTCCTAGGTCTCTTTTATCACAACGGAATCCGCACTCTTCTAGTCATGTAGGTGACGATGCCTCATCCCCCCACCTCAACCCGGGACATACATCCATACATTCAGCTAGCGTTGAGCAATGAGATTTTCAAGTAGTGATGGAGATCGTTATGTTCTCCTTGCCCTTCTAGCTCTCTTTCATCACAATGGAATGAATCCAGACTTTTTTGGTGATGTAGGTGAGGATGCCTCATCCTCCACCTCAAGCCCAGACACATTCATTTATTCCGCAGAGGTTGAGCAATCAGATTCGCAAGGCGTGATTGAGAGTCTCCATGTTTTTCATGCCTGACTAGGGCACTTTTATCTCGATGGATCAATGTTTAGATGCTCAACTCAAACAGACCTCGAGTGGAGGAAATAGTACAGTAGATGGGTATAACTTCGCCTGCTTTGACGAGGGAGAGGAAAGCTGGACTGGACTCGAGCAGTCGGTCAGTCGATTGCTGGGAGGAGGAGGAGGTGGGCCTGCTTCACCATCCCTGGCTACGCTTGGTCAAGGGTACACACATCGCAAGTCTGAGATTCTCTAGACTGAACGGATAGGTTTCGAATGCATAAACACTCGGTTACTTCGTTCGATCGTAGGAAAAGAAACGGTTCCGTTCCGATCGAGGAGAATTCGACTTCGTCATCCCGTTTCGCACAGCATAGCTTTTAGAAAGCATAATGCGAGGCGAGGCCATGCCATGTACGACTGCCTGCTTTGGAACGAAGGAGCTGCAGCTGCACCTGCCGGTACCATAAACACGACCTCAAGAGAAGACTGTTTGTTGTGTGGTACTTAAACAAGAACATCCATGTTTTAGTTATGATGTGCTCGCCCACAATTGGTACGCACATCTTTCCCCGAACTCCAGCAAGGCTCATCTGAGCTGAGCCTGCTGAGCCTGCCCAGCAGACGGACGAAGGAAGAAAAAGGATGACCGATCTGCGGCGGAGGCACTTTGTCATTCTCTAACGATCTTTCCTGTTGAAGGCACGGGGATGTCTTGTACCGTTCTCCTCTTCTTCAGTACAACTCCCACCTTTCCTTCCCGTTAGGCTACTCTGCGTGTGTAGACCTGCTGCTGATGCTGCTGCTTCTGCTAGTAGTGAGGAAAAAGCTGGTACTGAAAGGTTCATGCTTTAGATGTGATCTGCCTAACGCTGCTGAAGAGATCACTGTTCAAGATCCAAAGTAAGTCCGTATCAGAAACTGAGCTGTTGCTGTTGCTGTCGAACAACTGGACCTGATTTGGCACTACTCAATTCCTATAGAGGAAAACTTTTAACACCTGAAAATGAGACGAGGCGAGATGAGATGAGATGAGGTGTAGTGAACATGTTCCTTCAACATCCGAGTCACTTTCACCGCGTGAAGAGAGTCAAGAATCTAGTGCAGTTGACTTGAAGAAACCGGGAAAATCGGGACGGCCTAAAATTCTTCTGTGGTTTGGAAACGTTTTGACTATGCCACTAAACGACTCCGTCGAATCACGGTTACAAAGGATCCACTTTGATGCTTGAACATTCTGTCAAGTCAAATCGGCCACATATCAAAAAAATCTCCAGAATTAGAAGATTCGGAGCTTACTCACTCACTGTGGTTGCACGGTACAGTTGTCCAGTGACTTTGTGGTTTAGGTGAAAATGCCTCGGTTTAGATTCTCCAGACCCGCATCTACCATGTATCTACCATTAGCTAGCTACTTAATGCACGAGAGCGATGGAGGCTTAGGGTTAGGTCTTTTAATAAGGCCGTCGAGTCTTGCTTGGCATGAGCAGCGACGGCATGGAGTGAAACTGAAACTTCGCGTGCTGATAATAGCATCTGGATGCGTGCTCTAGTCAACCTCGGGTCAGGCAGCAATAAACTCATGAATGAAGTCATTCTCCGGATCTGTTTGCCGGCTGGCCAGGATTCACTGTGATGGTGGAGGAGGAGGAGGAGAATGCTCTCTCTAACTCACTCTGTTCGGAATCACTAAAGGATTCCAGGTCCGAAAAAGACCATCACCTCGTGTGGAAAGTATGTTCAATAGAATAATACAAACCGCTTGAAATTGAAATTGACACCTGACAGACTTGGCACCCAAAGCCTGCCCCGGCGCATCTGTCTCCATGTAGTCGGCTGGAAA
The DNA here is from genome assembly GCA_037833965.1 of Marchantia polymorpha subsp. ruderalis. Classification (NCBI taxonomy): domain Eukaryota; kingdom Viridiplantae; phylum Streptophyta; class Marchantiopsida; order Marchantiales; family Marchantiaceae; genus Marchantia; species Marchantia polymorpha. Next base: position 986,313 of record AP031352.1, on the reverse strand, counting down.
GATGTCACTGTGGGTGGACATGTCTGGCCGTGGGTCTCTTTTGGGCGAGAGGATGAAAACATGCGAGCAAGGAGAACAATTGTGCAAAATTCGGGGTGATTCACACAATAGACGAGATGAGATAGTTGCAAGCTGTTCACAGCGGCCCGGACTTTTCTCTCAAAATCTGGCCAAGATAGAGCAAGCAAGAAAGCCAAGCATGTCCAATATCTCCGGCCAGTAGGTTGGGCTGGAGACACCCGTCGTTCGCTTATCTGACATGTAGCTAGAGGAGGAGGAGGAGGTAGTGTTTCCAGCAGCACATGGAATCGAATTCGGGTGACATCAGTGAGGATTTGGCGACTCAGTACGTACGTGAGCTGCAGATGTCGAGAGCGAAGGGCGAAGGGAAGATCCCTCACGACCTACCTACGTCGAATGCTAGAAAACATCTACCTCCTCGAGTACCGCTGACTGGTCACGGCTTGAGATGTGCTGGAAACATGTTGTAACTACTGCCGGACAGCTGAAGATGTCCGACAGACATTTGCGAAAAGGAACAACAGTGCGACTACGGGAGCTCCCTACAACCATGAGCTGGTGCAGTGGGACAACCCAAGCATGTTCCACTCCCTTTAACAGCACAGACATTTCAAATTCACCACAAAAGGTGAAGTGAAGATCAAGCTTGGGGATGGTGCCCTTACAACCCTATGCCACATCCTGTACCACCACTGTAGGCTTTGATAGATTGATAGATATATAGGTGAACATTGCTCAGCAAGCCCGCATTTGATAAGCTCTGTCTCCTCTGAGGCACGTTCTGAAGGGAGCTGTAGTGATCTCAAATTTGGAGTGACTGCTTTCCAAGTTTAGGAGGACAGACCTTGCAGCAACCTTGGAAGAATCACGGGGCACCGAGCAAAATAGTAGAAACTAAGGGATGACCCACGCCATCATCTTGCAGCTGGGGGGTGTAACAACAAAAACATTTCCTCCACTCCAGTAGGTTTCGAGGGTCTGCATTCGGTGGAACCCCTACGACGTCGTGCTCAACCTCCAAATCTAGAAGATCTATGAACCCACTACCTTCTCAGGATCCAAACGCTCCAGCCCAGCCAACGGGGTCCAAACAGCATCGTCGAACGTTCCAGAAGAAATTTTCGCATGGGTAGAACCGTCCAAACGCCTCGGAAGTTGTTTCTTGGGCTGGAGTATTTCAAGGAAGAGCGCTTCGCTCGGAGGACGATGAGTACAAAGATAGATAGATAGCATGGATCGAAGCCTAAAGTGCATAAAGTGGGGCATGCTCGCCTCCACTTTGCAAAGATTCGATCGAGCCTGGCAACTTTGGATGAAGCGAGCTGCCTATGGCTGGGAAGCCAAACTGATGTGGTACCAGTGGTGATGACTCGGTGAGATGCATGTCTGGTTGTGCGGGTAGTGCGAGGAGTGTCATAGTTCCAACCGAAGCCGAACAAAATCATTGACGGCCACCGAAGGAGGTCCGAGACGGGCCCACACGAGCAATAAGAAACGACCCGCGATCGAAGATCTTCTGATAACCTTGAATCTTCTCTGGCAAGTCCATGCGCACGCTGGACTCCCGTAGTCATCGCATGAGCATAATCACTCCACTTCGGCCTTTGAGGGCCTGCGGTAGTGGATGACATACTCGCACGGCTTGCGTATGACGGAGGCGTTTCTGTACATATATTGCTCGGCTCCACGGGAAACTGTTCCCCTCTCGTGGCTTCCCTCATCTCCACTGCAATACCACCGACGGCTGTGCAGTGAGTGAGAGAGTGAGTGAGTGCTCGCTCTAGGTCCACCCCAGCCAGAGTTATCGTGTGTGAATCCAAGACTGGAATTTTTATTCATCTGCTGCTCTTCTTGAATTCATGTGATTGTGCACAGGGGTCGGTTCAGCGTCCCCTGCCTTACCCTTCCTCAAACCTGGTGCCGTCCTGGCCTTTAGGGGTGGAAACTGGTATAAAGTCCACCCAAGGCTTTAACTCTTGGTGCTCGGTCTCTCAATTCGTACCTGATGGGTCACAATGAGGGAACATGCGGAATAAAGCGCATCCATGAAAGGTCGACGGAGCATATAACGCAGTACCGGGTTTTCAAAGAGGCATTGGGAGGTATCTACGAGAACGTTGATTGATGGCGGAATTGGGAGTGGAATTAGTGATGTCCTCGGGATAGGTTTGATTGGAAAGTAAGGTTCAATATCGGAGTCTTGAAGTGGGTGGCATGAATGGAGAGAGAGAGAGAGAGAGAGAGAGAGGGAGGTTAGAGTGAGAGCTCTTGGCGTGGCTGATGAATCCGAATGCAAGTAGGTGTGGGAGTCCTTAAAATCTGGGGGTGCAATAGTGACGGGATGACGGGGGACAATGATGTCTTTCGTCCAATGCCGCCGCCCGATTCGGTCAGCACATGAACAGAAAGCTGAAAGGCAAGCTTTGGAAAGCTGTTGCAAGAAGTTTGAAGGACGGAACGGACTCTTTTAAAAGAAAGCCCAATTATGTGTGAGAAAGGACGGAGTACCAAGGTGCCAGCTTTTGATCCTCTGCAGCGAGTACCGAAGGAAGAGGGGAAATCATGGCGCCTCCCCTCGCTACCCTAACCTTTCCCTTCTCTTCCCTTCCCTTCAATCTCCTTTCTCCATTGCCCTTGTACGGTGGCAGACTCCAGCAGACTCACTCACATCCTCTTTCAATTTTTTCTCGGACGAAGGTGAAGGTGAATTCATGGTCCCTTTAGGTCGATATTCTCTTGGTACGTAGACTCCTCGTGGCCAACTCGTTCAACCGTATTTCGAAGTAGACGTCGAAAGATTCCCCACGGATCCGGGGCTGGCGGGGTGCTCAATCCAGTGTGCACATAAGGTTTCTTAGGGGTGGGGTGGTGGCTCATTCCACGAACAACAACACTCGCGGTCATTCATCCCGATTGATAGGCTGGACTATTGTGTAATTCATACTTTCTCGATGCACCACACCACATCCCCCGCTTTACATGATGGTGATGGTGATGCTGCTTCTGCTCATGTCAGTCCACAGGTGAACATTAAAACAGTCTAGAGAATCTTTTTCTAAAATCGGATCACGATATTACTTGATGTTTGACAACATCGAGGGCGCCTTTGCAAGCGATGATGATGACAGCTGACTTGACAAAAGTTCTGCTACCTCTTGTTTGAATGTTCAGAGCTCTTGAAGATACACGGGCCAAGACATGGACGCAAACAAAGATTTGTCTATATTACATAGTTCCTCTCCTTTCAACCCTTTGAACGATAGAACGACACTCTCTATTCTCTACGTGAGCCAGCTCCATGGGCTTGAAGCCCTGACAGTAGTGTGGCCCGGGGGTCCATACTTTGAGTTAGAAGTAGAGTAAATCGAATTTTGGAGACGGATTAGTATGATGATGTGATTTAGGGCTGAATATGAATGATTTCGGTGGAGGATACGGAGAGTGCAATGATTCCTGGTACATAAAGAAAGTACGAAAGCGCTACTTAAAAACCTGATACGTTTCCGGGGAGAGGAGAGAGCATTGTGCACTATTACATCTACCATGTACGTGAATCACGAGAAGGAGCTGCCCAGTTATTCATTTACGGTATGCGCAACGGAATGGCTTATGTTTGCGAGATTTATCTATATTAGCCATCATCGGCACACGAGCCACTTCGCAATAATATGTTTCAGAGGCAGACTTATTCTCTCACTTCCTCTATGCACTCTCTAGATTCTAAAGCAAGATGGTCGATGGCCAGCCAGAACACAGCTTGCATCCAGAAGCCAAACTCGGGCGAGTTCTGCAACTCTTTTATGGATTGTAAATCGACAGGTGTCAAAGCAACAAGTAAAGATCCTCATTTACTACGTCAGAAGGGGCGCTTGGGCTCGGCTTCAAGCTCGTCTCAGTCATTCAAGTCCAGACGTATTATTTGCCTGACTTATTTGATGTGACCTGGTTGATTCCTTTTTCAGCCCGTTCTGATCAGACGCTTCTCTGCTGAAAACAAGAGCAGGAAAGGACCGGGGCTCAAGGCACCCTAGGCCGAAAATATGTCTTACAGTCCATTGATGGAGCCTTGTGCATCCTGATGTCACTTGAGAGGTAAGAGACTTCATGATTCATTCACTTAACATCCCTAAATTTGTTGATACAAGTCGAAATGTGCACCACTTTCGAACTAGTTTGTAAGGTGCATATATTTCTTTATGATCCCCATCATTTCACTACCCTGGAACCGCCCGAGGCAACCTCTGGCTGCAGCAATTTCATCAAAATGAACCACTGAATCACCAGCAACTGGAGAATCACAGGAGTCGCGAGTGGCCCTAGCACTGGCGCTCTCGGCGAGTGCAGCCAGAGCTGAAGAACCGACTATGGGCAGATTGAAAGGAGACAAAGAGGTGGCGAGGACTGCAGATTCACCGCCTTTGGCTGCCACGAAGTCCTTCAAGTGACATATGGTGAACGGAACAGGCTCAAAACTGTGATCTCCATATTCAACAGGGGTTGAATGATCACCTGTAATACATAGACTATATTCGAACTGGCCGTTCTTCGCTTCTTCTTCCCAAAGCAGGCGCGCAAGCTGGCCAAGCATTACATCCACAGCTTCAAATGCCCTAACCTTCAATTCTACAGCCTTATCGTGTCCAGCATCGTCAATTGCCTGTGAAAGTTCAGCGAAAAAACAACGTCAAGTCACAGCCACAAGCAGAGAAGGAAATCGTTATAGTGAGGAGATAAAGGATCAGCTAGATTCTGGAATTTGCTCCTGTCTTTCAAACAGCCAATGTTGTCCACAACTCACATTCCACACTGCCGACCACCCTCCTAAGCTGACTCCATATCCTCGGTAGAGCAAGGCACATCAAGAAGCAGAGGAGGAGAAAGAATTCTATTTGACCGTTTTGTCGGCGAGAAATCAAACCATGACTCAACTGGAATCCCACGCTAAGTTACCTTGATATGCAAAAACCCAAAATCATAACCTTGACTGTGTCCAGGTTTGAAGCCTTCGTCTCCTGGAATGAAAATACTCGGTGGAGACTTGGAGGGAGCAGACAGAGCGCTTGCAATGGCAGTGGCCTTGGAGGTCAGCAGGGTTCGGTAGTCCCCTGTTGCTCCCGGAGCATCTAAAATATCGATCCCCAACGACAAACCCAGACCTGCAATGATCTTCGTGGGAGCAACCATGCATGGTACAAGCCCGTGCTGCTCCTGAAACGTTGGCACCTGCACATTTACTCGAGAAAGTACTTCCATGAAGCAGTTCGTGACCTCGCAGTACATCACAGCGACATTCCCAGACAAAGTGGGCATGAACCCACATTCTGAAGAGATGATCATGGCCCAGTAGAGCTGTAAATTCCTCATAAAACACTCAAGCAGGTGGAAATCACCATCATCAGACATAGTAGAGCTAAGGTCCAGAGACTTTAACCATCAGGACATTTAACATTCAATTACTCAGCCACAATTCGGTTGCTTTGAAACGGGCATACTCGATATGAAGTGAGGAATCAAGCTTGCTCATTCATTTCTCCTTCGTACGCACCTCAATGCGAATACCACAACCACGGAGGAGAACCAGATTTGCGATGCTCTTCCCCTGCACCTTGCGTTCAGCATTCAGGGGATGAGCCGTAAGAATTTTTCTCATCTCATTGGAAAGTTCATTGACCACGGCTGCAGTGTGCTTAGCTTCCTCGGAGTCGTCGAGCCCCACCACAGTCTGTAGAAGCCTATTATCCTTCAGAGGATCCGTGCCAGATATATTGCCACTTAAACCTGGGCCTTTGACAACTACTCCACACCTATGCTCTGTGGCATACCTGGACAATCATCAGAACCAGAACATTAACTAACACATTGAAGTAAAGGGTCGAATAACGGATCAGTTCGAGGATGCATGCATAGAAGCGCAGAAGCCATCATCCATTACAGAGAGCAACGCAAAAACACCATCGCCCCTGTGCTCAAGGAACGGCGTGATAGTTTCAGAAACAGAGAATAATCTTTGCACCTTACACAAACCTGATACTTGGGGTAGGATGGCAGCTTGAGTCCATTCAAAGCTGCACACAGGATGGGTCCCTCCTCTTCGAAGTGCCGGTCTGCCCTCCTACTAGTGACTATTCCTGACGCATCATCTATGGTTGCGAAGTTACTCTGCGCAAAGAAAGTGATCACAAGTTCCACTGATTTAAGGATCGGTAAACACACCCAAAATCGCAGAGCGAATGGAGTTCACTCGCAGGATTGCAAGCCTTGTGTGAAGAGCAAGACACAAAATTCCCTGAAAAGTCGTAAAGACGTACATTCTCAAGGTCGTGTGAAATCAGAGTAGATGAAAACTGACGATAGATGTCAAAACAAGCTTCACTGCAAAACGCTGACATTCAGTGCAACGGAGACGGGCAACCCGTCGACATTCAGAATAGCTGAAATCTCTTGTGACTGAGATGACAAATGCCTAACTAGAGAAAAATCTGTTAGGAAGTTCACGTGATTCTCATATCTTGAGAAAATCGGAGTGGAGGCTGATTGGAAAAAGTTGACACTGAGCTGTGAATTGCGTACTCCAGATTTGATTCACTAGTGAAATTTCAGTACCTTGAAGGCAATATCGCCAGGGGACATGGCGAGGCCTGCACCGAGTGACTCAAAAGCGCCACGCCCTTTGTAGTAGATGAGAGGGTTGTAACCCATGAGCGATAGATGGGCTGTGTCACTTCCACAAGCCAGACCAGGCTCGACGGGATCCATCAGACCATTCACCCCTGCTCGTGCCACAGCGTCCAAATTGGGTGTACTGGCAGCCTGCACGGGAGTTCGAAACCCCAGAGAAGGTATGCTCACATCTCCCAATCCATCTACGAGAATGAAAGCCACCCTCTTCTTCTTCAAGCCTGTCAAATTATCTGCATTCGTCATTTACGCACGTCTAGATTCTGCAGAACTGATTGAATAATCCCTCGCACGGATCAATGAAGATCACGAAGATTGAAGATCCTTCCAGCCCGATCGCAGAATTCCCTCCCAAAATCGCAAGCCTTTTTGCTTCTCGAGTCACAACCTTCTACACCTCGACGAATCGATCGATCGATCAGTTCATGCGCGGCGGTAAACTTCGCTGTGCTCTGTCTCCCTCTGTCTGGCTCCGATTTGTCTGTCACTCCGCCTTTCTGTCTATCCACTCTGTGTCCCCTGCGCGTTGACACAGTCTGTGCGGCTGAACTCCTCAGCTCCTCGCGATCTATTTAATTTCGGCTCCACTTCTGACTTTTCCGCATCCCATCACAATCACCTACACTGTCAGGATGTTGAGCTCCGATGTGACGTGACGACTGTGGTGCACACTCGTCGACTCTCAGGCCGTCACAACACGGTCCTCCAAAGCTACCTTCCTATGCTTGATGTCTTCCATCCAGGCCATGAAGTCGGTATGCACCTACGCCCTCTAGAATGGACAGTACGTGCCCTGTTCCTACGTCGATGATGGCGATTTACCTCTCCCATGCAATGCGTGCTCGCGCTTGATGTCATTTTATTGATACCAAGGTACGCTCGTCGATCTTCACCAGTACCCGGTCCGAAAGTCGGACAATGTCTAGGATACATTCTTAAGATTTGCTTCCTTTCGCAGCGATGCTCCCGGCAATTTTAATTGCCAGCGTTGAAACACATTTGAGTCAACCACTCGGCACTAACGGTACACAAGGCTTCACCGTTCGCTTCTGCAAATTGGGCAGTTATTCGCCTTCTACTTCTGTGTTATGAACACACTTCCGTTTATCCTAAATAGTATTTTGATAGATTTGTCTACCTCTTTTTCAGTTGGGGGACCCAAGTGAGTCATATACGCCGTTTGGAACGATGATTCGATCCAAACTAAATTTCGCCGGGAAGATTTTCATGCAACGTCTGCTAGATATTGTCGATATGTATTTTTGTGTTCCCAAAAGTCTGTTTACAGTAAAGTTGACAGACCAGGAAATATTCAGACAACACAGCTGCACCCAAATGTTCATAGAATGATGACCATCAAGTCATCTCAAAACGTTGTACACTTCCGGTGAATCCTAGAAGTGCTTCCATTGAAAACGGGAGGAAGTTCACCGCATACAAGAATCCTACCACTAACCTCTTCTCATGTACAAAATTGATTCAATCCCTCGGTATTTTAAGACTACGGATAATACCTACATTGCAATCAAGCTATTGATCACAAGAGATCATGGTTGAAGCCTCTGCAACTTGAGAAGAAGGCCAAAGTGATCACTTGGGTATACTGGCAGAGTTTGCATCTGAACTTCTCTCTTCACCTTCCGCTCCTTTTGGTAGGTTAAACCTGGAATTGGTTGTGTTCCAACCATCTCAAGACTGTCCACTTTGAAGTTTTGTAGATGACAAAAAAAACGATCGATTCGTTTCTGCAGGCGACTCCCAGTGAGCATCAAGTTCGCTTTGCTGTCATATGTCAACCCTGGCTGCTCACCCACAAATCAAACCCCCAAATCAGGTTGGCGGTATTCCGATCTCATTTCTGTACGACTTCTCTGCTTACACAAGCCTCTGCTTCAAAGGGTTTCGAAATAAGATCTTTATATGTTCTAGAAATATCACAGATGAATTTTCTTTCGAGCACAACAATTTGAAGCTGGAGGTCGATGGAGCTTCCCAATCCAAGAATCAGTGTACCATAATATAAATGAACGGACAAAATTGTTAGTCTATGAAGATACTGTAAATTAGTTGGAATCAAGTCCAAACTACTAATGTGATAAATGAAACATTGCAAACTTGAAGCACCGCGGGCATCGTACTGGGAGGACACATATTTGAGGTCACCCCCAGTTCTGTTTCCAGGTTAGTGTAAATTGACTTAAATTGAAATGCTAAGATCCAAACCTATTTTGAGGCACGCATATTTAAAGTTGGAACATATGTTCAGATAACAGGAACTAGACTAATTTAATAGTATATGAGAAGCAAGTAAGCGGTTTCCTAATTATTATCAACGCTTGCCTCATAAGCATACATGGGTGTCTCTAGCACCATTTAGAACCATTTAACAGCGCTACTGAGAAACAAGAAATAAGATTATGAATTCGTGATGATATCAAGGATAGTGTTAATATCAAACTTGGTTTTACATTCTTTAATGGTCCAACAACTCGGTGAGGCATGCTCAAATGCATTGCACGAGTAAGGACATGTCTAGAGTCAGTAGAGAACCAGACAATTGCTTTGGATCCGTTCAGATGACATACCAGAAACCACAATGAGGTACATGAAAGAAATGTGAATATGAATATGTATATTTAAATATGAATGACGTTGAAAAACTATATATTATAAGCGGATGATCTGCAAACCAAAATGCAGCAAATCTTGGAAGCATGTGTTTCGCCAAAAAATAATCTGCTAACCAAGATGCAGATGGGACTCGCATCACTGATAAACTCGGCATCAATTTATATTGCCATTCTACTTCACAGAAATTAAGAAAAATTACAAACTCTGTGAGTTTTAAATCAGACAAATAAACCATCAGAATTATGATATGATGGTAAGTCTTCTGTACCTGAGTAGGGTGAAGCTTCAACCATGGATCAAACCATCCTTTAGGAAGTGGAGGTGCACCATCCGTTTTGTCATCCCAGTTCATGTCACCACCAAAAACCACATTTGGCATATCTTTCATAAAATTTAAAGCCTCATTGGCTTGGGCCACTCGTTCTTTACTGAACATCTGATTCCATGTCGGTGGTGCAGGACAAGGGCTTTCTAAGTGTGAAGTGGCAACCACAAGTTGTTCTCCATGACCATCATCCATGTCGGCCATGCACAGCTCTCGTCCCATTACTGAATTATTGAAGGGATTCCGATGAAAATTCAGAACAGGTAATCTGATCATCTGGTATGAGAAACTCACAACGCATCAGCCGAACCGTACACATTTCAAGATCATAGACTCTGCACTAAACTGAAAGACATCAGTAAAAACAGATTGCACAGAACTGATGATATGGAATATTGAGGGCAGCGGGAGGAATATTATTTTGAGCTGTTTATTTAGTAGAAAGAAGATTTAGTAGATTACGTCTGAAGCTGTTGTTATTTCCAAAACAGTTGTAAAAGAACTGAACAATCAGTAAAGATGGGATTTGTTAAAGAGCAGACATTGGATGCTATTAGTTAAGTCCCGAAACTTCATCAAAGAACTCAATATTTCACGACAAACTCACCTGCATACAAAAATACGCTCGCTTGGATGATTGAGCAGGTGGAACAGAACACTGATAGAGTTTCCACCAACTTGACCTCTGAAATATGCTATATATATTGGTAGTCACCTCCTGCATGGACACAGATGTAGTGTGTGCAACTTAGAAGTCTTACACCAACATGTATCTTTATCTAGTTCCAACATCTAAGTTGCACATAAGCAAGGTAACGTTTGAAGCACGATTTCAGGGGAGCTGAGTACCTGAAAGCAGATCACGTGAGGCTGATGTTGCAGAATGATATTTCCAATGGCATTCATTCTTCCGTGCAACTCAAGGTCCTCCCGAAACCACACATTATAACTCAAAATAACAATAGTATCCGTGTTGTTTGTTGAACTGGGGGGTGCACTTTTCTCTGACCCCCTCCGCATTTGGGAATCCGAGGCCATTCCAGAAGCTTCAGCAGAAGTTTGCTGACTGCTTTTCATAAGGTCTGGAGACCATCATTTGACAGCCAAAAGATTGATCCGTCACTGAAATAGAATGACTACAAGTAAGTTGTGAAACATACATGAGAACTTACGAAGCCATATTCAAATGCACACATACGCAGCCGGTTTTGAGCATACTCTACAGCTTCTCACAGCGCAAAAAACATAATCTAACATGTCCAATGACAGCTACTTCAAACATCTACGTTCTTTCTCCAAAAAACAACACCAATAAGTTCAACTCAAAAGTCCCAGAAAAGCATCTGATGGAACCTTACTGTTGAGTCTAGCCATCCTCTCCATATGTAGTTCTCCAAGCAAGTTATTAGACAATTCCCCATCTCCTGTAGCATTTCTGTCCCTGGATGTTGTACATCCCTCCATATCACTGACCTTGGAACCATCTTCGTCGTCTACTGCCTTACGTTTTCGAGAGAGCATATCGGATGGCTTCAGGAAAGAATGCAGATCAGTAATAATCGGAGTCGCTGCATTAGAATCTGTGGCCTCAGAAAGTTGTTCCTTGTCAGCCTTGCCTCTTTGATTGCTTCGTAGAGGCCTGAATTTACTCGTAGGCCTTGGACCATTTTCTCCTATATCCTTCCTTTCCAATTCGTCTAGCTCCGGTCTTGCGGTATTACACATATCACAAGCAGATTCAACGAACAGATTCAAATATGTGCAAGAAGGACAAGACCATTCCGGACCAGCATCCTCAACCGGCTGAGGATTGTCGTAGGAGCAGATATTACACACAGCAATCTTTCCTTGATTCAGAAACGTACATCTTGGGCAGGCCCAAGTCATTATGCCCGCAATGCTGCTGAATCGAGGCTCAAAGTAAGACCTCACAAATCCGTTGTCTATCTGACTCGCAACACAACCACGAAGCCTCACAAGAGGAGCCAAGACGTATGCTTTCAAGCACTTTCCTCTCAGCAAAGTGGGCTTGACCTTACATCTGAATTCCCGCCCCTGGCGATTATAATAATCTACTGTGAGCTTCACATCACAACGTGGGACTGAATCAAGTCGCCTGAAGCTGCAGCGTTTTACAATGAACATACACGCGTTCTAAACCTCGGTTCAACAACCCTTCCTCTTTCTCTTCCTCCTACTGCTAATCCTAATCAAGATCACTGCTTCAAGTCTGTTTCTCCACAGAATTCGGTTTTTGTAAATCCAAACCGCTTCCCTGCTGATCCCGATATGTTCTGAGAGCGAGAAAGCCACTGCGTGACAGCAGAACCAATCTTCCTCTCACCGTAACAAGCTGGAATAAAAAGGGGCAAATATTACTATCGGAAATGAAAAGAAAAGAAAAGAAAAACCAAAACCCTTTACCTAATCTCAATGCCTAAAATCTCATCGTAAACCTTGAACACTCCCGGGAATTTACAGATCGCATGCCTGGAAGGCTCGGGAAAGAGAGCCGAGGAGAATCCCATCCAACAGGCGGTCACAACTGCAGCATTTGCAGAGCAGCTCCTGTGTAGCCGTCCTCTCGACCGGAATGGTGCCAAGATCATCTCACTCGGACGATCCTCCTCCTCCTCACGCATTCATCTTCATCCTCACCCCTTCCCATCCCCTTCCCTTCCTCAGCATTCATTATTTCGTGCTTCCTTTCTTCATAAATTTCACTTCCACTCTGAGGGACAGTGTTCTCTGCGGCTGCTGCAACTCATAGCTCCCGGCGACAGGTGCCGGCGGCAGGCTTCTGACGATCTGGTGCAGCCGTCTGTGGCTTGTGTCGTGTGTCGAAGTGGGCCTTCCCACTGTCGGCAGGGTCCGGCGGGAGAGACCATTCGACGGGCACGACCAGTCGACGACTGGCTGCAACTGACCGACTTGCACCGCGAATTTAAAAAGCACTTCGACCCACGGCAATTAGAACTGCGGGAGAAGGTCAAAAACCAGCCGTTGGATTCTTTCATCTGACGGCACCCCTAGGAAGGATCTAGCAACGAATTGTGCTCATCCTCCGTGACGCATTATGGTAATCATAATTCTGCGCGTTTTTTCACCCGTACTGTGATCATACCCTTCCCGTTTACGTTTATAATCAGTGGCGTCGTAATAGGAATTATTAGCTGGCCGGTAAATGCCGGGTATTTCTTAACAACCGAACAAGACGATCCTTATCTCTCTTCCTGTGTTTAATGGGAGGCTTATGGACTTAATCAATCCGAATAAGTAGATAAATAAGAAACTCGGCAACGTCATGAATCCTGAAGGACTGACCTCCACGTCCGTTAAGGTAAGGCCCGACTACGGAGGTCTGTCTCAACCAAACAGATGCAGACATATTTACTGGAGTGGAAGAGTTCGACCCCGTAAGAGGGAGGACGGGTCAGCAATCCCCAACCGAGTCTATTGCACCGGCTCCTCCATTTCTGAGACACCGGTTTAGAGGTTCGGTGGTATGTCCCGGCCCATTTCGAGAAGAGGCGCTCGCTGGACAGAGAAGGGAACGAGGGTTTCCAACTGCAAAAGCAACACGTGGACGATGACGCTTCCGCGCCAGGTTGTGCATTTGCGCATGCTTCCTTCGCTCGGGGGCATGGTGCCCCCACTTGCCTACTAGACAACAGGACAGGAGAGCGTACGGGTCCACGAAAGCCACTTTCGTGCCTCGTAGCCACTTGTGGACTTGTATCTGCGAATGTTAAAACCGAACGAGCGCCAGCCCGCTCCTTTCTTTAAATATAAAGAACCTTACCGGACTACGCGACATTGGCGTGTCATCAGCCAAGGACTATATCGATCCTCAAACGTCGACCGAGTTGGGTTCATTCCACTGCCTTCTGGAGAAATCTCGCCGACAATCTGGGGCAACAATGTTTCCGGTCATATGGTGGACGTATTTGATCAAAGTGAATCATCTGACATCAACCTGTTATGTGTTATGCACGGGTTCGTTACGAGCATAGGAAGAACTTTATAACTTACACATGTATTCATATTCAATATGTCATACTTATTCTATCACGCGGGTAGATGAAGGGTTGATACGGGATGGTATTTTTTAAATTGCTTCATGGAAGCTTTTTATTCCTTTTTAATGTGCCATCATCCATCCAAAATTAACTCTTATAAATGCTAGCCTTAGCTCGCTACCTTTTCTAGCGGCATACTTGCAAGACGTAACACCTATGAAGCTTTCTTTCTCGACATGCTAACCCCGGCAGATTTTAACCTCGGAAATTTTCCGAAGTTTCTGCGTACAGCTGTGCGACGAGGAGAGCGTCACGTATGTCAACAATCATTTGCGTCGTCTCGAGATCGTGACAATGGCCTCATTTTCCCGTGGGCTGGAAAAGAGACCATAAAATAAAAATACATCGCGCAAACTGCGCAGAAAACAAAAGGAAGGAAGGAAAGTCCGAATGCTCGGAGGTCAAGGAATCGCGAATGCAAATCCCGAATCCGTCATTCTCCACGGAGCCCGAAGGACCTGTCTTATCATTATCTTGTTCTGGTCACGCATCATTCATGGCAGGTATTCCGCGGGGGGAGGCCGCCTGCCATGCATGGATGGACATGGGAATGGCAGGAGTGCGTGACGGATGGATGCACGCGGAGCATCGCAACTCTGTTCAGGTGGCAGCCGAATGCGCTCCACGCTGCCTCCCATCTTTGCTTTTTTTGGAAAGCATAACCGAAAGCTCTGTCAGGATTAGCCGGTTATGGTAAAACGGGTAACGGAACCGTGAGCACTTTTAGACTCGCAGTCAACCGAATCCGAGACTCTGTAGTGAGTGCATGCTGCCGCTGGGGCCGAAGGATTCCTCGCTCTCTAATTGCGGTGGCGAATTCAAAACAGAGCGCACGAAGGAAGGCTCTGTGTGTCTCTCTGGGGGGCAGACTGAGGCCTCCAGAGAAAGAGACCGAGAGGCCAAACCAGCCAGCGATCGTCGCACGCGCTGCCACTCTTCGGTCGTCGTCGATTGTCTGCCAATTCCAACTTCTGTTCTCGTCCGAGTGCCTCGTGAATGCGGGGCCGGTTGGAATGAATTGTCGAAAATGTTGTCCTTGGTGCTTCGGAGGTAGTGTGCCGGGGAGAGACGAGGCAAGTGGTGGTTGAGGCGAATTTCTCCAGGAGGGACGTGTGGGCCTCCGACGACCGGCTTTCGTGCAATCTCCGTCAACTTTCTTGTGGTGTAGGAGTGGGTGGAGAGTGGATTGCCAATAGGCTGAAGGGGGAATTTTTTACGTTGGCGAGATGCGGGTGAAAGCGAAGGAGAGCTTAGCAGCGGCGAGAGAAGCCAGAGAAGCGCAGATTAGAGCAGCAGCTAGGAGGGCGGAGAATGGCGGTAACGAGAATGGCAGGAAGAGGAGGAGGAGGGGGAACTCCATAGAGTCCACAATGTATGATTCTTCAGACAGTTACGAGAACCATGTCATTGATCTTCGAGGTTCCGCACGTTCTCCACCCTGTCCAGAATGTCGTTGCTTGTTTGAGTGTTTGTCGGTCTGTGCCAACATACTAGTTCCAGCAGACAGTTGGAGTGAATTATGTACTTTTTTTTCTTTTCGTGAAAAACTTGCAGTGGTTTGGAGAATGTTTCCTCCTTAGAAATATTGTGAAGACTGAATCGAAGTGATTCAAGTGCCAGCACTTGAGTCTGGCTGAGAAAATCAACTGTAACCCCTATGACGCGAAAAGGGTGAAAGAGCTGTGATATGAATCACATGGCTAACTGAATTGGTGGGAGAGGTGTAGAAATGAAAAGTGCTACTCTTCTCTGCGAGAAGAGTTGCACTTTTCCACAAGAAGAAAACTCCATAGTAGTCTCAGTATTGGCAAGCCCGAATGAAATAGGACATAATCCGCGAGAATGACACTGCATTTGGAGAGGATTACATTTCCCAGTTATGATGAATGTCATACGAATAACACGTGTGCAAATGTAGGATCTCCGAATCGCGCGAACGGAATAGACGATGGTGAAAGCCCTCTTAGAGATGCTCAGAGCGAAGGTGAAGGCTCTTTGGAAAATGGCAATGCCCGAGTGGATTGTGATCTAGGGCATTATCTGTCAAATGGTAACGGAAGAAGTGGTAAGCACCGCCATGTAATAAGAAATGAGAGTCCAGAAGAAGAGGAGTACGATGAGCCTTTGAAACCAAGGGAACATGACTTTGTTCCAGGCCAACTAGTATGGGCCAAGTTTGCCCGTTTTCCATGGTGGCCAGCTCAGGTATTACAAACTACGAACTTCCTCTATCCTTGTCTTTGTAATTTGGCTGTAGCAGGACGATGCTTGCTCGTGTCTTCGTTGTTGATTTAACTGCAAAGCATAAGCTGCTGATGCTCTTGGCTGAAGGGATGAGCACCGGAAACCATTCATATGCTCCTAAGGGAAATGGTGGCCAGTGAATGCAATGTCTTGTATTAACCAGAAAGTAGAAGTGTTGGCATGGCCCGAGAGTGCTCGGCACCCAGCACATAATCCTCCTAGAGAAGATAGCTTCGGATTCCTTCTTTCTTCCGCAATCACAATCTTCCATATGCTCTGACGTGATAACCTACTACCAAATTGATAGTTATGCTTCATTTAATTGTTACATATACAGGTGATGGATGCTAGAGATGCTGTGGAAGGTACAGGAGGAAAACCAGGTGCAGACACTGATCTACTCGTGCGCTTCTTCGGCACTTATGACTAGTGTGTTCTCTGCCACCTTCTCTTGTGTCGAGAATGTAGTCGTAAACGTTTCTCCTATGAATTTGGTAGTATCATATTTATTACAAGTACATCACCTTCAGACTACAACATAAACCTAAAGATTAATTGATTACCTTGTATGCATTCCTGGAGATATACTTGCAATATATGGATATCTGTCTAAAAATTGGAGAAGATTATTTTTGAAACAAATTCTCTCGAATTTTGTCTATCACCATAAGTTCAGACCTTTGCTTTCGACAACAGGAGACTACAGTCGCGAGTAAACCCAGTTCAAGTTTGGTCCTGTATCTTACATACTCTTGAGTGGTTTCTGGGTGTTTTTGCGTTCATGCGGTTTGATATGACTGTAAATAGAGCGGTGATTATGCTTGCCTGATCTTCATTTGGCTTCGTTCCTAACCTGAGTTAAAGTTACGTCTCTCGAAATCTATATAAATGACTCAAGAGGACATTGTGCTGTCCCTGCAATCAACACTTGCTTTCAGTTTTCTCTTACCTCTTGTTAGCAACTGTAACCACACG
This sequence comes from Marchantia polymorpha subsp. ruderalis, assembly GCA_037833965.1. Taxonomy (NCBI): domain Eukaryota; kingdom Viridiplantae; phylum Streptophyta; class Marchantiopsida; order Marchantiales; family Marchantiaceae; genus Marchantia; species Marchantia polymorpha. The sequence goes on along the minus strand of AP031352.1, from coordinate 969,360 downwards.
TCCATATCACTAACATTGTGGTCGTTGCTGGGGTACTCTTGTTATTGGTTTTATGCCTTGCAATCATGTACACTTATGGATTTGCTGCAGCTGAAGCCTCTTTTGCGTTTACATGCAATCTTCTATAGATAATATCTTTCAGTTTTCATTTGCTGAAAATATACTATAAAGGCTAACTTGAGAAAGATGTTAAACGGGAAATACCCCTTGTGGTTTTTGTTTGCTGCAGTGGCTGGATTGATCCCTTCAATAATTTATCGGATTTTGATGTGGTAAGGGTGTATACTCGACATGGATGTCTCGTGTTCATGGATTGTGTTATATTTGACTTTTTTTGTAGAGAACACTTCCGAGTGAATATTTTCACAGTTTTCACCTGAGTTTGTGTTATTGTTCAATGATGGCAGAAACTCACTGAGAGAAGCAAGATTAGGAAGAAAGCTCTACAGAAAGGAGTTGAAGAGGTGATAAAGTCACCCATAGCCTATCCTTTTTTGCACCGTGTATGCATACATTGCTCAAGCCATTTATGAAGATCCATATGTGGCATGTTCTATGTTGGTTTTTAACTCAACTGTAGTATATAAGAAATTATTCCTCATATTTCACTTTCATCTCCTGTAGGCCCTGATTTGGAGGAGTTCTGGAGCACTTCCTGAAAAATGGGAGCAGACCTCTAAAAGTATAAAACAAAAGCGGAAAGAGAACACTCATAGCAATGGTGTGTTTGCTGCCCAAGCATCAGGATATGAGTTCATCGTTTTTACTCGAATTGAATGTAGTAGGGTTACTTGCTAGTCTCGTTGTCAAACGCTTGAGGCTGTTCAAAGGGCCGCATTACTGCAACAAAAGATTTTGCTTCTCGAGGCTTAATATGATTTGGACAAAACAATTGGTGTTCAGGTGTAGTATCATCAACAGTGGAAGTCAAGGAGTCAAGAACGGATGCTGAAACCAAAGAAAGACGAGCACCCAGAAAAAGAAAACCCAAAGTTTTGTTCGAGGTTTGCATTAATCATCAAACTAGTGGGATGGGGCAGAAGTTACATCTATTACAGGCATGCTCCTGGTTGATGAAACATGTTGCCTCTATCCACCTTTTTCAAAATGTGCGATTTCATAGGATGCTTGCAGTTGTTTTGTTGGTCGTTGCATCTGGCATTACGAAATATACAGTGCTCGTCTTTTTGGTTATTTTTGTTTCTGAATCTGTGTCGGTGAATTGTGTGAGCAGCGTGACAGTACTTTGTGTTGGTAGGTGGACATACTGGTCAGATGCCGCTATTTAGGTAGTTTCTGATTTTGAGGTTGTTTGGGTGTCCAGGAGGAGGGTAGAATTCAGCGTAAGCCACAAAGAATGCAGAGACGCTTGCGTATTATGCGTCAACTCGGGCTTGCAGCTCCAGCCGGTTCACCGTTCACTGCAGATTTCTTAAGGACTTAGGATGTAGGCTAGGTACCAGTAGATTTTCACATGTTTTAGCTTTTATCATTTAGGTTTACCACCAGCTCATGAATTGTTGTCACAGAGTTCATTTCACAACGGCATATGTGTTTGATCAGTCCAATCCAGTCAGTGACCTTGTCGAACTAAGGGCTTGTTGAAACTCAACCCATCTAACCCTTCATTTCTAGAGATGAACATCGAGTTTGGAAGGTGGCGAGTTTGCATGATTATGTCTCTCATCCATTACAATCATTGTCCTGAGTAGACCTTTGCTCACAGGCTTTTGTAAGCTAAGCAAGATTGTCCTCTCTTTGGAAATGACTTATCAATTACACCCTTATCATAAATTTTGATTTGCCAAGCCAAGCCAATTTTTAGCTTCTCAGATCCTCTTTCCTCAGTACATTACCCCCACCTTGAATCCATGGCACATGGTACTGAGATCACTGTGTACTTACTGAAACTGAAGATGGATAATTTTTTTCACCTCTAGACTGAACCCTCAAGCAAACTTCTAGAAGCCTGGAATGCCTTAGAACATTTACTTTCTGACTACTACATATAAGGTAGGTTCACATTTTTATTTTTGTTTACTTTTTCTAGTCGAGAAGAAGTACTATTATACCAGATTTAATGTAAAAGTAAACGTCTGAATTACGATTGCCGGTAGTGCATATTGAGCATTTGATACGGTGTACACGACGGTGCTCATTTACTCACTGTCTTTCATCACAGAAGCAAGTGATTTTGCTCAAACTTCATAGGTGTTCTCATGATTCGCTTTTCCTGTCTTATCAATGCATGCCATGGCAGAGACCTGAACATGCATATGTTTCCAGTTAAATTCACAGGCTTCGATGAGTCTTTCCAATGAAATCTTATTTGAATTTTGTCCAACTTGGGCTCTGAATTTTTGGGTAATGGTTTCCTTTTGTATTATATTAATGCGACTCTTGTATCAAACAGTAGGAGATTAGGGGTAGATGGCAAGCTATTAGTAAAGATCTCTCCACTGTAGGTCGAGTGAATGCACTCAAGTCAACTATCTCACCCATAAACTTATAAACATATCATGCTTCCCTTACATTTGTTCACTATACTGTTCATTGGCTAAGGTTCATCATAACACATTTCAAGAAATTTGGCCCACATATATTGGCATATAATCGTGGAAGTCCCATTGAAATGGTCACCTCCGAAGGATCACCTTACAAACATTTTTTATCACAAAATGTATTACATATTAATCGATATTCATCACACTTTTAACTATCATCTATTAGGTTAACGTGATATGAATTCTCTGGAATGAAGTATGAATCCGGGTGCTGCAATGCAAATGCTACTGTGGGAGCTCGCGGTTATTAATCTCCCGTAACATCCTATCAATTTAGGGATCCCTGGAAACTTTCAGTTTCTTGGAATTACCCCGAGTTGATCGAATCTCGATCAATATTCAGCCAAGAGTATGTACGCTCAATTTTTATTCTTAAACTAGACATATGTCAATCAGAAGTCGTGTATGATGAAGTTTTATACTCTTCAAAGATAGCTGACAAGAATTATCTCTTAAAATATCTTACACCAATTGATGACGTACAACCACTCCATTTATCAAGATTTAGGGGTTATCAAATATTTCTGTTTGAATTATATGACGACTCTCAGGCATTTGTAAGTCTTTTGCCTAATTTAATAACCTACTTTAGCATTCAAGCAGATAATAAGTAGAACGAATCAACAGGGTTGATGTGAGAGAGCAAGAGCGGATCATACTCGAGTAGTTCTTTACATACTTTTGTTTCTTGTATTAGTTTTCATTGAAATGTTCCACCATCAACGTGTACAAATTCAAAACTTTTAGATTTTTCTTTTTAAAATTTGTTTCAAAATTGTTCTTCCTCTCCCGATCGTCATTGGATGTATTGCTTATTACAGCTCCATCAATATTGGTTAGCTTCGTCATTTCCATTCCTTGCCATTCCCAGAATTGGGCCTCTTTTAATTTGTCATATTGTAGTTAGCTTGTAACTAATATGTACACTTCCATTCATAAATTGTATTACAATGGTTTCACCTGACTTCATATTCCGAAAGGTATTATTGTGATAGTTTGGATATTATATAGGCTGTTTACAAGATTTTGTTACATGTTGTCTTTTGATTTAATATAGTAGCAACATTCTTCACTATTGTTTTGGTTTACTTTCTCTCCGATAATTTAACTGTATGTTTAAATCATGACAGTTATTGAAAGCTGGAAAAGTAAGTTAGTTCTTCGTCCTGTATATTCCGAGGTTTACACCATATGTACTTTTCCCTCACGAAAGACTTCAATTGAATATTTTATTTTTGTACAACGTGATTGATATTTTTCGAGTATATTGCAATTTTTACATGCAGTGTTCACTTCACAAGAATTTCAATATATTTCATCTTCCTCACAAATTTCTTCATATTCTCTCGGCTTACTAGATATACAAAAAAAACATACAAACGAAGTATTCTACCCATGTCATCCCTCTATCCTTCTCATCTGTAAATTTAAAGTTCATCAAGTGATTAGACAGATTTAATCGTGATAATAATCAGGCACAAACAAATAAAACATTAAGGATGAATTCTAATGGACACGGTATCTTCGCAATTTGTTTGTTTCCTTAAGAAAGTTTACAAAAAAAGAGTTTGGCTGAAATTCAAAGCGCTTTACAAGGGAAAGAGAAGTTGGCCTCTGCACATTGCTTGAGACCAGTCAAGTACTTAAAGTTCCCATTCTGTACTGTAAGGGACTTCCTACCTAACGAAGGTCCTGATATCTCCAACTACTGATAAGAGAACCCCATAATTCAGAAGGATACATCGGTGACATTGAGCCATTTCAGAAGGACCCCGCCTCCTGTATAGGAGGAACTAACTACCTTGAGTACAACACGTAGCCACCCAATGGCAACTACATGTTTCTACGTAGTAATTAACTCCAGCAAACGCACGCACCTGTAGTCCCGTGTGGAGTCCTACTCTACTCAGTGGCACTTCTCAACTTCAAGATTGAAATTTCGAAGTGCTTTAAAAAATTGCAATGACTGTACAGGGATCTAGAATTCCTGGGACATGCTTCCAATGTCACCCTTGCTCTTGCCAGACTTTTTCGGCAACAGAGAGGACTGAATGTTCGGCAGAACTCCTCCACTAGCAATAACCACAGACCCAAGCAGCTTGCTGAGCTCCTCGTCGTTCCGCACGGCAAGCTGGATGTGACGTGGAATGATTCTGGTCTTCTTGTTATCTCTGGCAGCATTTCCAGCCAACTCAAGCACCTGAACAAAAACAAAAGTCAGGATTTGTTCAGGCAGTGAAACCAAGAAAACTGTCTGAGTAACGTCTAGTTTCATCCCCGGGAGACAAGTCCTCTTCCACTCGACTAGAGAGCACGCTGGGTCTTAGACGAGACTGTCCACGCTATGGGGGAACGATCATGTCCAAGTGGGTCCAATAGATAGTTTTCTAATCGATATTTTCGTACCTTTCGGAGAATATACACTACTCCATATTAGACAGAACATCAAAGGGCGGGAGGGGCACGAGAGCTTCTCAGAATCCAAACCGATGAAGGCTTGTAAACACGGTATGAGGGTAATATCACACAAAGCACAAGATGGGGTTCTGTGGACCTAGTTCGGGTAGACATCTACTTCACTTTGTGTGATTAATACTCGCAGAACTAAGAAGGTGGATTTCACATGTGGTTAGAGGTAAGCTTCACCTCAGCGGCCAAGTACTCCATGACGGCGGCCAAGTAAACAGGGGCGCCGGCTCCAACACGCTCTGCATACTTGCCGGCTTTGAGGAACCTCGCAATTCGTCCAACGGGGAACTGCAGACCGGCCTTTTGGGACCGAGAGACGGCCTTCGAGCCCTTGGTCTTTCCACGACCACCGCTGCTGCCTCCTGCGGAGCTCATGTTGGTAGTAGGGCGTACTACACAAACTGTAGTGTGTAGACAATTCTTGCTCGAAGATGAGCGTGAAATGTAGGCGTCAAAGTCTTGCCAACCCTAGGGTATGAACAGTCGAGGAAGGTGTGGGAAAGATCGAGCTCCCTTCCAACAGCAGAAAAAAAGACCTTAATACCTACAATCGACCTCGACCTCTCCACTCGCAATTTCGGAACTGTCGATCAGACGGGGATCGATGGGCAGATTGTTCTAGCACTGCGGAAGCGGCGTTACGGAGGGCGAGACCGACTGGGGGCCGTCGGGCGCAGCGAAGGAAACGATGAAGAGCGAACGTGAGGTGTGGAGATGCAGGATGACCCGGGAATTGAAGCCTTGAGGGATATATACCCCCAAACAGATCTCCTCACAATGACGTGCCGCCAGTGACCTTGACATGTCTGCCATCACACTGATCCGTGTGATAGGTGATTATCTACCGTCGATAGCAAGCACTCGATGAACGAGATTGTCTACTATGTCATTGTATTGTCCACGTCGGATTGCCCAGGATCACCACCTCCTTCCTTTTTTCCCTCCTCTCTAGGAGTTGTGAACAATTACATAGCCTAGGTTGCCACCAAGCGTGACGTGCCCTGCTGTCATTCGTGGGTTTCATGTTGGAAGGAGCCAATTTGAAATGCTTTCATATGCCGGGCTTCCCCACATACTTTTAAATTTTTCGTCCCAATTTCCAAACAGGTCCACTTTGAGGGAAAGCAAGCGTGGAGGGCTTTTTAAAATGCGTTAATGGCGCGACCGATGGACCTGTCATCTTTGGCCACGTGGGTCAGTGGGCAGTTACTTTCAGGTTACTAATCGTATTCCCGCCCATTCGTTTCCTCTCCAATCACAGTAACCTTGTGTTTTATCCATTATGTGACACACATCATTTCAAGTCCGGCTGGGGAAGTAGAACAACGAAACTGAGGAATGCTGAAATTCAATCCAGCTGCCATCATACTCTATTGATCAGAATCAGCAATTTGTCAAGCCCTGATTCTGTTCTGCGTAGCAAGTGTTGGAATTTTTTGATTTAACTGTCAACATATATTACTGCAAAACTAGATGTAAATTCTTGGAAGAAAAGTCAATATGTAAATTATTTGTTTGGATTGTTTTGAATATAATATAAGGAGAGGTAAGTAAATGAGAGTCAATGAAGTTCTTATCCACTCAGTTAATCTTTAAGCTGCAATCTTGTAAAAATCAACATATTCATTTGAAATGGCCTTCTTTATTTCATTATTATTAAGTTCTATTATTTCATTATTAGTATTATTACAAATATAAGCTCTATAGTACAACATCATTTTTTAAAAACATATTGATTTCTTAAAGAATCAGCATTCTTGTTTCTGTCATGAATATAAGTATATTTCACTCATCCCATTCTTTCATTTTTCACGAATTAAGCCAAAGTGATTTACTATATGCCACATTCATACACATCTCGGAAATATTATTTAAAACAGATAGATGAAATAAAAATTTTTAGTTTAAAATCGCTTTTGTACCACTTGTTTATATTAATCAGTGTTGTATAAAATCTAAGAAATACAAATTTTCAAATGAGTTTATTTTATTCCTTTTGTGATTTATTTCCTAATTTTTGAAAATCATATCATCATTTTGACCTTTCACAGTAAATTAATGTATATGACACCTCTCTTTCTCGCTTCAAATTATAAAATAAATAAACATACAATTCTCAAAGCTAAACCTATTTTTAAGACACAAACTTTATGAATTCTTAATTCACAAACATATTTATTTTTAAGTATGTGGAAAAGTATGTGTGGACAAAAAATTATTTACATTATTATTATGTATATAGTATTTGGAAAAAATACAATTCTTCATATATGTCAAATAGAATAATGCGAATCTCAAACATGTGATCATTCCTTTTAGGATCTAATTCAATGATTTAATTCAAAACACTAGTCATTTTAGAAACTAAACAAAATTTTAAAATTTGATCAATTCATCTCTACATCCTACTGTTACTCAATAAAAAGTATTCAATGTTGTATTTTGGTTGTCAAGCGTACAATGTATATTATAAAGTGATTTTTAAAACATATCATTGATATAAAATTGTAATTCTTACAATGGAGTAGAACCATATTGAAAATTGAAGAATACATATATTTTATGACATGTTTATTTTTTCAAAGTACAGAAAATCATCAAATGAATAGTGTATAATGTGTTTACTTTTTATTTCTTAAAGTCATGCCAATTCTATGAAATAAATATAAAGTAAAATACTTTAGTTAGCAGGAAATAGTTTGTTTGAGAATATATCCTTATTGTTTACCCAACAAAATACATAATAACAAGAAATATTACTATTTCTTTCAAAGTCCTACAATTTATTAGTGAGGAGGTATATTTTAACATAAACAGATAAAGAATTGATATAGTATACACACATCAATCATTTTATTTATATCTTTTACATAAAAATTCTTTCAACAATTGTTTGTATCGATATCTTGAAGACACTATTTTATAACAAAATTGTAAAATTAAATTAAATTATAAAGTCATTCAAATTATATCATGATTGAACTAGACACACTTATAATCTATAGATATTTTCCAATATATTGATGTCATTTCAATAAAATCATTAAATATGAACAACGTTTTTTTTTCAACTTAATGATATTATAATACATTTTTTGATGAGAATGAAAAAAATACAAACAATAAACAATTGTATTAAAATAATGATGTAAAAATAAAAAATTATTTAAAAGACTTATTTTAATCATTTAGAAGTTCAAATTGCATAAGCAATTATGACTTTTCTTGTGAAAATTTGAATAATATTTAACAAAACTCTATTTCACATTATGTATATAATTATAACAAGGATCATGTAATTCACTCAAATACATCACTTGTGTTCATAGACAAAGAAACAAGTAAGACATATAAGAATGCAATATACATGTATATACAACAGTCAACAACTTGTATATTAAATGAGATTACAACATAATATATTTTTTCCCAACAAATTTAGAATAAATGTAATAAATATGAAATGAAAACACCACATTCTTGATTTCAAAAGATTTAAATTAAACACATAATAATTATTATAAATATTGACATCTAAAAAGACATTCAACATTAAATTCAGGACTTTTTATTTGTAATATTCATTATAAAAATTAACATAGGTTTATACAAAAATAAAAAATTTAAAGTAGAATAGTGAAAGAAAATTTTTCTTGTGTGAAATTTTTTAAAAAAAAATATAAATATTTTTAATTAAATACCTTATGCAATCATTATAAAAAATTTACATGTACTTCATTTGAAATTACTAAAATGCCTGTTTGTAAATACATGACAAAAATCACATGTAAAACTATGTTTTGAATGTAATTCAATGTTTGTTTACTATGTTGACATTATTTATATGTACTAAATGATTTTTATTTTAAAGTAAAAAAAGTCATTTGTGGGGTATAATCAGAATAAGTAACTATGTTGAATATCAAAATTCATACTGAAGTCATGGATTATTTGTGTACCAGTTTTTCTCCAAGCACATTTGGAAAAAAAATAAGAATGAATAGTAACCAACATAAAGACAACATTCCTTTATACTTTAATCCAAAATGACAATGATAAAACATGTTTAGTTAATGTTGAATTTCATGAGTTGCAATGATTCAATTTTTGGATAGATCGCCAATGTAGAAACACACTCAAATGTTGAATATATCTACAGCAATTTTAAAATAAATTATTAATTACTGGGTTAAGCTTTCAAACTCGATGAAGCTACGAAAAATGTATTTGATTTACAAATTCAAAATACCAAAATATGTATAAATATGAAAAAATGTATACTTGAGTTTAATATGTAGCTTTAACGCCAGAATTAACTTCAAGTTGATATATTTATTTACATATTTTTGTAGAAATTATTGATTAAAAAATATCTATCAATTGGAGTGGTGGATAAAAAAAGCATGCAATTTTTTAAATTTATATGATTTTTTATATTTGTTATAATATTAATTTTTTCATATTTATCATGATAAAGATAACAAGACACAATTATTTATTCTAGATATAACCATAGTTGATTTTCATATTTGAAAGCTTTGTATCATTGAATTTAATATACCTGTGAATAAAAATTATATTGCCGATATATATTCAATTAAAAATGATAATTTTACTAATATTGATCAATATATTTTAATGAGAACAAATATTGTTAGCAATATTTTATATTTATAAATTATTTTTCTTATAGAATTGATATAATTTATTCTCATTTAGTTGGTTCACTTGTTTTTCCATTAATGGTGATATTGTCTATACAAAAATAAGTTTCACATAAAATTTCAACACCAAGTACTCATCATATTTCAATATCAAGTATCAAGGACAATAAATTCGATGCTTTCAAACGAAATCTTAGAGCAATGTGAAATTGACAACCATTAGAGTTTTCATGTAAAATAGATTGCAAAAAAATAAGTTCATGAAAGATTTAGTCAAAGATAAGGTTGTTATAGCAGTTGATCATAGAGCTCACTAATTTTAAAGAGCTTTTGAATTATTATTTTTTATGTACGTATCACATAGTATGTGTCAAGTAAAGGTGCATCCAATAAAAAATGAATATATTTATGAGTGGATTTGAATGAAGTAAATTATTTTATAAGTTTAAATGATAAAATAAACAACCGATCTATGTTAAAACAAACCTTGCCCTATTAGTAATTACATCTCAACATTTATATTAGTTATATTAATGATAAGCTTTGGACTACATTTTTAACAATAATGTTGTGTTTAAATTATTGAAAGAATTTAGAGAAAAATAAAGTTATGTCATGTGACGGAATACAAAGCAAATATTTTGACTAATCTTAAGCAATTTTTGAAATGGTTAACAAAATATAAATTCAAATAAAAAAATCCCAATTAAATGTAAATTCAAAGTAGATTCAAGCTATGATAAACTATACATTGTATATTTCAATGAACAATTTAAAATTTTTGAAATAAAAGTATAACAATCATTGATGACATAGATGGTGATAGCATGATACTAAGTTTAGATATTGAAATTAGTGATTATTGTAAGCAATAAAAAATATAGATAAGAGGCAAATAAACAAAATTTGATTTGCATGAACATATTAAGGTAAACATTTTTCCTGAAGAAAAAATTTATGAATTTGAAATCAAGTATATGAATAAAAATACACATGAATTAAAGTTTTATAAAAAGTTACTCTACAAGTTGTGTGAAGAGAAGATGAGATGTAAGATACTCATGAATTGAGTTTTTTGGTTTATGTAAACTTTACATTTCAGGCGTTTAGTATTTACATGAAACAAAACTTGTACACATTCATAGAGTAGCCTTGTTATGAACATACATATGCACATTACTTCACGTGAATAGATATGAAAAAATTAATGAAAATGAGAAATTATACTTCAAAATTCACATAAAGATTTCAAAATTTATTTGATTACATCATGGGTAATTTGTTTTTAGTGAAATTAAAAGCAAGCAAGATAAATTATCACATATAATTCAATAGACTACTCAAAAACCAACCTTAGTCATTAAGTAATAGACATTCAACAAACTTGATCAATTAATAAATATTAAAATATTTATAGTATATAAAAATCTAATATACTTAGAAATAATAATATATATAAACAAAATGTGTGTACTTTTTTTTTGCAACTTATTTAAAATTCAATCGCATTCAATTGGAAAATATAAATTCAGTTGGAAATATGCTTAAATATAATTAAAGAAAAATATTCAAGTGATTGAAAAAATATGAATTTTGGTTATTTATCAACAAATATAAGAAAATTTATAACATAAAACTTGATTGCACATTTAAACTATGTTATGGAAGCAATCGTGACATTTATATTGACAGAAAGTTATAATCTAAATAAATAAAACATTTTATTTTATGAAACTTTTTTTAAATTGTGACATGGAAATTAGTCAAATATGTATTAATATAGAGCTATAAATCTTGAACATTGTTTAATAAAACATCGAACATATAATAATTAATAATTCAGAATGTAATATTTTAGATATTTGATTGACATAATCAACTCACTCATAGCTAGAGTAATATTATATATAGTGCAAATCATAATATGCATGTGAACAACCATCTACGAATCTTATTTTTTTGGAAAAATCATGACATTATGTTTTAAAGAGTTTGAAACTTGAGGAATAACTTTTAACTATTTAATAATTTTGTATGTCAAGATATGTAAATTTAATATATTTGCATGGATTAAATCGTATATTTTTTATTGAGATTTCTTTTAACATCTTTATCTATGAGTTTGTTGGATTTTTTTTCAAATAGTTAATCTTCATTAAAATTTTAATTCATTTTTTTGACTATCAAAATTCAATTGTTCTATTGCAATATATGCATAAATTTCACATAAATTATAATTGTAACATCAAAAAAATAGTAAGTAAACTCACTCAAAGATAAAACACAACTTTCATGATGATAGATATATTGAATGATTACACTATTATTTATATTGATCTTTCAAGCATATACATCAAGATAATATTTTCTTTTCACCTTCCACTCCTTCATAATGGATTGACAATTTGTAGTATTAACCTTATGAGCATATGGATTGCTAACGTGTTACTTCCAACTATTTTCTATCTATCAAGCACAAGGATCAAATATGTTAGAACTATAAATGTAACTTTAATTGATTTTGATTTACATATACTAAGAATGGTTACGACCAACTAACACATTACTCTCTATCTACTAAGCACGATGATTATTTACGTGACAATTATAAGTGTAACTATATTTTCCTTCTAAATAAGATTTATTTTTTGTTTTAATTAACAAAAAATTGTTGTAATTCTTGCTCATTTTAAGACTCAAAGTGTTTGTTGCACATTTTTTCAAAAAAGCATTAATTAAAATTCTAGTTGGTAATCAAGTTGATTCATATGAAAAATATAGTTTTTGACTAATTAAATATTATATTTATCAATATTTGAACTCAAATATATAACTTTAGTATCTTTTCTACTTCAAATTTCACATGATCATACGTCAAGGTGTATAGATGAGTTGATACTTGTTGCTTGGTGAATCATTTTGGTTACGATAAATGATTTTAAAGAACTAGTGATTATGTTTACAACAAAATAGTTGAGGAATTACTTAGGTGATAAAATGTTTGTAATGAAGATCAATCATAACCTATTATTTTATTTTAAAATTTGGATAAATATATATAATCAACAATAGCCAATTCAATTTGTAATGTTGTATAGTAATGTTTTGCTGCTATCCTTATTTTAACATATTAAGCAGTTCAACATCATCCATTCTTCCATTCTTGTTAAAGTATGTCATCTATTATCAAACCTTACGTATCATTAACTAACTTTATATATTGATTAAGATCATATCACTTGGAAATAATTGCGGGTAACAAATAAGTTTTCAAAAAATATTTTTAATTTGTCTTTTATCTTCGTTTTTTGCTTTTGCCTAACATGAATGTTATTCATATTTATGAGCAAACAAATATTAGAACTTGAATATGAAAATTATGTATGTAAAATGCAAGAAACAACTTGTGGCTACTTTCATACGTCTGCTATTTCTTCATTATGTTACAAACTTTCAAGAAGTTTCAAGCTTATTGGTGAAGCAAGATGACACATGCCAAGAAAAATGATGAAAAAATATGATAGTATATTGAGTTAGAAAGTAAAAAATGTATTCAGTTTGACAAATATGAATCTTGCAAGACCAATCATTACAAACACAATTCTAATTATAATGTAATGATACAATCAATGCAAATCATGTGGTAATGAGAATATATTTGGAAAACACATTTCAAATATATTATCTATCTAAATACAAAGTAAGTGGAGATCTTAGTTTGAATTTGAGTAGCTTGTTTACAAAACTATGCAAATAATAAGTAAAAAATCAACTTATGACAACCTCTTCTTATGTTAAAACAACAGTGTGATCATGTTATTATGAACATGATGTGTTTGATATCAAGTTTGTTTGCATCAAATGATTCTATTATGGGTTTTGTGGTTAAACTGAGCAAGATGATTCACATAAGATTAATTTAGAATTTTACAATTTGTTTTATTTTGTCTAAATGCAGTTTTGTTATGAACCATGAATAGATTCATATATTGTAAAAAATATGTTATGTACATTTCCAGAAAAAGAACAAAAAAATATTGAATACTCATTTGACTCTTATGAAATATGCATATATAATATTTTTGTCAATTTGTACATAAAAATGTCTTCATTTTATCTCATGTATAGTGTACTTCCCATAATTTTATCCAGTTTGATGAAGCTTTTTAAAGAAGAAGAGTTTTTAATCAACATAACCATAGTCAACAATGTTATGTAACATATCCACACAGTGCTACATCAACACAAGTAAACGTTGATGATTGTTCAAATTTATAAAACATCGTTTTAATGTTTTTATTATAAAATTGATTTTGTATATAATAGATCACATCTGTTAATTTACAATAAATTTGTTTGTTGTAAAAACATCAAAGTTTAATTTTAGATTCATTAATGCTTTTAAAATATTGAAACTTGTCATGGAATTCAAGTTAGACTTTTTGTTTCATATGAAAATACACAATGTATTGCAGGTGTCATGATTGGAAACACATGTATTATAGTCAAAACAATTTGTTTGCCAATTAGCAATACTCAATTCCTCAACCTTGATAATTGATCATGAGGAATTTCTTGTAAGAAAAATACTGTAGAAATGAATTGAATATCATAAATATTTTAGAATATAGCATTTGATTCAATGAAAAGAAAATTAACCATATGAATACACCTAAGAACAAGCTATTATTTTATTTCATGCATATTTGATAATTCAAAAATGCAAATGGGTAGTTGATTTTGTTTTTGAACTTATTTTGTAATAATCTTCAGTTAATTATATTCAAAATATTTTGATTGTAATCCTCAACGGGTATTCAAATTGAAAATGTTTCGGCATATAAGTGAAGTATCTATAATTGTCATGTGAGTAATAAATTTGCTTCATAACCAAAGAATAAATGTGATACTTGATAAAAACACATCTTTAACTTGTGTGAGTGTTTCAAAAACATTGAATGGATCAGTTGAAAGCAATTTGTATGATTATTATTGTTATACTTTGTATTATAAATTCACTATTAATTGATAGGATGGTGGAGTTTTGATCTTATCTTCTCATACTTCTTTGGTACGAATTATGTTAGTTAAAAAAAAACCATCATATGTATCTTTCATTTTTTAGTGAACTCCTTAGTTTTACGATCTAACTCTACATGGAATAATTTTACCATGAAATTAACATGAGATATATATTCATACTCACAATCTTTTTTTTATTCAAGTTGTGAATGCATAATCTTTTTTATATATAATTATTATGTGGAAATTTGTAAAAGTAAATCTAACATATGATTCTTTCAAACTAGAACTAACTTAAATTCAACCGTAGCCAAAAGAAGATAGAGTTAAAATATATAGAGTTACTAAAGTTAATAATAAACTCTCCTTAAGCTGTTCATACAAAATATGCATAGTAGCATAATATATTATATCATTCTTGGAAACAATGATTTTAATCAACACATTGGATTTATCAAATATATACTTTAATCGTTTGTCAATAGATTTATAAAAAATTGCAAAAGTGTCATGCATATGATAAATAATAAAATTAATGATTGCAAACACTATACATATAAGTCTTATTTATATTTAATTGTAATAAATATTTCCACGAATATAAAAAATTGTGGTGGTATGCACTTTTTTGGTTATAAAATCCATGTACATTAACATGTTTTTTAAGATTGTTCTCTTGTAAACTAATTGATTGTAATTTATTTTGTATGTCTACTTGCAATCAATCAAAGTTTGTTTATTTTGGATATTCACTAGCTTTTATGCATTATGATTTATGAACAAATGCATTTTTTTCTTTCAAAATCAATGGAATGTCATTATCATTTTAAGTATCAATATCACAATCTTTATAAATAAATTGATTAATCCATAGGTGTTCTTCTAATCCAAATTGATGATTTCTTAGAAGATGGCTTTAGTCAATTTTTATAGTCTAATATAGATAATTGAGTCTGACCAAATATTGATTGCTATATCAATTCATGCTCTTTATGAATTTCTTTAATCTATATCAAAGCTTTTACTTACATCACATCATTAATCAAATAATGATCAATATGTCATCCAACAACATATGTGAGAAAGGGTTTGATCTTGTAACTAGGAAAAGTCTAAAATATTTGCTTATCTTTTAATGATATGGGCAAATTGAAAAAGACGTTGCTTCTCACAATAACTGTATAAGTTATCAGATACTATAAATTTTTAATCTTTATATCACTTGCATATCATATGTCACTTCATGGATTTAAGATACAATTTTATCATAATTTCATTATGAAAAAATATATATGTCAAACAACAAAAAATTCTTAAACAACTATAATCAATCAATCAATCAAGACTGAATTCAAAATATGTCAAAAAACGCATTCAAGAAAGATACATTTATCAAATACACAAATAATTCAATTCACAAATTTATATGTTAGTTCTTATTGTCTTTGCATCTTCTCAAACACTTTTTGATTGAGAGACCATTAGAACAATCATTTGTTGTGTATTATATGTGTGATGAGATGACAAATGATCTTTTGTTTTCTTAATAATTTTGAAAATTCCTAGAGGTAATCATAATATCACTATTTGTAAATGAATATGTTACGTTTTGTTTCATCCACGTAACAACATAGACTTTTAAACTTTCAAATATTGTAGAAGATCTCAAATTTTGTGTGAAAAAATATATCAACACATAATTTGAGCGAGAATTATTTTAAAATACATTATACAATTTTTTAGATAGTGAACATTTTGAACAAGGAATCCACATTTCTATGTACAACTTAAGTAAAGACTTGAAATTTTGAAACCTAACATCGAAATTTTATGATGATTTCTGAAAAAACAAAATTTATAAAAAACTGTGAGTCAACATATCAATAAAGGTATCAAATTATCATTCTTAAGGTGTAATAAATAAGTATCATTCCTATATCGTGGCAGAAAATGTGATAAGCATGACATTTTAGCTCCAGATTTTGTAACATTTCTTTTTTAATATATATTAATTCCTGTAGTATGTATGAATTTGTGTGCTTGTGATCTCTTATCATATTTTTTTGATGTACTTTTAACTCAAACATTTCCATCATGAACTTTCACTCAAAGTTTGAATATAATATTCCATGAAATATCATAGTTTTTTTTCATATGAAATATTGATTTTACTTTGATTAATGTATGTTGAACTTTATCAAATATTTGACTATGATAGTATCCAGTATTTTCAATCCAAAGAGCTAATCATTTTGCGAAAAAACTGTATTGTTTGATATAGAGAAAGTACAAAAAAACTTTTAGAAAAACTTTCTAATGTATCAAATTTAATGAAAATTTGATACATTATATACATTAAATGTTGATGTATGAATCTCTAAAATTCATACATCAACAACATTTCTAGCTAACTCTATTAATGTAGTTTATTTGGCAATAAATCATAACACTTGGAGATTATTACTTCCATGCATTTTTAGTTGCATACAGCTGTATTTTAATTACATTCTCGATACACATTGACTATATGAGTATCATAATTTTTTATTTTTCAATCAAAATTATTTGTTGACATACATTTTTTTGGCCATATTTCCAACATATTATAGTTTTCATGAAAAAAATAACTATTTATGAATTTTAACCATTTGTTAGATTTAAAATTCTTGACATCTTTATTATTTTGTAAATATAATAGACTTGTGCTACATTCAATATGATGTTAAAAAAAAGTATAAAAAAAGATGACAACATTGTCTTTTAAAGAAAATCAATAGTCAACAAATGACTCACAGTTTTGTTGTAACATAAAGCAACACTTGCGAGAGTGATAAATATGAATAATGTAATAAATTAAAGAAATAAATATTTTTTTTCATGATTTATCATTTCTTCAAGAAGTTGAAGAATAATGATCAAATCATTAAACGCATCAATGTGAATTTGGATATTTGTGCAAATAAGATATTTCTTCCAAGTGTCATTTGTTTTGAGTAGCTAAATCAATTTCAAAGCTTGAATGCTTGATGATCACTTGGTTTCCAACAGATTTAAGTGTAAAATCTTTGTATGTCAAACCTAAGGTTATAGTGCTAATCTAACGTACAAATAGACTATGAGTCATATTTTGATCTTTGCAGAATAGAAAAAAATAGCCCCACACAATCTAATATCACTCTAATCGGTAAAATGGAAGAAAATCATTAAAATTATGTACATCCAAATCACTTCAAGCAATGTAAAAAATATGTCATTGCAGTGAAAGAAAACACTAACAAACAAAATTGCAAATTTGCATAAATAAGCAAAAATCATTTGTTGAATATTGCAAAATATTTCTCTCTTAGATGTCAACCTCAATTACACATCAATTTTACTTCCACATTCATTTAATCAAAGGATAAATCCACAATGATAAAACATATCAATATACAATTGGTTAACACAAATCAGTTTTTTCTCAACTCTCTATTTGTTTCAAAATTCACTCATAGTTCAAATTCAAACAATTTTTTGAAATTCGATAATTGCAAATCCAATTTTTTTTGTAATTTGTATTGTTCAATAAATGAAAATCTTATGCAGTAAGATGAGACTACATTCTTATAGTGTTCCACTCTAGTATGCATAAGCAAACTTTAGTGTAGCAATAGGGTCTTGGTCGGCAAAAACATCAACCGTAATGCAACCTTGTAATAATTTGTTGATCATGTGATTTGAAGTGTGTAAATTTCCTATAACTTCAATGCATATTTCAGATCTATCATACTCCTACAATTTTGATGCATACTTCATCGCTTTTGAACTTATGGCTCTGCATATATCAATAAAGTATTGAGCATGCATACACTTGTTTAAAATCAATTGTAATAGTAATACATGAAAAATATTCATCTTATATAATGCTAAAACATAGAAAATTATATGCATGCACATTCAACTCTCATAAGTTTCAATGATATGTATTTGTGAAATTATTCGTCAATGTTATTGAAAAGTAACCATAATTAGCTTAATCATGATGTAATTTAGCTAATTATGAATAAGTTTAGCTAATATATCAATAGTACTCAACAATAATGAAGAATTTTTAAAAAAAGTTATGAGTAAGCACCACTTTTATACTTAAATCAAAGTTAATACTCTAATGAGTACAAATTTGAACTTCGTGATAGTTTTGATTGATCATTGAAAATTTCAGTTAAATGAAGTTTAAAGTTTGACAAAATAAAACCAATTTAGAAGTTGCAAGGTGTTCAATGACATGTCAGTATCTCAACATGGATATAATGGAGCTTATGAAAAAATTTTGACTTACCAATGATATGTTTTCACGGAATTAACATTGGTCACACTTTCAAATTTTATCTTAGTAGAAGTAATCTACATATAAAGTATCAAGAATTACTTTGATAATATCTTCAATAGGTATAATAAGGTAAAAATTAGACTCTCAAGCAGGTTGAAAAAATCTCTAGTGTGAGTACTTTTTGTTTTATCAATAAAAAGTTGAATTTTGCTAATCATCATGGAGTGTCAATGAGTGTTAGACTACTTTAATGAATGAATAGATTGTGTAGAAGTGTATTTCTCATGCATGTTGATTAGTCACAACCTTTTACATCCTTGATGATTTACCAAAAAGTCATGGGAGAAATACTTTAGTAAGCGTTAGCACGGAGTTCATAGTTTAACTCTCTTAGAATACGTTCACGAGTTTAAGAAAAACAACATTAACAAATTGGAATCATTGTTTGAAACAAGTTAAGTTGTTCCCTCATACATAGTTTCTAATAAAAAATACGAAACCTAGTAAAACTAATAAAGATGGATTGAAATTTTGCACATCAACCTTTTGCACATCCAATTTGAGATATGATTAATATTTATTACTCTTAGTTTTTTGATTATTTCACTAATGATATATAGTGAACAAAAATCAATAGTTATAAAATACATGCAAAAACCTTGAAATTGTGTATATCACAATCAAAATATGATATGTATTTGAACGGGATATCAATCATAGATATATAATACATGTATGTAAACTAAATTATTATTTTTAAACAAGGCAAACAAATGTGATATTTTCATGAAAATTGATTATTTTATAAGATATATAAAAAAAAGTAGTTCATAGTTTATATTTATAAAAATATATAAATTTTGTATTCATTATGTGAAATATATGTATATATGTATATATATACATGAAAAAATAAGTATGATTTATTGTTTAACTACAAAATGGTGAAAAAAGATCTCATATAAATCCATGCAACATAGTTGAAAATTTGAAAGAAACAAATACATGCCAAATTTAAAACTTAGAAAGTTTAGTGATAAATGTTGATTTATTATATTGCATTTACCAATAATTTATTGAAATTTTATACCAATGAATGTGATAAATAATACTAACATATCTACCATCAATATAATACTATATTAAAATGTTGTAAAAAATTAGTTAAACCATATATTATATTGTGTTGAAACAATATGCGACTTATGATTTGTAGAATTTATGCTATGATATTTGATATGGTGCAATTAAATTTGTTATTCTTATAATTTTTGAGTTATATAGAATTTATATAGCTCTAAGATAAAATATATAGCTCCAACTATGGTCAAATTTTAGTTCTTATTTGTTATACTTATCACAAAGATGTGAAAAGAGCAATAGATTGTGATGTAACCAGGAGAAAAATAAACCTTGTATATGTGTTGTCGGAAATGTTCTAATAGATGAATATTGGAGTTCAAGCGATTTAGAACGTATAATTATGAAGGTTATGCATGGTAATTTAAAGTATGATCTTTGATTATTGATTTTTGTAAGATTATGAATTGACATTTACTGTCAATTGATACATACGGTAAGTGTTGCAACGTGATATCGGAGGAGGCGAGAACAAACTTGGCTTCACATCACACTACTTGAGTTTAAATAGCGAGTTTGACATCATAAAAAGAAGAAATTGAAAAATCTATGGAACGTGGATTGATGGTTTTGTGTGGAAGATTATGAGTGACGAGACATATTGTGTTTGAGCACAGTATGGATCACAAAAAATATCACTAATTCTTCCGACAGCGGAGTAGAGGAAGAAGACATTGAGTTATGTACAAATGGCAAAAAGGAATTGAAAAAACAAGTATCGGTGAAGTTGATAATATCTATGGTAGTGAGTGATGTCTATTGGACGCTGCAATCGAGTGGAAAGGAATGATTACATCCAAGTTCGTTAGCAATTATATAGTGAAATCTCAAAAAAAAATGCTCAAACTTGTTCAAACAAGTTTGAATAATCTAAATGAATTTTGATAAGAATTCAAGGTAAAAAGTGCATAATATACTCTTGCGCATACTCAAACCAAAAAATTGAAAAGCTTATATGAGAAAAGAGATACAAGATAATTTAACGGTGATGATTCATATGTTCAAACAAAAACAACATCATTAGTGATAGTTTTCAATAGTCCAGCATAATATGAGGGAATAGACACTATAGAGTCAAAACTCAAATCATATGCTGAAAGTACGAATGTGGCTCACATTTCTTTCCGTCAAGAGCAGGAGATAAAAAATGCTAATCAATATGCTCATAGAAAATTTGATAGATTATTAGGTTTATGAGAAACAAAGATGTGAAGAGAGTTGTCATCAATTTAATAGTTGACATACTACCAAATCGTTCATAACACATACTTGGTTCAAGCTTATTGTATTGTAAAATTGGCACACAATCTTTAGCCATTGTTGTTAGGTTTGCCGATCAAACTCAACATGATACAATCATAGCCCGCAAGATTAAACTCAAAGGACATAAAATATGGTTGAATCTTGAAATTACTCCACTACAAAGGCTAGAAGGAAAGAACTTGCAACGATCAAAGAAACTCAAGTATGCAATTTTGTTGCATATTTGCGTGATGGTAGAAGAATTGTAACTAAAATAAAAATAAAAATCCTCTACCTAGCAATTCAATAAGCTGACTATGTTGATCTGGATTATTCAAGTATTGTCATCAACCAAATATGTGAGTGTTGTTTCGATTTGAGAGATGACAGACGTCATAAACATCATGCGGAAACTTGGAAAGATTACAGAAATACTATCGCTGAGCTCAAAGGATTTACTTTAGGAAGTTCAACATGAAACTAAAGAATACAACATGCAAGAAAGTGTCATGGAGGTATTGCTTTTTTGACCTAGTATCAAATTTATCTTTGATTCATCTCAAAGTTCAAGGAATCGGAGATCAATATCATTGGTTACGTATTGGTTTGATTGGAGGATCTCATTGCTATGTGGCAATCTGTTATTGTGCACCATTATTCATCCAAATCTTCTCAACATGATATTGTTATGAGAGTAAATCATTTCATTGACTCATTAGATATGTTTTTTAATTTCAAACAAAAGGACACGTTTTTCTATCTGGTGATTTTAATTGCAGTATACGTTCTATCTAATTCATTCAATTCAGTAGCTCTCTAACCTCTATTGTATTTGAAAAAATTGATGATAGTATGTGGTTTAAAATCTCTTTTGATATTTTTACAAACTCTATAACATAGCAATTTTTACTTTTGAAATCATTTGTAACTTTGTAGGTTTTTAATTAATTCTTCAAGGAAAATTGCCTCTTAATAGATAGTACCAATTTTCCAACTCTGATTTTAATACATGTATTTCATCTTATAGTGTTAGCACAATAGATGATTTTTTGAACTTTTAAATTAATAGCTCTCTTATTTCTATTTATTAAGTTCTTTACACTCATTCATAATTTGACCATTCAATTCTACTATTTACATTATCAATGCTAAAGCCGATCATGCATTCAACCGGACAATCTGTTTCATTCGCTTCAAAATTGCGTTAAGTTTCTACTAAAAAAAATCTTTATGCAACATATTTACAAGATCTTTTGACTCGCATAGTATAGAGTCAAGATCCACATGCAACTGGTTTGCAACTTATAGAATTGCTTAAAAATTACTCGTATAAGTTTGTTTTGCGGCATAGAAACATGAGAACTAAAGTTCTGCCTTATAATGGATGGTACGATTCTAATTGCAAACTAGCTAGGACGAGATGTGTTAATAAGTTTTTGATTATTCAAAGTTAGTTTCTTTAGACAATGATATAAAAAGATTTGGTGAAGTCCAATGATCAAGCTTTCTTAAGGCGAAACTAAGAATCCTTGACTAAGGAGATGATGAAAGGTTGGAATAATCATCCTCAACACCTCCTTTGGATTCCAAATCTTTGTTAGCTTTTTCCAAAAAGCTATACTTCTTTCTTGAAGCTAACTCAATGCCGAATTGCAAAGCATATCAGGTTTATTTTCTGAAGAGTAGTTGATGAATCTACTCAGGAGATTAGCAAATGGAAAATATGAGTACTTAGATGATTTGTGTGTTGAACCTTTCAACTGAGGAGAAGAATGTGTTGGACAATCTTTCACAAAAGCTTTGAAAGATGCTTCCATCCATGATTTTTCTAGACCATGATCGATATGGAAGATTGTTGTATCCACGAATCAGGAAGTAAAACCGCAGTCACAAACTATCGCACTATCATGGTTGGAAGTGTTTTTGCCAAGTTGTTTGATAAGTTGGTAGAATCAAAACTGATTCCATGGACATAGTGTTTGTAAAAGAGATAAAGGTTACACGTTGGTTTGCGTCTAACATACAACAATATTGATCATATTTTGGTCCTACAAATATTATGGGAAAAATATAAGAGCAATGGTAATGCTTTATTTTGTGACTTCATTGATTTCAAGAAAGCTATTGACACTATATCTTGTAAGCTTTCATGGGAAAGATTATAAAATATTGCAGTACCGTGTAATCTTCTTCTAGCCGTGGTCACGTTATAGAGCTCAGTTTGTGCCAAAATAAACGCTTCTCAATTAATAGGCATCTTGAATACCATCGGGGTAATACAAGGTTATATTTTCTTTCCCATCTTATTCGAATTTTTTCACAAATTTTATACAAAGTAATGTGAGAATGGAGGTCTCAAACTTGAAGTCTTTATAATTAAAGCTCTATTGTATGCAAATGATATCATATTACTAGCACGTGATGCTATTAGTCTAGAAAAACATCTTGATGCTTTAGCAGGCTTTTGTACCCATAATGAAATGGAGATCAACTTGGAGAAATAAAAAATCATCATAGTTGGAACTATATTCTAGTTCCAACTATGATGATACAATTTTTTTTTATGTTAGAAAGATTTACAACTGGAACACAAGAAGTATTATAGATATCTAGGCATTGATTTTTTCCATGATTATAATTGGGCATATTGTGTGAAAAAAAGAATAGAAGCTGGTTACAAAGCTCTTTATTCATTACTAAACCGATGTATAAGAGTTCATCTTGTATATTGGGAGCTTAGAAAATTCTTATTTGAGAATCTAGTGTTACCGGTGACTTTATACTGGATCCAAGTGTGAGATACTTGTTGTAAGAAGACAGGATGGGAGTGCTTGGAGAGGATTCAGAAGATATTTGTTCAAGAAGAGTTGGAGAAGGAACAAACCCCCCTATGCTATTTTACTTTTCATTATTAGGTTGTCTCCCTGTTGAGGCTTAAGAACTTTATTTGATCATCACTTACACTATTCCGGTAAGATCTTTTGGTACTTTTTGACTTCCTAACCAAGCTTCACGAGACACACTTTTTGAATGATGGTTTTCTGATGTGGTGGCTTGAACTCAAAGTGGAATGTGACGGAACGAGAGTGAAACTTACAACCGAGGCACTTCGCCAACATTTATAAGATAAAATTCTCAATACTCTTTGAAGGAGACCTGACACCAAAATGGAGTTCTATCAACTTCATGTTAACCCTATGCTTGTTTATTGTCAACAATGATATCTTCTTAAGTGGATTTTTACCTCTTTACGTCATATCATAGCATGACATAGAATAGATTCTCATAGTCTACAGATTGAGAAAGTACGCTAGCAACATATTGATAGAAGTGCAGGATTTTGCAATTTATGTGAAGGTAGAAATATTGAGTACAAAGAGCATGTGTTTGTTACATGATATTATTTTTAGAGTTGCTCATAAAATTATCGCAGCTTGAGCCAAACAATTTAGTATGTTATCTTAGAGACATTATTGATCTTAGTTCTTGTGCTCTAGGCACTAGCCAAGGGTTCTAACCTTGGATAATTTGTTTTGTGTTTTTTTAGCGTTTTGAACTTTAGGGTTCCGCAGGTTTGGTCTAATACCATTACTATGTAGTTTGTAAAGGATTTGAGTAACATGACAATTGAGTAGTATTGAGGGCTTGCCCATTTGATTTCGTTCCTGAAAGTGTCTTATCAATCATTTCTTCCATTTAATTGGCCCCCTTGTTACCAAAATAGCTACGAGTTTAGATGCAAAGAAATGCCAAAGTAGGGGTTTTAGTGAAGTTTTGAGGAGAATTCGTCGAAATTGGATGGAGGTGGTGTAAATAGATACAGGCCATGCCTCAGGTTAAGGGAGGGTAGTGGGCGAAGCTGACTGTTTTCGGCGTGGGCTAAACTGAACCGCCGAAATAGAAATAGACTCCTGAAATTTGTATAGTTTATAATTCAATACATATAGTGGACTTCCGGTACATCGGGTGAGATGTCGGTATGCTGCAGTAATGGGGAGGGGAGGCACGCACTGCTTACCAATCGGATGGTCAAGAAGATTCCATAAACAGGACACTTGTCCGTTAGTTAAGATGATGCTTCGTGAGAGACCTGGCTGGCTGGGTCGACCGGACAGCTCTCCGGGGCACAGGCAGTAGTTGCTCGAGCCTCGAGAGTACTCTACTTCCAAGCACTTAACCGGAGCGTCCAATGCCGGTCACCTTCCACCTCTGAGAAGTGTCATCTCAGCCGTTAGATCTACCCTGACCGAGTGCGGTCGATATTTTACCGTCGAGGCCGAAATTCCGAAGGTTCACGGCTACGGTACTGGGCCTTCCGAGGACAATGTGAGCACGGGGGCGGCAGAAACCCGCGATCGACCGGCAGGCGGAGTCCGACGAGCAAGGGAAACCATGGAATGGTGGGCGGGTCGGTCGGTTGCGGCGAGGAAGGGACGGCGGGAGGCCCTGAGAGAGTAGCGGGAGTAAAGTGGAGGACTGTGAAGTGAAAAAGTCCTTGCGAGGAGAAGGGTTTTGACAACATCGAGTTACCATTCCGAAGGCTTCGGAAGAGGAAAGGCGAGGCATCGATAGAGGGAAGAGAGGCTTATACAGTACGGGGGACGCAGCGAGCGAGCGAGGGAGGCAGAGGAGAGGAGGAAGAAGAAGATCGAGGGGAAGGAGTTCTTCTGCGTCCGACCCATCGATCGTTAGCAGGGAGCCAGCCAGCCAACTGATCTTTGCGCCACCAAGGCTGGGGTGTCGGGGCCGAAAGGAGTGGAAAAGGTTGGCGTTGTGTGACTTCTTTTTCCCTCGGCAGGATTCCGCGAAGTTAAGGGAACGGGAGGGTGCAGCGGCGACAGGAATCGATCTTAGGAGAGCTGCGAGCAGCAGTGTCTTTGGGTCTGTTTGGGGCTTTAGAGGTGAAAGCGAGCGAGGATTGATTGATCGCGGCGAGGAGGAGGAGAGGCAAGGAAGGCAGCGAAGACAGAAAGAAGAGGAGCAGCAGGCGGGGTGGGATGAATCCTTCCGGGATGGGATGGGCGTGAAGGAGGAGACAGTACGAGGAGGTGGAGAAGAGCGAGGAAGGAGAAATTTGTGGGAAGGAAGAAGGTGGTCGCGGGGCACAGACGTTGTAGGGTTGAGATTGAATAGCGGGAGGGCCTCGCAGGGGCGGGGCGGGAGCTAGGAGGAGGAGGAGACGACGTGTTATTGCTGTCAGATCCGAGGGCAAGTTTCAGCCAGGTGCAATGGAGGGGTTCTATGGGGAGGATGCGGTCATAGGAGGAGGTGGACCGGCAGCGAAATGGAGAGACAATATGTCTCGGAAGTTCCAGTATTACCTGGACAAGTCGACACCCCATCCAGTGGCCCGTTGGATTGGTTCATTGGTAGCCGCCGCGCTATATTGCCTCCGGGTCTACTATGTTAAGGGTTTCTACATCGTGACATACGGCCTGGGCATCTACATTCTGAACTTGCTCATAGGGTTTCTGTCTCCACAAGTTGATCCGGAGAGCGAAGGGCCTGCTCTTCCTACAAGGGGCAGCGATGAATTCAAGCCTTTCATACGTCGACTCCCCGAATTCAAATTCTGGTTAAATTCTCACTCCTAAGTTTGCTTTGCGTTTCTGCAAAATTGTTTGGTCAAGGGAGGGACTCGTTCCGACCTTCCTCCTTCCTGCCTGTCAGATCTCCAATTACTTGCTGTTTTTGGCTGCTGCTGATCAGGTAATTAGAATAGGTCTATTCCTCGTGTTTTGTAGCTGAACTCTAGCCTACCACTTTCAACCACTAAACAGCAGTTTTTCCGACGTTGTGCTTCAAAGTTAGTTTGCACGTATGCTTCCTGATTTTTAAAGGGAGGCAAACTTCGAAATGTGCTCGTCTCTCTCTGCGTTAAGCTTGTTTCGCCTTTCCTTGTCCTCCTATACCAGTTCTCAAAAAGATTCACAATCAGTGTTCGCGATTGGGTCTCAGAGGCAATTTTTTCTTTACAACCCCGTTTGCCGAGTGTCTTTCCGGAATGTTGATTACTTCTAGTCTAACTGGACATTCCGTCAGAACGTGAATAGATATTCTTTACAAACACATATAAGCACGTAAAACAGATGACTAAGTTGACTTGTAAGCTGACAGACGTCTGTAACCTGGACTTAGGTCTTGCAGTACCCATCATCTCAACTCTGTCTGTATGACCTGATTTTCCGGTTTTATGCGTGACGATCTTTTGAGATGTAAACGCTTAGCTTTTCTAGAAGGGCTAATTCAGCTCACTGTTGTCGATGTCTGTGGATCCGTTGTCTTGTTCATATGCGAGGTCTTGTATATCACACACCCAACACGCGCTACCCTTTCTACCTTCTCAGCAATCTCTAGATCCTTCGTGAAGTGAAGGACATAACCGTAGATTGAGACAAGTGTTCAACAGTATGATAAGTTTAAAACAGACGTGATGGCGCACAAAGAAATCTGCTCTTCCATTTGTCAGCTCGTCTTTCACTTTTGTGTATGCAGCTCGGCCTTTACATTTGTCAATTATAGGTCCAATATGACTACATCGCATGATTATATCTAGTTGGTTTCAGTTCATTGAGGTCTGCGCAACGTCGATATGTCAATTGCATACCTGATTGTTTCGCGTTGACCTTTGTGTGGGCTAGGTTTATATGCCGCAATCAACCATTATAGTAAACCTAATCCAAATGTATTCCGTTTCTGTGCAGGTATGCCCTGACAAAGGCGTTCGTCGTGGCGTTTTGTTTGACCTTCTTCTCGATTTTTGATGTCCCTGTGTTTTGGCCCATTCTGCTTCTCTACTGGATTGTGCTATTTGTTCTTACAATGAAGCGACAAATAAAGCACATGATAAAGTACAAATACATCCCATTCTCGCTAGGCAAAACGGTACGGTTTCAAACTCTGACTCCTCTGAGTTATTTAGTTGCCTACTCTCCTGTCTTCCTCCACTAATTCTTCAAATCTTCGTATCGGGTCACCCAAATTAACCGATTAATGACACCCTTGCCAACTTTGTATCGTATCTGCAGCGCTACTCTGGGAAAAAGCCCGCTCCGACTGACAAGGCAAGCTCTTCCAGAGACTAAGGGACTGCAAGGTGGATGGGTGTATCTCTATTGACTCTTCAGACCTCGTGCTCAAGTTTTCGTTATGTTTCTTCAAGAAGCCGTGTTCTGAGGGTCAAATGAGGCAACACTGTCCTGCCTGAATAGTGGCCTTTCATTGATTGCATCATTGCTGCCCAGCTTTCATGAAATTAGAGACCTGGTTCTTGAGGAGAAGGGAGGAGAGTGGGTGGCGGGATAGAGCGTTCGTTGGCAGTTTCACTGTTCTGTATTTAGTGATTGATTCTTTGAGTGCTCTTGATAAGCTTATTTGGCTTGTCATGTTTTCACTCACAAGTATATCAGCATTGTGTTTCTTTCAGGCATTGAACTAGAGTTAGTTTCTCAAAAGAACACAGGCCTCTATCAGTCGGGCCTGCCTTCAGGCATGTGACGTGGATGTAATTTCTTTGCAACTGTCCGCAAATTGAGTCATGAAATTTTTTTTAGAGTTTATAGGCAAGGGTAGTTAACTACATTGTCGGACCGATTCATCTGGTGAGTTCATGTCACCTCCCATTCATGAACTTGTAATCCCGATCCTTCGATCGTTAATATAATTCTCGTTGCTAGCTCATTTTGGTTGGGTCATCATATTGTGCATGGCTGTTCATGCTCTGAGATGTGTATCCCACGTCCTTTTTATCTTAGAGGTGAACAACGTGCGAGGTTTTTAACACAGGGACTTGCTGTCTTGAGCAGGCAGTTGTACCTGACTCGGTCGGGGAGGAGACAGAAGCGTTGAAACCCCCAAGTAATTCTGCTGTTGTTGAAGCGGAGTCTGTCTGAGAACGTAGAAGTAGCAGCTACTACCTTGTAGGTCTTTGTAGGGCATGTACTCAAGCCCTGTACATTGGCTCTCTAGCTCAGGGTTGAACCGGTACCTTAATTGCTCATGGAAGGGAGTAGCATCACTGATCTCATATACGTATCCTGCTCTACGAACCGTGTAAAGGTCTGCACATGAGCTTTACAAAGGGTTGTCATTTATGAGTTGCATCCAATGTGATAATGGAGAACGAATGTTTAAGGCGTGCGGGAAGCTGTCATAGAATATAAGGGTATACATCGGGAAAGAGCAAGATATTAAATGCAATTCGACTGCAGGATGTGGTTTATATATGAAAGGTAGGTGAAGGATCTACTGTGAGACTTGAGCACTCGTACCATTTCGAGATTTCGCACGTAGTAGTGAAATTCGCGGGGAAAAGTCTCGCGTGTGCTATAAAAATTTGGGTGTTGGGGGTTTCGTCCAATAATGGGATTCTTTGCGGTAACTGTGACTGAAGTTTTTTGGACGCATTGTATCAAGGGTCAACTTTTGCTCATCTTTGTAGCGGTTGTCTTGACGGAGTGGTACATTGAATCCGAGAACCAATTCTGCGATTCTTCTGGGAGTTGTGAAAGTCGCATATTGTGTTGGTGGAATCTTCTTCTCGGACCTTGAGATTACGCGTTATTTTTACAGGTCGTTGTGGAGGTCAACGTTGTAGTTAATCTTTACTAAGCGACGAAGCGTGAGCATGGTTAGAAATCGTCATTAGCAGCTTGGATGGTAGTGCGGACTTCTCCGGAGTCACTCGTCCAGGTCCCTTCTTGGATATACTACGTATCCGCTTCGTCTGATGTGATGCATGTTCGATTGAAGTGTCTCGACTCGAAAATTTAAGTGCAGAAGCGGTCTGCTTAGCATTTTCGTCGCTGGCCCGGCGGAAACTATTGTCCACTGTCTTGTAATTCCTGCAGTGGTAACTACACGACTAGTTGGATCTCCGACTTGCCAAATCTCTGCTTCACTGAGATTCTGAAAAGCGGAATGCATCAGTCTTACATCGTGTATTGAGTCGATTACTTGCAGCATGTCGAAATAGTCTTCCTGGGAAAGTGTCTTTGCCGCCTAAGGTACTGTAGTTCACGTTTACTTGAGTCTGCCGTGTAGCGGACCCTGGTCAACAGCCCTGAAGCGCGTGAACAGCGTTAGCATGGACGCATCCTTGCGGGTCTTCGTTCCTGGGGATTCATCCTTCCCTGTTCCTTGGTCGAGCACTACACGAAACCATTAGCCATTAGATCTGCCACTACCGTTAGAGGATCTCCATCCACTGGAATAGTGTAAGCACAGCTCCTAGCACACAAGACTGCGCAATGAGGAGTCGTTCACTTCAACGTGGATTATTGAGCAGAAGTTCCTCGAGAAGATTGAATGAGTTTCGTCCGCGCTCAGAATGTTCTAATGAAGATTCGAATTTGAGCTACTGCACTCTCATTTGGATTCCAGGAAACGGATTGTAAGACCTATGATGCTGGAGAAGAGAAAATTGATGCGACGATGAGTTGAGGCTCAGATGTTAGATTTTCAAATACTTCAAACATTATCTCGGTCCATGTTCATGAACAATCCCTGCTCTTGAATTCATCATTGGGCTTGAGTACCGATAGAACAGGAGATATAATTCTTAAAGAACACCCGGTATAATGGGGAAACCCATTAACTGCGAGAAGGATGAAACCATGAAACTGAACTGGCAACTTGGGGTAGTCTGCAATAGCATCACGAAAAACATCTCATCTGTTAGGTCAGATAGAGTCGTTATCTGGTGTTGTTACTTCTCTCTACGTTGCTGAGACTTGCTCTTTAATGCAATCTTTATGTCATTTTATGCTGGAACTAAATGGTATATAGATCAAGCCCGTGGGACCCAAAGGGAAGAACATAAGTGGACTACATTGTCAGCAATAGAAGTCAAACTTTCTCTTTATAATCTTGGGCATCTTTATATGGAACGATAGAAAAAAATCACCCTAAGAAGTAAAATACAATTGTAAATTGAGACGTGAAACAAGACTTAATCTGAGACGCAGGAATAATATGATACTTATTTGAGCTTTGAATAGTATACTTAAATTTTACAGCTCTATACTAATATAATGTAATAAACATTCACCATGTACATTTTCACTGCATATAGATATATATTTTTCCAATCATTCTAAACTCAATCTCTACATTTTAAATAGATCTAATAGAATCCAACTTGAAACTCATGATCAAATAGAATTCATCTACTAAATTATGTTTAAAGCATATGTATGAAAAAAAGATTTTTCATTCCTTTTTTGCTCTGCATGGAAGACTGAGGAATTAAAATAAGACAAAGTAGTTTTATGGCGAGACTGAATTGGTATTAGGCAAATCTGGTATGGATGCAAAATGTTGTGCAAGTTTTGTGATTTTACTTTTTAAGTTGGATACTAGTATGTTGTAAACAAATAGATCAATGCAGGAAAATAAGGTATAATTAATTAATTAATTAATCACGTGTAAATTTTAATAGATTAATGTATGTAGATACATGTGGATGAAATAACTTTGACATGAAATGTCATAAATCTACTCTTCACTTAAGGTTTACAATCTGCATCATTACATCGAATTCAGTAGTCTTTACATTCACTCTTAGTAGATCTAGCTAATACTCATTGTAAGAAGTATATTTTGCATTTTTTTCAGCCAAGAATGCAGATGATTGGATTTTGACATGCTCATTGATTAGGATTTTCTTACGTAAATAAATTATCATCATAGTCAAATTCTGACTCAACTTACTACATCAATCCACATCCACGTGTATGGCTGCGGTGTTTGATGTTAGACTCAAAGATTGATATGATTTGATGCTCATTAAGATAGTTCAAAGTAGGTATTTATGATCTTATTAAGATTGTGATATTGTAATGACTCTAGGGTTTAAGGTTTAAGTATGATAATGATACAAAATTCAAATTCAAATATATTGGTGATTCAATCTCGGCTCTATATTTGATTCAAGAGATCCAAAGTACTGATGCAAACATGACGATTAACAACCTTACATGTGATGACTTTTTTTAGCTATGAATACTCATTATGTATTTCATGATAACAACAAAGTTTTCAGCTCAATTTTTTTTTAAAAAAATAAAGGATTTATGGATGCAAAATTACTCATATTTGTTCTAGAGCATATTGAGCATCATGAAATATTATATTCTTTAGATTATTGTGTAGCTTACTTCATGCAGCATGTATCAATTGCTGTAGAGAAAAAAATTTCTTAGCTAGCACTACATACAAGAGAACAGTAGTGTTGGATTATGCTTGTGTTACTTGTAAACTATTTGATTTTGATAACTTAAGCTCTAAGTGATGTAAGATCTAAAATCACTATTATATAATCAAAAACTTATCCATCACAAAATTATTACGTGATGAGTTAGTATCGCTTGATGCAGGTATTTTTTAAAATCCATTTGATTGTTTTCTCCATTGAAGAGTAATTTTTGTAAGAAATAGATCTTCTATAAATTATTATTCTTATAAATATTAAAAAATTAAAAATTAAAAATTGATGGAATTTTAATTGTAAAAAAATTATTTTGAATAAAATATTGAATTTTTTCTTTTAAAAAATAAAATTGATCTATACTGAATTATTGATTGAAATTGTTTTATTTATGATGAAATCTAAATGATTTAAATTCATAGAAAGCTGAACACATATAAAAATATCATTTGTGTTATACAAATTATTGTAATCATATATTAGATGTGAAATGGTTTGAAAGCTAGACACAAAAACTCAAATTTGTAAGATATACTCAGTTTGTATTGATTCTAGATATGTTATGTGGTTAACAAAAATTCTCAGAATAATAGAGGAGTTTGAGTTCAATTCCACAAATATTTAGATTATGATATAGTTAAAATTGATATTTGAATTGTTCAATTACATCAATCTTTGAAAATGATATACTCCAGTGTAAAAACTTATTTAAATTGCAATTGAAGCTTGAAATAACATTTGATATACGATGTGATTTTTGATATATGTGCAATAAATTAAGGTATGATATTGAAATAAATTTATTCAATATTTAATTTGATATTGTAAAATTATTAAAAAATTATAAAAGCGATTGATATGATGTGATTACAAAGTTTAAAAAATGAGAAATTGTAAAAATGTAAAAATTAAATCATGTGATTTGATAATTCTACAAATTATATTTAATTTTTTATTTTAGTTTAATAAATATAATAAACTAAATCTAAGAAAAGATTTATCCTCATTATCCATCATCCTTATATATTAACAATATAATACACAAGAAATTGTGAATATAGTTGATTAAATATTTTTTTATATAATTAAAATGTGTAAAAAATTATAATTACATAATTATTGAAAATTTTATACTATCTTATGAAAAAATATAAATTTTTTGATTAAAGTTATATATTTTTATCAAAAATTATTTTGATATATATCTATATAGAGATTATTTTAAAGTTTTGAGATTAATCAACACATTATTAATTGATTCAAGATGATATATTTTAATTTATTGAAAATTAAGCAAAAAATGAAAATATCAACAAACATAACAACACGCACAAACATACATACATATGCGCAAAATTGTAATCATCTTTAGTTAGAGTCGAAGAATAGTTTATTCAAGATGAAGATATTGTTACATCTATCGTTGTCAAAAAAGATATATACATGATTGATAGATAGAGAGTAAATGTGCTAGTTGAGAGTGACACATGAGCAATCTATGTGCTTGTTAGGTAAAAATTGAATGTGGTATTAGTGTATTATTTGAAATTGACACATTGGCAATCAGTGTGCTCATTAGGTTTGATTTATACGTCATGTTATCAATCCACTAGGAGAGTATTGATGACATGATGAAGTGTACTAGGAGTAGATTGAAGAATAACTTATCTTCGTGTATGTGTTTGAAAGATCTTTATAAGGAAAAGGAAAATATTTCAGATATTTTTCATCTTTAGAATTGTGTTTCATATTCAAGTGAGATACTCTTTTGATCCTTAGTGTTACAATGATATCGGAGCTCTCTTGCTTTTTTCTTTGAGCGCGGATTATCTCTCATAAATAGCAAGAATGTGATGATAACATTTAGTTTTTGAAAATAGATATTGGTTGGCAGAGGTCATTGATTAGCATGTAGAGAGATGAGAAAAAAGAAGCTTGTGGTTTTCAGATATAGATTTGCATGGAAAAAATCCAATATCATAATGACCGATCTTCAACATCTTTGATCTTTAACTTTGTTTTATGAGGAAACATCATTTTTTATTCATATTGTGACATGTTGAGATGCAGATTTTATGATTGGAGTAATGAAATCAAGAGTGCCATTAATATTATCAATCTTTAGTTACAAAGAGAGATGAGGTTGTAACATCTACATTATATATTGAATGTTTGATGGATTTTAGGATTTTTTAGGATTTTTTCGAATTGTGAACCATCAGCTTGTAAGATCGGTTTTTATATGTGTGAAGTATGATAAGAAGTAGCCAAGAAGTTGATCATGATTAACTTAGGTATAACTAAGTCTAGCTAGTTATGATTAAGTTTATATTGTGATGATTAAATTTGACTATAATGTCTATACTTTGCGGATATTAAGTCAAGTTACAGAAAAATTAGATGTGCACTTCTATTTTGTCTCTTATAAAAATCTGGATTTAAAGTAAAAAAACTTTTGACTTTATGATTAGTTTTAATTAGTTTCACTAAATAATAAAAACTTCATTGGTTAAACTAATAAAGTTATACTAAGTCTTGAACGTCAAGGGTTATACTAAGTCTAAAGTTGACATAGTGGCAAATGGAGGTTGTAGAAGTTGAAAAGACTCAAATGACATGTTGCCACCTCAAATTAAGCATTAGAAAACTTCTAGAAGGTTTAGGAAACCAATGTAATGTTATCATGTACTGGTAACTAGTCAAACTTACTATGATATATTTTTGTAAAAACAAGTTAGATAAGTATTGCTATTTGTTACAATGATATACTTGAAAATTAGATAAAGTCCTAATTCTCAAATAGTATATATAGAGAGGTAGAAAAAAGATTTTCAAGCAAGTTTTGAGATTTTATGTGTAGAGACTTGTTTCATGTATGAAAGAATGATGTTTTTCAACATCTCAGAGTTTTGATGTGTGGGTGAATTTGAGTGATGAATTGAATAAATGTGTAAGAGGG
The DNA here is from genome assembly GCA_037833965.1 of Marchantia polymorpha subsp. ruderalis. Taxonomy (NCBI): domain Eukaryota; kingdom Viridiplantae; phylum Streptophyta; class Marchantiopsida; order Marchantiales; family Marchantiaceae; genus Marchantia; species Marchantia polymorpha. Next base: position 933,785 of record AP031352.1, on the reverse strand, counting down.
TGTTTTGAGTTATGAACATGAGTATCAATACTAGTTTTTTAGAACCATAATGAGTTACCGCAAAGCCATTTGAGGTAAACCTAAATGAGAGTCAGTCCAAAGATTGCAATTCTTCTATCCACAAACGATGTATATGCGTCCAGCGATCAAGCGCCACTAAACATATCTTACTTCTTTCATTTTTTGTGCTTTGATGTAGAGATTGGTTGTGCTTCTGTCTCCCGTTGTTTCTACTTGTTGTTCCTCTTGCTTCATCCACCTAGCTTGACAAGTACGCTAATGCCACCTGAAAGTTCCAACCATCAAGATCGATAAGCACAGACAATAATTACAACACCGAGATAACATGATTCATCTTCCACAAGCTACGTCCACGGACAAGAGTAGACTTCACTTCATTATAACTTCACTAAAGCGCATGTGTATAGACAAACTCCTTAGTCAAGCTTTCCTCCTTCTTACTCACTTTCAAAGTGCAACTTTGAACTGTTCTTAGTGAATGACTACTTCTCTCTTCTGTACAAGAGGAGATAAGATGCACATTTTAGGTAACATAACCACAATTAACTTTCTGAACAATGGTTTCACTAATTGGAGTTAATACAAGATAGAGATAAGCTAACCAACTTCCTCTTGAGTCAAGTCTTGGAGAACCAACTAATACAATCCACATGTATCTCTTAGAGAAGTTCTAGATTGTAAAGCTAAATCATTTTTTTCCTCTATAGTCGAGATTTGATTAAAACTAAGCCGTAATAGACAAAAATTAGATGGAAAAAGCATGTACAAAAGTTACTAGACTAACCAACATTATGCAAAATTTTCAACTATTCACAATGCTTAGAAAAACTTTCCAATAAAATCATTTTGGTCAATGCGTCGGCAGGGTTGAGCTAATCATCAATTTTGATGAGCTCAAATGAACTATTGTATGATATAATGATATTGTATATCAATGTGTTTTATCCTACCATCCATCACATTGTTTGATGCTAGATAGAGTGCACTTTGGTTGTCATAATAAAGATTCATATCACTATGTGGTAGCCTCATTTCAGTGGCCAATTTGTTCAACCAAGTTGCCTCCTTTGCTGCTTCTGCTGTTGCAACGACTTCAGCTTTTGTGGGAGACTGAGAAATGCATTTTTGAAGTGTAGATCTCCAACTGATGCATCCACCAAGCAAAAATGAAAATATAACTAGTCGTTGATATTTGCTTATCCAAATCTCATCCATAATCAGCATCAACATACCTCAAGAACAAACTTGCATTGTTTGATCGTGCATCAAACAATAATTCAGTATTAGAAGAATCCATGATATACCTCATTTTCCACTTCATAACTTCCTAATGCTCTCGCGGGAATTTGACATGTAACTACTCACATTCCAAATTGCATATGTTACATCAGGGCTAGTGTGTATCATTAGATACATAATGCTGCCAATTGCACTTTCATAAGATATAGAAGACATCAATCCTTATGCAGTAGCATCAAATGTACATTAAGTTGTCAAAAGCTTAAAGTGTGCAGCTAATGGAGTACTTTTACAACTTTAGCATTTGACATGTTAAACCTAGCAAACACTTTCTCTTCATATCGCGTTTGTGTCAACTTTAAGCAAAGTTTCAACAATGAAAAAAATGTTTTGATGATTTCATGCATATGTATGGCTTCATATGAAGTGCATATGACTCTTGTGTGCACATGAAGCATGTTAGCAACACAAGTTTTGGCTTCATATTACTCTTGTTGTATGTAGATGACATGCTTATTGCCGCTAATGATAGGTCTGAGATCATTAAATTCAAAGTCCAGCTCAATTCCGAGTTCAATATGAAAGATTTAGGTCTTAGTAAGCGTATTCTCGGCATGAAAATTCCCAAGCTTTAGTCATAAAGCAAACTTTGGTTCCATACAAGGATTTAAGATCAAATATATACCAAATAAACCAAATAATGTGATAAGTGCACACAAAAAGCATATAATTGAAAACTTAACAACTAGTGACAAAACCTTAGTGTAGTCGACGCACTTTCATTGTTCAAAGACCTTGGCCATCAATCTTGCCTTGAAGATTTTATCAGCTGCATCAGTAGATCCATCCCTCACCATGTAGACTCACTTGCAATATATAACTTGTTTCTCATTTGACAACTCCACAAGTTTGGTTGTCATGAAGTGATTTCATTTCCTTTCGCATTGCTGCATTCCAATCAAGCTTCTATGGGACTGATTGAAATTCAATATAAAAGGATGACATTCCATCCTTTGTGATCAGCGCTTCTTCTGAGTCATGAACAAGGAGATCCTTGTCCCTTACTGCCTGTTTAGTAGGAAATCAAGTATCATACCTTTCAGGCGCAGGAAAAACACATGTTGGTCTTGTAGTTGAAGACTCTAGTTAATCATTGTGTGTTGGTTGAGATGCTGGCTCACCAGCGATGTGTTGCTCCTCATGGACCTCTTGAGGAGCAAAATCTTGTTCTTCTGTCTCGCACATTACTTGTTGAGCTTCTACTTGCGTCCCATAATGAGAAATTTCATGAAAAATCTCCCCCTCAATCATGTGAAAGAAAGTTAACTAGACTTTGTTAGTAGAAAGATCAACGATCCACCCCTATTTTGATGATCTGGACTCATTGAAAGAAACATTTGTACTAACGACAAATTTACAACCTATAGGATTCCAAAGCCGGTAACCTTTGACATCATGCTGATAACCAAAAAAATACACTTGGTAGCCTTCGGATTGAGCTTGGTCCTTGATTTCCTTGGAACATGTGCATAAGCATCACATCAAAACACTCTAAGATAAGAGTAATCAAAATTTTTATGCCACATTTCAAATTGATTCTCGTAACTTGTTGCACTACAAAGAGATATGTTTATTAAATGATTCGCAGTTTGATGGCTTCAGCCCAAAAAATCTGTGATAAACAAACATAGTTCAACATACTCCATGATCTATCCTACCGCGTCCGATTAGGACTCTTTGACACACCATTTTGTTGTGGAGTATAAACATTCATGAAAAGGAGTATAACTTCTTGGTTTTCACAGAACACACAAAACTTTGGGGACACTTACTTCTTGATGTTATTCAATCACAAAAACTTCACCTTCTCTCCTGTCTTAGTCTCAACTTGAGCTTTTCACTTCTTAAAAGTGACAAAGACATCAAATTTGCGTGGAAGAAAGTAGATGCACACATACCTTGAATAATCATCAATAAACGTAACATAGTACTCTTTTCCAAAATATGAGGCAACATGAGAAGTATCCACACATTAGATTAAACATACTCGAGAACCGTCTTGAAACTATGAACGCCAGTTTCAAAAGCACGTTGAGTGTGCTTTCCAAATACACATTACTCACAAAAGTCAAACTTGCAAGACCTCAAGCTAGGTATGAATTCTGTTTGTGAAAATGTTCATACCTTTTTCACTCATGTGGCCAAGACGAGCATGCCACAATCTGATTTCTTCCTCCAATGGTGTAACAGCATTGTACAAATAGAGAATTGTAGATCCCTCCAAGATGTACAAATTTTTTTGCTTGTGAGCTTTTATTATCACATTGGAACCTTTTTCAACAGTGAAAATTTCATCAACAACTTTTCAATGAAACACTCTTATGTCAATCTTCCGAGTGAAATTAAATTCTTACGCATATTAAAAATGTGACTAACATTTGTCAATGTCAATACTTTTGCATCAAACATTTGAATCCAAATGGATCAAATAACTTCAATCTTACAAGAGTGATCATTTTTTATTAATACTGAATCTTGAGTTGATACGTAAGTAGTAAAAAATTCTCCGATAAAACACATGTGATAAGAGCAAGTGGAGTTAACAATTCATTGATCTCTCAATGAGAGATGATGTTTACAGAATATAGCTTTTATCATTGTTGATCACAACATTCGTGGAGTAACTTTAACACTAGGGTTTAAAGAAAAGTTCACTTGAAGATGGAAACATAAATGATGAAAATGAGAGATACAAACAATGCTTCTACTCTTCCTTATATAGCTCTCACCAACAAGTATAAGGAGATAATATCTTATTTCCACCATTCATCCCACTCATAATGAATGGATGACGTGGCAGATAACCCTAACAAACACACATATTGCTGACGTGGCTCTTCCAACAAACACACTCAATCCTTATCTAACAAGCACACGGATCGCTAACGTGACACTATCAACTAAAACACATACTCTCTACCTACCAAGCGTGCAGATCGCTGACGTGACAGCTATGACTAGTGCACGCTAAAGTATCTATATAAACATTTACCATTAATTCTACTTTGGTTTTAAGTAACTTAAGATGGTTACAATGACTAATATATATCTCTTTCTTCTCTTGCGGCTTACTACGACAATACTTTTTCATGTGGCCCAGCTTGCCACACTTAAAACACTTTATCTTCTTCATGTTTACTTCCTTTGACTTAGATCAATTTTGCGACTTGCTCAAGCTCGTGGATTCCTTCTCCAATCTTTCACGAGTGACATAGAGAGCAGTAGAAGAAAAAGAATGTGTTGAAGAAGAAACCAACTTTTGTTGGATGTCATCCGTCAACAAAGCTGTCATTACTTCATTGTAAGTGATGCTCTCTTTGTCACAATGAAGCAACATACAAGATAAAGTGTGATTAGAGAATGGCAAGGAGCTCAAAAGCTGCAATGTGTTTTTCTCAATACTCAAATTCTCACACAAATTCAAAAGATCCACCAATAAATTATTAGAAACATCAATGTGGTCTTAGATCTTTGTAACTTAGATAATTTTGAAGCTCATCAAATTCAACAATGTGAAAAGCCAATTTGATAACTCCTTCATGTGATACTTTGTTTGAAGCACTTGAAACATAGTTGTCAAAGTCTCCAATTCCTAAACTTGTTTCAACACATTTGGCTTCAAAAAGAGAGTCACAATACTCATAGCTTGATCTTGAATCTCAATCCAATCTTCGTCATCAACATTGAGGGTTTCAATTTGAGAACCTTCATTAAGCCCATTGCCTTGATCATATTTTTGATTTTCCGTTCCCATAAAAGATAGTCAATACGACCATCAAAACGTTCAACTTCAAATCTCGATCCATCAACCTCACAGAGCGTCATAGGTTTGATCGACCAACTCTCAATTTGAAGATATTACAATCAACTGTAACAAGATCCTCAAAAAGAAAGCTTGATTCCTCACTTTTGTCATTTGAATGCAAAAGTTCAGCACCTTTTGCAACAATTTAGACAAGTCTTGCTTCTCGTTTCAAGCTAATCATGCCTAGAAAGCATTCACAATGTTAACCATCTCAACAATTAGACTCAAAAATTGTCAAAAAATGTTCACAAATTTGAATTCTAAGAAAACTCACATATAGTCTATTGGAATATGAAAACGGTTTGTCAAAATCATAGCCAAGTAAAAAGTTATTAACCCTAGAGTTAAGAAGCTTAAAAACTTGAATTTGGATCTCTAAGGATATTCTTACTACCAAAAATTTACACAAAGTCTATTTCCAAAACCTTCTCTTGTATCGTGTGTTCAATCTACTTGAAAATCATGTTGCAAAATTTGAGCTCAAACGGACATAGTTTGCTTGGTTTAATTCATCAAAATTGCCAAAAAACACACTCTATGTTTAATTACTTTTTGCCAAGATTCTTCCATGTGAAGCTTACTTGGATCATTTCTTTTTCAACCCAAGTATACCGAAGCCTCTTCTGAACAAGTTATTCAAAATTCCTCAAAACCTAAATTCGCGGTTTGTCACTTTGAATTTGCGTCCCTATAAGAGCACCATAGTCAAATTCAATCCTAATATTCAAACATCATAACTTCGTGATCTCTCAATAAACTGCAACAAAATTTGGATCAAAACATTTGTCTCGGAGAGTAGATCAAGCTTGAGTGTGAAAAATTAGAAAATATAGTGATGAAAAATTCAGATATTGAGAAATTGAAGCGATTTCTCTAAATGTAGAATGTAAAAGATCTCTCTGTTTCAGATTTCAAAAATCTGATCATTCGATGAAACAATCTCCTTCTTTCATCAAAGTGTAATCAGTGCCTTTGGCTACCCTTGTGCAGAGAATCAACCAACTATTATTTCAAATTGCGAGTGTAAATTTGAAGAAAATTGTGAAAATCAAAAATACCTATGCATTGAGCTAGCTTTGATATCAATTGATAGGCTCAATTATCAAGATCAATGAGCACGCTTGACAATTACAACACCAAGATAATGTGGTTCATATCCCACAAGCTACGTCCACAAGCAAGAGTAGAAACTTCACTAAAGCACATGTGTATACAAGGCCTTCATATCCAAGCTCTCCTCTTTTCTGCTCTCTCAAAGTGCAACTCTGAATTCTTTGTAGTGAATGACTACTTCTCTGTTATATACAAGATAAGATAAGGTGCATATCTTAGTTAATCTAACCAAAATTAATTTTTCTAACCATGATATCATTAACTGGAGTTAATCCAAGATAGAGTTAACATAACAAACCGTCACTACTGATAAACTTGGAGTTGTTCAATTTTTTGTCATTGATTAATTCATAGTTCAACTATAAATGAACAAGATCCTAATTCAAGAGGAATCTCAAGACACACATGTAGGATGCTCATACCGTTGGCGGTATTGGTCTGATGATCCAATGATTGCTTAGAAATCTATTATTCATGCTCGCAAGCTATTTGCTACTCTTGCGCATGCGGAGTAGGAAAAATACAACAAGAAGGTCAAATAATCACAACTTAGTCAAAAGTGAAATGTTGATGGAATTGAAAATCCTAAAGATTTTGTTTAACATGCTTGACCCAAGCTCTAGTAGCTCAATTTGTGTCAACTGGACATACTTTTCATGCGTTCTTAAAAATCATAAAATATTTTTGAAGTTAGATACGCTGCAAGTGGACAAATTAAAGTCATCATAAAAAAGATCAAACAATTGGTTCATCGTCATCCATCAAAGTTGTCCAATGCACAAAGCCTGCGACCTAAAGCAATTTTGACTCACTCTGTGGTCAAAATTGACCTAAAAGTGAGTCTTCCATCCGCCCGTAACTCTTCTTGCCGTCCATCAAGCCTTGAAATTTAATATAGGCAAATTCTTTCCATAACTTTGACCAAATCAAGGATCGAAATCTTGTCAAAAGCAATAAAACTCTACGCCGCACACTTTTCTTCATGCTTGCTTCCCACTTATAATTCCGTTCGACAACGATCAAACCTGATAAACAAAAAACCAAAATAAAAAGCTTCACTAACAACGACTTTATAGACAAAGCAATTATACTGCTCTGCAACAAGCGTGACAAACCCAAGAAAAATAACCAATGCTGTCAATCAATCATAAGACTGCGCTTTAGTGCATAGCAATCTCGGATCAACATGATTCAATTTGATCCATATTTCTTCAATCAAGCTCCAGAAAAAAGCTAGATATATTGTTGAAATTGTGAGAGTGAGACAAAACACAAATTGATAAAAATGCAAACATAGATTGAGAGAGATAGCACGATGAAATGCAAATGTGCATTGCCAGCTATGATATCAATTGTTTGGAGAAAATCATAGATAGAAAAATTCACAAGAGAAACACACTTGATATACTTGATTTGCACTTTGGCTACGTCCACGACAACATAAAAGTTTGACGCAACGAGCAAACTTGCCGTGCTAAGTAATATAATCAAAAAGTTAAAATTCTAACGGTTCTTTCCATATTCGCTTTCACCTACGAATCTACTTTCAACAAAAAGTAATGTAAATTGCCAAAAATGTCACCAATTATTCAAGAGTTTAGGGTTATGTCGCTTAAATCTATATCTAAATGCTTAATACCTATATGCTTAAATGTATATTGCTAATGATGTATACCTTTGTAAACTAAAGCTAACTAAAGCTAAATTGCAATCAAGTGTCATCAATTGTTTTGTTCTTTTGTTAATCATTTGATTTGCATCAAGATGTAACAAATTTTGATTATCATGATGAAGATTGAGAATGCAATGTTTCAATCCCAACTGGATGATAAATCTATTCAACCAAATAGTTTACTTTGCTCCCACTACATATTCAACTTCTGTGGGAAAACTTAGATCCACACTTTTGAAAAATATATCTCGAACTAATGCTTTCACCATCAAGTGGAAACACATATCTAGTTGTGTTTTTCCTTACCAATCTCTTGTCTATAATCAACATCAACCTTGCGTAGCAAAGATATGTCATTGTCTAATAAACCATCAAACAATATATCATAAATCTTAGTTCTTTTTTGGTATATGTGATTCCATTTATGTTTAAAGTTCATTTTCAACTTGAGAATCCATCTTTTTTTCTTTTTGCATTTTTTTCTCTCTTTTCATTTCTAATTTCAAAATTCCTTTTCAATTGAAATAAAAAAAGTTTGTTTGAAAATCTTTTAAAACTTGTTTTATATATGTTTGAATACTTTTTTACTTGCTTTTTAATTTTTTCTTCTCATTACTCATGCCAACTTGCTTCGGTGGGCTTTGTTTTGTAATCTCAATTGTTTGTTAATGGATATTTGTCTTGTCATTGATGGTTATTAATTTTTGATTGCCTCTTTGTTTTATAGTGTAATGTATAAGTTTTTGTTGTTTTTATATGTCAACTGGATTTTCTTTCACTGTTAAAAATTGCATGTTATTTAAATTTATTTATTTGGCCTTTTTTGTCTCCCTTGGTACAGTCTACTCAATACATTTGATGGATTCAAGCCCAAGGTACAAGACTCATTTAAAACCACAACAAAGATGAACTAGAACTTCGTACAAGATCTATTAGTTCACACTTGCTTAAAAAACTTTGTAATGAAACTTCTAGTGAAGCTTTTTTTTCTGAAGCCTATTGATATTTGATTCTCAAGCTACATCTTGTCAAGTCTCGTAGCAGAGAAAAAGTATAATTAGGGTTAATGTTAATAGTAATAGTAGGAGTTTTTGTAAGAGCACATATGTTTTGCTCAAGCCCTCACTTTCAAAATCATGAAAAAATAACAACGATCTAATAGACTTAGGAGCTGAAAGATTCTGTTAAGATGAATAATTGAAAGCAATATGCGAATAAGAGTATATTAGAAAAATGCTGGAAATCAATCCTGAAAAGGAAGCTGGATTCGGAAGTCTCCTACCATGGCTTGTCGTCGGGAGAGCCAATGAGTCTAGGCCTGCGTCCTGCAAAAGGTAACGGAAAGAGTAGATATTCTGGGAATAAAAGCAATGGTCATCGGAAGTTTAACATTCTCGGGTTTTAGCAGACGCGATATGGCAAGTGAGTTAGAGGTACAGTACTCAGAAACCCTAGAGATTTCGGGACAAGCTAGAAACCCTAACTTGCGTGTAGTTAGAAGCTCCTCTTTGTCTAACAGACACGATATTGGAACTGTCTAAAAAACGTCAACAATCAATATTCTTCCAGGTCAAGCTTTGGGATCAAGTAGAGGCCCGGACAGCCTCTCCACTGACCTCCACGAAAAGGACGAAATAAAAGCGCCACCGCCAAATTTATCCATGGCCACGTTTACACGTCCGGTTTCATGCGCTAGACATCAACAGTTGGCCTGAATCCCTCATCACGTCAGCCTCCTGTTAGACCCGGACCGTCGAACTCTTCATGGGAAAGCCTTCCTCTTCTGCACGCCCGGCCCATGTCCGCGGCCCACGACGTCGTCGACACATTTCTTGCAGCACAGGTCAAATTTCACGTTCTATTCGATCGATCGATTTGACCACACATCCGGAATGGGGCTCCCCAGCCGGTCAGCAAGCCAGTCACCAATTTCTGGAGCCTACCGGCCAGAACCAGACCCTACTTTGGGAGAGGGGTATATCCTTGTCTTGGTCCGTCCTGTCCGGTGGGTATATACGGCGAACGGAGGCTAAGCCGCCGATCTCAATCGTGGACTGGTTCAATCGTGGACCCCGCACCCGATTTGGAATGAATGAGCAAACTAGATAGGTCGACCTGCGTTACAGATAACTTTCCAGATTTATGCCGAGGCCGGTCGCCTGATAACTTCAGGTCTCGGCGAAAAGTCCTAATGTAAGAATTGCGTCCGTCCGACGTCCGTGAGAGCGTCAGACGGAAGGAGGTCGTCTGCGGTAGGATGCACAAGGTTACAGAGAATAGTCAAGCAATGTTTCCAATAAACCACCGATATTACATATATAATCTTCCAGGTTTGTTCTTTGCTAGAAGCTATTCTTTACCATGACAAGACAAACTCGCCGATCTGACCACAGGGTTCATAATGCAAGGCCTACACTTATTTGAAATCCTGGAAGTGTTTTAATGCATTCACCTGTAATGACCCACTTCATCACTGAGTTGCATGTGTGAAACATGCACGTACAAAGATCCGGAGATCAGAAACTAGGCCACGAATTGACTTCCAAATCATTAGAGAGGTGAAGAATTAATCAATCTGCTGCACATTTGTTGAACTTAGCAATTGTAGTTTGTAGAACTGGATGCACTCTCACACTCCGGATACATGGTTCGTACTTCTCTGGTTCTTTCATTTCAATGACCAGTTTCTGGGATCAAATCCTTGCGAGGACTCTTAAAGGGTAGAGATTCTGTGCAGGGCCTTAGATGGCTCTGAGACATCTAATTCAACATATAGAAATACAGCGTAAAAGAAAAGCAGACGGCTATGGATTTCGGACACGCATTGTATTTGTATACTAGCTAACTAATAATATTCAACCTTGAACGAATTAGGATTCGATCCATAGGTCCAGTGCATTTACTGTCTGATACCAGCTCATTTGAGGGCCGAGTTTTAATGTTGTAAGTGAGAGTTATTCTTCCTCACTCCACATTGAGAGAATCGGCTATTAGTTACCATCCATACATCAATCAAACCTCTTACGTAATATTAAAAAAATTATTCGTTTATTAATACTCCTTTTTTTAAAGATGTTGCATACTAGTGCGTGGGATGATAATCTATCAACGAGATGGTTAATTATCATCCATACATATTTATAGAGTAACAAAGATGTCATTTTTGCACATACCATCTACATGGAAAGTTTAATGGTCCATACCCTCTACTTGAAAATTTTAGATCTTGTGACTTGGATATTATTATTTATGAAGCTTATTCTAAGAACGTACATTCCAAAAAAAATTTAATGTGTAATGCTTGTAACATCAACTTTGTAATTCCAAATCAAATATAGGTTTTACTGACCTGAATTGATTTTGAATTCTTTAGATTTTTTATACATAGATCTTTATGGTAGTAAAAAACGTCATAATACTAATGGCATCAAAGGTTTCAATTTTATTTTCAACTCATGCAATGAACTGATCATACTAAGCATCATCATAAACTTTCAACATCTTAGAAAATTCATCATAGATTTATCAATTCTATATGATTAAATATGCATAAGTATCATGATTAAAAAAATTAAATTAAGTTTCATTCATATCTTATATTTATATCTTATTTGTTCTTAATTTTAAAAATAAAACTGATTAATATTCTTCTTCTAGATTTGTAAATTTGGAAAATTCATATAAAAACTAAGAACCTAATATAATTTGCTAATTATATCTAATCAATATTTGAAAAAAGATTTTGTCGTGCGAATACATATCGCCATACACTCTACATCGCTGACATGCTACTCACATACACATACGCACACACATACACACATATAAGGCGCGAGAGAGTACACACTCAAATGTCACAACTGAAATATACGGGAATTCTCCACTGGAATTCCCGTCGGTCAATTACCCTACTGGCAACAAACCGTCACCGTCACAAACATGAGTCAAGCCCAACCCACTCCACGCTCGGAGAATCCAGGTCGACGCAAAGGGGAAAGTCACTCTACGCTCCCAACGCTTCCAGGCTCGACTCGAAGAACTGACGTTCTTCGAGCCGTCCCCGACTGTATACCCCTCGTGACCGGAACCCTAACTTTACGGCTAAATATAGTAAGTGTCTGAACTTCGTGAGCCGACTCGTAACTACATGACAGCTGTCGTGCGAATACATATCGCCATACACTCTACATCGCTGACATGCTACTCACATACACATACGCACACACATACACACATATAAGGCGCGAGAGAGTACACACTCAAATGTCACAACTCGCCCCCCTAGCTGGCGGTCAGGTCCCTCTGACTCCCAGGTAGCCCCATCTACAACTACATGCTATACACCTTCGTGGGTGCGTGAACCAGTAGGCCGGGTGCTATGTCGCCCCATCGTTAGTCGCCTATCTGCAATTCATAACATGTGAAGATCAAGTCATCTACCCCTATGAAGTACATCGAGGACAAACCCATCGTCCAGCCGGAATAACATCGATAGGCGGAGTTAGGCACGACATGTGTCATCCCCTAGAGCACCTATCACACACCAACATACGGGCCGCCTGACCAGCCGACCCACACAGCATGCACCTCAAGCTAGCACGTACTATCGCTAAGCTTGGGTCCATAGTGCCATCTATGTTTGGGAGGTGGCATGGCGCACAATTGCGCACATGATCCTTCCAAACAACGCCGTCACGACCCTCCAACAGGAGAACTCCAGAAGGTAACACCTCCCGCACCCGCAAGATGGTGCGTCCCGCCGTCACATCCAATGTCGTCGGTGCAGTCTGCTGTAGATAGACGTAGTCTCCCACATGGAATCTACGAATTGATGGTCGATAACCTCCTCCCCGAATGGTTGCATACCGCAACGTATCTCTATGTTGAGCAATCGCAAGATTCTCAAACGCTGCAGGCATAACTCTTCGAAAGAGCTCTGCACGTTGAGAACATACTTTCACCCACATATTCGGGTCATCAAGGTTCACCACCTCGCTAGACTCACGACGAATCGATGTTGGCAAGTCTGGATCTCGGCCGTACAATAGAAAATATGGTGAGAAGGAAGCCAAGGATGTCTGCCGACTGAACCGATATCCCATGGCCAACCACGATAACTGGATATCCCAGTCCCCAAGATGACCTTTCTGCAGGCCATACTTACGCAACACCCTCTTCACCGTCTGTACAACACGTTCAGCTAAACCATCCGCCTCTGGATGATCTCGCGACGTGGTCCGATGATCAATCAGTGCCTTGTCGCACAAGACCTGAAACTCACCCTGAAACTCCGTTCCCTGATCGGTCAACACCTCAGCTAGTGCACCATAGTGACTAAGCACTCTGTCAAGAAAAGCATACGCTACTCCCTCACTTGCCTTGTCAGGTAATGCCACCAACTCAATCCACTTGGAGAAATGCTCCACCATCACCAACACATACCGATGATGTCGTACAGTCAAAGGTAGTGGTCCAGCAAAGTCCAAACTCCAACGGTAACCCAACCCCATGATGGGTAATGGATGTAACACTGGTGTCGGGGCATTGAATGATGCCCTCACTCGATCACAAACCATGCAACGTGATACCAACTGCTGTACCTGAGTATGCATACCACGCCACCAATACTGACCAAGGAGTAAGCTGTATGTACGCTTCACTCCAAAATGTCCCAACTCCTCATGAGCATGCCTCACAATGCGTGCTCTCTGGGCTGGATGTGGTACTACTCGTACCCTACCGTCCTCCCATACTCAGAGAACATGTGATCCCTCCAATCGATACCTCTTGGCCCGTTGGAGAACACGATCTCGCTCCTTGGCACCCACTGTGCCTGGCACCATGCTGGTCCGTAGGAACTCCAACACCAATGCATCATCGTGTACATCACGCTGATCCACACCACCATCCTCAACCTCAGGATCTGGAGATCGACCATCTACTCTCTGACTAGAGTAAGATGTCAGATGATCCTCTCTGCTGGAGTTCCCACGTAACCAACACATGAAGGCAGATGCATGCCAACCAGGCACCATCTCCTCGTCAACCTCACCATGCCATCTAGCTCCAGTGTCATCCTCCTGGCTAGTGCATGGGTTTCGACTCAAACCATCGGCATCTAGGTTCGCAACTCCAGATCTATGCACCACCTGAAAGTCGTACTCCTGTAAGATGAGAGCCCACCGTGCAAGCTTCCCTGTAAGCTTGTCGGACTCCATCAACCACTTGAGCGGTTGATGATCAGTAACAAGGGTGAACTGCGTACCAAACAAGTAACACCTGAAGTGCGCCACAGCCCACACCGCTGCCAAGCACTCTCCCTCGTACGAACTATACCGCGACTCCGCTGCATTGTTCGAACGACTAGCGTACGCAACCACAAACTCCTTGCCCTCATCATCACGCTGCGTCAACACCGCTCCAAGTCCCAACATACTCCAATCAGTGTGCAATTGGTATGGACGACCTCTGATAGGTCTCCTCAAGATGGGAGCGGCCACCAACCTGGCCTTGAGCTCAACAAAAGCTCGCTCCTGCTCATCTCCCCATTGCCACTCCTGATCTGACTTCAGCAACTGGTTCAAAGGCTTGGCTATAGCACTGAACCCCTTCACATACCTCCGGTAGTAGTTCGCTAAACCCATAAATGCACGAACTCTACTCACATCCGTGGGACGAGGGATGCGTGCAATAGCCTCCACCTTTGCTTGCTGAACTCATAAACCACCTAGGTATATCACATGACCCAAGTACTCAACCTTCTCCTGGAAGAACTTACACTTCCCATGATGTAACCTCAAACCATGAGCCCTCAATCGCTCAAACACAATCTGCAAGTGTATCTGGTGTTGCTCCACAGTGTCACTAAACACCAAGATATCATCAATGTAACATCTGACAAAATCCAGCCCCGCCAGGATTCTGTCCATAACCCTCTGAAACTCGGCAGGTGCATTCTTCAACCCAAAGGGTAAGAATCGCCACTGATACAAACAATCCTTGCCGTGGGAGTTGACGCCCCAAAACGCTGTCTTGGTTTTGTCCTCCTCCCGAATTGGCAACTGATGGTATCCTGCCCAAAGATCCAAAGTACTAAAAATCCTCGCATGTCCCACCACATCGAAGATCTCCTCAGGTGTAGGCATGGCATACTTATCGGACTTCGTCTGCCGATTGATAGGACGGTAGTCTCCACACATGCGCCTATCCGTGTAGTTGCCATGTACATCCTTCTTCACCGGCATGACAGTGGCTGACGCATACTCACCATGCGATAACTCCACTAGTCCAGCCTCCAGTAGGTCCAACGTCCTACTCCGAATCAAATCTCTCTCCATCTCACTGTATCGATAAGGACGACGGAAGATTGGCGTATCACTAGCCAATTCTATCCGTATACCGGGTCCAATCAACGCACCCAACTCCTTCATACTGAAAGCAAAACAACTCCTATAGTCTCGTAGGAATTGTGTCAATCGTCGCCTCTCTCCTCCTGTGATCTGGGAACCAATCAATGGCTCCCATTCCTCCTCCATAGGCACACTAGAGGGAGGCGACACTGTCAATGGTTGCTACGCTACACACTACAAAGAAGGGTTCTCTGTACCCTCCTTCGTAGCCACCTCCACGTGAGAATCCTCTCCAACTGCATGGGCTGCAACTCTGGCAAGTCCTTTCGTCACGTCCCATAAACTCCAAGGATAACGAATATCTCGCCTGTCGCCCCCAGCCATTGCTACTACCGTCCCGGTAGGCAATGAGCTAATAAGTGGTGTTACAACCACCAAATCTGCGCGCAAACGGCGTTGCTCGGCCAAACCCAAGCTCATAATCCACGTCAAGCAGTTCAGGTCCATAGCCTGACCCAAAACCTGACGACGCGACGCCTCTGAAACTGAAGAAGCCGCGGTCACACCAGTAAGAAACCCCATCGCACGCTCTCTCTCATCAGCGTTGGGCTCCACCAACTGATGTAGGGTACTGTCCCATAGTAGTCCAGGTCCCCCATCACGATATGCATGTGATGCCGGATAACTGACAAATGTAGGTAAAGCCATCCGAGGCTGACCTACGCGGTTCACCAATGCCATAGGTGAATTGTTAGCAACTCTCACTACTTGAGAGTGCCGGGAAACATCCAAGATACTGTCAACTATGAGTGTAGTATCACGCTTCACCGAATCATAGGCATGACGCAATATCTCACGTGGCAAAAGGTTGGTCCACCACAAACGTGCACGATGCGCTCGTGATCCAACCCTCGCAGCATCCAACAGTACTGCTGATCCAATCCATGCTCGGACTTGATGAACACTCGCCATCAACTGGGCCCGAGTGTCACCCATCAATGGTACGTTCTCCAGAATGTATGCTGGAGAACATGTCTGCTGCACTTGGAGATGACGTAACACTCGCATCATCTCCCAAAACATCCGAGATCTGGGATCATGCAACCCTGTCCCATGTCCAACGCGTGTGTGTCCCTGACATGGCCAGCCCGCAATCACCATATCAATATGGCCAACGCGGTCAAGGTCTGGCGTCCCCAGCAACGAAATGTCTGAAGGCAACGCCTTCTGGAATCCTCGGACAGCTGATCGCGGCAACAACGAAGGAAAACGCCGCATCAACTGTGTTACATGTCGTGAAGAGACTCGACGTGCAGTCTCGTCCTTCTCCACATACAAGTATCTCCGTACGGGAATACCTGACTGCAACACCGCAGCCAAACCGGTGCTGATCCCACCAAAAAGATCCAGCAAACAAACGCCCTCTGAGGAATACTCCCATGCAATAGGTGTAGTAACCAATGGAGACAATGCGCTAGAACCACCAACTAGCCGATCAGCTGAAGCCCTCTCTGGCTCTGCTGGTAAAGAGGCTTCACTCCAAGCCTTTTTTACCAACCTATCAGCTTCCAACTGTAGTGCCTTGCACGAACTCCACAGTGGAACATCTAAGGGTGAAGTCACTGCCGCTGTGAAACTCACAACCTCCTCCACATCCTCGTAGACTGAGGTATCGTCGGCAGACATGTTCCCCTCCAACAAGTCATCGGGCCAGGTAAGCACTCCGCTAAAACCTGCTACCGATGCCAAGACCGCTGACGAAGATCCAAGAGGTCGATCCCAAGAAATAAATCTCACTGGCAGCTCGCTCAAACGTCCATCTCCGGACTGCCAACCAGGACGATATGCGGCAGTCTCCGTCCAATAGTCCATCCGGAAGCCCATCGGGTATAACACCACTCCATCAACAAGCACATCATATGACTCTGCTGATGTAACCACAGCACGAACTCCAAATTGCGAGCTATCATGAGGATGATCATGCCTCAACTGCACCGCTATGCTCTCCCTGGTCATAAAGTAAGACCTATTGCTGGCACCACCAAGGGATGTCTGGATCTGGAATGGGCAAGGTTCCAACTCGGACCTCCGAATGCCCAAACTAATGCATGCAGCCTTGCCCAACATCAAGGGCTGTGCACCAGAATCCAACAAAACTCTGGCGGGGACATACACCTGTCCAGTAGAACTCACTAACCGAAATAGACCACTTCGGTTGTCCACCGTACATACACCAGGGACAATACTCTCGCGATCAATGGCTGGGCGAGCTGGTAAGGACTCCATCCTCGCCGCTGCGGCCTGCCAAGTCGTCTCCTCGAACAATGTAGACGTTGAGGATGGGTCCTCAACTGTATCCTCACTTATCTCGTCACTAGTAGCAGCGACTCTCCCACGCTCACACGACGTGGCTGCTACCCGAAATACTCGAGCCAAATCAATACCAGAGTCTATCAACTCCGTGGCTGAGAACAATGGAGATCGCAAGACTGAAGTGGCCATCCGCATCACTGCACTAGATGGCACGTCTGCGCCCACAACAGATGATGTAAGAACCTCAGTTCTCACTCTAGTGTCAGTAGGCGGTGCAGGTCTCATAGATGAACTGCTACCCACCTCTGACAACAAAAAGGACTGGGGAAGTCTAGACTGACGTCCACCCTCACCCCTCTGAGGGTCCAACTCCACAGTCGCACCACGTGGCTTTGAAGTGCGAGCACCACCTCTGGTCACTGCAACTGATGCCTCAACCTGTGCTGCACTGGCCAAATAGGAGAAATCCTCTCCCTCGTAAGATGTGGAAGTGCTCGCCCCCAGACCGGCCATAGCAGCAAGCCTCTGCTCCAACTGCTCAATCCGAGCAGCCATAGCGCTCTCTGTGGCAGAAGTAGCACTCGCTGCGGTACGCTCAATGGCCCCGGTACCTCTACCACCTCGACCACCTCGGCCTCGCGGAGCATCACCTCCACGACCTCTACCTCCAGATCTCAACTCAGGATGAAGGTCAAAGCAACGCTCTCGAGGGTGACCCGGTCGATGACAATGATCACAGGTCACCTGTGCCGGCTGTGGCTTAGCCTGTGGAGTTTGTCCCTCTCGCTCCTGGGGACAATCCTTCCTCATATGGCTACCTCCGCATGTCCAACATGACGGTCCCTGTGGCTGACCCGAAAATGAAGGCAGTGGTGGCCGCGCACTAGGCTCTCTGTGACTTGAAGGATGTCGTGTATGACCTCCACGACTCCCACTTATGGGGCGAGACTGTGCTGGGCTATGTGGGATACGCGAGGTAGTGGTCGTGTCCCTTGCAAATGTAGACATCACCACCCTCTCCTCCACCATGTTAAGCTCAATCTTCTCAGAAAGAGCAAACACATGGGCTAATGTGGGTGATGAGTCGCTCATGAGAGTAGCATCACGCACTCTCCTCCGCAACTCTCTGTCAAGGATCCGATACCAGTACTGGACAGCCTGTGCCTCAGTCACACCGTGAGTAACTGAGATGAGCCGTCGCATACGAGTGTATGCCTCACGAAGACTCTCACCAGTCTTCCGCTCAAACTCCTGGAGGCTCCTCAACTTCTCCGTTTTCACCCCTTGATAATTCTTCCTCAATCTCTGGAAGAACTTAGGAATGGGGCTAAACGAAGGTACGCCACCAGCATCTCCCCTCGTGCTGCCACCGGCAATGCTAACAGTTCCGCTGCTGGTACTAGTACCAGTTGCGCCAACTGCTCCATTGGTACCCTCGCTGATGCTACTACTCGCACCTCCACTGATGCCGATACTCGCAGCTCCACCGGTACCCACACCACCCTGGGTAATGGATGAGTAGTTCGGAGACCAATGCCGTCTCCATGCATCAATCTCTACAGCATACTCTCTCCCAAACTCATGATAATCGTCCATGGGAGGCCCCTCCAAATGCTGGAATAATCCCTTCCATGCAAAGAAGGGTGTAAACAACGTGGGGTTACGCAGAAACTGCATATCACACCACGTGTCGAACTCCTGAATAAAATCATCAAGCTCGATGGTGCCCACTGCACCAGAGTAACGTCGAGGGCCCTTCGCGGCCCCGTACATCCCGTCCATGTCCCAAATCAATGGGGTGGAGACACTAGACGATATCACCACCAAAGACTCTCTGTCGGCAACACTCTGGTCCTGCTCCGCAACAACTGGCGAAATAGGTGAAGGTAGCCGATACCTCAACCCACTCCGCGTAAATCCCCCGCGGTCCTCAACAGGACCACTAGACTGCTCCGTGATGGCGAGACTTCAACTGGCACCACTACCAGATCTCCACCCAATAACCCAATCCGCCTCTGATGCCGTGCTGCACTGAGCTACTCTAGCCCTACTAGCTAAGGTGTATGGGCAACCTAACCTGTCATCACAGCAAGAAGACTCTCACGGTCTACTGGTCATCACTCCAGTCTCACCGTGAGAGAAACATAGATAGACCGGCCGGTGATCAAGTCCAGCCCCCTATCGCCAGCACACAGGAGTAAAACTACTCCGGAAATCAGCGTCACCCCTACACGGGCGCGCACCAGGAAGCAAGACTGGAGAGGATCCAAACACAAGCAACCAGCTAGCAACGACTCTCCAGTCTAAAGGAAACACAGCACAAAACAAGACAACACACATCGCATCGCTTCGCGATCCCGATTCGATCTCCATCGCCCTCCATTTACGTGGGCCTCCAGTGCCTATGATGCCCTCTTCCATCAAATTGCAAACAAAAATTGTTTGAAAACTTTTTTTTTTGTCTTTTTTTTTTCTCCTTCACACAGGGGTCACACTGCCCCTCAACAAACACACTACACACTGAAAGCTCAATATATTGACTACGTCATATATATATTTACAATGCTTTCAAAACATCACGTCACAGGTAGTGAAACCGGATGCAAACTCCCGATCCCTTCAGGAACTCCTATCTAAACGCTACAAGTATTTGCTATCAATCCTTTGGGAGACTATCAAGAAATTTCTCTAGAACAAGAATTTCTTCTGAAAGACAATCTTGAACATACTGAACATCTCTCAAATGGTCAGCAATATCCTGTGGAAGGTCTAGTAACTCATCCTCACATACCCTATACTCTAGGCCGGATTCCTCTAGAAGTTTCTCTACGGCTAGTGCCTCGTCCCAATCTAACCCGGAATCTTTTTCTTCTGCCACAACAGTGTTTACCGGATTCTCTTCTACTTGAGGCTGCACCGTCACCTCTTGCTCCTGATCACGTTCCTCGGTGCTGACAACCTCCACTGTCTGAATTTCTGGTAAACTGTCTCCCACTTTGTCTCCAAGCGGCATTTTCTCTTTAGAAGTCAAAACTCCACTGTATACAAGGATTGCTTACAGAGTATCTGTAAACTAAATCTGAAGGAAAAATTGAAAACTGTTTAACTCTAAAACTATCACAAAGTTTTAGAGGAGCACCAAAAACTTTTGACTGTAAAGTATCACTGATGGATATTTATCACAGTAAAACTAAAAGCAAATGTAAGACCAGTATATAGTCTACCTCACAAAAGGCTCCACCTTTGTAAACTCCAACTGTTTGTAGAGAAGACTACTCTTGGTAAATGAACCTTCTACTATTGTTTATCACTACAACATTACAGTGATAAACCTAACCTGATAAATCATATTTGGATATTCCACAGCAACTCCCGTATGGTAGGTGTGTCTAAACGAAGTACCAAGTTCAGCGAAGTAATCTTCTGTAAACTAATTCACTGAAAATATGCATGATTTACCATGATCATATGGCAGATCCGAAGGCTCTATTAGTACTATTCATTTAATATGAACAGTCATAAATATAAATGCTATGAAAAACAGTAGATGGACGCTAATATCAAAAACCTTTGCAGACTTTGTCCACAATGTTTTGCAAATTGACCAAACTTTTATGCTTTGCAGAAAGCAAGTAAAGATCTATGTCAAAGGAAATCTTTACGCAAAACTAGAATTCGAGCCCTCCAGTGTTGCAATCTATCTCCAAGGTACTGAAAGACCAAATGCTTTTCAGTAGATATTCAAGACACTCCTTGTGACTCAGTAGCATATGCTTAACTACCTTATTATGTTAAGTCCAGGATATCCATCTGATAGATCAATTGTTGTTTCCTGCTTGAAATCGGCTTCTTTCTGAAGCCGAATCGGATTGGAGATGGATGTCTTTGAGTGCTTTGGGCTGAGGGCTAAAGTGTTACACCAAAACGACCCAAGTAGATCCGAGGGGAATTGAAATGTCCAAGAGAAGAATTTGTACGTGGATAGAAATGTATCCTCAAAATCACTATTCTATCCTACTGATGTGGAGCGCTCAAGAGCCCGGAGCTTCGTCATTAGGCAGCCTTTCTGAACTACAAAAGGCCGATCCGAGTGGCCAGTCCTTCAAACGAACCAGCCCTCGGAAGAACGCTCAGGGCAGAACTTTAGAGCACACACCGGGAACCACAGTATCAATTTACGGGTCAGTCAATCCCCTTCTCAAACCTCTGGCCACACACTCCGCAGTCAAGGATGACCTAGCAAACGCATGTCGCTTGCCTACTCCAGTACAGAAATACGACCAATCGTCGATCCCTCAGAAACGGATTTTCGGACCTCCAAAGACAAACTTCTGACCACTGTCAAAAGCCCGAGCACTAATTTTTTAAGCACGAACCACGTTTCCGCGATCGTGCAGATGGAGGGCTTCACTAGTCGGTAACTCAACCAACAAAAACTTGGGCCAATATGCACTCGCCTCCTCTCTTCTCTCCCTCCTCCGAAACGCCAACCGACCAGTTCCTCCAAAACACGATTACAAGCCTGATTCTACTCGTCCCTTCAACACGCTTCGCTCCGCTTCGCTCCGCTTCCAGTGCCAGCTTCCGCAACCTGATTTAATTCCTCTCCACCTGGGACCACACACAAACCCGGTCTCCACCTCCGCTTTAATACAAGGCCGCAGGAGGAAGCAAGAGGGAAAGATTAAACCGAACACGGACACAACAATCAATCAAGATCCAGCACAGTCACTTCTTCGGAATAAATCACGACGCAGGGGACCGGAGATGGATGATTCTCCAATCAAGCTACGGAACGAAGCTGCAGTTCGCCAACGACTCTCGCACGTCACTGCGCCACGAGGTAGACAGACAGAGTGCCGAATAAAGAAGGAGCAGCAGCAGCAGTGGCGGTGCAACGAGACAGCGACGCGATCTGACACAGACCTCTCCCCTCGTCCTCCTCGTCTACCTCCTCTATTCACGTCTATCTTACTGTGCAATGTTTTGAACAGAAGCTACAGGAGACCATTAATTCATGAAATGGCGACCACCTTCTCAGCCGAAGGTGTATTCGATAGCACCGAATAGAGTACCTAGTGAAGAAGCCTGTGGCATCAATACTTTGAAAAAGTCTCAGATACACAGTCGAGTCCACGTATCGATCCGCACCTGTTAACTATTGCCTATGGGCAATACACTGACTCTCAAGTTCACGTGCAACGTTCACCTTCAGAAATCTTTGTACATTCCAACTATGTAATCAGAAATATGAATGTACGATTCGCTGAAGCATCTCCCTTCCAATGGTCATCAAACAGAGACAAAGTCTCAGTTTGTGGTCACTAGACCGAATCTCTCACGATTTCTCTCAGAAGCCCGCCTTCTGTTGGACGACGACTTACTACCTGGCGGTGGATCGATCTATTTTAAATTTCCTTCACAGTTAATGCGATCGCTGCGAGGAAATTTGCTGTTCACGTCCGGGGTTCAGTATCGGGGAAGAATTTGGGCTACAGCTCTAAATGACGGAATCGCCTCGCACTCCCCGAAACCTGTGCACCTACCAATCTTCACGCCCTTGAGTCGGTTCTCGCACTCGACGACTCTTCCACGCGTTTCGCTCTCTGTGTCATCTCATGGATCTGATCTACGTGGCGGGCGGACAGTGCACCGCTCGATAAAACGACCCACCTGACCGACGGCTTGCGCTCTCGGTCTCGTTCTTGCTCGCACTTTGCAACCTGTTGGACATGCACTGCGGCAGCACTGTCTCTTCTGCAGCTCCGGTTCAGGTTCAGCGTCAACTCCAGCGGCGGCGATGGTGAGTTTCAATTTCAAACATAGTATCTATTTCCATACAGTCCCACAATCTCCCGGTCTCACCCGGCAACCTTCAAGGACAATTTCACGCAACTGCAGCAGATCAAAAGGAAGATCTGATCCTGTATATTCTTCAACGTGGCCATCCTTCCATGTGAACGATGAATACACCTTACAACTGTACTTTGATCTCGTACTTCTTGCAGGGGCCCTGTAATTTGCCGTGATATTTTCTGCTAACTCATGATACATCAACCGTTACGTTTGGATCTCAGCGAGCACTACTGAGATTAAAATCCATCACCTCCGCTGTACAAACACTTCTTTCATATCACTCTCCGTTCCATGAGCGACGAGCGAATTGAACATGCATTCAAGAGTGAAACTCGTCCCGACCACCTTCAGCTTGCTACTGCCCGCTGTATTTGATGACGAGTAGATCCTGTAGCACTGGCTCGCAGCTTACACCTCCTGAAAACGCCCAGAGATACACACAACCAAAACACCAACGAGGCTGGACAGATCACAAAACTGTTACACAGAAAAACGGCTATGTGATCTCGCAGGATAGGATCAACGTTACGCGAGTTCTTCGAGTGAAATATACGGGAATTCCCCACTGGAATTCCCGTCGGTCAATTACCCTACTGGCAACAAACCGTCACCGTCACAAACATGAGTCAAGCCCAACCCACTCCACGCTCGGAGAATCCAGGTCGACGCAAAGGGGAAAGTCACTCTACGCTCCCAACGCTTCCAGGCTCGACTCGAAGAACTGACGTTCTTCGAGCCGTCCCCGACTGTATACCCCTCGTGACCGGAACCCTAACTTTACGGCTAAATATAGTAAGTGTCTGAACTTCGTGAGCCGACTCGTAACTACATGACAAATTCATCATAGATTTATCAATTCTATATGATTAAATATGCATAAGTATCATGATAAAAAAATTTAAATTAAGTTTCATTCATATCTTATATTTATATCTTATTCGTTTTTAATTTTAAAAATAAAACTGATTAATATTCTTCTTCTAGATTTGTAAATTTGGAAAATTCATATAAAAACTAAGAACCTAATATTATTTGCTAATTATATCTAATCAATATTTGAAAAAATATTTTTTGGATACAAAACTTACACCCATTTATCAAAAAAAATTTGTCATTTGAAAAAAAATATTGATTTTGAAAAAAATCAATAAATAAATATAGGAAAATGTTAAAATTATCACAGAAATTGTTAAAACAATCACATACATGTGTTCAGATGACCTATAAAATATTTTTCCTTCAATCGTTGAGGCGGTTACTAACACTCATCACACCTTGGCACTACATCAACCTGAAAGTGTTCAAAGCATTCCCTGTAGGAATTAGCCAATGCTGCTTACGGATGGATGCTCTCCTGGTGCGAGATATTGAGTACAGTACTGATTCAACCTTCCTTTTAGAACAAATCGTGTGCGGGATGCTTCAAAGTTTAAAATTGTTCTAGCAGAAGCATCTTATCAATTGTAAGCATCAGGAAGTGCAAAGTGGTAGTTTTAAATTTTATATACATCTTATATGCTATTCATAATTTGAATCTATTCATTTATTTCAGATCATCAATTTGCTTCTAAACTATAAATTTGTAGGTACATAGTACAGTTTATTATTTGTTTTTTAGCCATCTTATTAGGTATCACTTTTCAATGTAATATGAAGCTAAATAAAATTGAATCATGTTGAAAATAATTGTAAACACAAGTAAATTTTGTTCTAATAAAAAATTTGAAATTATAAAAAAATCCAAAATAATAATAATAATTACAGGTTTTGAGATGATTAAAGTTCTTTAATATTAAATTTTAATTTATAATTATTAATTTATTTAAATACTTAAATTAATTTAAAATTTTCTAATTTAAATTAATGAGAATTAGAAAAAATGTTGATAAAAAATTTCAAATTTTTTTTAATACCTTCTAAATTTATTTCTGAGGTAATTTTTATTGAAAATTAAATTGAAATTTAACCTTTAAATTTTTTTGATTTGGTTTTGAGTGTTGATATTTATGAAAAAATATATATTTCAAAATAAAATTTTATTTCATACACATTTAAATAAATTTTTTTATTAAAAAAATATAAAAAAAAATTAAACAAATTTTGTCCTCTATAATTATTTTTTTTAGAACAGAAATATACAAAAAAATTTAAAGAATTTTTTTCCTCTATAATTATTATTTTTAGAACAGAAATATACAAAAAAAAATTTAAAGAATTTTTTTCCTCTATAATTATTATTTTTAAAACAGAAATATACAAAAAAAAATAAATAAATTATTTTTGAATTATTATATATATTTTAATTTCACTTTTGATATTCATAATATCTGAAATAAAATTTTAATAATACATTAAATAAACGTATAATATTTTTAAAAATTATAATTTATTAATTAAAACGTTGAAGATTATATAAATGGATCTATTACAATCCACACCATGGATATTTACATCAATCATGTGGTATCGTACAGAAAATTATCCTTATAATTAAAAGAAATAAGATGTAGGAAAAAATGAATTCTAGATTTGTACATCAGTTATGGAGTTTATTATGACCACATTATGAATCTTAAAAAGATTGTTGGTAATTGATTCAGATTTATTTTGATTTAGATTGGATCTTATTTGTGATATAGATTATGACATTAGAGAGCTAGGTATTCATCAATATAAACCTCAACAGAAAATCAATGGCAAATCAGGTACTTAGAATTGGAGTTTAGATGTGTGAGCTCTCCAAAAAAAAAATTTCATTTTTGAGTCAGCCCAACACAAATTTTTAGCAAATTTTCATTAAGTGCAATTTCATTTACAAGTTTAAGCACCAAAAAAAATTGTTAATCAAATAACGTATAATTTTTTTATTACTTAAAATGCTGGTGCTCAATTGATTTGATTGATCTAAATTGATTTCAGTCCGTGATTACACATTGTTATCCTAAAATTGCACAATCTAATACAAAGAAGTTAAGGGGTTGCAATTTAAATAGGTTAGGCATTTGGAGATTGTAAATACATTTTTTGTTGTAAATGATGCTGAAGCATAAATATTTCTAAACTATATTTAATTTCTTGGTCAAAATATCTTTAAATTTATTTTAGTTTTGTTATTTATAAAAATGTTTAACATTCTATATATATATATATATATATATATATATATATATATATATATATATATATATATATATATGAAGAACTAAAAATATTTTGTATATGGTTTCTTGTAAAAATAACTGCCAATGATACACTTGATGTTTCAAAACCAATATCAGTATTATATAAGTTTTTATTTAATTTTTAATTTACACATTTGATCTTTAATTCAAGTGAATTCAATTTTGATGGCAGGGGATCTAGAATCAATATAAGTATATCTTTTTTTATAAGTTTTGATGAAATATATATTTATATATTAACAGTAAAATAAATATAATAAATATCTTTTTGAAAAACAGATTTATTATTATTATTCATGATATAAATAAATCACATTTACTTTGATCTTTAAATTGATGTGAGCTGCCTCAAAGATATTTTTATCTCCAAAATACATGTGAATCAAAGTCATGGTAAAATCAGAATGATAAAACCAACAGAATTTATTTTTTTAAAGATCTGAGTGAACTTTAAATATTATACTTGCATATCTAAATGAAAATGTGATTTAAATCAGATGCAATTTTTTATAGATTTTTTCAAAAAAAAATTATTATTCTTATAATTTAACTAAATAATTTTATATAATTGGAATAAATAATTTTAAAAAATAATTAAAATAAATAATGTACCAATTAGTTGAATGATATGTACATAAATAATATTCAAAAAAATCAACATTTGTTTTTTAGATTTATAAGA
This sequence comes from Marchantia polymorpha subsp. ruderalis, assembly GCA_037833965.1. Taxonomy (NCBI): domain Eukaryota; kingdom Viridiplantae; phylum Streptophyta; class Marchantiopsida; order Marchantiales; family Marchantiaceae; genus Marchantia; species Marchantia polymorpha. Next base: position 906,493 of record AP031352.1, on the reverse strand, counting down.
ATAAAAAAAAATTATTGTTTATGAGAATTTTGTTTAGCATGGCAGACTTTGTTTGAAGTCATTTAGAAACAAGTTTTGATTGCATTTCTATTGTGGGATAATGACATCCTCTCTTTGAACCTGATCACCAATTTAGATCTTGATATTTTAAAATTAAAATTCTGGTACTTTTATTTTCTTTTTAGAGATTTTGTTTGTCCGAAGTTTTAACTCCTCGTGCAGCTGCACGAGGAGATACGAGGTCAAAAGTCATAGAGATTGAGAACACCAGCTTGATGAATAAATATTTGCAATTGTAGAAAAATGTGCCAACTTATTGTCGGTGGTAATCCTGTAGCTGATTGCTGAGGAGTCAGAATTTTGTCATTGTTAGCCAAGTGAATAATTAAAGAGTTCTTTTGCTTTTGCATGCTAAATTCTGATCCTATAAGGTCCACGATGGAACTTTGTACATCACATCTTAGAGTTTCATCATACATGAAAACCCACTAAAGTCTACTAGAGATCAAGTGGTTATAATCTACCACCTGATTTTTTTGTTTGACAACTCTTAGCAATTGGATTATCAACTCCAATCTAAGGTTTCATCTACCAGATAAAAATTGTTGATATGATGAATGGTGTAGTCAAAAGCAATGCAAAAATTCATTAAAAAGAAGGGCATACTATGAGCTAGATATTGTTGAACAATCGAATCGATCGGCTATTCTGATCTGCAACTCAAGGCCTATATTCCAATACAACTGAAGATTTTTGAAAACAAGAACCTTTAAATAGTTTGTATTGATCCTATCAAATGGTCTATGTGGCCTTGTTCTGTGAATTCTACGTACCTGTTACATCAGCTTAAAACTGTTATCGTGCTTAGCGTTAGTGGTGCCCATTATAAATTTCACGCGACTTTCATATTATCCTACTTGTTCAAAGTCACTCCAAAGTTCCCATTGAGAACGTTTACCCGTCAGAGAATTAGCTTCCCCAATTCTATCTTTCGACGTTACAGTTCAGCATGTCCTGCAGTAATTTCAACATTGAAGTTTGCAACATCTACCTTCTTCGAGTCTTTTGATTCTTGTCTCGTGTGCGGATTTCACTTGCTGTCGAAGAAGGCCTGTGGAGGCTTCCGGGCCTGATAATTAATTACGTTTTGCATGGGTCTTTAAAGAAATATCCGAGGTCAATTCTGGCTTATAGAAATGAATTTTAGAGTCATGGACAAGCTAAACTTTGTGACCCACATGAGTTGGCGATAGTTTAAAGCTTCAAAGTTTTAGTTGTTAATATAACATAGGGCTGTTGTAAATAGCTTTTAATATTGGCTTGCAATTTTGAGTACTTGGATAGTCTACTAGAAGTAATTGATGTACAGTAGGTGGAAAGGTTATTAGAATATAACACGCGGTTACTTCTGTTTTAAATGGGTGTGCAACCGAATATATTGTAATACGGAATAAATTCTAGCATGTGAAAGTAAAGTGGAATGTAACGTCAAAGAGTAAAGAACATAATATGAGCAATTAATACAATAATAATGACTGGTGTTATGACTTATATTCAATGTGTGGGTCGTTCTCAGTAATCTATGTCATCAAGTGCTCTATGTCATCAAGAGTTCTAGTTTGATACAGAATCCTCATGATTGTCAATATAAATATACAATATCTCCATTATATCCCTTATACAATATCTCAGGATCACTTGAGTCATCAAGAGCTCTATGTCATCAAGAGTTCTAGTTTGATACAGACTCCTCATGATTATCAATATAAATATACAATATCTCCACAATATCTCTTATACAATATATCAGGATCACTTGAGTCCTTTTCAAGAAAGAACTTTTTCATACATACTTGATTACTTGGCAAGTTGTGAAACAGTTAGCCATGGTCAACTCAAACTCTTATTCTACCTTCAAGTAAAACAATACTTCTCATAGAGAACCTTGGCCTTCAGCCACAACACTATAAGTAACAGAGACGACGTGTGGTGTTGAAATTTTTGTAGGCTCCACAATGAGTGTCAACTCTTGACGTACTTAGTTTTGAAGATCAACAGCAGAATTTCCAACTTCCATCTATAGATTCAATTGTCAATTGAGAGTTGCAGAACTAGAGTTGCATTTTGAGCTTTCAGGTCATTTCGACAATTTTTACAGGATGAACGAATACAGCAATAACTCCTTGACCAAGGAGGGAAATTCTTGTTCATACCGAATTGAACAGCATGACTTGGAATATCAAGGTGCGAGGACTTGTGGCTGAATGTATTTCTGTCCTTGTAGAGTGAATAGAAAATCTTGTCTAGATATGACATAGAAGTAGAGAGGTCATTTTCAGCCTGTTGAGTGTTTCTAGAGGTCTTCATCCTTTGCAGTGAAGAAGACAATCTTTGGAAACTCAAGACCAAAAATTCATAGGTATGATATTTTTTTCTTCTAATACCAATCATCGTGAAAACAGATCAAAGCCAAGTCAGTGAGGGTAATGCTGGTCAAAGTTCCAGACATGAAGTGAAAATTAATGTTTATCCTGAGAAGATTCAACCAGATTTGACTGCTGTCAGTGGTAAGAGAGACATCAAAGATGGTGATAACATGTTCAAAGGTTCTTCATTGCGCATGTCTATCAAGGTACACCAAAAGATGAAATACTTTCGTGCTCGTTCATCATTCATATATCATGTTTTCCTTACTTCATAGCACGTTCAATTCGTTGTACAATGTACTAAAAAAATGGATTAATTACTTGATGAAAGAAGTTCATCATGCGTAAGGAGTAACCTACAGCTATAACATTCAAAAGATTTTTTGATATCAGATTGATAACATTCTAGATAACAAATTTGATCAGGATTTCAATTCAGGATCCTCAGAACTGAAATTTTGAAAAAGTATGAGTTTAAGTTTGAAACTAACTTCTATAACTAGTATGCAGATCTTATTTCCAGAATTATTTGATGTGAATTGTAAAATAGATACTCATCTAGTACCGTATTACTTAGTCAAACTCATCAAATTTGTGATTAAATTGAATTTTAATGTATTTGAAAAGTTTGGATGGTGTAGAATTTGTAGTTTACTTTTTGTAGTCTGATGACAGTCTCACATAAACTGGTGATGAAAGCTGATGAAATCTAAAAATATTTCAATATGCAGTTCGAGGATGTGAGATACAGTGTTCAGAATTACGTCAAAACTTCAGGACGTCTTCCACGGATAAATTCTACTGTCTCTGAAGAAAAAGTGATTCTGCATGGATTGAGTGGGATGATGCTTCCTGGCAAGATAACAGCACTGTTGGGACCATCTGGGAGTGGTAAAACGACACTGCTACGTCTGTTAGGAGGACGAGACCTTAATTACAAGGGGAGCATCACATACAATGGGTTACCTCTCAACAGTCTTGTGAAAAGAAGGTGGGTAACATAGCTTATGAGGTCGAATAAGACGAAGTCCAAAAAAACGATTTGTGCTGTAGTTCAATAATTTGTTAAGGAATCATGTCTGACCCAATCGTGCTTTGGTTTTCCAGAATGGGTTTCGTGACTCAAGAAGACATACTGTACCCTTACTTGACAGTCCATGAAACACTCTTGTTTGCTGCTTTAATGAAGCTGCCAAAATCAATGTCAAGAGAGGCGAAGATGCAAAGAGTACAAGAAGTAATCACGGAGCTTGATTTGGAGAGGTAGGAAGTTTTTGTAGTGATGGTACATTAGCAATCTTATGGTATGTGTAAACAGCTATTAGAAAGATTCAACTCTTATGTGGCGTGCAGCTTTTCCTATGAGATTTAGTGTCAATTGTTTTGCTTTCGAGTTCCATTCCAGAAGCTATATACTTAAGACTTTAATATGGATTAGTAAAATTCGAATGTATTCCAATCCTACAAAATTCAGATGATTTTTGTATTTGATTATCCAATTTTTTCTTTTAAAGGATATAGCTTCATGTGACATTATTCTCAGGTGCAAGGGAACCATAGTAGGAGGACCGCTGAAGAAAAGTATATCTGGAGGCGAGAAGAAAAGAGTTTGCATTGGCGAAGAGATGTTGACAAAGCCTTCTATTCTGCTACTTGACGAGCCTACTTCTGGCTTAGATTCTACAACAGCACTTCGAGTCATAAGGATGTTGAAAAGATTTGCAAAGGTGACGATCATGAGAGTTAGATAGTTTTTTCTTTGACTTTTAACTTTGACTGAGAATGTGATCTTTGTTGTGTTATTTTCTAATGAGAACCATTTCCATAAATTATTTGGCCGGAACCATTATCTAAAAATGAGTAGTCATTTCTCATTTCAGGAAGGGCATACAGTGGTCACATCGATTCATCAACCTTCAAGCATTCAATTTTACCACTTCGATCAGATTTTGCTCTTTTCAACTGGTCAGCTCATCTACTCTGGAGAAGCCAAGGAAGCAGTCAGCTACTTTGCATCTCTGGGTCTCAGTCCAAATCTTGTCATGAATCCAGCTGAGTTTCTACTTGATCTAGCCCATGGATCAACATTGGACGTTCAGATGCAAAGTCAAAATTTGAGAAAAACGACTAACATTCAAGGTCATATGGATGGTGATGAGGATCTGCAGAATTCAAATGAAATGCTTCAGGTTAGTTGTACGTTTCTATTTGACATATTTATAAATAATTTGATAAAAATAGTAGGAATTTTAAAGTTATGGAAAAAATCTTAATTTTGTACAAAACATCACAACTAAATTTTGAGCTGATTTGGCTGACAGTTTCTGAAAGGAAGCTATGAAGCTCTTATCATCATCAAGGAGAAATGCAAACTCTTAGAAATGAGCGATTCTGGGAGCGAAATATTGAATGGCGAGGAGACAACCGACAAACAACAGACGTGGTGGAGCCAATTCGTCATTCTCTTATGGCGCATTTTCAAAGAGAGAAAGCTTGAGTTTCTGAGCTTTATACGCTTGTTGCAAACTCTGGCGGTGGCTTTCGTTGTTAGTGTCTTGTGGTGGGATTCAAATACAGACTCTCAGCGGGATCGTGAAGATCAGGTGAGAAAAAATATGGAGTTGAAATGTGCAACACTATATTTTTGTTTTTCTGTGACGACATTGCACATCAAGATAGAGTAGTTCAGCTTGAGCCATTTGGATTATGATCTTTCTAATGAAGTCGGAAAACAATAAATCTTGCACTGAAATTGAACTCGTTTATTCTCAAGTTAGGGAAGCACTTAACACTCAGTGCTCTAACAGCTTTGCTCTTATAATGTGCGCAGCAAGGACTGATCTTTGTGATCACTTTGTTCTGGGCATCTATTCCTCTCTCCACAGCAGTATTGACATTTTGTCAAGAAAGGACAATGCTCATCAAGGAGAAGAATAGCAATATGTACCGACTAAGTGCTTACTTTATGAGTCGATCTATTGGAGACTTGCCTCTTGATTGCTTTTTGGCAACGGTGTTTCTAATTGTGGTCTACTTCATGACACATTTGAAGATGACAGCAGCTTCATTCCTGCTCACCGTATTTGGCACATATCTGAGTATCATGGCAGCTCAAGTAAGACATCATATTTTTGCTTATCTTTTGGTGATTAAGTGGCTGCTGAGCTAAGTACTGAGTCTGAAATCAAACAAAAGTATATATTTACTTCTTTTCTAAGGCTTATACTCTTTGCAGAGCCTCGGATATTTGATTGGAGCTTCATTCATTGATGTTAAGAAAGCAACTGCCACAGGTTCTACTTTGCTTATCGTCTCCATTTTGACAGGAGGCTACTACGTGGTGGTAAGCTCGAAATCTTTAAGTTATTTTCTCCAATTCAATATTCAATCTAATTACCTCTAATCATAGGGTATCTTATCCTAATAGCATGCAAATTCTTCTTTTGCAGCAAGTTCCTACGTGGATAAAGTGGATGAAGTACCTATCATTCAACTATTATGCATATAATCTTCTGGTGAAGATCCAATACGATCCATGCCTTCTTACTTGGAACGAAGGTGGTTTTGAAGTATGTTTGCTTATAGTATTTATCGTTCTATATCGCGTTTTGGCATATTTTGCCCTAAAATATATAGCATTGAAGCTTTGACTATGATTTATTGTAACACAGCTATATGAGACAGCTCGAATGAAGATATTTAGTGAAAAAAAAAGCTATCCATATCAGATAGCAGATTAATGGATACTCTTCTACGGGTCATATAGCACAAAGATAGCAACAACTAAGTGTTCGAGATCAAAACTTGCAACAAAGTTACTTATGAAGTGTCTAGATACCTTTCCATAAATATTAATAATTCTCGCGATTCAACAGTTGATGATAGCTAGAGATTTCCATCTAGTTCATATCTCCAGATGTAAAAAGTATGAATCTTCATACTCGGAAGAAACCTCTAGAAGTGATTGATAATATACAAAAAAAATTTACAATTTAATAAGCAACTTATTAATAAATTTAACCCTATTGTTTTACATCTGCTCTGTAGACAGCAGAAGCATCCTTGAGTGGACCCTTTGATAGTAAGATATTTGAAGGTAGCTTGCAGACTAAATAATGATATAAATATAACCATAGTAAATGACATGATGATAATATTTTATCTTGTTGTACTCTCTTAATCGAGCTTCACGCTTCAAGTATAAATTTTATCATGCAGCTCACAAGACTAGAAATCCAAGTAAGCTTTGGATTGGTAAGCAATGTATCTAGCCTTTCAGGCTTGGACAAAATTCGTCTCGGTTTTTCATAAATTTTTAAAGATTAGAATATCTGCTCTTCAACATCAATAGAGAGAAAAGAAAATTTGTGTGTGAAAATATTGAGGAATTTATTGCCGAATTTATATGTACTTTGATCTTTAGCTCACAAGTACCCATCAATCAACCGCAGCTTGCAAAATATTTTTACATCCTGAAGTGTCATACCCCCATGTATCTGTACAAGAAAAGCCACGGAAAATGGAGTTGTATTTTCCTTTATGCACATTGAGCATGAGGGGCTTTGTACTCAGGAGGATGAAGTAACCACAAACTTCACACCTCAAGTATACCCAGATGTCAAGCAGTGAATACACTTTGCACACGATGCTCTCTAGTGGGACTACCAGAAAGTTTTTAGATTTTTTTTTATGTTATGTACATCCCAATACTCAGACCCAATCGCCTCCAGATTCGCAGCGGCTCTGTGAGATAACTCTTGTGAGGAATAAATGTGTCAATTCATGTCGTCTGCATGCAATTGTCTCACAGTGGAGAACAGATGAAAGGGGCATTCACCTTGTCCTTTCTGCAGTACAAGCAAGGTCTTTGATCCAAGCCCTCTTCGACCATCATCGCACGAGTCATGTTCACCAACTGTTTGTTTGAGAGTTTGCCCGCGTGCTTTCTTACGAGGGTCTGAACAGCGTTGCTGAGCGCTCCATAGGATCCGTTGTCACCGGGCATGTCGGCGGACGTCTGGTCCGATTGGCATCCGTTGACGAGTGTGCCTGTGGAGGGCAGAAGAGTTTCTCCGGTGGGCTTGGCATTCGCGTGTCCGCTGAAGTCCAGCGGACCATTGACGAGTCGAGCGCTACGGAAGTATTTGTCGTTGTCGATCGTCCTATCGTCCCACATTTGCTTCAGATGTTTCAAGGCACTTACGCCAACCTCGTTATAAGAATTAGCCCACTCTTCTTCTGGAATTTCAGCTTCCAGACGGCTGCTCATGTTCTTCACAAACATCTTCACCGTAATACTGGCATCCTCATGGAACAGCTGGTAGATTGTAGATCTTATGGTTCCCACTTTGACTTCGTGCCCCGATGCTTGAGCTAAGTGTCTTATGAGACTTTTGGTTGAAATCCTTCGAGGTATCATCCAATCTATTTTACGCTCTGCGGATTCGGAAACCCCTCCTCCCCTCGTGGACGCTGTCTCGCTCCCTATTTTTCCTTCTTTGCCCACGCCCACCTGCAGCTCTTGGGAATCCAGCAGTCCACCGCTGTGGCAGGAGTCGAAGACGAAAGTGAACGCCACTCCTGGATTCAAGTTTGCCAGAAGAAGCCTAAAAGTGTCATCTGGACAACGGATGAATTATCTTATTAACCAAAAGGTAACGGTGCCGAATTAGCAACAGTGTTGAATGGATCGATGTTCGCCTTTTGAAGATCTCTGGTCGGCTACAATTTAGAATTATTTGTATTTGTGAAAACAATGTAGCACCACATGAAGGTGCGCGGATGGGAACAAGGCCAGGAGAATCGTGTGTGAGATCTAAATAAAATACATAACTTTTCCAAACTTCAGAGTCTGGCAACCAGAGACCAACACTCTTTTCACGATTTGAGAGGTAAGTATGCAGTCTATAATTAAGGGAGGAATCATCGGTCAAAGTCATTACATTCTCATCTGCAGTTTGAGAAACAACTTGCAATCATGGTTCAGAAGAATCCGAAGCTATCAAGATCATTGCAAGGAGATTAAAAGTGAACAACTTCACAGGAGTCTGTACGATTAATGTGAGAGAGATAGAGAGAGAGCCATACCAGTGATGGTATTCAAATCTGCCGGGTAGATACATTCATCTTCGCCATCATCCTCATGATCGCCGGTCTCTGCTGGAATTTACCCTCCGTGGCCACTGAAATGGAAATAAAGCACATCCCTAGGCTTTGAAGCCTTATTGACTTGCCGAGCTGTTGTACAATATTTTTTCCCGTGGGCATGAGAGACTTCTCATCAGTATCTACCATGAAAACTATGTTCTTCTTTTTGAACCCGTATACTTCCATAAGGATTTTCCTCATATTCGTCACATCGTTTATGCATCCATACAGCGGGCAGTACGATCCGAGATAGTTGCAACCAACCAGCATAGCTCTCTTCGCCATCTTGATAATGCCTCTTTTAACTTCTTATCACAGACACAGATTCGAATACACAGACTTTTTGTTTGAATCTGATTCTGTGCAAAGCAAGTGCAACCCACTCAAGATTTTTCTCGATTCTAGCTGCAACTGCTGCAGGCACTTGAGACTGATTGCCTTCCCACTAACGAGCTGAGGGATTTATTCAGACTCGAATCCAGAAAGAAGAGTTTTTTCCGCCGCTAATTCCCGGGGCTCATCCCAACTCCTCATTCACTTTCTAGTCTGAGGTCTCTACTGCAGCCCTGAGTAAATCATCTGGTTACTATTGAGTGATCTCTAATTGATCACATTCCACCTTTCCTTCGGCTCAAACTTCTCCTCGCAGCGTCCAAGTTAGTCACGCTTGAGTCGTGCAAATGCCTGAACCAGAACACCTGCTGGTACATAGAATAGCTGAGCTGCCGGATAAGCTGATATCTAAGTGAGTAAGAGATGAGGGGCAGGCGGTTACTCACGTGATGACGGTTGCGTAAGGTTGCAACTACAGGGTTTAATCTCTGTGCTTCTCATGCAAACGATTGTTTGTCACTCTTGAGAGCAGGCCAAAGGTGTACCGGATGGACTATCCTGGATAGAGTACAGCTCAAGCAATGGGTACCTTCAAGCACTTGATAGTTTTGAGCAGCTTCCAAGTTTCGAGCATAAAGTACTTTTATGTTATAATAATGTGTCGGATGTGTGATGGTAAAGAGTCGAAGCACGCCGTTTGAGTTTTCTGGCTGTTGATGCGTGAAAGTTTTGAACAGATTTGCTTACATTCCAATCCGGGATGTGAATAGAGAGTTTTGTACGCTGATAAGATAGGCTTGCAAGAGAGATGCAAAGCATGCTCCGCCTTTAAAATGAATGTCGTCCCAAGCTTCCATGCAAGTTGCATCACAAGCTACGAATCACGGCAACGTGTCGTGTCACGCGATTCAGACTGCCCTGGATCCCTCCGTGATCGAGTTTCGTCCACTCCATCAACCCATGCTTTTGGATTGAGAGCTCGTCCTCTCTGGAAGCTGAAACATCTTTACAATCCGACAAATGAATTAAATAATCGAGCACGTAGACCCAGTCGTAGTAGAGCTCTGGAGCACAAAACTGGGACTCAACGTGATGTATGATCGGTCATTTATAAAAGTTCAATATTCCTCATTGCCCTTCACGCCGTCGGGCATTGAGTCACTGTAGGTAGCATTCACAGGCTCAAGATCACATTCGGAAGAATCAACTCCTCCTGCATGAGCTGCAATCTTAGAGCTTTCCGCGGGAGAATTACCTCCCTGAACTCTCTCCGATGTGTACACCCTGTCCAACACAGTACCAGCACTGCTACATTTAGTACTCAGATTGTACAACTTTCCGCCTTGCTCTCTGCCTCATTGTTGGCTATCATTTTGCATTCAGCACACATTTCATACTACACGCGACTGCGAGTCGAAATCCCGGCAAGGACATTGCTTCAGAATTACATGTTTTAGATAAGAAAGTGGCAACGAACCTCTTTCCACAAGATTGCTTGATCGTAGATTTCATCTCGTGATCCATGTTTAAAGCTCAACTAGAGACAAGCTTGAGGTGTAACTAAATTATGATGTCTTTTCAGTATTGTATACCTTCACCCGTCTAGTCCATTCTAATATGTGGTAATGGTGTGCATTAAACCAATTTCATGCAGACATAATGGTAGCTGATCACAACAAATGCACATTTACAAGAAAAAGAGTGTGGAGGTTTGCACCAGTCTCATGCCTTTTACGTCAGATTTTACCTTTAATATTGGACTGGAGAATCAAACACCGATTTGCGTGAGAAAAAGGCTAAACATAATTCAAAGAAATGAAATGAACAGAAGAATTCGAACGGTCATATATATTCATGCCTCAACGATTTTTTTTTACACCTTTAGCCTGGACCACATTAACTTAGCTCACACACTTATCAGTGTCCAATCCGATTAATGTGAACGGTGTACAATACTTATCTCATCATGTAAGACTTGTTCTACTTGAGAGACGGATCAGTTGTACCGACTGCAAGTATGAGTTACTCATGTGTCGATGTCAAAAGGATACCGTCCAGCTTTCGGAGTGCAGTCGTTCAATTTCCTCTTTCCTTCACCGCACGCAACGACTGTCAATGCTTTCTGACGAGGCTGAGCATTTGATTCAAGGCATCCTCGTGGTCACTGTGGTGTACGCAGATTATAATTTTGTCACGGTTTTGATTGGTACTAAAGCTCTGAGCGAAGGATTACAGGACGGACTCCGATTAATGAAAAGCAAAAAGGCACTTGAACGCGAATGGTATCGTACGGTACATCGGCCTAATGTACGTCGGACAATGACATCTACGAACTGCCCTATAGCATATGAATGATCATACTTGCGTCCAGTATTCATTTAGACAGAGAATATGAATATCATTACACGTTGCTTTAGTCTCTCCCATTGAGAGAAGGATAATTTACAAAGTATGATGACTCTTGTTCAAGAATTACTCTTATCATCTTTACTCAGGATATGCATGTAGATTACATCATAAGTATCATTGGAGATAGAGGATTTATTACTCAGGAAATGAGCCCGGTCTCCCAGTTTTTCTTGTACGCTTTGGCTTTTTCATAGTACGTTTGTCGAAGTGGATGCATTGCGCCTTTTATTCCATGCATCTCCCCGTTTTTCAACTTGTCTTAGTTATATATCATTCCTCGCTGTACAAATACATGTTGTATTGTTTGTGTACAAGCAGCGGGAACAGTTCACGTGAATGGACGACAAGTATTCCATTGTAGTGGAGAATTCTTGATCTCTAGTTTGGCAGAACTGATGGATTTATGAAGAAACTCATACACTTTGCGTGGTAAAAGATTTCAAATCATAGAGCCACAGCTTTACAGGGAAAAAAACTCATAGAGTACCACCAAAATAAAATTGAACATAACGACAAAGCTTGAACATACCATTTAAACTTTCAAAGCATGTTACATATACTTTTGTGATAGTGTAAATAACTGATAACGCCATATGCCCAGTAAGTGGATAGTCATGTAGGGTATAGATCAAAGTGCAGGAACAGTTCTTGTTACATTTTAACCTTTTGATTTTTAAAATATTTGAGTTGAAATTTTTTATGCAGTTCTATGATGTGGACTTCATTATCAATTTTGTGATGCATCAAAATTTAGATATTTACTTCAAAAAACTTGTTTTATTTGCAACATATCTGATTGCATTCGAGTTTGATAATGAAAACTCCACGATGTTATAGTGGTATGGTGTTAGATGATTTTTATTTTATTTTACAAAAATTAAACAAGTTTCAGATTTCATCGTTAACAAATTAATCTAGAGCTTTTCTTTAAGCTCTAATCTAACCTTCACTAGTTTGAGATCTGAGAACCCAAATACCTTGAAACCTAAAGTAATCCATGAAATAATCACTTGCAAATTGAGATTTGAGAGTAACTTGGATTCTGGCTGACTTTTCCTTGGACAATGCCACCATTTTTGTTCTTTCCTTCATTACTCATTTTTTAAACTCTTTGATCATTATAATTTTACATATTTTATGTTGTAATTTTTCATTATTCTGGTCATAAATATCGAGCAATGAGTACTTTCTAAGTACATATCGATTTTGATAATTCATGAATTAAACAGATGAAAATCATTATAAGCGTGCTAAACGTCTTTGATAAATATATCATGTTTAAGAATTTATTGAATGATGAGCTCAGCAGAAATATATATATATATATATATATATATATATATATATTGTATCAATCACACACACACACATTGATGTAACATGTTAACATACAATAATAATGACAATTCAAAGGCGGTGTCCAATTTATCCAACTTAGCAGTCACTATCAACTTTCTAGCTTTAGAGTTCTTTGTAGCATTCTAGCACTATATATAGAGAATTTTGGGATATTATATCACAATCTTGTCAACACTCATTAAATCTATTGTTCGAGTGTTAATACTACCTCTAGTTTTGGAGCTTTGAGTGCTACTCCAAATCTTGTGTGAGTTATCGTCCGCAGTTTGACAAAAGTACACGATGCAAGGAATTGCAATTTCATTTATTTGTGAAACTCCAAGCGTATCAAATTCAAGATGATTGATACATCCATATGCATGATGGTACGTTCAACAAGAGAATGTCAACCTATAAAATGCTATGAAATACTTCCAAGTTCCTTCTACCCAAATCCATGTTCTAGCTCTCGCAACAAATTTACTTTCACAAGCGTCAAAAGAATCTTGAGTAAGCTCACTAGAGAATTTTTACAAAGATCATACAAAACTTTAAGATTTTTTTAATCAAGTTTGATTTGTTTTTTGTCTGCAGTCACACAAATACAGAAGAAAAAGCACAAGTTGGACCTATTAGGCCACGACTTACAAGATGATGGCTCACATAACAATCATGTTCAGCTTGACCATATATTGTAGAAATTCAACAAATTGCATGTGATCTTTATTAGAACAATACGATTTGCATGAGCATGTTTCAACAAGAACTACGTATCAATATCGAAAGCTTATTGTACAAAGCAACTACTATATTAAAAGCTATAATCCAAACAATCAACTACAACAACCAGTTGTTTCAACAATGATTGCTCTTGAGATCATATTAAGCAAATTTCACAACTTCAGCGCACAAAAAGTCTTCAAGCATTTTGACTCTTGAGCCAACTCCAGCATACAAAAAGTCTCCAAGCACTTTGACCCTTGAGCCAATGCAAATCAACACTTTGAGAGTAGGATAGTTAATCAAAGAAAAAAAAGAGGTTTGTTGCAAGAAACACTTGTGTTTTTATTGTAAGGTAATTGTTTTGAGAAACCTTAGAGGCCAAAAACGCACAAATTTTTGAACATATCAAAAAAACAAAAGAAAATCAAGTCAAAAAATGACCACGGCCACCTATATTGAGGATTGTGCGGTTGACAAATGTTGTCATGTCATCATATCTTATCTTATCCTCATAAGCTTCTCATTAATTTAAAATTTTGCTTCAAATGGGTTTTCATATACATAACATATAAATTTAAAACTTGTTAGATTCTAGAGTGTCTGCTTATTATATACAAAAAAATTGTAAAACATTATAATGTTACTATATTTTCAAAGAAATATCTTGTGCCATTGAAAATTATTGATGATAATTCCTTGATTTTAAGAGATGTCACTCACAAAACTACACCTTACATAGTTTCAAAGTATTATTGTAATCAATATCATTAGTTCTCCTTCTAATCTTCTCATCTTAGGTTTGCATTGAGTATATATGATCAATTCAAATATAGAGTAAAAAAATTAAAATCTGATATATCAAACCATATTTTTTCATATTTTTTCTAGACTGTCTAAAAACATTTCAAATCATTATCTTTATCAAGTCCAAGGGTTCGATGTCAAAATCTATTGATGATAGGTGCCTGAGTCTTTACGGAGGGCTACTAAAAATGAAAAAATGTTTGCAATTTATGCAATTTTGACATCTCAACCTATTAAAAAATCAATCAAGTTACCAATAAAATACAAGTAGAACTTATAAGTGTTTGAGAAAAAAATGTTGATACATTTTCTCAATATCGATCTTATGATTGTGCCATCAAACTTCAAGAAAGTGTGCAACCTTTTGTTGGTCCAATCTACAACCTCTCCTAGAATGAATTTATTGCATCACAGTATTACTTTGATAAAAGTCTTGCAAAAAACTTCATTTGACATTCCAACCCATTAATGGAGCTCATATTCTATTTATCAATAAAATAGTTATTCTATTTATCAAACTCTCGTTGAATTTCTGTGAACTATCATGGTTTTAAAAAAAAATCACAATCAAAAATCAATATTCATTTATGTTTATTTTAGGACTTCTTGACCAACTCAATCAAGCAAAGATCCACAAAGATTGATCTTAATGGAGAGTTGAATCTTGTACATATCAAGAAAGATGAAAAATGAAAGATGGCATTTTGAACTAAATAAGAACACCTTAAATAAAATGTCATGCTATTTTATCTAACAAACTCATTAGCCATCTTTCAACATTTGATGAACAACGCATTCCAAAATTTTCTAGAAGATTTAATCATTCATTATTTTGACAATTTATTGGTTTTCTCCAAGAATATAGAAGAACACATCAGCCATGTTTGACTAGTATTAGAGAAGTTGCGTAGTGTTTGATCATGCATCAAGCTGAAAAAGTGTGTATTACACTAATCCCAAGTTGAATTCTTTGGCTACATCATTTTTGAGAATATATATCCATGTATCAAAAAAAAAATTGAAAAATCATCGATTAAAAAAATCCGACTATCTTTGAAGAAGTACAATGCTTCCTTGGTTTGTAAGTTTTGATAAAAAAAAATTCCAAAATTACTTCATGATTGCTACCTTGTTGATTGGATTGATTTGCAAAGATAAGCTAGAGTGAAATGCAGAAGCAGTTCAATCATTTGAAAATCTAAAGAAGATGTTTACAATGGCGTCTTTAATAACGCATTCAAACTTTCAAAATCTATTTTTCTTGAAACAAATGCTTTTTATTATAATCTTAGAGCAATTTTTTCGCAATTCGAAAAAAGTCAAATTTCACTTCATTTTTTGAGATTAATTATGAGATCCACAATAATGAGCTCTTAGCCATTGTCAACTCGTTCCAAAAATAACGTAATGTTTTCAAAGTATTTTTGCATTCAATCAGACAGTACATTCTTCACAAGAACAAAGAATTTTCCATGTTTACCAATGTACTAAATCAATAACAAGTACTTTAGAATATATTGCTTTTGCGTTTTAACTTTGTCATCACATAGCGCGTTGATTCATATCAAATTAGATTCGACTTTCTTTTTCAAAAAATATACTACGAATGCATGAAAAAAACGGACTTATAATTAACAAAAGATTATACTCATCAAGCCTTAACAACTTCAACTAAAAACTATGCTCATCACAATTTTGGTGGATGCATCTATTCTCCAAGATATCAAAATAAATTTACAATACTTTTTTATCTAATCTCTTTGCATTGAAATTGAACAACAATGCTAGCATCTTTAATACTCATAAAGTTACAAGTCCATATATTCAAATATCTAATTCAAAGGTTATAGATTTAGATTTTTAAATCAATCTAGTTTTACTCTATAAGTTTCCAAATTACATGAAACAACTCAAAATGATGCAAATCCAAGATTTGAGTTTCAAGATGGGGTGTTGTATAATCATGAAATAGTTTATGTACTTGAAAGTTCATGCCGACTCTGAGTGTTTTAGTCTTAACAGCAATGTTATTGGCATAACACTTAGTTACAACAAGATTATGGGATGATATCGAAGGATTTTGTATGGCCACAAATATGAAAAACCATGAAATATTATGTTTCAACATGTCACACTACATTTAGATTCAAATTTCTTGTCATCGACCATACTATTTATTTCAATTGCTATCATTTCCAAAACATCCATGCACATTTATATTGATGAAATTCATTGTGGTTGTTCCAAAGTGCAAATCTTTTCATTTAGTTTTTATTGTAGTGGATCATTTCACAAAAAATACAACTTAATGTACACTTTATGTTTTGCAACATGATTATTATAGGTGAAAAATTATCATGATTATTCTTGATAATATGTACATATATCATGGACATCATTCCTTATCATAATACGCAATTCACATCCAATTGCTTGTTTTACCTGTTCAATATCTTACAAATGAAGATCAATCTATCATTGGCGTATTAAGAGTACATTCATCAAACTCTGTTTTTTGCAAACTAATGATATCATTCACAATTTGACTTTTCTATATGAATTTAGCAAAGATCCGGCTACTCAAGATTTTGTCATCAAATTTTTGAAGATCCACAAAGACATAAAGTTAAGGTTTGTAGAAGATCAAAATTGGTAGGAGAAAACTGCATACAAATCTCAAAAGCAAAATTCAAACATCTCACTTAGAAATTAAGTCTAATTTTTGCATTGCAATTAGAGTACTTGTCACCCAAGCAACAAATCTAACTACCGTCATGTTGATCTTCTTTTAAGTATCCATGACAAAAAGATAAAAATGATAAAAAGATTGATTAAAGTTTGTTCTGATAAAAAATTTGATGTGCAAAACTTAAATTTTAAATTAAATAAAAGTAATATTTAAAAAATTAAATTTTTCATCTAAACTTTTTTTTAATGCGTTATATAAAAAATGAGTAAAATCTATATTGTAATAAAGGCAAATAATGAGCACATAATCATAAATTTAAATTACTTATTTGTGATTTAAAAAATATTCGAATTTGATGAAATCTATCATTTTGAAATATACACTTAAAACCAAATTGAAAATTGTAATAATAATAAATGAAAAAAATGTAATATTCAATGCAAAACTGTATCATTTGTTTATTGAAAATAAGATTGTATTTATAAAAAACAAAAACTTACTGTTTTGTAATAAATCTTTAATTATAGTCAAAAACAATGTGTTGATATAAACTTGAATTTAAGTATGTATTTTAAATTTTTATTTCATCAACTAAACTAACATTTTAGTTTGAAAGTTAAATGAAAATTTTAATATGATATTTTTGAAGATAATAAAAATTACAATATCGTTATGAATGAAAACATAATAATAATAATCATTATACATATTTTAATCATTTTTTGTTATGTATTTTATCAAGATTTTTGTATTCATTTAAAGGTTTTTTCAATCTAATCTAATCTAATCTAATATTTTTCCATTATTACTCACTACTTTATTTTATATTATGAAACATATATGATTGTTTTTATATATAATAGTTCTTAAGATACAAATATAGCTTAAAAATATTATTGTGTGCACTGTCACAATTATATCAAGGATTATACTTTACATCAAATTAACTCTTGTTTGCATTGTAATTGATCATATGAAAATAGATTTTCATTTGAACTGAAGATAAAAAATGGATTGTGCAAATTTTTAGATAATACATTGTTACTCTCAACTTAAATCATCTTTGTGATTGGACAACAAAGAAATTATTTTAATCGATATTTTTTAATATATGGGATTGTATTGAATTCACCCTTCTTTTCTTTTATTGTAGTACTTATGATACACTAATAAAATGAAATTTGACACCTATGTGGAGTAGTGAATTGGAGCATATTAAACTCATTGAAATTTGACTCATTTAAAAATTTCAATGAGTCATCATGAATAATGATGTCAATCATTTATAGCAATTTGCAGATTTTCAGGAAAAAAATGATAAAATATTTTTTAAAATATAGCATCTGTTTGGCATTATACATAATATTGTATTTAGATTATATAAATTTTGGTAGTTAAATTACATATAAAATATATAATGAAATATGTTATTCTTTCCCTACAATTAAATTACATCCTTTTATATTTTATTTTATTTATTGATAGAATTTATTTATTATTTATTTGATACATTTTCACAAATCATCTGAAATTTTGAAGTTTCCTTGAAATTGCGCTTATCTAATTTTATTTTCTTATTTTTGAACAACACAAAATGATTGTTAATATTAATGAATTTAAATTTGATTACTTTTCAACTTCATATTTCATATAAAACTACAACCATATATTTTTGCAACAGTATATACATACATACGTACATACAACGTTGACATACATAACAACTACAATGTAATAATAGTATATACATATCTGTACTTTCAAAATGTTCATTGATTGTTATAATTTACAAAAACATAATTTTTTTACAATATTTAACCAACAAAAGTTGCTTAGTATTAATTTCTTGTTTCAAAAACATCATTTCTTAACTTGCTAACTTTATTGTTGATTTTTATAGATTTTTTAAAACTCATTCTTTATAATAAAAGCTTGAAATATACTTATTCTAATTCTTTAAATCTCAAAATTTATCTTGACAAAATTTACTGTTTATATTTAATTTTCTATGTTCATGAATATCTATTTTCTAAAATTACTATTAATAAGTTGTGAAATGATAAAATAAATATATATTCTTATAGTTCATAAACCTAAATGGTAGGTTAATCTTTTATAATTCCAGATATAAGGTTCAAATGATTCATTAATAGTATTGCAAACACCATCTTGATCACACACATTGCTAACTTATTATGAACCTTAAGAAACCAATATGTATACAAACCAAACAAATTTCTCAAATTATATCCAATTCATATTTAACACAATCCTAGTTTTAATAATTATAAATTTCGAATAATTTTCAAGCAATAATTATAAATTTTACACCTGCAAATTATAGATAAATCATGATTAACTAGTAATTAACTGCAAGTGTTTTTTTTCCAACCATTAACATAATAATCACTCAGTATCATACAAAATCAAAGCTGTAGCTTTCAATGCTGTTAAAGCAAATAAGATTGCAAGTATTATTTCCCCTATCCCAATGATATATTCTTCTCAACTATTGACTTCTTGAAATTATTAATTTTATATAATTTATAATTTTCAGATAGAACTTTGATTTATGAAAAAAGTTGATGCAATAATTAAAAATTATTATATAATAAAAGTTTTTTAAATAAATGATTATGAAAAAATGATTATTTGTATATCAAATAGCAATTTTCTTACTTGCTTATAAATATCCAAGTAAACTTTGATCCAGTCGGATAACTGATTTATTAATAGTGCACTGGATGTATTTTAACTAAGCGTGTTATTCTCATTATATTTTTTTCATTAATAATAATTTTTAATTTTTAATTTTTAAGTATTATAATATGTAATCTAAAAGGCCTTCAATTTTTCTTATTCATTGAAAATATAGACTTCGGAATCAAAGAATGCAAAATTAAAATGTATATAACCTGCCATGAAACATACATGAGTGATAACATTCATTTACATCTCTCAAGATATGCTTTATAATTCATTAATAATTCACTTAATTGTTAGTAAATTATATAGATGATGAACTTCTGCATGTCCAATTCACATATTGAATACTTAAACAAAGGTGTCATTCATTTGCTCGACATTATTATTTGTTCATCAATTAGCAATAATTACAAAGCACTTAAATAAATATTATATTTATGTTACAATTCTAAAATATACAGATATGTATGAGAATATTTTATTTTATTTTTTCTATGGATTTGAGAAGTATGTTCTGCATTTTTTATTTTGATATTTTTTTAAAAATTGGAAAAAAATATTTACACATTTTCAACTAAACTCAAAAATACATTTGTAAAATATATCACTAAAATGTCACAAATATTAATCTTTTTATTGCAGAAAAATATTATATTTTTGAATAAACTATCATTTTGAACTAAAAATCTGCAAGATTCAATTTTATCTTGATTATATATATATATATATATATTCAATATGTTTGGCTTGAGTGTACATATTACTTTAATAAAACACGTGCATTTAACTTTATTATTTATCATGAAAGAAACTCAATTGAATACATAAATATAGGGTTGTTGATTAAAATTATCTATGTTTTGTTATGTATAACTTCACAATTATCATTTTGAAAGGTAAGATATATATATATATACAAATAAATAATTAACATCAACTTTAAAATTTACTTTTTAAAGTAAAATAATAATAATTTAAAATTTGGATTATAATATAACTCAAATTACTCAAATCTGATTCATTTTGTCACACATCTGATCTGACTTTCTCAATGTTTTTACTTTTTCAAACTTAGGAAAAAATATTATATTTCAATTTAATCTATAAATATTATATACAAATTTATATGTACTCAAAAAAATCTTAGATTCAAATTTATTATTGAATTCTTTTATATTTTTTAAGTTAATGATTGTAAGTTTAGCTAATAGTTGAAAGAATGGACATACTTTTAATAGTGATTGCTAATATCAAATCTTATGACAAACATTACTGATCTCTTCTTTCAAACACATTGTATTTACAAATAATAGGTTTTATGATGCATTGAAAAAAATTTCATCTTTAAAAAAAAGTTATTCTTCATATTTTAGAATTAGAATCAATTATTTTATAGTTAGAATTATACTATCATTGTTCTTATCAAATAATTTTAATATTCATTAACTTAAATCATCATATTTATGCATTGTTCTAATCACAATAACATAAATACAATCACTTCTCTCGTATAGTTATATAAATCAATGAACAAGCATATTTTGTATATAATATGTTTGAATCATTGAAAGTTATAGATTTTGAGGAAAAGTTTTCATTTTTTTACACATATTTCATACCATGATCGGTGATATCATTAATAAATCTTATCAACATCAAGAACACGTTATTTTTAATGATTTGTTGATAATACAGTCAAGATAAACAAAAAATTGAACCTAATTATGAGATTTCAGATGAATTAAGTTCAAACTAAATTTTAATTTCAAATATTATTTCCAATTATAAAATTAAGATATAGTTGATATGTGCAATAATATTTTTGAAGGAGAGATATACATTTCTGATTTTTAAACGTCGTAAAAAAGTCTGTATAAATCAACATGGATAATCTAATTTTATTTTCCAATATTTTTAAATTCAAGCATGGAAAAGTTCATTCAATTTCTTTATAAGTCATAACATAGATTTGAAATGTATACATTAAATCTTTATATTAGAGTTGAAAACATTTTGAATGGTTCATAAAAACTTGAGTTCTTATGATTTTAAATATTCTTTTTTTATATATTAAAAATAATTTAATTCATTAAAATGTTATATTTCACATTATAAAATTTATCTTGATGAATTTATGACTGCTATCTGAAAAAATAATAATTAATGCCATGCAATTCAAAAAGTTGAGTTGATGATTATTTTAAATTTTGTTATGATTATATTGTGGTATGCTAATAGAATTGAAATCTATTGTTAAAATATCAATGAATTGATTTTGAAAATTTTCGAGCATATAATATAATGCAATAATATTGTGTATACATTTTTTTAATGTATTTTTTATTTTAAATCATAAGATTTTGTGAGTTCAAAATGTAATCTTGAGAAATATGTACATTTTCATAGTTGTAAAATTTTTTTTATTCAAAAATTTACTATATTATATAGAGCATATGTCTAAAATTAATGAATTGTAATATTCAAATAATTTAGATTTGAAATTAAAAAAACATAAATTTTCTAAACAAAAAAACAAAAATTTGCTATTTTAAATATATAATGTAGATATCCACAAAATAATTCAAACACAACAAAACAAAAGTTAAAGAGATTTGCATACATCCACGAAAATACAAAAATTCTATTGATAATGTTCAAGTCAGCAAGCTTGTTCGTCCAAATGAAAGCATAATTAGTTGATTAAATCCTAAAAGTTCACCAATGTGTGTTATTATTATGTGTTTACTTTGTCAATGAGGATATTGACAGACGAGACACTCAATTAAAACTAACTAGAAGTAAATTATAATCAAAATATGATAGAGTATAAATATATAAAGTTTACTAAAATTACTAGTAAATTATACTTGTGCTCCTTATGTGAAAGGTGCATAGTAGCACAATATATCATAATATTTTTTAGAATATTAACATTGGTTAACTCATCAACTGAATTTTTGTAGATTTTGACTAATTCAATAATTTTATCAAAAACTCCATGTGAGATAAAGTGATACTTGATGTGAAAGTGTTTGACTTTATTGTCAATCATTTGATTTGCAACCGTATGCATACACTTAGAAGATTGACAACCTCATGTTTTAATCTAATCTCAATGATAGTCATATTCAATGAAATAGCTTCATTTGTTGTGTTTGCTACTACTAGAAATTCTCAATTAATTAACTTTTTCAAGTTTTGTAAAAGATGTTATGCGTAACTTTGGTAAATGACGGCGCGTTTGTGATACATTGTCGCTGACGGTGAATTCAAAGTATCATGACATTCGACTGTAGCATTTTGACTGAATTAGATTAATCTCCATTGTACTATTTAATGCGACAAATCTACTTATCATGCCAAACATTATATGTGTGTTCCATTGAACGTAATCAAAAAAGCAAATAATGTTATATTTTGTGACTTTTGAAGTATGTATTTTGATTGTCTCATGAAACATTACGCAGTAGTAAACTTAGTTATGCACTTCGGCAAGGTATATTTTCAACTAATGCATCCATCACAAACACATATTAGGTTAAAAATTTACTCTTGTTGATGTTTTATCTATATATGTATGTTGATGTTTTGTTCATAGTGAACATTAACGTAGGCTAGCAAGTATTTGACATTGTCTAATAAACCATGAAAATATATATTAAAACTTATAATATTTTCAAATATTAAGAATCTTTTCACTACTTCCAATGCACAAGATTTGCAATACATTTGTTCATCCCTAATTAAAACAATACAAGATTTGATGCACATCGTCAAATACATTATACTATCTTTAATTCTGTCATACGACATTGATGACAAAAAGTTTGAAATGTGCTGCCAAAGACATCATTGATTCTTTAGACTCTGTCGTGTTAAACTTGTCCAACACATAGTTGAAGTCACTTGACTTGATTCAATCATATACTCTTTTTCATCAAATATTTTCTAACATTCATCCCTAATATACTCTTGGACTTTTCAAAATGCTTCATTTTATATGCATATGTCTTGATTTTTGCATCTGTCAAAGTGAAATTGATTTATCATCAAGATGATCATGACATTCACATAAAGTAGTAGAATAATAAGATTAAATATCTTACTATCTACTTTCATCAAATAACTTTAAATGTTCATCCCTAATGTATTCTTGGATTTATCCAAATACTCCATCTTAAATGTAAATGTCATTTGATTCTTGCATATTCTAACGTCGGATTGACTTGTTGTCAAGATTAGCATATCATTCACAAAGAGTAATAAATTAATAAGATTGTAGATTTCACTTTTTAATTTCTTCATGAACATATAATTGTCATACACATTCCGTGAAAAATCTTCTGCTTTCATGAATTTACCACATGTCACATTTCATTGTCAAGTAGTTTAATTCACTTCATGTAATGATTTAAAAATCTACAAATAAAATTTCCTGATCTTTCAGCTCAAAATTAACTAGTTTTAGATATGTAGATTTCATTCTTTAGAGAAAAAGTAATTTCTATAGGATACATAACAAGACTAAAAATTGCAACAAGTGTAAATACTGGATAAATTGCAGTATAGTTTGCTACAGGTGAAAAATTTGGTTATAATTCAAAATTTTTGTTATTTCATTATTGAATTGGATCAAAAAAATGTACACATATGACCAACCAACTATAATGGTTGAACATTGTTTATAAACTTTGCCATAAGTTTGAACTAATGATATATTTATTAATTTAGGTATAGTTATTTGACTAGAGTTACGAAGTCTTGGGTTTTGGATAAATGTATGGGTTCGTAAATATGTAGTGTGAGTCGGGAGGCTGAACGGAAATTGAATGATGAATAATGAGGATTTCTAAATTGTAGTGAAGTGGTGAACTTTATCTCGGGGATGAGATTTTCGGTAATTATGATTTTTTAAGACTGTGCTTGGACGGAGTAACGTTCAATAAGGACAGAAGAGTTAGAGCAATGTGTATGCCCAAATGAAAAAGAGTTATCTTCACTTTGTGAATTTTCGGTGAAAACCTTGGATAATGTTTCGTTGTTGTGATAAATCTCTGTATTAAGGGTATAATATGAAATGTTTTATTTGACCTTGCCATTTATAGCACTTTGATTGATGGATGATTGCACCTACGTAAAAGGTGGAATAAGTATCAAGACGATGATTGTTGGATTCTCAAAGTGCCAAATTCCCATAGGGCTTAGATAAGGAGTTATCTTCGTGGATTCACCGTGAGTGCGTGAATGTGCAATGCGGGAGTTTGAGAATAGAGCTTGTTCGATGGATTGAGTTGATATTGGTTTAGAATTGTGGTTTGATTGATCCTTATCTACATTTGGGTTATCAGTTGGCGACAACCCGGATCTAGAATACTCTATCTAAGATCGAGGAGTTCCAAGCATTACTTTCCGATGAGGTTAAGTTAGGGTTGTTCAGATTTAGGGTTTCACTCGATCATGCAGGAAAGGCTTGACCCTCAGGGTATGAAACACGAGCTCCTCTCGTAGATTCCCACTAATGTGTTAATTGATTCACGTTCCGAGATATACAGCCATGTTAGAATGTCTATCTGTGAGACCTCAGGATCCCGGGAGTTCGCTGTTCTGAAATCTGAACAGTCTTGGTACTTTGTGAAAACCTTCAGACCGTGGCTATAAGTGATATACTCTTTTCTGTACACTTCTTTTGAAAATCTTTGACCACCCTTGCTCATTTAGTAGGTAAACTCTTCGGACCCCCTTTTGGGTTTGTAACGTTTAAGTCTCCATCTGTGGGAATACGTGTCCGTCATGAGTCGGACAATGTGGACGATCACCGTGATTGCAGTAGGAGCTGGATGCTTGGCCATAGGTTATTATTTCGGAAAACAACGGGTTCTCTTGGCGAAAGGTGTGTCGCATTTAACTGAGGCCGGCAGGGAAGCATCGTCCGGAAAAAGCCTGGAAGTAGAGAGGCTAGCTGATGTTCATGAAGACTTTAAAATGGTAAGTTCTTGTCTATATTTCTGTTTTTCTTACTTCCCTGTTTTAGCGATAATTTTACGCCCACTCACCAGTGCATTCGTGGACGACATCAGGTGAAACAACTGGGCACGATCATAGAGGAAGGTGAGGAAGCAAATGTGGAGCTTTTGTTTAAGAACGGTGGCCCAGAGATCTCGAACCGTGGACGTTGATATAGGTTAGTAAATCTTGTGGGTTGTCTTAGTCATTGCATCTCTGTTTCTCAGATTCCAAGAGCACAAACATAAATGTTACCAAGATTTTCCATTTGAGATCTCAAAAATTTTCATCGACCCAAATCCGTGACGGTAACAAATTAGCCAATCACATGCTGGTTCCTTCGCATGGATGCTTGCCATTCATCAAGTCCCAACTTCACATGTGCCTGGTCAGTATGATTACCCAGAGGAAAATGACAGCAGTGCTGTTTTTTGTCAGTGGAACTTCACCTCTGACTTAAGCGTAATGCCAACAGTCTTTGTTCAGATACATAATTCACCTCTTCAGCGGTGTGAAGGAAACCACGGCCTGCTTTCCGAAGAAAATGCAGACGGAACAACGTTACCCGATGATTAGACACTTCGTACTTCACTTTTGTGGTAGATCTGAACATTACGGTTCTTGCCGGTAGTGGAGGTCTTTCCGCCTTTCATTTATCTGACCCCTTCTTGTCTGTGCATCACTTGCAGGTATTGGTTGTCAGGAATGATCTGAAGATGGGCAAGGGGAAGATTGCCGCTCAGTGCAGGTATGAGACATTCTTTGAATGTTCACATCTTAGGGTTCACAATTGAAGTTCTCTGGTTCAGATCTCACTGCAGTGAATGTTTTTCTCCAAATCCCTTTTCTGATTTACGATGCAATTGCTTCGTTTCCTTTCTTGGCATCCCTTTGTCACGAGGCTTTTTTCATGTCTAAAATGCTCACTAAAGATCCCAGCCATTACTGAGGCAATGTATGTCCACTCGCCTAATTTATCTTTCTCGTGCAGTCACGCCACCCTTGGTCTCTACAAAAAAATCGTAAACAGAGCTCCGAAAGCCCTAACGAGGTGAGTACCTGACTCGGTCTAGACTTCTTGTGCAAAGTGCCTTTCTAGGGGGATTACTTGACATCAGGATATTTTCTGTCTGAAGAGTTCCTCAAACGGGCCCCTCGTCTGATGTTTTGTTGTGATTGTGGGAAAATTGTTCTAGGCTTGAAATCTAACTGCTTTTTCCCTTCTTTATGATCAACATATCCAAGATAATAGTTCTCGATAACATTATCCTGTCTCGAGCCGAAAGTGAGCTGTCTAGATCCACACTAGAAGTTCATTTGAGAAGAAGAGAAATTACTTTTTAATCCCTGTGATCTATCGCAGGTGGGAGATGTGTGGTCAGGTAAAGGTGGTCACTAAAGTTGAAAGTGAAGAAGAGCTTCTGTTCTTACAGGTGAGTGCCATCTACTTCAAATGCACGATAGGTGACGTTGGCTTCTTCATTGTGACCAAGCTAGTTCGTTCTCAATGCTCGTCAAGAGGTAGATTTGGCTAAGCACGAATTGAACAGCCCAATAAGGATATTCGTATCACGCATGTAAGTTTATCAGTCCTAACAACCCTTTCTTTTGCTCACTGGCTGTCTAAGCAGAGTCGCGCTAAAGGTTTGAAAATTCCTACACACATCACCGTTGACGCTGGACGAACGCAGATAGCTGCAAGTAAGTAACGTTTATAAGTAAATACTGAATGAAATTGTTGCATAACCGTCACAAGTATGCGACTTTTTCTCTGCTCAAAACTTTAACACTTGTTTGCTGTCTCGTGGTCGATTACATGACTCTATTCGTAACCAATGATGGCTAAGACGCCAATAGATCCACTGTTTAATGATTAGGTCATCCTTACGTTTGTATCTTCAACACAAGAAATCTTCATTCTCATGCAGTCATGGTGTGAGGGACGATACATTCACATGAATGGGAAGGTATGGAAAACTATCAATTGTAGGAGGACTTACTATGTCAACACAAACTCTGGTCATCTTCATTGTAAACAAGTTTTCTAATGGATTGTTTGTGTGAATCGTGCAGACTCCAGAACGGTTATGTCAATCTTAGGTGAGCTTCTGTGAGGTCTCATCTGAATCTTCGTTATTGTGGCCATGGATTCTGTAGTATACTGCAACCTCGCCTCTGCTGAAGTACTCTTGACGTAGATGTCCTCTGGTTAGGCCCTTGATCTACAGGGAGTAAATCTAGGTTTGAGACAGGAGATCTCTAGTCGTGCGAAAGTTTGCTCTCTTACATCGAGTTGCGGTTTGTTTGCAGGGCCCGTTAGGATTGTTGACGAGGTTACGAGAGGTCTGAAGCTGTTGTAGTTTCGCGTTCAAATCACCTGTTGACATTCAATATAGTCCAGCAATTTTGATCTCTGACCTTAAAGCGTCAATCAAATGCTTTGACGAGTAGGGAAAATATAGGAAAGTCTAGTGACTCAAATGTGGTACATTGCCATTGCATACCAAGAGCTCGAGACATTACATATAAAGACCATATATCCTCAATTACCCTTCATGCTACTATAAATGAACTCTTTACCGTCGAACTAAGGTCGCTTGTGTCCAGAGTGGATGAATCAAGTTACGTATTAGTTTTTTTTAAAGTTATGTTTCGTAAGCGCCGCTGGTGAGATATGGTTTCCAGGCATGGTTTGAGGATCGTTCGTGTGAATTCATATTCTTACAAGGGTGCAGACAAGGTTCCCATACTTGGGACGTCTTGGAAATCGACGTCAGAGGAAGTTCCCGGTGGAAGATTACACAGAAGTCCTGTACTCCTGTACTGTCTTCGTACCGCAGGAGTTTCTTATAAACTGCTACATTGTAAATATTTATATTCGAAGAGAAGTTGGCCACTGCTCTAAGTCATGTATTCAGTGGTACTTTGGAACGTTCCTCAAGTTTGGCCAGACAGTGTTGTTTTAATGGGATGTTACCTCAGCCTTTCATTCGGATGTCGCTAGATTCTCTGAAGGGTAGTACAAGTTCGCTTATTATCCTCTTGAATGCATGGAACATATTCGTGACGTGGTATCTGACATGTGGAAATCCTTTCTACACTCTCCTTGAGGTGGCACAGTAGACTGGCTTTCTAGTCTTTCGGCGTTTGAATACCGCGCTACAACTCCCTCTTCCTGCGTGCTGGACTCTTGCGTGGGAATTGATGCGTCTCGCCGCTCTCTTCAGCTGATGCTGGACAGCGCCGGGTCTGGGTCGGGTGGCCTCGCTGTCTGGGCGAGTTCAAAAAACGGTTAAGGTCTCTCTTCCGTTGGTGTGAGTTCCTCTTCATACAATCACCTCAGTGTTCGCAATTCGAATGTGCCCAAGGCTTGGCGGCTTCAGTCTCCAGCCGGATGTTCTGGCGGGAAGTCTGCTGTTCATACCCCACATCGGAGCACAGAATAGACCACGTTTTAATCTCTATCGCTTTCAAGTACGGACAGCTGCCTTGGCCACGAAAGCTGTTGCTGCCAGAGTACTTCATCACTCGATCACAGCCACATAGAATGGATAGGCAGACAAGATAATCTTTTCCATTGTGTCTCAACCACTCTTGGGATCCGGAACGTTTCGTCATCTCCTTATGGCCCCCAGAAGTCTGATACGTAGGAGATCTCTTCTCATTCGTGATCAGTGTGTGCACTCTGCACTAATCACCGCGAGATTCTTTCGTATGGAGAATGAAGCGTACTACCTGAAAGATAGTCTTTCCGGACTCTCGGTGTCCAGCAGGATGGGAAGTTGAAGTCCTTGTCTCCTCTTCGGTTGTCTCTAATCGTCTGAACGTTTTCATCTCCGCACGTGTCGTCTGGACGGCTAAGTCTATTCAGTTTTGTTCGTCAAACCTCCAAGTCGACTACTCAGCTACTCCGAGGCAGAAGACATCTTGTCCTTGGCATATTCTTCTGTCTGCTTTTTCTCTCAGAGGTTGCCATGACGCATGCAGACTGGGCCGCAGTCGAGATGGTGTGATGATAGAAATTCGCCCATCGGACGGTGTACACTCCTCTACTAGTTCAAATTATTGTATCTCAATAAGCTGACCGAGGGGTCAGGAACTGGTCGTACTGGATTAACACAAATCGAAGGCCTTGACTCCTGTCAACTCCGTAAGTTATTGCTAATTGATAATTCTTTTCATTCCGTTGTAGTTTGTGGACCAAGGGTCCATATGACACGATATAGCTCGATGCCTTCGGAGGGTGGAAAGATCCGCGGGGACTCGATTCCGGCACAATGCGGTACAGCAGAGGTTGCTCGTTAGAAACAAAGAGCACACCAGTCAGGGCTTTGAGGTGTCTACCTAGCGCAATTGCCCTACCATGCGAGGTGTATAAGCCATCTTCACAACAGCCTTTGTGCATAGTTGTAAAATACATGGGATTGAAACTGGGACCGCCTTTCCATTCAAATTTCTCCTATTTTAAGAGTTAGGTTCTTCGGACTTGCGCGCGATTGGGTCAAAGAGGGGAGGACTTTCTGTGAACTTTTAGCGACCAGCAATGAAATGCAATTCCCCGAGTGTTGACTCAGGATCCCTAAAGAAGACCATTGGGATCATGGGTAAATCTCCTCTCTCTCCGACTTCACAAACACGTAGATCCCTCTCTCAAATTCTGTGCTCGAAGACGCCCTGGAATTATGGAGATAGGAGCGAGTTGGTGGATCGGTAATATGTTATTCAGGAGTGCTTACTACAAATCTTGTACCGTACCCACCTGCCAAGCAATGAGATGCGTTGAACTAAGTTGATGGCTCTATTGTAAGTATATTGCACTTGTTTAACTATCACTCGTGAACTTTTGAGACAAATGATTGTTGTGCTGACCACACTACAACGATACAACAGCCCCAGAGCTCACAGCAGCGCCTTTCAGTATATTATTCTATCCCGTATTTACAACCGGAGATCCTCTACTCCTCTAGTGGGTTCTTGTCGTGGAAATTCTTGAGTATGACAAATTTATTCTTCATGCATGTGTTCTTCATCATGACTGCCAAATACCACGGTGATGACAGCTTGGATAACGGGTTCCAGTACCCAAGCCTGACCCCCAGATAGGTGTCTCACTCTGTTCTTCGTGCGCGAAAGTCTTTGAATCCTGTTTGCTTATGGTCCACCTCCTGAACAGAACGAGAAGATCAAGGAAGATTGGTTCTGTAAGCTTCTGCAAGCTAATTAGTCACGCACGTTTCGGACTGGATTTATTTTGGATGAGTGCCGAGTCTCCTCAGTCAAGCTCGCTCATGTTTGAAAGAAGTTTATTTGGTATCTAGTGACAGAAGAAGACTGTTCCAACCGGAAGAGACCCTGAGGTCACAGATGCCGGGCAGGACTAGTTTGGACTCGAGTGAGACAAGAGATTTTCAAGGAGAACTCGACGCCATCATAATCAACCGCTTGTGCATGACGTACAGAGAACAACCAAGACGAAGGTTTGTGGAAGCCGGGTTGCGGTCAAAAGACGTGAGTCGAGATGGGCTCTGAAAACCTTCGGAAGTAATGTCCCACTCAGCAATTCCATTCGCACGTGATTAAACTATTCCTGGATCAAAAGTAAGACGGCAGCAGTTCTCGCTGCATGGGCAGGCTCACTTACTTCATTGCAAAGTAATCGGTAAAACCAAAAGTCTGCAAAAGTTTTACTCGAATGCACACAGAGGAAATTTTCAACTCCACAGTTCTCGGTTGCCCCCTTTTGGCATTATTTTATTGCCGGGCACCATCTTCGCGAACTCGAAGTGCCTTTTCAGGATTCCCCGCGCGTACGCTGCATTTCTCCAAAAATACCTCGAACCCAGCCGGTAAGGTGAGATCTCTCTCCTCGTTGGCGCCGGCCGGCCCACGGTCTGCACGTGAGGTGCGGCGCCGAACGTGCCCACGCCATTCGTTTGGGCGAATGAGTGACTGTCATCTGGCACGAAGAGCATACACCCACTGCGACTTCTCTGGTTCCCGCCAGTAAGGAGAGGTCTGACCTGGCATGAGTTGAACTCAAGGCCAACGTGTTTGGTTTCAATGTGGTTATCGTCGCGAGGAGGAGCGAGGCAGTCGTCGCACCGTCTGCAGCCGGTCGGACGCCCGCCAGCTGGACTCGGGTTAATGTCAGCACTTCTTGACCAGGACACTGGGGCTGTACGGTGTATCTAAACGAGGTTAAACTTAATGGTCGCTGAAGGCAACAGCCACGGATTTACCCAGACGGTAACTGTAATGTGAACTAACCACGCAGAAATTATCCGCATGATTGGAAAGGGTTGCGTGGTTCATGGGGCACGTGGAAGGTCGAGAATCGATGGGTGAGATCGATCCGAAAGCATCCGACGAGCTAAATGGCGGGTTGCTCCCTTTTGTCTTTAGTGTCGTCCTGACGAGGTCCCGAGCTGGCCGAGGAGGCTTCGGAGAACCCTGGTTTGCCAAAAGATTTTCGCTGCACACTTGACATTAAGGAAGAAAAGAGAGAATGAAGCGAGGCACGGTCGAGGAGAGGAGGGAGAGGAGCGAAGGCCGAAGCCGAAGCCGAGCGATGCGAGATTGATTGAAGAAGAAAGTGAGGAAGCCCGCCCGCCCGCCAGCCATGTCCATAGAAAGCGTATTGTATTCGAGGCGTGCGGATGCGGATACAGAGGCCGCGATGGCCTAATTAAGTGCGTTTGTTTCAAACGAAGGTTTCAGGAACGCGTCTCGAGGACAGGTGAGGTACCTTGCCCTCGATCGCGTGCATTAGGGTCTGGCTTGTGGGACTCGAGAGAGAGCGCGAGAGTGAGTAGGACTGGGATGGCCGTGCATGTGAGTGATTTGGAAGGTGCGCATGGACGTTAATTATCCGCGGTGTTGTCCGCTTCGTGGACATAAGGCATTTTGACTGGAATTAGGCTTACACGACAGATTCAGGTGGATTGAGACCTCCGTGTAGTCGACAGCGTTGGACATACAAAATTCCACTTTCGCGGGAAGAAGACGTCGCGAGCGTTTGCCATACAATGGTTTTGTAGCAGGTGGAGGGAGGAAGTGTCTCGGGGGTCGGTGCGAAGATTTTGTAGCAGTCGGTTGGCCTTGACGCGCATCTTCGCTTATTTCGAACGTAGAGGTTGTAGCTTATGTACGTGATCTGGAGGGAAGTGGCGAGCAGAACTGGGGAATTGAAGTGGTAGACAAGGGCAGGTTCATTGATTCGGTGCCGATTTATTGGGCTCAATTAGGGCACCTACCTTCAGTGTTCGATCCATAATCTCATAACGAGATAGCCATGGTTAGTGGAACACATCAATTGGCCGCCTTAGGTCCTGCATTCGCCTAGGAGTGTGGGGATTTAGGACAGAAGCACGCGAATTGGATTTTCGTTTTTCTCGTGGTAGCTTTACTGAAAAGCGAGCGAACTCTTGCGAATTTCGTTCCAGACCTAAGATCCCGCGGATGTCGAAAGAACGAAGGCACGGACTGAAAATCGCTGTTATTATGGATAGATTATACCTTTCATCTGGAGCCTCCTGATCCCATTTTATTTTTTGAAATTTTCTTGAGACAGCCGTGTCAGTTCTTTAGATGCCGGATGGTCGTTCTTGAACAGGGCTTGGTGTTTATGCTCACTGAAGGGACTGAGCGGAATTTTATTCGATCTAGTACAGGATTTTGTATCTTTATTAATTGGTTTTCATTAAGAAAACGGGTGCAAGGTTGTTCAATTTTTTCTAGTTACTGATGAAGAACGCAACCCCACAAGTGCAGTCCCGAAGCTGAAGTCAGGCTATGATCGATTGACCCTTTCAGGAGTCAGTTGAACCCCTGAGTCGGGAAGTCCCTGATCTTGATGCACTGGTTTACAATACTAGCTGTGGATCTTTTCAGATTTCCAGGTTGGCTCTATTTTAAACGTAAGCTGAATGTGTCGGTCGAAGCCCAGCTCACCTGGAATTCGGTACACAGCTCTTGGTCAATGGCAATTAATCTGGTCTTAATGGGGGCATCAGAACGGGATGTTTCTTGGAATACGACTCATTACCTATTCTCATGATCGACGTTTGGCAACCGTGTTACCCGGGAACTGAGCAGTCGCAGATGGCTTGGTCTTGTGACCTAGCGTACTGTTCCACTCCGCATCGTTCCCTACAGAACTTCAAGAACTTATCCTCGGCTACCAAATTTTCTCACTGCTTCGTATAACCTGTTGGAAAGCGTTGAGTTTCTTACGTCTGTCTTGTCCCTCTTCGTCGCGATATGGAAGCCGATCTGCCATTATAATTTCACAATATGTTTGTGGAACTGAATTATTTACAGCAACCTTTCGTTCTCCGTTTCGGGTAGAAGTTTTCTGGCTATGGAATCACTTCACCTCTTCGGCCACGCCGTGGAGACTGCACAGGACTGTTTATGGCATCTTGATCATCGCCTTTCCACTTTAGGTCTTACATGTTAGGATATGGAGGGAAGGGATGACGCATCTGAGAACTATAAATCGTTCCTCCGTCTTTCTGGATATAATCCAAAGGTTAGGTTTAGCATTTGAGAAAAAACACGCAGTCGCAGTTTATCAATCATAATTTCAACATATTTTGGCATCGTATTCGTCTAATGTATTCGTCTCTCCAGGTCTGACTAGCCCACTGTCTGAGAGCGACTCTTGTTTGCTAACTTGGTGTTTAATTTCGAGTGTGCCGAATCTTTAACGTCTGGGTTGATATTCATCTCACAAGATTGCGGTTGGCAGGATCATCGAGATTGTGATATTCAGATGCACACTACGCGGATGTTTCACAGGGTGGACGTTGACGAATTGTTCGATGTCTGGGGAAATGCTGGGAGTTGATTGGGAAGCATGATTCGAAATATGGCAGGATGTAAAGGTGCGATTCCCGTGGATGCTGCCGGGGCTGCATCTGCGTTGCAGCTTGCTCAGCAGCAGGAGCAGGTGTCTATTGACGTTAGTCGGGCGATGGCTCCCCCAATCTCGCTACGCCATAACATTGTTCACAAGGAGAGTGTGGAAGTTGACCTAAGAGAAGTTTATTTCTTGGTTATGCATTTCCTCGCCAATGGTCCGTGCACGAGGGCCTTTGGTCAGCTGTGGAATGAACTTCTGCAACACAAACTTCTACCCCGTCGATATCATGCCTGGTACTCGAGGGATCACCTACCAAGTGGGGATGAAAACGACGATGGCTTATCGTTTCCTTTGAGCTACAGAGACGTCGCTCACAGGTATGTTGCCAGCACTGAATTATGATACAATTGAAGCCCATTGGTGCAGGTGCACTTTATTGTCTCTACTGAGACGCACCAGTGATCTCTATATGAAATTGGCGTAATAAATATAGTAGAAAAGTTTTATAGTTTACCAACGGGATCACTTCAACCTATCTTGCTGGCAACACCAGCTTCTCTGAGCCACTTTGGGGCTGTTGTGCTTATGAGGATGTTCTCTACCTATTTCCAGCTACTCTTTTGTCAATAGCATGGGAGCTTGCATGGGAGAGAGTCAAACAATAGCTTTTTACGTGCAAGTCTATCTCACGAGGTGCAGTACGGAGCTTTGGGGCTGAAGCGCCTACTCTCGACTCATCGTCCTGATGGATTGGACCTATAAGTGGACAGTGGTGCAAAGTATGTAGAGTTCGCTAAAGGCAATGTATTAAGCATTCTAACGATCAGCAGTATTCTTAATCCAAAAATAGCTATCGGACCCCGTCGATGGATTAATGCCTATGTTCACTCGCACCCTTGGCTGCTTTTTGTTAAGCTTTTCATTAATGAGAAGTGTAATAGATCTAACCGAGTTGGATTGAGGAATTAGTCTGATGGCCAGTTGGAAGCTTCTGTAAATTGAGTTATAAGGACTCTTTCAACCGAAGTTTTCTTCAGGCAGCCTGCAACAAGTTGCTGAAGGATAAGTGGAAGAGAGCTAAGGACCAGGATAGGTCAAAACAGGTTGAGTTGAAGATTAGATTATTGTGGGCCGATGAATAGCTGGGAGGTAGTGTGGAGGTGACATTTTACTGAAACTTATTTGCTTTGCTCTGGGAACTCAAAGCCTTCGCCTATGCTGTTAGCGTCTCTTCTCAATCGTTCATGTGAATGCTACTTCATATTGTAGCTGTCGCAATTACAGACATCATTTCAGATTCTGTCTTCCTGCTCTCTTCCTGGCCCCAAAGGTGAAGAAAATGTTTTTCAGACATCCTTACTTCACCGAATTAAAAAGTACTATGCACAATCATCCAAGTAATCATCCTTTCAATGTCAATTTACCTCTTGCTTGGAATTGTCACTAAAACTTCCAAGTCAAGCAGCTTTCACGAAGCAGTTTGTAATCTTTATTTTAAACTAACATCTATACCTTTAACGTTTTCTTTTCACAGCACTTCCGGTGTGAGGGCAGCTGATGAATAAAGCCCCAAACGTTGGTAGATAGACAAGACGGGCATTGAAGTAGAGGCTTCTATGGTCCTCCTTAAATCAGCCGTAGAATCTACTCAGTACTCTTTCTCCTCTCTGGCGCTTTTCTCATTGTAGTGGTGCCCCGTGTATTTGAACAAACAAGCGTGATCTGTCACTCTTTGATGTTTCATGTTGTTTAGTCTTAACTGTTCATGTTCATTTTAACTGCGTTCAGATGTACATGAGTCGTTACATTACATCAAGCTTCTGTAATGTAAGCTTTCTACCGACTGGATTTACTGTACATTGACACGTATCGTGCACCATGTAATGTAATGTGACCACCGCTTCTGGAAACTTGAAGTATTCTGGATACCAAGTTGCTAGAATCGCTCTGGAGCCTTGAAGTATGGAGTCTCAAATACGTTTGCACTGATTTCGTTTCCGAATAAATAAAACTGACTTCACCTCAGTCGTAGATACTGAAAGCAAGCTCATGTGCAATCAATATGTTTGAAGTCTACAACAGAAATATTTCATGTAACACCTAGTAGGACTAGGACTTCTTCGGAAAGCCACGCTTCGCTTAGAATGTGAACTGTCTGGATGCCGTTTACGCTATCACGTGCATCTAATCAACGTGCTACTTTGTGCAGGCATCCAAATATACCAAACAGTCACCTTGTGGACCTCTTGCAGCAGCTTCTTGTGAATGATAGGAGGTCTGTTGCCGCTCTGGATGCTCATTCTAAAATAGTCACTGCTGCGGACGCCCCAACGCTGTTAGGATCCGGTTCCTTCTCTCTACTGGATTGTAAGTGTAGTGCCGTTGCTTGAATATTGGGGTATCACTTCATACACGACTAGCGTGAAACTGAATATAAAGCTTCTCTTCCTTTTGTTGACTTGAATTGCTAGCCCTAGCAATGTTGCACTGGGTTGCGTATCTAATGGTTGTTACACATGCTTCGGAGTCAATTCTAACTATTGTTCATTACCTCACAACTGGTGCTTTTCATGGCAGTGGAGCGGAACAAACAGAAAGGTTTGGTTTCCCGATGGAATCAGCATATGCGTTGGCCACACTGGCAGGCTGACCAAGTACATGGATTGATGCTTCGAGAAGTTGGGGGTGGCTTTGCTCGACATCACCGTGCTCCTTCTGTGAGAACTGCCAGCTATGTGATAGCCAAGCCGTCTGTTTTTTTTCACCGGATCCAGATTATAAAGAAGCTTAGAGGACATCGTAACGCTGTCTACTGTGGTATGTAATCCCTTTCTGCACTTCAGTTCTCTCTGGATCAACTGGTAGTTTCTAAACTTTTCGATTTGTTCTATGGTGCTTTGTCAGGAGTATCTCCTTCACGACCAACATAGATGTTGAATATTCGTCCACCCATCACTTTGGTTCTTTAGTTTTATTTGAAACATGTATAGTTCTAAATGACCTTTTACAGCTCCTCAGGAAAGCTTATATAAATTCCTGTGTTCTGGCGGCAGCGATATTTGATAGAACAGGACAGCATGTCATAACTGGATCTGATGATCGACTCGTGAAGATTTGGTCAACAGAAACTGGTCTTTGTTTACGCAGCTGTCGAGGACATGAGGTTCGTAGTATTCTTACTATGATGGATGTGCTCATCTTTGCGATATAGTAGGTGTCGTATCTCCAAATACATGATTAAAGGTTTTACGGTTGCTTTTCTGTGCCCATTAGGTGTGGAGTATTTCAGTCTGATCCCCTGCATCTCTTGTTCTGCTCACAGGGTGACATCACAGATCTTGCAGTGAGCAGCAGCAACAGTCTTGTTGCATCTTCCTCCAATGACTTTTCTATCAGAGTTGTGAGTCTTTTCGAACTCTGGCATGACTGCAGTAGGTAGGTAGGGAGCAGTTGTTGTATTTCATCCTTTTTTTTCATCTACCTAACAATATGGTGTGTGGGCAGTGGCGATTGCCAGATGGTTTTCCCATCTCTGTACTGCGCGGACATGGAGGGGCTGTAACAGCCATCGAGTTCAGTCCCCGTCAGGGTTGTGAACACCATCTTCTTTCGTAAGTGCAACAACTTTTCTGCGTTCCGCTGATTGTAGTTCTTTCCTAACGTGTTGAGACTTAAGTATTATCACGTTGTATAGTGGCTTGTAGTGTCACAATTGCTCCGAAATGGTTCGACCACGTTCCTTTTCTCTTCCTCATCCTTTTCTTCCTCACGACGGCTTCTGTTTTGAAGTGATTTTATATTCATCGCTTTCTGTACGTTTGCCAAAAATGGATTCGGTTTTTTCTGATTTCTCCTTTTCTCTGAATGCTGTCACAGTGATACATTGTTTTGCTGGCCTTCACTCAAGGTTGATTCCAATGCGTTAAATTACTCTTCTTTCACGATGGTCTACATCCGAAGGACACTTCTTTTAGTTTTATGGCATTCAGTATTTTCTGCTTGCTCTTTTCCCATACATGATAACA
Organism: Marchantia polymorpha subsp. ruderalis; assembly: GCA_037833965.1. Classification (NCBI taxonomy): domain Eukaryota; kingdom Viridiplantae; phylum Streptophyta; class Marchantiopsida; order Marchantiales; family Marchantiaceae; genus Marchantia; species Marchantia polymorpha. Next base: position 868,027 of record AP031352.1, on the reverse strand, counting down.
GGTTCGTGCCAGGCAGTGTTTGACATAGGTCTTGGCAACAACCGAAGTTTTTCCTTTGGCTTGTTGGGCATCGAGTTCTTCTCGGCCCCCGCGCGGCCCACTGTAGAAACCTAAGCACCTCGTTATCTACTGATGAAACAGCCGAGTCTAAGTTCCGGGAATGTGACGCTTCCGTTCAAATATTGTTGATGGTCACTGGAGGACTTTCTTCTGTCGGACTGGATTCTTCATACCGCACACTTAGTTATCACCACTGTCAGTTCGACAGCGGGGCTCTTCCTTGTATTCCACCGTGTTACTGCTTCGTGCCTCGTGTTCATTGATCGGTTTGTCTTTCCTTCTCTTACAGATCCAGTCCATGCATGAAATGTCCCAAATTTATAAGTGGCTTCTTCTTTCTTGCTATGTAGGACATTTTGTTGGCATCGTTGAAACATAACACCTGGTCATGCGTTGCTTTGGTCTCTTACGTGCTAAGTCCTTGCGGCTACTCATGTACTGCTTTATGTATGGAGAATTGGGTTTAGTTTATCTGGCATTGTAGACAAAGTGCTATTCCACGGGATTACTTGCCTCTCGTAATTGATTTGATCATCTCAGTAGCTGGCACTGTTGATGGTTGTAATGAAGTTGCATTTGTCTTTTTCAGTTCATCTGATGATGGTACTTGCCGTATTTGGGACGCCCGCGATTCAGCTGTTAATTCTCGCGTGTACATGCCAGACCCTAAGGACAGTCAATGTGGTTAGTCACGAAGGGGCCCTTTATTTTTTTACACGGGTGATAGTTACTATCAAAAGTTTGAGTTGCTTCTCTTCGTGCGTTAGTAACTTAGATTGTTGGAGGAAGCTGTTTCAAATCTTGACTTTTGCATGGCGTGCATGGTGATTGACCATTGTTTATTGTAACGTTTGCAGCCGCCAGAGGGGCCACAGCGCAAGCGCCTCCAGCTACACAACCGAACCACCAAATTTTGTGCTGTGCATTCAACGCCGATGGCAGCATTTTTGTTACTGGGAGTTCAGACAGGCTAGCCAGAGTAAGTGCAAACATGAAGTGATTTGAAGCGTGATCTTCAACTTTGTGCTTTCGATATCTCGTGATGTGTACGACAGTCGCAATTTTGGGGACCCACAATTTTCTTACAAGAACTTGATATGGAACATTTAGCTGGGTTGTGACGTAATAAATTATACGCACTGGCTGTCTTGCAGGTTTGGAATGCCACCAAGTGGAATGATGAGCTCACCGGAAGACCAAATTATGAACTTGATACCCTTCAGGGTCATGAAAATGACGTCAATTATGTGCAGTTCAGGTTTGTTGGCCGATATTCGTTTAGTAGTTCCTATCATCGTTTCACTCTCCTACGTTTGTGACATGTTTTATATGCGAGTTGCTTTAAAGCTAACACTGGGACTTAATATTTCTTGCTATTCGGTGAAGTGGGTGTGCAGCACCATCAAGACCGTTCTTGGTGGATAACGTTAAGGAGGATCATCAGCCTCGCTTTAAAAATACATGGTAAGGCTGTTGCGCACAACTCCAGATTTTGTTCTCAGTTTTCAAGAATGACAGCCTGATGGTTATATTTAAACTTATGACGTTCATAGTGAAATATTTTCAGCTATATTATTTTCCCTTTGTCGTCCTCCGTCGACTGTGTTGTGCTCGTTGAGTTTTGTAGTATAGCTGATGGTCTAGAAATCGACTCTTGTTAGTCGCGAAGGTTGTTGAAAGTCCTCACAATGGGAATGCAGATGTAATACAGATTGAACGCATTTCTATATTCCTGTCATAGCTTGATTACCCTACCCCATGGCGGATCCGTGCTTTAATTAACAGAGTGTGATGAAGGTGGAGTGAGGTTGGGATGAAGATGGTCTTTGTTGTACGGATTTAAAAATAACTGAAGAAGCGGAACTGGTTTTGGTCCAGGTCTGAAGCTTGTTATGGTTGTGTATATTATGTCGATTTCTTCGTACCTTGAATCCACGTTTATGTGTCTTGACATTTTCAGGTCTGCACATGACAGCATTGTGACATGTTCGCGGGACGGCAGTGCTATTATCTGGACACCCCGTCCTCGTAGACATCACGTGAGTCATGTATAGCTTGTGTATATGCAACGTAGCTATCATGTTTTGATCCAGTGCCACCTTGGCGTCTCTCCTGCCTACCTCTTACCGGCCTAATATCGAATGCCTATCGTGTTACTGCTAATTTTTGTCAAAACCATGTGAAACTGAGCACCCAGTTGAAGTTCAAGTACTGCATCCTTTTCCAGGCCAAGGCTGGTCGCTGGATCAAGGCTTATCATTTGCGTGTACCACCTCCACCGAATCCTCCACCACCTCCAAGACCTGGAGGACCAAGGCAGAGGCTGCTACCCACACCAAGAGGTGTGAATATGATCGTTTGGAGTCTGGACAATCGTTTTGTACTCGCGGCAATCATGGGTAAGTGATGGAGTGCCTTTTTACATTGCCTTCCATCAGCTCTTTTTTGCAATGTCTAAACTAGCCTTGTGTCTAACTTAGGTTCTGGTCTGAGTACGATAAATTCGATGTTTCTTGCAGATTGTAGGATCTGCGTGTGGAATGCCGTAGACGGGAGTTTAGTTCACTCTCTCACAGGTCACGACAAGCAGGTATTTAAGAGCAGATCCCCTCTATTTATTACGATGTGTTCCCTTTGAGGACTGAGCAGGTTGTTACGTTTTATGAATGGTTACTAGTGGTAACGAGCATTCAGGAGATTGTGTTGGTTTTCTGAAGTTTTTTCCTTTCTGGGGTTGCTTCTATGATTAACCTGTCCAGGAACAAAACAGACAGACACAGCAGCCGAATGGCAGCTTTCTACCTTCATTTGTGCCTAGTTAATCGTTGATGTCGGGATGCAGACATATGTCCTTGATGTACATCCGTTTAATCCAAGAATTGCAATGAGTGCTGGTTATGATGGACGAGTCATAATTTGGGATGTAAGTCTTCCTTCCCATTTGAACTCTTTTCATTGTAAGTCTTGTTTTGAATATTCTTCAACGCAGTATATTCCATGTGCAAGATCTTCAGCGGTTTGAAGCTTTGCTTCCGTAAAATTTCTTACTGCCTAACTAGGGCTACCGTCTTGACGTGTTGACAAGCATATTAATGAGTATTTTGGTGCTTTAAAATGCGTCCCTTGGTACTTCTATCTTCGTACCATATTGTACTAACGTTGGACTTTTGCAGATCTGGGACGGTCATCCTATTAGGATTTATGAGACAGGAGATTACAACTTGGTGGACGGCAATTTTTCCCCGTAAGCAGTCCCCTGTAGCGAATTTGGTTGTCTTTGTGAAGATATTCAGTGCGTCGGATCAATGCAATGGAGTGCAAAAATTAGTTTTGATTATTTCCGTGAGAAGCACTTAATATCAGTTTCATGTCGCGATGTTAGAGCTCCCGGAATCAGAAAGTTGTCCTTAGTTGCTCACATATTGCGGTCAACGGCAGGGATGGATCATCGTTGGTTGTTTCCGACGAAGTAGGTCAAATTTACCTTTTCGCAACGGGTGAAGGAAACGCGCAGAAAGATGCGAAGTATGATCAGGTATACTTCCTTCTGATGATGGCTCAAACAGCAGAAGTACCCGTGCGTATTTGTTGGCTGCGTTCAATGCGAACCATGATCTTCGTATCTTATCATTAAGAGATATGATATGATATGTCACAAACAGTGGCACTAGTGCAATCCATGATCGAGTATACCTGTTCCTTTTAAGCTTAAAAATGATATTTTGGTTAGTATCAAACTGTTACACACTGGCTTTCAAGTAATTTCTGATGATTTGGTACTGCCTGAATTGTCAAAACAGTTCTTCTTGGGAGATTTTCGTCCTCTTGTGAGGGACACACATGGGAATGTACTGGATCAGGTAAACATACTTACTTTCCACTGGTTTCTGTAGACGCTGAAGTGTTTTGCTTGTTGTTCCTCGTGGACCTCTTAGTTTCATATTCGGGAAGATATTCTAGCTAGAAATTAGGTGAATATGTGAGGTTTTATGTGTTTTCACCTTGCAATTGAGGAAACGGTGTAGGTTCTAGATCATCATGAGCCGTGGGACGAAGTTTGCTATTGTCTTCGATTATCGTGCTTCTCTTGATGGCCCTCTTCAGAACTTACAGCATGAAATAGTGCAATTTGCGATAATTTTCCCGTATCGTCCGAGGAGACTACGTGCTTCATATCGACTTATGTCAGGGAATTGTAGTACCAGGAACTGAAGCATAGTATATCTTTGTTAAACTTCTACCTACCACTCACAGTTTCTTTTACTCACGATGTGCAAAGCTTTCGACGTTTCTTCCTCACATTGTTATGTACAACTAATGACGTATTTTTGGTTGCTTGTCAGTGTTCTCACTTTTTCCCTCAGTGTTGCTAGTTAATTGTTGGATTGAGGACTATCTTTCCATATTTTAGATGTCAATCTGGAGGAAGCTTTTGTTTTTGTGTGGAGAGACGTTATCAACAACAGCTTTCTTTTATGTTAATAGTATTATCAAACTTGACGAACTCTTTTCAAAGCTTGCTTAAGATATGAGCTGATTAAACTGATTTAGCTAGACACGACTGAAGAGAAGATTTGATTATTATGTCGGACGAACTCTTTTAAAAGCTTTAGAAACGAAAGAGCTGATTATCATTATCGAGTTTAACTGGACTAAACATTGATTGGCTTTCACCTGCGTGAATAATTTACTGTTGTAAACACTCATGATTGCAGGAAACGCAGCTGCCTCCTCACCAGCGGAATATACAAGATCTTCTCTGCGATGCGAGTAAGTGCCTTGGAGTTCTAGATTTCTCAACGACGATGACTGGACACTCCTTTCTGCCCCATCTCATCACGTATTATATAGAACCTTCGTGCTCGATGTCAATGTCTTCTCTTCTTGATAGAGCCCTTCTTAGTATTCTTCAGTGATTTCAATAGCTAGGTCTGTATCCTGCTCAGCTCCAACGCGAGTTCTCTAATGCGTGGCCATGTCCTGATTCACCGTGCAGGTATGATTCCTTACGCTGAACCTTACCAGACAAATTACCAGCAACGTCGGCTTGGAGCGTTGGGTATAGATTGGCAACCCCCAGCTGTTTTCCTAGCCATTGGGACGTTGGATGATCCAACGTATATAGGTCCTCCGGAGCCTCCTGTTGCTTTCCAGGCTCCAGTTGTACCTTCACCTGGTCGCAGGGAAAGGCGAGCTTTAGCTTCTGAAGGCGGAAGCAGGTGGGTCGAACAGCCCAACGAGAATGAAGAGGCCATGGATTGGGAACAAGAAGTAGTTGGGGTAACGGAGGACTCAGGATCAGACTACAGCGCGAGTGAAGAGAGCGATGAAGATGGAGAAAGAGCTGACAGCCAAGATGAACCAGACTCAGAAGACGAAGCGGAAGAAGAGGAAGACAATGAAGACGACGATGACGACGAAGAAGAAGATGAAGGAAGCGAGGATATTGGAAGTCGCCTGCGGAGATCAAGTAGAAATAAACGGAAAGCGGAGGTTTGTTTTCCAGCCCTTATCTTAGACACAATCTTGATGTATTTGTGTTCTTGAACGGTGAAGTTTATCGTGACATATACGCCGGCATGCGGAAAACAGGCGATCGTATGCCGCGACGCCTAAATTACCTAGATGTCCATGAGCTGTCGCGCCTAAATTAACGACTTGTATATGACTCATATAAGACGCACTTTCTCCTCGCGGGCCGAAATTAACACAAGATTGGGCAACCTTATAGAGGTTCCGAGGCAGATCAAACTAAATCAATCCCATAAAGTTTTTGAGTTGGTACTCGCAGCGTAAAAGCAAGTGGATAAGAAAAGTTGAAAGCTTTTGAAAGTGACATTCAGAATGAAAGTCCCAAGGACCATTCAAGAAGAAAGTTTTGTGGCTAATCCTCGTTTGACATTTAATGAAAATGAGTATGAAAATCGGTCAGCATTTTTAGTTGAAGCAAAATTATAAAGTGTGGTTTTTCAGATAGACTGTCATAATGCTGAACTACTCCGGTAAAAATACTGGCTTTCTATTTTCTTGGGCACTGCTCTCAGGTAAATGGTGTTTACAAGTTCAATATGCTCGAAACTTCTAAGTCTCTAAACTGGACTTTTGGATTATGTAAGTGGCTACAAAGAAATTTGCAATTAGGTTGACAAATTGCAACTTTTCGAAGGCTTCACGTATTATTTGCAGTTTGATCCGTCTTCAGGCAAACAAGATACCAAGGTAACTGAAACATGGAACGATTGCAAATTAATGTGATATATGGACAATACTTAGACCACTAACAAAAGAAGATAATTGTACGGCCGAGAAGTTTCTCTTGAGTAGCTTGGATGATTCGTGGGTGCTGTTTCACAAGTTCAATTCTTTACAGTCGATTCTATATCTTTGACAAAGCATTCACCAGCAAGTCTAGATGACCACTTCCAGAAAAAACTCCTTTCTTAGCTGGCTTTTCCCCCTCTCTTTCTCTCTCTCCCTTTCCCTCACTTCCTTCTCTTTTCACAGCAGTTGGAAGTGTGCAATCTAACTGATGTAATATGTTTGCAATACCAACTGACCAAGAATAGATTGTGTGTTCTTATGAGTATGTTGAAGAGGAAACCACAACTTGTCTTGACGATGTGATGTTGTCATTTGGCCCCCGCCTTAAACTAACCATTCCTGATGCGACTAAATTAAGTTGATTTAGGTAATTCAGGCGACTGCCTAAGAGAGTCCTGCAATGGGTACCCAATACACACCCATACCTATGGGTAAACGGGTGGGTAATTGGTGGGTACAAGGGATGTGTTGGTAATGGATGGGTATGACTTAGACTGAGCTCTCGGATTAAGTGTATTTAAGAGCTCTCGGACGAAGTGTAACCAAATGGTGGTGGACTCATGGGTATGAGTTGGGTATGGACGAGGTGCCATGGATGGGTAATGGGTGGGTATTGGGTATGGAAAAGTTGCCGTGGGTGGGTAATGGGTGGGTACAGTTGACCCACTCATGGGTATGGGTAAAGTTTTGAAGTCCAATGCAGGACTCTGCTGCCTAATAAAAGCATGCCTGCGTATACGTTAACACCCGTGTCCGGATCAGGAGACTCGTCACATGTTCATTTTTCCAGAAAAATTTGTTCTTTAATGGTTATATTAAGTTTACATTCTTCGTGAAATCCAGCTGGTTACACATTCTTCTTTGGGGAGGCGATTGAAGAGGAAGCGGTATGATGATACGGGAGATGGTCAAGGCTCTAATCGAAGATCATTGCGCCGGAGGAAGACAAAGCCTTCAAGAAATGGAGGGTTCACCTCGAGACACCAACCAGAATCCTCAAATAGACGTTACCAGCCAGAATCTTCAAATAGACGACATCAACCTGAAAGTTCTGCGAGAAGACACCAGCCAGAGCCTTCGTCAAGGCCCAAACGGTTAGCTGCGAGGAATGCTCTTCATCTCTTTTCCAGTATAAATGAGGAGGAGGAGGAGGAAGTACCAAACGAAGCAGAGAAGAAGGCGCCCGATAATACGGAAAGGGCGTCTGGATCCGGGGAGACTCAGCGTGTTTTGAGGAGCAGAAATAGAGAAGAACTGGAGGAGCTCTCCAGAGCCGCGATTGCCCAAGCCAACAAAGTGGAGTCGTCTGACCTTGGTGAATTCAGCCGTCGTCCAAGGTCTGCGCGTAAGTTGGTCGTCAAGTTGCGAAGTGCAGTTCCAAAAGTGGATCTTGAGGACTCCAAAGGTGAACCTTTCGATGAAGCTGCAGATGGAGCTGTGGCTGACCAGGCAGTCATTTCAGATGTTGGTCTGCTGGAAGATAACGTGGGCACTTCTGAGAATGCTGCTGTGCCTCATCGACCACTTCGAAAACTGGTTATCAAGTATCCCCGGCCTTCAGTTGGTATGAAAAGAAACGTCGCGGTAATAGAGTCGTCAGAGGATAATCACTACGATCATGGAAACGGAAATGGTAGTGAGGCTCGTTCCAGAAAATTGGGTCAGACATCTGATACTGACGAGGATGGGTACGAGTTAAACGATGATGTGCCCCTCGTTGACAAACACAGCTGGCAGTGGAAGAAAGGCAAGGCTGCCAAGCGTGCTCGAGGACATGACTCTCCAGAAGGAGCTTCTAACAACAGTGACGATTCGGATAGTTGTAAAAGTGCTCAACATATGAATGATTTAAAAGAAGCTCAGGATGAATGGGATGGCATTTCACAAGTCAAAACTTCCAGACGTCGGGATGAAAGCTTTTCAGGAGAAGCTAAGGATCCTCAGGTTGGCAAGTGGGAAAATGGTGATGAGTTGAAGGTCCTGATTGGGCCCGAAGGACGTATATCCTCTGTTCCTGAAACTGACATACCTTCAAGTGAGGAACGATTGTTACGTGCAGAACTTGACGGTGGGTCGGCGCATGAAAGTATGCGGGAAGACGTTCCGTGCAACGGGCAAGCTAGTCAGAATGGCAATTCGACGGACAATGGATTAATGAATGTTGGATCTGACGGCGAATGTACTTATTCACCAAAGAGGTGGCAGTGGGGTTTGAGAAGGGATGGGAAATCGAGAACAAGGGACAGAAGTAACGGTGAAACCAGTCACAAGCTCATTCCATACGGGGAAACAGATGTTTTGGCAAGACTAGTACAGGAGTCAGAACACAGACTACGGCACCTAGGGGAGAAGTCAGATTCTGCAAGAGAAAGATTGACCCACACTGGAGCGGGTAAATCTGAACCAGCTGAGAACAGTTTGGGCAAGGAGGTTCCAGAAGCCGAAGCATGGGATAGAGAAGGCTCTCCTGCTGATGACGATTCTGCTGGTCCTGACATTTCACAAAGACCGATGTCTTCACATTGCTCGGGTGATGATGGGAAGAATTCTCTTGTTTCTGTAGACAAGCAGTATGACCCGATACTTGAGAGAGATGTGCAGCAGGATTCTGAGCACGATACAGACATGATCGAAGGTGAAGGTGATGATGATGTAGGGAATGAAGGTGGAGACGAAGTGGGTGAGTCCATGCACCAAACTGACAGTGCTGGCGGAGAAAGTGACGAAGAGGAGAACAGCCAAAGTGAGCTTTTTGAGGGCAATGGATTATGTAGCAAGAATTGGGAAGAATCGGGTACTAGAGAAACTGATGAAGAAAGTGTAGATGAAGGAAAGCGAATTACCAGGCACAAGCGACAGAAGGCTCTGGGTGAGTTGCAGTCAAATGGAAGACACGAGTCTACAAACAACAGACACAATCCTAGTTTAGACGGAAGTGGTAAGACACGGGTCCGGCATATACAGTCTGTCCTCTATGACGGTGGTAGGGAAACCAGATCAAGGGCTGGAAAACAAAGAGCGCACTCGACAGAACAAACGGAGAGAATAAGTACTCGCACTCGCACTCAAAGTACTAAAGACGCACAGAGTTCCTGGCAGAACGGATCAGGTGAACGTCAGCTACGAACAAGAGGTAGACATCAAGGTATGCCAAATAGGGTACATAACAATGATTCCAGGAGAGTCAGAAATGGTCAAGGAAGTGCCTCAGAGCAAGAGGGACAGGAGGGTAGTGTAGAATTTGAGCTTCGAAGAGGCGCGAGAAGCTTAGAGAAGCTGGATGATGATGATAGCAACAGACACCTTATGAAGGAGAGAAGAACCTCCGGCCGAGCCCGCCGGGAGGACATGAAGAGAGAACACTTTTCTGAGAGGGATAGGGGCAAAAACATAGATGATAGTTCTGGTTTTCTTACAAAGGATGCTAGGGGTAAGAAGAATCGAATGAAACCAGATCGGAAGAAGAAAGATCTGGCCTGGTTACTACTCACCGATGTGGAGGCGGGTACTCGGTATATTCCTCAGTTCGGGGACGATGTGGTTTACCTGAGGCAGGTTAGTATTATACTCGTTTCATTCTACTTTTGTGAACCGCTTATGGGGCACATGACAGGCACAAACTAGTGAGTACAATTCTCAAATGTGTCAGCTCTTAATTGGCCATAGATTTCTATGTTCTCTTTGTATTTACAAATTTTATTTTATTTCAACTTGCAGGGGCATCAGGAATTTTTGGATTCCACTGGTTCAGAAGAGAAGGGTCCCTGGCGAACGCTGAAGCTACCAATTCGAGCGGTAGAGTTTTGTCGCATAGTTGGGCTTGAGTATGTTATTGTTCAAGAGTCTGATCAAACGTGCTGTAAGTTGACATTAAAGTTTACAGACAACGAGTCCAGAGCTTATGGAAGGCAATTCAATCTTACTTTTCCAGAGCTGACAAACTTTCCAGATTTCATAGTAGAGAAGAGTCGCTATGATGGTGCCATGAGGAAGGGTTGGGTCGTCAGGGATAAATGCCAAGTTTGGTGGAGATCAGAAGACGAGGTTGGTGGTGGTCACTGGTGGGATGGGCGCGTTCAAAAGGTTAAAGCCAAGTCTTCCGAGTTTCCCGATAGTCCTTGGGACCGGCTTTTCGTGCAGTACAAACTTGATTCAAATGAACCCACGAGTCACAGTCCTTGGGAGCTGTTCGAACCCGGCAATCATTGGCATGATCCTCCTCATATCGATGACGAGAGCAAGGCGAGTCTGCTGGCTGCTATTCAGGAGCTAGAGAAGTCGTGCTATGTGGGAAACGAGGTATGTCTTGGTGACTTCACAGCTGAAACAATAATTTGACAAAGTTGTGGGCCTGATGAGGAGTTAGTTATGACGCATAATTAATGCCTTTCTGATTGACTCACATTTTGACAAACCTCAAGTAGGTTGGTCCTATGTTTTCCATAGGAGTTCATGGATGTCTCACGTTCGCAAATTAGCAAGTCGCCTGCTACGTCTTTCAATTCTTCAGTTTTACTTGAATGCTATGCAACAATGGTAGCAAGGATTTTGATGGTCCTACGTGTAACGCGCTAAGTTTGAAGAATAAGTAGGTTACACATCAAGCTTCTACCTCCGTCATTGCCCTCCTGAATAAATTAAGCATGGTACGCCTTTGAAGATGGGGTGGAATTTGTTGGCCACTTTATCCAGAGTCAGTGGTCTACTTGGGATTTCTCTAAGGTGGCTTCGTGTCTAAAATTCAATCAATATAATAATCTTTGATTAATTCGAACCCTAATTTTGATGCCTCAGTTACCCTTCTACGTCTATTTAACCGAGTAATTTGTTGACTTCCTTTCTCTTCGCAGGATGAGTATGGATTGCGGCGTCTTAGTCAAGATGTTGAAATTCCTGAATACTTGAACTGGTATGTGTCTGACCTATTATCTTACCCTTGAAATTACTCTTGATAAATTTTGAAGGAACGATGGTCCACCGGCTACTCGTCTTGATTATACCCAACATAATTTACATAGTATCTGAACCTTGCGTGCTCGTCTCACCTTGCATCCTGGTTGTACTTTCAGCACCCCCCTTCCACTGGATCTGGAGACAGTGAAGCATAGGTTGGAGAAGGACTACTATCATAGTCTGCAAGCTTTTCGCCATGATGTCGAGCTCTTGGTATTGAACGTTCAAACGTACTATGGGAAGGAGACTGAACAGGCAGGAAAAATGGAAAGGCTAGCCCAAGTGCTTTGTAACTGTGTATCAGATGAGGAAGATGAGCCTGCGTCTAGTGATGGGAACGACTATGATTTTTAGATCGTGCACCCAAGAGATCTGCCGTACATACTTGTAGTATTAGTCTGTTGGGGAGGGTTTTGCGGGAATGCTTAGGTTGAAGTCAGCCCACATTAGTGCAAGGTGGTCCTCTCGTCATTTAGTGGTAGGCAAATATCCACCATCCTTTCTGACGTGGTGGGTTGAAGAGTTGTGCCATATTTGTCCTCCGTAACATATTGTAACCAATCTGATACTTGTTGTGTAAAATTTTTTCAGATGGTTTACATGATTTTCATTTCTAATTTTCTACTAACTCACAGCAACCAAGCGTTCGAAGTGTGGTTGGAAGTCGCTATGCACATTTAGGTGTTGGATGTACAAGATCTCAATCTCCTCGCTAAGAAGGAGCCATTATTGTGGGAACTTGAAGATTCTACTTTCATTCTGAGTGAAATGTTTACTGTTAATAATGTCAAACAGCTGTTCGCTAGCAGACCCTATTGGAGTTTGGCACTATTTCTTACGTACTATTTACTATATTGATTTGGCTCAACGTATACATTAACCTTACACTTAACCTTATGTAACCGTGGTTAAGTTTAAGTGTAAGTTAAAGACGACATATGATACCGGTATAAATAAAAATTTTCAACATCACTTAGAACACAAATAAAGTTTCTATCTACTTATCAAATTTGAAGTCAAAATTCTATGAAACTTACACTTAAACTTACACTTAAACTTACCGACGAGTGTATGTAATGAGTATTCCTTAAGGAATAATCATTACATAATAATGCTGATAGATACTTTACATATCATGGAGACAAACTTCGAATTTTTCAATTTACCAATGAAGTTCAATGTGAACAATCTTAATCACAATTTCTTTCTACGTTAATATTACAAGAACGAATGACAACAAATCACAAGAATATAATGTATAAAATTGTTCCAATACTCATTCTTGCTATAAATAGTGCAAAATCAGGAAGATTTTGGAACTTAACTATTAATTGAAATATAGGACAGAATAAATTAACTAGTACTATCGTCATCTGAGAGTTTTCCCGCTTAGAATAATCATGAGTTGGAAACGAAAGTCGAAGAAAATTAAATTGGAAGAAAATTCTGTAAGGTTTGTCTACATGTATAATATGAAACATTAGTAGAGAAAAGTAATGTGCATTCTCCCCTGACTTCAATGTGTTTAATGCTAACTGCTTTGCAAATACTTCTCCATACCTCTGCAAACTTGTAAATAAAATAAACGTGAACCCTTCTTGTGATTTATGCAACGACACATATCCTAAGGTAGACGAGCATATGTAGAATCAGACACAATCACTCCCAGCTTATTGTACAATTATTATAAGAATACTTCTGCAATTAGAAGAAATATGACTCAAGAATAAAGTTTGAACTACAATGTCTGGTAGTGCAGATTTTTAAAGTGATTGATATTGTAACTATATTATATATTAATTAGCGCATAAACCTGTAGGTTTTGAATTAAAAATTCAATTTGGCTCAATGTACTAGAAGCAAAGCAAAGTAAGGCGAAAAGTAAGTTATTTGAGTTGAACAGAGAATTGTCTTATCTATCTATGACAAGTTTCAACTAACAAAGATATTTGATGTGATATGTGAAGGATATATAATGTAAATATTGGTGATACTTTAAAAGCATTCACAAATTGCATCAATAGCTTTTTACAACTAATATTCTATCTTGTGTGTGATTGTAGTTCGACAATCAACACTTGCAAAACTGAAATAATAGTTGTGCATTTAATCTTTCTCCTATTCATATATTTGAACTTATGATTTCAACCCATACGCATATCGCTTCCACCAATATGGACAGTCAAACCAGATAACACATTGTCCTGTATTTTGTGCCAAGAACTACGATGATTTATTAGCTAAAAATCTTTGTCTGACATGTGCATGAGCTGGATGCACGGCTGCAAAATTTATTTTGAAAATGAAATTTATAGCAAAATTTATGAATACTCCATTAAGCTCGTGACAATTGCTGACATCTTGTAATCTTGATTGTATACATCAAATTTGAGTCATCAACATAGATTTAAAACTTCATCAATTAAATGTGAATTCAAAAATATCATCAATAAAAATTTACATATAAACAAGGTTAGGCAATAAGTTCTTTAGTGGCAATCTTTGGAGCTTTGAAGTATCATCCTATTGTTGAAATAATTTAGATTAAGCTTTTTTGATTACAAAATTTTTTCTGTTTTGAAGTTTTGAAGGCTATTAATTTTTTTAATTTTTTGAGTTTATGGATATTTCATCACATTAAGTTTTCAATCCTCTCCGCATATTTTCAAATGTGCCACATATATATAGTCAAACTGCAAAAAAACTCAAACAGTTTCCATTCTTTAAGCATTTTTCACCAATAAAGTAAAGAATGTTGATTTTGACTATTCATGAAACCAAAACAATTTGTCTTTGATTGTAAGTTTAAAGGTTTGGTTCTTTGCTCGTCGTTTAGTTTAGTGAGCGACTTTTACTGCTTCCTGCAGTTTCCCCTAGGGTTGTTTGCACAAACTTTAACTAAAACATACTACTAAGTCATCATATAAATGTGAAAGTAAATTCAAAAGCATCTTCTAGAAAAACACACATGTAAGAAACATATCAAAATACATTATTCATCATTGCAGATTTTTTTCACAAAAAGAATTCAGGCTTACATGGTGAAAATTCTTATTAGTGGCATTAAAAGCTTAACTGAGCTTTCTTACATATTTTAGATTAAATTGTGTAACTTTTGTTGGCAAAAAAGAGTTAAGTCAATAAATTTTAGTTATATTTTCTTGAATCATGTCTTGAAAATTGTAATCTCATGACTTATTAAGTAGAAAATTAAATTGAGAGCTATAAATATTTAAAATGTAAATAGGAGCTAATTATTTTTTTACACATGTCAAAAAATGATAGAATAAATATTTTGATTGAGCTAGTAAAATTAGTAATAAAGTCTAGTTCTACTCCTTTTGTAAAGCCACAAAAATAATAGAATGTTAATATTAAAGTAATAAGTTGAATCTATTCATCACACATATTGAGTATGATGAAGATGGAAGCAACAAGAACCGAAGACGAATGGTCTTCGGCGAAGGAACTTCAGAGTGGAGACCTTTGGTTGTGCCCATGGAAGGCCTGTTGGAGGAAGGGGAAGAACGAGGAAGTGATATGGAGATAGAGACTTCGAGTCGAAGTCTCCGACCTTCGGAGTAACCACCAGCGCTTTGACTGAAGATCTTGGGTCTTCGGGCAAGGAGACTTTGGATGTACGCGCGGAGTTGGTTGAGCCGGCGATACATCCCAATTTGATGGAAAAACTTATAGATCGAGTGATGACGAATGTGGAGAGGAATGTTGCGGGACAACAAGCAATGCCGTTGAGTCAGGTGTCTTCGGGTACAGTCGATTTGGAGTGTGACGAAGGATCTTTGGCCGAAGAACCAAAGACAGCCGGACTCAGTGTAATTGACATTTTCAGCGAGTGAATAGTTCCCTTGCTCAGATTTTTAGTTGGAAAGATGGCAAAGTACGCTGAATCCGCATTAGCGAGATCCTACGTAGAGTTAGTGCGTTGTAGGACGAGGGCGAAGGTGGCCGCATCTGTTGAGGTAGCCGAAAGAGTGGCGAGTTTGACCTCTGAATGCGCGATCGTGAAAGCTATCTTGCTGGAGCGGGAGAAGTGACTTCGGCAAAAGGAGTTAGAGTGTGCCAAACTTTGAAAAAGTTTAACGGCGGAGAAGGAATTTCATACGAAGGCGGAGCTGGAGTTTGTGGATCTTCGGGTCAATATCACCAATGCACAGAAGGTAACGGTGGAACTTTGGAACAAAGTGGATGTGTTTTGAAAAGAATTTGAGCAAAAATTGAAGTGCGCGGAGTAGTTGAGGGGAACTCTGGCGACGAGAGATCAATCGCATGTTGCTTAATTGACGTTGAAGTCAAAGGAATTGCAAGATTGCGAAGCTGCGCGGTCTTTGGAGTTAGAGCGTAGGGAGAAATTAGATGCAAATTGCTGCGAATTGCGATCTCAACGATCGGCAGTTGAGGAGTAGCAAGTCGCGGCCAAAGCCAAATTGCTGGAGACGGAGGCGACTGTTTAGCAGTTAGAGAGACGGATGAAGGTAGATCGATGCCTTCGCAATTATGTGGAGTGGAAGATCCAGACCATAAAGTAGACGAAATTGAGTGAGTTGGAGCGCCGAGTGTGAAGGAATTGACAGCCAGCGGAGTCGCAAAATAGTGGCAGTTAAGTAGAAAACTCAATTCGTTCATCTTCGGTTTGGAACAGACGAAGGAGAATTTAAAATTAGAATTGTCAGCCGTTTTGGGTAGTATAGGAGTAGACAAGAGCTCAACGGGCGTGGTAACTGCCGCATCTGCTGGCGTCGCACCTGATGGGGGCTCACAGCTTGTGGGTGATGCCTCCGGCAGTTGTGAATAAAGAAGCCCAAGGCTTTGTCTTCGGAGGGCTTTTTCATTAGTTAATTTCCCAGTTTTTAGTCTGCATTACTCCGCGCGTTAGTGAATTGTGCATTTTGTCACCGTGCTTGAATTGCTCCAGTTTGTCGAACATACTGCGTCTGAAGTAGAGAGTCCAATTCAGATGTTCTTAGTGGTGCATAATGTAGCTCATGATTTAAGCAAATATGTACATTGGAAGCTCGGTGCTGCCGGCTGAATGTGTAATCTTGGGAAATTTTCCTCCTTGAATATCAATTGCAGAGTTGCGTGCGGCTTCTGTGGGGACTTATTGGATGAATTTCAGGATTTGAGTGTGATTTCATCCTACAATGTGTCGAATTTAGTCTTAGCAATTGTAGTGTCTTCTGGGAGTGACATGTGCCTAAGAAGTAAAACTTTTCAATAGAATCTTAATTCGTGACACTACTTGACTCTTTGGTGTTGTTTCTGCTCTCGTGGAATCTTTACGATTACGCTCCATTTTGGTAATTTTCTGTTATTACATGTTGTGGCTTATAGAAATTTGAATAAACAAAGTCTACAATTGAATGAAACAAAAATTCAAGATAGTAGAATTTAAAAAAATTTGAATTTTTTTAGTCATCACAGATTTACATTTAATAGTTCATTATTCAATTGATATCATTGGAAATGAAAAAAATCATCAATTCTTTATGACAAAAAAGTGGCCAATCACGGTTTTGATGATATGCAATGTACTTATTATTGCTCAATATATGAGCAAAGTGAACAAATTTATGTCAAATCAAAGAAGATTGCATTGCAAAGCTATGCACAAGATGACTAGATATTTTACAAATTATTACAAGTCATGATATTTTGTTTCATGATTTATCAGACAATGCCAATTTTTTGCTAGATAATGATGATGCTAATTATGGATAAAAAGATTTTTGTAAAAGAAATGTGTTTGAACTTGATTAAAAATTTACTTTGCAAAAGCATCGAGCTCAATCACAATAGACTAATGTAGCGCTAACAAAAATAAAGAAGTTATCTTTTTGGTTGAGTATACTTTTCATTGAGACGGAATACAAATAAGTATTTATTAATCATCATTTGATCGTCAAAATGCGTTACATTTTGCTAAAAATCAAATCACCTATAGTAAAGTGAAACATATATTGTAACTTTCATTTTATCAAAATATCAATTTCAATAAGAAGTTTGACTTAGTTCAAATAAACAATCAAATCCAATACTACTAATGCGTTGATCAAAGTTATTACTTTGTAATGTTATTGGAACTAAGTTACTCTCAAAGTCATTGCTATTTTATGATTTATTGTTTTATAATATAATTGAATTTTTTCTTCATTACTGATTATAAAATCATATACTTTTTCCCTATTTTTATTCAATTTGTGCTTATTAAAAACATCATTCACATCCATAAAATTTTTTAACAAATCATAAAAATTACATTCAATTTATGACCAAAGTTTAATTCAAATGTTGAAAATTTTTAGTCTGCTTTTAAATAAAAATAAACATATAATGCACTCTATCGTTAATTTTGTCCAAAATTTGTTATCCAAAAAGACAAATAACATAATATGCACTTTCTTCAATCATATTACATTGATAGTTTTATTTTAACATTTTGTTATTAAGTATATTTTGTGATTGGTAATTGAATAAATATAGTTTTTTTACAAGTCTAAAGTTGTCAAAATTTTGATTAACAAAAAAAATTGATCATGAATATTATCATGATGAATAGTGTTTTGACGTAAAATCTGAAATCAAGTAAGAATCACACGAGACACTCATATAACGTGGTTCACCCTCAAGGGCTAAGTCCACGGTTGAAACATACGAGAAGATTTACTGACAACTAAATATACAATACTACTTGACAGAGAAGCCTTGGCCTTGGGGGTATATTTATACCCAAAGCCAACGACGCATCTAGCTATAAATAGCTAGAACATGAGTTTACTCCTTAACCGGAGTTAATCTCAACAATCTCCCCCTTAACTCGTGTTAAGGAAACAGTAACCTCTATAACCTATACTATTACTCAGCGGGAAGTTATAGACAGAAACCTAACACAAGGCCACTCTTTACAAGACTTAATTAGAACAAGACCGTAGCCATAACAAGATAGAGTAATAACATAAAGAGGTAAATAGAGAAACTTGCTTGGATAGAGAGATCAGAGATCTCTTAGTCTACATAATTACTCAGACAGAATCTTAATACAAGCTTCCTCTTTACACAAGAGTTAACTAGAGCTAAACCGTAGCCATCACCGGATAGAGTAAAATTATAAAGAGAATACTAAAGTTACTATGCTAGCAAATTTTACATGTGCTCTCTATGCACAACTTGCATGGTAGCGGAGTGTCGCTTGAAACTCTCAAATAGAATAACTTTAGTCAAAGCATAAGCTGGATTGAGTTTACCGTCAATCTTGACTAGCTCAATCGTTTTATCAGACACTGCTTGTCTGATAAAATGATACTTGATGTCAATGTGCTTCACTCTGCTATCCATGACCTGGTTTGCAGCCAAATGTAAAGCGTTCTGGCTATCACAATAAAGATTAACCACGCCTTGCTTCAATCCCATTTCCATAATAAGCCTATCCAACCAAATAGCTTCCTTTGCCGCTTCTACTGCTGTCACATATTCAGCTTCCGTTGTTGACTGTGCTATGCATTTCTGCAAGGTAGACCTCCAACTAATGCTTTCACCACCTAGTGTAAACACATACCCCGTTGTAGATATCCTTTTATCTAGATCTTGTCCGTAGTGAGCATCAACGTAACCAAACAAGGATTTGATATTGTCTAATAGACCATCAAACAATAAGCCATAATCTAAAGTACTCTTCAAATATCTCATAATTCATTTCACTGCTTCCCAGTGAACTTTCCCTGGATTTGACATGTACCTGCTCACCTTGCTCATCGCAAAGGCAATGTTCGGTCTAGTGCACACCATCAAATACATGAGGCTACCAACGGCTTGCTCATAGGGAACACATGACATATTTCCTTTCTCCACAGCATCAGTAGGACATTGAGCTACAGAGAGTTTTAAATGTGCCGCCAAAGGAGTCCATACTCCTTTGCAATCGATCATGTTGAACCTGTCAAGTATATGACGGACATACTTGCCTTGACTCAACCATAATCTCTTCTTTTCATAATCCCTATGAATCTCCATGCATAATATTCTTTTTGTCTCCCCCATATCCTTCATCTTAAATGCAGACTTCAACTTACTCTTGCATTCATCAACATCTGATTGGTTTTTCGCTAGTATGAGCATGTCGTCAAAGTAGAGTATTAAAATGATGAGATTGAACGTCTCATCATTTACCTTCTTCATGTAGACACAAGGATCATACAGCTCCGTAAAAATCCTTGTGCCTTCATGAACTCATCAAATCGCGTGTTCCACTGCCTAGGAGCTTGCTTCAATCCATACAATGATTTGAACAATCTACAAACCAACCTCTCTTTGACTTTGACCTCAAAACCAACAAGTTGTCTCATGTAGATCTACTCCTTCAAATATCTATAAAGAAAAGCTGTAACCACATTCATCTGATCCATAACAAGATCAAATATCGCAGCCAGTGCACATACCAGACAAATTGTAGCATACTTAGCTACCGGTGAGAAAACTTCGTTGTAGTCCACGCCCTTCTCTTGGGTGAAACCTCTAGCCACCAACTTGGCTTTGAAGATTCTCGCCTCGTCTCTTCCTGGATTGTCTTTTAGCTTGTACACCCACTTGGAGTCAATCAGCGGTTGATCCGTAGGAGGCTCAACTAGCTCTCAAGTCTTATTGTCAATCAAGGATTCCATCTCCCGCTCCATAGCAGTATTCCATTCAAGCTTGTTGACCGAAGCTTGAGCTTCCATGTATGAAGAAGGTTCACCTTCTTCCAAAATCAACGCCATACCATCCCTATCTTCAACATCAAAGTCACAATCTTCTAGAATGGATGAATTTGCCCATACACCAAACCTTTCAGGAGCCCTACTAGCACGATGCGATCTCCTAGTAGACGTTTCCGGTTGATCTCTATTGTCTAAAACTATTGCAATAGGCTCAGCAATGATAATTTGCTCATATTCCTCATGTTCTTGATGCACCGGTGCTTCTTCTTGTGACACATCATTAGTTATGTAATGATCAAACTCCTCCACAACGATATCCGTGATTGAAGTTTTCTCCTTGTCAATACGAGGAGTCTTAGAATTCTCCCCCTCTTTCAATAAGCCAAGCTCATTGAAAGAAACATCTCGACTAACAATCACCTTACGTGCTAGGGGATCACATAGCCTATAACCTTTACTCCACTAACATATCCAAGACAACGACATTTCTTGGACGTAGGATCTAACTTAGTTATGTGCTCCTTTGATGTAAGAGGATAAGCAGTATAACCAAAATCCTTTAAGCAACTGTAATCCGCCATGAGTTTATGCCTGAGTTCAAATGGTGTGGAAAAATGAAGTGCACTAGAAGGAGAAAGGTTTATCAAATAAACCGCGGTATTGACGGCTTATGCCCAAAACTCTTTTGATAAACCAGATTCACTTAGCATACTCCGCACCTTCCCCAACACTGTTCTATTGAGTATCTCAGAAACAACGTTTTGTTGGGGAGTGTAAACTGTCGTGAAGTGACGAGTAATACCCTCCTCTGTACAATACCTCTGAAACTCCTCAGAAGTATATTCGCCGCCATTATCTAATCGTAAATATTTTACCCTTTTGCCAGTCTGAGTCTCAACTTGTATGCGCCAAGTTTTGAAGGTGGAAAAGACCTCAGACTTGTGGGTAAGAAAATATACCTATACAACCCTGGAATAATCATCTATAAAAGAAACATAGTAGAGCTTTTCCAAGAATGAGGCAGTAGGAGATGGACTCCACACATCACTATGTACATACTCCAATATCTTCTTGGAATTATGAATTCCAACACTAAAAGCTTGCCTATGATGTTTTTCCATGATGTAGTGTTTACAAAATGCAAGATCGAGTGTACCCAAACCCGGTAACACTTTTTTTTCATGAAGAAGAGACAAGTACCTATCATTCATATGGCATAGTCTGGAATGCCATAAATGAGACATCTCTCCGCGAGATCCGGTAAAGTTGACTTCTCCACAAATTGTGCTGCACTCTAATAAGTACAGATTATTGTGCTTATATCCCTTAAGTATAACCTTTTTATCACTAGATTTGACATCTAACACTCCATGCCTAGAGCTCCACTCCAAGCCGTGTGAGTCTAACACTCCAAGGGAGATCAAGTTCTTTCTCATATTAGGAATAAACCTAACGTGTGTCATTGTTTGGTTGACACCATCAAACATACGGATTTTTACAGATTTCACACCCTCAATCTTACAAGGTTGGTTTGGTTGGACCCGTTTGATCTTCAGAAAGTACTGAAAAACTCTCTAATGTAACAAATGTGATAAGAACAAGCACTATCCAAAATCCATACATCACCAACTACTGTTGATGAACTACAGAGGGCATACCTCTGGCATCATAGACCGTCGGCAAACACGTCTTCCTCTTCGGAGTGAAGATGCTCCGCAACATTTGCCACTTGAGAAAGATTTCCATCTGTTATTATCATCCGACAGTCCTTCTTGATGTGGCCATTCTTGCCACATCTCCAACACACCAAGTTCTTCAAGTTTCTCTTGTTAGGAGATAGAATCCAAAACGGAACTCTCCTGCGCTCAGTGGATCTAGATCTCTGCCGCTTGAACCCTGCACGCTGCGAATTGTCCTGAGCCGATGATTGCGACTAACCCCGGATCACAGTAAGTGCAGTACTTGAATTGAATGGGCGAGAGAATGACAACATCTTCTGTTCCACCACGTCTGCCAGGAGAGCACTTACAACCTTGTTGTAAGTTACAGCTTTGAAATCACGATGAAGGAGAATCTTTGATAGTGTTTGGTAGGAGAAAGGCAATGAGTGAAGTAGATGCATGACTTTCTTAATGTCAGAAAGCTCCTCTCCCATACTTTGAAGATCTATCAATAAATCTCCGTAGGCGTGAATGTGATCCTGAATTCTTGATCCCGGCCTCGACCTGAAATTCAATAGCCTCATGTAGGTGTTCATCACATGGGAGATTTACTTCTGATGAAACCGTCTCTGTAGGGCATCAAAAAGCTGTGTAACCTCAGGATACTCCTCAACTTGCTTCATAACTGAAGTATCTAGATAACCCATCACAATGTAGACTGCTTGCTCTTTTGAATCCTTCCAATCAATGTTGGTAATGTGCATTGGTTTGTCTTTAAGCACATTTGCGAGACCCATGGATCTCAACTTGCCTTTCACCTGCTTTTCCCAAAGCAAGTAATCGGATCGGCCATCAAGAGGAAGAATGTTGTACCCTGTTCCTCCAACTTGTTTTGATGCCATCTTAGTTCGACAAAAACTAGAGACACCGTCTGCTGCCACGTCAATTTTGTTCTTCGGATGCATTTTCAGCTACTAAAAATTGTCAAGATGCAGTAGTCACGTCAAGAGCTTTTCAACAATACCCAATTTGCCTATATGCCGGCAAAGAGTGGCTGGAATGAAATATGCAGAAATGGAATATTCTTCAAACAGGACAAAATCTTTCAAGGGTTAGAATATGGAGGGCAAAAGCTAGTTTGGCTGGTAGTGCCCGCCTGCGCACGAAGTTATTCTGCAACCACTGTCACCTGCGATACAATGTGATCACCCGTGATCACCGTTGCTCGTGACAATCGTCAATGGCAACTTGTGACAATTGTGCCCGTGACAACTGACGTCCGTCACCCGCGACTCCTGTCGCCCGTGACCACCGTTGCCCGAGACTGAAAAAATCCGTCACCTGCGACTACTGTCGTCCGTGACCACCGTCGCCCGCGACTATATCTATCACCTCCGCGAGGCAATTGCCTCTTCGCGAAAATCCTCCCGCTGCCACCTGCGCGGGGGCAGGTGCTACTTCGCAAAATTCCTCCCGCTTCGGGGTGGGGGAGGTAAAAACAAGAAAAAAGGTAGGAATTAACCCTAACCGCGCGGGTGGGGGGAGCGGCTCCCTGCCCTACTGCGCTCTTGCCGCAAACCCTGGCGGAGGGGGAAGGGGAGCGGGCCACCAGGCGAACCTGCACGAACCTTGCCCTACCGCGCGGGCGAGGAAGGGGAGCGGTTCCCTGGGCACCTGCGCAAACCCTGCCCTATCGTGCAGCGCTGGGGTTCCTCTTCTCCTGACCGCACGGGGGATGTGGGCTCTTTCGCCTTCGCTCCGCGCCCTCTGTTAGCTAGCGACAAAGCTAGCCCTAGGGGAACATGCCTCTTGCTGCACTTGCACTGTCAAAGTAATCGACCTCGACCTCCGCTCGTACTTCTGCTAGCTAGCAAGAAAGCTAGCTCTCGAGAAACATGTACTCCTAATGCACTCGCGTTATCAAGCAATCGACCTTCGTTCGCATCTTCTGCTAGCTAGCGAGAAAGCTAGCCCTCGGGAAACATGTACTCCTGCTGCACTCTCACTGCCTTCGCTCGCACCTTCTCCTAGCTATTTTGACGAGGTCTGAGCTCGTGCCTTTCTGCCTACTTTCTCTTCCTCATTCTTTCTGTTTCTCTTCCTCACAGCCTGCAAAGCACAACAGACACACACTGCAAGAAGTAGATGCAAGTGGTTTCCAATACAATGAATTCTGAACTCAAAAATAACAGAATAGTTATTTTGACAATGAAAGTGTTCAATTTCATAGATCATGGATAAATTGGTATTAAAATTTGTCATAAAACTCTGTGTCAATCAATTTAGTGGTGTGGTCAGTATATAACTCAAGTTACTGAAAAACCCGTCAACAAACTTTGATAACAATAAATAGAAAAAACTGTCACTAAAAAACCCGTCACAGTAAAAAGAAAAAACTGTCAGTGTGGTCAATTCACAACTCCTGTTACTGAAAAAAAAAAACAACCTGGCACTGAAAAACCCGTCAACAAACTTCAATAACAATAAGAAGAAAAAACTGTCACTAAAAAAAAAAACTGTCAGATTTTGAAAGAACTGAAAAAAAAATGCCAAACACAAACAAAAACTGAAAAAACAGAAAACCTTACAACTCAAAATCGAAACTTGAAAGCACTATGAGACCCACATTCCGAACCGAAACTGTTCTGATACCATTTCTTGACGTAAAATCTGAAACCAAGTAAGAATCACACGAGACACTCATATAACGTGGTTCATCCTCAAGGTCTACGTCCACGGCTGAAACATGCGAGAAGATTTACTGACAACTTAATACACAATACTGCTTGACAGATAAACCTTGGCCTTGGGGGTATATTTATACCCAAAGCCAGCGACACACCTAGCTATAAATAGCTAAAACATGAGATTCCTCCTTAACCGGAGTTAACCTCAACATAGTGTATCATCATGAAAATATCACATCACTTATCAAACTTATTTACTATTTTTTTGAATAATTATAATCATTTGTATTTTGTAATTTAGTATTAATTTTTTTTATTCAGAAATTATTTTTGAACTTATTCATATCATATTTATTTTCAGGTTTATTTAAACCGGACTAAGTCTCTATTTTCTAGCCTACAAAATTTCATTATATGCCATTGAAATTTAATCATTTGGACATTAGATATGAAAAACTATAAAATATTTTAAACATGATTAATATTAGCATTTCAGAATTTTGAATATGAAATATTTTTGCGTCATCATTAGAGTTTGAAAGCTTTGTATATCATATTATAATTATGATACTCATCAAATTACTTCAAAATTAATGATAATTTACATTAATTAAGAAAAAAAATTTGAAAAGATGAAATATTTTTTCTAATATTTTTTATGTCAAAAATATGAATTTCAACACCTTGTCTAAATTAGAAATTGTAAAATTGATTTCCAAATATGTTTTGATGTGTTAATTGTAATTCACAAAAACATCATATACATGTAGATTTGATGCAACAAGTAATTTGGATCATCTACATTTACTAAACTAAACATACCAGTTAAAAAAAGTTTAAACTTACACAATGCTTAGAGTATGAAGCTAGGTTTTGTCGCCTTTGGTAGTCAAAACCCAATTGAGCTCTACTTGGATCTTTAAAAACCAAGTAGATAGTCAACAGGAGTTTATCTTAATAGTATGCTTCATACTTTATATAATTACTCTGATGGAAGTCTTGGAAGAAAACATATCATAGGCTTTTCTTTAAACTAGAGCTAACTAGCACTAAACCTTAGCTAAAATTGAAGAGTAAAAATATACAAAAATAACAAAATATTGCTGGAAACTTATATTTGTGCTCCTCATGGAAAACATGCATAATAGCATAATGTCTTTTAAAACTCTTTGAAGTTATTACTTTAATCAATGCATCAGCTTGATTAGATTTATTGCTTATCTTGACTGGCTCAATTTTTTTTAATCTAAAATTGCATTTATAATGAAGTGATACTTCATGTTTCATTATCATGTTAATCACTGGATTTGCAACAATATATAATGCACTTTGATTATAATAATAGAGATTAACATCTTTTTTTAATCTCATCTTAATGATGTAATCTCATCTCAATGATAGGCCTATTTAATCATGTAAATTCTTTTACTATTTCTATTGTTCCTAGTGATTCAACTTCTATTGTGAACCTAGCTAACTTTCTTTTGCAAGGTAGATTTTCACCTAATGCATCCTATGCCAAGTGTAAACACATATCCATTTGTAGATTAATTAATGTCTAGATCTTATTCGTGATCAACATCAACGTTGCCTAGCGAAAAATTAACATTATTTAATAAATCATAATCTTTAATACTTTTCAAATACTTGAGACCTCATTTTATTGCTTAGCAATTTATCTAGATTTAACATGAAACTGCTCACCTTGCTCATTGCTTGAGTAATTATATAAATATGTTATACTGATTTTTCAATATAATGGAACTTAATTGTTTTTACTAAACTAGTCTAAATATCAACTTGGGCTTCACAATTTGTACAAGATGTAAACATCTCTGAGTTGTAAATGAGAAAATAAATTAACACAACCTTTGAATACTTATCAATATATAATATGTAATTTTTTTTTATGAAGTCAGAATTTTAAAGAAAATTATGATAGATCTTTATGTACATACACAATTAACTACTTGAAACCGTGAATTCCAACATACAAGTTTTGACTATGTTGCTTGTTTATAAAACAATATGCACATAATTTAAAGTCAATTTTACCTATGACAAGTAACAAATGTCTATTATCTAGGAGTGACAAGTATGTATTACTCATGTGTCATAGCCTAGAATGTCATAAATAAAACAACTCAGTTCAACTCATTTTTTCGGATTTTTAGTTTGATCAGAAGATTAGATCTTCAACTTTGATCTTATATCTACACGGTCAAATTTTAGAGTATGTTCCTTTTAATCTCGAGACCAATTCTTGACAAGTATTCTTAAATTTTTTTTTGTGATATCACAAATATGCAGATAAGACGCAATAATTAACATGGATTGACTCCAACTACTCAAAAAACACATTAGTGTAACAAAATAGAAATTGATATAATATTCATGGGCACGAGATAGATCTTGTCGTCCTTGATATTCAATACCAAAACAAAACAAATTTGAACCTTAAAAAAAATCAACCAACATTCAACACTCTATAGGAGTTAATTTTAACAAAATAATCAGTACTAAAAATATAATTTCGAATAATTATGGATTGTGATATTGCACTATCAATTTCAACTAAATGATATATTGATTAGTATTTTTTTTAATTTAATTATTTAGAGACATGAAAATATAAAACTTGCTTATATCTTATCTTGTGAATTTATTTCTTTGTAATGTTGCATTGTTTAATTTTTTCATATATTTTTTTAAAATAATTTTTAATTTTTAATTCATTACTTATTTTTATACTAAATTGTTGGATAATAATTATACCAAAAATGTATGTTTATAAATTTCAATATAATTTCAAAAAAATATTAAATAACAAACAATGTTTTCATAGCAAAAAATTATTAACTTGTAAGATGTTGAACAAGACTTGCTAGAAGTTGGATGTGAATTGCGTATCATAATCAAAGATGATATCGTTAGAAAGTCCATGATATTTGTACATATTTTTCAATAAAAGTTGTACCGTTTTGTTACTTGTGATGATCTTGTTATAAAGCATAAAGTGTGAAATCTTTGTGAAAAATTAAATCAGAAGATTTGAACTTTAGAAGGCTGACAATGAAGTTCATGAATATCGATGCTGGAGTTATACTTCAATCGGCAGTGGTTGAAATAATCTAAATGGAGGGATCTTGGATCTAGATCATATATCACATGTTGTGACAATATTTCTCATGATTTTTCACATCTGTGGTCATCAAAGATCTTTAGAGATCAACTTCGTAATCTTCTTGTAACCAAAATGTCATACCAATGAAAAGTAGTGTTGAGATTGGAGCACTTGCATTCGGCATGAACCTTGAGAAACATAAAATAATCCTTGTGTCTATATTAGCTTATCTCCAAACTGAAATCTTTGATTAGCATCATCTTGAGTTGTTTCATGCAATTTGAAAATTACTTGAAGTAGGTTGATTAAAGTATGACAAATCCATAATCTTTAAATTTGTGACTTGAAAATCATGACTTCAGAATCTTGAGTTGAAAATTTTCTAGTATTGAAGATGCCATCATTGCTTCAATTTTAAGATCAAAGGGTTGGATATTAAACTTATTCCTATATCTTGGTGAAAAAATGCATCCATCAAAGTTTTGATTTGCAGGGTCTCCAACTAAGGTTATTTAGGCTTGATAAGGATGTTCTTTTACCGATTATAAGTCATCTTCTTTCTATGTGCAAGCTATACTCCTCTGAAGAGAATATTTGACCAATTTGTTGGAAGTAGTGACGGTACGTGATTACAAAGTTGAAGCACAAAAGCAATATACTCCAATGTGCTTGTCGTCGCTTCAGTATCTTGAAAAACATAAAGTATTCAAAGTTTTTGGAATTGGAGTAGATGGTGATAGTATATCAAACTCTTCCAACAAAATGATGCCATTTTTTGAACTAGTAAAAAATGTCTAAGAACTCCTTGCTATGGATATTATATGATCTTGGCAACATTAAATTTTGGGGAATGAAACTCATTAGGATAAAGACTTGCATCTTTGTTGGGTTGTGAAGAAACCGCTTCAAGGTCAAAGTCCGAAGCATCCGTTTCTAAAAAAAATGGATTTTGATAGTTAAAATTTGTAAAAAATATGTGTTGTTGTAAACATGTTCTTTAAAGTTTTAAATGTGTGGTCTACTTCTGCATTCCACTTGATCTTGTTTGTGCGAGTTATAATTTCAACGTATCATCAATTTTGGACTAATCTTGAATGAAGATTTGATAAAATTGTGCAAAATCAAGGAAACATTTTACATCTCAAACAATAGCTGTTTTTTTTTCAATACATAACTGATTGAATCTTCTTGAGATCCATGAATAAACCTTCTTTAAAAACAATGCAGCTCAAGAAGTTGACTTAGAGTTGGTGGATAACCCACTGTGAACAGCTTGAAGTATGAGCTAACAATGATTCCATCTTTTTCAATACTAGTCAGACATGGTTGATGTAATCATTTTGATTCTTGGAAAAAATCAATATGTTGTGAAGACAAGAAATTTCTCTAGAGATTCTTGAAATCAAATTTGATAAATACACATGTTTTGAATATTTTCATAGTGTCTAGAAAAAATATGAGAAATTATGGTTAAATATATTAGTTTCTGCTTCTTTTAATCTAAATCCGGATTGATCATACCTAATCAAGAGAGATAAAAGACAAGAAAATTATAGATTAATCTAATGATATTGGATAGAATAGTACTTTAATGTCTGATATAATGTCTAAAGATTTAGTTTTTTGAGTAACATCTTTTGAAATTAAGTTCTTACCGCCTATTAATTCTACTACCACAAGGTATTAATTAACCACCATAACTACCACAAGGAAAAATTATGATGTTTTACAAGATTTTTTATCTATAAAACAAGCAGAATCTCCAAAATCTAACAAGGTTTTAACTTTTACTCCATGTGAATGAAAGTTTGTTCTAAGCGAGATGGAAAACAACAAGAAATTTTAAAGCATAAAATAAGAAAGTTTTTTTTAAAGTTATGGCTAAGTGTTCACAATGTGAACACTAGTTTCTATTTTTTCACTTGATTTTTTATTGTCTTGGATCATAAATGATTTAAGGAACAACAAATTCATGCGCTTTTTGCCCTTGAGGCATTTCAAGGGCAAGGCATTCATTTAATATGTAATTCTTATACCCGCAATAAAAACATAATTTTTCAATGTGACATCGTTTTTTTTTCTTCTTTAGCTAACATTCTAACTTTTGAAGTGTCAATTTGCATGAGATCTGGAGATAAAATGCTTGAAGATGTTTGACAAGCGAAAAAATCCGCTCGATATAATCCATAGAGCAATTGTCGCACTTTTCATATTTTAAACAACCTGTTCTTGTAGTCAATTGCTTGAATAATGACTTTTGACAAAGTAATTGGTTTGAATAAATTCAAGAACAAGGTTTTGATATTGTTGTAGAGTCATCGATGTAGAAACATGATGATGAAAGTCGTTTTATTCTAATTGATGTCATATGCAAGTTGTTGAAACTCTGCGACTTATGGTGAAGCTAGACCCGATCGTTGTTGAAATTCTGCAAGGTATACTGAATCTAGATGAGATCGTTGTTTGCAATGTTCAAAGTTTTGATGATGCTATAAGGGCTTGATCTCTTTCTCCAAACATCCTGCTGATTTTTTCTAAAATCTTATCAAGGTATGAGAGAAATAAATAATCTTTTTCCAAATAATGACAAAACCAAGATAACACGGTTCAGGTGTGCAGTGATCCAATGAGTGCAACTTTTGTTTCTTTTGTTGAGTATGTATGTGGTTGGAGACAAAAGACAAGTTGAATTTGATTGACAAAATCTTGAAGTTTTGTTTTCTCAAACTTTTGTAACAAGATTCTGGATTTTCTAGATATATAAATTTGCTGCGGGAGTTAGAACGTGGATTTGATTGCGTGCAGCTTGTAGTTGTTTCATTTAATAGTATGACATTCTCTTATTCACAAAACTAGATTATCATAATTTTTTGCTATCTTATTTCTAAATTTTGAGATTATCAAGGCTTAAATAAAAAAAAACACAAAAAATTATGAATAATAGTAATTGTAACTAATAGTAGTTACAATTTCTATACTTCAATAATATTTCGAAACTTTGACTTGAAATTAAAATGATAAATTGGATATTTGAATAGATAATGATGATTTTCATGAGTTTGTTTTAAATATATGTTTTGAATTTTAAATATATTAAAAAGAGGTCGCATGAACTTTCAAAACAAGAATCAATATCATATGGCATATCAATGATAATCGACAAGGAATTCTCTTGAGAGTTCTATGTATCTACATGAGTTATTCTGAAGCTCTATAGTTTATCAATTTGGCCATACTAGATTGTGGTTTTCTTTTTTTAGCAGATTAGAAATATATTGGGTCTTGTAAATCTAAATCATGTAGATACAGATTATAGTGAAAGATCATTAATGATCAAATTTCATCTTCTAGATTTGAAAAAGAAGGTGTGAAGTGCACCCATCGTCCATACTGTCTACTTCTTTATACCTGCAAAGCCCTAAGGTTTGAAATTCGATTTCCCTTCTTGTTGTAATGAGTTACTCATTCTACCTCCTTTGCGCAACTAGAATGTATGTCCCATAAAGTCTGAAATCCCCTTTTTTTTTTCAAAAGAATCTTTAGAATCTTCTTCCAGAAATAGTTGTGTTGACCATAGTATCCAGTACGAATCAGGGAGATATAAAATTTTTTTTTTTTTCGTAACAATCATAATATTTCCAATTTATATTTCTTGATTCCTTTGGATTGGACTTTTCTAGACATATAATATAATGGCGCACTTAATGCTGTTGATACTCTCGGATTCACCGGTCCGTTACGTTTGTCTGACTTTCAGCACATTACCGGAGTACTCCATCTAATTACAGGCCTCCTGTTACCAGTTGGACAAAATTTAACAGGAGTCCAGTGTAATTTGACACAAGAAACCTCTCAAGCGCTTACCAACCAAGGTAGAACCAAAGTTAATGAAGTCCTTTGAACGAAGACATTATAATTGAGTGCTTTCATTCTCTAGGGATCACAACCAATGCTGTGTGGCATAGACAACCGTTAGCCACATGTCTGTATTTTTATTGTAGACTCGTCAATCACCGCCAGCATCTCGTCTATCTTTAGGCTGTTCACGATGACATAATGCAAACTGAGAGTATCATATTTTACTCAACTTATGTTTCCTGAAGAGAATTGGTCGTCACCACCTTTCGTTCGGCTTTGACTTCAGTTAGGCTCAATAGTTGCCTTTGCTACTCTCCATTTAAAGTTAGGTCCATAGACTCTCTGTATCTTTTGCGATTGGTTATTTCCTCTACTTCTGTATTTCCTGCTGTTCACGTTTTTAATTTGTCCATCTTGAAAGCGTCCCTCATCTCATACTTTGTCTTGGACGAATATGTATAAATATACGGGAATGTATAAGTACTGAGCTCTAAGTTTTCAAATCTCTTAGACTTTTCATGGTACGCCAATAAAATCACGATATTCTTTATATTTGTTTCAGCAGTGCACATACTTCGACACGGATACGCTTTGCCTCGAGCAAAAGCCGGAATTCTGATCGAGTGATGTACAGGACGAATTCGAACCACGCTATTCGGCTTTACACGTTTTGGAAAATTGTTCGACAGTGTCCACGGAACAGCACTAGGAGCAAAATAATCCGGTATGTATAGCAAGATCTTTGACCCATTAACGGATGTATGAGTTGGAACATATGATTCGTACCTGGTGGATGAGGATAATTAAATGCAAATAGGAAGTCAGGGCCGGCCGGCTTGGCGCATGGTAAAGCGCATGGGAAAAGGAGCCCCATTAAGTAGATTCCCCTGACAATCAACAAAGAATCAAATTTTCTGACTTTGGCAGGGCTTGAAATGCATCTGAGGTTTGTGCTGTGCAGTGTGCAACTGGTGGGGGTGACGAGAGTCGCATATCATGGAAGAAGAATAGTGAGAATAGTCAATTCTGAGACCTCCAACAACTGAAAAATAAAAAAATGTTTTTCATTTGAAGCAGACTCGGATACCGCATTTAACATGTCAGTGAGTTCAGTTTATCCTTTCAAGGCTCAGATATTGTGATCCTAAACCCTGCCATCGAAGAGAGCAAGCACGCAGCCATCAATCATTGAATCTGATGTGGGAGTCTATGACAGTTGCTTGCGTGGACTAAATGCAACGAAGTCCGTGCACAGTTGACTCTGACCGTCCAGCTTTCTTCTCTTTGATGCTCTTGACTCTCTTCTTAAATTTACTTCCATTGTCTCCTATTCCTTCTGTTCTCGTCCGAGTCCGGTGCCAAGGTCGGGAATTTGGCACGTGAAAATGTACCTGCACCTATCTCCTTCTTACTACACAAATTTCTCATAGTTCTGTTAATTATGAGACTAGATTCAGTTCCCGGATTTTCCTCTTCTTTTCTCTTCAGGCATTTATAGGGCCTGGAAAATATTTAGATGCTGTCGTAGTGCATGAACCACCACATCTACTGCGTTGTAATGTGAACGCAGATCGAACGCAAGTGCATCGCAGTGTTACAAGTTCAGTTTTTTATATCCGTACCATCAGACGGCAAGGAGAACCCATCAGAGCCCGCTGAGGTAAATGGACAGAAGGATTAAGAATGAAAGAAAGCATGATGATCCTGTCTGGACGATGAATACCCCTCGTTGGACGTATCAAATAAGGTAGGAAATTTCAAAGCTAAACCTCTTTCTCGAGGGCATTGTCCACAGCTGGCATCCTGGCGAAATAAACAGGAGGTAACCAGATCGAGAAGAAATAACATTCAGAAAAGAGGCCTTCAGAATCTGTTTCCGCCCGTAAAATGCGTTCTTGGTCCATCACGGTCCAGATGATGACCAGCGCACCCTGTCTCCGAGATAGGTTTCCCAGGAACAAACGGGCACAAGACAATTCCTTCTCGTAGTCAACTTTGTAGGAAACTAGTTTTCCACCTTCTCGTAAGATGGTGATTCACAGGATGATTTCATGCCCTTGGGTACGCATGTCCACGCGTACGTACAAGACTGAAACCAGTCGAGACGGGCTCGATACAAAAGGATCGAAGGATGAGCTTGCTTCAGACTCCACTGAACGATGGACTGTTTTTATTTGAACACAGTAGAAGCCATCATCATAAATCCTAAAGCTCTCAAAAATTCTAACTCAATTTCAATTTGGTTCTTATCCAGCTGAAAATCTAGCTGAGAGCACGGGACGTGGCAGTCCAAACCAGTCCTCTCTACTGCGAGCCTGAACAAGTACAAGACTCAGAAGCCTACTAATCACCCCCGTACTTGCAAGTCCAACACATGGCGCTGATTTTGAATCTATGTCTATGCAGGGCAGTGGTTGGAGATTTATATATTTCGCGGGTAAATGTAACGCTATCATCATGATCGATCGACACATGTGACCCGATTCTTATCCACAAGAGATCTGAGCAGGAGCAAAATTCGATCCGTTGGCAATGCTGGAAATAAAGATACGCTGGCTCGTCTGTAAGCTCATACCTGCGTTAATTAGAACGATTGAACTCTTTCCGTAAAGGATAATTCGATTATCTCGGAAGTACGCCAACTGAACCGAGCTGAACTAGGAGTGCAGACTCCCTGCTTGCGCTAGCTACCTCATGAGGCTAGGGACCATATATGCATGCTTGCACGGATGAGCAGAAAGACCTAGAGGATGCAAATGTCCCATCGTGGAGGAGGGAGTAGGAGAGACCGGACAAGCCCACATTACGAAGGAGAAGCCTCTGACTGCATCTCGAACTGGTCTACAATCTCCGAGAAGTCTTGATGTTTGAAATATATGTGTGAAATTCTTTTGCAGTGGGTCAAGGAAGTATTCCGTGATAAGGATTTCTAGAGCGTCCGGTTACAGAGGTCTATCCCGCACAAAGCACAGCTGAAGTACATGCCAAATGATCTTCAGTCAACTGCTGGTCGTTCATATTCACAGATTGGAGTCATTGTCGTTTTGGGGAGAATTTACAGAGAATTTATAATCACGTGCAAAGTTTCCTCACGGAGAGGACCGGACACCATTAAAACCCAACGTAGTGGCATCCCTATCTTCAGCCTACATCTATCGTAGAGTACATAGCCAATCACCCGTTCAGCTTCTACATGTCCAGCATATAAGTTTCTACCTTATCGAGCAGAGAAACGGTTAACGCATATTTTATTAAACATGGCCCAAACTATGCCGTATCAAAGCTAAAAGTAGAAGCCATGATTCAGGGCAGGGCAACTGGCTTAGGAGCACGCATGTTGCCCGCATGTTGCTTATTGAGCAAAGTAAGCCGATGCCATTGTGGCAGAGCTGACCTTATTGAGCTGACAGCTCATGTGGAACTACCCGTATCAGGTCAACTGCCAATATTTGGTGGGGTTCATCGGCCCACCCTCACTTCCCTTGAGAGAATTGATCGAACTTTTCGCATTCGTCTTGACCGAGGTGATTTCCATATGCGGCGTAGAGTGAGACCGTTGAACATAGTTGCATTACGTAGACAAAAGTTTAATGGAATAAAACATTACAAATCAAACATTGTTGTCTCGAACACTGCCTCTATATAATAGATTTACATCTTCCGCAGTGGAAGAAGAAGACTCCGTTACGTGTAGCCGTAAACTGCTTTCACGTCTCATGAGATGACCACATAGTCCTGCTGGTGATGCTCACCAGGCCAGTACACACGCCAAAAGGATGATGCAATCCAGAGTCGAGACTGTGAACCAGCCAGCCCATGCAAGCTCACGTCTGTCTCGAGTCTTCAGTATATGCGGCTGTTCCCTTGACCATACTGAGCAAACTGTTCGCAAACTGCGACCATGTGGTTCTCATGATCATGCTTCATTTAGTATGACAGTCCTTTTTCTCTTATGGCATTGATCGTGATTCAGCAGCTGTCTCGTATGAATTGAACAACTAAAGTATACATTCTATTTAGAGCCGATTATGTAATAATCTCATGCGAGAAAAAGCTTGCCGTTCGGTCAGTGAGAACGTACCATGTGGTAGTTTGACTGCGAAGAGCATGCGTATCATTTGATTTTTCTTCTTTATTTCCTTACAGAGAACCAGTGGGAGTCGTCAACCGAACCAACTGGAGGACGCTGCCGATATATGTATTGATTTTTGATTTTCAACATTTGATTTTCTCGTCTTTCGGCTCTGACAAGTGAGCAAACAAGTGCACAGTAATGATTCTTTGTATCTAGTTGCCCAAAAAAATGAACCAGATATATGTGGTTTGGTAGCTTGTAATTCTGAATATAAATATACCGCCAGACACACAGTACAAACACCAAAAATCTCATCTCCTAGGGTCTGACCAAACAGTCTCGCAATTTTTGGCCAGCCCTTCTATTGCAGCTTGACTTGTGTATTGTGCATTATATATCTAATAGATTGGAAGCGTTAGAAGTCCATTACCTAATTTCTTGTGATCTTCATATGTCTAGTTCACCACCATTGATTTAATTAAGTTGGTATAAATTATTGTATGACATCTTGTGAATGACATGGAATGAAATTGTGTTGAAATGAAAAAGTAATTGATAGATGTAGCCACTAAGAAAAAATTACAAGAATGTTATAAATATGGCATCATTTTTTAATCAATATGGTAGACTACATACATATGAATGAAATATGTCATGCTTGTGTTAGTTTACCATAACTATTATAACTATTATAGTTAGATCGAAGTAAATATTGGAGTTTGGATGTAATCATGTATTAAAGACAAAGTCAAAATTAGTAACATCATTTTGCAAAAGAATCTTGCAAATAGAATAAAATTTGTTAGTTATTGGCTATATTTAGACTTACAAATGATAAGGTTGCTTAAAAAGCCAACATACTAGTCTATCAAAGTGACAGTTTTTCGCATAGGTGTTGCATAAAAAATCATGATGTTTTGCGTTTTATTATTTATTGTTATATACTACACAATCCTTGATGTTGAAAGTATAAAGTATATATTTTTCTACAAAAAATTTAATTCAATTAAGTGTAAATTTTATATTTTTATTTTTATTATGAGATAATTTGATTAAATATAGATATTTGATTGGTTTGTTTCAGTAAATTTATTTGATTTATTGGACTAATGATTAGTTTTGACTTGTTAAAATTAAGATCAAATTGTTACTATAGAAAATTTAATATATAAAACTTAGGTTAATCAATGACATGTTCTCATGTAATATTTTACTTAAAAAAATTAGTAGAAAAAATTATAAATTATGACATGTATCTTATAAAATTATTAAAAAGATGTATACACAAAATTTAAAGCATTTGTAAATTGATTTTTTTTCATTATTGAATAATAGATTATAAAAAACATATTTAAATGCTTAAAAATTCAAATAATATGATGAATGAAAACCTCGTGTTGAAAATAATTTAATGTATAATTTTTTAGAATTAAAAACGTTATTTTATTATACATTAATAAAAAATGTATAACTAATAAATAAATAATTGAATTTTGACATATCTTGTTGACATGACAATATCCGCCACGGGGTGAGAATTTAATGATTCGGATGAAGCTAGCAATCACTAATTAAATTCATAATGACATAATTTAATGTAAAAAGCAGTAAGTGTAAATATTACAATTGATATATATATATATATATAAAACTTGAATTTTTTTTAATTTTTTTAAAATTTCGAAAATAGAATGTGGTTATTTTTTAAATTTTAAATTTTTATTTTTATAACCTTCATTAGAATAGAAGGTTATTTTTTACTTTTTTTTAAGTGTTTTATAATATGATCCTTTTAAGTGTGTTATAAGTGTGACTAAAAACCAAACCCAGGAGTTTGGCTTGCAAGTATATATGAGGCGGCGATACACATCTCATCTTGAAAGGTTGTGTGCTCTTTGAGTAAAAAATTTGTTGTTTTAGTGAACGTAGTCCGAGGTTGGATGAATCATATAATTTTCTTATTGTTGATTTTTGTGTTTCGTCCGACAATTGGTATAAGAACAATATGTAATTGTCACAAAGAAGATGTTTCTCTATCAAATTTTGGATTTTGTTTCTGTACATGATTAGGAGTCAATGGAGCGCAGGAGCAAAGGAACATTGATCAATTGAAAAATGTTCGGATTGATTCGGAAACGAATTGATCGAAACATTTGTGCTTTTTACTATGAATACCTTTAAGCAAGAAGTATGACGGACCACAAGACGATATAAAAAGTATAGTCAAATTTTAAGTCTGCAAAGATTGATGAATTTTTTTATGTTGATGATTAGCCATAAGACTAGGATAGAAGTAAAAATAGTCATACAACAAATTGCACAACGCTCTCCACGGCATTGATTGATCAATCTCTGAGGAAATTTTGTGTCGTCGTGACTTTCTTAAGGAAAACAATCGGATGAGCAATAGATGGCAAGAGACTAGAAAGCAAACAAAATACCAATTATGTGTGTCCCTCAAAAACATTCTTTTCCAAGCAACTTTTTCCAAAAACTTCCAAGCAACAGAGTAAGATGAATATAGACTTGAAGGTATAAAGTAAAATGAAGGAGCAAAGGATAAGACGATGATGTTGAAGATTGTGATTTTAATCACCCATCCGACTCAAGAAGATGCTTTTAGAGTGGTGACAAATATTCAATATCGAGCGCAATATGATTTTCATTATTTTTCCTTCAATTCAAGCTTCAGCATGACTTTTATGTTATTGTTGAAAGCGTTTGAAACTTTTTCATTCAAAGATGGAACAATAAATATGGTCATTTTCACAAGACCAATCTCAAGCAAATAACTATATTTTGATGGAGCATTTGCAAGGAAGGAGTTTAACAAACTTAATCGGCAAACTTTATCTGTTTTCAATCATATGGATATAAAAAAAGCGATTCCTCCGAAGTAGGCAAGTAAGGAGACTCGTCCAATTTGGGTATGGAGCAAGCTGTCCCTTTGGGATCCATATCTAACTAATTGATGCCTATGGTTTAGATGTAATGAAAAGGGATATGATTTTGTAACCATAGTTAATCATGAACAAGAGGATGATCTTGGAAGACTAGCGTCATGCTTTTTGGATTCCATGAAAATCTTTGGTCTACCATCACGGACTTATGAACTAATATATAAGTTTGGACAATTCAGCCAACATATCACCGAAATTGGCCAGCAAGAATATGCAGAAGAGAAATTCAGACCTTGAAAAATTGTGAGTCACAACATTATGCATCTGATGCGATTTTCCAAAGAAGTTCCACAAAAAAAAATGGATCACGTAGATGGATAGGAGGGAGGTAATAACATTGATTTGTTAACGGAGCTTAGAGAGTTTTCTGATGACAAACAACTTCACAATAATTGGATTGAAGCAAAGATGCAAAAGAAGATATGATTTGCACATTTTTCGAAGAGAAAACAAAAATCAAAATTGATATTGTGAATGTATTGAATGTAAAAATAAAAACAGATTGCCTATAGTGCTTAGTGTTTTGTCATTCAATACTAATAATGATAAGATTGATAAGCATGTTTGATCTAAAGATAGATCCAAGTCTTGAAGTGAAATTCTAGAGAAAAGACGGTGGTGTGTTGGAGATATGACAAGAGTGTCATATCAAAAAGGAATGTCGTGTGAAGATCAAAGATGCTGATCTTTCGTTAGCAAATGTGCCTCAAGAGTTTAACCTTGAGGAGTATAATTTGATGTAAGATGGATTATGATGCTAGATGTATGTCCTATGCAATTCATCTAAGATTGTTGATGATGTATAGATACTAGATAGTGATAATTATTGATGATAGTTATATATTTACATTTTAGTCACATTTATTATATTGTTACATTTTTATCACATTTGTTTTGAAACTTTTTTAGTATCAAACGTTATAATTTTTATGGGGATGATTAACTTTGTAAGATTTAAGGTATTGGATTTGTTAAGATTTGCATGTTTGATTGAATACAACCTACATTGATTCAAGTTAGGTTTATACCTGATATAAGAAAGCATATGATCTCTCTTGGAATTTTAGATTCAAAATACATTGAATGAAACTGTAAGAAATGAGTGGTTGAGGATAGATAAGTGATAATATTATCTTAAGAGGTCATAATCACAATAATTTATATTTGCTATAGGATACTATCATGTATAAAGAAGTATCATGTGTGACATTTTAGGCTATAACACATAAATAATAGGTACATTGTGGTAACCCACTTTTTGTTTTTCGTCGGAACTAAAACATTTTTGAATAGTAAGTATCGCGGTAGCAGCTGTAAATAGTAATCGGTACGCAAAACCAGAGTAAAAAGAGGATCGAGGACAGTCAAGGGGTTTTGGGCTTAGGCCACAGTCGAACGCTTGGGATGGAACGGGCGGTTCATGCTGCAAGACCCGCTTCGAGCACCTTCGGCGGTAGATCACTCATAACTTTCTCAATTCGTAACGCCTTGAGTTACTTAGGTTCTTGTTGGGAAAAGCTCGACGCGCTGTTTCTAATGAGTCCAAAAACTCTAGTTATGAGTGTCGGAAGTTACTGATGGAGGGCCTTCGGCGGTAGAACTACTTCGGCTGTACGCCTTCGGCAAAAAAGTGCCTTCGGCGATACGCCTTCGGCAGAAGAGTGAATCCCTCATAACTTTCTCAATTCATCACGCCTTGACTTGATTAGGGTTTCATTGGAAAGAGCTTGACACGCTCGTTTCAACGAGCTCAAGAACGCTTGGAACGGATAATATATCAATGAGTTATGAGTGTTGGAAGTTACTGATAGGGAGGGCCTTCGGGTCAAGCGCGTTCGGGTCAACGACTTCGGCGACGGACATCTTCGGGTATACCACTTCGGCGATGCGGGAGAGTGCATTCGGCGGAAGACTGGATTCCTCATAACTTTCTCAATTCATAACGCCTTGACTTGATTAGGGTCTCGTTGGAAAGAGCTTGACACGCTTGTTCTAACAAGCTCAAAAACGCTTGGAACGGATAATAAATCAATGAATTCTGAGTGTCGGAAGTTACTGATAGTGAGGCCTTCGGGTCAACGCCTTCTGGTCAACGGACTTCGGGTCAAGCGCCTTCGGGCCAAGGGCCTTCGGCGGTAGAGGCCTTCGGCGCCACGTGGCAGAAGATTCCCGATGAAGTAAATTGGCGGGATTATGTCAAGTGTGGGAAGCAGAACAGCAGAGCGTGAAGTCACGCGTGGGAGGCAGAGCGGCGGGGCGTGAAGTCGCATGTGAGGAGCAGGCCATACCCATAATCGCGGGAACGGCATTCAAGCGGCATATGGGTCCCCCGGACCTCGGATTTTGGAGAAGGAATTTTGGCATGGGTTTAGAGATCTTGCGGAGCCCATATCTTTGCGATGGACGGTCCAATGGACCTTAAATTTGTTGTGGCCGTTGATCTCATCCCGCCACGCATGCTTGCAAATTTTCAGCCTCAGATCTTGGATGTAAAGCGGTTAAAGACGCTGGCGGCTCTGAATAGTAGGTTTAGGATTCAGATGTAGGGTTAGGGTTAGATTTAGGTTGTAAGTTAAAGGGGAAGGCAACCGCCGACTCCTCAGGTGTAGGATCTGTTGCGGCTCGCACCATAGCAGGTAGTGTAGTGTTAGTTAGGACTTAGAGGTTATAAAGTAGTTCAAGGCGTCTTGCATTGGGATTCTTCCAATTTCGGAAGTGGAGATCAAGAACTCATTTTCTCTGCGTGTTTGTGTCCTTAGTTCTGTCACCGCGCAAGAGGAGCTACAGCTTGACGAAGATACCGCATTTTGTAGCTGAAGGCCTTCGGCCAAATGTTCAGAGCCAGTGTACTGGTTAGATACTTGAGCAGTTTGGATCTACACCTGCGGATGATCGCTGAATGCTCAGAGCTAGTAACTGGTTAGATACTTGAGTAGTTCGTCCCTACACCTTCGGGTGATTGTTCTTGTTTGTACTCCTTCGGGATGTTTCCCCTTAATGCCAAAGTGAAGTTTTGTTACTTCGAGTAAGCCTTGGTTGTAATTCAGGTAACGCTGCAGAAGGCGCCCTCGGGGCAAACCTCTGTAGTATTTCTGGGAATGACTAGTGCCTGAGAATTCAAACTCGTCAATAGACTGTTATGGTGTGTCACTGGATCTTTTTTCAGTGAGTTTCTCAGTTCGGACCTGTATTCTCTGCGCGTTTTGTGAGTTGAGTGTGTTGTTCACCGCGTGTGAGTGACTTCGGTTTGACGAAGATACCGCATCCAAAGTAGGAAGTCTAACCCGGGTGCCCTGCGCTAGCAGAACCTAGTGGAAGGGTTGTAAAAGCCGGAGTTGGGAGTCACTACCTGCAGAGCCTCTGAATGTACTCGTGAGAAACTTTCCTCCTGAAATCTTAAGTAGAGGTCTTAACCGACCTATGAGTTGTGTTTCTATAGTTTCAGGTGTGTGTTGGGGTGAACTACGCTGCACTGTGCATCCTCCGAGTGACCTCCGAGTTGAGTACTTGCAGTATTTCTGGGAGTGACAGTCGCTTGAGAATTCAAACTCTTCAATAGACTGTTATACGTGACACTTTGTACTCTGTGTGTTGCCTCTGTACCTGTGGGTTCGACCTTTTTGCTGCTATACTGCAGTTTTAGCCTTTGGTGGGTTATTACATACATATTGCTCTTAGACGAGAGGAAATTGTTACATATCATTGGTAATGATGACTTAAAGCTTTGCAAATATTATATCATAAACAAGCATTATAGGAAATTTTTGATGCTGAAACTCATAAATCTAAGTAATTACATGAGTATATACATATTAACAACGTTTGAGTAAAATCTCCATATGCCTCATTCTTTGGAAACTTTTACATTACATTACATTCATTTATCATTCATTGATGAAAATTCAATCAACGTTTGTGTGCATTTATTTATTCACATACAAGTTTGATGTGATAAACTTTTAAAGCTTAGAAAGTTCAAGTTTGAAACTAAGACTTGACACAATGTGAGAAACTTACTTAAATATAATGACAAAAAATATACTTTTGAGAAGTTTTGCAGTTACTTCAAAAAGTAGTAAATTACTCATAATTTCATCAAGATTTATAATTCGCAACATTATGATGTTTCTAAGAATTTCAATTGAACAATGTTGGAATTGATGGGTAGTATGTTGAACCAATCTGGTTTATCATATGAATTTAAGATTGAAATTGTCACAATCGTAGTGTGTTTGATAAAAAATTTTCCTTATAATGCAGTCGATTTTTTTGACATAGATTAGATTGAGACAGACGTATGGTAGATTATT
Source organism: Marchantia polymorpha subsp. ruderalis (assembly GCA_037833965.1). Lineage (NCBI taxonomy): Eukaryota > Viridiplantae > Streptophyta > Marchantiopsida > Marchantiales > Marchantiaceae > Marchantia > Marchantia polymorpha. The sequence continues at coordinate 825,307 of AP031352.1, read as the reverse complement.
ATTGTTTGAGAGTTTTTGGTTGTATTGCTTATACTTTCATATCCAAGGAGAATAGTACTAAGTTGTAACTTACATCCAAATAGTATCATTTTTTTGGATATTCTAATGGTGTGAAGTTTTAATCTATATTAGTTATTATCAATACGGGTGTTTTTTTAATGAATCTAGATCATTGAAAGAGTAGAAGAAATCTAAGAAAAAAAAACAAGAAAAAGTTTGACAAGAAAAAACTCCATTCACGGATATTGTTAAAGAGAAGATTGATCATTATGTGATTTATGATGTGACCAAAGCTCTTATATACATAAAAAAAAAATATTTGAAGCAAATCTCTGAGGAGTAAATCTTAGCTGACCAACAATAACTTAGGTTATCATTGGCGAGCCTCAAGTATTTGCATTAAACAATAGAGATCAACTAAAATCTTCTATTATAAGATTATCAAATTTGATCAATGGAGCTCTTGCAAAGTATAGATTATGGACTGATTCAATCATTTTTGAAGATCATGATATCAATACGGAGGATGATAATGGCATTGCGTTGATATTAAGAAAAAAATTCCTTTTTTTGATAAGAAAGATTAAACCTTTGTCAATAAGTTTGAGAAGAATGCTACTATAGAGCTTGATATGCAATTGTTGATGAATAACAAAGCTTGGAAGATCATGGAGCTACCAAGTAATCAGGCTTTGATTGATTGCAGTAGATGTACAAGTTGAAGAATAATCTAGCTAATGACAAGAATAGTATCACAAGGTTGGTAATTAGAAGTTTCACAAAAAAAGTTGTGAACTATAACAAAATTGTTACTCTTGTGGCAAAATATGTTACAGTTTGTCTGCTATGCGAACTTGCTACAATATTCAGATGGATGTAATTACATAATTTCTCTATGAATCTCTGAAGTAATAATTTTTTATGAAAAAAAAAATTTAAAAAAAATCAATAAAAACTAGTTTGTAGATTGTTAATATCATTATATGGATTGAAACAAGCTTCTATGTAGTGGAATGCACAATTTGATGAGTTCATAAAAACATAATGTTTTTTATTAAATATATATGATACTTGTGTAAAAATATTAAAAAATAGATATTGATTGATTGACATCTTCAATCTTATTAATAATACTAATAATATTTTATAATATATTATATCAATACTATTATCAATTTTATTTGTAATACTTTACAGGAATGAAAAGTTCATTTTGACATAGAATCAATTTGACGTCAACAGATGCAAAAAAAAAATTGAAATTACATTCAAGATGAAAGATTTAGTAAATCTTAAAGAATAGTAGGGATGGACATGTATAAATATTTTATGAAGAATAATATATAGTTGAATCAAGTCAAATAAGTTCAACGTGTACAATACTAATTTAATATGGCAAATCCTAAAGGATTATGCAATCTTTTGGCAGCACATTTCAAACTTTTTGCAACTCAATGCTTAGTTATTAACATTGAAAAAGAAAAGATGTCATGTGTTCTCTATGAGAAAGGTTGGATAGTCTTATGTGTATTTGATGATAAACACAGAATCTAATATTACTTCAACAATGGAAAAGTTGAACAGGTACATGTCAAATCCAAAAAATGTGCATTGAAAAGCAATGAAATGAATTTTTAGGTATTTGAAGAATACTCAAGATTATTGTTTATTGTGTGATGTTTTATTAGACAATGTCAAATCTTTGTTAATCTTCGTTAATGTTGACTATGTACAATATTTATATTAGAGTATATATACAATTGGATATGTGTTTAATGTCGATGTTGGATACAATAGTTGAAAATCTACCTTGCAAAAGCATGTAGCTCAATCTACAACACTAAAACTAATTATGTTGCGGTAGTTGAAGCAGCAAAGTAAACTATTTGGTTGAATAGGCTTATCATTGACATGATATTGAAATAGAATGTTGTCAATTTACATGACATTTTGTTGGAAATCAAATAATATACAGCAAAACAATACACATCAACATCATATATCACTTGAGTTTTTTATAAAAAAAAATGAGCTAATCAATATTGAAGATAAATTCAATCTAACCCATGCATTAACAAAAATTATTACTTTGAAAAGTTTTAGTGCAAGTTTAGCATGAGGAGCACAAGTAAAGTTCATTATCAATTTTTTGTTACCTCTATATATATTTCACTTTATCCAATTTTGACGACTTATTAGTTCTATTTGAATCTAGTTTAAGAAGAAAACTATGTTAGTTTCCATTCTAGGATTTTTTGTAAAATAATTATATTTTTTTCATTAATTCATGTTGAGATAATTATTATTATTATCTCAACATGAATTAATGAAAAAATGATTAGATTTAATTCAAATCTTTGATTAAATTTAAGTTAAATTAACTCAAGTTGGAATTAATGTTAGTTAGTTTAGTTAGAGTTAACCCTAGTACTTTAGCTTGTAGTTATTTATATTGCAGAGAGAAACTAATCGCTTCATACAATTGTGTGTTTTTTTAAAGTACTAGTTTATACCATGTACGTAAACCGAGGTTGGTTGAACCGCATAATTTTGTTGTTGTTGACTATTGTATTTCGTCTTACATGTGTTACATGAGAGTCTTTTAGTTCTTATTCGATATAAAAAAAGTTATATTATATGATCACTTCTATCGGATTGTATGTATAAGATCTCTTGAAGGGTTCACGGTACCAAGCATGTTACCCAGAGAAGTTCAGGCTTTCTCTCTGTTTTCTCTCTTGGCACAACTCTTCTTCTTGGAATTTTTGAAGAATAATCAAACAGAAAGGAATATTAAGTTTTCATTTTTTAATATATTAAATTTGGTATCCTTGATGGTCATGAGCCGAAAGCGGTTCCACAGATGCACGAAACAACGTTCAAGGTTTAAATTTTAATCCAGAGGCTCATTCGCAGGGTGAATAATCGCAAGTACAGTAATGGACAGCGTAAGAAACTCTGATCTTCGTTAAAGAAATTGGTTGCGTACTTCTAAAGCCAGCTGTTCTGCCCAGATGTGCAATATATCTTGATTCAGCCCCTTACCTCGCCACCCTTCGCTTCCCACTAAAATCTTGGAAAACGAGAACCTGTTGGTCCACTCTGCACGCAGCACATGCACAGATGTCTTTTCTACCTCTTGGTTTTTCAGACTTCTGATCCCTCACTCTTTTTGTGCCACTAAGCCATACCGTCGGGGTATCTCTGTCTCAATTGTTGGTTCTTTACTCATGGCCCGCAACCGTTTCTCTATCTTCGGAGGTTCGGGGGTGGATCTCCTTGTCACGTCACCACGTTCCCGCCGTATTGTTGTCTCAGACGCAGGCGCAAATGTAAAACTTGATTCTTCGTTCTTTTGAACGTGAGATTACTTATTGAAGTTGTACTATATGCTCGCTAGCAAGTAGCTCGCTATTGGTTTCGTGTCTAGGCTTCTTGCTCACTAAAATCGAGCTAGTGTCTTCTCGTATGTTCCTCAACGACCGTGGTACCTTTTTCTCAAAATTCTGAATGTTTTGATTTCGATCTCCTCCTATACACTGCAAAGCCAGGAAATAGTAGCATGGAAAATTGAGTCTTGATAGATTGATAAAATTATTGATTTAACTCTGGTGGGTTCGTCAAGGACCTACACCAACCTAATGAGATCTGCCTAGATATCGGGATCGAATATCAAGGGTCGGGCCGTGCAGTCCACAGAGCCGATTATCCTCTTAAATGGAACAAAGGAGACGCAAGGAAGTTAAAAATCCACTTAAATCATTCAGTCTCTGTCCTACATTGCATAAATCGCGGGTCGTGTCCCCAATGAACGCACGAGAGTTTAGCGCTACATAATTTTGTCTCACCTGGAAAAGGTTCCCATTGTTCACTCTCTTCGATAATTGCCAATGCTCCACAGACTCCATACGTCTTCAGCAATGCAAGATTCCGGGCACTCCTCCCAACACAGCAGTCAGGCTACTAATACAATCAGGTTGATGACGACGTGTTTAATCATGAATTTCATCGGTACCCACTTTTACTAGGCTCCACGCTGAAAATATAGTGGCTGACTATGTGCTTTATGTTACCTTGAGTTTCTCGTTTGTTATAATGACTTTGCTTCGCTATGAACATACAAGACTGTTGAGCTACCCTCGAGAACCGGTTATACTCCTCTGTGATCCACATTTAAGTAATTTGCAACAAGTCAAATACCTTCATAGAAATATAATTATTGTACCCATGACAGACATCTAGTACATTAACTCGATTCTTGTGTAAATTTTAATTTATTCAAGACTATTCAATATATTTCTCCAAGAAGAAATTTTTAAAAAAGATGGATTTATTTAATTGAATTCAATATATTATGTGATTCAACATACTTAAATATATCAATGGAATTTGTTCATGATCAAGATCTGTGATAGGAAAATTTGAGATTAATTCTCTTAATTCCAAAATATACCCAAGAAAATAAATTATACATATATTTATAAAATTATTAAAAAATTAATTCAATAAGATTACTAAATAATTTTTCCAAATTTTAATTATCTTATATTAATATTTTTTCCAGATCATTTCAAATTCATTTCAATACAGAAAGTTGTGATTATTTGCTTCAAATAGTTTAATTTATCGAAACCTCAATTTATGTAAGTATCGTTAAGATATACTCTAAATACTCAATACAAATAACTTCTTAAATGGAGAAATTAATCTATTCAAAAATCAGTCCAAATTAATTTTTGAGTTTGACCAAAATATGATACAAATATACATCATACAAATACACATGATATGCATGGTACACGACTTCGTTACATTTTGCTTTCTAACTAATAACGCTTTAGATATGCAGTGGATCAACATATTGATTGCTCTTATGTGTAGGATTGGATGAAGATTACTCGTAATGCCAAGTCTAGAGAGTATATTGAGTAAGTTCAACCTTTGGCCGAGTAGAAGACTCAGCAGTCTGTGGACTGGTGGAGTGATTGTGGCACAAGGAGATATATTTGAATCTTATTAAAATGTTCTCGCATGTTTAGTTGGTCCCACAACATCTTCATGCGGCAAATAACTCGCAACTATTCCAAACTTCTTGGAGAAGTGAATATCCTTCAAGAGTCTTATCTTCATCGTTTGTAGGCTTCTTCCCTTTGGAAGTGGGTGACTCGACTCCATTATTTGTCTACTGTTCATTGCTTTTCATGCTTAGAATTTCCGTTTTTGTTCTCAATTTTTCAGTTTGAAGCTCAAAATTATAAAAAAAGAGTGTTGATTTTGGTCTTAATGTAATACGTATGCATCAAACAAAACTCTTCTTTACTCTAATTCTATGTTGATGTTGGATAAGTGAAAAATTCCTACCATTCTTGCTCTTCAACTCTTTCATCTGGTGTGACTAGCTCCCTCTTTTTGATTTTTTTCTCTCACTAATTACATGGATTCTCTTCACGACCACCATTTCCATTATCTCAAGCCATGAGAAGCTGAGTCTGCTGCGAGCGATTCATCACTGGAAGAGCATAGAGAATTTATATGTCTCTCACTTCTCGCTTCTGCAACCAAATCATGGCTCCCTTCATTGTTAGTACTCATAATAAGAATACTCGATACCCTCTACAACATTTCTCTACTTGAAGGTAGTCCAAATGCAAAATCCTTTGCTTAGATGACTTGGAAGGATAAACATGAAGCGGGCAAGTAAAGTGAAAACCTCTCAAAGCACGTTCTTGTAAACAGTTGAACGGTTCTTCTACTTTGTTAATAGGAATTCCCCACAAAAAAAAATTTCGGGTTTGCTGCCTCAAGAAGGTAATAGGGATTACAGCCATTGGAATTCCTTCACTAGAATGTAACAGGAGCTGTTTATTGTTGTAAATGTAAAAAGTGAGACAGGATACCCTGAAACAAGATCTGAAGAAAAAAAAAACTCGAAAACACTGAGTTATAAAAAGAAATAAACATGGAGAGCAGCTAATGGGTGTCGGAAATGTTGAACGTGAGAGCCTAGATTCTCTGAATTTTATCGTCTTAATAACCGCACTCGCTCTGGATCTCGGACATCATGCTGACATAACATACCTCTGGACTCAAAATCCACGCAGTTTTCGTGTACTACAGGAAGGAACTTTGCAAGAGTTTCCGTCCTATGAGTGTCGGGCAAGATGCTGCACTCCATGGGACCTGGTCAGAAGAAATGTCTCGACCCCTGTCAGATGATGTGACTATCTGATGCCGGGAAATTTATCGAGCCTTGGCCCTTACGGGCACTCATTCTGAAGCCCAGCCCCAGGACTGCTGTTATAGGAACACCTCGGAATCGGTCGCCTGACTTTATTAACATACAGCCTCTGACCTTTAAAACTGCAGTAAAGGCCTGGAAAGGCAAGTGCGGATTCGAAATCGGTATAAAGATGTTGTTGGAACGGCGCTGTGGAAATTTCAGATGGATTCTTATATCATGATATCTGAAGCTACCTATCCAAGTTGAGTCATGGAAGCACACATGCATAGGAAAGAAGCTACTGTGACAGTAGCTGCCAAAGTGGGTAAAAACTCAACCACTGCGTAGACAGGCTACATGCGAGCTTTGAAATTCGACCGAGTGCGTGCGAGTACGTGCTGCGGATGGATATATAAAAGACTACTGAACGATTCTCTGCCCATCAGCTTTTTACGTAAGTTCTTACGTACTCGTGCAGGGAGATCCATGACCGCCAGTTCGAATGAGGATTGGAAGCGGACGTAATGGTCATCCATGTCTGTTATTGCCAAAGTAATCGAGGACGGGTCGGACATCGGGCACGATGCATTACTTTAATTACGCTGAGAGAAGATTTGAAGAACGAGCTGATCTCATCCTGACGGAAGCTGTGAATAAACAAAAGAAGGGTTGTAACTCTCGATTTGACCTCGACCATTCTCAGGTCCTTCTCGTCGTCTGTCTGGGCTGACTGACCCTAGAACGTGGAATGGCAAACCTGGTCACAGCGTCTCGGGGTGAACTATGGTTCATTTTGCACACTAGTGCCGACAATGGATTGCTTGTTATCGTGGTAGCGTGAATGGAATACCTCAGTGATCATTGTGTGCGTGTCTCATTATCGGATTACGCATATTTGTCTGTGTAACACACACGTGGAGAAACAAGCGGACAGAAATAAGTTCTGCGCATTTGACTCAGAGGATTAACTGGATCTGAATCTGCGACCCACGTGGTTCATATAGCCATGCCTGCCGGGCCTTCTTCTATTAAAGAAAACCCTATCACTTGTGGTTATGTGGGGACATCTCGATCTACGGGGTATTACTATACAATGACAATTTCCGGGCTGGCCTTGGGTCACACTGTGTTTTTTCAGACGGATGCTTACATTTCTTATGTCACTGATATTTGCAAGAACTATATTTAATAGCAGCTCGAGCAACGCAGGTCTGCTACTGCTGCTGGTTTGCTTCAGTTGGATAACATCACATGCGCATGCAAACTGTCGAATCGAAGTGGGACTACAACTATACCACAGGTACCGTCGGTCTAGTGGAGGGAGTTTTGCTCAGTCCTACCTCGACTTCTGGAACTTTGAAATGGCCAGATAGCACCGACAAGTTGGTGTGATAATACTAGGCGGCCATCTATGGACAGCAACTGCGCCGGGGGGCGATCTTTTTGCTCGGCTGTTTTTCTTTAGAATGACAAATTAGGCTGGAAATGATCGAGTGGGGTCAAAGAGAAGCGTTCACAAGAAGTCGATCGCATTTCCTAGGACGTGTATCTAATCTTTCATCGATCCTGCTCAGAAATCTCACTGCACTCATTGCGAATGACCGGGGCTCCTGAGCAGTCAACGCGATGCTCAGAGCTGCAGCTATGGACATGTACAGCTCGGGCTGCGAGTCAAAACAGACTGCAGGAGATGCAAGGCGTCAAAAACACTTTTGGTTACCATGCAAGGAAATCAGTGCCAGCATTGGATGCAAAGATTCGAAAGTGAATACATCGTGGAGTGAATGCCCGAGTAATAAAATTGCAAAACCTTCTAGTCACGGAACACCAGCTCCTGTCGAGTCACGGCGAAGTGAGGCTTGGTGACACTCTCCAAGCTAATAATCCGTCAATGTTCCTGGAGATGCAGAAAAATGAAAGTCAGACGGAGGCTCTGTAAAATTGTGGTGATTCGTCGTCGTGGTCCGCTATGTTGTCCCAGCGAGGAATCACAGTTTCCCCAGTGGGAGCTTGGGTGGCAGACGGGAAATTTTGCAATTCTTCAATGTAGTACTTCTGCCCGGTCTAGGGAGTTCGCATATCCAGGAAAACGGCTGAATTCAGAGCGTCACTTGTTTGGTTCTGGTTTGAATTACAAGTGATTGCTTCATTTACAATTTCTTAGTTGACAAGTGAGGGATGGCAAGCTCAGCGAGGTATCCGATGAGAGCCATCACATTCCAGGGCTATAGAGTTCATGATCAGCCCAGCCCGGTCGTCCAGGCCCACTCAGTAGCACCCAGCGAGCGAGCGAACGAAAGTCTGGAGTTTGAGCCTGCACGAACTGACACATGAGTGCTGCTGTAGCAGTAAATGTACAGCTTCAGAATCCATGTTGCTGTATGGAGCAAGGTCGGGTCCTGGGGAGTTTGTTTTGACTGGGTTCGCGATCTGCATGCTACGTTTTTGCAGTAAAAAGTCAAATTAAAGCCACGTTTAAATTCAGACGTTGCGTGCTTGTCCTATGGGTAACAGCGCGAACTTGCCCGAAGCTTCAACTGTAACGCCGAAGGATGTCACTCATGGTTGGATTATACGAGCAGCGGGTGGATGCTGTCTGTTTTCGAGCGTTTCATGCGTTGATCCTCTACATCTGGTCTCATTATGCTCTACAGACCACAAAGCGAATCAAATTTCCGAGAATAGTAACAATCGCAGCTATCTGTAAACTTGTCGTCCGCTAGAACATAATTTATATTCCAAGAGAACTGGAACCCCAAGTCTGCCGGGATCGAGCAGCTAGAGTCATCTCCACCCCTGTGAACCCCAGGATTCCACGTGGATCGCGGAACCTCGATGTCGACCATATCTACATGACCCCGTGCTCAAGGAGTCCATAAAATAATCATGTACGGCACATGCTAGGCCTGAATGGAGTCTCGATCTAGACCGAGCTAGCGTTTAGCTCGGGCCCTGCGCTTGAGATGCGCCCAAATACATGCTCGACCTGTTCCTTCCCGGCCCTGCCCTCCCACCCTCGGGCTCGAGCATGTTCAGACAAGAATCTTTCATGCCCCCATCCGGTTAAAGTCCATATACAGTCCTCAAACGCCATGCGTGCAGACCAGTTCAAGCTCCCAATCATAAGGACACCGAATCAAACGGAGCATCCGAGGAGATCTCCTTAAATGCATATCCTGTGCATTCTCTAGTTTGCTTGCTTGAATAAACTCTTTGCACTTCTTGTACACATATGGCCAGGTATCAGGTGGCATGGTCTGACGTTTATCGTCTTGTTGTCGGCAGCCACTGCCGTGAGGCCGGCCGAAAATCATGCCTTGCATAGACTGTCACTTATTATCGATAGTTTCAGCCTGGAAAACGTTTCTCAGGTCTCTCTCTCTCTCTCTCTCTCTCTCTCTCTCTCTCTCTCCTCGTCCCCTTCCTCTCTCTCACACACAGAGAGCTTGTGTGACGGTTCTCAGGTCTTGATCTTTTGGATAATCAACGTACATAGCTCATCTCGTAACTTATCCTGTGAATCACGGTCTGAGCATCCTTGTTCTTCCTGAGACTGAGTAGGTCAAAGAAGTTTACAAGATTGTAAACCGATCGAGACTCATCGTGTGATCGAGCATGAGATGCGGCTAAAGCTAGTCTTGGGGTTGCAAACATGAAGCCAGAGGTGGTATGCAACTGGACTGGCTTTAACTGCATTGTTTGTTAACCTCATTTAAAACCGGCAAGCTGATCGTGAGTCAAACGACCTATGCTTGAGGATGACAGGCTGCTGTGAAACAAAGCTAACGGAAGCATTCAACAGATCCCCCGCGACTCTCTTACGGCTGTCGATGGGAATACTGATGACGATCAGCCTATAGTATGAACATGAAGATGATTCACAGCGGCGGCAGCTTGAGACAGACCACTTCAAAGCTCGGCACCCGAGACCACCATGGAACTCGGGCTTAGTGAGATGCTGGACCAACGGAACACTACCTATATCAGGCTCAAGTTTCGGCTAGGAGTCTAAATTGTCATGAGCTACTGGTCTTCTTCCCTCGCGTTGCAGCTCGGAGTCGGGCGTACACGGCTGAGTCAAAAAGTTTTTAGCTCTGGCCACTCAAGCGTTTGCAACCTCGATAAGGCAGATTCTGGGCATACCGTGCTCTAGAACTAGATAATACACTCGACCCCTGTAGTTCGAGCTCCAACTGCCCTGTTCTGCCGGGCCATGTCCTTCAGACGACATGCAGGACCCTCGAGGAGTGGCAGCAAATCGAGACCCTGTGAGCGAATGAAATTTAGAACATTCATTGATGACGATCATGCCGGCTCGTAAAGAGGCACCCCATACAGTACTGTACAGGATAGTATCCAGCCCGTTATTCTTCTACCACTTTTCAGTCTGAAATTCATCCTTTCCAAATGTGCAGCCTTGGGAGTACTGTACCTAACGTCATATTTTGTTTAAAAAACTTGTACAACTAAAATATATTATCGCAAGTTTAGATTTTTCAAGAGTCTTGAAAGATTCCTTTTTCCTTGTGCGTTGAACTTAAGTGTTCCAAACTAGACAGGTTGAACTCTCCATGTACGCTTTCACTTCGCGGGCAGAGAGAAAATGTCATCAGTCCTTTTTTTATTCTCCTCCTTATATTTATATATGACATGTTTACTCATGGTCTCTTGCGATAGTTCCCCCACTATGTGCACCCCCAACCAGATAATCTATATCTGAATTTAGTTATTTGAAAACGCTAAATGCTTTCAGAGGAAGTACATGATGGGTATAGCTAAACCCATATTTGCCCTCTAAATTTACAGAGTATGTAAAGTGAGTTAAAAAAAGAAATTCAGATGGCTCTATACAAGCATGTATGCGTGTCGGGTGAACAATTGAGCACAACATCCACTGTTGGCATAATTTGAGGTTTCCAATGGAGATCCATTATGCAATCTGAATAGCTAACGAGCGAGCCACTAATACTGCAAAAAGGATCGAAAGACCTAATCAGGTCATACGGGTATTATCCAATAGATTGTATGGGGCTAGATCCATACAATCTATCTCCATTGGATATTGCCCTATCCAACCTAATATTAAGATTCACTGTCTGTACACTAAAATACTTACGACATTTACATCAACGCTAAGAGTATTGCACTATAGCAATGGATACGTATTCCTACAGTAGTCTACACAAAATGTTAGTTAAAGCTTTATTTCGTGTCCACTAATATGGTAGTCTTTTCCAACCTTTTGAAAAAAGCTATCAAAGTAGAGGTTATTAACTCCAAAGAATTATTTATTCATAAAAATTAAATTTATGTTCTTCACATAATTATATCATTGGAGGTCTTCTCTTTGTCTTTTTATAGCAACAATTTTTGCAACAAATAAGTAATTGAGGTATAAATTTTCCTTCAACCCGTCAACTAGAAGATGTGTCAATGCTCACTCCAACCAAACGTCATATTACTAATTGCAACATGGTATCTTTCTAAATATGCAATTAATATGTTGCTAATTTTAATAACATACCACTCTTGCAGGTGACTAATGAAGATGGAATCAAATCAAGACAAATCCTCAACATTGTTGTATAAGTAGAAGATAAAAGTTAGAAATCTATGATGCAGCGTTGAACCTAGATCTGTGAGATTGTATCCTAACCAAACCAAGACCATAGAGATCTTACTAATATGAAGGAATGACGAGCTCCAATAAGAGAAGCTTGTAGACTATACTTGAGATTATGTTTTTCAAAATACATGTAAATCTAAAATACATAGATGAAAAAAAAAGTAGATTGTGAAAACAAGACAAAGAATATCTCCTAGGACGTGAAAAGATACACGAGGAAAATATTTAAACATAAATCTTACAAATATATTGATCTCTGTTCAGTTTTAACTTGTTTACTTTATCAAAGTGATGAGAATTTATGTTCCCATTTTAACATAAAAGTACCAAGAATTAAGTAATATCCTTCCTTGAATTTTGCATCATGTATACGTGAGTGCCCAAACTTAGTAGGAAATGACAACTTGAGAGTGGACCGCAATCAATTTACGCAGCAACATGGTACTTCTTTGATTGCCATCCTTAGTTTGATGGTGTCTATACCTTCCCTCCAGTAATATTAGGTTTTAAATATTTTACTTAACTAAATATATAAAAAAAAATTAAGAAAAAAAATAATGTATTAACATTGTATATGATATAGACCGTGCTGCTGGAGTACTTGAATATTTCCACTCAAACTTTTTGATCGCTTCTATGGAGCGTAGAAAGTAGAGGAAGGAGGAGGAAAAAACGACATTCGAAGTAAACCGTAGCACATTAGAGTATACGTACCGTTGTGGCACACCGGACTACACGGGACTGGTTTCTCGTTATACCGAACTGGGAGACCGGAACCACCGGTTGCAGGTTTGCTGTGGGTACCGTCCATGTTAACCGTACAATTTCAGTTAGATTTCCAAGTTTCAGTGACCAATCATAGTTCCCGGTTGGGGTCCTGAACCTTAGACGGGTACAGAGGCCGCTGCCCGTCAGAACCAGTCCGTACCGTAGTAAGGGCAAGACTGGCTTGAGTCACTTCCCACCCCAAGGTCACGAATATTGTCCATGTCACACGTGCTGGTGTGACATGGCAGCTTGTGAAGTTGTGAGCTTACAGTATTGCACACTTTTGAAATTGCACACTCCAGAAGGTTGAGATCCCTGTCCCCATTTACCACTCAGTTTGTAGAAATCTCTTCCTGATCTTCGCGCATGTAGATTTTGAGGTTGTAATTCCCTTTTCTCTGTCCCTTTCTTTGTGAGACTCAAGGCATCTTCTTATGGGATTTGAATATGATATAATCTCAAGTCCATCAGTGGACAGTCTAGGATCCTTACATTGAACTCATTGTAGTTCATGGGACCGTGCAGGCCATATTCTACAGTAGTGTACTTAATAAAAAGATGTGGAAATCGCCTGAATTCTGATGCTTGTTTATTATCAATGAGGGCCGGAGACCAGGTAAATATAGATATTTTCCGCTGACTGGGCACAGTGGGAAGGATCCGACCATGCTTCGAGATACATAGTTCAGAGCATACCTTCGCGCTTCTGGCGCCCACGACGGCGTGACCAAAATAGAAGGTTGGAAAGTACACGCATTTGTACAGTAGATCGCCCCATAGAGCCAATGGATGAGGTTCGTAGGGCCGGGCAGGTGGAAGGCTTGAATCCGCCGCAGGACCACTCATCGGAATCCGAAGGTCGTCAACCCGGTCGCTCGACGACTGGACTGTAGAGTTTCAAAAGGTTTCACGTGGTACATTTGGACCTGAGAACCATGCTTAGCGTAGTACTGCAAGAGGTCACACGTCCGTTAGCGATGTAACTGTACAGTAGAAGGAATATGTGCGAAGCGAACGGACTGGTCTAGTACAGACGCAACCTCCTCCCGTGGCGGTTGTACTCGGGCTACCATCCATCCATCCATCCTACGGTGGCTGCTCACGTAAGATTCCTGACGGATGATCACTGCGGAGGCAGTTCGGTCGGGAGTCGGGACAGTTGCACGGCCGCCCATCCATCCATCCATACATCCATCCACCATTCACTCACTCACTCTTCGTCCTACTCTGGTTCGGTTCTGGCGCCGGCTCTGGTCAATCCCGTCCGTCTCCCCTTCCTTCCCGCCGCCGTTCTTCCGACGTTGGCAAGTCATGAGGAAGGAAGGAAGGCAGGGCGGCGTTTTCTTGTGGCCGGAGAGGGAGGCCGAAAAGGCGTGGGCGGGTCGGAAAATTCCCATGCACCAAAGTCCACAAGGCGAGGGGAGAATGTTGCGTTCCAGTCTTCGGGCCTGCGGCTGCCGTGGTCAGTAGACTCAGTACTACTGCACCCGCGGTAGAGTTGCGACGGAGGTGAGAGCCTCCGCAGAGAGATCCGGTCCCCCACCCTACCCTAACGTCCCCTCTCCTACCCTCCCGTCCAATTCGTTTGTCCTCTCCGCAGGGAAGCGCAGAGCGACCGGGAGGACGAGCGGCGGACTTCTTTCCTGGACCCTTTTAGGCACTGCCTGGAGGCTGCCCGAAGCCGGGCACAGCGTACCTGTCCCCGGATGTAGCCTCCGCGTGTGTTCGTGTTCGTGTGTGTGTGTGCGCGAATTGTCCGTCTCGTCCGACGTCCTTTGGCAAGGCTTCATGAGGCCCGGCTTTGACGGACCCGCAGCGCACACACACAGACAGCTTTTCCTCGGCCTTCGGAAGAAGACCTGTCCTTTATCTATCGAATCATCCATTCAATTCATTCATTATACATCGACGCCTCTCTTATAGAGCAGGCGCTAGTAGCACACGATCCTTCGCCCAGAGACGAAGCAGCAAGGGGAGAGCAGAAGCGAGCAGGACCTAGAGGACCGACTGTGGCCGGGCGTGGCCGTGGCCCAGAGGTTGTTCATATTTAAGCGGCGAGTAGAGAAGGAGACGCCGTCACTTGGACGAGTGATCGGAGCTGTAGTTGAGCATCATTTCGATCCGTGGAAATTGCCAGTGTAGGAGTGTGTGTCTCGTCGCCAGGACAGTGGCTCGGGCTCCGGGTTCCGAAATGAGGGCACAGTCACAGTGAAGGGAGGACTCGCTCGTCTCGCCATAGAGGCATTGGCATCGTTTCAATGTGTGCCGACGAAAACAGCCGAAAATTCCCATCACACTAATCCGCCCGGAGAACCACATGAATTTGGTAGCTGAAGTCACCTCATCGAGGGGTCGAATAATCTCTCCTAAAACAAGGCTTAAAATCCTAGCTTGAGGTTTGTCGAGTTCCCTTCCCGTCGGGCCGGAACAGCTCGACTAGTCGAGATTACTGGCCTTCGCGGAGGAGTGTGTTCTCTCGAACATTGCCCTGCATCAAGATTACAATTGAGGTCGAAACCCTGAGGTCATCGGCTGCGAACGAGCTCAGCCACAGGGACGTCGTAGAACTGGGCTGCTGACCGACACACGCCCCAGTGAAACTCTCGAGTATCGTTTAGTACCACCGCATGTCACCTGACAACACAGAACTGTCCGGGGCGCTCTAAAGTCTGCATCAACTGTCGAATAATTGCACAATTGCCAAATCTCGGGCACGAGCTCAGAGGCTTTGCGAATTGAAAGGACGGCGTGCGTGCCCAGCCCAGCGAAGAAACGATGGTGGCGCTGTTCGGAGGCAGCCCGAGCTTCAGCACGGGGAAAATGCGCGGCGGCGGTGGTGGAGGCGAGATGTACCGGCTGGTGTCGTCCGTGGCATCGGAGGCCATGGGGATTGGAAAGAGCTCCGAAGTGCTGACAGTCCTGGGAGGCAAGGCGTCGTGCCGCCGGAAGTTCGTGCTCAACCTGCATTTGGTGGACGAGTACGGAAGCTTGGTGTCGCGGGACCTCAGCATTGTGGCCTCTGTGGCATACGCGCACGACCAGAGTCCAGTTGTCCGCGACGAGAAGCCGTTCCTGGCCGAACCTCCACTCTTCTCGACCTTCAATGGGGTGGAGTTCCCGGCGCAGGATCGGCCGACTCGCATGGTCTCGGGCCGAGCATCTTTCAAGCTCGCAATTTCGCTGCTCTCGTCCAAGTGCGACAACCGACTCTTCTGCATCTGCTTCACGCCGCAGGCCTCCCAGAGCGATGCGGCTCCCCTCTGCGCCCCGTGCTACTCCAAACCCATCCGAAGCATTTCCCGCAAGAGAACGCAATCCGCCCAAGCCTCTCCGGCGCCGCCCCTCCTCCTCCTCGCAGGCTTGGACGCCGCCCCTTCCTCGTCCGCGCGATTCATGCTCAACACCACCGCCAAGGCCGGAGGCTCCGTCGAGTCCGATGGGCCCAAGTACGCATCCCCTGAAACGAGCAACGAGAACGACGCCGCCGACGGGCCTGCGTCGCCCGGCGCTCGCCACCATCTTCACGGCTGCTCGCGCTCGAGTTCTGTCACGAGCATGCACTACCTCTCGCCTCCGTCTGCGGGCGCGATGGCCCTGGACGACTACGGGGGAAATCGGCGCAGGCCCACTGCGGACAGTGGCGGTGCGGCGGTGCTGGTTCTGCATGAATCCCTGTCCGGGCACAGCAAGGCTGGCAATCTTGGGAATCTGTCGGCGAGCGGAGCTGCGGACAGGTTCGGCGACACGGATCCGAGCGGAAGCTCGAGCGGCAACATGGCATCGATGTCTCGGAGTCCGGCTTCCTCGAGTCCTGTCATGAATATGAACGACCCCAACAACGCCGTTCCCTGCTCCTTGTCGCTGCGGTTGTCGCCTTCGGATTCTGGGAGCCCGACGTCGGGTGCGCTCACATCCGAGAGCAGCTTCGATAACAAAGACCCCGCCGTGAGGCCCAAGTCTTCATCCTTGGCTGCCGGGAGCTCGCGGCCTTTCAGTGCGCCCTCCGTGCCCGTGGGCTGCACTGGCGCTCGACCTTTTCGTCCTTACGCTTCCGTGGGAGCATGCAAGGTTCCCATGGCTGATTTTCAGCTCGGAACGGGAATTTCGCTTGCCAGCGCTCCGCAATCGGCTGCGACTTACAGCACCCGACAATCGACTGCGTCGCTGAACGAGGCGGGCCACTCAAGTGCTGCAGCATCGACGCACAATCTTTTAGAAAGAGTTCAACAATTACGGGCCGTCTCGCCGGGTAATTCCGGGGGCAAAGGCGACCAGATTCTGCACAACTTTTCCCTAGGCTCGTGCAACGGCGATGACAAGTTTCCCTCTGCTTTGACGGAAATTTCTCTGGAGGAGGAAGAGAAATCTTTGCAGTACATTGAGGTTAGCCTTCAGGAAGTGAGCAGAGACGTGCAGAGGAGGAAGGAAGAGCTGCGCTCGAAGCGTAGGAGGCTGATGGAGGACGAGGCTCGCATGCACTCGATCATTTTCCAATCGTCTTCCTGGATTGAGAGTCTCAGTGGCAGATTCAGTCTGTGAATTTCCTAGCTCAACATTCTTCGGTTCGAATCCGTCCCCGGCGACCATATATTGTTTGGCATGCAGTGTTCTTCTCTTTGGCCTCACGTCAAGGAACTTTCATCACAAAGCTAGATTCAATCTGAGCTGCTTCTGAGCTGGGATCAGGAACGGTGCTTCGAGCATGTTCATTCTTCACCAAATTCAACGACACCTCTGCGAATCATGATCAGGTAAAGGTTTTTTAGCGACTTCAAATGCCTCCAAAAGCTGCTCGGATCGAGTAGGCTTTCACTTTCGCAGTGATCTGTAGATTCTTCATCTGTGCCCTGTTCGAACGAAATTGAATGACATTCTGCTGGCCTCATGGCCTGAAATTTTCTCACTCAAGATCGCTTTGAACAATTCATCCATGAAAGTTCATCGGTTTATGGGAAACATTATTAGAGTAAGCCCTTCTTAGCTTAGATCCTGGCCCGCAGGAAAATGTAGTCACTCGGTGTTCCCAAGTCGGAACATTTGCAAACTTTGATTACCTCACATTAATGAGGTCCTACTCGACCATTCAGGTAGAACTTCTCCCCGGTCAAGAGAAACCGATTTTTCGGATCATGTTTTAATTTATTTCTCCCAAAAGCTTGACATTGTGTGACCTGGGGCTATAAGGCAGACACGGCACCATTTTGTGGTTCCTAAACATCGTCGCTGCGTCTAATGGTTCATTCTGACTGTGTCGGCGGATAACTGCTCGTTCAGTCTAAAGTTGAGAAGGTATACAACAAGCGTGTTCCCGAGCCCTAGCGATTCTCTTAAGCCTGTGAATATCATCCTTTCGTTCCTCAACTGAAATGTCTTCGTTTTACAAAACTCTGGTGAAGTCAGCGAGCTTCGTCGTGAATACAATGCGTCAACTTACCCCAAACCGGCAGAATAACAGCGAGACTTAAGAAACACTGTCCCTCCCAATCATTCAGAAAATGTCGTCTGATCTGATCTGTTTCTTTCTCATGGGGTTTCTGTTCGTGCTGTTGTCCCTTCGAATCACTCGGACAACTAACTAGATGTCTGTGAGTCTGTCAAATGTTGCATGTGAAATCCCCGCTTCCCTTGTGGCCACCACGAAAGACCAGAACGGCCGGCTCAGATCCACGTTTCAGCCGCTTCCCAGCTCGGATCCAAGGCACAATCACAGCTTTCATACCTTCCCCAGACTGCCCGATCGTGGCCGGGAGGCACACCGAGCAGAAAATCCTCAATCTCAGTGTCTGACGCTGTCGTAGATGTCGCTTGCATGCATGCAAGCGAGTTCCAGGATGAAACTAGCTAGCCCAGAGTCCGAAGGTCCTGCAGGCCGCATCCATGTCGGGCGGACTGCTGGCTCGAAACTCTCGATCTTGCATGCTCCAACTGGACACGATGTCTCAAACTTTCTATCGGACCGGCGCCGCACTGGGAACTTTCAGCGTGGGGCAATGAAATTGCGGCGACGAATGCACGCATCGGTCGACATCGATACAGTTGTACCTCATAAAATTGCGACAACCTTCCGATCTTCAGCGAGCATGAATCCATCGGGTGGTGGTACTGCTAGATTTGCAAAATGGCTGCATCGCGCACTCGCTCGCTCGCTCGCAAACTCACTCATCGCCGCATGCACCCGTACGAGAACCCACGTTTGCGTGACAAAAGAGAAGGTTGGACCGTTCAGTCGAAGCTCGAACATTCTCCATCAAGACCAGAGTCCGGACCGGACCGGACGGGACCGGACCCGATCCGACCCCAGCCTCCTAGATCCGTAAAGTGCAATCTTGAAATCGACATGGAGATCCCATGCCCACAGTCCAACGCACGCATTCGCGGCTTTTTGCGTGACCGCGAGACCGTGACCGAGTGCCATCACTTTCGGCCTTAGCCCTTTCGCTCGCCCGCTCGCTCGCGAGTCGACTCGGTCCCTCGTTGTCCGTTCCGTTGGGGTCCTCAATGACGCCGCTCCCTCAGACAGAGCAAGGCAAGGCTGCAAGACCCCGAGCCATGACTCGACTCTGAGCATCATCATTGGCTCATTCGAAAGCCTGTTCGACCCTACAATTCATTTCCTTTTTCCTCGGGCCACCGTACCCGAGTCCAGAGATCTTGGGACCGGCCAGCAGCTGAGCTAGCAGCCAGGACTTCAGCTGCAGCCCGAGCTATCAGAATTTTACATGTTTCTACACGTGTCGTCATTGCCTGCCTGGCCTTGGGAAGTTGGGAATCTGATCCCGAGCCACGTGAGAACAGTGCTTCGTCGTTTCCTTTTATCTTGATTTTTTTTTTTTTTCGGTGCATCTTGTCTCGTCGAACCTACGGTACATGTACCCATTGAGAATCGAGCAGTAGCGAAACGGATTGCGAGTCTTACTCACATGGATAATTGTACCGATTGATGAGAGCCCTTTCTCATTTTCTCATACCCCAATGATTTTGGTCACACGCTCGTTCGCTGCTCGTACTCTATTCCTTCGCACGCTCCCACGGCCACCGTTACCGTCCTCCCTCGACTGTTCGGTACGCCTTACAATTCATCAATGCTCTGAATTGGCTTGCGAAATTTCGTTGCATGTTTCTTTCTCTTCTTCAACGATATTTTATAGCAAAATTATTGGAACTTCTCTTAACTCGGATAAGTATCAAATCCTATGACGTATGTCGTTAGCCCTAATATCATGTAGGTCTACATGATACTTGAACGTCGGAATAATCATCACCTCACGTTATACTAATTTATAAATTCTAAAAATCATGCCTTCGTTTCAATAAATTAAAATGTAAATATGAAAAAAAAAATATTTTGTGACATAGTACGTAATGAAACTTTGTCACCATATCAGACGTGTGAATGTTATATTTCATGCAACTCTATTTTGCTCGTGAATCTTAAGCGACATAATTTGAACATACTCATGTCATGATGTTTCCTTTTGTGAAATGAATAAATATCATGTATAACTGCCATGGAAATTATAATATTATAAATTTTCACTTTTATATAAAATTTAGCATCTAGCAAATAATTGATAATCTGAATTTGAATCAGAATGATTTCATCAACGGTAAATATTATATTGATCTTTTAGAACACTTAGTACATCAATAGCTTCGGACAATATCTTTCTATTCTTTTGTCGAGTTATCCATGGAAAATCGGGGAAAAGGTCATTGTATATTAACCCGTAAGTCTTGGTAAAGTGTTATCTCACAATAACTCATACTCACCCACTCACAAGAATTTTCCTTTTATGATCCATTTTCAAATTGAGAAACTCTCTTCAAGTATGGATTTTGATTTTTAATTTGTAAGTATGTTGTTTTTTTCTACAAATATTCTATATTCTAACTATCAAAATCAGTGTCATGTTGCAAGCTCAATATAGTATGTGTAAAAATAAATCAGACTCTTCTGGAAACAATAAGCCTATTTAATTCAGTTCAAAAAATCAATTTAGTTTCAAAATATATTAATTTGTTTTATAATGATTTCATTTGGAGAGGTTTAAAAAAATTTAATATTAAATTTACAGGATATGTTAATCATATTAATGGAACATTTTTTAAAAAATAACATAATATACAAAATAATTCCACTATACGGACATGATTAAGAGATCAATCATAGAACTTAAGGAGTTAATTATGAGAGTCAATTAAGTAACTATATCTTTCAACTTTTATTCATATAATATGGAAAAAAAATTCTAAATTAAAACTCAAAATATTTGAATTTCTCCAACATATGTAAATAACGTAGTTTAAATGCATACTTTACTTCTATATGAATAACTACATAATTAGACTATATTTACTTATAACATGTTACAGCATGAAGTGATAGGTTACTAACAAACTGCATAAAAGTCATGTAGTTACATCATCATCAAAAACTTCTTGTTTCAGATTTTTAATTTTTGTTCATGTGTTTATTTTTTCCTGCAGTAATAACGAAATAAATGGATCTGATAAGTCAAGCTTTAATAAATTCTGAAACAAGATATTGTATTAAGCACATATCAGACAGATGATATTAGGAATGTGATTTTTAAAGATACATAAAATCCCTATAGATGTTACAAACAAATCGGTTGATCAATAAATTAAACAATTTGAGAATGTCACAAATTCTGGAATTATTTCTTTTGTATTATTTTTTTCTTTAAAATATACTATGAGGAATTTTAAATATCAAGTAAAAAGGTTGATAGATATTTTAGACTGTAGAAAAAACTTCAGGTTCATTTATGTTTTTGAATGTAAGTGTTTCTATTTTTAAGAAATATTTTTAAAAAGATAAGTTCTAAAGTACATAGAGTTTATGACCTTCGAATAGCACAAATATAAATCAAATTAAAAAATGTATATTCAATATCTTAAGATGGTCATGGTTCATTTACATGAAGTTATGTTGAGCTAGTAATGAGATACTACTTAAATCATACAACAATAAATATAGACCCGAAATCGGGATAAGTGCAAAAATGTTAGATTCAAATTGTCCGTAACGAAGAGTATCCTCCCGAGGTGTAGCATTCAGAGAGACGACTGTAGCTAGTACGAGGTCGTCAGATCATCTTCCCACGACCAGATTTATGAGCATTTACTGGCATATGGCAGTTGACAACGGACGATGAGCTGAAGTACAGATCCATTCCTGTCCGCGTTAAGAAAGGATGTTGACGCTCGAGTGAAAAACAGTCTAAAGTGCTGAGCAGCTCGAACTTCACAATGTATTCATGGATGGACGTCTTATCCTCGTTCATTAATCTGATAGTACATCTGCCCTTTACAACCAATTCATTTCTGAGACATCATTCTCTACGATGTACAGTGGTAAATTATTATGAGGTCTTGGAATGTTAGTACGGTATGACTTTACATCTTAAAAGCGATTACATCATTATTCCGAGTCATAATGTTGTCCCACTTGTGTCTTTTACAATGATTCACGTGAAGGTGTTACAACATAGAATGTAAGCTTTTTAACCTATCAGTGCTAAAACTTCCAGATCTTTTTCTTCTTTTCGCCAAGTCTCCATTTCATAACCCTAGAATTTCGAATGTAAGTTATAATTTCTATTAGATATAACACAACAAAAAGGGAGAAATGAATTATAGCTTCACTTTATAATAATTATCGTTCACTTTACTAAGTTGAGTGATAATTAACCAAGAACAAATATTCAAACTAATTTGTAGGTGTTAAAATTGAAATTTATTTATGATGCTTAGATATATTTCTCAATTGTGACAAGGCAAGGGTAGATAGTTTCTTGATCGGACTCTTGCCTGTTACAATAGAATGAAATGATTAAATTGAAGAAGATTTTGTTAAGTTTGAAGCTAAGCGCTGTTGCGGGTGAGGCTTGGACAGAGCTTTGCAAGTTTCGTTTTCTCAGCCCCAATTAGTGGAAGTAATGACTTCTCGAGTTCACATTAGATTGGTCTAATCGCAAAGGTGGTGATTCACACGAATGGAGTAGACTTTGAACCGCTCTTGTTGAGCGATCTTGTACCTACAATCACACCTGATCTCTATTAGGTTGTTATTGATGAACTCTGACAGTGTAGGAGGAGGTCTAGAGGCCACTTTCACTTTAGGCTAACTAGCCGCGCCGTACGCACGCCGCCTCTTGTCATCTTGTGTGCGCATGTACTTAAGCAAGTGTTTTTCAATGACAAAGATATTAATGTGGTGAATGAATTCATTCCTTCATAGTATCCGAGCATGGTCCAAGGTTATCAATGTGTCGTAGTGAGCAATGTTCCTATATGTTTTGTTTTTCAGTACTCAGTTTATTCACTAGGTGAGCACTGCTACCTCTTTCCTTTATACTTACGGGCTTATAATGTAGTGAAGCATTGCTCCTATTCAGGTCAATTTTTCTACAATCATAGTAATCATGTCTAGCTTTGATATTGTTCATGAGTCGAATAAGTTGGGAGGAAACGTCAACTACCAAACCTGAAAGTTCAAGATGAGAATGATATTGATGAGAAAGAATTCATGACGATTCACGGACCCTAAGGTGGACGATAAGATAAGATACGATGAGGAAGATAATATCTCACAAGGAAGAATCAGAGCTCCTGCTACAATAGGATTGTCTCTTTGAAACGAGATTTTTCCTATTATTGCCAACTGTACAGATCCTAGAGATGCATGGATTAGATTGCAAAATTACTTTCAAAGTGGAAACAATGCATCTAGACTCATGTTGAATGACAAATTTAATTCCATCCGTCTTCTAGAAGGTGCTTCAGTTTTAGGGTACCTACGTCAAATTTAGGAAGTACATGTTGAGTTAGCAAGCATTGATCACGTAGCAGCTGAAGAAGAAATCGTCAAACATATGCTGAATTTTCTACCATCTAGTTATGATGTCATCTATCAAAGCTTTTGCAACAGCGAAGACTTGCCCACATTTGATCAAGTTACAGCTAGAATCCTGCAAGACGAGAGTCGTAACAACATGCGTGCGAAGGTGCCCACCTCCATCAAAGAAGAAGCATTGGCGCTCTGTTTCATCAACCGCAACTCCAATTTCAACTTTCGCCTGGGCAACAATTTTCACCAAACCGGTATGTTTCGAAATGACACTACTGGAGTAGGTGGATTTTGTACCGATTACAATGGTTCACGTCGTGCTGAGGTTGGCCCTTGCAACTGGTTTGGAAAAATGAATCATCTCATGCGCAATTGTCGTGAGCTTGTCAATGAAGTTACCAAGCAAATCCGCAAGCGACAGCACTCGTCTTCTAGCATGCGTCAACCTCTTCAGACGAACCTAGTGATAGAATAATTAGAAGATCAGAGTCTCAAAAGGGAGAGAGATGCATTCAATATAGCTTTGAGTAGTATGGAGATTGGCAAAGATGATTGGCTAGTCGACTCTGGAGCATACAGGTACATCATCTATGATCTCAATGTTTTTTCCAACTTAGAGCTCAACTCAGAAGTTGGGGCAAGTGTTCAAACTGCAGGCAATGAACGCCTACCCGTTCAGGAGTCTGGCAATGTAAATCTTGGCCCGAATGGAGAAATTAATATTCGTGATGTTTACTATGTTCTTGATCTCTTCAAGAATCTACTTTTAGTTGGAAAGATTGCTGATGAAGGTTACATTCTTGTAGTTGACAATCACGAATGACTTGTTTACAATGGATTGTATTTTGTAGCCAAAGGAAATCGTGAAGCTGACACAGGGCTCTATCGGTACATAGTTGACAAATTGGAGTTTCCAATTTGTGGTGTTCGGTCACAAGTAATCCTTCAGCTATGGCACAAACGTCTTAGACATCTGAATCAACACATCATCCGTTTCATTGGCCAGCATCGTTTGGCCGAAGGAGTTCCACTTATGTCCACATCAACTACCACATGCGATGATTGCATCATCGGGAAGTAGTCTCGCGAGAGAGCTGCAAAGACAAGCGATCAACGTTCTTCCAAACCTCTTGCTCTCATTCACACAAATTTGTGTGATATGATTCGTCCACAATCTTTTGGATGATCCTTGTATTTTGTTACTTTCAGTGACAATTTCTCGTGCTTCACATAAATATATTTTTTGCGTTTGAAATCCAAAGCTTTTTCGGTTTTCAAGAAGCTCAAGGTCAAAGTTGAAAAACTTCTTGGCCTGTCACATCCTTTGTCTTTGCAATGACCGTGGTGGAGAATTCTTGAGTCGTGACTTTATCAATTTTTGTGATAACAAAGATATCAGTCTGGAGTTGACTCAAGCATACACACTCATCAAAACGGAGTCTCAGAAAGAAAGAATCAAACTTTACTTTAGAAAGCTCGTGCCATGATCACGGATGCCTACACTCCTTGTTTCTTGTGGGCCAAAGCAATCAATTGCCAATTACCAATCATTCAATTACAAGGGCATATGGAGGGATATCTTCCTATCAACAACTCTTTGGCCAAGTACCACATTTGTCTAATCTCCGTATCTTTAGTTGTCTGGCCTATGTTCACGTCCCCAAAGAGCACCGTACAAAGCTTGAAGATAGATTAGTTATATGCATCTTTGTTGGCTATTCGGAAGATACCAAGGATTATTGATGTTACATCCCTTTCACGCACAACATTCTTATTAGTGGCGATGTGAAGTTTGATGAAAACCGATTCTAGTATTCTGATGCATCTAAGGGAGTTCGTTCGAGTGTCTCTGTTGAAGCTCTCAACGACAAAAGTGTTGCCATTCAGGTAGTTGATCCAACATCTACTTCCAGATCTGCTCCTCAAAAAGTCACGATCCCGCTCAATCCGACAATGCAACGTCCGGCTTCGCCAAGGACCTTTGGTTCCAACGTTTTCTTGCCGGACGTGACTTCATCTCTCCGTGTCTACACTCGGCGTTCCAAGTCTCTTGATGTCACAACACCTTTCAGTCCCCACTCCGTCGAAGCTCATGATTTCGCGGCTCACGAATCTCCAGCTCCTCTTCACCGATCTACTCGGGATCGAGCGTCGTCTACTTGGCTTCGTGACTATGTCTGCACCGTCTCTACAGTTGACAACATTGCAGCTATGATTCAATCCTCTGGCGAACCCTTACACTATCGTCAAGCTGCAGTTGATCCTCTTTGAGTTTGTGCCATGAAGTCCAAGATGGACTGGATTCACCGTAATCAAACCTGATGTCTTGTACCTCTTCCAACTCATTCTTGTCCCATTCACGCCAAATGGGTTTACAAATTGAAGACCGATGTTGATGGTGCAATGACACACAAGGCTTGAAGTACCTTGACACCTTTGCGCCTGTAGTTTGATGGACCACTGTTCGAATTCTTGTTTCCACGACAGTCTAGAATAATTGGTCTATTCTTCACATGGATGTTAAAAGCGCTTTCCTCAACGGCAAGCTTACTGAAGAGGTATACTTAACTCAACCTCCATGCTTTGTTGTACCTGGTCTCGAATCTCACGTTTACAAGCTCCAACGTAGTCAGTACGGTCAACGCCAATCTCCCCAAGCGTGAGACAAGCGTATCGACAGTTATTTCCGTGAGGTAGGCCTTACTCCTTTAATCGCCGATCCTAGCCTATAGGTGTTTCGTGAAGGTAATTTTGTTTTACTCCAAGTCTACGTCGATGATGTTATGCTTAACCGTAATCATACTGCAAAAATCCAATGGCTCACGACCGAGTTGTGTCGCACCTTCGACATGATTGTACTTGGACGACTAGCTTTATATCTTGGCATCCAGTTTTTGTACACCGTCCACGGTATTTTTCTCTCCCTTGAGCGTTACATTTGCAAATGACTTTTAGAACTTGACCTCGTAGATTGTTATGGCACATCTGTTCCTCTTGAACTAGGAACTAAATTATCCTCTGATATGGGAGCTCCTCTCGTTGATGCGACCTTCTATAAAATAGACGTTGAAAAGCTTCTACACCTTCAAAACTCTTGTCGTGATATCTCGTTTGCAGTCGGTTTAGTCTCTCGTTTCATGACCTCTCCTCAACAACCCCACCTTGATGCGGATATTCAAATTTTTTGCTACCTCAAGGCTCATCCCACCTTAGGGGGAACCGGTGAAACCACTAGGTTATTCGGATAGTGATTATGCTGATGATGTAGAAGGTCGTAGATCCACATCTAGTTTTCTATTTTCACTTGGCAGCGGCCCAATTTTGTGGAGCAGCAAACGGAAATCAGAAGCGGCCCAATCATCATCTAAAGCAGAATATCGTGCTTTGGCAGAAGTTGCAAAGGAAGCTCAATGGATCAGATATCTTTTAAATGATATGGATGTCAAGCTTGATAACCTGATCACCATCTCATGTGACAATCAATCATGTACCAAGATGGCAAGGAATCTTGTTCTTCACGCACGCACCAAACACATCGAAGCACAGTGTCACCTCATTCGTGATTACATTGAGAAAGGAAGAATTCAACTTGAATTTGTGCGCACAAATGATCAAGCAGCAGACGGTTTTACGAAACCACTTAGCAATACCTCTTTCAGTGACATCGTAAACATGTTACAGATGATAGATACAAGGAGTCAAGAAAAGAAGTAGCTTCATTTAAAATGGAATTAAAGGTTCAACTAGAATTCTGTGATGTTTTCACATCCTCTCACAAAATAGGCAAGTCAGGTGTGTGGAGGAGTGTTGAACGGTCTTGTACCTACAATCACACCTGATCTATGTTAGGTTAATACTGATGAGCTTCGATAGTGTTGGAGGAGGTACCGAGGCCATTTGCCACTTTAGGTTAACTAGCCGCTCCGTAGGCATGCTGCCTTGTCATCTTGTGTGTGCATGTACTTAAGCAAGTGTTTTTCAATAACAAAGATACCAATGTGGTGAATTAACGAATTTCTTCAAGTTTCTTGTAGATAGATTCTGGGCAAATTGAGACGAGAATATGCATGAACAATCTGAGCTGCTCCTCCTTGTGAATGTAGAGTATGAGTGAGGACTTGCAACAAGAGAGGAGGAACAAGCGAGCTGGTGAACCAGACTCCGAGACACTTTGCTGATGCATGGAAGAGAAGAACAATACGACAAGGAGAGGAGCTTAGCAACAGAATACATCGATCGCGTATCAACTCCAACTCTCGGTTCTTGGCGAAGATCCAACTTAATAAAGACGTACTTGGCTGATGTTCACTCACCCTAGTATAGTAAGGGATAATGAGTCTAAACTGAATGATAACTAATATAGTAACGTGAGGGATAATTAATCTAAACTGAATGATAACTAACCGCTACCGATAAAAAATAAAGATCAATTGTTAGAATATGTTTATTAGCCCAAAGTATTGTTTTCAATATCTAGTAGTTATATTGATAGAAGATATTAGTTTAATTAGATTTTTATTCATTTTAAAAATAAACGGAAAGTGACTGAAATAACATGATGTCAAGTGAAGAAGGATCAAACCAAAATAATGGTTTGGCATCACACAAGATTATTACACAATAACTATACACTACATATAGTATACGTATTGCATGGGCATCTCAAGAACACTTCAATGATGTGTAATCAAGACTCTGAATATCGTAAAATCTAAAATTCTGTTACTGTTTCTCTTGAACCAATTTTGTGCCAAATTGCAAGATATACCAAAGTTCACAACATCTTAGACAATGAATTTTATATAAAATCGTCTAACCTCATAAACCTAAGTTCTTACTAACATTAGTCGAGATACCAAATGGTGTGGTTACATCTAGAAGCATCGTTTGCAGGCCTAGGGGATAGTATACGTTCCAATGAACTATCTATGACTAGTTCATTTTAAGTTTTTTTCGCAAGCTCGAATTCACTATGACTTGGACTTGACTGTTATTCTTAGGAGTGTGCGTCATAGTATTTTGTTGGACTCCTCTTGGTACACGAAATAAATAATATGTATGTATATATATACAATTGTAAACGTCTTGGTACAAATGTAATATCTTTAATATTAAAATTCACCTATGTATTGATTCGCTAAACATCTCATTACAAGAGTCAAAGCCCGTGGACTTTGACTCTTGGAATATATATATTTGTATAGTGTCAAAGTAAGGAACGCAAAGTATTCTAGTAGTCAAGATGCTATTATTGGAACCCTGGAAGGTTCTTTGTAAGGCCCCATCGCGAAGAAGCAATGGCTATAGGGATTACGCGTGTTGTTCTTCCATAGGATGTTGAATTACTCGCAGCATGATGTACTTGTGTACTTACTGCATATACTTCAGATTTACAGTGCACATTACAGTTACGTCATGAAAGTATGTTTAGGGCGTATCAAATCATTGAGCTCATTTTGAAACATATCATGGTCGTCTCCAGCAGGAATTT
This sequence comes from Marchantia polymorpha subsp. ruderalis, assembly GCA_037833965.1. Classification (NCBI taxonomy): domain Eukaryota; kingdom Viridiplantae; phylum Streptophyta; class Marchantiopsida; order Marchantiales; family Marchantiaceae; genus Marchantia; species Marchantia polymorpha. Next base: position 796,329 of record AP031352.1, on the reverse strand, counting down.
GCTCTACCAGTCGGTTGCCTGCGTCCATTCGCAAGGACACTAAGCTTTTGGTAACAACTACTGAACGAGAGAAAATCACACACAGGTGACAAAGCCTTACGAGGGTGGCGAGGGTCGACCACCCACCACTAAGAAGTACACGTCCGACAAACATTCAAACAACATTCGACAGATAACTTTGGAGATTATCAGGTGTCATATGACGCTTAGTGTGATATCTGTAACACAACCCTACCCGCCTTGAAACGTTCGCAGTGTTCCTTCACGTTCAATCTTTCAGAGTAGAAAGGCCCGTACACTACGTCTCGTGATAACCTTGAAATGCATTTTTTCAGTTTCAAGCGAAAGTTAACTATCGTATGATTTTTACTACCATACACATGCACCACAGTGTTTGCCGACCTAGGTGGTGAGCACTATCTACTTCTAGGGAAATAGCAGTTGGAAGATGTATGACTAAACCGAAGGCTATGCTTTGCAAGAGTAGACTGCGAGCTTTCATTCAGTGTGTTCGTATGCATACAAGAAAAGCAAAATTCGTCTACACTACTATCTCTCCACAAATTGTGTCCCTAACGAGAGTTGTTCTGGATTATGAAGCGGATAGTATACACACCAGTGTGACAACAAAAGGATGAGGATGTACACAGGTCACAGGATGAAAGAGAGAAAACGCACTGAAGAGCATCCCTGACTTGAACAATTTACAGAAACTGGGAGTGTCATGTACAATTTGCTCTTTGGATGTTTCCTACTCATCATTTACACCCTCGAATTCAATTTGGACTCAACTATCAGCAGAGGGAAAAATAATGTAGTCAACGCTCCTCTACCTCAAACCAGCCCTACGCTACATAAGCTGCTCTTGCAAGAGAGTGTAGGAACATGATCATGAGGCAACCCGTTGAAAAAAGTAGAGATACCCCATATCTTTTGGGGGATCTCCGGACAACGCTACTTTGCTGTCGTTATATATCACCCAACGACCCTCTTTCCTTACATGTACCACGTAATGTCCGTTTTGTGTGGATGTTCCCATATGGCTTACAAAAGCCAAGAGCTGGTACTCTGCAGGATACATCAACTAGTAAGTGATACGGAACTTTTCTTCATGAATATGACCAGACTGTCAAAATCCTACAGACTTTCAGGTCCAGCGTACTTACAAAAAGCAATTGGAATATAAACGCAATTCTCATTCAACAATAGCAAGACAGACATACTTCCCGAGCCATCCGGTAATGGTTGTTCTGACGATGTTGAAGGCTCCCTGCTGGTAGTAACATCCAGCTCCATCGCAACGATGTCATCGGGGTGACTGCATATCCATTCTGCTGCCCTTTCAACGTCTCCTCCCTGCATATGACTCCATCAAGCTCTTCTTAGCCGAAATTCGTCAATGAAACTGAAGCATTTGAAAAAAATGCCATCAAAATGATGGCTTGTTTTTAGAGCGAAGAGAAACTAGTGGCTATAACCTTACCGAAACAGTAAGTGCCTTTCGAGCTACATCTTCGGGGAAACCGAAGGAGATGAGAGTGTCCACGTGACTCTGATCGTAAGTTGGTTGCACAGCACTTGTTGAACTTTTGTTTCCAGAAGTAAGTGGCATGTCAATATCTACGTGAAGAAGTAACAAGGATAAGATGTCAGCAGCATTCAACAAACCACTACAAGATTGCTAAGAGAAAATATAACAAGGAAGCACACAGCTGAATACAAGAGGAAACTCTCCAAATATGCACGAAAATAGAATGGAAACCATACCAGGGTCATCCATGTGGGAAAGTAGCCAATTCATGGCTTCCTCAACACCCGTATTCGAGGTATTAAGGGCGGCTTTTTGACACCGAACACGAGGAAAACCCATATCCATAAGTTGTGCAACAATGCCTTCATCGGCTGATGGCCCCGACTCCTCAGGTTCTGAGATTGAGAGTGTACTCATTAGTATTGAATAAAATAACCAATCGTGTAGTCTACAAGTTCACAGGTTACTGCACATATTAGTCTTCTCTGCATGAACAAAAAGCTAAAATGATAGTCCAGTGAGATTGTTCGTGCAGACCAGGCTGCCAGCCACTGCTGCATATGCAATGTGGCTTGATTCATAGAAGTTTACAAATTATCGATTGGTACGCAGACGTACCTCCTGTTTCAGGCAGTAGCTCCTCATCAGGCTGCAACCCCTTGCCGCGCATATAACTGATATCTATCTCGTCAGGCACATCGATGAAAACATCTGCCCCAAGAGTATACTATGAGACCTTGTGGCAGGAAAGACACTTTTGCTGCCATTCGACAGTAAGCTCAAATAAAATAGAAACTGATATCTATTTCGTCAGGCACACCAATTAAAACAACCGACGTCTTCTAGCGTAAAACTCTACCATGGCTTCAAACTTGCAAAGATAAAGATAGAGTACCTACCTAGTTTTCTTGGCACCCAGCCGGCATCAAGCAGGAACTTTCGCATGTGTAGAACGAGGTAGTCTGGAAATGTCACCAATCTTGATGTCCTGCCGTAATTTCGAGATTTAAATGTGGGCGCGTAAGTCAATTGCACTAGTAACGGAACGTATAACAGTATCACACAAAGAGCAGGACGTCATCAAACACGAGGTTATCATCGTCGGCTGAACCAGCGTAAGCAGCAAGGATAAATTCTGCTATCATCGTTCTAGTTGTCATGCAGTATCAGTTCCTTTTGCAAAGACCCTGGAGTAAGTGACATACTTTATTGCAGTTGTTCTTGAGTTCGTGGCCGTACTGTAAAAGTCTTGCACTTCCTCCGGAGCGAAGAAACATTCCAAACATGCTGCCAAAGGAACTCTAGGCCTCACAAACTCCTCAACTTCCCTGCAATAGATCAACACCAAGTTGGAAAGTTAGACGGATACTTGTGAAGTTCAGGCTTCGCATGTATGCTTCATTCCAAGTGTACATGTATCCTGGAAAAAAGTAGCCAGGTACCAATTCCCAGCTACAAATGACTTCAGAAACAAATAAAAGTGATACATGGTCAACAGCAGGGGCTTGGCATGCAATGAACCTAGTACCAATCTACGGAATAAAACTCGTTCGTTACATCCTTTTTCAAATGATGTGCGTCATGAACTGCGACGGCAGACTTCACAACTTTGTGAAATACGTAATCAGAATTCTCACAGTTGAAAATTGACACCAGTATGATCATCTTCCTTACAGAATCATTGTCTCGATTGGTGTGTAAAGAATCATTCATGACTTGTGAGTTAGGCATGCAACACAAATTTGCGCGTCTTTATCTACGTTCGTTGTTGAGAACACTTACAGCTTTTCTCCTAGTTGTTCCTTCTCTGCCTTCAACTTTTGAAAAGCATTTATTTCATCTGCAACAGGAGAAAATGTATTAAAACTGATGTCCTCAGATCGCTCAAGATAACGGAGTGTACTTTGTAATACCTCACAACTGTAATCCACAGAAAGAATCTTACCCTTATTCACTGCAGCGTGAAGAGGTATATTCAAGGAAAGCACATTATCAATTTTTCGTGTATATCGAACTTTACGAGAGGTAGAACACATTATTCTTTCCTCCACATAAAATTTGAATGCACGGGATGGATCTTCGAGGGAGTTCATAGAATGGTTCCTTTCCACTTGCTCCAGAAAGTGCTGAAAAAACTCCAAAGCATCCTGCGAGAAGAGGGATTCTAGGCTCAGTCACATAGGACGGGTGAATATGAACCCAGTGAACAATGCATGACCCCACGAACCACAATAGATATCAGCGATGGGCTAAAGACGGTTTTAATCTGTAGATGAAACAGGCAAACCGCGCTGCAGTAGGAATGACAGGAACAAACAGACGAGGAAACGAGAACTTGCGTCATGCCTTAATTATACAGCTACCTGTTGCCTAGCACTAGCAAACTCCGGGTGCCCAGTCCCGATAAGTGATTTAAACATCCGCGGTGGTATGCCTTTCTGTACCTGCAAATAAGAAAAAAATAGAGCTGATAAATGGGTGCAGATTAAACTTTGACATGATTACGACTACTTAGGGATAAAAAAAACAGCAAAGTAAGAGCCCGTAGAGATTCTTGCATTTCATTGAACTTAAATTCTGGATCCCATAGCTTCCAAAGGTATGAAAGTACGGAGAGAGAGAGAGAGAGAACAGCAAAGTAAGAGCCCGTAGAGATTCTTGCGTTTCATTGAACTTAAATTCTGGATCCCATAGCTTCCAAAGGTATGAAAGTACGGAGAGAGAGAGAGAGAAGAGCAAAGTAAGAGCCCGTAGAGATTCTTGCATTTCATTGAACTTAAATTCTGGATCCCATAGCTTCCAAAGGTATGAAAGTACAGAGAGAGTGCAGTATGTGAAAGAGAGGTTCTTTCACTTATGCAAACTAGAGGTGACGTAGCCTTTTCTTATATTTAACCGAAAACCCCCATCAACTGTGCAACCTGTTATGCTGTTCTACCCAGACCTCTGGATAACTAGAACGACCCCTAATCCTGAACACAGTGACTTACACCCACATTGACCATTCATGGGCGCAGAGACATACAAGTTTTCCAGCCTCATCTTCTTCCTCCTCTTTCTCGGTCACCTGAAAAGTCATAGAGAAAGGTATCAGTCGATGTGTACAATGTCAGAATATAACAAAATAATGGGACTAATTTGAAAGTCACACACGTAAGGGGCCCTCAGAAGTCAAATTGATTCTTCACAATCTAGATCCTTTTCTTGAATGTTTCGGGACCTGAATAACATCTCAGGAAAATTAAATTGACACCCTACATATAATGCATCCCAAAGGCGTGAACATCAAGCTTCACAGTAACACAAACAAGAAGAGGCTAAGCCTGAAGACGACATGACGATCCGAGAAGCACTCCAAAAAAATGGAAACTGAGAGAAATCTCTCATCATAACTATACAATATAATCACAGCTCTATATGATGATATATTTATACCTTCCCGGATGGACACGAGTATTTTCCCGAGAGAATCCCATGTGCCAACTTTGTTCTGTGAGCAACAATCACTTAGAAGTTAGCAAAAGTGTCGAACTTCCGTCAAGGGGAAAAATAGCACGACTACTTCAATCAATTTCAAGACAGCCCGTTAACAAACTATATACACTATTTGACTACTAATGTCTGAAACCAAAGCAGTCAATGATGTTATACATGATGGGACTGTCGAAAGAAGACATTTAGAACCCTTCAAGAGAATAACGTGTACAGAAGGTAGAGGAAATAAACGTGAAACGCACGGACTTACAGTTGAGTATTAAGGTCAAGCGTTGGGTCAGCTGGTGCCCGTTCAAAAGCGTCATCCAACTTGGCATTCATGTAGTAGCTGTAAAATATAAGGATGAAGAAACGAGTTAATTCACAGTTTATAAACATTATTATAAGTTTACAGAATTATTCAAAGAGAGGACCAAGCCGAAAATGGCAGCAAAAGTATGATTCTTACTATTGCTGAAAATCCTTGGTTGAAAACACGGCTTGCATGATTGACGCGAGATAACAACTGTCAGGAGCCAGAACAGCCAAAGCTTAGGTCATACACGCAAACACCTGACTTGGTATGCGAATAAAGTAACATCGGACGGCCAACAAATTCGGAAAATGCACCAAGGCTGACTTGTTTCCAAGATTCAAATAAAGAAAGTCGAAACTTCTAAACTTCTAACAAAGATACAACAGTTCTTGTCTAGGATCTATCAGATTTCCAGTACCCCTATAATCCTAACCCGACCAAGTCATCGGATCTGACTTGCCGTAAAATGATACGACATTCATCACCTTCATATCTATGTGGTAACTACATGGATGCGCACCTGTTTCCAAGATTAGCAAGGCCAGTATAACCAGGTCCAAATAACGGTTGCAACTCTTTGCCCTTTTCCTGTATACGATTCCAATCAAAATTGACGTTCTGGTCCAGTTCCCTTTCCGCTGTGGTCATTTCAGTCTGCAAATTTACCAACAGTGAGTAAGTACTTCAAGACCATAGAAGCAATTTAATATATTTCATGCAACAAAATATTCACACCGTCCTTACTTTCTGCAAAGAAGAGAAATCGATGCCGAAGTGCTCTAGATGTTGAGCTAGCATTGGATCCTCAACAGTTTCGTCGTCCTCGTAAGAGTACACATCTGTAACCAGCAACTCCAAAAAAGGCACTATCAACATGCTGAGTGTTTATCGCAAATTTCTATAAATCTAGACCGAGTACCAGTACTCAGTACGAGTGGATGGGGAACCATTATGACAGTTACAAGGCATGCTCAGACAATGAAGTGAATGATAGTTCCACATAACGAATAGCAGTGAAAGCTTCAAGCCTTAGGGCAGAGTGTATGCAATAAAAAACAAGACTCGATTTCCATACATGACATACATACATTCCACCAGCAGGACTCGTCCAAATCAGTTATGAGGTATTAACCACTCAAGGAAAAAAACATTGCAATATCAACAAACAATGTAACAAGAAAAGGATGCTCTAGCTTCGCCTTTATTGGGGGTGGATGTATGGTCAGAAACTATCATCAGCTTAGAACATGTACGCACGTTACCCACCCCACTACTATCAAAATCTCATCAGCCTCCTTGAGAGATCTCCCTTAAATGATAAGAGTACGTCGAGAAATATACTTGAAGGTAAGATAACACAGAGAGTGATATATTCGTGCATAAAAAGCCTCGTGAAGGAATTAGATAAGAATCACAACGTGACATATTTTCTCCAATACATCAACTAAGATTTGGGTCAATTGTGTGAGTGACTTACTTGAAATCCATAACAAAGAAGATAAATCCAAGCGACAATTCAAAAGGAAGAGATTGCACTACAAGATCTCACCTGCAGAATCTAGATCAGCTGTTATTGTGCCTAACTTCACGGCCAGGGGGTACTTTGTCTGAAGGTAATGTTCCACTGCATGGCCATTACCCCCACTACCATCCCAGTTTCGCCTCCCACAATTGATCATGCCATCTGTTAAATTGAGCCACAGATTCTCAGTTTTATCACACTTCGAACACTTCCAGCCAGTTGGAGCCACCTTCACACCGTTGTCCAGTTGCTGTAAATTTAGTGCAGACTCGCTCACTTGCTTCTTGCCAGCAGTCCATGCAGATACCTCTTCCTTCCGCTCAGCACCAACAGCTGCCAGCACCCCATCCACGGCCAACCTGACCTGACAGCAAGCAAAGTGACACACATTAGCTCCAGAAATATAGACAACTTCTTAATTTCTACACGCCAAAGGCGCAATGCGTGACTTAATACAGGTATTTCACAGAGGTGTATTTCGAAAATCAGCGCAAGTCACATAACAAACTTATTAATAAAACACTTTGCACATATTGACAGCAAAGAAAATACACTTCTTTCCGATATAAACCATAATAGAAAAAGAAAACTTTAGACAAATTTTTAAGAATCTTTTTAATATCGATTCTTGAAAACTTACTCCATATACAGAGCTCAAAGGTTTATATACATACCAAAATTGTAACAACATCGACTTGTTAAGAGGTGGACGGTTTTCATTTGTTTTGAGATTCCATACTCAAGCAGTTCTCATAATATTCCATGTATCGATGGGGGCTTGCTAAAGCCTAACCGATATACTTTACAGATAAGAAGATAGAACATGGAGAGGGCTGACACTCCAGATGTTTGTCCAAGATTGAATTAGACAGTGGAAAAGTCGCGAAGCTAATATTATACCTTCTCGGGTAGCTCAACACTTGGAAATGGTAAGCTGACAAATTCTGGTAAAAGAACGATATTATAAAACTCTTCATATTCAGTTTCTTTCGTGTCAAAACCTCCATCAACACCTGTGCAGCCATGAGACACTAAACGAGTCAAGAACAATATGTGTGACAGTGATCCACCATACTTGAAACAACTACATTCAAATTATGTACTGTTAGCATTGAAGTTTCATATATTATGCAAGAAACTCAATTCTTGCGGGAAGTAAGTACGCCCCCGAGAACTGTGCAAACATAACGGATGGCAGAGGGGCCTGAAACTTTTGAAAAAACAAAGAACACATACCAATTGCCAGCAATGTGGGCTTCTTGTGTGGCCGATCTTCACTGACTGGCTTAGGCCTCTCCTTAATATTTAGATAAACCGAGTTTCCAGTCTTCTTGTGATTCCACATAACGTACTCCCGGCCGAAGGCAAGGAAGGAATTGAGATCCACAAAAAGGCCTCCCTCTGACCTCTGCACACCAAGAGCATGAACTCGATAATGTAAGGATCCTCAGTAAAAAAACAGCAGTGTACATTTCCCAAGCTAGAAATCAAGAAGCGAAACTGCAAGAATCAAATAAAGAAATATGATTTCCATATGTCCAGTTAAGCCCAGGCTATCAAAAGCTTGCGGTTGTAGCCCAGACGACAAAAGGATGCTAATATTTCGAAAATTGAGCAATTGAACATAAAACTTACGCTTGGGAAATCAACATCATGAGCTAATCGTGTAAAGGATTAAATCATTGAACCCTGATATCCACAATGTACGAACCCTAAATAGAATAAACAATATCGCCTTTCACCATGCTCTGAGATCCACGGGTATTTGACTTCAACCGTCCAGAAGTCAACGAGAGAGGATGGGAGACAACTCATGCAATATGGAGAAATTGAGCTGTTTGAAGCGACTTAAGGTTGTAGACATTGAGTGCGTTACACGTCACAGCCCAAAAAAACGTCAACCAGATACTCGAATAGTGATTTCATGGAGCATCGCACACAAGTAGGTCATCATACACAGAATTCCAAAGAAGCTAGAGAAACGGAGAAGACTCGACGAAACAGAATGTTTCCACGACGATCAAGAATTTCAATCCCCAGAATTTGAAGCAATGAGGAATCCGCTCAACCTCAAAGAGGTTGAGTTCAACTGGCTTGAGGCAACTCACTGGGGTTTGGAAAGAAATGCAGCATTCTTGCTTGTAGATCCGATTGGAAGGCTCTGGAATGCGGACTCGATTCAACCGAGCGCGCAGAAGCTCCATAGCTGCGTCGACACCCATTCCCAACACCCCCACAAGTTGCGAAAAGAAACTCCTCGCAATGTGCCCGTCTACCTATGCATCCAGTGCTCTGCCCCTCCTCCTTCTTCTCCTTCCCATCCGAATTTTACATCAACTTCATCATCCAACCACCATCTGAATTCTGTCCCAACACTCTCCACTTAATGAACCCACTTGTAGCGGGAGATGACATGTATATAGAGTTCCCCAGTCCGCTTCCGGTAACTTCAACGCCTTCTTTTCCTCCTCATCTGTTCTCTTCTCTTAGTTTAGGGTTTGGGTTAAATCATTCTCGCAAAAGTTACACGGACAGAGAAAGACGAGGGTCCCAGGTTCCGGGGTCCACCAATGATCAACATCGCATTGGACGGACCCATATCTGTGGGCCCTGCAGGTGATTTTATACAAGATTTGGCATGAAAAGTGAGCAACGCTTGCACCAATATGCTTAGTTTATCGGAATTCAGCAAACAAGAACAGGCTTTGCTTTTATTATCCAATGGGTACCCGCACTGTCTGCCATGTTCTGCACGGGCGGCGTATGTTTGTGTTTTTTGCAGTTTAAGGTAAAAGTGAGGCGGAAGGAACAAAACTACCTCTGGTCATAGGATGTGATCTCTCCAACACTTGACTCATGCATGCAAATTTGGAGACCATGTAATGATGGATGTTCCCTTGTGGAAGTCACTTATTGCAACTATCTTCGCCTTCAATTTTAGACGCAAATTATTGGGGCATAGCCCCATCTTCTCATTCTCTGGTTTCATGGTAAGAATTGATGGGGTCTCTATCTTTTTGCAAGATTACCTGGGATACGTATCTTTTAACCAAAGATGATTTCAACACTATTCCAACAACTGATGCAGTAGTGACAAACTTTGTAACTATTCTAAATGGAGAGCTATTCTGGGAGATTAGGATATATGGATAGAAATGATTACTCCTACATTAACGAGGGAACAAATGTGTATCAGGATTTGCATGTCATGTATGAGTTCGTCGGTTTACAACAACCTTGCCGGTAGCTCCCTCTCGGTACATTTGAGTAAGTGACAATAATCCGACGTCCAAATTAGATGTCCATGATGAAGAGTACCGACCGAGAATCAAAATCCTAATAGCATGACGTATCTTTTAATTCATACATCTTTTACGAGATCATACAAAATATTTATCACATGTCATCTTGAAAAGTTAAGATGTAAGCCCCAAGATAGCAATTGCGTGTGAAAGGATGATGTTTATAACATCAAGGTTGAAATCAGATTATCATTTACTTTTCATTACATTGTTTTATTAAATTGTGGTATACAACAGCTTAAAATCATAACTTTGCAATCATAAATTTTTTTACAAACATGATCTTTGATTTGTATATCATTATTTTCTAAATTTGAAATCTATCATAAACTTTTCTGATTATATGTATCTAGATGTTTATAAATATAAACTAATTAGAATAAGTGACTATTTTAAAGTATTTTAGATTCAAAAGAGTAATATGATGTTGCAAAAGAATAGTTGTGATATAACATTAACATGCATTAAAACATGTAGAGAACCTTTATCACATGCTAATGAGTTGACTTGCAAATACTCAGAAGTAAAATCTATGTATTTGGCATTCGTGATTATTTATGAACCAATCTTAACTATCAATATAAAAAAAATGATTTATCTATTTCACTCAAAAAATGCATTAGATATTTGATTTTGTGGTGTAATCAGATAATGAGTAACGAGTAAGCATAATAATGTTGATGTTGAAAGAGATCATATTCAATATTATTATGTGTATTTATACCATTAGCTCAACGTCTCATTACTATTAGAGAGATGAAGTGGTACGGGAAAAGATAATCACATGGGTTGGATTTAATCTTATAGGTTGAAATAATCTTTAGATTGAAAATATGGAATTGAGGAAAAAAAATGAGTCAAAAAGTACAGAGTAACACTTGTAGAAGAGAGAGATTTATACAAGTTTGTGTGAAGAATAAAGTGTTGTATTAAATATATCAAAAATTGGGCATTTGTGAGTTCAAGAAATATAAATTGGTTCGAACCTGAAAATGCTATAAACTGTTGGTCTATTTAAAATTGAATTGTTGTATTTTCACATATGTACAATGTGACTATGTTAAAGAAAAATACAACTATTATGAGTTTTTATTCCAGGTTAAACTCAACATAGATAGTCAAGGCATCAACAACACAAAATTTGTACATTTTTTACTTTCTAGAAAGTACAAAATTAATGAATTTTTTGTTGGAATTTTAATAGTATAATTTTTTTGAATAAACTCATCAATGAAGCTTTATGATATCACAAAATGATAGTGTACTTATTTCTATTGAAAAAACCTACTTTTAACATAAACGTGCTGTGTTTTACATGCAACAACACATACATATACATCACTTTCGATTAAAATTTCAAATTTACATCTGAATTTCTTTTTATACTTATCTTTCTAATATCAGTGTATTTTTTCCTTGGTGTTCAATGGAGTATTTAGATGCAAAATTATAAACCAATGGATATTGAAGAACAAGATTCATATGATAAAATATTCTTTATCCATAATTTCAAGAAACAAGAAATCAAGAATCATTCATAAGCATTAAATTTTCAATAATAAGAAATATCAACACAGTTTTTTCCATTCTATGTCACATACTTCATTTTTTATTTTGTCAGTGGAGCAACTTTAGAGAAATTCTTTTACTCATTTCAAACATTATACAGCAATCAGATCCATCAAATTTTGTTTTTCTTAAAAGGACAACTTTAGGGTTTTTAATAGGACTTTGAATGAAAAATTGTTTTTATTTACTGACCGTTTAAGATATATCGAATTATATTTGTAGAGATAAACATTCTGTTTCATTTGGAAATAAATAGTAATTGTCGTAGAACTATCAAAGTAACGATTTTGCAGCAGGAAAGAGAGTATCTGCGCAAAGATTGATTTTTGTTCTAACCCTCTACCCTGGGCTTTCCCAAGCATCTGCTCGAAAAGATGAGCTGTGACAGCTTTTGCAGCTTGTAGAATAATGGACCAAGGAAATAGAAAGAAAGACAGAAAGATTCTGGGTGTGAATTCTGCTTGAAGCCTGCATTCTTGATTCAGGTGCTCCCACTGGTAAAAGTTCGTCACTACTCTAGAAGTGTGTACGAACGCAAAATCAGATCCGTGTCAATCGTCAAATCTTGTTGCCTGCAATTGCTCGACAAAAAGTTGCGGAACTGGTCGGAGGTAAACATGCTACGACGAGAATGGCACCAGAGTTAGGAACCTCGCTCACACATTTCGGCCTTCAACTTTTCAGATTGAAGTTAACGCTTCGAGCACTTTTAAACTTTCCTCAGGATCTGGCTGGATTTTGAGGTTTTCAGAGGGCAGCTCTCGTTTACTAGTGCACGCAGTTTGAAAACAGTGGTGACGGTTCCTTCCTTGCGTCGAAAGGCGTGCTGAAAGGTCCGACAGGAGTTGAAGGTGAGAACAGACAGTAAAGACAATTTTGTAAGCGGTACCATCTGACGTGGAATGACCCTGACTGTTCGTGACCAACAGGAAAGGCTGTTCATCTTCGCTATTCGGCACCAATTCGGCACCCGATGGTCATGGGGGCAGGATTAGATGTCGTCCCAACTTGGTCTCCTTTTCTTGATTGGCACGTTTACACGCTGTATAAAAAGCTTTAGCCTGAAGACAATTCGTGTTCAAGCGACGAAAAATGATGCTTTGTATGATGAATAATTCTGCTCCACTCTTGAGAAAGGTACCGACTATGCTTTAATTATATCATCTGGATGTATAAAAGGAAATGAGGGGCGGAGTCTTACATTTTGTAAACTTTTATTGTGATATGTCATAGGGGTCCTGGAGTTGATGAAAAAACGTGAATTTTTGTCATCAGTACAAAAGTTAATAAGTGCAAAAGTAAGCCGATTATCGACGTGTTCACAATAGTTCCGACGCTGTGACACTCCATTATGATTGCCCACTAAGGAGTAAATAAGACGTATGGCTAGAGTAAGATCAGTATAGCATACACCAGTTCGTCATATTCGATGATCTTACTCGGCGACTACGCAGACATGATCTGAATAGAATGAAAGCACCTTTTGGCTGAACTTCGGAGGGCTTAATTTTCAATTTTCATGTATCGTGTCAACAGTGCTGAAGCTATATTGGCGATTGAGGGTGTCTACTTTTAATCCAGCCGAACATACAGTTTTGTCAGACTGGTTTTGATCGGTTGTTGTTACTTGATTGGCCAAGCAAGCCTGATGCTTGTTGAACACGTTGAATAAAATTTACTTTGCCTGAAATAATAAAAACACTCGGGGAAAACGAGAATCATTGCATGCCATCCCTGGAGGACCCGTGGCATGCAAAGACTAAGAATACCCCCAGGTTAACGCACTACGATAGGTTGAACAAAAGATGTTACAACAATCCCGTGGCCAACTTTTGATCCGCTCTTTATACATTCGAGATGAAGCATATATCAAGTGACATGGATCAACGGCCATCTTCCGACTAGAATAAAAGGATTTGATTATTCAACAAATGGTACAATCAAAATTTAGACTCTACTAGACAACCGTGTGAGAATATCGTTGATGTCAATTTGAGCAATAGTATGCGCACTCGAAACGTACAAGTGCACATCTAGTATACAGTTAAGCTTCTAAAGAAACCTTCGTGGGAAGGCGCGATTTAAGTGATGTATAAACAAGAATCTTGTGTTCATAAATGAGGCATTTGCTACTAGTACACAGTTGTTCAATCCCCCTTATGCGGCAACTGCTTCAGATGGGGCAGCCTGCCCGCTTTCCTGCACCGGCTTCCTCAGCTTGACCCTAAAGGCAGCCTGATCCAACAAAGAGCACAGGTACAGTAAGAGATAATCAATTGTACGCATCTGCCAAATTCAGGCAAATGGTTTAATTCTCCCACCTAAAGCAAAATACACTAACTTGCAGCCAGCCTGGTTTCAGCATTATTGAATGATCAACTGAAGGTAATATGACACCCAAAGTATCAATCTCCGAATCCCCTCACGATCGGGTGTGGGACTGCTGGACGTACCTCTTTAGATGTACCAAGTTCGATGGTGTCGCCCTGGTGAATTCGTACGGGGATTGATGGTGGTGCTTGGAAACGTGCTCCATCAATACTGCAAAACATAGTGAATTGCGTCGAGTAAGGAGATGATTGCATGCAGAAATCTCGACAAGCAGATACACTTCGGTCTTACAAGAGCTAAGGCTCGTTACTACTTCAGTCTATCTAGTCCAAAATGAGTTCATGCAGGAATGTAAAAGCCACGGTTCCTTACTTCGTTATCCAAGTGCCACTTTTGCTCTGCAGATCAGTGATGAAAACTGCACCATCTGTGAAATCAAATCGAGCATGTCGTTCCGAAACCTGCAGTCAGATTTTGTAAAGTTAGACCGGAGAACACAGCATACATAAAGCTTCAATAATTTTGAGAAGACAACTAGAAGCACGGCTCAGTTGGTGTCAATAAAATATTTTCTCCCAGTATGTGTTTATCCGTCCAGCAAATACAATGTCCGACAAGTGGGCTGGGATAAGCAGGATGTCATACTCCGGGAGCAGCAACGACTGCAGCGTACACGTCCGAATCCTTGCATTCTTCACACCTGCAGACACGGAAACCTCGGTTCATGTTATCACAGACAAGAGCGTTCATCACATTACAAAAGTATGAGGGGTGGTCCGGATTGTTCAGAAAAGATTGAAGAAGTTTTTTTCTCCAGGAATCAAAGTATACGTCGGGAAAGGAAAAGACTTTGAGAGTAACGGTGCTTGATGTGGTGCGCATTAAGAAAGATGAAAGAAATCTTACCCTAGAACTGTGGATTTCGTGGAATCAATTCCTACTATACGTATAATTTTCTTTCCAGAAGCAGTCGTGTCTCCAACTGGCATTCTCTCTCCCGCAGGTAGCAAGTACCACCTTCAGGACCACCCACCACCAAATGTCATGTCATTTGAGAATTCAGTGGCAGTTCGTGTGCGATGCAGATGCTTCTCAGGATTAAAGAAAAAGATGTTTCTACACTGCATAATCCTGCGAAGAAGGTCTGGAAATTCTGGCTTGAGTCTGGTTTCTTACTCTGCAGTTGTAGCACGCTCTAGCGCATCATCGTCTGAGAACCACTTCCTCAAATTATCATCCGCCTGCACGCATGAAACATAATAAGCAGTTAATATTGTACTATGCCACAATTTGTTTTTCTTTGATTAGTGAGAGAGCGCGATACCATACGTGAAAATACTATTCAGTCTCTTGGGAAACGGCCTAGGAAGCTGGCACAACTCATAGATAGTTAATTGCCCAAAATAAGCAACAAGTTCCTTATGGCGTTCTAGACATGGAATTATTATGACAACCCTCCAAGAATGCAGTTTTGGAAGCTCCGGAGCAGAAGTCAGAAACATCATTCAGATCTAAAGTAAACAGCAAGTTAAACTTCTCCATGCATTCTACATAGCTTGAACTCTTACCTTATCCTCTAACCTGCATCGGGGTGCCCGACCTTCCAAAGCAAACCTGAAAAGAAAGTCATAGAGAAGTTAGCTTTGAAGAGACTAGCTGCGCTTGGTGATGATTTATCATAGTTAAAGAAGGGGTATTCATTCATATGAGAAAAGCTGAGAGCCAAATAAACAGGCACGCTCCATCACAGAGTAATAATCTCCTGATCTTGCCACAACGTAGTTAACCATTCAAGCACATTCGACCGATTCACGCAACATGTAGGCAAGTTACTCCGTGTACTGAGATAAATGAACATTACGTGTTGCCTCCAAGAACCCAGCTGAGCATGACAGGCATGCCAATAGTGATGAAAAACTGTCCTGCAACCCTTCCTGGGTGGGGTATCCTCAGTTTTTGTATGACCTGGGACATGGAAAACAAATTGTCATGAACTGTAAACAGGTAAACAGCGCAAGCTGAATATGCTGTAAACAGAAATCACAGGCCGTTATCAAGAAAGCATTCGGATTCGTACCGAAAGAGGACCAAGACCTTCACCAAGGTAGGCTTTGTAAGTAGACGCCATGATGGCAGCCATGCCAGCCATACCATGTACAGCTGCAACTCTCATTCTCCTCTGGCTTTCGTATCTGCAATAGATTTTAATAGTGAGTGGAATGATATGACACAAGGGAAAATTAGGAAGTCGGTAAGTCGTTGCTCTCACTTACGACACCTAGTCATCATACGTGAGTTAAGAAGAGCGCTACAAACTTCAGAGTTGGTCCATAAGATGTACTGTCCCTTTTGTTCAGGATGAACCATCAGCCGGAGTTCACATTCTAAGTGCTGAAGATACTCAGCTTATCGGTCGCTATTTTGACTGATGAACATGTCCAGCTAATTTACTAAAGTTTTCTTCAGTAGCATACCCTGATGGAAACAGGGTGTTTTTCTATGATCATTCTGGATTGCAGGACGAAACTAAATCGAGATGAAACGTAGTAGTTTTCGAGGTAACTTCCTCATATTGGACTGTTTACATCGGAACTCGTCGAAAACCACACGTAGATAGACAAAATACCTTCGGAGAATGTCAGGAATGTCGACGGATTTATCTCCACCCTCCATGGCCTTCTCCAGGTCGAGGGCTAATTGATAACTGTCCTGTAAACCGAATTCGAGACTATCTTTCAGAAGTCGGAACAACAAACTGTGGTTTTGTTGGCTGTTGGCAGTTACTTGTATGTACATAAATTCAACACAAAGACGTGACCCAAACTTTGAGTACTGCATAGCGCCGCTTCGACTGCAGAGAAAATTAAAGCTTTGGAATCACCCAGCTCAACGCCCAATTTGAATCCTCCAATCTATTTTGATAGTTTAGGATAAGAAACCATTTTTTCATACCTCAATAGCCATACAACCGCCCTGCCCCATGTTTGGCTGCATGGCATGAGCAGAGTCACCTAATAGAGTAACTCGGCCATTGCTCCAGGTCATTATTGGAACTCGGTCGTAAATATCGCGCCGTAAAATTTGCTCCTCTGGAGTGGCAAGAAGCAGGTCCACCACCCCATCACACCAGTGTCCAAAAAGATCCATTAGTCTGTCCTTTCTTCCTGAAAACAACAACGGACACACAACATCATGGTCAGTTGGCAAGAGTGCGTAATTCAAGTTAGAATGAGAAGGACGGTCGTAAGCAATGACCTAGTGAGCAAACTACTGGAACGACAGCTTCCACTAGTTTCCCTAGAGCTTGTGAGGCAACACATAGTCCGCTAAGTACAGACAAGAGAGACCTTACACAGCTGTAGGCAGCCCACTGGTCGGGCTGACAGAAGGTCGTTAGGAATCACTAAGATTAAGCAAAGGCTTCACAATTTTAGGCCAAGACGCTAGGTTAAGTGCCTTCAGCAAACATTATTCACTTAGTCGGTTAGAGGCGAAGACTATCAGTGACGCCCGTCACAGGTAGAGAGAACATACCGCCTGGAGGATCGACGCCTCCTGCTGGCTCATTGTGAAAGGCATACCATTGCATCTTGCCATGTCCAACATCAGACGAGACAAAATACTTCTTGTTTCCAAGGAAAACTCGGTATCTGGACATCAACAGACACGAAAAGTTCACTGGTCATGATAGAAGCCTAGAAATTTTATTTCAGAAATTTCACAACAACAGTCTTCGTCAAATCTGATAAAGGTGATAGGGACCTAAGCGTGTTTGAAAGGTAGCTGCTCATCTTAGAAAACGGTGAAAGTAGGGTGCCCGAACTATGGTCTACAGAACTCAGAGGCCCGGCTGGAGTGTGGAAGATCTAAGACTGTCTGTCTTGAGAGACAGACGACACCATACTTACCCGACAGTTTCAATATCGGCGGGCACAAAGTCGGCAATTCCCGTGTAGCATGTGTACTGAGAAAACGTTGCCTCTGAGGGACCAAGTAGTTTAGTGCGTACCTATAACAGGACCAAACTGAAGTTAGCCCAAGAGATTATTTGTAGCAGTGTCAAAGCTTATGGTATCTCAGGATAGAGAGCTACAGGGTGTGTGCACCTCTTAAAATGATCTTGTCCCGAGCTCCTGCGCTCTTGTTAGGGTGCTAGTCTAGTAGAACCTTCGTGTACCATCCACACGGTCCTACAAATAAGAAGAATCGGAGTGCCTGCTACCTCCATCATTTTGGTTCGTGAAGTTTTAAAATAGCTCTGAGTTATCTGTGAAGTGTTGACTCTCCATGTACTGATTACAACAGACTTCCTCTCACCTTATTGCGGCCTTCGTTACCCCGTTTGAGAATCCAGCGAAAAACCCTTTGGAACCTGATATACTTCGTTCAAATGTCTGACAATTACTTACTTTCGCAAAGGTGTTTTCTCGTTTGGATCTAGATGGCCATCTCGCTGTAATCGCCAGTGTAAGTTTCGAAGTCCATGACAAAGTAGGGTATCTTACCTTGGAACGAATACCATCTGCACCGACGAGCAGATCTCCTTCGACGCGGCGGCCGTCTTCGAGTACTACTGTAACCTGTCAGGAATTCAGGATGGAAGGACTGAGAGCAAGGTCTACAAGAGTAAAGGAAAATCCTATCGATTTCAATTGGGTCTCAAAACTGATAGGCCAAAATTGGGTGCAGGGATATCTGTGAAAGGAGCACGATTCTGTACAAAGATAGATCTGATTTCCGGCTAACGTAAGCTCGGCGAAGAGCCTGCAATTGTGGCTAATCTCATCGCTCGTCAAATTGAGTTCTGTAAACTGGACTCACTTCGAGATACGCAACGGATCAGGGTCCGTGTGTACGTCAACCTAACATAGTATGGTATCTACTTCACAGCAAGAACGAACCTTATCATCGCCATCCTCAAAGTCGACGACGTTGCAACTGTTCTCGATAATCTCCTCTCCAACGGCACGGGCCAATATTTGTTGAAGAGTCATTCTACTAATCACCCTTGTGACTGGAAGCCCTCTCTCCACAGCGGGTGTGAAAGTGTCAAATTTACAGTACCTGCGCATGTGGGCAAGTGGATAACATCCCCGTCAGACGGAGAGATCAATTCCCTTGCTCAGGACCCTTATCACAACGCTTGTAGAGTGATTTGTAGAACGCCCAGAATTGCTTCAAGGCACGAGCTTGAGGCTACAGTGTAGAGCCTTCAGAAGAAAATCCTCCGAAGAAAATTTCCTGTTGTCACCAGACTTTGTGATGCGTGTTGGGCAAATTAGAAACCTGAGCAAGAATACTTGTATGATCGAGGTATCACGATTGAATTATCTTATGAAAATTCTAATGTGCCGAATCTAACTCTCATTACGACTTGTAAAAGTTTCTGGAACCAGCTCTGCCCTCGAAGCAGGTCTAGTTCCTTAAATTTACTCTAGAATTCAGAAATGGGCATAAATCCTCCCAGAAGCTCAATTCGTCCTACACGCTCTGTCGATATTTCTACTGGCAAGTCAGAAGTGCCTCTGTTGAGGAGCAAGCTTAGAAAGTCAAGTTGACTAAACGCTTCGTCAGCATCGGAATGCGTCAATTTCGAAAAGGACAATCGAGGGGCAAAGTGGACTAACCAGGCTCCCGTCAGACCATCTACCAAACCATTAATTCGATCTCCGGTGACACAACCGTTGGCCATGATCTCTTCGGCGACATCGACATCAACTGCTTCCAAAGCGGCTAACGCGTTACTCTGCAGCTGAATGGGTCCTCTGTACTGACCCTCACCCTTAATTGCACTCAAATCCCGCTCGAATACCTTCACATCTATCCCCTTCTTCTTGGCTGCGAGAGCAAGCACCAGACCTCCGATACCTCCTCCGGCAATAATCAGTCTGAGAGGACGAGTGGGGTTGCCACTGACCAGTTTGCTAATTTGGTCGGAATACTTGAACGAGGATTCTAACGAGGCTTGAGAGTCAGCTGCGGTGCTAAAATTCGCCGTAGAGACTTCTTGCACGGCCTCTGCCCTGACGGTAGAACTCACGACTTTTTTCAACTTCAACGCGCCGTCCTTACTCCTCAACCTTTGCCCCACAAACGCGTCCGACCTCAAAGAATTCTCCACATGCCCACATCTACAACTGCTTGCGGGCCGTGCCAATTTGAGGCTCTCGGAATCCGACAATTTCCCACTGTGTCCACCACCGACTAAACATTGAAGGCGGGAGGATGAGAGTGCAACTCTCGCCGCCATGACGGCAACAATACTCAGAACCAAAGCCCGGATTTTACGATTGCAGCTGCTCCTCAATTAGAGTCTCGAGAAGCTGATTTTCCGACAGGGGCGTGATTTTGCTCGTGGCTCGCATCCACCGCTCACAGACCTTTAAACCAGCGAGCGGTTTTCAGACTGAAACGCAACCTCGTTGCTGATCGAAACTACGGGCCTATAATATACACAAGTATGGAATCTCCTGCTGCGTTGCAATTATAAGTGCCCAGGAAGTGGGATACGAGAGATCAGACACAGTTGCGAATATCTATGTTTGTGGTCCAAATCTCTCTGCTGGAAGCTGCGTGGCTGACACCTCGACCTCAGATCTTCGAAACCATTCGTGATACCCTTGTCTGCGATGACTGAGATGGAAAGATATAATATGGCAGTCGAATATAGCCATGCCACGTGTTAAAAAGTTCACGGACGGGAAGCCCAAACTCATCCGCTCGAAGTGTCATGCTTGCGTTGCCCAATGGCCAGCCAGTCAGACCCCAGCGTTTCCTGGTAGCCCTGGCCTTGAACGGGGCTTTCGTCTTTTAGACGGCAATGGACGAATGAGCAGCAAGCACGTTTTCACATTGTCCGTCATGTGCCCATAGTACCTTCAAGGGCTGACTAATTTGTCCTGTTGCTACAGATGGAAGTAACCGGTTCTAAGTGGATAATACCACAATACTCCATCAGCCCGAACATGAATGAAACTAATAAACTATTGTATCTCTCGTAGTAAAATTTATATTCATAGTTTTCGGTTTTATATAAAATAGGCCAATGTTAAAAATATCATATTGAAACCAGAGATGAATCTTATGTTTGCACACAAGGTCAAGTATCAACTGCCAATTTATTTCTGGAGTCAATTTCCACACTCCTTGTTACAAACACAATCATTCTTACGTTTTTGAAGCTTGTCAAAGTACCTCGCATAACAGGTGACGCGTCTGTGATCGTTTTAACGCGAGATGTGGTCGCTGTAAAATATTGTATAAATATATATAATATCTGTTTATTATATGTTATATGTTAAATATTTAAAACATATTGATGAGACTATAGAATAACCAACAAATGAAATTAAAATATTCATTATGTCAGTTTTGATCTTATCTCTTACGAACATGTTCAAATCTCTGTATGACTTAATGTAATTTCAATGCTAGGAAATAAAAGTATGAAAAATTTAAAAACATGTAATTGAAACTTCAGCTGCTGCATCTTCACTTATCACATATCATGTCTATCATAGTTCATGATATCTTTCGTAAAGATGATTATGAACCTAATGGAAGTTGATATCATTTTATGTGAGAATCTACCTACTAATTTTCAATCAATTTTACAGTTTAAGAAATCATTTTCACTCATATCTACCAAGGGTTGTAATAAATTTCCAAACAAAAATCTATTATTATCCAAGTAATAATTTCAAGATCAATTGGTAATAATAAAATTTAATCAAATTTTCTATGTTTTAATAATAATTTTAAGGCTATTATTCAAGTTTTGGAAAAAAAATCACTCTATAACAACCTATTAGCAAACTTGCTAGAATAATTTTTACATTCTTGTATATGAAAAATCACTAATTTACCTAATGAATTAATGATGTTGTACGATTGGAGAATATATGGATGTAACTCGACAGTTGTTATTGCTTGAAAGGTTAGCAGTTTATTTCTTTTGAGGTTCTTTTAAGATTTTTATACAGGTAGATGTAGAAGTAAAAGATTTAAATAAATAATGACAAAAATATAAACATTTCCAATATTGCTTGATTCAATGACATAAAATATCAAATGTTTATATGAAACATAGTTTAAAAGACAAAAACAAAAAAAAAAAAAGTTTTTTTACTAGAATCAAGTTATCATTTGAAAAAAACTCTTAGTTGTAATCATCAAGGTGTTAGGTTGATTCGCATCTTATTAAGCATTAGTTAGTCTAGTCATAGTTAGGCTTGGATTTTACTTAGACTCAGGTATACTTAATCCGAGTACAAGTAAGTCTCTGTTTGGTTTTAGATGTACGCCACAGTGAAGAGATAAGGGAGAACTTGGATATGAAGACATGATGTACAACTTTTCTTTAGTGAAACTTTTAATCTTGGTTGTGGACATAACCTCATGTGGAGATGAAACACATATGTATGAGCTTGTCTGAAGAATATCGTTGAGATTCAACATAATCAAATAAATTTAAAAATTGTGTTAGTGAGAAAAAAATATAAACAGACATTCAAAATCATTATACATTGTATACAAAAATGTCTGATGAATGTTTTTATCCATCATAAAAATTGATTACTTGATAATTAATTTCAATTTGATAATGAGTGTGCTTTCTTTAGATTTGTCAAAATCAAAAAACTCAAGAAAAGAATGATAAATTTTTTTTCCGTTTGTTGCTCAAACCAAGATAATCAATGAATCAGTTGAAGATAACATATTTCTAAATAGCAAGAAAGTTATGTTAGTGAAAAATTTGAATTATTGAATATAATTAAATTTGAAAATTATGATCATTTTTTTTTGATGTGATTTAGAATATCATTATTATCTTGTGATATGTATGTCTTCTAGTTGTTCATCCTAGAGCTAGATTAGTTAAAAATACACCTTTATAGTTAAGGAAAATTTAAACTATTAAATTAAAGCGTAATAATGATCATCGTATCCAATATCTTTTTGTATAGAAACTGATAATCATGCATTATCTCTAAATGATATCTAATCAGATACAAATAGAAAAAGATTTTTTTTTCGAAATTTTATATCATTTGAGATTTATTCTTATCTTCAGAATTAAATGTTACAATTATTTCAATACAAGCTAATTGAACAAAATTTCGTTTTATTTTTTCTTTTATTCAATTAAGATTAACCATTAACTACATAATAGTGTTTCTATTGGTTTAGTTAGCTTTTTCGGAAAATATATTTCTTCATTCACATCTTTAAAAAAAGCTTATGGCTGCAGTTTGTGACAAAATTTGTTTGTAAGTCTAGTTATTATTAAGATTTACACGTTGTGTTATTCCATCAATTCATATGTGACAATTACTTTACTATTTTCATAAATTTCCAATCTTTATTAAAGTTTTGTTGACAAATTCTTTAACATGAAACTTTTTTTCCCATATTTTACTTAAGATAAATCTTTATTGCATGTTGCATCCCACCATACATCACTATCACATCCAACATCAATATACACACTATCATACACCAACATAATTATATCACTACAATATTTTTAACTCCCAAATCGATCATCAATACACGAAGATGAACACTGTCACATAAATGATTACATTAGAACCACATCTATTTTGTGCCTCAAATACTTCAACTTCTTGCACTACTCAAGGTGCAACTTGAAAAACTGAAACCCCAAAAGCCCTAATTAAACTTAATCCTCTGAGCTCTAGCTCTCCAAACAGTGCTATGGACTCTACAGGCAGGTTTGCACTCAACGTGAGATGAGATATTTATCAATAACCATTTCCATATTCCTTCAATGTCGTAAACTTTATTCTCATGCATCGAATTTTTCACGCACATGGAAAAATGGCAGGTAGTTCACATTAGACTTCTAATTGGTCACCGTGTTTCCACATCATTCAGCCATAGACATGAATAGCAGCGAGTTCTATCGTTGAGGAATGATGGCTCGATTGCCCTCATTCCATGCTTAATGGGGGGCCCTTATTTTATAGACGGAAAGGTCTCTCGGTCGACGGAGACGAAGATGCTGTTCCAGTGTTTGATTCATCATACTTTATGTTACTTCGATCCAGCAAAAGAAAAAGTTTCAGAAGAAGTTTGTTCATTGAATTGACGAATCACAAAAAAATTAGAACGTGTATTTCAAAACTATCGACAGGGCTCTGACCTATACACAATCCTAGTCACGGGGCTACCAAATCCTGCACGCGGATTGTGAAAATTCAGTACTGGATCACAAATCTCCCCGTGGAGATTCTTCTATTTACCGGAGCTTACGGCGATGCACATGGCGCAAGGATCTTTGTTGCTTGCGTTACTGTCCTACCATCATCGCAGCGGTACTTTGAGAACGGGGCTTAAGGTTTTGGATGGGGTTGACGCAGTTCAGAGTCTCCCAATTATACAAAACTACTTACACAGGATTTTGGGGGTACGGGTTTTGTGCCTAGATGGAAATGCTCCAAGGGACTCCTTTCCCGGTCACTCCGCGCCCCGACGTCGGGTACATGAGGGTGTACCCAGGAGTCTCGAGAGCACCTCGTCTGTTCTGCAGCTGCGAGTCGGCGTTCCTCTCCTCGATCTTCCTCGCGATTTCTCTCACTTGATCGGCGTACTTCTCAAACACCGCCTTCACTGCAGGATCGGAGGTCCAGTTGGTCTCGTTCCTCGAGCCGATGTATTCCTCGGTTTCGGCGTGGTTTGAGAGAACCATCATTGTGGTCATGATCGTCACGGCCTGCTGGGGGCTGGCGGTAGTTTTCAGGACATATCGCTCGAAATTGAATAGCATTTCTTTGTACTCGCGGGTGTTCGGCTCGGGAATCAGCTCGCGGGTCAAGGGAGGGTAGTTGAGCGTGAACCCTCCGTAGGCGTACTGGCCGAAATTGACCGGAGAATGGCTGATACCAATCCAGAGGATGGTGGCTAAAATGTCCACGAGGCTCTCCTTGGTTTGGCAAGATGGCCACCACGGTTCATCTTTCTTGTCACCATGACCTACCTCCCTGATCTCCTTCCACCACGCCTCCAGCTCCACATCTTCCCGCACTTGCTCGTCGCATGAATAGAACAGATTCACGTAATTGCTTACATACTCTTTGGTTGTGTTCCATACATCCAGCGCGTCCTTGGCAAATGGGTAGTCTTCGAACACGAGCTTGACACCTCCTGGCTCATTGCAGTCGGGCTCTGCCATTCCTCTGCAAAGTTGCAGTGCAACTAGTATTTAGAAACTTGAGACATGACACATGAATGAAAAGGAGCACCAACAGCTGAGCACGGTGGAAGGTCGAAGTGTGCAGATTTGATTGTTTTCCAAACATGTTTGGACATGGAGACTTAGTCTACCATTCTATGCTCCACCTTAGCACTAAGTGATTGAAGTTAGATACCTGTCGAGCAGATCCTCTGGTAGAGCGATCTTGTCGAAGCGCCACAATTTGTCATACGCCACAGAGTTCATCTCCATGTTGTAACGTCCTGGGGTGAAGCTTGATTCGAGCGATCCAATTGGTGCGGCGTTTATCAAAGTGGAACGGGCGTTGGCGTTGATGCGCATTGTGTTCGTCCAGCATGGAGAAAGGAGCACAGAGATGGGGTGCATTGCACTGAGCTGTCTGTTACTGGCTAAAAGAAATGGCTCCATGACAGCATGAGTTTTTAACCTGTAACAGACGGGTCCAAAAACACAGCCGACTGTCAGTGCATCTTCATCAACTTTTGGTCCATAACACGAATCTTAGTCCAAACATTACCTGCAGCCTTCCCTAGGGTTTGTGTCTAAATCGAAACGTAGACACGTTCATCCCCATAGTTTACATTCTTGCCACATTTGGTACTTAGATGGAAGACCCTCCTGACTCAGGTGTGCTTCAACCTCGTCACTGAAGTCTGTTTGAATTTAGACGAGGATTTTCTCAATGACTACGTAATGAATGCCCAATGATCAGATACTCCTGTAGACAAGAGCTCTCTCTCAATACTTGCTGATAATGTTGCACGCCACTTACCAGTGAGAAATGAGCCCATGGAAACCAAAGTTTACGGAGCTGAAGTGAAATTTTGCCAAACTCCATGTAAAACTGAAATCGTTTTCTTCCTTGGGTGGGGTAAAGACCCTGTTGTAAGATCCCTTCTGGCCTTCTTGAGGAGGTAAGGAGAGCTCGATAGCCACTGGCTTCAGCTTGTTGTCATCTGTCAAGAAGAATATGACGCGAGGTGCGTATATACGCCTCTTCGACTTCGTGATTGTTTGTGTGCTGATCTTGGTCACGTAGGGGAGGTAGATGTCTCGGTAGTCGATTGTGAACAGCCTTTTTGCGCTTTGAGCCTGAAGTCATCCACCAGATAATCACGACGGGTTAAATAGATACAGCACAAGCGATATATGCGATATGAAACAACTATGTCGGCTGAGCCTCACTCTAGCCTTCAACCGTAAGTCTCGAAATTTAGTGTACAGAGCGGACGGACTTTTATCCCAACATTCAAACTCACATGGCATTGAACGAACAAGAAAAGTACCTCTGACGCTGTCAGCATCTTGCCATGGGAAGAGAGGTATGGTTCTATGTGCTCTGCAGTGAGAGCAGTGGCTGGACCGTAGACCTCTTCGGGAAGCTCGCTTGTAGGTGGAAACTGTTAATGAAGAAGAAAACAGGACAAATGTAAGCATATAACATCTTGCGAGGTTCCATTACTGCTAGATCGAATTAAACTTATTACTATATGTTTCCAAGGACCTTGAATTTTGAAGGCACTTATCAGAAAGTCGACTGAACGGAAACGAAGAAAGTCGGATCAATGCTTGAATCGTCTGACCTGTGCTCTCCTTATGACCGACGGATTTGGACCAGCGAGGGCTTGACGAGCAAACTCTTCGTCGTTCGTCCAAGCGAAGGGGTCATCTGTTGGTATAGAAGTAGTCGTTTAGATATCAAGAAAATTCAGTCGATCGGACCGTAATCAATTGCGAACTGTAAACTTCCTCAGCCTCCAGGGGATGTATGGATATTGCAACTACAGTTGATCAGGGACTTGTCTAAATCAAACTTACCTTGAAGGAGTTGCGGAATCGGATACTGAATAACGTCGAAGTTGCCATTAGGAACGCCGCCAGTGGCCTTGTACAAATGCGATTCCAGGAAGTTGTGAACAGCTTCAATGTCCTTCTCGCTCGGTTGGAGAGCTGGACTTTTCGGGAAGATATCTAATCCTTTGTTGTACAGGTTGTACACCTCCTTAAAGGTGTCGAAATCATCTGGAGTCTCATCGAATTTTTCTCGAAGAATGGGTAACAAAGTTGCTCTGAGCCCGATTAGACCGTCAGTATTAAAATCCTTGGTCTTTGATCCGTTCCAATCCTCATCTCGGGGAATGTAACTCTTAGCTCCAGTTGGAGGAAGTACCTCCATGCCGCTCTCTGATCCAGCCAACGACAATCTCAATTACTTTGGACTTACGATAGAAAAGTAAAATATTGTTCGAGCTAAAAGGAATGATTAATGTGACGAATTCAAGATTCAAGATTCTAAATTAATAGGTCCAAGAGGTGACGGCATTTAAACTGTAGGAAAACTACAGTAGTGAACGGAATATACTGAATTAAAACGTATTCTGAGTTCAGTTGGTGAGTGGAACAAGTTCCTCTCACCGGTGAGAAAATTGTTATCTAGTGAAACTTCATCATGTGGACTCATCTGCAGAATAGTGCAGCAAAGGGACTAAGTATCTCACGAAAATCATGATCTGTGGAGAATTCCTCATCGCTCACCTGGATCGATCTTTCGGCCTGTTCTGCATCTTCGAGGATAAGGTCTCTCAGGACCACCCAAAGTCGGGCGTTCGGCCACACCGACGATACCCAAATCGTTGTAGACGTCATAGTCATAAATCCGATCGGCAACTTGTCTTTCTCCGGTGCCATCTCCTCGTAGATGTTCCATCTCCAGAGTCCTCAATTTCTGAAGCCCTGGGGGCGTGTCACTGGGAAGATAAACCTGCCGCAGTAACGAACGTCAATAAAGACAACGTGAAAGGAGTGCTCCAAACGACTTGTTATGTGAATCTAGAAGTCGGCCTTATTTCCAGACTGGAAAGTTGCAATGCTCATGAGTCTAGCTAGATAAATGGATCGGCACCAAACGTCAGAGAGGTGCAGAAAAATGTACATGACCCACAAGTTCTGAGACTGCGGTTTCCGAGAGAGATGGTGCATGAGATCATTCTCACCTTGTTAGTAAAGAATATGCGATCAGTGTCGGATATCTGATTGTCGATCTTCGGTGTGCTGGTAGGCTTCTTCTGATTTATGTAAGAATTGCAGGCGAATTCGTACTCCGTGCTCGAGTCAGGAGAGTTCAGAGTTAGGGACTGAAGATAGAATTCCTCGCTATTGCTACTGTCCACAAGTAACGCACCAGGCTCTCCGAAATCACGTGGTACAGAGAACGAGATTACATAGCTACCATCCTCCAAATCCAGGGCCTTCCAGCTCTCTTCGAGTTGAGTCCTTGCACTCAACTTCAACTTTCCCTCCCCTGTTTCCAGCAATGCCAACCAGTTTCACGTTTATGAATCAATTGTCCTGTTATAAATATCAAGTGCAAACTGCAAGTAATGCAAACACGCCGATCATTTATGATCTTTCAAACAAACCAAGCTCGCTTATGCATTAACCAAGTCGATATTTCTTGAATCAGCAAGTGAGCTGACTTACCATCAACAAGTGTGCTGACGAGTGTGAACGCAACATTCTTCTGGAAGACAGGGAATTCGATCGAAGGTGGGCTTCCCGCTGGGCCTATCAAACGAGAAAGTTGGAACTTGCCCTTCAGGGATACAGCGTTTGGATCTGCTGGACCCGTTTTGCGTACAGTCTGAGTCGAGCTGCTATATTGATTGAGCTCCGCCTGCAGCTTCAAACCCGTGGTTCTACCTTCCGCATTGCACTTCAGGCGTCTGCTGGTGATCGCTACAGTATTGTTCAGAGACTTTCCGCTGATCGAAGAGAATTTCGCACCCAAGTTCTGAGATTTCACTGCTACAGCTTTACCAGTTGCTTGTACACACGAAGACGTGACGCCTGAATTAGAAGATGCCACCACGCTCTGTAGTCTGCTCGCTGTGTGTAAATCCATCTTCAGATAAATCTGAAATCACGTGGACTGATTTTGCTGGATCCTGCAGAAACAGAAGGCACTTTTGAGATAGAGAAGAATCTAACGCGGCACTAAGTGTACAAACAGTTCGCTCGATTTTTGAAAGGCCCGAACTAAAATTATTTTCTCAGTATGGCAGAAGCTCTTCTTTGAACGGATCCAAACTGCATGAACCTATCTGAGAGGATCCAAACTGCATGAGCACATCTGAAAGTACGCCATCTGGCCATGCATTCAATATGTTCCACAGAACTTCTGACTAACCCGTCGTTGAAGAAATCCTTGAGTTAATGACTAATGCTGTAGACTTTACAGAATCTCGAGGCAGATGTCTGGCGATTCTAGCGCTTCAGCTAACGAATGATGTTTTGAAAAAAATGACATACAGATATGCAAATTTGAACTCAGCACATATATACACAACGGATGTAAAGTACAAACGCTAACATGGGTCGGTTGACTACTGGTGCTATGAAGTAAGCCAGTCATGAGATAATGTTAATGATTCTACCAACAATCGATGCTTCAACTCGTACCAGGAAAAGACTGACTGACCTCTCCTGATCGTCTCGGTGCTTCGGTCGCTGCTGATCTGCTGCTCGATCGCTGCTGCTGATCGAGCTGGAAATGTCTCAAGGTTCTCCTTATCCGTTTATGCAATTCCGTCGTGTCCGAATCGTCCCTCTGATTAAGCTCTATATGAGGTAGTTTGAAAGTCACATGGAACGGAATGGAGGACCACCGAGCTATTTATACTGCCAAATGTCCAAATTCTTGCAGTTTCTCGTGGATGCTTTAGAATGTGGGTTTCGTAGGTGATAGAGCAATAGAGTGAAGATAAGTGCACGGTTCGGTGAATAGCTACGATTTCACCGGCTTCATGACTGCTCGCATGGTCTGACCGATTGGAAGTACAGAATCCACACTCTGGAATCTTGTTAGAATATCTCCAATCAACGATTTGCATCCCTTTGACGGACGTAACGAAGACATTCTACGGCTGAGCTGGTTTTGTCAGCATTAAGTCGATCAATTCAGTTCAGCTTGGGTTAAGTGTCACGCGACCTGAAAACCTCCATCTAAAGCTATTTCAGCCAATCGAACTCGGTCTTCTTTAGCTGGATCATCTGGGTTTTGAAGACCCTGCCACCATTGTACAGGACTGCACTTTGCATTGACCAGCAGTGACAAGCATACGAATTTACTATTAGCCTTGGAGCATATCATCATTAAGAGTCTCGGAGTAAGGGGTACTGGACCTGTCAGAAAGCCGACACAAGTTGCAGTTCACAGACAGCTACGAGTCTACCACTTACAGTATATCGTCACATTACCACCGTTATCGGTCACCATGCTAGTCATCAAGTAGACTCCCTGGGGTGTCCGAGTTCGAAGTGAGAAACACTTTCGTGGCGAGTAGGGCAAATCTGCAGCAAACCTCCTGAACGCCAGACTGAGGTAGACATAGAAAAGAGAAGTCTGAGAGGCCAAGAAGGGCTATCACAGTGAGAAAAGTCTGAATAGTGATTTCCTAGTGAATATTTTCGTCCAAGAATGATTTCTCAAGCCTAGTATTTTATACGGCCAGATTTGAATGCTTTGCTTTTTCAACTGGAACTGTGGAGAGCCACATGGATTACAAAAACTAAGGTAAGGCACCATCAAATATTGCTATGATGAACCATGGTATTCCAAGAATTTCCCTAAAAAAATCTTCAGCTTTATAACATAACTGAATCTTTTGGAAGAAGGGCTATGCTTATCTGAACCTCGAAATTGTCAAAAAATCTAAAAATATCTGTTAGCAACCCAAGCAATGATTTGCGGGGATGAACTTCGCACAAGAGTATATTTTCCACCAACTCCACCAAGTTCGTAATGTACTTTAAATTCGCTTTACCTCAGACCGATAGTAAGTATAGTATTATATTCCAAGGCTTTCCAATCCCAAAAGTGCAGCCACTGCAGCCTCCGATCACACCTATATGCACGAGTCTCGACTGAAGTAGCTGGCTGCGGTCAAATGCAATGCTGACTTGGATTCATGCTATTGGGGTCAAGCGACATCTTACACGGTTGCCTTCGGCCACGACGGGGTCTTCCCATTCTATATTGTCATTTACCTTTGTATCCAGTCGATATCCATGCAAGCAAGGTGCTCATTGCCCTCAGCACACGAAGCTGCAACCCAATGATGCTTCATGCTTTGCCTTCACTTCTGTATGATATTCGACGGCTTCTTACGCTCGTTCGGACTTCGCGTGAACGAGCGGAGGCCAGAGTCAATTCTGACCTTGAGGGTAAAGACCTGGATCGAACGGTGAACGTGGACCCGCGCGGTTGATCGCATGGTGGTCTGAGATGGAACATGGACCATCCTGAGGTGGTCAAATGGAGACAGGGTCGGGCAGTCAGGGCGAGGTGCCCAGTTTCACAGGACAACTGACAACGTCAACTGAATGTGAAGAGCTGCTGAAGGTGGTGGCACGGACCTACAATGCCCTTGGAATCCAGGCAGTAGTAGACGCTGTGAGTCTCCATACCTGCTGAGTCAACAATGTTCGAAGTCAAATGCTTCAGTGGACCTTGATCCTCTTCGAAGTATGTACATGTGCAAAGCATGCTGCTGGCAAACTTCTTCTGGATACTTGTAGCCTAAGGATCTGAACGCGGAATATGTCAATAACCTACAACCTGAGGCAGATATATATGTGCCTCAAATTGCACACCAACATATCTCTGAAAAGATGGGAAATGACCATGATAGCTAATCACCTGGCATGCCTAAAATAGGCTATCGTAGTCCGCGCCGCATAACTCACCTAAATATTCGCCACGTTGCGCTTAAGTTAATTATTCGTGTCATGGGTATGTGTGTGCTTTATTTTTGTACCTTGTCTAATGTTTTATTTCTGCTGAACATGATGCTGTGACATACGAGTGCGATTGTTTGGGATATCAACTATTGACAATGACACCCAATACATGTCTAGCATGTATTGGGTGTCACTTGTGAATCCCATTGCATTTCGAGTAGGTTTGCTGGGCACTGGGACCTACTTCCAAATGTCTCTCTTCCAAATGTCTACTTCCAAATGGATTGTTGTCTCTTTCTCACATTTGGATATACGAGCTGACATGCTGGTAATTAGAAATTTTGAGGAAGAGATTCTTTATTCACTACTTCAGAAGCTTGATATCCTCAACTAATTCAAGAAAAGTATTCTAAGAGTATCCACCGAGAGCTACAGCTGTTGCCGCTGGCTTGATCAATTTACATTTCTCTCTTTGATCTCCTCATCATTAGGACAGAAGCTTTTTTAAATTCTTTATGCTCCACTGGGTCATCAGACTTCCATGTACACCTTGAGTCTATCCACAAGATATCTCAGATACCTTGTGTATGCTTTATTTCTGTTAAATAAAGCATTAATCTGGCCCCCACCTAAACTAATTATTTCTGATGCGCCTAAATTTAGGTAATTGAGACTATTGTCCAATATAAAAATTCCTGATAATCATACATCCTTCACTTGTCACGTGTGCTATCTGTAACCACAAGTCCTACATGCTCCCAAAGGCAGAAGGTAATTTCCATACAAGTTTAGATCTACAATGACATAAGTACCAAAGTGCATGGGAGAAGAAGGCATAATTTTATTCATTTCATGTGGAGTATGAGAACTCTCTTGCCATGCAAAAGTTTCATATCTATGGACTTCTTAATTAGTTATAATTTATAACTCAAAACTATATGAATCATATTAATCTCATTCATGTCTTAAAATAAAGCTTGTTCAAGTTGGAGAGATGGATGATTCAAGCCAATATTTCCAACCCTTGACTAGGCAAAAAGTAAGACTTAGTGTATCTTAATATCTTTTTTAAACATGGTAGGATACACTAGTTTGATCTTAAGAATCCATTCAAATGTCATGTTTTTGTATCAACTTTGAGTAACTAGAAAATTGATGAGCAGAGAGTACAAAGAGATGAAATTATGCCAAATAGTCACATGCATGTCTGATGAAATCATATGACAATATTATCAAGCAAGAAGTGGATAAGATTATTGATCAGATCAATTAATGTTGAATTTAAATATATTTAAATGTGTCAAAAATATACCAAAGCACCTGTATGATATGCGGTACTCATACGCATTCTTGGTATTCCCTTGGTTAGAGAAGCAAGCATTGCATGCCATTTGCACCGAGTTGCTGGTGTGAGTAGGGATTTCAAGGGTATCAAGTTTGAAAGTACTACAGAACCTTACTCTATCTCCAATTTTCATATTATATATGCGAGAAACCTAGCAATAATTCAAAATTTTGGGAGGACAAGTAAGAAAGGAATAGAGTGGCAATAAGTCATCGAATCTTACCAATATTTAACAAAGAGCTAGCCCCATTAAATTCAAAATAGAAAATAAAACCCAATCCATGTAAGATATCAAAATTACCTAGCATGTTTATCTCATGGTTTGCTTCCTTGCAATAAAGTTTCAAGCGTTTGGTTGTAAAATATTTCCCTCGATCTCCCTTTTTTCTATTCTTTATATTATCCTAGCCCACGAGTGTACTGATTTTGATGTCGATTATTGACCTGCAGATTGTTAGAACAATGCGATTGGAGGCCAATGAAGAGGGTTTCTCAGTGAAACCCTCTTCACAAAGAATAATTCGATTGATCGAACACTATCATATCATAATAAAGTATTGTTAACAACGACGAGTTCACTGCTGGCACTTTCGGCGTTTTATGTCCCCTTCAGCAGCGGGGGACGTCAATGGCTTCCACATCGAAGTTACAGGCGCCTCAGTTACCAGCTGAGTCGCCTCTAACTGTAGATGCGTCCAACTGTATGACTTCCACTTAAACTGCATAACAACTTACGACCCCATGCGTCCGAGCTCCACCTCCTTCGTCGATGTTCAGTAAACGCCAGTAGTGTAGTGAACCCAGACAGCCGACCCGTGTTCGAGGCCGTGCCAACGACCATCTTCTCAAGAAGACGGCATATCAAAGTAGAGGCAAGAAAAGAGTACAGTCAAATGACGAAAAGGAAGGGACAAATTCTCACATTCTACATAAAGAAACCTAACAAATAAGATGAGGCTACGTAGTCACGGAGACGCAGAGAGAGGGAAGGCAAATTGAAATCACATCCTTCCGGAACTCTTCCATTGAATTAAATTTTATGATTAATAGTCTCCCTGTACTCTTGTTGAGATACGGCTTAAGTGTTGCTCAGTCCGACTTAGAAATCACGAGTAAATGCTATGAAGTTACATAAGATCTTGCTGTAATGCCTTAATCTGCAAAGCAAAGTTGATTATGCCGGACAGAGGAATGTATGGAAGCTCTGTGCCCCGGCAGCAATTCGGGCTAACTTAAAACAATAATCATGCTCGTCGAGAGAGACCAAAGGAGAACTGTGGCTCGCAGAAACCGTAATGTTTGCATATAAACCCATAGGCCTAGCGTATGACCCGAATAGCAATGAGGAAGATATTTTCACGAGATCCCGTCAACTAATATACCTTTCTCGGCCTTTTGGCGAAGATCAAGTGTAGTATCTGTTCTTATCAGTTTAACATCTGATACGAGGGTCATCGACTCTCACGATATTAATCTAATTTCTTTCACGGGTGCGAGTTCAATGGGACAGCTTGCTGCCTCGGACTCGCCAGCGTAGCCTCGGTATTGCACTATTTCCTTGCATGCGCAGCCCTTTCCTCTCAGAGGAAACCAATCAGCCCAATCAGGATTCTGTTGATGCCCATCTTCTGTGCATGCTGGAAAATTTGCCTGTACTTGGGAGTTAGTCTTCCTGACTAATGTGCAGATGTAGCCTGCTTGTATACACGGCCCGGTACATCGACTAACAAATTTCGGTGTTGAATGAAGCCGAGGAGAGAGATCAGGGTTGTCAAACGTATTAGCCTGTCCTGATGTGGAGTATCTCACGCTAACATGCTCTTTGTTTATTTGTTTTTTTTCGTTAGAGCTCGAACGCTTCGACTTTCGAATTTCCAACCGAACGATAATCCATGACTGAACTTCTTCCACGAACAGTACTCATGTCTTCTACTTCTCCAATATTCCGCTTCATAGGCTCAACTCTGCAACTTCAGTCCAGTGAATCATCGTGCATCGAATCTCAAAAGTAAGTTCAGTCTCACGTCTGGCTCGATGGTTTAGTTCACTCAGCATATCTTATCAGTTGTTCTTGAACTTTGAATACCCATCGAGCTTCCTTGCTTTCATTCCTGTAGATTTGATTCTTCAACATCAATGGTCCGTCTGTCGAGAAAAAAAGAGGAAAGCGAGTGGATTCAGTTGTGGCTCCATCAAGTTCTTGCATGGGACATCGTGGATAAACCCGCACTCCTAGAGGCGATACCGGGGGAGAATGAAAAGTTCAGTAGACCTATTTATAGTGACATTTGCATATTTCTCAGCCTTTTGACTAGATGCAAATGTAGTGTCTACTACGTCGACCTTCATGTTGATGTTAATGATATTTGATTCGAGGGCGAGGGCTGCTCGTAGCATTGGACTGTGAGATGTCGCATCTGTGATGCACCAACACCTTGGTCCGCCTACTGAACGGAAGAGCTATGATAGAAGTTTGACTTCGAAACCGGCCTTCACCATAGGGTCCAGAGGAGAACAAGTAGCACGGGAGCCAGGGCTTCCGGTGGTGCAGAAGT
Source organism: Marchantia polymorpha subsp. ruderalis (assembly GCA_037833965.1). Lineage (NCBI taxonomy): Eukaryota > Viridiplantae > Streptophyta > Marchantiopsida > Marchantiales > Marchantiaceae > Marchantia > Marchantia polymorpha. The sequence goes on along the minus strand of AP031352.1, from coordinate 760,410 downwards.
ATTGACCTTGAACGGAAATTTTCTCAGAATTTTTCAGCCTCGGCCAATGTTTCAAGAGAATATCCTGTGGAGGAACCACTCAATCATAGCACATGTGGGAGGAATGTGGAAAAATTGCTGAATGCATTTTCGTCGTTCGAGACTTCTCTCTGGCGTGCGCTGATTTAAAAAAAAAACTGGGTGGTAAATTGGTGGAAGGAGCAGCCCACTTGAACAGCAAGCACTGAGCTCAATCACTGCAACATTTTTGAGTGAGATTGATCGAACTCCTCGCACCAGCCACCCACTGCAATGAAAAATGGAGCTCTAGAGCTCTCTTAAAAACAACGGTCCAATTCTAGAATGATGAGGTACTTAAAGACTTCATGTAAGTTCTGCAAAGATACTGCGCATATTCAAGTCGATCGGCGTGGACAAACACAGCAGGATAAACTTCTCTCTTTTAATGTAGAGTAAGTCGATCATCAAACTGATGAGAGGTTCCAAAATTCACATTGATGAAGAAAGCTCCATGTTGTGGCCATAAAAATGTGAATCCCCGTCCACTAGCTAATATATCTCGATCTACCCTTCCCGTCACATTGACAAATATACAAGTCGCGCTACAGAAAGATCATCTTATATCACAGAAGAGCACGGACATCGACCTGATGGTGATACCTAATCCTCAGGATTGGTAGCTTTGAGGATAAATCGACTATAGCTAATACAGAACAAAACAGCACTTCTACCGATGACTACATCCGTCGATTCATGGTGTAGGCAGATTAGAGGGAAATCGAGGAGGTCTCGGTCAGTCCTGTCTCAGAGCCGTCCTGAGTGTTACAGTAACCAGCTATGAGGTGCATCCACCAGAGTCAACAGACGCTCGGTGTCTCCTCTCCTGAACACTAATCTCCTTGGGATCAAAGCCTAGTTACTCAGTTTTATAGACAGCCCAGATGGGAGTATGCATTATGTAGTCTCCGGTGATTTCTGGCTCTTTAGAAGCCAGAATCACCGTCTGATTCTGATTAAAACTTGTGACGTCAGCTATCTGTTGTCGGGAGTAAGAGCTAAAAAAGTCACAGAGTTACTCTGGCTTACGGAAAGATGAAAGGAATATAGATGAGAGAATCCCCGTAAATCTGGAAAGACAACGTATACGTACGTATACCAAAATCATGAAACTTCTCGTAGTCGATCCAGGTTACCGTCCTTCTTGAACTTCGAAACCTTCCCCAAAAGCACGAAACATGAACGAACATACTCACAAGAGAGCTCATATTCACCATTCGCTGCTACTATAATGGACTCGGCAGAATTCTTGAGCATAATGTGATAGCTCATTAGCTTGCAAAAGATATCTTCTGCAAGCTAATGAGCTATCACATTATTTGCATGTCATGTCAATGAAAAGACATGAGATTCTCATTCACTTCGCATGTCATGTCAATGAAAATCCAAAAGTCCTAAGTTCATCTTGAGGGATTCAACGCAACAGTAAAATCAGTAGTAATCTGCAATAAGGATCAGATCTTGCATTTTGATATTTTAGTCCTAAGCCCAACGGCTTCTTGTTGGATAACTATGTGACCAAAGGCAATAACAATGTTCTTTGAGCGTAAACAATATATGTAGCACATGCCAAAATTGAAAAGTGTATAAAAACCAATCTTACTTGTAGTTCTCATACATTATGTTACTCGTTACATATATAATTGAGCACGAAACGCTATGAAGAGCGATTTTATCGCCCACATACATATTAAATAAAAAAAGAGGTGAAGAACCTTCTATCCCAAAAGTGATGAGAGGTTTTTCACTTAAACTACGAAATTTACCGTGGAATTTTAATGTGCTCCTTGAAAGATAATTGAATCTAAAGAATGATGGTAACATAAGTCAAGCGAAACAAATCTCCGCAAATATTATTGGAGAAACTATTCGATGTGTCTTTCCTTATCTCCGACATTCTACTAATATCTAGCACCTTAGGTGATATTCAATCATGATGTGACACTCAATGTAGGAGCACGAGTAACTAACGCGGGAGTCAAAATAGTGTCTTTGACAAAGGCAAAGGGTGTCAAAGGATTTACGAATCTCGTAATCTCAGGCTCTGCGACCAATTTATGATAATGAAATAATGACCAAATAATCTCTTGTTGTAAAGCCATCAAGTTACCTGCATAATATATGTAATGCTTGCGTATAACACTATCCCTCGCAAACCTTATCAGGGTATAAACCAGAAACCTTGATATCAACAAGAGGAGTTAAAACCATACAAGTTAGGTCAAGGGATGTAAAGCAATTTTACAATTAGAACCGAAGAAAGCAATGATAATAGATTGATGATAGTTGCAAAGCGTATCTAGAACTAATGGAGATGTATAACCAAAACATCACATAAACGCTTTATGATAAAGCCAATCGATAAAACAAGGACAGGACGCCAAGGATTTGAATGAATGCGTTTGGAGCTGATTGAGATATAAAACACTTAGAATCAGCGAATCCTTGATGTACCAATAAAGGTGGCCAGAGCTGCCTTGTCATGATCAAAACAACATGAGGGGTCATTGAAGGCTGATTGATTCATTTTCAAGAGCAGCAAACCTGTATTTAGACCAGATGCAGTTTTGGAATAAATATTGAGCGGATTGACCGAAAGGCATGAGCGCATGGTAATGGTAAATAAATCAAGCCCGATGGACCCAAAGGGTCAAAAGGCTAAATAACACAACACAAAGAATCCAACTCCAAACAAGGAGAGAACCAAAAGAAACCCCTAGCTAGTGTCTAAAGCACTAGAACGGTAACTAATAACATCCCTAATGTAACAACCTAAATCATAAGGTTCAAACTGAAGCAAAGAATAAAAATTCTCATCAACAACTTTATGAGCCACTCTAATCTCTACATACCTAATACAAGTAAGAAATACATGCTCTTCATCCTCAACTTTTTTTCCATCACATAGCATACAAATACGTTCACTCATATCAATGTTCAACCAACGCCCTTCTTCAATCCCAAGACTATGAGATACTGTTCTATGTCTAGCAATAATATGACGTAAAGAAGTAGATATCTCTGCAAGTAAGTATCCTTGCTCACAATAAACAAGCATAGGATTCACATGAAGTTGATAAAACTGCATCTTGGTGCCTCGTCTGCTCCACATAATGCTGAGAAATTCCTCCTTAATACGCTCGCGTAGGGCAATAGGTTGCAACTCCCAATCGAGTTCCGTCACATTCCACCTCAAAGACCAAGTCACCACATCTGCAAACCAACCCTTGGGACGTGTGGCACGCAAAGCTTCAAGAGGAAGTCGAGAAGCATCAAGAGATCTCACTCTTTTGACGTAAGTGATACTTAGAAAGAGAACTTCAGCCTCAAGAGGTAGACAACCTGTTTCCGCAAGAAGAATTGCATAAGAAGTTTGGGTCCTCACACCCAATTCTTATTGTAAGAAGATTTTTTGCACCCTCTCCAAACGCTTCCAACCTGTCTTCTTACAACCAGAACCTGTGTTCCATATAAGATAACGGGAAACACTAAGCTCCTGAATAAGAATTTCCTAAGACTTTAAGACACTAGATGAGCTCCTCTACATCTATTTAGCAATGAATATAGAGCTTTGAAACCAACTTCTACCCTCTTTTGCACACAAAGTGCCCAACTATAATCAGATGAGAAATCAATGCCCAAATATTTGTAACTTTTCACTTGTTCCAACTCTAATCCTTTGTAATAGAAAGAGAGCTTGGATCTAGTGCCCACAAGAATGACTTTGGACTTCTTCAAATTGACTTCCATCTGATTTTGAGTACAAAAGCTAGCCAAAGTGTCAAGGTGTTTCTGTAAACTAGTGGCATCACGTGCTAGTAATATGACATCATCTGCATACAAAAGAGCTTTGATGACAAAGCCTCCAAGTTTAGCACCTTCGCTATCACAATCCTCCAACCACCTTTCTATATCATCTATGAAAACTTCAAAGAGAGTAGGAGAGAGAGGACAACCTTGAATGACTCCAATGGTGCTGATAATCTCTTCGGTTTGAGAAGTGTTGATCTTGGCCCGAACTGAGTCGTATAATGTAGCCACCGCTGCTAAGAGATTTGATGGTACTCCAATGGTTTGCAATCTTTGCCATAAAAGCTCACAAGGTACTGTGTCAAAAGCTTTCTTGAAATCAATGAAGGCACAAAACAAAGCTTTTCCATTACCCTTGGATTTCTTCCATAGAACACGTAAAACCAAGATATGGTCTATAGTGTTGAATGTAGGACGAAAACCAGCTTGGAACCACGCTCTCTTCTGACAAGATTCAGCCCATGTGTTCAACTTTGACTCCACCAATTTCCCAAATAACTTGGCAAAAATACTACCCACCATGATAATGCGATAGTTTGTCACCAAGGTCTTGCTCCCAGATTTGTGAATAGGAACAATCTTCCGTAGAGACCAAGATGAAGGAAAGCCATGAATAGCAGCATCCTCTAACACTTTTGTGAGTATAGGCCCAATAGCATCTCCTCCCCACTTGATAAGTTCAATGGAAAGTCCATCCAAATTCTCACATTTACCATTTGCCAATTGTCTGAGTTGAGTCATCACTTCAACTTCTGAAAATAAGCCTGGATTTCCTTCACAATATGGCATAGATGCAACATTGAGAAAAAAATAAAGCTTTTCAACAAAAGAAATCAAAGACTTGGGATCAAGAGTAGGTTTAGAAGATCGTACTGCCAACCGCCTCCAAAAGGATTTGGGATTCTCCAAGAGCTCCTTTGTCAAACACTCTTGCTTCTGCCTCAAAAATGCTCGTTTCTTGGACTTCACCAAGTCTTTGTAAAGTTTTGTCATAATCAACCGATTGTGAAGATCCAAGGATTTATCAAGTGATCTCGCACTCGCTTGCTTGCAATCAAAGTCAAACCATCCATTGCAAGGAAGACCTCTAGCTCTCTTGGTCTTATGTCTCAAAAAGAACTTAGAAGCAGAGTTTTGGAGCAACTCAGTTAGTTGCAAACTAGATGTATGTGGATCAAGGCTCCAAGTAGTACAAGTCAAGAGGTCTTGGAAATGTTCACTATAAAGTTGCTTCTTACTAGTATCTAAACAAAACTTGGGGGAAGTAGAAACATAGTGACATGTAGGGAGAGGGATTGACGTTGACAACAAAAGAGTAAATAAAAGAGGTGTATGATCTGATTCTGGTTGAGGCTCTAGAATATCAAACGCTGAGATAAATGAACTATTAGTGGCAGAGGACAAAAGATAATCTATAGTGCTAAGACCACTAGAGGAAAAACATGTATTGGAGTGAGAGTTGGGAAAGAAAGAAACACCATTGAGAACTTTCAGATTACAAATGACTCTAAAAGTCAAGAAATGCTCAGTCAAATCATTTGTACAAGAATCACAAAAGACTCTAGACCACAAACTATCTCTACTTTCTTCAAAAGAGTGAGAAGACAAATAACTATCAAATTGTGTAAATTGAGCGGAACGTATGCGGGCATTGAAGTCTCCAACAAGAAAAACTTCACCTTTGTCTTGATATTTGAGAACATCTCCTATGAGCCGATAGAATGGTTGACTTCGATTGCAAGTGCTTGTGGAGTAGATCTGCATGAATAATGGTGCAAAGTAACAAACTGCCAAATAACTGTAAGATCCTCCAATCAATCCAAGACGAAGTCAATGATATTGTTTCCCAATATCTTGGCTTTCCAAATGTATCATAGGAAGAAGTTCAGATCTGATGAAAGTAGCAATGACTCCAAAGCCTCTTCCTGCTCGTCCATTTCTATGGTTCCAAGTAGATCCCACCAGAGTAAACTCTTGTATCTCTCCAATAACATTACTTTCATGCTCCCAAGTCTCAACAATGTTGAGGATGTCCGCCATCTTCCAAATCGGATGCGCAATCACATACTTAGTTGTAGATAGGACTCTTATGTTCCATATCAACACCCTCAACCTCTTGGATTGCTAGGTTGATGATTGTCTCCTCCTCTTGGTGATAATAGCTTGATTATCACGTAGATAAGCTACAAAACCTGCATCTTGAGCTTCTTTGACTTTTGCAAGCTCCTTCCTCCTTGTTTCAACTTGAAGAGGTGTAAGATCTGGATCTAACCAAATCCTCCATCCCTTGAGAATGGCCTTGTTAGCTAAAGCCATATCACGTTTAGCTTGATCCACAAACTTAACAATAATGGCACGAGGTTGTGCGCCTTTGTTGCCAATACGATAAGCTTGAGCCAAATCCGGATTAGGAACATCAAGTGTTTCAGTCAAGAACTTGGTGACCACACTCTTCACCTCTTCCTTCTCAGATTCAGGTAGATCCGAAATCCTCACATTCTTCATACGAGCAAATTGATTAGTCTTTTCAATCTCTTGCTCTCGACAGAAAGAGATATGAGCAGACTTGGTAGCTTCAGCATAGGACTTCATTATCACCTTTACAGTTTCAACCACTTCATGCAAAGCAGGAGTAGTAACAGTAGAAGCTTGAGAACCAACATTGTCTTGAATGTCCTCAACAGATCCAGAGATTTGGAGCATGATCTTCTCAAAACTTTTGTGAGAAATCTTCAACTCCCGGATTTCATTTTTTGCAGCAGCCAAGTCAACATTTTGTGCCTTGAATTCTTGGCGTAGCACTTTCATTTCCTCCAAAACCGTTTGCACGAGATTGAGAAGTTTGTTTTCAAAATCCATCATGAACTCAACTTTGCAAGATGTTACACAAACTCAAAGTTTCAAAATGACAACTTCTTGACAGCAGCTCCGTTGAGGCTGAAAATTTGCAGGTATGTGCGCCCGGCCGTTGTGAACAAGCCCATCAAATCTCAGCTCCTGTTGACACTTGAGCAAGAAGATATGGCCCCCGCAAGATTCATGCTCAAACCCCTAAACTCAAAGTTTCGAAATGACAACTTCTTGACAGCAGCTCCGTTGAGGCTGAAAATTTGCAATTATGTGCGCCAGGCCGTTGTGAACAAGCACATCAAATCTCAACTCCTGTTGATACTCCAGTAAGAAGATATGGCTCCCGCAAGATTCATACTCAAACCCCTGAACTCAAAGTTTCGAAATGACAACTTCTTGACAGCAGCTACGTTGAGGTTGTAAATTTGCAAGTATGTGCGCCCGACCGTCGTGAACAAGCCCACCAAATCTGAGCTCCTGTTGACACTCCAGCAAGAAGATATCGACTCCGCAAGATTCATGCTCAAACCCCTAAACTCAATAATATCCGTTCAAAGTCAAACCCCTAAACTCATGAAGCTAAGGCCTTCTAACATGAACCATATGTGCATCATGATCCGAGAAAATCATAGTATACACATAAAACTTCTGTTTCCACTGAGACACAATTCCCAAAGAAACAAGAGGAGAGGGATGGATCGTACCAGACAACCGAACATTTGATTAAGCATGTACACTACACAATCACAATAAACGCTTTCGCCATCTCCCAAAGGTTCCATCGAACCCAGGTGCCAATGTTACTCTGGAAGCCGAGAGCGTCTACTAAAGCTGCTGTGATAGGACTGTCGCCGTTGAAATACGAGACTTCGTCGCATAGAAATAATGAAGCTAGCACTTTGGTCAGACATACTGGCACAAAGAATAATACTTAATCTGCAATCAGAATACCCGTTGACCTCACAGGTAGGCGTGTCCATCCAGTACCCAAATACGTGAACAGCGTCCTGGTCGCAGGTTTCAAATTTGTCCTCACAACCTTGACCCTCTTCCACAGGTGTTGTTTCTCCCTTCGAGAAAGAGGTTATTGTTAGCTTGTCTGAAAGGATTCTTCCACCTCCCTCCACGTTTCCAAGCATCAGATTTTACTTTATCACTGCCTGGACCAAATCTTGAGGCCTGCACAAGGTCTGGAGAAACTTAAGGCGACCTTGGTCTGAGATTGTATCTACTCCATCCAATTTCTGTCCTGTCCAAAAATAATATGAAATGAAGATGTTACAGGATCCGGATAATTGAATTAGAGATCTGCTTTTTGTTTTGAAGGACCCATTCGACTGTAAGAGATATGGCGAATATTTGAAGGAGAAAGAGCCTTGCAGGAAGAATGTGATGCAAATATCCAAGAGCCGGCTTCGCTCAAATGTCGTACTGACAGTGTTCAAAACAAGTATTATGAAACTGTCCATTATGAAACTGTCCATTGTTTTAACAATGTTTAATAACTAATAAAAACAAATATCTCTACAGAGTGAGATAAGATTATTAGAGAAGTGTTCAATAGTCACATGATATAAAGTTGTATCATTGTTACTTTTACAGGATCAGGGTACAAGAATTTGCACCAAGCCGAATATACGGCACATACGACTCTACGTTGACTTACTTACCGAGTCTTTTGGTCGCAAAATCTATGACTATTCAAACTGACACTCGTATTCTCTGCAATTCATAACCTTCAACGAGACAAAGGATTTCTAAGTTTTATGCCCATTAAGAAATCTCTGCGTCATCCGCCGTCTACTGATCAGAAGAGCTGCACATGATTGACTTCTATGAAATCGTAAATCGTGCTATGACGCGTTAAATTCTCGTGTAAGTTCCGTGAGGTTTTTTACCACTTGTAGCTGACAGTGAGCAGCTCAAAGCGACGACACAGTCGTCGCCCTGCGAGGTTTATCTACTCTATGGGGAGATCATACCTAAGAGGCTTGGCCATGGGAAGTATGGATGAAAATTTCTCTTTGTCTATTCTACATCCGCCCTTCATCCCTAGAGCGCTGCAACAGAGGTCACTATTGATCGAAAAGGTTCAACTAGCTCCAGGTGTCTATGCTTTCATTCAATGGGAAGCCGTCACCAGTTGGTTCCTCTCTGGGTGCTGCACTGCCTTTGCCAACTTCAGTTTTGCCCTTCAAAGTTTTCAAGAAAAAACGTAATAAAAGTCACTGTCTGATTAGGACATTCGAGCACAGTCTATACATCGTTCGGCAAACTGGAGTGAGGATTTTCGAATTTGCCACCAATCACTCACAGGGAAGAACTTGACGACATCTCATACTCGCAGCCATGACGAGCTCGAGCGCGCTGGTTTCACTGAGCTTGCTGGCGGCTCTGGTGATATCGAGCGCCAATGGAGCGTGTACCAGATTCTTCACAGCAGAGGATGCGCAGTCCGTAAACGTTCCCAGCAATTTGGACCCGGAGCTCATTCCTCCGCAGGGCAATGTGCCCATCGCTCAGCTTTTCGGACTGGGTGCTCAGCATTACACCGCCAACGGCACGGCATGGGTGCTGACGAGCGCCACCGCTGAGCTCTTCAATTCGCGCTTCGAGAATATTGGCGTCCACTTCTACCTGCCGCACGCTGACCCCAAGGGTGGCCAGCCTTCCTGGAAGACACCGTGCCCTCGAAGTCTTGTCACCGCCAAGCGCGTCTTCACCGCGCCGGTTCAAAACAATAACATCCCCTGGGTACTGCTGGAGGCTACCAATTCCCAAGGCTCCTGGTGAGTCTGACCCTTCAATCCCCCACCAATTGCCTCTGCATGTTTGATCAGTTCCACCACCGTGAGTTTGTGTCAAATGTTCGAGAAAGAAATCCCAGCGCTCGAGCAAATTTTCAGATTGATGCCTTAATGTGGGTCGAATCTAAGATTTGTAAATTGGGCATGTCCGTTTACTAGGATTCTACCAAAGTTTCCTCCTTAGCTTGTGACTCGAGTCAGCCTGTGACTGCAATTGCATTCACGGGGCAGGAAGAGCTGAGGTGCAAATGTGGCACCATGTTGTGGATGTGAATGCAGTGGGTTATTTGGCGATGTGACCTACGTTCAAAGGCTGTTCACAAAGAACGGTCTGCCTACTTCGACTGCGCCTACGGATATTAATGCTACCTTTAGCTCGTCGTACACATCGTTCTATGTGTTCTACAAGCAGATGTAGACGAATGAGTGTCATGAGTCGCCGGAGAGTGGGCGACTGAGGTCATTAAGGCATTCGATGAGTGGATTCAACAACAAAAGCACGACCTAGAAGCTGCAAAACTCGGGGCTCTACCCAGAGAGGTGCTGAAGAAGCTGGTGGCGAGAGCAGTGGCCGCTGCCATGTACAAAGTGTAGCTGAAGGTTTGTCTACGTCTCTGGGAGAGATGGTGGTGGAGAAGACAGAGGGTTGGGGTTTCCAGACAGCAGGAGAAGCAGCATGGATTGCAGTGAAAAGTTGGGCTTGTCAGCAAGTGGTCACGGCGGGTGAATTGAAAACGGAGAATTCTGGGGCGAGTGATGATCATCTTCGTCTGCTTTCTTTCGTCTGTATATGGAGCATTGATAGCTCACGCTGTACATAAGGAAGTTTTCGGTCAGACCCACTTAAGTTTAAACCGGGCATCTTGCTAGGCTCCAGCGCTTTTTTTCACTTTATCCAGTTTCAAAATTGCAATAGTTTTTCCATGAATTCGAACAGATCTTACAAAATATTATTGATTACAGGATACTTCTTGAATATGTCCGGCTCATGTCGTTACGTAATGGGTATCTTTACTGTATATAATTGCAGAGTAATTGATTTCAGATTGGATAGAAGGAAGAATACGGTCAGAACTAAATTGTCAACATGGGATCTGACTCTGAATTTGTCATCTTTCAAAAGCTCCGTTGTAATATCAAACCAAGTGAAGTGCCAGCACGTTCTGCCACATATTCCCATCTCTGGCAATTGGAACTTTTCTAGCTTAGTGTAGCTGATCACATATTAGATGGAAATTGTGTGTCTTTTTACGCTGTACATTACGCTGAATTTGCTAAAAACAATGTTTGCAACAAAGGAACGAAGGTTTTGGGTGACTATCTTTGGCAATCATAGACAAACTATCCAAAACATCTCTTTGTCTTGGCCAAATTTTCTTGTGGTAACCATGTTAGAATCAGAAAGTTATTGAAAGTTGACAATATAAGGAAGTTTCTTCAACTCTGTGTATACCCAAATCACACTATCATGAAAGACCCATGCAATTAAATCCATACATTATCATATGCAAACACACAGGAGAGGAAGGCAATTTATGTAATAGACATCAGCAGAACAATTGTGACACATGGGACGTGTGTACAGAAATGTTTTTGTCTATATAACAATGCTGGATAGTAGATGAAAATTTACATGGTCTCAGTATATTCAAAATTCTTTCGCTTTTGACAGAAAGAGGCGGTTCCTTCTGAACTAAATCGGGTTTCCTGCAAAACATGCACATTATTGTGGCTACTACAGAAGTCGGGTGAAACTTGACGTGTGAAGCTGCACAAATACTAAAAGTTTTTACGTTTACTATAAGCTACTTTTATTCCATAATCCGAACAATGTGACCTTACTCTTATGCATTTCTCTGAAATTTTCCAACGGGATGCATCTTGGAAAATACTAAATTTTCTAAGAACCGGCGGTTTAGGGTAGAAAGTTGACGTGTGATATTGTATTTTATGTTGAGAAATTCGGGTAGGATCTGTCACAGCCGGAACTTAGTTGTAGGAAAAAGTAGGTAAGTGTTAGTGTGGGTACTTCTGGATACGGCAGATAGTGTTGCCATTGGGCAGGAAAATCAACATAGTCATTTTGAAGTCGCTCAATATATTCAACCTGAACAAGACTTCTGAATTAAAAATAGTTTCTGAAGCGAGAAAGCGACCAAGAGCAGGAAACAGGTGGATCGTTTATCCACGATTGCCAAAGATTGTAAACTTCTGACGAGGATGATCTGGGTTTGGGGTGCCAAAGATTGTCTTGCAAAATCTACATCATCATTGTCAAAAGATGGAATACTGATTGTTACTACGTGATGTGAAAATTGGAATCGAAGTATTTTTTGGTTGTATGTATATATTATTCAGCAAAATTTCGCACAAAATTTGTACAAATTTAGCAAAAACTAGCCCAATCCGAATGTTTCAAATGTGTGATCTACCACACTCTGAGTTATGAACGCTGCAGAATACCTTAAATGAAATATGTGGCAGCACATATTCTCATCACGGCCTCTATGCAGCCCTTGCTTCGAAATTACAACAGAACTTTTGAAATATGACATTCAATCCGCATCAGTCTTATCAACACATGTTGATGAAACTTTGTTTTGTCCAAACAGACCGATGCGATTGCGCAGCAGTAGTTATGTACAGCAAAGAAACTTCATTCCGACATGTGCCGGACATATTCCAGAAGTATCTCATGAAAAATAGTACATTGTGGAAAATGTGAATTCATGAATACTATTGCAACTTTGATGCTGAATAAAGTGGAGAAAACCTACTGGAGCCTAGTGAGATGCCCGGTTTCAGCTGAATTGTAAGTCCCATAAGATTCTAATGCCCTCAGCCAGTCTTGGTTAGGAGACATTGACATCAACAAACGAAGAACTCTGACATGAATGTAAACTTATGTCTTGAAAGTTGTTACAATCATCCATTATTCTGTGGTATATGTTCGTCAACTTCTACGGTATCATCTGTCCATGATAAAGTTTGATCCATCGACATCCTCGAACTGAATCAATTCTCTCTAAAAGGTTTCATCCTCTCTACTATCTTCAATTAGCTTGCAGAGACCAAGCCTACCGTAGGATTTAAATAGAATTCTGTCAGCTCCCAATCGATAAAACATTTGTAATAACATTATTGGAGATTTCGTCTTCCAGAAATATTCCTCAAATCTTATGATCATGTGGTGAGTTACTTCATGAATATTGGTTCCTTTGATACTCACAATTCCATACCAGCCCATTGTAAAATCATGTTATTTGAAGCAACGGTGAAGATGTTTTAGGACCTCTTTATAAATTCAAACGCAGATGAGAAGACCGAACTTAACGACAATTCGAGTTGAAAGAAGAAATGGCGGAAATCTCGGCCAGTAATTAGTCCACAAATACTATACATCCAAAGGCCATGTGTTCACGAGCATCTACAATGTAGATCCGGCTGTATATATGCATGTAGATTCTACATACATATATAAAGCCGGACTAGTCCAGACTGCGGTGTCTACTACCGCTGTAGTATAATAATTGACATTCGGCTCTGGAGAGAACTATGATAATCTACAAGTGGTGTTCTTCATGTTCCTCATCATGGAACTCGTCCTCCTCATCGGCTGTTGCATCTTGATACTGCTGGTATTCTGATACGAGATCATTCATGTTGCTCTCGGCTTCTGTAAATTCCATTTCATCCATGCCTTCACCAGTATACCAGTGCAAGAATGCTTTTCTTCGGAACATGGCGGTGAACTGCTCGCTCACCCTTTTGAACATCTCTTGAATGGCAGTGGAGTTGCCGATGAAAGTGGCTGACATGCGCAGGCCCTTGGGTGGAATATCACAAACGCTGGACTTGACATTGTTTGGAATCCATTCCACAAAGTACGAGGAGTTCTTGTTTTGGATGTTTAGCATCTGCTCGTCCACTTCTTTCGTACTCATCCGGCCTCGGAACACGGCCGACGCCGTCAAGTAGCGACCGTGGCGTGGATCCGCCGCACACATCATGTTCTTCGCGTCCCACATCTGCTGGGTCAGTTCGGGCACCGACATCGCCCGATAGGACTGTGAGCCACGCGATGTCAGCGGAGTGAATCCCACCATGAAGAAGTGCAGCCTCGGGAACGGGATCAAATTCACTGCCAACTTGCGCAGGTCGGAATTCAGCTGACCGGGAAACCGCAGGCACGCCGTCACTCCAGACATTGTTGAAGATATCAAGTGATTCAAGTCTCCAACTGCAACGAACAGCGAGCAATTCATCACAAGATTTCAGAATTGGTTCGTATCAGCCCGGGAACATATGTCAAGGATGCATGCGGTGAACTGAATCTTTGAAGTTATCTTCTCCTGACTATCCAGTTTGAGCTCGATTCTGTGAGTGGAAGAGTTCATCTGAATCATGGCGTGGGAGGGAGGGTAGAGTATTAGAGGTACGTACAGGTGGGGGTCATGAGCTTTAGTGTACGAAAGCAAATGTCGTAGAGAGCTTCGTTGTCCAAAATCATGCACATATCTGAATTTTCGACCAGCTGGTGGACGGACAAGGTTGCATTGTAGGGCTCAACCACAGTGTCCGATACTTTCGGCGAAGGAACCACCGAGAATGTCACCATGATGCGGTCAGGATACTCCTCGCGGATCTTGGAGATCAACAAGGTGCCCATTCCCGCTCCGGTTCCTCCACCCATGGAATGACACACTTGAAACCCTGCACGCAGATGCATGGGGGCTCAGCACAATTGTGACCTCAGTGTACAGCAGAAAGCTGCACTACCAAGAGCCTGCCAAAAGAATTAGTCTTCCGAACTAGGCAAGGAGAACCTAGTACCACGAAACAGCAGCTGCAGTACTTGTTGGCAAGCAAGACAGACAGTTGTTGTGACACCATCCGGTTCAAAACATCTTGAATCACGCGGATGTGTTGCAAGCTGGCTGGCGGGAGAAGATTCCTCAGGCTCGCGATCGAGGTCCATGGAATCCGCGGTTACCAATTGCAAGCTGGTTCCGTAAGTCCAGATTAAAGAAATTAAGCTGTGTTGACGATCATCAACATTCGAGAATATGGCCTGCACGAGAAGCACGAAATAAAACATGGGGAAGGTAAATAAGTCACACTAAAATCGGCGACCCATCGAGTTCATCAACCAAATCATGGGAATGGGCTTCTGAAGCTCTACAGATGGCCGAGGAGTGACGATCGGCCAGAATCACATACCTTGCAAGCAGTCGCAGCTCTCGGCCTCTCGGCGCACGACGTCGAGAACAGAGTCTATGAGCTCGGCTCCTTCGGAGTAGTGGCCCTTGGCCCAGTTGTTGCCGGCACCCGTTTGGCCAAAGATGTAGTTATCGGGCCTGAAAACCTGTCCATACGGCCCGGACCGCAGACTGTCCATGGTGCCAGGTTCCAAATCCATGAGCACCGCTCGTGGAACGTAGCGGCCTCCAACCGCTTCGTTGAAATACACATTGATCCTCTCGAGCTGAAGATCCGAGTCTCCATGATAAGAACCGGACGCGTCCACTCCGTGCTCGTCACAGATCACCTCCCAAAACTTGGCGCCGATCTGATTACCGCACTGCCCGCCTTGGATATGGACGATTTCTCTCATCCTTCACTTTCTCCAATACAAGCTCGATTGAGAAGGCAAACGGATCGGACAGATATGACGATACTGCGCGCAGTGGCGTCTAGCTTCTCCAGAAGTAAAGGGCATGCAGATCCACGTTTCGTTCTCATAAGCCTTTCAACGGGGACCCAAATTCAGCAGAAAGCTCCTCAGAAGCAGCGGATGATTATGGCTTCTCGAGGTCGCTCTCGGGACTGCAGAAGACACGGATCCGAGGACTCCGCCGAAGCCGACGATTTCGGACGCAGATACCCAAAGGGCACAGCCTGCAAGCTTTGCTGCGACGAGTGAGAACTGTTCGGTTCAAGCGAACCGAAAGCTGGAATGCGGAATGGCCTGCAGTGACGACGAACGCGACGCCCTTTGAACGGCGTCGGTGGGAGACGAACTGTTTTTCGGCCAGTTTGTTGCGAACGGTTGAAACCGTCGACGAGCTCCGAAATGTCTCGAAATCGATCTGAAAGCCTTTGGGAAGACGCAGAATGGACCTGGGCTCATATGTTCGCTTCCGGTAAGCCATCCATTCTAAGTATATGATTCACATTTTCAATGAGGTGTCAAATATGTCGCTAAATAAAAATGTGAACCTTTCCCAAATAAATAAAAAAAATCAATTGCAAAATGTATAAACTTTAAATAAGTAATCTTCTTGTCTTATAATCTTTAATTAAATTGATTTATTTCAATACTGGGAATCTGTTGCCATAACCAGATTACATTAAAAGATAAATTTTTATAAGTATCGTTTTATTGAGAGAGATTCAATAATAAAAACAATTTCATAATAGATTAATATATATTTTGAATACGATAATTACATCAAGAAATATAAACATTATTTTGATATTTTTCAAACCTGTATTTAAAGAATAATTATTTTTGCATATGTTGTAAATTCTTGTTTGTATATAGATATAAATACTTTCAGAAGATGATACTAAAATTTAAAAATTAAACATGGTTTCAGGTAAAAAAATTCATAATTATTACAATATGATATTGGTTTATAAAAAATGGAAAAAAATAAATTTTATTAATACAAGAATCTAAGCAAGGAATATAGGTGAATCTTTCATATATACAAAAGTAAGAACTTGACAAGTAATCAAAATTCCTATGATTGTTGAAAACAATTCCAAAATACATGAACAATAACCATAAACAAAAAATACAAGGTTTGATCATGTTTGTACATGCATTTCATGGTAGATAAAAATTGTAGTAGATATCACTATGAGCACGTTGTTATTATCATGTAAGTGATATACTTTCAATGAAACTAAATTATGACCTAACAAGATCATGAAGAGCTAGCAAAACACATATATAACTAATTAATTATATATAATTACTTTCTTTTCTTTTAGCCAAAAGAAGATAAAAAATTTCATAAATTTTAATATTTCTTATTGCATATATGAACATTCTTTTATAACAAAATTTCCAAATTTTTTGACTATTTTTTTTAACTAAACTACTGCATAATAATAATCAAAATTGATAAATATTGAATTTTTTGATGGCTTTGTGAATCTTCAAAATTTGAAATGGATTATATTGTGAAAATTATATCACATGAAACAAAAGATATGTTTGTTGATTAAATCAACACTATAACTCGTAAAATGATCACTAATGTGTCGTGCGAATACATATCGCTATACACTCTACATCGCTGACATGCTACTCACATACCCACACACATACACACATATAAGGCGTGAGAGAGTACACACTCAAATGTCACAACTCGCCCCCCTAGCTGGCGGTCAGGTCCCTCTGACTCCCATGTAGCCCTATCTACAACTACATGCTATATTCCTTTGTGGGTGCGCGAACCAGTAGGCCGGGTGCTATGTCGCCCCATCGTTAGTCGCCTATCTGCAATTCATAACATGTGAAGATCAAGTCATCTACCCCTATGAAGTACATCGAGGACAAACCCATCGTCCAGCCGGAATAACATCGATAGGCGGAGTTAGGCACGACATGTGCCATCCCCTAGAGCACCTATCACACACCAACATACGGGCCGCCTGACCAACTGACCCACATAACATGCACCTCAAGCCAGCACGTACTATCGCTAAGCTTGGGTCCATAGTGCCATCTACGTTTCGGAGATGGCATGGCGCACAATTGCGCACATGATCCTTCCAAACAACGCCGTCACGACCCTCCAACATGAGAACTCCAGAAGGTAACACCTCCCGCACTCGCAAGATTGTGCGTCCCACCGTCACATCCAATGTCGTCGGTGCAGTCTGCTATAGATAGACGTAGTCTCCCACATGAAATCTACGAATCGATGGTCGATAACCTCCTCCCCGAATGGTTGCATATCGCAATGTATCTCTATATTGAGCAATCGCAAGATTCTCAAACGCTGCAGGCATAACTCTCTGAAAGATCTCTTCACGCTGAGAACATACTCTCACCCACATATTCGGGTCATCAAGGTTCACCACCTCGCTAGACTCACGACGAATCGATGTTGGCAAGTCTGGATCTCGGCCTTACAATAGAAAATATGGTGAGAAGGAAGCCAAGGATGCTTGACGACTGAACCGGTATCCCATGGCCAACCACGGTAGCTAGATATCCCAGTCCCCAAGATGACCTTTCTGTAGGCCATACTTGCGCAACGCCCTCTTCACCGTCTGTACAACACGTTCAGCCAAAGCATCCGTCTGTGAATGATCTCGCGATGTGGTCCGATGATCAATCAGCGCCTCGTCACACAAGACCTGAAACTCACCTTGAAACTACGTCCCCTGATCGGTCAACACCTCAGCTGGTGCACCATAGTGACTAAGCACTCTTTCAAGGAAAGCATACGCTACTCCCTCACTCGCCTTGTCAGGTAATGCTACCAACTCAATCCACTTGGAGAAATGCTCCACCATCACCAACACATACCGATGATGTCGTACAGTCAAAGGTAGTGGTCCAGCGAAGTCCAAACTCCAACGGTAACCCAACCCCATGATGGGTAATGGATGTAACACTGGTGTCGAAGCATTGAATGATGCCCTCACCCGATCGCAAACCATGCAACGTGATACCGACTGCTGTACCTGAGTATGCATACCACGCCACCAATATTAACCAAGGAGTAAGCTATATGTACGCTTCACTCCAAAATGTCCCAACTCCTCATGAGCATGCCTCACAATGCGTGCTCTCTGAGCTGGATGTGGTACTACTTGTACCCTACCGTCCTCCCAGACTCGGAGAACATGTGATCCCTCCAATCGGTATCTCTTCGCCCGTTGGAGAACATGATCTCGCTCCTTCGCACCCACTGTGCCTGGCACCATGCTGGTCCGTAGGAACTCCAACACCAATGCATCATCGTGAACATCACGCTGATCCACACCACCATCCTCAACCTCAAGATCTAAAGATCGACCATCTATTCTCTGACTAGAGTAAGATGTCAGATGATTCTCTTTGCTTGAGTTTCCACATAACCAACACATGAAGGCAGATGCATGCCAACCAGGCACCATCTCCTTGTCAACCTCACCATGCCATCTAGCTCCAGTGTCATCCTCCTGGCTAGTGCATGGGTTCTGACTCAAACCATCGGCATCTAGGTTCGCAACTCCAGGTCTATGCACTACCTGAAAGTCGTTCTCCGGTAAGATGAGAGCCCACCGTGCAAGCTTCCCCGTAAGCTTGTCGGACTCCATCAACCACTTGAGCGGTTGATGATCAGTAACAAGGGTGAACTGCGTACCAAACAAGTAACACCTGAAGTGTGCCACAGCCCACACCGCTGCCAAGCACTCTCCCTTGTACGAACTATACCGCAACTCCGCTGCATTGTTCAAACGACTAGCGTACGCAACCACAAACTCCTTGCCCTCATCATCACGCTGCGTCAACACCGCCCCTAGTCCCAACATACTCCAATCAGTGTGCAACTGGTATGGACGACCTCTGATAGGTCTCCTCAAAATGGGAGCGGCCACCAACCTGGCCTTGAGCTCAACAAAAGCTCTCTCCTGCTCATCTCCCCATTGCCACTCCTGATCTAACTTCAGCAACTGGTTCAAAGGCTTGGCTATAGCACTGAACCCCTTCACATACCTCCGGTAGTAGTTCGCCAAACCCATGAATGCACGAACTCTACTCACATCCGTGGGACGAGGGATGCGTGCAATAGCCTCCACCTTTGCTTGCTGAACTCCTAAACCACCTGGGTATATCACATGACCCAAGTACTCAACCTTCTCCTGGAAGAACTTACACTTCCCAGGATGTAACCTCAAACCATGAGCCCTCAATCGCTCAAACACAATCTGCAAATGTATTTGGTGTTGCTCCACAGTGTCACTAAACACCAAGATATCATCAATGTAACATCTGACAAAATCCAGCCCCGCTAGGATTCTGTCCATAACCCTCTGAAACTCGGCACGTGCATTCTTCAACCCAAAGGGTAAGAATCGCCACTGATACAAACAATCCTTGCCGTGGGAGTTAACGCCCCAAAACGCTGTTTTGGTTTTGTCCTCTTCCCAAATTGGCAACTGATGATATCCTGCCCGAAGATCCAAAGTATTAGAAATCCTCGCATGTCCCATCACATTGAAGATCTACTCAGGTGTAGGCATGGCATACTTATCGGACTTCGTCTGCCGATTGATAGGACGGTAGTCTCCACACATGCGCCTATCCGTGTAGTTGCCATGTACATCCTTCTTCACCGGCATGACAGTGGCTGACGCATACTCACCATGCGATAACTCCACTAATCCAACATCCAGTAGGTCCAACGTCCTACTCCGAATCAAATCTCTTTCCATCTCACTATATCGATAAGGACGACGGAAGATTGGCGTATCACTAGCCAATTCTATCCGTATACCGGGTCCAATCAACGCACCCAACTCCTTCATACTAAAGGCAAAACAACTCCTATAGTCTCGTAGGAATCGTGTCAATCGTCGCCTCTCTCCTCATGTGATCTGGGAACCAATCAATGGCTTCCATTCCTCCTCCATATACACACTAGAGGGAGGCGACACTGTCAATGGTTGCTACGCTACATCCTGCAAAGAAGGGTTCTTCATACCCTCCTTCGTAGCCACCTCCACATGAAAATCCTCTCCAACTGCATGGGCTGCAACTTTGGCAAGTCCTTTCGTCACGTCCCATAAACTCCAAGGATGACGAATATCTCGCCTGTCGCCCCTAGCCATTGTCACTACCGTCCTGGTAGGCAATGAGCTAACAAGTGGTGTACTAACCATTAAATCAATGCGCAAACGACGTTGCTCCGCCAAACCCAAGCTCACAATCCACGTCAAGCAGTTTAAGTCCATAGCTTGACCCAAAACCTGACGACGTGAAGCAGCTGCGGTCACACCAGTCATAAATCCCATCGCACGCTCTCTCTCATCAGCGTTGGGCTCCACCAACTGATATACTGTACTATCCCACAGTAGTCCAGGTCCACCATCACGATATGCATGTGATGCCGGATAACTGACCAACGTAGGTAAAGCCATTCGAGGCTGACCTACGCGGTTCATCAATGCCATAGACGACATATCAGCAACTCTCACCACCTGAGAGTGTCGGAAAACATCCAAGATACTGTCAACGGTGAGTGTAGGATCACGCTGCACAGAATCATAGGCATGACGCAATATCTCACGTGGCAAAAGGTTGGTCCACCATAAACGTGCACGATGAGCACGTGATACAACCCTCGCAGCATCCAACAATACTGCTGATCCAATCCATGGTCGGACTTGATGGACACTCGCCATCAACTGGGCCCGAGTGTCATCCAACAATGGTACGTTCTCCAGAATGTATGCTGGAGAACGTGTCTGCTGCACTTGGAGATGACGTAACACTCGCATCATCTCCCAAAACATCATAGATCTGGGATCATGCAACCCTGTTCCATGTCCAGCGCGTGTGTGTCCCTGACATGGCCAGCCCGCAATCACCATATCAATATGGCCAACGCGGTCAAGGTCTGGCGCCCTCAGCAACAAAATGTCTGAAGGCAACACCTTCTTGAATCCTCGGACAGCTGATCGCGGCAATAACGAAGGAAAACGCCGCATCAACTGTGCAACATGTCGTGAAGAGACTCGACGTGCAGTCTAGTCCTTCTCTACATACAAGTATCTCCGTACGAGAATACCTGACTGCAACACCGCAGCCAAACCTGTGCTGATCCCACCAAAAAGATCCAGCAAACAAACGCCCTTTGAGGAATACTCCCATGCAATAGGTGTAGTAACCAATGGAAACAATGCGCTAGAACCACCAACTAGCCGATCAGCTGAAGTCCTTTCTGGCTCTGCTGGTAAAGAGGCTTCACTCCAAGCCTTTTTCACCAACCTATCAGCCTCCAACTATAGTGCCTGGCACGAACTCCACAGTGGAACATCAAAGGGTGTAGTCACTGCCGCTGTGAAACTCACAACCTCCTCCACATCCTCGTAGAGTGAGGTATCGTCGGCAGACATGTTCCCCTCCAACAAGTCATCGGGCCAGGTAAGCACTCCGCTAAAACCCGCAACAGATGCCAAGACCGCTGATGAAGATCCAAGAGGTCGATCCCGAGAAATAAATCTCACTGGCAGCTCGCTCAGACGTCCATCTCCGGACTGCCAACCAGGACGATATGCGGCAGTCTCCGTCCAATAGTCCATCCGAAACCCCATCGGGTATAACATCACTCCACCAACAAGCACATCATATGACTCTGCTGATGTAACCACAGCACGAACTCCAAACTGCGAGCTATCATGAGGGTGATCATGCCTCAACTGCACCGCTATGCTCTCCCTGGTCATAAAGTAAGACCTATCGCTGGCGCCACCAAGGGATGTCTGGATCTGGAATGGGCAAGGTTCCAACTCTGACCTCCAAATGCCCAAACTAATGCATGCAGCCTTGCCCAACATCAAGGGCTGTGCACCAGAATCCAACAAAACTCTGGCTGGGACATACACCTGTCCAGTAGAACTCACTAACCGAAATAGACCACTTCGATTGTCCACCATACGTACACCTGGAACAATACTCTCGCGATCAATGGTTGCGCGAGCTGGTAAGGACTCCATCCTCGCCCCTGCGGCCTGCCAAGTCGTCTCCTCGAACAATGTAGACGTTGAGGATGGGTCCTCAACTGTATCCTCACGTATCTCGGCACTCGTAGCAGCGACTCTTCCACGATCACACGACGTGGCTGCTACCCGAAATACTCGAGCCAAATCAATACCAGAGTCTATCAACTCCGTGGCTGAAAACAATGGAGATCGCAAGACTGAAGTGGCCATCCGCATCACTGCACTAGATGGCACGTCTGCGTCCACAACAGATGATGTAAGAACCTCAGTTCTCACTCTAGTGTCACTAGGCGGTGCAGTTCTCATAGATGAACTGCTACCCACCTCTAACAACAAAAAGGACTGGGGAAGTCTAGACTGACGTCCACTCTCATCCCTCTAAGGGTCCAACTCCACAGTCGCATCACGTGGCTCTGAAGTGCGAGCACCACCTCTGGTCACTGCAACTGATGCCTCAACCTGTGTTGCACTGGCCAAATAGGAGAAATCCTCTCCCTCGTAAGATGTGGAAGTGCTCGCCCCCAGACTAGCCATAGCAGCAAGCCTCTGCTCCAACTGCTCAATCCGAGCAGCCATAGCGCTCTCTGTGACGGAAGTAGCACTCGTTGCGGTACGCTCCATGGCCCCGGTACCTCTACCACCTCTGCCACCTCGGCCTCGTGGAGCATCACCTCCACGACCTCTACCTCCAGATCTCAACTTAGGATGAAGGTCAAAGCAACGTTCTCGAGGGTGACCCAGTCGATGACAATGATCACAGGTCATCTGTGCTGGCTGTGGTCTAGCATGTGGAGTTTGTCCCTCTCGCTCCTGGGGACAATCCTTCCTCATATGACTACCTCCGCATGTCCAACATGACGGTTCCTGTGGCTGGCCCAAAAATGAAGGCAGTGGTGGCCGCGCACTAGGCTCTCTGTGACCTGAAGGATGTCGTGTATGACCTCCACGACTCCCACTTATGGGGCGAGACTGTACTGGGCTATGTGGGATACGCGAAGTAGTGGTCGTGTCCCTCGCAAATGTAGACGTCACCACCCTCTCCTCCACCATGTTAAGCTCAATCTTCTCAGAAAGAGCAAACACATGGGCTAATGTGGGTGATGAGTCGCTCATGAGAGTAGCATCACGCACTCTCCTCCGCAACTCTCTGTCCAAGATCCAATACCAGTACTGGACAGCCTGTGCCTCAGTCACACCGTGAGTAACTGAGATTAGCCGTCACATACAAGTGTATGCCTCACGAAGACTCTCACCAGTCTTCCGCTCAAACTCCTGGAGGCTACTCAACTTCTCCGTTTTCACCCCATGATAATTCTTCCTCAATCTCTGGAAAACTCAGGAATGGGGCTAAACGAAGGTACGCCACTAGCATCTCCCCTCGTGCTGCCACCGGCAATGCTAACAGTACCGCTGCTGGTATTAGTACCAGTTGCGCCAACTGCTCCACTGGTACCCTCGCTGATGCTACTACTCGCACCTCCGCTGATGCCGATACTTGCACCTCCACGGGTACCCACCCCACCCTGGGTAATGAATAAGTAGTTAGGAGACCAATGGCGCCTCCATGCATCAATCTCCGCAGCATAATCTCTCCCAAACTCATGATAATCGTCCATGGGAGGCCCCTCCAAATGCTGGAATAACCCCTTCCACGCAAAGAAGGGTGTAAACAACGTGGAGTTACACAGAAACTGCATATCACACCACGTGTCGAACTCCTGAATAAAATCATCGAGCTCGATGGTGCCCACTGCACCAGATGGGCACTGGATGGTGCCCACCAAACGTCGAGGGCCCTTCACGGCCCCGTACATCCCGTCTATGTCCCAAATCAATGGAGTTGGAACAGTAGACGATATCACCACCAAAGACTCTGTGTCTGCAACACTCTGGTCCTGCTCCGCAATAACTGGCGAAATAGGTGAAGGTAGCCGATACCTCAACCCACTCCGCGTAAATCCACCGCGGTACTCAACAGGATCACTAGACTGCTCCGTGATAACGAGACCTCAACTAGCACCACTGCCAGATCTCCACCCAATAACCCAATCCGCCCCTAACGTCGTGCCGCACTAAGCTACTCTAGCCCTACTAGCTAAGGGGTATGGGCAACCTAACCTGTCATCACAGCAAGAAGACTCTCACGGTCTACTGGTCATCACTCCAGTCTCACCGTGAGAGAAACATAGATATGCCGGCCGGTGATCAAGTCGAGCCCCCTATCGCCAGCACACAGGAGTAAAACTACTCCGGAAATCAGCGTCACCCCTACACGGGCGCGCACCAGGAAGCAAGACTGGAGAGGATCCAAACACAAGCAAACAGCTAGCAACGACTCTCCAGTCTAAAGAAAACACAGCACAAAACAAGTCAACACACACGGGACATCGCATCGCTTCGCAATCCCGATTCGATCTCCATTGTCCTCCATCTACGTGGGCCTCTATTGCCTATGATGCCCTCTTCACCAAATTGCAAACAAAAAGTGTTTGAAAACTTCTTCTACTTTTTTCTTTTTTTCTTTTTTTTTTTCTCCTTCACACAGGGGTCACACTTTCCCTCAACAAACACACTACACACTGAAAGCTCAATATTTTGACTATGTCATATATATATTTACAATGCTTTCAACACATCAAGTTTACAGGTAATGAGACCGGGTGCAAACTCCCGATCCCTTCAGTACTTCTTGCCTAAACGCTACAGGTAGTTGCTATCAATCCTTTGGAAGACTATCAAGAAATTTCTCTAGTACAAGAATTTCTTCTGAAAGACAATCTTGAACATACTGAACATCTCTCAAATGATCAGCAATATCCTTCGGAAGGTCGAGTAATTCATCCTCACATATCCTGTACTCTAGGCCAGATTCCTCTAGAAGTTTTTCTACGGCTAGTGCCTCGTCCCAATCAAACCCAGAATTTTTTTCTTCTACCACAGCAGTGTTTACCGTATTCTCTTCTACTTGAGGCTGCACCGTCACCTCCTGCCCCTGATCACGTTCCTTGTTGCTGATGACTTCCACTGTCTGGATTTCTTGTATATCACTGTCGTCCGCTTTTTCTCCAAGCGGCATTTTCCCTTCACACGTCAACACTTCACTGTGTACAAGGATTGTTTACAGAGTATCTGTAAACTAGATCACTAAATTGGAAACTAAAAATAGTTTAACTATAAACTATTACAAAGTGTTACAGGATCACCAGTAACCTTTTTATCATAACTTATACTGATGTTTAATTACCACAGTAAAATGATACGATAACTGAAGAGAGTTTTAACACCTATATAAAGTCAACTGTAAAATGCGTAGCACAGGAAATAATTGCCAAACCTTGTGCTCAAAGTATTCCATCCTAGTTAACTGAGGGTACATTGGACATCGACGTGAATACTAACCTGAGAAGAATAGATGAAAACTCTGCTATAACTATAACTCTGCTACAAGAGCTTCAAAGGTAATCTACTAGCTCCCAACAACATTTTAAACAGAAGTTTATGGAATTTCATCTCCCCTCAACTTTTCATTACCTACATCCGCCCATGATAGGTTGTTATCTACACTCACATTGAGTGCACTTTTAGCTACTAATAAGTCTAATCTTCAGAAAGTATTGCAAAGAGGTGTTATACTCTTACTGTCTACGCCGCTGGGACTGTCATGTAGTATGTCCAAGCTGCAACCACACTCTTCCCGAGACATAACACAGACCTTAAATGTCAGAGTTGCAACCATAATCTTGCTTCACCGTATCTCATCTACGACTGCATCTCCCACAGATGCATGCGCTAACATATTGTAATAACCCACCAAAGGCTAAAACTGCAGTATGGTGGTAAAAAGATCGAACCCACAGGGACAGAGGCAACACACAGAGTAAAATGTCACGTTTTAACAGACTTTTGTAGAGTTTGAATTCTAGGCGACTGTCACTCCCAGAAATACTGCAGTGCTCGACTCGGAGGCTCGACTCGGAGGAGGATCTCAACTCGGAGGATGCTCGGAGGATGCACGGTACAGCGTGGTCACTCAACACACACACACACACACACACACCTGAAACTGGCAAAAAGCACAACTCGGAGGTCGGTCAGGACCTCCGCTTCGGATTTCAGGAGGAAAGTGTCTCAAAAGTTCACTCAGAGGTTCTGCAGGTAGTGCCTCCCACTCCGGCTTTTACTGCCCTTCCGCCAGGAACTAGCGTAGGGTACCCGGACTGGACTTCCCACTTCGGAACGAAGCCTCTACATACGCCGTGGACGTCACCCTCGACTATCACACCAAACGCAGGGAGTGCAGACCCGACTAAGAACTTACTGAAACACGATCCAGTAACACACACACAACCTGAATTACAAACCAAGGTTTACACGAAGTAATGAAACTTCACATTGGCATTCAGGGGAAACTTCCCGTAGGAGTACAATCAGGATATGTCACTCGAAGGAGTAAGGGGGAACTGTTCAAGTATCTAACTCGCAGCCGGCTCTGAGCATCAGAAATCACCCGCAGGTGCAGATCCGCACTACTCAAGTCTCTAACCGGGTACTAGCTCTGAACATTCAGCCGAAGGCCTTCAACTACAACATACGGTAACTTCGCTATGCTGCAGCTTCTCTACGTGGTGCCAGGACCAAAATGCACAAACACGTCAAGAAAGTGAGTTCCTAATCTGCACTTCCGAAACTGGAAGAGTCCCAAGGCAAAACGCCTTGATCTACTTTATACCCTCAAAGATCCTAACTAGCACTACGCTATCCTATCTACTACTCGCAGCATCTGCGCGAAACCAAACTATTCTACTGCACTCGGCTGATCCGGTGCTGCGCCTCCTGCGCGCCGGACTACTCCGCTCGCTGTCCCTTCCTTGCCAGTCTTCCGACCGGCTGCGCAACCCCAGGCGTCGGAGCGCTGCGGTGACTTCCGCCTGTAAGTGCGCCATAGTGTCGCGCGCATCCGACAAGAAGGTTTCTAATTTCCTCGCCACTCGCCGCCGACTCCGACTGTCACCCTCCGTCAATGCCGCCGCCCGAAGCTCGAACTCCCTGAGTGTGATCCTCTCTTGAGCTGCCACCTCCCAACGGGCGTATCCTTTTAGACAACGAGTCACCTGTGTCGCCAACTCTCCTCGCGCCCTGCAGCTGCTCTCCACCTCTGCCAACTACATTTCTGCTTCCGCACGTTGTGCCCTCAAATCCGAGCACTCGGATTGCAAGTTGCGCAACAACTCCTCATCCTCCTTGCGGGCTCTTTGACTTTCTTCTAAGGCGCGCGTCTGGCGCGCAAGCTCGGCTGCTAGGACTTGGTTTTGTCTCCGCTCCTCCTGCAATTCCGACTCGATCTTTGCCCGTATTAGCTCGGCATCCGCCTGACTTTTCGTCGCCGCATCCTCCCTCTGCTGCTGCAAGGCTTGGTATAGCTTCTGTGTGACCGCCAGGTGTTGTCGGAGGGCGGTGTTCCTATCCACATATACTCCGCACCTAGAGGCCCACCTTGCCACCTTGCTCCTCGTCCTTCTCCTGATAGTCTCCACATAAGACTGCGGTTTTAAAGCACTCGCGTATTTGGATGTCTTGCGATCCAGATATCGCAGGAGTGGGACTATCTGTTCGCACAGCACCCCTGTTGGCGTTTTCTGCACCGAATCCGCTTCCTGCTCTTCCGAGCTCGTCTCATCCTCAGTCTCGAGGATTTCAGTCGCCACCGAATCCCTTGGCGACTCCCTGGAACTGTGGCGCGCAGCAGCTTCCGCTGCGACTGCCGCTCCGCTGCCGGCTAAAATATCCAGGGCAGTGGGAGATCCCACTACTTGAGCCCCTGTTCCGGCTCGATCTTCGGTCTCCGAAGGGGTCGACGCCGCAGTGACTCTTGTCACTTTTGCACCGCCCGCTTCTGCTGCCTGCCCTTCTGGCGCAATCTGCGCGGAAGGTGTCTTCGCTGAAGGTGCGTCCGCCGAAGGCGTCCGCACACTGGTCGTCGGCCCCATCCGTCTCGCAGTCGGCGAATCCGGCCGACTCTCTGTTGTCCGACTCGCAGTCGGACGACCAGCAGTTGTCCGACTGGGAGTCGGATACACCCTGCGCGTCTTGACTCCACTTGGCATGCTTGCTGGTGGCGTTTTCCCAGAAGTGCCTTCCGCCGAAGACGACCCTCTGAGGGTTGTTGGCTCGTCAGCCAAACTCTCTTCTGCTTCCGGCCTGCTGTCCGGTTCAACGCGCCGTTCAGTTGGCCTTCCTTCCGCTTGTCGGCCTTCAGTCATCCGACTCGCAGTCGGCCGACTGTCAGTCCGTCCATCTCCTCCCGAAGGCCGTGGTGCCTTCTGTGCAGAGGTATCTGTCGTCTTCCCTAGAATCTGCGCGATTATCTCCTCCTGTGTGAGATTCCGCCGGGTCGGAGTTCGCCCGGTCTCCTCAGTACCAGTTGGCATTTTGCGTGCCCTCTGTTTTGGTCGACTGTGAGGCTCGGGGGTGGGCCGACCACGAGTCGGCGCAGCTGGCACTTCCGGCTGCCTGTCCTCAGGTCTCTCATCCCACTTCCGCTTTCGCGGAATGCGCTCAATTCGACGTTCTTCTGCTGCTCTTGCTGGAGCCGGAGCCGGAGCCGGAGGCGTACTGGCAGGTTCCTCGTCCGGATCCGTGTCTACTTCGGCCTCCCTCGAATATCTACCTGGATAGTTCCGGGTCAGCTGCGGAAACCGTGTTTTCTCAGCATTTGTCAAACATCCCATCGCCCGATAAAACACGATCAAGTAAGGCGAGAGATGATTGAGGGTTCCTCCTTTCTCTTCTTGCGCATGTTGGCGTGTCACCTTCCACAGGAGCCGTGCCCAATGCACTGGAGCTCCTGACAACACTAGCTCCACAAATTCTACCTGCCAACCATGCATGTAAGCGGTCTTGGTCGGCTGCAATATCTGCAGCAATGCAGTCGCGACATTTCTCCGCAATCGATCTTTGTAATCCCGTGTCCGGAAACCGTTCTTGGGATGCCTGGCAACTTTGAAGAGCTCATTGTAGGAGACTTCTTCCTCATGGGACACCTTCACGCTATCGGCCTCGAAGAGGAGATCCCCTTCCTCGCCGGCACACCTGCCCAACACCTGCGCCCAGTTGCAAATGTCCCATCTTTCTGGATGTGGACGGAATCCGCGAGAGGGCTTGTGTCTCTCCTGCAGATACTCGCGCACCATCTCCGAACATGTCCAGTTCCATCCCCACAGGAGAAAATCGAGCTTCAGCCTCAGCAGCACATCTTGAAATGCGCGTAGACCGATCTGCGGCACCCTGAGTGGAGACACTCGCAGCTGGGGAACCTTCGACATTGCGTTGCCTGCACACACAAACGTTCTCCCTTTCGCTCGCTCTCTCACAATCGCCACTGCGCGTCGGTCGCTCAAGCACTGACTGCTCACTCTCTCTGCGCTCAAGCTCAAGATCGCTACTCGCAATTCTCTCCAAGGTCTGCCAAGATCCTTGCGCAACTCGTCTCCGCACTCTCTCCTCTCACTGCAGGTCGCTCCGCTCTTGCGCGTAATCTTGGAAACTGGAAATCGCGAAATCAAGAATGAGAGAATGAGACTGGAGCGCAGTCTTTTCTTCTCCGATTTCAAGAACGTCCAACGTTCTGACTGGTTACAACGTACGCAGCCGGCTATACGGCCTAACGGTTCGCCCCTTGCATGCGCGAATTCACGTCTCCGCACTGCGCGCATTCGCATGCGTAAATGTTGAATTCTCCCGCCGCCGCCACCTTCCGGACTCGAGTCCGCCGCAGGGTATACGTCGGCCATGTTGTCTTTTCCTAATCCGTCCCTCACCGGAGGCGTGTTGCCGCTGGTGCGTTCCTTATCCGTCGGCGCCTTGCTGGAGGCGCACATCTAGTCGGAGCGAATTACGCCGGCGCGCAGTCGTACCGCTTATCTTGTCCTTTATGCCTCGTCCATTGCTGCCGGCGCATATCCGCCAGCGCAACTCATGCCAGCGCATCCGGCCGTCAGCGCCACGTCGGAGGCGTACATCCGACCGGCGCTTTCCTTCCATGAACAGCCGCCAAAGGCGCTTCCGACTCTGAGTTGGTTTCCTCCTATGAGCGCGTGATTCCGCCGAAGGCGCATCGCCGAGGGCGTACGGGAATCCTTTCCGGCTGTGAACCCTAGCGCGAACGGCGCATGTCCGGCTACGAGTTTTCCGACGCTCATAACTTCTCCGTCCCTGATCCATCTCCGACGCTCTTGGGCTCGTTAGAACGAGCGTCCCGAGCTCTTTCTAATGCGACTTCAACCCACTGGATCTACCGTGTATCCCGATCGTTATGAAGGTTTTCCCTTTCCGCGCTAGCGGCGCATCGCCGAAGGCGCACTCATGGTCGGACGCCTTCAGAGGTCCGGGCCCTTCTCCTGACGTCTTTAGCAAAACCTCCTCCTTAGGTGTCTGCACCGGAAGCGTAGCTTCCTTATACGCTGGAGGCGCGTGAGTAGAGACACCTCAGAAAAGGAGCTTTTGCCGAAGGCGCCGAAGACATTGGCGTTGGTACATTCGACTACGTGATTCTTCGTGTCCTCGTGCCGATCTCATCAATCCACTCTTTTTAACGTACCCTTTTCTAACTACAAACACTGCTTCGGTACTAGTTTTCTAAAATTGTTTAAATTCTGCAAAAAAACAAAAAGTGTGTTACCACACATACCCATCAGGTACAGCACCTGATACAATACATTACAACATAAAAAAGATTGATTTCTCAAATTCTTTAATCTGCGTCAACCATCATTTTCAACGCGATGAAGACGATGGGGAATAGACGTGAATAGACCCACGGGAGATACAAAAGGAGGTTAATGGAGTACTTCCTCCTTTCGTCTTATCTCCCTTCTGCCAGCACGAGTATTACCTAACAACTTCAATGAGGAGGATGCTTTTTCTCTTTCACACTCTGCCTGCATGCCTGCCGGAGCTTCACCTCCGAAGGAACAGAAACATTCCTAAGCAAGGTGGTGGATAGAAGAGGAGACTACCGAACACAAACCGAGACGTATTTATAAAGGACGACAAAAAGCTGGCAGGACCTCCGCAGTGCTCTCCCAGAATGAGCGAATAGTCTTTGATGACTCTGATGAGGTCATCTGATGTGTACGTGTACTCTCACTAGCAGGACCAGAAGTATGATTTAGGCTCAAACTTCCACATCTGGATTATACTCACATACTACTCCTTGGCCTGTAAACCAAACTCCAATAACTGTGAAGTATACATAGCGAGCCCGTAGAGGTGAAGTGCATGTAGATCTCCTCTTATATTTACTCCTCTTTTATACTTACACTCTTATACTTACACTCTCACAAAATGTGGTGGTGTAGCACATCAACAGTTTAAGTTGCCCACGAAAGCAATTGCCACAGCTTCTCTAGGGACTGGTGATCATGCTTACGATCACCGCCAACACTTTTGCAGGTCGCCTCGCTGCGCATTCAATAATCCAGACTACGCCACTCCATGGCAGGTTCAGCCCCGGAAGTATTTAATATCGAAGCGGCACTTGTTTCCTTACCCCTCGAATCTGACTAGTTAGATTCCGCCTCCACCCTCTACAAGCAAGCCTCCCGCAAGACCACCTTCTGCGAGTAAGACTCTGAACACATTTCGCCAGCTTTCTTTCAAAGATGCCTCCTCAGACACTAGCAAATTTGGTCCGACGAGCAAGGCCACCTGTTCTTCGCTCGACACCGATTGTAGATCTGTTACAGGAGCGGTTGGAAATAGTGAAGGGTCAAATACAGAGAAGCTTAAGTCCCCACATTCGCATCTAGATGGTGTGGAACCTGCGTCTGAACCGCTCTTTGTTGGGCGCGCTGACGGATTTCCGAGCTGACACTTATAGCCAGTTGGTGAATTCAGCTACCACTGCCATAATAAACTCCTATGCTTGCGTTTAGTACAAGTACAAGCATCCCAAGGTGATTGAGACGCTCAACGCTGCTTTGGTGACTCCCGAGGCTGCGAAGAAGCAGGCCGCCGACTTCGAGCAATTCAATGTGAGCGTTTTCTCTGCTAGAATCGACAGGTCATGCAATTGATAACCCTGTGTGCGCAAGGAAGTGACGCCTCACGTTTTCGAAATAGTGGTACAGTCGGATCTTAATCACCTCGAGTGTTCCTGTCAATTCACGAAATTTCTCGAACGCATACTTTTGAGATTTCCATCTTCGGGCAAACAGAGTGTGCTGACTGCAAGTTCTCAGAGGATGCAATCACCGCACAGCAGTCCAGCCTCGTCCCGCGAACCAAACGAACAAACCAAATCAAGCTTCGGACTGATTCTTCCCGTGGAAATATTACCAACCGAAATCCAACATCTTTCCCAGTATTTCTGTCACTGATTCCAGTGAATCAAAAGCACTTTTCAGCGTTTCAAAATCTGAACCCAAACCTCTACCGTGCCCTTCGATGCCACACGAAACAAAACTGAATTCCTGAAACTTCAGTTTTCAGAGTCCGACTCAATCTTCAAAATCCCTACTTCCGAACATCAAATCTGAGAATCTCTCTGCACCTATTTCTCGATTCAAAACTATGATTTCCTCATACTCTCAAGTACAAAAACCTACAAAAATTGCCCAGAGGTATAAACAAACCACAAAAGAGAGAAACACACGACAAAAACACGAAGAGGCAAAACAGAACGTAAAACGGTTACACACAAAAACGTCGAGAGTTTTTCGAGTGAAATAAACGGGAGATTCCCCACTGGAATTCCCGTCGGTCAATAACCCTAATGGCAACAAACCGTTACCGTCACAAACATGAGTCAAGCCCAACCCACTCCACACTCGGAGAATCCAGGTCGACGCAAAGGGGAAAGTCGCTCTACGCTCCCAACGCTTTCAGGCTCGACTCGAAGAACTAACGTTCTTTGAGCCGTCCCCGACTGTATACCCCTCGTGACCCGAACCCTAACTCCACGTCTAAATATAGTAAGTGCCTAGACTGCGTGAGCCGACTCGAAACTACATGACAATACAATTGAACAAATTATCATGTGATCTTGAATTTTTTTGTAAGTTAAGATAAAACGAGTTTGCTTGGTTTATTTCAAAAACTGTATCTTTAATACGCTATGATTATATTTCTTTAAATTTCCTCACTACTTAGGAATACATTATGTGAACATTTAAATGTGAAAGCAAACAAAATACTAAATGGCATTAGTTTTATCATAAATACAAAAACGTTTCGTTTATTGCACGGATTGATCAGTTCCAAACCGATGCATTGATTATAAAAATATTCTACTTGTATCCCAAATATACATATTTACTTGTATGTATATGAAAGATTATATTTTTAGTGCTTGAAAGTATAGCTCTTGATATTCAATCATTTTATATATTGCTTTAAAAAAGTGATTCATGATCATATCAATGTCAAAAAAATATCATTGATTCTTGAAAATATCAATATTGATATGAATTTTGATGAATTAATGAAACATATACAAGAAGTCTATTAATCATATGGCTGGTCTATCAAATTTGCAGAATTCTAATTCGTTGGGACTTGCAGTTTAAGTTCAAAATATTTTAAGCTTTACAAAACTATCAATAATGTATGTGTTTAGAATTTAAAAAATCAACACTAGAGGATAAATTATTTTGCAAAAATAACATCGATACAATTATTTCTAAATTATAAATTTATTTTACAATCAATATTATAAATTTGACATTAGATGGTATTTACATATAAATTTTGATCATTATAATTTCTTTTTCGAAATAAAATTAGTGACTTTGAATTAGTCTGTTAATCTAGATTGATTTCTTGCCATTAAATATTGCAACTGGTATTGAATAAGTTATTTATTTTGGTATATGCATCATGTTTACTTTGTTTTCATGTTTTTCTATCTGAATCTATTGTATTTGGTGTGTTTTGTATAAAGACTTTGTTTCTAAAATCAGTCAAGATGTCTATGTTTTTCTTCAAGCAGATAACACATGCAGACATGTTGATTGAATAATATGATGATGGCGATTTCATGTTTTATGTAAGATTCAACTGAAGGGAGAAACACAACAATTACAAACCTTGTCTTGTAGGATACACATTTTTTAATTAAAAATAATAATTTTGATCGCAGATGCATTGCTGTATGATCATGAAGTTAATACATTGATGTTTTACAACATCCTAAAACCAGGATTGACATTGGATGCAACCATATCTAAATGTGATAACAATCATCTCTCCAAATGACTATATAGAAATTTCAGTTGAAATATGAGTAACTTGAGCTTAACAAAAGTCTTGGATCAACTCACAATACCACTATTGTGATACAAGTATATATTATTAGTCGAAAAATGAAATCTTGACGAAAACAATCGAAATTCTTCTTGCTCTTCGCGGTTAGTGTTACAAGGATAGCAACCCAGGTAAACGAAATTGAAATATAACCAGCTTCTCTAAGTACAGTGTAATACTTACTAGAAATGAGGTAAGACAATATACCCTTGAAAAAAAATTAAAACATATGTGTGTCATGTTTCGACCCTCGCCTCGTCGTTCTTACAGCACAAATAGTCATTTTTTCAAGAAGTGTAATGCATGCAAGGATCCCGAGAATTACTTGAAAGTAAATCCTAATGCAAGCAAACCTTGAGGAGCTAAAGTGTACAGCATATCACGGCCAATGGGTCAATATCAAAGTCTGACCCGACTCTAATACTGAAGTTTCCTCAGCGCCAGTCGCAGTACTTACCAAATGCCCGGACAAAGTACGCAGCTCTAACGTGGACCATTAAAGTTGACCAGATTGTGCATGAACTTTGCTGCAGATTCAATAACGTGTGAGGAACAGTACGGGCTCGGGGCTTTGAATCAATTGTCAAATTCCGAATCGGTCATTCAATTCCACATCGAGTCCATACTGTATCTTATATCCGTAAGTACCTTCTTTGCCGATAAGTATATGTGTCAGGTTTCGCGAAGTCAAAGGTGCAACTTACGCGCCTTGAATGTCATGATCAGACAATATAAAGCGGGTTTGATCAGTTCCAAACACAAAACAAGCTCTATTCAAGCAATTACTGAATCTCAATCTTTCAAACACTCTTGTTTTTACAATTGGGGCTGGAAAACTCAGTCGACATTTCACAGTAGGAGACACCAGCCTAATATTCGAGCTAAAAACTCTGATCTCACAATGGCTGATTATAATGATGTTTTAGGAGATGATGATTGTCCCCCGTGGTTAACAGCAACCCAAGAAACTGAATGTCACCCAAACCAGCTAATTAGCATCCTTCCGAATCAGGTGCTAACTGGTGATTACGCAGGCGAGTTTGTCCACAAGCACTTTCCTGTATATAAACTCCTGCAAGGAGCGCACGTGGTGGAAGCTCTATTTCTTGGCTAGACACTGAAGGTGTTGTCGTGAAACTCTTTTACATCACGATCTCATGTTGTAAACAGGATCCTCAGCAGCGAGGTTGATCCGGATCAACCCAGACGAGCATATGCTGCTCTTCGCCGCAGTCACTTACGAGGCTGACGCTTATTTTTCAATCCAGGTATGATGTGATTCGAACGTGCAAAGATGGAGAATTGGAGCCACAGCGCATGGAATTTAAGTGGGTTTATTGAAGGCTATTCGTACAAGGCTTGGATTGTAACACCGTCATGAGCCTCAGATTTTGCATGTGGACAAAGGGGACTTTTTCCAATAAGCGGCTTCGCATCGGACTTCGGGCTAGGCCCTTGATGTTAACTGAAGCAGAACATCAAGCTAGGTCCAGCCTATCTAGTCCGCTGATACATATTTTTCCTCGTTTTTCATAATTGAACATTCATTCTGCATTATAATATCATGAAATGAGCACAAACAGACCTCAGTTAAGAGACAAGAGCCAGTGAGCCCTACGAACATAGCCGATCTAGGGTACATGGACATAGAGACATAGAATATATGTTTCTTTCATGGACCAACTGCTGAGATTCATATATAAACAAGATATGACAAGGTATTGGAGGCAGTTAATTAGCAGATCTGAATGCTAGGAATCATGTACGATTCATGGCAAGGTGAAGCTGGAAAGTTCGTACAAAACCTTCCAGCCTTCTTGAGAATTATTCAAATTGTTGAGTTCTATGCAGCAACTTTCCATTGATATGACATTGCCACGCAAGTCAGAAACGAGAGATTGACTCTCTTCAAACTTGTCATAGTAAAATCAGTGCTCTCTCAAGACTAGAGACCGGCTTTCAAACCACTTGGCCTCATGCAGCAATTTTCTAACCTTTTGACGTCGCTCTACATGGGTCTTCTACTGATTTCAGTGGTGGTCTTAAAGAAAGCCCAAACAAAGCACCCATCTATCCGAACTATTACTTTAAGAATACAACATATAGATCAAATCACTAATATGTAGAAAAATAATATTGTTCAGCCACTTTAGGGGTTTGCTATGAAGATAATCTTTTCCTTTGATCTCCGTATTGTTTCTAGTTCATTCTCTATTAACGATATACATGCAAATATGAGAAATGAATTTTACGTTATATCACGTTCTTCAACCTAGAGGTGAACTTGAAATTCTGCTATGTTTCTGTCTGGCAAGAATTTAAGAAACATGATGTAGTTGCAAACATGTTGCAAATTTCATAAACTAGTTGAGAAAATTACAGTACTCTCTCTATTACTTGTGACACCATAAGTATTACAAAGAGAAAATGAAAGTCATGGTTTATTTGGAAGTTACCAATCATATGACTCTTTTTTTTTGTTAATAATCACATATTTTACAATTTATCATATTAATCAAGGTAGTACTAAAATTTATGCACAAAAACGAGTAATAGTAATTCATCCGCTTTCAGTTATCAACTTAAATGTATAAAAACTGGAAAATTTCACCTTGATGACATTATAAAATACTAGGTAATATCATTCCAAACATGCACGTATTCTTTCTAGGCATGTATGTTTGACTTTCTTCATCTTTAAAATATAACTCAAACTTTTCATATAAAACATCAAAGTGCTTGTTTCTTATAGAATTAAAATCTTCCATAAGAATCTTTCACAATCATCTATTTGAATAATGATACGCTCATGAAATCTTTAAGTAGATAGAATTGTTGAATGGCCCCTTCCAACTATCTATCTAAATTTATGATATTTGTGTTTTTCTTAAATAAACGTGAAAAATATAATAATACACCTTGCTGAGAAAGATTGAAATTAAATTCTTATTATATAGAGTGAATTTTTTTTTTATAATCTATGAATATTGATTTTTTTCCAATTTAACTTGTATGATGACATGTTTCGATAAAATAGCGGAAGACATTGAGGTTGAAAGAAGAAAAAGTAAATTAAATTTCCTCAAATTTCTATAGAAAAAAATTGAAATATTTTTCATGAGTTTTTGAAAATCATTTGTAGTTTTAACTATACGATATACATGAATCAGTTTAACAATAGTAGTAAATTTTCAGTCTAAAGTAATTATACATATCGGTAGAAGCGTATTGTATTCTTTTAAATAACAAAAGAATAAATAATAATTTCAGATAAGGATAAAGATGGCTCATTAGTGATTTAACTTTAATTTGGAAAAATGTACACGATTTTAATATCTGCAACAAAATACGCATATTAAGTAAATTTTCTCGAGAATTATCTATACCTCATGAAAGGATAATTGTTTTTCTTTTTAGAAAATGATACAGATTAATCCAAATCCATGCTTTAATAAGAGTCATGTCTTTTAATATTTATTTTTACTTAGATAAAGTATCGTTGACATTGTATTGTATGTACTATCTACTAGAACATGGAAAAATGTTCAGAACATTGAAAACTACGAAGATTGACTGAAACTTCAAAATAATTGTGTGTTTAGTAAAAAAAATAAAAATTATTTATTTACTTAAAAAATGGTGTAGAGAAAACAACTCTCATTGTTGGCGGAATCTATTGAGTATGCAGACAATATATGACTATTTGGCTATGTCATCCAACCTGTGTGCAACTGCTCATTTTTTTCGTTGCAGTTCCTAAAAACCTGTTGCATTTAAGACTGCGTGTAATCTTTAG
This sequence comes from Marchantia polymorpha subsp. ruderalis, assembly GCA_037833965.1. Taxonomy (NCBI): domain Eukaryota; kingdom Viridiplantae; phylum Streptophyta; class Marchantiopsida; order Marchantiales; family Marchantiaceae; genus Marchantia; species Marchantia polymorpha. The sequence goes on along the minus strand of AP031352.1, from coordinate 722,055 downwards.
AACCATATCATTACGTTCGAATAACCTGTTTTCTAAATAGACAGTTCCCGGACGCGATAATACCCGAGTACTAAGCAGTGCAAAAGTGTCGCTTAAAGTGTAAAAGACAGATATTGTACTTCAACTTTCCGCAAGAGCAGTGTACCGCAGCATAAAGTTCAAAGTCTGGGGGAATGTGATCGAGCTGCAGAATCTGTATATCTACAAGCCATAGTTCGGAGGCTGCAACTCATAAACACGAGTACGTGAAGAGTGCATCGAAGCACACATGAATTTTGTCTTGTCTCGAGGACAAACGAATGGATTAGAGGAAACCTCGGCCAACATTTGAGTCCATTGTCTTCACTGTTACGGGGATTTTCGGTTTCGAGCAGTCGCCTCCAAGGGGAGAAGATGAACAGAGTTACCCCTTGCTAAGAGCATCTGTGGTGCTGGGAATCAGTTCTGCTGTCAAATACTCCTCAATATCATCTGAGGCACACATGTCCTTGACAGAATCTATTTCGGTAACAGATGAGGTTTAATCTCGGCTTCTGAACTCTGTATATACCGAATTTACTTCACAATGCCAGAGGTTTTATGTTGGCTTATTCGCGTACTACATGCATATTCTCTTTACACTTGATCTCCGAAAGAACAAGGGTAAACAGACAGATGCTGATATGACGACGAAGAATCTGAAAACTCTATAGAAAGACTGAATCGTCACAATTAGTCACTCTGTAAAGTGACTAAATTCTGACGAATTGAACAGATTTCCGGATCTGGGACCTCCAAGACACGACATTACCCTTCTTGTACATGTACATGTACATTTCTTAAGCAAAGAGCAGAAATTGCAGTATAAAGAGAGAATTTACTTCTGAATTATACGGAATCGACAACGACGAAAAAGGTGAAAAGATGCATCAACAATGTGCAATTATGCAGATTATCACTAATGTTATGTCTCACGTATATCTCTCCTCTATGGTAATTTATATATATATATATATATATATATACTTACTTACTTTGCACCCAGGCGTCATCAGCAGAACTACAGTAGTGACGGAGGAGCAGCATACCAGCTTTGCCTCCGCTCCACTTTAAATTCAGTTGAAGATTGTGGACCTGACTAGTCCTGAGTAACCACTCAGTTCTAGTCAGGTCAACATTCCTGCCAACTTTGATGTAGTACAGTGGCGTCCTTTCGACAGTTTGATATTTTTGGGCTCGCAGAATATAGTAGAATGAATGTGATTTGTAATACATTGAAATCCCATAGTAGCCCGACAAACACAGCAGTATTTGAACATCTTGCAGTGTCAGCAAGTATTGAATAGTTGAATGTTTATACAGAAGACATGATTGATGCATATACTTCGTAAATTCCTTTTCAGATCGGTAGAAACAATCAATAGAATTAATTTTGAGCCCAGATTGCTGTGGATTTCGTCTTTCTCATTAGCTGAAATTTTCCCTTTACAGCCAGAATTGCCACCGACGTCTCCGTCCTCTGCCCTCGAAATATCGACAAGTCGACAGTTGGAATCAAAATTCCTGCGCATGAGGGCTGAATCATGTTCCTTGAGAAAAGTGCGCTGAAAGGTCCGAGTCGTCAAATTGGGAAGAATGTAGACCACAGTAATCCCACGTATGCTCCTATATTCTCGAATCCAAATTCAGCAGCCACGCTGCAGCTTAGGTATTCTCAGCTGCAGCGTGTTCTCAGCAGCTTCTGATGTGTTTGAGTTCTATGTCGGACATGACCTCCTTTATGAAATCACTGTGAACACAAGATGCAATAAAAGCAGCAACGATCCCTGACCAAACACACTCCCCCGAGCTAACACTAAGAGTAACTAGCTACTCTATCAAATCCTCCGCTCAGAGGAGTCGCTGTCCTTCAACTTCAGTCAAATTCGTCGATAGAAGATTCACTTTGAGGTAAACTATCTCGATTATGCAGTTTGCTTCTTCCAGAACTTTTTTTCTTGAATTCAGTCTGAAGATATATTGTCAGTTGAGTCAACTCAAAAACCCTGAGGATAGTCACATTTTTTCACTCAGAACACGTTGTACCTGCTTCTTCCTTCTCATTTCAATGAATCCAGGTCCGTGCATCAAGTGGTTTCAATGTGATAGGTCCCTTCCGATACGAAATCTAGGTTTTGATTAACAAAATCAACAAAAAGAAAGCAATGTAGAATGCTAGACTGCGCGAAAGTGTCGTAACAATCACATTGCTTTGTGAAGAGCCTGGCCATGACTAACCACAGATTTCACCATGCCATGTGTATGACAGTTGCAGAAAATTTTCGAAGGCGATAGAAAATAAATTCATAATATACTATAGACATCCAAGTACTAAGATCTATAATCATAGAAAAATATGGCAGCAGCCAACCCTGTACCACTGGCATACCAGAGCAGTGGCGAAGGGACCTCAGCACCGGATTGGCTCAACAAAGGGGATAATGCATGGCAGCTGACAGCATCCACCCTCGTAGGACTGCAGTGCGTGCCTGGACTCGTGATTCTCTACGGCAGTATAGTGAAAAAAAAATGGGCTGTGAATTCGGCCTTCATGTCACTCTATGCGTTCGCAGCAGTTCTCATCTGCTGGGTCACTTGGGCTTTCAAGATGTCATTTGGCGAGGAGCTCATTCCACTGTGGGGAAAAGCAGGACCCAGTCTGGATCAGAAATATCTTCTACAACAAGCTCTATTGCCCTCGACAGGAACCGATTTCTATCTACCACTTGCTCCACTCTATCCAATGGCAACGCTAGTCTACTTCCAATTCGTATTCGCTGCTATCACGCTGATTCTCATTGCAGGATCTCTTTTAGGACGGATGAACTTCATAGCCTGGATGATTTTCGTTCCACTATGGCTCACTTGCTCGTATACTGTGGGCGCCTTCAGCCTGTGGGGCGGTGGATTCCTGTTTCAGTGGGGTGTAATTGACTACGCCGGCGGCTATGTAATTCACTTGTCTTCTGGAGTCGCAGGACTCGTTGCAGCATACTGGGTACATTTTTACTGGCCTGATATCCAATCTTGTTCGAGTTAGGAGAATTTAAGACTGTTCTTCAGTGCTTAGCTGAGAATTTGGATTCGTTAAAGGTTCACTTGTGTGGTTGCTGAATTTCATCGCCATATCGTTCAGGGAAACTCAAACAATAGACTCACGTACTGGGTCCGTTTTCATCTGTCTTCTCATCAGGTGGGACCTAGACTCGACAAAGACCGCAAGAGCTTCCCTCCTAACAACGTGCTCCTCACACTTGCTGGAGCAGGAATGCTATGGCTGGGCTGGAATGGATTCAACGGTGGAGCGCCATACGCAGCCAGCGTTATCTCTTCAATGGCGGTTCTCAACACCAATATTTGTGCTGCGACCAGCCTGCTAGTCTGGACGAGTATAGATGTACTCGTTTTCAAGAAGCCGTCAGTCATAGGCGCAGTTCAGGGAATGATCACCGGTCTGGTGGCAATCACTCCATCCGCAGGTACCAGTTCATCTGGTCCAAGTATATCATTCTGAAATTCTGATGTAACCTGAAATGGAAAGCGTTGTTCTGCTGTGAATTCTCTACTCTCAAGCTGAATCGAGCTGAAGACACAGATTTGTTGATTCAAGGAGCTTGGATTTCATAAGACGTCATGTCGACGTTAGTTACGTACAGGTTTCAGCTATGCCTTTGATTATAATTTCTTGGAGCTCAACGAGCTTCTTGATGATGTGGTGCTAAATCAAAAAGGTCCCGCCTATTGTTCCTTTGTTCACGATCAGGTTTGGTTCAAGGATGGGCTGCGATGGTTATAGGAGTACTGGCGGGGAGCATCCCATGGTACTCGATGATGATACTGGGCAGAAAGGGATTGTTTCAGAAGGTCGATGACACGCTCGGCGTATTCCACACGCACGCCGTGGCCGGAGTCATGGGAGGGATATGCGCAGCGTTCTTCGCTCAGCCCACGCTATGCAACTTGTTCCTGTCCATTCCCAACGAGCGAGGAATTATATACGCAGGTGACGGCCACGGTCACAGAGCCGGCTTGCAGTTGGCGAAGCAGATCTGCGGAGCTCTCTTCGTCATCGGATGGAATGTCGTCGTGACGACCCTCATCTGTCTTGCCATCAAGTTGGTGGTGCCTCTGCGCATGACCGATGAGCTTCTGATAGTCGGAGACGATGCGGCTCACGGGGAAGAAGCTTATGCTTTATGGGGCGATGGAGAGAAATTTGATGCCACAAAGCATGGTGCGGGTTCCCCCTTGGCATTGACGGAGCATGATGGAGATCAGGTTCTCAGAAAAGGCATTCTCACTGACAGCCCTATCGAACTTGAAAGATTGTAAACAATCAGAGACCATACCAACTAAAATTCGGCTTCGCCTTTCAAACTCAATCAATTAGAAAACCGTGGATCAGCGACGAAGGGAATAGACAGACGAAGTGTGATTTGGGCAGATTTGAGTAACGAGGGTGGCATCGACGAGTTCAGTTTTAACAGTCTCGGTTAATTTTCTAGATACAGAATTTTCTATTCAGGGACACAGAAGTGGAAGACAGCGACTCAGATCCGTTACTATGAACTCAAAATTCACCGAGACATTCTATTTACATGATGCAATCCTACCTGCTCGAAGCCCTCGTTATCTTGCAGAGATCTTTGGTGTAGAGAATCCAATCTTCATGAACTATGATGAGAGAAGCAAAAGTAGAGCTTATGAGATTAAAGTAGGTTTATGAGAATTAAGAGATACAACCAACAACCTTTAGTCAATAAAGAGCAGATGGATGCACCTTGGACAATGGGATAATAGAAAGTAAGGATAGTAGAATAAAGACGGGGCTACAAAGAGCAATGAGCTGTAAAACCGATATTTTGAACGCTTCCATTAATTGTGAACGATCTTAAAATGCTTATCTGAAATAGGGATTGCTGATAATAAAGCCACGCGTCAGGTTCATATGTTTTACCACCCATGTTGATGAGCGTGATGCTTCGTTCATGTTTGTAGAACCCTAATTTATAGTGTACTCCTACATCTCCCGCATGTCACTGTGTTTCTCCAAGCCATGATCTAAAACCTTTCGAAAAAAGATAATTTTATCAAATATGAACCGAACATCTGTAAATAATAAACTTCATAAGCAAATTAATGTTTATCAACAATGTTTATGTGATAAATTTGGGTTGAATAAGCAGATAAGAAAAGAAATTACTTCATAAAGTAATCATGAAATTTTCAAATATATGGTTGAAGAATGAAATTCTTTGAAAGTGAACTATTAAATCTCTCAGGTTCAAAAGTGATTGATCAGATTGTAACAAATATCAATCAAGAATAATGATGACTTTGAGACATAAATATGTCACATATATTACTATGAGGTTCTCAATTTGATGTCATACAAAATCTGTTTTGATATTCCTGTGTTATCATATTCGTATCATTAAGAAATAAATAATAATAATGTTCATTTATTACAGTGAAGGAAAAAGAAATGAGCTAATTTTTTCAATGACATCATTTATGACCTCTTGGTCATAAAAAGTATTGAGTGACCAATTGTAGTTATAGTGCGGAAGTGGAGGTATAATTCTTGTAGAATTAACCTCACATATCTTTAATACCTAAAAGTACTCATCGACCCAACATAAGAAGCCACGAGCTTATATTGCCTAACAACGGAGACGCACCGCAATTTATTGTCATAGTCTGTCAAGATCCATAATTGTCACAAATTTTCCGGTCTAGGTGCATACATGTACTTCTAATGTGTGAACTTTGTTCTTTCCCTGGGCTGAAGAGGAGCCATTCGTAGTTGAGTACTGATAATGGTCTAGGTGCATACATGTACTTCTAATGTGTGACCTTTCCTCTTTCCCTAGGCTGAAGAGTAGTCTTTCGTACTTGAGTGATCCAAAAGGATTAACTTGTTATCCTTCAGTTTGGGTTAATTATCATTCTACTATATTATAAAGAACATAACTTTGTGATTGATCCCTATGTTTACTAGAGCTGGGTGATATAATCTTCGCTAACACGAGAAAAATAGAGTAGTGCACATTATCCTTGCGTGAGGGATAACTAGCCCCTTCCTCTTTCAAATCGTGATTTTGCTGTGACTTGTTCTTTCAGGCAGATGGTCAATTATTATGTCTTAAACGTCGTGAACAATTCTTATGTCTTAACCGCCGTGAACAAGGTGCCCACGCTGACCGTCACTGCTCGGAATGAAGCTCTGGGCAGGCATGACACGGTGGTCGAGAATTCGAAGGTCCTGGATGCAGGCAGCGCCAGCGCCGTCGAGGCCGACATTGCTCCTGCTGCGGGGCTGCCTCCTACGGGCCCCCGCCTCAAAGCCTTCGCCACCCGCGGGCAGCGCACAGAAGCCGTGAAGAAGGTGCCCACGCTGACCGCCACCCTCACGGCTCGGAATGAAGCTCTGGGCAGGCATGACACGGGAATGCTCGAGGCCGACGAGCAGGTCCCCAACATCGATGAGGCCGACATTGGGAACCAATTGGCCGTCGTCGATTACGTGGAGGATATCTACAGCTTCTACCGTGAAGCCGAGGTCCAGAGCTGCGTTGCTCCCGATTACATGACCCGCCAGGCGAATATCAACGATAAGAAGAGAGCACTTCTGATCGATTGGCTCATCGGCGTGCACTTGAAGTTCGGACTCATGCCAGAAACTCTTTTCTTGACCACGAACCTCATCGACCGCTACCTTTCCACCGAGAGCGTGTCGAGGAAGACGCTGCAGCTCGTCGGAGTGACGGCTATGCTGCTCGCAGCCAAGTATGAGGAGATCATCGCCCCGGAGGTCGAGGCGTTCATTTACATCTCCGCCGACACATACACCAGACAGCAAGTGCTGGCTATGGAAAAGGCAATGCTCAAAACTCTCCGCTTCAACTTGACCGTTCCCACCCCGTACGTCTTTATGGTGCGATTTTTGAAGGCTGCGGTCTCGGACAAGCAGATGGAGCTGCTGGCTTTCTTCCTGGTGGAGCTGTGCCTTACGGAGTACTCGATGGTGAAGTTCCCACCATCGCAGCTGGCAGCAGCCGCAGTGTACACGGCCCACCACACCCTCGGGCGGACGCCATGCTGGACGCCCACTTTGGTCCGTCATTCCGGCTACGGAGAAGCTCAGCTCAAGGACTGCTCGAACATGATGGTGGGATTCCACCGCAAGGCTGCCGAAGGCAAGCTCCTTGCCGTGCACGAGAAATACTCGAGCTCGAAGTTCCAGTCTGTGGCGAATCTGGCGCCCGCGGTGATCTCCGACGGCGAATTGGAGAGCTCCGCGAGCAACGCTCGAAGCGATGCGATCGGACCCGATCGATCGGCGGGGAGCAGAACCCAGCGTAGGAAAAGTAGGACGAATTGTGCGAGTTGAGCTGAAAAAATTCAGCTATTGCGCGAAAACGATCTAAAGATGGTTGTCGGAAGGGGGCGGATATCGGCGAGGATGTGTCAACTTGTTGCGTTGATATCCCATCTAGATTGATCCGTGGGTCTGGACCCGATGCCTTGTAATATATTTCATGTCACGGCCACCATGATTATTTTGATTACCGATCGAAAGCCAGGGGGTGCAACCTCCTTCTCCTCGCTGGACCGACGGCGCCAGGCACGGGGGCTCCGCAACGGGGCACGGCCGGACGGGAGAGAATTATGACGATTAGAAGATTGTCGGTGCGAAGAGCTTCGCTGGGGGCGCTCCCTTCATTGAACACATATTCGATTGAGCCGAAGGAGGACAGAATTCTGGAACCCCTCAGCTTTTTCCATCTAGAAGGTAGATTTTAGGCTTTCAAAGGCGACGATAGTAGCTGTAGTTGAAACAGTCTCCCAGCGCCCTGCATTCCAGAAACTGGATGTGGCGGTGTATTTACAAGAAAACGTGAAGACGAGAGAGCTTGGCATATATTTCGGAATTATATAATTAAAAGAAAAAAAAACAAAAATCTCTGGATGAGTACTGCGAGTCTTTGAGGGAAGAATAAGAGACTTTTTTCATCGTGAGTCGAACTGCTTAGGAGCAAATTTGAGCTAAAACTCATTGCTGCCTGATTTCCGACAGGCAGGGAATACTCAAAGTGAGAGAACCATTCTCGATGCAATGGCTTTGAACTTTGTCCCTTCGGGGACATCCAATAAAGTTGGAAGGATACAGAGAAGATTAGCATGGCCCTGCGCAAGGATGACACGCACAAATCGAGAAAAAAATGGTCCAAACTTTGAGCTCTTCGGCTGTACAAGTGAATTTCTTCAAATACTCAAAGATCTTCCACCACCTCCAGGAGACTCCGAGGAGCGAACAACAGCTCCGGGAGGTTTATGTAGTGGAGAGACGAGACAATCTGGACAATATATTGGTTGATTTGCGCGAGAGGGAGAAGAGTTCGACGAGCGTCACTAGAGTGCTAGATTCTTCGACCAAAGGCTGGCAGAGGTTGTGGATATGGCAACTCTCGAAGAAGCGGAGATGAATTCTAAATTGCAATGTTCAGGTAGGGAGCATCGAATGCGTGCCTTGATTTCACTTTGAACACATGTTTAAATATGAAAGGAAGTTTCACATCAAAATTTAATGTCGTCGACAATGCCCTCAAAACGGATTCAACGCTAGGACTAGTTAATAATACATAAATTTTCAAAAAAATACTAATACATATTTATAATCAGAATACTACACACTTATCACAAGAATGCAACTGGCAATGTTCTAAGTTACTAAAACGTTTGTGTACCCTTCGGACTAATGTTCTTTTCGACAAAGTGCAAGATTCATCACCTAGAATCATACCCCAAGCAACAAAAATTGAACTTAAAGTCAATAATAAACGTATGTACATCAAAGATCATTTAGCTTTAAAATTCACATAAAGATCAAATATCATCCCTTGAAAGCAATCATTTAAATCCTCTCGTGGCAAGCCTGATCTATTATTTTATAATATCTCTAATCAGGATTTCAATGTGCAATGGGATCCAAGGCCTTGAAATTTTATTATCAATTTCCGTGAAAAAAAATCATAGTCGGATTATAAATAGCAAGACAGAGGCTAAATATTTATATGCATTTATTTACATATTTTAAATAATATTTTGAAAAGAAACTTATGAATGGAGAAAATTATATATGACGGATTAGTAACAATCGATAACACACAAGTGACAAACGAATTATCCAAAATAACATATAAAGACAAAGTATTAAATAAAGTCTAATAACATAGTGTATTTCAGACTCAATTTCAATTACTTGCTAAATCAGAGTATTGCAATTTACAACATCATCAATCATGTGGATAAAAATTTCATTATTGAGTTTGTATATTTTGCCTATTCATTTCAAAAATAAATCATTTTTGTTTACAATGTACAACATTACCAAAAAATTATGGATGTTTCTAAAACATGGTCACATAATATGGCTAGATGTGGACAATAATCGATTCCATTATTTCTGATAATAATCAAGTCAGTTCAACTAATTATAAGAAGGTATTTTTAAAATAGTTATACAATTTTAATAATTTTTTTGTGCAAACACTAAAAGTCATCATTTTATAATTCAATCTATAACCTTATTCAAAGATTCTACAAATTTCGATAGTCATTCCGTGTATTACATACAAACTTTCTAACAATTTAGCTTTTTTATCGAAGACTATGTCACCATGTTATGATTTCTTCCTATCTTTAAACTTTAGAAGTCATCAAAGGGTCGGAAATTTCGGTTACAATTCATTTTAGATGCGAGATTTGTTCGGAATTTTATATTAAATTGTATCTACATTTATTTTTATTTTCAAGATTTTTGTTGAATTCATCAAACTTTTATCACAATTTGACATAATTTTTCTAGTTGGAAAGTTACCAGCATCTGATTTACATCATCAGGATATTGTTTCATAATGACACTCTTGAACGATAGTCAATCATGGTTGATTACTTTCGAGTTTTGGATACTTTTCGTTGTGGCACTTAACAGCGCACAAGTATCTCCTTGTTCATGATGTGCAAAAGTGTGAAGCATACAGTATACATTTCATCCAGATTTTCATGTTACACCACGTCGATAATAACTGCAAAATTATGACACATTTGTTACAGTATTTTTACTTCATTCTGTGTTTCACGTTTCATTTTTCTCCTTTTCTCGCAAATTCTACTTGGGCTGGATGAGTATGAAATACGGCCTTACTCCCGTCCTGGTTACCTGGTAGTGACAATAAACTGCACATTATTATACAAGAATTTCTCGAACTTCCAACTTTCTTTCATCACTTTCTTACTTTCTACACATCTTTTTCCCTCTACTTTTCAAAATGATGCACAATGTGTTTCCTTTGGCTTCGTGTAACATGAGTGAAGCTTCTTCGATACATAGATTCATTTCAGTACTACATCTACAATTGTGACATTGTAGATGTTGATGTTTTATAGTTCATACTGCAATTATTACTCGACACAAATCGTACATTGCAACTATTCGCGAGGTCAAATCGGAGGTACTATGGTCGACATTGCCTATCATACCATCAGTTCACTCCCATGTTTCACCTGCATTGGGAACTACCTCCTGCTAAATTTCTCCCTGACATCGTGCATCGTTGAACCACCAACTTTGACGTTTAGAATTGCCTCTCCACTCTACATGGAAGACTTAACTTCCATCCCTCATTCCTCTTCTTTAGATCCACATCGAGGAAGTTGGCCACAACAGCAAGCTTCAAATAAACTTATCATGCGTCCACAAGACATTCAAATTCTCCATGTCGATGATCATATCCAAGTACCCATACTTTGGTGAACATACGCCGTAAGACTCTACACAAACAACATAGCTTCAACACAATCCACAAAGAAGTCACCAACAATATAACAGACCTGGTTCTTTGTCAACAATAACCTAAACCATTTCCTCGTATCGGTAAACAAAAGACATACAGAGGTTACGTACGAATTCAGGTACATAAAACTACATTCTGATTGATTTCGCAGTAACAGCTAAACCTAGTCATCCGACAACTTCACTGCGTTAGATCTAACAAATTTTCTTTCGTTCGCCTCAATTCCTCCACCAATCCTGTAGACTGAGCAACCAGTCTGCAGTTGAATGCACAGAAAAACACTAAGTACGTGTTCGCATCGACTTCGTCGCTTGAGGCAGGCACCTTAGTGCAAAGCAGTCAAAGAGGTACTGAAGTAATAGTAACCAACTTGAGTGACCATATCCATAGTGTGAGCTCACAAATTCATCAGCAACATGGCTAAACTGAACTCTCACGTATCGATAGGCCAACAGATAAAGATACACAAACCGATCATTGCCATTGCTCACACCCTAAGTAGTTAGTCGTTCCTGACGTGCATTGCTACTCTGTACTCTGTACGCTGAGAAAGGCCGATCACCCTGTTAAAAACACAGAATCTAAGCCAACAATCGGTGTAGGAACCAAATTCCCTCAACTCTCAACGAAACATAGGGAATCATAAACCTCTTCCAAGACCGTAACATTGTGCACAGCCAGAACAGCGAATTATTTCCACTTTAGGACATGCCTTTGTTCTTGTTAGCTCGGTTTAAATTACAGGGGCATTCTCGCGTCTCATCCCAAAAGAAACTACGCACAGCCGTGACAGCGTGATCCACTCAGAAAAAAACTACCCTTGCGCAAGTCTTCTACTAGGCTGTACAAAGTGCAATGCACTCCAGGCCTGTTTCCAGCGAGTCAAGATTTCACATTCCCTCAGAATTTCGACGCATCGCTAGGTGGTCCCGAGGACGACTCACCATCTCATCTCATGCTGCTGGAAAAGATAACGGAAGTACTTGAATTCGCCAAAAAAATATTGGGCAGTGTATTGAATTTCGTGAACAACAAAGTCCTAAGTCTTTCTTAAAATACCGTTTAGATAATTCCGATCTTGCTGGCAACATCTAGAGCATCGCAATCCAGTGTCAACCTAACATAGACCTTCCTCTGTTCATCAGGCCTGCAAAACCGTACAGTGACACATTCGAAGACTCAGAAAGCAAGCACAATTAATTCCATCGACATTCCTCAACGAAAGCTCCGACGAATAAGAGATATCAGATCTTTCGGCCATACCTAGCTGATGCTCTACTCAAGAGCAGGGGCGCCCGGGGCGCCTGGGGCACCACCAGATCCGAATCCGCCGCCTCCACGACCGAACCCACCACGACCGCCGCTTGGGCCTCCTCCTCGGAACTCAGGTCTGTACTCTCCTGGTGCGCCACTCTTGTCACCACCACCAAAACCAGAACCCGGGGCTCGGGGAGCACCGCTTCTGTAACCTTCCCTGTCGTTGAATCGGGGCCTGTCACCTTCGAACCTGGGTGGTCCTCTGGGTGGTCTGTCACCTCCTGGGCCACCACCAATAGGCCTGGTTGGGGGCCTGTTGGATTTCTTCAATGTCGCTGGCACAATCTCGGATGGCAAGTTAAGGTAGGTCCTCAAATGCTCAATACCGTCGTTGGTCAAGTACCAGTAGTAGTGCCTCCATGCGAACGACTCCCTAACGTATTCCTTCGACTTGAAGGACTGCATCAGCTTGATAACCTGCAGATTCGGGACATCGATCTCGGGGTGCTTGGGGGCGTTGAAGTCCTTTTTCGCGTACAAGACTCCCTCCTTGAACAAAAACTTGTACACCTCGACACGATTCTTCTTTGGGATCAACATGGCGCAAAAACTTTGCCTGCTGAGCCTCTACGGCGAGCAAATTGGACTCGACAGATTAGGAGCACAAGACGGAGGGAAGAGAGCTCGAACACGAGCAGGAGTGAAAGAACGAGTGAGCGAGCGTTGTGCCCTAAATGAGAAGGCTCTCACTGGTTTCTCCGGTGCCCTAATTGCCAGTGCGAACTAGGACATCGTTCGCGGAACCCAGGGTCAGCCAATCTGACGGCCTCCAACTCCCAGTATCCCTAATCCGTCGGCCACCACGTGCCCCTGTGGTAGACCCTTAACCCACGGGTTAAGGGTCTGTTGGTCGTCCGAGTGGTCTGTTGGCGTGCTCGCTCTCCTCTTCCCGAGGCCTCCACGACGGAAACTCACATCTCTTGCTCTTGCATCTCAGGGCTCCCTTCGTCACACTGCAATTCAGGCCACCGTGGTTGTTCGCAAATTTCCTGATTGTGGTTTGCGTCCACGGATTATTGATACTGCTTTGCACCTAATTCAACAGAGACTGTGTAACAAAAATGCCCCTTTAAGCGAGAATGTCGGGAATTTGCTTTCCTGGTATCCTGGAAATTGAAGTTCTATTGCATCTGTAGAAGAGAAGTGTTCTAGTTTATTGAACATACTGAAAACTACGGAATTTGGTCATGTCTTTCAATTGAGTGAACGATGAATAGTCCACTAAATCGTGAATTCGTGTTCTACTATGGACAGAAAATTACTACCGCAATGTCCCCGTTACATGGTGAGAAGCAAGGTACAGAGGATGGGACTGAAGTAACATGACAGCCTAAATGACTTATCGACTTTTTTAAGCGGATTCTCTTGCTAGGGTGGGCGCTCGACTTTCATTTCCGAGTCTCGTTCTACCGATGGCACGCAGAAAAGATGCCAGCAGCCTCTTCCTCATCGTAAAAACACCGCGCTGATAGTTTAATTTCGACGAGATTCCCTGCGAGCGGGTTCATGGCGACGCTGCTGAGTTTACAGGAGAGTAATTTTATCGTTGATACATCCCAAGAGCATGGCAGCTGGTCGATATATCTTTATGTTTTCAGATTTCCCATTTGTTCGGAAACGAGCCCAAAATTGTGCTGGCAGGATCACCTTCATCCGTTCCAGTGTGAAACTGCAAAATAGTGTGAATTTTGAGATCGGATTGACTACCTCGAGAGCGCTTCTCATTTTGTGCAAACTGTATGTGGCAATCTGTAGTAGCGTAATTATTCGTTGATTTTGGGTCATATCTATATTTATCTGCAAGGTCTTGTCAATAATTTGATTTTTTTCATTCCCTTGATTGTCCAAAAGCTGACAGTTTCTTTGCCTTAGTCACAATCCTCAACATTTTTCAGTCCTATGGCAAGGAATAGGATTATCCGTGATTCTGCCAGACTGTCTACACTTGTACATGATTCGTTTACATTCCCTATACTAGACTTCAGTACGCGAAATTCGTGGCTGCACTTCTCTAATCGCCGGAATTGCCTATATCGCTCGAGATCACTTATGGTGGCTCGGCTCATGGCTTCAGTCACAATCAAGATCAAGCAGAAAAAACACTCCGAGCTAATCTCCACGGATACAATTTCTCATCGTTCTCGATATACAATTTCAGTCGATCGGACACTAATGAGAAGACGCAAAGTACCATTATTTAGATTGGCAATTCTCGGAGATAAACAATAGTAAGAACAGAATTGATACGATGCTTGCGTCAAGAGACTACCACGAATGACCCAGGTGCCAAACATCAGCCAATGAATCCGATACAATGAAAATACGCAAACTCAGACTCATAACTCAGTAGCAAAATTGTTTTCCTTGGCTGCGACATGCTACAAAGGCTCAGGATCGTGATTTCCTTCCAATTTTGGACGTGCCTTTGTTCTTCCTTGCTCGATTAAAATTACAAGAGCGCTTTCGTGTCTCTTCTCAAAAGAAAAGCACAATTAGCCGTGAGAGCATAAAGAACACTCAGAAAAACTACCCTTGCACCAGTCATCTATCAGGCTGCACAAGCGCAACGCACTCAAGCCTGTTCCCAGCGTGTCAGGGTTTCACATCCCCTCAGAATTTCGACGCATTCTCGGGTGGTCCCGAGGACGACTCACCATCTCATACTGATTAAGGAGGACGGTAACACTTAAATTCGCCAAAAAAATATTGGGCAGTGTATTGAAATTTTAGCAACATAGTCCGCAGTATTTCTAATAGAAAGGGGGGAACCATTTAGATAATTCCGATCTTGTTGGCAACATCTAGAGCATCGTAGTCCGATGTCAACCTGACGTAGGCCTTCTTCTGTCCGTCGGGCCTGCATTGTGATAAATTTCAAGGCTTTAGCGCAATTGATAAAATTGAACAGCCCCACATGGTGAAGCAGATACTTCGATCGAGATAAGAACTATAAGCTTCTCCATATGGCGGGAAGAAGGCAATGGTGATTACCTGATCAAGGTGTTGACTTTCTTGGTGTGAATGTCGTACATCTTCTTCACAGCCTCCTTGATCTTCTTCTTGTCGGCTCTAACGTCAACGATGAAAACCAAGGTGTTGTTGTCTTCGATCTTCTTCATGGCTGACTCAGTGGTTAATGGGTACTTGAGCACCTCGTAGTGGTCAAGCTTGTTCCTTGGGGCAGCAGAGATACGTGGGTACTTGGGAGCACGAGCCCTCTTGAGGGTTTTGGGGCGGTGGAAGGTGACAGATGTGCGAACCTTTCTCCACTTCTTCTTGATGACAGCCGTAGACTTCACTGCCTTGGCAGCTTTCGCGGCCTGAGACTTTTGATCGGTCTTCCCACCTGTAATGACGGTTTCGTGAGCCCATGATACGGGAAGAGGAAACCTGGCCAGCACCAAAAACTACTCCTATGCAGCAACCTGATTTCGGCTTCCCTTCGCAGAAAGAGCTCCAATTTTGAAATCTGTAAACCATAGTACAGGCTAGGACGCCTCATCCAATATACCGTAGGATCATAGTTTGACGCTTCACGAGTACGAAAATAGTGAACATTAAGTTCACGAACTTATAAGTGAAACAGTCGAAGTCTCGATTTCCCGACCGACTACCTCATGACTTAGTTTTTCGCGCATAATGCAACGCAGTACATTTCTGATTTAGGCATTTCCTACCCATACAGTGGCATTCCTGCGCTAACAAATTCGGACAAACTTTAGCTGATTCGAATTGCATACCTTTGGTGAGAGACCCTCCCTTGGCGGGTGGAGCCATGGCTATTCGACCGGTGCGGACGACGGATTCGGAGCAGAGGTCGGAGAAGGAGACAGCTCGAACACGAGCAAGAGTGAAAGAACGAGTGAGCGAGTGTTGTGCCCTAAATGAGAAGGCTCTCTCTGGTTTCTCCGGTGCCCTAATTGCCAGTGCGAACCAGGACGTCGTTCGCGGAACCCAGGGTCAGCCAATCCGACGGCCTCCAACTCCCAGTATCCCTCATCCGTCGGCCACCACGTGCCCCTGAGGTAGACCCTTAACCCACGGGTTATCTGAGATTTGGCCGGTTCTGAGGTTTGGTTTGTCCAAAGGTCCTTCAGGAATATGGGCTCGTGTTTCCCGTACTCCACTTTGCGTCAAACCCTAACTCGAGGACAGTGATCGATCGGGATCCGGAATCGGGAGTCAAGTAAGTCAGCCTGGAATTTGGCCTGCACGGGCTGAGGAATTGATTGTAGAGCAGACGCGCAGAGGAACAGCGGGTCAGAGGATTGACGAGGTGCGTGGCAGGGAGTTGGATTCGTTCCCTTGGCATCGAGATCGGAATCGAGGAAGGGTTTAGGATTGCGTATTGGGTTCTAGAGCTTGCAGGAGGAGAAGATGGGCACTCCCGATCACGCCAGGGAGCCATGCCCCGACAGGATTTTGGATGATATCGGTGGGGCTTTCAGCATGGGTGCGGTGGGAGGATCGGCTTGGCATTTCATCAGAGGGATGAAGAATTCGCCCCGTGGGGAAAGGCTTTTGGGTGGATCTCAGGCTGTGAGAATCAATGCGCCGAGAATTGGTGGAAGTTTTGCAGTTTGGGGAGGTTTGTTTTCCACGTTCGACTGCTCGATGGTTTATCTTAGGCAAAAAGAAGATCCGTGGAATTCTATAGCTGCAGGTGCAGCTACAGGTGGTTTTCTCCAACTAAGGGCTGGGATGAGATCGGCAACTCGATCCGCAGTGTTCGGAGGGGTTCTTCTGGCTCTTATTGAGGGTGCGGGAATTATGCTCAACAGGTTAACGGCGAACATGGCTCAACCCCCGCCTTTGGAAGAACCCATGCCTCAGATGAACATGCCTGGAGCCCCGTACGCTACACCGTCTCCTTATTCAGGCCAGGCTACCACTTTCAATGTGCCTGACTCCCCACCGGTACCCGTGAATCTGGGCGCTCCATCTTTTGAAGAACGGAAGCTTGATTCCGATAGTGGAATCGTGCCTCCTCCCACAGACCCCACGAGCGGTAGCAGTGGAGGCTCATCCTGGTGGGGTGGGCTTTTCGGTGGCAAGAAAGAAGAAGAGGGTTTTAGAGCTTAAAGGTATGATTGCATTGGTACTGTACATACAAACCTTGCCTGCTTTGTCGAATGTGAATGTGGAATTTAGGCAGTTATTGTTGAGTTTATGAGCGGCACAAAGTTCATGAGTTTTCTGCGTTTTAATTTGCTCATAGCTTTAGTTAACGAATTTGCATTAAGTGTTTACTGGGTACATCACCTGGTCGCAAGTTTCCTAGCTGTTTCTTGTGAATTACTTCTTGCTAGTATTCTCAGAATGGTGGAAATTTACATTTCACTCCATCGCTAGTGATTAAGTTGTTCAGAGTTTCCTCTGAATGTTTGGTTAGATGGCGAAACATTCAGTTTCACCTTTGTTGCCCATCAGTGCTGCGTCTAGTGTAGAGTGTGACGGGGGATCATCGTGTCTGAAGTAACCTCCACTATTCACCATGTTGTCAAAATTTTCGGGAGCTCTCTGAAGTCACTGTTGATCTGTCTCTTGAAATTTCACAGAACGGCATTCTATGATATCCGTATAATCAATTCACTGATCTCCTTTACGCGAATGGCATTTCGGGACTACTGTTGAATGGCAAACTGTTCCCACTATCAGTCAGCTTATATCTATACCTCATTCCCTCTTTGGGGGGACTGGAGGTTATGTGTTATGTGCTGTGGTTATTTACGGTCCGTGTATACAATTAGGACCGTTAAGAATCTGACATTTCTGTGTCAGTAAAGTGTCCCTTCATGATTACAATCAGTGTTTAATCTCTGTTTACGAGGAGTGGGTAGTATGAATTAAAACATCGTTTGTATTTTTGTGCAGGTTTTTAGTCCACAATTATCTGGAAAATCTCAATCCGGGTACCACATTCTTTTCTTCGACGAGTTTTATCAAACCCAAGTCCTGCCACTTTATGGGCTTCTATATACCGCTCCATACTCTGTACATATGGCATCACCCTCACATAATGTGAGTGGACAGTTTTGACGTCATTGATGTGTAGTTGAGGACACCCAAATTTCAGTGGTGGCAGGTTTGGTGAAGAGCTTCAGAGTTGTAGCATCTAGTTGCCTTACGAAGTAGTGCCCTGGGTTAGGAGTAGTAATCTTGATTTCTGCACGTGAGACAGCAGTGTAAATCAACATGGTCCCCTGCACCGATTGCCTACATAGTTCAGTCTAGCTCTGATTAAACACCACTCTACACACGATTCTTATCGCATGCTCCCTACGGCCTGTCTGGACAAAACAATTGACCATCAGTCAAAGCTTCAGGTCAGGGGAGAGGAGACGCTTCTGCCCGCAGCCTCAGCAGGAGTACAAAGTCTAAGATAGTTGTTGAGCTGCGATGGTCGAAAACTCTACTTTTGCCAGCGTGATTTTTGATCCAAATATAAGCGGTCTTCCAGCATGGAGCATTCGCGCCTAAAGTCTTATAAAGTTCTCACATCCTGCAAAATTTCAGTTGCCCAGCTGTATAAAACATAGGGAGTAACTTACGTGGTTGTTTGTATGTAGTGACTTTCCTCTCTCAACGATATATGTGTTATGGTTCAATTCTGCTCCTCTTAATCGCTTCCGTAATGCCAAGGTTTCTCTCAACAACTGCAAGATTTTGGTTGGCGGGTCTTTTCGTTTCTCTTTACCCTATCAAACCACGGGCAGCGTTCGTAGATTTTATCTTGCATAGACCAACTGTTTACATAATGTTTTCAATTATATGGCCCCAGAGTGTCCTCACCAAATGCAGTATGCATCTCTCCATGCTGCAAGGCCTGCTTACCGATACAGCTTGTGCGATACCTCCGCACTAGGAGACCGTACTTACTCAAGGGATTTCACCAACTTCTACATAAGATATATCATGCCAGCCGACATTATCAGAACGCGAAGAAAGTAACACACTGCAATGTCAAGTGGAGTCCAAAAGGCTCACCAATTGTATGTCGAGGACTGTGCGGTAAAGATCTCTTCAGACCGCTGAGGATGTCGACCAGGATGTCTTGTGAAGAAAGCTGGTAAAGAAAACTGCCGGTCTTTGACTTCTCATTTCGTCCGATAGGAATCCGATCATGATCTCAGTTGGGCCCTCGCCGCGTGTAGCAGGTTCTAAAGAGCTCTTTACAATTGTGACATGTGGAGACTCTGATTGGGTTTCTTTTCGACTTATTCTCTTACCTTGCGACCAGTGCTGGGCGGTGGCGTGACTGGCATCTCCTGTCTACGATTGCCGAAAGCAATCATATTCTATTTGTGTCTCATTATTCTATTTGTGTCTCATTCTGAAATCATGTAAGGAGTTGGAAGTGGACTAGAACATTTGAACGCGCGAACGTTATGGGCTGAATCAACTGACGCAAAGCTGACATTTCTACAAAGGCTCGTAAGAACTTGGATCATCCGATGTGGAATCTTTCAGGATTACTGTCAGCTGCCAATCAAGACCAATTCGCTTTCTAATGACGACGATCAGAAACTGGCAATGGGTAGCAGGCAACACTTTCATGATCAGTCTCACCGAAGACTCGCGAATCATTGTTTGTCTCGAGAGCTGAATCTAAGTTGTTTTCAAGAAAGGCATCCCATTCTCAGATATCCTAGTCAGATGGCGAATTCCGATGCTGCCGGAGTGCAATAACCAGAGCCGTCCGCCAGAGCACCCTTGAGTTCACCGCGCGGTGCGGATGCCAAGGGATAACGAATCTAGACGTTCACTCTAGTGGCAAACGAGATGAGCTCTTGCAAATAATGGGCAGTGAATTTAATGTCGTTTATTTGTGAAGTTGTAGTGTGACACACTGCGAAGGACTTTCGATCTCGGATGCATTGTGAGAACCTAAAGATGTGCCAAATAGCATCTGGGTGAACGTTTGCATCTGTTAGAGCGCTGGACGCTCAAAGTGATGGGGCCAGATGGACCTCGAGTGAGGCGGAAGATCATGAGCGGAAAGTGGGAGAAGCGCCTACATCGCAAAGGAGTGAAGCTTTATGGCACTCGCTGGTGTGCTCTCTGCATTAAACAGAAAGGGTTACTGGCACAGCTTTGCTCCAGTTGGGAGAGGTTCTACGTTGACTGTGATTCCCTGAAAAATGTGCTCGAATCTTCAACTGTGAAAAAGGTCGGACGAGTGAGCTTCAGTTTTTTGCTCGTGCATGAGAAGGACACACTAGATTCCAATTTTCAACTCGCGAGGGTTGCCATCTGAATCAGGAGCTTGGTTGGCATGTGGATTTCCAGATTCCAGCTTGGAGGGTGGCAGGAAAGTGGTACGTGGGAGCACAGTCGGAGGCATCCTTGGAACAATTGGCCAACTCGAGCTGGCAGGGAATGCAGCGGTGGGATGTTGCAGAGTACACCAGAAGGCACAAGAGACGAGGGAAGTGGGCGAAAGAGGAATTTGCAGACATCGTTAAACGCTCTATTTTGAAGTCGAAGGGTACTGCGCTAATTTCTCCTTCATCTGAAACCTCCTCGATCAATCTCACATGCTTTAAGATCGTCGAGCTTGTTTCTCAATTTCTGTACTTCCCGCAATCAATAAACGAATTGTCGTGTCGTCCTTCCACCTGTTGGTTAGTACTACTGTAAGTAATCTTCCTTCTTTTCATCGGGACAGTGACAAATTCAAATCATCATGTACATGATGATCAAGGCGGCGTGTAACCCATCACTAACAGACTCTCTTTTCCTAGGCAGTTGTCCACAGTCCACAGGTTGATATTAGCCCACCATCTGCGGAGGGGCTGAACCATGGCTTCATGGCTCACAGTGCCGCAAGAAACTTCTTAGTCCTCGCGCTAGCTGCTGCAACTTTTACGAAGGAAAACTTCCAAAAGTTTTTAGACGCTACAAACTCGAGGGGTGCTGCTTTCAAGGTAGTCTCAGCGACCTAAACATTTCCATGTGGTCTACAGAATCAGCCTGTTTCGGCAGGTTATACCGAAGCCCAATTCTTCTTGCACCTGCAAAATCCCGAAGGCTCGGGTAAATCAACGAACTTTTAATTAATCGCGGTACTTGGTATACAATGGATGAAGATATGACTGCTCGATATGTTCTTAAACTTTCTATTGAACGACTGAGTGAACATGTAGGCTGAAAGTAGCAGTCTTGGAATGTGGCCCTCCTGACCTCTCTTGACGTGGGTTCCTCTTACTTTTGCAGAAACGCTCGATATCTTTTTTGTGTACAACATCCCATGTGAAGAGTTGTGAGGATCTCAGACAGAGACTAGCTGCTCCTCGTCCCCCGGATCTCGAAACGTCAGAAACGATTGTCAGTAAGGATTGGCGCATAGTTCATCAAGATTGCTTTTCGCCCTCTTGGAAGAACTCAGTTGGAATATTTAGCAGAACATCTGGACTATCCGGTAGAGAGAGCTGCACAGGAAAGATGGCGAAAGAGGAGTCTACCGAGACTCTGGATAAAATGGCTGACAAGAAGGTCGCTCATCTGCACGAGATTCTCGGCTTCACCGAAGCCAATAGGGAAACGTTCAGAAAGCTCCCTTCAACGATCTTGGAAAGCTGGGGTAGTGGATTGCGAAATTTGAACGGAATGATCGTGAGACTCACAGGTGAGTGTTGATGCTAATACTTCCGAGTGCCTCTGTCTATATTCTTATAGCTCCACATTGTCTTCCTTCGACACAAACCAAGATTTGGGATGGGACATCTCATTCTTGGGAGTCATCTCAGCAACTTAATAGACCACGAACACTTTCAATCTCCAGATCCGACTCGTTTTAACAGGTCACTGTTGTTTGCGAATCATTTGATGTATCCCATTAGCATTTGCTGATGATAAGTGGTAATTTCAACATCTTGAGCTTCTTTTGAAGGACGTCCAGCTGTATGTGTTTTGACGCTTGTTGTCTTCCACGATTATCTGGTTTTTTTGAATGAGCACATGAGTTTCTGAGACGGAAAGTATTGGTTACTCGTGTAAGGTTTGGGACTGAATATTGACTTTCAGACATACCAGCGTTGTTAGTTCCTGATATCTCGTCATGAAAGGTTTTACTCGTTATTACTACCTCTTAAACCTGGCAACCATCGAATACGCCCCAGGCCTTGATGGGCTGGTAATACAGGAAGCATTATGAATCCTGTATACCAGAAGCTTTAGGTGTCTTGTATCTCGATTGATCTATGATTTTGCAGCGATGCATGCGCAC
Organism: Marchantia polymorpha subsp. ruderalis; assembly: GCA_037833965.1. NCBI lineage: Eukaryota > Viridiplantae > Streptophyta > Marchantiopsida > Marchantiales > Marchantiaceae > Marchantia > Marchantia polymorpha. The sequence continues at coordinate 699,633 of AP031352.1, read as the reverse complement.
GCAATCCAAGAAACAGACGAATAGAGAAGAACGATGGGAAACAACCATCAACATTGCCATATCATGCATTCTTTCTAGTTTTGGCAGTCGCCGGGAGCCTAGCACATCGATGAGTATTATAGACATGGATCTAGAGGGAGGGTTGGTACCAAGGCGGGACACTCAGCAGTCATGTTATTTACAACCCATCTAATGAATTCTTATTTTGTTGTGTGCAGGGTCCGCATGTCACTTCAAAGTGACGACTGGTGGAAATTAGGCTTAATTACGGAAATGCCAAAATGAATAATGATGGACTGATCGGAATCCGGTGACGGGTCTCGCAGATTCTTGTACAGAACGTCGGATTCCCATTAACCTGAGCGTTGACAAAGCCTTCTGAGAGATTGTCGAAGACCAATCTTCTTTAGTTGGTTTATGAGAATGTAACATTCCGGCTAGTAGATTTTCTCGAAGATTTTACACTGACCGGAGATCATCGTGTAGTGATAATCATTACCTGAGTGATACAAAAGTTTGTCGATGATCTGGCGACGAGTGTAGGAAAAGTCTAGGTCGACACGTGTCAGATCAATTCAAACTACACGTTTCCCCTTCCTTTGATATTTGCTTATACTACACGTAAGCTTCCTTCTTCTCCTTCTCATTGCTATGTTCCTGAGTTATTAAGTTTAAAATTTACTATTTTACTCGCCTCTCAGGCATGAAACGTTTTCGTTCAAAAGAAATACTCGAGGTCATGTTCTATGTCAGAACAGGAGGCAGCAGCCGGAATTATAAGCTGCTTTCGACCGCAAAAGTTTAAAGAAGACGGCGAGTAACTCCACAACTGATCAACTTTGAAGAGCTGAACATTCTTGGTCATTGGGATTCTTCATGATGCATGATCTCAACCTACCTACTGTTTCTGCATTGTACAAATCGTAGCGTGACATGTAACATTCTCCAAATCTACTTCGGAAATTAGACAGCATTGCATACGGACATCAGACAGCATTGCATATCTTGGTGAACATCTTCTCTTAAGAAAACGGTTTCATGACAATTGAGATACTGACAAAGACGCCGTCCGAACCCATCCACCTCACATTGTTCTACCACTTCAACCCCTAAAACCAAGAAGAGTGATAATGACTCTACAAAGTTCTTTAGTCTAGATTGGCACTTCTTGCACAACCGCAAGGGGCTTTTCCAAGTCTGAGAATTCTGCGAGGAGTTCAGGGTCCCCACTTCTATAATCTAACACTGTGAATTTCCTCATGGTGGTGACATCTACCATCCCAACGCATGACCTAGACCACACCAAATTGGTCTAAAATTTTCATAAAAGAGGATGCGAAGAGGATTGTCAACTTCTTCGAATCTCAATCTCGCCATCGATGTCCACAATTAGGATTGCAGCATACAAAAAACAACGTCATACCTTCCTCTCCTCTCGAGGTTGCCTGCGCGTAAAAACCAACACAGTTAGTCTTCTGGCAAAGTGTTCAGACTACACCAGAAAACTTGCCTAAATCGCTACTTCAGGATGCAAACTGAAAAGAATCCAAAAAAGTGGCTCTCCGATGCTCAAACTTACCTGGAAAAAGACTGCCTCCCCATGCTTACAGTTCGCGCATCTTACTGATTTGGTTCTAGGAAGGGTTGGATCCGATGCGACATCTTGAAGAACCTGAGTGCGTTCATCGGCACTGTGAAGCACTTCGTTGCGATAGACACAGTTATTGTCTGCTACTTCCTGTTACATGATGAAAAGCGAGGAGTGAGCACATTTGCACATCATGCTAAAAGCTCATGACTACCAGCCTATTATTCTCTCTGTACTCTTGTGAGGGACTAATCTGCCCTAGAACAAACATTACCTGATGATCGCAGTTTCGACAGGCGTACAGAAGGATTTTCTTATCTCGATCCTCACGGGGGTACAAAATGTTGTTACTGCAATCCGCAATGTCAAGAGATTATTCATGATGAGCAAGTGAACTACGAAAGGACTGAAGGCTCCAAGTCTAAATTGTACTCTGTACAATCCTGGTCCATGAAGCTACCTCAAAAAACTTCAGTGCAGTGTACTCCATCACACAGGGGAGGAGGTTGATTGACAGATGGCAAATTCAACATGCTCAAACTAATCGTCCGCAACCAATCTGCAGCAGAAGGTGAAGGAATACGACTTATATCATCATAATTTGAAATCTGAAAACTCACCACTCCCGGCAAAATTTCATAGTACTCATGGCTGCAGGTCACGGTGATCCGACAATCTGGTCTACTGGTATCAAAGTGTGAAAATTCCCGGAACTTCCTTAAATCTTCTTTGTCTCTTCGTCTCTTCAGATATTTAAATTGTGGAATTTCGCTACACCATGTGAATCAGTACCGAGGAGTCTACCTTCCAGGTCCACTACCGCACCGCAAAGCTAATGCGAGAAACGACATAGGTGGCAAATTCTTCGAACGAAACAAAGGAGGAAAGAGCTGCTCCTACTGCTGGACGCTGTTATGACAAATGGAGGCAAAAGCTGTTCCTGCCGCAGGAGGCTCTAATTACGGATGGAGGCATCGAACGGAGGATCAATCCAAGATGGCCCAAGTCCGAACAAAACCCTGACCCAACTTGAAGAACTCGTAGACCTAGAGAGCATTACTCTAAATCCGCGCATATATATATATAAAGTCCAAAGCATTCGGATAGAGAGGGAGGGTGAACAAATTTATAGCAAAAAAGGGAAGATACCATCAGGTATTATATAGATAAACCAAAAGTGGTAGGACTGGACTAGCCTCAAACAACAGGACCACTGGTAAATATGTACAACTGCAGCTAAATGTAACACCTCCTCCATTTATTTATTCGTTGAATTCAGTTTCGATATGTCAATAATGAAGTTGTAGTTACTTACCAAAGACTTTTGTATCGATAATAGTATCTTACATCTCATCCAAACTATGAACAACTAGATGGATTGAGAATCTTCTCTTTTCTTTTTCTTATATCACTATAAATTTAACAAATATTTATGTAATCTCTCAACTTCTGAGTTTTTCAATTGACATGTCTTCAGTTCCCTAGTGTTACATATCTCCAACAAAATAATCACAATACAGATGTAAACCAGAAAGTACTAAGACTTCCATCTCAAACTCCTACATCTAATAATAAACATATTGATTTTGCTTATCTAGTCAATATTGTTCTCGTATCCGACAATGATATGCATCAAAATAATCTCTATGCTATTATGAACCCAAGTATATCCAATCTTTCATCTTTGACCCCTTTTACACTAATTATTATCATCTATTGGATCCGCTAATGAATAGGACATGTCATGATAAAGTCATATTTAAACACAATTCTATAGATTTTGAAGAATTAGTGGATGGAAAAAATAAGAATGAAGAACCAATTTTGCGAACCTTGATTATTGATTTGATAAGAAACAGACGGAACATCTTTAATTATGTCGGTGATGTTTCCAATATCTGACTTACTCAATCACTATGTACAGTATCCTCCATCAATCACATCTATGTGACTAAATCATACCTTCAAAGATAGATTGATGTAGCCGGCGGGCATTGCAAATCTCTCTGGACACTCGAAAGAACTGTTTTCGCACCAGAAGTGTAGGGAAGACACTCAAATTTAAAGATGGAACAATCTGGTCGGAGATCAGAACGATAGTAACACATGCTTGGTCGAATATTGTCGTGCAAATCGCTAGTGCTGGTTCGTCCACCGCCTCTTATTCGAGGGTGAGTCACAAGGTACAGCTGGAAGGACGATCGAAGGCCAGGAAGGGCTCGCCATCTCTGTCTCATCGACGAAATCATCCGTCGCCACCGCAGGGAATCCGATTCATGTCAAAGAACTTGAGTCGAAGAAGAAGGAATGAAACAACGAGGTGCAATTAGGTGCAAATCCTAAACTCTTGACGGAGACGGTTGGATTAGGGAGTCCCATACCAAAAGAGAGCCTTGAACGCCAACACGCATACTTTACTCACAACATATGCTCGATTATTACAACTTTCACTGTCTCTCACATCCCATCCTTCCTCTCCCGATGAGCAAATACGCAAAGTACAGACGGTAGCCACAGGTTTACTGATCATCACTTTTACAAAAATTGATGATGACACACAAATATATATTTACGAATTCCAATTAACTTTATTTTTTTAATATTATATTTAATATGAAATTCTCTATTATATCATTCACGTACCATCATTCCTTAAAAATATCACTATGAAAAATATCAAAAGAATTACAAAACAAATACTCACATAGTTTTAAGAGAATTATCTCTCGTGATGAATCCCCATGTTTACACCTTTGACTCAATACTGCATAAAGACAATATTAAAGTCACAATCATAACAAGCGTATCCGAGCGAAGAAAAAAACTATGTTTATCAGTATTGAGATCTAAAGCAAGTATCATCAAAACAATATTTCTTTCATTTACCACTATTTACTTTTCACCCATGCCTATACTCTCAAGCCGGAGATCGTTTGTAACCAAACGATACGTGTTTTTTCCATGTATCTCCCAATTCAGTAGAATGAAAGTCATGACACTCGAAGTACTCAATACCTGTATTATGCATATGGATAGCAACAGACATATTCTTTTTCTAAGGTAGAAACCTATTAGGCAACCGTGCTAAATCTCTTTAGCTCGCAACTTGCGCATCTGTAGATTACATCGAAATCAAAAAAAATCCCGAGGTCATACTAATAACCACCACATTAACAAAAGTCTCACGCTCTTTCCTAAACATGTAAAGATTATATTGCACTTTAGAATTACTTTATCATACATCAAAATAGATAGATTTGATGTATATTGATTGTTTGGACTAAAAGCTTATCAATACTAAATCTCGTAGTAATGTAACTGTAATTGGTTTATAATAAATATATAGTTAAGTTATATAAAATATAGACGTTAAAGTTTTGAATCTAAAGCGTTTCTTTGGAGATTTTTTACCATTATCTTGCTAATTTCAATCAATATGATTATATTCACGATTTACCTTACTTCAATATTTTAATATGGAAAATTTTGTTTTGAAAACTTATTTCTTAAATTTACATTGAAAATCATGTGAATTAATAAAATTAGAAAAAAATACCCAATTCATTGTAAATATGTTAATATATGTGTATTTGATTCATTGATAACGATTTAGCTAAATTCCTTTATATTTTTAAGTATTATTGAATTATTTTCAATAAAAATAAAACAAATTACTATCTTATGAACCATTAACATGAAATGTATAAAATGTTCAAATTTTAAAAATAAAAATATAAAAAAACTTCTTTGACTAACAATCAATCATATGTTCTATCAATAAGCCCTTATATACATAAGTGTGTGTTATATTGAAAAATTAATATGATCTATAGAAAAGCACAGAAAAATAATTGCGTTCAAAATTTCAATATCTTATATGATTCAAAATTTAATATTAAATTTTAATTGATTTTATTAAAATACTACTGTAATGCTGAAGCATTTTTTTCAGATAATGATACAATCAGGAATCAAATTAATTGGATAGGATTCATCTGGAGCAAAGTTTTTAAAATTTATGAAAAAATAAATCTATATTGGATCTGTATTTAAAAATTTTGGCTTTAGTATATTGTACCCAACTATATGTAACATTACCCAATGCTCAAATTATAAGCAGATGAACAAGTTACAATTTTAAATTTTTATAGTATACTTCACTGAAAAACAACTTGTCCAGGCCAAAAACAAAGGATTTATGAAATGAAAATTTTGCCAAAAAGTGTTGTTCATCACATCAGGAAATAATAGAATTTGCAAAGCGTCTATCATAATCATCACAAAGTTAAATATGTGATCCAAAGTTGATCAACAAGTTATGCTGTAATTTTACATATATCATATCAAACCATATCATTCTCTTAAGGTCAAATCTGATATATTTCACTTAGATAAAACCATGATCTCTGCTTTTTTGCCTAATTTTTTTACAATAATGTGTAGTTCACTTCGGAATAGGTTTCAGTGATCCGTATCTTTATAAAAGTTTTAACCAAAAAAGACTACACCAGAAGTAAAAATGAAGGGGATAGCTAAAACTCTGTAAAATCAGCCCAAGGAAGATAACCAATGGAAACAGACTTAGTCTATGTCGAATAGACATCCAGAATTTGTTTTGTTTCGTTTAAGAGAAATAGCAAGTGTTGCACCAAATATTTAAGCTTTCTAACTTATATATAGAGGCAAAAATTCTTAGATATTGTTACCAGTCATCTTTTGCAATAAAACTATGACACCACTGACCCTAATGTAGTGGGAAAATGAAGATTTATATGTCCAATCCATGGAAATTTTTGCACCGCCCACTTGAATTTTATCGGCCTATCCAGAACACCATCAAAATATACAATTCATACGAATTCATACCTTTTGTGCATGGGTGCTTTTCTCTCATGAACGTCATGAGCATCTTAATACGAACATATCCATCACATTATAATATTCGTTCATTTTTACTTCGATTAATTTATCACGTATTTGTGAGGAAAGGTCACTCATAGATGATAATCTTAAGAAATGTATTAATGGAACAGAAGTGAATGGATGGAGCAAAACTATGGACGAATTAAAACGCGCGGTAGTTACAGAAGAAGAGAGTGTTCACCACTCAAGATGTTGATGTTAACTAAAAGTATTACTTTTGCCTCACATGCTACTTTCTCGAAGTGGAGTGAAGTGAACTTCCAGAATCAAATGGTGTTCTCTCACAGAAAACTCTGTATAGTCAAATTTTTGTAACTCAAATTTATGAACAAGCGAACTTGTAAGAGGTTCAAGAGTAGTCTAGAAGAACAAATCTGATGAGTGGAAATTACTGACTGGAAATTGGTTTTCTAATCCTATGGGAACCCATCTACCAAAGAAGAAGATGCTACCTGGCCGTAAACATGACATGGCTAAAGGCTTTAAATCATACAGTGTGAGAAATTGGGAATTATCAATGCTTGAGTAGGGCAAAGGATAGTACTGAAAGCCCATGAATCATATGAGATCCTGCTGACATGCGAAGGTGTGGGGAACATAGAATGAATTCGAACAGTCACATCCGAAACAAATGGCGTACAATAGAATAGGCAGGTCAGGCAGTTCTCCAAAAAGAAGAGCACAAAAGACAAGAAAGGAAGGCGCGCTCGTGCCATTAGTCAGCTAATGGGACAGGACCCAAATTCAACCCTCGAAGCTTTAGATCACAACTGTAGACGGGGACGGGAGCCGTAGTGGCCCGTCGGCTCCTGGCCGCGCCTCGCGTGGCGTGCGCGCGAGAGAAGACATACGCAGCGTCTCTGAGGGCGCCGCGTGTCGGATCTCGTCCAGCACCCGACCACCATCTTGCGCTCCGTGTTGTGTTCTCTTGTTCTTCGTCGCTCTAGCTGCCGCTGCCCCAGAGGCATCAGCAGGAGAAGACTCTAAACTCATTTGGAGCCTTTGGGCGAGCTTTGGCCTTCAGGCGCCAGCTAGAACGCACGGAACGAGCAGGCATTCGAGCCAGCCCCCGAAATTCCGGGCAGCAGAGCAACAGGAAGAAGGAAAAGAAAGAAAGAAAGGGAGGGCGCTCGGAACTTGCAGGAAGTGGACTGGTCATGGGCTCCGGCGTCACTAAGCATTGAACACATCCGTTTACCACATCCTCTTGCGTGACAGCGTCAGATAGAGATTGGTGAGCGGATAGAGACACCAGCCAGACGATACTAGGTGCGACTCCGACAACTCAACTCGACCGAACACCTCCGCCTCTTGTGTTCACAGTTGAGTCGCGGCCGCACTTGATGACGGAGCAGCTGAATCCGTGCTGAACACCCGCCCCCATCAGTGGCCTCAGAGCAGTGGCCTCGGCTGTATAAATAAGAGTCGGGAGGCGGACATAGGCTGCGGGATTGTTAGTCATTGCAGATTCGGTACTCGCGAGATTGGCATTGAAAGCGAGGCGATTGAGCTGAGGAGGAGAAGAGGAAGAAAAGGTGGCCTAGCGAGGGTATCAGCTGCCGCAGAATCTGATTCAAGGAAAGTTTGCTCGGACTGAGGGGCCTGCGGTAAGTTGCCTACGCCGGCAGTTTTTCTGTTCCCAGTCCAACTTTGGTGATCGGGGTAATGGTCGATGAATGCTAGGATTTGTAGAATTTGGTTGACTTGGCTGTTTCTAGTAAATATGTGTGCAGTCCGATCAGGAGGAAACCTCCTGATCGGACTTCCTGTCACTTGGTCCATTTTATGGATGCAACGTAAACTTTTCCAGGATCTAGAGACCACCGATGATTGAAGTAGTGTGCTGGTCGATCGGCTCGCAGGGCCAGCTCTGAGCGTGGCCGTTTGATTCAAATTCACGTTGGTTTAGAAGTGACTGAGATTCGCCTATCACTTGCGATCAATAAACCTGATTCAAGTATCCGTCACATTTTAGGAAACACATCCAGAGTTGAACCTTTATTTGACTGTTAGTGAGTAGGCAATCGAAAATAATGTTCGCTGCAGTAAATGTTCGAAGGGCAAATAGAGGTCTATAACAGGACTTTCAGGCTTAGAGTTTGCTGGAAAGTTTTGGGAATGATGGGAATAATAATACTAGAGGATAGATGCAAACTCCTTATAGGGGATTTTTTGTAGAGATACATATTTCTACATATGTTCATGACAATCAATTTCTACAATGGATATGAGGCAATTTATTATGACTTAAGCAGGACTAAAACTACCGTCATCATTGGCTTTTGGGTTCTGGTTATGGAATATTGAATTCGTTTGCACCGATTTGGTCAACGCAGGTAATAGAACTTTTGAGATACAGAAAGCAAGCATGGAGAAAACCAATGACGTGAGCGAGCAAATTAAAGGTGTTGAAGATCCTCTTCTCGTGAAGTCTATGGAGAAGGATGTTCTAGTCTCAGACATTTCAGGCACAACGAAGGAACTTGAAGATGAAGGAGAAATGTTCGTCATGGTTGGAGCCGAAGTCGCCGATTCAGCGAACGAAATAGCGAAGGAGCCCAGAAAAGGTTCTGGCTTGGTTTCGATCCCGACAATTCTTGAGAAGGAGTTGCATGAACTTCTAACAAACAACTCTCCTGGAACACAATTGGTATGTCCTTTGCTTTCGTAAAAGAGTTGTCTGGATTTCTAGAAAATCACTTTCAAAATATTTCTATTTTGACAAGATCTTAATCCCCACAATCACAAATCTTTTCAGTCGATTGTGTGGTCTTTTGTTTGTTTTACATGCGGAATCAGGAGTCGCACTTCCTTCCCACCCACTCTCAACATTTATACATCATGAAAGAGTCATCATGGACCAGTGGAGATGAAAAAAATTTCCCTGTTTATGTTCCACCTTAACTATACCTAGTGTGGTGCTTTTTGAGGCATTATCCTTATCTTGGATTGACTGGGTTATAGTTCAATCTTTTTTCTTTTTTTTCAGGTTTTTATAAGTTTATTAGTCAGTTTTCGATTTCCTTTTTCCATCCTGTCATTTATATGCAGTCTGTCCACTTCACCAGCTTCATTATGATCTTCAGTCATGTGGTTAGACGATTTCGTTTGCAATGGTCAAAAGTTTGTCACAATTTAAGTTGCATGTCATGATTAGTCTTTTATCTCCTCGATTTTGGTTCTGGCAGTTGGTTTTATTCCTCCATCGGAAGTATACAGGACACAAGTGGGTTTGTGTTTCTAGATGTCCACTTTGTCTTTAGGTTTTTCCGGAGATTTTTCACCTGTGGGTCTTCATTTCTAATATGATCTCTAAATCTGAGAAACACGTCAGTTACCTAAGTCATTGAGATGAGACCAATTTAATTATTTCTTCTTGACCTCCCCTTTAGCCAGTTCTATTCAATTTGAAGCTCATGTTGCGTAAGATGATGCTAGGTTTCCGTGTGTTTTGAAGTTTTTTGTCAACGTGCTTTATTATTTCACTTTGAGATAAGTTTTCTTTCATAAGTAAGACTTGAAATATGTAGGATGTCAGGATAGGCTTTCTGTTTGTTTAATTAAGGTTTTACTATGCATTCCTCTTTTGAACCATGGTCTGTTCGTATACCCGTATACAAACTTGCTCAACTCACTGATTAATGTTCTGTTTGTGATGTTTTTTGGATCAAATTCATTGCATTCTCTGAGTGTGTTTCAGTTCATTACGGATCATGTTATTGTGATTATGCATGAGATAAATTACTAAAACTTGATCCAAGTGCCAACCTTAGATGCTTTAGTTAGACATTCAAGGGGCGTCTGAAGTAAATGGACATAGTTGTTTTGCTTTCCTCACCTGCATTCTGTGGATCAATCCGTCAGTAATCTCTCACTACAGTACTTGCAAACTGTTCAACAAACTACCAAATTTGTTTTCTTTATATGTGAGACGATGCCTGACTGTGGCAATTAACTGCTTTGAGCTGCTCAATACGAATCCATACTTTAAGAATGCTCTTTGTAATCAGTTATAGGAAATGAGCTTAGTAATTTGGCCCAACTGTATCATATACCTATATTTACTTCATTTACGCTGAGTCATTTCATTTTTTTCCTTGCAGTATCCATCCAAATGCAATGTTTGGTTGTCAAATATCATTCTCTTCAGTAATAAATTCTCAACTAGAATCCTTCGCTGGTGGATGTGTTAGTGAAGGCCTTTCGCGATGACACATGAATTTTTCAATACGCTTAATCGTTCATGGGAACGATTTATACTATACTGGAGATTATGTTTGTTGTTACATTTTTCTCAATTTTTACTTCTTCACGTCCATGTCACCTCGGCTTCCCCATCTGCTACTACTAACACCGCTCTGCCAGAAGCGAGCTTGATCGTCTTCAGCCGACCATAGCAAATTCTGATAGCGTATAACCATTTGGTTAAAACAAGCTGATGAGTTTTATCTACTTCATTGACAGGAGGTATCAGATGGGACCTTGAAGAAAGATGGAAATGGGGATGAGAAAGCAGTGTTGCCCGAGAAAGTTGAAGAATGCGTAGACATGAAAGAGAAGAAATTCGGATTTGATGCTGAAAAGAAGGAGAAAACGGAGAAGGATGATGGGTCCGAGGGTGACAAGACGAAAAAGGAGAAGGAAGAGAAGAAAGATGATGAATCGGAAAAGAAAGAGAAGAAGGAAAAGAAGGAGAAAGGGGAAGACTCAGACAAAAAGGAGAAGAAGGAAAAGAAGGAGAAAGGGGGAGATTCAGACAAGAAAGAGAAAAAGGAAAAGAAGGAGAAAGACAAAAACAGCGCAGACGGGAAGAAAGATAAGGAAAAAGTCAAAAGTGACAAGGAAGGGAAGGAGAAGGAGAAAAAGGAGAAGAAGGAGAAGAAGAGCAAGAAAAGCAACGTCGAAAAGATTCAAAAGAAGTTGGAAAAAATCCATGCCAAGATGGATAGAATTCTTGCAAAGAAAGAAGAATACCTGCAGCGGCTTGTAGAAGCTCAGGAGAAGGATCGCCAAGAAAAAGAACGTCTGGCTGCGGAAAATTCAGCAAAGCAAAAAGGCGAATCACCTACAACCGTCTCTTCTTCTATCGACAGACACGGCGATGCCAGTACAGGAGGAGATGTGAGGGAGGCCGAAGTAAAGCAAGTGGAACCTCCAGTGCACATGAGTGCAAAGCAGCTTAATGAGGAAATGCCCTCTCCTCTTTCTGCTCCACAAGAAGATATCAGTAATAAGGACACCAAACTTCCAGAGGAGAAGTCGTTACAGAAGGAGGTCATTTCTGAGCAATCCAAGAAGGAGCAGGTAGAAGACGTCAAACATACCTCGGATTCGGTTGCTGGGCATAACAATGGAGAGTCGGGTGCATTAAGCTTTTCTGCTTGATCGTGCCATCTGAGATTACACCGGACAGGTACCTTGAACTTGTCTCTATTGCCTCCTACGTGCCAAATGGCAAATTTTATTCGGCAGGTCAAGAATGGAGTGAACCGTTCACCAGCTGTGGCGTAGGAAGCCTTTGAGATATTCCCCACACATTCGTCCTTGGAGTCGCGATCTATCGCCACGAACTCAATGCGATCAGGTACAGATGGGAAGCGTGTAGATGTTTCTTATCCAAACTAGACTTAGATAAGATTTTGACGCAAATGATTTTGAGGTTGTCTGGATATGTTCTACAAAGTGCAGATAGTGAGGAGAGAAAGTATATGGGTGAAGCTAAATTGGCAAGAGTTTACTACGGTATATTTTTCATCCATTGTACAAGATGGTATGTATGGGACATTTCAAGGACCCCTTTCGAACGAGCAAATGTTGTTCGAAGGTTTCGAGTGTAAAAAACTTCTGACTCTGTACCAGGCTTTGTAAATCCGCCTCTTTACTCCCGAGAGCGAAAACGATAATCCGTTCCTTCTACACTCTACTGCCGTTCGGAATGGCCAATTATGAAGGAGATTTCTGATTGACTTTTTCTTATTCTATTTTTGCCAGTTTTGTTGGTTGCTTGCTGGTTTATTAAAATTCTGGACTTTTTTTTCGACATTCTCGACTCTGTATGGAGAAGTCAAATATTGAGGAGCTTCGAAATAATGCCTTGCTCATGTACATGTACTTGCCAGTTGTGTAGGTTTTCGGTTGAGGCTTTGATACCTTGGGCTTGCTCTCAAAGCAACCTGTTATGCCAGTGTTTTTTGTTGAGTTGAAGGATTTGTGACGTTTTTGCTATGGCTGTCATGCCGAGCACATTTGGCATAACTCTATGGAAGCAGTTGAGTGTCTTAACATCTTCACAGCATTCACCTAAAGCTTTTACCTTGCTGTCACAAAATGTTCTTGCATGGTATTTTTTTGATATCACCTTGTGAGGATTCATCGTAAAACAACTCCATTCTGTCTATGGGAGTAGCGAGTACCAACTGGAATGCTGTCGTCCTGGGCTTTGTCAATGCTCCAGTTCTGATTATTTCTCCAGTTCGGAACATTTGAGGCATATTTACTACATTAGACAAAGCAGTCATCACGACCTAAGGTTTTTGAAAAGTTGGTTTATGATCCAACGACTATTAATCGTCAGAAGTTGATACGTGCTGTAAATGTGACAAGTGGGCAGATGACGGAACAAACAAATTCCATGACAGCGAGAGCTGAGTATCAACGTCCCCTGCCAAATAGAGGCTAGTGTGCTGTGTTGAGTAAAACAGTCATTGCTGACATTTAATTGTTACTCAGAACTATTCTTGAGTTTCCGATTATCATCATCGATCAGTTTGATCATGCAACGTGATATTCGAACAAATTACAGATATCTGCAGTGAGTGAGCATCATCTGTACTCACGTGGAGGGTTTTTCTCAGTAGGTTGCGTCAACCAGTTACGGAAGTTTACGGAACGTCGTGATTCTTGCTCTTATTTTGAAAGTTTTTTCTCTGAAGTCAGCACTCTGTTTGAGACCTAGGACGATGCGAAGTCGATGCCAAGCGCGTGAATGATCTCGTATTCTGCAATCTTCAGTCAATTGACTCAGAGAATTGTGAGCAAAGGAAAGAACATCACATGTTCCGAAGAGTCTCGGCTGCGTGAGACGGGCTTTTATATAGCAGTGAAGACAGAGTGCATACCTCTTACAAGTATGGACGGAACTGTAGTCACCGACCAGGAGAATATACGCTGTTACCTGCTGTGCAAGACTACTCTGTCATCTTGAGGTATCAGGCAAGTGGAGTAGAATTTTAACTTTGTTTGCATGGTCCGAATATGCTTCAACATTGAAAGTCAACGAACAGTGGTTGAAGCTGGAATTGCACATCACTTTTTTCATTGATGTATATTTGAACATTTCTCGTTGACAAATTCTTTGAAGGATTTGTGCAGCTTGAAACTTATACTAAACATGCATGCTTAACAAAAGTATTATATGTCGCATTCGCTAAGCACTTCTGACTTTCTCAATTTCTTTCTGAATTAATTCATGAATATTCTTATTTCCTTAACTGAAAGTAAGATGGATAGGCACATGAGTATAGTATATCTAAACCCGTGAAGGTGCCGGACTCCATCTAGGGCTTGTGATAAAAACTATTCCAAGTCATCTTTAGAAACAAGCAAGGTTTATCGTACATTACAAAGTTTTCTCACTACAGCAAAGGGGGTTAACCACGTTGTTGGATCAATGACAAAACCCTTTCACCAATGTCATTCGTGAAATATGAATGATGCCGTTAAACCGTGCCCACGCAATAGCAATGAGATTGCAGGTTTTTGCAGGTATTTGCATGAACAAATTATTGAGGAATGCCTCAACTCTTGAGCAAACTGAGTAAAAACGATTCGAATCACAATCTCCTTTAAACAAGTGATACCTGGAGGTTTCTCATCTGATATTAACATTTTATGTTTTATTCCTCTAAGATCCAGTTTTATTTGTGTCAAAACTACACAAATACGTACCGACGAAAATATGATAAAAAATTAACATCACTAGTCTTAAGTTGACTGAAGTAACGATTGCCAAACCGCATATTTCACGTTGACATCATGTGCCAAAGACAATGTGAAGTACAAATCACGACTTTGTGATTCTTCGACTTTGGATTGATCAATTATAGAAACCATCATAATTTTCCACTCGAGTGGGAGTGCCTGATTAATAGACTAATCTACTTTGTTCCTATGTTCAGGGATATTTGCTTCAGTCATCTTGAAGTAAATATATAGTACTTCGTGCTTTCGGTTAAACCCTATACGCCCACTCAAGCCCTGAGAAGTATGTTTCTAAATAATGTAATTTTTTTCCGAAATTCTCCTTACAAGATATTTATCCTTTCAGCTAATGAACATCTGATCAATCTTTTCAAGGTTTGTTTTGATTTGCTGGTAGATCCATAATGTTACACTTTGGAGAATATTATCGGTGTCATAAGGCCATGAAGCAAGGCCCCATGCTATGACCCTAGACCAAGAAAAAGAAAGCAAAAGTACACCACGTACAGTAGCATGAGTATTAAAAAGTTAATATGCATGAAATGAAACATGGCGTGATCCATACAAATCAAACAGAGAAAACGCCAAGAAACTTGCAACAACTTAACCTAACAAAGAACAACATGAAGAGAATGTTGATGTTTGACAAATCTCAGCAGAAACGAAGAAATTTGAACCCCAGAGTATGCTTTACAGTATTTACTTCAATGTATCTCGTTCCTTATTTATGAGGGAACAAAAAGCATGGATGCCATGATCGGGTGTCAACATCCCTCCTCATGCAAATTTTCAGTTAATGGCGTTATGAAATACAAGTCGTGGCAAATAGTAGACTGGTGACTAAGTACTGTATATTGTTCTAGTTGGGACCAGACGAATAGTATTTCCTGTGACAGATGTCTCGAAGTCAACTAATTCCAACGCAAACGTTCAAAACAGCCGTGACGCGACGCCTTGGAGCTTGATGCACTGTCTGAAAATGTATGGTATCTGAATACTGTTGCTCCTTGGAACCATGCAGTTGTGCCCTCTAGTCATGGGTTCTGTCCAAGCCGGTTTATCAAAATAATGTCGAACATCCTCCATTCAATGTTTCGCCTTCACATATTGAATCCAAAAATTCGATTGCTTCGTGATACTGCCAACCACGAGCGTTTTGTGCTGCCGAAGGAGCATGAAATTGAGCATCTTGCCACTCAAGCTTTCCGTGTCATGTCTTCTTTAGTCACACTCTTTCTCAATCAGCTCCTCGCTTTCATATTTCACTCCACAAGCATAATAGCTATGATCTCGAATACTTTGTCCTCCATGTTTCTTCTCTGTTGGCATCTACGTGTTAGTCAACTCAATTAGATAAGACTATGCTGGATACTCAGTGAATGAAATGGTTTCATCCATGCACTACTTGATGGGGTCTTTCGATTATCCTTTTTATATTACTTACTCCCCAGGCCTTTCACCAAATGAAAAGAGAGGGGTCTCTGAAAATAAAAAGACCCTGACGTTAAAGGTTATCTACTTGCAAGTCCATTGTAACGTTCAATTTTTAGTACACATTTTTTGGGCTCTACCTCTCAGAAATAGCAAAGTTAACTTAAAGGAACTTTGTATGTTTTCTTTCATACTTTATCGATAAGGTTTGATGCTAAGGGTGAAAAAGCTCACTTCATTTTTATTTGACATTTTTTTAACGAAGATTTAAGTGATTAAGGCATACATCATATTGCTATACTCATATGTTTTACTCTTCCATCATTATATGAATAATTTATTCATAATGCTACATATTCAAGGTCTCAAAAGTATCAGTAATTCAATTGAATCTTTTAATGGAGTACGACATAAAATATGACAGAAAATATTCAATATTCTAAAGTATGATTGGTCAATCTTGATGAATATGCGTGGAAATCACATATATACAACATAGCTTTCAAAATATATCAAGTACAAAGATGTAACATGTATAATTAGTTGATATTTTTCTTCATGAATAAAAAATTGGATATGAATAACCATGGGAGAAGACGTCAACTGTTATATTTCCGGGTAATAAGGCACTTGTGACTTGTCTATTTTCTCAATTTATCATGACAAAGAGGACCATCCTTAAGATAACGCACTGAATTTCGATGAGTATCCAGGATTTCACATGATTTTTATGACGGAAAAGAGATGTTTTATCACTGTAGGTTGGAACGATCTCCTTTCTTCCTCTTTGTCTATTGACTGGATTTAACACATGTTTTTCTTCATAGATCATTATTCTATAAGCATTATCTAAAGTTTGTTCCTATACTTTGACCAATTCTCTTAGCATAATGACTTAAGAGATATGATGTTTGCTCTCAAAAGAGAGAATGTATATTTCACATGAAGAATTAGCGTGGGTATGACATAAGTATATTTTATTCAGAAAATATAAGTTATTGTTGTTGAATACAAATCGTGATAAAATTTTGGAAGGGATCTATACCTCTCCTCGTAGAGAAAGGCAAGTGCAGCAATATCTCGCAGTGTCTTCAAGAAAGTCTATCATAATAGGTAATATTGATATGACTCTTTTTTGCTTACTGTAATCATTATGTACATATTAACCTTTTCTAATTGCCATATATGACACGAGCTGATGCACACCAATATCTTATAAATTGCATAAACATAAATTTTATGACGCTTCTTTGGATGCTCATGTACACTTGACTTAGCAACATGTTGATATAGCCAAGCAACATTTTACTACTACTTCTTTGGTTTTAATTTTAGATTATTATCTGACTCGGTCTTCCCATCCTTTTACTAAATAAGGGTATTACGGTATTTATCTAGAAGAACTCGAGTTTTATTATAAGTAGCCGAGATTTGTCCCTTTGACTTACCCATCACCTAAGTTGGCAAGAAGATTTGCCAGACAGTTCTGCTTCGAGTTGGCATAAACAGTCCAACTTGGCACCTATATTCGTGCAAACCTACTTATGTATCGGCGAATGTTCACAACGAAAAAGTATTTACCCAAATTAGAACGTCACAGTTTGAGGCTTCGTGCAAAATCTTCAGTAATTTCCCTGAGTACATAACTTACTAGAATTGGGTCCCAACTTTGGATCAAATGATTTACTTTTTCTCTCCCGGGATATGTGAAGGATCCAGTCAACTTCAAGTGCTAAAGTTTTGCTCCGACTGACTTAATCACTTCCCATCCTACCCGGCGGTGAGTACGTAGGACCTATCTAGTAGTGAATATAAAATCTTATATTTTTACATTGCGAAATGGAGTCTATCAAAAGGGTAAGAAAGAAGAAGTAAATAGCCAATTCCCGGATACAATTGCTGCACATCCAACCTACCATCTTCAAACTTGAGTCTGAGTTGGCACAACGATCCGAGTCGGAGCACCTCGGTAGCACGTAGGTGGATGGAAATGGAGAACTACCGACAACTTCCCTTTTGGGCAGGGAATTTGGATGGCCCCTTTTGTCGCTCTCCATCATTACTAAATAAAGTCGGTAACCCAAGAAGGTTTTGTCTTCACACGAGCTGCAAAAGTAGCTCGAAGATCTTTCATCGAAACCGACCCATCAAGTGCTTTGCATGGATGGCGAACTAACCTCCAGCTGCTTGACGTCTTCCAGTGTTGCCAAAGCGTTTATGCGGCTCAGAATGTCCCCAACATGCACTTCAGTGAATCTTTGGGACATTCACCGAAGTGAATGTTCGGAAATTCGTGGGTGAAAGTCGAAGCAGTGGGAGCGCAATCTGAAGGGCATGACTTGTACTGGCATCGTGA
The DNA here is from genome assembly GCA_037833965.1 of Marchantia polymorpha subsp. ruderalis. Lineage (NCBI taxonomy): Eukaryota > Viridiplantae > Streptophyta > Marchantiopsida > Marchantiales > Marchantiaceae > Marchantia > Marchantia polymorpha. The sequence goes on along the minus strand of AP031352.1, from coordinate 681,355 downwards.
CCGGCCACTTCCAAGGATATGCCATTCTCGTCCGCGTCAGTCGAGGCGTTTACATGTAACCCTTCGGGATTATCTTGTGAGGAGCATTGAAGTCTCGTCGACCTCCACTTTGGGAAGGTCAAAGAGCTAGGAAATTATAGAGCCGAGGTTCCCTATTCCTCGGCCTAGAATCGAACGAGGAAGCCTGAAAAGGGATCTGCTGCTGTCGTGTCATAGTTGCACATGCCCTAATTCTCGAAAGGGGACCAAGTGGACAGACACCGAAAAAGATGGGAAGACCCCATCAAGCCGTCATCAGGCCTAACGGAGATTCGAAATTCCACCCGCGTCGTTTTTCTAATAATTTTCCACAATGATTGCCTTGTACAAGACTCGATCGACTCTTTCCCAGTTTTGCACCAGACTCTGTCCAAGTTTGCTGGGTGATCGATTTGCTCCATGCTTGTCGGTCGGCAATGCGTTCACCAAGATTGATGGGTGGAACAAGAAAGACAGTGAAACGGAAAGGGGGCGCCGCACGGGATAAGAAGCACGATGGCCGGATGAGAAGACCAGAGAAATTGGATGTTAATCGATATACTGTAATTCTTGGACATCAAGGTTGCCAGACCGAACCGGACCGGACCAGACCACCCGTGTGCATCCAACGGTGGGTTACCATTATGCACCGGGATATCGTTCGATGTCATCGAAACGACATAAAATGAATATATATTCAATAGACCTTTCCTCGCATGCACCGGAAGAAAAGTCCAACACTTGCCCTCGACACATGTTCGTCGTCTCCACGCTAGAGCTGCTTTAGCTCACTGACTTTCTCGAGCAATCGCAGAAGGTACTTACACGAAGCACCACTTAACCACAAACATTGCAATAAAGCATGCATAAGTTACGAATTTCGGTGTCGGGTATATCTTCCGTCTTCGCTATCCGATCTGCGCCAGGCAAGAACTCACCGTTTGTGCCGTGTCGAGATCCATGGCAGAAGTTCAGAAGGAAAAGGTCCGAGACGACAGAAAGACTCGAAGACTTGGCAACGGAAAACGAGCGTCCCACAAGGGCTACATTCTTGCACGACGGTGCGCATGCCGTGGAGCTGCGGTCGCAAGCTTGCGGGGCAGGGCAGGGCAGGGGAGGGCAGCGCCTTTCGAAGGGCACGCCACAATCAGGAGGAGCACAGAAGACGGTACATGCAGTACGGCAGGGCCTGACAGGAGGGAGCAGTGAAGGCAGAGGAGTCAGCAGCGGTACGGAGGAAACAGGGAAGGGCCTTGTGATTTCTCGGAGGAGGAGGAGGGCCTTTTGCTCGTCGAACGGGGGATGGTGGGAGAGTTCATAAATGACAGGAAGATCCATGTGAACACACCTTCCAGCACACAAGAGCAATACAAGGACTAAAATAATATTTCACCGCAGTAAAGGAACTCGGGTTGCAGGCTTTTGGGCGATGAGTAAAGCGACCCAGGGCCGTAGATCTCACTCCTCAATCGCAACGCATCGTCCGCCTGCTCGCTTTACTCTGGGGCGAGTCTAATTGATGGGCCCGCCGACGGCTGGTGGCAAGGCATTGGTGCCACAGAAAGGAAAGTCTCTCGTGGGTCTGGATTTGTATTGGCACCGGCGACCGCGGACCATCAGGCCAGGGGATGAACCATTAGTACCGCTGTGCTATTATGTTACTGTTGGGATTTGTTTAAGCGTTTTCTGCTTCGGTGGCATTGCGCCATTGCGCCCATGCTTTCCTCTCCTTTCGGGTCTGGAATGGGATCTCTCCTCTCGCGTCTCGACTCTGTCACCGTGCGCGAAAAGAACACCGCGAGAAAATCACGCCCATACAAGAGGAGCCAGGAGTAATTGGTTCGCATCAGGACCGAGAATCCGGAGTGAGCTCCAGCCTCTAGGCGCAGCGGGCTGCTTGCGATCCTTGCGAGTAGGGCAGCGGGGCAGGAACCGACGCCATCAGTCTTCAGCTCCGACGTTCTGATTTGTTGGTGTTGCTGCGACGGAGAGAGTGGCAGCGAGAGGAACGATAGACTTACGATGGCTTCTCGTTGTTGTGTCCTGTCCTGTGCTTGCGGAATCGCCGTCTCCTTTTACGAGTCTCCTCTCCTGATGATCTTTGCCGGCAGCCCCGTTTGACTAACATTCTGGATCAGCTCAGTGGTGCCGAGGGCTAAATTGCCGTGGCAACTCTGAGTGGTGTAATTTTAGCTCTGTGGATGTCACGTACCTCCTAAATTACAAGAAGGCGATTTTTGAGAAAAGACGGGGAGTGGGAGAGGGAAGGAGGCGCCAAGCAGTTGCTCGGTTTGTGTCGGTGTTTTGTCGGAGGGTTCTCGTGACTGAGTGGTGAAGCGCTTTTTTGATGGACAAAAAGCCTCTTATTATCCCTGGCGATAATCGACTCGACTCGTCACAGAATTTGCATCACTCTGTGCTCGTCGGAGCGGCGCATGAAATGTTTCAAAGTGGTCATGGTCTTGGGACTTCTTCAAACATGACTCCGGGCTCCATGTGCAATCTTCACCCTCCTTTGAGCTCTTTTGGTGCAGAGTCCAACTTACACGAGCTGCTCGCACACGCCAGTCCTCATGCTGGTTCTCATGCGCAATCTCTGAACCACTCTTCGAATCACCCTGCAGACTTTTTGGCCACTCTGGGTGATGGAGTGTTGGGTGAATCCAGTGACAATCATATGTTCCACAGGCAGATGGAGTTTTCAAAGCAAAAATGGACGACCCCTTCCAAGCTCACGCCGGGTCCCTTCTGGATGCTGCCGCACCATCTCGATCCAGCAAACTACCCTCTTCCCGGACTTGCTGTCAGCGGCACGAGCTCCCCAAAGACCAATGTTGGCCCTTCTGCTGGCGAGGACTCCTCTAACCCGAACAGACAGGTGTGGTGTGAAAGGGGTGCGAATCAAGTTCTAATGAAATCAGAGGATAATGTGGCTACTCTGAAGCTTCCGATGGTCGTCAAACCCGACAGGTCGCTGCTTTGTGATGGCTCCGGGGCTCCCGTGGATTCACCCAAAGGAGCGAATGGCAATCTGATCAACAGGGATACCTCTGATATGGATGCCAAGCAGCTAGATTCCTCCGATTGCAGTGATCATAACATGGATGAACAGGAGGAGAAGGATCAAGCAACACGAAACGGAGCCGGAAGGACGGTGTCCAAAAATCTAGTCTCTGAGCGGAAACGAAGAAAAAAACTCAATGATGGTCTTTACACTCTGCGTGCCCTTGTTCCGAAAATTAGCAAGGTTCTCTTCTGTCCTCTTTGCTCCTGATGCGTTTTTGTGATAGTTTCCTCTTCTAAGGGCTATGCACTGACTTCCTGTAACAATCGAGATGGAGATGATATGTCGTCTCCTGTGGCCCAACGGATGCTTATGTCTTTGGTAGCGCAACGGCTCTCACACTGAGCCTCATCGTTGTAAAAGTAGAAACTAGACTTGTTTCAGTACTAAACAAATTCTGAGCTTCCAAAAATTCGTTTCCTAAATTTTCTAAATTTCACAGTTCAGATTACCAGTAGTCACTATGGATAATAAATGACCCCCTCAGATGTGGTTCGTTCAATCTTTCAAGGAAACATGCTTAGAAGTTTCCATTTGCCTTTGTTTAGTTAGTCATTTGCTTTTATGGGATGTCATATGTCGAAAACTTGCGGTGAATCTCTAGAAGAGTTGTTTACTACTTGTGGAAGTCAGAACTTGTTGTAGATGGTGTAAAGTTTCTACCATGTTTTCTTATTGTTTGTTAGAACTCATGTTGTCCACCAGTCATAAAATAAGAAAGTTTTCACCCAAAACTTCATTTGTCTGCATCAACTTCAGCCTTGTTCCCCAGTACCCAAAGTTCGTCACCATATTAGGATTTAGAGATACAGCATTCTCATCACTCTTTAGCTCATTTCTCATTACCTTTATGGTCAGTCCGATTATCGTGGCGTCAATAATATACAGTGAGTACTTGTCTTTAGTCTCCAATTCGTTCTTGTTATCAATCTTGCTGAGCTGGATTTCTGGCATTTGCAGATGGACAAGGCATCAATTGTGGGTGATGCTATTGACTATGTGCGCGAGTTACAAAAGCAGGTTGAAGAGTTGCAGGCTGATATATCTGACATTGAATCAACCAAGCCTACAACCGGACCTGGAGGTGAAGCGTCATTATCATCTGTGGCAGAGCCAAGTACGGCTCAGGGTTCCACAGCTCCATCCAGCGGTCGTTCTTGGGAGGAAGAAGGCCACAGAACGTCTGAGGGTCAGCCTCGTCAAGAAATGAGCGAAGCTCCGTTTGAGGATACAACAGAACAGAAAATTCTCGAGGTAATTGTTATCTGTCAATACCATGAAAGTGATTCTCTATGCTCAGCTCGATGCAAATGCAATTACCGGGAGGCATTTGCATATGCAAATGTCTCCTCGTCTTTAGTAAATTGCCTAACTACATGCATGTGCATATACGGTCTTCGGAGACGTATTACTTTATTTTGTACTTCATTTTTTCACCCGAAAATACTCTTCGTGTATGACTTGCATTACTAACCTTATAGATCCGTTTCACATCCAGACGTGAATGTTGGTAAAAGCATTTGCATATGCATTAAGGTCCATCCAATAGTCTTTTTCTTTCTCCGTTTATGTGCCTGCGTTCCCATTACTTAAAAACCGGAACGTGCTCCAAGTGATCTATGTTTGTCCTGTTTCTGAAGTTTATGATCATCCCAAATTTACAATTTGACATGCGGTGCTTGTGAAATGTAACCCGATTCATCATGAATAGGAAGCTTAGTGTTATACATCTAAGTGCTTGTTTCAGAAACTGTGGTGGGTCTTAAACTGCCTTATTGCTAACCCTTGTCAAACCACTAAGCAAATAGAACAATACCTACTTGCATGACTGACATACCATCCTACTCCTCTGTCCTCATACTTTTCCTTGGAGGTCTGGTTTTTGATTATCATTGAATTGTGCAGGAGGTCTATGCTTCAGTCTATCCATTACCTATTGCAATTGGATATATGTTTTGGAGCTTTGGACAACTTTTTAAACAGGACTGTTTTTGCACAATTCTCTTCGTGATGAAGATAATATGTAAACTTACTTTGAATATAACGCTGACAAAGTCTGCTCTTTGGAGCACACAACACGACAAGTTCTTCCCTCACCAGGTAACCAACTTTGGTATGTGAAAGATCTCAGTACATTTACCAGTACTGATTCTGACACACCATTGGTTACAGTTGGATGTTGCGAAGATGGAAGAGCAGATCTATCATCTCCGAATCTTTTGTACCAAAGGACCCGGTGTATTTGTGCAATTGATGCAATCTTTGGAGGCCTTGGGTCTTGAAATACGCAATGCCAATCTGACATCATTCCAAGAAAATTTACTGAACACCTTCATTGCAGAGGTAAGTAAACGTTCATTCAACGCTATAAATATCTTGTTCCTGTATTTTGTTGTCAGTTAGTAGGTACTATTCTTTAGTGCTTATCTCATGTTTGCCTTCTTACAGATCAAAGACTGGGAGATGATGAAGACCGAAGAGGTTAAGAAGGCCATTCTGGATGTGGCTGCTCGTTTTGGTCTGCAACCTTAAGTTTATACAGAGATGAGCAGCTTTGCCAACCATATTTCTTCATCACTCCTTTTACGGCCCGTGTGATTGAGATATCTGTCACTTGAGTTTCAAATCCCAGATCAGGCTTCAGCTAGCATAGATACTTGGCGAAGAAAAGTGGAGGGAGTCCATTTGGAGCTGCAAGAAAGTAGTCAACATTAAAGCAAGTCGATCAAATACTTACATAAAACATTCCAAGTAAAGTGGAGGAAGAAGCTGGAATTGCATCCGGTTCTGTATATAGTTATCCCTTTTTGATAAACTCCCACTCCACCCTTGAGATAGAAGCAAGTCGATAGTCCGGGTGTATCTTGGAACGTTGTTAGTGAGATTCAATATTCTTCCATACTACTGTAGTAGTATTTTTTAGAAACATCTCTTCTATGTCAGGAACATTGGTTGAGGCACCTCCACTTGTTTCTACTTCGGGTGAAATAACACGCATTCAAGTGCTTAAATGTGCACGTTCCTTTGCCAAGGTTCATCCGTATTCACATTCATGTGTGGAGCCAATTCAGTAGCTTTTTGTGTACAAAACCAGCGACTACTCCATACCTTTTGTCTTCCTGCTTGTTAGCTCGATGTGCAATCTTAACCTCTTCTTCCATGCACTCTACTGGATTCTGCTTCAGTGCCATGCGCAAGGTCGCCTTATCTCTATGCGTCAGCGTCATCTACAAAGCCAGACTGGACTGGCGCAGACTGTACATGGACACTTGGAGTCCCATTCCAAACCATTCTCCGGTCCATAATAAACTCCGTGCAGCATCCGCCCCGCCCCACGCGCGCTCTCAATCACGAGTGTATTGGCTGTTTCTCATCCACCACAGAATATTCGACTCAGTCCTTTATGCCTGTGAACCACTGCGAACCATTCAGGTTTGTAGTCTATGTACTATATCTGTACTGTTCACAGTCGACGAGGAAGTCCAGTTTACTTTGACGTCGTATGAGTTAAGGACTGCGTGACTGCTGAACTCTGACTTTGGTAGCAAAAAGTACCGTTGCCTGAGTCACCAAGTTGGAGGAACCGGGTATGAACGACGAGCTCGGTAACATGACTGTACTGTGGGCAGTAGAAGCCCAGTGACCACGTAGATGATGTTGTAGCGGACCGGCTGATGGACAACAACAATCGGCTCCGACTGCCGCTGCTGCTGAATCTGTAGGCAAATAATGTAAAACAGTACGGCACGTATCTTTGGCGGGATTCATAGTTCCTCCGATCATGACATATCACAAATAGCCGAGATCAGGTACACAACACTGACTGACTCTGCAACTTGTCGATAAGTGCAGCTACATGTCGCAACATAACCACTCTTCCGGTGAAACGATCACGGAAGATCTTGTCTCGAAAAGGCCGAATCGCTCGAACAGGATATAAGATCTGCCCTCTACTGTTCCGGGCAGCTCTGGAAAAGCACACATGCCTTAGAATACGCTTTCCAAGCCCATACCAAGACAGAGAATACGCTGCAAATTGTAGCCGAGATAGTTAGAGCCTGAGAGAAAACCGGAGATTAAATTAATGGTTGAGATTGGAAAGATGATACCAATCAGCATACCCTTCGAAAGCAAGACTTCGAAGTCTTGCTTTCATTCGCTTCGGACAATTTGGAGGCCACACCCAGACAGGGAATACGGTGAAAATTGTTGTGAAGAAAACAGATAGCCTGACAAAAAAACAGCTACCTGAGAAGAACTATAAACTAGAGACGAGTTTGGAAAGTTGATACCAATCGGACTAACCTCCGCCGCAAGACTTTCACAGTCTTGCTTTCATTTGCTTCGGACAATTTAAACTCCCCACCTAGACAGACAGTAAGTTGAATCTTCTAGTCAGGAAAAAAGACAGCCGGACAAAACCCAGGAAGGAAACGGAGGGAGAAAATATAAACAAGAGATAGATTTGGAGAGTTGACACCAATCACAATATCCTTCATCCGCTTTGGACATTTTGAAGTGCATGACCTGGTACATCCGAAATTACATTTTGTACACATTCACGGCCCAAGAGTTTTGTGAGCTTACGATGACTGTACTATAGACTGCAAATCAGTACACTGGAACAAGTCTAAAAAGGACTGGAAGGATAAATTTCTCTCACACTAGAATTGTCCCCTGGAATATGGTCTTATCACTTTGCTTCCAGGATAAGAGCCTGATTTGCGGGAGGGTGGAATAAAGCATCATACAGCCACACCAAAAGTACAAAGCCAAAGTAGGGAATATAATAACCAACTATCGACCCAAAAGTGAAAGAAATCTAATCTCTCTCTCTTAAGAATTCACTATGTCTTCAACCGCCACTCCTACATGCAAAGCTTTATCCTTGCATCTTATTACTCCCTGCAGATCATTGGACGTGAATGTATAGTTAAAATAATTCCTGAATCCACTTGCATAACTATTCAATCATGATGCAAGTTATCAAGAGCTGAATACTCAAAAGTGACAAAGTCAGAACTTCTCAGTACTTGAACCCCAAACTGACGATAATCAAAGATGCTCCTGGAAAGGTACGCAAAGTTGAAGATCTATGGTGCCACTGACCAACCGCAACGATACCTCCTCAATGTCACATGTTCCAAAATTATATATGTTCCTGGTCATCGCCATTGATTACAAGCTCCAAGCAATTGGGTCACGGATCTATTATACTCATCAAGCGTCCCTGTTTTAGCTGCTTGAAATACCTTCCTACATCATTATGAATTATCTTGGGAAACAAAAAATAATCCTAAAGCTCGACAACTACCGTGAAAGAAATGATGAGTTGTGATCAGATTCTGAGCAAACAGAGATATGTCCAAGACCATAGTGTGTTTGGGTTCAAATCTATGTTCAACACAGAGGGCGTTCCGCAGGAACGCCCTCTGTGTTGTATTGCGTTCGATCTGTAAGATTATATACATCTATGTATCCTGCGTTAAATAGCTTTCGCATAAGATCCTGTAGTGCTTTAGATCGCAGTACTGATTCCATTTCCTTAATAAGCAGGTCATGATGAATAGAGCTGACAAGCGGTTCATACGTTGAGGATGCACATAACGCAAAGTCAATTGAGAACCTTGGTAGGGGTGGTAAAGATCAAACGGTGGAACGTTCTAGCAGCTCTACCGCAATCTTGGGGTTCAATAACTTCCAGCAATGTCATTATCTAACAATAGATGAAATCATACAACGAACAATACACGATGACTCAATATGTAGAACCACCTTATCTTCTAAGACTGACATTTACCTCTTTTTAATTTTATCGGACATCTTGGATATCATTCAAACATCAACATGGTCATCAAGAGGAATAGTAATTATACAAGCTTCATCCACAAAATGAAAAGCAATTAGCTCATTGGATAGACACAACACATGTCTAACTTCATCCACCAAAGTACTGAAATCAAGTGGTGGACAAGGAAACGCAATTGTGGTATAAACTCAACAATGATTAGAAAGCCTATCCCAAAATGCCAACGTCACAGAATTTTGATGTGGTGCTAGCTACTGTAGGGAGTCCTTGAGGAGCCAACTGAGAGTGGCTTGCAGGTGCAAACCCAAAGTAGCTTGTAACCGGACACAATACTTGCACATAGTCATCTCTAACAATATCTTGAGCTGGCCGTGGTATAATGTGAAGAGGCCATAATGCATGGGAAGGGAAAAAAAAAGCCTAAACAGAAAAAAAATATTCTGGATATGTGCTTAACTAAACAGTGATTTGATGTACAGCCCATCGTCCTCGCGTTGACACTATGCTCCATCTCCTTAACATCTGACTCGAACTCTTTTTCTGCAGTACCATATTTTAACCACCCCTTGTCCTTGCACTTCACTTCCTCTGCTGCAATTACTGTACCCGGTCTTCGATCTGCCGAAACTGATAAAATCGCCTTTGGTTCTTTGAATTCGCGTTGCATCGAATTGAATCACATGCTCCACCGCTTGCGCGCCCCATCAATTCCTTTGAGTTTCAAATTTCCGAATTCTATTAACCATTCATGACTAACAACGGAAATTTCAGAAATTTTTTCTAGAAATTTTGTGCATTTTGAACTGCACTTCGGTTTTAGATCAAATGGGTGGAAAAGTTTAGTCTATGCCCACATTATTTACTAGTTGTTCAGTGGCGTCTGTAGCTTTGCCAGGTCTGAGTGGTTTTATAGCCGAATTAATTTTTTGTTTGCAATGCACAAGCTAAGACTAATTCAGATCTAGTTAAAAATCGAAGCTTCCCAAATAAGGTAGAAGTGTAAACCGATAGCTGCAGAGGTAGGAATAATAGCACCATAAATGATGTTTCGTTCTTCATGCCTGTGACCCAGGTCACAGGCGGTCTGAATATCCTTTCTGAAGATTTTTCTGCTGTGGTAGTCACAGACTGCAGCCTTTGGCGAGTTGGAACTTCGATGAGTTTGGATATTGCTACTGCTAGCCAGTTGCTATGAAAGCTTTCTTCGTACTTCTCACTCACAGCGTGCTCGATATTGAGAAAGCTCTCGGACTGTCCAGTCCTCGGCTTGTTGCAACCTCATACCCTTCCACTTTACAGAACATATCTCTCATCATCATGGTACTATGAAAGGCTAGCTTCTCATTCCATTTCTTGGTATGGTTTTCCCACTTTTTTTCTATCCACTCCGCCCACCTTTTTTCCCGAAAAATCGCCGATCCAATCGCCGTCCGCGTCACGGACACATGGTGCCCAATGACACAACGAGCAAGAACTGTGGTCAGGACTACTTTCATGGGATGAGTTAATCCGCACAGAGTTCACCAATGAACAGATCTCTCTGGAATTTCCCTTAAGCAACTGGCTTCTGCATTTTTTGGTACCGAGAAATGTCGATTAACAACCCAGCCGGAGTCAACTGTCGCTATATTAATGTGTACATACAGTAGTCTGCTAAAACCCTAGATGAAAGGATCGTTTTGTACCCGGTTCCATGCGAGAACAAAATGCCTCTCGAATAAAAGGAGAGGTCAGCAATGTTGGGAACCAGTTGGTTTCCTCATCATTTTGGCGTAATCAATCGTCCACTTTCTGTCATATTAGCTTCAAGCACCACATACTATCATTGCGGAAAATATCTGAAATTTTGGAAAGTAATTTTTATTTTTTCCACAATGATTTCGAGTATTTGATCTTGACTCATCCAGAACGTGGATTGATGACATGAGGATATTAATTCACCTTTGTAGTCCCTTTGAGTTATATAGCTGGAGATCTTTGAGAAATCTACAAGCCTAAATTATAAAAAATATAAACTTGATTTTGAATATTTGTAACCATTCTTTTGACCAACCTTTTCGTACCAACTTCATCACCTATGTATTATTTTTTGGCCCGATTTTCGATGGAAAATCAGGCGCTCGAAAAACTTTTATTGTTTGTGTGATGACTTATTACACATATAAGAATGGGCTTCAAACTGGAGCCATTTACAATATACGGGAATGGATAGATACCAAAAAAGCGCCATCCCGCAACATAATTTCTTTTCATTGTGTACTTCTGTCAACCAGCTGTAAAAGCGTTCAGGACAATTAGTAATATTAATTTAAAAAATTTGTGAATAATGAATACTTATATTAAATGGATTAGTCATTTTTACTTTAAAAAAATTTGTCGTTTACACCTTCCATCCAACTATGGTATTGTAATAAGGGTTACCAGTTGTTTTGAAAGATTTGTAATTTTATTATAGTAATACCATTGTGATTTTCAACTTAAGCAATAGACTGAAAATTTCATTCTTCATTGGACAAACACAAAAATGATAAATAAGCATTGAAATTTTGTACTCAGAATTGAAAATATCTGTCAAGATTGTAATGAGCATTATATTATCAAAGCATTTTCTTTAATCACAATGTGTACCCGCAATAACTTTCTGTCATTGACTATGTAGCATCACATGCAACAAATTTTATATCAAACGTCTAAGAGTGTGCCTATTTTTGATAGTGCATGAACCTGGAAACTTTGAGAAAAATAAGGGTCAAGTCAAAATGGATTTGACTTGATCCTTGTTTTTCTTCTATGTTAAGTTCATGAATGAGACATCTCTATGAACGTTATAAATAAAAATTTAATCTAACTATGATATAAGAAAAACTATATATTTATGTATCTTTGTATCAGGATAAATAGAACTGACTTATGATCTTTTAATCTGACTCTTAATCTACCACATGCATCTCTTCTCAATCAATTTAACGATCAAAATTCATGTCAAGAAAATTAGATTTATTGCATGACTGAAAATCTGGCATTCTGATAGTTAAAGTAAGACAAATATAATTGTTAGTTGCAGACAGAAACTCATTTTTTGAATTTACGTGAGTGTTGGATTTCATATGTTGAAAACAAAAATTCCAGATAATTTTGAATAATGCACCTTTGTAGACATGAAATAATAATCAACTCAACATACTTGATAACATAACTTTTGATTGCTACACAAAATTCATCAATGTTACATATACCTTAAATCATAGAATCTGGATTCATACGTTCAATGTATTTGTCTATGTGAGGGTTGAAGAATTTTAATTTTTTCATATGCTCGTAATAAAAATTATCCAGGAAAAACTTCTATCATAGAAATGGACCATAAGTATATATTTTTTAACTTATGATCACATTTCATGTGCACTTGATACAATGGTGAAGCATGGAAAAAGAAAAGGAATTTTTTTATATATATATTGACTTGATATGTTCTTGTTTGATAGCTCTTTACACATTTAATAACTTTAAACAACCGCTAGTTATTATTAACTCATTATCATAATTGGAAAGCATCTGTCTATACCATAAACATTGATTGATAACAAAATATTTGGAACTATTCTAACAATTCAACAACAATATCTCTTTTAAAAAAAAACCTGCTGATGGTTATATTTTAACTACAAAATCTAGGTGTTTAAAAATATAATTTTAACCCATTAATTTCAAACGGTGTATTAAAAAAAAAATCATTGTTGAATCAAACTAATTCAGAGTGAAGCTTTAAAGCCAACTTGCAACTTTGTAGTGAGATGTATGCACTATATTTATAAAACAAGATTTCATAAATTAGAAATTAAAAAAACTTGAATTTTTTTAATCCTAACAAACAGATTGAAATATGCAATTTTTTTCCAAGATTATAAAATGATTTAGAAAATATATTTTTACTGGTGGGCATGTAAATTGTTCAACCTTCTTGATATTCTACATTACAATATTTCTATATTGCACATGTGTATTTTCTTCGGTCAGAAAAAATTAGAGTACAAAAGCTTTATATTTTACGAAATGAATAAAACCAATTATTATGAAAGAGCGGCTCGATCCATTGAAATTTTCACGGAGTGATAGATGTATTCTTACAGTACCGTATGAAATTGTCACCTCACTTGCAATTGAAGCTTAGGTACTGCACATACAGCAGAGACAAATTTTCAACTTGTATCTGCTGTATTGCTAATTCTTTGACCTTCAGCCGGAGAGACTCGCCTAGCCCCGACATGTAGATGACGGAGTGACTCAACATGAACCATACGAATCTTTGAGCGTCTCGTTCAGTGGTGTTCAAGCAGCCGTCTGTGCCATACCTGTCCATCATCAGTCGTCATTCTATCCTGACTCGAGGTGATAGTTCTACAATGTCATGTCCGTTGTCTCTCGGGGGGTTCTCCATGCTTGATAGACGAAGCAGGTCGGCTCAGACCATGTTGCCATTGCATCTCCGCCCGTGCAGGCAGTCAATCGCTCCATTGCCGACATGAGCGGCAGGCAAGTTGAAGGACGTTATCCGCAAGCCCTTTCTGGAGGAAAATATTGCTAGAAAAATATTTGCCGCGTAAGGAAAACTTTATTCGTGTGGATTAGGACAACACGACAGGATATTTTTGTACTATATAGCTTGCACTTTTCAACTGTATCATTCTCGTCTGGATTTCCTTACCAAAAGTGCAATTCGTAAATTCGTAAGGATGAAACTTGGTATAACAAGTTTCGAGCAGGCCTTCTTATGGTATAAATATACTGTGGATTGGATTGGATGCTCGTGCTGCGATGAGTTAAAAGCTGCACCTTGAATCTATTCAACACTTCAAATATGAGATTCAAGGCAATAGCGCCAAGCATGATGAGGTAGGTCCCTACTGGACACGTGATTCGTTCCAAAAATTGGCCGCCAAGACACCAAGTCGATGAAAACTTGTAATAAATTTATATCTCCACTTATGCTGTTTATAAATCCGTTGATGTCACGAGTTTGGGTACATGTCACTGCTTAATTACTGACATGTGGGACCTAAAAGTCTACCTGGTGATTCATATTCATTGAGCCAAGTCCACTATGGTTAAAACACACCTACATTGAGTTTGATTACCAGGTTACTCTGCATGAGTGGTTACGATCCATCCTATATGAAAAATAGTTTCAGATGAAATGACTGCAGATCACCCAGTGTGGATAATGAGAAAAGCTGTAGCCAAGTATAAAGGTATGGAGAAAGATTTGTATGGATGACTATTAAAACATGCTGGTGAAAGATTGCTTAATGAGTACAGAGTAATCATGATGTATTTACACTGAAGGCTTAAACTTAATTCAATAAATTTATATTGACATACAACACCTTAACCTAATGTTTTCATTTGAGAATGAATTAATAAAGAAGTCATATTTCAAATGTTGACAGTTTTTATATCAATTCACTTAACCCTATATAATTTGCAATTGACCCGAGCCCATGTAATCATTCGGCAACATCTATGTATTAGTTCATGAAATCTTTGCATACTCTTTGTTTGGTTTTATGTGAAAACTGGTCTTGATCCGCAAAGAAATAAATGAATTGCAAATCATTTCATTGCCTAGAAGTCTACCCGTGAGTGACTGGTCAGTAAGAAAGTGCATCTACTAGCCTTAAGTTTGCATGGATCTAGATAAAAAAGTTTTTACACGATTGCGGAGTAAGTTTGTCAGAACTTTCAGTGAGTTGATATTTCTGACCTTTCGTGTACGACCTTATGGCGTTCTTGAGGTCTTCTAGGATTTTACGCGTGTTTCTCATGAATCTAATTCAGATTACCAGCAGTAGCATCTCAAAAGAAAGGATGAAAGAAGAAGATATTGTTCTTTCGAAAAGCTTTTAAGGAACTGCAGAGTCAACTTTGTCAACACAACTTGCCGACTGCATATTTCTCAATAGGAGAATTTTTGGAAAGCATAATTCGCGTATGTTCAAACTCTGGAAATCTCTTGAAGTAGCTTCCATTGGAGAATTTTACCTCCATTTGTAGAACGTTTCTTAACCTAAAGTGAATCAGGAAACTGTGCTTGTGAAAATTGTGAGAGGAAGAACGAGATTTCGAAATAGCTATTCACACACAAAATGAAACTGAAATCAGACGAGGACAAACTTAAAACTGATTGAATGATGACAGTCAACAGATTTTTTGATTTTTTGATTTCAAATCACCCATCGTATGTGGGAAAAAAAATGGGAAGTGCAAATAGCCCATAATGTCTATTTAGAATACACAACCGTCATTTACTAACATAAGTAAATATGATTCAATGGTATTACACAATTCAGCGACATGTATATCAGTTTTACATTAATGAAGTTATATTTGCGTAAATGTTCAGTCAAAAGTGTGGAAATAGATAGCAGAAGACGTTGGTTTACACCAAAGCATGTACTGAGCCCAGTCACATGTGGCGTCGGATGATCTGATAGTTGAGTATCAAAGTCACGGATGACTCTGGCATGCTTCATTTCTTACTTAAACGGCTCGTTGGGTTAATCATGTACTTTTTTCTTGTTATCTACTCGTCCTAGTTATTTTCTTTTCCTTCAGAAAAGGTACAGAGTATATGAAACCTGGTCCTCAAGAGCAAAGCTTTGTGGAAACTGTGCCAACAGATCAGTGCAGGAAACCAGAGTTGAGAAAAAAGCTTTTGCTTTCCAGTGAGATTTCGCCTTTCATATCCCCGTTGTATAAGGCCTCGCCAATGCCATCTGTTCAGATTCTGCTGATGGAGCAACAGGAGCCTCCATTCGAGACCTGATGATTATTGATCCGCTACCTGACGTATGAACGACGGGGCTTAGATTTGTCCGTTCTTTCCCGAGAAACCCAATTTGATCATGTCACATCATACTCGAGCTTTAACACTTTCTGGTGATAAGTTTCTAGGAGGGGTTGCCTACAACTTAGTCTAAACAGTTCACGGACGTGAACAATGTTGAAAAAGTCAATAAAAGGAAATTGGCTGAGCAGCAGGCCTTTTTCTCTAAGCAATTTTTTTCTACTTTCATCGTTCCGGAACGGGTTACCGATAGGGTCACTTGGTAATCTGCACCATGTTTGCCTCGCTAAAATGAGCCTTGGTGGGATATAAAATGCATCATTTCGGACTACAAACATAGCTAAACTGTGTAGACCGGAAGGTCGGCAGCTCGTCGGTGACGTGGTGGGGTCATCTGAGATTTGAAGTTCCGGGGTTTAGGACCAGAATTTCTTGGTGCTTTTAGCGCTCGTGAAAAATCATGGGAATAGATGAACACTGCAGAGCACTCTGTTTCTCCATGTGCATGCACTGGCATGTTACGTGGAACGACTAAATCAAACCACAAACCACCGACCAAAGCATGCACAATTAGTTGAAAAGGAGCAAAAAAAAAGTGAACTTCCCTCTGCCTAAAATTGCACGCGGCTATGTATTTGCAAGACACAAGATGAGCAGAAAGTCTTGTGCTCCATTTTATGATATTAAACAAAGCGTAGGACAAAAAAAGACTTTTTTTCCCCTTTTGAGAAAGTCGACTGAAGGTTTTATGGGCTCCTGGCCACACTAAGAGAATTTTCTGTAAGAAAAATATGTTCCACTTTGTTAGATAAAAGATAGAATAGAGTTGACAAGAATGCAAAGAGGCGTGAAGACAATGATACGTATAAAGATGAATTGTTGCATGTACTTCTTACAAGCAATTATATCCTTGGTGTGTGTGTTTTCCTCTTTTATATTTACATTACACTTTGTCAGGTATACAGGAGTGTGCGAATTTATTTGACACATTTAACATCTTCTTTTTTTATCTTCAAAAAATGACATATATTTTTTATACATAGAAACACTGTAGGAAAATAAATTGTGATATTTCATCTCCAATATAAATGTATGAATGAACAGGTTTATTTAGAAAAACTCAATCATTCTCTTACATGAATTACTGAGAAAGCGTTCTTGTTATTCTCCTGAATAGTTGTAGCTTTTTCTTTAAATAATTTCACTTTTTCTTCTGAATAAGCGACAAAACTTACAAAACGAAACTTCTTAGACGATACTTCAACAAAATACTTCTTACTCTATCTTCACCTGTATATATAATGACCAATATACTGACTTCATCTACTGTAGGCGCCAAGTTGCACTACACTGTATCTGCCATGAAATTCTCGTTTGAAAGCTGACTACTTCTGCTTTGACACGGAATGCACCATATATTCACATTGAGGATTTCCATCTACCTTGTGCATATATCATCAAATGTTGTGGAAGAGGTTTTTTATTGGATAATAAGCACGAAACTCTCACTAACAAAAACTCAGCATTTCACAGTTCCACAAATCATCTCGCTCGCAATTTTTATAAAAGCTCCATGCGCCTTATAAGCTTGAATATATCTTATCGAACAAATCTGAGTCTTCACAATTTCAACATAATAGTTATCCCAATGGTACATCTATTGATTGATTCAATTCTCAGAAAAAGAAAAAGAAAAGGCAATCTACGAATTGACATCATTGTTTTTAACCATCATTCGCCCTTTCATCTTTTTGGTCAATTTCTGTGTCATATCGTTTGAAAAAATATAAAGAGTACAATTTAAGTTTTGATATCTGCACTACATTACGCTAAAAAAGTACTCTTTGTTTTAAAAAAAAAATGTCTCAGGGACGTCAAAATTGCAGCGTTGGACCGTCTCTCAGCGAGGTCCAACCCAAAATCTTTTAAGCGCGGTAGCAGTAAGTTGTGACATTAACAACCCACTGCAAAAGAGCGCTTGTTCGAGATATTACTATAAACTAAAGCAGGGGACGATGCATCGGCCGGGAATCGAACCCGGGTCTGTTCCGTGGCAGGGAACTATTCTACCCCTAGACCACCGATGCTGTACGTTCAATTTGAGCCACCAATTTAATCAGTTCGTATTGTAGTTTTTTTCAACAACAATAAATACAGAGATTGGTATTTGTAAATTACGAGGATCACTTTTTTCCAATAAATAGTATTAAATAAGTTCCTCTGCTTGATTTCTTATTTCCTTGAAAAAGGAAATAAAAATCAGGACTAAACCCTCAATATAATTTAGGCTGAACTTTATGACAATTTTTCCTTATCTATATACTGAAGAAAAATCTCCAAAAAGTACATAACAATATAGAATTAATTTATTGGAAATTTCAGCATTAATATAGATAATGATATTGTACAAAAGATTAAACAAATGAAATTCGCATATTTAGAGCCTTTAGCATGGTGTTAAGGTTACTCCGTTTTTATCTCCTTCTTTTCATGGTTGCCTACAAATATATTTCTTTCACATTCAATATGCCTGATGAAGACATTTCATTGATATATCAAGTAGCCAAATGCTCAATACGTGTGACCTCGTTCCCACTTGCTTTGTCTAAATCTACAATGTATTATATTCTACTCATTGTGTACATTGTGAACCATCTTACATGTTTCAACCTTTTATAACTGGTGCCACACTTTGCCATCTCACAACGTTTAATTTTACTCTGATATCATTGGATGATATATTTAATTATCCAAATATTTCTATATTTCAATTATACCTTGACTAGAAAATTTATTTAATGTTAAGGTCATATTTAATATTTTCGTATATCTGATGTGATGAACATATCGTGCAAAGAGAATATTTCTTTCTTATACATCGAATCTTATATAGAGTTGATGGGGATATTATCTTCTGCTTCGATTGTTGATATCCGAATAACTGACAACGCTGTCTGAATGGATAATGTAGCTTGAGCATAGTGAACATGTTTACTCCAACAAATAAACGGAATGTTGGAAACTCTTAAAGTCTCATTTAATTTACTACGTATAAATTAATGAAATATACGATAGTCAAGGAAGAGTATATTAGAAGAGGCTGCTCTGACTGGAAGAATCAGGTGATTCCATATTGTAAACTAGTTCAACATATAGAGTAGAAAATTAGTTGTCATGAAAATAATATATATTTTGCAGCAGCCAAATACAATTAAAAAGAATTAGAAAGCTCAAAGTTTATCAGTATATACGTCCGGAAAAGAAAATTATTTGTCATTCATTTGGCATCTTTTACAATGTTTTTTTTTCTTTTGAAGAGACTCTGGGGGTCCGCAATATCAAGAATTAGGACCATTTCACTTTCTAGAAGGATTTTATTTCCATATCTGTTTTTTGTCACACACCCGATGAAATATTTACAGAGCTTTGAGAGACCTCCAAGACTACAACCATGTGTGGATTTGAAGGATGCAGATTAAAAGCTTTTTCTTTAGCTCTTTAAGTTGTTCCGTGTCTTTCATAGACATTGTTGATTTCTGCTGGTCTGAGCAGCTTTTCACTGGTGTATCGCATGAACCTTTTTCCTCCTTACGTTTTCCTCTTTGGCATTGAGCTATGCTTTCTTAGACATTGTTGACGTCTGCTGGTCTGAACAGCTTTTCACCTTTGTATCGCATGTAGCCTTTTCCTTCTTTCGTTTTCCTCTTTAGCATTGTGCTATGATTGCGACATGTTTGTTTGTTGCTGTGATCAGCATTGGATATTTCCCGAAGTACACTAGCGGATATCATGTAGAATAGTCAATCCACTATCTGCTGTCCATTGACTACAAGTTCACGGGAGTAGGAATACGAGGAGCAAGGCGGGCCAAGTAGATAAATTAAAAAATTGGGAAGACGGGAATAAACGGGGCCAGTCGCCAATTGTAACCATTTAACTAAGGTCGACCTTGCAGACCTTACGCGTAAGATTCGAGTAGCGTTAAGTTGTTTGGCAACCCACATCCCGATCCGACTTATCGACACTTCCTAAGCTTTGTGAAACTCGAGCAAAATCAGAGCTACTTTGAGACAGTAACTACTGTCACAGTGATCCGCGAGTGAAGGGCTCTGATTTCCATACACATATTTTCGTGAAAGTTGTTTAGTCACAAGCAGTGCAAGTGCTAAATTGTTTCATCGATAAGAGCCATGTTCGTGGCTGAGGAAGTACGGTAACCCAAAACAGCCCAAAACAGGACTCGGTACCTTTCGGTCCGAAACTCTATTCGTCACACAACCCTGAGAAGCTCATGGTCAGAGATTGGAACTCTTGAAGTGATTTTGTAGTGTGCGACCAGGGCTAATCATCAGCAAGAATTTATTCACCTGTTGCTAATTAGTGTGGAACTTGCTGGCACGGCGGCAGGGTACGAGCAGATCGAGTATAGAACAAATAATTGAAAGGAGCCTGCTACTTTAGGTAGTCACATTATTCTGTCCGAGCTTTCGAGGACACTCCATTACGTATTCCAACGTGATCCACCATCGGGTAAGGTAAGGTAAGGCGTGAGGCCTGTGAGGATCGAACATGTCAATACATTTTATAAATAAAGGATGAATAGACTGTGTTATATACCTCCAGGGCTAAATCCAGTGACGAATCTGCTGACGATAGTGAGAGTACAGTTTTTGAAAAACAAAATCCTCCACATCCAGCACCTGCAACTCTAGATGGCAAAAAATTGGACATGACAATAACCCTGAAAACTGGAACCACTGATCAGACGCACAGCAGGCAACGTACTACTTACTGCAAACCCTAATCTGTTCCAGGCAGCTACTAATAATGAAACGCTGTGCACACTTACAAATCATGGTTTTAGTAAGAGCTTGCTTGGCTCAGGTGGCTCAAAGGTCCCGCTCGAAGCCTAAAACAAAGTAAGAGGATCTTCAAGATTTATCCCTTTCTAAATTTCTGTGTCGAGCGGCAATTGCAGGTTCAAGCCGCTCACTTACCGAACACTCCTGATCCCAGTATCAGTGTAGACAGTTTGCATGGATGAGTTTGAGAGGATGTCGTCCAAGTTTCGGGGGCGATCTTCATGTGGCTCCATTGCCGCGATTGTTGGAACAAATAGGATATGTTTGTTAGGCGATCGTGAAAATCATGGAGCCCCACATGGTCGACGTTATTTACGTCGCACATGTTGAAGTGACATCAACGGGAGAACTAGGTTTCAGTGAAAAGAGCTCGCTGTAATCAGTAAGTACTGTAATGAAAGATTTCTCATCTACAGACTACAGAAGTCAAAGAAAAGGCAAGGACCTCAAGTGCATCCCGACAGATAGGTCGTCACCACGGCACGCCCTGAACAATCTAGAGGTACATAAGATGTACCAATGAACGAAACCATGCAAATGTTTTTGCAAGTACGTTGAATTCATCCTACGAATCCACCAACAAGTGAAAAGAAAGAGAGTTTGTCGATATGGTAGGTCAAACCAGACTAAGGGTCAGATGCACTTAGTGGAAGCCATCTCATTATTATCCATTCCAGTTGAGGTTGGCAAACCCATAAGATCGCAGAGATTATTTATTAGAAAATTCATTTCTAGATGCAAACTCATCTTACGGTTTTGGAATCATGTGAGATGTCGAGGGTAATATGTGATGCTTTATACTTCCTATTTTTGTAATGCGATGCTTTATATATCTATATTGGGTCTCAACCTTCCTATTTCTGAAATATGTCGTTTGTGAAGACTACGAGGTTTCAAATGATTACTACATGACACTCCATCCAAATTGTTCATGTTCAGTCAGTGTCCGGTATATTACTATAAAAGAAGTTTGACATGCGCTGATATCTTTGCTATTGCTCCAAACTGAATTAGGCTCATGCACTCATCTTACGCTTTTGGAAATTTATCAATCCAACAGAGCCGGTGCATGATCCCTAGATCAAAATAAGACAGAGAATCAATTTGGAACGTTGAGAATGAGAGAAACATGTCGTTAAAGTAAACGAAGAAGAAGCTGTTTTAAAACACGACAGAAGAATGAGCATGTGCTACATATGACTACATGAATAGTTAATTAGATAGCAACATGACTTTTGTAATACACAGAACTCGATTAGTTGATTTCTGTATGGCAGAGCATAAGACGTACATTGTAGATTGAAAATCAATTTATTATATCATATGTATGTGAAGTGATGTGAATAAATTTGATTTTGTTGGCATTTATTTTAAACTTGTGATTTTTTTTCTGTGAAATGTGAAACCCCAAGTTTCTCTGCAATTCTGCTTCTATATTGAAGCCATATGCAACACTCTTTACTAGATGTGGACAATTTTGATAGTTTCTGATTACTTACAAATCGTATTTCAAGATGAAATATAATATGTATATGATATTTTCTCTTAAATTTCATTAATTTTTAATATTTAAAAATAATTCGAGAATACATTAAATATTTGTGAAATAAAGTCCTTTAAAGAATTTTTTTAATAGATACGAAATCATTAGTTACATTGCATTCTTATTTAAATTTTTCTACAATGTTAGTCTTGATCCATCTTACTAGCTATAAGAATTTCCAATAGATTGAGCATAGTAAATATGTTGATCCATATATTTATATTTTTAATTATGAAGAACCTCTATGCTATCATGAATGATAGACTTACAAGTCATTTTTTATATACAAATGATATCAATAATAAATAAACTTTTACTGTGGATATTTGACAAAGATCTAAACTTGTATATAAAAAATAACTTATTTAGAGTAAAGAAATGAAATACGGTAATAAAAACTAAACCATATAAATATTCCTAATTATTCATTAAAATCAAAAAATTCGATTATATTCTTAAATATTGGAAAAAATCGTAGATCTCTAGATTAAATCAATCTAAAGCAATTGCCATGTACTTAAATATGTGTAGAAGAAAATATTGTAACGTTCAAAAGATTCCTTATGTATTGTGTATTTATTTATATGTGTTATTTTCTAGTCAAATAAATTATTGCTAATGAATTTTTATCACTGAATAATAAATATTTAAAATTATTATACATTTGAATTCATGAAAATATTATATTATCTTACTATATCTAATAAATAATGATTGAAATTATAAGATTCTTTCTGTTTATAATATCAGATTATAGTGGTAATTATCAGAATCAGAATTTAATTTATATGGTTTTTTTGAAATTTTGGAAATTTATTTATTTTACATTATCGTGTTGTTTGATAACGTTTTTATTGATTTATTACACTATTTTAAATCTTAAATTTAAATTTATTTTAGAAAATTTTAAAATTTTCAAATGGAATCTGTATGTTATTAAATAGTCACGAATGGTGATTTATTTTCTGAAAAATTATGCAATATAAAAAGTTTATTGTCATAAAATTTTCATTATATGTAGAATCTTCATTATGAGGAATTTTTTTCAATATTTAATGTTTGGGATTAACATCAAAATTTTATACGACATCAAAATGACATAGGATTCTTTTTTTGGTGTATAGAAGTTTAAAGAACATGAAAAGAAGGAATATTTTAAAAAAATCCTTGTGAAATTAAAATTCTGATCATTCTCATTTTCAATAAACACAAGGTTTATCACAAGTGATGCTACAGACTTTTGGAAAAAAATCAAAAGCTTAATGTTGATCACAGAAAATAATAATTTGCAACATGAAAAATCATTAAAGTATTTATGAGATACTTTATAGTTTGAAGATTTCTTGAGTGAGGAAACAACCAGTTCGAGGAGTTGACCAGTTGGTAAATTGTTCTTACAACTGGTCTCGGAATCTTATATATTTGATGACTATGTTTAAGTTGATTGAGTCGGGATATGGCGACAGGGTAACTCTTTGGTGGACTGCTATTGGCTTCGAATCTAATGCCTTCGATTATCGTCATTGCGGTTGATCGAATGTAGATGGAAGCAAATGTAGATTGCCACGAATACTGACTACATTCTACAGCTTTGGCAAGATGCCTAGAAGACTTCCAAAAAACAAGGGCGAAATATCTCAAAAAAATCTTTCTCCTCAAACAAACTCTGCTTGTCAATATTAGACGATGAAAAATTATATTCACAAAGCATCATGACGGACGTTATCAATTAATTCTTCCCATCAGCCCTAAATTTAGGTTCCAAGCATGAACCGTAGGTTCCCGTCCAGCATCCCTTCTTATACGCGTCGCGAGATAAATTTTGGCACTTTCGTTTGAACTTCATACGCTGTCAAGTAGGTACAGGAGGCGGTCGTATTACATTTCGTTGTTACCAGATGACCTACTGTTTCGCTGGGTTTTGTCGTCATTATCTTTATGAACCGGTGGTGCAGGAACATTCTTCGGATGTGCTTCAGAACAAAAATTAGTTTTTCGGCCGTCCGCCGTTCCGGATGATCTCCGCGACGGGGAATGTGCCCCAACTATCCGCGCTGGGCAAATGCAGCAACGCGAGGGTAAAATCGCCGACCTTCCGATAGCCGTCGTACGACACGAGAGAAGTTGGCGTCGTCGATTCGGCATAATCTCGTGACACTGGGCGACCGGCAGGAGCCTGCGGTGTTGAACTAACGCGAAATGGTAAAACAGAGAAGATCAGAACATAAAAACAGCAGCAGCAGCAAGTGCAGGCCCAGGCAGAGGGCAGGGCAGGGCAGGGCAGGCCGAGCAGAGCAGACAGAGCGCAGCAGCAGGAGGAGGACGAGGACGAGGAGGAGGGAGGGACCGAGCGAAGGAGGGAGGCAGGAAGGAAGGAAGGAAGGAAGGAGGGACCGAGGGAGGGAGGGACGGGAGGCAAAGGAGCGTACAGTTTGATCTGGGATGGGTCGGTGAAGAAGCAGAGATCGGGAGAGAGCCACGCGAGACTTCGTTATCTGTGGCACCCCACCCGTACGGAGTTATATCCATGGAACTTTCGCCACTCCTGTCCCAGTTACGATTCGAAATACTGTATCGCCCGCTGCGGCTGAGCGAAGCAAGGCCCCGCGGCCGAGCAGGCGAGAGGAGACCAGAGCACGACTGGGCACTCTGCCGGGCCTTGGGCGATAGTATTCGTAGTCATAGGATAGTACGTACAGTATGCGTATCGTATCGAGACGGGTAGGGCCAGGGGGGCGTATGCGCTGATGATGTCATGATTCGAATGGTAACTTTATGAGGGGCACTTGCGGATCCTCATCCACTCGAACGTAGGTAGGGTCGCAGTAAACAAGGGCATTCACCTCTGGAGGAACAGAGGAATAAGCTGGCTCAGCGCGGTGGCAACAGCTGCAGCGTTCCGGTCCCGATTCGAGGGCGAGGTCCTCAATACTGCGTCTGGTTCCGAGGCCCGGGAGCAGATGCAAGCAGGCGAGCGAGCATGGTTGCACCGTGGCAGGCAAGCCTCCCTCTAGCGTTTTCGGCGCCTCACCGGTGACTGGTTGGGCCGGCTGGGGTTGGACTGGACTTGTCCGTAAGAGGCTCGATCGTTGGCCCGCTGGCTGGCTGGCTGGCTGGCTGGACGCAATCGAAACGTGGCGAGCACTATATCTGGTCATCAGTCCGTCTGCCTTCGTCTGAGAGCGATGGAAGGAGTAAGGGGCTGATTGTGCGATTTCGGCTTTCTCGGATTTTCGCTGGATGCCTTGATTGATCGTGAGGCAGAAAAGATTTCGATCCATTAGCGTTCGCATTTTGGACTTCGGACCGATGGTGGTGGTTTTTTGCAATGTGCTTGTAAATTGTCGTCGGATAACCTTTTCTGCAAGCCGATCAGCTGGTCCTGGTCCGAGCCGCTGTTGATGCCGTGTTGCGGTCTGTTCGCATATCTGGCCCCGCGAACACGGTCTTGGTTTTGTTGACGTGCGTTCTCTTCTCAGACGCATCGTCCGGAGCGCGAGAGCTCGTCAAGATGTGTCCCGACGTGATTAGAGGTCCCTACTCGAGGCCTGGGATTTTCTTCCCGCAAGAAACGTTTCAGAAATGTGATTCCCAACAAGGCTTTTTCAACGCGGCCTTCGATTCCCTCTTCGAGCTGCACGATGACCGGAGGAGCGCTCTTCTTCTGAGCTGTGAGCGAGCGCAGCAGCAGATCCACGACCCTGGCAATTACGCAAATTATCAACCTATGCATTGCGACAGCCCACCCCTGACCGAGATTGACACGGGCTGGATGAGTGATGTTTTCGAGGGTCTACCCGTTATCAGTCAAGAAATGACGCATGTACCCGTGGCGGAGATCTCCGCGCCCTTCTCGAACTATTCGCCGTTCAATTCCCCTCTCCCAGTGTCGCTGGACCTCTTGAGCTCTGAAGCGGAGGAGGGCCAAAGTAATCAGCAGTCGTCCCCGACTTGTGCCGGAGCTGTGCCGTTACCGCTGGACATCGATCAGACGGGTCCAATCTGCCCCGATTCCAATCACTCTGTGCTCGAGGCTGCTGCATTTTCTCCTCCCTGCCCGCAGAGCCTGGGCGCGACGTCTCCTCCCGCTGCTGCTGTTGTCCCCAAACCTTTGAAAGCACGTGGCTCCAAGCGTTGTGACAGAGGGCAGCAAAAGCCAAAGAGAATGCCAAAATGGGCGAGAGAGGTGACCCTCGCTCCTTCCGAACAAGTAGAGCATGTGTTACGGGAACGGCAGCGCAGAGACGACATGAGCTGTAAAATTGCCATTCTGGAGGGGCTACTTCCGCCGTGCCCGAAGGTATCCATTATTAGTCATTTGTCTCGGCGATGTCAGATTTCTAGCCTGAATGGGATGCGATGGAACAGTTTCCCACTTGCAGCAGATGCGAACTTGCTTGATGCCTGCTTGCGGTCCATGACAAAAGTGCTTTCCATGCTAGAGAGACACAGTCCCTGCAGGCTGTAACGGGTTTCTGTTGTCGTTTCTGAAATCTGTGCTGATTGGGTAACTCGTGTTTGGACTTGAAGCGAGACAGGGCATCCATCGTTCATGACAGTGTTCAGTACGTGAAGAGTTTGCAACAAGGAGTGGAAGAACTGCAGAAGAAGCTCGTCGCCCTGAAGCGGAGCAACGGAAGTCCTGCAACGACTATCACTACGACCATCACGACCACTCAGATCAGCAGCCTTCCTCAGCTAGCCAAGGCTACCAGTCCCAGCAGTTCACCCGCACGTGACTCTACCAGTCCAGCTATCGACGCTGGCGTGGAAGACACGGAAACAGTTCCACCAAAACTGTTCCATCTGGTGGAATTCCACGTCCAGCTGGAGGGTTGCAGTGAGGCAGCGAAATTGACCAGATGCAAATGTCGATCCGACTATTTAAGCAGTACAATGAGAGTGCTCGAGCAACTGAATGTTGAAGTCTCCAGATGCAGTGTGACGAAAATGTTTGATCACTTCATGTGCGTTATTGTCGCCAAGGTTAGTACATATTTTGGCCTCATCCCAAACATGTCATATGTCCGATACCTGTGCACGTGAAATAGGATCGTTTTACTTAGAGTCCACTATTCATAGCGTTTAGTCAAGCCGAATGTCAATATATCTCACAGAAAATCAGGCATCATTAGAGCTGGTCCGGCTGTCATATTTCTTGTTATTCCATGATACGATAACAATTTGGAGCCATTCCGGGTTGGGTCTTTTGTTAACAAGTTAAATAATCGTTAAAAAGAAGAATTAGCGAATTGAATATTGTAGATACACAAGGTGCTTGAGTTTAAAAGAAGTGAATTTTGTTACATCAATCTCTATAATTTAAACCGCGAGGCTCGAAGCTCAGCTGTTGCAATTGCGACTGCTATCTAGATGATGACGTATTTCATGTTTGCTACAAGTTATGAAGTCAAACTAGAAAACCAAAATTGAAAACCAGTGTAGCGTATACAGAGCAGAGTCCAGGTTGTTCAAAAAAGACGCCTTGGTTTGATGAACTTCTCCTCGTGATGATTGTTACAACATCTAAATTTGTCATAAGAACCTAGAGTTCTTTCACACTTGTGCTTCTCTCACACCACATCCCCGACAAACTGTCCATTTCGTACCTAAGGCAGGTACGTATAACACCCTTTGGCACGGGAATAGCAAATTCAACTTACCTTCAGTGAGCTTTCCACCGTAGGTACGCCTACCACCAACCTGATTTTGTTCATTCTCACTCATTTGCTAGCTTAGTAGTAGTCGATAATCTCTTTTACCCTGACTTCTAAAAACCATCTTCGCCGACAACTCACAAACTGCTGCATTCGTGGTGTCTACGTGAGTGCAGATGAGTGTCGGAAAAGTTCCTGCTATTGAGGGGTGAGGTAGAGCAATGAACAGCAACATGCGCTGTTAGCCTGTTAAGCAGTGCATCATGTGATATCCCCCACTGCAATAGCGTTTCATCGGTCGGTGGTCCGGTTTGTATTTCTCTTTTGATCTGAGTGCTTAAGCAAAATTTTTATACGCAAGGGAGCGGTCTTCACACCTGTAATGTCCTTTGTGGTTATGTGCAGCCACGCGTGTCAGCAGTTCCAGCTCCCACATCAACGTCGATTGCGACCAGTCTCAAGAAAGCTGTTGAACTCTGATGGAGAAGTATTCCTGATGGCAATGGATGCACACGGCTGATGAAGGATTCTGAGATGGTACCATGTTCTCCTCTTTATCCAAGTGGTTGTTGTAGAATACAATACCTACTTCTTGTCAAGTTCATTGTGGTAGCTCTTTAACAAGCGTTTCCAGTAAAGGTGCTCTAACTAACTGATTAGAGCATCATCCTTGTATCTAACTCCTGAAACTGATCCATCTGCCATGCGTATATCGCCGCTTCATCCCATACTCACTCGCAGGGGTCACATGTAGTTTCTGCTGTAAGTTTCACCTGTTATGACACTGCTGACCACGTTGCCAGTTCTAGCATTGCTCGGCAAGTAAGGAGTCCAGATTGGCCTTTACTTCTGAGTACGGTGACCCGAGAGAATTTTGTGATGACAGGAGATGTACAGATACCTTGAGCAATGTGAGAGTGAGCAACTACCGCAACCCTCATCGTTTATTTGCTAGATCCCCAAAGCTCTGACCTGCAAGTGTCCCGACAAAGATGATGCCAGGATCTTTAGATACTGCTCTATTCTTGTGGACGTAGTGGCACGTGTTTGACAAAAATCAACGCGCTTTTCCATAGGAAGCAGATAAAGATTGTGGACGGTGTATATTAACTTTTGCTCCAGTGTAAATGAATCGATGTACGGGCTTTCCTTGTCCCTTTGGTATGTGTGTACTCATGGAAAATGTCTGCAGTGAAGTAATTTCGCTGTAGAGCAGATGCTATTCGCCGAGACCATCGAGCGCAGAACCGAAAGGCAGATGAGCCTAGCTGAGAAGATTCTGGATAGTATCATAATCCAACATTCTTATAGTGAACAATTCTCTTGTATGTTTGTATGAAGGTAAGCAATTCTCCGGAGCAAGCTCAACATATTCATCTTTGCAAAATGAGACCAGCGTTGAAGACATATGTTTCTACTTGACTTTCCCTCTTTGGCAAGTGCAGAATTCTTTACCTTATATCCTTGCTCTGCATATGATGATAATGCTAAATGTTATATTCGTTATTTCATTGACGTAGATTTCTTGGTGGGTAAATTATGCAACTCTTGCAAGGAGGTTGTTAGTCTTTCGTTGTCATGCGTGGGGATGGTTGAACTGTCCAGGAACTCAGGCTGTTAGATTGTTGAGTTCTTATTTTAGAGTGTATAGATGATTTGTGTTGTGTTTGCTTAGATGACATGTATCATACTTAAATGTTAGATGTTGTTTGGCAGTACAGTTTTGGTTGATGGAAATTTTTAATAGAGGATATCAAATTTAATCCATGTCAAAATTTCTGGGGACTGAATGAATTATAATTGACTCTTTTCATGACGTGGAAATCTTGGTCATTTGTAATGAATAGCTGCACCTGATCATTGAGAATTGAGTGTAAGCTTTGATCTGTTATATTGTGTAAATGGACGTAGATTTTGTCTCACTTAATTACGAACATCATTCTCTAGTTTATCTCGGGGTCTTGAACATCTTGCAAACGGGGCGAGATTGTCACATTGAAACTCAAATTCATTTGTATCAATATATACGAGGAACATTTCAAGTAAATAGAACTTTTCAACAGGCTCACATTCCGAATCAGATGTATTCGATACAAATTATGAGTTAACTAAAGAGAATATAAGTTCAGCTCAGAAAGGATCGCTTTGAAAATGTATATCTGTAACCATTAGTTCAATTCAAATTATGATAAAAAAGGACAGGATAACGATATATGACTTTCTAAAAAAATGGTGGATCACTACATCATGTTAAAACAACAGTAATTTTCTAAATAAATGGTGGATCACTACATCATGTTTAAACAACAGTAATTTTCTAGAATATTGTCTGATTAAAGACTTAACATAAATAATTCCTAGAAACACAGAAGTTTGTAGAACTGTTTCTATTACGGATACAAAATAGTAACATTGATAGTAACAATTAAACATATGTAACGATGAATAATAACTTAGAACTTTCAAAAAAAAGAAAAAAAAGAAAATGATTCATACTAGTATGAAACATAAACGGAAATATACTCAGATCGTTAAAAATACATGTAACGTTCTAATTTAGTAACGTGGTCATATAAGTAAATTTAATTCTACTTTGATTCAGTCAACCTCAAAAATTTTTGTTGACATTTTTTATCGCATGAAAAATAGATCCTACATTTGATTAGAATTAAATTTCTACGATATTTTAATAAATGTAGAAATATTTTTCTACAATCGCATTCATTGATGCTAAAGTATTTAAAATTTATATTTAATATAAAATTAAATCATAAATAAATTTTTTTTGATTCATTAAAAAAGAATTTTTGAAATGTGACCTAATTTCAAAAAATAGATTGAAAATTTTAATTAAAATTTTTACTTAAAAAAAGAATAAGAAATAAAATTTAACAAATACTATTATATCCAAGAATATTAGATATATTTATTTTATAAAAATTTAAAAAATAAAATAAAATAAATAAAATAATTATAGAAAAGAGAGAACAATATGAGACCGAACACATTACGAACCATATCATGAATATTTGCTTTGCGACAGAAAAGGTTTCGGATCTGCTTCCGATGACAATTTGTAGTCGCAATAAATGTCTTGGTGACTAAGAGAGACATGTCTGTATGATGCAGGAGGTTGATGAATACACTGCCGTTTGTGGTGAAATATGGAGATGAATGTTGAGTGAGTTTTCATTTCGAAAGAGAATAATGTCAACTGTACATTGTTTTCATCAAGAACCGTACTCGAGCAAGCAGAATAAATCAGTCATATCCCATATTTCAGCAACTCTACTTATTATTGAGGTTGCAGATAAATTTCTCTAGCGATTACTTATTAACTGGTTGTTGGATGTCATTAAGAGCCATCCGCAGGGGCAGCTTCATACAGTTCTATGTTTCCATTCAAAGTTTGAAGGAGTTATTATAGGAAATAATACTGTCCGAAATTTTCGCCCACTCCGGTTATTCTCAATCAGCTCGACTTTCGCGCATTGTTTCATGTCGGTTTTGTCTTGTTATTCTCAATGTTTCATCCACTTGAACTTACTTTCATCCTCAGAAATTAAATTTATTCACAATGATCTATTTTTTGAAAATTTAAAAACTTTTCGATGTATTTATAGGTAATGTGAAATACAAATGAAATTAAAAGGACTGATTTTACATAAAATCGTATTCTGGCAATAAATTTAGTATTTTTGAAATGAAATTTAATCAATTCAAATATGATTTAGGATATCTTATTATTTTTATTTTAATATAAAACTTTTTGTATGATTTATCTCTCGCTAATTTTTTTAATGTTTATATTATTAATGAATGTATTTGTAATATTTTTTCAGTTCAAAATTTTGTAATTTAGAGTTTTATTAGTAAATTTTTGATCTAATATTGTAAAAATGATCATTACTCTATATAACTTTTTTATGAGAATTTTTAAAATAACACGTAGCAAAGTTATATTTTTGAAACTAGAGATGATTAGAATCAAGTTATAATCAAAATATGATAAAATAAAAATATATAGTAATAACTAAAATCTATTAGCAAATTCTACTCGTGCTACTATCACAAAATTAACATAGTATCATATTTTTATTAAAATTATTCTAAAGAATTTTTTTAAATGTTTTAGGTATATTAAATTTATCATCAATTTTGCTTGGTTCAACATTTTCATTAAAAAAATTCAATGTTTGACAAAGTAATATTTGATATTGATTTGTTTCATTCTACTGTTCGTCATTTAAGTTGTAGCAAGATATAATACAATCTGATTATCAGAATGAAAATTAACAATATTATGTTTTAATGATACATTTATCTAAATAAATAATTTCTTTTCTTTTTTATGTTTGATTTTGTTGTACACTGAACAATATATTTTGTAAAATAGATCTCCAACTAATGCAACTATCATAAAATGTAAATACATATACACTTCTAAATTTACCTTGATTCAAAATTTGTACATAGTAAACATCAACATAATTTAACAAAAAATTGATATAGTCTAATAAATCATAATCGTTAGTTCTCTTTATGTATTTAACAATACATTTCATTGATTCTTAGTGCAAATTTTTGCAATTGACATGTTTTTTATTATCTTGTTCATATCTAAAGCAATATCAAGTTTTGTGCACATCATCAAATACATGAAATTTCCACAACTTTGTCATAAGTAATAACATTTTTTTCTCTTAATGACCATCTTAATTGTTCATTGAATTACCAAAAATTTAAACTGTGTTGTCAAAGGAATTTATATTTCTTTAAAATCTGTATTGTTAAACTTATCAAATACAACCCTAAACTTATCAAACGTACTTGCATTCATTCAACCATAGCGTATTTTCATCAACTCCATATATTCATATGGAGTTGATGAACCTAAACATACCATGAAACCCTACCCTAAACATACTCTGAAATTTATTCAAATACATCACCTTAAATGTAAGTTTCAACTGATTCTTACATAAGTCAATGTTATAATGGTTCTTTGTCAAGATGAACATGTCATTCATGCAAAATATCGGAATACTAAGATTAGTATTTAAAAATATGAATAGTAAGATCTTCAATCTTATTATTCATGTACACACAATGTTCATACACATTTTATGAGAAATCTTGTGCTTTCATGAAATATCAAATTTTGCATTTCATTGTCTAATAGCTTGGATTAATCAAAACATCAATCTCAACAATCTACAAACTAATTTTTCTTGACATTCTTTCTCAAAGTCAACGGATTATTTCATGTAAATTTACTCCACTAGATATACATAGAAAAATGTCGTAATTACGTCCATCAAATCCATAACAATATTAAATATAGCAACAAATGCACATACTATACAAATTGTACCATACTTTTTTTGTAATGACAGATAAATATGAAAATGGAGCATAATGGTAAAGATCTAATTCCTTGAGGATAGAAACAACACAAAGAGTACCAAGTGTCATAGTATTTGATAGTCTTTTGAGAAATTTGAATTCTCAGGCCACTGTCACTCCCAGAAGTACTGCAGATGTTCAACTCAAAGGACACGCAATGCAGCGTAATACACACATCACTCCTGAAATTCTCAAATATAGCATCACAAAGGTCGATCGCAATCTATTCTTAGTATTCAAGGTAGAAAATTCCCAAAGAGTACACTTAGGATCTGTAGGCAGCTACCAATTGCGAACTTGTTTAAATCTTGATCTAATCAATCGCTATTTAGAACATTCGAATTGGGCTACTATCTTGGATGCGGTATCTTCGACAAACTGAAGTACCTCTCGCGCGGTGACAAAACACTCAATACACAGACGCGCAGTGAATGCATACTTCAGACCTGAGAAAACTAAATTCAAAAAAAGTCCCCGAAGGCCAATGCCTAGGACCCCTATATTCCTAACTAACTCTGAGTTATCATTTGCTCCTATGAGAGCTCCGAACATGTCCTACATCCGCGGAATAGGCGGTTGCCTTCCCGTCCAACTTCTGATCTAAACCTAACCTTTGCAAAACGGCCGCCAATTCCAACTCCAAGTTCAATACCGCGTCGCGCGAACTTGGAAGAAACGCGTCCAACTTTTTGGCTAACCGGCGCTGCCCACTAACACTACTCGCTATCATTGCAATCGCACGGCGCTCAAGATCTCGTAACTACAACTATTTATGCATCTCTACCTGCCATAATACAAACCCTCGCAGGCTATGGTTCACCCTCACGGTCAAGGCGTCATTCGTCTACTCTAATAACTGTCGGTTCTTCTCTTCTGCCTCCGACAATCTTGTCTTCATTTCGCATAACTGCTCCTCGGCTTGCGTACGTTGAGACCTCAACTCATTGCACTAAGCCTCTAGCTTCTCTATCAATTTCAAGTCCGAGATCCTAGCAGCTTCACACTCGCATAGATCCTTCATCTTCGCTGCGAGCTCGGCTACATGCTCATGTTACTTCTTCTCCGATGCCGCCGTAACTTTGTCAACCCTCTGCGATTCGGCGTTATAGGCAGTCCGAGATGCCTCCAGCCTATTCGGGAGATCTACTATCGCACACTCGCACACTTCTCAATATCACCCCAAAGACCTTCACAGGTCTTTTCTGAATACCTCAGCTTTTTGACTTCCTCGGCCAATCTTTTCCAAAGTACCTTGTACTTCGCCTCAGTCTCTTGGGTCTGCCGTTCCTTCGCTGCAGCTACGGAAGTCGCTGCCACCTTTGCACACGTCCTATTATGCACTAGCTCCACGTAAGATCCGTTTGTGATAGTTCATGCATACTTTCCACACTTGCGGTCAAGATACTGGAGTAACGGAAGCACCTACTCACACATAACGTTAGCGGCACTTAGTACTTGCGACTGTGTTTCCTCCGCCAAAGGATCTTCGCCCGACTCCAATGTGACTGTCCCAGTGGACGTCCGTGGTGACACCACCTTTTGTGGTGCAAACGCTTCTCCTACTACATCTTCTACAACCCTCTCAACAACTTTCTCCAGGGCCACAGTGTCTTCCTTAGTGTCTGATGATACTGCCAACACTTCAGCTGGCTTCTCCAAAGAGGCATTCATTCTAATACCTGCTGAAGGAACCTTTTTCGTCCCGGAGGTACTTACTCCGTCATGATAGCTTTACCTTTCTCTTTTCTCGTAGCCCGGCCTGACACTATTGGCGTAAGGCTCACCGCAGAAGTCCGAAAGTCCTTCTCCATTGGTGCTTTCTTCTCGCTCACCATATTCAACTCTGCTCTCGCTTTTGGAGTGAAACGCCCTCGCGACGTAGCAACCTTACTCTCCGTGCTGATGTTCGCTTCTAGTTCAATCGCCTTGCTTTCATCTTCGACCTTGCCCAAGAATTGGATGATTTCAACTTGATGGAAGTTGTCCGGCGTACACGTTCTTCAGACACAGTGACCTCCTAAGTCCTCCTTCTCTTTCGTGATCGTGATTCATGTCTACCCCTGGTTTGTTCTATTCTTTGCGGAGGCGAACTAAGTTGCTCGTCCTTTGAATCCGTATTGACTTCATTGGCACTCACAACCTCTTCTCTTTCATGCGCCTGAGTTTGCATCAGTAATTGCTTCCTCTCTTCAGCAGTTAACAATTCCATACCTCTATAGAAATTAATAAAAAACAGGGACAAGTAATTGCTTGATCCTTCTAGAACTAGCCCGATGTGTTGCCAAATCGCTGTCAAGAAGATGCGCGCCCAATGAATACATTCTCCTCGCAATGCTCGTTTCACGAACCGAACCTGCCAAATCATCATATAAGTGGTTCCAACAGGTCGAAGGATCTGCATTAACGCCATCGCCACATTTCTTTAGAACCGATTGTGATACCAAATGATCCGATATCCATTCTTGTCGGTGCGTGGGTACTTAAACAAAGTTACGTAGAACTTTTCCTCCTCTCATATTACCTTGACACTTTCACTGTCGAAGGTAAGGTCGCCATCGTCATCTGCGCAGCGTCCCAAGACTTTCTTCCAATGCCAAATTTGCCAAATCTCGAGATTTCCTCGATATCTTGATGGCTTCGGTAAACCATTATTGTTCCACTCTTGCACTATCGCTGCGCTCGCCCAATTCCAGCTCCAGAGCAAAAAATTCATCTTCACGAGAATCAAGTTACAACGATAAGCTCTTAATCCTGCCTCGGGAACTTTCAGAGCGGTTAATCGAATCAAACGCGCCATAGCTGCTTCCTCTTGTTCGAGCTTCCACACCCCAATCTCTCGTCAATTACCATAATACGTTCGTGGAATGTGGGAACCAACTCTCTTCTCTCGGGTATACCCCACCGTCGTAACTCTCTGTCCAACTTGTGCGAATTGAAGATGTCGTCATTCAAACTTTTTTTCTGTGCGGCGCTATCTTTTACTTTCCTAGGGATACTTTGCCACTTGGGTTCCCGAGGGAACTCCAAGGTCATCATCTCCAAAAACCGAATACCCCTGTCCAAATACCTTACTTGGTATTTGAAAAAATTAGATCATCGTACCTCCTACCACTCCTTGAGTTTTCATGATCCGTTTCTTCGGATTAGGACTTCATCAACCTCCAAAGGCCCATCGCTTCTACTAACGATCCTTCGGACTTCCTATTCTTACTTAGCATATATAGTAAAAAGGCTTATTCTCTTCTAATCTAATTAATACTACCTTAATAGTTAAAACCTGCATGGATTTTTTGTCCTAACTACTCTATTTTTGAAATAAACAAAAAAATTGCACTATCACATTACTACATGTGAGAACATTTAATTGTAATCGTGTGAAATCTGTAGCCATCAATTAGAATTTGAATTCGATTGTACTTTAGTTTGTACATCCATTTGCTTCAATCAATCAAAGTTTGATTGATTGATAGGTATATTAGCTCCCATATCTTGTAATCCACCAGCAATTGCATCTCATGCTACATAGCAACAAATCATTTAAGCTTATTGACAAAAATTTCAACTTCTTGTAATTGGACGAGGTGTTAGTATTCCTTCATAAAACACTCAAATTGTTATTAAATAATGTCCAATGTAAACCACTCCGATTTTGTTTCCACAAAGATTAATAGTACTCTCCCACAAAGATAGCTTATTATCTAATAAGCTATTTTATAGACTCTTGGTCTTTTGGATCTCTCACTAGTATGTCAATTGTCTTGGGTTTCATTCTCTAGATTGGAATGAGTTTGTATACCCACTATTTCTTTGCTAACAATTGATACTCAAGTAGTTCAAATTGGCTTCTCCATTCGTCTGGATGACGGTTTGGAAATGGAATTTACTCTAGAAAGTTCACTACAACGACATTTTGATCTGACAATCGATATTTTTCTTACACTGTTATTCTTTTCGGATGACTTCAAAAATTTTTACTAGTAATAACAATACTTCCGACCGAGACCACAATGAACATTCTCTCTCTTCTTTCGATACTCAGATGAAAGAGAGTTTCAAAAACATATTTCCAATTTCAAGAACTAAAAAATTACAAAATAAATACCTTGTTTTAGGAAAACTTTTGATTTGAAAACTAGTGATTTAACTAATCTAATCTAAAATTTCCCCAGCCAAGTTGTCAACTAAATCATAAAAATTTAAATTTCATATCACTAAAACTTTGGATACTATAAATCCAACTACTAGTACTACTATCAATGCTATCTAACTTTTCGATTATTAGTCGTGTGCAATTGTGCTCCATCATTAATTGATATTAGTTTTCCAAGAAATCATAATCCGATGATTTGTTGCCAAATAGTTGCGGGGACTCCGGCGAGATAGATTTTTGGAAGTTCAGTGTGTGTCGGTTGTGGATTCCTTGGTTCGAACCTTCCACCGTTCGCTCTTTGGTGTGAAAATCATGATGTTCTCCACGTCCGACGATGTCGTGTGATTGTCTCCCTCAAAAATTTGAGGTTGTTGTAGCACTGCCCATCTCCCCGCTAACGCAGCAACTTTTTCGGTTGATGACTTGTTCGGGGCGTCTAAGTTTTCATACTCTAGCCTTGATTCTGATTGGTTGATCACCAGTTCCTTCATCTTCTCTCATGTCAAAGCTATCTTGGCCGACAGTGTTGATCATAAATTTGATGATGTGTTGTCGTCTAATCCAGAAGGGTTGAAAGTAGTTTGATGACTTAAATGAATATTATACTATTCATTCTGTTATCTTCTTATACTACAGTCTCACAACATCTATTTTTTAATTTTTTAGCCAGAAGTTACTTCATTTTTTTATACATGTGAAGTTTATTTTACAGACTTTTTTATAAAGAAAAGGTTTACTTCTTCCAAATCAACGTCATGTCATTCATCATCCTCATTAT
This sequence comes from Marchantia polymorpha subsp. ruderalis, assembly GCA_037833965.1. Lineage (NCBI taxonomy): Eukaryota > Viridiplantae > Streptophyta > Marchantiopsida > Marchantiales > Marchantiaceae > Marchantia > Marchantia polymorpha. Next base: position 643,224 of record AP031352.1, on the reverse strand, counting down.
CAATATCACGATCTTAAAAGAAATTAATGGATGAGTACACAATCCATACATTGCAAGAGTTACACTAATTTGATTAGATGATATCATAGTAGAATATTTTAGTGCAAATACTTGAGACAAATATTTCCTTGTGTCACATCATTAAAGCACATAATCTTCAATACTTCCCTCAACAACATCTTTGAATAGAAACTTTTACTTGTCTATACGGGAGCTTGAAAACTCTCTCTCTCTCTTTTTCAATGATTTGAATTCATTGAAAAAATATATCTTATACCAATTTTCACAATACACAGAAAAACACTATAAATTTAGTATTTTACTACAACAGTCTTCAGAGTGTTAAGACCGTGAGCTAACTTTCTTTTACTTAAAATATTCTCAAATTGATAGTTCAACTATCAATTGAAGAAAATTCAACGCTACTTACACACTGTCACTTATCCACCATTATCTAAAGTTCAGTGACAAGGATTAATCATAGCAGTAACATATACATTACGTAATATTAAAAAATATATAATTTTTTTATTTCACAAATGTGATAAAAATATTATGAAGAAACATTATATCATCAACGTTTTTTGATGATATGCATAAAACAAAATTTTGAAGTAATATTTCATCATCAACCAATCTATTATATCTAAAATATGAAAATTGAAATTTATTGACTAAGTAAATATTATTAGTTTTGATTTTTAAACAATATTTCTAATACATAATCATTTTTTATCATAAATTGAATTTTTATTATTTTATTAAAAAATATATATTTAAATTTGATTTTGATTATAAAAATTTTGAAAATTCCGAATATGATTAATTTCAAATCACATTTAACATTGTATCAAATGAGTATAACTGAAAATATGATATCATAGTCTTAAATTATAAAATATCAAATAATATAAGACTTGAAATATTTTACAAATAACTTTTTTTGCATTATACAAAATCAACACCTAAATCAATAAATGCATGAATAAAATGCAGAAATGTGTTAAAAGATGTAATATAAATTCTGTTTTTTTATGATATGAGGTTTTAAAAATAAGAACAAGATCTTGTAAAACATTAATATGTTATTTTTAATTTTTGTGGCAAAATTTTCATGTTAAAACTAATTAATATAAACAAACTTTACAATTTTTCAATGAAATTATAGCTCAATAATTTTAAAAATTTATAATCATAGAACACGATTTATGACTAACAATCAATAATATCAAGAACATTCTAGATTTCTTTACTCTAGTCATAAAATCTACATCCAAATAAGTCACAATGTAGATCCAAAATTGATGATTATTCATAAAACAAAGTTGAATATCATACCCATTGGCCATTGTGGTATTGAATTTCTTCCAGTCACATCCATATCTGCAAATCACAAGTTGTACTTTTTAACTCTCTCTACATGGAGATCAATGACTTCTCTTAGTCACAATATATTCTCATGACAATCCAACAAAAGTTGAAAAGGTCAAATAGAGTGAAAGTTATCAAATCTCGCCTGCAACAATTAATGGAGTTGGAGTAATCTTAAGTTATGACCATGATACAAGTGGCGCCGACTCGATAATTGTAAAAAAAAGTACCACAACAAGCGTGTCGGAAGTCACAACTTGAACTATTCAAGAAAGTTGATTGGATGATGATTTTTGATGCAATTAGATACAAGAGGGTTAGAAAAAAATTTCTTCTTAAGTACTTTGGACTTTTCATAGTTGAGAATGTTTGGAAAAACTTCACTTATTACATCAAGTAGTTAGAAGTACATCATTTTGATCGAGTCAACCACGATAACTTAATTTTTTTTATCAAAATCAAATTTTTCACTCCGATGGCGTAATGATATCTTGATCCAGGGTAAATGTAAAACCGATTTGTGTATGTGTGAAGTAGTATTAGCAGTAATCAAGACTTTGATCATGATTAGTTTAAGTATAACTAAATCTAGCTAGTTATAACTAAGTTTACATAGTGATGACTAAGTTTTGATATACTGTTTATACTTGGAAAAATAATAAGCGGAGTTCTAGAAGTTTTGAGTGAACAAAACTATTTTTTTTTATAAAATCTAGATTTCAAGGATGTAAGATTTTGACTATTTAATCGATTTTGATTTGTTTGACTAAGTAATGAGGGTTTCATTGGTTAGAATAAGTCTAATGTTGATTTTGTGACAAGTGGAGTTTCTATAAGTTTAAAAGTCTCAAATGGCATGTTCCCATCTAAACCTAAGAATTAGAAAAAAAATTAAAAGTTTAGGAGGCCAATGACATGTTGTCACTCATTGGGAACTAATCAAACATACAATTATTTATCTTTGTAAAAATAAATTAGATAAGAAATATTTTTTTTATTTTAAATTCTCAAATAGTATATATAGAAAGAGATAGGAAAGAGAATCTTGAACAAGTTTGGAGAATTCATGTTTAGAAACTTGTTTCATCAATGAAAGAGTGACGTTTTGATATTTTGGAATGTCGATTTGTGTTTGAACTTGAATGATGAATGGAAAAAATGTGTAATAGTGTGTTTGGAACTTGAGCATGAAGCAAAATCTTAGTACTCTAGATTCATGGTGAGCTATTGCAAAGCCAACTGAAATAAACTTGAGTGAGATTCAACCTAGAGGTTGAAGTACAGACTTATCATAGAAATGGTATTGACACAAGATGTGATCTATCTTCATTGTGATAGCTAGAGTGCTATACATTTGATTATTAATCTATTTATGAATAGCAGAATTAAACACATTGACGTTAAATAACATTTTATCAAACAAGAAGTGTCTAATAAAATGATTGAGTTAATCAAGACAGACGGTAAACTCAATCCAACTCATGCGTTGATCAATGTTATTACTTTCAAGAGTTTCACACGACATTGTACTACTATGCTGGTTTTGCATGTGAAGCACGGGTAGAGTTTTCTAACATAATATATTCAAATACTTCTTAATATAATTACTCTATTATGTGATGGCTACGGCTTAAAACTAGTTAATTTTTTGTATAAAGTGGGGCATTGTGTTATGTTTTCTTCTAGAATTTTTTGAGTACTAATCATATAGGTTAAGGAATCTATTGCTCCCTCTATGCCAGCAGGTTTATTAATTAGCTCTTTATATTATTACTCCATCCAATTATGGCTACGACCTACTTCTAGTTAACTTTGTTGACAAGAAGATCTTAAGTTAGGTTTTTTTCTAAAACTTACCACGAAGTAATATTATAGGATAATGAGTTTATACTTCCATTAACATGAATTAAGGAAAAAATTGTTAAGGTTAACTTCTGTGAAGGAGTAATCTCGATACCAGCTAAATGAAGTTAGGAAATATGGCTAGGTCGCAAGTACCGGAGATACTTAATCCTAGTGATTTCAGATTATATTGTACTTTTTGCTATTGCAATATATTCTATGTCGTGTGTTTCAGCCGTGGACGTAATCGTGCACGTGGATGAACCACGTTATCTTCATGTCTTGTGTTTTACTATGTGTCTGACTGTCAATTGGTTGTGGTCAAACAAAAACTCAGACTAACAAAATACACTCATCGTTACTTCAATTACTTTAAATCTTTATCTTCACATTTTGATTGTGTAATTAGAGATTCAGAGATATATTCCTTGATTGTGGTCGGATCCAACACTTTTAATTCGAACAACAAGGCTGATTACTTTTGCGTGAATTTTGTTGGCTTCATCATAATAATTGAGAGAATATTTTTACACAATGTCAAACAATCATAATATGTCAAAAGTAAATTTGACTTTACCTTTTTTTGATCTCCGATTATCCGTAACAGACACATTTACACGTACACAAGGTGCAAAGCTCTTTTCATAAATAACATTAGACTCATAGTAAATTTAAATTTGTCTATAGTTTTGACTTTTATTCTTGTAAATCTAGCCTAAAATGATAAAAAAATAAAATTATTATGATGTTCTTACATCTATTATATTGACTCATAATATCATCATATCATTTATTCTAACAATCATTTCAAAAATTTATTTAAAAATATACCCAAAAAATTATTATTTGAATAAAAACGGGTTGCAAATTGATCCATATGAAATTATGAATTTGAAATTGTTTGGAATACAATTTTTCAAAGCATGAAAAATAACCTGTATTAAATTGATGTTTTGTGTTACTTTGTTTAATTTTTGGGAAAAAAAATTGATAGATTATGATGTTACATATTGTTATTTTTTTTCAAAAAATAATTAAAACTATAGGATGTGTTACATAATTCATCCCAAAAATATTATTTTAATTAATCTTAAAATGATGTGCATGTTAGAAATTATGGAATCATAAGTTTTGTTAGATAAAATTTAATGCAAAAAAATTTATAATTTTTATTGTGATCATTATAAATTGTGTGTTGTGATTTGAAGAAAAAATTTAACAGAGAATCATTGAAATTATAAACTACAAAAATTGAGATAACAAATCATTGTTATTGAGATCTAAAATGAATCTCTAAATCACATACTTCATGAAAATACTAATACATGGATACTCATATTTTGCTAAAAGAGATTTTGCATAATTGGTTTGAACACAAATTGCTAGATTAAAAAAGAACAAAAGAGATATCATTATTATTTTCAAATCTTTGTAAAATTCCATAGCCAAATATTTTGGAATACATCCAAATTTTTCAAACATAATACATACTTTTGTTCTCTCTTGCATTCATCAAAATAAAATTGATCTTTTGTTAAAAATACCACGTCATAAACATAAGATATAAATTAATGAAGTCTAAAAACAAACAATTTTTTTAGTTGTACAAATGGTTCAAACACATTTTTTATATGTTTTTTTTGCTTTCATTATCTCTCATATAATTCCTTGCCAGCTTGCTGCCATTTATCCAAAGATTTTAGAAAACTCCGCGGACTAACTTTTTTGAACTTTTTTTTTCGTGGTTAGTAACTTAGAATTCATTCATATTTATTTCCGAAATCTATACAAAATTGTCATGAGACCTGTTATTCGTATTCTATACATACTCAAGCAAGTATTGTGCACGTATGTGCACAATACTTGCTTATGAGAGATGAGATAATAACATATTTACCTCTATATGAGAATACGTTGTTGTAATCTACTACTGTTACTTGAATACAGTATTACTTATCAAATTTTGTTTTCAGATTATTATGTTTCATAAGTTGAATTATTGTTCAACTGCATAGTCAAATCATTAAAACTCTCAAATATGAACTAAATTTTCTAATAAATTACCGATTAGATTTCACACTTTACAACAACATTTTACTTAACCTCACTGGAACAAAAAAATGTATACTTTGATTACGAACAAGCATCATTTGTTTTTTCAAAATCAATGCATATTTAGTAAACAACTCCGAAGTATGAAACCGAAGTTAAATCGGGGTCCAAGATAGGTACCCTGAAGGTTTTCCAAGCATGAAGGAAATGGCGAGGATGGATTTGTTCCAAAAATAGCTCCAACTTATTAGCGCTGCAGCTGTGCTGTTACGATCCCTGCAACTCGAAAATTTCCAGTTATTCGCGTTGTCCATGCAGCCGATCCTGATCCACTGTAGGATTTCTGCATCGCGGATTTTGCCACTTGACCAATTTCAAAGGGTTTCCTTGCAAGTTGCCTGCTCTGGGCTCGAAGACCTTGCATTCTCTGGGCTTGCTGAAGCTGCAGATCCCGCGAGAGTTTCTACGGACGGACATTGTCACTCCTCACAGCCACAACTTGGCCACAGAGTTTCTTACGTGGTAGAAGGAGATCTATACACCGGCCTGGTCACCAACAACTTCGACAACGACTATCGAATATCCAACAAGTTGTATGCGAAGATCATGAAAGAGGGAGAGGCTTTTATTTTTCCTTGAGTTCTGCTACACTCTCAGCTCCACAAGGGGAAGGTGCCTGCATCGAGTCTGAACTTTTTGAACCATCAAAATCCTGGTGCCTTCAGCTTTGTTCGGGGAGTGGTACCGACATTGAAATTCTGGAGATAGCATTTTCATCGACGCGAATAAAGCAGCTTCTTTGGAATCAACATTTTACAAGTGGTATGTTCACGTCTTTGATTGACAGTCCAAATTCGATGGTTGTTGTTCAGATTTCAAGCGTGGATGTATGTGGCCTATGGTAGTACAAAGGATCTTCAGACGCGATCGCAAGGAGTCTGTTAGTCAGCTCTCTCAGCTGAGAGTCTTGGGATGCTGAAGCTTTTACCTGCACTGGCGTTGGCATTAAGCAATCTACAGTTTGGATTACGCGCTATATGTGTTTACTGACAAGCATATCTACTTTTGTGAAATTGAAGATATGCTCTTTCTACTTTTCAGCGCTGCGCATATGTACATGTTTGCATCTTTCATCGTCGTGTTGAGCCCAATGGATCCAGAATCCATAAGAAGATGATATAGAGACGGTCATATCGATATTCGGGGGCCAAATATGTAGCAAGAAGGACGGGAAGACGGCATAAACGACGAAGTATATATCTAGCTTCAGGCGGTGCACGAGTCACGCTCTACTTAGACGAGACAGACAGATTGGAAATGAAAAATTCGGATATTAAAACGTCATTCGATCGAGGCATGTCGCAGAAGTCTACCGTCTCCATTCAGGTTTCCTCTTATCTCCATGGACACTCTGCTCAATCATGACAGGTTTTCAAGAGTTACCCCATGAACTGGCGACAGCGATAACTCGAGCTACCCACAGAAAAGTATTCAATGAAAGATCGGGGAATACTGCATGAGGAGAAAGAGTCTCAGTCGCGCATTCAGAAACAAATCATGACACATTGACCTCAATTCACGGCCTGTCAGCCTTCCGGTCAGTCAAGTGATCGTCAGCTTTATTGCGAATCACGAAGTTTTTTCTATGTACACAAAATGAATGAGGAATGAATGGTCTGGTTCTACTGCTTCGAAACAGACAGCGACCTTGCCACCGGTACCGCGGGGCAGCACACAGCAGGAGTTGCACAATCTGGTTGATTAAGTTGGTAGTTGCGAGTCGGGTTCTAAGAATGGTACACTTCAGCAAACGGAACTCTGCGGTGCGCAACAAGCGAGTCGCACACTCGTGCGTGCCTAAATTTACACTTCATATAGACTAAATCTCTGCATCGATGAATCAACTACGAAACGTAAATCAAACCTAGACCTGAGCGAACAAATGTATGTACAAAGCGACCGATCACCTCTCGAAAGGCGACTGGAACTCCCGGCTCCCGGGGCCGGTGGTGGAGCTGGTGTACGAGGCCTGCGGGCGGCGCGCGACGGGGTTCGCTATGGGAATTACGTCCATGTCGTCGTCGTCGGCTTTGGAAACGTTGTAGTGCACGGAGCTCAGCGCCTCGATCTCGACGGCCACCTGCTGCATGTCGGGGCGGTCGTCGGGGCTGCGATCGACGCAGCGGAGGGCCAACTCCGCCACGCTCAGAATCGACTTCTTCACCTCCTCCTCGTCGTCGAAGACGATCATGAGCATGGGATCCACCAGCAGGTGCAGCGCGTCCGTGCGCACCAGGTGCGTGGCCATCTTGACCAGCGTGCTGTCGCGCTCGCCGCGACGGTAGTCGAGCGGCGCGCGCGACGTGATGAGCTCCAGCAGCACCACGCCGAAGCTGTACACGTCGCTCTTGCCGGTCATCTGGTACGAGACGTAGTACTCCGGGTCGATGTAGCCCGGCGTGCCCTGCACGGCCAGCGACGAGTAGTGCGTCGTGGCGTCGAGGTTGGGCGCGAGCTTGGAGATGCCGAAGTCCGCGACCTTGGCGTTCAGCTGGTCGTCCAGCAGGATGTTGGCCGACTTGACGTCGCGGTGGAAGATGGGCGGGTTGGCGGTGAAGTGCAGGTAGCTCAAAGCCTCGGCCGTCTGGCGCGCGATCTTCAGGCGCTGGTTCCAGTCTAGGCCCTGGCCCCGGCGGCAGTAGAGGTGCTCGGCCAGCGTGCCCTGCGGGACGTACTCGAACACCAGCAGCGCGCTCTTGTTGGTCATGCAGCAGCCCAGCAGGCTCACCAGGTATCGGTGGTTGACGCTGGACATGATCTGCACCTCGTTCATGAACATCTGCTTGCTGGCCACCAGCTGCAGGATGGCGTTCGAGCTCTTCTTGATGGCCACCTCCTTGCCCTCCAGGAACCCCTTGTACACGGACCCGAAGCCCCCCTCGCCGATCTTCGCATCCTCAGCGAAGTTCGACGTCGCCGTCTTCAGCTGGCGCAGCGGGATCAGCCTCGTGCTGATCAGCCCGTGGTTCACCGCCTTCACCAGATCCGCGTCCATCCGGTTGTCCTTCACCATCTGCTTGCGCCACAGCACCAGCAGCACGCCGACAATCGCCAGCACCAGCACCAGCATGCTCCCCACTCCTGCCCATAGCGCTTGGACCGCTGCAATCCGCCGCCGTCAATAAGTCAGTCAGCTCAAACAACCCGGCCATCCGGCAGTCAGGCCGTCGGAAGGCCCCGTACATATATTTGACGTGTTTTCAAAATAATAAAATCCCGTTCAAAAAGAAGAAATTAGCAAGGATTAAACAGAGGATAGAAATATGTATTGAAGTACCATATTGGCTCCCACCGAGCAAAAGTCCGAATTTGCGTACCTTTGGAGGGCTTGGAGCATCGCCCGAGCAAGTTGGCTCGCCGGAATGAGTCGTCGTCGCTGCACAGGCCCGGGTTGCCGATGAAGGAGTAGGAGTAGTTGTCGCCCTGCGGGAGGCCCGGCGGCAGAGGGCCGCTCAAGTTGTTGAACGAGAGGTCGACGGTGCGCAGCCGGAAGTTCCTGGTCAGATTGGAGATGGCCGCAGGAATGCCGCCGGACAGCAGATTCCACGACAGGTTGAGGGTCTGCAAATTGGGCATGAAGAGGGGCCCCGCCGGCAGAGTCCCGTTCAGCTGGTTCCGGCTCAGGTCCATGGTCACGGCGTTAGCCATGGTCCAGAACCCCGCCGGGATGGGGCCAGTGAAGCTGTTGTTGTTCAGAAGGAGCGTCTCCACGCCGGCGAAGAAGGTGGCCTTGCCCGTCTGCGGCAAGTCGCCGCCCAGCGAGTTGTGCGACAGGTTCAAGGTCGCCGCCGACTCCGGGAAGGAGACGACGGAGCCCGAGAGCCCGTTGCCGCCGAGCAGAATTTTGTCCACGCCCCGGGCCCAGAAGAAGTCGACGGTGGACTGCGCGGACGAATTCCTCGAGCCGGAAAATTGGGGAGCCACCTGCGAGAACCTGTTGTCGGACAGATCGAGCGAGGCGATGGTTCCCGGTACAAAAATGTCGTCCAATGTGAACGGTCCCTGCAGCGCGTTCCGCGACAGGTTGACGGAGACCATGCCGGACAGGGTGCTGAGAGGGACGCTGCCGCTGAACGAGTTGTCCTCCAGCGACAGGTCGTACAGCGCGGGCATGTCGCGAATGGTCGCCAGCTCGCCCGTCAGCCGGTTCTGCCCGAGGCGCAGGACGGTGAGCTTCGTGAAGCCGGCGAGCGTGCTCAGATTGCCCTGCATGCCGTTGCCCGCCAGGTCGATGGCCTGGACGACGGACTTGTTGAGGCGCGAGAGCGAGTCGATGCGCCCGGAGAGCAGGTTCTGGCCCAAGAGCAGCACGCGCAGGGACTGGAACGCGCTCAGGCTCTCGAGCACGCTGCCGGAGATGAGGTTATTGCGGAAGGAGATGAATCTCAGCTGTTTCGCTTTGAAAAAATTCGCGGGGATGCTATCGAACCGATTGTCGTCCGCGCTGATGTGGGTCAGATTGAGGAGGAGCCCGAAGCTCGGAGGAACGGGGCCGGCCAAATTCCTCTGATTTAGATCGATCCTCCTCACGGTGGCGGACGCGCCCACGCCTTCACACTCTACTCTAGTCCAGTTACACGGGTCCGGCTCTGTGCTCCAATCGGCCAGAATCATCTTGTTCTCGGGAATTCCGAAAAGCTCGTCTCGAACTTTCAGCATTGTTTGAATATCGGCTGCGACGCGCGCCCTCTGCCCGCTGGCTGGGATCACGAGCTGACTCAAAAGCACGATCAAGAAGCATGGTACAAGGTTCATCGCAGCAGCCTGCAAGCAGCCCCTCGCGCTTCGGGCCATTTCTGCCGAGCCTGCTACAAACAAACTGTGCAAACGATTTGCATGAAACCAAGAACAGGGCATTCAGAGCTCGAGGTTGGACCCGACGTTCACCGCATCTACGCTAGTCCTTTTGTGCCTCCGTTTGGCCTAACCCCGCTGTTGCAGCACTTGACAGTACTGGAGCTCTTTGCCATGAGTATAATCGTCGGGGCTGCTTTTATACCCGGCGCCGGGTCGTCTCGGTCCGAGCCTCCTACGTGAGCCTGGCGATTGCAAACCATGTGACCGGGCGCCCTTCCGTGCGCCATTAGAATATGATTTCGCTCCCCGTGCTGCGCTCGGGAATGTGTATTCAGCTGAAAACCGTGCCCTATGCCGTCGCAGATCAGAAGCATCGCAGACGTAGCCTTCTGCTGCAAGAGGAATCCGAGCCATGCACGGGCCGTTGCGCCCGAAAGGCATGCTACAGAAACTCGGACATGCTTCCCCTTGAGGGAAATTGCCCGCAGCCTGTAGAGCCCGGTCTGAGCACAATTCGAGAAGTATGTGACCGGGCATCATGTGTACAGATCATACAACAACTCATCGTTCAATATTCATCGGATGCTGAAGCGATTCTCTTCATTAGCTGTTTCCGAGCTTGTCTTGACCATTCTCTAAGCTACTCCTATCCGGCCGTGCTGATCAACTTCGCAAGACAAATCATCTACAGCGTTTCCAGTGATCCGTGCCTCTTGTCTCGCCACTTCACAATCAAATATGCTCAACAGTTTGTCTTAATCTGACGCTTCTGGCCGATCCTTAAGTTAAACAACTCCCGTCGAGTTATTTATGAAGAGATTCACAAGAACCCCGCCGCCCGACGAGCCATCCCCACAACTGCGACGACTCGTCCACTCATGCAACGATTCACGTCGAATCAGATTACAGTACTTCGTTCTGCTTTTTTTTTTTGGACCGACATCAGCAGCCGATCGTCCTGACAGTATCTGAGCTGAGACTGGACAAACCAATCCCTTCGGTACCCGTTCCTTGTAAGGGAAGGGCACGCCGTAACGTTCCGTCTCTGAGTCTGTCGGAGTTTCGGTGAAGGATTCGTGCAATGGTTCGTCAATTCTGTTGAGAAGGAAAACTCTGCAGTCCCCAGACCGGATCCTTCATGCTGAAGCTTACCTGGAACGAGATCGGCGCAGGTTGTATCTACTCGTGAGCGTACATATCTGTGTAGGAGTCACAACTTATCAATCGCCTGTGCACAGTTTTGAGGTGAAGATTCTACACTTGTCAAATGCTGACACGCTGCATGCAGGAAGGGAGCGCTCTAGAAGCTAAGTCGTAGAGTTATCTCCGGAATTCCTTCAGGATGGATTACGTGCGTACTTAAATACTGCGGGTAAGGCTGGTGCTCGGAATGAGGACAGTGGTGGCAGATATGCAGATGATCTTCTACTGACGGAGGATTCGTTTTTCCCTTTTGAGAACGATAAATTCGTATATTTAAACTGGTTTGAAGAACCTGCTCCAAAGGCCAACAGTGGACCAGTGTGACGTTGAAGATCTAGATGAATGAGCCAATGGTTGAATCTGTATGTTTCTAGCGCTTATTCTCAGATGCTAACCGCAGGATGTACTGCTGAAGCTGCGGGCAAAGTAGAGCACCTCAAGACCTTCGATTTGCAAAGCTACAAACCCTCCTGAAGTTTTCACCTTTAACCAGTGACAGTGATCTGGGCTCATTCTTCTCTTCTGATCGTGTCCGATTCTTTCGCTGGAGGTGCGAAAAGGAAATCCTCCTCCACCTCCTCCATTTCCAGCTCTCTGAAGTAAGGTAAAGGAAGTGAAGTTCATGAGAAGCTATGAAGGCTGTACCGTCACGTCACTCCTCGAGTTGCGAGATTATTGTACGTGCAGTTATCAAGGCCAATGAGGGTTGTGGATTGGGACATTGATATTCAGATTCTCCTACTCGAGCGAAAGTTTCCTTCCCCGATGTAGAGATATTGTACGCAGACCCGATCACAAATTTGTCATTTTAGGGCCTAACCCTTACGTGCAAATGAAAACAAAACTCTCGGAATAATTATTAGCTGTGGCATATGCCAATCATAGGGTTTCGAAATATCAGACGGACGCGTCTCGGGAACCATGATGGAACCTTTTTGTTATGTTCTGAAAAAAACAAAGAGCCATGAAACTAGTTCAAAGCTGTCTGGATCAGGTTCATGGGATTATATTCCTTCCTCTGACCCGAGGAAGAGATTGGAGGAAGACAGCGGTTCTTCTGCAATCCCAGACGTAATGAACAAAATACGTAGAACATGATCGGAGGCTTCTCGGTCCTGTCACGGCTTACTTCTCCCTCTTCGTCAGGCGATCCGCATTTCCGAGACTCGAGCATAAACTTTCGGTTTCTGCCGCCCCTTGCTCAATGTTTAGGCGGCTATGCCGACTTGCACGTTCCGAGACAGGGAGGCACGTTTCTGAATTTTTCACGTGTGCTGTGTGAAGGAATGAAGGCCTAGCCTCCAACAGTGGCACCAAGGCTCAGATCGACAACTACACGTACTGCTGGTTGCCCCTCAGACACGCACAGTACACCAGCATAGCTGCAGAGGGCCCTCGCATGTCATTGCAGAGACAGGTGTAGTCGGGCAAGATCGTAGTATGATAAGAAAACTCTGCTATTAAGGCACGATCTTCAGCGGCTCGGTCATGTCATTATTGTACGTTTCCTGCCCGATCGAATTGGGAGGAGTACCGAAGTTGCATTCTTACTTGGATGGAATATATTCGTGTTTCGCATACTCGTGTGTTCGTGAAGTATTTGTCCGACTTTTTTTTGAGAGTATGCCTTTCGTTGAAGAATTCGAGGTCACCTTCGGTCGGACACGTCCATTAGGTGTATATGAAATGGAATGTCAACGTACGTACATGAATGGCTCGATCTTTAGATTTTTTGGGACGGGGATTGCTGAAGCATGTTAAGTGGATAAGGGTCGAGTCGACATTCAAGCAAAGAAATATATTTGAGAATTTTCTGGACCATGAACTAAACAAACTGACTAGAAAGAGGAGCTGCTAGAGAGCTACGAGTCCCGCGACTTCGGGAATCCTATAGTCTTTCCGCAAACGGCAGGGACGATGACTACAACAGGAGAAATGGTCGGGAACTTTCAGGTATTCTCGAATGCAGAGCTTCTGGAGTCTTGACCAGATCCCAAAATTTTTCTTGCTTTAACAGCTGAGGCTTAAAAGTAGCCTTTCTGTCCGAAAATGCAGAAGGGTTTTTAGATGTCGACCATCTTCTTACGTGAGATGCACTCTTTATCCCACCTTATTTCGACCAGAATTACGCCAAAGCAATTTTCCGCAGACTTAACGTTAGCTTCACTTTCAATTTCACTTTCCCTGGTCAGTGGATGTTTGGCTAGTATAAAATTTTCCAGCCTTTTGACCCTTTGGGTCCCACGAGCTTGATCTCTCTACCAATACCATTAACAAATGCAACTTTCGTCAATTTGTACTTGCCAATTTTTCTGGAGTAATTTTCATCGAGGACGTGAAAGAATACCCTGCTCTTGGCGTTACACTCTTACCTGAGAGTCGAGTAATGGGCTGTAACATGTCGCAAATAAGGTATTGACAAGCAAAAGCTCACTGCAATCGACGGTTGAGGTAGATAGTATCTCTTCATCCACCAGTCCGCCTTCAATTTCAGTCGAAGACTGCGTCAGTCAACATTGCTTCTTTTGCTTCCACATCTACCCGTCGAGTCTCCTATTGCTCTGAGCTCGGGTAGCACTGGACTGAAATTCCATCATGCCTTCAATCATTTCAAAGTGCTAAATTTGCATCTCGAGGCATTATGAGAATTGGTGTTGGCTCAAATTCAAACGCCTCTGCATATGAACGGCTGTGTGCTGGACTTGATCTCATCACTTCAAGGGCTCAACTAAATACAACGCTGACATAGCTGTTACAGTTTCTAGGAATAGGGGTGGTAGTGGCAGTTGAGCTTCAGAACGCTCGAATCACCGGATGACCAGAACACGAGCTTGTGAATATGGGCAAAGGTGATCGACCTTGAAGTCAGATGGAGATTATCAAAGACGACGACGACGTTGTTGTTCTTTGATAAGAGAGCTGGAGACTTGGCGGTCTACACCCGGAAATGGATCGATGTCAACTGCAGACCGGACTCCTCATAAACTGCAATGCAAGGTATGCAGATAACTGTGCAAATTTAATCAAGGGTCGAATCTTTCATCATTTACCTTCATGTCTTAAAACGGCGTCAGCACTATCCTTGTTTCCATGTCGTTTTATAGGCAGCATGGCAGCATGAAATTCTTTTTGTAAATCGACCAGAATAGAGACCACTCAAACTTCCAGCAGAACAGGAGCTGATTTGAACTTCAACTTCATCACTTTCAAGTGTCAATTTCTTCCATTTATCTGAGTCACAAAATTCTTCCTGCAATTCGGAGGTAGCAACATCATAGGTGTTGAACCCTCTGTGACAAAAAATAACTTTATATCACGAGACAGTTGCCCATCCCTCGCTTCTCCTGCCTTTACTCCTGGCCCTTATTCGGCGGTTTCTGCCTGCCTTTCTTTTAATGGTCTTGCTATCATGCTCCTTTTGCACAAGCCCCAGTAAAAGCAGCTTTTAGGATTTTGTCAGTGCTATGGTTCCATGACCTGCAGTGAAGTCTACATGACACTGTAATTAGGCTTGTTGCAAACCACATAGCAGTTTCTTCCGACTTTCATGATACCAGAAACATCAGAATAGCTCCACGTCCCCACCGCATAGGCATTCGTGGTACGTGCGTGCCCCTAGACAACACGGGGGCAGTCACCACAGCTACACTTGTGCAGTGGCTCTGGCCTGCTTCAGAAAAAGCCCAAGACCGACTGCTCGTTTGAAACAATTCAATTTGTATGATTTCACTGTTCTGCCTGCCCGACGTGGGACCCGAATCATCAATCCAGCGTATATCGTCTAATGTCAAAGGATCTGATTCCTCGGTTTTATTCTGCCAGAGCGAGCAGGCAGACTTTCAAAGATCTAGAGTATTATTTCTCAGACATGAATGTCGAGAATAAAATGCATGTTCGAGATTGGAAAGCATTGTGTCGTATCCTCTTTGTCGGCCATCCCGGTTTTTTTTATCTTTGTCGACATCCCGTTTTCTTGCCATGCGTAACCTTACCATGGCTTTCTACCTGTCTCTCTTCGGTACATGCTGTTACATTATATTTTCTTATGAAGACATACTTCCGTACTGCCGCCTTTTTCAGGCTTACAACAGTAGTGTCAGTAATAAGGAATCAAGAGTTTTCCTTCTCCAAGTCAATCACCAACTAAAAAACCATCAATTCTCCTCCTCGTCACGCTGTCCATAAACATCTCTAATCAGTCCAAGTAAAGTAGCATCATGAGCAATTTCATCAAAGAAGCAACATCAGTTGTTTAATACTTGGAATTTGTTTCTTACTAAAACATACTCCGTGGAACATTGTTTAAGATGTAAATATAGACTATAGGTAACTATTTCTAAATCTTTCATCTCAACTTTAGTACTGATCTGAAATTTGATACTAGCAATGACATTTGTAATTTTCATCATGTTCAGATTTCAACTTTTGTAAGTCCAAAAGTTTCAAAGATTGCAAAAAATATTAATTTTGGTCAAAAAAGTATTGTTTGCATCTTGATCTACAAGAATATAAGTACTGGAGATAATATTGACTTAATATATGCCAAACTTTGAATCAGAGCTAATTCATGAACATATGATTGATAGCTCGTGACAATTGTCATCAAGAATTCATTGTTTTTGAAACTAGTTCATAGCAAAAGCGTAAAGTATATGGTATGAATATGAAATGTATAGGCTTGTATGAAGATTTTACAAATTAGTAAAAATAAAGTAAAAATACAAATTAGCCTTGTCCGTTCCAGATTCAAACATCACTCGGTGGCACCAACGACAGGTCTTACAGGATGACCAGAGAGCGCATATCAGTGCAGTTGAGGCATGGTCATGCTCAGGATAGCTCGCAGTTTGGAGTTCGAGCGGTGGTTACATCAGCAGAGTCATATGATGTGCTTGTTGATGGAGCGGTGTTATATCCGATGGGATTTCGGATGGATTATTGGACGGAGACGGCAGCTTATCGCCCTGGTTGGGAGTCCGGTGATGGACGTATGAGTGAGCTGCCTGTGAGGTTCATTTCTCGAGATCGACCTCTTGGATCTTCTCCTGCAGTTTTAGCCTCTATTGCGGGTTTCAGTGGAGTGCTCACATGACCTGATGACTTGTTGGAGGGGAACAGGTCAGCCGAGGATACTCTACATCATGAGGAGGTGGAGGAGATGCTGAGTCTCGCAGCGGCAGTGTCATCATCTTTGGATGTTCCACTTTGGGATTCTTGCCACGCATTACAGCATGAGGCTGATAGGTTGGTGAAGAAGGCTTGGAGTGAGGCCTCTTTACCAGCAGAGGCAGAGCGAGTCTCAGGTGGTCGGCTAGTATGTGGTCTTAGCACCCTATCACCATTAGTTACTACACCTATCGTATGGGAGTATTCTCCAGAGGGTGTTTGTTTGCTGGATCTTTTTGGAGGGATCAGCACGGGTTTGGCTGCAGTGTTGCAGTCAGGTATTCTTGTACGTAGATACTTGTACGTGGAGAAGGACGAGACTGCACGTCGGGTTTCTTCACGACATGTTACACAGTTGATGCAGCGTTTTCCTTTGTTGTTGCCGCGATCAGCTGTTCGAGGATACCAGAAGGCGTTGCGTTCAGACATTTCATTGTTGGGGGCGCCAGACCTCGATCGAGTTGGACATATCGATTTGGTGATTGCAGGATGGCCATGTCAGGGGCACACACGCGCTGGGCATGGAGCAGGGTTACATGACCCGAGATCTCGGATGTTTTGGGAGATGCTACGAGTGTTACGTCATCTCCAAGAGCAGCAGACACGTTCTCCCGCATACATTCTAGAGAACGTACCATTGTTGGGTGACACTCGGCCCAGTTGATGGCGAGTGTCCATGAGGACAGGGCATGGATTGGATCAGCAGTGTTGTTGGATGTTGCGAGGGTTGGTTCACGTGCTCATCGTGCACGTTTGTGGTGGACCAACCTTGTACCACGAGGGATATTGCGTCATGCGTATGATTCTGTGCATCGTGATCCTACCCTCACCGTTGACATGATCTTGGATGTCTCTCGATACTCTCAGGTGGTGAGAGTGGCGGATAGGTCACCCATGGCATTGATGAACCACGTAGGTCAGCCTCGGATGGCTTTGCCTACGTTGGTCAGTTATCCGACATCACATGCATATCGTGATGGGGGACCTGGACTACTGTGGGACAGTGTCCTACATCAGTTGGTGGAGCCCAACGCTGATGAGAGAGAGCGTGCGATGGGGTTTCTTACTGGTGTGACCGCGGCTTCTTCAGTGTCAGAGGCATCGCGTCGTCAGGTTTTGGATCAGGCTATGGACCTGAACTGCTTGACGTGGATTGTGAGCTTGGGTTTGGCCGAGCAACGCCGTTTGCGCGCAGATTTGGTAGTTGTTACACCACTTATTAGCTCATTGCCTACCGGGACGGTAGTGGCAATGGCTGGGGGCGACTTGCAAGATATTCGTCATCCTTGGAGTTCATGGGACGTGACGAGAGGACTTGCGAGAGTAGACGCCCATGCAGTTGGAGATGTTAGTCACGGGGAGGTTGCTACGAAGGAGGGTACGGAGAGCCCTCCTTTGGAGGAGGTGTCATAGCAACCAGTGACAGTATCGCCTCCCTCTTGTGGGTCCATGGAGGAGGAGTGGGAGCCATCGATTGGTTCTCAGATCACCGGAGGAGAGAGGCGACGGTTGATACAATTCCTACGTGACTATAGGAGTTGTTTTGCCTTCAGTATGAAGGAGTTGGGTACTTTGATTGGACCCGGCATACGAATAGAGTTGGCTAGTGATACGCCAATCTTTCGTCGTCCCTATCGATATAGTGATATGGAAAGGGACTTGATTAAGAGTCGGACGTTGGAGTTATTGGAGGCTGAGTTAGTGGAGTTGTCGCATGGTGAGTATGCTTCAGCCACTGTGATGCCAGCGAAGAAGGATGTACATGGCAACTACACGGATAGGCGGATGTGTGGAGATTACCGTCCTATCAATCGGCAGACGAAGGCCGATAAGTATGCCATGCCTACACCTGAGGAGATCTTCGATGTGGTGGGACATGCGAAAATTTTTAGTACTTTGGATCTTCGGGCGGGATACCATCAGTTGCCGATTCGAGAGGAGGACAAGGCCAAGACAGCGTTTTGGGGTGTCAACTCTCACGGCAAGGATTGTTTGTATCAGTGGCGATTCTTACCCTTTGGGTTGAAGAATGCACCTGCCGAGTTCCAGAGAGTGATGGACAGGATTCTAGCGGGGCTAGATTTCGTCAGATTGTTACATTGATGATATCTTGGTGTTTAGCGACACGGTGGAGCAACACCAGATACATTTGCAGACTATGCTTGAGCGGTTGAGGGCTCATGGTCTGCGGTTACATCCTGGGAAGTGTAGGTTTTTCCAGGAGAAGGTGGAGTACTTGGGTCATGTGATCTACCCAGGTGGTTTGGGAGTTCAGCAGGCAAAGGTGGAGGCTATTGCACGCATTCCTTGTCCAGCGGATGTGAGTAGAGTTCGTGCATTCATGGGTTTGGCGAACTATTACCGGAGATATGTGAAGGGATTCAGTGCTATAGCGAAGCTTTAGAACCAGTTGCTGAAGTCGGATCAGGAGTGGCAATGGGGAGATGAGCAGGAGAGAGCTTTTGTTGAGCTCAAGGCCAGGTTGGTGGCCGCTTCCATCTTGAGGAGACCTATCAGAGGTCGACCATACCAATTGCACACTGATTGGAGTATGTTGGGACTTGGAGCGGTGTTGACGCAATGTGATGATGAGGGCAAGGAGTTTGTGATTGCGTACGCTAGTCGTTCGAACAATGCAGTAGAGTCGCGGTATAGTTCGTACGAGGGAGAGTGTTTGGCAACGGTGTGGGTTGTGGCACACTTCAGGTGTTACTTGTTTGGTACGCAATTTACCCTTGTTACCGATCATCAACCGCTCAAGTGGTTGATGGAGTCTGACAAGCTCACAGGGAAGCTTGCACGGTGGGCTCTCATCTTACAGGAGTACGACTTTCAGGTGGTGCATAGGCCTGGAGTTGCGAACCTGGATGCCGACGGTTTGAGTCGGAACCCATGCACTAGCCAGGAGGATGACACTAGAGCTAGGTGGCATGGTGAGGTTGATGAGGAGATGGTGTCCGGTTGGCATGCATCGGCCTTCATGTGTTGGTTTTGTGGAGCCTCTAGCTGTGAGGACCACTTGACATCTTACTCTAGTCAGAGAGTAGATAGTTAGTCTTCGGATCCTGAGGTTGAGGATGATGGTGTGGACCAGCGTGATGTTCACGATGATGCGTTGGTGTTGGAGTTCCTACGGACTAGTATGGTGCCAGGCACAATGGGTGCCAAGGAGCGAGATCGTGTTCTCCAGAGGGCGAAGAGATACCGATTGGAGGGACCACATGTTCTCCGAGTGTGGGAGGACGGGTAGGGTACGGGTAGTACCGCATCCAACTCAGAGAGCACGCATTGTGAGGCATGCTCATGAGGAGTTGGGACATTTTGGAGTGAAGCGTACGTACACCTTACTCCTATGTCAGTATTGGTGGCGTGGTATGCATACGCAGGTGCAGCAGTTGGTATCACGTTGCATGGTTTGTGATCGAGTGAGGGCATCGTTCAATGCCCCGACACCAGAGTTACATCCCTTACCTATCATGGGATTGGGTTACCGTTGGAGTTTGGACTTTGCTGGACCACTACCTTTGACTACACGACATCATCGGTATGTGTTGGTGATGGTGAAGCATTTCTCCAAGTGGATTGAGTTGGTGGCATTACCTGACAAGGCGAGTGAGGGAGTAGCATATGCTTTCCTTGACAGGGTGCTTAGTCACTTTGGTGCACCAGCTGAGGTGTTGACCGATCAGGGGACAGAGTTTCAAGGTGAGTTTCAGGTTTTGTGTGACAAGACGCTGATTGATCACCGGACTACTTCCCGAGATCATCCAGAGGCGGATGGTTTGGCTGAGCGGATGGTACAGACGGTGAAGAGAGCGTTGCGCAAGTATGGCCTACAGAAGGGGCATCTTGGGAACTCGGATATTCAGTTACCATGGTTGGCCATGGGATATCGATTCAGTCGTCAAGCATCCTTGGCTTCGTTTTCACCATATTTTCTATTGTACGGCCGAGATCCAGACTTGCCTGCAGCGATTCGTCGTGAGTCTAGCGAGGTGGTGAACCTTGATGATCCAGATATGTGGGTGAGAGTGTGTTCTCAACGTGCAGTGCTCTTTCAGAGAGTTATGCCTGCAGCGTTTGAGAACCTTGCGATTGCTTAGCACCGAGATACGTTGCGGTATGCTACTATTCAAGGAGGAGGTTATCGATCATCGATTCGTAGGTTCCGCGTGGGAGACTACGTCTATCTACAGCAGACTGCACCGACTACGTTGGATGTGACGGCAGTACGCACTATCTTGCGAGTGCGAGAGGTGTTACCTTCTGGAGTTTTCATGTTGGAGGGTCGTGACGGTGTCGATTGGAAGGATCATGTGCGCAACTGTGCGCCATGCCACCTCCCAAACGTGGATGGTACTATGGACCCAAGCTTGGCGATTGTACGTGCCGGCTTGAGGTGCATGTTATGTAGTTCAACTGATCAGGCGGCCCATATGTTGGTGTGTGATAGGTGTTCTAGGGGATGGCACATGTCGTGCTTGATTCCACCTATCGATGTTGTTCCTACTGGACGGTGGGTTTGTCCTCGATGTACTTCAGAGTGTAGATGACTTGATCTTCACATGTTATGAATTGCAGATAGGCGATTAACGATGGGGCGACATAGCACCCGGCCTACTGGTTCGCGCACCCACGAAGGTGCATAGCATGTAGTTGTAGATAGGGCTACCTGGGAGTTAGAGGGACCTTATCGCCAGCTAGGGGGGCGAGTTGTGATACCTTTGTGTGTGGACACTCTCGTTCCTTGTGTATGTATGTGTGAGTTGTGAGTAGAGCATGTCAGCGATGTATGATGTATGGCGATACTGAGTCGCACGACAGCTGTCATGGCTCGAGACGTTGGGTCGATTTGAGTTGAGACACGTTGAGTTCGAGTTGGAGTCGGTTAACGTTGGGTCGCGGCAGACGGGCGAGGAGTGTTGGATGGAGTCGACACCTTCCAAGGATATATTTGAGGCGAGCTCGAAGAACTGTCAGTTCTTCGAGTTGAGCCTTTCGCGTAGGGAGATGTCAGTCCCGCTAGCTTCGACTCTGATCCTACCTGCGAGTAGTGAGTTTGGTTCGACTCTCTGTGTACTTGTGTTTCGACACTTATTTTAGTTATGATACCTTTGTGTATGGACACTCTCGTTCCTTGTGTATGTATGTTCGAGTTGTGAGTATAGCATGTCAGCGATGTATGACGATACTGAGTCGCACGACATTAACTTGTGCAAGTGACAAAGATTTTCATTAAAGATAATTTTGTTTCAGAGTCAACATGATTCAATCTATAGCAAATCTTGGCTCTAATATCACATACCATGCCTACATAAAGTTGATGTTTTTTTAAATACACACGCATCACTAAAATCACATTTAGATATTTGACACTCTTCTGGATGGAAATTCACAATGTCAGATTTTTGTTTGCCATAATTTTGTCTAATCAGTTTATTACCTTTACTAAAAATTTTAATGTTACAACCTCAATATATGATGTGGCTAAATTAATCGCTTTTGCGTCATCCTGTAGGGTAGTTTGCATCCTCAAAATCCATCCGAAATATCAGCTAGGTACCTTCCTGGCATTCACTGTCTTTCTGAGACAGTGACCATGAAGGTGTCGCCAACATAGTTCATCGTTATGTATGTGTGCTGCTCATACAATAGAGCAGGGGACTTCAAGATTCGGAGAACACATCTTCGATCAAGCTACGCGCTGTAAGAAGCTAAAATTGACCATGCTCTTCGACATTACTATTCATACACTCACATTATTTATTCTAAGCTCGGTGGTGAGGTCAAGTTTGCAACCTAGTCTTCTTAACCGTGAGGACTGCTATAATATACGAACTACTGTGAACAACTTGTCATATAATTCCAAGCACTCAACGACAGTTAGAGATTGGTCAGATCGCTGAATTCAAGCGCTCTTTCACTTTCTTCATAGTGTCCAATATCAGCTAGGTAGCAAGAAACTTCCAGCTTTCAGTGCGCTTTAATACTCGTGAAACAAAGGTTAGGCAACTAAATTAGATATGATAATTGACCAGAGACAATGCTACTTGATATAAACAATTGTACAACCATCGTTTGTTCTGCTCTCCTCTTCAAATCTGGCCACATACGGATGCTTTCGCAACGTCTGCAAGGAAGCCTCCTTGACTGCACCAGTACCGACCCCATGAACGACGAACAACACTGACCCTGGGCTTTTGGTCGAAAGTGTCATATTAAGCTCTCGCATGGCTTCCTCAACCCTCATGCCTCGAAGATCCAAAGTGTTCTTTGATGTTTGCACCGCAACTTGGAATTTATCTAAATCTGACGTTCCTGCTCCATCCTCTTGATTTCTTGTTTGTCTGTTGGGTCTCGTTTTGTTTGTTACCTGCAGAAGAAAGAACAGACGTGACCTCTCAGTTAGGCCTAGCATAAACTTTACTGCTCAATGCTTTGATGAGTTGAGAAACGTAGTATGTATACGACGTAGAAAGTCTCATGGTAGGTAGGTGAGCTTGCCCTTAATGACTATTAGGAACATTCAGTAGTACAGCCTGCTCATCCGATATGATGGCAGTATGCCGATTCGCGACAACAACCACATGGAGTGGTCTAGTCACTTCTAAACATCAGCTGCTACCGTTAGAGTTAGAGCCACTCAACATTGTGGACATTTGTATGATAGATGTCTGAGAGTAGCAGGCACCTATCCTCTAACATTGAAAGTTCACTTTTGGTCACACTCCTTAGTACCAGCATCTTACATTCCTTGCGAAAAAGAGGAGTAACTGAAAAACTTCAACGGAATAACAAACCTGCTCAGTCGACTTTGACCCAGAAACAGATCCAGCACTCCGAATTTTTATCACCTCGTTCAGTTTCACCTGCATATTCAGGCTACCCAGCTGCACCGTCACGTACTCACTTCTCTCTGGAATTTCAACCACAGTAACTGGAGTCTTACTTAATCTCCTAACGAGGACCAATTCGCCTACCGTCAGCGATTCAGCTTCTTGGGCGATTCCTTTAGGAGTGCTGACTGCTGGGGGTAAGAAATCCAGGGCTGTGCTTTGCCCCTTCTCAGACGTATACTTCTCAACGATAGAGACTATTTCGGCATGTACGTCTCTGATTGATAGGGCATTATCTGTTTCAAAGTTTTCTTGAAACGTCTCCACTGCCTGTTCGATTTCAAGCTTACATTTAACAATTTCGTCCTCAACCACCTGTGCTAGCATCCTTTTAGAGGCATTTTCTCGCTTGGGCAAATTGACAGCTGCTGCACTTAACTGCAAAATTTAAAATTGCAGTCAGAGTAAAAGAAGTATCAAAAAGATGCTCACACTTTATTATCCTAGAATATTAACAAGAAGATGAAGTAGAAATATATACGTTTATTAACACAGGCTTGTGTTTTAATTTTCTCCATGAATTTAACGATGAACAAATACATTTTAAAAAAATTTCACAGAGTAACGTTTCCTAAAAGGATACAGGGTTAAAGTTTAGGTTCGCAACCAACAGAAAAAGCTAGTCTAATCTATACCTCAAATATAATCAACAGAGATCAAGGGAACCCACCTCATTGTGTAATTCTTTAGCATTTCGAAGAACGTCAAATGCTACTCTAGCACGTTCAACCAGATCATCTCGCTGCTTCACAAGAGGCACAAGTAGCTCCACCGTGCGAACCCCAAGTTGTGAAGGTTTCATCTTCACCAGAAGTTCTCTTGCACGAATTAGGACGGCCTTGTCGAAACCCAGAGATTCCGCAATGTCTAAGGCATTGGACTGTCCAGCAACCCCCCATAACACTTTGTACGTGGGTCTCAACGTTTTGATATCAAACTCAACCGAGGCATTTTCAAATCTTGTATCCTTAGCCTTCAAGTCCTTAAGTTCTGCACTGTGTGTGGTGGCAATACACAGTCTCACTTTCAGAGATAGGTGTCGCAAGATGGCAGTGGCCAAAGCTGCACCCTCTGTTGGATCTGTACCGCCTCCGACCTCATCCAGCAGAACCAGAGACCGAGAAGTACAAATCTCTAGAATGCGTCGGAGACGACGAATGTGACCGCTAAAAGTTGATAAGCTTCGCTCGAGTGACTGCCAAATCAAAGAAATCGATATTTTGCTGTAAATAAATGAAGGTGTAAAATCGTTACGGTCATCAAGAAATCTGCAATACAACCTCTATCTCTCGATGTTACCTGTTCATCTCCGACGTCGGCTAAAACATGGTCAAACCAGGGAACCTTCGGTTGACCTACAGCTGGGAGGAACAACCCAGCCTTCGCCATCAGGATAGCTACTCCCAGAGTCTTCAGAGTTGCAGTCTTTCCACCAGTGTTGGGTCCGGTTATAGTTACAACTTTAACTTTCGCCTTCACCTTGATATCAACTGGAACAGGAGGTTTCAATGTGGATGCAGTTCTGGAATTCTCCTTCATATTTGAACTTGTCACATGAGGTCTCGACATTGACGTAGACTGGAGAACTCCGATCCTGTCAGAGACTGGCAACTTGCTTGTAGACCCGAGAAGAAGTGGATGTCGAATCCCTTCAATATCAACCATAAAGGAATCATCTAGTAAATCTGATTCATCTGAATCATGGAAGAAAGGTCTAACAGACCCCAACCACTTCGCATGAGAGGCCTTGGCACAAGCAAGGTCTATCATTGTAATCCTTCCCATAAGGTCCATTATTACCTCCGCTTTATCTACGAACTTCCTTGTCAACATTTCTAGGACTGCTAGCTCTTCGGCCTTCTCTACACCAGCAAGTCTCATTTCCTCGTTATTCAACTTCAACGCAGGTTCTGGCTCCATGAAGGAAGTTGTGCCCGTGTTGCTAACGTCCAGAGTTATTCCGCCGGGAAGTAGATTCTTATGAGAGGACCTCACTGCAATACATGAACGGGCTCTTCGCCGGGTGATAACAACAGAATCCATGCCGCCTTGTTGAACAACCCACACTGCCGTTTCTTTCAGTAGTGAGTCGAGAGCCTTAACGTTCTCTTTTCTGCTGAGTCTTGCACTTGCCAAAGCCGGGCTTGCCCTGTCGAGAACGGTCTCTAGCGTACTATCCACACAATGCTCAATTTCCTCCACCAAATCAGAACACAAATCACAATCTGAAATGAGAGCCTGTAGAGCTAAGATATTTTCATTACTGGACTCAGGAGATGGACAACACAATTGATCATAGACCTTTTGAACACCTAAAAGGGTTGATCTTATGCAACTGAGATCCTTGATTCCGCAGACGTTGCCTGATAGCGCATCTCCAACAATACCCTGGAGGTTTTCGATGCCTGAGAAATAAAGAGGTTTACTCAAAGCAAAAGCAGCTGCAGTTTGATCCAACAGTTCCTCGCTTTGAGCTTGCGTGGATCCAACAGTCAGATTTCCATCTAAGGCAATTATCGTGCCCATAGGAGTTGAGGCAAACTGGGCTACCTGAGCGCATATTGCAGGCCACTCAAACAAATTTAGAGACTCCTGAATGATAAATCGGTCATCCAAGTCGGCGTCAGACTCTAAGTTGTTCATTTCGCTCTCTTCACCTGCGTCTTCAACTTGTGCTACTCCTTCCTTTTCTTGCAAAAAGGATCTACTCCTATATAAGCGCGGATGAACATTGAGTCTGTCTGTATTTGAGATTCTTGATCTATATACAAAATTGGCCGTATGTGCACGTATCCTACTAAGAAGAAATCTTTTAGAAGGGGTATGACAATTAAAACCTAAAGCATGTCCATTGGTTCCTGAACAATGTCCAGAATTTAGTTGGCCTACGCAATGTAAGGTGCGTGGAGGTAAGCAAACTAATGTTGAGCACATTTTCTTCACCGATGCATCTGTTGAGATCTTCACCACTCGAACATAACTCTGCAATGCAGCAGACCTGCCGAAAGAATAAGACATTTGGCAGGCTGATGATGATCCAATTACAGTTTCCATACTGATTACTTTACAGACAGCAGGTATTCCCAGTCTACTTTCGTGGTACAAGTCCGTCCAAGTTGCAAAAGCCAATATGGCTACTTGATAATTACAGCAGCATTTCGAAGTGCCAAGTAGCCTTGAATAAACTCATCTGGCAGTGACCGTATCCTCTTAAAGATGTCCGCGTTGGCGTATCTTAATTTGGTTCTTGGATCTGTGTAAGGCGCCTGTGTAAAACACTTCGCAGGTCAGGAACGTAGTACAGTCTTCTACGAGGCAATCCAAACCGTGATTGAACAGGCTTTGCATTTAAAGCCTCCGGAAGCATGCTTAAAAAATTGAAGAAAACATTTCGCGGGTTGGGGACAGAAAACACATGTTCCATTCAGGAGATTAAAAGAATAATACTTAACAAAAAGAGAATCGAATTAACTATTATTCTGTACACTTATTAACTCTACTGATACTTTCCATATTTACAAGAGGAAAGTCGAGAAAATTGCAACTATGATCATGAGAACCAACCAACTACAACCATTCCAATTACTGAGTCCACCCAAACACAATCAGGTAATGAACCTCTTGTAAGATTTCAAGCTTTAACAATCTTGCATGATACGATCAACAATATACGAGGCATGCAGATTGCAGTTACATAGGCCAATTATAAGTGAACCAAAAAAGACTCACAAAGCCACTCACTCACTGCAAGCCACGTGATAGGTAAGCCAGGGTACGTACCTCAAATCCAGTAATATCACAGTATTTCTTTGCAGGATACATCGAAGGAGGCGCCTCGATGCTTACGTCTGCCACAAAAAAATCTCACTTGTTAATACACTTAAAAGATTCCTACCCTAATGCCCTGCATTCGGAGTTACCCGTAACATAATGTCCTAGTTTTACCGCACACTCGTGACAATTGCCATTTCCGTGGTGTATTCACTATCGCCTCTTGAATTTATGCTCGACACTCACTTCCCTCTATACATTCTCTTCGAGCGAAACGTAGCTGGCATAAACAAAAAAATTCTAAGAGTTCATATGTCAAAAAGGCATCCCTGTGCAGACGGACAGATCCATTTCACAGCAGATACCAGTATGTTAAAACACGTGCACAACTGACAAATCATCTAAGTTTCTCCAGAAGCTAAAGATTTTTCACGTTTAGAGTACACGTACAAGTCGGCTCGTCAGCAGGGTACAGCTGATAATTCTCCGCCTGAATTATCTGCTTTAAGTGCTTCCAATGTCGACCGCGACTGTGCCCTTTAGGGTACCGATCTAGCAGCTGTGAACGCTTGAAAGGCAACACCGAGGGTAGAATGACGTCGGAATCCAAAGGCTCATAGCCTGGACCTCCTCCGGCCGCAACAGTCGAGGCATTACTACCAACCTTCGTCCCAGAGAGCGAGGGCAAATCCACCACCACTGCGGCACTGGCGGAGTTGCTAAGCGAATCAAGCTGGGCCGACTTACGCTTCATAGCTCCGAACAAGTTTCGAATTCGACTCGACAATGTTCTGAATCAATTACGTCCATACATCAATCTACTCAAGATTGACCCAAATACGCCCTATTCGTGGTAGAAAGAACCCCGTTCGACGAGTAAAGGCGACGAGAGGCGTCGTTTGTCTCGGTACCTGCGAGGACGAGGTACGCTGCTCTCATTCTTCCATCCAAACCTCCTTCCTTCCAAATCCTGTCCGCTTCGAATACCAGCGCCTTGAACAATTGCCGCAACTTTCTGCAGGTTCTTCCTTAATTAGTTCATTATAATAAAAAAATAAAAACTAACATATCACATCAGATCCTTATTATTTACCAAGAGAAAATTTCACTGCCTTGAAAAATTTTCTTCATTTTTGCTTGATTATCTGCATACGTTTAAACAATGTTAATTCAATTGAAAAAATAATGATTTCAAATAGAGAGAAAATATATGTTTCTCTTTATATAAAATGAATACAGTACAGAATTCCATTGCCAATAAAAAATTTTAATCAAATCTTACAAGCATATTGAAATTTTAATTCCTAATACTTTCATCAAAAAATTTCATATATCAGTTCACTATACATCTATTGTATCTCATATTAAAATGTTAACATCAAATTTCAAAATTCTTATTTTGAATGAAAGAAATATTATCTAACCAAAATGTCTATACTACTTCTAATTTTTTTTCCATATCAATAGATGAAAGAAAAGTCTCATGTACTCTTTTCTCTATATATTTATTTATTTATTTATATTATGAACAAATTTATCCTTTGTGTATTTTATATAGTTTGAATCTTTTTAATCAAATTTTATGCTTTTTTGACATTCTGAATTTCACATCAAAATTTGTATGATTTCTTTATATTTTTATAGATTAGCTATTAGATGTATGTTTAATATTAGATTTGCAAATGAAATTTTTAATCAATCATGATTCATAGTCAATTACATTTTATATCAACATTGTTATTCATTTGTAATTTTCATGTGTTAGATATTTTTTTTCCAAAGTTAAGAGTTAAACCTTTGAATAGTGTCAACTCTTATTAGTGATATAGAAATCAAAAACCATTAGGTTTGAACTTGTAAATCTATCCAATAAATAAAGTATTGTCACTATTGACAATAGTGACATGATATTATCTAATAGTGACGATTACAACTATAATTTTTTTTAAAAATTTGTATTTGATTCTTTATTGCTCTTACTCCAGCAGAAGTTCCAACCTCTGACTACGCCTCCTACACGCCGCTAACATGACGTGGAACCACATCATGTAGTCTGCCTTGACTCTCCTTGTTGCTCCAAGTATTACTTGCACTCACTCATCCATCATGTATTAACTCTCTCACATACTTCTCTAGGAGAAATGCGGGAAAAAACAGAAATGATGCTTATGTATCCTTAATTTATTAAAATTTATTTGTCACATATTTCCATCATGCGACCCTGTTCATTTTTATTCGTGTTATGTTACTTTCATTTTTTTGTTTCAACCATTTTATATGCAAGAAAAGATATAAATCATTCTACAAATTTCCTCATATCTGAATAGTCACTTGTCATCATTTATAACTATGTTTTACCTTGGAAATTTCATCTTTGCTTGCTCACTTTACACAATTTATAACTCTACTTTACCTTGACGATATGAGTTTACGTTATTGTTGACAAGTCGTCAAGAATATCGATGAATATCTAACCAATCCGCTAAACATGCAATGAAAATGCTTTTATATGATTCACTATATGCTACCCAATCTACTTGTGACATCTTCCAAAAGTGACGTGAAAATCTAACATCAATATGTGTCACTATTGGGAATATGACTTTGTATAACTTTTCAATAATATTACCTTGCATGAATGACATTATTCTATTGGGTACATCAAATTTTAGATTCATTTTTTTTAACTAGTTGATGTGTACAATAATAATATTACATCACTAATGTCAATACTGTATTGACAAGTTATATTTAATTGTATCAATTCCAAATGTAATTTTGAATTAACAAATCCTATCATGATCGCAATAAGGAATTATGAGAAAAATAAATGTTTCATATATTTATTTGCACTTCTA
Source organism: Marchantia polymorpha subsp. ruderalis (assembly GCA_037833965.1). NCBI lineage: Eukaryota > Viridiplantae > Streptophyta > Marchantiopsida > Marchantiales > Marchantiaceae > Marchantia > Marchantia polymorpha. Next base: position 613,208 of record AP031352.1, on the reverse strand, counting down.
TTTCAATCCAAATTATTCTTTTTAGGCTACATTATAATACTTCAATACAACTCCTATAATTGATTGTTTCATAAATCTAATTTTTTCAAATTTTATTTTTTCTATCAATCAACGATTAAAGATCATATATAACTTTGAATGCTGATTTGATCAACTTTCTAATCATTGTCACATGAATTATTGGCACTTTGCAAGAGATATTAAAATATCATGTTTGTAAATAAGTGCATTCAAATTTTTAATTCCATTTTGATTTAATTCTAAATTGATATGCTTGATAATTTCTTTCTCCTTCTAGATCATTGAAAATTTTGATAATGTAATAATAAATTATAGTATCATTTTGATTGAATTCTAATCTAATTCATTGATGATTTTTCTCGGTCCAAATTTTTGAAATGGTTCTACGCGGATTAAAAAATTGTATGCTGCCTGCTCATCAATGGCTCCAAGTTGACTCATAAAGTTGAAAATTGTCAACTTAGTATTTAACTCCAATAGCATAATCTTCTTTGCATCAACATGCATGTGTGCATGTATTTGTATTTGAACATAATAATATTGCCAAACATTGTCTGATTTGAACAATACATAATAGCAAATGAATACAATTTTCAACCAAACAACGATGTAGGATGTACACTTTTCTCTTATTAGTAAGATCTCTTAATAGTGATGTTTAATTTTTTTATTTAGAAATCAGGTTTAAATTTATAAATTCTAAAATGTCATATTTTTAATAAAAATTATCATGCATCAAAATTGATCTAGTTGATATTTTACCTTTTTAAAAAATATTTTGTTTTAGTATTGTTATATATCATCTTTCACACATTTTGTATTCAAGTTTGAAATTTGCAAACTTTATTTCAAATTAGTCAGAAAAAATGAAATATTAATTTATAATAAATATAGATTAGATATTTTAATATTTTAAATTAAAATAAATATTTTAAAAAAATATATTTTTTGTTATAATTTCCTATTTTAATCACACTTTGTCTTATTTTAAAATGAATATACGTTTTTTTTCCTGCATTATTTTTATAAATCAACTTATACATGTTATCTTATCATTCAAAGTGCTATTAACTTTCATATGTACCAAGTCAATGATTATAGTATTGATACTGATGCGTATCAATGTAAATTTAACATACATAACATTATTAATTTTATATTTATATTATATAAAATTGGATTATCAAAAAACACGTAATAAAAACATCTACAGACAATTTTTTTATTCCAAAAAATTACTAACATAAAAATAACACAAATATTATTTCACATTGTATACATCCATGTCAAATATTGAACATTAAAGTAACATGACTGCTACACCATCTAGAAACAAAAATATTTCAAAAAATTAAGACTCTATCACACACTATTTATTTATTTATAAATAATCATCAAATATATAATTCAAAATAAGGTAAAAATCTTTATATAAAAATGAACAATTTTCATCAAAAAATGTTTATGATCATGACATTTTTTCATTATGAAAAGTTAGTTGTAAAGCATAAATTCATATATATTATTCAACATAATCTAATCATGATTATTAACTTTTTTTCAATTAAATTCAAAATTTTCATCATATCATAAATTGGATGGCTCAAATATGCATGTGCATTCATTCTTGTATAATTGTATTCAATTTTTATGAAAAATCATTTTAAATGTGTATATATTAAATTTAGAAAGTTTTACCAATGAATCATTTCTTCATTCATTAAATATTTATACTTTTAGTTGTTATTCTTTGATTATTATTACAGTCATATCTTATGTGAATCATATATAATAACAAACAAATTTAAAAAGAAAATGAAAATGTTGATTGAATATTAAATTTTAATGCCTTAATATTGTTATTTTGGTTTTATATTTGTATATCAGTAATTTTCAGAATTTTTTTCAAACTAAATAGTGTTGCATACAAATGAATTTGTTTGAAATTTAATTTATTATATGAATATTAAATCAAATAATTCAGCATGTGAAATATATTTCAAATTTTTTTTTCAATTCACAATAGAATGTAAGTTTTATTCCATTTCTTCTTTGAATCAATATGATATTCAGTGTTGTCAAACATCTAATTTTGAATTTTGAATGTTCAATAAGGTAAGTTTTCTGTTTGTATAATGATACATCATTTTTTGATTTGATAATATTTGATAAAAGATCAATTTTAACATCGCATAGTGATCAATATACAGAACTTGATCAAAAGTTGTTTTTAGTTATATCAATCAAGGTATGCTTGTCATGTTTAATATCTGATAACTTGATTACTTAATTAACAGACGCTTTACAGAATTCGTTATTTATGTTTGAAATTCATAATTTAACCTCTCCGTTATTGTCTATTTTGAAAGGAAATGAGTAAAAATTCTACGTAAATCAGTTGTGATTGAGTCCATACCTTGAACATGTTGAAGTGACAAGTGGTGTCTTATTGGTTATTTCGTGAACTTAATGCCTTCAACATTGGAGGATATGAGAACTTCGCGAGATGGTTCATACACTTATGCCAGTCACTGGAAGCAGAGGAGGCCTAAAGTGCCCGGAGAATTCATTCTAGAATCAATTCTTGCCGCGAGAGACAGAAGTTTCGTTACAACGGCCATGGATGAACATTTTCGCTCGAATAATTTGTCTAAATCAGTCTCACGCGCAAAGAGATATACCCAAGGGAAGATATTGTTCGTTCTTATCGGTTGGAGAGCTTTTGTTTTGCTAAGAGCACAAGTTTTAATTCAAGTTATTTAAAAAAAATAAATATTAATTTTCTAAGAGAAAATGGTGAATCTATAATTCGAGGTATTATAACACTCACCTCACATCAAGAGCAAACTTGGCACGGTCTCCGTAATTGTTACTTCACACTGTACGGATTCATCAGTGACTCGAAAACTGATTGCTTCAAGATTCAAGGTGAAAAGAGGCCAAGCAAGTAGTAAAAAGATAAGAAGATCCGGCAAGGTAACCAGCGGCTAGACCCAATAGTATGACAGTGCAGAGGTAGACCCAATAGGATAACAATGACCAATAGGAAAACCACGTGAAATATGTGAGATAGGAAAATATTCCATATAGATGCTTGCTGACGTTACAACTTAGCGTCCCTTCCGACTCTCCTTCAGTTGATCGTCTTTTGGTGATGTTTTGGTGTCAACACCATTCCATAACAAGAAATACAAACATTGACCCTCCATCTTTTTGCTTGGTCTTAGACCTCAACGCGGGTAAAATATCCAGTAGACATTAGAGGACGTAGTTTTCTGTACTCGTACCGCTATGATGTAAAATTTGTGTAGTGTTTGGTGATGGGTCGGTGTTATGGGGCTGTAGATTTTCTGCAAATCTAAAACACCTCATACAAACTCCTGTGTGCGAGCATGCAGGGATAGGGAAGAGAGGATGTATATTGATGTGAGAACAGATACTTTCTGAACGTAGATGCTAAATGCTTTGGCTATACAGTAATTCATTTACGGAGCTTTTATCTACATTACTGATTAGTTCTCCTAGCCAGTCAGGGTCGTGCTATGGACTTCGTCTCCCGTTGTCAAGTCATAGGATATTTTTCATCGTCCTAATCCATGACGTATACCGTTCTTTATTGATCCGAATAGCCTCCCATATTTGATCTAGACGACTGGTGATCTTGAGTTGTGCATCCAAGACCCCAAAACCATTTTGTGAAGGAAGAAAGGCATCAAATTCACTTATCCACATGTTCCAGCATGGAAAGATGCTCGACGGGTCAACAAGTAGATCCAGCCCCACCGCATGCACAACCAAGTTCAATGCGTGACCGAAGAACCTCAATGATAGAATCTCCTGCAGAAAACAAAAGCGGTGAGGGATGAAATTGGAAGGAGGCACCAGAGCAAGCACACACCAGGCACCGCACGTCCTGAATGCTGGATCTGGGCACGATGACGGTTGAACGGGAATTCCATGGCTTGAATATCTGAGGGATTTTGCATGACCGCCATTCTCACCGCCCTATAGAGAAAGCTCGAGGTCACAGTCACTCGTCCAATAAGCGTTGAAATTACGAGGGTTCACCGCCCTATAGAGAAAGCTCGAGGTCACAGTCACTCGTCCAATAAGCGTTGAAATTACGAGGGCTCAGGTGCGAGACGCGTTCCGAGTACGGAATACGGCGCCAGACACTCGGCAGCTTTTATGATCTCTTGCATGTTGTTGAGAGGTTTTGGTAGGACAGTAGCATTCTCGCTGTATGTAGACGGGAAATTACGGAAACGGAAAAGGAAGTTGAGGTGGTAACAACGCCGATTTAGACACACCGAAATTTATGGTGAATAGAGTGGCTGGGATATGCCGCAGAAGCTAAGTCTGTACTAAAATAGAAACCCTCGGGGATCAGGTGAAACCGTCTCCTGCCAATTTGAACGGGATATGTTCAATCTGTACTGCTATGTTTTGCATCTTCGCCAAATGGACTCCGAACTGGGACGCGAAAAGTTACGTGCCGTGGAACGTCATCGCATCGAGCTCGACTACACAACACGTGGAGATAGATCCCCTAAAGATCTCTGGCAGTGTCAGGGTACATTTGAATTTGGTATCTTTTGGAATACTGATTGCATCTCTACAGTATGGTCCCCTGGTTTTGTTTTTTGGAAGAGACTATGCATTTTATCCACAGTGGTCCTCTCACATGTATTACCTGAATCGGTGAAGAAGTCCACATACCGAGAGTTTTATTGTTTTCAACTCTACGCAAGAGATTCATACATGTCGCCTACACCACTTGATGCTATAAACAACCTGAAGCATTGTGCTCAAGATCTTATGCATTGTTGGACTTTGACTAAGCTGTCTTAAAATTGTTGTGCAGTTTCTCTAGAAGAACACTTTGTCAACAATAAGATTTGTCTTGATATCGACACATATGGTGATGGAATCTTCAAATATTTTTGGAAGGTTACGGAACAGACTTCGTGAACCAAAAAACTTACAAACTTTCGTCAAGATCCTCTAACTACCGTTCTGTATGAAACAGTGGGAAGAAAGTCTTTTTGATAATAAAAAGAAGTCCCTCACGAATGGAGAAAACGTGAAGTCCACCGTGTTGTTAATGTCCATGTTCTCTGGAATGAGATAATTTCAGGTAGACGGAGATTATCAATTAAAGTAGAGAGATATGATGCACACTCCTCTAAAACTGGTGGCTCGTTAATGCAAAAACAGGAGGATAGAGATTAGTTATTGCCCACCAGTGCCACTCGAGATATCGTAAGGAATCTATATCACTAAAGTCTTGCCTCTTCTTTGATCGAAGTGTTGAATGAATCTAAAGGAAAGACGTGCTTCTCCATATTCGGATCACGTTTCACCTTTCATTTCATGTGGAAGGATGCATCTTAATAATGTCCTTCTATTCTCGGTGTTTGGAAGAAGTCTTCAGACCACGACCTTACAACCGTGCACTTTTATGTCACAAATGTTTCAATCGTAAGCGAACAACAGACGCCACATATCCGTTTGACCAGGTGGCACAGCACCCACACATGAAAGAGAAAAAGAGCACACACCTTTTACGAAGGGAAGCGGGAACTGGTGCCCAACTAATGCATCACGGTGACGGTGTTGGTGCTCAGAAGCGAAAAGAGTCGAGGTCTAGAGTGATAAACCGTGGGACCGACCCTGGTATGGTCTCCTCAGTACGTACGCGGTTCGACAACAAAGCTACAGTTAGGTCCAGACTTCCTTTGAGAAGTTTGGCGACTGCGTCGACCTCGTTGTACTTACGATGTAGGCCATCCTCGGCGTAGGACCCGATTGTTTTGTCCAGGGGAAGCTTAGATTTCAACTCCATGCATCTTTTTTCCCGATAGGGACCGCTTACGAATCCAGACCTCGAGCTAGATTTCTCTCTCTCTCTCTCTCTCTCTCCCTCCCTCTCCAATGTAGACAGATCCAGTGAGCTCGCCAACAAATTAATTGAGATGATGACCTTCTACAGACGGTGAACTGAACTCATAAAGAGGAAATGCACCACAAAGTCTAGACCGGACAATCCGGTGTTTGTCCATGTAACCGGAAGAAGACTACCACGATAGCCCGAAAGGAGTACATCTTGTATGTGGGTCCAATTTTAGTCGCGAGAAATATTTTTGCGGAAGTTCGCTAAAATAATAACGTGGACGATCTTCTGTCAAAGATGATCCACGCACCTAAAGAGTGGCCTGTATCTCACCAAAATAGTGGGCAGTTGGACCTCATTCGATTGAACAACACAGCGACACTCGTTAGTCCAAGCGGATTTCCTGCCGGTCACATACTTGCCCGCTTCGTCTGACTGTTATTGGCTACCGGTGTATAACAGACCGGATCACCCGAACAGGTTCCCCGAACTACCCCGTTGGTGGTCAGAGTGCGCCAGACATGACATCAGCGCGCGGGCCGACGGTCATCTGACCCCCGAAAGAAATAATCGAAAGAACCGGAAGGCAGAAACTGACTTCGACTTTGCTTGGCGAAGCGATAAGTTTTGTCCGCATACGAGCTTGGCGAGCTTTGTTATAAGAAGGTGGCAAAGAAACTTTCGCTGATCTTTCGATGACTCCGATAAAGTGAGACTCGGATTGGAGGTAGCCAACTCGGTAGAATGAAGGGACGGCGGTAAAGGCTAGAGTATTTGGGGGCTTTTGAGAGGCCCAGATGTAGTGTTATAGATAGAAGATGGCACACAATTGCTATTGGGCGTAGGAAGGTAGAGCTAAGGTTGGCTTGGCGGGCAAATGGACCTTTTTTCCTTTCACTTACTAGGTTACCAGGTCTACTTAGGAACATCACGGTTTTCATGGACGGGTGGCGATTGTAGTTGTCGTCGTCGTCGTCGTCTGAGAAGCCATTAGGAAACTGCCTGGATTCCTTACTCCGGAGGTGAGATAAGCTAGCGACTGCTGGCAAGATCGCGAATCACGATGCGCGTCTTGTTATCGAGAGCGTTCTTTTACGGGATCCAAGAGGAGTGAACACCCTTTCCAAGGATGCCTTAGTTACAAAATTGTTTTTTGAGGTTGAATTTTTTAAACAAGATTGTCCTTTTTGACATTTACATTCAGAGGAAAAAATACGCCTAGAATAACGAGTTGCAGTAGACTGTTTCCATGTTATCGCTCGAATTGAGAAGTAACATGGGCAAGCCTGATATAAGTGCTTATGAAATTGTTCGCTTCGATGACGAGTTCAAAGTCATGAGGATTACGGCCTGGTACTGATGCAAACAAAATATATAATAATCTATGTATACATTGACAGTATTTTTCCAACTGTGGCGTTTACCTCTTTCGAAGAACATGAACAGTTCCATGCTTTAAAAAAGATACTTTTACTGTTCTTTAGTTCGTGTCGGAAACTCTTGATGTGGAGTTCACAAATCAACTTTTGCACACTGTTCGGGTGTCGACTTTTTTCTAAGCTTTTAATCCAGATGCAGCCGTAGTTTTGTCTTTACCTCCGCACTCTCTCGATCCAGTCTCCAGATCTCTATGAACCGCATGGTGAAGAAACTACTGTATTCTTGTCAACGCTCTAGACCCTCAAAAGGAGCACTTCAGGTGGGGCTTTTGTTCCCAAAAGTCGGCCACCGGTGGTGCGAGTGAACTTCCATTCTCAGAAACCCAAACCTGTCTCCGTGTGCTCTTTCTCAAATTTCGTTCGTGAAGCAGAGGCTGCGAACTTCAGAGCTACATGCATGCAGATTTGGGAGGGGGTTCTTGGAACGGATAATATCGTTTGCAAGCTCATATTGAGCTGAACGGGACCAACTCACCTTCACACGATGGTGACTGCATGGGAGCTTTACAAGCGCAAATGACATCCTTACCAACTTTATCTCACAAACCACTGGAACATAAATACAGCAGTGCTTGAGTCGAAGTCATGCGCCAGGCACTCTGAATCCCACGAGTTATGAACATTGTTGAGAATTATGAAGTCATAGAGCTCTGTAAATGCCAAGCCCTTCTTTTGTTTTAGTTCATCTTTCTTTGACTGTACATCTTTCAACTTGATTTGTTGTTGCTGTTACTGTTGTTGTTGACATGGATAAAACATGAGATTCTTTATTTGAACTTCCTCTGGACATTGGAATCGGTCGAGGCTCTTCCGCGCATTTATGCTCATGTTCCTCTCCGTATCAGTTTAATATTTTTCTATGGCGCAAGTTATTTCGATGTTCAACAGGCACTAAATTTGGGCCTCCCTCCATTATCACGAAAGGTGTGCCTAATGTTGGTCATGAATGTTCTTGTAATTTCAGATCGCTCTGGGAGAACACAAGCTAATCCAGGTAGAGCGGCATAGTTTCAGGACGTCGTTAGTGGTACTAACAAAAGCCCAAGTCCGGTCGACTTTCAGGGACATGAGCCTAAAGCTAATCATACGGAGCAACCAACGGGGCTGAATGTCCGCTGCGCTGTTCTGGGACTCGGCTCCATGCACTACTACTTTGACGTCGTCGCCAACTTGGAGTCTTCCCATTGGGAGCCAATCGAACCCAGCATCCTGCTCGGCAACGTCTGTGAGGTGGCTGAACCGACCTAGCTGGAAATTATGATTGGTTCCAGGACGGAGGGCCCACCGTACCAGCTGTCCTGTTTGGCCTTCCCAGTTGGATCACGCCGCCGGAAGAATAGAGAGCTTCGGTAAGCCGGGAGTATGAATTGGCGAAGGCGCTGAAGGTGGACTAGGAAGTTTGGAGTGCGCAGCGCTCTGAACGTCGGATCTCAAGCCAGGGAGTGGAGGTACCCGGTGAGGGGAGAATCGTGGACTCAGAGGAGCAGAAAAGGAATCGATTCTTTTCGGTCTGGCTGGCGGAGTGCACCAGGCTTTTCCCCGGCCAGTACTTTCACTGAGAAGCGTAATGCTTCAAGTGCCGATTCAGACAGGTACGGTTGCAGAGATTCAGACGTAGCTGTGTGAGTAGCTGAATTGGACCAAAGTCATGCAGGCTTTCACTGTCTTACATCCTGTCTGTGTCTGTCTGTACGAAGTCCTTCGCTCAATCACTGCTGTCTGCTGACTCTGCTCGTTTCACTGCTCCGTGATGTGGTGGTCATTAATTGATTGCACCAGATTGTTAGCTAAAGAGTGCAGGGACATTCATTCACTGGCAGACGTTGCAGCACTGGCAGTGGCGGGGAGACGTCTGGTCGTTGGTAGTGTGGTTTGAGGATTCCTGGATTCCGAACAATTCAGCAGGAGGCCAAAGCTGCTGGCTCGGAGCGAAAGTGGTTTCATCATCTGCTGCTGGGCCAAGTCGAGTGCTTTGCCTGTAAGAAATTCTCCAAAACTGGATCGGACGAGCTGGAACGAGGGAGGTCGGTACCCGCTTGCTCCCGCCAACCACAGCTTGATGGAACCCATGAGCCGAAGCTGTGAGCTCGACATCTGAACTGTCGCTCTCTACCCGTCTTGATCGGGTTTCTCATCAGCTTGATTTGTTACGTGTTTCGAAAGTTTGTCCGCGCTAATACTCCCACTGTTGCTGAGAAAGGGACGCGAGTATTATCACATGTGAAACTTAAACGGTATGGTCCATGATAGAGTGAGCTGGAGAGCTGAGCTGACACTGACGCGAGCTGCAAGAGGTTGTGTTGTTTTGGCCATGGGAACGAGTTCACTCTAGTTGGGAGCTGAAGAACCAGAGAGCTTTAGAAGCCACTCTGTCCAGAAGGGAATCCAGGATCAGCTGTTGTGATGGGACGGTCGAGAACGTGCAGTGAGTGTACATTGGAGGATTCTGAATCCTTCTGAAGAGTCCCAGTTTTGGAGGAAGCGATTCAAGTGCCACGGGTAGACGTCGAGAGCTCATGGTCTGAAAGTTGAAGTGGTGCGGAGCCTGCTTGTAATTTTCTTGTGATCAAGCGGGAGCGGTCTGTTGCAGGAGTTGGAACTTACACAGAGGGCGGGTTTGGGAGCTCTGAGGAGTGCGCCGAAATGAGGGAAAGTATGAGAGAAGTTTTGAAATCTGCAGCTTTGGGGCTGCTGAATCTTTCGCATCCCAAAACCGCGTTGGCTGCCTTCAGGGGGCGCAATTCGTCGAAAGCTTTTCACAGCGCGAAAATGACGATGCTTTGCGGTTTCGTCACCATAGTGGTGCTCAGGGGTAGTGTTGGAATCGGAAAGTTTGGTGAAGGCTGGTCGTCTCCCGATAGTGGAGTCCGCGAGTATTTCGCCTACAGGCACGAGCAGCAGAAGCGAGTTCTTCATGAAAAAGAAGAAGGTTTGGAGCCGCTGAGAGATTTTTCTAAGGAGTTTCCCAAAGGCGAGTACAGTTTGGGTCCCAGCATCGTCGATTGGGACGAGCAGCGAGCTGCGTGGTTTGATCAGAATCCCTCCATGAGGACTCCTCCAGACGGAAAGCCTCGAATAATGCTTGTCACAGGCTCGCAGCCTACCGCATGTGAGAATCCGGTTGGAGATCACTATCTTCTCAAGGCTGTGAAGAACAAAATTGATTACTGCCGGTTACACGGTATAAAGATCATGTACAATATGGCTCACATGGACGCAGAAATGTCTGGCTTCTGGGCGAAGCTTCCACTTCTTCGGAAGTTGATGCTGTCTCATCCGGAGGTGGAATGGCTGTGGTGGATGGACAGTGACGCAATGTTTACGGATATGCTGTTCGAGCTTCCCATCGGCAAGTACAGAGATCACAATCTTGTCCTCCACGGTTGGGATGATCTAGTGTACAAGAAAAGGAACTGGATCGGGCTCAATACCGGTAGTTTCCTTATACGCAACAATCAGTGGTCTTTGGATCTGCTGGACATGTGGGCTCCTTTCGGTCCCAGAAGCATCCGACAAGAAGCTGGGAAGGTTCTCACCGCAGCTCTCGCAGGCAGGCCGGTTTTCGAAGCTGATGACCAGTCCGCGTTAATATATTTGCTCGCCTCAAAGAAGGATGAGCTGGCTTCTAAGGTCTTTTTGGAGAACACGTACTATCTGCACGGGTACTGGGTCATTCTGGTGGACAAATACGAGCTGATGATGGAGAAGTACCACCCGGGTTTGGGAGATGATCGGTGGCCGTTTGTCACTCATTTCGTCGGGTGCAAGCCTTGTAAAGGAAACGCCGGCGAGTATTCGAACTCTAGATGTTTCAAGGAGATGGAGAGGGCGTTCAACTTTGCTGACAACCAAGTACTGGAGAGGTATGGATTGCAGCACGTGGCTCTGAGTACATCCAAGGTGACGCGCACCAGGAACGATACCGACCGACCATTGGACGTTCTCTGATCTTCCCCCCCAGCTCTTGCCTTCAACAATTGTGACATTTCACTATTTTTCACTATAGATTGACCTGAAAATTAATTTGTTGGTCGTCACATCAGCTGGCCCTTTTAAACGACCTCCTAACGCATTTTGTTAGTGTCATGCGGCCAGGCTTGTGTTCCCTACAACCAATACCGGGATTTGTTAGGCCGTAGTTTGTCAATGAGTTTTGGAGTTCTCTCAAATATTTCATTCTTGCAACGCTTGATGAAAGCTTTTGCCTCAATTTCTTTCATTCACAGCAGACGAAGGGAGACTGAGATTTCAAAGGATTGGAAGTACGTAGTTTTCACATTTCAGCAGCCGTTTGAGCTTGATCACAAACTTCACACTAAACAAGCCTCTGCTTGTTCTATCCTTCAGTGAGCTAGATGTACGGTTTTTCTTTGGACCGTGTTGTACCAACCTAAGCAATGTGGTGGAAGGATTTGCGGGTGTTTGTATATATTTCTAATATATGTTTCCATCTGCTTCCCTACTTCTGTCCTCTGTTTTAAACTGAAATACCAAAAATTGAGGTCGCGATGATTCAAGTCTGCGGTGCTAACCACACTTCTATTATAAATGTCTGTCTGTGTACTGAGATGGTTTTTGATTGTGGATGAGCACGAATCTGATGCGGCATGGTTCTTGTGTGTGCAATATTCTCACAGCTGCACATTGAAATAGAGTGCGAGGAGCTTGTACGTCGTTGGAATGTCAATGCTGGCTGAGTCACGAATTTTTTTGTTAAGAACCTGAAGCGTTGTCTGGCAGGGAGTTTTGATTATGTTGAGGAATCTTCCTTCTTCAATTTTATTCCCGCGGCGTGCTAATGGATTGAGTTATGTTGAGGTGTACGTAATTTGCAAAAGAATTTGACGATTTGCCAGACAGCATGAGGAGGAGAGGATGTATACAAGTTTCTAGCCTATCGCTCATTACTCGGAACTGTACTACGCCACATACTTATAAATTCCGGTTGTGTCCATTTCTTAACAAACGGCCAGTCTTCGTCTAGGCTACGATTTGCCGGGATTGACTCTGTTTATTAAAATCAGAATGTTAAACTTGTATTCGGAAGGTCTCATTAACTGCAGGCCATGGTGTTCCTGCCACTTAATTCTCGCTTTTATGGTTTGCATTTGGAGATTGTTGACTGTGTAGAATTCAGACTTCTGAACACATCTGAACGGAGCTGGGAAACGTTGGCCGACATTGTCTTGTTGACAGTAACCCGTTGAATTTTCTTCTGTTCATATGAATTGACGTGTGGATAGGATAGAACAAATGGTTGTCTCACCTCCGGCCGTCTCTTCGTCCTGTGGAGTTCAATTTTTATCCTTCTATCCTTTTCTTCTTCAGAACTTCTGCGAATGACTTGATCCCTTGCGCCTTTGAATTAGGCGTGGGTCCTGTCGCCTTAGTTCTTAATCTTACGTGCGTTATCCAAATTTTTCCAGATGTGGCAGTAATACCTTTGTAGCCTTCTCTATCAAGCTAGAAAATACATTATTGTGGCTCTTAGTCCTGCACGAGGGTTTTTGTGTTTGTAGAGCTTTATTCGAGCTCAAAGTGATTAGATGCGGGAGTCGCCTCTTGACGACCTTGAGCTGTTGATGCATTCATTGTCCGTTCAAACGATGGCTTAGTAAAGGCAATGTTGGCAACCAGTGGCAATTGAAAGTTATAGCCGATGAATTATGAATACTGCAGAAGAGATACTATTGAACCCTTATCAGTAGGACTGTTATGATGTAGCCTGTAGCGGTACGAGAGAGTATGTGGAGAACTGATTCTAGTCGAGAGTTGCAATTTCCTATCGATTGTATTGGATTAGTAGTAATCGCATTCAGTGCTTAGATTTTCCCTCCGTCTTAGGAGTTTCTTGACTGGCTCTAACTGCCCCTCAACGAGGAATGTATGCATTTTGTACAGCTAATGTACGTATAAGTTGAGGTATGCGGCATACTTCAATCAGGCATACCGTATGCCTGATGTGCAGTATACTGCATACTGCAATGAGCGTGAGGTGTCTGGCACTGGCAATCACGAATGACTTGCATGATGAGGTGTATGTCCACAATATGCTGTCATCTACTTACCTCTCCACGAAGTGCTCTTGTGCTAAATCGCCACGTAAGAGGAGGGAGGACTAGCAGGAGATTAGTTTTACAAATCTACGTGACAATCAACATATTGTAAATGGAGTGAATGTGTTTCTGCAGAATGTGCTTGTCGTTGTAACGCTTTTAACCCATGCACACTCGGTGTTTTACTTTGAAATAAATTTACAACATTGCTAACGCGGAACAGCAAAATGAACAAGAGATGTAAACCACCACCTCAGAGGCCATCCATTACCCGGAATTGTTTGCCAAACACCAAATCACGGTTTTGCCACGAAGCTTTTTCTCCTTGTCTGCAGCAAATTTCTGGAGGGTAATCATGAGTCTCACCTTCTCTGAAATACCAGTTTATTGGGGTTATCAATTTCATAATGATGGATACACTGCACACTAGAACAGAGTGCGCCACAGCAAGCGTCACATTCATCCTTTTCATAATACTACGTGCGGGTCAAAATCTGACAGAGGAAAGTATACAGGAGGACCTGAGCGAATGTCCAAATCGCTCGCGCTTCCACCTACATGTGGTGGGTTGCAGGTAGGAATGAAGGACGCACTCCTAATAGAAATCAGCTTGCGAGCTGAATGGCGCAACGCCGGGGAAAGAGAATTCGCAGCCGCCCTGGTATAGTACAATTTCATTACCTTGTGTACTGCGAGACAAATAACTGAGATTTGGTCTCTGTAGATCGTAATATAAATGAATATCCACGCTTGTCACGAAGGTGTCGAAAGCACTGATGTCACTCTGCTTATCGATGCGTCGCCGGACTACGACCTAGTTTACTTAACTGCGTGTTCGAGATCCTAGCAGGGACGCGGCCAACACCCGACGGAGCTACATCTCTGTTTTTCGCTGACCAATGACGTCGGAGAGTTCATTTGGTTGCCATTTCCCTGAACGCTATTTGTCCACCTAATCCGTCGTAGCCGTTCAGCTCAGGGTTTAGCATCGGGTTCGTATGTGGTTCTCGTCGGTATAATTAAGCAGTTTCGACAGGTGGAATTGGCCAGGCTTCAGCAGCCCGGCCGCTTCCATCCACCTCACTTCTGCGCAGTTTCCAGCCAACTACTTCTGCATGCGCACCAACACTTCAATCTGAAAGCACAGGCGTTTCGATCCTCTGAAATCCATTGCTTCCCCACGCAACTTGGAGATGTATTTTGTTTCTTGTCGATCACTGCTCCACATAAATTGAAGGTCATAAGTCATAAGAAAGAGTGAGAGTGTAATGTGAGAGTGTTTTTTCATCCAAATATCTACATACTCGAATTTATATTTGTCAATACTGTCTAGATTGTTCATCTCAATGGTAATCCTTTCTCCACCTCAACGGTGATGGGTCTACTAAGCCCTAAAGCACTTACAAGAGCTTTTAACGCTAGTTCATTCTTGGAACTCTATCATGACGGTTACTCATCATTCTAAGTTTACAAGTCACTAGTCTTAATACCCCACTGCGGGTGCTTATTCAAGTCTTATTTTACCCGAATCAGATTCAACAAACCCGAGCTTTGCCCAACCCTTTTTCTCTCACCAAATACATACTTCTACTTGTGAGATATGATATCGAATTCTTTCATATCAAATATAGCATCTGTTGGGAATCATATGTTGGTATCATATTTAAAAAGACAATTTAAAAAAAAATAATGTGTTCGATTAAGTCAATTTAATAAAAAGCTTGAATTTCAAAAGCCGAACATATTGCATAATATTTGCGTGGCAAGTGCAAAAGCTTTGTACTTTTTACAGTTTCTGCGATGATCACATGCATATTTAATTTCTACCTTCCAGTTTTTTCTTTCCAATAAACTTTCTTTGTAGTCAATGATTGTATTTTACAATCGAGACTAAGTTTGAAACAATTGTTGTAATAGAATGCTTGAATAAACTCGATTCGCATAATTCTAATGTTCATACAATCAAATGTACAGTGTTTCAGTCTCAAATATTTTCCGATTTGGGGAACATTTCATCTTCACTATCGTTAAAGTTAATATGGCTTTTTACAATCCGATACTAGATCCGTTTTATAAACAAAACACTTTGGTATATAAAACCATTTACCATTTATATAAACAGTGTGCAAGGATAAATACATATGTGTCTAATATGTATGAAGTATAAACGAATGCCTCCTTTCTCTCTTTCATTCTTTTTGAATCATTTACCGCGTGATAGAGATGCAAATAACTCAACGTCCATCCATTACTACGGGTATTGACAACGTCCACACAACATCTATTTATGGTACTATCATTGAAAGAAGAGTGGAGTACAGTACTACTAATCATGCATATCGCAGACAATCAGTTGAAGAAAAACCGGGGGACACAAAGTGTTGATATAATTAGAGTAGTGGCAAAACGTATTTAGGGTGTTGACAGTGGGATTCGAACCCACGCCCTTTCGGACCAGAACCTTAATCTGGCGCCTTAGACCAACTCGGCCATATCAACTAGATGCTAGCACCTCGATACCATTGCTATACAAATAGTTAAATTCAAAAGGCATGATAGTCAGGAGACGGGTGTTCCCAAAGCATTGGTCAAAGAATGAAGGGTCACTTTACTCCCATTTGTCTCTGCGGTTGCATAAGCATCTAAACTTGCTGCCTAGGTCGTAATCAAGTTCCGATCCCATAAAAGATCCAAATTTCCGCGGTAATTTCGCGTACTGCTTTGATCCAAGTCAAAGGTTTGACTACTTCTGTATGTACACATGTTCTTGACTACAATGTATCGATACTACTCCATTCGGTGACCATGGAGGCTCCACCATAGCCCACGCTAATGTTCAGTTTGCCGAGATCCCCATATGTAGATCCTTCCATTCCGCTATAATCAACTATTTTGCCCCGGCACGTTCATTTCGTGTGTAATCAATGATGTACTTGGGACTTCATCTTATATCTGATTATTAATTAACTAAAATCACGGCTCGCTCTCCTTCATATCCTTAAAGAAAAGATGTGAGGAGCCAGATGTTGTAATTTGAGCCAATGATTAATCCTCATGTGGTTTGCTCTCTTTCGAGTCCCATATAATCTCAATCTAGTTTCTAATGGCGGTATGCATGGCTGATTGCTTGACATTTTGATGCTTTTCAAGCTTTGTTGTTTTTTTACATAACGTCGTTTGTGTACATCCAGTTGTTATTCTCTTTCTCTTCAACCTTAGACTACGTTAAGATTAGCCGTTGCTAACTGATTCTTTCTTCTGCTCGTACTTTTATTACTTTGGCTAATATTAATCGTCTTGTTTACACAAATAATCCCTCAAACAATAGACAGATGAAACTAATAGTAAGTTGATATCTCCGTTCTATTAAGTATATGAATCAATACCATATTTGACCTAAGATCATATCATGTACGACAGTGACTCACTTACATACTAATAAAGTATTCAAATACATTCATATGTAAAATAGTTTTAAAATATTATTGGAATAAAATAACGAATATAATTAATTTTAATACAATTTTAGTACTTCTAGAAAACTTGAAATTTCTTCATCGATTTAATAATAATACATGAAAAATAATTTAATTTATATGTAAATAAAATATTCTTCCCTTTTTTCATTTGAAATGATTAGAAATAAATTATTAAATGATTTTTTAATAATAATAAATAATAAATAAATTGCTACTTAATAAAAGTATCATATATGATATCATTACTAGATATGCTGAAATATATAAAATATTATTGATAAAGTGTAACAACATACATCACATTATCAATTTCACAAATAAATTAATAGACTGTCTATATTTTTAAAATATTTAATAGATTTACAAGCATTATATACATACATATGTGATATCATTTTAAAGTGATATGTTTCATATAACAAAGTTATTTTTTGTCAATCATCAATGTAAAATTAATACTAATACTTATCATTTTGAAAAAATGTTGTATAATTTTTTTAATTATGTAAAAACCTCTGAATCAATTATGAAATTCAAATAGACACTTGATTTTTTTCATGTCATGAAATTTTTTGTCACATAAATGTATCAATGATTTTTAAAATATCATTCAACCCAAGATATTGAGTATTATAATGTAAATCTGAAGTTTTTGCATGTATATTTAATTTCTATTTGCTTCGAACTCCAAAAAATTTAAGTTTTCATTTTGCAAAAGTGTGATCTGGCACACATAAATAATTGTCCTTGCGTAGTAAAGCTTGTATATTTTTTTATGTCAAAAATGCATTTTAACAATAATGCACTTTTTGTTCTACATAAAATAATTGTCTTGAAAGCTTAATAACTACTTGAGATCTTATGCACAAGTTATTTATCTCTTGTCAATAGTACTCAACGTAAAATTTGCAATATTGTTGCAAGCATTTTGTCTTGTTCAATGCTTGGTTTGTTATTTTTGTGCTATAGTATTTGTCATCCTTAGACTGGTTGTGTGTTTGATCTCACGTTCAAACAAAAAACCCAACCATGTTACTTTTTTCAAGACAATTTGTTGCTGAACATGAACAATGTTTATTGAAAATGGCTGAAAGAAGAGAGTTGTGAGAAATGGTTAAGGTTAAAGGATCTAAAGGGTTTTACAAAGGGGAGATTTGATTCTGTTTCTTTGATTGTTTTGTGAAGAATGAGAAGTTTATGTCGTGTTGTTAGGTTTTTACACCGTTAATAGAATAAGATGATTACAAATGTCATCTTGACTTTTGTTTAGAGATGAAGCGTGATTTAGGCGAAGGAGTATTAAATCTTACTGATGACAACTAGATGATTCAATCTTGACAATATTTTGGATGCTTTGTAGAATCAACATGTTCATAAAGCTCTAAAATTTTATACCTTCTGACACATAAAATTAATGTAATTTGAAATTAATGCAATATCAAAATGAAGTTGAAGGGATTAGAAATTGTGTATCTATGAAGATTTGAACTTCTAAAAACATAAAATGACTAACTTTTGTGTGATCACTATTTGAATCTTCAAGTTTGGTTAGTATTCTATTGTGAAGAAAGTTTTATGAGTCAGATAGAATTTTTGGATATCATTATTCCACTTATTGTATTGTATAAGTAGATATTTTGAAGATAAATTGATTATAATATACTATATATAATTGTTATGTCATCAATCCATATGATTAGCATAATAGTTTGTGTGTTAATTAACATCAACATATCAAACATCATAAATAAGTGAAAAATAAATGAGTTACGTGAGAGCAATAATTTTTGTGTATGTTAAATTATCCGTCATATCAACAACCCATGAACTATCAAAAGTAAATTTATCAGTTGAGAGTAGCAGTTTGTGTGCTTTTTAGGTTTATAAGTGCACTAAAAATGAAATCAATGGCAAAAATTAAATATTATCATCTTGTGCTTGACAAAAGAATTTTAACTAAGGAATTTTTACATACTTTTAGAAATTTTTCACCTTCACAATTTGTATTTCATTTTTGAATAAACTCTTCTATTACAATTTAATGTTATACATAATGCAATTTAAGATTTTATAATTTATTTTTGATTTGGAGACATTAAAGTTATAACTTTACCAACTTTTGTATCTTTGAACACTTGGATACTATTTATCATTTATGTTAATCTAAGACAACCTAAGAAAATTAATTTGATAGAATATTGGCAACAAATATTTCTTGAAGTAATAAATATTTTCAAATTTTCTTTTGTAGTTTTATATAAATGTTCAGTTCAAAGTTGTGACATTGTATCTCTATAAAATTAATATTAAAGCTTAGTAGTGTATTCTAAGTATATATATTTTCAAATTTCATTGTATGCCAAATTTGATTTTTCATTCTCATTGATGAACGTTGTGGACTAATGAAAGTTCTTTAAACAATTTTTTCAAGGTTTTATGTATTTTCAACATGTTCTTTAGACCATTTGAAAAGAATAAGTAAGAGTTTTTGAAACTTGATGGAATGAACTACTCGAAAGTTTAAAATCAAGATATGTTGAAAAAGCAAATTTCATTTTACTTTTCTAGTAATTTATCACAAATGCGCCTGTTTTGATTGATTTCAAGATTGTTGTGAGGTTTTGAAAAGATCAAAGATTAAAAGTAGAAAGCTTGCAAATTAAACTTCTTGAATTTCAAATATGATTTCAATTGATATAGTTTTGAATGTGTGAGTATGTCTTTGATGTGATGTTTACATTTAGATTTTCAAAACTGCACTAACAATAACAGTTTTATTTTTTTGAGGGATTGCTAAAGTCTCATTCTTTGCATAAATGTTTCCAAGATACATTTTTAATAATATTTCAAATTTTTATGAAGTTTTGCTTTGATTGCAAAGATAAAATTATAGTTATACTTAGATTATTACATGTAAATCTTCTTCATAATCTCTAGGGTTCATCTAATTATTGGACTATTTTTTTCAAAGTTTTGCCAATTCTATCTTAATAAGATTAAATTTTAATTTTTGTAAGTTTACTACTCATCTTCTAAGTTTGAACATAAGTGTATTTTTTAAATGTTAGAGTTGACAAGAGTTTAATTGTAAAGTTTTATAATCCAAAGTAGCTTAATGAAGAATATTAACTATAAATTGCAATGCAACAATTCACTCAAGAAATCTTAGAAGTTATAAAAAGAAAACTTGTTCAAATTTTTTCAAACTGGAGGAATACAAATGCAACATATTGCAATTTATCATTCCATGTGTAGTGCTAGGTTGGACATTCAAAATGAGGTTTGAAGAATCTGCTTCAATATTTGTGAATCATATGAAGGAATTTGTTGACAAAAGTGCCCCATATTGATTGTGGAGTAATAGATTTTTATTTGGATTATGGCAAAAAATTTGCCATAGAGTAAAAAATTCAGCACTATGGAATCATCATCAAATTATTTTTGATGATTTTTCAAAATGAAAGTGTCAAAGCCTAATATTGAAATCATTTTTTTGATATTTTAATTTAGATGATGAGTCTCATACATTTTTTATGATTTACATTTAATACATATGGATTGATTAAGCTAGAGTTATATTATGAAGAAATTCATCATATGGAATCAATAAGACAATTTTTGTTTGAATCTAATTATTTTGCTCATGACATAAAAATATATTTATAGATTTGTGCATTTTGACTACATCATATCACACATGTCGTGTGCAATAAATACATGAGATTAAAGTAAAACCAAAAATTAAAATTAATCTTGTGTATTTTGACTCTAAAATATCTTAAATGCGTAAAAATTTTAATTTTGGGTTTTATTCTCTTCAATCTTGAAGCATTACTTTCTTTTTCTTGTGATAAAATTAAATCGTAAACAAGTTTTCATCTCATGGTTTTAAGATTTGAGCTTATTCAGTGTTATATGATTTAGTTTTATGTTTCAACATTTTAAATTGCTTATATAAGTGTAAAAAAATAAAATCTTTTGCATAGACCAAGTTCAAAATTTGGTGTATAGAGATAAGTATTTTGAAGTAGGGAGTACTTTAGTATAACAATCAAATATGATGAAGATGATGATTATTTGCCTTCAAAAAGGTAAGTCAACGAATAATGTATATATATGTCTAAGATGTTGAGGTCTAAATCTTTCATTTTAACAATGATCAGCGAATGTAACTTTGAGTCAAGGATGGAAATATCTTGATATTACATTTGCAATCATTTATTTCAAACAAATGGAAAAATACGATGATTGTAATTTTTTGTTTGAAAAATTTAAACAAACATTTTATTGCAAAAAATTGTGAAGCATATTCAAAAAAAATTATGTAATCTTTGAATCTGAAGCAAATCTTTGTGAAATTTAAGTTTGACTAGATTTGACGCATCATTCTACTCTTCAGCTAAGAAATGTAAGGTCAAGATTTCAGGGCAGAGAAGACAAGGTGAATTAGCAATTACTCAAGATGGAAGCATGGAGTCCATGTGTTGATAAAAAAAAGAGATAATGACATATGCTAGTATTAAAATTTCAAAACTAAATTCTTAATATCTCATCTCACATGACAAATTGATGGATTTGAAATATTCGTTTTTTAAAATCAAAATTTTAATATATTTTCTTATCTAAGAAAAGAATTAAAATGACTAGAGTGAACTAGAGAAAATTGTTGCCATTTCATATAATTTATTTGAATAATTTAAGAATACAAGTCATCAACATACGTTTATATAATTCTTCATCTTCATTAATTTGTATTTAACCAGAAAATTATCCATTGCTCGCAATTTTATATAGACTTCAGAGTAATGATTGAAAGTTTACTCATGTTATCCGAAACTACTCTATGGAAGTCTTGACTGCAGTCGTTTATGCACATTTGATCAAGTATTTTGTCGAGTTAGTCCTTGGTCTTGTCTTGATGTTGATGTCTTTTTCGTCTATGAACGTTCCGGTTCTGAGTGTCTTGGTCCGTCTTTCTACTCCCCGTCTTCGCATCTCTCTCTTTCATTTATATGACTTACTGATCTCTAAGCCTGATGTTTGCTTCCTCAAATTAGCTTGAAAATTTTGGAGAAACGTCAATACGCAGCTTTGATCCCAGTTCGAGATTTTTTCGAAGTGTTAAGAATCCACAGTAATTGCGTTTTATGGACGCTACCCGACAATCTTTTCTCTGCATTGCTCCTTCTTCCGACACCGACCGACTTCCAATATTTTCTCTGAAGACGAGATATGACGCATTCGACACTTAAGTATTACAAAATCATTCTCGGCTACATTAGAGATGCCTCGAAATTAGAATAAATATGGGAACATTTCCAAGCGTATTTTTTATTCGTATCTATTGAATCCAGTAATCTCTCTAGTCGAAAAAGGAATCTGTTCAATTCTCTTTCTTTATTTCCTCCCATGTCAAGTTGAATATTTCTGTCCTTTGCAGTCCTCGGAAGATGAGCTGTCAGCGAGAACTTCAGATTCTTGAATTTGTATGTCGTCGATTCCGCCATAGCTTCAATTGTGTTGGAGTGAAAGTGACGCTTGAGTCAAATGTCAAACTTCGAAACGTAAATACAGTGTTGTTTTCCCAGAAATCAAGGTAGTCAACGCAAAGAGGGTATCAGAATAAGCAGAGCAGACAAGGCAGGATGTTTAAGAACCTTGGTATCGGCGGCCGGCCGGAGCTGACAGCAGATAGGTACCACCTGTCTTACTGAAAATAAAACCGGCAATTAATATAAAGTAGCTGGAGATCCATTTTGTCTATGAGATGTACTGAAATACGATATGTTTATTTGCTTCTTAAGAAGTCATGTCCAATCTATGACTTGAAATATTGTGAGAGGGAGAGTCGGGAATTGTGCTGTGCTGTGTTGAAACCGATATAAGTCACAAAAGGCTGCAAGAATTGAAATTTGCATCAACGCAATCTCTGATGATTTCTCAGGTTCCCAAAAAAAGTGGGAGCGTGAGAGAAAATGGCGGGAAAAGTGAAGTTAGGGCTCACATTACTCAGAGCGAGCGGCTTACTTGGCATCGCCTCCGCCAGCGTGGAGGCGGGAGTGGGTCCCATGTGGCAAGTATGAAAAATTGCACACTTTGGGCAGCGCGTTAGATTTCTGTACCAGATTCGACTTTGTTTGATTGTTTCTGTGAACTGCATCGCAGTTGTTTCAAGAATTTCAGTGCAGTCTTTTCCAAACTGGCGTACCTACATGCCCTTCAATTTGCCTTCTCTCGGTGCTCGCTTGTAACGTGAGTTCCTTATTCTGACAGATTTCTGTTTTTCGTTATGACTTTTGAAAACCATTTGATAGTTGTCTATCAATGCTATGAGAGAAATCTGTGGGAACAATAGACGGTTGTAGGATTCTTCTGCTGGCAGTGCGAGGTTTTTGGAGGCATCGAGGATCTGAATTTGCTCTTAGGCTTGTCTCTCTGGCGCTGATAGCTTTCTTACTCGTACCTGAGATATTCAATCCATGTCCCTGGATTGAAGCTGGGCGCAATCATCCGTCCTGGAAACCGATTTCTGCTAGAATACAGCTCAATTTCTATTCCAACGTTATTTATCTCCGCACATCATCTCGTGGGTGAACATGGTTGTTTCTTGGTGTGCCAATTAATGTTTCGAGCTATCTCAGAGATGGTTACGATTGTCTTCGATTTACAAGTACTGGAATCTATAGCTGAATGCTGATCTCTTGCACATGACTTTCCTGCGCTAGCTACATAGGCGATATGCATATCTTTTGGTCGTCAGATTTGTTTAATGTTTCGTCTAGAATTTGCGGATATAATTCGTTTGAATCTGTGCCTCCCGTGGATTGCAGAGTCAAGGAGTTCAGGATGACAACCCCAAAGCCGACGAATACAATTGCCGCATGTTTTCAGGCTGCCAAGAGAGTACGACTGGACGCAGACTTAGATGCAGCACACATCAGCAACTTTGACACGACCGCCGAACCCGGTGACAATGAAGCACCTGGTTTAGTTAGTATTTCTAAGAAGGCGAAGACGGAAACCACAACTCAAGACTCGCCTGATGGTAGTAATGCAGGTGTTGAGACAGACAGGACAGAAGACGGAACTTCGATATCTGGATCGAAGGGAGAGGATGTAGTGAGTCCCGGTGAAGGGACAGAGTCTAATCTGACCAAGGAACAGCGGATGAGAATGGAGTTAAACAAGGGCATTGCAAGAGCAAAGAGAAACTTGAAAGCTTGCGAAGATCATGTTGAAAAGTGTCGTGGTAAGGCACGGTACACGACATACCTGTCAATCCACTGCTTGTAGAATGTCTTCAGGTATACCAGCATGATGAGGGTACAGGCATGCTGGTAGCAACTTTTTGGCGCTTCTTTGTCTCCATCGCACGTTGTTAATTCTTCCTGCCTCTTCGAGTTTTCAGATTCTTATTCGAGTCATGTCTTGAAGTCTGGTCGATCAAAATAGTGAGAGGAATACTTTTCTTCAAATATTGTTAGTTTTACTGACATGTGTGTATCCATCCATGCCCACTGTCACACAGGCGAAGGTAAGTCTTTCCCTGAGTTGCGAGATCTTCTCGTCGATCAGACTTGGCTTGACGTTCTTAAGGAGAGCTTTTCTTCCAGCAAATTTACCTCGCTTTACACATTCCTTCAGCAAGAGGTCAATGGACCCAAACCCATCTATCCTCCTCCTGCTCTCATATTCAACGCCTTCAATACCTGCCCTTTTGAGAAAGTGAAAGTCGTCATAATCGGTCAGGTATGTACACTGGTCACGGCCAGAGAGCCCCTTCAAAATTGTCCTTACAATTTAGGTTTTATTGTTTCTGTAATACCACATGGAGTCATGAAGATGGTAATCTCGCAAAGAGTTGCTGCTAGATTCTTCAACGTGGATCAAATGTTTATACATCAAGAGAAAGGAAGGCCATGATGGTGACAGGCTAGAAAAGACTAACCCATCCTTGGAATTGTTGCGTCGACAGGATCCTTATCACGGGCCTCGTCAAGCAATGGGTTTATGTTTTTCCATCCCTCATGGAGTTAAAGTTCCCTCAAGTTTAGTGAACATTTTCAAGGAGATTCGTGATGACGTCGGGTGTACACTTCCCTCTCACGGGAACCTTGAGAAGTGGGCTCACCAGGTAATTACTGTATTGTGTTGACAGTATTATGTTGTTTCTCTTTATCGTTGTGGGTGAAATGATTCTCTCTTTGCTCATAGCACCGGGACAATAAGATTCTCGAAGATCTTTGGTCCACTGCCTCTGTGTAGTCACTTACTCTTTTCATCGTAGATGCTTGTATTGGTAAGATGATTTACACATTTATATGGTTCAGAAATCGCTTTATAACAATATGTGATAAGTTTCTGGTCTGTAGTAGTTTTATCTTGGGATGTCGCACTTAGGTACCTAAGTTTGGTCACTATGTTGATAACATGGATCGAATCGCCCCATGTTAAATTTTGTTTCATATTATTATAAGTTGCAATCCAACCCATAATTGTGCCGCAAGATCACGTTCATTTACTACTCTCGGGCTTCTCTCTTTTCTGGGTGCTCCTTCATAAAATTTTCAAACCAACGTTAGATGTTTGTTGGAAGACATCGAAGGTAACAGAAATGTTTGTAGGCAATGAACGAAAGGAATGCCCTATTTATAGCGGTTGGTTATGAGTTGAATCTAACAGGAGGCAACTCCGTGATGCAGGGCGTTCTCTTGCTGAATGCTGTGCTTACAGGTATGACAAGCAGCTCGGTCGCAGCCCACAGAGCAGTTCAGTAGATCGGCTGCAAATGTGGGCACTTCTGAGTTTAAATATTGAATATCAGGATGGAAGCAAGAAGCTTCCATCCTGATATCTTATCTTTGGACGTCTTACACCTTGTCTATAAACTTTGATTTCACTTTTCTTTGAGAATTTTTTCCTTTCTTGGTAGTTTCAATTAAGAATAGCAAAGTTTGGAAGATTCATTAAGCCTTACAAACACTGGTTGAGGCTGATACTGGCTTTTGTGGGTCGTATGGTTGAAGTTCGAGAACACAATGCAAATTCACATGCGAAGAAAGGTTGGGAATCCTTCACCGATGCTGCCATTGTAGCAATCTCACAGAAGCGGGAAGGAGTGGTATTCCTGTTGTGGGGAAATTCAGCTCAGGATAAAGAAAGGTATTGTCCTCTAACAACACCCATTTATTTCACAGTATCACATGAGGTTAACAGTGTTGTTTGCCAGCGTAAACTTGAACTGTGCTTCTTTCATATTTTCCTTCAATTAAGACTAATGACCTCCACTTGCTACTAACAGGTTGATTAACACGAAGAAGCATCACGTGTTGAAAGCGGCACATCCATCAGGCCTCTCTGCACACAGAGGATTCTTCAAATGCAGGTGAGGTTTCGGGATATTTCGAACGTGTTTTTTTGCTATCTAAGTTCTTTTACTTTTCGTGTATTCCAACACCGGCCTACAGTTTAAAAAGCTTAAAACTATCTTCAGGCAAAGCAGCAAACAACAGGTGAGGAGTTCGGTGTCCGAATATGATAGTGTGCATTTTCTGTAACTACTTACAAACAAGAACTTATTCAAAGTCTCCACTTGTAGGCACTTCTCGAAGACAAACGAATTGTTGGAGAAGGCTGGCGAACTTCCTATTGACTGGCAGTTGTAGTGTTTGTTTAACCTTTGCATTGGCCTTCTTTACCTGGTACAAGGTCATTCACAATTAATTCACCTTTTTGTATTTACTTCAGCCTAACTATCAAGCCTTCTGTAATATTTATTCAGATTGATGACCCTTTTTAACTGGTGAGTAGCTCACACGGGTTGGAGACGTTACCCCTGAAATAGCGGATGTGAACTCCCAAGGAAGAGTATCACCTAAAACCGCTTTTTAAATCGAGAACCTTGATCATTGTACTTCATTGTAGTAAAATATTCAATGGGCTCATGCGGCAAGCGAGGACTCTGACTAGTCTACCTTGAGAATGATTGCTATCAATTTTGGTGATTCTTATTTTTCCTGTTCTTTGAGGACAACCTTCTTGAGCAGTACTGGAGAATTTGGAAGGATACGTAGGTCCTCTCTACTCTAATACAGGTCCGGAAAGACTCACTGAGGCGAATTTAAAATCTTTCATTAACACAAGAGCAGAGGGCACCAGTTTACAGAGGTGCTCAGTCGAGGATCTTTGAAAACTGAGTAATGTGCATGGGTTCACCTAACGTCCATGTGCTTTGGTCCTCTTGAAAGGGACATGGGAAATGAAAGGAAGAAAGAGGGAAATCTGAGAGGAAGAGTTGTTAGTAAATGCCGATGTGAAATTGAATGTATCCTGCTAATCCAAGTCAAATCCACAACGAGGTGACAAATAGAGATGCCAAATTCACGAAACAGAGGATTGACTGCAGACCAAGACTTCGAGCGCAATGCTCCTTGTCTGAAGGAAACTCCTTAAACCAGTCAATTGGTGAGCTAGACCATATCTGGTGGTGACCACATTGTGTCAAATATTTATTGCACAGATCAAGTGTCAAAATCCAAGAGAAAACGTGCAATGGAAGACAATAATGAACAAAACCTCTTACTTTTCAATCATACCGAATCGGATTTATTACAAATTCAATAATGCAACACGAGTCATGAAACAAGTACTTTTAGTGCAAGCAGCAACAGCAAAACTGATCGACGTATGCTTACGCCTCGAAAATTTAACTTACAATGATGTAGAGTTTACGAAGTGTAAGTTATCCACGGGAAAGATTGTTTCAAGAAAGTAACCAGTTTCAGACGGGAGAGATTCCTGAGTTCTGCTAAGAAAGGAGAAACAAGTCCTGAATCTGTACCCACCTCGCATCCAGTCTGCCCGATCTCAGTCCTGTTAGCTGTGAGGTCCGGTAACTGATAAGAGTCACGTAAGGGTTCTCGTGAACAGCCCGGCTTTTTCATTTATATATCTGAATCCACACAAAACTAAATCGACTCAGCGTTTGAGTCAGTGCCAAAGATCGCTACCTACTCTACAAAAGGAACTTTATTCTACAGCCGTTCCACTGTGAGCCGAGTATAATCTTGAAGGTTCAAAGGTTCTGAAGTCAAGACTACAAAATTGAAACTCTGCTGTGCTTCAAACAGCTGGATGACATCTTCAGAGCTTTTCCGAATTCACCACCTAACTATGCAGTTTCGCAAACTTGTAATTGGAAGATGTTACAGCTTAAGAACATTGCCTTCGGCTTTCGGACGCTTGGCATCTCTGAGCCATCTTTACCTCCGTGAAAAGAGTCGACTCGAAAGCTTGCACAATTCCTTCGGAGAACTAGTAAACTTGACTGTCTTGATTATGTTCGAGCTCCACTTGCTTCAGGACATAACCACTTATGCAACACCAGTGTCCAGTCTCACACTGTGATTCCTATTTGCTGTGAGATGATGGATCGATGGGCCAAGCCGCTGCAGAAGACAGTAAGCTGTCAGCGAGGCAAGTCTTTGAGATACGGAAACCTGAAACTGTAGGTATGGCCCAGCGTGCCGATGTAGATCGTCAAGAGAGCTATTTAAAGGAGGATAACAGGTCTCTCAAATCGAAATATCGGCATATGAACAGCATCGTTACGGTGGCTAGGCCAGGGAGATGCAAATCAAGTTTCAGCTGAAGGTTGTGTGTTTTGGCCATCATGATTGGCCGAAAAGTGCTTGTCGTAGGGAGATGGGTGATGAAAGTGTCGGATGAAGATGTCAATGAGCTTAAGAATAGAATGTACCTGGCTCCAAACATCTGGTCGAGTTTCAAGCTCGTCCATTGTCCAGGTAAGCATGGCACTATGACCGTCGAGGAAAGAGTTGACGTCATTACTTCCAATATTATGTTACGAAGACGACAATGAAGAATACAAACGACGAGAAAAATTCAAGCCGAACAATCAGATTTTGTTCAGATCTGCATGGCCTACTTTAAAGCCCCAAATCAAGACTGACTAGACCTGATCGGTTTCCGACCTCCATCCGAGGCTCCCGACTTACGCTTCTGTCTATGTGCTCGACGGAGGGGACACTTGGAAGCCCATCCCGTGTCCAATCCAATCAACGAAAGTGTTACAGTTCGTTTCTTCAGATGGTTAGTCAAAGCGGGAGTGTGTCATCTTCTGTGTTGAGAATGAAAATGCAATCCGGTGGTTTTCTCTCGGGATAGCTCTTAGTTTGTGGATGTGCATCTGGTGTGTACAACTGGTTGCATGCAATACGCTATATATAAGAGCTGATGTGAGCTCAGGCTTCATACAAGAACCACATAAAGATATCCTGGTCATGTTTTGACAGTCTTCGTGTTGATGATGACGGCGTTTCACTCAGACGTGGGCCAAACTTGACCTTGTCGGCTTCGTTTTATCCGGCTTCAAGATGAAGACTCGAGTACCAGAAAGCTTTATGTAAGCAGTGTGCTGCATGAAACAAGCTCATTTGATGGAATTCAAAACAGACGCATCGCCGGTTGTAATTTGCATCTGGCTTTAATTTTCAGGGTGCTTTCTTCTACATATAAAAGATGAAAGTAGTCATACGCGGGGCTACTGAGCTTAGTAGTGTATATTGAGTGAAGCAATGCTATCGAAACCGTTCATGTGATGGAATGTTCCTCGTCCTTTTCTTTTCTGCTGAAGCCCTTGACCTGCAGTGACCTGATGTTGTCAGTTAGATGCAGAGCGAGATCGTACCCCAAAAAGATTCGAATGCGGACGCCTCTGCCTCGTAGTGGACCCCACGAAACATAAACGTAACACAATCAGTTATGTCTGAAAGGATATATTCCGTTTCTGTTTGTAGCTATAATATTCCCTCTGCATGAAGCCATTCCTGGTATGTCTACTTCGAACATGAGTTCTTGGTGCTCGCATCCAGGGCTCGCTCTAAGTTTTCACATATTTCCTGCACATGACATATCTGTCATCGTATTGGCATCAGAACCCACATTCTATTTGATACATAGTTCTGCCTCTTAGTTAGCATCGTTTCACTGTTATCAGGATGTATGGTCTTGGGTGGACAGCATCCTCGAAGTTTTCCTTGTTACCACGTCAAATATGGACGCTAGAACGCGTTCATATTTCTCACAACTTTGATGGACGAAAGGAAAATATTTCCTCTGCTGTAATGTATTTTACCTTTCGTCCATTTGTTTATAATTATAAACAAATGGACGAAAAGTTTTGTTTTGGTAAAGTTGGTCTATAATTATAAAAGTTTCTACACTAATAATTCGTTCTGAATTATCCGCGGGAAGGATTCCGTAACAACTTCAGGATGGGGAGCCAGAGCCTTCTCTGGCTCTACCACCAAAGTCACCGGCATATCGATACGTGTGCAAGACCCAGTGGTGACAGCTCCCAGCATTTCGACAGGACTGTCATTTATAATTACGGCAAGTGTAGTTCAATGATTTACAAAATGAAAGGAACGAGAATACGATAGGAGTTGAAATAGGCGAGGATCTGAGTGCAATTTGGAAGAGATTCAAATGTTTTAATCACACCCACTTACAGGACGGCATTGCTTTGCATCCCTGGAACTAAGGTTTCATGATACCACATCTCGGCCGACTCCAACAATCACCATTTGTGATCCGCAGGATGGCGTGGTAGCGTAAGGTGTGCGTGGGCTATATACGACGTGTGTTGCTCTCTGAACTTTGACAGATTGAATTTTCCCATGCACTTTTGCTTTATGAGTTGTCCTCGACGATTCAGCCGTCTGGAGCTTTTCATGCACGCGGGAGCTCCTCCCTGATACCAACATTGCAATTCTGGTAATGCGAGGCACAGACCATGATTGAGCTCTGCGTTTTGTGTGGCCTCGTCTCGTCTATCCATCGTAACAAACCGGAGTTAGAGCAGGTTGTCACTGCGGCAAAATGTTGCATTCTCAGACATCAGTCTTCCAGTCATGCTTCGGCGACGGAATCTGCACCGCAGCAGCAGCAGCAACAGTCGTGGAATTGGTGTCTAAGTGCAAATCGGAACCTCTGCCGGGCCTGCGTCTTACGAGCGAGAAAACCAATCTTCCAGACCTGTGCATCATTCTTGATTGTCCTTCGAACCCCATGATTATTGATACGGAGCCGCAAATGATGATAACGACGATGATGATGGGAAAGTGGAGGTGGACGAGGACCGGTATCAGCACCCTATGCATCCTGTCCTCAGCTACGGACCTATCTGCTCGGTTCATTACGTTTTCGATTCCTGGGATGCAAGAGCTGCCGAAAGTGTGGTCTCCTCGCACAGCAGGCACCGATCCCTGAAGATGGTGTCGAGAATGCTCCCATTTTGCACCGCGAAGCCGCGAGTCTCCTTGTTCCACAGATGCAGAGTGTAAGAATTCGTCTGCAGCTGATGAATGGTCGCAAGATGCCGCAGCTTGTCGGAGTGGCTGCGAGGGGCCAGAAAGTACGAGCGAATGTGAATCCAGTCCACGGGGTAGAAGGCCAGCGGAGGCAAGACGTCGCACTGCCACGGGCCCAGCAGAGGGAACCTCTTACGCACTCGCTTCACGACTCGAGTCACGAGGTAGGGCCCGTTGTGGCCCCATCGATTGCCGTCGAAGGTGTGGGCAAACTCGGATATGCACTCGGCCATGAGCGGGTGGCCTCGCGCAAACTTCATCACGGCGTTGTTGAGCACGGTCCAGTTCCCGTGCGCGTCGCTCTGTTGCGACCCGATGACATTGCCCAGAGACGAGAAATTCCTCAGCACGACGACGTCGCTGTCCAGGTACACGCCGCCGTACTTGAAAAGCGCCACCAAGCGCATCAGATTTGAGAGGTTCTTGCTCAGAGAAATGTGGCCCGGATCGAGCATTCCCTTGATCAGTTTCTCGTACCACCCGGCGGCCGGTGTGCCCTGGAACAGCAGCGGAATGTCGGGCGTTACCGCCAGCAGCTTCAACCCTTGGTCCAGGAAAGGTTGCAGCACCTGCTCTCCTTCTTCGCCATCCAAAGATCGTGAGAGGATCACCAGACACGCCATCGGGTGCGTTTTGAAGAGACTCTCCAGAGACAGCTGCTCTCGAGGCCCGAACTGAGACACGGGCCATATCCAGATGGTGAAGACGCGAATCTCGCACTCGTACTCCGGTGTCCTGGTCCCGTTGCCTGCAGCAGCAGCGGCTCCACCTCCATCAGCGTGCATGGTGGTCTCTGGATCAGTCTCTTGGTCCTGCTGCTGCTCGGTGGTCGAGTCCGACATCTCTTCATTAAGAGCTCCATCGCCGTCGAGGTCGTCTTGGGCTCCGAAGCCCTGGAAGAAATTCTCCACTCGTTTGGGGAAGGCTGCGGACTTGGTGTCCGACTGCAGGATTTGAAACTTGGCCAGATTGAGAACCATCCATTCCCGGCGCTGCTTGACGGTGAAGTTAAAGAGGCCTGTCAATGGCACTCCGTCGAGATCGCCCTCTTCCTGGAAGCCTTCCGATCGCCTGGGCCAGAGGTAGTAGCCCAGCTGATCCATCGCCGAGTCCGAAGGGCCCGGCCGTCTGAGAATGAAGACGCTGCCTTCTGTGTTGAATGCAAACAGCGACCGCATGCACAGGAACGCTATGGCCCCCGCTACCATACCCAGAAAGAGGCTCCTCCTCATCTCCACCTTCCTCTGCATCTATTGCACGCTTCGTGAATGTTTCATCCGGTGCTGTACTCTGTCTACAACCACGCCACCCTCACACTTCTGCTGCTGTACCAAGCCTCGAGCAAATCGCAGTGCATCAACTGCAAACTGCCAGAACTGCAGGCTCCGTTTGCAGAATGGCCCGATGACCAGCAATCGATCTCAAAAAGCTCTGCCTAAAAGTTGATAACTTTATGACTCCTTGACCATGAGATGTGGCGAGCAAGCGGACTTTGCCCGACAGTCGTCATTTTCCACGCGGCGCTACCTGCTAGGCCGACAAGTAGAGGAAACGTATGATTCTGGTCAGTTGAAAACCTCCAATGTGTGACGACTTGACGTTGGAAGAGTCTGAGAAGGGCAGACGAAGCTACAAAGGTTTAACTTTCCAGCACTGCTCGTTCCGCCAGGACGTGCATGGCTTCCTCGACCAGCGCTCCCTCGAGGACTTCGGTGCTAGCTCGATGCATCTGTTGAGCAAGTGATGGAATTGACAACGTAATCACAGTGGCAGCTGCAGCTGCTCGCCTTCAGCTTCCCGTTTCGTACCGTATTGATTGGAATCGTGGCCTCATTGAGAATGAATTCTATTGGAACTGGGACTGGGACTCTTAGCGGAAGAAAGGAGGAGAGCAGACTGCGTTGAATGTGTGTGGCTTACCATTCAGCTCTGCTGTGGTTTGAGGCTGTGCAGAAAATCTCATCCACTCCCCGAGCTTCTGTTCGAGTGTGTGAATGAGCTGGTGGCAAAATCCCCAACCGGTCGATCATTTACGACGGCCTCTTTTCATGCGGCCAACGGATGGTGACTGGAAGGGGCTGGAGGCTCAGTGACAGAGTCGGACGTGCAAGCACAAAGTTAGCTAGAAGAGCCAAGGTGCTGCTGCAACGAGTACTGAAGTCAATAGCTCGATTTTGCTCTACAGAACTAGCGGCATCTGAGGCTCGTGAGTAATGTATCCAGCATAGCAGCTTTTTCGTGAATCTCCCGGTGCGATTTGCATGCTAGATCTGGAGTCGGAGATCGAGTTAAATCGAGAAGTGGACTCATCGCAAAGATAAAAAATGAGCAGTTTCATGAATGCCGTGGCGTGTGTGCTCCATAACAGAATCTTGAGTTGAACAAAGGCTTCTTCCAAATCATGGGCGTCTCCATTATGCACTATGGAAAAGCTCAGCATTCAGTCTTGATACGCAGTCTTGGATGATCTTTAACGAGGGGAACTTCCGCAGAAGAAATGCTCTTATATTCTGTCCTTTACTATGGTGCGTTTGTCATCTTACAGTGACTTGCGGATCGTAGGAACGCTGTCGTATTTGACTGTGCTCACACAATAGGACAAACTTGAAACTCGGAGAATATGCTTTCCTCCCTGCCCGTCTTCGATGTCCCATGCCTCGGCACACTTCAGAGAATGCTGCTGTAATCACTTCTCTCCCCGCCTTTATCCTTCTGCTCTTTTTGGCTTGCTCTTACTCTCTTTTGGAGTTCGTTGGGTGTTCCGAATAATGAAGTGGCTAAAGCGATCAATTCCTTCGTATTTGCGTCAGAGTATAAAGCTGTAATAAAGTTACTCGTATGTTGATCTTTGTATGATTCAAGTGAGTGGAATTAGCGCTAATGGACCCTTTATTTTGAAAACCGGACCAAAATCCAGAATCTGGCCTCAAGTTCGCAAGTGCATCGATATCTTAATTACACAGAATATACAGTATGAGGAAAGCTACGGAGCTGGCTTCTCTCTTATGTTCACTATAACTTGATAAGGTGCCCCTACGACTCCGTCGAGCACAAACATGCGAAGAACCAGCTCGATTTGATGATCCAGAGGTTGAAGCTCAGCTGTTCGAACTTTTAGCAGCAACAGCCAAAGGCGATTCTGCATGCCGGCAGCGAATATGTGAGGACCATAATCTACAGACGCTACAACTGCAATCATAATTGTTAAAGTTCTCTAGACGTGAATACGGCTGTGCGTTGTATAAACGTACGCACGATACGTTTTGTCAGAAGCATATTACGTTTACGTTCTTCTGAATTTCCAGCTTTATGATGAAAAAGCCCAAGCTCGTTCCGAACTTTTGGGAAGATTGATGCGCGCGCTTTTCCTCTGAACCCCATCCCATCCCCATGGAACTTATTGAGGTCTTTTTCCTTTGGGACCAAACTGGCGTTACCAGTCATGTCGGCAACACACTCATCGGAGATCATATGAAAATCTTCAGGAGTCTGTCTTTCTCTGTCTTCGACTGACACCTCAGAAGCCCTGCATGTACGTAGACCAGGGAGAGCAGATCACACGGATTCGTCGGGCAGTAGATGTGGAGGATAATTTTAGAGCTCGCTACTGGACAGGCTCCACAATGCTGTACATATGATGATTGACGTTTGTCTGCATCGCGCCGGGGGAAGCAGTGAACAGAGAGCTGGCGATGGTGATGGAAATGGATATGGAATGAGAGCGTCCCATGCAACAAGCAGTTAGCCAAGGCGAGGGTGGGTATGAGAACTCGGAAATCTCACTCAATAGATCGCCTCCTCTTGAGAAAGGCTAGCAAAGAATTAAGCTAATCCCCTTCGCGTCCAGCTCAAGGAGTTCTTCCCAGAACAGAGTACTCTACACGTCGAAACTGCAATTACCAACGATGTCAATAAACTATTGTTTTCCAAAGTAGTGACCCGTACATTCAAAGGTTTGAGAAGAAGAAAAGGATAAGCAATGAATCGGCCCCGACCAACTCTTGGCTCAGAACCAAACTTAAGATTAACGAAGCCGCCAATTTGGCGTCTAAACATGCTGAAATGGTTTGGAATACTTGAGCTGATTGAGACTCAATACTAGTTTGTAATGAAGTGGTAATGTACTCGGTAGAAGACTAAGTTTTGGAAGTTATATCTTATCGAAAGATGGTCCCATTTTTGCCAACGCACCCGTTTTTGCGCATGGCCTCAAGATATATCACGGATTCGACAGCGCATTCAGTAGACAGGATAGAGTGAATTATGATTGCTGACCAGAGGAGTATTTTGAGCAGCAGTTTCATAGGACCGAGCAGACGCCTACAGTCTGACAGGTAACACACGCTTTCACAGTGTGCAGCTATATGGGTTTGCATTGCTCTGGTGGACGTGGATGAGGGTGTCAGCCGCACTCTCATGCAAAGCGAGTGTTAGTTTGGCAGAACCTCGAACGTCGTCCTGAGAAAACTCTGGTCAGCTCTAAAGTAATCGGAAGCAGTCTTGCTCAAATACTCAGCGCGAGCAATCCGACTCCTCGAGCTGTCTTGCTGACACTTCCCACTTGCTGTTCTAAAATGTCGGAGAGTGCGGCGGGCCAACATGAAATTCTGATTTTAGTCCCTGAGGCGTCTAGATCATCGGCAGAGCAGATGACCTTTCTAGCTTTTCTGAAACCAAGGGAAACCCACCAAACGTCACGAACATTAAGCGTTTCACGAAATGGGCTCCCAATATTGGATGTATGTTGCGGTTACTTTACAAGGCTGTACGAGAGTGAAGAAGAAGATGCGACACAGTTGACAGCCTTCAAATGCGAGATGAAGAAAGAATTCTGATCAGCAGCAGCAGTCTCGGAGAAATACTAAGAACTCGATGTTAGGAGCATGAAGGGACCCAACAAATGAGCCCATGACGATTGCCAGAAAAACTCCATTTCGCATGTGAGCTTGCAGATCTGTTTACCAGATGAACATAAGACCGACATAGTGCTGTTCCCTGTGCCCTGATTTCTCGTCGAATAATCGCATATCGTCTTGTCGTTATTCCATTTCTCAGGCTTTGCTGCCTGCACGGCCTGTAATCTCATAAACGCCTGCTTCGGCTGTTCACTAATTTGAGGTCTCATCGAGTGACAAGTGGATTCGACATCGGCCCTTCGACAAGGCTTCTGCCGAAGCTGCTGAGATTCTGAACTTGCAAATCGCATAAAAGCAAGGTACCTCCTTTCAAAGCTTACTCATCTCGTCTCGTCTCGTCTAATGTCGTCTATTAGCGTCTCACAACAAAGGAAGTGAACGAGATTGCTAGTAGACCAGAGTGAGCGTTTGGTGAAATACGTGCGAGCAATTGTTCAGAGTTATGAAGGAATGCGCTGAAGCAGCAGGATTGGTGCAGAGAACGCTGTGCCACGGTGAGCAGGCGAGCTGTCACGACCTCGTCATCGTCGTCGAACCAGAGGCAGCCCAGCGTCGACTGCCACCAGACGCTAACCGTCGAAGAGTTTTGCAACGGACAGAGGCATCTCATGGTTGATGGCGGAGGTGGAACCGTGGATATGGTGGTGTATGCGAAAGTCGGCACGCCACCAGATCCGCTATCGAAGTCAGCGAGGTCAGGGGGCTGCCATCTGTCGGACGATGTCACGTGGACGAAGCCATCTTCCACTTTCAGACAGCGGAAGAGGATCAGCTGTTTCAGATGATTCGTAGCTACCTACCTCGCTAAGGTTTTAGAGATCATTCGATGTTGTAGGATTATCAAAGCCAGCTACGACAGCGACGTGACCAGCTTCACGCTTCCTTTGCTACCCGCAGTGGCCAATCGCTGGGGAAAAGATAGCAACTCCGTACGAGATTCCAAATCTCCTGATGTGCAGATCAACTCCGGCACGCTGAGAAGCACATTAGATCCAGTGGCTGACGAGGTCCTGGATCTGATCGAGGAGCATATGACCGAGACCCTGGATGCCATTCCAGCAGTCGGCAGCTTCTACAACTCGCCCTCTCTGCAGGAGGATCAGGAGCAATTTCGAGAACCGTGTCAAGAATATTGTAGTCCCTCCCTGTCCGGGAGCTCCTGTACTGAATGACGCAGTTTCCTTCGGATTCATCGTAGGAGTCATGAGCTAGTTCAAGGGTGCAATTTAAGCAATTTTCAAGTGCTGATTAGGAAGGGTGATCGCATTCCCATCAAGAAAGTCGTCAAGCAAGTTTGCGCCGTGTTATACAGCTAGGACATGGACGACGACGAGGACGAGACTGAAGTGATCTTGTCCTACACCCATTCCAGAGACCCTCAATACATCACCGATCGAGGAGTTAGAAAAGAAGCCGCATGTGAGATAGCATCAGCCAGATACGCAAACCCCAAGATAGAGATCTCGCAGCAATTTGCAGACAACGCGATTCGAGGTTTCGTTCAGGGCACAAACCATCTCACGCTTTCCTCGAGCCATGATTCCCATCAACTGGTTCCCTGGAAGCGACAGTTTGGTCATGAGCTCGACAATTGCGAATGTTAGAGATTCCAGCGGACAAATCCCTTGCCATGTCGATCGTGTACAAATCGATCCAATCCAATGACTACGGTCGGGCCAATGAATAAATGTCTCGATTACCGTGCACTACCGACCGTCAGCAAGCCTTTGTGTGATTCCGCAGGAGAATCTTTGATCTTTGCAACATTTTCAAGCTTTTCCTCTCCTACCGGCATCGATCATCGACTCGTGTTAACCTTTCTTACACCCGGTTGAAAGCAGAAGCTCGAGTTCGACCCAGCGCAACGTGTGAAGGTCTTGTGATTCATGATTTTTTGCCTACCCACGAACACCTCCGCAGCTTCAAGCTCGGCAACCTGGTGTTCATGTTCATATCCTCTCACCAGTCACACTCGTGAAGGGGACCAGGACTACGCCACCGGTATACAACAAGACCAAGCTATCGATCTGACTGTCAAGAACAACTCCAGCTTGACCTCAGACCTTACCCGAAATCTACGACCTCTCTGGACCCCTACGAAGATGAAAATGCCGAGCGAAAACCAACGGCAGGCCCCTTTCGACTACGAGGTACGGAAGTCATGAACGGCGTGATTGAGTGCAGAGAAACATCAAAGTAAGACGAAGACGAAGAGCTGCTCAAAGTGCTCATGCTGAGGAGGCAGGACGACGCATTCCAAAGCTCCTCGCAGCCCCGAGAAGGAACCAGTCAGAACCTTGTGGCGCGCCGTCTCGTCTCCTTCCGGTTTGCCGTCCGCCCACACTCATAGTGCGGCCCTGTACTCACTCTGCAATCCTGTACTTTCTGAAAAAGCTGCGCAGATCGCATGAATACTGTGATTGTATGTTGTGATTTTCTCCTGCGCGCGCATCCTTCGTACTGCTATGGAATGGATCGTTGCACAAACCGATCCCACGCCAGATCAGTACTCAGATCGGTGATGTCATCGTCACGGTTTAGTGGTGGGAAGCCCCTTCCATCGCGATTTGTCAAGTGCCAGTGTTCCTGACCCCTTCGAGTCTCGAGGTCATGAAGTCTACAGGAAGTGGCGTACACGGCATACCATTATCCATCGACAGTGAGACGGGTAAGAAGCAGACGGAGCGAGAAATGTAAATTCAGAGTCGTTATCGAAATTCAATCGAATTAACGGACCGGGAGAAATTATGATAGGACGTGAACTTCTCCATCTGCTCGAATAAAGATGAGCCAACAAGGAATCAAATCACGTCTAATTCTGTCGTTGTCACTAATCGCAAACAGTTTGTTGACCAATGGCGATGGCCGGAGAAGGCTCCGGCCATCGCCATCTTTCTTTATTTTCGTTTTTGTCGTATAACATCTTTCAATGCCATACATGAAGATCTTCCATCACACTTATTTAGCTTGGTCAGATTTGTCACAAGTGTTTAGCAAGATCTCATGCACATGTAATTTTGTTCTACGTACATGCTTCACACCGAAGAATTGCTTGTATGACTTGCACCAAACTGCTGTAGTCTCGGAGGGGCCAGGTAAATAGCAAAGAAGATGGGAATACCCAGTCAAGCTTGCAAGGATGAAAAATTACCTAGTCGTTAACACTCTACAAATAGTAACACAGTGTAAGATATATATTACATTATGGTAGGTAGAGGTTAAGGTATATGCTAATATACCTTTACTATGAAGGTTTTTCAAAAAGCACAACACATGATTTGATTTTCTATATATAGTTACCCAGTGATTCGGAAGCAAAGAAAACAACTTAATTAACAATAGCATACAGAGAGTGACACCCGAGCTGCTTAGCATGGTGGGCGCCGTCACACGTTCTCATACATATGTAGAACTCCATTGCTTGTAATTCTCATCAAGCATGACCAAAAAACCTCTCTGCAAATTTTTGTACTTGACTGTTGCTGCTCTATTTGCAGTAAACTCGAGGTAGGCTATATATATATGTTTCGATAGATAATTCATTGAAGATTGATTAGAAAACAGGAACAAAATCATGAAAAAACAAAATTAAGATTGAAGTCTTGTATAAGCTTAGAGATTAGATAAAAAAATAAAAAATCACTTATATCTAAGTCTAGATAGAATTGACGTACATCTATACACTACTTAACATATTCTCCAATGTTAATTCATTTGTAATCATGTAACTAAGGAAATCAGACATTATTTATGAAAAATATTTTTTTGAATATTACACAGTCAAAACATAAACACATGAAAAAAATTCAGTTTATCTTGCTAAATACTTAACAAGATAGATAAATCAATTTATCTATCTTGTCAACTCTAGATAATTGAATAACCATTTTTGCAAGATCATATAACACATTTTTTTCTTATACTTTCATTTATGATATTCTTGTCTACTATATATAATTTTTAACCAGTTATATTGATAAAAAAATCCATATGATATATTTAGTTTCTGAGGCGTATTACACAAATCAGACTACTTTTAATGTATATTTAGTTCATGTGACACTGCAATTTTCATAGAATACCACTCTCTCAGATTTGAATACATAAATTTTTCATCATTAATAGATTGTTGTTGAATTTGATCCATCACCATAATGCAATAACTAATTTATTTAATTATTTGATTAAATAAAATTAAATTTAAATACTAACCTAAACTAAATTAATTTATCAGGAAAAATTTACATAGACTTTAAAAAAATAAAATTTATCATGAAATTTCAATTTTTCAATTTTTCACTGCTGTGAAGTTCCACCATCAACTGAATCAAGAAAATTTTTGTAAATTTGTAAAATTTTTATTCAGAAATTCTTTCAATAATAACTATCAATGTTTTGATAGTTATAATGTTTCTTAAAAACTTTACAACCACATGATTTTTTCGTAAAATTTATGGAAGCAATAAATATATAGGATCATTGTAAAGTTTGATAGATACATTTCTCTTTAAAGATTTTTTCTCATTCATTTTTCAACTATTTATCCATTCAACGATAATTTTGTACGATAAAAATCAAATGGACACACGTGTACATGAATAGAACATATGATCCAGGATTATTGGTATAATAGTATGAAAGTTTCATTGTAGTCTATGTGCATTTAATACAAGAAACATTAACGATTTTTTTTTGAAGATCATTAAAATAAATATCTGAAAACTAACTTTTA
This sequence comes from Marchantia polymorpha subsp. ruderalis, assembly GCA_037833965.1. Classification (NCBI taxonomy): domain Eukaryota; kingdom Viridiplantae; phylum Streptophyta; class Marchantiopsida; order Marchantiales; family Marchantiaceae; genus Marchantia; species Marchantia polymorpha. Next base: position 572,279 of record AP031352.1, on the reverse strand, counting down.
GACTCTGCTAAATACATGTAAATTTTTTTGATTTATCTCAGAAAATTTAAGATACAATCATGGTGAAGTTTAATATTCAAGCGATTTCTTTCTCTTTTAATATTGTATACCGTTGAAGAGGATTGTTAAAAATGATTTGTAGCATTAGTGTTTACTAATACGTATTTAGAGATGAATGGCTTTATAATGTTTCAATTCACAAACCAATAAAATTGGAAACTGGCACCCATTTTTCATGATATTGCAATTATTTCTTACTTTTATCAGAGTTATGGACTAGGGCTGAAAAAGAAATAAGCAGCAAAGCGTAGGAAAAAAATCTGGAAGTACTGTCATTACTTTTAGATTACTCTTTTTTATATGTCATTCCAAAAAATGAGTTGCAGAAATAGAACCAGCAAGGAGAACAAATATTTGTCCATAATGCATTCCTTTGTATTACTATGATACAAATGATAAAGGAAGACAATGAAGTCAGGATAAGCTCCCTAGTACACTCCTCCAAACATGCACTCTGCTGGTATCGTGGAGCAACTTGGCTTTCATTCAACTAAGCTTTGTAACATCTGCAAGCCAGTTCCATTACACATGTCGTGCATCTCTACGTTCAGATTCTGAGCCTGAACACAACTAGTTTATAGAAGAAGCCACAGTTTGCTATAATGCCAAGGGTAAATCTTCTGCTCTACTCTGTTGGCACATTGTGGACAAATCCAACCTCCATCACACCTAAACTTAGCTTGGTGTGTGCCTCCTCGAAATGCTAGCTGTTACCCGGTGGCTAAAAGCCATAAGGAAAATGTAGAGTGAATCAGAAAGAGGAGGAACTGCAGGTTAGGACATGGAAACAGGTTTTAGCAAGCAGGTTCACATGCATCGTCGTAAGGGGATGGAAAAAGAGAAGAACACATTTGATCGTAGCTCAAAGCATTCAGTGAAGAAGAGGTTGAAAGCCAGAAGAGAGTGCTTCGTATAGTAGCAGTTGTTGGACCCAGAAAAGAAGGGGGAATGGAAGAGGAAGAGAGAATGGCAATTTAGCAAAGATAGACGATGGTGTATGGGTGGAAATCCAGATTCATAGGACAAGGTCCGAAGCCCTGTGCCCTATTTCACAGGGTGGGAATTTCTATTTTAAATTACATGAAACACGTGCATAAATCCTCTTTGGTTGTTAGCTCAAGTTTGCAAAGCATCAGAAAGCCTACAAGTGAAGAGACCCCGAAAAAATGAGCCCGCCCCCCACCCCCCTCCTCCTCCTAATCACGTGCTAAATTTCCATCATTACTTTTCTTCAAGTTCCTGTTGTCTATCGTCATTAGCATTTGCTGACATAGGGGGCAAATCCCGCTACTTGACACACATGCGTACAATTTTTTATTTCTATTATTACCGCCACTTTGTGAACACACGGAAGAGGGCCCCTTTTGATTTGTAGGCCCTGATATATCTGGGAGCCTACACGAGCACTGCAAATTTTGTGTTGGGTATTATTCGTGGCTGGGTGGCAACGGAAAAGCCGGAGCGCGGGATGGTCTAAGGGAGGGCAGAGAAATGTGTAAGAAAATAGCTGGAAACGGTCTGGGGAAAATGCGGGAAAAGGTCGAGATAACAGAGGCGTTAGCAGGAAGGAGATAAAAGGTGTGGTTTTTAACGAAGAAAAGCGTTATTAATGTTGAGGAATCTGGCCGCGGAGGGTGAGTTGAACCCTGGTGAAGGAAAGCTGCCCAGCCCAACCAGTGGGGTAGGGTAGGGTTGAGCGAGCGAGCGAGCGAGCGAGCAACGCATCGCATCGCGTCGCAGCGGAGGGAGGGAGGGAGGGAGGCTACTGCGACCACTACGGCTGCTGCTGCATCTGCTGCTGCGAGCAACACTGGCGATGGTGACGGAGAAGGTGAAGAAGAAGAAGAAAGAGGAGGAGGACACGGTGGTAGTGGTGGTGGTGGGCGAAGAGGAGGAGGAGGAAGAGGAGTGGGGACCGTGGGGAGGGGCGAGCCATGAGAGGTAGTGCACCGCGCAGGAGAACGCTTTATCGTCGAAGTTCCCATCACTCTCCTTTGCCTCGCTTCTCTCGCTATCTGCGGCCCAAGAACTCGAACAACGACGCGCCAAAGCGACTGGCGGCATCGCGGATTGCTGCTAAAATGCAGCGTCCGCACCTGAAGGGCAAACCCGCTGTTATTTCTTCTGCCGCAGATCCTGACTCCGTGACCACGGTACGTTTTTCTCCAATGAGTGGAGTCAGAGTCGACTAGTCGGCAGGTGAAGGGCGGGGAGAGGTGGGGAGGGAAGTGACGTCTCTGTTGAGGGGGATTTCTGGGTAGTCTTGGGTTCGGATGCCGATACGACAGCGGATTTTGGTGATTTCACACGGTTGAGAATCAATTATGCGCTGGGGATTATATACCTGTGATTACGGAGTTCTTGATCAAGTTTATGAGTGGTCACTGAGCTGATCTCGTGTACACCTGGAAGTCCCGGGCTATCAAGTGTGAATCGATTCTTTGATATGACTCGGTGGGCGGGTCAGTGATCGGCTGGATTTTAGAGCTTCTACTTGTCCAGTTTTGTTGGGTACATTGCTGTGGTGGAAGGGTGGATTTTCTGTAGATAGTGGATTGGCGCTTTAGATTTAATGTAGTCAAGGTTCTCGTTGTTGGATTGCAGGTTTGATTTTCTACCTTTGCGCTGAGTGAGGTTTGGAGGTTGGAGGAATTTCTATAAAGAATCTGTCCAATTGCAGTTTCGTAAGATAGATCATATTGGGTGAAAGACTCGCTTTCAAAATCTCCACGATGTTCTAAATTGCTGAAGTGGGTGCAATGGTTGGAGAACGATTTTAGCTACCTCTGCTGATATTTTTTCTTCTTTGGGCAGCCTGCGCAGAAATCAGGGCAACAGGGACACTCTCTGAGTCAGGTGGGGAGGTTTCTTGGCGGATATTCATTCATCCTATTCCTAACGTCTTCTCACCTGTTTAGTTTTTGAAGCGCGGTTCTCAATGAAGCAAGTACGAGTCAGACCTATGGTTAATCAATTGCATAAGCTTGAAGTTTTGATGGCGAGTTGGTTGACCATTCTAGGGTCTAGAACTTTTGGGCCATTGGATGATAGTTCTTTCTCATCAATTGATTGAGTTTTGGAACTGAGGATTCTGGTTGGTGCGTGATCCAGCCTGTTGCGGCAAGTACTTTGCGTCGATCGACGAGGAAAAGGCGGATATCTGTTGGTCTTGGTTATGATTCAGAAAACACCGATGCGGATGAGGAGGATCTGAGGGTACGTTGCTTCCCACAAGGGTACTCGTTAGGCTCTCTCTTATACTTATCGTTTTGAACTTTTCTCCATGTCTCAGTGGACCTCTCCTTTCCTTCAACAATAGGGAGATGTCATTACCTATGATGCGGTTGCTCTCAGTCAGTTGTTTGACGAAGTCCGTTCATTCTAGGTCGGTTTTAATTTATATGTACTTCTTTTCCGATATGGTTGACATCGTTACGCTGGTGTAATGTATTCATTCGTCCTTACACGGACCTTTTGCTCTAGGGCGTGGGTCTCTACCTTCTTTGATATGGTTCTTGTTGCTCTTTTACTCTCTGCACCTTGTGGTGAGGACAACTTCAGGCATATTCATGTCATTTATATCGTTTGAACTGTCATTTGCTTCACCTGGTGGATGTCTTGTGCTGATACGTTTCTAACCGGGATTCTTTGTCCAGTTGCATGCTTTCCGATCGTCGAAGAATTCAAAGGCCGAGGCTCCCGCACCCCGAGAAGAGGAGGGAAGTCCAACAGGTTCTGATAAGAAGAATGGAGATGCGGGTCCTGCTCCACGGCGGGAGGGGCTCAGGCCCCGGCAGAAGCTGAGACCGACAAGGCAGGACTCCTCACAAGAGTTTGAGGAAGACGAACCAAATTCGTCCACTGGAAATGAGGCAGAAGAGGGTGAAGACGGTGAAGATGGAGGAGCTGGAGATGAAGGCGAAGAGGGTGATGATGGTGAAGAGGAAGAAGAGGACGAAGAGTCGGCCGAGCGTGAGGGCAGACGGCGCTACGCATTGCGCAATCGTACCGAAGTGCAGAGGTTTTCTCCTCGTAGGGAAGAGAACAGGGCCGCTGCTCGACCACGATCTCCAAGAAAGCTTTTCCAAGGTGGGAGCGGCAATGGTAACGCGAATGGCAACGGAAAGAGAGCCCGTGAAGGGCGCCGCTCCGCAGCACGAGCCTACAAGCGGCACCGATCGATGAGGAACGATGACTCCGACGACTCTCTGCTTGTCGACGAAATGGCGGCTGACCAAGGAGCAGTTGCGCCCTGGGCTAGAGGAGTCCGCTCTGCGGGTAGCATCCCTTGGCTTCCTTCTGGCTTAGATACACATGCTTCTACCGGATGGGCTGGCAATCCCACAACCAGTGCCTGGGGCCACCAATCCGAGCCCTGGGGACATGCCAGTGCAACGGGTGCAGGCGCACAAACTGCCGGACCTAGTTCCAAAGGTGGAGCTGATATTCAACCTGTGCAGGTTGATAATTCTGTAGGTTTTGATCAGATTGGGGGTTTGTCCAAGTACATCGATTCTCTGAAGGAGATGGTTTTCTTCCCTTTGCTTTACCCAAACTTCTTTGCCAACTACCACATCACTCCACCCAGGGGTGTTCTACTGTGCGGTCCTCCTGGAACGGGAAAGACTTTAGTAGCAAGGGCTTTGGCCAGTGCGGCCACGAGGGCAGGGCAGAAAGTGAACTTTTATATGCGGAAGGGTGCAGATGTGCTTAGCAAGTGGGTCGGGGAAGCAGAACGACAGCTCAAGTTACTGTTTGAAGAGGCTCAACGTTGTCAGCCCTCTATTATTTTCTTTGATGAGATTGATGGTCTTGCACCGGTGCGATCGAGCAAACAGGAGCAAATTCACAATTCCATCGTGTCTACCTTACTCGCTTTGATGGATGGCCTGGATTCTCGTGGTCAGGTAGTGGTTATTGGAGCGACCAACAGAGTTGACGCCATAGACGGAGCTCTTAGGCGGCCTGGTCGTTTTGACAGAGAGTTTATGTTTCCTTTGCCCAACTCAGAAGCCAGAGCCGAGATACTTGACATCCATACAAAGAAGTGGCAGAAACCTCCAGAAGAAAGTCTACGCAAGGAACTTGCAGCGTCTTGTGTAGGCTATTGCGGGGCGGATTTGAGAGCTCTATGTACAGAGGCAGCAATCAGGGCTTTTAGGAAGAAATATCCTCAAGTTTACAAGAGTGATGAGCAGTTTGTGATAGATGTAGACTCAGTGGAAGTTGGAAGGCGAGACTTCTGGGAAGCGATGTCGGCAATAACCCCCGCTGCTCATAGGGGAGCTGTTGTGCACGGCAGGCCTCTTTCCACTGTTGTTACTCCTGTACTCGAGGTCCAGTTAGAACGTGTGTTGAGGCGCCTCATAGAAGTTTTCCCTGTTATGCATGTCGAGAAGTCGGATCTGGAAGATTATGACGACGACGATGAGAGTCCTGAGCAGTTGGCTAGGTTGTTCGGATTCCAGTTCGGATCATCTATTCCTTACGTGTACAAACCAAGGCTTTTGCTGTGGGGATATGACGGATCTGGCCTGGTAATTTTCTTTCTGATCTGTTCAGTCTATCATGTTAGAGGACATGCAAGCTGGGCCAATTTTTTTGAGAATTGGACAAGGAAACCTGAAGCTTCAGTAATGGGAAGTGCGATAACTCGAAGGATCATCGGCTCTTGTCTCCTATGTCTCCTTATTCAAACTCCTCTCTTTCTGCTACCCCGTTCCTTCTTATTGGCACAGCTCAGCTAGCTCCGGGGATGTATGGTCTCCTGGGTAGTGGTTGTAAGGGGCCTTGGGGATTCTATCATGCTAATAAGTATACCCATTCCTGTGCAGGAGCATCTTGCCCCGGCCGTGTTACACAGATTGGAAAGGTTTCCTGTCCATTCGCTTGGACTTCCATCGCTCCTGTCCGATCCTAGTGCGAAGAGTCCCGAGGAGGCTCTCGTACACATTTTTGGGGAAGCCCGAAGAACTACTCCATCCGTACTTTTCTTGCCACAGCTACAGCTTTGGTGGGAAACGGTAAGCTACAATCAACGCTGATCCGTCCAGCTAGTGCACGCCTCATTTTCAAGAACACTGTATCTTACTGTTTCCTCGGCCCTTGTTGATACTGATTCGTAGAATATACATATTGGAGTTTTACTTGCAGCTAATGAACTTTTTGCTAGAAGCGTTGCTACTCTCTCTTGGTTCTTTGTTTACTCTTTTATCTTCTCCTCTGTCAAGTTCCTTGCGTATTTATCTCGTTAGAAACGAGATAAATATTATATCAGCAGCAGATATTTACAGTTCTTTACTTTTAATATTTCCTGTAATTTTTGTGAAGGTTTAAAGTCTTATGGGACAATCGGTTTATATTGAACATCTTTACTATGCTGGATTGTGCAGGCACATGATCAACTGCGAGCAGTTCTTCTGATGCTCCTTGCCGACTTGCCATCAGATCTTCCTGTCCTACTTCTGGGGACTTGTGCAGGTTCTCTGGATGAAATCGATCCAGATGCAGTCAGTATATTCGGAACAAATTTGTGAGTCGGCTAACTTCTACCTTTTTCCCGATCTTTACCAGCTCGTCTAATCTACCAAAATCCTCCTCTCATCCATCTGCTCATGTTGTGCCTGTCTGCCTGTCATCTTTGCTTGCAGGGATGAAGTCGTCTGCCCTAATACAGAGGAACGTGCTGCATTTTTTACAAGAATGATTGATGCAGTCTTGGCTGTTCCCATTGACAAATGCTCAAAAGTGGAGAAAGCTAAAGAAGTTCTACCGGAACTCCCCAAGGCACCTCGAGTTGAGCGGGGACCTAGTGAGGCAGAGTTGAAAGAGCAAGCGGACTTGGAAGATCATGCTCTGAGGAAATTGAGGATGTGTCTTCGAGATGTTTGCAACAGGTACCAGACAATTTATTCGAGGATCCTGATGAGATTTTAGAGTTTGTGGTTTGTGGGGATGAATGACGTTGTCAACCAAGTGTACGCAAGCTCTTGGTTACCATTTGTTTGGCACTGTAAGCTACTTTCGCTGACTACGTGGTCTGCATTGAAAATCATGCGCACAGTAAAGCTTATCATTAAGTTCATGTTCTATTCGATGCTTACTTCCTGAGTCTAACACCCTCAGAGAAATCTTTGCTTGCGCAATCTCTTGCGTATCACTTGTCAATTATGTCTTCCAAACCATACGCGTGCTGGGACTTGGCAGGGTTCACCTCAGATTATTTACTGCATAACTCAAAAAAGCGTCGGTTATTATGTTGCTGTCTTGTAGGCTTCTCTACGAAAAACGATTCAGCATATTTCACTATCCAGTTATGGAGGATGATGCTCCTGACTATCATACAGTAGTGAAGAAACCAATGGATGTGACCACGTTGCTTCAGGGTGTAGACAGTGGAAAATATATCACCCGCGCAGCGTTTCTGGATGATGTCGAACTGATTCCTGCCAACGCTAAGGTAGAGGTCCTAGACTAGGGATACATTTATATCAGTCTACAGTAGGTGCATCTGTCGTAGTTCTCTTTGCGTGTGTCGGAAATGTTGAGCTGAGACGGTGTTTCCTTTAGCACAAACTTTTCAGGGGCATCTCACTTAATTATTCCTGCACCTCAAGCTGAACTTCACGTGATTCTTGATCCAGGTGTATAATGGAGATGATTACCAAGGAGCGCGGATAGTCAGCAAGGCATGTGCTCTTCGCGATGCTGTAAGTCAGCTCTGTCCACTAGAAGCTCCTCCAAAACGATAGTTTTCGTAGGTCATGGATATGAACGTTGACAACAATCGTTAGCATACTGTTTTTCTTCTGTTAACTTTGCAACCCTTGCACTAGATATTTTTAGGTGGGAACTAATTTTGAAAGCCTGATTTATGTATTTCAAATCGTCGTAGTTCCTTTGTAACCTTGACTTCTCTTCTTTTCAGAATTTATGAATTCTACAGATCTTTTCGGACATAACCTCCTATGTCGCATGTTACTTTTCCCGTTGATGAGTACATTCTTCCAGCATTTTGTAATGAGCAATCTCTGTTCATCCAGGTACATGGCATGCTAGCGCAGCTGGATCCTGGACTTGTGATATTTTGTGATGCTATTGCATCACGAGGGGGCCCAGTTCGACCCCCGGTGTGTGTTATTGAAGCTCCTCCAAGTCCTGTTGTTGCGCCACCCGCTTTTGTGACACGAGCAAGCGCTCGACTGAGGGGTTTTCAGCCTGCTGTGGCTGTTGATGTTCCCAAGCCTTCTGAAAGTCGAAAGTCCAAGAGAAATTCTGATGGCGGTGCGGCGGGTTAGTACAGGCTCATCTTTCTCGTCACAATCACTTTCAGTGTTATTAAGGTTATTATGTCATTGAGAAGGGTTTTACCAGTGTTCTTGTCTTAATGTCTTGTTACCCAGTTTCTCTTTCGTTCTTACTAAGGTATGGGTGGTGCCTTCACTTTCATTCGAAGTAGCCAGTGTGTTTTCTTTCATAATTTCGAGATGATTGACTTTCTTGCGAGTACGGTGTGCTGAAGATTGTACAGCGAATGCAGGTGAAGCAGTGATGGGGTCTGTTGTACCTCCAGACGGTGCAGCGACCTCGGAGCAGACGGCGAAGGACAGCGATGAAGGAGGTGCTGGAGACGCGCATGCAGCTGTCATCGATGAACAGGGAAAGGATGAACCACCTGTTGCCACGACCAAAAAAGACAGTCCTGGAAAAGGATCTCCTGTGGCCGTGAGCGACCCCGTAGAAGATAGAGGATCAGACCCCTCGATCTTGCCAGACGCAGATTCACCGAAGGCGGTGGAAGCTTTTGAGGACTCGACGAACGTGGAATCGGTGAAAGATGATAAGTTTCATCAGCAAGTCGAGGATGTCAAAAGAAAGCTGACAGATGTCACAGAAGGTTATGGTGTCGCACAGCTGGAGAAAATTTACGCTAGTGTTTGTAGAGTTCTTCAGACACACAAAGCCTCTAGTGGCAAGCATTGGCGCCTTGCTTTCCTCGAAGCTTTTACTTCCAATAACGACAATTTTGCTGCCCTAGTCTAGATATATGTGCTTACAAGGAAGCCATGGATTTTTGTACTGTGTTTTTCCGTTCATGGAGAGAAGCACTGCACATCAATTGTCACCAAGGATCTAGGCTTGGGGTCTAGTCTTAATTGCAGGTATAGGTAATTACTGCGATGCAGAAACTCATGTTAGATAAGGTGAAATCAGTGTTGATGAGTTCTGGTAGTACATCACCACACCCAGATAGACTTCATGAGGATGGATAGGGTTTTGTGAAGCCTAGAATGGAAGTGTGAATGTACGATGATTCTTTTGTACAGTTCACATGTTCCCCTGATCCTCGCAGCAGGGAGAGACTTGATGAAGCGTTCTCACTTTTATACGACGTTCCTACCGCGGGAAGGGTGGGATGGTTAGTTGCATCTTGTGCTAGCCAAGAAATTTTGTGGGAGGTGGACACCGATTGGGCATCTTTGAAGCCCGCGTGTACCATTTGTAGCTTTAGCAAACATTGAACGGATCGGGTATAGACTGGTGCAAATTTTTCCAACTGTATATTGAGTGTGGTGGCCATCTACACCCCTCAGCCCCGCACCATAGGCATGTGACTGAAAGGTAAAGAGAAATTTATTCAATCGAATTACAGCTTCGTAAGTCAAAGCGATGTAAGCGAGAGTTAGCGTGATAGTTGTTGAGTTTGAATTGTATGGTTAGGCGTTCCTGCATACACTTTTCAAGAAGTGCTTCTTATCACTGGAGCGGTTGATTGTGGAAACGAAGGACCAACTGGGTTATATACTTGTTTCTTCATGTGTTTCTTGTTTTCTCTGACAGTTGTGTTTTTGCTACTGTATATTGTACACATGTTTTCTGCTTCTTTTTGCATCTCAGAATCTTCTTATGCCACGTCTTTTGTACATGTTGCGGAGAGTTGTGTATATTGAAAGATGTTTCGCACTTTCTCACTATTTGGTACGTTCTTTTAGACTCTTGTAATGTACATACATTGCATTACACCCGGACTCCTCTTGGTCTAACTGGCGTGGAAAAGAGACATATATTCATTGTATTCTGGAAGGCCTTTCGATCCTTCTCCCTCGTCTACGCCTACTAGTTATCCAAGACATCCGGTATGATAACTTACTAATACTCTAAGCTGATTGATAATCATGGTCAATCAACTTACAACTTTATGTATATTGTATTGTGTACTTCGAGTAACTAGATAGACAATAAATGTATAATTTATGTACTACACTTGTACAAATGTACTTCATGAGTTATAATATAACGTGACCAAGAATCAATCATATTATGTCTAATGGTGTTATGTTTTCTCCTTGAATCTAACATTAGCATGCCTATGTTTACTTGGCAATTGCCAAATTTGTCATAAATCATTCAATTTTGCTTATAAGACAGTTTTAATTTGGTTGAAATTATTTGAATTGCTAACAATGCATTATGTACTTGAATGCCAAATCTGTTAAGGACAATCTGTCTGGCAATTGCCAAATTTGTCATAAATCATTCAATTTTACTTATAACAAATATTAAGACAGTTTTAATTTGGTTGAATTTATTTGAACTGCTAACAATGCATTATGTACTTGAATGCCAAATCTGTTAAGAACAATCTGTCTCATCTTTCTTCCAACTAACCACGGAGAAATCACCAATGATATACAATGGCAAAAATTTTCTTAAAATCGAGTTTCAAAAATAATCTATGGATGATGACAATCTGTCTCATCTTTTTTCCAACTAACCACGGAGAAATCACCAATGATATACAATGGCAAAAAAATCGTAAAATCGAGTTTCAAAAATAATCTATGGTTGATGAAATTTGACCAATTCCTGCATTTGATCCCCTAATTTGCGGAGTATCGACTCTCTCGCCCTATCAATGGAGATATACTCAACTTTGCGATGATATCAAAATATAATTAATCACTAGATCAAACAAAATGAGCATGGATAGCATTCACAAAAGCAATAGTTTCAAAGAAAATTTGTTCAAAAATAGTTACAGAGCACGATACTCATTTCATTTTGCCAAGTGGTGGCTTTTGAGATGCTGTGAATATATGAAAATTTAAGTATTTTGTGGTTGAAAGGTCGATAAGAAAATTTAAAGTATTTTGTGGTTCTAGCCTGCTTGCACTTCTGTCTTACTCTTTTTTTTCACGGCCTGATATTTGACAAATGCGACACAATACCTATGTAATGATACTAAACGTATATGTTTCTCTGTGAATATCTTTAGTCCACACTCAAGTTCGTGAGAGATTGGCATTTTGCACTTCTTTGATGACATTTCATAAACAATAACCTGTCAATAGTGTACAAGAGAGAACAACAACAACTTTTCAGTAGTGTACAAGAGCAAATTTGAACTCGGATTTTTATCTTTTTTATGGCATCATGCGAAAATTATTTATGACAAATATGGCACGAGCATCTACAAATGCCATATTTGAAGAGGCCTGAACATTACTGATCAATGAGTTGATATTTGTACATTGCTTAAAGCACTAGGTTTTGCTATACATTAAAAAGCTTGCACCGGGTGTTGCTATTCATTAAAAAGCTTTCACGTTAGATGATGTACAACACATGTCTAATGCTAATAAACAAATAGTTCTTCTTTATATGAGTCATGTAAATAGCCATTGTTGTGAAATAGATAGCACTATGGATATTTACTAAAATGTAATTTTGTTGCATGAACATTGCTTTACACTAAGTTTGATAACAAAATAGATAAAGTTTGCTGTCCTTTACTTTATCCCAGCCTATTTACAGTTGAGTTCAAGAGTCTGAGATTAAATGTTATTTTAGCTTCAATATTGCTTCTTCTACTTTGATCCCACACTTGAAAAAAAATAATTCTCACTTTCTGATTATTGAAATCCTCATGTATTTTATAAAGATATATTTTGATTAATTTATTGATCTTATTTTGTTTCACAATACACTCCAACCAATTATGAAGAAAGATACAAAATTAAAATCAATTAAATCAAAATTAATCTCACAAAACTCAATGCAATATAATTCTGTAAAAATAAATTTATCATATTTTTTTATGTTTTATCATTAATTTGACTTGCAGTTTAAAATATCATGAAATATTATTAACTATATAATTAGATTGATGAAAATAAATATTCTTAGATTAATCTATTATGGTCAAAAAAATTTAATCCTTTTTAAAAACCAAGTATCTAAATCTAATTCAAATTTCAATTTAAATACTTCAAACTTCATTTATGGAAATAAATATCAATTAATAATTTCAAATTTTTAATTCTTTTTACTTTGAAATCTAGACAATTGTAAATTCATATTCAATCATTAAAACTACATTTACAGTTGTATTCTATATTGATATAAAATTAAATCTAATATATCTATGATAAAAAATTTATTTCAATATTTTAAAATAGTAATTAAATTAAACCAAAATTTAATAATTTAGAAAAAGGTTAATTGTGTTTTTTTTAATATTTTTTTTAATATGACTTCTAAAATAATTGTAAATTCATAGTTATTCATGATAGGGTTTAACTCATGCATTGGAATAACTATAGCTATTTCATATGAGTTGTCTAACTACAGACGTAGTTAGGAATTTTGTCATATGAGTTAACTTGTAATCATTTTGGAACTCTTAGTTGATTTGTATAGGAGCCCTTAGAGGGAGACAACTTGTACAAAGTTAACCTTTCAATAGTGACACATATTGGTGCTAGGTTTTCACGTCACTATTGGGAGGTGTTACTTAGACGAGGTTGGATAGTATTTAGCGGATCATATAGAATGCAATAAGAATATCATGCAATAAGAATGCTTCTTATTGCACGTTTAGCAGATCATTTGACAAATGGTATCATTCTTGACGACTTGTCTTTGAATTCAAATACCGAATTGGTTGTAGTAAGCGTAACGTCAGGTTGCAAAGGTAAAACAAAGTTATATATTGTCGAAAGTGAGCAAGGAGAGCTGAGGTCTACAAGGTAAATCAATGTTATAAATGGTAAAAGTAAGCAAGCAGAGTTGAAAAAATTTGTAGAGTGATTTGTGTCTTTTTTCACATGGGAATTGGTGAAGATAACAAAATACAAATAATGTAACACAAATAAAAATGAACGGAGTTGTATGGTGGGATAATGTGGACAAATAAATTTTAATAAATTGAAATTATAGAACCATCAATTCCGTTTTTTCTTGTGTTTCCCCTAGAAAAGGGTGTGGGGAAGCGCAGACAAGACAGGCAAGCAAGTGCAAGGAAGGCCTCGAACAGCGAGGAGGAGTCAAGGCAAGGTACGTGATGTTAGCGGCAAGCAGGAGGCAAAATCCAAAAAATGGAAGTTCGGCTAAAGTAAGAGCAATTAAGAATCAAATTCAAATTATTTTTGAAAATTACAGTTGAAACCATCACTATTACATAGTATCATGTCACTATTGCCAATAATGACAACACCTTTCTTATTGGATAGATTTACAAGTCAAAATTTAATGGTTATTGAGTTCTATGTTACTACTGAAAGTATGTCACTACTAAAAGATAACACTATTTGGAGGTTTAACTCTATACTCACTTTGGCTATGAAAATAGAGTAAAACTTCTTGATTATCATTTCTAGTTGTACATAATCACCAAAAATACAAGGATTTTTACTAACAAGAAGAAGAACCTATATAACACTTTTTGCAAAACTTGTTGGTCATCACAAACCTATTGAGATTTCAAAAGTATCTATCAAAGCTTTCAGAAACCTTAATTTGATAATGTGCAAGTTGTTGTCAACGACCATTCAATGACTGACTAAGGAAAAAAAAGTAAGCATGTTATTTTTTAAGATTGAAAAATACAAGTTTGACATTCTAAATTTGATGGGTGAAGGTTTATGTCTTGTGGAAAAGAGAAGTCAAGGATGCACTAAAAGCATATGAATTGGATAGGTTTTGATATATAAGATGAAAAATATGAATGAAGAAATAAGTAGCTAGTTATCTTTCACTTTAGGATAATTATCCCTCATCCTCCTCTTTTGTCTTCCTTGTCGTTATAAATGGCAAGCCAAGACAAAGCAACGAAAGTCACGGGAGCGGACTCCAACCTCCGGGCTGACTCTCACTTAGGTTCACCTCTGATGGCTTTGCGCTAGCGCATCATGGTTCTAGAAGACTAGAATTCATCATCACATTCATAGCCCAAACACTCACTCACACATCGACACTCCAAGGTACTGAAAATTGTCACTCTTTCATATATGAAACAAGTCACTACACATGAACTCTCCAAACTTGATTGAGAGGTGCTACTCTACCTCTCTATTTATACTACTTGAGAAGTTATTAAAGGAACATGTGGTAATTTCTCCTAACTTACTTTTACCTAAGTAAATTTGACTAACCCACTATACGTACAAACATGCCATTGACATAACTAAACCTTCTAGAAGTCTCCGAAATCCGAGGTTGAAGTGATGAGATGCCATTGGAAGCTTTAAAACTTCTACAAGCTTCTTAGCCACTAAGTCAACATTAGACTTAGTCTAACCAATCATATTTCATACATTGAGTCAAACCAATCAAATCCAAGCTTCTAGTCAAATATCTGATCCATTGAAATCTAGATCTTTGTAAAAGACAAAGTAGAAGTGCTCACTCCACTCTTCTAGAATTCCGCTAATTCTTCCGCCAACTATGGACATTATAGCTAAACTTAGTCATGACTAGATTAACTTAGTTATAACTAACTAGTTTAGTCATAACTAGATAGACTTAGCTATGCCTTAGCTAATCATCCTTAATCACTTGACCACTTATAGGATTTAGTACCTATCTGCAACACCCGGTCTTAAAGGACGAGTCCTCCACAATAGCCAAGAAGCACGCTTAGGCAAGCGGAAATGCACCAAGCAACAGTTGAGACGTCATAAAGTCGTGCCTTGTTCCTTGTCGTTCTCTTTCTTTCTCCTTCTATCTGTTACTTATGGCTTTGTGTAACGTATTGAGTTAGTTAGAACTAAAGTAGAGGTTACTCTAGATTTTAATATAGATACTTTAGTGTGCGCTAGTCATAGCTGCCACATCAGCGATCCATCATATCATGTGCTTGTTAGATAAGAATTGAGTGTGTTAGTTAGGAGCACCACGTCAGCGATCCGTGCCATCCGTGTCGAATATCTACCAAGTCATACATCCACTAGGAGTGGGATGGATGATGGAAATAAGATCTTATCTCCTTGTACTGGTTAGAAAGAATTATATAAGGAAGAGACAAACCATTCTTGATATTTTTCATCTTCAGAGTTTATGTTTCCATCTTTGATTAAACTTCTCTCTAAACCCTACTCTTACAGTGGTATGAGACCAACTTTGCTATTTCCTTGAGTGTGTATTACCCTTCATGGAGGAGCAAGTGAATGATGATGGAGTGCAGTTTTGAGAGTGTATAGAGGTTGAGAAAGGTCATTGATCTGCATGTGGAGAGAGTAGAATAGAAGAAAATTGTGGTTTTGTAGAAACGGACGGACTTGACAAGAATCTTGTACCGCACCGGCCAATTCCTAACATATTCAAAATTCATCTTTGTTGCATGAAAAAACATCATTATTGGATTCAACTTGTAGCTTGTTGGAGTGCAGATTGTATGACTTGAATGATGAAGTCAAAAGTGCAACTGATTCTTCTGGGATTTTTCTACTTGGATTGTACCATAAACATTCATCACATTGAATGTTTTATGAATTTGAATTGCTAACCATTTGTCTCGGTTCGTTCAACACGTATGTAGATATTAGAACAGTATACCGACAGAAGAGATTCTGGAGAATTAGATTGTAGAATCATGAATCTAGAATTAGATCATAGAATCTATCATGAATATGATCGGAGCAGAAGCCTTGGACATGTTCAAATAAGGCTTGAAGTATCAAAAAGAGGTGATGGTAAGCAATCCATCCACAGTGAATGAAGCAATCGCAATTGTTCAACGAGTTTTGGATGCTTTTGGTGTCACACATGGTGAATCAATAAGCAAATATCAATATCCATATGATCCAACACCAATGAAGTTGAGAAAACTTTGACGTTGAGAAGATTTTGCACCAACAAGAGGACCACCACCAAGATTTGGAAGTGAGATTTGACGATTAGAAATTCTAAATTTGCAAACAGGTTATGCAAATAACGGAATGGTTCAACGAGGAACAGAAGTTTGTGACAATTGTCAATGTTATGCATGTGGAGGAATGGATCACAATGCCAAGTTTTGTCGAAGTTGATCGGCACCACAAGGAGGAAGATTCATACAACGACGACCGTTCAACAACATGAAGAGGATAGACTATGAAGAGATTGAGGAAAAAGTTTTGGGAAACAAAGATCATCAATAAAATTGCCTTGAAGCCTTATTGATTCTACGAAGCAAAGAAAAGTCAAGGTTGGAAGAAGTCAATGGTTGGAAGTTCATGCAAGGGATAACAAGCAAGCTCAATTCATCGTTATTGATGGTTTGATGGAAGTACACAAGATGAGAGTTCTAATTGATCCTGAAGCAACAGAGAATTTCTATCAAGAAGTGTTGCTATGAATTAGGTTTGATTTTGATGAAGAATGTGAGTGAGAAAGTTGATTTACCAAACGTGCAAACTAAAGTGATAGAAGCACTATCATAGAGTGTAGAATTATCCATAAATAGATACAACAAAAGCATTGAATGGAGAGACAATCGTTTAGCTCAATATGATATCATCATTGGAATGTCATGGATGAAGCACTATAATTTGAAGGTAGATTGGAGAAGAAAAGTGATTACAAGTAGTGGTTGGAAAATCTATGGAGATAGAATTAGATCTCAGGATACCTGTTTGTGATAAATAAAACATCAATTTCGAGAGATGATGTAGGTTTACTTGAACTTACAAGAGATATTGTATCCACGGACAAACTTAACATTCTAGAGTCCTTAAACAACATTTTTATGAAGTATAAAGATGTTTTTCCAGATGATCTAACTGCAGGCTTACCACCAAAGAGACAAGTAGATTACAAGATTGAGGTGATACTTGGAAGTATACAAACTTGCAAAGCTACATATTATTTTGCTCCAAACGAATTGAAAGAATGCAAAGCTCAAGTGGAGTACATGTTAAGCAAGGAATTCATTTTATCTAGTGTTTCACCTTATGGAGCTCCAATGCTCTTTGTGAAGAAGAAGGATAGATCCATGGAACTATGCATTGACTACAGCAGGTTGAATCAACAAACGGTGAAAAACAAATATTCATTATCTCGTATAGATGATTTGTTTGATCAATTTTAAGGAGCGAAGTACTTCACCAAGCTAGATTTGAGAAGCGGCTACAATCAAATTTGAATTGCACATGAAGATGTCCACAAGAAATATTTTCGTACTATGTATGGCCACTTGTGAAATTTGCATATAAAAATTTTGTAAATGCATCTACAAAGGTATCTTCATTTTATTTAATGTATGATGCTCATCCCATAACTCCATCAAGTTTGATGAAGTTTTCAAAAAGAGAGGAGTTTTCAACGAAGGTAGCAGTGGTTAACAAGTTTGTGGACTGCATGAAAAATAAACGATCAAAACAATTCACAAATCAATCAGTGTTATTTCTTTTATCAACCTTGATAGTTGATCAAGAGGAATTTGAGGTAGAAAATATCATCAAGAAACGAATTTGAGGCCAGAAGTATCCCAAGGTTGAGTATTTGGATCAAAGAAAAAGAAAACCTATCATATGAATCAACTTGAAAACCGACTAATTTTAGCTAATGCGCCATTAAAGAGTTCAAGAATTTGAACAGATATGCAACGAGAATGTTGCGTTTTAAAAGGTTGTAGCCATCTTTAGTTAGTTAGAACTAAAGTAGAGGTTACTCTAAATTTTAATATAGATACTTTAGTGTGAGTTACTCATAGCTATCACGTCAGCGAGTCGCACACTTGGTAGATAGAGAGTAGTTGTGCTAGTTGATAGCAACACATCAGCGATCCATATGCTTGTTAGATAAAAATTGAATGTGTTAGTTGGAAGCATCACATCAGCAATTTGTGTCATCCGTGTCGGATATTTGCCACATCATCCATCCACTACGAGTAGGATGAATGGTGAGGATAAGATCTTATTTCCTTGTACTTATTGGGAAGAGTTATATAAGAGTGAGGAGAATCATTGTTAGTAACTCTCATCCTCAGAGTCTATGTTTTTATCTTCAAGTGAGCTTCTCTTTAAATCCTAGTGTTACACTTTGTACTTCAAAACTCTCTCTCTCCCATCTTTGCTGTTGGAGAAGCATCCCTTCACTTGCATCTCACCATCGTTATCTTCTCAAGCAGCCACGACAGATTGAAGAAGAGGGTTAAACCGAGCTAGATCCACGCAGCATCTAATTAAGCACGTAGGTGAGAGATAATAAGCCTAAACTGAGGAATAACTAACTGCTTCCATGAAGAAGATTGGATAGACTTTCAAGAACAAAGAGTGCAACAAGCACAATAATCATTTACATCCAATCTTCCGTGCTAAAGCAGCTAGAAGATCATGAGAATTGTGAACATTAGTTTAGAAAGCTTAACATATGTCTTAAGATTTCAAAACCATTATATGTTGGAGTAGTGGCAAGAAAGCCCACATGTAGCAATATTGCAAATCTAAGACAAAATCAAATAATTCTTTATTAGGAAATGTGACTAATTCTTATCTTAATGAGTATTTGTTTATGGATGAATCTCCTCTATGATGATTGATTTTGACTTTTGCACAATGTAGGCTTATTTCAAGTAAAAAAAGTTAAAATGACTATCATTAGAGTTCACAAGCATCACAACACGCATACAAATCTATTTGTGTTTGAAATCACTATCATCATCATCATTGGAGAAATGTTGGCTACTATGTTGATGGAAAAGATGACTAACGTGTTACATTCACGTTTAGTATACATGAGCCGCAAATATATGACTATGTTATCTAAGAAACATGTATTTTAGAACATAAAAAAGTTATCTTGAATTCTGTAAACATAATATCATGGATAAAAGAGAAAATATTTGATATTGGACTTATAAATTCAAAGAATTTTTTTGAATATACATAGTGATGTATGAAAAACTTCTATAGTTGACTTATTTTCTAGCAAATGACAGTATGAAACATTTATAAACTATTACTTGAGTTTTACATGAGTCTATTTTTCATGAAAAAAGTTAATGAATTGGAGAGTGAAATAAGAAATTTAGAGTGAGAAAAAAGTAAAATTCCTAGACTCCACAAGATATTTTTAAATCTGAGAATGATGATGAATTCTTTATACAATCAATTCCAAGGAGTTTGTAAGTTGTTGAAGAGATTAACTTGCTATTTCACCACAGTTTATACTCCAAATCAGAATGCAATTTCAGGTAGGGGCTAGAAAATATACAGAGTCTATTATGGCAGTCTAGTTTATCACACAAATTTTGAGCTGAAGCCGTCAATACTGCAATTTATTGAATACCTTTCTTCTTCAACTGCAATTAATTTCTTAATAATGTTTGAATTAAGTCATAAAAAAATGATTGAGATTAAGAGTCTTTGGTTGTGATGCACACATTCTCACATCCAATGAAAATAGATCCAAACTAAAATAGATCCAAAATAGGTCCAAACTAGAACCAGATCCCCGTAAGTTGAAGTATATTGTTAGTAGAGATGTTTCTTTCAATGAGCAAAAACATCAAAATAGAGGGTAACATGTTTAGGCTCCAACTACAAACATGAATGATTGATCATTTTTTAGCAGTAAGTCACAAATTGAAACTATTTTTTTCAAGGAGAAACTCATAAGGTGATTTTTGAGCAATAAGAAATTGAAATCAAACAATCATTAATGAATCTTTGACTATAGCTCCGAATCATCAAGCTCAAGCTGAAACAACTATTAGAAGATCATTAAATAGATCTGGTAAAGATCTTGAAAGATATGAAACATGGATCAATTTTTCTTTTTTAAAAATACTGATATTGTTGGAGAGCAGTAAGACGATGATATTTTGATATTAGAGTAAGTCAAACCTTCTCTTTATAATGAAGTTTGAGCTTATGAAGTCAAGTTTGAATGGAATTTTTCCATGGAGAAAGAGATGCAATCACTCTAAACTTGTGAGTTAGTAGAATGTCTTGAGAATCAACCTATTGTTGATTGTCAATGGATGTACAAACTTAAAGATGATACCAAACAGGAGGATAAGAAACTAGAGCAATACTAGTAGCCAAGAGATTCATACTAACAAAAGGTATGAACTACACTTAGATGTTTTTTCCAATAACTAAGTTTTTTACAATTCAATTGATTTGTGCACTCATAGCAATTTTTGATCTTGTATTAGCTCAAATGAATGTTGGTAATGTTTTTTTTTTATGAAATAGTGGAAGAGACAATTAACATGAGAATATCTTTAGCCTTTGCTAAAAAGAGCAAGGAAAAGTGGGCTTGTAAATTGTTTTAATACTTGTATGAATTTAAACAATCTACTTGACAATAGAATAAGCACTTTGATGAATTTATGAACCGCACTTGGATTTTCATGGAGCATTTACAATCCATGTGTTTACATAAAACACATTAGAAATTTCATCTTTATATCGTCATAATTCTATTTGTGAATTATATGCTTATTCTTGCAAAAAATCATTCCGATATCAATAAGCTCAAAATTCAATTCAGTGATGATTTTCAAAAAACGATTTTAGACAAAGCTAAATAAATTCTTGGCATGGATTTCAAGAAATATAACAAGACAAGAAAGCTCTGATTTAAATCAAATCAAATACACTGAGCAAATGCATGTAAAATTCAACAGGATCAATGCAAAATCAATGAGCGTTTCTTTGGCAAATCATTTTGAACAATCTAATGCTCAATGTCCTTCTTCTATTGAGGACAAATAATTTTTTGATAATTTCTAAATCTAATTGTCTAATTTTTTTATGATAAAACAGTTTTAAGTCTTATGTACATAATGACTTACACAAGACTTATTACTCTAGTTATATACAAAGTTAGTACATACATGTTCAATTCAAGGAGAAAGTTAAATGGATTATTGCATGTTTGCTTATTATTTGATGGTAGTTAAGATAATGCTAAATTATTGATTAACTACGTACATTTTGATTATGAAAAGATGTCAAGCAAAAAAAGTCTATAAAAGGATATGTCTTCACCCTCAAAGCTAGATGCCGTTGTTGGAGATCCATTTTGAAAAAATGCATTTTTCAATCTATCATTGAAGTAAAATTTGTAGCAGTAGCAAAAGCTACAAAAATGACAATTTGGATGAACAAGTTTATCACGGAGATGGAATTAAAACAAGGTATAATTAGTCTCCATTATGATGATCAAAGTGTCATTTCTCTTGCAACTAATCATGTTATGGAGTGCAGAGTGAAACAAAGTGACATTGGTTTTTAAGGCTAGAAATTTGCAAGACGTGGAGTTGAATATCGCGCTCCAACCTGCAAACTTTCACGCATTTTGGAGTTGGAATGCCGAGTTCACAAATTTCTTGAGTTTTGAGTTGGAATTTTGAGTGTTGGGGGTGAGATCATTTCTTGTCAGAGTGTTATTCGAGGTTGAAAATTTTCAGGTTTCAATTTTCAGGCGTAAAAAGTTTGAAGGTGAATGGATGCTTGAGTGAGAAGTTGCGGCATTTTTTGAGTTTTGACTTTGAATTTCAAGTGTTGAGGTGCTTACCAAAATGTTCAGACGTTACTATCTTTAAGAAGTAGCATGATCTGAAGCTGAAACTTTGTGGGAACTGGAAAAAGTAGTATTTTGCAGTAGTGTAAAAATTTTGAAGGTGAATAGATGCTTGAGTTGGAAGTTACGGCATTTTTGAATTTTTGACTTTGAGTTTTGACTATTTAGATGATTACCAAAATGTTTAGACATTTTTTCCTCTAAGAAGAAGGAGCTTTAGTGAGACAAGGTAACTAGTATTTGGCAGTAGCATAAAAAGTTTGAAGGTGAATGGATGCTTGAGTCAAAAGTTACGACATTTTTTTATTTTTGACTTTGAGTTTTGAAGGTGAACGAATGTTTGAGTGTGAAGTTACGGCATTTTTGGAGTTTTGACTTTGAGTTTCGAGTGTTCAGGTGGTTACCAAAATGTTCAGACAATTTTATCTTTAAGATCGAGCATGATCTGAGGCTGAAACTTTTTGAGGTTGGAAGATCAGTATTTGGCAATAGCATACAAAATTTGAGGCTCAATGGATGTTTGAGTTTGAAGCTACAAGATTTTTGGAGTTTCGACTTTGAGTTTTGAGTGTTCGAATGGTAACCAAAATATCAAGTTGGTACTATATAGCTACTCAAGACGATATTTTTTAGCTTGTGCAAACAATATTTGAAGAATTGAAGAAACTTTGACATGAATTCAAGATGAAAGAGGCTGCTTTAAATCTTACACACAATCAAATTCGAGAGTTAAAGGAATCACATAAGGTGTGGAGAAGGAGTTCAAAGACAATGTGTTAGTGATGTTCAACATGTCTAAATCTGTTGATGACATCCAAGGAAAGATATGCTCTCAAAGTGCGGATAGTCCTAGATTGCATGAGGTGGTCAAAACCTTAGATTTGAAAATGAAACCTTACGCTGAAGCTACAAAGGCTGCTCAAATCTCTATTTGTCAAGAACAAGAGATTGAAAAGTCTAATCAGTTTGCGCGTAGTAAGAATGTGAGAATTTCATGTTCACTTGAAATAGATATTGAAGATGCTAAGAGTTTTGTCACCAAGTTTTTGGATGAAACACTTCATGTTTCCAATTCGGAATGGGCTCAAGTTTTTTGTATTGAAAACAAGGGAGCTCAACCTTGTGGTATTATAGTGAAGTTTGTCAATCAAACTCAACGTAATGTTGCTTTAGCTAACAATGCTATTCTCAAAGGACGTAGAATATGATTGGATCCTGATCTGACTCCACTACAAGTGGAAGTTAGGAGAAATGAGCTTATGAAGGTAAAAGAGACTCAAGAGTCAGGTTTTGTTGCTTATTTACACTATGGGAGAACAATCATCACTCAGAAGAAAAGGGTGTCGTCAACATAGCAATCCGAAAAGCTAAGTATGTTGATGTGAAATATCTGAGCACTTTCAACAACAAAGTATGTGAGTGCTGTTTGGATTTGGAAGATGAGTAACATCATCAACATTGTGGAGACTTGGTAACATGAAAGCAATACTATTGCTGAATTGGAAGGAAATACTTTGATGGGGTCGACATGGAACCAGAGAATACAACATGCGGGAAGGGATCAAGGAGGTATTGCTACTTTCATCAGGTCTTATCTTCTACCTCTCATACATCTAGAAGCTCAAGATGTCGGTGGACAATATCATTAACTACGTCTCAATACGGTTGGAAGATCTTATTGCTATTTGGCAATTTGTTATTTGGCATCATTGTCCATGGATATCTATTCAACACGCCTTTGCAACCAAAGTGAACCATTTCATCGGCTTATCGGAGACATTCTTAGATTTCAAAGTAAAGGGAATGTCTTTCTAGCTGGAGATTTCAATGCTTGTGCTCAATTTACTCAATTTAATGATTCCTTGGCTTCTTCTATGTTTGAAGAAATTTACGATAGTTTGTGGTCTAGAACCTCTTTCGACCCTTTCACAAATTCTTTGACAGAATACTTTTTGACATTTGGAGCCACTTGTAACTTGAAGGTTCTTAATGGAACCTCTTGCTTTCCAAGCTCTCAGTTCAATACTTGTTTTTCCTCTACCGACGCTAGCACAATAGATTTTCTTTTGTCTTCCTTTGTTAGTACCTCTCTGATCTCTAGTTTTGATGTTCTTGATCCTCAACCTCAATCAGATCATGCATCTCTATTTTTTACACTTTCAATGTCAAAATTCACCTCTCCCTCATCTTGCCAATCTCTTTTAGCTTCTCCCAAGTTTTGCTTAGATCCTTGTAAAAGAGAACTTTATGCAAAACAACTATAAGATCTTTTGACTCACATCATATGGAGTCCAAATTCACATACCACTAGTTAACAACTCATAGAATTGCTCAAAAATTCTCCATCCAAGTTCTTTTTGAAGCATAGTTCTAGTATTGCTAAGGGGCTATCTTGTAATGGATGGTTTGACTTTGAATGCAAGCTAGCAAGGGCAAGGTTGATTGATAGGTCTTTAAATATTCAAATTCGGCTTCTTTTGACAAGGATATACAAAGACTTGATGAAGTCTAAGAAACGAGCTTTCTTAAGACAAAAGCAAGAATCCTTGACAAAGTACCTGATGAAGGATCCCAAGTGCTTTAAGAGACGATTAGCTACACCATCGTCAAAACCAAATCTTAATTCCGAATCTTTGGTAGCTCTTGCCGAAAAGCTCTATTTCTTTCCTGAAGCTACATGTATGTCATATTGCGAAGCAACACCTAGATTATTTTCGGAAGGAGAGAAGATGACTATACTCCAAAAATTAGCAAATGGCAAATGTGAGGATTTACATGGTTTGTCCATTGAACTTATCAAGTGGGGAGGAGATTCTATTGGACCTATTCTCACTAAGGTGTTGAAAGATGCTTCGGTTCATGATTTTTCATCAACTTGATCCATGCGGAAGATTGTTCCTATTCATAAATCAGGAAGCAAGTACGTGGTGACAAACTATCGCACTATCATGGTTTGTAGTGTTTTTTCCAAGTTGTTTGGGAAGTTAGTAGAATCAAAGTTGAGCACATGGATAGAGAATTTTCTAAAGAAATCAAAGTTCCAAACTGGTTTCTTGTCCTACATACAACACTATTGACCATATTTTGGCCTTACATGTTTTATGGAAGAAAACATGTAAGAAATCCAAGGTCAATGGTGAAGCTTTATTTTGTGCCTTCATTGATTTGAAGAAAACTTTTGATACTGTTACTTCTAAGCTTTTACAGAAAAGACTACAAGACATTGGAGTACCGGCTAATCTTCTTGAAACTATGGCCACTTTATACAATTCAGGTTGAGCTAAGATTAACGACTCTCAGACTCAAGAGATCTCGAGCACCATTGGAGTTATTCAAGGTTGTCCCTCTCACTCCTACTCTATTCGGAATTTTCATAGATGATATAGAAAGGTGGTTGGATGATTGTGAGAGTGAAGGAGTCAAACTTGGAGACTTTGTGATCAAAGCTCTTTTGTATGCAGATGATATCATATTACTAGCACGTGATGCAATTAGTTTACAAAAACACCTTGATACTTTGGCTAGCTTTTGCACTCAAAATCACATGGAGTTCAATCTGGAAAAATCAAAGATCATTCTTGTGGACACTAGATCCAAGTTCTCTCTCTTTTATAAAGTACTAGAATTGGAACAAGTGAAGAGTTACAAATATTTAGGCATTGATTTTTCTTAGAATTATAGTGGGGCACTTTGTATGCAAAAGAGAGTAGAAGCCGGTTACAAAGCTCTATATTCATTGTTAAACCGATTTAGAAGAGTTCATCTAGTGTCTTGAAGTCTTAGGAAATTTTTATTTAGGAGCTTAGTGTTGCCGGTGGTTTTATATGGGACACAAGTGTGGGATCCTAGCAATAAGAAGACAAGTTGGGAGTGTGTGGAGAGGGTGCAAAAGATCTTCCTACAAGAAGAATTAGGTGTAAGGAATCAAACTCCTTATGCTATTCTTCTTGCGGAAACACGTTGTCTACCTCTTGAGGCTGAAGCTCTCTATTTGACCATCATTTGTATCATAAGGATGAGATCTCTTGATGCTTATCGACTTACTCTTCATGCTTTGAGTGCCACACGTTCTAAGGGATGGTTTGCAGATGTGATAATTTGGTCTTTGAGGTGAATCTGACGGAACTAGATTGGGATCTGCAACCTATGGCCCTTCATGCGTATTAAGGAAAAATTTCTCAACATCATATGGAGGAGACGAGTCACCAAAATGCAGTTATATCAACTTCATGTGAATCCTATGCTTATTTATTGTGAGCAAGGATACCTTGTTGTAGAAATCTCTACATCTTTACGTCATATTATTGCTAGACATAGAACATGATCTCATAGGCTTGGAATTGAGAAAAGACGTTGGTTGAATATTGATAGAAGTGAATGAATTTGCAGACTATGTGATGGGAGAAATGTTGAGGATGAAGAGCATGTGTTTCTTACTTGTACTAGATATATAGAGATTAGAGTGGCTCATAAAGTTGTTGTTCAGAATTTCTATTCTTTGCTTCGGCTTGAGCCTTATGAACTAGGTTGTTAGATTAGGGATGTTATTAGTTACTGTTCTAGTGCTCTTGGCACTAGCTAGGGGTTCTTTTGGTTCACTCCTAGGTTGGAGTTGGAATGTTTGTATTGCATTTTTCAGCGTTTTGACCCTTTGGGTTCCACGGGCTTGATCTATTTACCATTTATCATTCAACATTATTTTCTTTGAAAAACGATGTGAGATTAGATGATTGAACTAATCAAAATTCACAGTATATTCAATACAGCAGATGCTTTTTCCAAAGTGATTACTTTGGACAATTTTCAATTTTTCAATTTTTTTCAATTACTTTGGACAATTTTTCAATTTTTTTATAAGTTGCAAGTTTTGCACATTTAGATTATACAAGTAGTTAAACCTAATACATAGCTAGTTTCAATATATGTTTAACACTAAACTTTTTAGGTTTGGTCTAAGTTTTAGTTAATCTTAGGTCACACGAGAATCAATGTTTTAGATCTCCTTCTAATACGTCCCGCATGTAAGACATATGATTATTGGAATAAGAAATCCTAGACTTTAGTTAAAGGATAGATTGTTATTACTTAAATTGTAACCTAGGCTAACTATGATTAGTTAAACTATAGCATATGAATTGTCTAACATATGGCTTGTAGTTAGAATTTCTATTTTATAAGGAGGCTGGTCTAGGATCATCTTGAAACTTCTAGCTCATTTGTAAGGGAGCATTTCAAGAGAGAAAGAGAGCTTGTACTCACCTGGAGATGGAATTTAGCCTATACTCAAAGCATAGGCTATACTCTATCTCCATATTTTATAGCTTCTATGTTGGATAGCTTCTTAGTTATACTTTCTACTTGTATATGGTGATTGAGAATCCAAGGTATTCTTGATAATTCATAAGTAGAAAAATTTGTACGTAAATGTTGAATAGAAATTTAATTAATTTATGATTTCTTTAAAGTAAGAGTTGATATGATATTTTGAAATAATGATTTTAATTAAGATTAGTTTTGATTCTTGATTGCACATGTACTTATCCAAACACTGACAAGAGTAAAAGTGAGAATCACCACAAAAACACAAGACGATACATTACATGTATGTGGTTCATCCGAATAGGGCTATATTTATTGGGTAAAAACTGTTATAATTGAGTTCTCCAAGGTGAAACAACGAAAGTAAAAGGTATTATATAGTGGCAGCACTAACCTGGCCACTAACTATAGTTTGCTAACCAAAGGTTAAGCGTAAACCCACACGAAATCCCAAAAATCACATAAAATAAAAATTCATCTATAATAAGAAAAATTTGATTATGCAAAGATAAAATATCATCTTTTAAAAGAATAGTTTTAGACAGTTTCTACTCAAATTTTTCATGATTGCATTTAAAATATCAAACTCCATAGTGCAAAGTTTTTACAAAAACAAGTATGTGGTTTACAAGTTCAACTAACACTTTAATAAAAAAAATTTCAAACGCTTAAATCAATTATTTAATATGATATACATATTAGGCTTAAATTGCGCCATAGAAAACAAGAATTCAAACAATGAATCAGTATTTTTATAAAATCATCTATATAAATCTCTTTAAAGCAGGGTTATGATTTGCTATTATGATTACTACCAAGATCTTCTATTCCATTGCTTATATTGATATTGATTTGTTTCCCAAATCAAAAGTTACGATATTACTTTTGTGATTATACAAATTGTTCGATAGAATTGGTGACAACAAAAAAAATATTTCAGTTGTTATGTTTATATCAAGAAATAATATGTAATTTTAAAATGGAGTGGATGAATTATGTGCTTTGACATATGTCCGTTTCAATTTGTATTATCATATACTTGTAGTACTAGATTGTTCATTTCTAAGTACTCAAATATTTACTTGTCTGTGATTATAAATAGATCTAGTTATTCTTTTGC
The DNA here is from genome assembly GCA_037833965.1 of Marchantia polymorpha subsp. ruderalis. Taxonomy (NCBI): domain Eukaryota; kingdom Viridiplantae; phylum Streptophyta; class Marchantiopsida; order Marchantiales; family Marchantiaceae; genus Marchantia; species Marchantia polymorpha. The sequence goes on along the minus strand of AP031352.1, from coordinate 543,988 downwards.
TAATTGTTTGTAATCCACATACATCTTACATCATAGCAATCATCTCTAAAACACCAAACATTATAGTACATATGTTTTCATATATCATACAATACTATCATTCTTATGCAATAATTACCGCTGTCAAACTTGTTTATAAAAAACAACACAATTGGGTCTAGAGGCTATATTGTGTATGAACATTTTGATTGCACATAGATATCATTTAGAGTTTGTCTGATGTCATTCAAGATAATGTTTTCTTTAAATCCTCTATAGTCCTCCTCTTATCTCTGTTTAGTTACAAATGATTTGATGGGACTTCTTTGCTTTTTAAATGTTGATGGTACTGCTCTACTTTTCTAAACATTGTCAAGCAATTCAATTAAAAGTTCTAGTATACTTTGACAGACTCCCGATAGCGACACTCATCATTCAACTTCAACGGATCATGTAACCTTCACACCTTGAAACTTTGTCGAGAGTAGTAAAGATACGCTCTCTAAAACATTGAAACTCACTTGCACTACAGAGTATTTAGTTAGGAATAACTTATCCAAACTACATTTTACAATCAGAAAAAACTTTCCCGATGTACATGAACCTACATCATGTTTGATGTGTACAATGAACGTAATCTTGTTTTGAGGCCTACTTTTATTACTCTTGATGTTCATTATAAATATCAACATTACCATGAACAGATCAGAGATGGCTGTCACTCATGTCGCCTGATGATGTACTCACGAAATTATTCGTTTCCTGAACATAAAGAACATAAAGTTTCTGGGTAGTAAATCTTAATTTTCAAACATGAGAATATTGTGAGTCATTTCGCATGCACCATATGACACTGACAATACAGCCTTCATTTGCGTTGGAAAGATGTGTCAAAAAAGTTACTCTGTGCAGGAAATTTACTTTACGTGGGCATTGTATGTTGACAAATAGAAATAATGTTGACTCCTCAGAATACATCACAGTTTCAGTGTCGTTGCATGTACCCTAGAAGTACAATGGGAATGTAACATGCGTAGCGATCAGCTCGAGGTTTGACTCCTCGCAAAGTATCACCATAACTGACGTTATCTTCACGAACCAAGAGCTCCCAACTTCGATCTTTAGACCTTAAGAGACTCGTAATACTTACCAGAGCATATTTACATTTCACCTCATGTCCTGGACCATGAAACTAACTACGTTGCGAAGAACATCAGTTGGAGAATGTTCAAACTTTTTGAGCTCCTTACACCTGATTATTCTACATCAAACACTCAGTTAAAGCTGGTCTAAATAATTATTTAATTAGACATTCATACACATACTCCCAAAGCAAATCCTGTAATTCTCTATCCATCTATGTCGGAGCAAAAGTTGCGCGTTTTCCTTCCACCTCGTATATGTACAAATGCAGGCGTAGAAATCGGGTGAGTTGAGCTTCACAATGTGGAGAACTGAGCTCCAAATCAAATGAACCTCGTTATAAAATGCCGTAGATAAATGGGTAAACTTGACACAAAACAACACCGTGTGCCTGTGTTGGACTGTGTATACAACTAGGTTAGGAACCCAAAATCATCTCCAATGTGCACAAATACCGTAGGTACGAACTTCATATTCGAGTCTAAAAAGTACGAAAAAACAAAAGTACCATACTTTAGTTAGTGATATCATTACAACAGTAAACGAAAATCTCCACAACGGCATTAGTAACTAATACACATCCACGCAAAAACAACATCAATGACAGGCTATAAAACAAGCAAATTGAATAACTCCTCTCCCTAACCTCAACTCACAAAGGTGTTCAGCACACACAGGACAGAAAAGAGCCTGTAGAAATAGTATTTTTCAAATCACAATCCTCCGCCAGACGTCCAGGAACGCACCACAGAGTGTTGTACACACACAGGAGAAAAAAGAGTTTGTAAGAATGGTACTTCTCAGACCCATCTAAGATAAAATTTCTCCGCCAGAATTTCAAAAGACCCACCAAAGTACCATTCAAAAGTGTAAAGTCACAAACTTCAAGAGGCTAAAGTTCGAGGTAGTCGAATGCTTCCGGTTGGCATGATTTATATAAAAAGGCTAAAATTTGAGAATCAACAGAAAATCACCACCGTGAGGTTCTGTGCCCGTGTTGTTGTAATCCATGTATAACGCAAATTTATCTCTAGATCCACGTCACTTCGGAGTCTAGACCACGGTAAGATGGCCGGCGAGCATATGGAACTGCTCAAATAACCTCTGCCGGATAGAAGCAGGAAAAGTCCAGCGGGTATCAGCAGTAAGACACAGTTTATGTACACGTTCAAATCTTAGGAACGTAAACTGTGATATGAGTAGAACCATGCAATTGTGTAACAAGCACTACTCACGTCCACATACTCATGATCACCGGGAAAAACCAAAAAGACGACCTCAATGACTACTACGTTCTACCACTGACATGGCACCTGAAGACCAATGGTACAACTCAACAGAACCACAATAGATACTTTTTTTTCAAAAAATCCCCACTGCATACAAGTGGAAATTGAAGTTAAACTTTGGAAAAATTACCAGCACTAATAGAATGACAATCAAAAAAGGATAAGCACTACCTTCACTACATAAGCAAGAGTAACTATTCTGGATATGCAATCATATTATATCTCAAACCTCCAACCTCATTTGACTTCTTGTCTCACGAACATATTGGTCAACAAAATAAAAACGGATCAGCGATCATCAATTCTACATTGCTCTAAGACATGATAATCATCAAACTGTCAGTAGGAATTATAAGACTAATGATAAAAACTTGCCATGTGATTGATGTAGTAAAAAAGACAACAGAGCCAAAGACAGGAAGGTATAGCAGATGCAAGGTCAGGTAAACCAAGTTCTATCTAATAACAAACCTCATCAAGAGGGCTTACCTCGTCGGAAAAGACATATGAGGGACAGCTGCCACCAAAAGAGTTTCTCCAGAGTGTTGCCATCTGGCTCCATCCGTTCTTAGCATGTCACCCCTTGAACCTCTGTTCACCGGTAACCCAAACTAGGATGTGCAGGCTTCATAACCCAACCCAATTACACATAGAAATGGATCCATGCTTGACTATACGTGTGGACTTTTTACAGGTAGAAAATTGCTATCAGAACCACTCTCACAGTCGACCATTAGCTAATGCACATACTTCTACAACGATGAATACAATACGCAGTAGCAACTAGATCTTGTCAGAACTCAGGAGAAGAACGATAATATACTTTTGATTGCTTCAAGCACAGTAAGAAAAACACGAGATGAACATCTCAATCAAACATCTCATACCTGTACAGCAGAGTTAAATATTCAGTGAGGCATCTTATCTTTGCAGTACGATTGCCAACATTTGCTATCCCCACAGAAGAAACCATGTACTTTAAAGATAGCTGACACAAGTACAGAAGACCTCCAATAAAAAATTCGTTTCACTAATCTGGTTAGTTATCAACAATGCATGTTGTGTCTTCCAACAAATAGGATGCATCCTGAATCGTTTCAAGCTGAAACAACTCGCAAAAGACAATAAGACCTTGCAAAAAAAATGACCATCAATTGCTCTAAAAAATGGCAGATATTCCGAAATTTTTGATGGATGTAAAGTGAGGAGAAACTTCGTGCAATCTGATTGCACAAAGTTAGCAAGTCTGATGGATAACTGCAAATCTGAAGGTCGATGCTCCACAACCCTATGTCTACATAATAACAGTTCTTTATAACCTTCGCTACTAATGCTGATCCACCCTAAGGTGGAAATCAAAAGAAATATGAGTGTGGGAGGCTCAAGAACAAACACACAGAAAGAGGTGGTTTTTTGGGACAGGAGGGCCTATCGGATTTCGCCATCCTCTCCAAGTTCGCCATCCTCCAACTCCTCTGCAGCACCATTCCTCCTTGTTCCATCACGATCCCGCCTATGCCGCTTATGTTTGGCCTCACTATCTGACCCTGACTCATGGCCATGCTGCTCATAAATACAATCCATCCCAAAAAAACAAACAAAGACAGGAAAAAATGTTACATCAATTTTATTGATGTTCTTGACGACTTTCTGTGTGTTTCCATTCTTTAAGTATGGGAAGTGATTTGGATACGACCAGCTCCAGGTCAGCAAGGCCAAAGAGTGGGTGGTTATGCCTGTCACTGGGAGGACAAAACGCAAACTCAGTTTCTAAGCTTACGGCTACATCAATAAGATACTGCTAGCTCTGGCCTTGAACTAGAACCAAGATCAGGAGTTTCCAGTACCCTCACATCAGTCTTTCTTTCTCATACCTTCCTAGATGACTTCTTGTGGTCAATGCCATGCCTGCGGGACCTTTTTGAATCCTCCTTGTCTTTGTCTTCCCTGTCTGAACCGGCATCCTCACTGCTACTCCTGTGGCGTTTTCTGTATTTCTTATCCTTGTCCCTCTCACGATCCCTGTCCTTCTCCCTTTCTTTATCCTTCTTCTTCTCTTCCTTATGAACATGATTGTTTCCAGTTTCGCTAACGTCATGAACCACTTCTTTCTCCCGTTTGGACTTCTCTTTATCCTTGTCCTTCTCTCGCTCCCGCTCTTTGTCTTTGTCTTTGTCCTTGTCCTTGTCCTTGTCCTTGTCCTTATCTTTCTCCTTCCGCCTCTCTCTTTCCTTCTCCTTCTCCTTCTCTTTCTCCTTCTTAGCCTGGTTCATACAAGGAACGAGGATGAGTGAAAATGAAAACACACTGAAGTACAACCATGACTGTCAATTTTAAAGCAGAGACTAACAAAGAGCGTTCTGATGCGTAAAAAACACCGACACTTTCAAATTCCACATAACTTTCGCAAAATGAACCAAAATCACACACGAAGACCATTCATCTGCAAATGACCATGATCTTCTATGCAAATCCGTGTTGATGAAGTAAAGATGATAGAGAAATTCGACCAATAAGTTCACAATAACTCATTGTACAAATTCCGCGCTGAACTACACACGATTTATTCAGAAATGATACTGTAGCAAACTAGTGTCAAGATGTGTCTCTTGACAACACCAGAACAGGCCATAATAAAACGTTGACGTAAAAGTAAAATGCAGAGCAGAGTAATCGAAGTATTCAGCAGAAAATCACCCCGTTTTGAGCTACTTCAGGGCCCACCTTCTCTTCCTTCTCACGTTTCCGATCCTTTTCCTTCGCTCTCTGCTGCAGGTGAGTAACATAATCCTCAAAAACCTTCTTCCGAGAAGATTCCTCGGTGAAAGCTCTGCAGGAACATAACCACAAGAAGATCTGTCAAGTGCAGATGGCCTTGATTAACAGCTATATCCACGAAGCTATGTGGGAAATGGAACAGATGCACGAACACCATCGCCCACCTGAACTCTGGAGTTTCCTCCAGCAGTGGTCTGCACTCTTCCCATTTTGAAGAAGCGGTTACTTGCTGGACAAAGAAGAACCAAAAGTCAATGATGTTGAACATGCAAGATACGAAACAACCTCAAAGAATTAAACAGCGTCTATGCTACTTCTTGTTTGTAGAAGCCAGAGGAGATAATTGTAGATTTCTCCTCTATCCCTAATGGCAATTCTGATGCTATTCGAACCAACATGTATTATGGGACTAAGCAAGCATATGGCACCTTCATTGTTCTTAATACATCTGTCAAATCATCAAGCATCCGTCGCTTCTTTTTGGCTTCCTTCTCGTCCTTTTCCTTCGCTCTCTCCAGTAGATCATCAAACACGAGCTTCATAGTTCGATCGCATATGCACCCACGTGAAAAGAGTAACAATTCAGGAACAATTCAGGAACAATTCAGGTACAATTCAATTGAGCCTTCTTCATATGAAACTCAATAAGATTTCTGCTAGGATAAAAATGTCAACCGCCGAAAAAATGGGACATAATCAGGCCGCAAACAAGAAAAGTGGTTTTCCGTCCCTGGGCAGCTCTACAACTTCCCATCTTAATCTGAATTCATAAATTGAACCAAAACGCGACAGGTGTCTAATCCATAAAGACCGCGTTTTAGAACACACCATCAAAGCGAGCTATGGTGTTGCTTTACGTCCCCGCATACAAAATCCTAAGTTTTGCAACAAAGGTCGAGTTTTGCAAGGAAATTCGACACACACGGTGGCTTTGACACCATATATGGAATAAACAAAAAATGACCTACAACATTATTACAGCTGAACCTTCTTCAATACATGCATAATGATGTTCAGCGAAAACTTTGATCCAGGTTTCAGTTCCAGGACTATGTATCCAGAAACATATACCCACCACTTTTACCTCTTGCAGCCCACATTCAATTACCTGCCTAGCTGCTGTAGTTCAGACAACTCAGCTGAAGCTGCCAAAACGAACCGCTCCAGTGATAACGGGCATCTTCAAGTAAGATACAAGACAGCTTTCCAGCTAGCTATACCGACATCGTGTTGCACAGAGGTCAACACAGGGGAGCCAGCACACAGTCATAGTTAACTTGTCACTGACCTTAAGGTTTGGTTCAGCTATCGCCTCCAAGTCACCTGCTTCGGCTATTGCAGCCTTAAACTTGTCGAAGTTCCACGTCGACGTTACAGAGATCTGGAGAAATGAGATTTAAATCAGACAAAACTTGAGAGATATGACAAAGAAAACACTTAAAATAAGAGATATTTAACTGGAAAAGAGCTTCACCTTCCCGGCCTTCATCGCTTCCTTCGCCCTCACCTTATCCTCGTGATACTGTCCACCAAGAAAAAAATAAGAATTCATGAAGTGTGTTCATAAAATAAATATAATATATCACAAGGTCACCAGTGTTTCTTACAAAATGGTTCTTGGATGCTCAACTAATCCAGAAAAACGTCTAAAACCAAGAAAACGGCCGTAAGACAACCACACGAGTGGCGCTGCAACCAATGAATGGAACCGAAGGTTTTATATCTCTCTGTAATTATACCAAATACCGAGGCGGAATTACAAAATTTTAGAACACGTTTGTCGGTAAATACTACGTGCATGGTTGCTATACAGGCACACAATCAAGACTATCATAATCTCCCAGGATATTGCATTTAGCGAGAAGATGAAATACTGGTTCAATCTAAACCAAAATTTTACACTCCTGATGTGGACTTCCAGCCTGCACCTGCTTGTCAAGTTCCTCCGCGAAATCCTCAAACAGTTCCTTCGGCGTGGAACCCGAGGTATTGGCAGCGACAGCTTGGTACTCAACCCGATCTTTGATCTGCTGACACCAAAAGATACTCAATCTTCGTCATTCAATTTCCACCCTAACACTCCTGGGCACACGTACAACGCTGCACTAAAATTCGACTAATGGCGAACTGTCCACCATTTAGGGAATTGATAGTCGAACAAACAGTGGCAATGCACATGTCCATGTGCTCGCCTCAAAAACTACACTAGTAGTGCTAGTGTAGGGAGAAAGGGGAGACGGAGAAGACAGAATAGAGAGTAGAAGAAACGAAAGAAAGACAGTTGAAAGAAACACAGAAAGAAAGGCTGTCGCTCTTCGGGTAAGAATTCTCCCATAAATAAGGTCAGTTGGGAGTTCCCGGAGGCCAACAAAGAAAACCGTTATTAGCTCATATACCTGGCGACATGAAAGCCTCAGTTTATTTTCACTCTCAGAACGGCTCCTTCAGTCTCTAAAACGATACCAGTAATTTCCGGAAACACTTGGACTCCCCCGGCAAAGGGTCATTACGATAAAGCTATGCTCTCGTTTTCTAATAGCGAGCAGCATTCCGTCAAATAACGAAACGGACTTTCATCCTCCGTGCGGCTCTGTGCAAGCTGCGGAATCGTTCCCCTTACTCCTCTTCTTGTAATACAGAGGGATCCCCAAGGAGCTCTTAAAGTCCTGGTTGGAAACAACTTTTCGAGGTCCGATGTCACTAAGAACGGTTCTTAATTGTGGTTTGCATACACCATGTCTAGTTTCCACGGGTAGATATAAATTGCCATTTAGAAAGGTTAGAGGAGCCTGTCAAATATCTCTTATAAGCGACTCCCGAATCTTCACAATATCTGTAACCTTGTTGAGTCCTACACCTGAATCGACATGAAGATTTTGCATGTCGGCCTGGCTTTTTTGAGTCCATCTAGCATTCAGGACAGTTCAGGATTATTGCTCAAGTGGCAAAACCATGAGGCTACCTTCTCCACTTAAAATTTTCAACTTATCTCTACGAATTTGTAATAAAATCAATCTTACTTCAAGAAGATAAATTCTAGTGGGTGCCGATATAATTGTACAACGGACCATCGTCCAGTCGCATTGCTTGGTACTGGCGATCCATACTGCTGCTCCAATTTATGTTCTGGGTTAAGTAGGAAGGAAGCACACTCAAGAGTTGAGTCAGTTAAGATGTCCCGAAACCATTAAAAACTATGAAATCTCCATAATCTGCTTGAGACCTTTATCAGCAACTTTCCAGAAGGAAAGTCGTGTCTCAGATGGACCATTGAAGATAAGTGCGAGACATTTTGAACCGTTTTCCTCAAGCAGCAAAATGTCCGACCAAATCTTCTGCGCATCCTTTTGACATTCTTTCAGCCAAAGTGTCCAGTCTACGACGGACGAATATGTGGGTACGGTAGCATCCGCCACAGGAATGCCCAGACCACTTTTGTCCACATTCCAGTACTTGATTAACGATCATAATAAGAAGTGTAAGCATAAGGGCCACCTTGGGACACTATCTGAGCACTATTAGAGGATACTTACTCCTTTTGCAACTGAGATAAGATTGTTGTGTCGCCATCGTCATGTTCCCAGGATAGCCAGCGTTTCAAGAGAGATATACGAGCCTACGCCAGACGGTATCAAATGCAATAATACCCACTACTTTGCTCTACGACGGCAAAAGGTAGCTTTCGCTGGTATTGCTAAGCTGCGAGTGAACCTTCGATCACGTCCATGTGGACTATTAGTGCAGTCTCTGCATTAACAGTGTTAATACAGAGACGAGAAAGGGCCACGCCTAAAGAGGACTAACCTCACGCCATAATGTGCGTCAAAATTCGGGTGATTCTGATCATCATGATAAACGAAAAACTTGTCGACTACACTGAGAAGTGCCGTGCCTGTAAACAAGTTGCGCAGCTCCTCCCTCTCCCCTTTTCTCAAATAGTTAACACTATAGCAAATTTATTGCTAACTTTGTCAAAAGATGAAGGAAAACAAAACTAAGGTGAACTAAGGCGGATCGCAGGGACATTGCAGAAGTTAAAAGAAACAGACACTTCGATAAAAGGAAAGCAACTCTCAGAAGTAAACATAGCGGCAACAAATCAATGCAACAGAGTGAACATTACACATTTTAGGGTCCTACATTCATGCAGACTGTACTATACGTCGTCCTTAATTACCTTCACAAGATAGTCCCGCCACTGAGTTCGTGCATTAAGCGTGCCCGCCACCTTATGCTCTTCCATGAGATTCCGAAAATCATCCCGGTTTTTCCGCTCTTTGCGTCTGAGTTGTTCCTGAATCGTAGATCAGAACATCCAAATAAAGACAACGCATATTCACTTCAAAATAAATCGACCAGAAACTGATGAATCTCTGTGGTTCCCAATGTCGAAGCAGTATGTCAACACGTGTGGCAATTTCTCTGCACTGAAGGACTATGAATATTTTTAGACATTAATGAAACAATACCCCAATATGATCAAAAGCTTATCTTAAACATTCTAAACCCCATAAGTACTTTTCATACTACTGGTATCTATCAGTTTCCTTTATTTGAATAAACTGCTTGACACAATTAAAATGCAAAAACTTTTAATCATTACAAGAGCCTTGCGTACAACACCTTCTGAAGTTTCTTCTCCTCTTCTTCCTCTTTTTCCAGGTCGCGAATGTATTCCTGAGGGGAGAATTTAACTGATTACAACAGCTCTGATACGTTCTTACACATATAAATAAACTCCTTGGGACGTGAGACGTCGCAACTCCCCTAAGAACTGAGAAAAAATACCTTATCCAACCGACAACATCACGGAGTAAACTATGCAGGCTAATAGGAGGCAAGTTAAAGAGCTGCTGCAAAGAACACTATACTGGCGCACGGAATATCGGTCCAAGTTTGTATTCGCGATCTCCACAAGAGGCACGGCAATCCTCATAGAGAATCCTGACCTAGAGATGATACGATGAAACGAAAATAGGCAGATGATAGAGGTAAACCTGAAATGTCTCCAGCCGATCAATCTTGTCTAGACGAGAGCAACGCTCATCGTCTTCTAGCTTGTCCTGAACTTTTCTCCACTGAGTATTTGCCTGCAATTTGCAATTCAACTAATCAGGCCAATGAGATCGCATATTTTAAACTGGTAAACATCAAATGTCAGAGACAAACACGAGACTGCAAAGAAGGACGAACTTTTAGTTGGAAATCCAACGCACCTTGATGTAATCACAAGATTCTAAGAAAGATCGATACTCAGCCAGATTTTTCTTCCTCTCTTCCCTAGCCTTCTCCCGCTCCTGAGAGAGAAAACTTGAAACGTCAAATTTGTAAGAAACAATTTCGGCCGTCTCACGCACGGGGCAATAAATGCCTCAGTTTATTATAGCATACTACACCTACCAGAAAGGCATCTCGAAAAAAGTCAAACCGTTGCCATTAAACATTCAAACTTGAAAGATATCAGGCATAAACTAATCATCCTAATTGCAAACACGATGATTGATTACAGCCTTGAAGAGCGATAGGTGATACTGTTTAAACACAATGAATTGATCGATAAAAAAATAAAATTAACAATCTCACAGTACTGACGTTGCGATAAAAACTTGTGTCGACTTTGAATAGCACAATAGCTTGTTTTATTAATCCATGACTCCAAAACTTGTATTTAATTTTAAATTTCAAACTGATTACTGGTGAAAACACGTCAAAGGAAATGATTTGATTCAATCAACAGTTTGTCACCGTTAAAGATAGTCAGCTTACCTTTCGCTCCAAGTCAACAAGATAGTCCTCGAAAAGTTCTTCACGTTCTCGATCCTTCTCAACAGCCTGTAGACGTGGGTCTTCCTCGAACAAGGTCAAGGCTTTGCTGTACACCGTTATGAGAGATGGCAACACGCATTTGGAGAAGCCCCATGAGTACACCAGAAAGGAACAACACAACTTGCTTGATCGAGGAACAGAAAGAAACTCTTCTACATTTCAATGGTTTTCATGACCTTAAGGTCAAAAGAAACCTTCAACTGATCTCCATTTTCTCTTACTTTTGTCACTCTTCCTGTCAATATTTTTCTTTTTTTAGAAAGAATCGTTTTTTTCCATTCTTTGTCTAACAGTCAAAATTCCATTTTCTGACTCTGATCAAAGTGGTATACTACTATAAGATCAACACCATATTCAAACGATAAATTAAGCTGACAAGAACCTTCATAATCAATTTTACTGTATTCAGAATCTACAGTACTGAATGAGCAAATAAATTCATTTAAAAAATAAATCTCGAAATAAAGCTTATGAAAGAACGAAACAAACCTCCATCGCATGGATGACGTCAGTTCTTTTGACTCCTGCACGTGATAAAAACATTTGCAGAGTAGAACCTCCAGTAAGAAAACTGGAAAAGAATTATTCAGGATGACTCAATTCATCAATTGTTGATACCGCGCTAACAATAGACAACGCAGAGATAACTAGCGCTCAGAGTTTCGAATAAACACCTAAGCTGTAGCACACCAGCTGCAAGTAAGAACTGTGGAACCCCGTCCATCCAACTGATACACGGAAGATGCAAAACTTTGCTAAAACTAAAGCTGTGTCTAAATCAGTTTCCTGTCTAGAAAGCTTTTGTATATAATTCATATTTACTTGCTCATAATCATCTTGCTGGAATTATACCTCTAACATGGCCAAAAAGTCCTCACGAGCCTTCTTCTGTTTCAGTCGCTTCTCTTCGGTTTCCAACTTCTTGCGTTGTGCTAAATACTGCATTACAGAATACGAATATCACAATAAACCTTCCCACTTCCGATTCATATACAAATAACTTACAACACTAAAAGGACGCCAACATCCAAAGAATGGAAGGTTTTCGCCGGGGGTTCCATATAGCTCAAAGACCAACAGACAATCAAGACTTCCAAAGCTGTTGAATGGAACAAGCAAATAAACGCACGAGAGATAAGGCACACGTCATATCGATAGGAACACGTTATATAGATAGGAACGCCTTCTTCAAGCATCCAGCTTCACTCACTTACCTCATTGAAAGCTTGTTTGCGTTCACCGAGAGTTTTCAAAGCTCCATACCGTTTATCGTTGATTATGACCCGCATAGCCTGCAAAACATAACCAACACCTTCTATTTAATGAATACCAAATTGCATGTTCCAAAAGCAACCAATCATTTTCTTAGACGACTCACTCATCAAAACCAAGCGACAGTGATAATCAGAAGGGTTAAACTGATGGTGATCGATATGAAAAGGTCAACCACCCTGAACTCACAGATAATTGATTTTCCCGTTGCTAATATAAATTTGAAGGAAGACATGGATTACTACGGGTTATTATGCAGATACTCAGTGGGATTCACAATTAAAATCTTTGCAATCTAGACTGATATCTTCAGCCTCGGTTACAAGTCTTGAGTGCTTGTAAATTCTGAGATATCATTGTGAAGTGGAGACTATTCCAGAGGCGGCAAAACATCAGATTACATAACGCAAGTGTAGCAAGCGGCGAAGCAGTAGAGGCCCCGAGCGAAAGAGTCGAGTTATTATACTCATTCACCGTACCTGGTCCCAAGTCCAATCGGACTCAACGTGAACAGACTCAAGCAGCTCCTTGAAGGCATTCTTTGCTTCCTGTAAAACATCTTAGCGTGACGAACATGCATATCAGGAAATTCCTCCAATCTTGACGGAATTGAGGGTACACATGAAACTCAAACCTCCATACTCGCAGATATCTGAGAGATCAAAAAACCACATCCACATGACATGATAAGAAAATTCAAATCGGATAAACTGACCAATCTTACCGTCTTATTAGCGTATGTCAAAGGTTCCTCGGCAACTGGAGAAGGCTTCTCTTCTACGAAAGGAGTGATATTAATCTTCCCAGTTAATGGCATAGCTTTCTTGGCCTCCTGCATATTCCATTTACCGACATATTCCGACATTACAATTTTGTTGGATATATCATAGGTACGAAAACAAACAAAAAGAAATTATTTCTTTGATGGAAGTCCTAAATAAATGAATTGTGAACTCATCTCGAATAATGACAACTGGCGAGAAAATAGAACCTCGAGATCTTGTGCTGACGTTTCCTCTGCTTCCTCTTTCGCACTAGTTTCAACTGAATCCTCCTTAACGGACCTAACAAATTTACAGAAAAACGTCATTTTGCATGCAGGTAATAAAGAGCTCAAATGGAGTGAGCCCTCTGTGTCAAGAAGTAGCTGAGACAGCGAAGAGTGTCTGAAGTTTACAACACATAATTAATACCACCTTTTCTGATTTTAACAGACACCACATATTCGAAAATTAAATGATAATTTTTCGACCAAAAAAAAAAAGAAGAGTCCTGAGACTCACTCCGCTGGGAGAGCTGCAACAGAGGGGGGAATGCCGCTTGGTGTGGAGGACGTAAAAGCAGGTACTGTTGTAACAGGTGGTGCAATAGGTAGTGCTACAGGTGGAGTCAAGAAGACTGGACTAGGGTTTACAATAACACTGGGCTTCGGAGATGCCGCAGGAGGAAGAAAAGAAACTGGATTGGTTCCAGTGGGTGTGGTTCCAAGAGTGACCGACGGGGGCACAACTTCAGCGACTGAGGATCCAGACGTAGTGGTTGCTGTCGACTTATCCACCTGCTCTCGCGCCAACTGAGAAACGAACAACCAGAAATATTGAATGGTTAATCGAATGCCCCCACAAGAGATGTAAAAGTTTATCTCATAGAGATATGCAGCCTTGTCATATACAACGGCATTTTTTACCGCATGTTTCTCTCGTCCTTTGTGCAGCATTGCCAAGTTGGGAACTGCTAAAGAGGCCACACAAGAAACGACAAATTGAACATACTTATCTATTGCTGATTCAAAACACACATATACAGTTGATCCTTTATTTACATCGATACATGTATTGGAAATTTCTTTGTAGCTTGAATACGACAAGTGCTAGACTGTGAATACCTTCATCTCGTCTGGCATCGTCCACTTTGACTGTTTCGTATTCTTATTGTAGTAATACCTACACAAAATTGATCGATCAGGATTAATATCGACAACCAGAGCGGAATGGGTACTTTCAATATAGTCAGCATGGTTCGGAAATTCGGTTCAAGCATCTTTTTCCGTTGAACTCAACTTTTGGTATTAATACTCCAACTACCTCCGACCTCAGTAAACCATACTTGCAATTTCAGGTGTAATGCTTTTAAGCTGCAATGCCAACATAACCGTGATTCCTAGAGAAATAAATTCAATCGCGAGAGTGGATCTAAGACACAATACGTGCTGTCCGAGTCAGGAACGAGAGGAACGATAATACGGCATACTAACCTACTGGAATTGATACATTCCATAAGAAATCAATTCATCCTGTTTAACGGATATGCAGACTTGGAAATTTCGACGACTATGTAAACCAACGCAACCAGGCATAGGGGGAAAAATTGCCACCGCACTCAACAGCGAGAGAGTTGTCCTTAGAGTTAGAAATATAGGGTCTGCTAAAACCACGCCGTCGGTAAAATTACAACGGGACCCGAAATAAGGCGTAATGGAAAACAGTAGATGCATTATACACAAAGCACCGACGGAGATCAAACGGAAATGAGTGCACGCTTAATGTAGTCACAGGAACCCCTAAGCAAGGAAACGTCAAGTAAGTCCCCATCCACCTCAAAACCGAGCCAAATAATCTACAGATTGTAGCGGGAGCATCAAAGATGCTTCATTTAAAAATTTAAGTGTGAAGTATTCAAACCCTATATCGGTATTTTTAACTAAATAAATCATATCTGAGCACCAAGAGCAAGACATAAAATTGTGGTTTAAATTGTGATACCATGACCCGGCACACCCCCTTGATGAAGTCCACTTGATCATCGACAATATATCAATGTAGATAACTGAAGAAGATTAGAAATTTACAAAACTTCTCCAGCTACAGGACTTAGCTCACTGTCCCGTCTACACCCATATATAATTGTCATCTATCAAGAGCATGTAACCACAACGCATACTAAACATCGTTTCCAAGGACGATGGGTTTGACAAGTAGCAGCAATCTATACTGCATTCCTGGTTGATAACAATTCCAGAAGACTACTAAGCCTACTGCCAGTAGCAAATCATCGAAAACTGTGTCGATTTTCATGATGAATCTATACGCGACATGCAAATACAATAGTAAGATAATGCATCCTGCTCTTTAATGAGGACAGGATTGCCGTGGCGGTCTGTGCTGCAGCAACATCGCAGGCAAACACGAATAAAAGAATGACAACTGCGGCTCCACCAGAGAATTTGGTAGTCCAAAGTACAGCAAAACAACACAAAAGAACGGCTCCACCATATTCCTAAATGGACTGCACAGAATATGGCAATCCATGATGAAGCTAGAACACATCATAAGAACAAAACAGGATGATAATTTCAAATTCCTGCGGCTGCAGAGGATCAACTACGCAGATGCCCGTAAGACACCTAACGCAACCTGAAGCCCGGGCAGTTCAAGAGACATCAATGAGATTTCCGGGCTGCGGCTAAAAAATACCACAGGCAAATAGAACAGTCAACATTTGCACCTCGTGTTTTGAAGATACAGCCTGGCATTTGGTCCATTCTCTATCTACAAACCACAACCCCAAGCAAGTCTCAGATGAGGATTTCAGACTAGAGAGTTCGCGCTTCCACCTGATTTCTGAAGATTTGCAGATTCATCGTTCAATTTTCCTGAAGATGTAACAAACATGCATGTAGAGGTCAAAAGAGCAAAGAACAGCAATCAAACATTCCCAGCAACAAAAAATTTACAAAAAAATAAAACAACAAAAAATAACTTCTCGTCAATAAGAATACTCTTAGATTATCAGAAAAAAGACGAGCGGAAAATGCTAAATCAACAAGAAATCAAATACTGTAATTCCAACATGATAAAGACTCACGGGGAGTAAGTGTTATATGATATGTTTACTAAAAGTCATATAACGTACGAGATACTTTTTATGACCTCGGCTCAGAACTCACAAATTCCAATTTAAAACAACCATCCAACGAGGGACATCCCGACGAGAATACATCCCAGTACTCCAGCACTTCGATCACAAAAAACTTACAGTTTTCAAAAAGTTTGGCAAAAATTAATTGGACGCTGAACTCTTACAAAGAACGGATCGGCTCTTATAAGTCCTCTTCCAAAAGGTAAGTGGTCCTTCGAGGCTAATGACTCTTTTCCTCTCACTGATAACAAATTTTATCTCACTGTTGTCATGCACTGTGTCATAAAGATTAGTCTAGATTGTTTTTTTAAGGTTTACCTGTGTAAACGGAGAGATGCAGGGGGGAAATGCACTTTAACATCTTCACGCTTTATACTAACACCACCAGGTAAGGCTTCAGACTAAGAAGGACAAAATCTGTACTATTAACTGTGATTTTTCTAACAAGAGTAGTTGATTAGTGTTCATCGACTTTTTCATGGCTATAAATGACATTACTGATCCCAGCGTGTTAGTGCTGTGAGACTTCCAAAATTCCGAAATGAAGTTAGGGCTTTCGATGTTTTGAAGTTGAAATGACGGAAGATCCCTTACAAATGGAAGTAAGAAAAGGAGAATACAAATCCCCCAATCAATCAGGATGTACTTTCGACAACCACGGGAGTCCCAGCAGGATGAAACCGGCACAAAACGTAAATTCAATGTTCAAACACACACACATACAAACATGAGCCATTTTAGCCCAAGACCAACTAATAATCTCACAAGATACTTCTGAAAGGGAAACCCAAACTTACTTCCGTCCGTCTGCTGTCGTAAACTCTTTCCAAACAGTTGAAGCATCTGCACGCTGTATATACATATTCAAGGGTCGAATGTCAAAGATTCACAAATAAAGCACTATCGCAAAATGTCAGAAGGCTTTATTTAGATAAAACGAGTCTTGTTAATTCATAATTGTTTGCTGTTTTGGAAAGAATTCGTCCACCTCAGTCCTTTGCTTCGGTTCAAATGTCATCGTGTCCAATAACTAGGATCTCACAATAGAACTCTAAGACGGATAACTGGAACGTAGCAATCAATAACATGATCATCACCTATCGTAACTAGCATAAACAAATATAAGAATAAGCATGCAATGCCTACCATCCCAAAAACAAAAAGGCCACAGATAAGAGAGGGTCATCAGTAACATACTTTTCAATCTACAGAAAAATAATCCAAGAATTCCAAAACAAAATTTGGGCGTCCGTCGTGAGCTACAATGCAATTAAACCCAAGACTCAAGTCCCAAGTTCCTATCAAAGAGACTTGTAAAGTGACAATCCTACGCACCTCGGTTGGTGTCATAAGTTCGACTGGCTTCTCCCAGCTAGATAACTTCGTCCTCTTATTGTGATAATACCTACAAATGCAAAAAACCAAAGTTAACATGCCGTTAATAAAGAGCATAGGTTCTTGCGGTAGCAAAACACATCGTGAACAGCAATAGTTGAGAGAAATCTTACCTTCTGCCGTCTGGAGCTGTATGCTCTTGCCAGTCAGAAGGTCCAGGAACGCTTGACTGAGCCGAAAGAGCAGTGGCACCCTGTCCCACAAGCATTAACGACCGGAGACCATAAATCAAATGAGACAGAATATGAAGCGCTGATTAAGATGTTAGTTCAGCCACTAACTTCTAACCTCTGCTGATATGAGAAAATAATGGAATGAGTTGTCAATTACGAGCATGCAATACACTCACAGGTAAGGAAGATGCTCCTGCCGGAGGCGGCTGGGCAGCTGCTTGAAGACCCTGAGGAAGAGCTGGAGGCATACTTTGGCCAGGTATCATAGGCCATGGCTGACTACTTTGTTGCATAGGTTGAATAGACTGAGGCTGCATTGGACTTTGATAATGGGGTGGCGTCATACCATAAGAGTTCGGGGCTTGGGGATAAGGCAATGACGAATTAAACTGCAAGTCAGTCAAACAACATGACGTAATTTCAGAATACAACCTAAACGTCGTTCATCCATCAAGAGAGTTTCTAATCATAAACTTAACAGTAGATTACTATCAAGTTAACGATGGCACAACGTAACATACATATTCAAGTTTCTATATGAAAGAAATCAACATGAAAAGTAGTTATCAAGTCCTAACTGATAAGGATCTATTTCAAAGTCACAGCATGTAACATGAAACGAAAAGAAAGTTGCACATATACAACAACTCAAAAAAATACGAGAGTCAATCTGAAGGCTCCAGAACTTATACCCTGATTAACTTTCTTAAGAATGCACTTACTACTGCGCAGTGGTGAGTAAACCCAAGGAATAACAACCAAGATAGTTAGAAAACAAACGAATGAATCTTACACGAAATTTTTGGTATCTTAAAACCTGTCTGCATAGCCCACGCATAGAGACTGTCGCAAAATTGATAACTAACTGGAGATAACACAGCATCATGCCTCAAGTTTTCTTGGATTGTAAGGAAGGGGACTTGAGGCAAAACAGTTGGTGGCCTTGTACGTGAGTAAGAAATAGGGCAATGAAAAGCGTTCACTTGATCTATTTAAATTTTTATTACTGATACACAGATGAGCAATTTTGTCGGGATCGCATTCTTGTTTATTGGTGTTTATTTATAACTTTCACGGCAAAAATTGAAAGAAAGTAGGGATCTAAGCTCGTCTAACCATCATGGGAGTAAATAATGAAGACTATATTAACCCATATCTAGGTAAAGACGTAACTTCAGCAGTTATGATATTCTTCTTTGATGCATAAAGAAGATATGCCAAAAGCAGTCCGTGATGATGCACCTTAATACTGATGTGGGACGTGTCATGACTCGCAGTTCACAGATATTCTGCAATAGGAGGACTTACACCAAAAGAAGAAGGTGGTTGCATTCCAGGGTTGCCAGGTCCTGACGGTGGGGGCATCCCATGTGGTTGAGGCTGTTGCTGAGGTGGTGGTCCGCCTGCCATCGGCCGCGCCTGTTGTGGGTAAGACATAGGAGGACCTTGTGATGACTGGGGAGGCTGGGGTTGTTGAGGTGGTCTTGGAAGCATTTGCTGCATGGGTGAAGGCGAATACTGTGATGGCTGCGAGGATGGAGGCATGCCTTGTTGAGGGCCCATTCCCTGCATGTTTGGAGGCATTCCATGTTGAGGAGGACCCATGCCCGGCGGAGGTCCCGCTGGACGATACTGCTGTCCACCAGAAGGCATGAACTGTTGACCTGGTTGAGGTGGACCTTGTGGACGAAACTGCACACATACAGACATAAATGATATTGTCAAAAAGGTGGACATAGATGTCAGATAAGTTCCCAAAAAAAACGGTAATGACTTTATCAGTATTTAAATATTACCTGCATTTGTGGGACTCCATAATTAGGCGGAGCCCCTGATGGCCCAAGTCCAGGCATTCGTGGTGGCGGCTGTAAGAAGACATCCGAAACTCACATCGTAAATTACCGTCTCAAAACCACAACGACTTTTCCGTCTCAAAACCACAACGACTTTTCGTTTGAGTAGAATGATTGCCTAATCAGTAGCAGCCTTTGAAAGATTGACTTGCAGATAATTGCTGTAAATATGCAGTGACGTACCAAAGGTCCAGAAGGTGGTGTGTTGCCAGGAATATGGGCTTGAGGAGGACCTGATGTTGGAGAAGCTGCAGGGGGACTAGGGCCTGCAGGAGTTACTGACAAATAGGTAAAACTGTGAGGATCTTGATGAACCGAAGTGCCAAAAAGCCGAAAACAAAAAACTCATTTGACTTGGCAAGTAATGTAGCAGCACATAAGCAATCTCCAGAGCTTATAACGAGAAGACAGCAACCCAGCCAAAAACTCAGGCAAGGAACAACCAAAAAAACTGTTGACGATCCCGAGATATACATACGCAATACAACCAAACGCATAGACAAAAAGTTTGGGGTTTAGAAACGCAGCGACGGACAAAAAGATGAAACATAATGCATCCCAACTGAACAATCACGCATTGAACGCATCCTAACTGCAAGACAAGGGCTTCGCAGCAGATGCAGCCAAGGCTATGACCGACTGCTTAAAGGCAAGCATCACTTCGTAGTGACCACGAAAGCAGGGGCTTCTCCTGCGGATATAAAAATACTGTAGAGCTAAGTGAGCAGTGTGAAATAGCGAGTCGGAAGAAGACCATTGGCCATCTACAAGATTCGATTTGGTAGCACCAAATTACCGTCACATTACGCTCGACTGCTTCACTGGTGGATAACGAGATATAGAGGCTTCTGCACTTAACCCGGGGTTCAGGATATTCGAAGCCCAACAAACCAAAAACAGTGTTGATGACGGTTGCCCAGATCTATGTCAAAGAATGCCTAGCACTGTCAAACTATCAACAAGACGAGAAGGTCACCAGAAATCGAAAAACGAGAACCGAGGGAGTGTAGTATAGGGTTTAGAGAACAGATAGAATGAGCAGTTAATCCTTGAGGACTCATATTCAAATTATAATGACTGGGCAGATCGTTGTGCTGCACACCAAGCCGCATCCATATAATAATGTGCAGTGCAAAGAATATAGACAGTGAAAAGTTGATGTAGTAAAGTTCAATGAACCACATAAGAGAAAACAACATTCAAAAATGGGGTGCAGATATAGAGTATGGAGGAGGTTATGGTAGAAGCAGACAGAGTAGAAAGACCGTAGCATAAGAGTAAGAACCATAAAGCAGAGAACAAAAATAAGGACGTAAGCAATGGCAAGTGTACAGTGCTACTTCAACGCCGCACATTCATTTTCGCGGACCATGAACTCAAAGCACCTGGATAGCGATGAGATACAGAGCCCCTCGTCATGAGCTTCTGTAATGCTCGTGACAGACCAGGGAGAACTACGGACAAGCGCTCTTCGCAGCTAAATTAGAGACAAAATCAAAAGAGATAAGTGAGAGATCGTGGATGAAAATTGAACGTGGCAGTGGGATTGAAGACAAGGCGTGGGTCACACAACATTAACACTGGCCCATAAAACCGAGCATAAAATTTGATGTTTTCTCATATTCTGTGCAAATATAAGCTTCGTCAGGGTTACTAAGTGAATGTAAAGTTCCTCCAAACTAGCAAGGTAATATTTTTAAAAAAAATTGAATCTCCAAATTTAAGATTCAATGCAGCTTCCCTTCAGCTCTCCCGCATGACTCTAAGTACGAAATCGGTGGGTGTCGCCTTGTCTTTGCCATGGCAAGTTTGGGCCTCCATTCAGGCCAGCACATGAACAAACTTAAATCAGTAGACAAACTACAGCACGACCACAAATCATAGAAATAGATTCCACAGGTATAATTCTCATCCACCTACTGATACCTACACTATATACTTCCTACCCTCAACCACCATACTTAACTTAAGAGAAATTCATGATCTCCAGAACCGAAGTGCAATAGGTCCCTCGTTGAATACCAGAAGGTGAAAGTTACAAGGCACCTGTTTCTTCCTTTAGGCAGTCCAGCAAGAAATACGTTTCGGTTTACTGCAACAATTCCCGCGTTGCGTACTAGCAGCGGGTTTCGTTAGTGCAGGGGCGATACTGCCGCCACCCACATGATTCAGGAAGCTCGGGCAGATACTTCTCGGTGTGCTATATACTCTGTGTCTGACATTTCTTCCTCTTCAGTCATTCCGTCGCTTCGTTGCACATTCCGTATTATGCATTCCACCTTGGTTTTAACCACTTGGGCGGCTACAAGGCAAATAGCAATTGATGGCAAGCAGAGTTTCACGCTAACAGACCTAAACTTGAGCAACAGTATGTTGAACCGTTTCAGCATCGTGCAATTAACATGACCGGATGGTTAACAATTACAATTGCGCTATCAAAACAGCAAAACGACCTTCGTGCCAGGTAGCATGCAACACAGTACAGAACGACAGGCTCAATGCAATCCATCCCACTCTAATAATCACGACCATCAAGCTGCAAACGCCATCGGAACCCTACGACTGGCGGAGGAAGTCACAAACCTTTCATCCACGCGGGAACTGTCATTCCACGGCCACGGCCTGCCGCAGGGCCTTGAGGCTGCTGGGAAGGAAGGCCGGCCATTCACACGGCCCCGCCGCTTCCTTCCATCATCGTATCCGGAGCTTCTCTTCTCTTTCTCCTGCTCTTCTTGCGCTTCGTGCGTTTCACAGTTTATTTTACACTGCCTTCACGAAATTCTCCCATCCGTCGACCACCGGCTTCTTTAGTCCTCGATCCAAGCGAGCATTCGATTACAAACCTCGTACTTCTGCTTTCTTCTTGAAGGCGCAAGGATCAAGCTCCTCGAACACTCGTTAAGACAGTGCAAAACTCTCGAAAAGAACAACACGGCGCTCTATCACTTGTATCTTGGTCTCCTGCTTTTTCCCTTCTGTCTTCTCTGCTGTCCGTCCCGTATGTATGTACTCGGTACTCTCTGCTTCTGCAAGCAAAGATGTTACGCCAGTATAAGAGGCAATCGGATGCGACGGATACTTCCTAAACCGGCTCTATGCTTGCCCCCATTCGCAATTCGACCCTACTGAAGATTCCTGGCTCCGGATACCACGTATTTGAAAAGCACATGAGGGTACCACCGTTGAAGAAGATCCTCGCGAAGGCCGATCAATGTACGAGGTACTTTCACTGGATGACATCTGCGGGCTTTGTCATCCTCCACGTTCAGAATACTGTACAAATTTTATGAAGATTGATGGTTTGTTACAATTCATTATTTTTGTGAGGCGCAACTTCTTGATTTTTAGAGCTAAGTAATAGGGTGGCCAGCAATTTATACACCATATTCACCATTTATCACAATTTTTGAATAAAAAATCGTTGGATCTGACTTTTGTAAGCATTATCCACCACTATAATGTTCTTAGCGTCATCTTAATTAGACCTAAATGTATTCTTTCCATAATTAATCATCCTTGAAATGGTGCTGGGTCTATCTTAAAAAAAGACACCGATTGAATAGTAAATTGTGATTGCAATATAGCAAAAAGGATTAGTAACATATCCCGGGGGAAAAGTAGACAAGAAAACAGATATGTGAATTCGTGATCGACAATTTGATTTTATTTTTAATCAAATTTAGATATAGCTTATTTATAGGAAGTGAAGAATTAAATATATTCTTCAAGAGTTGATATTAGCTGCGCACCATGTTTTGATGGCTACATTGTTCCTATGTGTCGCTGCAAACCTGTCAGAATATATCAGATACCGGTATATCCTAAACATGCGGAAGCAACAAAAGAATTTCATCAATCAAAACTAGGCATATGATTATGAAACACAATATGGCATTTGAGTCAGCGTGGATTCTTCTTTTCAATCAGCATGTTCAATGCATACAATATAGACTAAATCAATATGAAGATTAATGTATGTGTCAAAAAAAAACAATTATTAAATTGATAGTAATTAAAAAAACATGCATGATAGGCGTGGTAAAAAGTTATTTATTTTCTTTATTCTAAAATTTTCTATTATTCATAGAGAAAATCGTATAATTTTTATTTTGGTTGATCAATAAAATTCCATTTATTTATAATATCATGTTGAAATATTTTCAAAATGTATGAATTGATTCAATCATTTATATTTTGTGCCATTAAAGATATTATGACATTTAAAATCATTGTTACATGAAATCATCTACATACAATGCAAGTGATTTATGATCAAATGAATATGATTATTCAAATAAGAAAATATATGTTGATATTGTAGCAAACAAAAAACCCAATAATTTCATATGACTTGATATGTAACTATTATCATCCAATAATATTATTAAAAAATGCTCACAAATCTGTATCCATACAACTTTCAAAAATAATGTTAAATTGTAATGAATTTTATACATATATTTTCAAAATATTTTGAGATTTTAAAGATAAAGAGAGCTAAAATGTATTTGAAATCTTCAGTGATATTATAATATTAATTTAATAGTCTACAATCTAAAAACTAACAAATCCATTTAAAATATGTGTAAAATATATATTTATGAACAAGTAATTATTATTAATTAAATTTATCAATAAAAAATATTTTAAGTCACATATATTATTATAATGAATAGTAACATTCGCTAAAATTGTGAACGTTTTTATTTTATACATTCACTGCATTCTTTATCACATAAATTATTTCCAAAATTTTATCAAATGATTTCATGCCCAATATTCTCTTAAAAAACATGCTATACAAAAATACAAAAATGTAAAACCAATAGAAAAATTTGTAATGTAAAATATCCTAATTTCTTTATAATCATGCAACTTTGAAAAAAACAATTAATATTTTATTTGAAAGAATGAAACTAAATCTATATGAAATTAGGAACAAATCATCAAGGCTCCAATATGTACAACTTTAAATATTAATAACAATGATAAAATAATTTCACATTTTAGAATAATTACAATGTTTTTTTGAGATGATTTATAAATTGTTGATAGTAGATTAAAACATTGAATTTTCAAGGTATATCTTTACTTGAGTATGTAATTCATTTTTTAAAATATCAGATTCTTATTATTAATTTTGATAATGTATCCATGAAAAAATTAATCCACATATAATTTTCAATTTTTAATATTAAAAAAGTGATATAAAACTTAAAATTTGTTGTTATCTTATGTGATCAATTTTGAAATTATAAGCATAGATATTAATATATCATTAGTTATCAAATATCATTCTGATAGAAAAAATAAACTTTAGAAACTAACTTTGAGACGGTAAATCATTTTTCAATATGTTTTTTTTCATTTATTTTCATTTTTCATATATGTAGAGTTTTTTATTAAACATTTTTAATATTCGGTCATAAATTAATTATGCACTCGTCTTATTTTTTTTTCAAGCTTTATTTCCAAATTTGTTCCTAGCATTTTATTCATACTGCTAGCATGAAACCTGCTTTGATTTTTACGGGACGTTTGAAAGATTCCGTACGAATATTGAGTGGAGAATATAAAAATAACTATTTTGAAAATATTTCAATTTGTTCCACGTGTATTTATAACGAATTATTCTAAAATTTAGAAAAATATATCTTTGTATATTTTCAGAAAATGATTATCATATGAATTCATAAGAAAATCAGTATTCAAGGAAATGAATCACAGTATGTGTACTAACAATTTCGAAAAGGTAAACGAGAGAATCATTTACATCACAGATTGTGTTTTAAACACACAATTTGGATGAATCTCAATTGCAAACCTCATATATCATGATAATATGATGAAATATAGGTTGAATATAAAATAATTGGTTAAAGTTACTTTTTTGCATGAAAAATTTGAGTTATTTAACAACATTTTCATTTTTTTTCTATAACAATACTGAATTATATTTCAAAAGTAACGAAACGTCTTAAATACAAAGACATTGACTATGTATATGTTCCTGATTTTTTCTTTGGCTTGTACACATATTTTGATTGATATAAAAATATTCAAATTGCAAATTTTGAAACATAAAATTATATTTCAAAAATGGTGTGCTTTATAATATTGGCTATACTTTCAACAACAGACTTTATAAATATTAGTTTTGGTTAAAAAAGGATTATATTTCATACTTTAAAAGTTAAAAACGATAGTTCGCATGTCATTTGAAGTTTGAATGATGAATCATGAAAACATTAAAGCAAATTTAACTTTCATTTAGCCAGGTATGATTTTAATATCTATATTAATTTAATTTTTTAAAAAATAAATTTGAAATAGTTATGTACATAGCACATATTATCAAGATTGTGCTAAAAAAATTAATTTCCAAGTTTTTTATCTTGTTATTTATTTACCTTTTAAGCTTGTAGAATTATAATCAAAATCTTTAAGTTTTTATAATTAAAAACCAAATGAATCATTTTGTATTGTGCTAATCTATATGATCAATGCCAAATAGTTTTTCGGAAATGTAGTTTTACAAATACACTAGAGTGATAGACTCAAAATTATTTTTATAAAATAAATATAATCAGTCTGTATAAGAGTTAAATACAGGTTTTATATAGTTTTTTATATATAGTTAAAAAAAATTATTTTTAAGAAAAAGTGATTAAAAAAAATTGGTTACAAAGATACAAATAAAAATGCAATCAGGATCACTTGAAGTGTTCCATTCCGATATTTATGAATTTTAATAATACATTTTAGACAAAATATAATTGATATAGAACTTTAAAACTGATGAAAATTACCTAGTTTTGTTAAAATAACTTTGACATCAGTAGAAAAAGTTGCATTTGTATTTAAGCATGTGACATATTTAAGATTTTTACTTTATTAATTGAAAAATATTATCAATATTTGTGTATAATAATTTGATTCTTGTAGTTGCCATCATATCGTTTCAAATTGAAATTTGCATTGTAAATTATTTCACAACTTTCCAGATATCCATATATTTTAAAAATAATTTTATGAATTTTTAATGTGAAATGAATTGATAATTATAAGAATTAAATTTAGAAATTATAAATTTATGTATTAAAATGTTCAAAAAAAATATAAATATATATATTAACGAAGTAATGATATTTTTAAAAATATAAAAAATTTCTAAGGAAGAATTCTCAATTAATTTTTTTAAAATTTTGAATTTATTTTAAAAGCGAGTAAAAAAATTTGCATATATTTTGAAGTCAATTATTAGTAAGATAAATGTCTATTGATTGAAGTATTATATTTCAATAAATCAGATAGAATTTTTGAATGTAAAAAAACGGGATACATTATGAGCATTTTTTATCACAAAAGGATGTGGTTGAATATTTTTCAAAGAAGTCATGATTCAGGATTAAATTTTACATAAATTTACTTTAATCAATGTGTTCTTGAGTTATTTTCCTCTTCGGAGATAATTGAATGTAACAAAGTGTTGAAATGTTATGATCCATCATCTTTGATTAAGTGTATCATGTTTTTTTTCTTATTGATTTTCAATACCAATACAGTATTCCATCTTGCAATCGTTCATTAAATATTCTAAGGTTATTTTGAATAAAAAATAAATCAGTAAAAAAATGTCAAACTAATTTGTAAATTTTATTGAATCTACGGATTTTAATTGTATGCTTGTAGTCTTCAAGTTTTTTTGAAAATGTCTGTAATTTATTTTCTGAATCTACGAAAATTTTGGCATGCTTTATCCTTAAAAAAATTCCCATTCTTTTCGGTACATATATATAAGAGATCCAAAATCTCTTGTAATAAAAGTCATTTCATTTACGCCACTCTTATAGTAATACTGGAACTTATACCTTACAATAAACAATGATGTTATTTTGAAAGACATGAGAGCCTTCCATATAGGTTTGTGTACGTGAATATAAATGTCGATGTGGAACTTTGCAAGATTGTAATTCTCTTTATGTTGCAGTTACGAGTGAATGTTAATTCTAAGTGTTTGAGGTAAATTTCGTTATTAAGATGCAGGTTACGTATGGTAATATTATTTTTCATGATCCCGGATGTGACCGAACTCTGTATGTCCACGCGACATTTACTAGCTTGACGATAACCTCGTTTAGTTATAGTGTATTCGCAACTACAGTCAGTTAAATATGTCAAAGTTTTTTACTGAAACCTAGGACCCAGTGTTCATCCAGTTATTGTAAGCATCTTCATCGCTTGAAGATACGACTACATGTTTCCATAAGATTAGTTTCTTAGAATTGATTTCCAAACTTTGTTTCTTTCTTCCGGATATTTCTTGAATAGCTAGATCTGCAACAGCGAAAATAAAAAGTCAAAAATTGGACCATTTTGCTTTTGGTTCGGTTGCGAAGCCAGATTTCAAATATGAGTTCTGACCATTCTCTGTCCACCATTTCCTCGGCTTTTACATGTATCACAATTCAGCAGAACAAACCTACAGGCTTGGCTTCGACTGAAGTTGTTTTCTAAGAAAATTGCATTCTCTTGAAACCCCCTGCAGAGGTCTGAGAGCAACGTGCCTGTTGCTCAAATGAATACATCGTGAATTAATGAACAAGAAACATTTCAATGAAAACCCTAATTTCCACACTCGAAGATGGGAGAACGGGCTGGCCAGGAATATTTGTGAGTTCAAATAATGACAGGAGATGAAAAGCGAATTTGGCATCCATACCATCAACTGTGCCATTCGTGCTTAGACGTACGGTACATGCGAGCGACCTCCTTAACCCGTACAGCCAAGTGAACAGTGCCCTGGACACAGACTTTCACGTTCTTCCGACGCATATGAGGTCAATGGTGTGATAGAGACGACAGTTTTGAAAGCAAGAAAGAACAGATCCCAAGCAAGGACTCACTTCACATCACCAATGGGTCGCAGTCAATGTACAAACGATTACTGTTTCTTATTAGCGTAAAACGGTGGGGAAATACTTTTAGCAACATAAGGTCAGCATCGCACGAAATCGAAATTAGTTAGAGGTTCGGATGAACCACGTAAGGATTAGCGGTGGGCCCTTCCCTATCCGCCCATCAAATTATACCGGCTTGATTTGTTCGTCATTTGCCATGGACGGGGGCACTCACGGAGCTCTGATGTCCCGTCATTGGCTTCCCTCCTGAATAGCAGAAAGTGGATCCTCGCTATCTCAGTCCGACCTTCCTGGGTGCTCATCCAAGTCCGTCCTTGTCCTTCGATTTGAAGGGCTGGCATGCAACTCGTGTTCATTGGGTCCATCGACTTTTGAACTTAGCTGTGATCCCTCAGAGTCGAAAGACCTACGATCCATTTGTTGCAGGTCCTCTCAACTTGCTCCCTCGGAGCCAGTCTTAGCTTGTTGGTGGAAATTGCAAACACTGGGCGTGTCAATCATCAGGAGATATTCGTCTAGCGCGTCACTTCAAGTAACAGGTTGCAACCAATTATGAAGAGTTGGTTGTTTGCTACGTTGAATGGTTGCAATGCTGAGATTTGGACATAGAACAGTGGAAGAAAGAGGTTCTCGTAAACGGATTTATCTGTATATTGCATTTGTTAACCAGTAATGTACTCAAACCCTAATGCAACATCTCACTGTTTTGCAGTTCAGGTGATTAAAGTGAAAGACATGCTTGATACACCTACGATTCAAAGGACACATATTCTGTTTCAATACCAGGATCC
This sequence comes from Marchantia polymorpha subsp. ruderalis, assembly GCA_037833965.1. NCBI lineage: Eukaryota > Viridiplantae > Streptophyta > Marchantiopsida > Marchantiales > Marchantiaceae > Marchantia > Marchantia polymorpha. The sequence continues at coordinate 514,650 of AP031352.1, read as the reverse complement.
CCATCGATAATCTTCTAAGTGGGGGACGAGGTGATTCGGAATATTATCTATCGTCCTATGTATCTATCACTCACATGTTGTCTCCTCATCGTGGTCAGAGGAGATATACGGATTCCAACCATTCTCAGAAAGCATGAAACATAGACATACGATGGATATTTTTTTGCTCTCTCTGTTCGAAACGTTTCCCCTTGCTTTTATAAGGCAAAGGTGGATAGTTGGGGCTTTGAATTAAAGGTTCCATGGTGACACTAACGACCTCATAGCACAAGCTCACTGTAAAGTTCTGATTGCAGTCATCTGGGCGATCCGCTTCCGAATACAGTGATGAGAGTGGGAGACTACGACTCGTCCGCATATAGACCGTGTTGAGTAGAATACTGTGGCCGAGGAAGGCGAGCCTGCATATGATGGATGTCAGTGAATTATTCAAAGAGACATACAATTCCGGAACACAGCTTCCTGCCCTGGACGTCTCGGGACTCAAAAGAGAACTGAAAGATGCATTTGAGGATGCCATGCATGGCACCCTCCATGCACAGCAACACGGGTGCCCCGATGGACGGACGACGGACGGGGAACGCGCAGGGAGATCTTCCGTCCCGGTGCATGGCCAAAGTTGGGGGCGCTGCTCCGAATGGCTGGCATATTTGCCAACCAGCAGGAATAGTAATACAGTAGGTGGGTCTCCGGCGGTACCCTACCGGTCGCGATCGCCCTCTCTCGGGACCTGTCTGCCTGCAGCGCTGGTGCAGCGCCAGCACCTCCACAACCGGTGCGTCCCGCTGTACTGTCTGTCTGACTTACCGTAGTGGGTGGGATGGGGAAAGCGATGGTCATTACGTTGCATGCCCGGTAGGAAAGAAAGTGACGGAGAGGCGGGTTAGCAACTCCGCCACTTTGGCGGCCCGCCTGCTGTCGCTCTCTGTGCTTCTTCCGGGAGGGAAGGTCCGAGGCCCCGCCCTGGGTCTGGTGTCCGTGGAACTGAGGAGCGGAGTGGAGAAGAGAGATGAGACGGGCCGATGAGACTACGGAAAGGGACGGGACGGGAAGGGAAGGGAAGACGAGGCAGGAAAAGGAAAGGCTCGCGTGAGTGAGACAGAGAGAGAGAGCGAGCGAGCCCAGCAGCGCTGCGCAGGCCTGCGAGGTGACGAGAGGAGCGGAGAAGGCAATGAAAGCTTACTGAGTGTGGTGAGAAGAAGAGAGTACAGGCGACGACGATCAGTGGGTCGAGGCGAGAGCAATGAGTGACGCCCAGACGAGAGGAGACCAGCCGCGAGAGAGGAGCCGAGAGGATTGCCGAGAGTACGTAGCGAGGGCAGAGCGATTGAGAAGGAAGGAACGAACGAAGTAAGCGGGAGGCGGAGGGGATCTGGGATCAGCGCGAGCGAGAGTCCGAGAGGAAGAGAAGAGGAGGTGAGGAGGTTATATGAGACGTAGTAGTGCGCGGTCGAAGAGAATTCAATAGAAGGCGATCGTGCTCATGAGACGGGGGCGACTTCGCTGGTGAGAGCCGCCTCTTTGTTTGTGTGTGGTCGCCGGTTGGGTTGGGTTGGATGGTGATAGGCGTGGAGTGTTGTGTCGTGAGTGTTTTTTTTCCTCCGATTATCGTTCGCAGGTTGCGGTGGGAGAGGAGTGTGCGCATGTGAGACCAAAGGTGCTTGAGAGAGCGTGCGACGAGAGTGCCGGGTCTGGGTGCTGGAGGTGGAGGGTGAGAAAGAGAGTGAAGAGTGGGTGGAATTGCGGTGAGAGGGGAATGCTAATTGGATAGGTTGTTGCCTTTTGTGTGCAGGAGCGAACCTTCTGTTTCGTGGATGCGACCTATGCGGTCTTTGCTCTGCAGAACTATATTTGAACAGACACGAAGGCTGAGATTTAGACCTGGAGTTGTCAGCCACCATTTGCGATGAGGTTTGTCTGCTGCACTGTCTGACCCGGTTCGACATAACACGCTCCCACACGCGGGTCCTCAAATTGACTCCCGGATAGATACAATCTTCTTTCAAGTGGCTATGGTTCTTGTTTCCTGACGCCGAGCTTTGGCGTGCTTCTCTGGTCACAGTTCCAGGTCGAAACACCCGGAGGTGGCCCATGTGAATTGTTCCCTCAGTGGCTCCCAACGATAAGCCTCGACGCGGATTCCTATAAGCAATTTGCGTGGAATGCTGTTCACGGGACCATGTGATGGTCGGGAGGATCCGTTTGTTTACATTCTCACCGAAGCGGCTCCTTTGAGTTGATTCTCTTCCTTCGAAATGTGTACTTCTCTTTGACACGATGTAAACATGACGCCATCTGCCTTTCCCTCGTCGTATGGTCACTCTCGGTGGCGGAGGGTGCTCTGCGTTATCCAAGACTGGAGTGTTTGAGTTTTTTCCTGGCCTTCTGGAATAGTCCGTCCTCGATGCCAGTTACTACCTCACGCCGTCAAGTTCACTTTTGTACGGGAATGATTCACCTCTTTCCACGGTTTCCGAATAGTTGTCGTCAATGCCTGAACTTGCCATCGGACTACATATCCTCATCCATGACCAAGTAGTTCGTGACCAAGTAGGGGTGGAAGCGGCGTGAGGCTGTTGTTGGCTGCGCTCACGAAGTGGGTTTCGATCCTTATTTGAACATCCTCATCTTCTGAAGGCGCAATCGAGCACCTGTCTTGCAGTGAAGTTTGAAGCAAAACCTGAACAAAAGAGTGCTAGGCTTCGCATTGTGGCCCTCCTGCTGGAGCTTGCGCGAGCGAGAGATAGAGAGATGCAAGTTTCCTCCTCAACTTGTGCGAAGATCAGGAAAGATACGTCGACGAGTTCGAGCCATTGAGAGGAAACTGACCTTTTGATTTTGACCCACGAGATTTATCGTGATCCTGCTCAAGGCGACTTTAGTTATCCTGAGTTGTAGTTGTTTCTCAGTTCAACCGAAAGATTGACGTGCTCAGTGCGATGGGACCGTTTAGCCGAACGCCACTCGAACTGAGCCATTGACATGGTCTGCCGTTCAGGGTTGTCAACTCAAGTGTAGCACGTTCTCCACGCATCAAGTGGTTCGCGAACGGTTTGCGCTTAGTGGCTTACACAAGTTAAGCGAGTTTGGCTAGCCGAATACTGTCGTCAGAGTTCGTCGACCATGAAAGAAAGAATGTGAGAACTGAATCTGGCATTCTTGATTCTTGCACGATTAGGAGTAGGTGTGGTAAACATGGGGGCCTTTCTGACATTGCGTTGTGGAGGAATAGCGAGGTCTTAAGCAATTGTGAGGTAGAGCGGGATTGATTCATGTGGAGGATTCTGCAATGAGTGAGTGCATGGGGTTATCGTGTGTCGCAAGTTATTCGTAGCGCCGAAGCGAAGTGAATCGTCGTTCTGAAACTCCTTGTCGTGTCGCTCGTGTTCTTTTGCAGACAGCAGGTGCTTAGCCCAGAACATACACAAGGAATATTAGGGAAGAAGGCGTCGAGTAAAGCGCTCAAGAGCGACGATTTTGTTGAGAATGGTAGACGGTTAGTTGGAGACGGCTTCGCTTTGAACGAGGATAAACCTGCAGCGAAGATGCCTGGAGGTCGGCTGAAGGGGGGTTCTTCGACATTTCACAAGGACCACAAGGATCATAAGGACCACAAAGATACGAAAGATCACAAGGACTACAAAGATCATAAGGATAACAAGGACGCCAGGGATTCCAAAGACCATAAGGAGCAGAAAGAGCACAAGGACCACAATCACAACAAGGTGCAGGAAGATGTCTACAATAAGGCGCCAGAGGCGAACGAGAATCACGTGAAAGAAGATGAAGGCGAGGGTCAGAAACGGAGAGCACAAGATGGGGAGAGAGAGACACTGCTTCAGTGGGGCCAACGGAAGCGACCACGCTACAGAGAGTCTCAAAATGGGACTCTAAAGACTTCTATCAGAGCTGACAGACGAGTTGTACGAGCTGATAAGCAGGTCGCTGCACAGCCCGCCACCCACCCCAGAGGAAACTCTCTGAGACCATCTAACGTGACCACACAAGAACCTGCTTCCGGATCTGGAAAGAGGTGAGATACGGAGCTATTTTGGTTCTGATTGAGTTTGAGTGGAGAAAGGTACCGCAGTAGAATTTACTGTTTGCACTGCCGAGACCAGTTTGTACATACGTTTTTGCCAATTTCTTGTACATATCATCATATTTACAAGAAAATAACTTCATCACTTTAATTTAGAAATTGTGTCTCCTCTGCAGTAACAGTGGAAGTATAGAAATGAGTATATTGTCATTCTTACGTTTAAGATGGATAACGCCGATTGACAGTAGTAGTGGTAGTGAGGAAAACCAAACGAATGAAAAAGTGATTGATAATGAGTTCATTTTAAGAATTGTCTGTCCGGTGATTTGTGAATCTGGTACTCATTTGTTCTTTGTCCTGCAGGATTGTTGAAGGAGCTGGTGCCTCTGCGTCCGCGGTACCCAACAGCGACCACAATCATGGTCAAACGAGCACGGGACATTTACGCTCCAGTGCCGCTGAGAAAGATGATTCCAGAAATCATCAAGTTTTGACTGAAAACCCGGAGAAGGCTTCGGCTTGTCCTGCAAGCACCAGTGGGGTAAATGGTGGAAATGCAGCGCCCGCTGCTTTTACCCACGGGCGACCAGAGAATGACTTCTTCCAGGAAAAGGCTCAACCACCCGAAAAGATGAACTTGGATTTTTTCGAATGGCCGAAAATCGTCTTGGGTTTGACCAGGAAGGAGAAGGAAGATGATTTCTTGACTATCAAGGGTACAAAACTTCCCCAAAGGCCGAAGAGGAGACCGAAGGCGGTCGAGAAGAATGTCAATGTAAGTTTCAGTTCTTTGGTCTCTAAGTCATAATAAGTAGCTTCATGTAGATCTGCAAATTTTGAAGTGTGGTCGCCGTTGTTGTCAACGACTGGTCTGCTTCTAATAATGTGCTTTTCGCTTTGCAGTTTATCAGCCCCGGAACATGGCTGTGTGACTTGACTCGGGAGCGTTACGAAGTCCGAGAGAAGAAAGCCGTGAAGAAGGTACATTTTCAAAGTTTTAACCGTTATTTATCTCATTCAAACTAAAGCGAATAATGTATTCATGTTGGTCGATAATCCCTGTGCTCTTTGTATTGAAAGCCCCGGCCTCAAAATTTAGTCGTAGAGGTCAGTTTCTGCATGCTTCTTTTAGTTGTCACTTGAAGGTTCTTCGTTGTGAGTTGCACTTTGCGGCAATCTAGTACTTACAATGATGTGTGACTTCGAATCTTGCAGAAACCAAGGGGATTGAAGGCCATGGGCAGTGTAGACAGTGACTCTGAGTAAAGGCCATGTGACCAGATCCGTCAGAGCAGGAGCTACTGCCGCCGCCTTCTCCTCTCCTTCTTGTTACGTATTTCCAACCCTGGGGCATCCAATATTGCTCGAAATTGGGTGCTGCAGAGTTATTCTTTGTAGAATACGAGCCCTGTTATTGAAGCCTGATATTAAGGGAGAGTTGAGTAAATGTCTTGCGAATTTTATGAAGGTCTCTCTGCCAACAAAGTTGACCAGGTCACTGCCCTTGTGAGATAATCTGTTAACCAACACACGCAAGAACATTTTTGGTGGACATATCGCCTGATGTCCTCACATACCATGACATTGATCCTTACTGAGCATCTGGTAGGTCCTCAACTTGCATGCAACTGCCTCTTAGAAAGATATGGCCACCACTGTCTAGTAGCAAGTCCTCGAAGATAGTTCAAGAGTATCTATTCCTCACTGTGGACATGTCTGTAGTTAATCATCAGAATCAACCATGTCAGATGATTCTTAGCATAGATGTGACGAAGGCAGTAAGGCCGTCAAGACACGTGGTGATCACGTAACGTGTTCAGGTTTTTTGGTTTCTGATCTGAGAAATTCACGATGATAGATACTTTTTTTCAAATCTGTTGAAAATGTGTTGATATTCTTCTCTACTATGTTTGATGTGACAAACTGAAGGGAGATCACTGTCTGGCGTCTGCTTGGTGCCTGGAGGTTCATTGTTGGTGTTAGTGGAGCTGTAATGTTACGATCTTGGGGGCAGGGAGTGGTGGGTGGCTAAGCTATGACAAAGGCGATCAGGCTTTTGCTACTCCTCCCTCAGCCTCTATGCCTTTGGTACGGATTGTGAGATGGATGATGAGCACTTTTGTTGCCACATGAAACTGATTGGACAGTCGTAGGCTGTTTCACAATGTGACCGAAGAACGATCCTTATACGTGGTCTAGAAGCAACGCTACTTTAGCATGTGTTCTTGAATGCTACATTTGCTTCCACAGCTAATACTTCTTAAGCCTATTTGCAGTGGTAAGAAACTGTAGATACTGTTAGTTCAATGCCGTGGAGAGTCTAGGCATCTCAAATCCTGTAGGGTCGAATTTCGATCGTAGGCATTGAGTGTGGAATCATATTGTATTTTTCCCTATTTTCAATGAGCGAGATTGGGTTGTTTGTATGAGCAGCAGATACCTCAATCACCTCTCAATCGACCAGGAGGAGTAAATGCTTTTGCCCTCACACAGACGAGTGGTCCAAGTGAATGGGTGGCACTACCCGCCATCGCTTCTACTTCAGAGTGCACGCAAATCCGTTGGTGTTCTCCCGGAGGGCCAGCGAGAACAACGTTTTGGGGATTGGAGTCACAACTCGGGTGTCTTTCCTTCCTGAACAACGTATTTATGATATTCAGCCATTGCGCATATTGTAGTATGTGAAGTCCATGTTTTCCAAACAACGAGTGTGTAAACTTGGATTTACATACTAATTAGGATCTGAGTTTTTCTAGTCAGCTACGAATCCCAGGAACTATGAGTCTTTGTGATAATGTGAGCTGTGTCCACTGTATATTCAGCAGATACTCAGTTTGTTGAATAAACGTGGAGGTGTATTATCCTCGGCTGCGAATTCTTTACACACTCCTATGTATTATCCTGTCGGCCTCCCACCCATTGCCTGTTTCCTTATTTGTTGGTTTCAAGAATTTATTACCCCGTCAAGAATGTCATGCAGTTCTGCAGCTCAGGTTCTCTCATTGTACACCATTTTTCTCGTCCATGACGTTCATGAGTGAGCCCTGATCGAATACTTCCAAGTTTCATGACCTTTACTTGGCAACCTCCGAATTGTCTCATCTTTCGAGTTTTGTTGAAGTAGAGAGCCGTTGTTTCGGGAGTACCCGCAGAGTTTGAGATGTGGTTTGACCTTTCCGTTGATGAAGTTTGAAGTTGATCTCAAATCTTGACATAGTCGTTCGAGCCAAATTCCGATAAGAGTCGAGTAGTGTTGCTGAACCAAAGGTGCGAGTTCCTGATACTTTACGTTTCAGGAAATGGCTGGAAATTTGGTTAAACTCAAGGTTATATTTGTCTAAGGTGCAGTGGAGATATTTCAGGCCACGCTTGACGGGAAGAGCCGATACCAATAATGAACGGACATCACGTGTAGCTCGGAAACTTTCTTTCATTTCACCGTCATCCTTAAAGCACAGAGAATTACTTCCTCACAAGAGAACCTTTTTGAAAACCTTTGCGTAAGTTTAATCATTTTGTTGCCTTCAATTACAGATATATGTGGGAGGCTATGTCAGCGATGCTCAAGATTGAGCTTGTGTCAGATGCTAAGGGAGTAAGGCAAAATCCTTACCAAATACATCCCAAATGAGTTTATGGATATAGGATCTCACGTTTGGAGAAGCTGGAGAGAGTTATTTTGGGTAAGATCAGTCTGGACATACAATACGCTCAGAAAAAGTAAAACTTGTAATTTCACCTCGACATTTACCTTGTCACATCGTTCAAATGAGTGAATCGGTATCGATTTGGAGAAGGTCGAAGCGATTGTAGGCCATCATTTCCTACTATCAAACGTGGGACAAGAGCATTTTTATGGGCTCATTTTTTTATTCATTTCGAGGTATGTCTGGAAACTAAATGTTTAACTAGGATTTTGAAGAAACATAATCTCCTTGGCAAGCTATATAGGATGTTTTAGAAGCTTTTGTGAAACTAAAGCAAACATTACTCTATGTGACAATTTTACGAACTCTAAATTGAGAGAAACTATTTAAGCGGGTGCAGCAAGAATAGGATTAGATGCAACATGAGGTCAGTTTGACGAAGATGGAGGCGATATTCGAAAATCATGGACAACTTGCGTTGGTAGAGATGAATTACAGGGTTGCCAAGTAAGAGTGGCTAGGCTAGAAAATTCACGTTGAGAAATTATGACACTACTTGCTCGGAATGATCATCAATCATTCAACTAAAATCTAAACAAACCAACATTATAGTATCATATTTTTATTCTAAATTTATTTCAAAAAATTTGACTTGGAGATTGTACATTGAACCGTGAATAAAACAAAAACGAGAATTGTTTCTAAAGACAAATTTATTATTCAATGTTGATGGTGATAGACATTGATAATGGAATGAGAAAAAGTAGTAAAATAATATTGAACAGATTGAGAGAGTGAATTTTTTGGGTAATTAAGCATAAAAAATTAATAAAAGTGACACATAAGATTTTGTTTTAATATCTTGACAGGTCAAATTTTGTGAATGATATTGTCTTTTTCATTGTGTGATAGGAATACCAGCTCTTTCATATTTATTATGGGACGTATTTTTGGTAGATTTTGAGAAGATTATTTTGCGAAAAAGTAGAAAAATAATAATTTTTGTCTATTATTAGTCCAAAAGGTTAAAGAATGAAATTGGTCAACGAAAAATAGATAAATCTATTTTTAGCATCAAATTTTTTGTCTTTATTTGATATCAAATAATAGTCACAATTCAATCAATCACAACTAGATCAATCAATATTTTATAATATTAAATATTTATTTGACGGATTATTATTTATTAAAAAATGAAAAGTTTCTTATATTTGCTGCTACAAATTGTTTCATAAAATCGCAAAAATTGCTAATTAATTTTTCTTGTAGAAAAAAATAATAGAATTTTTGTACCGAGACATGATCATTTGCTTTGACATATCTTTTGAAATTATTATCAAATAATCAAATAAAATTAAAAAAAAGCGTTGACAATATTTGATTATTGATAGGTAATCAAACACAAGTTTACATTTATATACAAATCAATAAGTAACGGACTAGTTTGATAAACAAATAAAATGCTATATGTTATGATAGCAAAAGAAATGAAAGTAAGGAAAGACTCTAGTGATTGAAATTTCAAGATTTATCATGACACATAGATGTAAAATTCAATTTTCAAAACGAATTTAGTTTTTAGTTTTAGTTTTTTTAGTTTAAGAAATTTGACGCTTTGTTTAATATTAAATCCAAAATTCTAACCCTTTGCATTGCTCAAAGCGTGTTTTTGTAAACACGCCTGGTTTGAATGAATATTAAAAAATATGAATTTTTTTTAATAGATTTTAAAGTTCAGTTAAGAAGCAAAAAACTAGTGAATTTTTATTGCATTTACAACTGAAAGCCAACTTATTGTTTCATATAAATTTTCTAAAGATTCACAAAAATATGCTTTGATTACATTTATTTCACAAAAAAATGTCTATATCAATCAAATTGTAGCTTAGATGTTTCAGTTCACTAAGTTGTGAAAGTCCAAGGCGTAGCGCATCACACTAATGCGACGCTTCCGCTTGGATACGGTTTCCCGATTGGAGACCCATGGATCACATACGATATCTCCCCATGGCGTTTCGCCTTTGAAAGCGTACATACTTCTCAATGCCTAGGCATCTATCCAATGCATTATTTTTGATACAGTAGGAATTGAAACTACTTCACGGCCAACTAGGCATATCACTTGTATACTCCAGGAATTTCACCTGTACCATACATGATTCAATTTAAGATATAGTTAAATTGATTTCATCATAAATAATATTGCTCTTTTCTATGTATAGATTTTATGCTTGAATCTTTTCAACAGAAGCTTGTAATCTCCTCTCATCTTCTGCATTTTTTTAGTAGCTTCAATAAAGAGTTTTTGAATCTAACATTTCAAAAAAGGCAGAGATTTTATATCAGCTTTGAATTTCATGGCAATGTAGATATAAATTCAGGTATGTTTTAGCTTAGCTATCTTCATCATAATTAGTGTGTAAATTTTGCTGTCACAATTAAAAAAACTTGTCATAATTTTTGTACACTTTTTTTGTAGATTCGTGTTGTTCTTTTGGTTTACATGACTTTTTTGTGTATGCTTGTGAAGAATTTGTGAAACATTTTATTACATGATATTAAAAAATGGATAGTTTTGGCCTCTTGTCAATGATCCTTGTTATGTCAGTTCCTCTTGGAATAACAGATTCAAGAATATGCTATTCATGTTGTTCTCAAAGCCAGCTTAAGGAAGGTAGTGACTAGAGTTGTAGAAGATTTTGCGATATGTAGTTCTTCAAACAACTTTTCTTGTGATGATGACAAAGATTGTCATGTGATTTCTGAACTGACTTTCATTTAGATGTATAGTAGATGACTTTGGTTGCTCATTATGGTTTTGAATCAAAAGAAATTTTCAATTTGTGTTCCAAAAACTTGTGTTTCAAGTAGACTTTCACACAATCTTTCCACTTCTCAATTTATTACAAACATCAATACTTCAAAATATGTAATGAAACTCAAACTTATATTGAAGAAACAATTACTTGCACAATGAAAATTTTAAAACTTGCTAAAGATTTTACTCTCTATCTCTCTATTTATATTATTTCAGAAATTATCATAGAAATACATGGTCAGATGATAATAACCATGTATAATTATTCTTTAACTGACTTTTACTAAGATAAATCATGATAAGTTTGAATAATTCTTATTATGTGACAACATGTAATTGGTTTAACTAAATCTTCTAGAAGCTTTTATGTCCTATGTTCCAAGTGGCAATATGCCGTTGAGGCTTTCAAAATTTTAGAATCTTCACTTGCCACTAAGGGTTTAGGGTTTTAGACTTAATCTAATGAATGAAATTTTTATTACATAGTCAAATCTATCAAAACCAACATATAGTCGAAGTTCTTCTCTTCTTGAAATCTAAACTTTGATACAAGATAAAAAAGCAATGTTTGCTCAAATCTTCTAGAATTGTGCTCTTACCAAGTATAGACATCATGGCAAAACTTAGTCATGATTAGCTAGAATTAATCATAAGTAAACTAATCACGATCAACACTTTGAGTAATTCTTCTACAATTTTGCACATAAAACAACCAATTTTACAGTTCAGAGTAGACTTGAAAAACCATAAAGTTTGACAATATGATGCTTAAAGTTCATTCTAGACGAAAGATCTTTTTGTAACTTTGACACTTATTACTCATATTACACTTCAGCGTATTCTTAACGGTTGTGGATTGTAAAATCTCATCAAAATCATTTTTCTTGCCTACTAGTAGTTGTGTTATACATTTATGTTCTATTACCATGAATAACATATTTTGAATGGCCGCTACAATTAATTGGCATGTGGTTTTTCTAATTAGCTTTCGGTAGTTATTTTCCTCACAATATTGGGCAATATATATACAATCTACAAGTGCTTTGCAATCTCAAATGTATGCATAGATCATAGTGATGTGAAGCGTTTCATGGGATCTTCACAATTGTTATGAAAGATAAAACCCAAAATGCAGCATAATGGTAAAGATCCGATTACACGAGGACAGAAACAACACAAAGAGTAACAAGTGACACGTATTAATCGTCTATTGAAGAGTTTGAATTCTCACGCAGCTGTCACTCCTAGAAATACTGCAGGTGCTAAGTCCGAAGGAGACACATTGTAGCGTAAATCACACATTCATCATGAAACTTCTCTAATCAAGCATCACAAAGGTCGATTGCGACCCTGTCTTAGTATTCAGGGGGAAAAATTCCCGGAGGATACACTAAGTTAGCTACACGGAGCTTCAAATTACGAATTTGCTTAAATCATGATTTAGCCATTTGCTATTCAAAACACCCAAACTGGGCTACTACTTCGGATGCGGTATCTTCAACAAACCGAAGTACCTCTCACACGGTGACAAAACTCTCAATTCACAGACACGCACAGAATGCAGGCTCAAAAGTAAGAAAACTACTATCGAGAATCTCTCCAAGGCCGAAGCCTTGGGCTCTTTTATTCCTAACTAACAATCCGAGATGTCATTTGCTATGATGCAAGCTTCAAACATGCGCACCGCATGTAGAACCGGCAGTTGCCGCGCTCTTTGATTTCCGATCTAATCTTAACCTACGCAAAACGGCCGTCAGTTCCAATTCCAAGTTCTCCCTCGTTTTGTCAACATTGGAAAGAAACACATTTAACTTTCTAGCTAACTGACGTTGCCCATTCACACTACACGCTATCATTGCGGTCACGCGACACTCCAGATTCCTCAATTGCAACCACTTTTGAGTCTCGATCTGCCACATCACGAAGCCTCGCAGGCACCAGTTTGCCTTCTAAGTCAAGGTGTTGTTTGTCTGCTTCGATAACTGTTGATTCTTCTTCTCCACCTCCGACAGTTGCACCTCCATCTCACTTAACTGCTCCTCGGTCAATGATTGCTGAGAACTCATCTCATTGCAGTTGACTTCCAATCTGTCTAGCAACTCCAATTCCAAAGACCTGGCCGCTTCACACTTCTTTCGAGCCTTCACCTTTGCTGCTAACTCTGCTGCGTGCGCCTAATACTTCTTCATCAGATCCGCAATCAGCTCGTCCACTCGGCGTGACTTCTCATTAAAGGCCACCCGAGATGCCTCCAGTCTATCCCGAAGGTCAACTGTCGGTCGTCTGGTAGTCTCAATATCGACCTGAAGACTGTCACATGTCTGTTCCGAAGACTTCCGCAGTTCTACTTATTCGGCCAACCTTTTCCAAAGTACCTCGTACTTCGACTCTGACTCATGGAGTTGCTTCTTCTTCTCCTCCAGCGAGGTCTTAGCCGCAGCATGCTCTACGGTCAAACTCTACACCTTTTTCACGATTGCGTTAGTTGCAGCCACCCTATTACGCACTAGCTCCATGTAAGATCCGACATTGGTTGGCCTAACATACTTCTCCAACTTGCTATCGAGGTACTGGAGTTAATGCACCACTTGTCCACACAGCACGTCCGCTGTATTGACCCCTCCCAACTGAATCTACTCTGCCGAAGGATCTTCTCCTTTCTCCAATATGTCCCTGTGGACGTCCGAGGTGACGCCACTGGCTGCTGCGGAGTAGCCTTTTCTGCTACTCCTTCAACTACTCTCTCTTTTTATCTTCTCCAATGCAACCGGATCCTCCTCCGTGTCCGATGACACAGTCAACAATTATAAGGGCTTTTCGAAAGGAGCACTTACTCCAGCTTCAGCCGAAGGGCTTGGATTCCGCTCCTGGATTTCTTCTTCCATCACTACTACTTTCTCTTTGTCCTTCCTCAGTGCACTGCTCTTCACGGCTACCAAAGGTCTTGACTCGGAAGGCTGAAGGTTCTTCTTCAAAAATCCATCTTCCTTTGTTCCGGCGGCCTCAGCTTCCAACTCCGCCCATTCTGTCAAAGTGAGATGGCCTTGCGACGCAACAACGCTACTCTCCGTGCTACTACCATTCTCCAATATCAATTGCCGGGCTTTCATCTTCGTTTCAATTAGCACATTAGCAAATATGAGCTTGGTGGGGACTGATCGACGATCACGCTTTTTGGTACGTTGATCAAGCGTTACCAAAACCCCGACCTCTTGCAACTTCCTTCTCTTCTACGGTCGCTCTTTTCCTCTGTCCTTGGATCCATCTGTTCTTCTCAAAGGCAAGGCAAGCTGCACCTCTTCTTGGTCGGTGTCGATCTTGTTGGCACTTAGAATCTCGTCATCATCCTGCGCATAAGTCTGCAGCGGAAACTTCTTCTCCTCTACGGTCGTTGATAGTCCCCTAAAGAACATAATCAGATAAGGGAAGAGGTAATTAGCCGATCTTCCTGTAAGTGCACCAATGTGTTGTCTCGTGACAGTTCATAGTATCCGCGCCTAGTGAATTTGATCTCCTCTCAATGCTTGTTCCACAAACCCAACCTGCCAAGTCGTCATGTACGTCGTCTAGGAGGGTCGAAGGATCTACATCAACGCTACTGCTACATTTCTTCTGTATTGATCACGGTACTCTGTGATTCGGTACCCGATCTTGCAAGTGCGCGGCTTCTTAAACAACTCCTCGTATGTTTTCTCCTCGGCCCGCGTTACTTTGACACTGTCATCATCAAAAGTAAGGTCGCCGTCCTCATCCAAGTGATATCCCATGACTTTTGGTCAATCTCAAATTTGCCAAGTTTCGGGATTGCCTCGATATCCCTCTAGTTTCGGAGTGTCATAGTAATCTCATTCTTGCATCATCGCCGCCCATACCCAATTCTATCTCGAGAGTAAGAAATCGAGCTTCACATGAATTAACTCATTACAATAGGCGCGCAATCCCGCCTCAGGAACCCTCAGCGCGGTCAATCGGATTGTACCATGTCGCATAATAGCTGCTTCTGCCGATTCAAACTTCAGCACTTCGATCTCTCGTCGATTTGCAGTAGTGCGATAGTGAAATGTTGGAGCCGAAGGCTCGCTCTCGCGGATGTAGTCTGCCGTCGCAACGGTAGAATCAACTCGTGCAAATTGAAGGTGCCGCCATTCAAATTTTTTTCTAGGGCAGCTCTATCTTTTACTTCATTGGGGATCCGTCGCCAGAAGTACTTCGTAAATAACTTCCAAGACATCAACGCCGAAGGCTTTACTACGCCTTCGGAGAAACCCGATCTTCGCTCCTTCCCTTCGTAGTTCAGGCCCCACTAGTCCATTCCTTCTATTCTTGACCTCATTGGAAACAGCGAGCCAAGCTATTTCTAAGAAGATACTTAATATTTCCTATTCCTACTCAACATCTATACTAAAATTCTTTATTGTCTCCTCTTCTAAATACTACTATACCAAAAGTTAAAACTTACGTGTATTTACCCCTCTAACTACACTATTTTTTAAAAAAATTTGAAAAATTTCAATACCACAACAATAATGGGTAATATATTTTACAAGCTACAGATGATTCGTTGTCGTTGGAAAGATCATAAAACTATGGAGCGTTTTAATATAAACGCACAGAAAATCAGTTTTAAAAGTTTGTTTAGGTAGAAAAATCAGTTACAATCATTTGATATATATAAAAATAGTGTCACATTATCACATAGGAGAAGCTTTTGCGAGAGTGCAAAAATATAGTGTTATTTTTGAATTCAAAACAATCAAAGTTGCATGTAGAATTGAAATTTGGGGAGATAAGATTAACTTGCACCCTCTTAGTGTAAAATTTGGTGTGTGAAAGCATCAAATAGATTGTTAGATAAAAAAGTAGACTCAAGATGATCTGTCAATTCTAACACAACATTCTTCATAAACTACAACATCAAATTTTGGATCTCAAGTTGATGAGGATGTTGGCGTTTTAGAAGATAGAGGATTTTTAGAAAATTACTTGATTCCGTGTTTGCAATTGTAAACTTCTATACCTTGGTATAAACTTGTTTGCTTCCAAGCCATTATTTGTATTCACTCGATCTCAACAATCAAACAAGATGAATGTATAATGCATAGTCTACAATCTTGTGGCCTTTTCGGGTGGAGGTTGGATTTGAAGAAACAAGGAAATTTGCAAGTACGTGAATTTCTCTGGCGAGAAGCATATTCAAGAGAAAGAATTTTGTCATCCTTGACAAGATGAACGACAGTCTAAAAAGAAATAGATGAGTGAAAATAAGATTTTTTCACTCTAACGGTAGAAGGTATAGCTTTTAGTGTTTGAAAAAATAAAATAGCGGCCATTAAATTTGAAGAAACTGTATATGACAATCAAACACAATGGACGTAATAATTATTTGATCTAAGAGAGACAAGTGAAAAACAAGCTAAAGTTCATGTATTTAGTCACTACATTGATGGAAAATCATCAAATTATAATGATGATGACGGAAAACATCTCCAAAATCATGTTGTGAATATTATCAAACTTCATTTTAATTTGAAATCATATGCATGAGATGATAGTACACTGTAATTTTTGAAACTCTGGTGTCAGCTGCAATTTTTGAACTGATTCTCACTCAAGTTTACCTTAGATGTCTTTGCGATAGCTCATCATGGTTCTAATAGACTAGGATTCCTCCTCATACTCATAGCTCAAACACCTTCTCACACACATTGACACTCAATGTATCACTCCGATTTACACACACATTGACACTCCAAGATACTGAAAATTGTGACTTTTTCATATATGAAACATGTTTATACACATGACATATAGTCTCTTCAAACTTGTTTGAGAGACTATTCTCTACCTCTCTACATCTTGAAAAGAAAAAAAATACCATAGTAACAAATTGTATTTTTTATCTAAGTTACTTTTATTAAAATAAATCATAGTAAGTTTGACTAGTTATCAATACGTGGCAACATGCCATTGGTCTCCTAAACTTTCTAGAAGTTTATCAATATATAGATTGAGGTGGCGATATGCCATTTGTGCCTTTCCAACTTCTAGAACCTCCATTTGCCACTAAGTCAACATTAGACTTCGTGTATCCAATGAAGTCTCAATTATTTAGTCAAAGCAATCAAAACTAAACATGAAATCAAAAGTCTTTTCTTTTGGAATCTAGAGTTTTGTACAAGGCAAAATAGAATTGCTCACTCAAATCTTCTAGAACTTCTTAAGTTATTTTGCCAAGTTTAGATATCATAGCTAAACATAGTTATAACTTGATAAATTTAGTTATAACTAACTAGTCATAACAAAGCTAACCATGATTAATTCCTTGGTTAGTTTTAGTTCTATTTCACACATACAACATTCAATCTTACAGATCAGTTAGTGTAAAGACTTGTTAAATAATTTGTAATTCTTCTTGAAGCTAATAAACATCAAGATGAGAGATTCTTGCACGAAGAGCCAAAATCTCATTGATGCATTTGGAGATCTTCTCATTGATCTTTAGAACCTTGTAGAGGAGATTACTAATGGGAAGAATGTTTTCCATCTTTTGGCTTTGCTGATGTCTTATCAGTCATGTATCTTGTTTCATTATGATAGAAAAACAATCAATCACAACTTGCTGCAAGTGCTATGTTTATTCAGGATTTATAGAAAAAGATCATGTTTTCATCTCTTCTTATCTCCAAGGTCAACATTGAATGTGACTCAAAAATTCATATTCACGAAATAATAAAGATGACAAGCTATTTGGATAGAATGATATATCAAAATCTAGAAATAAAGTATCAGAAATAAACGATGATGTCTTGAAAATGTGTATCATGGAATTTAACATAAGTTGATTTAAGTTAAATTTATACCTAACATGAGAAGATATTTGATTTTTCTTAGTATGTTAAAATTAAAAGTTGTTGAGCGCAACTCTAAGAAAGATGTGCTTGAGAAAAAAGTCAAGAGAAGTCGGTTTGGAGATAGTTTAAATAATTATATACATTGAAACAAGCTTGTAGGTAGGGAAATGCAAGATTTCATAAGCTCATGAAAGCACAAGATTTTTCACAAAGTGTGTATGATTCTTATGTATACATAAAAAAGGTGAATAATGAGATTTTCAATCTTAATATGTATGTATATTAGTATATATGTTCATAGAAATTTGATGAAGAATAATCTATGGTTGAATCAAGACAAGTATGTTCAATGTGTGCTTAATAAGTTTAACATGATAAATTCTAAAGAAGTATGAACTTCTTTAGCAACATACTTAAAATTTTTTGTAGCTCAATGTCTAACTAATGCCATTGAAAAAAATTGTCATCAATTTTGAATGACAAAGTTCTAGGCAATTTCATATATATGTGATATTGCTTTAGAGATAGATAACGTGAGCATATACATGTTAAATCAAGTAAAGGTGCATTGAGTATCAATGATGAGGGATAATGCGCTGAACAAAATTTTTTTGTTGGTTAGTTTTAGTAAACATTGTGCTAGTATATAGATTTTGCATAATGAACATAAGTAGATTTTTGTAACAATTTTAGTTACTTATATATATTTTAATTAGCTCTAATTAGCTAGTAGAACCTGTTAAAATTACTTCTCTACCTTTTTGTAGACTGATATTATAAATTATAGAGTATACTTATCATAGACATGAAATAAGGAAAAGATTGTTAGATTTTAATTCATGTTGTTTATCAACTAAAGTTTTGGCTCATTTGTGTCAATCAGTTTAGATTTAATCTTTACAACTAAGGTGACAAAACCTAGCTCGTTTCCTTAAATATTGTATATAAAAACTTGTGTTTTTGAGTATGTAGCCAAGTGTCAATGCACATTACTTTTTACGTAAAATTTTAATATTTCTGTGCTTTCATGAGAATTCAATCCTATAGAGATTGAATTCACATGAAAAATGACATTTTAATGTGTTTTTTGTGTGTGGAAAAAAACAAAAATTTGATTTGTAATCAAATTTTTTATTGTCTTGCGCAAATGTTGCCAATTGTTCACTCTTTTTACTCATCATAGGCATAATGTGTAATATTAGGGTTTAGACAGATGCTCATTAGAAGATGAAAACATAAATTTTGAAGATGAAATATACCAACAATGATTCTACTCTCTTTTATATAGCTCTTACTCACAAATACAATAAGATAATATCTAATCTTCATCATCCATTTCACGTCTAGTGGAAAGATGACGTAACGGATCACACTAACAAGCATACAAATTGCTAACATGGCGCTCTCAAGTAATAAATTAACTACTTAATTAACTAATATTTAACACACTCAATACTTACCTAACAAACACATGGATTGCTGATGTGATGCAATCAACTAATACACTTATTCTCTACCTACCAAACATGCAAATTGTTGACGTGACAACTATGACTAGTGTAGTCTAAAGTAACTATAACTTCATCTTAAATAACCTCTACTTCAGTTCCAACTAACTAAAAATGGTTACATAATGTGGCTTTTTTTACTTTTATATTGAGTTTCATAGTCAGACTTGATAAATTATGATGATACATGTCAGCACTTAGAAGAAAAAATTGCAATTGTGACATCTTGAGGAAAAATTGTGTGTGAAAAAGAAAAAAATGATAAAATATATTGATTGTCATTGACGAAGAAATTTTTTTTAAAAAATAAAACAAAACTTGTGAGAAACTTTGCCAAAAAATTTAAGTAAACTTTAAAATTATCTATATGAAATTATCTTTATGCATGATTTCACATGAATGAAATAAAAATCATTTGTATCAATGTCACAAGATACAACATCAAAAAAATGAAAAATCAAAAGATTTGAAAGATTATTTTTATAACTTGTCTTTGAAGCTATAGATCTAGGCAAAATATTGAGGCCAAAACCATCCATCTATAGGGATGATAACTTGAAGTAACTTAAGTAGCAGCTTGTGAATATCGTTATATTTTATTTGAAAAATTTTCTTAATTAAGTTAATCAAGATCAAAAATTCTTGGCTCAAAGATTCAAAATCACATTGATGCATATGGTGATATTGTCATTAATTTTGAAAATCTAGCAAAGAATATAAAAAATAAAAAAAATCTTTCATCTTTTAATTTCATTATTTCAAATTTATTGTCATGTGTGGCTTCATTGTGATGTATATACTATCACTTGTAATAAAATTGTAAGTGTTTTGATGACAATATTTATGCCATCTTTTTCATACTCTTATAGTACAACCTTAAATATGACTTGAAGTCATTCATATGCACAAAATTCCGAGGATGATAAAAAATTTAGATCTAAAAGAAGATTTAAATTTAGGACTAATTTTTTTCAAAAAGATGATGATTTGTTAGAAATCTAACAAGAGTGATCACTTAAAAAAAATTGAAAATTGAAAATTGAAAATTAAAGATGCTAATGTTTCTTTAGTCAAAATGATTCAAGAATTTGATTCAATTAGTATAACTTGTTTGGCAAAAAAGTTATATGCAACTCATTAAGTAATCTTGGTGATGTAATCAATCAATGTTTGTTCTTATCATATTTGAAAGACTTTTTACATTTTTTCAATATTAAATTTTTTCTTCCTGTAAAATGATCTTGATTGTTTGAATTGAAATATCATATCTGTTAAGATTCAAATGTTTGAAGAATTTAAGCATTTATTGATTCAAGTAAAAAAATTATCTGATATGAGGAAGATTTTCATATTTCTTGGAATGTTAACTTCAACATTTTTTGAGTGAAGCTCTAGAATAAAAATGCTCAAAGCAGGACTATGTGATAAGATTATATAACAAAATCAGAAGCACAACCATCAATACAAGCTATTGGATATAACTGTATGTGATATAGTCAACACATCTAAATTTAAAGTTTAAATGATTCATGTGTGACATATGAGATTAGTACACATGAGTAATAGATACTTGACACTTCTTGGAAATATGAACTTATTACTTTCCTTGGACAAATTTGACTTAGAGTTTTGTTAACATTGTGTTATGAGCAAGTATAATAGACAAAACTTTGATGTTGAAACCCACATTATTTAAAAAATTACTTGAATATATACATAATGATGTGTAGAGATCGTCTCCAAAAGCCTCATTCTTTGAATAAGTTATTCTTAGTATTCAAGATTTGTGTGAATTTAAAACAAATACTGATATGACTTAAACTTTTTTACAACTTTTCACAGCTGAAAAATACAAATTCAGACTTGAAGCAAATAGAAGTTGAGATATTTACGAATGAGTAATGACAAGAGGTATAATTTTCAGAAGATTTGAAGTTATTGCAAAGAGTAATGAATTATTTGTCATTTTATTATGATTTATACTTCACAAACAAATGATGCTTTTAAGAGATTCAATCAACTAATGTTTAAGAAGATGTACATTATGAAGAATCATTTTGATTTTGGTATTTGAATTTTGGACTGAAATTGTTAAATCACAATTAATTTTTTGATATTGTGTGAATTGAATCACAAACAAAAGAATGATTAAAGTTGTAAAAAATTTATATATTAACAAGTTATACTTTCATACTTAAGTGTAGTAGTATTAAGTTGGATGTTACATCTAAAACTTGTCATTGTTTGGATATTCTATTGATGTTAAAGATTATTTGATATGAGATCACATAGCCTATACATTTATTATTGAAGATGTTTTCTTGACAAGCTTGGATAATTGTCAGTATCTCTTTAGTTACAAGCACAAATCTTCACTCTTGGATATTATTGAGTGAAAAGTTCATAATTAAAAAAAAATAGTTGATACACATGAAGCAAATACTTAAAAAAAGGAATTGAAAAAACCAACTATTTTTATTAAGCCTAAAATAACTGCGTCATACAATAATAATTAACCCAAATTGTCTACTAGAAGATCATCAAATCAAATTAATCATCATCATACTGTAAGGTATGAATTATGAGCTCATTCATACTTTTTTGAAGATCATGATATTGATAATAAAGATATCATGATATCATTGAAAAAAACTCATAGAGAAGTTCAAACGTATGTCAATAAACTTGAGTGAAATATATTTATAAAACATGAGATGTAATCAATGATGATGACAAAAAATTACAATTTGATAGACATCAATTGGATGTACAAGCTTTAAAAAAATTTAGCATATGACAAGATCAAAATCTTCAAAATGTTGTTGGTGATTAGAGATTTCACATAAGAGAATGTTGTGAAATCGGTTACTAGAATAAAATTTCTGTCACTTGTATGAATCAAATTTGAATGATATGGTAAAATATTTAGTTTGATTTCTAGTTTATGTAATTGAATCGTGTTTTTATGAATCTTTCAAGGAGCAAATCTACAACAACAAAAAAACTTGGTTTGCATATTGCTGAGATCTTTATATAAATTGAAGCTAGCTTGTAGACATTGAAATGCAAGATTTGATCATATCATAAAAGCATAATGGATTTCACCAAAGGTGAAATTTTATTTTATTCCATGTAATTAAATGAAAAGATGAACAATGAAATGTTCAATTTCATTATTCTAATGTGAATATTATGTCATTTTTTTCATAATATCATGTTTTGCATCATGTTGATAGATGCAAAAATCAACTAAAATATTGAATATGTACCCATTTATTAGAAATATTATTCATATAAATTTTGAGAAAAAAATAACATGATTGACTCACGACAGATACATAAAACGCATATATGTTTTGCATCATAGACTTTGAAGTAGTTTGAATTCCTTTCATAGCACAATTCAAACTTTGTGCATTTCAAGGGTTATATGATCTATGTTATGTTTCTTTCTAGAACTTACCATACAGTAATTGTTTCCATTATAGAGTAAATTTTTTTCACAATAAGAATAACAGACAAGATTGTTAGTATTAATTCAAAACTATCTTCCTAATATCAAAATTTTTAGCATATTGACTAAAAAAATATACAATGAGCACATACGACAATTTTCTTTTAACGTGATCAGAAATCTTTTGTCGTCTTGTTAAATAATACATTTTTATGTTTAGATCTAACTTTACATTAAAAAAGAAATTATTCAAATAATCTAAAGAAATAGTATATTTAATAAATATAAACGTTCTAAAATCACATCCTTTGCCATAAAGGACAAAACAATGATTCACCATCTTTCTTGCTATAAATCATCAATCAACAAAAAAGATTTATGAATCTTGAAATAAATCTATACACTTATACATGACATTAACAGATAAAAAGAAAATGTCAGATAAAACAAACTATGAGCTTAAAAGATGAAGGGTAATCAAGATTTTCTAAATAATGTTGAACTTTTCAAAGTTTGAAGATCTTGAATCTTGAATCTCATTGAATTCAAGGAGCTATACAACTTGTTTGACATTTCTCTACTGTTAAGATCTTTCTTCCAATATTTTCAAAATAAAATGTATAATTTTCATACTCATACATTTTTAACTTCCAAAAGATGTTAATAAAATTTAACAATACTCACGAGATGTTTTAAAAAATCTTCTTCAATTTTTTTCGTTGAAGATAGAGAAACACCTTAGATTTTATATACAAAAATTCTAAGGTAAGATGATTGTGTGTAAGTGAGAAACTAATAATAAATTTGATAATATAATAAAATCACTATTTAAATAATCCTAATATTTTTATAATCATGTAATTACACCGGAGCTATATTAACTAACTGAGATTTACCTAATTGAAGTTCAATCAAAACCTCAGACTCCTAGTTCTAGTGTGGAGTTAAAAGATAAAAATGATTTATGAATTAAAAAATAATTATTCATTTTAAAATTTAGATGAAATTTGTTTCCTATATCAAGTTCATCATGACAAGTTTAAGAAAATTTATATGAATTCATGAAAATAAAAAAATTGGGACAACCAATATGCTACAAGTTTGAAATAATCATGATTAAATTTGGATTGACTAGTATTTGAAGATTTAATCAGAATTTAAAACAAAATCAGTTGCTATGAATTTGAGTAAGTACTAAAACATAATGGTCAAATGACCATTATCTGATAGTGTCAAATTGATAGAATGGATACAAGTTCTACACTTCATCAAGTTGACTGGTTACAAAAAAAAAATTTGTTACATCTATGAGTAAATAAATTTAGGATATTTCTTTTGAAAATTTTTAACTTTTCACTAGAAAATTTAAGATATTTTTATCGGAGGCTCTTAAATTCAAACTCTCGGCAAAGTTTTTAACAGCTTTTATTCAGTGTGTATGGAAGTGATAGTGTGAAGTAGAATGGACTTGATCGTTGAAAGTTGTGAGTAGTGTTTGTATTAAGACCCTCAAGTATTTAACAAGGATGCAAGCTACATTTATCAATGAGTTATTTATTCTCTTTATCTTTATGGCATTTACTTCTATAAAAAATAACCGACACCACCGCATTCACATGTGAAGTAGATTGGTGTGAACTGATATATTTAACCAAGTTAAAGTTGTTAAACAACAGGTCTTAACCAAGTTGAATACAAAAATAAATTTTGAAGAATAATGTATCCCATATATATTTTTATTTATTTTTTTATATATGGATACATTATTCTTAAAATTTCTTTCTTTGTATCTCAAAGTACAATTTTAAATTTCTATGCTTGAAATAAAAACATTTACATATTTACAATCATTTGCTACTAGTCATACTTATATTTCTATTTATTAAAATACTGTCACTATCAGAAGCTCATTCCAAACAAAAAAAATTGTCAAACTTTCATAATATTATTTTATCACCTTAACCTCAATATGCATTTCTAGTTCTATATCGTTGATTTTAAGATGAACCATATTTATTTTTTAATGAGCATTACTCTTCTCCTCAACAATTTCACATCACATGTTACGGGTCTAACGGTTATACTGAATTGGGGCACACGAATATAGAAAAAGATAACATCATAACATCAAGCTAAACAAGACATAGAATAGTAGGCAGATATATTTCCTATAACATATATTAACTATCAAGATAAAAAAATCTAATAAAGACATGAGATTTAAAACTTCGCAAGTGCTTTCTCTAGAATAATGGAAACAAGCTGTCTATATTATATTTCACAATAGGGAAGTGAAAGTGATACAGCATGTAATAATACTCAGTCTCCATACCTAATACATTTTTAAATGCCATTGTTCTTATCGCATGTTTTATATAAATCATATAAAAACAAGTTTTGCAAAAATGAGTTTACGCTCCATTTCAATATTATTGATACTCGTATTCTGAATCTCATTGGATGGGAATATTCATCTGTTTGAATTTTCCAGGTTGAAAATATATTGAAATATAACAGGAAATAAACCAACCAACGCTACTCTAAGTACTGTCTCGATCATAGAGGTTCTACCTTTCAAATGTCAGATTTGTGCGCAAAAGTCCCGCTTTTGACCATGCCAGAGGTTGATACAAACCATGTTGTATCCTTCATCTCAACCTGCGGTTCGTCTGTAAATCAAAGTTATTTAGATCTTGTTCAGATCTTGGTTCAATTCAGAATCCCGCCGCGTTGACGAATCGTTACCGAGACAGTTCCTCACACTAGCCGGGAAGAGATCGAGTCATCATAATAGTATAATATAAAGTAGAGGCTAAATTATCCCTCACCTGCGTGTATCCAGCTCAGTTAAAAAGTTCTCATTTTCAGCTCAGCTTGGAAGGACACTTTACGACGAGTCTTCGTTGGAGAACGAAAATCCAAGAAATTGATGGAGCGAAAAGGATGGCTCACGGCAGAATAGTCCAAATGACCCGAGCACGATGGTGGGGGAAATTCGACTGCACCTCCCTCTATTGATATCGAGTTGAATAATTTCGACTTCCATCTCCGAATGGATATTCGCCCTCGCCAGGAACGAACTGTGGTCAAAGTGAACAGCGGTGTCAAAAACTTGAAGCCTTTGCTGGACCAGAAGACAACAGACCCCACTTGCAAGGTGTGCCTCGAGACACGGGAGCGTGACAAATTGCTAGTGAATCTTTGGCTCCAGGGACGTGGATCGATCGGCATTCCATGCCAGTCCTGGATACGCCTTCCGATTGGCATGTTGTAATCAGGTTCATCTCTTACAGCTATGAAGATGCAGGTTTCCATTTATGAGGATGAAGAACATCTCGTGTTCATGTTGCTGAACGAAGGTGCATTGTTGCAGAGTCTTTCATAATTACCAAAGTACTACACTTTGGTGGTAACGTGTCATACGCTAGAAGTGTACGCCAAGTTATCAGCATTACTTAGTTACCTTCTGTGTAAAAATGATAACTTCGTCAGACCAAATTATCATTTTCTACCAGTGTAAATACAATCACTGTAACTCCAACTTTCGACGATGATATGTGTTCTTCTATCGCAAGAGGTTCTGTGAACTACTACTATACAGAATGGTTTTACTTCAATTCGGCTTTTGGTGACTAAGGTTTCGTACTACAATTTTTATAATTTGGGTACGTTGAAACCTGCACCACTATTATTTTCTACATCAATTTGTCCGTTGGCAGGGCTTCCATCTGGTCTTTCCAGTGTGGCCTTTACCCTTCACCAATCTATTGAAGACGTTTTCACCAGAAAGGTCCAGCAGTACAAGAAGAAGGCATCGGCAATGACCTTCTCAAACAAAGGTTAAAAGGGAGACGGTAACTGAAGTGAAGGGCATGTTGCTTGATTACTTCCCCCAGTGTAGCATAATCCTACATGAGAGATGCTTTTAGGGACGCTTCAAGAATCCACACAAGTATAGATGAATTTGATAGATAGTAATTGATAAAACTGAAGTTTGCATGAATTTGCGCAGCAGTGTCAGGTCTACAGAATGTGCAATTGAGATCAAAGATCATAACCTTAAGCGGTAGAAAAATATCTACAGTTTTGCGAGAATATGTATACTTGTACATCCAGACTTCGGAATGAAGTCGGCCCGCACTAAACACAACGTACTGCCTAATACGTGCTTGTGACGATGGATTCAGACGTGGTCTGCTCTTTACAAGTGTGCAGAGGAAGGCCTCAAGCCGGAAATGGTCAAGATATGGAATATCAAGCCTCTCCCCAGTCTGATAACCTTAATGGTGAAACACCTGCTACTCTAAGGGACTGATATTTCTGTACAGACCTCAATGCAAAAAAACAAACGTAAAGCATACATTTGGGCATTTTCATCACTGTTCATCATAGGCAAAAAACGCCTGTGATGGTCGCTAGTATCAGAGGTGGTAAAAGCGCCTGAGTATTGAAGCAAAGAGAATTTATAGACTAATATTCCCCTTCCTCATCAAGGAATGCGAGCGTGATCGTATCCTTTGTAGTAAAACATCTGGATCCAGTCACCAAGCCTCCAAGCCAGAAATGCGCTGATTCCGGCAGCGACCACAAGCGGGATGCGATGAGACCAAACTTGTAGAAGAGGAGCAACTCCCACTAATACAGCAGCGAGAATGTATAGAGCTTGTCGAGCTATTCTGAAGTTCTGTAGTGCTTTGCTGCACACTTTGCAGTGCTTCGTATGCTGCAAGTGAGGAGAAGATGCTTCGTCAGTTTGGAAGATGCAAACACTCCCCTGGCTGTAGGTCCTTCGTTAAATGTTAACAGCATGACACGAAATCTCTCATGTGACTTTCATATGATTAGAGGACAAGAAAGAAAACCACGGGTTAGTGGGACTTTCCTGTTATATTCCTTACCGATTCATATCTATCAAGGAGGAGTTCCTTATTCTTTATCAAAGGTGGCAAACTCGGATCAACACCGTCTGCCCATTGAACGTTCTTTCCGCCGTGGCGATTTAACCATTGTCTGAAGGCAGAGACGAACCGATCAGCAGCACAAGGCATGAAGAATGCCTGGTTCCATTTCTCTATTTGCCCGTTTGTGCTCTCCCTTAGCAAACGCTCCTGCAGACCCACAAACAATCGAATTTCAGTGACTTAGTTGATTCCCAAATCACTTTCTAAGACTTACAAGTTCGACAGTTCTGCTCTGAATCTCCATAATTTCTGCTACAAAAACACGATAGAAGCGTTTTAAGATCATCAGCCTTGGGAGAAGAGCGAACCTGGCCATGCAGCAGAGATTCATCTCCATCCAAGAGATTTAACATTTTTTGATGATCCCACCAACGTGGTGAGATCTGCCACCACTTAGGTCCACTGGTCATAGCTTTCATAGCAAACGCCTTCCTTCCATTTGAGATCAGCACCCTCGATCCTCCAGGAGCTGTCAAACAGGTATAAAGAATGCATGTTCAAACTGATGATATATGGTTTCCATCTACGACTTGTTTTGGAAGATGTTCTACAGATCCAAAAAAAAGGACCGTCGAGAACAAATCCGTTCAAGTAATCCACCACGTTTCTCTTTGTTGCCAGTCCGAGACTGCATCAGATGACGAACTTGCAGAGAGCGAAGAACACTAGCGGCAAAGGTGAGGATGATCAGATATCGAAGAAAGGCATTGATCAGAAGACCTCGAAAGAGACGTTGAACAACTGGTCAGTGCATGTGGACAGGAAGAACTACAGCAACTAGTGCTCTCCCTTAAGCACACAATTCATGCAATTTATTCAATGGCGCAAACCCCCCCCCCCCCCCCCCACGGAGTTGAACCACCATAAGAATCCCCGCTACTAGGTCAGATACAGAGCAATACCTGTGGGTGTGACGTAAGTTGTTGTTGTTCCCATAGCCTGTCCACCAATGCTAAATACATATGTAGTTCTTGTTGGAGCTTCGAACTCTAGGAACTGTGGAGGGCCTCCAACTCGTCCCCACGGACCGTTGAATCCTTGCTGAGAGAATTCTTTGATTTCGATACTAAGAGGTTGCGCATCATCCCGTTTACCTAAGGATCCCCCATTCACCATGTGATGAGCTACTGGTACATGGCTTGGGTCCAGGAGATTCTCCATACCAGTGTCCCAACCGTAATCCACATCTCGGAAAGTTACAACAGTCTCCCACTCTGGACCGTCATGCTCTGCACCATACACATCAGGACAGCAACGGTCAAACTATGTACAAATCACGACCTTCCAAATAAGTGATTTAAAGAGATTCATTTGCTTGGACATTGGCTGTGTCAGGTCGAAGACCGGAAACACTGAGGTCTGCATCCTTAACTTCACAGTACGAAGGAGCTCTCTACATCAAAGGCGTCAGATCAAACTAAGCTTGGCAGAAGGTGATTCTCTAATATAATTAGATGAAAATGCTGTGAATCCTTACGAGGTGTGATTGGTGGTGGTGTCTTCTCTGCAAGTTCAAATCCATGTTCATCTGGCCAGATAAAGAGTATCCCTTGCGCAATTGTTGTTGGAAATGAAGTTGCGCGAGTATTGGCTGAATCGAAGCATAAAGAAATCGTCACACATCCCAACGTGGCCGAAACAAATATACAGAGCCCACAAATGCAAAAGTCAACCCTGCATATGTCCTAACAAGTGCCGAATCGCAAAATGAGCTGAACTGGATACTCACACACAGCTCTAATTTCTGGACCATCAGGTCTGGCTTGAGGGATCCGGGTGCAAGAACCATCTCCTTTAAAAGACCAAGCATGGTAACAGCATTGCAGGCACCCATTCTCATCAATTCTACCCTCGGACAGCGGAGCCAAACGATGTGGACAAACGTCGGTGAAGGTACGCCACTGAGCAAATTCTCGATCAAACCATATGACAACTTTCCGACCAAGGATCTGTCAACCAACGCAGACAAGACTCCGAGTTAAGGAAAACATTCTAGGGGAGAAATGAAATCTAATGTGAACTTTGAAATTGTGTTAACCATTGGTTTTTGAATTTTTTTGCCTGACAGCGAGATAAATGCCTAATTTGATTTAATTTGATCATTAATTTAAAACAGAGATTCACAGAGCTCTTCAGCCAACGACTACGCACTAGTTCTACGAACAGAAGCAACACGGATTGCTTCTGTTCCCTCTCACGTGGTCTTTCACGAGCATCCAAAAATACCTGCACCCATTCACGGAATTTTCCATTGCTCTCTAAAGAGCACTTGACGTTACGTGATTGCTATCTCTCGCGTGATGGTTCTCTTCTTACGAGGTACTTCGTTGCGTGATCTCTCTCTCTCTCTCTCTCTCTCTCTCTCTCTCTCTCTCTCTCTCTCTCTCTCTCTCTCTCTCTCTCTCTCTCTCTCTCTCTCTCTCTCTCTCTCGAGGTGCTTCGTTACGTGATTCTCTCTCTCGCGTGATGGTTCTCTCTCTATCGAGGTGCTTCGTTGCGTGATTGCTCTCTCTTAAGTGATGCTTCTTCTGTAAACTTCAGGTGCATGAAGACATGTTGATGCTAGGTGGTCGTGGCCCCCTGTAAACTTCAGGTGCATGAAGACATGTTGATGCTAGGTGGTCGTGGCCCCCTGATCCTGTTGGGAACTTACCATAATTTTTATTTAGAGAATCGTCCATTGTGTTCTCTCGAAAGTGGACGGTGATTACTGACTACTCAAGTTCATGGTTCATGGTTCTCTTCTTACGAGGTGCTTCGTTGCGTGATCTCTCTCTCTCTCTCTCTCTCTCTCTCTCTCTCTCTCTCTCTCTCTCTCTCTCTCTCTCTCTCTCTCTCTCTCTCTCTCTCTCTCTCTCTCTCTCTCTCTCTCTCTCTCTCTCTCGGTGCTTCGTTGCGTGATTGCTCTCTCTTAAGTGATGCTTCTTCTGTAAACTTCAGGTGCATGAAGACATGTTGATGCTAGGTGGTCGTGGCCCCCTGATCCCGTTGGGAACTTACCATAATTTTTATTTAGAGAATCGTCCATTGTGTTCTCTCGAAAGTGGACGGTGATTACTGACTACTCAAGTTCATGGTTTTTGGACTCAAATTTCAGCTGAGCGTACGGAGTCGTAAACGGATCGAACCTCAAAAGGATGAGGGACACTTTCATCCAAATCCTGCACAGGAATGACGGGATACCAGTTCGACTTCCACACGAAGCCGGCTTGCTCCTGTCCTTTGCCCTCCGGCTCTCTCGCTTCAGGCGACTGGTGCTCTCCTCGATCGTCACCTTCTTTCTGCGTGTCGGAGCCATTATCGGTCCGCGCCACGACCGGGCGAATCCATCGTTTGCTCTGACGATGCTCTTCTGCAAATTCTTGGCCGCCTCCGCGAAAAAAGGTGCTGCGTTTCACGTTCTTGTCTGAACTTGAACGTAAGGAAGGAAGAGGGCCGGAGCATGGTCGGGTGCAGGGACGTAACGAAATGCCGAACGGCACCCCATAACTCGAATCCGATGCAGAAGCTCGCTGATGCCACCTTCTGGACCCGGCATTCCCCAGCAACAATCCGCACGGATCTCCTACGGCCACCGACGCACAAACAGAGGCCATGTTCGATGTTCAGAATACACGGTTCGCTCCGGGAATCTAATACTTGAACTTCGCACGCACAATTCTCTCCAGCTTCAGCTTGCTTCCAGGCCCAGCCGGCATTGAGCGCTCAGATGAGAAAGCTGATAACACCTTGACATGGCTTGCCGTCCGCCGGGGAATCGTGTGAGAGCAGCCTGCCAGCTGAAACAATGAGACTTAATGGTAGTACGACAAGAGCCCATGCGTAAGCCCACTCGAGGAGGCTATGTTTGTAGGTAGCTCTCTAAGCATCGCCTGGACATTTCTTGTCCACCCTTCACGCCTCCCAACTCACCATGGAAGCTCCAATGTTGCTGTGCATGGGAGCTACGAGTGAGATCGATAATTACTAGAAGAGAAACCAGCAAACAGTTGGTGTCCATGCAGTTGTATGATAGTTACGTGTGAGATAGATTGAGACTACAAGAGAAACGAGACAAAACAGTATATACGCGTGACATATACCTTAAGTGCAAGTGAAGAGAAGAGAATCCAAAGAAAAGAGATTCAGTACAGTAGTCTCCCGGTTTGATACGCACCGTTTAGGTAGGCATTTTTTTTTGCAAAAAATAGGGTTTAACCCATGACATGTCGTTTATTTGGTTTACGGTCAACAATTGTTACTCCTCCTGAAGAGTTGTCGCATATTTGATTAGAAGCGTGAACCTCTGGTGGCTGATATATACTCGTTTAACATTAGAGACAAACTCTCATAGTAGAGAAAAAAACAAACCACTTTCGCAAAATGAAAAAAAGATTATATCATTTTTTTGAGGTTTTAGATTATATTGGGCTATAAAAGTTAATGTTGCTAGAGTCCATGAAAAATTTCAAATCACTCTCCTCGATGCAACACCTTTACAACTCACTTGGCAATTGAATATTACTTAGCAATTACAAATATGTGCTGGAGTCCATATATGAAATCAATAAACTCAATGCAATATTATTTTTATTTGGCGGTGTTAATAGATGTTTGAAGAGTGAGATTACAAAGTCTTCTCTTTAACTTCATCATACATTGACTTAATTTAGCTTTGTGATTTGTTGCGTTTGTCTCATTTTCATGATCAAGTCACTTGCAAGTTCGAGCTCTTCCAATGGAATCATGATTTTGCTCAGTTTCTCTATGATATCAAATAGTGCCGAGTCATTTAGGAGTGTTCAGATAAGGTTACTTTGACATTACATTCAAATCAAACGATTAGGAAGTCAATTTTCTTAAGTACGCACATCACTCCCGGGTTCAAAGTGCCTACTTAACCGGGAGACTATTGTACTTCTGTGTAAAGTTGTTTTGATCCAATAGGTTATATATGTTTGGTGAACATTGTGGCCCACAATGGCCCAGAGCTAGAAGCGTCCCTCTATGACCCCCACAATTTGTGGGGGTCATAGAGGAACGCTTCTAGATGGCAGTCCTTATCAAAATGCACGTCATGTTTCATTTTCAATTGAATTTACATGCGAGTTACATTGTCCATGTAAACAAAATTAGTTATAAAGCTTTATATGTTTTAAGAGTTTTATTTCAGTTTTTATAATGAACAAAATAGATGTTTAAAATCTGAGAGTTTCTATTAGCTCTATTTCTATTCATCAATCATCTTAAATCTATAATTTTGATTTCTTATGTCAATGTAAACTAATGTTCACCAAATTTACATTAAAATTAAAATAATTAATATAAAATTACTTTTAAGTACTTCTAACTCTAATTATATACAAAGTCAATAATGATTTTTGAAGTTCCTAAAATCTCTAAAATAATAATTTTAATCAAAATGATTAGTAAATATGAAATATTTGATTAAATCTATCATTTTATCATACACACTATTTTTCTAAAATTATCAATATGTTTCATATCTGATTAATATTATATTTAAAATATTCTGACGGTGAAAATGAAGATTCGTAATGTTTTACATTGAAATCATATTTATTTTAACAAGTCTATCTAACCAAATGAAATCTTTTTTTATTTCCACTATCATTTTATACGATTATGTAATATATTATATATTTATTTTGCAATGTAAATGTCTAACTTTAATTTCAAGTGTAAATCTGTACATATGAAATTATAGATTCATTTTATCTTAATTTTTTCCATTATTAATATCTAAGTAACTAGTAAATGATTTGACATTTTGCATTAAACACAAACCAAAATTCATTGTATGTTGAATTATTGAAATTTCCATTCCATAACTATTCAATATATTTTTTATGTTAATTTTGATCATAACATGAGAGTGTCGCACCTACATCAAATCATGGACAACATGAAACTTCCTACTTACTTATCATAATATGAGCTTGGAGATAAAAACTAATACTCTATGAAAGCTCGTGATTAATCACGAGCATTAAGGACGATCTGATAATCATCACGAGCATTAATCACTGATATTGTTACGAGGTATTACATTTGTACACAAAGGTATATTCAGCCTCAAGGTGTCCTCTGAATGCCATTAGCTAGTAGCCTACTTCCATGCAAAGAAGCTCATATTCACCACGTTTTGTGTCTCGGACTGTGGCCGGGATCCTGACGATGTTTTAATGGACGACAACTTTCCATCAATATCAACTTTCTTGCAGGCAGTTCTTGAGAATCACATTAATCGTCCTCGTTCTTCTGCCAAAACCATTCATTTGTGATAATGAACAAATTTAGATAAAATATTCTTCAAACTCAATGTTCAATTGTTACAGAAGTGCAAAAATTCAAATGTTCTTGTTTTCTTACCCCGAACAAGAAGTTAATGACATGATCGCCTATTCTCGTGTTGTCGCTTAGGGCCTATTTCGTGACATTGTCTGTTATAAAGACCAGCTTTGAAAGATGACGTTCAACACAGCCAGCAATGCACATTGAAGAATCTGCTTTCACCGCATCTCTGTGGCGTAAACTATGATTCTTACTACATCCATAGGCGACGGTAGAAAATTTCATTCTTCCCTCACTTCTGTTTCAAATACAGAACTATCGCCGATGCAGGCTTCTCCCATAATTTGCACACATCATACTCTTTACGTACTCAGTTGTAGTAATACCAATAATCTATCTGTCTGTTCCACTCCACACTTCCATAAACTTTTCAGTAGCAAGAATTTTCATCAACTCCAAGGTGTCGTGAACTGTCGGCTTTAGGTGCACATTTCAGATAACTTTTCAAAATCTTAGTTTGATGTGAGTCACGGGACTCGAGATTCAACACTAAACGTGTGAATTAACTTCAAATAAGAATGAGGTGAATTGATATCCTACATTAAACATTCGGATCCAACATTCATCGCACTCTACCCTATCCTCCCTGCTTCGTCCCCGGTTTGTGTCTGTCAGAAACTCCTTGTGGCTCTATTAACACAGAAATGTAGACAAGCACTGCCCGGATGATGTCCGGCACATATAGCATGACCAACTACGGTCCATGAAGCTTCTAAAATACTCTGACGCAGGCCAAGATGTTTAGTACACATGTAATGAAAGCGGTGATGGATGCAGGATATACAGATGACAAATCTTGACTAAGCTGCTAAAAACTCCCACGGATAATCCAGCAATGTTATTCTGCACTTCGTAGTGTAAGCAACTTGAATGTTAAGTTAGAAAACTGACAAGAAGCCAGCCACGTAGAGAGCCGTTCACTATGATACATTTCGTGGTTCGTAACCCGAGCGAATTATCTATTACTATCAGTGCAGGCTCGGCAAAATTCACAACCCTGCAAACTCACTGAAGAGAATATTTCAGTAACAAATGTTTCACTGGACAAAATTGTGGAACAAATGTGATACCTGGTTGTACAGCTCGAGAACGACCAAGAGAAACTGTGAACCACCTTCCGTCGTTTGAGAAGAGTCCAAAACTTAAGTGACAGATGCTCCTCTAGTCACCAGAAAGATTAACTAGCAAAAATACTACACAGTAATTATGGTCCTAAGTAATACAAGAGCACCTATTGTGCTTGCTAACTTGAGGCTTTCTTCTCCTTCTTCTTTTTCTTCTCCTTCACCGCCCCGTTATCAGCTTCCTCCGCGGCTTCGGCAGCCTCTGCCTTCCTCTTCTTCTTCTTCTTCTCTTCCGTGGCTGGAGCAGCCACCTCAACGGCTGGGACATCCTCGCCAGATGTGTCCTTCTTCTTCTTTTTCTTCTTCTCGGGCTCTGCCACGACGGCCACTTCCTCGACGGGAGACTCCTCTTCTTTCGACTTCTTCTTTTGCTTCTTGGCGGGAGTGGGTGTTTCAGCTCCCATGGTCGAATCCGCGGCAGGGTTGTAGGCCTTCGCAGGAGTAATCAGTGAGGACCCAGTCTTCTTGTCCTTGTTGTACGCCTCAATTTTGCCACCCGGACTCTTCCCGGTACCGCTGATCTTTCCTAATGCTCTGCCCTCCAGCTGCCTTAACCTGGCCTCCACCTTCAGCCTGTTCTCCAATCCTATAGTTGCCTCATTCCCTTCACCCAATGCGTCCAGTCTGATAGACAGAGCAGACTTGGCAGCTAGAATTCGAGAGATTTTACCCTTGAACTTTGGTGCAGCTTGTCCGATGAGGGAAGCGTGGTAGATAAGCCCGTACTTGGGAGTCTCGTGCTTCGTCTTGAGAGCCCTGAACAGCGCTTTCTCTGCACCGAGAATTTGAACGGTACTGGCTGGGTGCTTTGCAAGATTGATCAAACTTCCGGCGTGGGCGATCAGACGGGCACCGACAAGCTCTCCTACAAGCACCGTCAAATTCGGTGCGATTGCATTCATCCTGCTCCTCAGATAATCGAAAAGCTGGCCCCTGTACTCAGACAAGGCAATGACTTGATCACAAAGCGATTTGATGTTCACCATATCCTGCTCGCTCACTTCGGTTCCCATGGAAATCACGGCAGCATCCTTCAACTCCTGCTCCAGCTCCTCTGCAATGATTCCTGAAAAATCGAGCTGGGCAGCATTTATTCGACTGCCCATCAGCTTGCAGCACTTAGCATACTGTATGTTGTCCTGGATGACCTTTCCCAGCTCGGGGAAATGCCAACCGTACCATTCTCTCACTCGCATGGCGTAAGTGTTCAGCTCCTTGTCTAGATCGTCCAGGAGCCCAATGGCTTGAACAATCATGGTGTCCACCTTGTCTGGACTAAATTTCAGTTTGTACCTGGACAAACTGTGAGACAATCCCAGACTCATTGGGGCCATTTCGTATCCCTCAAGACCAGTGATAAGTGAACCGGCCATAGAACGGAGTCCCCTCATAAGCTCCATGATCGAACTGTTGTGCACACAGTCGATTGCCAGCTTCTCCTTGATAATGTTACCCAACTTCGAGTCAGCAAGGGCAAGCGTTTCCCCTTCACAGTTTGCCTTCAAGAATTTCCTCAACCCCTTACTGAGTTTACTATCAACTAATGCAGTGGCAGCTCCCAGGGCTTCCGTAGTGTTGGCGAACTTGCTGAACGCCTTCAGCTTCACAACTTTCCTGGCGGCGTCTTGAGTCTCGAAATCTTTCCATAAATCCTCGACTTTGTCGAGCTTCCCCTCATCCAGCAGCTGGAAGAGGGCAAAGCCCGCAGGCGTCTCGAACAGCACCAACATTTTGACGACCTCCGAGCTAAACTCTCATACGCAATACACAACCTCAAGCTCAAATATCTGTGTGCTCCACTTCTCGACACAACGACTGATAATCAAGCCCCAGACGCTTGCGCCAGCCTCTAAGCCCGGCTCAAAATCTCAAAAGACTCTAGGCCACAGCACATTCGAGTTTAAAGCATATAGAAAATGTCTCCATGCTAGAACCCTAAAAACCCCGCAGGCGTCTCCAAAATCACTTCAGATTTTGTTACCCTCCAACGCTACACAACTCTCGGGAGCAGGCGCAGGTAACAGCGTACTACAGTCCAGTCAGAAGCTGAACTCCCACATCAGCTGAACTTGGAAGGAAACAAATACTTCTTCCTCGTTTGCCTGCCTGTTGTTCAAACCGAGTGTTAGGGTTTCCAGTCTGCAGACATTCACAATCGACCTAACATTCAGATGCACCACATCCTAACACGAACTGGAGTCTTAACTGCTGGACGGAGCACTTAGGGTTGAGGGTTTTGCAGCCGAACCAGTAGCCGTGCCTCAGGTACGTCAAGGTTTCCTTCAGGGTTTGGGAGGAACGGGCACATGGCTCCAGGTTTTGCGCCTTACGCCTCATTGAATAGGGAATGTCCAGTTCGAGGGTTTTGTCTTCTTCCTGCTCCATATCCTTCGCTTGTTCCCCGTGCTGGACTTGTCTTGCCTCTTTTAAAGTTCTCTTTGACTGGGCAGAGTCTTCAGTTGAAGAGCACATAGTTGTAGAGCTCTTTGGCTCAAATGCCTGGCGTGACATAGGTATTTTTAACTTTTTAGGTCAAAACAATTTATGATTGTAACAGAGTATAAGTTAAATCCATCACATGCAGTATCTGCTCATGATAATTTGGCTTCCAAGTTTTGCGTACCATTCTTCTGAATAGGGATAGGTTTGCAAAGCTTAGAGAGCATTCAGAACCATCCCACACAAAGCAATACGCTTTGAAACTGTGGTATTTTGTGAGCTGCTCCTCGGTCATTCACTAAGTTCCCCGACCCTTCAAGATCCCATATACACCCTACCCACGATGGCTTCTATCCAATATAAGTAGAACAGGTGTTCATCACGGCTTTGACACTAATTTCATACTCTCAGTTTGACCCAGAAGGATGCAACGGAATTTCTGATATAGGTATTCTCTCAGGGCTAATTACACGCCCAGACACCTCTTTAGGTCTTCCAAAAGTTCTCGTGTCACTTTTCTTTCCGGCCTACTCTAGAGAGTTATGCAAGACGTTTTCGTGCAGGTTCTCTCAAACTAGTGTAGACGGACCTCCATTCATGTCATGACCATAGCTTACAGAACGCTTTGTGCGAGCTCCAAAATCCTCGTCGGTCAGTCAAGGTGGATTCTACGCAAAGCAGCTTATGCAAAATCTGAGATTTTCCAACAGCACAATCTGGCACATGGTCCCCACTCAAGAGACTGGCAGGGCTCTCGAGGTTTCAACAAATTGCTGGCTTTGTGGCCTATTCCTTGTTCTAGATGGTCACAGATCGCTCGACGGTTCACGCCTTGTAATTATATCGGCAGCTTGTAGTAAACAGTGGAAATACAGTATTATTTTCACCTTCGAGATTGACAATCAATATGTACTCACTACTCGAGGCTCGAAACACAGCTCATTCAACTTGAGAATCAACCTGTTACTTGCATTCAATCTCATCTAACAGGTACAATTCTTTCTCAAGGACTGTTGAGAGCTGCGAATGACCTGGTCTTCCTCATACACGTCACGAATGCTGAATATTTGGCACTCGAGATAGTGAAACCCTCACCGTGATGGATCACTGGGAGCCATCATATACAAGATGGTAAATTTTCACAGGAAGGAAGGTAGCTTCACAGCTTCGGACAACACTTACTGACACTTGTCTACACTTATATGACCAAGTATTACCACGAACTAGAAGATCAAATCACCAAATCTATTAAGAAAAAGTAAAGTTGTGTGCTAAAACGGAAACGCAACAACTTAGCACTATTTCAGCGAACTGAAGGAGCTCTTCCACATACTCACAATTTGACAAATAAAGTAAGGTTGACAAACATGTAAGATCGGCCTCAATGGGGACACATTTTTGCAAGGCTAATTATCAGAATATATACCCAGCTAGGTTTCATACTTCCAACTCACCATACATAACCGAGAAAAAATCCAAATCAATAAATAAGCCGCAAACGGATTTCTTTCAGACTGCAAAATTCTTACACTTGATCAAACCCTCATAAAACCATGGGGATGACATCAAGATCTCATTGTCCTAAAATTAAGGATTTTAAGTCACAGTGTTCATGTATATCTAAGCCATCTTCACCTTGGAAGATTCTTCAGCAACATGCGATAGTGTCAAGTAACCTGTTACACAGGTAAATACTCCGAGGAAACCAAGAACCTTCAAGGTGATGAAGAGATTCAGCTGCAAGAAAATAATTTGTAAGCCTTAGAACTGGAAAAGGATGAAAGAATATGCAATAGTGACGCATTTCAGGAACAAAGACAGAACTTGATGCAAAACAGTCGGTCAATTAAAATTACCTTGAGCCAGAAGAAAAAGTATAGAGTGAGGATAGCTGCAATGCCTCCATGGAAGCCCAAAGTAGATAGCAGAGGTAGGCCAGACGTGGGTAGGTTCTTGATGTTGGCACCCACATATCGAAGCTGATCATGTGACGAAAGCGAACGAGTCAGAAAGATTCTACTGATGGAGAATAATGTTCGCTGGTCACAAGATTGACATACTAATGCCTGCTAAAGGTACAGTGATTAGGAAACACCCAACAGCAAACAATAAACGTTATATAAAGTTCACTTACCCCCACAACAAAGCCAACAAGAGGCAGCAATGTGAGAATAAAGAACGCATTTGATAACTGTGCTGGAGGACGCTTCTCTGGTTGCCTGAAAATATGGACAATTTCTGCCTTTGGGCCAAACTTTTTGGTTGCATCCACTGGGACAGCTGGTACCTTCGAAACACCCTCAGGTGCCTCTGGCAAATCTAAATCCAAGGTTCCAAGGGCCCACAAGAACGAGTTTTCCTGTAGATGTCGAAGTAGGCATCTGTGTTACTAAAAACGGCATGACACAACGAAGACACTGTAAACTAGGCAAATGTGTGTAGAGTCCATCTCCGAAGACGTAAGATACTTGGACATTAGCAAAGCGATTTGAAGATTGGCAAACCTGAATATGTGAAATGATAGGAAGTTGGTTAGCAGTCTTGCACCTATACTAGACAATAGTTCCCAAAAGAAAGCTAGAGCAACTCCGTGCTAAGAAGGGAATTGACATACCATGGTTGCATCGCCGACAATAAGCTCCATGGAGTAAGCACCCGACAAGTAGTAAAATTTCTCTACAAGACCAAGGAAATCCTGCAAGAAGAAATTGTCAACAAACCATTCAAACAAGAAACTTTCTGGCAGACGGATAGGCTAAAATCGTATGCTTCTGTATCCACTATAGCGTGAGCGAAGCCTATGCTTACACCGACGACACGTAGGATATAACACGAGGTTTCTTCGAATCTTTGGCAAACCAATCGAGAAAATGTGAAAACATACCAATAAGGTACGAAGTACGCAAACGTACCAAATTGATCTCGAATTTCTTCGCAGATGACTTTACAACAAACAGGTGTTCCACTCCACTTTCATGCTGCACTTTGAAGAAGACCTGAAAGTAGACATGCTGATTTAGCTTGCTGATCGATGAAGATGGTAAAGATTCAAACTCGAGTTTAGGACTAAAAGAGATAAAAGCTGCAA
This sequence comes from Marchantia polymorpha subsp. ruderalis, assembly GCA_037833965.1. Lineage (NCBI taxonomy): Eukaryota > Viridiplantae > Streptophyta > Marchantiopsida > Marchantiales > Marchantiaceae > Marchantia > Marchantia polymorpha. Next base: position 474,364 of record AP031352.1, on the reverse strand, counting down.
CCAAAAAAATAAATCACACCTGTTGTGGAAGAAATAGTCCACCCGATGGGGAGGTGAGCTCAAAAGTCAGTCGCAGCTTTTGCAGATGGTTTGCAGAAAGGGTAGCTTTTTCCTTGTTTGCATGAACCAACCTGGAACAGTATTTCATCTCAATTGTTCGTTTTGAAAATATCATCACTGGTGAGCAAAAGTAAGATGCCAAAGAAACTATCAGAAGTTATTACTTTGCACCAAAAGATGACCTATTCATTGTCTACTCACTTACGAGGAGGTAAATTCCGGGGATCCAGTGTCACTGTCAAGCACAGCAATGGCCACATTTGAAACAGAGACTTGTCCGGTTACAGTAATCCGAGCACTAGTAAGACCTCCAGCAGAATACTTGTATGAAAGCTCTGCTGTGGCTGGCTTCACCTGTACATCCCCACATAAGTTACGTCAAGTGTGATTCTGCTACTAAGATTGCCACAGGCAGACTGAAATATTGGATTCCACACTCCGGACACACTTCGATATCAAAGAACCTATTTTCAGACTGATACTACGGGCTACGGATGCGTACTATTCGAATTGCGTCATTTATTACCTCAATCTTTATATCGTATTTGCCAACATCAAGGTCTGTTAGAAGGGGAAATGTGTATATGTGATCTCCTTCAACTGATTGAAGTTCCTGATATCAAAAACACAGAAATGTCTTCATTTTCGGAATAGACCATTATCATGAGAATCAATAGAAGAGATAATAGAAGATAATGAAATATCCTGTAAACCAACAGAAACAAGAGATCTCTCAATAAACTTAATGCGTTTCAAACGACTAAGTGAAGTTAATGACATCGATAACACGTTAATTTTGTCCTTCCTTTAAGGAAAAAGCGAAGTCAGGAAAGCCTTATCCTGTACACCGAAATAAGTACCATAACTTGCAATACAATAAAAACGCTAGAAAACTTAGCAGATTGCATCTGCTTCACTGAGAAAATACCATATCCTTTTAGTACCTGCTCCGTCAAAACAGGTGAAGCTTCCTTCCCGACTTTATGTGCACTAATGATAGTAAGCAGTGCATGGGGGAAAGGAGTACCGAGGACTGTTGAGACGGCCACCTGCAACGCAAGAACCATCCCAAAACTTCAACCAAAACACGATGATATCGTTTGGCAAATTTCGTACGAAAGTTTCTTAAAAGTTCATAACCTGCAAATCCTAGGCTGATTGAGCAATATTTAACGATACTATATGAGAATCGGCATTGCTTTTAATCAAGAGAATGCGCTGTTACTATTCAAGCAGAGTGGCCGGGAAGAAACAAACAAGAGATGAGAGGAATGTGTCAAAAATAATTAGATTATTACGTAGGAAAAGACGAGACAGAAACCCAAAACAGGAATTCAAACATCACTAAAGCAATTATGAATGGAAAAAATTATCCTCAGGTCGAACACTTCAGAAGGACGTTGCCCTACATCCAGCAATATTCAACTACTCATCTAACATTACTCACCTCTAACTTATCATGTGATGAGTGAGATAAGACGGACTTTGTCAACGAAACAGCCAAAGGGACAAGAACCCTGCAAGAAATGGAAATTACTTGAGTTAAAACAAGAGACTAGAGTATAAAGATTGCAAATTAAAACCCAAGTACAGGAGGAGATACAGATTTCAGCCTGGGCTACGAAAGACACTGCACAGCCATTATACAGATAACATCAGACGTCTGACTTGCTTAGTGTAAGCAGCCATCGCTACAAACTGTCCTATTGACGCCTATTCAAACCCCAAGCTCGCGGAAGAGAGCTAACCGATTGTCTTCTAAAGCACTCAAAGCATCCAGCTGATAGTACACTTCCAAGGCGCTGTCAGGGGTTCCGATGCTCAAAAAGAAGTGCGCGAAGCCAAACACTTTCTCCTCCCTGACCTGAAATAGACACAATAGTAAAGTTTTTTAATCATCCAACTACTATTCAACGTTGCAGAGTTCTTCTGACTATCTCAAGAGCTTGTATCTGCATTTGTACTGCAACATATGTCTACCTTGATTCCATCAGGTAGAACTCCAGCCAATGCCGTGACACCTCGCAAGACGGTGGCGGAGACCACCAGTGCCCCACCACTTCCGCTGAACTTATCAGCTTTATTCTCATCAAAATATTGTGCTCCATCGTCTGTTTCACACATTCAGATTTCTAAGTAAGAAAAGACTTCTTATCTAAACCTGCTTGCTGGAAACAATATTTTTACACAAAGTTCGTTTACAATGAAGATGTCTATTTCCAAATATTCATAACACCAAGGGGGCCCATATAAGAGAATCTTCAGTATAAAAAGAGGAGCTGAACGAGCTCAGACTATACATTCATTCAATCTACATTCAGAGCTCAGGTTCTAAAATCAAAGGACGTACCATCCCGCTCAGAATTCTCCAAGAGCTTCAGAGCAGCAGATTTTATGGACTTTACCTGTTGTGAAAAAGGTATCCAGATTTCATAAGTAAACGTACAAGAGAATTAAAATCTGCGCCCTTGCTAATGGCCAGATTGAAAAAAGAACGAGTTGATACTCAACAAAAGTTGGCGACCAAAGACTAAACACCAATCTGGAAGAAATACCTCTGCTTCATGACCTTCGTAACCGGCAATATCAATGACGGCAGCGGTGATCTCAAATGCATATCCTGCACATCGTTACACCTTCCCACGTTTGAGCTCGCCATACTCAATCGTTTGAAAAGCAAAACATACGCGAAATCCAGTATAACTTAGTTCTCCTAGAAAATGCTTATAAATGTAAGGTGTCTCCTGGTTTTAAAGAAAAATCACCAGCAGCTTTAGCGCTTGAATCTGTTTCATCTTCTGCATAACGCCAGGTTCCATGATTTTCTCCAAGTGCCTGTAGTAAAACCCAACACCAACCAATATGGCACGAAAATTACTCAGCCTGCGAAAGATGAATGTAACTCTTCTTAACCCAAAGACATGTAATCCTATCTCAAAACACCCGACTGAGCTACAGAGTTCTGAAAGACGTTGATACTAGAGTCTTCAGACTGTTTGTAGAAGCACAATGTGCGGAAATATGTAACGGATACCTACAGGGAGAACATTTTAAAATAAGGGTGTAAATCACCTTGACTTGTGAAATGATGCCCGTGACAGCTTGCGCGAATGAGTGACTCTCCAGACTCCAGTGGTGTTTCTGATGACAATGAGTACGAGGTAAGTTAATGTGCAACAAGGTCTGAGTAGCTTTTCAGTAAGAGCATAGCACCCGAAAGCTTCTGATGGTCATTACACTACCGAGTAGATCAGGCAATACCTTTATTGTCGATAGTGCACCAACGGTATAATGTAAGTCCACTAAAGACTTGGATTCCTTCAAGCCATCTAAAAGTGTGTGGACGACAGTCTGCAATAGTCACGATTCATAGCGATTGTTCAAAGAAGATTTCCGGCAAAAAAATAACGCTAATTGGCTCAAGAATATATCCCACCCAGACGGACATAATTGGATCTTGACAAGTACACAGGCTACGTAGGATTTTTGCTCGCAAACTGAAGTAAGACCCCTTGCTTTCAAATGAAGATGCCTACTAACATTCTTCTTTAGCTCGAACCAATTGCGAAGAAGATAAATTGCTCTACCTCGGCAGCTTTGGCTGCCTCTTGACAGTGCAAAAGCTCAGCAATCCTAATTCCATAAAACGCATCCTTGGCACTTGAGGATGAGGTGAGTGTCTTCGAGACGACTTCGCAAATTGTCGATCCATCTAGGTCACCGCTCTTGAGAGCCTTCAATGACTTCACTGCTTGGTATGTCTCCTCCAGGCTGAGCAGTCACGAAGAAAGTCAGCGCGGAGTGAAAGAGTCAAACGTAAAGACATCGATCGAGGGCCGTGCTCGCTGAAAAATACCTGAAGTACTATCCCGGTGAGAAAAGATAAACGAAGTACTCACCTGCCAAACGATCCATCGTCACGGACAACAAAGAGCTGCTTCGCTGCAACTTTCTCAGCCTCGCTTAATGGATGCAAGGTCGCAACAGCAGAAGCTACGATGCACAAAAGCGCGACAACCAGCACTTGCATTACTAATACAGGCATGCCTGCCATTATCTCTGCACCTTTCTTTCGATCGATCTTCAACCGATCGACTGGCCGGACCGAGCTGCTCTCGCTTGCTCTCCGGTGCAAAGAAAGCAACGGCTGAAACCTCAGACTCCCAGATCTTCTTCGGCCTTCCCTTCGTCGGGGAATGGGTGTCGGTCTCTTCTCCTGAACTCGCAGCAAGACCGCGACCGGCTGCGTTACCACGTCGTCCGCATGCGGGCTGGCCGGCCTGATGTCTTAATTAGAGTTTTCATTCCACAAGTGTGTTTTGCAGAATCGTCAAGCGGCATGTGGTAGATAGCAGTCTTACACATGAACAAACCCAATATGCCCTAACGTGGGATATTGTTCCATTAAGACATTCAAGACAATGTTATAAACGTGTACACTACTAATTCACTGGTAGAACATCCAATGTTAATCTTCATCACTCGGATCAAAATTTCTATCAACTAGGGTTCAAAAATAGACTCTCCTAAATGTCATGCGTTCATATATATATAAATCACTTATTGATTAACAATAGATTGTATAATCATGTATTCTTCATGATGATTTAAAAAGCAAAGAACATATACTTATCCTGGAATTTTCTTGTCATGTAAGCAAAGAACATATATACCCAGACTTGAATGTTTGATAACTTTGTATCTAGTATTGATTTAAACTTTGCTATATCATCGATATATATTTTCCAAATAATGAATAATAGATTTTGTTTATCTCTCAACCTTTCATGGAAAAAACATCGTATCTTTTATCAATCAAATGAGATTTGATTGATTTGACATGTTTGAAATTTATGAATCGAATGTGATGAGTTTAGAATTAAAAAAATTTGTCATAACATATCATAATTCTCATACATCTCTTATAAGAATATGATGGACAAGAAAAACTAAGATATGGATTTATACGCTTAATTTTGGTAGAGGAATATTAAATGGAACAACTATGAATTAGTCATAGCTGAAAGAATCTATTGGTTGACATTAACGATTGAAAATTGAACAACATAGTCTTCAATACTAGCTAATTTACACATATGTGAGACAAAATCTTAGATTTTGGTTATCAAGATTTTTTATAAAATATGTTACAACCATATTCTAACTAAAGTAATAAGTTGATATATAAATGCTTACTTAATTAATGATTAAAAATTAAAATATTTTTTATCAAATAAAAAAATAATTATTCAGAATATCAGTTGTAATATTGATTTTCATTCAAATTTGAATACAATTTTTGAATAGATTTAATGATTAAAAAGTGTTAAGTTGTAACAAAAGATACTAAGGAAAAAATCAGCTATTTAATTTTCAATATCATCATTCATAAACATGATTTTAGAATTGAATTATATACAAAATATATCTTCAATCATGATGGGCTTCAGCTAGATCTGATTAATTTAGAAAAAAATATTCATATTTCAATATATATTGAATGTAAAATTAATTATGTATATATTATTTGAAAACTTATATTATTATAAGTTTGTATTAGATTTATAAATTTATTGACATTAAAATAGTAAAAAATGTTGTCAAGCATGTGGTAATATGTAATTTCTGTTTAGATAAAACTTTACATGAAAATTTTACCTATTACCACGTTTTTATGCTCAAAAGATATAACTAATTTTTTGTATAAATGAAATACATTAAATTAAAGATGGTTGTCTACTCATGTATACAAAATTCATAAAAACTTTGAACTATGAAATAAACAAAGTTGTGCAAGAAAAATAGTATATTCGTGTATGTGTATCATGAAAAACAAATAATTTTTTTCTTCATTTTAACTGAATAAAAGAGAGTAAGCAAAATGGATATAGATAATTTTAAGTAGATCAATCACAATAATTCCACTCTTGTATATTAAAGCTTACATCTCTTCATGAATACTGACAAAAATTGTGATTTCTTCAAGTAAATCCTTGTTTGTCAGAGACAAAAGCGGCCCCCTAGAAAAAAAGGTTTCAGTCACTTGTTTCTTTTATTTTATGAAAAATAACCATCAACAATAATCAATCAATTTCCACAAGCCTGTCAACATTGATCATTTCAAAATGTTTAAAAATTCCCGTTCAGAAGTAATAGAATTCTTTATATTTGAACTATTTTACTGAAATTTATTTTCAATAAAATAAAATATTTAATAGCAACCAAATGCTAAATCACAAATTCTATGAATTTTTGTTTCTATCAAGCCAGCTAGTTTTGACCATTTCTATTTTTTCTTGTCAAAATTAATAAGATATATTCTGAAAAAGAGCAAATCAAATCTACTAACTAGAACACAACACAATCAACACAGATTTGCAATTTCAGATTTTATGATAACTAGCATAAACATAAACAAAAGACATGAATAATTCTTATAATTAATTTTTCTTTAACCTCAAATTGATAAAGAAAAAATTTAAGTACAAAAAAAACTTGAAGTTTTTGATTCTGAATTAAACCAAAATACCAAAAGAAGTTTCAACTATTAATTGAGTATAATGAAACAGTTAATCATATACAATAAATGTTGTATGTTGTTGTATAATAATAGTGTAATAGTTAGTTAGTAGAGATAACAAGTACAAGTTTGCAAGAGCAAATATAATTCAATATCATACTATACAAATTGCAACATTATGCATGCTATAAATATTATCTAATTAAATTGATGCAAACAAACATTTTTTTGATTTTTTATTAATAAACGCATTATTTGATATAATAAAAATGAAACATGATTGGACATTATATATGATTTGATCTGCTTTCAAAAATATATCTGAATAAAAAAAAACATTATTTGTTTCTAAGATCAATATACACATAAAAATACGAATCTTGAAAACAACATATTTAGATTAATTGATCAAACATCTCTTTTAGCATCTCTTTATCAAATGTTTTGCTTTTAAAAAAAATATTTCCTGCCTACACATCAATTTATTTGAAGAAAGCTGATTTTGTAAATTGAAATTATCTAACAACATCATAGTTTCACAATTATCAATATTGCCACAAAGGATGCAATTTTAAATTCTATAAAAATGTGGATATCTTCTTGTATTTTAAGTTTATTTTATTCATACTAAAATCTCATTTTGTTTCATTTGAATTCATAATTTGTATATGTATTTTTCAATTGCATCTCATCTATTTTTTTGCTTCAATCATACTTTAAATTTGTAGGATTTTTATTTAATCTTATCACGTTACTAGATATGTTGTAAACTTTTCAAAACCTTTTGGTTATTTCTTGTGCAACATTATTCTTTTATGTGTTGTTTATAGCATGAAGTTCATTTTTTAGAGTGACAACAATTATTACAATACCTGTATTCCTCCTACTACCACGTAGTAATTCAAGTTAAATTACTTAAATTAACAATTTCAAATTTTTGGCATTAGCTTCTCCTCGTTAGCCATTGATTTTTATTTGTATCTATTATAGCTAACTTTGAAACTAAAATTATATTCTGAATTTACACAATATTGCTAATCTTGCAACTACATTACAACTAGACATCTATATTTCCCAATACTATCTATTTGATCATTTCACACATGTCACAATTATGACTATACTACTCATTGCCAATTCTTATACTAATGAGACAAATTATGATATCAATCATATGCATATTATTATCCAATGCTATGATTTATTTCACGAATGCATAATGAATGGGTGGAAATTGTACAAGTCTGCCCCATAAAGATAAGTGTCACATATATTCTCATGTAGAGTAGAGTAGTAGGAAAGCAGATGAAATATTCTCGTGACTCATACATGATTTAACATAAATCTCTCACTCAATTGAAATGTAGAACCCAAAAGAGTAACACAACCTTAGAGCAAATGTGAGTTGTTTAGTGAGTTAATTTCAGCTAAGTCAAAACAAATTTGACATTGTAGAAAATTTAATTCCACTTTCTTTCTTGTGGTTTCATGAATCCATTATTAAATCACCCACACACTCTATTATCATCCCCAATTGTACAAAAGTTGTGATTTGATATTTTCAAAGGATTATTACAATTTTCTTATTGTAATCATAACACAAGAATAAATATAACTAGAAGTATACACCAACTCCAATAAACTCTAGTATGGATTGCACAAGCTGGTGGTGCATTTGGAAAAATGGATACAATTGATAAACAATTTTATACATTCAGCTAGAGAAAATATGATCCATGTCAGCTACAACGATATTATCTATGATGTTTTCTCATCATCAGGTAAAAGTTGGTGTTTATAGTTTGATCTATAATTATATGTCATTGTGGCGCTCATCTAGAGAAAGTACGAGCAATCAACACCCAAACCAAGAGCTATAGCAAAAAATGTGAGTACCCAATCAAGCATGACATAGGTGAAACCAAAGAGGAAAGATGGGCTGGGCACCAAAGTAGTTTAGTACGCTAAACTACTTGCGAATTAACTTTCTTCTACTTGTATTCATCAATAAATTTAAAGATGTGAGGATGGGGCCAAGTAAATGGCCAAAAAAATAAAAATGGAACACCCGTTTGAGCCGCACAAATATGAAAACGAACGTGAACCACAAACTAATCCCAGAGAGTATTATAATAAGGGAAAATGTGTCATACACTATAAACATATCGCACATCCAAACAGTCTTAAAAACAAGTTACTTCAACTTAAATTCGCCAATCATAGGGAACAACTCGATGATGAAAAAAGAAGAATAATATCACTAGTCTATTGTAGACCGGCATCAAGTAGACTGTTTTTTTGAAGAGCACATCACCCCGAGTCAGAAGGTCGAATCAGAGCAATACCGTCTTTGTTTTTTCTTTAGATTCAAATTTGGGAAAGAAAAATTGTTGTGCTCTTCGAAATACATGCCTTATCTCTAGATTCACTCGCTTTTGATTATGGCAGTTTGATGCTATTTATAGCAAGTAAATGGCTCGTTTTACTCTTGTAGTGCTGGTAATAGCTCTCCGCGGCAAGAGACTGAAGACAACCGGAGATTGCCGGGTTTCTGACCGGAAGAACAGTCCCCGTGTCAAAATGATCCTTCCACGTTATTCGTGCGTTATTTGTTGGTGAAGAATAGAAAGGTATGCAAGGGTAATCTTTGCATATACTGTACATGCTTTGTGGAATCTAATCAGCTCTCGGGTCATTTCACTTCCCTCGACGGCCCAAGATCGTCCAAGAAGGGTGTTGTTATATTGAAGTGCTCCGATATAAGTTCCATAAGAACCGCAGGAGATAACTCCTGAGACAGTTGAAATAACAAACAGCAGATTGCGTACAGACGGGCCCGATTCTAGATTTTAAAGCCCAAGGCGGAGAGAAACCTGGTAGGCGTGAACGTTTGTTAACTCCAGGGCTTGGGGTGGTGGTGTCAGAGAAGTAGCTTACAACGAGTAGCTCACGCAAACGTCTGAGAATTTTGAAAGTTTCAAAAGGATTGAAAACACGAATACATAGAGTGCATGCTGTGGCACCGAGAAGGATTGTCTCGAACGTTTGGAGCCACCGGAAAGGAGCTTCATGACTTAAAGGTTGAGTTGCTGTCCCGACTGTGTGTAGCACCTTTTCGATAGGTACTCAGGCTTGGGCTTACTCCAACATATTTATTAGCAGTGCTCAATTTTCGGAGGTCTGTCGTATCAGCATTGTTGGCTTGCCAGCGAGGGAGTAGTTTCGGGACACATGACAGGGTGGGAATGGACGAGGATTTGCGAAGAAGGTGGGGACTTGTTTCGTGAGTGTTGTGCTTGGTCGTAAATGTGTAATCGTAAGAGAATTTGCGTCGGTAGGTGAAGTTTATACGATGGGTTTGATTACAGTCGAGCTCTGTAAGCAAACCGGGAGGTGAAGACGTAGCATTGTGGCGATGGATAAACCCCCGCAGCCTTCTTCGATTCTACCTTCAAGGTACGCATGTGCTTATGAACTTGTACATAGTAATGCAGTTGTTGCGTCACCTATTTGATAGCAATTCAGTGGTGATTCTACTCAAGCATACGTGAACTGTTTTGGGCTGGAAGCGGAATGGGGAGTTCAGACTATACCTCAGTGAACACCCAATAATTGTCATCAGAAGGTTGCACATCCACGTTGGCAAACTTTGTTTGGTAATTGGTTCATGCCGTTCATTTGAATTCATATGTTCTTCGAGCGACATTTATGCTGGAGTCAATGTGGAGATCATTGGTTTCTCAGTTAGTCGTTTTGGACGCCTTCAAGAGCGGTTTTCAGTCTTCCTCTCGAAACTTCGAGTTTCCGATTATTAGGAATTTCGATCAATAGTAGTAGTCATCTTTTTGACCGGTGTATTATAAGGAAGAGTTTAAATACCGGGTTTTTCCTAGAGTGAGGTTCGATGTCCGACTTTGTTGAAGTGAATCTGGGAAACTGAGGAGTGCTCATTTGTATGTCTTTATCAGTATGCGGGCACCTCACAGATGTCGTTGTGACTTCCAGTATTTTTTTTTGGGTGACTTCAATTGTATGTGTTTACAGATTCTTGCATGAAGGCCCTGGAGTCTGCTACATGCTAACTTAGATATGTTTTTTTAAGACCTTCGGCGGTGGTTGTGTTTAGTGCTTTCAATGGTGGAGTATTTGCATGCTTAAACAACTTATTATATTGTTTTTAAGCTTCTTGACGTTCTCTGTCATCAGATATACTTCAGTGTTTTCACATATTTCATCAAAGTGGGGGAGGGAAGCAAATTTGGACAGTGGAGAGATTCGTCGACCTTAGACCAATGAAGTAATTGACTTCAGTTCTTGTGCTATCCACACGCACACCATGGCACGAACAGTTGCTTGTGCTGTTAAGGCACTAGTGCCAGACACATCTTGGTGCCTCGAGATGCCGTCCTCCTGGGAATTAGGTACAAAGCCTCTACAAGGGTGGAGGAGACTTGGGGCTGGGGACGGAATTCAAAGGAGTCGGAGAGAACAGATTGCTGAGTGCATCACTTTACTCAGTAGAAAATTTGTTGATAATACTTTCTTGGGTTCAGTTGAAGAGGGAACACTTGTTATGGATGAGTTGGAATCTGATTCGGAAGGCAACATTAATGGAGGCAGGCGGAAGATAATGTAAGTCAATGTACTTCGCCTGGGTTTCGGTCGACAGTCTGTTGGTTGGTGGACGGTATGTTGGTTTACCTTCGTACTAAGAATCGTTGGAGACATCCAAGTATTACTGTGCTATTTTTGACCTGGGGATGCTTTCAGAGTCTAATCTACCATTAATCAGTCTACATCATTCGGATCTCATGTACTTCTGTCCTAATGGACCTTTGAACTACTGATTTATTGCACAGGTGGAGAGAGGAGGGAAGTAATTCTCGCTCAGAAGCGTCGGTTCCAAAGGGTGCAGGCAGTTCTCTTCTGGTACCAGGAGTAGATATTCCAGTATCTCTGGATCCTTCCGCCTCTCACTCCAGCGCCTCAGAATTTAAAAATGCTGACAGCTTTGTTTCAGAGCAAGAGGAGTATGAATCCAAGAATGATGATGGTCTAGAGTCAAGAGATCAACAATGCTTAACAGAGGATGACGTTAACTCTACTGATATGCAAGCTTATAATTTCAAGATATTCAGAAGTGGTGATGTGAAAGACAAGCAACCAGCTTCTATACTTGACCTTGTCTTCGATGGCAAAGAAGGTGAAGAATATGAGGTGAAGTTGATCTTGATTGCATCTCTGTCTGAACATTCCACCACAAATTACATGCGCACAATTGATTCATGGACGATGCGACCTGACGAGAACGCTCAGCTGGTGCTGTACGTAAGGGAAGCTACAGCTGCCACAGAAGCTAAGAGTACATGGTAAGTTACTTCCCAGCAACTGTTCATCTCATTAGTAGCTACCAACCTCGCGGATGTCTACACGTCTAAGTGGGAATGTATGCCATTCTTGTCTATTGAATACATCGATTATTTCAGTTGTAAATATGCCATGACATTCACAATGCATCCGGTTACCATGATATTCACTATGCATCGAAATTCACACTACTTCCTGTTACCTTGACATTCACAATGCATCCGGCTGCGTAAGAGATAAGGTTCCATATTGCTACGGTTACATCCTTCGCCGCAGCTCAACAGAGTATCAATCTTTTAATGTTATACCTCTGCTCTAAGGGTAACCGTTGCTGTATGAAAGATATGCGAGGAGCCGCTTTCCTCCCACATGTTTTCATACAGCTTTCACCCAATTCCTGTCACATGTCAGAGTTTCAAAAGTCCTCTTGTACAACATAAATGATAAAAAATCTTGGAGTTTCGCACTCAATATAGACTTTTCTATCTACTTTCGACCTGAATTGACTTCACATACCTCCTGATCTTATGGAGTCATGACTGTATATGTAAATTCCACGTTCATGTACATAACTCATGATGAAGAAGATTTAAAAGGAAATGTTTTTTCCATTCCTCTCTTCATGGTTGAAAACTGCACTAAGCATTAGAACTGCACTAAGCATTAGAACTGAGTTCCATCACCTACTTTTCTTTTGATGACTCATGAGCAAGAAAGGAAAACCCGTCTCCTTACCTTTCACGTAGGGAAACTACACAAACCTACAGTAATCCTTGATTCATTAACAATTCTGCTTCTGACTTCTCGCTAGCTGCAGATTACAAGACACTACTACCCTTGCTCCTATTCTTGGCATATTCTATTTGGTACTTTATAGTAAACCAGGAGGTTAAGTTCTGGATCCGAGATATTCTGATGTGGTCTACGAGGCGTTGAGTCGATTATTATCGACCCCGCTGTGACAACCTTTTCTACAGAACACCAACTATCCATCTGCTACAATTTAATTTTTTTCCTCACGGTCCTTAAGTTGGCAGATCTCAAGCTAGACATCTCTGTTTTTACACGTCTCTTACTACGTGGTGAAGTTGGATCGGTGCTCGTCTTCTCCTAGTTGGCTCCATCTTTCTACAACGACAAAAGCCACCTCCTACAACACGAGAATTCTGCCTTTAGATTTATCAATCTCCTGGTTAGATTACCTCCTCGACAACCTATGTCCCCAGTTCCAGAACCAAATCTTCCCAGCCTATATGATGTCTGTAAATTGTGTATTATCTCTAGCTGCCTTGTTCTCTTATGACTTCAAGTTCTCCGGGAGATCCAGCTCTTCCTTATTTATAGCATCAGCTGTATATTTGATGGTATGTTGTATATTTCTTCTCAGCCCTTGGAGAATCCGTCAATTCCAAGAATCTTGCTTACTCAGCAGTGCTTTCCCAGGCGATCGATGGTATTTCAATGACTTGGGATTCCTCAGTTTCTGACTTTCCATTACCTCCTATGAAGGGAAACGTGGAGAACATCACCGCAGAAAACATGGTCGTATCACACTACCTCACTTTATCACCATAATCTCTCATACGTCCAAGCTCCGGGTCGGGTCGGGGCTATCGTCAGGATGATCCACAATTATAGGATCCATTACTACACGATGCGTATAGTCTTCAGTTTTCTAGGTTCTCTGTTCTCAGAGAGAGATGTTTCTTAAAGGCCACTCAGCGATATGAATCCACCAAACGGTGTAGCAATCAATTTACTACAAGCGTGGAGCTTCATCATAAACCCCTGTGTAGTCTCAAACCATCTTCATTCATTTATTTTATTATTTTCCCTTTTATCATATTTTCTTTAGGTCTTATCATTCATGACTTCCTCCATGGCTTTCGATGTTTCAAGTGTTAGTGTACTTGGCTTTACAATATCTACAATATACCTGAACAACCCGTGCGGTCACTGCACACCCCTATTTACCCTTGAGCATCCGAAGCAGCCGGATCATATTACGATAGAGCGATGTCCGGGACTCTAAGTTTGTAAATTGTCCCTTGTTCCTTTTCTGGCATGTATCCGAGTGAACATATCTCACCTGGATATGCACTCATTTGCCTTTTAACCATGCTTCATTTTCTGCCAGTTATGTTATGTGTGCAGTTCTCATGGACTGCTGATGCCGTCTATAACCTAGTAGGTGTTGTATTGACATATATTAACGGATCTATCGCAGGATTAAACTTTGCACAGCAGCCAAGAGATTCGAGGCTGCGATTGAGGATTGTCTTATCATAGTTGAATTTTTGGAGCTTGCTATGAAATGGGGGAGGAAGTTAAAGAAAGCCCAAACCTATTACAACAAAATCCAGAGAAACCTTGGGTAAGCATCTTGGAATCTTTCAGACAGGAGTGTGCCCGAAAAATTCGTTTATCTCTTCTAGATTGACTTTTAACGTTTGACCTCCCGATTTGCAGTGTAGACAAGCCTAAGATCAGGAATGTCTTGAAGAAGAATTATAACTTGGTCGTCAAAAAGTTTGCTCGGAAAGGAAGAGTACCACAACTACGAAATGTGACGGTGAGCAACCAAAAGGGACACCTATTTGCATGGACATGTACTCACTCAATGATTTTCTATGAAGCTGTAGTCATTATCTGAATCTTTCATAGACTGAAGACCCTTTTTGCTTATCAAGGATGTATACTTCCTGTGCTCATATTCCCATCGACTTCTAACTTACATATCATGCCTATCACAAATGATCTTGTCGGTCACCTGATTGACTATTGCTAAAAGCATCATATTTTAGTCCCACTGACTGAAACAAGATGCGTTCTTCATCTGCTTCTTGCAACTCTAAACAAAAAGACTCTGGAGCCAAGTAGATAACAAAGAGGATGAAAAGACCCATCAACCCGTAAGAAGAAACAAAACGGGAAACCAGGGGCCAACCCCCAGTACTATCAGAATGGGCGAAACGTACTACAGCACTTAAGATATCTGAACTATCAATCGGACTGTCAAGGTCAATTGTTTAACCAATTAAAGGGGAATCCGACTTCCTCTCGGGATCACTATACTCGACAGTATTAGCTAGCTATCTGTGCAAAGTAATGGAAGCATCTTGTCTAAAATAAGCTACACAATAACTTTAATGACTGATATGGTAATGCTTCTTGCAATTTACCTTTAGTTTTTGTTATCTTTACTCTTTATTCCTCTCTTCCTGAGCTCCATTCGGTTTTTCTTCTTGTAATTATTTTGGTCAACATGCATGATCACTGTTCCATCTACAGCGACTTCTGCCATCTTTCCCTTCATCACTTCCACCTACCGGAAAGGATGAATTCGGTGCCAGCATTTCTTTTTCATGATAATTCCACATGATAGCATATCGCATACCTTTCACATAGTACTATCATAATCACCGCATGACATTCATGTGCTCTTTTCCTTAGTTCTTTTGGTGTTTAGAAAAGAGCTGTGAACTAGATGGATCACGTCCAGTAGTCTCTGTACCTCAACAGGTAGTGTGAGCTCTCTTGCAGTTGCCACAGCTTACTCACACTCAACCTAACCTTTAGGTAGATTAGTTTCTCGTAATCTACCTGAGGGTTTGGTAGATTATAAGAAATGCTCAAGAGATCAGAACTCTCAATGTAACACTCCCCACTTTGAACCAAGCAGTTAAGGAGCCTAGCTCACGATCGTTCTGTTCTATCCCGGAGGTCTCGGATAACGAAACATCGTCTCGTTCCAACGGCTCCGCCCGCCCAGCCCCCAAAGATGCCTGGTCCGACCATGTCCGTATTCTTGAATGTTGAATTCACCAAGATCGCTATCCATCACCTCCCGCATTTTAGTCATCTAACAGCTCACAGGTGTCAGTAGAGAATGAGGGATTGATAACCGGGCAAGATCTAGTTTCTGACCTGAATATTTAAATGTTTATTTACCGAGGAGCAATAATTAAATACTGTTCACATGCTCAGCTTTGAGTATGGACAAAAAGATCTGAAACCCTTGCTGGTCACTCCTTAGCCAAAAAGGTAGCCCTACAGTAGGGTGACCATGAAGTAAGTGAGTCTTTACCGTGTAGGAGGTAAATTAGTATTCACCTCTTTTTCTTCCATATACATTTTGTTGTTACTGCTTAGCTTGACTGTCAGATTAAATTCACAACACCTCAATTTTGTACCAGTTAAGCCTGCGATGTATCTACTATGTTCGGATTATTCTAGGTTCAGTGAATGCAGCTATATATTTTATATGTTTTTCAGCATGCTGGACTACGAAGGATATATCCTAGTTAAACCTTGTGCACATTGGTCATTATCCGTTTCAGTATTACTTCTTTTTAATCTCTGACTTTGATTTTTTGTGTAGATTATAAAAAGAATGGAGGAAAATTTGATTTTGAGGCATCAGACGAATGTGCCACTTTGCAAGGTGTGTAATTTTTCGTTTTGATCGCTTTGTTTACTCGCTTGCGGGAGCTGTGAACTTTATCTTCATCTGCTATACATCAGATTGAGATATCTACTAGAGGTTCATTGTGAGTAGTGCAAATGGTTATCAAAGGTTATGGTAATAGATACTAGGAGATTTTGTCAACTTCAGGTGTTAATTACGTTCAATACTTTGGGTCCTGAAGTAGAGATCGTTTCAAGTTAGCAGTATTATATTTCGAGGATAAGACTGGCTCCGGATTTTGAAATTGATTACAAAAAAAATGTGGACCAGATATCGAATTCAGAATCTTCAAGGTCCGGTCTAGATTTGAGTCAATACAGTTACCATAACTGCGAATATTAGTTGCGTGGATGGAACACATTGTACAATCGAGTTGCGTAGTGATGACTGGTACAGAAGGCGACCTGTTTTTCGTCAGAATAAGACTGTGTTTTGTTAACTCTCTGACAAAGATAGAATAAACTGTATTATTTTCTATATGATATTTGTTAAAGAAGGAAATATTATCATATCAGATTTGATTTTATAAATAATGACTTGCCCTATAATCTTCGAATGGCAATATTGAAAGTAAATATTATTTCTGTGCCAGGAGAAGATCGTATGATCAGCGTTATATGCATCTTGCATCCATGGTTACCAGTAGCTTTTCTTCCTTATACATATGATTATTCCTCTTTGAAATTCTGAACGCGGTATGCTACCTTGTGTTTGATTAGACCCTGAAGAGCGGATTCCAGAATAAAATAGCCAATGCGATCAAATCGGTGTCTAAGCGCAAGCGCGTGGTGGAGTCAGATCCCGAAAATGTAAGCATTATGTTTATCGGGGACTCTTAGATTGCTCTGATCTCCCATCATGATATCACATAATCGATTATGTTGTTTGATCTTGGGTATCTGCGGTACTGTTCTATATTTTACACTCTGCTTCCTCATTCTCTTAAAGTTCGAAATAAGGATAGATTTGTTTTCGATTAATACCGGAAGCACCTGCGACGTGTAATAGTAGAACACCAGTACCATTTTAATCTTAGCTCGAATTGTTCTCCTCCTCTCCAACTCGTCTGTGTTAGATTGATGATAGCGGAGACCAGAAGAAAATAGCTCTGGTGAAGAAAAATACTTCTAAACGCAAGCGGGTGGTGGAGTCTGAAACGGAAGGCGAAGTTGATGCCGGGACCGATGAGGAAGATCTGAAGCCGCTATTGCAGCGAGACTTTAAGCGAAAGAAGAGGCGACGCTCAGAGACTATGTCTACTATGGATGACCAGATGAAGGTTGGAAGTGTCGAGGAGGAAGGTGTTAGTTCTTCAAAGAGAATTGAACCGAGAGACATTTCTAGGTATGTCATCTGACTTCCTTCTAGTGTACTTTCATGTGTGTGTGAGTAACCTTTTCCTTTATATGTGTACAGGCCATTGTATATCTCTGTAGAGGTCAAGAAGGTAGGTACATGTGTCTGAGTATCACCTTATAAGTTACTGTAAAACTATTTTGGTTCCTTCCGGGCTTGGATTGACCGTTTCCTGTATTATCTGTTCTTTTTAAGAGAGCATAACTCGTAAGAAGATATAATTAGGGACTGTGAGTCTTAACTGTTCTCCCCAATCACAGACCTGCCTTTTCTGTTAAACATCTTTTGCAACTTTCGATTATCGAACCTTTTCATTGTAGTTATACCTTCTATCGATTATTAGGGGCCGTTTGTATTGACAGGTTCTTATATGCTGGTGATGAGCCTGCACAAAGAGACCTACACAAACCTGGAAGCAGTAGGACATAATTCAAGTAGATGCGATTCAGCATACTAACATGGAGTGGTGGGTCGATATTCCTGATTATCATCATTTTACAGAGACCAGGAAATTGCAGATGATGCACGATGTTGACTTCTTGGAACAATTTGTAAGAAAGACTTTGTACTTGTAGACTGAGGGAGGATGTTATGGAATGCCGAAGGTGACGCTGGCAACCCATCATGCGCCAGCTTGCTACACGTACAAAGCTTATAACTTTTTTCGGCAGATAGAACTCTTGTTCATTTGTGTATGCTTTCTAAGCCAGCAACTATCCTGTCATCTCTCTTATTCTTGACATGTGTAATTGATTGCAAGATGTTTTGATCTCTCACGGGCGTCTCTGTCACGCGTTGAATAGATATCACTTTAAAGTTCAGATTAAGAATCGATGGGCCATCTCTCGGCTCCTCAATTTAAGGAACGAGTTTTTTGAACCTTTGTGTGTCATTATGGGCTTCACTTGCAGCAATATACTCGGCTACAGTGTGTGACAAAAAGATTCCTGATGTCTTTGTTATTGTCATAGCTGTGTTTACATTTTTAACAATTCTGAAATAGAATACATTTCTTATAAACCAGATACCGTGAGTTTTAATCTACAACCCTTATTTCAATGCCATTGCACCTTCAGTGTTCGTTTCAATGTGAAAATTCGAATCCAGCTGATTCGAAACGAATATTTGGATCAGGTCAAATACCTCCGCTGTAGAGTCAATGTACTGCATGAGTCTGCATATGGTCAATCCATCTGCTAGACTTGAAACAGATCCTTTTTCATCATTCGTGATCCTTAGGTCTGTAATCTCGTAATTCACATCCTTGTTAGACTTCTCTGCAATTCCAAGCCAGGTTCTTTTTTTCCTTTCCTTATTCAGCACAACGTCACCTTAAACTATAATTTAGTGTCATATGTAAATGTAATAGCCTGAATATAAGATCTAGGTATGTAGGTTTTTAGTTTTTAAATTCCATCTTTCTCACAACATAAAGCTCTGAGAGCTCGTAAAACTACAAATTCGAAATCCAACCTGCAATGTATACCTCGTCTCACAGGTAAATATACCTTAGCAGGAGAGCTTTCTAAACGTCCATCCGGCTAAGTCTCCAGCGCGTGCTCTTGTTATTGCATCACCACTGGATAATGCTCCTATCAATTACTGGAGCAAGTGTAGTCGATTTCCAGTTCCTTCCTTTTGCATTAATCCCCTCTCTGATATGACCGTTTTTTCCAAGAAGAATTCTTACAGCGTTTCTTTCATTCTATAATTCTCGATCACATCACAGATTTCCGTTTCCAGCATTAGCTGTCACCTCATCTTTTTAATATTGTTCGAGAATCTCTGAACGATATGTTCTCCAAGCTCTTTAGGAACCATTATACTCTTTAGAAACCGGCTCTTTCCAAACTTCAGTATTACGTGGAACCCAGGTCGCTTCGCCAGATATAAACACAGGTGAATGTGTTCAGTTCTGAAAGGGCACATTGTCTGTGAAGGTGCAGTTCAGATAAAATACTTGAAGTTGCAGAGGTGAGAGAGCTCGAAGGTTTAAAGGAGACTCTTGATGTTGCAGAAAATTCTTCAGAAATTTCGAATGATTTTAAATCCACCAGTGAGAAGACCGAAGTTCCAGCGAAGACCTCCCTTGCTGCTGTGAACACTGAGGAAAGTGCAGAGCCGCCGGTGTTACCAGCTGACTACAACAAAAAACCTGCCGAGCCGCAATTATCTTCAGTTTTTACTGCAATTTACAGTGAAGATGACATTCCTGAGGACTTAGATAGTGATGACGAGGAGGTTGGAGATGCAGCATTTTGTGCAATATGTGATGATGGCGGTGACCTCCTCTTGTAAGTCAGTCCACCTATTTTCGATTGACATTGTGCTCGACATGTTGAATGTCTTGGCTTTTACCCATATTTTTTAGCGGATTTTTATTGCTTTCAGAACGCTTGTAGATTTTACCTCTATACGAATCTTTGTGTTTTGTGATACATTATAATCTTGAGAAGTAAGGTTAGTAGTCAAGACCAAAGCTATCGGTTGACATTAAGGCATTAAGGCATGAAGTATGCAGGCATAGCCTCTTGAGCATCTTTCACATCTGATTTGTAGAAGCCGGTTTGTCTAACGAAGACGTATGTAGTGAGGACGTTGTTATGTTGCGAAAGATTCTATAACCGTGCCGGATTTTCTAAGCTTTTCTGCTTTATACAGCTGTGATGGTCCCTGCGTTCGATCCTTCCATGCGTCCATAGAAGCTGCCAAGGCGTCTTCTGAGTCAATGTGTAGATCATTGGGATTTACGTCGGAAGATGTGAAGGTTAGTTCTACTATCTCATGCGCGTCACAACCTAATCTATTCGAAGAGTAACTGTTATAGATATATGCAACCTAGGCATTAAAGGCTCTCGGTTTATATATAGCGTACAGTTTTTATGTCTGATTTGACTATCTCTGGGGTTACATTACTTCAGAATGTCAGCTATCTAAGTAGAAGTCATCCCGTCTATCTCCTTTAGTTGAAGACTCGGTGTGTTACCCGTTCTCATACATGTACTTCAATTTCTGTGATCGATGATTGTGTTGGTCATGTATCTTGACAGGAAATGGGAAGCTGGCGATGTCCTAATTGCGAGTATAAGCGCCATCAATGCTTCATATGCGGCAACTTGGGCAATAGTGAAGGGGCAAACAAGGAGGTAAATCAAGCAACCACAGACAATACTGAGAATAGGTTTACTACACTAATTGCTGTCGGACTTTGTGTCTCGTCATCATTCATTTCGTGTGAACTACACTGATGCACACTAACTATATCTACTCACGGGATAAACGAGTTATTTGCCGAGGAGGTGTTATGTACATTCAAACTCAAAATAATTCTTAATCCAAAGCTCAATTTGTTGGTTATAAGTGTAAGGGACAGGGAGGTCCCTTACAAGTAATCCAGATTGCGCACCTTCTTCTATGAATGAAAAGTAGCATCTATGATCCCATGGATTGAATTCTATATTTCGTAAGGCTTAGAATCCCATAACTTTTGAATTTTGCTCCAAATAAATAAGGGATTTTATTTTGAAAATGACCTGTATAAAATGAGATGTCAGGGGACAGCAATCGGTCATGAGGATGTAACATTGATCAAAAGTTTAAAATTCATGAAACACAAAGTGGGCTTCCCACTTAATGTTCAATGATTATTTGTTTTAAATAATCATTTAAAACAAGGTCTTGGTGGATACAGGACTGAAAACTCCAATAATTTGTTTCCAACATGAACTGAAAAGAGTGCCAATCACCAAGCAAGGAAGGTTTTCATTTTGGAATCGAAGATATAGAAGTGTTTGGTGGAAAAAATTCCACCTTTTGATAAATTTATATTACCCTAGTGTACTGTCAGGAAAGATCTACCCTAGAAAGTCATATACACATTATTACGGAATGGCCTGTAGAAGTTGGGAAACTCCGTTGTTGATAACTGACGCCGACAGCAGATCCAAGTCGAAATATCATTCAATATCCGTCTTCTCAACCATCAAAGAATACCGACCAGGCTGGATGATTGAAATAATGTGGCCATTAAGATACATCATGCTATGTTACAACATCTCCGTTATTAGCTGCGCTTTGAATCAGTCAAACCAAATGCCTTGAATCGGTATGCTCACTTGCATAGTGGACAAGGAACATGCTCGCACAGATCACTGGCGTACTGGCATTTGTAGCATATTGTGTGCATGTAGTTGCATGTTGATTGCACCATTGAGTACAAGATATTGAAATAGTGCATTTACGTGTTTCTTGCAGGTGTTTTTATGTGATGTTGCTCTTTGCGGACGCTTTTATCATCCGGAGTGTCTTGGTGGCTTTACAAAATTGACCAAGAGGGAGATCGCTACATTCGCGAAGAATATCAAAGATGGAACGGAGTCGGTCTTTTGTCCTGCACATAATTGTTTAGAATGTGGGAAAGGTGAAGAAGAGGGAGGAATCGACAACTCAATGAAGCTCGCGAAATGTCGACGCTGTCCGAAGGCTTACCATAAGAGTCATTTACCTCTGTAAGCACTTCTCTGTCTTTTCTTTGTAGCAAACAAACTTAAAGTACGTCTTTTACAGTCTTTATGAGTATGTCTCTGTTGACATTAAATTATTGCATAGCCTCTGCATCTTATATATCAATATCTTGTTACATCTCTTGTCAACTCTGTGCTGTGGATGTTTTGTTACGCGTTCAACAACTTTACTGAGCAGTCCCACGTTTTTTATGCTTGAACTTACAATGCTTTTCCAGTTGTATATTTCATTGTTCTCCTTCAGTCTTTTAGCTTAATAGCCGTTTTTCTCTACTGTCACTCGTTCTCAATTCTCTCTGTCAGCTGCAAGCTGAAGCTGTTGAGTCGAGCTATTTTAGTAATCACCATTAATTCTAGTGTTACGCTACAATGTTTGCGAGCTCCCAAAGTTCAGAATCGTCTGTTACAGCAGGTATTATCAAGTACTTGGTTTCTACAAGTACTGCGAATAATTGGTTGCTGCTGCTATTTGCCAAGAGTAATTCACATTTTGTGTGGTGCTGATTTATGTATGTAAATTGTGTTCGTAAGATCTATATCTTTCGAGGAGACTGAAGATGAGCCAATAAGGGCTTGGGAAATTGGAGAGGAGGACGAACCTGTGAAGCGGCTAGTCATTTATTGCACGTGAGTGAACCAGCGCTATCCACATTCAGTCTTGTCTTGTTTGTGGAACTTGGATGTACCCCACTATGAGTAGTCATCGAGCCATTTTCTAAGCTGTACTCGGATTTTGCAGAAACCATAGTATTGATAAAAACCTCAACACGCCGAAGCGGGATCATATAAAGTGGCCTGAAGAATATGATAGGAAGAAGAGGAAAGAAGACTATGACCGAAAGGAGAGGAAAGAATTTGAAAGGAAGTCTGCAGAGGAGTATAAATTACTTAACAGGGCGAGAAAACATCAAAGGGAAAGGTGTGAATCTGAAGGAGAGGAACGGTTTTCGAAATCCTTCCCCAGTACGCCTTATCGAGAGCCTAAAGCAATCCATAAGAAGCCGGACGTGAGGAAAATCATTGCAAAACTGTCTCCACAGGCACGAACCGTCAAGCCACACGTTGCACAGAGTGACCGACACTTTTCTTCTAGCTTAGGGCACGCAGCTCAGTATAAACCGGACTGTGGCAAAAGAGCACCAGTAGCTGAGTTGCCGATGCCGATCTCTGAGGAAACTATTCTGAAGAGGTACGTCGGACTTTCTTTTCCTCCATTGCTTGAACTAATGCTGAGAAGGTTGACTTTTTGGCTCTATGATTGTGGAAGCCTATAGAAAGGGATTCTGTATATGGTTATGTTTGGTAAGCATATAAAGGAAAGGTATCAGCCCAGAAATCCTTCACTAGATCTTCCACCTGTACGCTTGTTAGTTCCAAAAGATATCATCCGAAAGGAGCAGCCGATTAGGGCATCAAATCAAGGCTCAGAAATTTCCATAATGAGATGTGAGTTTTGATTCGAGGTGGCTCTCATTCTGTGAAAGGTGCTGTATGTAACCAGATTATGGACAGTGCGCTTGTCACTGTCTACCACGCTCTGCAAGTACCAGGGGTCGTTCGTCTTATTTCTCTTGCTCTGCCCAAGAGGGATGACTCCAATAAATAAACTTTGTGCCTTTTGAATGGAGCCCCCTAGATGTATTCCTTGATAAACCATGAGTTCAGTGTATAATGTTGAAAAGGAGATGTCAGTATCGTAATTGGTTTCATTCCTGCTCGTGTTCTTTGAAAGCGTAGTAATTCTGTTCTAAACCAAGTTACAAGGTCGGAATGTCTTTCCCACAGTTTAGAAGCCTTCGTTACATCCAGTATCTGACTTAAACCAACAATAGTAGGTTTCTCCTTCTCTTATTCGACTCAGCTCAACATTCAACTGTATATCAGAGTATGTATTACGTTGATATATTGCTTTTGATAATGTGGATGCGTCAGAAGATGACCGTTTGCTATTTTTACATTCTGACCCGAATTGCATTTATCATACTCCTCTCGGTGTATTTTACGTATCTATTTGCCTTTTCTTCATACTTTTGTCGCTACAGTTGACTGTGAGGTACCTCCCGTTCAACGTTGTGCTCATAAATCATAGTCCGGAGTGCTAACATCGTAGGGTCTGAAATATCTTTATGATTATTCTGATGAAGGTCTAAACTGCGAACAGAACACAATTTATTCAGGCATAATCATGGGTGCTTTTGGAGGTTTGGCAAACATCTGATATTTGTCTTCATGCAGAATCAAGTCGATCACAGAGAGCGCAGCTTCGATTGTTACAGTGGAAAGTGTCCATAATGGTTTATTCCATCCCAGTTGTTATACTAGTTCCAAGAGAAGCATCATACGTAACGGAGACTTATACTCTATCATAAATGTGAGTTAGTTGGTAGCATGACTCTTTCTCCGATTGTACATCAAATCACGAATTTTACAAGAAGCTTACTTGTTCGATTGTTTGGTTTGGAAGGTTAGTTCAGATTCTTTGGTCTTTCTGCAAGATGATGCGTCGGTGTGGCTGTCCAAAATTATAGCTGAGTCTACTCACTAGTTTCAATGTACCTGGGTAACATCAGGCTATGACAAGAGCCGCGGAGAAGGTTAGTGCAGGGGGAAGTATTGAAGATGCAAAGCGCATCTGTCCAGCAGCTGCATTCAATTCTCTATTACGGAGTGAGGTCAAAATATTCTACTTCATATCTTATATTCCAATTCTCTAATGCGTATTTTGTTTGCATTCAGTTGACTTGATTAAATAATAATCATATCTTTTATAAAGGATGATCTTCCGTTATGCCATTTACTTTAATCGAAAATGTTTTAACCTTTTTCAACCTAAATGCTTTCGTTCTTTACAAAATTACACTGTTGTCTTGGCTTTAGCTTCGTGCTTGGTAAGCTCATTGAGTTTCCTTGCACTAATTCTTTCAGGATTCTTTGAAAATATATCTTGCCCCACTGCTGCATGGCACGCGATACACATCCTTTGGACGTCATTTTACGAATCCTGAAAAGCTGAAAGAGGTAAAAAAGGAGGGAGAATAATTAAATTTGGCCAAACCTAGCGAGAGTTATAATGGACGTCTCTGATTGATAGTTTGCCCAATTTTAGAACTGACTCGGCTGTTTCCAAATTCAGATGCATATGTATGTGTATGTACGTTCTGCGGATGTTTTAAGTTCAGTTTTTCTAAGAAAGCTTTATAGTTTACTGACTATGTCACCAGCTGACTTGCAGATTATCGAAAGGATACATTGGTACATCGATGATGGAGACATGGTATGACTTCCTCTGGAATCGTCTGGAAGTTTGATTGGCTTGTACGAAATGTGTTGTCTATAGACGGATGATCAAACATATTTTGCTTGCAAGGTTGTGTTAACAAAATGGTTCCATCTTCCTCGTCAGGTGGTGGACTTTTGCTGTGGTGCGAATGATTTCTCCATACTCTTGAAAGAGAAGCTGGACAGCGTCGGGAAGAAATGTGAATACAAAAATTTTGACATTCATTCGACAAAAGTAAGTGGTCGTTTCTTATGTTATGGTTTCCAGGCAACGAACTTGATAATTTCCTAATGATGATGGAAATAGCAAACTGGATTTGAATGTATCTGGATTAGGTCGTAAACCCACAAGTACAATCGCTTCAAGCCAGATTGCAGTAAGTATCGGAATAAATTGACAGTTTATGCCCACTAGAGTCACTGGAATTTTGAGTAGATTGACCAAATCACCGGTTCAACAAAGCATTTTTCTCGAACCAATGGAGTCGAGTTGATTAATGTACCTATTTGGGATAAAAAACTCAATTTATTTTAGAGTGATATTGGATGGCAGCGCGGGGTTGGAATGTCTTCCCTGTGCCAGTATGATCGTCGTACATATTCCTTGTACCAGGTCCTGCAGCATGGTTAGAAACAGAGACTAATATCTTTACAAATTAGTAAACGGTTCGCTCAGTGGTTGGAGCTATTGTGGAGAACTGTTGTGCATTATAGATCATTATAGCATCACAAGCGTGTCATTGACAATGACGCCCTCGTGAGTCATGTCTGTTGACGAAAAAGAGTGTACTATCGCTTTCCGTACTTCGAGTCTTGGGTGAACACTGTACAGATAGTCTAGAAACAGGTATAACATTTTGCAGAACGTTCACTGCTAGTTCCCTTGTTAATATGGAAGTTTCCGCTTTCCGCTTCATCCATCTCACTTCTTATTCTTGCCAGTCACATGTTCTACCAAAGCTCAACCTGTATTCATATTCTTTTCTTGTGAGCTTTGTAGCTTGGTGGTCGAAGCCTCCAGTTCAATCTTCTTTGTTGGCAAACAAGGACATCCATATCCAAGCAAATTATTCGTTGGAAGGGGCTTAAAGCACGGGATTGATGGCCGTGGACGTTAGAATTCTTATTCTTCCCTTCATGCATGTGTAATTTCTGTTATTAGTAATTTTGGTGTACCACATTCCTTTCACTGTAATGGTCTATATCCTCATTGTTGTTCACTTATCAACCAATGTTGGTCCAGGGGCGTAATCATTCTTAGCTCTGTATTATGCTCGCACTATACGTCTTTTAAATTTGACATGACTTTTTATGTTTTTGGCTCATCGCTGGGTGCTCTGATTGACTTCTTACCGCGAAAGCGTGTTTGAGTCTGTATCGAACCTTGTTCACAGCATATACTATTATCAGAAAGAAGATGGTACCGGGGACTCTTATAGAAACGTTTGTTCACATATTGTTGTACATGGATATTGACCTTCTTGTATCAAGATCAATTAGAGTCCTGTAAAGCATGAGGAAGGTGGAGTCTGCAAGATCTGCACCTAAATTGATTTGGACCTTTCCCACTCTCCTTATGTTTGGGTTCCGTCGTTGCTGTCCTTTACCACCTGAAGTCGTGAAAGTGCTTCGGTGTCTGGACTAGAGATTTCTATGTTATAACCTATCTGTCATTGGAATTGAAATTTGCAGAATCCTTTCAATTTTACAAAACTTGACTGGTTCCAAAACAGAGGTGTTGGATTTGCTGAGGGAAAGAAACTTGTAAGTATCCTTTTCCTCATTGGCCTCTTCTAATTTCCAAGATTTTGTGTTGTGAATCACGTGTCTTCACCCTTATCCTCTTTTCACTTTGAGCGTTGTAACGCGCAGGTCATGGGTCTGAACCCACCTTTCGGTTCTAAAGCAGCTCTCGCTACCAAATTTGTCGAGCATGCCATGCAATTTAGGCCCAAACTTCTCGTGCTGATAGTGCCCCCAGAAACAATGGAGTAAGGGAACAGACCTGATTTGAATTCTACGTGTTCTTCTCTAATGTCTATCATGAAGATCTGAACTGACAACACTGACCCGATCGATCTGGAAACTCATGATATTCAATGATTGGATTACAGAAAGATTTGATCGTCTATCACGATATTCGTTCCTATCTTAATTCTCTAATTTCAATGCTTGTGATGAGAGTCGAGAAGTAGAACTTGAACTAACATATGGACCTGTCAAGTTTTCCTTAACTTAGTTGCAATCAGTCTTTTTCTCTCTCGCTGATACCCAGCAATATGATGTTTCGATAGGGATGTGTTATAACGAAAAGCTAAGGAATAGAGTTGTTGAAAAATTCTGGCTTTTGTGATGTTATACAGTGGAGGAAGAAAATATGCTCAGCATAACTACAAACTTGTATGGCAAGACGCAAGCCTTCTCTCTGGAAAGGTATGTTTTCTTTCTTACAAATTATTTGGATCTCTTCTTGGACTAGATGGTATTAAGAACATCGTAGATACCGAATCTCACAGAGTATGACTAGATAGCCAGGTGTAGTCTTTTATGCAGCTACGAAATGTATTTTTGTATTCTGAACACTGTTGCTTTAGTTTCTTAGAATTTCTTAATTTAAGAACAACCAGCCGAGCTTTATGCACCGACTCCCTGAAGAAAGTGAAATTCACATAGAGGCGTATAATACATAGTTAAGAGAACACAAAGCTAAGCAATTAGATAACCAAACAAAGATCAGTAATTGGTTTCACTTTGATCATCAATAGCTCCCACCCAGGGGCTATTAGCAGCACCACTAACGTCATAGCTCTCGAAATGGAATTCACCAGATTTGAATTGATATCAATTCGGATTTGCAAAGTGTGGTCAGTAATGAAGACATTATCATCGGCAGAGCATATTGCATTCGAGGTCCTAATTCGAAATTTAATCGTGAAAGTGTTTGATAATTGCTAAACTTCACTTAAGCCCTTAACGGAAGTAGTTTCTACAATATTATTTGCTTGTGAAAGGTATTAAGAAGCTGATTTTGAGATAACAATCACCACTTCTCTTATTAGGAGTCATGTCCAATCCCATTTGTACTTTACTTCTTATGTGTTTCTCCTGTGGTAATGCCTAATTGAACACATCAGCAGTCATTCCTCCAGTTGAACAAGACAACACTAATTTTGTCTACTCTATTTTTCCTCCAATTAACACACTGTATATGTAGAAATACGTTTTATCCTAAATTTTTGTGTGGATGTAATAGCTCTAATGTTAGCGCATTTCAAGGACTTCCTTGGCATTCACGAATGGCCAATGAAGAGCTTGTTATTTCAATGCTATTGATACAATTTCTTTCAATCATTCTCCACTCTTGAAGTGTCCACTTTCATGTTCTCAGATCTTGCGCTGTGATAGCATTATAATAGAGCCAACTTTACTATTGGAAAATATGGATTTGGTTTCTATTTTTAACCATTGGCCCACAAATTAGCGTCGTCTCCAAAAGTCTCCGTAATGTTCATTCTTTTCTCTCTGAACACCCATATGCATCCAATATTACTTATGTTATACGGTGGATGTCTTTCCTTATACATATAATATTGGATGCATGTGGACTCTTTAGAAGTGATTTCTTCTCCTATGGGTTGCTCCTATTTATTCCATTCTAGTGTACGTGCTACACGAGCAATTGATCAAAGCGAGTCATATTCAAAAGTAGATACAGTTTTGTTGGTCACAACACCATTTTGAATTGAGACAAAGATAGTTTAGTTCCTGTAAAAATCTCAATCTACGTACTTGATATTTCTTTCTAAAAAACTTCTAGTAACAACTCTATCAGCTTAATAGTACACTTCAACAACAAAATACATCTCGAAAATTTTAATTGAAGATGTTTGCAACACTCAACCAAACCAATTGACGATGAGCAAAAATATCTAGTTAATCATGATATACGCACGCGAACAATCTATACCATTTACAGTCATTGTCGAACTGCTAACACTAAAAAGTGGCCGACTTTAAGCTCACAATTACACCTTACGCCTTACTATTTTACGGGTTTACTAAGTTTATTGGGCTTTGTTTCTCACATCGGGAATTTTGTGCGAGGCACTCTAAATCGACATAACCTTATTGTAGTTGGTAACTGGTAATCTCAGTAACAATCGAACCATCAGATATGCCTTACATGGATGTAACTTGAATAGATTCATGTGTAGGATTTTACGGTCAAGAATCATAACACAAGCCGATTTCAGAAGGGTGGTTTTACCTTCATAGGAAGAACCACCGTTAAGTGTTGAAGTATAGTTTTCGTGTGTTAAACAATTATTGTCCTCAGTGGGTGCTAACGTTTATCCTAATGACGTGTATGCAGTAGTATGCCCCTTGATGCTTTGAGTAATTGGGCAATAAACTCGCAGCATGATTGAAGTCAAAGGGGTTGTGTAGTAATCTATTTCATTTCCGTATGCGGGTGAGAAAGGAGTAGTATATTGCCGAGTTGCTATTTAGAAGATGCAAAGGCTGCTCGTTTTATCCGTCAATGTTAACATCTTCTGAAACTGTATTTGTGGGATTGCAGTCATTTTACTTGCCAGGGTCCCTGGATAGAAGCGACGAGGGGAATTTGACTCAGTGGAACACTGTGGCGCCTCCACTCTTCCTTTGGAGTACTGTAGAAATGCTCCAAAAACATCAACATATCGCTCTCCAACATAATCATATTCGGAGTATAGCTGATGGATCCGAGGACCAACACTTAGAGAAGTTACAAGAAGATCCCTTCCAAGTATCAGCTATGCATCAGCACAGTTTGAAAGTGCAGGTGGACATTCCTCCAGTCCATATTCTGAAGACTCCTACTCCTTCTCCGACTGGATTGAAAGGGCACACATCAGGGGATCTAGCAAATATTCGTAAACCCCCAGAATCAGAAAAAGGTTCGGCTGTGCCTCCTTCGAGTGAGCAAAGTGCTCCTTTCAGCCCTCCTGTCAGAACTCCGCGAAGCTCATCTTCAAGTTCTCAAGAGGGACACATTCCGGGTCCAGTTTCAAGTACTAATCGTTCCTCCATCAACCGGAACCAGCCCTTTGCTGGAAGAGGACTCGGGGCAGGACTAGTCGATAATTGGTTGCCTCCCAAAAGTGAACGGGAGAAATGTTCAAAAGTGGTTCATTCGGATCTTGGGCACAACCGAAATCTCGTAGGCATGCATGGCAACCATCATCCATCAGCAGCAACACGAAGGCCTGGACTGCCAGAAGGCCTAGATCATCGTGGGGTTCAAGCGGACCAACCAGCTTATATGCCGCATCCTTCTAGTCTTCTCAATACGCGACAGCATGGATTTCCACCTGGGCAGAGAGAACAACCACCATTCAGAATGACGCAGTTCTCTCAAGATGTACCACCACATCTACCTCCGCTTCCGCTTCCGCGGATGCAGCGTAAACCCCCGCCATCAGCAACAGCACCACCTCTTGGATCACCGAGTCCATCGACAGAGACTGGAATGCAATCACGTCGACCTGTTCACCCAAATGTGCGACCCGGTCCCGCTCCACCCCGATGGCCGCCAGGGCCCCTACCTCCTCCGCCTCCAATGTTCCCGCAAGGTATGCATGGGCCTCGCATTCAAATGCCGGTTCATCAAGGCCATCGTTTGCAGGGTCGGCCTTTGATGCATCCCCATCTTCAAGGTGACGTCGGCCGGGCCGGTGGTTTGGAATTTGGCTTTCCTTTCGGAAGTTCAGGATTTACACGGAACAGAAGCGGTGAAGCCAGTTTTGGGAGACTTCCTCTTCCCCCTCCTCCCCCTCCACCCCCTCCTCCCAGGGGGGGCACGCCTTTTGGGGGTCCACCGAGTTTTGGTTCTGGAGGGTGGATTGAGGATTGATCACGCTCTTGTCTCTGCCTTCGAAGAGAAACTGTTGAATGCAATTTGTTTGGTTCATGTAGTAGCTGCAGCCAGAAAGGGAGCACGTAGTGGAGTTTCGTAGCTAGAAGAGATTTTTCGCGGCTAACCTCGCTCGTGTGAAAGAGCAGGTTGTCTGAAGAAAAACGTTGCAGCTAGATTCAGATCCTCGCTGTTCCAAAGTAGCCACGGATGAGTCTAACATGCGCGGGTTTTCTAAGTTCAGATGAGGAATTGTCAAGAATATTGCGAATTTTTGTTATGTATATATCTAATGTCCCACTTCAACCGATGCCTTCGAGCAAATGACATTTTAGTGATAAGTGATTATCCGGTTCGAAATCAGGGATTATCAGTAATTTCTTTTGCTCACTTCTATCGCCCAGTGTGAATGCCTAACATGCCGAAATGTGTAGATTGGGAGTTTGGCAATGCTGAGAAAGGAAGACTTGTAGACTCCAAAACGCGCCCTCTTGAAAGGAAAGGAACAAAATTCTCCCAAAAAGATATTCTCACGGCTGGAACCAAGAGAGCATGAACGGTTAGCTGTTAGGAGTGAGCAATTGGACAGTCCATGTCAACAATGTTTTCAGAATTAAATGAGAAGAAATCAGAAGCGGGTCTAAGCAAATAAGTAGTAGACAACAATGATTGTTCATATGTGCTACATTTGTTTTCTTACTGGGACCTCTGTATGGGACGAATGAATACATGTTTTCCTGAGTCAAGCTTCCATTCAAGCAAGGTCGCTTCGACACAGCTACAAGGTGAGTAAACTCAGATAAACAAGGCTGTGCATGAAATGCAAGCAATCGATTTGGACACAAGGAACAAGAGAGTTTGCAGCTAAGTATCGGTGGCCGTAGACGTGCATAATGTTGGCTTTTCTCTTGGTGTCCTCTGAAGAAACATTGACCAGTTTTTTAATTTGACGAGCGAGCGTCTGAACGTTTGCAGCAGTCGGATGATTCAGTCGCTTGCATTCCTCAATTTTGGATCGGAGATTGAAAAAGTCTGAAACATAGCGAGGCTAAAGTTTGCGTGACACTGACACAGATTTTCCTTCACGTCGTTCCCACAATTCCGACCTTGAAAAAGACGTCCACCGCAATGAGGCAGCGGCTCCTGGCGCAATATTTCACATCAGAGGAAGCTCGGCTGCAGCCCCCTATCAATCATACTCGTGTTGCTGCTGTACTGCAGCGGCAGCAGCTGCTGCTGCTGCAACGGCAGCTGCAAGATTCAGTTGAATCTGATGATAATGGTTGGAAGTTTAATGATTTTGAAGCTTCTCGCCTTTTCCCCGAGCACCACCAGCACAGACCTCGATTGGTGTAGGTCTCGCGAAGAAAGTCGTTGTTTTATCCCACGGTGCACTGTACAGATTGTAAGTCGATCCTCCATAGAGGGCCTTTACAGTAGTACTTCCACAGGCAGTAGGAGGGCAGGCGCAGGCGCGGGCAGGCAGGGAGGCAGGCAGGCAGGCAGGCAATTTGGGTAGGCTGCTGCTGTTGTTACTGCTCCTACTGTTGCTTTGATCTCTTGTTCCAGTGGTACTTCTCTATCTGGCAAGAACGCTGTTGCTGTTGTTGTATGCATCTGCAAAAAACGGCTTCCGTCGACCAAAAGCGGATAGAGAGAGAGAAAGAGAGAGAGAGAGGGAGAGCCCGCGAGAGAGAGATGACTGGACTTGGCTCGCCATGACTCCCGAGTCCGGACGGTTGTGCTTGCGAGCAAAGGTCAATAACCACAAAGACAGCTCGAAGGCCCGCCCGCTTGCCTGCCTGCCTGCCTGCCTGCTGCTGCTGGTGATGTTCAAGCGCAGTTCAGCACAATTGTCTTAACTCGGATAATCTACTTATTTTATCGGTGCTTGACGTCTTTATCTTTAACCCCGACCCCGTCCGCCCTTGCCATCGTCTCCGCTGCCCCTGGGGATTCTTTGCCCCTCTATTTTAAGCCCAGCCCTCCAGGCTCCATGTGTTTTGATGATCATGGTTGATGCCTACAGAACCCCCCTCCCTATTGTTCTGCTGGGTTCCATGCCTCAAATCCCTGTGCAAAAGTGGCGATTATCAGGCTAAAGCAGCTTCTTCTGTCACGTATTGGCATCATTGGAGATGCTTCGGAGCTGGGATATTTCTGGTGTCGAGACGAATCCACGTCGAGCAACTTGGTCCCGGGAGGGCCAAAAACAAGTCGTTTGGGTTGTGCAGTGTCTGTGTGTGCAAAGCGAAGCGAAGCATATCAAACGCCTTCCCAATATCCTGGACCTCCCATCAACAACGCTCTTGAAGGAGGTCTTCGGCCCTTCATGCCATGTGGGGTCCAAGGTCCAAGGGCATGTTCATTCTGAGGAGTAGGGGGAGGAGAGGGGGTTGGACAGGATTTTCACCCCCTCCCATAACCTGAACCAACAGCGAAAGTGTGCTGCAAGGCTGCGAGCTGGTCTGGGACAGTGAGGCTGTCGACAACGACATGGAAGTTCATCCTCCTGTATTGCATGGTGGGATGCAAGTCGTAAGGCCCATATCTTGACTACTTGACTTGCAGCTAGCTATGCATCTAACTGACAATCTAACGCATGCTATCGAACTCATAGGGACATCGATTACATTCTAGCAGTGGAAGAATCTCATGATGAGACAGTGAAGGGCAGCGGCAAACTCATGAGCACAACATCCTTTGTCTTGTGTCTGCACAAGAATCTCATGAACAATTGACCTCGAGCGCATGAGCTGCAGATCGAGTGAGCACAACGAGGGGCTCAGGGACGGGAAGGGGAGGGAAGGGATGGGAGGTACTTTCCCGTAGGACCAACCGTTGTTAACTGTTATGTCTATATGATAATCCCTATCATCATCATCATCATCAGCAGCAGCAGCATGCTCGCTGTTCATAATCCACTCGTGAAACTGTCCGAAAAGACGATCGGATTCACTGCTTGCATGGCCGCCTGCCTGCCTGCCTGCCTGCCTTCTTTCCTTCCTTCCTTCCTTGAGGATTTAGAGGCTGGTGAGAATCAATGGGACACACTTAGTCAGGATGGGGTCAGCCAGGACAGCCCAAGCAGCAGCAGGAGAAGCAGTGGGCTTCATATAAAACATAAAAAAAACTTACATCAATGGAATAGCAGAGATAAACCGTGAGGATAGAACTTGACTGGTAGATAGAGGTAGAGCTAGCATCACACACACACACATTCAGGACACAAACTCCGAGGCGGGACTTTATGCCTATCTGAGAGCTCGAGAGAGGCATTATTCAAACATTTCTGGCAAACAATAATGAAGGTTCGAAAGCTGGACACTATCAATCAAAATTGGCCATTTGAACCATCTCGGCTTGCGACTGTGTATGCGCAATATCACGCCACAGTGCCGAGCCCTTGCGTTGGTAGAATCGTGAATAAGATACAATAATGTACGCCAGATGCTTTTGACGAGTTCTCCATTCTCTCATCAATCGCCCTTCATTTCGCTTCCACCAGCAAACGGTTCGGTGCAGGTCATGGAGCTCCGGTCCCTTCACCTTCCTGGCGCCTTCGGTAATTGTGGCAGCGCGAGCGCGGCAGATTGGGAACAGCCCCCACACTTGTGCCCCTATGGACTCATGGGCCGAGAGCAAGAGCCACAAGTTGACATAAAGTACAACCACTTGATAGGTGTCCATTTTATTTTCCGGCCTTGGACCGCGCATACGGTACTTTCTACAACTTTATGATTCCACCATAAATATGGGTGTGCATCAATCGCTCCAAACCCATATCCAAATGTTCATTGTGATCAAAGAGCGGACGTATGAAAAATCCTCAGCAGTGCTCTGCTCTAGTGAACGAATGTTATCTGGATTTGAAACCAAATGCTCTTCTACTTTTCTATCTGAAGCTTACACCAGAACAATTTTTATGTTAAAGATGTCGCAAAGCTTACGCATTTATTTTCGCAGACCTTAGCCTTGGACGTTGAATGATGTACATGTGTCGCTCCCTTGTTGATGAAGATGCATGGAAAGACGATAAGTCATATGGATAGTTTTGTTAAGTAGAGGAGCTTCTAAACTATGAGAGTGAACTTGGATCACTTTGTCACTAAATCTTCTGTTTTTGAACACTGCAATAATTTCACACACTAGAGGCATTAGCTATAGTTAATATGATTTCCACAATAAAATATGCATGTTCAAGACTCCAAGTTTGCGTTATTTGGTGTATTTCCTTTGTTTGCATTAGATCTTACTCTTTGCTTGCGTGAATAACTTGTTGGTGTGTGAGGGAGGTATATATTTACTATGATAATAACTAATACTCTTTGATTCTTCAGAGACTTCGGCAGAATAATTCATGAGCTTTTATAGCATTGTCTTTGTTTTCAAGTTTGGATGCTTAGGTTATCAGACTTTCTATTCCATACATCACTCTTTTCTTTTCACTAGAAGATGATGAATTAGCTGCAGAATATGTTAACACCAATAAAAAAATCTGCTTATTAGTCAATATCTTCCACTTCAAACCTTATAACTTGCAAATCATTGGTAAATACATATGGTTTGTTAAAATTTTCAAAATTGATAGACTTATGTATTCATCATATTGAACAAAATACATATAGAATATCATAGAAATTTTGAAAAAATGTAAAACACAATAAATTCAAATTATTATCAATCAACAAATGTACAATAATTGCAGAATATTTGTAATTGGCATAGAAATGTATAATTATTTCATGTGTATATCTATTAATAAATTTCTTTCTATATTCAAATCGAATTCACCTGACGAAGCTCAGAATTGAAGTTATATTAGCTCATTCAGTAAACCTTAAAAATCAAATGAATTTTACACATTGATTTAAGTGAAAATTAGCCTTATGATTTCACTTAGAAGCAAAATTATTTCATGATTTACAAATTATATAGTTATTATTTTTTTAACTGAATTTTCTTATTATTCATATGAAATGGATCAGATATTTTATATAGGATATTTTTTGATACCAAAATGATTGTTGTTTAACCCCTTGATTTTCTTTCATTGTAATGAACAAAATGATGGATTACGTATACAAATATATGATTAGTATTAATTATTTCAATTAAACTTAATTGATATTCCTGACTGAATGTCTTTTTATTCCATTCAAATCAGCATGCTGAAGTAATTTTCAAGAATATATATATATATATATATATTTCTTACTTTTTTTTAACAAATGGAAAAGATGAATTTTATTGATTATAAATCTATGAAAATAATAACTCATATTTACATTTTGAGCCTAAAAATCATCATCTTAGGTGACAAAAAAATGTTTGTATTTGTTCCAATTCAATATGTTGACACTAGAATAAAATTTGGATACATAATCGGATCTTCAATTTTGTTAGAAGAAAATTTTCTAATAAGTTCTCTTTTCATACTTAATCATGCTATTTAAAAGAAATAAATATATTTTGAAATTATAAGCTTTTGAAAAAAATTATTTGATATGAGATTTGTAAATGATTTCTGAATTCTTAGGTATTCTTAAGTATTTCTACTAATTATGAATTTCCTTTTTTAATTTCATGAGAGAGTCCGTTCAGATAAAGTGCGTACTAAAAACAGATTAAATGTATGTGATTTTATATATTTTTTGACTGACTGTTTATTAATTGGAAATGAAGGCTTTAATTAAAATATCATCTTACATTTTAACTTTCATCTTTTTTCTTGTTTTCAATAAATTCTCTACACTGATGAAATTGTTTATCACTAACATTAGCCGCCTAGAATTAAAAATTCTTTTTGGGCTATATAGAAAATAATATATTTTTTACTGCAAGAATGATTGTTTTATTGATTTGTTCTGCTGGAATATATAATTCTTTTAAGTTTGATCTCCAGAAATATCTGGATATTTGGTAATGTATATAGCTGTTTTATTTTTTTCAAGAAGCGTATAAAAGTATGTCACTTGAAAATCAAAAGTGTTCTTGATCGTAGTAAATATTTACATATTTATATATAATGAATTTTCCGTTTATTCAATGATCTTTATCCAGTTTCTGAAACTCTCTATATATTACAAGTTATTTAGTTCTAATTTGTAAGAATCAAATCTTCTGAAGATACTGTGCAGATTTTAAACGGTGACTGCTAGAAAACTTTCTTTTCAAAAGTTTTGAGGAACGTAACTTAGGAATCTAAATTTCTGTGGTTCATAATCTTGCAAACAAGAATTATTGTAGATATCTGCAGTTTGGTAGTGCATGCTATAATGGAGTACGATATGATTATAATTTTTTGATTCGTGTTGAGTCTCTTGAAAAAAGTAGTGTAGACTACCAATTCTAAGGTTATACAATCCACATCTTATCCCTAAGCCCGATAAATTGACATCGACATTGACAATATATATATTCTGTAATTCTCTCCATATACTCTCCACAATGAGTGCAATAACTTCTCTGAAAATCATCAAATCTATTACAAAGACTTGGTGCTCAACTTGTAAGTATTATGGAAATTATGCTCAATATTCAACACAAGAGACTAGATTTGAGGACTGAGTAGAATCATTATATTTCAAGCCTGGTGTATAGTAGTCGTCGCAATCGAAACCGCACTCAAAGGTCGAACACGTCTCCATTCCCTACTCAGTGTAAATTAAGTGATGATTTCGAGGGATGTATTTCGGCCTGAAGCATCTCTAACAGTAAGAAACAACTTTCGTGGAAAACATATGGAGATAACAATATATAATATAGAACCAACCTCTGCTACATCTTATGAAGACTCACACCGACGTCCGGTTAAAAATGCGATGGGCTTGATTCCTGATCTTTTTGGTTTTCCCTCGTTCGTTAGGGAATTTATCTTTCTGTTCCCCATCATGTGAAAAAGATCTGGGAAGAATGTGCTCGTAGCAGTTGCTAGAGTAAGAAAAAAATATGCTCGGATCTTCCTTGGCTCTTGAACTCACAATTTGAATAATGTGGATACGAACAATGCAAGTCAGGTGAACATGGAGAAAGGTGGAGATAATATGAGCGAGATGATGATCTTATCTAGACTTATCAGCTCCAATGTCACCGGAGAGCGAATACTCTTGTTCCAACTTCCAAAGTTTTGAAAACAAAGCAGTGACGGGCCGAACCTGATGCAAATTCGACGGGACAATTCCGAAAGCTGCCTGCCTGCCTGCCTAACTGGAAGTGCAATTGTTGTCATTGATGTTGAGGGATCGGATTGAAATATCTGTAGCTCGGTCATCATCGATGACACACACAAGCATGAACCTAAAGATCATCATATATTGAAAACGATGGTGACAATCATTGTGATCCACTTACTGCTTCCTCCCATCTGAACTTTTCGCGACTCCATGTTCGAGAATAACCTCCTTGTTCTAAGCTTTGGATCTACGTCGCCTTGATTATAATTAACATGAAACATTCATCGTCAAGCTATAGTCTTGACAGTGATGTTCCCAAACAAAGATATGTATGTTTCATGTCTATGAACAAGACACGGTTTAAAGTAGTATCTCTCAAAACCTGGTCTTATCCATGAGACAAGGAAGGAGAAAGGGGGGCTGAAAAAAACAACATCAACAATTTCAACACCACCAACAACAAACAACAACAAGTAGAACATGTGTACCGGTCGTTCATGCAGTGCAGTATAGTGCAGTGAGCAAAGCAACAATTAAGGGGGAAGGAGAGAAAAGGAAAGTGAAGTAGAGGAAAGGAAACGGGGCAACGAAACGAATGTACCGTCCAGTATGGGAGCATCTATCTTGTAGCACTCCAGCATACAAAAATAGTAGTACGAATTTAAACATACCAAGGTATCAAAGTTGGATTACCGAGTATGATCTCGAGTAGCATATATGAGGCAGGAGGGGAAACCTGGCAGGAGGAGGGCGGAGGGCGGAGGGCGAGGGCAAATGTAATAGGAAAAAGGGTAGAGTTCATGTCTTGTGTGGTACTTGTCAGTACTACTCATTCGGCCATCATATGATCAACGGGGTCAACTCTGAAACGCATTTTCTAAGACCCATTGAAAAGGAGAGATCTGGATTCTGGAGGAGGCGAAACGGACCCAGACCCAGACTCAGCCAGACGCAGGAGGAGGACATGGGAATTAAGGGAAATTAAATAGGCCCGCCATCGCTCGCCATCATCTGAACATGACATCTTCACTCGAAGATCATGACATTGACAGCAGCCGCGGATGATTGAAGCGCGCACAGGACCATATGGACAGATAAGCTCGCGACCTAATTTCCTCGCAATAAAATACGGCCCCGTCCCCCTCCCCCCTCGCCCGGTCGGCGAGTCAACTTGGTGCTGTGCTCTCGTCCGTCGGGACGTCCACGGACTCCAAACGCCGGGCCGCTAAAGGGCGCCCGAGATCTCCCCGCCTCCCCCTCAACATGAATCGTGCCTCGGACCCTGCTGGTCCCCGGACCCAGAGCGCCAGGCAGGCCAGCCACGGCGCGACGATGTCAAGCGCGCTGGAGGGTTGGGCGGCCAGGTCAGGTGCCCGCCCGCCCGCTGGACCGCTGGACCGCTGGACCGACGGTGGTTTCCATGTGTGGATATCGCAATGCGCAATGTGGCCCTTCCCAGCGCGACATGGGACAGCGAGCGCCGGAGGGACGGAGGGACATGGACCCATCGCCAAGCAAGGAACTGGGGAGGCAGCGAGAGCGACACAGACAGAGCGCGAGCGCGCGCCGGTGGGGCTCACCTCGTGGCCCGCTGGTTTTGAATCTGCGAAAAGGACCCGAGGCCGCGAGCGAAAACGGGGGCGAGAAGGTGCGCTCGCCCTTGCGAGCCCAATCTGCGAAAAGGAGGGAGCGCGCGCGGAGGACGAGGGAGTGGTGGGGGGCCAGGTCAGGGTTCCCTCCAGGAGGTTGTGCTCGCCATGAGCCCATTAATTTATTGATTCTCTGAGAAATTTCTTCGCACACTCTTTCCCTCACCCCCTCGCCTTCTCCCCTTCACGAAGCCGAACTTGTGCAACTTTTGTTTTCTCGTTCGCTCACAGCGTCGTTGCGTATGGGGTGGAGCATTACTCTTACAACATCATACGTTGTAGTGTTCTGTTCACGTACACGCGGGTCGCCTCCCGTCTTTTCGAGGTGCCCAAGCACTCGGAATCCAGGCCTACAATTTCTCAATTTGCCGTGCGCATTCTCAAATTCAACATGGCCCTGGAAATAAGGTGCAGGAGGTGGAGTGGAATATATATTTTATATATATTCTTCCGACTTCCTCAGCTTTGTAATCGTAGTCATTGTTCCAATCAGCTATGGTGGACAATCTTGCAATTTCAGTTCCACAATTCTTGGTCTCGAGTTTCTATTTCATATTGTAGATTTAAGTCGTTTAAAGACAATGTAATCTTGTAGGAAGATGATATCTTCACAAGTAACTCGAGTATCATATACGTGTTATAAATTAAATATAAATGAATCGAAAACCCAGGACTAAAGTCAATCTTGTATATTATATGTGCAACAAGACATCGCTTTTCCCCTGAATTTTGATGACTGATCAAGCTATTTTGTATTCAGTTATATACTCACATGTTACAATGACACCAGATAAGCCATAAAGCAAATTGAAGAATAAAAAAAGATATTTGTGCTTATATGAATAAACTATTGTTATAAAGAGGTTTAAATGAATGATCCAATCATTCATTTAAACATCTTAAAAATTTGGAACAAAATGTTCTGAAATTGGCACAAAAAAAGGTCATGAATGGTAATTTCGTCCCATGATTTAGAAATCTCTACAAAAGACATTTTTCTCATTTATCTCATGGTAAAGAATATTGATTCAGATTTTTACAACCCTACCTTGTAAAATGAAGTTTTAATATTTTATGTTGTTATCGAAATATTTGATCTCGTCTATTATATTCAAATCAGATGTTGTTTAGGTTACTCTGTCTGCCGTGTTCTTTTCAGTTTCTGCCCTGTCGTGGCCTGCCCTGGGCAGCCAAAAGCGCGGTTTTCGTCACCGCGCACACAGTTCAATTTGATTCCCTGGGAATGGTTTATCCTTTGAAACAGGCATGCCTCGCCGAATGAAAAACTCGATGCCGTGAAAATGTGCACAAGGAAATTTCCTGCCTGCCGGTTCCCTCCAAGAGGCGAGGGGTGCGAGATGAGCCGAGATTTGGTGTTCGTTATTATTCCCCAACCGGCCATCCGGCCATCGAACCACGACATCGAGCCAGCCACGAGCCAGCGAGCAAGTTAAACTTGAGCCCCCGGTTGATCTCCTGATGCTAGCACGCACAAGCATATCTCCAACTTCTACCGATTATCAGGATTTTACTCCAAGTTTCCGAAGCGTGTAACTTTGCACTTACCAGAAGCTGCAGTGCACCACGTGTCCCCCCTTTTCTCTCTCTATCTCTCTTCCTTCCTCCTCTTCCTTTTCATAGACTTTCCTGTTCACGAATTCGGTACCTCACTGATCCCTGGGTCCGTTGAGTGCTCGGGGAGGCTTTCGGGGCACAACGTGCTCAGCGTCCTACTCCTATAGTGCACCGGTACTTAGCCGGTACTTTCCAACTCCTCCACCCTCTCCTGGTTTAACTTCCGACATCATCATTGTTCAGCTGGGAAGTCTCAGATTTCTGCCGGTGACATGTTCAAAGAATGCCGGTCTTTCCCGAGCAGTG
Organism: Marchantia polymorpha subsp. ruderalis; assembly: GCA_037833965.1. Taxonomy (NCBI): domain Eukaryota; kingdom Viridiplantae; phylum Streptophyta; class Marchantiopsida; order Marchantiales; family Marchantiaceae; genus Marchantia; species Marchantia polymorpha. The sequence continues at coordinate 432,193 of AP031352.1, read as the reverse complement.
CCTACAGAACCGGGTGATGTCAAGTTGGGGGCTTCATGTAACCGTAGTGTATGCTACTACGGTTACATTAGACGCACTCGGTACGCACGTAGCAAATGTATAAACAATCGTAGCTGGATTACCTGTCCGTAATCGAGTGGGAGAAGGAGTGATGTTCACTTGCCCCCTGCGTGCCTATGATTTGGTTGGGGCCCATATCGTTGACTATCGTTTTGTCTAACAACCTTTGATCAAGGTCCGGAGGTTTATCGATTCTTTCCAGAGGCATTTTTTTTATTCCAGGCCTCGTATTTCAAACCGACAACTCAGAAATCTGGAAGTATTGTAGTAATAGCATGTGATGCGAGGGGAGGTGCAACTTCTTCTTGCTGCTTCTGTCGATCATAGTGTAGGATAATAGTATACTATGCGAGAATGAGCTTCTCCTTCGCTATTGGTGCCCATCTATCCATGGGAGCTATTTCTCGCTTGCTCGCTCTCTCTCTCTCTGTCTGCCTGGATCGTATGGCAATAGTGGTCGATACCAATAATGATGAAGACAGATTGGTAACCATGGTTCGGATACGCATGCTGGTCAGCTTGGCAGCAAAGCAACATCGTCATCACTGGGCCCATATTCATGATTTTATCTGGTGTGTGAGAGGACCTTGCCAGGGCCCTGGCATGCGCGCTGCTTATAGTATGAACGCTGTTGACAGTCGATAACTGATGGCGAAAGGCGGCATGCGACCTCGCCACTGGCATCATACGCAGGAACCCATATGGCTGATGCTTAGAGATTTAGTCTCCTCGCTTGAATCTCATGTAAGCTAAACAGGCACACTCGCATACACATACTCGTATTACACACGCTCTCTCGCCCTCTTTCGGGCCCCACTCGAGAGCGGTCTACGATTGATCACAGTGTACCGATTTGGTGTTGGAAACTAGTCGTCGTTTCGCGGGTGATGTCACTCGCGGCGATGGGGAAATACAAGGAGGAGATTCTACTATGATGTTTAATATGTCCTTTGGGAAGGACAACAGTTGAGTATTTGAAGATTACTACCGTATCCTCTGAATTTACAAAGGGGGGCGGGCATGGCATGGGGATTCATTGCCAAGTTCGAGTATCCGATGAGGGTGATGTACAAGCAAGGCAAGCGCTCTAAGGTAGTCCCTGGATGATGACACTGGGAGTCCGGAATCCAACCTAAGCCCACGCACATGGGCCCCTCCTCCCCGTCCCCCTGGCAGAAATCAAAGTAACAAGTTATGAGAAATTGGGTAAGGCAGAGGAAGGGCCCTTCTCGAAAGAATGGACAAACAGGAGCAGCAGGGCCCCATGATCATAACAGTCCGGTTTTTGGTTACTGATTATCCAATTTTCTCAAAGCGAGGCTTATGACTGCTTTAATCATGGCTTCAATCCACCAGTACATTGTCGAGCAGCGAATTGAATACCTAACTTGATGGCTTGCCTAAACCTGAGGAGCACGTCGGATCCTTGCTTTGTCCATTGCTTGTCAAGCTCTTATCAACTCTCTTGTACCACTCTTGCTCTACTCTCTCTCTCTCTCTCTCTCTCTCTCCCTCCCTCCCTCCCTCTATATATTTCTAAGAGCACAAGCTTCCAAACGCCGGTCTTCTTTGTTCTCATCTTATAAGTTAGACCCCATTTGAACCAACACAAGTCCAAGAAAGTGGACGATCGTTGGAAGGCGCTGAATCTGGGTTAAATACATATGCTTTCTCGTTTGTCCGGAAGTGTGCGTTCGCACACCTCCTCAGTGATCTCATCAGCTTTTCGAAGTTTTGGGAGATGCAATATAATTATTGAAAGGATTGATAAAGTCCATAATATTGCGCATACATGCATACGAGGACAGCCCAGGAGCTTCCGAGTAGTTTACAGCAATCGGCCCTACTGTAGCTAGAAACTTGGTCAGAGCCACACAAGTCTATGTATTATTTGTATGGACTGTGATGGGCGTTCCGTTACGTGGTCACTTTCTGCTGTTCACGGAGGGTGGGCTTCAGAAAGTTAAGTCATTTTATACTAGAAGAACCAGCAGCTGCAGCAGAGCAACAGAGCAACAGAACAGAACAGAGCAGAGCAGCATCAGCAGCGCCAGGAGCATCACCAGCAGCAGCAGCAGACCGAGGTTGTCTTGCTTGCTTGAAATTGACCAAAATGAATGCGACTCTATGACGCTGTGTGTGTGTGTTTGTCCAGCAATCCCAGCTACAGTGCGGGAGTGAGATGTTTGTTGGCCAAATTTTGTTAGTAGATATCGGATCATGTCGTCTCCATCCACCACAATGATAATGATTGAAGAGGAGGGAGGAGACGGGAGCTATTCGACATTTCTGCGAGTTATTGCAGACCCGACCGACCGGTGATATGTGTATGTGTTCTCCATACAGAGGGAACAACTGTTGCGGAGTCTCACACTGGGAGGAATTCCGAGGGAGGAATGGAAGGGGAGGAGGAGTTGGGCTGCTCTCACAGAACATGAGAAAAGATTCCACATAGATGTGCTTGCTTGAGCGAACAGGCATGCAGGCAGGCAGGCCGGGGGAGGGCAGTAGGCTAAACAAGTCTTCCGAGATATCTTAACACCCCTAGAAAGTGCACTTGTCCTGCAGATGTTGTCGTGGGAGTGTGGGCGCCGTGTGGTGTTGTGAACTTGCTTTAGCCAGATTTTGGATCATGTTGTAGTAGTGTTCGATCGCATCTGTCTATGGCCTAAAACATATAATGCTCTACGCGTTGAACACAGATCGGTGCCTCTGCGTCCGGCCCTCTGACCCTCGGCTTGTCATCAACCTGCACCACCCTGCAGAACATGGGTAGTGCAGATACAGCTGAAGCTCAAGGAGGGGAAGGAAATTGATATTGCCATGTCCCACTCGCACTCGTTTCAGTTTCAGGCTGACCTTGTAAACAAATCAGTGGTTCAGAAGCCGGGACATGCTTTGTTTACCACTATATCATACGATATTTTAATACTTTTTGCACCCCCAGCCCCCTCCAGTGCGCAAAGTTTGATGCGATCCTCTCATCCCATCCCACCGCAACCCACCCCATGATGCATCTTATCTGCACCTTGTCACTGCACTGCACCGCACATTAACATTTGGGGGCCCTCTCCCTCTCCCCTCTCTCTCTCTCTCTCTCTCTCTCTCTCTCTCTCTCCACCGCCCCCCTACCCCCGCGTCACTCCCTTGCTCCCTCCCCCTCTCCTCTTCCTCACCTGTTCTTCAACAAATTTTCCGTCCATAGCTCCGGAGAATGTCGCCTCAACTTCTATTCTACAAATGTTCTCTCCACTGCCTTTTCCTTTCTCTTTCTCTGTTGTTTCAAACTGTTCACCAAACATTTCCAGCATATTTGCTGCTCCTCCTGCTGCTGCAATCGAACCAACCTCATACAGCTGGTACTATGCAACTCACGTTTCTCGGTTTTGTGCCTTTGAGCCAAGAGACGGCGGTGGGGGCTTATATTTATGTCCCCACAATCGTACCTTCATAGGACACTATTTAGATTTTCTTGCTTGCTGCAAAGAAGAGCTGCAACCTCATCTAAAACCTACTGGTGAACAATGGGGGGTGAATCGACACCATTAATTGTCATGACATACATTCTATTTCGAAACCAATGCCCAAACATGTTTGCATAGTAGTCGTATATCGCTTCCGCCATTACACTAAATTTATAGTTTATGATTTCCATATCCATGTATCTCTCTATGTGCCTCTATAAGACCAGCAGTGAGCCTCGAGGAATCGCGTCCCTATAAAGCGACCTCCCGTCAAAAAGCAGAGCCTCCAAACTTGCCCCTCTCGCCCCGCTCGTCAACTATTCTGGACCTGTCGAGATCTCACGGAATCACGGATCCCCCCTGCATTGCTTCCCAAAGACTTGCACCAGCTTCTCTCTCGGGCGTTTTGTTTAGACCGATGAGATGAGCGATGGAGTAAACAAGCACCGATTGCTCTTCGTAGGTGGTGCGGTGTTTCCCTCGTAGGTCCACATGAGCAACTATTCCTGCTCCGCTTTAAACTGGTCTCATGCAATCATTTCCACAGCGTCTTGCTTCTAGCCTCGTCCCGGCTAATAATAAAGGGGCGTAATCGCCCAGATTCAAACCTGAGCTTATGAGAGGGATATTCCGGGCTCCACCGTTGGCAGTCTTTTGACCCGCGAGAGAGGCTACGATCAGCCTAGCGGCAACAGGGGCAGCACCGTGGCTTGTTGATCATAGGCGAGGTGGGGCATGCACCCTACAGTGGTTCAAGTCGTGATGATAGTGACGGAGAGGCAAGCGACTCGGGCAAGGTGGAGAAAAACATCATGGGAAAACCATCGTCTCCAGGTGGGAAGAATGAATAGTTTGTGTGTGGAGGGCAGCAAGCAGGGATGGAAGGGGGTCGAGTCAAAACACTCAGCCTCTTGAATTCAAACGCAGAGTCGTTGCTTGGAACAGGGCAAAGCGCACATGTCAGGAGTGGTCGAAGTAATCATGCGTTTTTTCCCCGCACAGGTGCGGACTTCATATTTTATTTTAGCAGCCCATCCCCATGGGACGGAGGGAGAGAGAGAGATCGCGGTTTTGTCTTTCTACACCTCATTATAACCGAAGCATAACTGTTGTTGACAAGCAAAAGATTGTTGCCCGCGAGAGAGGCGAGAGCTTCCCCAAAATATTTGACAAACATATATAGGCCAGCCCCATGAGGATGTTGATGAGACCGGCCTCCTACAACCCCTTCCCCCGCCCTCGCCATCAACAATCCTTAATATTAACCATAATTTTTCACGAGTTGACAATGCAAAGCTTGGCGTGGATCGTCCGGTAAGTTTGCTTCTACTAGCTTCCTCGTTCTTTGTTGATCATCATCACTATCACATGGCTAGTGGGCACTTGTTCAACGATCATGGTTCGGTCCATGCCCATGAGCTCTTCCATTGGTAATATAATATTCAATCTTCCGATCAGCACTCGAGTGCATAGAATCTCAATAGTGTTTTGCTCTAGAGGCTCCGAATTTCAACTTTTCTCTTCGGTTGTTCTTTGTTAAATTCGTTGCTTTCCCCTGGTATTCATTATCATTGTTTTGTTCCATTCGTCTGGCTTCTTAGCCTTTTGACTGCGTAGCCACTTGAGAGAAAGGGAAAGTCTCTCTGTATTCAAAGAAGTTCACATTATTCTTTGAAATAGCATTTGGATTCTCTCATTATGCTCCTCCTCAATGGCTTTCAACTCGCGCTACCGTTAAAAGCAGAAGGAGCAGATTTGGATTACTTGCCCGTTTTCCTTCTTCTTCCCACTCAATCCCAAGCCGTAACAACCCCCCATCCTCCACTTTATTTTTCACGTGTGGTTGTTGTCTTTCATTCTTCTCCTTGTTCTCCACCTGGGAGTCGAAGGATTTTGAAAGATGTTTGAAAAGCAACCAAAACCCCATCCTATTGGAACTGTTTGTAACGAGCAAAAAGTTTTATGCTAGAATCATCGGTAAGAGCACCCAAACCTTGGCACACTTGCTCCCAAACGGGCATCGAATATCGATTTGCCCATGTTTAGATTCCTTCGTAAAGCAAGTTAGTGGGGAAATCCCCATTAGGCCGTTGATATGACCAGATATCAAAAAGCGCATTTTCATGTGATCTGCTGGACTTTCGGCCGAGGGTCTCGACACGAACATCGGAAAGAGAGTGATGCAAGGATGCTCTGGTCTAAGTAAGCGAAACTCTCAGCAGTAGTGCTTGTAGTAAATGTAATCATTTTCCAGAGTTAGGCATTCATGGGAGTAAATCTATCCTTGAGGGACAGTCAAAATGATTAAGCATCCAAAAGGCAAGCTTGCGAGGGACCAATACAGAGGGTGTGTGTATGGCACCAGCATCGGTAAGAGCACCGGAGCACAAAGACTGGCTCGCTCGCCTCGCCGCTCATGGGAAGATTTGCACATGACTCTTTTCATCTGCACAGAAATTGCAACTGGGGAGGGAGAGGAGGGGAAAATATCCATCCTCCACTTCTCCAAACTTCCACCAACCCCCAAAACTACAGTAGCCCGCCGAGTACAAGTACTTTTGGGTTTAATTCGGTCCCCGGGATGCAGGAAGGGAAGCGAAGGGAAGGGATGAGGAATGGGGGAAGGGGAGTGAAGGAGCCAAAGCGAAAGCTACACCCGTATAAAATACACTGTGGCCCTGTGGGCTACATACTCCATGGGAGAGGGCGGGGAGGCTCTGAGGTCCCATAAAGCTGGTGCATCCGCCACCCCCCAGGTTTCCTCAAGCAAATGGAAACGGCGTACATCGTCCACTGTAAGTAGTTGGGTGGAATACTTACTGTAGTAATGTACTGTATGTATGATTTGGTGTACTTGGTAAACTGTAGAGGTAGAGGCAGGTGGTGATGAATGAAAAATGAATCGATGATCTTATACTACTGTGTAGAAAGGTGGGGGGAGGGATGGGAGATTAATATACTGGAGAGGCAGCCATAATGCTCGACTACTATGATTGAAAGCGGCTGGGAACGAATGCCAACGTCATTTATACTACAACAACAACAATAGTGATCGGTGCGACCTGGAGCCATGCTACGACCGTCTTACAGCCCCTTACAAAGCACTACAGTGGAGGATGTACACCATTTCGATTTGCTTGAGGAAACCTGGGGGGGGCGGATGCACCAACTTTACATGGGGCACACGTGGGAAACATGCAATTCTGTAAAACCCAACCACAATTTCACAACACAACAATCGCAGTATGCTCGTCAGCTCAGCATTGCTAGTCCCAACGTCACTTCATCACCACCCTTCATAATCTTCGTCTAGTGCAAGGACCAATTATTATATTCCCGGAAATTGGAGGACTTTCTTTACAGTTTACAGCCCCCGTCCCCACACCGCAGCACAGCAGCACAGCAGTCGTAGTAGTGGTAGTAGTAGAAGTAATAGCAATGTTACTCGCATTCCCCTACTTTCATTGTTCTTTTTACTCCGGTCCCCTATTTCCTTCCCCCGTCCGCGAGCGAGTGAATGAAAGGAAGGATGGAAGGAAAAAGAAGAGGGGAGGGCGATGTTGGGCAGAATTTGCGGGACGCGCAGCTGTGGCAACAATAATATTATTCTATGCGGGACGGGGGAAGGGGCAGGGCAGGGCAGGAGCTGGTCCCTTTATGTCCCCCCAGTGTGGGAAGTAATGTGGGTTTGCACAATTCTTGGCTTTGCGAGGCGCAGAAGGGGGAAAAAATGGAGGAGGTGATTCTTGAGGACTCGTCACAGCCTTTTCTCAAAATGCGGGCCTGTTCTATGGGGGTAGTAGTGTAGTGTCTATCTACAAGCCCCGAGCGATGAAAGTGTTGGCCTATGGGCTTCGACTAAGCCCTACCATTGACCAGGCTCGCGGATCCCCAAAACCCTCGACTCACCAATATTAACACCAGATGCTGATGGATGGATGCCCATCATCCACGCATCCACCCATGGGGCGTCATCAACTCATCAGATATCGCGATTCTCGCGATTTCCCTGCCCGGTTTTCGAAATCTCTGCCACTGCTCCTCCTCCCTCTCCCTCTCCCTCTCCCCCCTTTCTCTTTCTAGCGGATCCCGTCTCTTTCCTGATCATCCTTAGCTTTCCTATCCCCTCCCCCCTCCCATGTCCTGCCAAAGTTCGTTGAGTTCCTCCCCCTCCTCCTCCTCCTCCTCCCCCCGCTTCTTTCTTTTCCACGCGTGTCCGTCCTGCCCTTCAACCCCCTTCAACCCCCTGCGTTTTGACCCGCTGCTAACTCGAGACAGCTTGCCTGCCTGAGACCGCCCTGAGCTGAGCTGCCCGGCGAAACTTGCCGCGGAGTGTCCGCACCTTTCTCTCCCCGCCCGGCGATCTACGGGGTTTTCTCGAGTTCCATCTAGCCCCGGCCGCCGGTCCGCCGTAGATTATAATTGATTCCGAGACGCACCGGATTGGTTTCCAAGAGAAAGAAGCCCCAGCCGACGGCCTGGGAAAATGCCGGCCAAGCATTCCAACGGGCTGTTCGCCGGAGGCGTCTCCCCTTCGGAGGTAAAGTAATCTTGGCGGAATGTCAAATGTTCAAGCAACGTGCCCATGTGATCCATTCCCGCATTTTCCATTCGTGCAAAATACACTAAACAAACTTTCATTTTGTCTTGCACCCCAGTGGAAACCAAAACGTTTCAGTGCCTTGGGATAAATAAAAGTATGCTATTTTCCAAAGACGACTTAGAGCGACAAAAGGAAACAAAAGAAAGTAATAAAGTATCATGTACACGTAGCGTCTTGTACAAAATACATCCAGAGCATCTACTTATACACATTGAAAATGACAACTTCATGAATCATCTCCAAACATCCAAGTCACGACAGCAAAAACTGTTGCAAGACTCTCAAGAAGTGGGTCCTGTTTCCTTTTACTTTTGTGTAGAGACATATGCCGAATAAAACTTCCATTGGAATATTGTACGCTTATATATACACACAAATATAAAAAATCACATCAAATCAAATTATACAGTATTTTTAAATCTTTTAAAGCTCCCATTGTTAAAAAAAGTAAAATTTTAACCAATATGATGATTTATTAGTGTACGAAATTGTATTAGAAAAACTATAATTTTCTGTAATTATGATATGATCTAATGATTCTCTCTAAAAATAATGCATTACAAGAGAACCCTTTTTCATAAGAAAAAGGAAAATATATATTTGAAATGACATTTTATACGCCAAATCTAATTTTATAGATTTTTATTGTATTAAGAAAAATCTTAGACTATAGAAAATAATATAAATTGATATTTAAATGAGAAAACATCCATTCAGTAATCGTGTTCAAATAAATATTAAAAGAATCAAGATTTCAAACAAGTATTGAACATGTTGACCTAATCAGCTTCACAACAAGATGAATGCAAGGACTTTTCAAAATCATAACTTAAGTATTATTTGAAATAAAATAAATTAATAATTTTATTTTTTGAAATCATTAGTTTATTAGTTGAATTCTATTCAACGTTATGCAAATATGTAAAAGCGATTGACTAGATTAAAAAAAACAATATGGGAATTTCAGGATAAAAAAATATGTATGATAATGAATGTAAAATTTTAAGCTACAAATTGTAATTATTTCAAATTTATCATTAGCCAATCCATGTAGGTAAAATTAGAATAAATTAATATGTAGATATTTTCTTTCATGAAATATTTCGTTAAGGTCAATATTTCAAATTTTATCTGCATATAGAAATTCAATTTTCTATGATTTTCTTATTGAAAATGCTTCAAATTAACAGCCAGTTTTTTAATCTAAATTAATAAAACCTTCATAAAAGACATCTTCAAAATATTATGTGTTTCATGTGTATACATATACATCGATACATGTCAAATTAATTGTACAGCATGTATAAAATTACTACGAGTATATTTCTTCTTAAATATGCATGATTCCCAGTTTTGATTTGGATTTTTTAATTCTTTATCTATATTTTGGTTTATATTTAAAGATAAAATTTAACTGAATAAGCATATTGATTACAAAAAACATCTTAAAATTCTTTACATTACATTTTATTGCTTTTGGACAATGAATTTGAATAGAGTTAAGGATTAAAGTATATTTCAAATAATTTTATAAAAATCATGGTCAATCTATATCACGATCAACCTTGAAATTTTTTGTAGATTATATCAATAATTAAACAGTAATGTTAATAGATTTTTTCTTCTGTTTCCATAAAAAATCTTAGCTTAATTCCAATTTTAAATGTTAGAGTATAAATCCTGTGTACATTCCACAAAATATTTTTGCAACCAGAAAGATAGATATAAGGTTCTTTAAATACATTCTTATTTCTTTGATTTTTAAGCTGATTTTGATACATTGTTAACATGCTCGTCTATTAGAAATTGATGTGTATCTGAGAAATGATGACATTTAATTTCTTTTAAAAAATCATTTCCATTTTATTTACTCCTGCATATCATATGATGAATTTCAGCTAACTCTCTCTCTCTCTCTATATATATTCTCCAAGTTATAATCAATGTTGTAAGAGCAACTTGCACTGATGCATTACTACCATTGAATGGGTTGGGGTGATATACAAGCTTACTGAATTGCCTAATGCTCATGACACAATATAATGATTCACATCTAACTTTCTACTATATATACTATGGTATATAAATAAATTGTAATGAATGTGATATTCTAGAACTAAAAATTACAGGCAAATTAATAAATTAGAATGATAGAAATATCATTTTTTTCTAAAATTGTGACTTTGCGTTAAGATTAATGGTAATTTATCCGAGTTAGCAAGATATGACATCATCACAATGAAGCTTTAATGATATTCAAAAGTAAGGGTGCAAAAAATAGTACAAGAGCTTTTATATAAATTTATTCGTGCTTAACGAGAGCCCATGACCAGTCAAGGGGAATAGAAACTCTTGGCACTGATGAGCCTCAAGTTCTGCGGGCCGCTTCCCCCACTTCTGGCCCTCAATCATTTCTTCGGGATGGTAGGAGGCGCAGCAGGAATGGAAGAAGAAGGCGAAGAACAGAAAGATCAGAATGGAAGGAGAAGCAGCAGAAGATACAGCAGCCAGACAGCGGCAGCAGAAGCAGCAGCAGCAAAGAACAGGTCTCCACGAGGTCTTCCCTTGGCCGCTCGTTCATTCATTTACTCACTCGCACACACTCATTCCCTCCGTCGTCGTCGAGTCATTCATTCCCTCTCCTTTTCCTAGTTGCTCATTCTGGTTCACAGTCACTGGAATAGCGTGCGTAGGAGGAATAGGGGAATATCTATCCATCTAGCCGTAGCTCCCACTGCTGCGCTGCTCTAGGGGTAAGATCAGACGGTAAGACGGATCAAAAGGTCGCAAACGATGCAGACACAGCCCAGCGCAGCAGAGCCCGGGGGGCCTTGGTAGGGGCAGTCCCGTTCGCTTGTTCGGTCACTAGAAAAGTCCAATCAATCCGAACAACCAAGGCTGGTCTCAGGAGTCCTGGGTCGCTGGGTGTTCCAGTGTCGAGCAAACAAAGCAACAAAGAGCCGGACTCCCCCCGGAGCATGGGGCTAGAAGAACAACTGTGCTCAAGACGAGAGCGGCAGGGGCAGCAGAAGAATAGATGCTGATGATGATGACTACTATTATTACAGCAGCATCAGTACTTGTGGTTCTCGTACTGTATCTACAACTGTAGTACCACTGTATGCACAACTATACATCTACTGTATGCCCCACAGTGCGCACTACTGTATGTCGCACAGGGCCGTCTGGACTCTGGACTCTAGACTCTGATCTGAAGTGAAGGAAAAGGAACGGAGCGCAAGGGAATTTGTTCTTCACACGCCAGAGCCAGGGCAGCTCTGGGCAGTCAGCAGGCATGCAGGCAGGACGACCGGGCAGAGCAGAAAGGGCAGAGAAGAGACGAAGAAAAAGAAAAGAGAAGCAGAGAAGCCCCATGAGACAGAGAAGAATAGATGAGCAGGGCTATAATAGAGAAAGAGAGAGAGAGAGGGGAAGTAAGAGAAAAGAGAGATAGAGAGAGATCAGCCTCCTTCCCTTGGGGGCTGGGGCCTCGCTCCAGAACCATGCAGGATCGCCCTGACCTTAGACCAGAGGAGCCCTGAAGCCCTGAGTTCTCCTGCCTGACCTTGGACAGAGCATCTTAATCTAAACTCGATTACAATCGCCATTTCAGACAATCTAAGCCCGGGGGAGAGAGAGAGAGAAAAAGAGACGGGGAAGAAAGATGTTATACAGATTTACTGCCGAGTGTTCAAAAGGAGGACGAAGGGCGGGGAGTCGTGCCCCACGGTAAGATCTTACGCGGGGTGAAAATAAGTCGTTAAACTAATCCGGGGATATAATAAATCAGCAGAAGCGGTAAATTAAACAAGCCGAAGGCTAGTCATAAATGACAACTCCGTTGTCGGCAAGGAACGGGTCGGGAACCGTACAGACAGATCGCGACGCGTGCCCAAACGACTCTGTTCTTGTTCTAGTGTCGGCCCTAACTCTAACGCAACCAACGAACGAGTGAGGGCGAGCGAGCGAGCGAGATGGCGGGGGGAGGGAGGGCGGGGGGCGGGCGGGGGCGACGACTTAACCTCAGATTGACCGCGGGTAGGAATGAGAATCCCAGACGTGGACACACTGGACAGCTATCGGTAGGAGCCAACCGGGGGAGGTGGGAGGGCGAGGGGAGCATACACAATTATAAGCCCCGCCGGTACGGTCGCAGGTCTGTCCACGGTTTGCCGGCGGATACGGTACATGACGAGGTGTGGCAAAATGGCTGCTAGTTTGCTATCGCCGGCATCACAGAGCGTATAGCCAGGAGAAGGGCGAAATCGCGGGCCGGGCCCGTCAGGCGGAGAGGGTTGATGGGAGGTGACCCGGGCCGGGCCCCAGCTCGAAGAGAGCCCCGGGCAGTGGCGGCGGCGGCGCAGTTTGGAAGTGGCAAAATTGGCAAAGGTAGGACCGTAGGAAGTCGCCAAAGAAGCGTAATGTTTGCAAAAGGTCATAGTAGTGGCTAACACGTGGGGATCCGGTTCGGCTAACTGTATTTAGCTACGCGGGAGGACGAACCAGGCGAGGCTCGGTAACGACCGTTCGTTCGGTCCATCGGACAGAGAAAGTGGAGGCAGTGGAGCTCGAGTTAGAGGAGGGAGACAATAGCGGAGGAAGTGGGAAGGAAATGGGGTTGCGAGCGTCGCAGGAGGAGGGCAAGGAGAGCGAAGGATGCAAACCCTGTGCGCTGCGGGCGTGCGCCGCGCGTGCGCTCATGCTGCCGTCATCGCACGCCTGTGCATGTGCTGCCCCCCCTCCGGGCCCGCCCTGCCTCCCGCCAGAGAGAGCATTCCCTCTCGTCTGGAACGCCCTTCCCGACTCGCCTCGCCACCACTCCCCACTCCGCTCCGACCCCCGGCACGAACCGACCCGAACTGACCGGGAGGGGGAACCAGAACAAGAGCCCAGCCCCGACCCGAACCCAGAGGGGTAGTCTAGTTAGTCAGGCTACCGGTTCATCAGTCAGGGTCTCGCTTCTCCTGGACAAAAAAGGGGGGCTGCGTGTGCTGAGGCCGAAAGGGACGGGGAGTAGCAACCACCTCGACATGACCTCAAACTACTACTCTGACGCCCGAACCGACCCAACCCCAGTGAATGATCCAACTTAACCAGAGTCCACTACAGTCGACCGGACCGGACCGGACCAGATCAGAGTAGAGTAGTGTTGAAATTGTACTGTACTGAAACGCCTCTCGCAACAGAACACACCACAGCAGAACTGAACTAACCTGACCTGACCTAGTCAGAAGAGGACTCGGGCCTGGCCGGAGGTTCAGCACTAGCAGCAGCGAGGAAACGAAAGGGACAGGCATGGCTAAGCTAAACCCCATACTTTCGTTTGTTGGTTTGTTTGGAATGGAGTGGGAGTCGGGTCGAGTGCAGAGATTTCACCTGCAGTCAGTCAGTTGGTCAGTCAGTGAGTCAGCGGCGAGAGTAGGAAACCGATTGCGATGCAAAGCAGCGAACGGAACGGAAGGAGAGCGGGGCAAGGCAAGGCAAGGGGAGCAAAAGGCGGGGCTCTTGAGGGGGAGGAGCGAGGGAGGCAGAGGGCGTGAGAGAAAGAGGAGAGGGAGGGAGGCGAGCGAGCGAGAGGGAGGGAGAGGGAGAGTGACCAGCACCCTGACCCACGAACAGTGTCGTCGGGGGCCTTTCTTTAGACATCCGGCTTCCTGGTTGCTCGCTCGCGTCTTCTATAACTTTCTCGCTCTGGCAGGGATAAAAGGATCATAGCATGACAAAGAGTTGCTGTGCTCAGCTCCGCCTGCTGGTGGTGGTATAGGAGACGAGCGCAAGAGAGAGGACGGACCCCAAGCAACAAGCAAAAAGCCCTCACGTGCTCTCTGCTACTAGCTCATCCTCGGGGTTAAACTTTGTCAGCAATATTGCCTAGGCCCGCCCACCCATCCTCTCCCCCTCTCCTATTCTTCTTCTTCTTCTTCTTCTTTCTCTCCTCTCCTCTCTTCTCTGCTGCTCTTTCCTCATCTCTCTCGCGCCCTCTCGCAACTGTTGATCTTTGCTGCAGTGCGGTGTAGTAGTGCTTGCTGGCTTTCTTACCCCTTCTGCTCAGCTCTCTCTCTTCTTCTCTCTTCTTCCCCCATCTCACTCTCTCCCCCGCTCTCTCTCGCCTGCCTGCCTCCCCGCACCTCTCTCTCGGCTCTCTATGCGTGCATGAGCGAGCGAGAGCGAGCGTGAGGGAGCGAGCGAGCGAAGTTGCAACTTCTTGTTGGCTTTTCTAGGTCAATCCTAATTATAGAGTTCTCCGTGCCTCCCGAACCTTACAGTGTTACCTCGCGAGGACAAAGAATTTAGCAGCGCAGAAGAAGCAACGACAGCAGCGGCAGCGAGCGAGCAGCAGCAGCTCGTGCTTGTGTGTGCGTGTGTGTCTGTCTCTCTTTCCTACAAAGAGTTCTTGGGGTTCCGCAGGAATGAGAAGTAAATTTCATTGCAATCTCAACTCCATGGTGGCTGCTCGACGAAGCTGCCTCCTGCAGAACTACGCCGCTTCCTGTGGACAATGAGGCTGCGCAACAACGACAACAACAACAACACAGTGCAGCAGCAGCAGCAGCGCCGCCCGTGTACCTTAGTAGTGTTCACATTGTATTGATGGTGGCAGCGTCGAGTCGGCGATTCACGAATCCTCCGACATCCAGGCGCTAGCTAGCTAACTACTGCTGCCGATCGATTCTGTGCCAGTCCTGGACAAGTGTGCTCTATCGGATTGAGATTGTGGTTTCCTTCTGGCCCTTTCCCCAGTGCCTGCGTGCGTGGGTACGTGCGTGCCGTCCTTCCTTCCATCCTGGGTTACCTGCCGCCGTTTCGTCTCGTCTTTACCAGGCCTGATCGGCGGTGATACGACATAGGGATAGATCTTGCGAGGTCGACGAGGAGTTGTACGCACACTAGCTGGTTCGAGCGAGCGAGCGAGCATCGAGCTCACAGGTTGTTTCAGGAGTCATCAACAGGGTTGGCTCGTAAGGCAGTAGCTGGGCTCGGAAGTAGGTCCTACCAACAAACGATTAGATCTGAAACTGGCGAGAGAAAGGGAACCGGAGCAGTCGAGCAGTCGACCTTCTCTCGGTCGTCCGAGGCCGGGTCTGTGAGGCGTTCGACGCGCGAAGCCAGCTCGCTTCCCCCGCGGCTCGGACGATGATGCGAGCTTGATTACTGATTGCGAGAGCGAAAATGGAATGAGTCAATCCGAGTGAGGATTATTCGGCCAGTCGGTGCGAACGGGTTCATATCAGTGCAGCAGCAGCTGTTGTTGACTCGAAGCGGAAACGCCGTCGTCGTCATCATCATCAGATTGGGCGCTGCAGTTATAACAGGTGCAGCCTACATTGATACGAGCTTCGGGTTGTGGTGCTCGCAGTGCTGGACGATCGTTCCTCGTCCACCTGGTTCGTCGGTTCCAAGCTTCGTCTCGGTGCCAGCAACAAGGGGCTTCAGGCTCGAGAACAGTCCCCGCTACTCCTCCCGGAAGAGAGCGTGTACATCAGAGCGAGTGATTGAGAGACAGTGAGACGAGAGTGAGTGAGAGAGTGTGTGTGTGAGAGAGGTAGAGAGAGAGAGCGAGGGAGGGAGCGAATCCGATCCGCGAGCTCTCGGAAAACCAAAAACACCCCTACCCCTTAAAAGTTAGCGAAAATAGATCCGTTATTCATGTTGAGTGATGACCCTCTGGGCGCCCTCGCTAATGGAGTGGGGCCGTCGGGAAGCGGGGGCGGACCTGGACCCGGAGGAAATCAGATGCAGCTGCACAACGCCAACCACAATGTGGAGCAAGAGGTGGCCCAGCAAGCGAAGCCGGCTGCTGCACCGAGCCGCTACGAGTCGCAGAAGAGGCGGGACTGGAACACGTTCGGACAATACCTCAAGAATCACCGACCGCCTCTCGCCCTCGCGCGCTGCAGCGGAAATCACGTCCTGGAGTTCCTGCGGTACCTGGATCAATTCGGCAAGACCAAAGTGCATTTACCGTCGTGCCACTTCTTCGGCCTGCCCAACCCCCCGCACCCTTGCCCCTGCCCGCTTCGCCAGGCCTGGGGCTCGCTGGACGCGCTCATAGGCCGCCTGCGAGCGGCATTTGAGGAGAATGGAGGCAAGCCCGAGTCCAATCCGTTCGGCGCCCGCGTCGTCCGTCTGTATCTGCGCGAGGTGCGCGAAATGCAAGCCAAGGCCCGAGGGATCGCGTACGAGAAGAAGAAGCGAAAGAGACCCCCGCCGGCGGGCGCCACCTCGTCCGAACAAGCGCTTCCGCAGGGCCACGCTCAGACGAACCCGCTGACGGGCTATAGCCACCAGCAGCACCAACAACAGCAGAACCCCGGGCTCACGCATCCGCTAAACGGTTACACTCCCAATAGCAACCCCCTCTCGCCCTTCTCGCAGCAGCTCCACACCAGCAACCTCCTCCACGGCTACACGCCCAATAGCAACCCTCTGAATCCGTTCGCGCAGCCCAACCCCCTCAGTGCGTATCAAGAGCTCCAACAACACCACCACAACAATCAACATCACACGGCAGGTCCGCTCCTCAGTTGACTCGCGGCCCCCGACTTGCAACAACAACATGACCAACAACAACATCATCAGCAGCAGCAGCAGCAACACCAGCAGCAGCAGCAACAACACTAAATCCTGACTCTTCCTTTGCCTGTACCAGTGTATTCGAGTCAGGGTTTCGGAAGCGTTCACGTGTGTTAGTTCACAGCTGCTAGCTTCGAGATAGAAGTTAGAGCTGTCTACTACCAACCAATCCATGTGTACCATGTCTATCAAAGTGTTGAGAAGTCATCGTTGGAGTGAGTATCGGGGGGATTGTCGTCGACAAACTGCTACCGTGAGTGAGTGAGTGAGTGAGAGAGTGTGAGTGAGTGAGTGATGCTACTCCGTTTATTACTGCTACATTCAAGCTGAACCAATCTTTTTTCCCTCTTGCGAGGACCGTGTTACACAAATTTGGAGTCTCGCTCTCCATGCACCCTAGCCCCCTTTTTTTCAATCTTCAATGTCCGTCCGGTCCGCCTCTCGGTCTAAGCAGCCCAGTCCTACACAATTATGTACCAATACCGGGTCGCTGAACTCTTCTGTGCGAGTGACTTTAATTTTTATTTGGGATCTGGGTGCGCCTTGTTTCTTCCATCAGTCCAGAAGAAGTACTCCATTCCATTCCGGAAATACACCATGCCCGCGAGCGCGAGCGCTACCCAGCAGCAGTCATGCCTGCGCCCTGGCATGACAGACCAGCAGCAACAGCACCGGCGGGTGGGTCTCCATCGAAGGAAGACACAGCCAGCCATGATACGATGCGGATCATCATGGTGGATGCGTTTTCCGTGACAATTCGACAGTCGCCAGCGCTCAGAAGGAGATGAAGAAGATGACGAGTGCCCTTTTTTACCTTCGGTCTGGTGGAAGCAACAAGTCTCGATATGAATGCTCGAAGTGCGCTGGCTAGCGGGCAGGCCGGTCCGACATCCGACCGTCCGTCCGCCCGTTAGCTGGAGAGCATTCTTCGTCGTCACCGTCCTACGGGTGATACCAATATTTCTACATCGCAGCAGTCCTGATAGTTCAAAGAACGCTTCTCGGAAATGATTGTACAGCGGCGAAGCATACCCTTGCCTGCCATTGGCCATCTTACCCTTGAGAGGTGTACTCAAGTTTTTTTCCCCTTCGAGAGAGATGTACACCGACTAAGGCTGAGGTTGGCCATCAGCGCAATTCTGCTTCAGTTTTCAAATAAAAGGCTTCAAAGAAGTTTCGATTGATCTATTCACGATTGCTAGCAAGCTGTGCTCCGAACTAGGACTTCACAGTCACTACCAAGTGTACAAAGCAGTGGGCCATCCTCGGACTCACTCAGTTCACGCAGTTCCCAAGACTCTGGAACTGCAGTGGTTGGAGAATTGTTCTTCTGTAAAAGTTTAGGCAGGAATGAAATATTGAAGAATCGTAGATTGTTAGGAAAGTTTTCAATTAGCTAGTCGTCAGTCAATGAGAGATCTCAGTAGTTCAAATCTCTTGGTAGGATGCGCTGCAATTGTCACACACCGCTTGTAAGTGGGCACATCAGCTGCTTACAGGTAACTGCCGGTGGATTACATCTCTTGAACCTACCAAATCATGTTAGTTTCTTGATGAGTGTGCGGCTACCTTTTCAGATCCAGCACAAGATAGAAAGGAAGATTTGTCCCACCTCGGAGCTGCAAGTTCATCAGGATTTCACTCAATTTGTTTCCCGGCCCGGACCCCGTGTACGTGTCGGCCGGGACAACGATGATGATGATGATATAATGTTAATCTTCGTAGGTTCATTGAGGGATCACTCCGTTAGACACAACCTGGATCCAGCCTTACTAATAAAGCTTGGGGACCTTTACTCCGTTGCAGTTCGTTTCTAGCTTCCGCCTCCGGCTTCTCCTGCATATCATCCGATTTATATCTTCTAATCTCTCAGCTGTTCTTTGAATTGTCCACGTTCCGATTTCTCCCGCAGACCGCGCTCTGCCCGGCCTTGGCTTGGCATGGGCGGACGTGCGATCGAATATTTGATAGCCTGGGTCCAGAATCTGCGGCTCCGTGGAAATTCAGCCACTCATCAATCGATCGGCTCGAGCTCGGCTCTGCGATGAGCTCGAGCCGGCCATGAATTTCTCGCCCGGCCCTGGAACTTGGCAATTTTTGATTCGAGTGAGTGCAGCGTTTGAGTAATCATGGGTCCAATTAGTTATGACGTTGCATTTGCCGTAGATCTCAATGCGTTGTGCTATCTCGTACAGCTCAGCTTTACTTCTCAAGACTGAGGGCATCTTGTGCATTAATGTCGACGTACGTTGTCTACCCCGCCCCCGCAGGATGGAGGGCATCTCATCGATTGCTGTACTGCATGTTGTAGAGCCTGTCAGTTCTCAAGTCGTGCAGCGCTCATCGCAGTCAGTCGGGGAGCGAGGGGTACGGTACGGGTGTGGATCCCATCGGACCATCGGAATTCCGCCTTAGATCTTCTGCTCATGGCTAATCTTCGTAACCGCCCTCATCAATTCTTTGATCCCTTGAGCTTTAGCCTCCTAAGCTCATGCCCGCACTTTCAGAGACTGAAAATCTGAATCTGGCCGTGTGCCCTGGTGGGTGGAAACCCCACAATTGGATCCGGAAGGGCTTGTATTCCGGCTATTTCTTGTACATTATGAAGACGGGGCCTTTAATCTGCCATGACACTCCGTCCGTCGGTAGGCGATTTAGATCTATCTGACTCAATTATTGAGCTCAATGTAGGTGCAATGATGTGTCATCCGCACAATTTAATTATATGCATCGCTCAGGGGGTCAGGTGGACCTTTTATGTTGCCGGTGACAACAAGCTCGTGCGCAGCTGCTAGGAAGGAAGACAATCGGTGGTGGCCTTTGTAGATGTTCTCAATCATTGAGAGTTCGTATCAATTTCTGCTTCCTTGCCCTGATGTTTCCTCCACAGTCATCAGATCTGAGCCGGCAATGTGACTAGATTTTGACCATTACGATTGCAATTTGAATTGCAAGTCTCGTGGTATCTATCAGACCATCTCAGTCAGAATCCCTTGAGTGTCTTTGAGATTTAGGGACCAAGTCATGATGCCCGGTCAAATCACGGTTTTGATCGGTGCTATTAAGGAGAGCTTTGTCGGTCATGAAGATCTATCAAGGCCAGGAGTACCAAAATATCTGGATCATCCTGTTAGAGGATATCAAGACTTTGAATCCTAGCAGATTGACAGCGATTGACCTCAGATAATTGATCTGAGGAATTTATTATCGTGTACATTGGCTGCAATGATTGCAGGGATTGATTTCATGCTAATGTGATCAAACCTTTTGTAGATCGAGCAGACTAATCCTGGCTAGCATTGGAGTATTGGAGTCAACGAGATTTAACTTGGATTATCCATGTCATGAGCTGTTATTATGGTCTCAATGAGAAAATACTTGGAGGCTCTCATGATCATCCTCACTGAGGATGATTTACAGTATTGTCATGTGATAGACATCATCCTATCGCATTTCCTGAGAGTTATAATATGCAGTCTAATTATCCATGCCGTGATTTTCAGATCGAATTCTTATTGTGAGTAAGTAACATTGTGACTTGAAATGTCCGTAATCCTCATCGTTCTCCTTGTAGCCTCTTTTCGGGTTTTTAGACTGTGAGCAATTTTTAGCAATCCACAGTTAAAGATTATGAAAACTCGAGACAATTCTATGGGATTACTAGTTCGAGATTTAGTCACTTGATCACCAGGACTGGAATTCTAATCCATGTATACGTCGAAAGACATGTGGACAACATGTCTGTTGGAGAAATTAAGAAGTTGGAGTAGCTTATTAGACGGATATGTTATGATTCCTCGTCTTTTCATCATTTTCTGCTACACAAGGGATGTGAAGCCGTTATCTATGTAGTTGGGACATCTCCATTGTATCTCGAGCTTGGACTGTGTAAATACAGCTTTTATTCGTATTGAATTGCAAATCACATATTCTCGTCGAACATGTATTAGAGGAAGGTATTTCAATCCTAGATTTCTTTACAGACGAGTAGTTGGAAACTGACGCCACGGGAATTTGTAAAGGCCATCTGAAAATATCCTATATAGATCCTATTTCCTTTTCATTTGAATTTCTCATCTCCTGACTCCCGATTATCTGTGTAGCATCTTGTGAACTTGTCTGTCTTGAATTTGGATCTGAAGAATTGCTTTGTAGGTCATGACCAGGCTTTGGAATCCAATGAGTTTCTTGTATATACTCGGCAAGCGATGTAGTTCTTAATCATGATCACGGCTGCATTTTTCGTCAAGTTTGACTTCTGGTTAGACAATTGAGTTTAATTTATTGGTCGCACTCAGCTTCTCTTACAATCTGAAGATGTCCTATGCTGATATCACTTGCAGGTCTGTCCACGACGATGAGGTTACTTGATTGATCATGGGGTCTGCAGATAACACGTTGGCGATTGGCTTCGGAATATCAGAGTTTGACTCAGATTTGTAGACAACTGTGATTTGAAGTTTGGACCCCTTTGAACATTTCACGAGACTATGCTTTTCTAGGGAATGTCCAAGTTCTAATAAACTGAATCCTGATATTTCCCATATTTCCAGACAGATTGGTCACTCTGGATTCCAAACATGCTCAAATTGATTCAAATTGGTATTTCTAATATCATTCACTATACTCAGCTAATCTGATTTTTGAGTATGTTCATCACCGCATTAGCATCACATGACTGGGCTCTTTGAATGAGGAATCTTGAACCACCAAAGCTATTGACATTCTCATGTACGTACTGCAAGGGTTCCACGTCGCCTCTCGGTCGTCATAGTTTGTGTGACGATCGGGGATATCGATTCGAGCATAGTGTACGAATCAAGAATCAACCAACACACTGAATTTGTGTATTTGTATACAACTCTTTGCCCGTGTGTTTGGTATGAGATGAAACACTGAATTGACTTTTCCAGAGAATGTTTGAGCATGGCAGTCGTGAGGCTGGTTTATTCATCGTTTACATCCGTCTGCGATCTTGTTGTTACAGGGATAAGAATGTTGCTCTCTATGGATTCAGCAGATTATTGACTTTCCAATTATAGTGTCACATCCGTAGCAGCAGCACCACCACAACGATGTTCCTGTGATTACCGAACTCACTGTTTGCAAGTCAACGACCAACAGACAGAGTCATCTTAATAGACTATCCGAAGAATTCCAGGCCCAAGAAGCCCCAGAGAGAGTTGAACATTCCTGTATGGAATTGCATGTCATTGAACGTAATCTGAACACCACCTTTCGCACTAGTGGGCAAATTTCCATGTGAACAGCAGTCATGGATGGGACCAGATGCTCTACCTCGAAGAAGCAAGTAGTGAGAATGGGGATATGAGAAGTAAGGGTGCGATCCACAGTGTATTCGCTTTTTGATCTGAGTCAAAAGGTCCGGGCGCAGACAGGCCGAAAGTGGGATCTACTCCTCCTAGTAGTAGTACTGGTAGGAACTCGAAAGGATGTAGACCACCTGGTGAGAGCTTAATAGGCAGAATTGATGTGTGCAATAATATAAATAATGTGTCATGAGCAGGAAAAAACAAATCCACAGTGCTCATGGCGTCTAATATGACCCTATCCAAGCTTCCATCGAGTTGAAATTGACTTAATCATATATCCCAGCACTCTGCTGCTTGTGTATAATGACAACATCCGCAGGGAAACGGTGACGGTTTTCGAGCTTCAGTTGGACGATTCGAATCAATGCCAGCGAGGGAGCGAGAGGGAGAGAGATGGGGGCGGGGGAGCATGTTCAAGGTGACTTGTGTGATCGAGCACAGTGCCAGGAGTTTCTTCAATGATGCTCAGACGCTTAGTCTGCCCAACCGATCGATTTGTTATTATGCAGCAGCAGCTGCTGCGAATTAAATCTGGTTTCGCGTGGACTGTAACTGTTTGGCTGGCCGGGTCTGCGTCTGTGTGTGGGTTTGTACCAATGATTTTCGTAATCAGAGTGATGTCTGTACTAGCACCAGTAGGTCTGCTCGTGTATTTGACGACACAATGACGATCCCCACCTCTCGACGTGTTATGTCAAATGAGGCGAAGGTTGCTGTGCAGCTGGGCCCTGCTGGCACGGAGGCACCATTTCAGAGCGGCGAAACCTTGTACAGCAGCCGCTGCCGCTCTAGACCTTCCGATGGATGCATCCTCCGGTCCTCCAGCCACCTGCCCGCCCACGAGCATATGTAGCCGCAAAGCCTGGGCCTAGATCCTAAACCTGAGTTGTAGAAAGCGGATAATCGAACTCTATGTTCGTGCCAAACGCATCCCATCCATCCCGTGGCTTTTAAGAACGAGCTTTTAAGTCGAAGCGAAGGAACTTTAGCAGGGCCAGGACAATTCACTTCTTTACAAGATGTTCCGGCCTGCCCAGCAGCGCCGCGCGGACGGACCAAAGAGTCTAGGCCGTATGGGCTCATGCTGGTGGTCGTTCGTACCGTCTCCTCACCCCACTCCCACTCTTCCTACGGCTCGTTCCTCTTCTACTTCTGCTTCGTCTTCTTCTCCGCGTCCCCAAATATATAATTTGTATACTGATGGATGTGTCCGTTCATTTCGTTTTGTTGCTTAATGAGTTCGAGGGGGAAACCGTTGTACACGTAAGCTGACTGCTCTGTTCTGACGAGTGATTTGGAGGCAAGAGCCACAAGATTACAATTGGATGACAATGAGTGGCTCCTGTGAGTATCGATCTTCGTGACGGCCACGCTGAGATCTAAAAGACACAAGCGTTCCCCACGAAATATCGCAGCTCGGCTTTACGGCCGGATCCGGACTCACTCACCTCTCCCTCTCCCTCCCCGTCCACTTTCCTTCTTCCTTCTCCCCTTTGTAACTCCTCCCGTCTCACCTCCGCTTACCTCACCTCACCTCACCTCGCTCGGATCCACGCTCACCAAGAACAATGAACTTTTCACTCAGTGGAATTGTCCAGATCTGCGTATGATGGAGCAGATCGAGTCGTTTAGCAGACCTCGGTTCCGTTGGAAGCATGTAAGTTATATTTTGTTCTTGAATCAGGACCATGGCGACGAACGGCTGGCTGGAGGTCGGGCGGGTCAGGTCAGTCAGGTCAGTCAAGGGGGGAGGGGAGGAATTAGCAAGAGATGAATGATATCTGGAGCTGAAACAATCTGAAGCTGCTGTTGCCGCTGCCGTGAGCACTGTAACAATGTAACAGGAAGGTGCAAGAAGATTCAGATACGCGAGGTGTTGCATGTGTGCGGAGAACACCTCCCTGAACTTCAGGACCTCGGTCGTTGGTAGATCTGAGGTCGAAGGGGAGTCCAGAGCTCTCGATCTCGAAAGGTGGTCTCGAGGCCTGTCCCGACGCTAGGAACATGCATGTGGGGTTGGGGGCTAGGCCAAGTATATTTTGAGCTTACTTTTTGAGTGGAGAAAGAGAGCAGCACTTTCGGTGGCACAGAAAGATCGAGAATACGTCCGGGCGGAGAGGTAGTGTGTTGCAGATAACTACAACCTGATGAGCCACCCCGACTTACATCCATGCGAGAACCGATCTCCGGGCACGGACAAGAAAAGCAGATGGTGTGACATCAGAAATGAGTTCCAGGTGGGGAGTTTCGGTGGAGTGACCGCGAGAATCTTTTCCCTATGACTTCTAACAGGTAAGATCCTCTCGCTCCCCAGCTACAGAAGAGTGGCATGGAGTGTTGTGGACCATCTCCCGAGCTCCCGGCTGGGCCAGTCAAGTCAGCGAGCGAACCCAGTCACTACATCGCCGGGTGAAGAGATCGAGAGCAGGCAAAGAAGCGAGCAGGAAGGAAAAGAAAAGAAGGCGAGAGGGAGGAGGGATGCAACGAAACATGGCGCTCACAGCACACGGGCTACGGAACAAGTGGGGGCTCGGAACGAGATGGGACGGGGCAGCAGGACAACGGGCTTACCAATCGGAACCAAGAGACGAAGGAATCAAGGAGGCATCGGTCCCCGATTACATGCTGCTAAAGATATAGTGATGTATTTGGCTGGCAGTCTGTCTGGTCTGGTCAGGCCCAGTCCAGGAGGTCAGAGGTAGGAGTATGCGTCCACGGAGAGCACCCGATTATTAAGTCGGCCCGGGATTGGAAGCTCTCCTTAACTCACAGAAGCTTACGCAGTATCTCCATTCAATGGGAGACATGAGCTGACACCGATTTGCCTAATAACAGCCGGGTTTTAAGCATCTCCTTAATTATAGAAGGTTTGAGGAAGAAAGCCGAAGGAATCGAAAAGGAAAGAACATGAGCTGACAAGCCACCTCTCATGAATTCCCTCCAGTGGTAAAGTCCCAAGACACGAGCTGACACCAAACAAACCCCGCAACACGCTAATCCAAGCCCCGCACCCCAGGTCAGCAGCCCCGCCCCGCGCATCAGCTAGCCCCACCTCACCCCCGGGAGTCCTGGTGGACTCGCTCCAAATGGTGGTGGGGTACTTCATCCTTCATGTCCATATGCTGTAGATTCCCTGCCTCTCGTCTTCAAACTACATACATACAGACATTGCCTCCCTACCCTCGCCCTCCACCTGTTTCTCTTGTCTCTTTCAACGTTTGTTCTCTTCCGACCTCAGAAGTCAAGACCTCGGCTCCTGAGCGTTTGCTTCAAGTCAAAGTGGCCCAGTTCCCCGCTCCCCTCGCATCGCCTCCCCTCCCCTCGCTGAGGCTCATTTTTCGCCCCTCCTCTCTCCCAAACTTCCTTGCTTGCTCCCTATCTTGCGAAAGATATTCCGTTTTAGGAAAAAGGCACGTATTATTTTGGACTTCTCCCCCCCAAAGCCCACTGCATCTCCCACTCTCGCTCTCTCTCGATCGAGTTGGAGTGTTGGCTTGTTGCAGCTGTGTGCTACTCACAGCCCTGGCATTCTGTCCGTCCTCTTCAGCTACCATCAAAATATAGGTCAATGTCCCCTTGGTGACAGTATCAGGACTAACCAACTTCCTGGCAGATCCAGACATGTCCACCGGCACCAGAGCCACTAGTATCGCCGATACTTCAACTTCTTCTCCATCATCTTCTTTTCATCTCTCTGCTTGCTCGCTTCCCCGCCCGCCCATCCCAAATCTATAGGCCTCGTAGCTCCAAACCCCAAACAACCAACAAACAACATCCATGTTTTTCATATGTCTCTCGGACTTCTACAGAATCGTGAACAGTGGCCTCTGGTGTCTTGAAGGCATATCTTTGTCTACATGATACATCCAAAGGACGTCAACTTTTACCACATGCACTTGCATATCCCCCCTCGTCGAGATTCCCCTTTCCTCTCTTCCCCCTTCCCCAGACTCCCCTAGCCTCCGTTTTGCCACTTATCATTATCGTCATCATTTGTTGATCCACTTCTTGGATGCAGATTTTTTCCCCTTTATTTTATGTAAAACTAACATTGTGGTCACGACGGTGTTATTTTCTCATATTTGCTTCATCATTCTAAATCAAAGACAGTCCCTCTACTGCATGCTCATGTGATCTTCCACACCGCCCTATCCTCTAATAGATTTGTGTCTTTTTTAAATCTTCGCATTTTATTGGTGTTCTCTTGAGACGGAGAATTATATTCACTCGACTGAGTGGAAACAATCAGATCATGAGAGTGCTACATAGGCTCTCCTACAGAATTCTCTACCCTGCTTGTATCTCTTCTAATTTCCAGATTATTTGACAGTGCAGGCTATTAACCCTAAGTAGACAAGAAACCGTGCCGCGTTTGGAGCTCTCCATCGAGATCACAAGTAGAACAGAGTCGATCAACAACTTCTACCTGATACTTGCTTTGTTTGATTCCTTATTCGTTGCTTATCTTGCGATTCATCATGTCACACTCATACTTGTCCACTTCCGAGGTCACAATCCGCTACATGTGCGCAGGTCATCATTGGTAAAGAAACAATAAGTCAGAACTTATAATCATTCAAGCAGCACTTTGTTTGTGATTATAATGTCTTCTGCAATATATAAGTATAAATCATTCAACCGGCAAGTGTGTTGACAAAAACCACCATTACGATGATAAAAGTATGCCTCAGAGATATTTTCAAATACTTAAATTCGTGAAATTATATAAGATTTACACAGAAGTTTTCTTGGAATTATTCGATATTTAATAACGGCAAGTGTCCTCTACATCATTTGGATATCCGACATGACTGATAACTTTTTCAGCATGTTTGTGGTGTAGCAGTATCAGCATTCACGTCTCTGCTAAGCTAATTTTAGGCTCACGTATTGAGCTCTTACAAGGAAAGCGTTTCCCCCACTCTCTTATGAAGCGAGAGTATTAGTTTGTATGATGCGCGAAAGACATAACTTCGATGTATCGAATAAACTACGATAAATTGATACATTCAAAGCCTTCAAATACAAGCCTTTTTACATCTACCTATTTTTATATACATATATTTTCCCACACTCATTATGAAATCATTACAGTCCTTTCTACTTTACTATTCTTCCAACACTTATTCTGCATGGAGTCTATCGAATAGATCATGAACCAAGCAAACCGTAGTCGAGGTCAGTACGTCCGGTACAAGCGTTTTGAGAATTGCGTCTAATAAAAAAGGACTTCTATTCGTCTCACTCATAGCAGAATGATGATGATCCATCATACTCACATGTTTGTTCTCATATGTATCTCATTCCTTATGTATAAGTTATGGTCTGTCATGACACCCAAATTCCATTCCCTGGCAAAGCTATTATTTTTTCCTCATGACAAAAATAGGTTGCTCATCTACAGAAGAGCTTCTGGCTGTGTTAGTTTTGTAGGTGGTCTAGGGCTCTCATGATTTCAACAAAGAGGTTTCCTTCCATTCATTGTACCTTGAATCTTATCTCATTGAGTGAGGGGCGCATGGTATTCCAATTCTTTTGGAGTAGATGGCGACTACTGTACTTGACTCTTCGAACAGGTGGGCTCGAATTTACAGGTAGATTTTGTCTCTCTTCCTTCGATTTATCTGTCAATTATTCAACCCATCGGAAATTTGCGATCTGTGAAGGAATATGTGGCACATAGTTCAATTGCACGAACACACGACCCATCTTGGAACTTTATGAGTAAGACCCCGTGGAGAAATTGAGAGCAGATTTTAACCTGAAGTTACTTAGAACAATCAGCGTTTCTTGTTGGCTTTCAAGTTTTCGTGGTAATGAAGTAAGGTGATCCCAATTTGACAATCGACATGATCATAGGCTATTAGGCTGCAAAAGAATTTTTTAAAGGTTTTTTAAGCTCTACCACGTGACAATAAATATGATCCATCTGTCTTGGCTGCAACAAAGGCCCCAGCCCCAGGTTCGTTCAACTCTTATGAGTAGCCTTAGGGCAGGAGGAGAAGCTGTACGCCTGTAGCGTAGGGTAACTTCCTCAAACCCACACCCAACCGATTTCCTCCCAACATTACAAATGCACCAAATCGAGATAGAGCAATAAAGTAGAAGAAATTATAACCCAGTTCACAGTCCCCTGCTGCTGCCGTGCATACAGATCCCGTGAAGAAAAGTTCAGACCCTGCACGGTGGTTAAGTTGGGGCACGGGGCTGAAAGGGAAGGAGGGGCAACAAGTTGATGTAAGGTGAAGGAAGGAAGGAGGGACATGAGAGAAACGGTTTGACTAAAGACTAGTGAGGACAAAAGCTCATTAAAGGCAGTGATTTGACGAACTCAACTTGAGCCCTCCATTTTGCCCATTCAATAGGCCAGAGATGAGAATGTGTGGCACATTGATGAGGTGCGTATCCCCATGGCAAAGAAGGAATGCATTAAGTGGGTGTTACCAGTAGACGGGAATAAGAATCTACTTGGTCGGCACATGCTGTGAGACTACAGTACGACAACTTATTCAATACGGGTATACAGTAGAGAAAGTCGGTACGGTGGACTGTACACTTGACTTCTCACGCAAAAGGTACACTTGTACGTATGTATAAAGCAGAAATACATGGACACGGTCATGAGTTGGGGCCAAAGGATTGCGACTGCCGCTATTCTTCTACTTTATTTTGTGCGTTGTGTGTTTTATTTTGGCTTTACCTCAGGAGTTACAGCTCGTTGTTATCCTTTTTTTGCAGTGCTTTCTACACTTTTGCCACATTGGATAACTCTTCTAGCAAAGATTCTTGGATTGATGAACCTGGTTTTCCCCACCGAGTTTTACTCCCTGGGCTCTGCAAGCAAGAATCTTCTTTTGTGGGAACATCTCCACTGTTTCCTTTCAACCTTTTGAAAAGTGTACAGAAGTGGAAAATAAGATATAAAGATACCGATCTCTATACTTTAAACCTTTCCAAAGGATGTTCCTAAGATTCCAAAATTCGGTAAAAAAGAATCATATTATATTTAATTCTTTTAGACTTACCCTACCTAAGTTCTGGTTCTTATCTTCACATTTATTATCAAATGTTTTTTTGGACATTCCTTGATACATGAGCTACATCTATCTTTTTTTTTCAATAATATTTCATATTCTCTGGTTTTTTACAAATACCCACAACATCATGCATGTTGCTTCTCCGTCTTGTGTGATCTTTTCGAATGTCAAAGAGTAGAGGATCAAGTCAGCACGGACACAGTTGCTCGTGGAAAAGAAAAGGTATAAATTTCCTTTTGTATTAAGTGAATATCATAATTAATCATTACTTCTCGCTTTACATATCACCACACATCTCCATCGCTTAATGAAAAGAGATACTGTCTCCAGAGGACCCTTATCCTGCCCTCGAAAAAAATCGAGAAGAGAAAGTGGAAGAGCTCTACCATTTCACATTTAACATTTTTTATTAAGATAAATAATACATTCTTCTTTTCTTTCCGGATGCTGAATTTGTTATGAGATATAGATAATGTGTGAAATGAAGCACTGTTTTAAACTCAATGAAAGGACTGGTGTATGTAATGCTAATAACCCACACTTATTCTAGACTAATCAACTTTTGAAGAATTGCGGTTATGAAAAGATTTTTGCACAGTTAATTTCTACTATCCAAATTATCCAAGAAATAATGATAATTAATAACTAATACAAATCATTCTGTTGCAACGGATGGAAATTTAGAAATGTAGGTTTTTAGATCTAAGATTTGAATTATTTAAAGTTTTTGAAATGGCATGAATATACATGTATTTAAAATATAATTAAAATATTAGAGATAACGCATATTGTTTTATTATCTCTTATGATAGAAAATCATTTTTATCTAATATTTCAGAATTATAGCTAACTTCATAGAAAAGAATTGTATATTGTAAAGACAAATCATACTCGTAGGCAAGAAAAGCAATGATAATATAACAAACTTGAAAATGATTTTGAAACTTCACTCTAGATAGAGTAATATCGTAAATTTAGTACATGAATAATGTACTAATGCAAGACAGACTATTATTGACTCGATTTCTATATCTTAAAAGAGAAAAAAAAATAAAAAAATCTTGGTTTTATGTAACCACGATAAATTCATGATAAATTCATTAAATATCATCAGATAACTTAATTATAGCAAATTTGAATTTCTGTTGCTATTGATAATAAAAAAAATGCAAGAAATCGCTTATCAATTTCTGAACGAATTGAATATATACTGTCTTGTCTTCATCAATTAACTTGTTAAGATTTGGAAATTAACTATTATTTTATGAAAATGAATAATATACAAACTGTAAAGGTACAATTATGTTCCATGATATTTGCAACATTGGTTGAGAATGGAAAAAGCTTTTATATCAGAAAATGATAGATTTAGGAAAAGACTGCACAATAGAAATAATGATTTGAAATGATATATGAAATAAAATAACTTTCATACATTGAGAAAATCATAATAAACATCATCAATAACAACTAATTGTAAATTGTGTCAATAAAGTGTACAATATTATATCTCTTTAAACAACGGCAATGTATGAGCAGAAAATGAAATGCCCTTGTATTATTGTTTTGTTTTTTCATAAATCATCATTTTTTCACATTAATTTCATCAAAAATATGATTTTTCTCATTTTTCTTCAAAAAATCTAGAGCAAATTACTCTTTTAAAATTATTATTATTTATCATTATGATAAATTTGACAAATTTTTATCTGGTTGCTGTGAAAATATTACATAAAATACGGATAATAGTTTTTTATGTTAATGTAGAGATAATGTCTATTTTTTTTAACGAATTTTTTTTCTAAGCTAGAGATTAAATAAAACCTCTAAGATTGGGAAAAAATATTAAACATTCTAAATATTACTTGATTTTTTCAAGAAAAAATACGTTAGATAATATACCATAATTTTTTTATTACGATTAATAAATTATTAATTTATATTAGGAAATATGTAATAAAATTATCTTGTGTATCTAATTTTATATTTTTATGTGAAAGGTGTGCATTATTTTTCATCAAGCACTCATTGAAAGTATGCACACTAAAAAAATTACAAATTTTCATATTTGAAGAAATATTGATAATAAGATTTGATTTATATTTAAAATCCTTCAATACATCTGAATTAAATCTTTGCCAAACCTACTCTTTCCTGCAAGTCTTTTTTTTCAATCAAAAAAGTTTTGAAAATTTCACATCAATATTTTACAAGAATTAATTTTTCAACTTCATTGTTTCATTTATCTAGTGCTTTAATTGTGCTCGAAGAGTTTTCTATATTTGTCATTAGGCATTATCTACATTATGTATCTTATATACTAAACATTAAAAAAATTTGATTATCAAGATTCATCTTATACATATATGATATAAGATTTCAGATTGTAAGACCTTATTACTTCATTTTTGTATCTATAGTTTTTAGAACAAAGTATTGATAGGATTAAAAATGAGAATCAGTAACAATTTGTAAGTATAACGAACACAACAACCAAACCCAAAGACACAACTTTGTAAAGTGACTCATCCTTCAAAGTGCTACGTAAGAGTAGAAAGCACATGAGTATGAACTCCTTATGTGAAAAACAACAATGATACAATGCAAAACCTTGGAGTATATATACCAGACCTCATAAGTTTGTACATTTAACAAACTAGCAAAAATAATTTAATTTGTACACGCGACCAAAGATGGTTTGTACATTATGCATAAAAAGTATTTTTATTAGTTTAAAATGTCCAGTAGACCTCTTTACTTTGTCCGGAAGATACCCTATAGTAACAGATGCATTAAGTAGGTGCAAAAGTTGTCATTTCAGAATGAAGAATTTGCTCTCCACAGAAGTAGTGTTTGCAAAACCGTCGCCAATCCATCGCAAAATGAGCGAAGATTATGGAATTGGTCAGGTAGAACTGACCATGCCTCATCGAATGAAGATTTGACAGTTGATATATCAACAAACTTTCGCACAGCAACGTCAGTGATGAACAATTTGTGAAGGTCATGATGTTCGTTCTTGATATTTTCAATGTCGTCCTCGCTCCACCACTTTGCAAGATGAGCTCGAAATGGATTGAGTACGTCATCGATAAATACACTAGTGCGCATATGAACGAATTTTCATGGAATCGCCTGTGGTGAATCTTCATCAAGGGCATGGTTATTGTTGTCACGTTTCGCTTTGACGTCCATGAGACCACAGACAAGCTTCATTGCAATGATACCAATTTTCTTCAAGATCACGATCTTTTCATCTTCCGTCAAAAGGTCGTAGCAAGAGCCTGCAAACAATCCTTGATCGCCATTGTGATCAACGATCACATCCGTGTGGATATACATATTGTCAAGAGTTACAAGTAATTGGACATTGTTGTTCGCCACTTATGGCTCAACAATCCTGATGGCAAACATGCTAGTAAGAGTTGTGATCAAAGCTTGAATATGATGCTACTGTTATGCTATCACGAGAGTTCTTGTTTGCAAGAGTGCAAACGTCATGTTGATCACATCA
This sequence comes from Marchantia polymorpha subsp. ruderalis, assembly GCA_037833965.1. NCBI lineage: Eukaryota > Viridiplantae > Streptophyta > Marchantiopsida > Marchantiales > Marchantiaceae > Marchantia > Marchantia polymorpha. The sequence continues at coordinate 399,608 of AP031352.1, read as the reverse complement.
ATGGCAGACGATATCGCATATGTGATCACCCACCACTCCTTCATTGGCATGTGCAAATTGTGATGCTTCTCTTGAATGAACCCGACGATGGATTGTCAATACGTCTAGAGAATATCAATTACGCAACCTAGGTGAATCCGTTGATTGGTTTTCTTTAGACACTTGACATCCATATTCATAATAAGGTTGTTTTGGCCATTCAAGAATATAGTCAGGATAACTGGATACATCCGCCCCTAGTGATTACTTTAGCACATGATTTTGGGACAATGTTGATTTGATGAGAAGTGCATCATATGCGTAACATCTTTTTCTCAGCATATTGGACAATACACGTTATCAAATCAAAATGTCATCCAGTCATCTTATCTAGCAGCCTTGCATATAACATCCACATGATCTTTATCATCGTTAGCATTGTTATTAGCTAGGTCCTCGTTGTCACGGAAGAAGAGGTCGTTAATGATGGTCTCAACAATATCAGGATTGATTGTTAACGTCAACGTGTTGATGTCCAAATTCATGTTTCAATGAAGAGTGTTTGTGATCTTGACTTTGTGAATGAAAAATTCCTTTTTATCTTTGCAAGATAACGACGTATATTGCGTCCATGACTAGCCATGTTGTGTCAAATGATGGCTGCGATACTTTTGGCATAAGAACGGCACCGCACAACACTTGATATCCAATCGTTCCTTGCGCTTGCGTGATGAATTTAGACCAATATCAAGCTTATCTCGGCCGTAAAAAACGCAGAATTTACACCGGCATGATGTGACGTTGCTTTGAGCATACTTTGCAACCACTTTGACAGCGTATTCATTGTCATACAATGCCTAAAACGGTGCAGCGGCCATTTTGCCAGCCATAGATTCTCATGAAATTTTGGATAATGAGATTTAAAATTATAATACAATGTGTTGTTGTCTAAATTCAGGTATCCATGGAGAGTGTTTGTGATTTTGACCTTGTTATTGAAGAATTTTTTCTTATCTTTGCAAGATAACGGTTGCGGTACTTGTGGCATAAGAACGGTGCCGCCCAATACTTGATAATCGATTGTTTCTTGCACTTACGTGATGAGTTTGGACCGATATTGGCCGTCAAAGACAAAGTATTTACATTGGCATGATGTGACTTTGCCTCAAGTGTCTTTTGCAACCACTTCAACCGCCTCTTCAATGTCATGCTACGTAAGAACGGTGCAATAGTTTTCTTGCTAGCGATGTATTCTCGAGAGATGTTTGACCATGAGAGTAGAGAGAGTTATTGTAATCTGAGTAGCGGTGTGCGAAACGTACTACAGGGCGCCATTAGTTTGTGCATGGGACGGATTTTGTTTTGTAGAACTATAAAGGTATTTCCAGAAAATGTACAAACTTATGACTACCAATCTAGCTATAAATAACTAGAAGCTGACATCACTCTTTAACCAGATTTAACCTCAACAAGTATGACATCAAAGAATAGATAACACATACTTAGGATGCAAATTAATTTGAATTTTTTTCTCATCTTACCTAGTCATATTTTATTGCAAGTTTTTTACTTCACGTTGATAATCTTTTTTTTCATATGAAATATGCTCTTATAATATTTTTGATTAATGTTATTTTCTTGAATGAATTATTCTTCATTTATGTTAATAAAAGATTGGAAATTTTTTTTAAAAATTTCATTACACAAGTCTAATTTTTTAGTTGACACTATGATACCACTTTGATTTATGAAACTAAAAGTGTTCATCTTTTGGATCTTTGAGAGAAACATGAAGGAGTGCTGATTTTGACTTGTCTCTTGTGCACTTTTTCATGAACATGTTTGAGTCTTTGTCAAAATCTAAAAGACTAGAAGTACAAGTATGTGTTATATATCTTAAAACCTTGGATGTTGTGGCTACATTTGCCAACCATTGAAAATTATGTGAGAAGTATGGGATATATATATATATATATATATATATATATCTAGAATGAGGTATGGAATTCACATGTTTTAAAGCAAGTCAAATTTGTTGAAAATACAGGCAGAGAATCAATCCACATATGAATTCTCACTTTCATGAATCCATCCTCTTAGCTTTACATCATCACAAGCGATTCTTTAACGTCACTGTTGAATGCTGCTAGCATGTCTGTAATCATCTTTGTTCGAAAGCAGTGCTTTGTGATTGCCCAATCCATTCACCATGATATCGACATGCATGCACACTCAAGGGTAAACCCCACCGCCGTGACGGCGAGATACATTTAAGTAGTAATTAAGTACGTAACAAAGCAAGGCCTCATGTTTTGACTGGATCATGAATAAAGAGGTGCCATCTGCAAAAAATCATAAGGTATAAATCACCGAAAGAAACTGCAATGATGTACGAAGAATCATTGGATCCCTTATGCTCTTCCTCTTCATGTCGGTTAATTTTGAGGGGCATCTGGTAGGTGAAGATGAAACTCAACGGCAGAAAGCGTCGTCGACATAAATCGCGATAGTGGTGGCCGGTCAAGTGCAGGGGCCAAAGTGATGCTACCTATATACGCGGGCTACTCAAAACATCATCATGTCGTACAAGTTGAAATTCGAATGCAACGACGAGTCGACGACTCGTGAACTTCCACACTGCAGAGTCCTCCTCTCGTTCCATGATTAGGAGGTCAATTGAAACTCATCACTTATGATGGACATCTCGTCATGCATGATGAGGTTCATGTTATCCTGTGACCTGAACCAGAACAGTTTCCATTTATCTCCATCTCTTGTACAGTATCGTGAGTTTGGTTAGAAGTGCACTTTAGATTAAAAGCACAGCAAATTGTTCGAAACAGTGTTTCGGTCTCCGACTAATGATTATGGTTGTTTGTGTATTGAGTTCATTCCAAAATTCAATCAGGAACGGTCTTGTCGTCAGACTTATGTAAAATGCAATCCTGACGACAATACAAACCTCAGTCCATTCTCCACCTAAAACAAAGGCTGGCATTTGCAATCCTTTTAAAACTTAAGTGCAAGTAGGAAGAGTGTCAATTCAAGTACTAGCACTTACACTTGTTCTTGTAATTCTCAAGACAGCTTATCATTACAAGACGGCCATTATTTCTCTTTTTTTCATGCAAAGAAGCTGTGCAAGAGTTTATGATGATTTTGCACATATAGGCATATCAAATCCATCACCAATATAACCAAAGACTGCATAAACCGTTTCTCTCCGTTGTAATGATGTAAGATGTAGCATACGCACAGCTTGTACTCCCTCGTACTTTTTTGGTTGTCTTCAAATGAGAACAATTGCAGAGCCGACTAAGTAGTACGTACACACTCAACACAAAAAAACTACTATGTAGACTTTATCCCTTATTTTTGTTGTTATTATAAATGAGTCAAATATCTCCAAGGGTCATCATTTGAACATATCGGCTTTGGGTCAGTATGACTTCTCGGTTAGTAAATCAACGAAGTACAGCAGCACCAATGATAGATCTCAGTGTCAACATCTCAGTCATAATAAGTCATGCGTGGTGAATATTTCAATCAACCAGTATGATGCAAAACATGAATAATTTACTGCTTTCAAGGTACACAAAATTGTGTGAACCTGCCTTCTGCATAAAGGTCGGTTATATCCTTGGACTAAGCTCATTTGGGATGACAAATCCTCTTAGTAAGATCTTCAACGCAAGTTGCAGCGAGACTGCCGGAAAGCGTCTTGCCTATAAATGGTCATGTTTTTAGAAAAGCGAAAAATCTTTAGCAATCATATTCAGTTTGGAAAAGGAAGGAACATAAATAGAGGACTTTCAAACGAACATAGTCCTAGAAATGACCCATATTTTTGTAAGGTAATGATTGCATAAAGCCACTTGCATCTATATTTAAATCGAGGCATGCATTAATCGTGGAGCCTTCGTAAATTGTTCTTGTTGATGTCATGGCCAAGAGTTATGCATATTGTGTACTTTCCCCTCGCACTTTTAATATTACTTTCCTTTAGGTTAGGATCTTCCATGGTTTCTTCTTATCCATTTGATCTCCTTTGTTTTAGTCTATACAATTTTATGTAAAATCTTATCTCAATCTGCATGAAAGCCTTGAAATATCACAAGAAAAATATTTTATATCAACTTCTAGATATGTTGCTGCTTGATTATTTGACTCTTTGAATCTTCTCTTATCTTGACTTAAAATCAGTATCTAAGTTCCTATCCTACTTTTGTTGTATAGGTTACTAGATTGTGGTCAACACGAAATGATGGTTGAGCAAAGTGCTTTACAAGGGAAGTACTCATGAAGAAAAATACAGCTTTTTGAAGAAAACACCTATACCCTTGTAATTGAGTAGAGTTCAGCATGGATTTATGTTAAAAATGTTTTGAATGAAGTCTTGGATTTCATCATGTCATTCCAGACGCTTTAACTTGGTGCAATTTTAAAAATATTAATTGTCATACGCCAATGGTCTAATAGTTATTCATTACTTGCCATTGATCACGCTTTTAACATTCTTGCACCAAGATGTATTTTTTTAAATTCTAAACTGGAAAATCAACTAAATCCGTCTTTCTTCATGTTAGGACCTATTCGTGAAATAATTTATGTGTATGAAAGTTGTGCCTCCCTGCTCCGTTGGTCAGCTGCATTTGTACCCACCTATAGTGATCAACAATGGTGGAGGAATGATAAAGCCTCCTCTCGGTCAATGATGAGTGCGAGTAGAAATTCATTCCCACCATTCAAATGATCGATTATTCCCATTACTTTTCACTGTAGTATAAATCTAATCTCATAATTGGAATATTTCTGATAGATTTTTTTTATCACACTGATCAACCGACATCCATCAAATTGTAAGTTATGATCCAGACCAATTCTTTTGCTCGAAATCTGACAGCATGATTGACACCTATACATATGTTGGCTGAGTTATGTATGATTCGTTTGATTTCAAGATATAGCGATGGATGTCGTGCATCTAATCTTCAATCCACTTTGAAGAGCTATGGCGCTGGTTCAGGATATCACCATTCACGTGAGCATATACGTTGACTCAACCATAATTTGCAAACTTCCTTCCTCCACACATTGTTAGATGATATATCGGAACACTCCACATGTACTGACTGTTGCCGTCCTAAAGTATTGCTTCTCTTTGGTCTCTTTCCAAGTACACCATGATGAGGTTAATTAACATCGTGTGCTTCACTGGTTCCATGCTTCAAGTCATGAACTTCATTCCCGAGTATTCAACAGTGTGAAGTTTCATTGTAGTACTCTTGTGCACAAATTACCCCTCATCAAACTTGCAATTTACCGAGGTTGACATCCACTCTCCACCTAAAAACATTAACGCTCGTGTGTTCATAAATCTCTTCTCTTGCTTCGATAAAATTGTTCATTGATTGTCGACACTGTAGAGAATCGAAGACACCATGATCTACCTTGATCGAGCCTCCTCTTATCAGTTGCAACTGGAGATAGGTACTGACAGAAGTGCATACAATTATGTAAGGTTTATCATCTGGAGCATTCGGAGTAATGCTTCCTGGCTTTATATATAGATTTGTGAATGAGAATAATTGTTGCTCATGTGTATTCTGATATATTGTCCACAAGATTCAATTACTGGATTCGATTCAACGGTCCATCAAACCTAGTTGTTGGGCATTTAACTGGAAAGTGTTGAATAACACATCACATCAAGTAACACAGTATCCTACTCACATTGATCTAGTAGATCTCCCAAAATTCAACTGCGTTGACCACAATTCCAGTAGCCAATATATGTCTTCAACTTTGAAAACCCTTATTTGTCTACTTAGCTTGCATGTGATAACATGGAATGCACCAGTGGGAATGGGATAATTTCAAATTCCACCTCGGTGCACCAATGGATAACTTTAAAGTCTGCTGTTAAGACAAACGAAACCTGTGTTGAAAAAAAAAGTCATGATATGTAAATACAGTACTGTGTATGTAGTACGGCACATTCAAATTCGAAATTGTAGATGGTACATGATATTTCAAAGTTGTACGTAGTGCAGTTGAAGCCCTAAGAAGTCTGAACTTTTTGATTATTCAAAGGTTGAATTGCTTTTCCTCAACAAGCGATAGTACAACCTTATATGCAGCTGCGAAGGTTCATATATGGAGGATTCGGGTTCGCATGATGATGTTTTGTATTCACCCTTCAAAGCCACGAGGGGCTGATTTCCGGGTGACTTTAATGAGATCTTGTTTCTATTGCACGAGTCTCCTTTGTTGTTTTACTGGGGAATTTTTGGCGTTTTCCAATGCATCTCTTAGATCGAAGTTCGTTGGACCTCCGGATACTTGTCTATGCGTTGTCTAACCCCTCGGCCTAGCGTACACTTACGACATGTGTACATTCAAAACAAAGTGTGTAAAGAGTAGTTCCGTTCCTATACGATGGACGTACCCGACACATGCACTTCTTTTCATTAGAACACCATAATTAGATCAAACTCCGTTAAATTTAAAAATGTATTAAGTGTAATGAGACCGGTGCGAGGTTTGTCACACTCTTTGGACAAAATGGACCTCAAATATAGCCAAACATCTATATCTCTCACACCAAAACATCCTAAACAAAAGGAGGTCAGACACAATCAATAAAATGGTTTATTAGAGATGAACATAATTGGCTGATGAAGAGCAAAAGGGGAGAGGAGGCGAGCTTGTTCGACCACATCATTCGCCATCGTGTTCGAAATTCAGTGGAAAACAACAGACGGCCGAAAAGGCTGGGTCTGAAGAGCTAGGGATCATTAAGTGATCGGATGCGTTTGCATTCTAATTATTTCGCAACCAAACTTCTACTTTCCGTAACTTTGACCGTGAACGATCCTCGTGATGGGTGACACACCGGGTGCCCTCTCGAACGATGAATGAAGACGTCGAAACTGTCTGAGTCTTAAATTGGTTCTTGGCAGACATGATGATGCTTTTTGGGAGTAAAGTTAGTTATATCACAACTCTGCTCGAATTCACAATCCTAGACCGTTTTAGCTTGTGCCGAACAATCGTCGAATAAATATCCGTAGATCGTCAGTGGGGAAGCCGAAAAGTCGAAACATTTGGGTCTGAACGAGAACAATTAGATACGAAGAAAAGTGCTAGGACTATCTGAGAGCTAAGTTTAGTAGTCAACTTGCTTCTATTCTCTCAGTTGACCTGAGAGTCAAATACAATTGGGCTGGACCTCGCTGGGCTGTCATCATCATTCAAAGTGGGCAATCTTAATCCAGAGACTAGAAGTGAAGTCAAGTATTGGAAGAGTTGGTTCTTTTGTCGTCAGTTGGGATTCCGCATATGAAGTTCGTAGTCCTTTCCATTCTTTCGAGTCATGACAACCGGAGTATAACTTATAGTTCACAACATATTAAAGTAGAGCGGGAGTCAAGAGCTTTAAATAGTTGTCTTATTGGAGAAGATTTGCAAGTCTTATGCTTTTCCATGTCCTCCATCTGTAACCAGCATGCCTCGTATCTCACCTGGAATCAATGCCAAATTAAGTAATGAGATAGGGGAGATAGAGGTCTTCGGAACGAGTCAGTCCAGGTCTGCAATAAAAGAAACCGAAGGATGAAAAGCTAAAGCAAAAGATATACGCAAACAAATAATGGGCATTTTCATCCCGAGAGCAGCTGGACGATACCTACTCGCTAACATGGTCGCATAACAAGAGGTAGGAGACATGGCCCTCCGAGGTAAAGGGCAAAGATACTCTTGTTGTGACAGAAGAATGTTGGCAGTGGAAAGCAGCGAGAAACAAGACTCGGCAGCTGCAGCACGAATTATGAATTCTTCGTTGAAGAGATTCTCGTGGTAGAGGGGAGTAACAGTCAGGGTAGGCAACAAACTGGATGAAATATTCTCCTGGGAATGGATTCTTCCTGCATCAAGGAGCGAACAGCCAGCCGAGGGAAAAGGGGGAAAGGAATTTGCGATGGTGTAAAGTGAACTCCGAAAACAACAATCATAAGTTTTCAATGCATGAGCGTACGATTGAGATGACCGAATATATCGTTAAGATGGACAAGGTACAAAACTTGCTGCCTATTATTTCGCTTAGTGAACTTATGATGCAAGCCTGACACAGAGAAGAGACTTCTTTCTGTTTCATCGTGACAATCTGGAAACATGTTCGTTAAAACACACTGCGTTCACTGTTTGAAGATCATAACAGTGAGCCACCAAAATCATGAGAAGTTCAAATTTGCAGCCATCTTACAAAGATAATAAAGTAATTTAGGGAAACTTTTCACACAGTGCGTGTTCGTGATAAGCCAAGCTTGACCAATTTTCAAGAAAGTGCATTCGGCTTGACACCATTTCATGTACTTGAACCAACTGTTAATCCATGGAACTTTTGTCTCTTCGGTGCTTTTGATCGATATCACTTGACTAGACGACATGGGGTGGACAAGGTTTCAGACCCTTTCCAAGGGTAGGAACTTTAAGGAACACATGACACCATTCACGGGCCTGGGGAGATTCCCATCATGACACTAGTGTTGACCACAATCTTATCCGTCTCTCCAGTCCTACAATCTGCAGTAGCTCAGATGAAGACGATCAATACAGTGCACATTCATACCATACTTCGGAAATATCATACGGTGCTACGTTCATACTGATTGTTGTAGAGCATGAGGGCAATGGTAGTAAAGATGTCGACTTCAAGGATGCCACACATCAAGTGAGCTCAAATTTATAATTTAATATCGAAGATTCATTCAACCCTTTGTCCCATTGTCTGATTTTTGTGCGTTCCTAGCCGGAAGTAGCTACCTTTGCAACATTAATAGTCAGAAGTAATATTTTATGCAGTCAGACAAAGTTCTCAACAACTTGCTTTTCCAAATACTGTTGTTGTTCTTTGTTTGAAAAGAGGTTAAAGTTTAACATTGATAGTTTTGGATATTATCTAAATGCCTGAAAAATACTGTGAAAAATGAATTACCCTACGTCTGATGAGTAGAAGCGGTACGTCAAAAGAAATCCAGGGTTAATCTTGAAATCACAAATTCTCTGGTCTTGTCATGTCATGATAAGACTCAATGCAACACCATATTGTCTAGTTCACGTGAGATTTTATCCATGGGATGGTCCAAAAGTGCTCAAATCGGATAAATCATTTGGTGAATAAATTGATGAGGACTAGTGATAGACTTGTGCAGTATTTGCTATCACTGATAAAAAATAATACACAAGAAGAACATATTTCCCTTCTTAATTACCGAAATATTACTATTTCCATTTGTTCAGCTGTCACGATACAAACTAATTTTGCTTCGTATAAACAAATCCAACAAACAGCAAATCAGCTATGCATCTTAGAAATAACTGACTCGATAAAATCAAGCAGAATTAGCTGTCTGAAATGAACAAGTGTTTTGTTGATAGCTTACCTTATCTTTGATTAGTACCAATAGTGCTATAGATTTCCATGCTATATTTACTTACTTCTTAAGTAAAAGGTAAGTTTTCTTTCTTCTATCAATCTTGCATGTCATCCTTACCAGCTCAGGAGAAAACTAAAAATAAAGGGGAAATGAAAAAAGAGACATCCATTTCGTACACGCAAACATCTTAATTAAAATCCAGTATAAAGATATATCATGTCGAAATTCAATGATAAAAGTCACTATAACTACTACTTACATTGATTGAAGAAAGCAATGAGCTGATATGTCACTCAGATTCTTTTGGATGCGCTCTTGAATCGATATGACCTGGAGGCCTTAAGTCTGTAGTCTAGAAAATGAACAGATCAATCTATTCTCTGTTTGAAAAAATAAAATTTAAAACCAGGAAGCAATCATAAAATATACATCACGGTGAATTCAAAATGATTGCTTACCCATAACAGAAGACCAGATTTTCATTATCCCCGTCACCATAACGTATGCACTAAGTTATGATATTTCTCCTCTAGTATTAACATATTGTGATGCTGGATGATACAGGGACATCGTTACAAGTTTCTCTTGTTTTTCGTTTCGTTTATGTATAACTTGGTTGGATCCAAATGATTTGGAATAATAACTCTGTGTTTCAATTAAATGAAATCGATTTGGAACGAGAAGTCATGTTCCAAAAAATGAAACTAGGGAGCCTCAGTGTTCTAACGAAACCAAAGGTGCCAGACTGGATCTCATACTGCTTCTAATTGGATATTGTTCAAGACGTGTAATCACTGTTCCTTTACATAGGCATTAATTAGAGGAAGCACGGACTTGCACGACGTATCATTCTGATAAGAATACAAAACTGCCAGGAAGATCATGTAATGATTTCTTCCTATCAAACTTCTGGTCTTAGTGAGAAGTTCACGACATATTCCAACCCCTCCTTTCCCCCATAATCTTACGGCTTCAAACAAATTATCCTCCTGCTTCCATCATGGCCAGCATGAAACTGGATGCGTAGCAAGCCATGCCTTCGTTCCCGACTAATTAAAGATTGCAAATCCATCCACTGGAACTAATCTTTAATGTCAACTCAATGATTACATACTTCTTCGCAATGAATCCTAAATGATCATGATAGAGGAGTTAATTACTTTCTTCTCTGAAAAGTTCGTCAATCATATCCCAAAAATTGCATTACTGTATCAATCTCAAATGAGGTCTCAAAGATCATATCAGTTAACTGCATGATAGCCATCGCAATATCCCTGCATTAACTGCTTGTTTATGGTAATCTTAATTAAGCATATGTTACGATTCAAAAAGTTGAGTCCAAGTAGAAGGCATTCGTACTTAGCCTTTAAGATGGTAGGCTACACCAATTCCCAGGCCAGAGAATAAGAGAGAGTGTGCATGAAAGTGTACTTAATATTGCTCCAAGTTGGTGGGCTTCACTCAAACCCAAACTAATGCTTGAGATTAATACTCTGATTGCGAGTGTCAGTTTCTGCCGCTGCTGCAGCAGCTTCTTCTTCGTTGCAGATGTGCGCCAGATCTCGGGGTCAAGTCAGTTGAAGTCAAAGTTCCATAGACTCTGCCGATTCAGTTCCACTGACCATTTTGTAGCCTCATAACTGTCAGTCACTAATTGCTCTTTTCGATCTGGTTCAAATCCATGACCATCTTCAGATGGTTGTTTAATTGCCATAAAGCGCAGTGCTATCTCCAAACTTCGGTTCTTCATCTTTTGAGACCAATCTCTAAATGCTAACCTGTACCAGTTTTTATATCGGTAATTGTAAGTTTGTAACCTTGGTCACGGTCATCTTGAAAAGTTGAAGTACACGGCTTACCGTATCTGTAGCACAGAAAGGAGGGGGTTCGATGATCGAAGATAGACCTTAGATTGGGGTTTCACGTCTTGCTATCCCCATGGTGAACAGGAAGAATAAGTAATTAGACTAGCTGTTTATTAACTCCAAACTCAGTCCGATACTTTCTGGAATCAATACGGTGTCAGTCCTATCTGACTTAACGGAGGGTAGTCTACGAGGTGTTTACAGGAATGAATCCTAGGAAGTAGATTCTAGAATCGAGAACGTTTTGCAGATAGTTATACTGGGAGTGAGTTGAAGGAAGTTGGTACTGAAATGTAAGAGGAAGGGGATGAAGCTTTAGTGCCCAGCTTCCCTCCCTCCTTCCTTCGTTCTTCCCCACCGCCATCCACTGGACCCAAACCCAAATCTTGTAGCAAAGTTCAAAATAACTTCAACTCACTTCAGAAGTCTAGAAGATTGACATGTGGAGAATCTGCTGCTCGACAAAGTACTCTCTCCTCAGCATCTTCTGACGACACGGTGTCTCCCATCCCTATGTGAAGCAAGCATATGATGTATCTTACATGATTCACTTCCAGAACACTGGACGCTTGAAATAGGGAACCAAGCAAGGGAGCGAGGCAGCGGCTCGGGGACTCGGGGAGTCCTTCGTCCTGTCGAAAGAGGGGGCAGAGCTCAGTGCTCACTGCTGGAAAACAATTGGCATGAATGAACTGGTTCCTGGGAAAGTTCCTCATGGCGGTGCGAAGAGTACCACGTACAGATTGGTCCTTTGCTTCCTTGGTCCGGGATAGGTCGGGGGGATATCTGGAGAGCTTCAGTAGGAGGGGCATTCCCGTGGCAGGAATGGCAACATGTCGCATCCCAACCATCCCTAGGCTTGATACCAACGTGAGGAGAACTGAACGGGTGAGGTAAGAATTTGGGCCCTCCTGAGATTACTCTGCGTGAGACGAGTGTACGATGGGATGTACATCAAAGCTCTGAAGGCACCTCACTGTCTCGAGATGGGCTCAAGGTGTTACCCGCTTCCCTCTCATGATCGAGTGAGGAGCGGAGCCGTTTGTACATCCGTCGTACATGTTCTTCTGAGAGGGGAGGATCTGGTTCGAAAGGGGGCTAAGGACCGGGGCCAGTGGGCGGGCAGGAGGAGGGGGCGGCTTGGGGGGCACCACCAACAACAGCATCAGAATCCCCCTCGAGTCTCCTTCTGCCTCTCTTCCTTCGTCCGTCCATCCATCCTACAATTGCCATTTTTTGGTCGCCAACCAAACGAATGACCGGGTCATGAACATCTCGCAACTGTCGTGAGTAAAGGAGGGAGAGGTACAAAGAGGAAAAAGCCCCCGTTGCTCCATCACCTTTTGCCCCTTTTCAAGTATCAATCTTCTTCTGAGTGCAGGTCTCATGGTCTGATTTTCCCCAGATCTCAAAAGCTTTACCACTCTTCTCTTTTGTCAGTCGTGGGTTAAATGGCGAGATCGTAAAGCTGCCTGCCGAGCTGCATGCCGGATCGCCGATGGATAAAATTTGTTTCTTCTTTTCCTTCGCTTTCTTTCTCTCTCCCTCTCTCTCTTCTCTGGCGTTTGGATTCTTCTGACACGCTCGCAACTGAATTCCGTTCCCCATGGCCATAAAAAAGAAGCATCTGTGGCTTTAAGACCTTTGGTTCAAGAACGGACCCTCCCTCCCACAATCTCCCCTCTTCAAGTGGGCAAGACTCTGTCTGTCTGTCTGTCTGCCTGCCTGCCTGCGAACAGTAAATGTACTGCACGTACTTCGCCTGTCTGCGAAAGTGTAAAAATCAAGCAACTTACCCGCACAAACTCAAGCCAATGAATCCAAAGCCCGGTAACAACAAAGAACTGTCAGTATTGCCTTCTTCCTCTTCCTTCTTTCTCTGCCGACTTTTACTCCTTCTCCTTCGCCTGCCTTCCTTCCTTCCTTCCTTCATTCTATTCTTCTTCCAAGGCAAGGGGATCTGTCACCGCAAGCTTCTGGCAATCAATACACTGGTGGTCAAAGTGAAGCGAGCGAGCGGGCGGGCGGGCGAGAGAGCAGAGACGGAGCAGAGTGCGGAAAGAGTGGGAGTCTGCGGTCGCCGTGCCTGAGCGCCTTCTTTGCTCTCGCCCTCGATCTGACTCACTCGCAAGACACGACGACGATGGTGATATTTGCTGCCGTTCCCGATGGAGGCGAGCGGCCAAGCCGAGCGACGATGGCCGACGAAGGCCGAGGCGCGGATGAGCAAAGCATCCGCTGGGAAGATTCCATCTTGAATTGAATGAATCTATCTCCACCTTTGTCCAATCTACGGAGATTTTCGTTCTCCCGGGTCAAAGTTTCTGACATTGACTTTTCTGGGTCCCGCAGTGCCGCACCCTACGATCGTTTCATTTATGGTTACCACTCTTCCTAGTCTAGTCTACGCGCCTCTCTTCCCCCTCGTCGCCTACACGCACCCTACTTCTCTTCCACTACCACGACCCCAGAGCCCGTCCCCCTCCCACCACTACGCACCCCCTCGCCTACTCTACTACTAGATCTTGACAGCTAGTCTAGTCTAGACACTAGCGCTACCCGCCTACGCTGTCTGCTCATGACTCCGTTCCTCCTTTTGATCCAGTGCCCCCTCTGAATTCATTCCTGTCACTGTACTGCGACCAGCACTACTCGTAGCCCTATGAGGTCGTGTACATGTATGTACGAGAGAGTGAGAGTGAGAGAGTGAGTGAGAGAGAGAGGCGGCCTGCCCGGCTCGTTTGACTCCTAGTGGAAAGAAGCGAGGTCAAGTCAAGGGGGTGACTCCCGCGCCAGGGGGGATGTGAGTGTGGCTTGTTTTGCTTCGCCAAGGGCGAAACGGAGGGGGCGGGGTGTGAGCGCGGTTCGGGTTTGGGTTCGGAGACGGGACGGGGTGAAAGAGAGAGAGGGGAGAGGGGAAACCGCTCTGTATGCAAGCACACAATTGATCATGGTGGGGAGCCAAACCAGGGAGGGGAGGGCGTTGGCTTTAATAAATTCACGGGGGGGGCAAGTGGTATCAAGTGATCTTCCCGTGACAAAGCCCATGACAACGGCAGCTATATTAAGACAGGAGCCAATTATAGACGAGACCACTTGAAAGAGGTCGTCTACCAAAACATTCCATTCAATTTGTCGTGGAAAGGGAAAACACACGAGCGAGTGACTGCTCCACGGCCTAGCCTGCCTGTTTGCCGATTCCCTCCACCTCCTGCTCCTTTGCTGCTGCAGCAGCGTGCAGTGCAGTGCAGTAACGAAATGGCATGGGACGAGAGACGACGAGAATAGTGCACTACAAACTTCCAGACTCCAGACTCCAGACTCCACAGACTTGGGGTGGAGTTAGCAGTTAGCGGGTTGGGTTGGGATTTGCTCGGTCGAGCTGAAGGCCTGGAATCAGACGACGCCGCAGACCTTTCATGATCTGTTTTTCGACTATGCATTGCATCCATCCTCATCATCCGCACAGCAGCAGCAGGAGAAGCATCTCGCAGCCTCCCCGCCCTGAATGCCTGAATGCGATGGTGCAAGTCAAGCAGCAGCCCCCACTATTTTGGAAAAGGACCGCCTCCAGCTGACCATGGGTCTACGTTAGCTTGTCAAACGTACACAATAGTGGTCTTCCAAAGCCTTCCAAAGCCTGAGGGCTTGCTCGGGCTGCTGCTGGTCCCGCATAGGCTTCTCCAAACGAGCTGTTGCTCGAATCTCGACTTACCGTATTGCATCCGGGGAAGAAAGAAATATTCAAAGGTTTGATCTGAGACTTGCTAATTATGACAATGTTCGTGGACACTTCTTATTACTTGAGTGTTTGTGTGAGAGAGCGAGCGAGGGGTCAAAGCTCGAGAGCCAATCAATGTCAGTGGCCTTGGCTTGTCATTTTGGCTTTATTTGGCTTAAGTCAAATTTTATCTTAATCTGGAGAACAAGTGACCTCATCTTTATGAAGCCCCACATAATCGAATCTATTGCAAGTCAAATCTCTTTTGGTACTGCGAAGGAAAAAATATGAGTTGACACGAAAAAGTGAGCAGCAAACAAAAGTGACATTGGAGTTCATGCATTGAAGCTGGAGTGCACAAAAAGGAATACAGATTTCCATGCACGGGCGCCTGAAGCTGCTGCTGCTGCTGCTCCTCCACGCTGCCGAGAAGGCTCAAACTGTCCCCATGTGGTAGCATGGAGACTACCCCACGTACAGCCGAACTCCAAACGACATGCATCTGCAGCGGCAAAAAACTCGAGAAAATGGGGGATATTTCTCCCTCGACCGCGGATGAATTATTGGATTCTCCTCGGCTTCCTCATCGAGAATTGAGCTCCGATGTTTGGCAGGGAGCATGCGTGTACACGGATCCTTCCCATTGGATGCAGCCTCGAGTGTTATGCGTCCGATGTTTCATGTTTAGGTGGTGGAGGCGGGGGTGGTGGTAGTGCTGGTGCTTCTTACGAGATCAACCCCCGTCCCCTTTCATTTCGTCAGGGGGTCGGGCCGGTCGGTCTGCGAGTTATTCATTAGCCATAAGGAGACTCGGCCTTCTTCCACGACTGGAAACCACTTTAGGTCTGCATCTCCCGGGAGCGGATTTATGAATTGCACTCCCATCTGTGGCCTACGGACGTGGCATGAAATTACTGACCACGAGTCCACAAACCTTCGATCGCCCCTCGCCCCTCGCCCCTCGCCCCTCTTCACTTTTGAGCGCCCCAAGGCCGTCACGACCATTGCTCGTGTCTATTTTTGTAATCCGTTGTCGCTGGACATTGAATCTTACAGTTACTCGGTCTACTACATTGAACGAGTTCTAGAGAAGGAGAGGAAGTAGAAGAAGGAAGAAGCAACAGAAGGAGAAGCCAGCCAACCAGTCCAACCACGGACTGACCACTCCAGACCGACTTGTGCGGAAGTGCATTGCTGCGCTGCCTTCTCTTGGCCTGCCTTGCCCTGCCTTAACCTGCCATGACCTGACCCGAGTCCCCAGCTCAGCCCCGAGGACCCTGACCTGACCTGACCTGCCATGGCAGTAGGGAGGAAATGGTTATTAGGTCTAAAGTCCAAACGAAGGGCTTTAGGTTTGATTCTCCACCAACAGAAAACTACCTCGCTATATCTGGAACCTGGCAAAATTCGCAGCAACATGTGACTCTTCATTGCTCCCTGGCAGTCCTTGCAGCAATGATGCGCTCTGGTGTCTATTTATCTCTATCCATCTCACCGGTGCGCATCGAAGCGCTCGGGTGCTTGCCTGCCTGCCTGCTTGCTTGCTTTTGCTTTTGGAAGGAACGATTCATCGTTCCTTCGGACCTAAGGGTCGGTCGTATGACAAGTCTATGACGAGAGAGCGAGGGAGCGAGAGTGTAGTGCAGTGTAGTGCAGTTCATGCACTCATGCTCCATAATTATGTAGGGGCCACTGCTTCCCGTGGACCTTGCAGGACTGAACCCTCTTTCTGGTCCGGCAATCTAAGCTCCATCTGCGAACTCATCCCCACCATGTATTCCATAACAGACAACAGTCAACTGCCAGTTTCTGCGTCCCTTGCCATGACCCGCACACTAACGATCCATTGCCATCATTTGCATTCTTCCTGCACGGTCTCCTACTACTTATAAGGTGTGTGCTGAGTGCTCCTTTTGGAGAAACTCGTTCAACGAGATGTCTGAGACCAACATGACAAAATTTACTCAACTACTTCTAACTTTGTCCGAGGTGGAGGAGGTGGTGAATACGGCCCAGCCCGGCCCCCCTGCCCCGCCCTCGGGGGTACACTGAACGCGTGGATTGTCATTCGTAACTGAGCAGATAGATTTATCATTTTGGAATTATCTGCAAGCCAAACCAACCACTCGCTCGCCCGCCTGCCTTCGCTCCAGATACTCCAAAGCGTAAGCCACCGGAAGCAAAAGAGCAAGAAAGAAAGAGGAGGAAGCAGCAGCAGAAGCAGGCGCAGGCACGGGCGCAGATTTGTTCGCGAATTGCAAGCTCTCTTGTGACTTCAGCAAATGCATGCAACATACGAGCCCGGCCCGCCTCGGGGCCTACCTCTCCTGCCAATTCACTGTCTCGCTCGCCCGAACGTTTGCCGTTCTCGCATCACGCCGAGCTGATCACTTGGAATCATCATGAGCCACTCACAAGCTGCCTACGAAAGTCCCAAACTGCAGACATCATCATTTTGTTTTGGCAGCGTGTAATAATTTTGCGTGCAGCCCTAAATCTTATCTTCCCGGCTCAGGCACCATCTGCTGTTGTTTTTTCCCTTGTTCTTACTCTTGTTCATGCCTCTCTGCTCCGCTCACGCTCCAACTTCCACCACCGTAATGTAGCCAGATTTTATCATTCACGGTCGCTGTGCCTGTCGGAGGGTGGAGTGAGTAGGATTCAATTGCACGCAGATTCCAGCGACTCCCCTCCCACTGGCTCAAAGCTTGGCCTAGACCTTGGCTGCAGTTACCCTGGCAACACGATGCTTGCTACTCGCGAGCCTCGAGTTTGTTCTTTACTAGCCCCTCTCTGTATTGGCCGGGGAACCAGTGTTTCAACGTGAAGTTTTAGCCAATCGAAGGTTTGTAAAGTCACACCTAAGTTCATCTCTTCAGAATTGTTCCATTGCTTCACCAGGTCACTTGCGTTGTCAGTAATCACGATTGACCACCCAAGCTAGCATTCATAAATGCGTTACAAACTATGTAATATTCTGGCACCGGATTGAATGAAATACATTACAATTCTATCCTTGTAGCTTCTGAGAAAATCGGGAAGTTTTAGGAGTGCAGGAAGACTCAGAAATTTTTATGGCTTCCGTCATCCAAACCTAAATAACGTTCATTTCTGGCCATACACAGCTGAATCGAGAACTGGTGGTTTTGAGGTTAAAATGCAGTGATAAATAATTGCTTTGTGTGTTTCTTCATACAATATTGTGCTTTGATTTCTAGAGCAGGTTTCTTCTGTTCATTTGTACCAACAAATGTTGATCAATGGCTCGAGACAAAAAGAATTGTTTCTACCAAGCTAGAGGAAGGGGCCTTTAGCAAGCATAAAATGAACAGAGCTTGTGTTCTCAAGGTTCATGTAAAAGTTACCCAAAATTTCAGATGTCATATGAAGGAGATACACCTATACGAACTTCAAGATTTAAGCTATCGTTCAATGACGATCCACGCCGGGTCCAGAAAAGAGTTCACAAGTTTGGAGATCCCAGAAAATTGGAGGTGATATATATAACAATTCCTATTATACAGATGAGTGCTGAAAGTGACCAACAAGCGGATTACTGCCGTGAAATTTGAAGCCTTCGAAGATCACGTACTTCTGGAAGGCGAAGGTGGTCAACACGGAGGGGGCTCGGATCATAAGGCCGGACGGATCTCCTTCATAGACTCTGGCGAAGATATATGGAGAGAAGAAAAATGGAGAAGATTAAGTGAGCTCGATTCATGGATCGTGTTGCTTGTAAGACGAAGGCAAGTATCCAGGGCTCAGACCAAAACCAAGGCGCCTGAATCAGTCAGGCTTGAAAAACTAAGAATCGAAATATGAACTGAGTACTCGATTGCACTTGCATTATTCGTTGTCCTCAGTCGTATGGTGTCTACGCGCCGCGATCATGATTGCCTCGATTCGATCACACGACGACGCTATGACCGCTCGCTCGAAGTTTAGCCAGGGCCGAAGCTGATACCGGTCGCGCCAGAAGATTTGGATTAAATGTCACTCGAGTAAGGTCATGTGTCAACGGATGTCGTGGAATTTAGCACGGCGATTGTGCCACGGTTCGGGATTCATGTGTTGACGTGAGCTCGTGGGCCCACAGCACACGCAGCGGTGAGCGAGCGTGGGAACGTTAATGAGGCGAAGAGTCAAGAAGAAGTCTGCTCTCGGGGCATTATCACGAGTGGAAACACGGGCCGGACTGCATCTCGCGAAGTCGCGATGTGCCAAGAAGATGTCAGAAGCGGAAGCAGCGACCATACGCGCGTAGCGGTAGCCCGGCTCGCGGGCCGGCTGGCCGGCGGGGCGGTCGTTGGGCTTGCGGAGCACACCTGCAAATATCATGCGACTGTTGATCGAGATCCGTGCAGCCAAACGAGCACCGAGGGGCGTTACGGAGGATGACATAAGGCCCGTCGAAAACCATGTCGACCCGGTCAAGAGAAAGCGAGAGAATAAAGAGGAGGCCATGGCAAAAGCGGAGCGAGAGGCCAACAGACATCAGGATTCAGGGGGGGGCTCAGGGGGCTCGTCGAATACGCTCTGGGGCTGGCTGTCGAGCGGCAGCAGGAAAGCGCTGGGCGGGGATGGGGAAATATACTTCTGTTCTTTAATGGAATGTGTGACCAGACCGCGGGAAAGCGGACCCGGCGCAAACCTGCAACCGCTTCTGCGACCGGTCCTCTCATATACCTCGCGTGTCAGGAATATGCCCCATCCACGTCGTCCGGCCGTTTCTCCGACGTCGGAGCCCATCCGACGGCTGGCCGGGCCGATGCCGATGCCGGGCTGTGCAACCGACGCTGTGCCTAGGGGCGGACCACGTAAATATCTCGAGCATTGATGCGCAGGCCCGTTCAAATCATTGCATGGAATGTCAACCCGTAGATGCTAAAAGCAAAGCGACGAGACGCGAGCACGGCAGAGCATGGCAAAGCCGAGCCGAGCTGAGCATACGCGAGCGGAGTCCAGCGGATTAGAGATGAGCTCGTTGTGGTTGCTGCCGGGTGCTAGTTCGCTCGCTCGCTGGGGCTGGGGCGGGGTTGCAGCGAAGCAGATAATATCTACTTTTGCATCTGAACCATTTGTTCACCAACATTGTCGGAATTCTTAAGGGAGGAAATTTGGGGTTTAATGAAAATATCCAGCGAATTGATTACAAAGGTTTTACTCTAGCTTGCTTTTGGGATAACCTAGAACAGAAAAATCTTGTCATCCAATGCCGGGACGACCAGCAATTTGACCAACTAAAAAGCCTCGGTCTGAGTTGTCACGCCCATACAGCCTAATAATCTATCCGCAAAGTCGACCTCCGAGACGTCTTTCTAGTCGTGAAAAATAATCATAACAACTATACCGAGAAAAACTAACTAGTATCATAATTGGCAGTGGGGCCTCCCATCGCTAAAAGCCACCATGTGTATGACGCTCGAGGCCTTTGAGTATGCTCGACTGCAAGCGGCATAGCTCGCTTCCGTAGGGGCTGGCTGTGTTGGCTCGGTGCTGGTCGTGCTTACCTCTTCCCTCTCCTTGAGGTACGATCACAAAATTCCATTCCCAATTTTCTAACCGGAAAGGGCGACGTCATGTTTGCCCATTGTCAACGCTGAGCTAAGACCAGGAGTTTCCCTCTCCATGAGAATAGAATAATCGCCACCGTGGGTAAACACATGTGGTGGTGGCATGGGTTTCGTTCCGAAAACACGTGGTGCTGGCATGGTTTCTCTCTCGTATATTGAAATGATTGCCACACATGTGGGTGCTCTTTCTTCTCACGTAGACTACCTACTCCTCCTCGAGTCCCCGACCTCAATCAGCTCCCGGGGGCCCCCCACTCGCTCACTCCCGCACTCCCTCGCTCCTAGTCTTCAAGTCCTACGGCTGTATCGTGCTCATGGAAAGTTCAGATCCCATTCGTGCCTCCCCCGACCCCAACCCTCACCAGCACCTGATTACGCAAGCCCCGCAGCTCTTTAGGTTCTTTCCCAGGATCATGACCGCTTTAACCATCTGTAGAGAATCAGCTCGACAAAAGTTTGTGTTCCATGGTTCAACTTTGTTGGACAGGCTGAGATCAGCTCGAACATCAGAAGTTTCGACTTCTGTACATATTTCTGGGGTTGGATTTGCAGATAGATGCTCTGGGCAGAACAGGTCAAAATGCAATGATGTTCGCACTTGATGTTAAGTCCATGCCGGTACATCCTCTCGATCACCTGCTGCTGCTGCTGCAGCAGCAGCAGCTGCGCTGAATCGTAGTCGCCTGGGTCGGTCGGTCGCTCGTCGTCATTCAACGGCTGACGAGGAGACGTGCTCACGAAGTGAGCCGGTGCCTGACACATTCACTCACTCGCTCCTCACACTCCTCTCAGACCCACTCCTCGTCGCCTTGCGAAGTGAAGGTCTCGCCCTTTCGCAAACCACCTCACCTCATTGGGTCATGAAACGTTGTGCGCTGTATGCGCACAACGTTTCCGAGTCGTGCTTCGCGGGTGTGAGCTCCACGCTTTCAGCGGCGTCTTTTTATTCCTGCACTCTCATTACCGGACAAAAAGCACCACTCGTTCATAAAGTCCACTTCGAGATATTCTGTGACATGACGCCTCACATCGCCCATGGTTGTTCGGCCGGCCTGCCACCGCAACGTATGGCAACACTAGACAGGACCGGACCTCGTGCAGGCTCAGAACTTTCTCTCTGAGCGCTAAACGCATGTCCGCTCGATCGGACGAGTGCTATATATGGCTCGTGATCTCGCAGCTGGGTAGTGCTTTTCTGCTTCATACTACTCGAATATTCACTGATCTTTCCAGGTTGAGGCCTGATACTCCAAAAGCTGCCCTTCAGCTACATAGATTTTTACTTGATTGCGTAGGAGTGAGGTTCCTTTCCTTTTCACCCAGAAGTCAAGGTTAGAAAAGCCTGATGGCTGCATGATTGACCTGCGATTGATGCATGTCTTAAATACAATTAGAAACGAAATCCGAGTGATTTGAACACCGAAGAAGCACAGAGAGCAGAGTACTTCCAGTTTGGTGACACGTAAATTTCAGCTTTACTGACTGAAAGGTACAAAAGTTTCCCACTCCGGACACTGGATATTTTCTCAAAATCAGATTTGACCTGATTTTGTCCCTGTGGTGACAGGAATTAAAAAGGTATTTATTTACAAACTGATAAGTATGTAGTCTTGATGGACTAAAAATCCTCATCACCCGTTGTCACGGCTAACAGCTACTTCACTCCCTCCATATAACTGTTATGGGGATTCACTGGGATCGTTCCCTGATAGATTACAGTTACATGCACTTAGGTCTAAACAGCGCCATCCCCAGTGCAGACACGATACCAAAACGTATAAAGTTGATAAGCTCACCAAAAACTCACCGGTGGTTTGTAGTGAAACAGAAAACATAGTACTCTCGTTAGTCTGACAAAATCTGTCCGATAATAAAACTCGTAATTTAAACCTGGGTTAAGCTAAAACGAAGTGACATGATTGGAAGCGACTACTTACCAATCAGTAGATGACGTTCCCGCGCTTTGGCAACTGTATTCCGGCTCTCGTAATCAACTTCATGGCAGCATTTTTGGCATTAGCCATGACGAGAGCCTGTAATTACGACTCCATTAATGATGAAAGTACCACATAGGAAGTTCCATCAGATTGACATGCACACTGAACTGTGGTTATTAAATGTAAGAAATATGTTCCACACGAAGTCAAACAAAACCTACGAACTCATATCTGTAAGGCTAACTATGAAAATCACATCTGAAGACCAGTCGTGCAACCATGCATCAAGTTTCGTCGGACTCTATCAGGACCTTGAGTTAAAAACAAAAAGTAAATCAATATAAATACAAAGAATTGATTACTTAATAACTGCCAAAAAATCTTGAGGCAGAGAACGATTGTCTATTATTTTTTGTTCATTGTTAGTCTAGATCATAATTCGCTGAACCTATTGAATTTAACCACTCACATTCATGGACCCACGCATCCTATGAAGAGTTGTATAAGAAACAAGGTATTGTTCTCTATTAGATACAGTTAAAGTGCTTTCACAGATTGGAAAAGATTTAAAATAAACAACACTAAATGGAATAGCCTGCTTCTATTTTTGTTGCGGAGTATCTTATTTCTTTTGGAATCTCAATGTTACTTCTTGTACGAACGAAGCCACAGATAGATTGACTTCTAATGAACTCAGTTCTTACACAACAGCAAAGATAGGGAAAGCGAAGTTCATAAGGTTACTCCTAGTGTCAGTTGACTTATGACAGTGGTCCAGAATTGGGTAAGTGCAGGTTGTGTCTTAGTTTTAGTTTGTGTGGGTATTTGACAACAGCCCAATTGCATCATAAATCTATACCTATCTGAACCGGCTATCGTTCGTTACCTCACTTAGAATTATTGAAAATCATGTATTGCTGCACACTGGAACCAAAAGGACTATACTAACTAATAACCGGTTCCTTCGGAGAAGATGATGATGCACTACATAGCTTTACAAACCACTCCCAATACTAGATGTTGTAAAACAGATATCACTGCTCATCCTTCTAGTGAGGGTTCTTGCTGTTTAGAGAACAGTTGTCCATATACCATATCCAAGAACAGTTCTCAGCGGTATTTGCTTGTCATAACCTGAGGACTACATTGGGGTAGACAGTGAAAAAAAAATAACCATATTCCAATTGTCTTGAATTTTACAGATTTAAAAAATAAAAAAAAATAAAAAATAAACTTGAAAATGGATCACATCTCACGGTTGGTGGGGAGGCCTCAAATTTTCTGAAGATGCCAGATCTATATACTTCACAAACGCATAAATGAAGTGATCAGATATATATTGTGGGCCTCCAGAATTCATTAACCTAACCTAATTGAACCCTATTATGCACAACAATATGCAAAAATATGAGTGTTTTCTACTCGAGCATAAGGTATTGACTTACCTCGTCAACTGTTAAAATCTTCTGATCGCGCATGATCCAGTTTCCGTTGCACATAACAGAGGAGATATTTTCTGTTCTCATGCAATAAACCATGCTCGAAATCCTGTACAATCAATGAAAGGAGAATTCAACTTCTGGCCGAGAGGAGTATTCGAGAGGAGTACTTCTTCAAAGGTGCTTACACAAATTTTCTTCTTATGAAAGGTGACACCTTTTATTAGAACACTTACTGCGCCTTTCAAGACTAGGGGAACTGTTTTGTGTGAGAATGATGTAGAGGACTGACAAGTTCAGTGATGAAAGTCTTCCGACAAATTTTATCTGATGTTTGAGATGTGCTCGATGTTTTCGTTTGGATAGTATCTTACGGATCATGGAGGGGTATCATTGTCCACTTGTCTGGATTTACTACAATCAGATCAGCCTACAAGAACACATCAAGTTTAAACCGGATCAGCTTACCATTACAACTCACACCCATAAATAGTAACTCTTACACGAACAGAACCCTCCAGGTAAAGATGTAATCATATCACATCATTGGTTCTACCTTACTTTCTATTTGGAAACAATCATATCTATATCTTCACAAGTAAACAAGGAACTCTCGTTCGACACTTTCATACTATCTATTGGTTTTGTAGATCAGGTTAACCTTTTTTCCAACTTCCAGGGATCCAATCGACTGACCCTGAAGAACAGATTTAGCACCATTGATGGTTGCCATTTTCAAAATAGTCTCCGCTGGCAAGGCAGTTGGATCTGTTGTGCCCCGTTCAAATACAACTCGTCCCTTGTTGATCAATGATGCCAAGTACATCTCATCCACTGAAAATGTGCAAAAGTTAGTATCGGTAGACAACATGTTTGCAGCTAAATATCTGTTGTGATAATAAATTTTTGACCAAGGCACAAATGATTTTCAATTTCAGTACTCACTACGTTAATGATTGATAGATATCATCAAATTTTTTGGGCAAAGTAACCAAACCCAAACGACACAAAGAAGTATGTCTTAAGTATACAAAAATTCGAGGAATGGTTTCTATAATACACGGAACAAGATGGAAAATGTACTCTACCTAAGCTCATGCGATTATTCGATGGGGCCCCATCAGTACCCAATGATACACAGATGCCTGCCGACAACATTTCTGCAACCGGGGCAAAGCCCAGCATGCGCATGGCTGCTGCTGGACAATGTGATACTTTGACTCTGGCCTGTGCCATCATCTCCACCTGTTGATACAATGAAAATTTTCCATACCTTCAACGGACTATCCACCATTTTTCTCAGAACTCTCGCTCAATGCTTCATATTCTTCGATAATGTTCTGTACTGAGACATAAGATCACCCATAGCTTCCTTGACAGTCCCATTATGTGAGATCAGTCTGTTCAGGCACATGATCAAACTCCTCATTTAGCATCTCATAAAATGAGGAATTTTGATATTCAGTGTTGAATTGAACAGCTAATACTCGCAAGCATTGACAGCAGAGAACAGGGATATGAAGAACTTTTCAAATGCTACGACGCAAACATGTGGATACAATGCAAATAGTTTAACGATTTTTTTTTCAGCTGAGATGATACATACAGAAAGTTTACAATCGAGACAATACACACATATATCATACAGAATTCAATAGAAGTGCTTATATCAATGAGCGTACCTCAGAGGCATCGACCCATACAGAGTGAGCAGCGAGAAGATTATGGTCAAGAAGACCAATCTTATTCAAGTAACTGACAGTGCCGTGTTCCACACCTCTTGATTCCATGACCCACTCATTTTCAAAAGGTATTTCAGCAACATGCTGCAAAGACAGCAAGAGATTATATTACATCACGTTACGAGATTAAGTGCACAAGTCTCGAAGTCCAAATGTTTAATTGACACCTCACACCATACTCCTTTGACAACTGTACTTCTGGAATGAAAACTGTCATACTCAACCAAAACCACGTGAATCATATTCACGATGAAGAGGTACATAGGCAACGACTTCAACTGATATGAAGACCAAGCCAAGGCTCACGAGAGCAGTAGAGCCATGGGAACCAGACATACATTTTGGATGATGGATTATAAAAATAGATATGCCCTAGTAAATTTCTGTTGATATCTATAAGAACCTGTTTCCTTTTTATGCGAGAACAAAAGAATAAAATGTGTGATTAGATTTAACTAGGAAGTAACTGACTTTACAACAATCAAGTTGGACAATTACCATATGTATGCCTGTATTGCATTTAGCTGCTGCCTCCTTTGTTCGAAGCAGAAGATCATCAGTTGCATTGAGAATCTGTCTCAATCCGAACCAAATTCTAATGCGATCATCTGCGCTTGCGTTGAATCTTGTGAAGAGATCCTCTTGGATCTTTCATTTTTTTGGACAAGTTTCAAGGTCAAAAACCACATTTCAACTCCATCAGTTGCCCTGTTCCTCAGCTGCTTCCAAAGACTATAAGAGGTACGTATACTGCATTGAAAGACCACGCCTGCCACACTTTAACCAGACAAGATGCTATATCTCAAGGCATCCAGATAACACTACCACGAGGTAAGAAGGCTGAAAAAAACACTTATACGTTGTAAAGAAGTATGCAATCTGCAAAAAGTTCCTGAATTCTCAATACTGAAACTTTCTATCATCTCGTACTGGGTCCACGAGTCAGACAATCCCAGTTGGATTCCGAAGAAGATTGAACGGGTGGAGTTTAAAGCTCAATGAGTCTAAAAAGGCCATGGACTCTACCCTGAACATGTCTTGAATGTAATTTTAGGGATGAAATCTGTTTTTTGAATGGATAGTTGCTGAGGAGTTTCTCTGATACAAAAGCTATTCCATAAGCCAATCGAGTCTTTTACCAAAGATGTCACATTCAATGTCAAGCCTTAGAGATTGTCATGTCAAAAAGTTTAAAATATAGGAGTTACTGGAAAACAGCGAACCTTCATGCAAGTGTCTGTGCTCTCTGATGCCCACAGCGCCGGTAAGCCTACACCCGAGTCCATAGTGGATCTTGTAAGACAAGCCCGAATGCCTAGTTCGTCCACTGCCTTAACCATCCCTGAAACATGTTGGCCACCTGCTTCGGCAAAGCATGTCACCTGTTCATCATGTTGGAACAGATTCAATAAAAATCAGACAATTACAATTTCAGATGCATGGAAGAGACTGATGAATTATGTATCACCTGATGACTGAATATGTAAGACTTTCAAAGAGTGAAAGCAAGCATAAAGCATTCATAAGCATTGGCCTGTCATATTCTGAAAACCAAAGACCCCGCCAACTGGCTGAGCGGTTCTAGTAGTAAAAGACTGAGAAGCAGGGGAATTAATGTATGTGTAGAGAGACGACTGTGTGAAAATGAAGACTATCTGAAAATCGAAACTAATTCACCCTATGAACGAGGTTCTTTCGGAGCTCTCAGAAGTCAGCCAACAAAACCCTTCACTGACTTGTAAAACCGTAAAGCGTGTTCGCCCCTAAAGTTTTCGGCTGAGATAAATACTTCAATATATCCTGCAACCGGCTTAACCAAGACCAAATAAGTCTCGCTAGCGTTTTGCGAGTCTTACATATCTTATCATGCATGATATGCATTAGGTGGCATATCATGCAACTATATCCTGCACTTCAGACTGGCAAAATCTTTGGAGACTTAAGGTGAGTCACTCTCCACGGGGCGTTGGTGTGATGCTGATACTCTAGTAAGGAGGGCTCGCAGATTCGGCAAAACAGTTCCAGGTTTCAGTTCAAAGTATGACACCTCTATTTGTTGCGTTTCTGTAACTAGATGCAATAAATCAAGATGTAGGTGTACAGCTTAAAGGTGAGGGTACTTAAAACGGTGATTAATAATAGGTTTTAAATTGTGAGAGACGGCTTACGCCTATTCGGGATCAGACACCAGCTTATTCCAAAGGCCAACTTACATGTAACAGAAACTACAGGGTATATCCAGATTAAAAAATATTGAGGTTGACAACGACGTTACTCCCCCATCCTCAGTGCAGTATGAAAAAAAGAGTTTACAAGACAATGAATATCAGTGATAATGGATAATGGATATCAGTGATATTGGCACATACTCCAGAATGTATCAACTCAATCCCACAAAGTAGAGTAGAAATGTAAGAGTCCTGCTCGCTCATATTCGACTCATAGGGCCAGATCCGATCATGTAGCCATGTGAGGAGGTCGACGTCGTCAGCAATTCCTCGACCGAGTTGTTGTGAGGTATGAACATGTGTGTTAATGAGCCCTGGTCAAAGTCAATTTTCAATTTGTCAATACAGCATGAAATAGATCACACAAGCAAAACCAGAGGAGAATAGTGAAGGCACCCAAAGCATTTGCAAAATTCTCCAGTGGTTCTTCTCCTCTTGTAACCCCATAACAAAAGGTGAAATTCGATACTCGGAAGGACCACCCATCTCAACGTAAGATTGCCCTCTATCTTTCAACCCTCAGTACGCTACAAGTTTCTTGGTTAGACCATATGTTGCAATTGCTTGCCTAGTTTGTATGACCTTTACATTCCAGCGAGCGTCATGATGGTCATCAGAACCTAAAAAAAGCTCATGCTATCTACCTTGAACTACAACTACACGATTCCAGATACTTATCCTGCTCCACCATAGTGAACATAGATGCCCCCAAATTCAGCAAGAGAAAAGGCCCCTCATTCTGTCACCCCGTTCGAATCCAATGGGCATTACAAAAAACATCGTTCAAAAACATGGCCACGAAGTTGACATCCACCCTCGATCCAGGCACTTTCTTAAGCTCGAATGATGGAATTTTCTCTGGTATGACAGACATGATTTCGAAAACCCCCACCATAAAACAAAAAACCCTGCACACCGAACGACCCTTATACAACTACAACATTGACAAACAAACAACGGTTGCAAGTATGTCTAGAGCTAGACCGCATTAAGGAGCAAGGCTCAGGATCTGCAACAGAGTCAAAGGACTGTGGGGACTTATAGGTAATTAATTTTCTTCCCACAGAGCTGAACAGCAGATGAGTACAATGTCCTTCCGCACATTCGTTCCCATTACATGAGAAAACCAGCGAGGCAAAGAGATCAGTACCTGGTAAAATCCAAGAGCCTTCAAAATCTATAATTTCGTCTGCACGAGAGGAGTATTCTGCGAGCACGGAGCTACTGTGTCCGACTGCCACAATCTGATCGCCCTCGATAGCTAGAGCTCCGTTAACATATATCCGCTCTTCCGAATCAACAGTGATTATCCCCGCTCCATGAACCACAGTGAGCTTTTTCCCACCCATGGCTCCACAGCAACAACCAGCAAAGCAGAGCTGAATTCCCAGATTTCCACACGCTAATGAGAGAAACTCCAAACACTGATTAGCACCAGCTCGCAATTACGCAGCTCTGGGTAGAATTACAAGGCGAATAATAGATGAGAAGCGAATGGTGAGTGGAGTAGTTCGAATTCGGACAGATTTTCAGAGGATTGACCACCCGATAGTCAACTTTCCGCACACAACGTCATGGCGACAGCTTCAAGATTCCTGAAGATCTGCTGTTTCCGTCGCTACACTGTTACAGTCAATTACAAAACATCACCGCAGTCAACAGAATGTCAGTGGACGAGTACGCATATCACTGTAAGTCGCTCAACAGCTCAATCCATCTATCCATCAGAACTGCAGCAGAGCATTTTGGTGTTGTGAGAAGAACTCATGTTTGCAATTCGGTCCTGTCCTGTACTATGCTCGTTCCCTTTCTGCTCTTTGACCAGGTTCCATTCTTCAGCTCTAGTCTCTATTCTGGTTCCACTTAGTGGTGCTTCGAACAGAGTTCCCAGCTCTCTCTCCGTTCGTCGTTCTTCGGTCCAATTTATCACATATTAAGCTCCAATATTTTATCCCCTCCAATACAAATACATAAAAGTACATTTGACAAAAAATATTTTGCATGCACATCTGGAACATAATGTGAGCACTTGAACAGATTCTGCTTTCGAAATTCAGAAGGAAAAATCTAATTGAAGTTTAATTTTAGACCCTACACTCGAAATTATGTAATTATGAAAATTTTAAGGTCGTGATTGTCATCTGTATACTTCAAATACCGTCCTGATTTTGTTATTCTTTTCCAACAGTTTACGTTAAATGTACAATACTCATAAATTTTTAAATTATATTTTTTTCTACTTACGTAAAACATTATATGTTAGTTTTCAATAAATTTAAAAGCAGTTTCTTACCAATAGCAATTTTGAACACAAACTAATTACAAGTATTGTAATATATGGTGAATTTTTTTAAAGTGCATGCAATTGAAAATTCAAAATTTTTATCATAGCGAATTATCTGTACTTGATTTGACTATACGCTTAAATAAACATCAGATTGTTCTTTTAATAATGATGCAATACGCTCAAAAACAAACATTATGTACAAAATTTCCCAAATATATTTAAGTCTTCAAAATTCACAATTTCATTCCATCATCGTGGAATAAAAGTGAAAAATGAGTTGAAATTTACATATTGATTTTTTTTGTCATGCTATAAAAACAATATATATAGTAATATTGAGATAACAAAGCAAGAAATCTTTATAGAACTTCAAAAGCTGCAAAATCATTCACTAAAAATCACATTCACATCTCAAAATTAACTCCAGCTCTAATTCTTATGAATTGAAGATAAATCAACACCAACTGTGTTACTAGCTATGATCATTTTACCTATTCTAATATTTTACATATTTACACTAGCCGCGCATAAGTAAGCATTAATTTCTCAAATATATATTATTCAAATTTATTTAGTTAAACATGTCATGTATTGCCATTTGGCACAATATCTGAAGATTGTTGCATTTGGTTTTCAATACTACAGTCTACAACTTACTTTTGATACAATACAAACAATATTCTAAGATCATCAAATGTTGACTCAATTTTCTTTTTAACCTGGTACTTTACAACTAATACTTCATATTAACAACTTGCTTATGAAGTAACATGATTACATAAAATATAAAGGTGTTTCTTATATACAATTGAATATTTGATTTTTCTTTTCACACAAGTTTTTGATAGCTCTTCACACATCATACTTGAGCAATGATTTTATTTTTCTTGTTTAGATACCACATTGATTTGGATTTATTTGGAAATTTATCGGTATGTTTATACAACATCGCAGCCAAATTGAACGATGAAAAATTGATTTATTTAAATTGCGCAACTATTGATTAAGTATGAAAAACATTCCATGTTAATTAACATTGTAGCCCAATCAAGCAATTAAAAAGTGATAAGTCTAAAAAGCATTCTACATTAAGTATCCAAGTTAAGTTGCATATTTAGGCCAAAGAATTTTTTACTTTTATATGATATCTTTCAAGTAAATGTAACAAAGATTTTCCAACATTACCAGCTTGATAAAATTTAATTTCCTTGGTTTAATGTTCTTGACATTTTTTACCAAAACTTTTATGGACGAAATTAAAGTTGAACTTTGCAAAGTGTGAAAATGCAATCGGTGATATCAAAAATTCATCAAATCAAAATCAATTTGATTTCATGTTAAATTTTCTATTATATCATATTGAAAATGTTGCTGAATTGATTTTTTCCATGTAATTAGATTTTTCATGATTAATGTTACAACTTAAAAGTAGTTGTATTTCAGATACATCTGATTTCAAGATCTATTTTTTGAAAAATAGAATACTAATTTTTAGATATTAATTTAGAATAAATATTAACATGCATAGTTTAAAAGTTAGTACAATTAAATTTGAATTGATTTAATTCTTCTAATCTGCGAAATGATGAATCAATGTTTTTCAATTGAAAATAATAAACAAAAATTGAACATAATTATGAGTTGATCATTCAATAAAACTCTCAACATTTATAAACACAAACTCAATGCTTATATTAAAATGAGATGAAGCTATAAAAATCCTTCAAATATCAAATGAAAGTTGGAAGATACAACCTGCTACAAAGTTAACAATAATTTCATGTGATGTATATCAAGTTTTTTTGGTTTTGATCTTTCAATTTGTGATTAGTTGTCATGTTCATTTGTTTCACTGTACTCTAATTAGTTGTTTGTTTGTAACTCAATAAAGAAGAATATTTT
Source organism: Marchantia polymorpha subsp. ruderalis (assembly GCA_037833965.1). Lineage (NCBI taxonomy): Eukaryota > Viridiplantae > Streptophyta > Marchantiopsida > Marchantiales > Marchantiaceae > Marchantia > Marchantia polymorpha. Next base: position 367,498 of record AP031352.1, on the reverse strand, counting down.
TCCAACGGTCACGGACTAACTCAGTTACAATATTTTCTTTACACTATGACTTAAAACGAAGTTCATTGATTGCCTAAACTATATTAATTAGTCTATGCGTCTCAAGATTAGGTTGATATACAAGTACATCTAAGAAGTAATAATTTTGAATTTTGTTCTTTTTAGCACTCTAAACTATTATTGATGTTTTTAACCTTGCAACAAAGAAATGTCTATGATTAAAGAATGTCAAGCAACATACTTTCTTCTATTGTTGAGTTTGAAAACATTCTAATCAAATTGTGGATTTATTTTCCTACCTTTTCATCAATCTAACAAGTCACAATGACCTTTTATATGGACCAAAAAGCTAATTACAATTAAATTACATGCAATTATTATTATTGACGAATATCTTTAAACTATGAAAACATTGTCAAATCTTCATTGTCTTTAAAGGTTAGTAAAATTACAATGCTTTTGTTCTATGTTGATTACTTGCTCGTACTTGGCAACATTCTTATTTGCAAAAATCAAACAATCAATGTTACAAAATGAAAATACTTGATTTGGTCTCTCGTTAGCTATGTGTAGATCTTTACAAGATTTTATGTGGTATAAGATGTTCTTACTACAACAAAAAATAATCAGAAAGTACCTTGATAATTGTAGTATTGATTGCATTATGGTTGAACATGTAGTTCTTCCGGTTGGCCACGTACAAGAAGCTGATACAAGAATTTCTGCAATTGACATTTCTCCTATATTATTATATAGATGAAAAGTTAATATTCTTGTTTCACACAAGTTGTGATATGTTGTATGCAATGAATATGTTTAGTTGATATATGCATTTGCCTCAACAAGCTCAATCTATCACATTTTCATATATGTTAATTTCATTTGCAGCTTAACATACTTTATGATAGTAAGGATATTACCTCTTTGCACGATTTTTCAGACACCTACTACTTAAATTATCAAAGCACAAGACTTTCAACTAGAAATTACTCGTTTACATTTGCTAATGATCTCATATATTGGAGAACTTGGTGGTTGAACTCTTTACACACATAACTTACTAGATTTCATCACATCTGGTTTTAGCCGATGGGATCTCATCAATGGCACAACATCGTCAAGTTCTAAAAAAAAGTTTTTTAACTATATGTTGTGTGTTATAGTGTGAAGGAGTGATTTTCCTATCAAGTTGGCAGCTATAGTGTGGTGACAACGATTAGTCAAATTATTCCTGAACCCTCTTTTTTATTTTAGGAGATTGGGATGTCGTCACTCCAAAGTACGTATTGCTCTTCTCCACAAATAAATCTAGATACTCTGACTTTCGTACCTTCAATAGATCATTGGACAGACATACCGTTACTCAAAAAAGTCTTCAAAAGTGGGAAAGTCATAATAATTTTTCATTAAGTTTGTCTATTGCTATATGTGTTGTCGTCTTTATAATGCATAACAGGTTTTGTTTATCAATATGATGGGGTTGTCTTCAAAATGCATTGTTGTGCATTTTGAATTGGCAAATGAACTTGACTGTTTTGTTTGCAGCAAACAAGTTTTGATTTGTGTTTGATCTTTTAATCAAAAAGTTTGCGTGAGTATTGTTGACGTTAAAGAAACAATCTTGGACTCGCCTGAAAACTGAGAAAATTGAATAATTAAAACATGGATGACGTGTGCCATTGTTGAATTCCTATCGAGTAAAACTAATAGACCTAGTAAGCTATGTGAAGTCCCATCAAGTAATTGTTTCTACATGTTGAGTTTCAAAACATCAACATAAAGTATCTAAGAGTACACATAAGACTTTGCAATATTTAGTTGCCTTAAATTGCTTAATTTTTTATTTTTCTTTTCTCTTTCAAGTTCACTATTTTCCTCACATCAATATGTCACAAGAATATACAATTTATCATCTCATGAAAGATGATGTTATTGGGAGGGCAATCCAGCCCATCATATGAGAAATTTGTTTAATGTTCAAGATCATCATGAATTTGAATAAACAACAAACTGTACAATTCATAATCCATTCACTTCGGGCTTATACTCATGTTATGACATGCAAAACATGAATAATTCGTAACCGTAATCCATCAATCTCATATGATTTTACTTATCAAAGCATTATCCTTGTCATTTGGATGAAGAAGTAGATGTTATCAAGTAAAATATGAGTCAAATCAATATATGCAATGTATGACATGCATACATCATTGGGGAAAAGTGAAATAGATTTTGATAGATGAAGTCAGAATTAAAGTATCAATGAGTGGTAAAAGATGATGGTATAATATAAGCCATGTATCTCTATCTTTTGGATAGTTAAGTTTGCATGCATCTTTTAGTTGTGGGCATTACCATATACTAATATAGTGAAAATGTATACATTGTTGATAGCATAAACTATGTACATCAATATTTTTTCAAAAAAATTTCTTGAGTTGAGAATATCCATCATCATGAAGTCTTTGGGTTGAAGTAATGCTCGATATGTGACAAAAAGTAAAATATTTAAATAATTTGACATCTTTGTATTAACAAAGATGTAAATTTTTTTTCCTGGTATCAATGTTATATGTATCCTATAATATGTATTTTGATATATTTGTTATTAAATTGTAGCAAAAATTATCTATAAAATCATAAAACGTATTACTTTTAACTCATGTATTGTGAAATCACTTATTTTTAAGCCATTAAGTATGATTAGGATCAATTTTTTTAGATAAAATAAAGCTAATGATATGATTTTGTATCACAAATGTAGGAATAAAACGTATTTATGTAAACCTTGATTCATCACAATGAATCAAAATTAATATTTTTCAATTATTCTATTTTATTTCCATTAAAATATTCAATAATTGACATCACCTCATATTTTGAATTTTGAAAAACATAATCATAATTTTTGACAGCTCGGAATGCTAAGAATTGTGCTTCAAAATTTACTATAGTATGATCATTGTCTTCATGAATGCATGCATGTAATTTTTTTTTGCCAAAATATGAATGAGTTACTTTGCTTTCATTTCAAAGTCTTGAATGTGGGTAATGCATCATATAGTGTGAATCAAACTGTGTGAATTGTTGGAATCGCGCAAGTGAAGTTTTTCTTTGATCAAGAGTGCTATTTTTACCAATCAATATACCAGCAATTCCGAACCAATTTTAGAAATCTTAATCTATATTTCATTTGTGTTAATTCAAGATAGAATGTTATGCTTGAAAACTCAAATGCTTAGATGGATTTGTCTTAAAATTTGAAATATTTATGTTTGCATTTTAACATGTTGAGTTGAAAATGATCAATCTTGTCTTCAATTTGATTATAAATGGAATAATAATTTGAATTAATTTCAAAGATGATTCGTAATAGGATCTTAAACATCAAAATATAAAGTTGAACTCTTCAATTTGATAATTATATTAATAATAATTTGATTTATTTATAAATTTGATCTATAATAAGGCCTTAAATATCAACATGTAAAGTTGAAATTTGATTAGTTTTTAATCCATCCACCAACCTTTATTTTCAAAACTTTCATTTATGACTTCAAGCAATCCACCACGATAGACATATTCATTTATTAAAGTTAAAACTTAATGAAAATTTAATTGATACATAAATACTGTGTTATTTAAAAATTTGATCTCAAAATTTTAGATCATAGAATTTTACACACAATCTTAGATTTTTGGTTCAAACTCTTAGTGATTAGTTTTGAAAATATTAAAAGATGATTAAAGTGTAGGTTAAGAAATTTTTACAAAATAAGATATTGTTATTTCAAGGTGGTATTATTAGTTATTTACATGCTTTAAATTTTTATATTAAGATTTAGAATTCTACATGAAAAGATTAAATCTTCATCTTTTTTGATATGTTATATGCATATAATCATCAATTAAACATCATTTATGATGTATTTCAAATCTAGATGAAATAAAAGAACGAACCTGCAAAACATAAGCATTTTTATTATGAATATTTGTGAAATTAAAATTATGTTTTTTTTTGGATTTTATGAATGATTTATAGATCCATATGTATGATTTATGAACAAAATTTTTATCACTACACTAAAAATTTATGGTTTATAAATATTTTTTAAAACTTAAGAACAAAGTTTTTTAAATGATGTTGAAATTCATAATTTGAGATTTTGTATAAGTTTATATATATAATCTCATTTATTAATTATATATTAAAAAGATTCATCAGATTTTTTTCCATGAATGTATGCTAGTATTGATAACAAAGCTAATTTGATACATTTTTATAATTCTTTCATTAATTATTATATATACTTTTGTGAAAGATATATAGTGCTAGAAAATTAGAATCATTTAATAATATTGCAGCTTAAAATCATGTAATTATCTTTGAATGTAATTCATATATTCTTAAATTTTAGAAACTATATCTAAGTTGCTTTTAAAAATATTATATTTAAAAAAATATTCTTTAGATATATATCAAGAATGTAAAGAAATTAATCAAATTAATTTTAAGTAAAGCTTATTTTTGTTCATACAAAGTTTGACAACAAATTTGATTCAACCATAATTTAAAATGATAATATTTCATTAGGATAAATGGATAGCTAGATTTGTTCCTACTCATATAATTCAAAATTTCACAAAATTAAATTGATGAAAAAAAACCTTATTCATGTGAATGGTGTAAATAAAAATAAGTTGTATTGTTCAATTGCTATGTATGTAAAAGAAAAGTGTGAATTTTTTTGAAATATAAATGAAAATGAATATATATTGACACAAATTTTTTATCTAATTTTTTTACTACACATGATATGATTCTTATGAAAAAAGCTCAAAGAGTAAGATTTGCAAGTTGTTAAATTCATTGTAGGAATTCAAACAATCATTTAGACAATATTTACTATCTTATACATAAAAAAAGAGGAATTTAATTAATTTTATGACTTCAGTATTCTAATTCCATATGTGCATTAAATTGCAACTAGAGATGTTATCAATGTCGATAAGTTTAAGATGATTTTGAATATTGAGTTTGAAATGAAATATTTTGTTATAGTCAAAAGAAATATTTGTCCATAGAGATCCAAAGAAATTTGATAATGAAGGATTATGGTTATACAAGAAAAGCTAGCTAGAAAAGTTCTTATTAGTATGAACATGAAGAATTGCAAGGCTATGCTTAATATGGGCAAGATCTGAATAGAAAAAGATATAGTAAAATTTTTCTATATATCCTTAACGGTGGAGCATAAGTTGAAGATTTTTATTGCAAAAATGTATAACTTAATTTAGTACATAACTTCAGTATAAAACAATAAGAAAAGCAACAAAAATTGTTTGGACATATTTGTCACGAAGATAGCTTGACATTTGACATCATGGATTAATTGGTCATAGTGTTTTGTCTCTTGGTATAAATACTGACATGATAGATGACAGAATAATTCACATTGACATCAACGAGCATTAGTGAAATCTGATGTTGATGTGTATGATAACACCATTCATTTAGTCAAAACCAACGCCAACTTAATTAGATTGATTTTTTCACAAAGTGACTTTGTTTGAAAGGCTTTTCAATACATTTTCACATTGCAACTAGTTTTAAATGAAATCTAATAGAAATTATGAAAATGCTTTCTATCACATATTTTATTCTATTTAAATTAAAGAATTTTTTATTGCAAAAAAATCTATGTTTTTTTTTCATAGAATAATGATATATAAAACTTACAAATTTTAAGATAGTATTTGAGGAAATATAATTAAGTTAGAACATGGTAAATTTTAATTGGCTTGATAACAGTTGCTTCAATTAGATAGTTAGTGCTATACAAAAGAGCTGTCGTGGTTATTCTTTGACAAAAGTTAGTGAATGTAATAATTTTTTTTTCTATTTTGTTCAATTAGGTTGTTAAACTGAATATTCAGTTTTCATTATTGAATTTAATAATCTTTTTGCTATGTTGATGATATGTTGTTGTTGCTATGTTGCTACTTGTCATTGTTCAATATCGATGAAAGGTGATAAAATTATAGTAATCACAGTCATTTAATACACAGAATTACTAAATGTGAGTTAAAAAAATTGCACACTTACAATTAGGTAGAATGTGTTCAAACAAATCAGTGTTTTCACGAGAAAACTACTTGATAGAATTATTGTGAAACACAGACAAATGGTTTACTGGAACCCCATCAACGATGTGCCATTACCCATGTTCTAGTAATGATTTGAGATTTATTGTTGTTGCTGTTAGAGGATTACTCTATTGCTATCATCTAGATGTCGATGAAGGTTAAACAACTATCATCGAGTTGCAATCTTGCAGATCATCGTTAGGTAGCTAAGTAGTTTTCACGTGTGTTTCTTACTTGTAGCTTTAATTATACTAGTTGCTCAATATATATAAAATGTGTTATCAATTGTTCAATCTTGTTTTTTTTTATCTTCTACACAGTGAATCTTGTGTCATTCTACAATTCATCATGATATCATAGCGTTACAACTCAAACTGTCATTCTTTATCCTGATTCAACTTGCTTTTGTTTAAGTATTTGATTATGTATCCTGCAACAGTGATTGTTAATCGGTCTGATAAATCTTTGATTAGTATCTCCTTTCGTCCCTCATCATGTCAAGATAGACATGAATTTCGTCCTTGGCGAAAAAACGTTTAATATGTTTGACACGACAAGTGATGATCTTATCCCTCCACTTTGACTCCTAGTAGTTTTCATATATTTGCCATAAAAAATGGTGAGGCTATATTAACTTTGTCTAATCACCATCACAACATTTTAAAGTATTGTAATTTTGAAGGAATACATAATTACAATGTAAGGTATTTTTGACTCCAACATGCACTATATAGTTGTGAACTGTCAAACTATTGTGTTACATCGCCCTCCATTCCTATTAATCAACAAGAAAGTGTAGCTATTTTCAGAATTATGGTCATTTTCATAAATGATGCCAAGAATTCTGGAATGAAGATATTGAATCAATACAATGAGACTTGTGCATGCTGGTACTACTAAAAGCTTATATTGTAGACAATATCTTTGATTTGAAAAAAATTATAAGCTACTACGATGTATGTACATCTAATTGAGGTTAGATATATAGCGGATATTAAAGAAGGTTTGTAATGACAGATAAATACCAAATTGGAGCATAATGGTATAGATCCGATCCCACGAGGACAGAAACAAACACAAAAGTCACGATTTGTCACAAGGTAGCATTCTATTACGAAGTTTTACTTCTTAGGCCAATGCTACTTCCAGAAGACACTACTCAGCTAGAGCCGAAGACTCACAGGATAGTGCAAAACCGTATTCACAACATGAACCTTTTCCAATCAAAACCTGTGAGAATCGCAAGCGATCCCACACTTAAATTTCAGGGGAAAACTTCCCAGCACTGCATACATCTCAACACACTGATCCGAATACTCAGACCTGAACTTGCTTAAATCCTGCAGTAACCCCAGGCTACCCAAGACATCCAAGCTGAATACTCACAACTCCCGATGCGGTAACTTCGACAACCAGAAGCGCTCTGTGCTCAATGTCTGGATCACACACCAGCACATAGACACACAACAAAGACAGAATGACAGTTAAGACAAGTCAATAGACAGAAAAGCCCCTCAAGGAAAGAGCATTGGGCCTCTTTATTCACAATGGCAAATCTGGGATATCAACCGCCTGAAGCGAATCGGCCTCAGGGACTGTGTCGTCCGATGTAACGGTTACAGCATCGTCTGAACTACTCTCTACTCCTAATCTACGCAACACGTTAACAATCTCTACTTCTACATTCTAGCGCGCCTCATTCAATTCCTCTGAAAATGAATTCACTAACTCTACAATCTGTTTGTGCCCTGCGGATCCGCTAGTCTTCGCGCTCATCAGCCGTCGCTCGAGTAGATCTAGCTTCAACCACTTCACCGAATCCAATCCCCACATCGCAAACCCGTTCAGGCACTTCTCTAACCGCAATCTCAACACGTCGGTTGAATCCTCCCGCAGTTGACGATAGGAATACTCTGCCTTTTCCATTCTCCTTTGCGACTCTTCCGATCTCATCTCCGTCTTCCCTAACTGCTTTCGTAACCGTCGACAGTCAGATTCAACCTTCAATCTACATTCAACCTCCGAAGACTTGGCCGACTCGCAATCTGCCAATTTCTTGGCCCAATCCACTAACTCCTCCTCATGCTTCTTGTTTCCCGCCGACATACTTGGTGATAGCTCATCCGCACGTCGGAATTCCATCTCATACTTCGCTTCAATCTCTGAGATTTTCCTACGAAGATCTTCCTCCGCCGTCTTTATATCTACGAGTTTGCCCCGAAGTTCTTCGGCGATACGAGCTTCTTCGGCTCTTCGGGCCTCCAACTTAGCAAGTTCCTCGACATGCATCTTCTCTCGCTTCTCCGCAGTAATGATCAGCCGCTCTGCTCTTTTGTTTGCCGCCTCGTAAGCTTCCCTGGATTTCTCCAGTCTCGCTACCAAATCCACTGTTTCTTTCTAGACATTCTCATTGGAGATACGAAGTCCTCTACAGGTCTACTCCAACTCTGCACAGCGCCCGGATTTCTTCTCTAGATTCTGCTACAGTACTTTGCACTCAGTTTCCTTCTCTCGAAGCTGGGCTTCTCGCTCTCGCACCAATAAAGTTGCGGACTCCCACTCCCTCTTTACTGCAACTGCTCTCTTGAGCTTCGTCTTAATCCTAATCATTGGTACATAGAACCTGGCTACTCCGTTACATCATACTTCCCTCTCTTCCCGTCCAAGTACTTCAACAATGGAACTACACTATCCTACAAGAATTCAGGAAATGTAATTTCTAATGTCTTTACATCTTTGTTCGAAGTCTTCTTCCCTTCTTCAGGTCTCACCTCTTCCACTGGAGATGTCGGCAGTGTAATGCCCTCGACTTCTACCACCGTCCCTCCTATACTTGCGACAACCTGTTCCAGAATCTTCTCGCTCAAAGTAAACTCCTTCTCCAGGTCCTCGTTCATCTTCATCTGTGGTGTCCCTTTGCCTTGCGCAGACCGTGTCTGCTCCGAAGACAGAGAAATCAGACTTACCAATTCCATTCCCTCCTTCAAAGGTTCTGCCGGTATTTCTGCCGGAACTTCGATTGACACCTCCGAAGGTACTCCTATCTCCACAAGTCACATCACCTCGCTAGCTGCGACTTCGAATGTGTTTACAATCGGTGCCACCGTCTTCTCCACACTTCTGTCCGACACCTCAACTGTCACCATCCTCCGTTTCGCCCTCTTCTTTGATCTTGCGCGAGCTCTGTGCTGTCTGGCTCCACTTACATCCATATCCATACTTCTTACCTCGTGGGCCAATTCCTCCTCGTCATCACTCACGACCTTCCTTCTCTTTGCCAATCGTCTCTCTGGCTGCTCATGCCTTTGAACCACGTGCACCTGCATTGGTCCTCGAGCGGTTGTGTGTGTTGGAATTGAGGGAGATCAGTTCTCGTCTTCAGTCCCTTCATTGAACTCAGCCGTCAGGATTTCTCGCTCTCTCGGAAATCGTTTCTCCTCCTCCCTCGTAAGCAATCCCATCCCTCGATAGAAATTCACCAGAAAGGGAGTGATGTGATTGGTCAAAGGTCCCGTCCACCGGGAGCATGCATTCACCCATACAAGATCGTGAAAGATCCTTGCCCAATATACGCGCTGTTCCTTCAAAATGTGTTCAAAGAATCATACTTGCCAGGCCGTCACATAAGTTGTGTGCGCCAACCGTAAGATGTGCATGATCCCCAACGCGATCACCCTTTTCTTCGGATCTTTGTAATCGACAGTCTTCTATCCATTCATTCCTTGTCTTCCAATCTCGAAGAGAGGGCCGTAAGAGAATTTCTCGCCGCGCGTAAGTCCTACGCTATTCTTCTCAAATAGCAGATCTCCTTCGCTGCTCGCATAGGGTCCCAATACCGTCGTCCAATGTTTGATAGTCCACAGCATGGGATTACCGCGGAGCTCCTCGCCTTCGACCTTGCTCTTGTCCATAATTTCCTTGCAGATACTCGCTGAGACGCAATTCCAATTCCACAAAAGGAATTCAAGCCGCAGTTCCCTCAACTCGTGTCTGAAGGGTCTCAATTCCTCGTAAGACACCTTCAAGGAAACCAATTTCCTCACCTTCTCACTCTTCTTGGGCGCCATGTCTTCAATTTGCGTTTCGCTAATCGCGGGTTGGCTCGATTGCAATTCCTCTCTCTCGCTCGTTCTTGCTTGATATCGCAATGTCGGCGCGAAGTCTCCTCATATTGCCTTTACCTTTCAAGCCCTAACATTGCCTTCTCCCGCGCCTCTTAGAACTCCCGACGCGTGCGAGCATCGTCCTGCCCGTTGCATGATTTGAAATTGATTTCAGTGTCTTTGCCGAAGACGCAGCTCTTCGTACGTCCATGAAAGACTGCGCCGAAGACACGAAGATCCTAAGATCTTCGGAGGTAGAGGAATTCTAACTAATCCTATCATAACTCCTATAAATCTACTCTTTCCAACTCATATACCTATCTTCTACACAAATATGTTTATGTTTTGTTAATTTTTAAAGAAAAACAAAAAAAGTGGGCCCCACAAGGTTTCAGTCGTATTGCCAGATAATGTCATAATGTACTATGGACTAGGAAATCTTCCAAGAGATTTTGAGATTGTTCGCCATATGCTGTGAAAATTCGTATGAAATTTTTTGTACCTCCTTCATTTCAAGAACAGGAATTCATTTTTTTGAGTTAAAAAATAAAGATGGGTTTGATTCGTGAAGAGAAGTCAAAATAGTCACTCATAATCCAACGAGATAGACTACATACTATGATACCTTTCAGAACCAATTTTGGCAATAATAGTAACGTATCAAGTTACAACAACACTATCGTGGTCTAATTACTAGACAAAATCATGTTCATTTCTATTCATGTTATGACTTTAATTCTAGTATTGATGGTACATCTGCAACTGATTCATCAACATATCCATTGCAATTTTGATCGAGGAAAACTTCACGTTTTTTATTGAACATCTTTTGTGATTTTTCATGTGTGAAGAGCATCTTGACCAAGAATGCGATACCAAAATCCTCATTGATCAGATGCGCAACAAGGAGAATCGTCTTGATAACAAGCAAAGACAACAACATTCACTTGACAAAGTTTATTTCCTAGAAGATAACAATCAAGAATCACATGCTATTGAAGAAAAATTCGTTAATCTTGATGATATAAATGATGTAGAAGTCTACATTATTTATATCATCATCGGTAATGTGGTGCCACACACCACATTACCGATTTCAATCAATGTTCACAATCATCCAACATATAATAATATCCTTATTTACCTTAATGATCATGGACATGAAGTCCTCGGTATTGGCAGTGTAGATATCTAACTGCTGAATGGATGTGTACAATCTGTTCCACGTGTATTATAATTTTCCATCATTTGGCAAAATCTTCTTTTCGTAGGATTGATTGCTAACAAAAATCACAACCTTGAAGTCAAGGTAGAAGACTTCTTCATCATAATTAGACTCACCCATGAGTTTGAACTTTGTGAGACTTTCGAAAGTATCATCAAGGCTTGTACAAACTACAAGACTACATCATCACGCGTGCTGAAGTAAACATCATCATCAATAAATCAATTGCTTTAGAGAATTGGTATCGTCGACTCGATCATTTTAACAATGATGGACTATAATGCATGATGAACTCTGGAGCTGGTTTAGGACTACCAGCCTTAACCATACCTAAAAATTCATGCATAAGATGCTATCACATGAAGCTTGTTTGCACCCAAATTATCTAATTATGCCATCACTTGTGCAATTGTTTCTTTCAAATTAGTAGACTCAAATATTTGTGATCCATTTTGCACTCGATCTTTAGTAGACTTTAGGTATTTCATGACCTTTGTTAAGATTATAGTCGTTTTCTTTGATTTTATTTTTTTAGCTCAAAAAGACAAATGTCTTGATAAATTCAAATTGTTTGATTAAGAAGCCGAGAAAAAAATACAACTCAACATTTTTACTCTACACACACAACAGTGAAAAATATACTTCTTAATTTTTCACCGATTATTGTTCTGTCCATTACATAAAGCAAAAATTAACTATCTCTTATCTCCTCAACATTACAATATTGCCAAAAGATGCATTCGATACTTCCTTCACATCACAAGATTCTTGTTTATTGACCAGAACTTCTCCAATCATCTCTAAAGCGAAACAATTTGAGCCGTATGTGAGAAACTCAATTGGTGAAGTCTAAAGAAGACTCATGATGTTAGTCCTACCGAGCTTCTCATAAGTATAAAGTTCTTATGTATCTCATTTACACGTCTTAGCACAATTTTGTACATCAACATTATCCCAAACAAGGTAAATTAGATTCACATTCTACTGTGTGCATACTTTTGAGTTATGATACTCACATCAAAGGCTATCGATGTTAACACCTTGATACTTCAAAGATGCTAGTATTACAAGATGTTTAGATTATTAAAACATCTTAGTAAACTTATCATCAACGTGACTCATCAATGATGATTCATTTGTTGTATCAGCCTCCAACTCAATGACATCTACATCAACATGAACATCTATGTCCACATTTCCAAGCCTTATACATGAAATCTCTACTTCATGTACAAGGCTGATGAATGAGATAAAAAGATGGATGAAATACATCCATCTTCCAACTTTCCACACTCAACAACCAACAAATTTGCATACTCAAAGATCCAACAACTCCTTACATTCCAGCTTATCCCACTCGCCACATTTCTACTTCCAATTGTTCCACTTCGAAGAACTTGACTACCAGCAAATCCAGCTCCTTGCAAATTCGAACAACTTGCAAATTGACTCAATGACATTTCTCACATATGAACAACACAAATTTTGTGAGTCCATTGATTTATTATCTAACTTCCAAGTTTTTTCAACACATCATGATTGTGATCAAGCAAATGTATTATCATTAATTATCACGCCACTCATATCACGCAAATGAATCGATAGCTTTGAATATTTCTAGGGACCCACCTCGATCAAGTCGACCAAAACAAGCTCCTTGTCACTTGGATTTTTTCATTAAGAAAGTCTCTGCTGATGTCATCAATGAATTTCTACCAGATGATGGAAACAATTGGCAGTTTCATGACATATGTCATGATGCTAATTGGATTGTGGCGATGGAGGCTGAATATGCATCCATATTACAAAACAACACATGGGAGTTGCTATCTCTAACTTTAGAAAAACGTGCAATTATTGCAGCATGGAATTTAAACTCAAACATGTCTCTTTTTGCCAACCATCTTGATACAAAAACTGTTTAGTTGGCCGCAATTTTCAGCACCAAGAAGCTTCAGATTATCTCCGTAATCTGAAGATTACGGAGATAATCTTCAATCTCCGTAAATTGAAGATTACGGAGAAACACTTGTATCAATGATGAAATGCAAAACCATCAGCATCATCTCTGCCTTTGTCGTTTATCACAAGTGGCCCAAACGTCACCTTGATGTTCATATTGACTTCTTAAATGAAGTTCCTCAAGAAACGTTCATATGAAGCAATCTGTAGGATTTGTAGTTGCCGGACGAGGGCAAAAAAAATTGTCATCTCAAACGCGCATTATATCAACTTCGTTTGTGGCTAGGCGCATGTAATTATTGGATTGATGAAGCATTACAAAAGAGAGTTTTAAAACGCAGTCATGCCAACTCAAATTTATACATACACCAGCAAATTGATGAAATTGTTCTTTTAATCTTGTATGCTGACGAATTTTTTCTTACAAGCAACAACTCTTGCATTTTAGAATAGCTAGCCACATCACTATTGGCGTACTTTGCTATGATGAATCTTTATCTCATCATCAAATATCTTGGCGTCAATTTTGTCTAGCTTCCTTGCGACGTGCTACCACATCAAGATTACTACATTTTTCTCATTTTAAACAAGTTTTTCATTTTTGAGTGTCAACCAAGTTTTTTTTTCTGCTCAAGGAAGGTGTTCAACTTTGATGCAAAAACTCATCATCTTGACTCACCATTCTACAAACGCCTTGTCATAAAGTTGTTGTACTTAAGCCATATGCAACTCGATATTGCATTTGCAACCAATTAGGCAAGTAGCTACGCGCATGAACACCTGGAACTTCACCTTGCAATTGTTAAAATCATTTTAGGTTAACTTAAGAGATATCCGTCATATGGCATTTTATACGTCAATGAGGATGAAAATCTTCAGATATATTTTGATGCCAACATAGGCGGAACCTATCATCCACATGTTGATGAAGATTAAGTGGATATCATCCAGTTGCAACATTGTAGATCATCATTAAATGACTTAGTAATTTTAATGTATGTTTCTTACTAGTAGCTTTAATTAGATTGATAGCTTTGTATATATTAAATGTGTTATCAATTGTTTAACCAAGTTTTTCTATTTTTGTCACAATGATTCATGTGTCATTCTACAGTTCATTAGTTGCGATGAAAGCACCGATCTTGTGGATTGTGATTTTTTTAATTATTGGTTTGTTTGAAATTGCAAGACTGCAAGTGTAATAGATTTACATCAAGAGAAGCTCAGCCTATGCTCTATGAAGTCTAATTATGATGACGACAATGAGTTTCTCTATTGGTCAACTGTTGCAAAATGGATTGGATAGATCTTGTAGATTGCATGTTGTACATCTACCAAAAGTGCGCCTTAGCACAATATTTTTCCACAACCTATCGTAATTTGCTTTGTAGATGAATTTGGTCACACCGCAAAATTTGTACATGGTGTGCATGCGTGAAATGGCGGATAAAGTAGCAGGCAGATCTCCAACTCTCTCAGATTTACGACATTGAGATTTTTGAATGCTAGGGTAACTTGCATTGCCAAACTAATTGCCAAAACCATAGCTGCTGATACTTTTTTGTCAACAGCAAATCAAAAATCTCTAATCCAACATCAATTCGATTTTGATCTCGATCCAACACCCATCGGTAAAATGATACTTGATGGTTGCTAGTAAGCTATGTATGTTCTAAATCAGTCCCATCAAATAAATTCCTCGTGTTTTCACTATATGTAGATTCATGCTTGTGGGCAGAGGGATCCTCTATCCACAAGATGCAGTTTATATCTTGTAATTGATTCATTTCAATATCTTAAACCTCCACTTATATCAATACTTTAGTTGATGTTTGAATCATTAAGAACTAATTCTTGCTATTGTTTCAATCTCCTGTACTTAACAACTTCTTGACAGTTTGTTGGCTCCAATTTATAGGCTTTAACTGCAGCCAATGTTTTTTCAAAACTCGAGCTTAATTAATAGTTGTAATATGTTATGGAAGATCTACTCTCCATAGAAGAGTTGTTAAGATTTGTGATAATGTTCTCATCCATCCACAAAAATTTATATAGGGAAAATTCTGAATGATTATTTTGCTTGCAAAATATATTGAATGTGATAGGACTGAGATAGGAGGAACTCTACCAGAAAGTCGCCGCTCTCTAGAATGTCCAAAACTGATCGTTGTGCTCTATTTCAACAAAGTTGCTCGAGGGCTTTTCTGGTCACTTTCCACTCGAGTCAAGCGGTAGTACAGTCTGTGACTCTTTTTGACTCAAGTCAGCCGTCATGCAACCAGCAAACGATGGAAACAAAGAGCACAGGGATGCCGTACTACACTCATAGGATGGCGATGGCGAAACGCCAATGTCTGTTATCTAGCCGCTACTATTACCCCCTGGAAGCAGGACACGGATACCAGCCGGTACTGAGGTACTAGCGTAAAAATCTCCGGATGAAGACCTGTATCCCAGTCGAAGCTGTTCACCTTGCCTGCTAAAAGGCCGAAATATCCAGGGGGTGGTGCACGTGGCCGGATATTTACGGCCATAGCAAACACTGATGGCGACCTCGTCAGTAATCATCAAGACTTCTGAGGACTTTTTGCTCAATCTTGGTTCAACTTGGCAGTCCGGTGTAATTCGTCCAGCCAACATCCGAACTCTTTGGATCCTGTTCCTTGCGAATCTGTGACGAGGAGCGATCGCAGATCTTTTTGACCCGTCGAAGACATGGTCAGCGACGGGTCAAGTCTTCTCTCTTCCTAATGGACTTTGATAATCCCTGCTGGATTCTGGTTGAGGTAAGATGTTCTCAAGTCGGTCGGACATTTGGGTCCAGCTTGTAAATTGAGATCCTGGCATGTCTTCTTTTTTAGAAGACATGCCAGGATCTCAACCACTAGGGGCTACCGTACAGATAGGATGGCACGTCAGTTCCGTCCTGGGAATGAGATATGTTAGAGGCCCTGGAAATTGCAGCACCTGTTGTAGCTTGCTGTAGCACTTGCTCAGAGATGTTTTAAAAAGTTCGTTTCATACGTAAACACGGTGGACCAGAACTTCAGCACATTGAGATACATAACTGACATTCCCTTTGTGTTTATGAGACGATTAGCTGTGCACTTGACGGTGAACGTGAGTTTCATTCTTGGAGCTGGTTCATATCTCCAACAGGTTCAGAGTGACCTTTGGTTATGGACTGCTAGGCTCTGGTGGCCAGCACTTTGTAGCTGCATCTGCTCTCTGCTGGCAGCGAAGGCCTCTTTTATCTGAGCCTTATTGCTTCGTGGTCCAAGTTCTTACGAGCCCGAGAAGTGGGACGAGATTGTGCACACTCTTCTGCACACATGGCGTCCACCTCGGTGATTGCCGTCAGTAGTCCGTGCATATCAAATGTTAGAGAAAAATGCCACAAAAGAAGTGGCAATCATATCCGTCGACTTTCTTTCAATCTTCGCCCAGGCAATGGAATCGAATCATTGCATACAACATTCAGGCTTGAGAATAGGGGAACTTTGTGGAACTGGGCAAGAACCAAACAGGGAAGATGGTCGGCTCATTCAGCAATTGGAGAGCGGGCAACAATCAAGTGTCATGCAGTTAGCGGCATTGAGTTGACCCAAGGGTTGGACAAAGTTGATGGGTCAGAACCTGTGCATCAGTTTGTCATTGTTGGAGCAGGAATTGCAGGCTTGGCTACTGCCGTTGCCATGGACAAGTGAGTATCCTCTCCACAAGATCGGCTCATTGCTAGTTCATGTCTACTACCGGCGCACACACCCAGCTTCAAAGTTACGTCTCGATGAAACATGAAACTTGAGATTTGACATTTAATTGTGTTATTGGAGAACGTCATGCATTCTCGTCTGGAACACATGACAATGCGATTGTGAAAAGCAATGCGATGTCGGCTTGAAGCAGAATGAAGCCGGCTGAGGGAGAAGGTTTTCGTACAGAAAAGCAGGCCTGCAAGTTTGGATCTTCGATGCTACTCGGTCTGTGGGGCTTTGAATGGAAACCTT
Source organism: Marchantia polymorpha subsp. ruderalis (assembly GCA_037833965.1). NCBI lineage: Eukaryota > Viridiplantae > Streptophyta > Marchantiopsida > Marchantiales > Marchantiaceae > Marchantia > Marchantia polymorpha. The sequence continues at coordinate 350,051 of AP031352.1, read as the reverse complement.
GTCTCAAAGCTCAAGCTAATTATAGCAACTCCAGATCAGACTTTGACCTTCAATGAGATTCTTCTCGTAACTAGAATGTCATGAAGACTGGACAGCTGCTGGACTAACGCTTGTGGCATGCAAGGGAAACTAACCGTCAGAGCATATGGATCTCCCCAGGATCGGAGTTAAGACTCTTGTTCTGGAACAGTCTGCAGGACTCAGAACGACAGGCTCTTCCTTGTCTTTATGGAGAAATGCTTGGCGTGTTCTGGACTTGCTTGGGGTTAGTGATGAACTCCGCACAAAGCACTCGTTAATAACTGGGTATGTGACAACTTGGCTGAGCATGGTCATGTTTACACTTACGCGTCGATGTAATTAGCGCTAGCCTCATCTTCCGCAGCTACTCGTATGACAAGATGATAGTCCTCGATTCTTCAAAAATTCCCTATCTACATCGCCGTTGTCATGATATTATCATAGCATGGAAAATTTGGTGAGTCGGTGAAGTCTCAACTTAGAACAAAACCTCCAGCAAAGTGAGGTGAAAACGAAGTTTGGATCCAGGGATAACGTGATCGCAACCTTCCAAGTTCGAGCCTGACGCAGTCGGGAGTTGTGTTGCATGCATGCAGGGTCAGATTTTTTAATCAGGACGGAAAACTGCTGAAATCCTTCGAGGTAGACGAATGTCCTGGAGGGTAAGTACGCTCTTACTCTGTCCGCAGTGGTAAGTGAAAATCGAGACATCTGCTTCCGAGGGTTAGAATCTTTCAGTACCTTCTACTTGATACGAGTGTCACGAATTCCTCAGCAGTTGTGCTCAATGCAGATGGTTCACTCTAATGTGCGACGGTTCTGCGATCTGCGGGATGTGCATTTGGACTCCTTAGACTTCAGTCACGAAGCTGCTCGTAACTCGAGTATTATAAACGTATATTCCAGAAGGACCTTTCTCTGCACGCCTGGTTAGATACAAGCTTTACAAAGTCAAGTTCAAGCGTCGTTTGTTGAGCCCTCTGTGTTTTGCAGCCCGCACGTCATTTGTTGTGTGGAGCGCAAATTGTTGGCCGATTCTCTCGCATCACGATTGCCTCCAGAAACAATTCGCTACAACTCCCGAGTTCTTTCCATCGAAAGAGAATCAGAGAATGGTCCCTTCGAACTGAAATTATCAGACGGGTCCGTCTTACGAACAAAGGTAAGAGAATATTTGCCACACGTTTCCGTGGAAAAGATGAGTGAATTTTGCTTCATGCTGCGCTAGATTTGGAATTGACATTTGCATTCGTGCTGCGAAGCGGTCAGATAAGCCTGTGTTAATATAATGTGAAGTTAGCGCTCTGAAAGCGCCCTGTTGATGATGAGTTGGAAATTCATTCTGTCCTTTTAATTTGTTATAATTTTTGATCGCAATTGCAGTGCATCTTCTGAAACTTCTAAACAAAGAAAACTAAAATCTGAATTAAAACCGCTTTGCTCGCCCGTACAGGTCCTGCTCGGCGCTGATGGGGTTAATTCTGTGGTAGCACGGTGGATGGGGTTGGCAAAACCTCGATACGTTGGGCACATTGGGAATCGAGGGCTGGCAGTGTACCCTGCTGGACAGCCCCATGGTGACAAGTTTCGACAGATTATTGGCAATGGCGTTCGAGCTGGTGTGCTACCCATATCTGCTACTAAGGTTTATTGGTTCATCGTGCACCCCGTGGCAAGTCTAGGTATTTCCTGTCTTCCTTCCAATGCCATTCTTCTTGATCCGCCAAGTGTCACCAGCTTCTTTTCCATGTAATCCTTACTCAAAATTGGAAACATATGATAGATGAGTTGCAATATTGTTTCATTGCTCCTACTCTGACTGTTGTAAGATGTCGGTGATGTAGGTCCCAGAGTAACTGATCCAAATGAGGTGAAGGCCGAGTTGTTAAGAACGCTCGACGGCTGGCCAGAGTATATTATAGATTTGATCAACCAAACCCCGCTGGAGAGCATATCAAGATCAGCTTTGGTGGATCGATGGAATCTGCCGGGTTTTACTCCACCAGTAGCCCAGAACGGTATAACTCTGGCAGGAGATGCATTGCACCCTATGACACCGAGCCTGGGGCAAGGAGGATGCATCGCTTTGGAGGATGCAATCAAGCTGACTCAAACTGTAGGTGTGGTTCTCGCTAAAGGAGACAATGCGGATCCTGAAAGTATAACCAAGGCCATGAAAGAATATGCAGCTGAGAGGCATCAGAGAGCTTTTCCGCTAACAGTTCAGTCCTTCGTTATGGGACTCTTTATGCTGACTAGCTTCCCACCTTTCTCCTTTGTAAGGAACCACTTTCTCATTCCCAAAATGATCGGCCCCATGTCATTTCTCGCCGCAACATTCTATGACTGTGGAGAACTTCCCAAAGCTCAACTTGTAAGAAAGAAATCGTACCCCATGAAATGACTTTCACTTGTCGAAGAATGCGGGAAGGAAGGATGCCTGTTGCAGCATTTCGAACGATACAAACATCTGTTTGAGGGGAAGTTATTAAAAGCATGAGGTGTCTTTTCAGTGTTATAGAATATCCTTTTGTTTCTCAAACTGTTGAAAGTACTAAGTCTCATATTGACGTGGAGAGAATAAGCACACAATGACGCCAGGCCGTGTCGCAAGCTAGCAAGATTGGGGAAGAGATTGAAATCCATTGGCAGAGGTCTCTGGACCTTTTCACCTTCCATACTCCCCATCTACTTTGATATCGTAGTTAAGAGGTCCTAGAATTCTTCGAAATTCTTAGCAATGTCAGATACGAGCAGTCTTGTCATTCCTTATCAGTGAAACCAGATATTTAGGGAGGAAAGACGATACATACGATCATAGATTAAGCAGCAACTTGAAGGCATAGTTATATGCTGATGCTATCAGATGCAGATTCGGATGCATTTTCATGTATACATTGAAAGTAAAGCTTCTTCTTTTCTCCCGAACTTTGCCAATCTCTCTACGTTAACACTTGAAGTAGTCCTTCCAATTTCCAGCTTTGACTTTTGCTCGAAGACTTCAGCAGAGAGTGTTATTTCCAGTTCCCACACAGCGAGTTATTAGTTGCGTTGGCGTTTGGTTGCAGGTGATTAAGCTCTTCCACTTGCAACTGAAGATCGTTTTCATGTTTGAAAGTCCGAAAGTCCCAAGGCTGCATGATCTTGACAAGTGGTGGCATTAACCATCAAACTTACATTGAAAAACATGACCCAGCTGCTCATGGCGGAACAACAATTAACGGATACATGAACGAAGCGACTTGGGTTGTATCACACTAATAGAGAATGTATAATACAGCTGGAGGAAAAACTCTATTGTATGACAGAAGTCCCGGGATGAACGGCAAGACGGAACAGGTATGAGCCGCTTCGACAAGGCCATGAAAATGATTTTCAGATTTAAAATAGAATTCAATACATGTATGAAAATCAAACGAATCTGAAGGCCAGTGAAGGACACAGACTTAAATGTAGCGAACAAATGTATCTCGATATTTAAGTGCTGATCAATACAGGAGAAGTAAACCTATCATGGCAACTGGTGGTCACCTGAGATGATTCATCTTCATTGAAAGCTAGTGAGTTTAGTTCAAAGGCTCAAAATGATGAAGACGATTTTATGGTTCCCTATTTGTAAGTACAGTGCATTTTAATCCTACAGATCCATAAGAAAGAAAGCGCCAGCAGTAAACTACATGCAAGTTATTATTGCATAGGATATCCTTTAAATAGATTTCACGAATGATTAGCAGTAAACTACATGTAAATTAATATTGCATAGGATATCGTATAAATACATTCCAGGAATGATTAGCAGGTATTCTAAGTTTTGATATATCATCTTCAGTTATATGTCGTTTTTCTTTGGATTTTTTTATATTTTTTAATTGTTTAGTAATTAGCTTGTTGATGTGTCAATATTCTATGGATTGTATAGGAATTGTCGGCTTTGATTCATTTTGATATTTTTTTGCTATAGTCAAGATGGTTTAAAGTTTGTCAGCGGATTAAAATATTCATTTTAATTAGGGGATTTCAAGAAAAGTCGAGTGTGAGAATTGAAAAACACATTGAGAGAAAAAATCATCTTTGAGAAAGGGTTTGTCTTGCTTGGAAATAAGAATGATTGTCTTTGTGTGTATTCAGGGGCATTTTGATATTTTTTTGCTATAGTCAAGATGGTTTAAAGTTTGTCAGCGGATTAAAATATTCATTTTAATTAGGGGATTTCAAGAAAAGTCGAGTGTGAGAATTGAAAAACACATTGAGAGAAAAAATCATCTTTGAGAAAGGGTTTGTCTTGCTTGGAAATAAGAATGATTGTCTTTGTGTGTATTCAGGGGCAGAGCCAAAATTTTTCAAGAGTGGCAGTCTCGTTAGGTAGCGTCGCATGAATTTTATTTTTTGCCTAATCCTGTTACAGAATTGTGTTAAAACTAAAACTCTAGTAACCCATGACAGAGAATTCAAATAAGTAGATCCAAATTGTAAAAAAGCCAAATTTTGTGTATTAATCCAACTGCAATGTGTTAAAACTAAAACTCTGGTCACCCATGACAGAAAATTCAAATAAGTAGATCTAGATTGTAATAAAACCAAATTCTGTGTATCAATTCAACTGCACTATGTTAAAACCAAGACTCATGTCACCCATGGCAAAGAATTCAGACAAGTAAATCCAAACTGTATAAAAACCAAATTTTGTGTATTGATCCAACTGCAAACGTCGAGTGCTCAGCGCTTGAAATTTCTCGTTAATAACGTCGGTGGTGATTTATTGTGCTAAATCTCATTCAACAAACACATTGATAGCGTCAGCAAGGTAAACGTCCAACATTTTGTTCCTCAATCGCATTTTCATTATCTTGAATGAAGAGAACAAACTTTCTGATGATGCACTATTGACAAATAAAGTTAAAGAAAAACTGATTAGTCGGAAAAAAAGATGATAAGTATCAGACTCTTGAGTTCAAACATCCTTATAACTAAAGCAGAAAGAAATAAAAAAGCTTCATTTAACCTCAGCTTTATGCAAAATTGCAGAATCTGTTGTTCTAACATCATCAAACCCAACCTACTAAATCTTTTACGTAAATATAAGGATAAAAAGCTATCTTATCTACAGAAGAATTGATACTCAATGGATTATTGGAACCATATTGATGTAATGCAGCAATCATATTGTTCAAAATCCTGTAGATACATCCGGCCCAACTCAACTAGCTATGAGACATTTCCATGAGTGAGAAGGTGGTCTAGGCATAAATAATCCGTTTCAGCAATGCATACAAATATTGAGGAAAACGGTCATCAAGCTCATTTAACTCTGAATCTACGATGGTGAAGAAAATCTCCACATGATAATAATGAACCTAGATTATGCTGTCAGCATTGCGACGAGGAAGTCTCGTAAGCACATAACATGATTCCATATTAGAGGCAACAAAGTTTTTTGCGAGACAAAAAAATTGAATCGCTCCATGTACCTTCTTTCATCCTTCTTCTGATCTCATTTCTTGCAATTCATACTTCGTAACAACAACAAGGTCATAGCGTTGAGTATGTCTTGATCCTTACGCTGTAAAGCTTCAGAAAGAACTGCAGACTTGCTTAAACTTGTCTTCATAATATGTAACATTACAACAAAATCGAAGCTACATATCGCTTTCAACAGTTTTGACGTTTCTGCTTTCAAATCTGTTACAGTCGCATCTTCCACAATAATTTCAAAAACTTTTACAATTGAATCATGCAGATCAATCACTCGACAAATAGAAGCAAAATGAGTTTTTCATTTTGTCTATCCTGATCACCGGAGTGATTGCTCTTGATTTAATCTGCGACTTGTTCTGATTTCTTCGCCAACAATTGCATCACGGATGTTGACTGTTATGTAATTCTTTAAATTGATCCGCACGTTTACAAGAAACATTTACCGTGACACATAGTGACAACAGTTCAATAAAGAACCAGCAAACTTTGATATGATTCTTGGCTGTTGACATCAAAGCAAGTAGAAGTCGATGTACAAAATAATGAACATAGAATGCCAAAGGTACTTCTCTTTGGATGATAATCTTCAACCCGTTTAATGTCTCCACGTATACTAGATGTTCCATCATATGCTTTTCCTTGTACACGGGATAGCAAAACACTGTTTCATCTCAAAGTGAATACAATGGCGGCCATCAACAATTCTGAACGTGTATCAGCAACATGAATCATATCCAAAAATCTCTCCTTAATTATTTCAGAAGTATTGACAAATCTTGGAATCAAAGACATCTGATTCTTTGTCGATTCATCTCGAGCCTCATCAATCAACAAATAAAAAAAGCTGTCACCGATCTGCTTCACAATATGTTTTCGGACACACGAAGCCATGATCCTTAGTATGCCATTCTGGATGTTTAGATGTGTCATTGTCGTATTCTTTGGTGCACGATTGAGGCAAACACATTGATAATCTGCAGAATGTTGATTGAAAAGAGCAAGTAGCTCAAGAAAATTTCCACAATTGAATGAATCTCTAGACTCATCATGATTTCAAAAGGCAAGATTTTGATGTGCCAAAAATTGCACTATCTTGATAGATGTTGTCAACCGAAGTCTGTGGTCAACTTTTTGTTGTTCACATTGACGATCTAGTGTGGCTTCAATCAAAGAATGTTGGTACGATAATGACTTCCAAGCAATGAAGTGCAAAGAGTGAGCAGAAGTGCAATTATCGACATGTTTTGCCAATTTATAGTCTTTTACAGTAATTTGGTTCTAGCTTGCAACACTTTTTTGACAAATTGTCTTAAAGCTTGCGTATCCTACGCAAATAAATAACAGAGAAAGCAATACTCAACATCCTTTGCAAGATTGTATCCAAGCTGAGGATGCAAAGCAAACCATTGAAAACATAAACGACAAAGTTTACCATCATGTTTTACAGTAGTATATTTTGACAGTTTAGGTTGAAAAGATCACTTAGAGATGTAAAACTTCCATATTTTATACCTTTGAGAGACCAGATAGGACAAAATACTTTATCTCATACTTGGATCGCGCTCTAATGCCATCACAAACAGATTTTTTGTGCACTTATGCTTTGATGCAAGAGATATTAACATCACTAATATGTGCAAACTCGACTTCTTCAACCACAAAACAATAAAAAACAGAAAACACAAGTGTCATACTTTTTCAACCTTGAAACAATCAAAAGCAAAAAATAGAATAGTCTAATTTCTCTAACCACAAAACATTTGGATGAAAAAAACTCATCTGTGTATGTATAAAGTTTTTCATTTTGATCCTACTAAAATTTACATTGAAGGAAAATTAGCAAAATTAATGAAGCGTCAACAGTTTTAGCAAACATACAATGTATCAAAAACAAGTTACAATGTGAAAAAAAGACTAAGCATCAGAAACAAAAGCATACAAATCAATTAGAAGATAGAAGAAGCCTCGGAGAATCAAGAAGATAAATGTTGTTTTTTTTGTACTTTTGTGTACATTTGTCTTTATTTTCATCTATACCACGTAGGTGATCTCAAAGACAAACAATTCGTTCAAGGAGCGATTTCACGGGCAAATAGAGTCTCCAACTGGTAAGGACGTGCCCCCTTTCTTTAACCATCTTTAGTTAGTTAAAACTAAAGTAGAGGTTACTCTAAATATTGATATATATACTTTAGTGTGCACTAGTCATATTTGCCACGTCAGCGAGCCGCGCACTTGGTAGGTACAGAGTGGATGTGTTAGTTGACAATGTCACGTCAGCAATCCGTGTGCTTGTAGGTAAGGATTGAGTATGTTAGTTAGTGTGTTAGTTGGGAGCGTCACGTCAACGATCTGTGTGCTTGTTAGGGTTATCCGCCACGTCATCCATCCACTAGTAGTGGGATGAATGGTGGGGATAAGATCTTATCTCCTTGTACTTGTTGATGAGAGCTATATAAGGGAGAGTAGAACCATTGTTGGTATCTCTCATCTTCATAGTTTACGTTTCTATCTTCGAGTGAGCTTCTCTCTAAATCCTAGTGTTACAATGGTATTAGAGCAACCTTGCTCTTTCCTTGAATGTGGATTACTCCTCATGGAATAGCAAGTGAGTGATGATGGAGTGCAGTTTAGAGAGTGTATAGAGGTTGTCAGAGGTCATTCATCTGCATGTAGAGAGAGGTGGAAGGTGGAAAATTGTGGTTTTGCAGATATGGACGGGATTGAAATGAATCCAATACCGCACTTATCAATTCCTAACCTATTCGATGTTCACCTTCGTTGCATGGAGAAACATCATTTTTGGATGTACCTTGTGGCTTGTTGGGGTGCAGACTTTATGACTAAAGTGATGGAGTCAAGAGTGCCACTAATTCTTCCTATAGTTACTTATGAAGAGACTTGGGATTGTACTATATATACATTCTATACTGAATGTTTTATAGATTTGAATCGCGAACCACCCGTCCCGGTTTGGTTCAGCACTTATGTAAAGATTAGAACAGTATATCGACAGAAAAGGATATGGATAGATTTGCTTGTGATGAATTATGGAGAGTAGTACTATAGAGCTGTGATAGAATCATCTTTACCTTTTGTGGCTTCTTCGTTGAGAGGTCAGATAGTAATTATATTCACTTTGTATTAGAGAGAGTGTGAGAAAGCATGGGGACATCCATCTATGTGGGTGAGGTTCTCAAAACAATCATGGCGGAGGTGAAAGGGATGAGAAAAGCAATAGTAGATGGTCATACCAAGCAGCAAGCCATGGAAGATAAAATCTTCGCATTGGAGAGTGAGAAAGTAGAGAGAGAGAGAGTTGGAGAGATGGAAGTTGAACCTCAAAATCAAGCTTCCCAAGTTCAGCCAAAACCAACTACTATTGATGTGTAACACTAAGGTTAAGAGAGAAGTTCACTCGAAGATAGAGATGTAAACTCTGAAGATGATAGATACCAACAATGGTTCTCCTTTCTCTTATATAGCTCTCACCAACAAGTACAAGGAGATAAGATCTTATCCCCACCATCCATCTCACTCTTAGTGGATGGATGACGTGGCGGATAACCCTAACAAGCACACGGATCGTTGACGTGGCGCTCCCAACTAACACACTGTCATGGAGTTTCGAGTCGGGTCACGCAGTTTGAGCACTTACTATATTTAGACGTGGAGATAGGGTTCGGGCCGCGAGGGGTATACAGTCGGGGACGGCTCGAAGAACGTTAGTTCTTCGAGTCAAGCCTAGCCCGTTGGGAGTAGTGCCCTGGAGCATCGACCTGCCATCTCCGAGTGTGGAGTAGGTTTGGCTTGACTATGTTTGTGACGGTGACGGTTTTGCCTGTAGGGTAAACAACCAACAGGAATTCCTGTGGGTAATCTCCCGTTTATTTCACTCAAAGAACTTTCGACGTTTTTGTGTGTACTAGTTTTACGTTATGTTCAGCCTCTTCATGTTTTCATCGTGTGTTTCTCCCTTTTGCCGTTTGTTTGTGTGTACCTTTGGGCAATTTCAGTAGATGTCAGAAATTGAGTGTTTGAGAGAATCGGAGTTTCGAATTGAGAATTCGGTGCAAAAAGATGTGCAGATTTGCTGGAAAGCAAGATTTAGCAACAGCGTGTGTTAAATTCGAGGATACTCCACTATTTCAGTTTTCGTGCAGCGTGAGTTTTGAAAGCTGAGTTCGGTCCGTGTCGGTCGGAACTAATGGCAATTTTTATGGGAGATTTTCGGTGTATGTGACGGTTTTGACGGGTTTTATGATTGAGTAATTGTTTGAAATCAAAGCTGCTAATCGTCTGTCCCTACGAGGTTTGGCTGGGCTGTGAAGAGTGGAATCACATGCAGAGGTTGTTCGCGGGACGACTCGACGATGTGTTGATCCAAAACGGGGACTGATTGATAGGCAGAGTGGAGTCTCCGAAAGGTGAGGTGCGACAGTCTGCAGCAATATCGTTAGTTATGTCGGAAATGTCATATCATGGAAATTCAGAAGGAAACATCTAAGGTCTGAGGGTGATAGAGTAAGGGGAGCGAGTAGGTGGAACAATGCACTCTCGTCGATTCGTCATATTCTCGGTGACTTTCATGAGAGTGTTGTTGTGGTAACCCACTTTTTGCTTTTTCGCGGAATTTAAAACAATTTTGGAAAACAGTACCGCAGCAGCCGTGTAAATGGTGATCGGTACATTTAAATAGAATGGAAATGGATGATCGCGGGTCTCGTAGAATCATCGAGACCTAGATTTTATATGAAGTGATTCAAAATCCCATGTGATTTATAATTTTTTTGCTCTCCATTAAAAAATTTGTATGTTCTTTGTTCAAAAATTCAATGCATCATAGATACCTCACATATATTGTCATCAAAAATTCATGTGTATGTTCAAAGTATATGACAGATAGATTCATCGAGTTATTGCCTGTCTATTTGAGTAAAGTTAAGAATCAGTTTTTTGTCCAGCTCAGCATTCATTTAAAACGTTATGATATATATGATTTGCTTGTCACTAATTCTGCAACCTGTCATTGAACCAGTATGAGTTACTTGTCATTATCGTAGAAACTGTAGATCGACACGAAGCATTCCCAACACCAAAAATGAAAAGAGTATAATGAAATGCATATTTTAGATTTTGAAGAGAGAAACAGATCTATCAAGATTTAGTTCGTTTAAGGTAGGGTGAAAAATGAAAAGGAAATTACTCAAATTATGATAATTTTTTAAGATTCTTCAGAAGAGAATGATGGGATTCTGTAATAATGCTCTGCAATTTATGTACAAAGAGCAGTTGTTTGGGTACTTTGTCAACCAAACAATTTGTTGACAAGTCATCACAGTCGAATTTTCGCCCCACAATTTTCCAGTCGGTAAACAATAAATATGTGTTTTACGACGAATGATCGATGAAGCAGAAGCCATTGTCAAGAATTTACAGGTAACTTTTTCTCAAAGAATATGGAATATTCGATCTTCAAAACGTTCGCAACTGCATATAAAATAAGAATAAAATAAATCTCATTATTATGACTTTTTTTAAGTATCACATATTATATTTTAACATGAGAGATGGGGTAACGTTTCGTTGAGTGCACTATTCAGTAAAAACGGCTGGAAGTATTTTTCAAATTTGTGTTCAACTCAATAAATTATGTTATTCATAAAAATTTTAATTAAGTAACTGAAAAATCACATAAATCAACTTAAATGTTATACTTTATGAAGTTATATAATCTCCTCCTTTTAAATAAGTTGTAGTTTTTAAAGGTTTAAAGTACTTGTTTTTTTTTTGCGTCCTATTAGATGTCTTATTTCTGCCGCTAATCATGTACACAATCACTCTAATATTTCTGAAATATATTGCAAATCTCTAAGATGGACCAAAATTAAAATTTTGTGGATTATGTGGATTGGTTTACGCAATTTCTTCAAAGATACAAGTTAAGGTACAGTTGAGTAAATCGTCATGAAAAAATAATATTCAAGTTAAGATTTGCCGACACCAATACTTTAGGTGCTATTGATTTTACCCCCTGGGCACCGTTAGTACTTTCATCTTTCTTTGAAATAGTATCTGTCAGTCAGTGCAATTACCTTCTGGGTTTATATTATTAGATAGAGTCCTGAAATTGCATGGTGAAGGTAGTGTAATTTACTAGCAAATAATATTATCAATTTAGCTTTTCATCAAATTTATTTGTTTGTTCAACAAGTTATTACTATGACCTCATAAGGGTATTTGTTTCATCAATCATCTATCATGCACTAGATTATTGTATATGTGGATAAAAGTAGATCGTGTTTATTCTATTTGGATAAACAAGCTCATCTAACATGCATTAAAGTATTATCAATGTGAAATATAAAATACATGAATATTGATATATCCTAAAATATAACAATTAAATTTCGTGACTTACAGTCTTTTCTGTATAGATTTTATAGTGTTTTTTGTTATTAAATTTTCTTCTTGTTATTATGAATGTGGACATCTTGGGTGATTGATGATATTATGTTCTAAAGTTATATTATAGACTAAAACAGATGGTCGTTTATTTTAAAATTGACATAATTTTATGATTTTTTTCCATATGTCTACTTTTGATTTGGTAAAAAATTCATAGAGAAGTACATCACCAGTATTCAATATGAATCACATGTTATTTATTTACTATGGAACATTCAAAATTTCTTGCATCTAAGTTTTTTATCCTTTTCATGAATATCGATAACTTACATTATAATTTATTTATGATAATTAATTGGATGGATTAAATAATTATCAAGAACTTTCAATACAGTACGTTTTTATTACCAGCATTGAAGGTCTTCAAAATGTATGCAAACAAATGCTGATGTGGATATGATGATTCCAATACGTGGCATGAAAGCCAAATGCCACCGTCTTTGCAGAAACTTGCCGGTGCATTGCCGGGGACTCAAGTCAGAAGGCCAGAGGTCCGGCACTCCCGGAAGATTGAAGAGGACAAGAAAAATCTGGAGCAGGCTGACGGAAGGGGTGGGGATCGCCCGTTGAGCCCTGTGCAGATTTCCTCACTCCACGGTTCCCCGAGCCAGCGAACGAGCTCTGCCCCTCCCACACTCTCACTCCTCCCCACAGGTGACGAAATTCGGTGTACGATTCGGTCCTGAAGCTCCTTGGCTTCTCAGCCATGGCTGCCACGTCCAGCGCCCAGTTGTCTCTGCAATGGGTTTCGCTGCAGGCACCCGTCGTAGCTTCGAGCTCGAGCTCGAGCTCAAGCTCTTCTGTGAGGTGCTCCTCGTTGAGTTTGAAGCAGAGATGTGTCCTGAGTTCGGTGGGTAGTAGCGGAACCAGCAGCAGATGCAGGAATTTGCAGGCCATACGTGCGAAGAAGGTCGGAAAAGACAGGAATGGAGGTGTGGCCGAAGCTGTGGAGTCGCCTACGCTCCCCGTTGAGAGTTCGGAAGCTGATGACATGTGGATGGGCAAGAAATTGGAAGGGATTGAGCCTGATTTCTGGGAAGGCGAGAAGTGGGAGGCCTTCGGTTTTGCCATTCAGTATATGTGGTTATTTGGAGTTCTTATTTCGGTATGATAGTTCCTTCTAAAGCCCTTCTGAAGCTTTTTCAGTGGACTTCTTACTCCCGCCTGGGCTCCTCGTTTTGTTTTCGTCTACATTTCCCTTGCACTGTCAAATACCCTTGATATTCTTGAACATTAGGCTTCAATTTTTCCTGTTTTCTTCGTAGTTTGACCTTGTGAGCAAAAGTCTTACCTCCCTCCTGATTTTACGTTTTTTGTCACTTGCTCATGTAACCCCGGATATCTGATTCTTTTCTTTTCTTTTCTTTTGTCGGAATTTCAAAGTTCCCGAGATTTTTTTGTTAGACGTGACATGAGAACTTACTTGGTTTAGTTTCCAGTCTCTCGTTACGAGGCTTTTTGAATTGCCTCAAGAAGTTTGCTGGTTGCAAGGAAGCTAATCTTGCAATGTTTTCTTGTCTCCTTTGTCTGTTTTTGCAGCTCGTAGCTTGTGGAGTCGCTGTTCGAACTTACAACACCGGAGCTACGGATTTCAAAGATACCGCCGTGTTCAAGGAAGCTATGGATTCACAAGTGGAAATGGACTCCTCAGTTTTTGACCAAGTTGATACTGAAGGCTTCACAGACCCTGGACAGGCGCCTCCTATTGAATGAGAGAAGAACGGGAATGTGAGATTCTCGGAATTATCTGCTTCTACCTTCTCCACCCTCGAGTTGGATATGGTCTGATTTTTTCCCGGCGTAGTTTTCGTGCACTGTTTGTGGGTTGGACTGGGTTAGAGGTTATTTGGAAGAAAATTACTGCTGTTGAAACATGTAATGTACGAGACTTTATAGGGCAGATTAGCTTAAGTAAACTACGAAGTCCTAGTATTAAAACTAGTGCTCTGGTCTAACGCTGTCGAACTTATCTTATGGTTGCTGTGTTACCAGAACCCCCCGTTGTCACATATAGGCTACTCTTGTATATTGTTTATGAAATTGTAAGCATGGAATTGTAACCTATGCACACGACGATTGCAAAGCTTGACCATTGTAAGATCCTCCAAATTTGCAATGTAGAATCATTCGATTTCCTTTTCTGTCTCTTCGCTTCCCTGTATGGTTTCATTCAAATACTTCATAACGTTTTTGGTTCCTATTGCAATTCTGGTGTTCAGGCTGGTGACAGTGGTCACCAGTGCTTTGGGCCTTTGTCGCTTTTCTTCCAGTTCGACAGTTTCAATTTTATAGCTCATGAAATGCTTACATATATGGACATCAGTTTCATCTACACAACCACATGAAGTGTATAGTCCTTTTGCATGTTGAAATTCTAACTTCATGGATTGCCTCGATTATTGGTATATGATCACAGTTTGGAATAATTTGTCAATAATTTTTGGTTTGCCGTAGCTTCTATCGCGGGAGTGCAGGCCACATTGTCTTGGATTCCCGTTCAGCACCTGGGAGACCTAAACATTATCTTCAGTACATTTTTCATGCAAAGCATACAGGTGTGGGAATGCGATCAGCTCGAATAACCTTTTTTTTTTAATCTGACATGATCTATTTTCATTGTGAGAAACACTTACCTTCTTCTGAAGGACAAAGCTTTCCGCCCTCCCCACACCCATCTGGCTGGTCAATCCGTTTCTGGTTAAACCCTTCGAGCTGCACCTGTACAAAGTATTTAAGCTAGAAGCAGCAGTTTCAGCAGGTGGTTCACAGGTGACTCATCACCGAAATGTGTCTACTAGATGGAGAGACAACATATGACGAGGTGAAATTCAAGTCAGCTACGTTAAAAGGGCTCCGTACCTCGATATTTCGTAGATAAATTTTTTGTCTTGTTTGACTTGCGTTTTTTGGCGTTTGATGTCACGTCCAGTGAACTCAACCCACTCATATTGCATTTTATGTGTCGATGTCGGGATGAACTTCTCACTCCGGCATGAAGCCCGAGCGTCGTCGGAGCTTTGTCTCTTACCAGGTAAAAGCACACTGAAGAAACTTCCAGGGATACTGGCGGTAGTCAAAGGATCTACTTCGAGTAGTCGAGCCAAGTGAGGTGTCTTGGATGCTTTTTGCTGTATCTAATTTTGATGAGTTGCATAAAAAATTGCTCTTCCATGTCGCCCAACGCTGTTCTGAAGACCTTCAGTACTTGCTCTAGTGTCTGCCTAAAATCCTCGGAGTTCTTGCCAAATTTTCTGCGAACATAGCCTAGTAACTGGGATGAAGTGCGCAAACTCGCGTATTGGACCCCTCCTCCATAGATGGACTGTTCAATCGCCGCGAGCTGCTGAAGTGCCTGAATCGTCTGGCCGAGATCAGTCCCTGTCCTGGCCATATGGAACTTGTTGCTGTAAACCGCCATGAATGATACCCGCACCCAGTTCTTCCTCTGAGCGTCCAGTACCAAAGGCAAGGACTCTATCGCACTTTCCACTCGTCCGATCATATCAATAGTTTTGATTACTGCGTCCATTTTTTCTGACTTTGTGGACTTTTTGCTTGAGAAGTGGGCATAATTAGCATCCAGTTCCCTCCTCAGCTCATCTAAGTACGGCTCAAGCATTGCGTCCTGCAGGCATCTTTCACAACGGCACTCGAAGCTCCATTTTCTGATGGATTTGCGCCGATTGGGTTTGTAACAGGCAGTGTACGAGGTAGTCAGCTCTTCTCCAGGCTCAAGGTTTCTAGCAGCTCTTATGAACATTGCCTTCCCCACGAACATGATTCCAGTACTCGGGACGCAAGAGTGGTTCAAGAAGGACGGTAGAACCCAGACACCAGACGATATAACCGGTTCAGTTTTCCCCTCTGATTCAAGTTTCTGTCCATCAAAGAGTGCTCTCGATGCATCAAAGGTATTGAGAGTAACTCTTCTCGCAATGTCCAAGAAAGATAGGCTTACATCTTTGCTGGGATCGGGACACCAATCACTTCCAGGAATAAACATCTTCATGTCTGGAATCTCCTGATTGTCTTGTTCCGGCTTACCACTAGTGAGGTAATACATCTGATGCGCCCATCTCTTTGATGCCTTCAGTTGTTTCATAATCAGCCGAGCAAGTCTCACGCTTAAGTCGGAATTGGTACTCGAGGATGAGATTGAGCTTATGGCTAACGCGTTGCACACAATAAGAAGACTACCTGCTTCGACCTTCTTGGTCACAAATAATCCTCGGCCTGCATGAGCGACCTCTTTGATCACCACAGGGCCGACGTAGTCGCTGCATTCCGGAGGAGGTCCTGAGTAAAGGAGGAAGTGGGAGAGGTCATATTTTCCGGAAACAGACTGATGGTGGCTCGTCATGCTCTCATGGAGAGCAGCTGCTACTTGCAAATTATTTGGGTTCCGGTCCAAAGCTGCCCCGAATGCTTGGCAAGCCTGTTTATACTGCTGGAGACTATGCAGAGCTTTTCCTCTGCGGATCAAGCTCTGGATATGGTGTCTGTCAAACTTAAGTGCTTTTGCTGTATCGTTCAAAACCTCTTCCCATAGCTTCCCGCTGAGGTGCATTTGTGCCCTGTTCGAGTATGCTAGCTTCAAAATCCTCTTCAGAAGCATCTTGCATGTCGGAGACGTCGATGGATCGAGAAGGGAGGACTGCCCTTTCGTGATACACGCCGTGTATCGAGCAAGTGCTCCATCGTAGTCATTTTTCTTCAGACGATCGTTACCATCTCGGCGAATGAATTCAAGTTGAATTGCAAGGAAGGGTAGAGGAGGAGGCCCCTTCTTTTCACATCTATACCACGTCGTACGTGGATACGGTTGAATAGATTTTCCTTTTTCTTCGTCGCTGCTTTTAGGAGAAAGTTCCTTGCAATTGGGTTCACTTATATCGCCTAGAGGACATGCTTCCTTGCCTCTACTCTTAACATCGCTGACCTCGAAGGTTCCTTCGCTTTCACTGGGTGCAAAGTCGGTGGATTCGTGACTTTCCTCTCTATCTGGAGGTGAGGAAGTCATGCTATCAAGCGCATCTTCAGCCGCATCATATGGGTAATAATTAGTAGCATCATACGTCCCTTGCATCCTTCCATGTAAGGGATCTGTTCTATTGTATTCTGTTGCGCTGCTTCGAGGCGAGGAGATTTTGCTCTCGTATTCATCATCGCTGTTACGAAGCGTGTAGCTATCTTCCAAGTCAAATTCCTCGTCGCTGTACCGAGGCGAAGATGTTTCGTGTTCGCAGGTTCCTCGGTCGCTTTGAGCATCAGGATCCGGGTGGCCCTCGTCTGTCCTGCGAGGGGACCCCATCATCACGCTCATGTCTGTTCACGTCAGCAACTTGTGGTTTGTGTTTCTTCTGTCACGAGTGTATATTCTCACCTCGTGCAAGGCTTATGGGTGGAAGCATTGGACATGCAAACAAGGCTATGGCCTGCAGAAGACCGCATCATATGAACAAAAACTGGTCACAAGGAAAATTTTTCGACTTATTCCTCGAGCAGCTCAGTGTACAGGCCTCCTCTGAACATCTCCCCAATTGAAACGTCCGTGCAGTATCCAAATGAATTGCACCATGTAAGGCAATGTATCAATGGCTTAGGCCAGTTTAATTATGAATTTCCCCTCCTGTGCTTTCGTACTGGTCCGCGCGAGTCTGTAGGAGGAGACGATGCGTATGATTCTTCCGATCCGGGGGATGGGGATATCACCTGAAAGCAGTGTTCCCTCGCTAGTGCGTTTCCACGCATTTACGTGTCAGTCGCCCAAGACGTAAACAGCCAGCCTTCTCGCGGATTCATCCATGGCCTCTGCGAGGGCTGTTGTTGTAAGAGACGTCGCTTCTATGCGCTGCGACGTTCTGCCAAGGCATCTGAAGGCCGGCGTCTAATCACCGACGGAGTGGAACACAGTACGATGACGTCAACTGATAAGGGAGAAAGTGGCCGAATCGACTGATAGACACCCTAGAAAATTGCCCTCGACGATGCGCCGCGACATCGTCGATGGCTTCCCCTTGCGTCCTGAAGGGCCACTCTTGGCATGACGAAGAAGGTCCACCAAAGCCGTGAAGACCTCTCTTAGAACTTTATTCGTTCTTTGATGCATACTATGTCCCGTCACAGTTAATTTGAGTAAAATAATGGAGGCCGTTCTCGGATACAGTCACGTCGTAGAGTCGGAAGTAGGAAGTGATTCAAACGTAGGTAGCACACCGGAATTCGACGTGACAAAGTTCTGGAATGGTCTATGGATTCTACATCGATTCGACGCGTAGAGAGGACGAACGTGGGATGTTGCTACCTAGACAATTCACATCGGAATCGATCTGAAACTACGTTCGAAGAATACGTCATAGCTTATGGTACAAGGTCCCTTTGTCCTTGCAGGACGGCGTTTGGAGCAGCTCTTCCTGGACTAGACGGTTGTCAAGCTTCCGAGACAGATGATGCGCCGAGCAGTAGATTTCAGACAGCAGCGAGCAGCTAAACCCTGTATCTGTGAGCACTGACCCCGCAGTTATGAATTTAGCTCCACCTAGCAAATTTGGACTCGGGCTGTATCTGAAGATCCTCTCCCACATCGTGAAGAAGTCAGTGTGTCGAGTACAGTGCGCACGCCATCGACAGATCGATTGACGATTCACGAGCAAGCGACACTCTGCACACCACGGCGTACTGTGGGTGGTGCCGAAGTAACCTTGACCTCTGCAGATGTTCATCCCAAGGTAGTGTGAGTGGTGAGGAAAGACGTACATCGAGACAGCGTAGGTACATCAACAATGGCAATGCAGTAACTTGATTGGAGCATTTGTATGTGGCTGGTTTCTGGAGAATCTGTACCTTCATGTGTTGCCGTATATGCAACTATTTACCACGACGTTCATCAACCAACCGAGTGATTGAATTCTGTCAAGTTGACATGGGGTATGATCGGCACCTCTTGAGCTGTACTATGGGCTCTGTAGTACCATCAATATAGCCACCTGATTGCATGCTCGCTTGCACTGACGTTTATAATGGGCTCACAAGGGACTTACTATCGGGTTTCCGTATCAGAAATTGACTCCCTTGGTCTGCATAGGTCCTCCCGTGACACCGGTCTCGGGATA
This sequence comes from Marchantia polymorpha subsp. ruderalis, assembly GCA_037833965.1. Lineage (NCBI taxonomy): Eukaryota > Viridiplantae > Streptophyta > Marchantiopsida > Marchantiales > Marchantiaceae > Marchantia > Marchantia polymorpha. The sequence goes on along the minus strand of AP031352.1, from coordinate 330,975 downwards.
AAATCTCCACTCGCAAAGATATTGGATTGTCGAAATCAATCGGGAACGGTGTGCCGAAAGATTGGGCCGTGCACGCTGCAACCTGGGCTGTGCAAACCTGTCGCCCTAAATAACATACGTCGTGACCAAGTTATCTCCTTTGACAAAGTCAATACGAATCTCATGCTCGGCTCGAGAAGAGAGCGATAATTGGAATGCAGAGCTTTCCCTGTGGGTCTGCGTCTCCCCGGTATACTGACAGGAAGACAGTCCGACCCAATTGCGAGACTATTCGTGCAGCTTTGTACGAACGTAAAATCGAAGATTCGGATTCCAGATCTAGTTGGCCGATTAAATAACCCTGATTGGCATGGTCTGCTCTGTTCTCCCATGATCGACAGAGTCCATGGAGACGAGGTTGCATCCGAGGGAAAGATGTAGACACAAGATCGGGCATTCTTGCAGAAGCGGTGCGCTGTCTGAAGGTCTGGACCGACTGACTGACAAAGGTTGCACAGGGTCAGTCCTTTCGATCAGTCTGTGGCCCCGGGATCTCCCTCTCCTCTCTCTCTTTCGTAGGTCGACTGCCTACAACCAACTTTTCCAATCCTGTTGGATAAGAAGGCAAATTCTGGCTAGATGGAGATGTCGTGAACGGTGAAACATAATACTGGGTGCAGAGGGAGCAGAGGGGTTGGAGAGATTGGAGCATGCATCTTGTACTTTTCTGTTGAACCGCCCATCATTGACACTGCACTGCAAGTGTTATCTGCAAGATCTATTTGCCTCTGGTGCTGCTCCATCAAAAGCTGGAACTTTGACTTGATCCTCACACAAGAATAATTATATACATCTGTCCGGTTGCAGATGATCATGATCATGTCATGATCAGGAGAGCGGATCAGAATCCTCGACCCCCTGCCCTCTGTGATAGGTCGTCGGAATAGGATCTGACTGACGACGCTTCCAGATTCATATCCACAAGGATTTACCTCCTTCCTTTCCCCGTGCACGTCACCGTCACTTTTCTCCGGGGCTCCGATTGTGATTCACGCACCTCATTCGGTTGAAACTCTCAACCACTACTAGGCACGAGTCTACGGGTACCCAATGCACTTTTCTACCGAGCCACCAGTTACTCTTCATATCATTCGTCGCAATGTGCAGCAATTTTACTGCTCGGCTTTCGAGTCCAGACCTCGTACTACGCTGTCACAATGGTGACGTCGCTGAGACTGGCACGATATGTTACACATCTTGCTCGCCGAGTTCGAGAGTCGAATTTTGTTCTTCGTGTCCGTCTGCTAGTCTTCGTGGCCATGCCATGTCTGAAGTATAAACACCAAGCTCTGAGATTTTCCTTCTGCAATTACGAACGTGTATGATCACGTTTGAACTGTGAGTTGTGAATGTTTGAGGGCGAGATTTCTCATGTAAAAAACAAGCAGCTGATATCTAGAAGATTCAGGATTCCCGAGGTTTCAAACTTGTCCAATGCTCGACGCTCGCCACAACAGGAGCAGAGCAGAGGCAGAGAGCTGCGCAAGCTAAAATCAAGCACTGCAGACTGCTAAGCAGCACCCCAGTCTGCAGCAAGCTGCAGCTGCAGCCTGGATGCAATAACTTTCACCGAACAAACTTGGCTGTCATTTGACGAGAACTTTCATGACGCTCTTTGCTTACAGCTGGCGCGGGAGCCGAGCTCGGCGGACGTCAAGACGATTGAATTCAGAAGTCTGGGACGATTCACAGTTCCAGTCTCGGATGATTGGTTGCACATTTAAGGCAACCGTGCGTGTGTTCCGTGCAAACAAACGTTTCGAGACTTTAAAAGCAACGAACTGCCATTCCCTGAAATTGTGGGGGAAGCGTCAATTAAATCAGGTGTGACATGTACATGCTGCTGTTGCATCCAAAGCAGCATGTCCGTCCGTTCGTCTACTGTCGAGAGCATGTTCGTGAGATCTCCACAGAAAAAAGAGAGAGAGAGAGAAGGCACGGATGTGGATGACGATCCAGAATCTTTAGCAGAATGTCATTGGACCGATCCGACCAGTGGTGGGAGAGTGCAGCAGATCGGTGGAATGTAAGAAAACTCACAAAATCATGATACTGGTCAAAAAGCTGATTTTCTGATTCAGGCTGGAATTAAAAGGGTTCAGAATTGTTGCGTGTGTGGCTGTAAATGTGGCGGAAATCAAGGGTGGAGTACAGTGCTAATCTAGCAAGTTGTCTTCAGTGGATGTTCCTCTGCAGGCCAGCATTTGGAGCGACTGACTGCACTCGCCCGATTTGTCTCGAGTGTGCAAGTGGATGGTTATCCACATGCACCAGAAAACAGTCCTCTCTGTTCGTCGCTCGTGTCGACAATCGAACAAGCAAACAACACCAAAACCGCAGACATACATGAAGACGAAATTGTTCATGAATTATAAACCAAATCCACGAATCAACTTGTCCTAGGAAACTTGCCAGTTTAATACGTTCACTTCACGGTCTTAAGCATGATCACTTGAAGTTAGCAACGGAAACCTCAGAGCTGAAGACCAAGAATCGAAGGAGCGGACGCCTGGTGCTCATGACCATGGAAGTGTCATATCTACGTAGTACAGAGAAAAAGTACTGCTGTGTAATTGCTACCACTTAATACAAATCAGAGCTTTTTTTTTAAAGAAGGTGATAAGGGTATGCTCTAAAGTGTCTATGTGAGTTAAAGCTCTCTTGAGGAAAGTGTGGAGTGTGCTAAAGTTTCTAGACGTAATATTATATAGGCTAATTTTGGAGCAGCTTTTCCTCCTAGCGATCGAACCTTTGGGCATATGGGGTTTCTATCCTTGTTATGGAGGTACAGCCAGCAAGGCACTTGAGGAACAAGCTGTTCATCCCGTCTGTAGCGTGGTATGGGCGATGTGCCTCTGGAGGTATCTATGTCGAGGTGTTACAAGTCACTCGATCGTGCATGGAATATTTCATTCCAATTTTTGTTTTTGGCACCGGGGATGGCTATTAATGCAACCAATCTGGTTCGAAAAGTCAAGAAGAGACATGGAGAAAAGTTGTCTCATTTACCAAGTGCAATGTGTGTATTGACTGTGGGTGGTAAGGTACATTTGATGACAAGCAGGTGGAGCATGTTCTTCTCCATGTGCTAGTTCAGATGATCTGAGCTGAACTTTTACAGCGGGAACAAAGTCTCGCATGTGCCTTCTCTCGAGGTGAACTCTCTCGAAGTGAAGGAAGTGGATGCTTACATTCCTGTTATCAAGAGGACCGATGAAAGCGGTTGAATGTGGCACATGGTCCTCAGGTTCATTCATCTCGTTGCCCTCCCTTGGATCTTATCCGATTGTCCCAGCATTGGATTAATTATCGATAAGAAATTCCGGAAAGACGAGGGCCCATCATTGACGGACGTGAAGGTCCCTCTCGGTCAAAACGGCATCGAGACATGCTCCCGCTTCTTTCCCTTATCCGCAGTAAGTCCCGTACATCACTCCTTTCCAAACACCCATACCTTACGTACCTCGATGGAATGTATGAGTGTGTCTTGACCTGGCAAGCACATGCAGGATGGTTCGAGTTGACCTGATGAGTTTTCGACCAGTATGGTTTACTGACGCGGGCGTACAGTGAATATTTTTTTTCGATTCGTGCCTGATTACGGTTCCGAATATAAACATTCTCCTCCAGAAGTGATCTTAATGGAGTATCTTCAGGTTTCTGTCTTCTTCAGTATTGGCGTTCTGTTGCATGAGAGAATGAGAGTCTTTGTGTGCATATACTCTGTTCTTAAACAGTCACACTAGGATTCTGGTCTTTGACTGGAATCTGAAAATTTGTTTGATAAGCTTCAAGATTCGGACCTCTAATCTCAGTCAAAAGGATGCACATAGTGTCATGCACTTCATAAAAAAAGTTATGACTTGAGACCCACTTCTCAGTTATTTTCTTTCGACATAGAATGTTTCGTAGGAAGTGAAAAAAAAAATTTGGTCTGAGTGAGTGAGTGTGTTCGTTTGTGTCATAAGGCAATAGGTCAAAGTTGCTCCTCTAGAAGGTTGTAAGTGACGAGTGATGAGACATAAATTTGATTTAAGACATTGGAACTCCATCATCTAGTATCAGTGGGTGAAGAATTGAGGTTCTATGCAAGCCATTACAAAAGGTATCAATTTGCGGTTGTCATAGCTTGCTATCTAATTGATTGCACATGGAACATGCTCCACGTTTCTCTATGCACATCCTTTTTGTTCTTCCCGTTGCAAACAATGGGAATGTCTTACCTTCCTTCAGGAGGCATTCAATCACTTGTATGTTATTATTTTATCTGGAAACTGTGCTTCTCTACATACCCGTCAACAGATGAAGCCTGTCGATAACACTTGACACCTGATCCACCTCCATCATATGAGAATGTTATCTGAGTGCTACTATTCCTAGTTTGTGAGGATCGAACTTGCAACTTTGAATGGAATGTTACTGTCCACGCTTCCTCGGTGAAGAATTTATCTGAGACAGTAAGTTCTCTCGGTGTTGCTACATCCCATGATCACTGAATTGTTTATTGGAGCGAGCAGAGATTGGAGGTATGCATCAGATGCAGATTATCGTTCATCATCAGTGCCACAATGATAAAAGTAGAGACGTCACGCTCCATGATACGTGAAATAACTTAAAATATCGTCCACTTGAGGATGAGACTGTTTTCGCTTTTATCGTGATGTTATTGGGGTTAATGTCTTCCAATTCGGAAGTCTAAGGTCTACACACGATGATACTGTTTGTATATTTTCGAAAATAATTGCGTAGCATGTGGACGTTATGACATAACAGAATCATAAAAGATTCATAGTTCTCTGGTTCAAAGCACACAGACCTGAAACCATGATATATCCCAGGGACACATCATATGTCCAGCATATTCCTCCTTTTGTTGAGAGTCGTTTCATTCCGTTGAATACATAAGAAATTGGAGTTTTAAAGTGCAGATACCCTTAAAAGCTGATTTGATTCAATATTCGAACTCCCACTCTCCGTGGCCCCTAGATCTTCAAAAATACTGATATTTGTTGAGATTAGAAGTCATCCTTTGAGAATCAGATTTTTTTTACAGCCTTATGAAAAGCTGAGCCATCATGGCCCAGCCTACTGCCTTACAATGCATATTACATGATCTTGACATCATTCTTTTGATCCCTTAGTTGTTTGCTCGATCACATGACCCTTTGTGCGTAAAAGTTTCCATTTTGGTGGGCTATCGACGCTAGACTTTGATTCAGGATGAGATTCCTCTGAAGTTGTATATAAGGAATAAAGCTCAGGGTCATCCCAATTTCCTGAAAGAACCACTGAACATCCTATACACATGTTCTTTCCTCCATCCGACCCACTCCTCGTGCGCTAATATTGACTTCTCTAACTTTCACCTCCCGTTCATGCTTCTGTTGAGCAACAAAAATGACTTCTACATGATTTCCATCCTGTGATCGGCTTTTATCTCCTCCTCTTTAATCCAAATTCAAAAGGTGGCTCTTCTGTCCATGATGTTCAGGTGTTAAATCATACAACGTCCCACCAGTTTCAGTTGTAAGGTATCACAGCAAAATACCAACAACTGGGATGAAGTGTAGATTGGATGTGCATCGCATCCGATCGGCATTTTTTGCATGCTCGAGGACCTTGGACTCACTTTCTCTGCTGTCACTTTTTTATGGAAATATATGCACCTGTCATTGAGCATTGGATCAGACCTTTAGTACCTCCCGGTTGCCATTCTTCCTGCTTACTTTTTCAGAGCAGTTACACCAGAGTTTGGGTAACCTATGGAGAAAGATCGTGATATAGACCACGGGAGCTTGAGATGGTCCTAGACTTATAAGACGGAACATTTTAAGCACATCTTATTTCCACTTTGGAATTATTATGATTCTCTTCCTACAATATGACTTCAAGAGAAGTAATTCGAGAAAATCATTCGTGCATGAGTAATGAAGTTGCCTTTAATCATTCACATTTTTTCATTCGATTTTATGAAGTATAAAGTGAAATATGTGCGGGGAAACCATATCTCTACCAAGTATTTATGGAGTCAGAGGGTGTGAGAAAAGATCTACCGTCAGAGTCCGAGCTCATGTTGAATGAGCCTTCTTACTCGGAAGGAGACCGGAATTTCAATAATTTAGTTTAAAGACCGAGGAAAGCCTTCAGGAAACATTCACATCATAACAGACATTGACGTTACAACTTTGACATGTCCACCAGGTCCTGACTTTCTATCACGGGATGGATGATCACCGACTTATGGGATCTTGAATGGCCAAAATAATGTAGTCGATTCGCATGTGGCATACTATTGTAGCGTTTTTCTTTCGCATGATACGGTATAGATAGAATTCTTAAAGTTCTAGAAATATTACGCGAGAACTCATTATTTGCAACATAATCAAGGATACGTGATGGGCGTGCATACTCTGTTGTGGCTGGCATGAATCACATCTGTTGAAAACAGCTGGAGGCATCCCACGCTGGGGATGATCCTTTTCCCACTACTTGATTGATATATTTATGATTCTTGAGATGCTGAAAGGTGTTACCTCTAATGGCCAGAGTAGCAGTCTTCTGAAAGAGGGCTTCTTTTCATGTACAGGTACAGCTCTTTACACTTCAAAATCTGGTAATCCAAAGCTGTAGCATATCCATTAAACTACCGGAAACATCTTTGAGCCCAACAACTATGTACATGAAACAGAAGTGTGTAGATACCCTAGAAGTCAAGACCGGTTCCGCCCATGATTTTCTTTACTCCAACCCTCAGTTTAGATATAGATACCCAGCGACGTTCATAGCTTCTTGTTTTTCTGCGGATGGCCCGTTTGCGAATTACTGGTCTGTACTTAGTCTCTAGAAAACTTCAGTATATTATTCCGATTCAAATTATTGTCAGAAAACTTTGTCTTGAACCAGACTTCATCTTCCAGCAATTTCATAATCATGGATGAGCATCACAAGGAGAGAAAACAATACGTGTATCTCACAATACATAACATACATACACCATTTATCAAAATATGCACTAGCAGCCTAAGAAAGAAGCTTATAAAATGTGATTGTTTATTTTAACTGGGAAAGATGTAAAGGGATAAGAATTCCACCATGGTTTGTACAGACAGCGCAACCTACATCATCTCTGCTACTTCAATGGACAATGTCAATACCGGAGCAAAACTTGTTGAGTACAACACAACCTAGGTGCCCAGGTTACTCCTATTGTAGCAAATGTGATTCTTTAGAGACATCAAGGGAGTCAGTAAACCTATTGCTTACACTGCTATATGTATTATAGAATAATAAACAGATTTCCTTCAAAACCGAAGTCACTTGACAAGAACTTATGAACAAGTCAGACCAGCCTCTTACAAAACGTTATTTTGCATCATACTTTGAATGATTGAAGAGTACATCTGACGAAGAGCCATAGCGTTATGTATGAAACCTCTTTGAATAACTCAGTTTTGAGAAGTACATTGATCACAAATCGACATCTTTAAATAGACACTTCCCCATAAAGAACATGGAAACGAGTTGTCCAGAATACTCGAAGAGAGTGAGATAGAATACTCTGTGTGGTGCTTTGCTTCTGCTGACGATGTAGCACTTTCGAATATTCAGTATGCCAAAGCAAGAGACACCAGAAACCCAAGATGCGGTATTTTAGCAAAAAAAACTTAAACACTGAACTTTTGTTGAAGAAAAGAGAATTTATTCTTGACGGTCAATCATGGACAATCTCTCAATATGAGGTGCTTGGAGATAAGATAAAATCGTACACTCTGCGAGACTTCGGGCTCTATCCAATCTAGTAGGTAAGATTACACTGTAGCCTCCCCGCTGCCCTTTTTACTTCTACTTTCCTATCATTGCCGTGTGGATATCTGGGCTACTTGAAATCTCGACAATGACAAAGAAGCTCACCTCGATCGGAGATCTCCATCGGTGACAGACACAAATAAGCCCTCCCCATGTTCATCACGGATATGATCTCAAACAAAGAAGCTCACCTCGATTCACAAACCATCAGGAGGTCTGTAAAGATTGAGATAGTGATTCTCGCATATTAGCAGGTAGCATGCGATAGATGGTTTGACATGATCTCGTGTAATTTTAATCCATTGAAAGATAGGTTAGCTCCACAGTTGTATCGAAAGACAACTATACCGTATTTATTTTTTTAAATGTAATTTCATCATATATTTCATATAATTTTAGTGAATCGGGTCATCCAGATTAGTTTATGGTACTAATATTCATTTCATGGTTTTCTAATGAAACATGATTAAATAGCGAAGTACCGAGGTCCTGAACTCTAAACTAAGCTCTATCCAACTACAGTTCATTGATTGTAAATTTCATGTCATAGGATTTTCACATTCCACATATTAAATATATATATTTAAAATTATAAACATATTAGAACATCTGCATATTAGTGAAATATGATGTATTGCTATTCTAAGCAACAATATACGGCACTCTTAGCTCCTTGGAATTTTCAATTTTTTTCCATTTCTCAACAACATACTAACTGTATCTTTTGTGTTACATGATAGGATAATTATGCATTGAATTATACTTTCCTTTGGTGATTACATTGTTTCATTTAGTTTCACTGAAATTTATTTTGGTGACATCTCAGATTATGTATTTTGATGAAGTTAATGTATATCTCGCACTACATTTTAAGTCGTATTTTTTAATCTTTATTTCTCAACTTTTTTCTTTTTCTTCCAACATATATATATATATATATTACTCTTATATAAACTCAAGGAAAGACATCACTTTGAAAACTTGTCTTATCGATTCACGAATCAAAAAAGATGAAAAAATCCACTCATTTTCATAATTCTAATACAGTAAAATGCAATATTCTTAAACATGCTATCTAGTTGAATTTTTGATCATTTAATCGAGTTTCTCTAAAATGCAAATTCTGTCATATTCGTTTGTGAAGTGATAAGAATAATGTGATTATAATAAGTATGACGATTAATATCTAAATTTACACATATTACTCTAAACCTCACTTTTTTCCAAATCACGACTATGGCAAGTATATGGTGATAATAGTGTCAGATTTTTTTTACAGATTGAAATATTCATCATTATTTGTCGTGTGGATGGATTCGAAACGTTTTCGTAAGAAACATGCTAATTTCAAAAAAATTGCAAATTTCAAGTTCTTCAAAATTCTTCCATAATTCTGTATATATGTTATTTTAAATCCAATGATTTTGTACTATACTCAGCATAATCAAACATGCACATTAATGATGATTGTCATTTTAGATCATTTCAAAAACTTAAGAAGTTTATGATATTCAATCATTTTAGATATCACTCTCTACTTCTATCAAGTACAACATCCATGTTTGGACTGACTTTCACTTGAAAAGATTGCAAGCTCATCTATAAACTTATGGTAAGTGAAAATTACTTTTCCCAAATATAGTGAATATTCTACAAAGTGATGGGGGACATTCTGACGAAGAATATTAGGAGCTTAAGGGTTTTTCTTATCTTTTTCTTTCATTGCTTGCTAATGATTAGATAAAGCTACATAAAAATGGAATCAGATCAATAACGGTTTTTTCATATTACATGGGATTGATTGTGCTTAGATATGTGTAGTTTTTTTTCAGAATAAGCAGAAGTTCGCATTACAGTATACTTTTACTGTGCAGGTGTTTGCGCAGTTTAGAGAATTCAATGCAAATGTGACATAATTGATGTCTGGGAATGGTATCGAACCATGAATAATATCATGACAGTATCATCTTCGATAGAATTTTCTTCCAATCGTCTTGAATGTTCATTGAATGAAAACACTTTCATGCTCATGCAAGTCCTTTTTGGCGCTAGTATTCACATAACGAAGCTGGAGCGAACAGGTGTTGCAATGCTCCAGGGAGATTCATCCCTCAATTCCAACTTCGAATGCACTGCAACGGTTTCTAGTCCACCATACAAAGGTCGCTGATGTGGTTAACCAGCGTCAGATGTCATCGCCACCGATATAATGACATGCTTGCCACTTGTAGATGACGGAGTCAGTGTTCCACAAATGGGACTTCTGGCATTTTAGGATTCCGGTCGTTGGCGGTCGTTCCCAGCTAATCTCTACCCGCCAGTTGTAGGCCAATAGGGCCCGGCGGCGCACTGTAACATGCATATCCCGAGATACTCTCAGAGTGGCCCTACAAACGTTGGTCCTTCCCGGTAGTCTAGAGTGGTGTGCCGAGAAATCGCAATCGACAGGCTTTCCTTTACATGCTCTTCGCATGCACATAAGCCTTCTGCTTGACGTAATTATCTTTCAGTTATACGTCCATCATCCAGTCTAACTCCAGTCTGTCGATCTCCATTAATCACCAGTCCGATTTCTATCTCTTCTTTAACTTGCGTATTCTCCGAAATGGCAAGTGTATCACTATATCTGCAACCTTGCCTCTTCTGTCAAAATCCGTCATGATAGACTCTACATTCGACGGGCAAGAATGCCGAGCCCATTCACGTTACACAGGGGACCTTCCAGGAAAGTAGAGGACACCCAGCAGATCTTCAGGCCTTGCGGGCCGCACGTCGCTGGTCAGACGGCGAACGCGTGGCTTTGACGAAACGTCCCGGCGTACGTGGACAAGTCTGCACAGAACTTGGACAACACAATGCTGCCTGAGATTTGACATTGCTTCCCTCGAGCGCCCACTGACCCACGCTTCTCTTCATGCAAAGACGTCATACAATCGACTGAGGAAAAAGCAGAACACTAATTCACCCAGTCCCTTCTCTGGTTACAGTTTTTTTCTTCTTCATAAATGTTAATTTACGCGTGGGGTAGCTGTAGTGCAATCCGCTTCCAAATGCTTGGGGCCGTTCATCAGCTGTTATAGAAAAAGTCATGATGCACGAGTAGAGCCTTGTGGTTCTCTTTATCGTTCTCACCTACTAAAGTTGAACCAATGTGTCCAATGGGCTCTCATAGTCTCGGTCTTGTAATCATCTATTCGACGTCGTAAACCTCTAGATTGGGAGGCCGTCTTGGAGTTGGTATTTTACATGTGAGCTCTGCTGTAGATTGAAAACCCTGAAAGTTTTTTTGTGAATGGGATAGGTACATGTTTCAATATTTTCCTCGGAAGTTGAACCTTATAATTCGGTGCTTAAGTAAGTTTCTCAGAAATGATTGACTGTTTCGAGACTACGTTATATGAAGTCGGGAGATAATAACCCCTCGTGTACACATCATCAGGGAAATTTGTGTTCAAAGTTCTGAGTAACTTGTGGGGGCGTCCCATGAATCACTAAGAGAGTCTTCGAGATGGCGTCTTCCCTTCTTTTTGCTATATTTCATTGTAACTTCTCGACCTAGGGAGTGATTGAGGAATGAGACAAATTGTGGTGGGAGTTTGATGACCATTAGGTGCAAGAGTCTGTATATGGAGTGAATAATGGAATTAAGGTCGTGAAGTGGAAATGTCGGTTACAAGACTTCACAGCTATAGTCTATAGCACATGTCAGGGGAGTCAGGCATTGAGTGAAGTCATATGGCGCATCAGTTGGATACACTTTTACGCAAATCAGTAGATAATGGCGGTGGGATTCATTCGGTGGAGGCAGATACCCTGGAGGAGAGGTTTGTGAACGGAACTGATAAGGAATCAGCACGGCGAAGATAAAGGACTCTTGTCTTTCAAAGAGTATCTTTAAGACCAATGAATGTTTTCCAATATTACATGCGACCGATCGGACAGACCTTGTTCAACGAACACAATAACGATAGAACGGTAAATGGTTGAGTAGAGGAGATGTGAATTTGGACTGATTCTGAAAAGAAATGATACTTTTTTGGATAGTAGTTTCTCTTAGATATAAATTGTCATTGAGTACAGTCAACAAGCAATACACGCTGGGATACTGGAAAATTGGAATAGTTTGAAGCTTGAGTGAAGGGCAAAATCATTATATAAAGCTATGTCTCCTCTCTCTAAAAGTACCCACCATCTATTTAAAAGAGAGAATAGACTGGGCAACTGACTTGGTTATATGCTCACAAACCTCCAAGTTGTTGAATTAACACATTGAGGATAATATCTTAGAAAGTAAGACGTAATTTGATACTTCTTTAGGTGTTCCTTGAAATCTATACATGCTACGATTTTATACCTCCTTAGTTCAGTTTAAGAGAATTATATAATTTAAATCAACTTCCATCATCCATATCCAAAACCCCCTTCAAAGTATAGTTCCATCTTCAGCTATGTTTCAACACAAACTTAATATATCATCTCATATTCTGTAGCTAGAAAATGTGCTACGTACGTGTGTACGTGAAACTACTGAACATTTTAAACTTTTAGAGTAGAGAAAGTTATAATAAAACAGTGACTTGAACTGTGTTCAACTCGAAATTTGATCTTCTAAGATTTTAGAACATTTGTAAAAAAATTGAGAAAAGAAAAGAAGATTCAGAAGTATGGTGCATTTTTTAAAAAACATCATTCTATATGGATAAGAGACGAGGATGTTTTTAATCGAATTGAACACGCAAGAAAGACCGAACACTTTCTGCAATGAATGGTCAAATCCATAGTAGAACACTTTTCCCAAACCGAATTTATGTCCGAACAAGTCGAGAGGGAATTTTATATTTCATCAGCATGCCACTGCGAATTAGTTAGTTAATATGTATCATGGTTGAGTCTTATGGAAGAAATCAAACGTCAACAAGGAACTACTGCAATTAGCTGGAATGATTGTGTCAACTGTCAATGGTGTCCATGATCGTTAATGCAAGCACAGTCCTCATACGTAAGTGCCACATCTCAATAAGTCGTTGAGAAGTTGTAGGAGTATACAACACTCGAGGTATGGAATAGTATAACTGAATCATTTATGTCCTAAAGAGAGTAAAATCATAAAGATAAATCAATAAAGAATACGCAGTCCACTCACGAGAAAGTCATCATATAGTACACAAAAAGTTCCAGAATGAGTGACCTTTGAAGGAACCTTTCTCGCATGTCTGAAAGTTTATCAGGGGACTGCTTCAAGGAACTGCAAATGCCAAATCTTGTGTTCCAGTCCCATGTTTGTGGCTCCCACAACTCCGCTGCTAAACTTAAGGTAACCTAAGTTCAAGGTTACCTTAAGTAACTAACATTTGGAGGAACTAAATTGTATAGGAACATGTCTCCAACATTGTGAGATTTGATCACAAAGCAAGTTCATACCAAAATTAACCCTGAGTCTCCTGGGCGGGTTTGAACTGCCTTACAACTCTAGTTCTCAAGCGGACCAGTTCATGCTCTATACAACATGTATAGAGGATGAAGGTTTTCTCCTCTAATGCCTATTGATGCGGACATCCAAACAAGACTTTGAGCTATTGAAGCTATAGAAATATAGACTTCTATAGCTAAATCAAATACTTAGAGTGTCATTCACCTATTTTTCGCGGATATTATAAAGCGTGAATATGCTGTCAATGTTGATATATTTTTTCACAATTCAACTCAGAATGTTATCCAAAAACATGAAAATTTATTCTTAATACTTCCAATATATAAATAAATATCTTCCTATATGGAATATAGTATGCGGAAAATACTGTTGTACTTATATCTGCAACATGACTGTTCTAAAAGATATTTTGGTATAAACAAATACTCATGATAATACAAGATAGTACTGTCGATGCAAGATAAGACACTAGGTGGAAGATTCTCGAAACTTTGAATGGATGCAATACATGATGGACATGATTTTAATCTCCTGATATAATAGGATTGAATCCTTGAGACATGAGATAATAAATAAATCTCTAAATCTGCATTTTAATCATCACTATCATGATATTTCATATAAATCTCACACTTTTTTTAAAAAAAATTAGCATTTGATTCTTTATTGAATCAAGTAAAGATAGTCAATTTTCCCATTATAACTTATGAATGAAATATTTGTTAAAGGAAGAAATAGAAGAAAATTTATTCAGTTTAAAAATATCATTGCTTTTTTTTTCATAACTTGAATGGCATCTACTTTTGTTTTCTAAAAATATCTTCGCAAGTTACAACCCATCAATATGCACATTACTAAATTGCAAATGTACCTCAAACCATTTGAAAATTGTAATTTATATACAGAAATATAACAATTCAATCTCTATCACTTATTTTTTATTGTAATTTTTTCTCTACTTAAAGAATAATTTATTTGATTTTAACATAAAAATAAATCAATCATGTGCTCAATATTTTCAATTTTATAATATTGGGAATTTTTATATTAAATTTGTTATGAATTTAAATTTTCTATAAAAAACTTTCAAACCTTCAATGCATCAACTAGATTGAGTTTATTATCAATTTTGATCACATGAATCTTCTTATCAAATTTCATAAATAAATTGAGAATTAATTAAATTTCATATTGCAATAAATTTTCAATTAGGTTGAAAAATACAATATTTAGTTACATATTGAAAATCTATTGTCATCCATATATTTTAATTCAGCTTTGAAAAAATATATTTATTTTTTGGATTGTCATTCAATTCATGTATTAACTTTTTATCAACAAAGCGCTAACTTGTGAAAGCTTTATTAGCTTTCACATTTCTTATCAATCAAAGATTACATTTCACGCTTCATAACAATATTTCACTCAATTTTATTCATAAAGTTATCAAATTTAATATGACACTTAAATTTTTTCTTCTTTCAAGATCAGGTTATTGGCATCATAATTTTCAATCTCAATATCATGATCTTCAATTTATTTCAAAATGATCCCATGTTCTATATCTTATGAATACTACTAATTTGATTAAAACATTTGTTATTATACAAGTGTGATTGAATCATCTAATGTTTGATTATAAAATGTGACAAACGAGTGAATGTACAGTTGATTCTTAGTTTTGATTAATGATCATACACACATAAACATTGCATTTGTCTAGGTCAATTTAGCATTATGCATTGAGTAAAATCCTATTTGACTGTACTTACTCAAACTCTATTGTTTATCAATCATTTTTAACGATAATCAAGTACTTTGTATTGATCAATATGCTCATAGTTCTGATTTTTTAATTGAATATTTGTAACATTTTTAACTATATGATTCTTTTATAACATTTTAAAATTTGATAACGCAAATATTGAACAAGTTATCAAAGATCTAATTGAAAAAAATGCTCTTGATGTTATTGAGTACAAGAATGTTGATGATGTAAGCATTGTCAAATCTCACTAAAATAGTATAATCAACTAGAGAATGACAACAATTTAATTAAAAATGATGTTAACGAGATTTTATACCTAATTATGTTGAACCTAATCATTGATTTGTTCAAATTTTTTTCACTTGAATCATCTTTATCTACATGTTCTTCAACCTCCAATCAGCTTGTCATACGTCGAACCATCATCATAAATATGAAAAAATTGAATTGTTGAAATAATCAACAATACAATCTGTAGCAAAATATTTGTTTGTAGCTCAAAAAGAAGAAAATATTGATATAGATTAACGTATGTCACATTTTTCTTTATTGTGATCATGATATGAATTGTTACTCCAATATTACACTTGAAACTGTCATAATTAGATGGTATCATGTCATTCTTACATTTAATGATCTACTGTTATTATAGGGCAGATTTACTTCTTATAAACTAATGCTAACACTATTAGAATGTTATATTTTGGAATAAAAACCAAATTCATATTCATATCTATTGCTCATAAAGATAGATCACACAAACAATAAAGTAATTTATGATTTATATCTGCATGCATAATAAGAACTCAAATTTTGTATTTTGATTGTGTCATTGAAAATTTTGCTATGATAACTTTAACATATTAACAAATGTAATCAACTACAGTTTATTCAAGTAAAATTAAATTAGTATCACAATAAATTCATAAGATCTTCATGATTGATAATATTCATAAAAAATACAATATTTTTTTATGAAATATTTTGAATACTGTTGAAAGCTAGATTTATGCTTTAATTACATATAATTTGATAATGAAGAGATTTAATAAATTTTGTTATTTAATAATTCTCATTATTTGTTCATATTTAAAATAAATTGAAATTTATAAATTATGTATAATTTCTTTTTGAAAAATCACACAATTTTTACAATTTTTGATCAATTAAATGTTGAAAACCAAATTTATTTATGAATTTTGAATTAAATAATACATTAATTTGGAATTATCCAATATTTTTTATTATGTCGTGGGTTCTAGATGCAAAATTGTAATTAATCTATGCTAAGCTTGCAGAGTACATACAAGTTTTTGTTTAATATGATCTTATAATTTCCTATGTTTAACAAGATTTTAAAATAATAATTCAAGAAGCATGATTTGTTCATCTTTTATGAAATTAATATCGCTTATCATTATTTAACAAAAATATAATTTAATATAATCTATTAATTAAAATAAAATTGTTAGATATATTACAAAAATTTTAATTTTTGAAAAACAAGCGTTTTAAATTATTATTTGAAATATCAGCTCTCACAGCTAAAAAAATCACTGTAAAGGAATAATTTATTTTAAAATTGAAAATAATTTTCTATTCAAAACAAAAAAAAACAATTCAAAATATGTATGGATATACCAGATGAAATTAAAAATTTGCCAGATGAAAATTTTCCTTTAATATATTCATTTGAGCTTATAATTTGAGGAAATAGTCATTTAAAGAAAAACTTATGAAAGTGTTATTTTTATGTTTAACCTGAATCAAATTTTATCAAAAACCAACTGATGGTATATATTTTGATTTGCATGTTATGTGTCCAACACATAGAATTCATGTTGAAAATATGCTAAAATATGTATATGAACATTTTTTAACGATGATGTGATGATTTAGTCTAAACTTAAAAATCTTTTGAAGCAATCATTTTCAAAATGTACATCTTCATGTTTAATGTAGTAAACACTATGAGGATATATGAAGCTATATCTAATACAAAAAAATTAATAGTGCTATATCATGTTTCTAATCTCAGTAGTCTATGTCATTCCACCTCATACATGAAATAACTAACATTAGAAATTATTTCCCAAGAAGTTACCGGGGAGCAAGGAAGAAATGAAAATAAAATTCTAAAACGAAAAAATTATCCCTTGAATATGGACACGATTAAATATGCTTTACTATATTTCTATTAATGTATCCAAAAGATTCAAATTACTGTAGTAGATAAGGAAACCCGTTTTAATTTACAAATAAAAGTATCTATTGGCTTTCCCAAATTTTGATAAGTGTAGCATACAATGATTGGAACTGCCTTTATTGAACTATATTGGTGTTTGTTGACTCAGGAGTAACACGGAGTTTCAAAATTTGGTGAGAACTTCAACCGGCCGTCACACAATTAAGCAAGCTGGAAACTGTTCGATGATTGGTTATGAGAAGAGAGGTCCCATTAACGCAATGGACATCCACTGCCAGAAGTAGATGGTCATAGATGCCCTTGTTCCTCAATCCACCTTAAAATGGATAGTTAGTTTGCTCGTCCGTTCTGTCAAGCACCAGCAAGGACCTACTTATCATTCGAATACGTTTCTACAAGACGATGGAGAACGAGATGGATCCATGTACATGATGACTGTGGGACACAACACAACTGCAAGAGGTTGTTGAAATTTGAACTGGCAGCCCTACTCAAAAAGTTGTCTGGAAAATGATTGAGTGCGCTGGGGATCATGGACTAACATGGATGTTGACTCACAATACGTACAAACAAAAGAAAAGGGGGCGTCGAGTTTGTACGTTCTTTCTGCAATATCTGATGTGCTTATTTTTATGTACCCTAGGTGATTCTCTCATTTGCCTACATCGATAGGTAAATGTGACCACAACCTAACGTCAGGTGAGAGGTTAGCATTTCGAGTACACCTACTTAGCAGTGAATTACCCGTCTACCTGATAAGATAGATTTTGCTCACACGAAGTACAGTTGACATTGACCCTTGACTTAAATGTATGGTCCGTAGAAACCGTATTAAATATTACCTCCGGAGATGGTGTCCATGATAGACGAAGTTGACGAGTTTAGATGATTTTATGTAAGCAAAGTGACATTCTGATGTTTACTTCTCGCCAGTCAAAGTATTGTAGGACGCCGGTAAGCTAGTTTACATCACCCTTGCTTCTCCTTCTTCTTTGACATCATTGCGATCATAGTCTCGGAACCTTGAGCGAGCTCGCTTGTGTGTGATTCGGCTCTTTTGCGTTAGTATGGCAGCAGGTATATCGTACAAAGTGGAGTTGTTGGATAAATATGAATGTCAGTGGCAATTATGATCAAGTAGATTAAGTGAGCGTAGATCATATCTAAAGTTTATTTTTTGCACCACCACCCACCACCTGCTTGTTGACTCCGGGATCTCAAGCACTTGGCCCACTTAAGCTTTCGTCTTTCTGTGAGTTAGGTGCTAGGAGTGGATTTACTCAGGATTTGTTGACTTGGACAAGTCCAGCACTGTAGAGAGCGGCATGGATGGAGCTGCAAGTGTAGAGGCGCATGATAGAAACTGCGGCTGAAGGCTTATGTCATACAGCAGTATTTGTTGACTTGCATGTGGTCCAACCTCACGCTGCCTGCTTCTCGCAAGGATACGATCAAGATAAAGTGCTCTTCCTATTAGAAAATAATTATCTCTTTGGAAAAAGTAATCTGAAAAGTAATGGATCTGTTGGATTTAGCTATTAGACAGGTAACTGTGCCGCTTTACAAATACATATAAGTTCAGAAAATGTCAATCCGTTGATGAAAAAAATCGTAGTGAGTTCCACTTAATATTAAAACAAATATTTTTTGCAAAGTATATGATGGGAAGATTTTAATCAGCAACTAGAGGCTAGCCCAATAATAGCAAAAACAAAAAAATATGATATAGTATAAAAGTCAAGATATTCCAATCACCAACATAAATGGTGTTGCATTGAATTTATTTGTCTTGACCATGCTTGATTTTATTTTAATTTATTCTTTTGCAAATCTTACTAGTGTTTTCACCTTTGGCTCTGTCAATGGTTACATCCCCGTAAAGTTTCTCAATAGTATCACAAGACTGCACAAATCGTTGTATATTTCAACACTCAATACAAATACATAGACTGTCACTATATTAAAATGTGACGTGGATCATCTTAGATAAAATTTTGAGACAGGACTAGAAGCTTAACAGTTTTCTACTCTAACAGTAACATATTTCCATTAAAAATCAACTGCTCTCGAATTTGGAATGTCTTTTCTTATCATCTAAATTTCAACTGCAATGTAGATATCAACAAGCATGAACAAAACCATGTGCTATCTTCAAGATTTTCATTGCAGTTCCACAACTTTGATTATAACCAGATTATTATCACTCAATACGCAAGCTTCAGCATATTTTTCCTTTTACTCACTTCTCCAGAATAGATTTTTATTTTACTCTTACTTAAATTATCATTGCATCTTTTTACAGTTGCATATCCAACCATTTAAAGTCAATCTCACGAGCAGATTTTTTCGGCTTGCGACGATCACACCAACGTGAATCCCTTTTCTTTGTCAGTCTGCTGACTCATACTATGTGATGCAAATATTCTCTAAAATATATTTTAATTCTCACTCAAACATAGATCTAATGTATCAAATATCCAAAAAATGTGTAAATATTTTGGCTTTCATTGTTAACAAGATAATCAATATGTTTTGAGACATAAAATTAAGACCTTAGCTCTTGATTCTACTTCTATTCTCTTGCTTTTACTCACAATAGTTTTCATTTTCATCTCATCAATTGTCATTACCATCAACACCGGACTTCAAAATTTCTGATGCAAGTAATATTGCATTTTCCTTCCCGCAATTAATCTTGCGACAAGGATTGCAAACACACACTACAGAAAAAACTTCAATCGTATTCTGTATGGTAAATATCTTGTTATGTTTCTTATCATATCATCAAACATATCCATGTAATGCATCTTAACATCAAATTTTTGTGGACCTTCTATCGTTTTTGGATGATCCTACTCCAAATTTAAAAACACCTTTATGTTTTATCATCTTTTAACTCTTCTTCACATGATCTTCTAATTAAAAAATACTCTGGATGATTTATACATTAAACAGTCTTTCAATTCCTTGTTAATCATATTTTCATTTCCTTGTGATTTTTTTAATCCCTTTGTATCCCATTCACATGTATATGTATGTATTTTTTTTAATAATAATTGATTTATTTTTTTTTAAATGGTGTTGTGTGAACAAAGTATATATACAATTGACAAAATAAAAAGTATCCGTTGAGCATTGACGTTAAATTTTTTACTTTGAGATCTGATCCAAATTTCGTTCCTTTCCAATCAGCAAGGTTCTAATTGTTCGATTTCCACAGCCACTAGTTACACTTCCATGTCTATCCACTTCTAGTTTCGTCACAAACAGAATAATCTTTGTTGAGAGAACTTATGAGAGAATGTTGTTTGCAAAGAGTGCAAAATCATGCCACCTCTGATAGGTCTGGTTGAGCACAAAGAAACGTTTGGAATACCTTTAAATTGTTTAGATTTTTATGTCGCTATCTTATCTTATCTTATCATAGTAAACGTATGTGATAACACAAAACCGATCTTCATGACAAGAACAAGAACATCTGACACATAAACCTCTAACTAATTCCATATTACCTCTTGGAACTAAGTCAAAGTTGAACTTTGCTGCTTCTTTTCGTTACTTCATTGGAAAAAAATTAACATAAAGCATACAAAAAATTATCAAAGAAGAAAAGTACAACTTTGAAGAGGAGAAGAAAAACTAATACTCACGTCGTTGAAAACTAAGAAATTCGAGAAATTCCAACCGATGCAGCTGAAATAAATTTTGTATGGGGTATCCCTCACATACTGTCTCAGACTCTTCAACTGATCTCACGATCAAGTAGGTCAATTTTTGGGACCACTTTGAAATGATATGTAACGTCAAAAAGGACGGCGGCTTGCGGTATTGTGATTAGATATCAACCGAATCTAATTAGATATTTCAAGGCAGTGTAGAAATAATGAATTTCAGACGTAGTTCCTTGTTCCCACTCCCGCCCCTAAACCTACATACGTAGAATAAGTTTGGTGGAAAGAGATTGAAAACTACTTACAAACAGAGGCAGCAAAAAATGTGCGAAGAAAGCAGAAGACACGCAAAGGAGAACATTAGTTTTTGAGAGCGGCAAACTTGCTCACGATTTAATGTCACAACTCGAAAATGAAGGAATCACGTCTAAAAGATTCAGTTCACGCCAGTGCATGATTCAACTCTCTTCTATCCAACCCATGTGGATCTGAATCCTTGTAGTAAAGAGGATAATGAGCTCTTGTGGGATCTGGGATCTAGAATCTGAGGGTTGGAAACACACGTGGAAAGTACTGTCATTCGGGTCACTAGTTGATGCTGCCTGTGGCCAAATGAACATCCTCGACTTGAAAGTGTGGTTTGTACCATATCCATTTGAAGTCTAACTGAACTGTTGTTGTTAAAGTTGTAGAGATGCCGAGGCGCCAAAGCTCGAAGAGATCATGCATGTATCTAATACATGACGGTGATTGGAGAATGGCCCACATGTACACAAGGTTGAGGATCTAGTGACAAGTGGTTGTCGAGAATTCACCCTCTGATAACAGAACATCACGCAGGAGTCCATAACAGGTTAAGACGGTAGATATATGATGACGTTTTCTTAGCCATTTTTATCCTGCTTTGTGTCCTCTCTTGAGGTCTAGATTTTGTACCGGTGGATTTTGCCTCGTAACTGTAGAATCTTTCCAGTTGCTATAAGCTGCAAGCTTATTACGTGTAGGTTTCCCCTACTGCGCAGGGTTCAACTGTAAGTGGCAATGGACATGGTTCAGAGTTCCTGACCGCAAGTAAATTTTTTCGAGAGATATCAAGAACATGTCTTCGCAACAGTTCGTTCAGCTCCCTCCGTAGCTAACGAAGAATTTTAACTGCGAACTTCCTTATATGGTACTCAAAATACAGTTGTGGTTCCTCATGTTCAGGTTCCTGTATTCCTGAAGATTCAAGAATTGGATGCCACTTACGCAATGTTTACTGCTCCTAATTTATTTGATAGCTTTCTGCTTCATGGAAGATAGCGAGTTGTTCCCTTTAAATCATTTTGAGGGAAAAGCTCTCTTCCTGGATGAGATGATCATATTGTATATTTAAACTGGAATCTGCAAGTTTTCAGGGCCACTAAGACGGTGTAGTGGTTTCATCATGCTTTCAATTTGAGGTCCGATGGGTCCAATGCATCTTCCTCGTCTTCTCTTTACACCGTTGTACTTCGTTCCAGGTTCCTTGAACATGTTCTAATCGATTTGAGATCCATCTTTATTGCCATAACTTTCGGTGTAAAAGTATGTCCCGTAGTTCTCATCTCAACTAAGTCATGGAGGCATGCACTTGATTAGTGCGATTAGCAGGCTACACTATCATTGGTATGGATAGCGTTGGGGTCCTTATTGACCTGAGACGTTACTTATATCTACCCGTGAGCAAAGAGACAACTTTAGTGTCCTAGTGAGATATTGAATCTGGGTCTCTTTGAAACATGACACCTAAGCCTGTTAGTGTTGTCCAACATCATGCTCCATACAGTACTAGGCCATTGTCCCCTAATGAGGTAGCGTCCTTTCGTTGACACCGAACGAGCAGATTGAAACATGCAGTTTGCAACGTTGAGTGTTTTCCATCTTCACTTGACTTAATGTCTCTGTTGCGCAACGTTTCTTGGTGTAGATGACTTCAAATTTTGTGCTGGCAACATAATCATTTCACGATTTCAATAGTTGTCTGGATAGAATATAATTATACCTCTTTTGCCTGAGTTCTTCTTCCTGAAAAGTACACCCCAAACTGAATTATGCTGAGAACGATATGACAAAGAAAACTACACTCAGTGAATGCAACCTCTTTGAATGAAAGGTTCGCATTCTTCTACGGGCGGTAGGAAATTGAGAGAATATACTTCCGTAATAAAGAGCATTCAACTTCTACATATTACCATTGAAAGGAGAACGCAGTCCATCTATTACGTTTTTGTGGCAAAGAGATAAGGTGGCCATGATGGGGTGTCTTAAAATCTAGAGGTACTGAAGGCTAGATTAATTTATGTACTCATTCATATTTTGAAGATAGTGAGCATCATTCAGACATGCCGAGCAGGAAGACTATGTCCGCACACCGTGTATTCTTAGCATACATATCTTGTCACAGTCTAGAACTAAAAATTCTTGCATAATTAGCTATATAACAGCTAATTATACAAGAAAGGGAACTATTTGAAGTCATCTGCCTTAAAAAATCAACATGGATTCTTTTTTTATGTTTTTTGCGTGCTTTTTTCCTTGTGTTGAATTTGTTAACAGATGATACACACATTATAGAACATGCAGACCGTAATGTCCATGACTTCATCTATTTGAATACTTGAGTCTCATTATGTGATTTTGAAAGATGTGTCCAAATGTACGTTACATTTTTTATCTCTCACTTCCATGAAGATGAGTACACCAGCAAACACATTTTTTCTTATAAGGATGTCAGTGAAGTAATCTATCTCCACCTAGCTAGACATGACACAAATAATTGGCACAAATTGCAGAAACCCCTGAAGTTAGATGAGCCACTATCCACAAGCATGCATCCATATGGTAACAAGAGCGTAAGGTTACCTTAATAGTATACGGTATGGTTGAACATAAACCACTAAGAAAGAATATGAATATTTTTGAAATTTTAGATACATCTAGGCAAATTGCCAAAATCTAGTATAATCTGTTTGTATATAAAAAAAGTGATTGAATATTTAGAATTCTTTGTCAGTTTTTTCAAAGGCTTGCTTTTATGTAATAATTTAAAATTGCATAAACTTTTCAAGAGAAATATTAATTTTCAACCTTTAGAAATTTTCAAACTTATGATGATGTTTGCCAAAAGTCACTAGGAGTCAAACATGATTTTGACATGTTAAGTATACCTGAAGCAAAAACGACATCACAATTAGAATTGTACTTCTTGCGACTTTGATATTGAAACCTACTTGTGTGACGATGTTTTCTATATATATATATATATAACACAACGTACTTCTTTCATCACAATCTACATTTTGTTCTGAAGTTACTCCCCTATTCAACTAGAACAAAATTGAATTGTGACTTTGTCCTTCTATAAAACAAAGAGTGATAATATTACTGGAAGAGTCTGAATCGCCGGTCCCATAAAGCTCGAAGTTTGAGTAACTTTAAACAATGAGGAGGGACACCAAAAAGGGTGCAGCCACGGCATAACAGCAAGAACATGGAGAGATAATCTGGAGTTACGCATAATGGTGACCTGCATTCTTGTGAATTCCATGTGCTGCTTTCCTGACCTTTTAGCCCATAAAGGTGAGGGGAGTGGCAGGTGTACACATCCTCACAATCCATATCATTATGTCTAAATACAGATGGTACATTTTATCCTTCGATCCAATTGACAGTGTGGGTAGCGTTTACCGGCCTAGACACGTTAGTATGCTGTAGCGCATGACGTCGAATGCCTTGGGACTGGAGGGCGCCACTGCCCTTCGATGTTTGATTCACGCACGAATCAAATCACGCTTGTGAATGCAAGCCGAGTAAACTGACAGCCAGTCTGCAGGTGAGGTCCATCCCATTCAAACCTAAGTGAAATCCCGCTGATCCCGAAAAAGCAACGGAGTAAGAGATTTGAAAGTTGCCCAGTGTATGAGAGAATGGGAATACCTTGTCATGTCGTACATGGAAGAAAGAAAAGACGTCGTAGGTCTTGATCAGGCTACTGGTCGATGGGTCATTGAGCGCCGCATGTCCAATTGGTCTCTCGTTGTCGACTTTCTTGGGTTACCCTAACAAGATGCTTATTATAGCTGAGATGCAGACTGGACAGCCAGGAACTCGCGAACCGCAAAACGTTCAAGCACCACGGAAACTGACCGTAGAGCTTGCCATGCACGTGCCCGTTTGAAGATTTTGAATTTTTTACCTTGTGGATGTGGCGCGCGAGTTCCACTGGAGGTTGCCAGAACCAGAAACTTGCCACGGTCTCTGCAATCCAAGGGCGATATCATCCCATGCTTCCTTTAGGCCAGAATCAATTGGATATATGCTGCATGAAACCGACCACCAACGGACTGCCAGACACTAGTGAGGAGATTCGAGCTTCTCCTCGCCTTTGTCGTCTAGGAGTTAACTAAAGTCTTGGGACTGCGGAAGTTCAAGCTCAGCCAGAACCTCCGGCCAAGGCAACTCATTAAAGCTCTTGCTCTTTGGGCACGTGTGTGCGCCTACAAAGCGGGAGCCAGCTACAGAGGCGGATAATTTCATTCCATCTGTTTAGCCAATGTTTTCTCATTAGTTTAGAAAACAAGAAAATGAAGTTGGCAAATCTTGAGAAATGTGAGTTGACGGCTCGCCTCCTTCTCACGGATGAGTTACTGCGGATAGTTGAATTCTCGAGCACGGCAAAAACCATGTGTCATTTTACTATCCCCCAAAAAAACCTTCTAAACGTAAGTAAACAGTCAAATGAAAAGAAATGTAAATAACCGTCATTGTATGAAATCAGATGGGGAACATGGCGCTAATAGTATCAAAATGTTAAATGTAGCATTTTTTTACAATATATATCCTTATTAAAACGTAGTACAAAACTTTATTAACATTTTATTTTAAAAAGTATGATCATCATGCCAATTTATTTTCCGAATTCTTGCGCGGACTACGTCACGACATATTACGATATTTTTCCATAGTTGTATATTATTCCAAGCCTAAAATAAAAAAGCTTTGATTTTTTACAAACCCTTAGCAAGAAAATGTAAACTAGATATTTTACATACACCTTCTAGAAATCTAGAAGGTTGAGTGATCAGTTACTCTGAAAATTGATGTGTATGGGATAAATAATCCTCACGCGTGCTACATCAACATGATTTTTCCAAACCAAGCATGGATATGTCGTGGTCCGAATTGATTGTAAGTTATGCCATACGTTTGCTCTACATGATATCACTACCCTTCTAAACAAACAATAAATCCATGCTGACATTATACAAACTATACTATTTACAGGAAATAAACTATGCGCATAAAGAAATATTGATGTATGCATCAAGTCAAGATCAAACTTCATTGTTGTAAAGAGAGTAGTTGAAGTGAGTCAAAAAGCTATTATGTCAAGCTAATATACAAAAGCAGTTCCTTGGATGCAGCTATATAGAGTGTATATCAACCCTAGTAGGTCATGAATGATCGGATCCACAAAGAGTAGATGTAAAATAATTCAAAATTGACATCAATTCTCGAGTGTTATAAGTATGGTTACCAAGTATGTGGTGGTTGATAGCGGCAAACAACTGTTCTCGTGAAGAGGGTTCAAGAAATGTGACTTAGTGAATAATGTCAAACTTAACCTCACTCACTTAAACCTCAATTCTGACATCAGACGAAATATCTATTTAATAAAATCACACTATCAATAATGACGTAGGATTTTACTTCTCAAAATTAGTTTCAGTTTCTTAGGTAGACTTTAAACAGAATTCCTTGGAACTGGGAAGAAAAGATCTCAAAATCAAAAACTGAAGGGTCTAGAAATAATTCTGGATGTGAAGAACAACGCCAGAGTTGCCTTGGGGTTAGAAACTGTAAATAATTTGAAAATCATGTTTCGAAACAAAGTAAGAAATGCAAAGATCAACGAACATATGTCTTCTTTACCTTTCAGAACATGAATTGCATTCCGAAACCGTCTCTTTGAGAATAGGCCAGCCACACACCACCAGCCATGGTTGCGTTGAACTATATGTTCACGGCTCACGTAAAGTCGTTAGTACATCACCATCTGATACTTTGAGCACTCTCTCAGAGGGTTTTCCTTATGACTACTATTGTTTATTCATATTCTATATACATTTCTCAAGGCCGGTTGTACTGTCCTGGAAAGCGACTCCATGTCAAGTTTTATTTCTGAAGGCATGCATCAAGTAACAACTATCGAACAGAAGAAAATGTTTCGTCTGGTTGATTAAACGGTTAAGTTTGTGGTGCAAGCGAAGGACTCACAAGCAGACTGATTTCAACCACATGGCAATGGATGTGAGAGAAGGAAGTACTAAAGCAACATAACCGTCGTGTGTTCGCCTTTCAATTTCCACTTCTTGCTTGGTAGTCAAAGTTGAGAACAAGCTAGCAGCAGCACAGCATTGACTTCGAGCGTGGAGTCGTTGAGTGTACAAGGAAAAGAAGCCAACTGTTATCGGGATAACGACGGAATATGATGGGTGACTCGGGATGAAGATCCCAACGACAATAACACATGTCAATATCACAATCTTGCGAAATTCACTGTCGAAAATGACTCGAATGGACAACTACTGTACCTCAAAGAGCAGATCCTTTGACAGCACTACAGCTGAGTACATAAAAATGTGATGTGGATATGGTGACTTGACACCCTACTGATCCGTCTTGTCCCACAAGCTATGGATCTTGTAAATATCACACATATGGTGTGATATACTTAGTTGATATGGTTGATAAACTTCAGCTCAACTTCTAGCGGTGTTTTTGGCAACCGTTTTTCGTTAGAGAAAATATATTGGAGGATGAATGTAGGTACGCGAGGTTTAGAACAAATGTGGGATACTCCCCGTCATTTGGGAATGGGAGAAAAATCCATTTTGCTACGTGGAATATTGGTAAGTTATAAGAAATAAATATGACAGCCAAGAATGGATCATTTACGTTTTGGTTGTAAGTAATACGGCGATGTATGTGGCAATAATGCTAGGAGGTTCACGAAAGCTTATTATGGGTTACAATAACCTCTATTGAGAAAATTTCAAAGGTCAATGAATCCACGGGCAAAGTTTAACTCACGTAAAGTTTACGGCAATGTTCCATATTCTCGCTGTCCACAACTTTTCGAAAGCAAATGGCCATAGCTGGAAAGAAACACGTTTTTTTGATTATCTATCAATTATCAGTCGAGTATAGAAAGATAAACATTATTGAGCACTATAGAGGTTGGTCTCGGCACCCATTCGTTTCATGTGAATTTTGTGTGTGTGGGGGCAGCAAGGCATGCCGAGGTCTGGACAGAAATAATAATTTCATGGATTCACGACTGTCGCCCTTCTGATCGTCGGGCACCCTTTCAAGTCCTTTCATGTTTCACAAGGGAAGACAATAATCCAAAACGACTCCTAAGTTCGTGGAAGAAGGACTATGGCGCATCTGCTACGACAACTGGATCGCCATCAACGTGGTTTGTTACACCCGGTCGGTGCACATAACTATATTTGGTAGAGCAGAAAGCGAGAGCGTCATCATCCCAAAAAATAAAAGAGGCCTCTAAAATAAAAAACCGGCCTATGAGGTCCACGGCCGCTTCCGTAGACAGCATGGACATCCCAGCAACCACTTCGATTCCTGGCAGAAACAAAAGAAGGGCAATCAGGGAGGGAAAAACTAAACGCCTCGGCCCGGAAGGAAAGTAAAGAAAAGCCGGAAATAAGTCCGGGACTGTACCAAGGAATGAGGGAAAACTGCTCAAACCGCGCGAGGTCGGTCCATCAGGCCTTTAACGGTTGTGACACTATTATACAACAGTACAGACTTGCTTCGTGAGGGGAGAATCCAGACAAGATTCGTCCGCTGTAACAAAACGAGCTCCTGCTCGGGGAGGGTAATGCAGAACTCAGTAGTGCGGGAGGGGACCCATGAACGCATAGACCGGCGAAGTTCAGTAGCTGAGAAGGGCAAAGAAGGTGCGGGGAAAGAGCGATCGGGATTCAGGACTCGTCCGTGGGCAATTGCAGGCCGGGTCGAGTCAGTAAAAAACAGAACCGAAGAGACCAACTGGGGCCTTGGGTTCCTTGGTGTTGGGATAAATTCACCGCGAGGGAGGTAGTGTTCGAGGAAAGTGCTAGCGCTCATGCCTGCTGCTCCTGACCGCGAGGGAATGAGGAAAGCCAGCGAGCCAGCCATCGTTGTCATTGTCGTGGGAAGCACCAACTGACTCTCATGTCCGGAATGGAAATCGGAGGCGCTGGAGGCGAGAATCGAATTAGTGTTGCCTGTGTCGGAGTGGGGTGCCAGGATTTGTCCGTCAAGTTCAGCTTGGAGGTCAGCTTCTCGCCGGATGAAATACGCCTGGGAAGTTTTGCGACCATCGTTTGAGAGTGGCAGTCTAGCCTTAAATATACATGCGGTGATACTTGTTGCGGAGGAATCGGAACGGAGCGGGATTGGACTGGCGAGGTTTCTAGAGGAAGAGAGAGCGGACACGAGGCAGGTCTTGTCTCGTTGGATTTGCAATTTTGATTCGAGCAGTATTCGCGAGTGGCTTGTTGTATGCACTGTGGGAGTATCAGGCTAGTCGGTGGCGATTGGAGTTCGAAGCGGAGGGTGGAAATCTTTGATCGAATCGAGAGATCGTCGAAGTATGGGAGAGATTGAAGAGGCCTTCAAACTTTTTATGGACTGGTGAGCAGCCTTTCTTCACCATGATCATTAGACGGCATCTGACTCACGCCGTTGAAACTTGTTGATGACAGCCGATTTTGTCATCTCCACGACGCGGGTTGAGTGACTGCTTTTGGATGTGTGTGCGTGGGTCTGCAGGGTGGTCTATTTAAACGGCTTGCACAAGCTCGGAGGACAGATTCTTGTGGAGTTTGCGAAGAAGCTCGGTGAGTATTTCGGACAGGTTACGAGTGGAAATGACGACGATCTTCAATTTTTTGATACGCTCTTCAACTTCGCCAGTCAATTTCATTCTTCACTTCTTTGATAAGCTCAATTTCTCCTTCGAGACTCCGTGTAGCATGGGTTGAATTTGTGGCCTTATTTAGGAGCGTATCGAAGAGCCAAAAAGGAAGAAGCAGAATATTTTGCGCGAGTGGCGGCTGCGGCTCATAGTCAACGACTGTCACTTTATCTCGGGCCCGGTAGCTGGCTCGAGGACACTTCAAAAGCTCTTGCTGCCAAGCGTAAGCTTCTGCCTCTACAAGCTTTGTTCAAGATGCCAGTTTCTTTGCTGGGTATCTGGCGGAATGTGTGTTGAAGTGGAAAATATAATCAGAGGCGGTTGAATGAACTGGACTCTGATGGTGATATTTTTTTTCAACGTTGTGTGCAGTGGACTCAGCGACCACGAGATTATGGATTTATCTGAATGAAGGTACGTGTATGCCTATAGAAGACGTAGGCAGCAAATTCGACTTTGTCATAAGTTTCAAACGAGGCTTCAAGTCTCAAATGGGGCTCCCCTATCGCATGTGCAACTCAATTGCATGTTGATCCAACCATGTTCACTTCAAATATATTCATATCGCTAGCTTTTTGGTTTTTATGACCCTGCCGTATAACGCATCGGTTGCTTGTATCTGTTTCCAGCTCATGAATGCTTGAATCATCTGGCCGGAATTTCGAAGGATGCGATTGAAGAACACTCGGAACACGAGGCCACTAGGGAACTCGAGAGATTCAACCTCTCGACTGGCGATGAAGTCTGCGCGGGTGCTGATAGAACGGTATGAACAAATAAAGCCAAATACAAATAAAGCCTGATTGTGACTGATGTTCACAATCTGAAAGCCTTTTGTTCTGTTCTGAACGCTTTCGTTTGGCTATGCAGACGCGGAATGGAAAATTTCAAGGTCGACTGCCTTTTTCTGAATATTCTTCCATGATGGCCCTCATCTACAAAATGCTCGAGGAGGACTACAACATGCAGGTATAGGACAGTACAGTCATGACAATCTTGCAAGATATTTATCAGTCCATTGCCTTTAACCCAGATGATCCTGCCTGATTTTTACGTGTGAGGCTTTGATCGACATCTGTAGCGCAACCTGAAAGGACTGTGATCTGTGGTGAATGTGGCAGCGGAAGATCGTTGAGGCCTTGGGACTGGACACACCCGCCGACGCTCTTACAGAATATTGCACAATGTGGCTAGAACAACCGTGTATAAAGTGGTACGTGATCGACAGAGCATTGAGCTGGACTCAGATCCCCGAGGAATCCATGAGTTAAAATCTGAAGATGCAGCCCTGTAATCGAAATCCGGAATTTCAAATCGACTGAGAACTGGGGCATGAATAGTTAGTTCTACATGAAGTGCAGATAGTGATCATTATTGGAAGTATTTGTACCATCACAACTGATGGTGAGTGATTTTGGAGGCTTACTTCTTCCTGGTTTCAGTTGCATGGAACACTTGTACAGCGGAGGAAAAAGTCACACCTGAGGCATTTGAAGTGACAAATATGAGCAGCAGTAGTTACAATTAGGCAGTTAATCGAGAAGGGACACCTTTCAAGTAGTCTCTGTAGCAGTAGAGTGGATGGTCAGTTAATGGGATCTTTTAGTGGGATAGATTCCTCTTCGCCGCGGGAATTGAGGAACATTTCTTCGTTCATGTCCCCTCTCGTCTCAAGAGATATGTCAGAAAATGGAAAACTTGCACTACAATTTTTTCTAATACAAAGGCCGTAATCATAGCGTTCCAGTTCAGGAAAAAATTCTCAACATCTGATTGTCCGTTAGCGCGGAATGTTCCCAACTCTCGAGATGGAATTCACCGCTTGCAAAATGGTACATGTGGTGGTGGAAATGGTGAAGCAACATGTATACATCGGCTGAAGCATATGGTTCAGCGAGTTGTTTACATTGCGCACCAGCTCCATGTGGGAGCCATCACGTCAGGCGATGATCCTTCTTGTATCTAAACTATGTAGTTCGAATATCTTTGGTGCAGCAGTAGTTTCCCATTAAGATGCTATTGGTCCCTAGCCCCTAGTTACCCTTTTGGTTTAATCCTCTTCCGACTCAATGGAGTCTTTTCTATCCTTTTCGTTCTTTTACTGTGTCCTCTCCTCTGGTCCAGCACCACAAATCTGGACGTCATCGAAACAATCTTCGAAATTACCAAAACCGCGACCAGTCTCCTTGCACGAGAGAAGCTACGCAGAACGAGTTTGACCTATGACTACGTCCCAGCCACACAAAAATCCGTTCCCACACTTCCCCGAATTTCCCATCAGCCATGCGCCTTTCCAACCGGAGCGTTACCGAACAGACATATGCTTAGCCTGACTCTTCCATTTCCATTGCGGCCCATGTCATTGTAGTTGTGACCAACAGAAATGCGCTACGGACCGCGGCAGCTTGCTTGGTTGGAAACGGGAGAATTTGGTCGTAGCGTCAGGCGAGCAAACATCCCTCGATCGAAACTCGAGAGAGGACTATTACTTGGCAGGAACTCAAGGCAAAGGGAGATCCGGACTTCGGACTCCGCACCCCTGCGAAGAGAAAACCTACTCCGTGAGAACAGGTCAGGGTCAATTAAGGATCCAGGAAGTTACAGGATAAGGTTTACGCGTATAAAGGACTGCCGGGTATGAGGGAACGGAACGCCTTGATGGCATGGCATTAATTTCACTTTCTGCTCACCACGCGCCTCTCGCCAGCAGCCCGCCAGCCCGCTCTGGCGCCCTCTCTAGCCGGTCAGCCACGACCTACCGAGCGGGGCCGAGGCCGTGACCGGCAGCTAAAAGCGGACCGGCCTCCTGCAGATCGCCTCACCTGATGCGTGACTCCCGGACGGAGAAGAAATGGTACATCTTATGCCTTATCCAAAGTTCGCGCGCCAAGTACTGCCGGCGCTTACGTGATGCTTGGCGTAGGATTCAACATTGCCGTCTTTGAAACGGACGACGGATTTGGCTATATCGGTGGTAGTAGCTGTTGTACTCTACTCCCCACTTGCCGGCGCCGTATATCGTGTGGAAAGTCGGGAAAATACTGCGTCGTCTTCGATGTTCACGGCTTGCGGTCTTTACTGCGATCGTCGGTCTTTCGGCCCTAGATCGAACTCACATTAATCAGAAATGTCGGCGAAATTTCAGCAGATGCTGGAGGCAGCGGGAGAAACCCCTGATAGTGGGAGTGGCCGGCACCTGCCAAACGCGCGATCGCACATCGCATCGTGGTGCCAAGAACGTAGATAGTTGGAAACTGGCGGCGATTTGTTTCCGTTCGTGGGCGCTGCCGCTTCTCCGAAATTAGAGGGATCCACATATTCGTTTATTCGTGAGGGCTAATGGACTGGAGATGTGGCTAAAGTGAAGTAGAAGCCGAGGGCGAGTCCAGCGCATGGAAATGATTCCATGAGTGTCGTGACTGTAACAAGATGATCGGATATTGGTGCCTAGCCCATCTTACCCCCTTTGTATTCATCCTCGTACGACTTCATCCGTTTTGCTATATTTACTTGGTTCACATGTTCACGATCACAGACATTCCTGTACACTTGTCGCGATCGCGGCCAGTAGGAATTCGCCAAGTGCGGACAAAGACGTGCGGAACCTGCTAACTCAGATCCCGACCGCGAGTTACCGACTTCTTGCCGCAAGCCGCGCAGCTGCAGGAATCGTCCGTGTAGCGTCAATTCATCGTCTGTTACCGAGGCACGAGAACTTCCTTGTCAGACAAGCAACGGTAAATGCGAGGATGATGGGGGCCATGGGGCCATGTACGAGGCGTACTCCTCCATGACGTGGCGGATAATCGAGAAGACCAACAGCTGCGATCCATACAACTTGCTTGCATTAACTCCTCCGTCTCCGACTCCACTTCAGCGTCGCGCTCTGGACCAGCGTCGTGCTGGCGTCTCCAGTTCTCCAGCGATCGATGCCAGTGGATAGTCGGGCCGCCTCCCCTGCGGCCCCTCGCAGACCTTAGCGACACAATCTTCCATCAGTGGCAATGTCAAAAGGTCCTGCGTACGAATTCGCAACTCGCTCAGTACCCTTTGTGTTGCCGAGTACATTTTCAACGTAGGGCCAGAGTCTTAAACACTAGATTGTCGAAGCGATGGTCCTTACGAGGTTCGCATATTTATTAAATTGAGTTCGGAATAACGTGTTTATTACAGATTTCAGCGATTCTTCGAACAGTCTTTACAGATATCTGCTGACACTGTTCTAATCCAGAGTCTTGTATGCATACGAAGCAGGATTGTTGTAATTTATTGTGAATAAACTCGCTTCCAGGTTGCTACTTTTAGGCAAAGTAAGATAATAAGTAAGTTTGTCGCGCGAGTCCCAAACTTAAGCCTCTCGATCTATATTTGCATCTGGATCTAGTAACATGTTCTGAGTGAAAAATTCGGAATATATAAGATTATTTTGCAAAGCTAAAAATTACAAATCGTAAGTTTAGGCTGAATTTAATCTTCGTGAAGGACCTGCAGGGGACCCGCGAGGTGGATCAATGCTAGTTGTATTAATCTCTGCGTAGTTTTGCCCAGGATTTTAAATGCCCAGCCGAGCTGCGTATGGTTTACTGGATTGCGAAATGGTCTCGTCACTAACAGGTAAGCGCAGCTGACTCTCTCATGAGTCGGGAGAGAAAACGGAGTGCGGGACGGTCGTGGGGTCGGGACAAGGAGAGGCGCAAAAGTCGCAGACGCACAGGCGTCTGAAATGTGCGAGTTCCACGTGGCGTCGCGATCTACCGAGTCATCGAACCTGACCCGTGATTGAAGATCTCGGGCGCATGATCCTCGCATGTCCAGTTACTGCAGGCAGCTACAGGCTTGATGTCGAAGCAAAACCCAAGCACCATCCCATAATGCCCTACGACAACGACCGTTTGCAACCAGTCCTCCCACCGGCGGCTCAGGGGTTGAATTGACTCGAATCGCTCACCCTGACGGTCTGACCCGCTCCACTCCTGTCATCATTTGCAAATATCTACATCTATATCCAGCCAGTAGGTAGGGAGTAGACATAGACCGTTCTTCTACAACCGGAGCCCCACTTTAGGACCGCTCTCGAGAATACAGAGCACTGTATAGGTACAAGGTCCTGGGTGCTAAACTATGCCACCTGGATAGCGGCAGCATGCACTGGATGTTTTGCTTCACATCCACAGGGCAGGGCCGGACCGGTCGTATGCGTGTCTGGATCACGTCTGGACTGGTCAAAAGATGTGAATCTGGTTCGGTGAAAACTGGGAACCGGTTTATGAGGGTGACTTTTCTCCTCGTTTTCTCCACGCACTTTATCCTCGTCATGGTGATGGTCCATGTGCGTGACACGTGTAACATGACGGTGTCCCGGAGCTGGCCTGGCCTGGGGCCATGGTCGGCCAACTTTAACTTTAATTCGGCTGCCTTGCGATGAGCGAGGTTGATGTAGCCTTGCTGCGTGCGTGACCTAGCGTCTGACTCACATTTCCTATGTAAATTACTTCCACATCAGCCCTTTTCTCGTCTGTCCCATGGTTCACAAGTTTGTTGAGGAGGTTTTGTTGTTGCTCTTGCTTTGGAGGTTTGCTATGGGTCTCCTTCAAGGTTTGCGTGATGAGAGGTCATTGGCCGATGTGTTTTCTACTTTCTCTTTTTCCAAACATTTGTGAGAATAGAAAGCTTTTTCTCCAAAAATTTGAAATATTGACAAACCAAGAAGAACTGACTGCAGTGTAAGCGAAATTATATCTTTGTTTTAGTTTGATTCTTATCTCTCTTTTGGGATTTATAATTTTTTAGCCCATGAGTGTGATCTGTATGTGGAGATGGAAGTCGTGTAATGACTCAGAGGAGCAGAAACTTGCCAGTAATTATTTCTGGAATTGTTACTTTCCATCACATCATCGCACATTGCATCTGACTTGTTACACGTCTTCTCAACGAGTCATGAAAGCAATCAAATCTTTGGACTTGTGATGAATCAGGTTGGTGATACAAGACTTGTCACAGCGATTCACAGGTCGTTAATCTCTTCCTCTATGATCCCCATCCAGCAACGATACAATTACAGCGTTCCACGGTGCATTCTTCAAACTGCTTCTTTGGAACGCAAAACTCTCCAGAGTAATGAGTATAATGACATGATCTGAGGAACTAATCACGATACTGTATTTGTCTCCGTACTCAACAATTTTTTTGGTGACAATGCCTATGAGAACCGATTTCACTCATACATTCTACTCCCCGCAGTTCGCTGCTTGAAGCATCCAGCGACATGTGTTGGTTCCTACTGTGAGAACATCAAAGCTTGGACATAGCATCAAAACATTTTCTCTCGAATGTATACTAAGCTTAACGATGCCTGGCTGTCCCATAGGCTGTAGTTGTTATGCATGCCTTACAAATGCATGCTGAAAAAGCTCACTCAAATCCAGGTTTCCGGGTAAGTTTTACTCAAGACCGTATTTTGAATATAGTTTCTTAGAACTAACACAAGGTAGCGGCTGGTTTTGCATGCCTTATATGCGAGTGATTTCAAAATTTCCATTGGGCTCACCAATGACACATCAA
This sequence comes from Marchantia polymorpha subsp. ruderalis, assembly GCA_037833965.1. Classification (NCBI taxonomy): domain Eukaryota; kingdom Viridiplantae; phylum Streptophyta; class Marchantiopsida; order Marchantiales; family Marchantiaceae; genus Marchantia; species Marchantia polymorpha. Next base: position 294,489 of record AP031352.1, on the reverse strand, counting down.
ATGCGAGAATATGGACTTGAATGGTTCTCACTTAGACTAGGGTGGTTTTGGGTCAGTTTTCCGTTTGAACGGCAGACTAGGAGGTGCAAACTTAGTGCAGTCTCCTTGAGACAAATTGCACAGTAGCACATGTATATGTAAACAAAAACTATTATATACTAAAAAAAAAGTGAAGAGAAATTCAGTACTCTGAACTTCAAGGAGACATTGTGTGTAACACATCTGATAGTAAGGCTCTACCATAATACAATCTATTTGTGGGGGTAAAAATGCAATGTTTTTCTCTTGGTGCTCATCAACAATTTGCCATACATTTGAGAAAATTTTATTCCTTGCGAGTGCTGAAAGTCGAGGCTTGATGACTGAAAGAATTAAAGTACAAATGCAAGGGAAAGGTGGAGAAACCCCTGGCTGAAAAGGGGAAGATAGGAATGGTGCAACGTAGCATATGGAGTGTTCTAGACGCACGCAGACACTAGATGATTTTTCTGGATGCTCTGTTAGACCGAAATAGAAGAAAAGGAAGCAGACCGAGAACTGGGGCAGGCTCAGTTGGTTTATATTTGTATATATAACATGAGCGTTTTCTTTTATCCCGACTAGTCCTTTCGCTGTGTCTGATAGCTGGCTATATTGCGTTCTCCCAGGGTCAGATTGAGAAGCTGGTGACTGGAATCTTCAATATTGATCCTGTGTACAAAGTATGTAGTGCTAAAGGGAACGTAGGCCTGGTAAGAATTCCTAACAATCTGGAGGGCCAACAAGAAAACTCGAATGAAACCAGTTGACGAGGTCGAGTTGATCCATAAGAGCTCCGATCTGTTCCAGATATACATTGCATGTAGGTGGTCTGATATCCCCCTTGACCCACCGTTTTGCATGAAGGCTCAACACAGACTCGTACATGATCAATGGACACTGGACTTGGACTTATGGCCGGCTTGAATCAGGGCCACATCAGTTGGTGACCAAATGTTGCGTGTACTTGCAGTTAAAATAATCGCCTCCAGTTTCACCACTGCCACGCTTGGAAGCTTGAATGTAGCTCCAATGATCGCCAGAATATATACAGTAGTTCAATGTTCGGTTATCCAGGCCTAGCCTAAAGCCTACAAGGCGCACAAATCTGATAACCTCGTTGTCAAACGGTAAAGAAGGCCAAATGCCAGTCTGAAGGAGTGGGCGCTTGACCTGTGTGGTCTTCGACTCTTCGTCCTCGCACGCTTCTTCTGTGATGGTTTGGTGCCTAGTGGATTACCAGAGCAGTGGCTCCATAGCCTGGGCCAGCTACGAAATCTTTGCATGTAAAAGTGAATCATCGATCTAGTTTTGCACAACTCTTCGTAAGTGGCTGATTCACTCTGTAGGCGAGGACGTAGCCCCTTCTTTCGGCCAATCGGTTGCTTGGCTGCCATTCCAGCGAAAAAATGATTGTGCGTCTAGCATCCGGAGGTCAGACATACATTCACTCTTAGCTTAGTCTTACTCTCCATGAGTCACCCTCCCGGTGACCATCCTTGTCAAAAGGTGAGATTAAGGGGTCAGGATCTCCTGGATGTCTTGTGCCCACCAGTTTCGATCCTCATCCAGCCACAGAACTGGTGAGATTTGTCTGACTTTCCACCGGATCTACGAATGATCTGGGGGCAACAACTTTCTCAAGATCCATGTCAACTGAGGCTTGCACATACGAATTTGATTACTGAATTTTTCAGAGCCTGAAGGGAAATACACAGAAGGGACAGCGTTAAGCCACGGTACCCTCCTACTCGTCCGAACAAATTTCACTTCAAAGTTTTGAACATGTTCTTTCATATTCCTCACAAGAGCTTGATGAATAGGCTCAGCGCAAATCCAGCTACACATACAAACACAAAGTGCGCTGCTGCTAGTGGTGAGCTTGTTCTCCTTACCCGTGCTCCTTACGGAATCTAAGTTAAGGGCTGTAGAGGGCATGCTGCTGTAGGCTTAGTGGCTTCGTAGCCAATCCAGCTAAGCGACGATCTGGTTTTGGGTTAAAAAACCTTGGTTCACGTGGTTACATGAGAGGAGCTTGTGCATGACACTTTAGAACCCGTACAAGTGCTTTTATCGAATGCATGTGGTGTACCTGGCACCCCATTTGCCCGAGCCAGTCAAACTCGTGCGACAGAATATTCAAAGACAAGACATTTAGGAGACACTTGAGATGGTCCATTTCGTTGAGAGGATTTGTTCAACGTGCGACAATCACAAGAGCCTGCTTTTGTAAACTCCCAGCATTTGCAGACAGGAGAATTACCATGAAAGAGGTTTTTGAGATTGCCAGATAAAAAAAGATTTCCCTATGTTTTGTTAATAAAAAGATGTGCCTACCTTATTTTGATGTTTGTTTCAAAAGAGGGAGCCAGAGAGAGAGAGAGAGAGAGAGAGAGATTGATGGGCTTTCTTACTCCATGCAGAATCTTAAGCAAACGTTTGCCTCTTCACACTTAAAAGATTCAGAAACAGTTGTAGATAGTTCACCGTCATCATATTTGCATAGCAATAGATTCGGATTCAGACCCCGAGATACGTAACATGGTCATCAGCGCGAAATGAGTGAACCCATGACACGGAAATAGGGTCAGAGAGTGTTTCTAGCACCTTTTCTATTTATCCTTGTGATGATGGCATTATCATGTGGAAATGTTCTTTACAATAAGGCCTGCAGAAAATATTCCTCCAGCTTGTATTTCACCCCAACTTACTCCGACCCCTGTTGAGCTTGTTCGCTAGGACCGGGTCAGATTACTCTCCGAGTTCTTCTGCCCCAGTTTCCCAAAAAGCAGCAGCAGCAACATCCACAAAGCTGAACATTCTAGAAAAGCATTTCAACAGTAATTTCACAATGATACCAGGCCTGACTTTCACTAACTCTTATCACTCCCTGTCCAAAATCATATGCAATGGAATCCTCGGCCTCAGTACTGAAGACAGTGCTATTTTCAGAAGAAGAACAGTTAGCAGACCTGGGACCAGCCTTCTTCTCACCTCAAGTCTCAAGTGACTTTTCAAACCCAAGCCAACTCTACTTCGTCTTGACGTAGGTTGACATATTTGACATTCTATGGTTTAGTCTGTGTGCCCAGTAAGACCACTACTTTCTAAACCCAGTCAACTTTCTTATGCAGAAGCAAGGTGAGATATTTCAGTTCCATTAATTTCCAGTGTCTGGCCCCAAAACCATTGCTTTCTAGAACTTCATTTGAAAGTAGGTTGAAACGTTTGCATTGATTTCTTCTCGCTGCCCCCACACATTGGATGTGAACGAAGTTGGTAGCATGGGGCAATGACACTGTTATCACTAGATTTCAAGCACGGGAGTACAACAAAAAGATTGAAGAAACTGTGACCAGTTTAAAAGAAACACCAGGCACTGTCTGGCTGGAGAGGAATATCGACTAACAATACGCAAGATGAAAGATATTGTAATGAGTTTGATATCAGAATATTGTTCAGTCAGATTGTCAGCAGATTCAGACTCAGAACAGTGACTCGCTGCAATCAGGTCTTAAAAAATCCAAGAGATCTCTCGAAAGAGGGAAAAAGAAGAAGAAGACCCAAGTCAATGTTGATGAAGTGATAGGCATTTGATTGGATGGGCAGACAACCAAATACGAGATGGTTTCCCTGTGGAACTGTTTGCTCACTTATGTCACTGATATTTTGAAACCCAGCTTAGTACTTTTCTACAACTCTGTACTACAAAAATCCCAACTACTGACATGTACATAATTGAGACACAGCTGATGGAAGGATGATGTGAACGAAGCTTTTGACGCTTTTAAATCGTGCTTGATCGTCAGTTTTGTGAGACCGGCGCGTCCGACTCGATCCAAGTGCAGATATGATATCAGTACGTGTGAATTCTAGCCCTCGGTCGTGCACTATAATGCTCGAGTGAAAACATCTCCGCATACGCAGTCCGATTCGCAAAGCGTGGGTGCCTCCTTTTGTTTCCTCTGCCGGACTGCAACTGCAAAACTGCAGAATTTTGAACTCTGTGTCTGCCATGCTTCAACAAATGAAAGGGCTAGCCTCTCCCGCACCTTGTCTATGAGTGCTCAGCTCCATCACCTCCCAGTACACCGAAGCGGGAGATTTTTCAGTTTCATTCTTCGGGTTCCGTATCCTGGAAAGGCTCTGTCGTATGCTTGACGAGTGAAATCCGAGCCATGCAGTAAAGTCTGCCTGCCTCGAGTGAGGAAGCAGTCGTCCGCCTGTAAGCTGCCAGACATCTCGAGGTGGGCCTCCAAGATCTGCAGCGATCTGTACCTAAATATGAAGCCTCATTGGTCCAACGTTGCCCGGAAGTAGTCGGAAGGACGTTTGAGAAATGACTGCGCTGGGAGCGAAGGTACAGACCATTCCTGGACTCTTTCAGTGCAATGGAAGACGACAGACTTATGAGTCCATGTAACTAGTGATACTATCCCACGGAAGCAGTTCATGGCAAATGGACAGGGTTAGGTGAGTGGAGATAGGTGTTTCCCTGCGATTTGTTTGCTGAGCCCGAGTGCCCTCGCCAAGAAGCGAACCTCTTTTGTGTATGACGAGAGGAAGACAAAAGGGCTGGGGACCAGCAGAGGAGCTGTTTCGACAGCTAAGAAAGTCAACCGCTGCCTCCGAAGACACGGTAAGGGGCAATCCTTCGAATAAGAGATGACCACGGGAGTATTCACTGAGGGAGAATTGTCAGACGGGACCTTGATGATTGTATCCAAACATCTCATTGCTATGCTACAACGACAATAACAACAACATCAATAGATTCACGCATGCATGCAGATCGAGGCGGAAGATGCGTGCTTTTCAGGCCTTGCTGTTTTACCCACTGAGATTCGTGCCAGTCCACGTCATGATGAAGTGACAGTGGAGTTTTCAAGTTTGGGACAGATGGGACAGCCGTGGTGGCTGTCCCGATGACCTTGGACGAGATTGTTTCGATTTGCATACTATTCCTTCCCAAATTGTAACTACTGGATCGTTGTTTAACGCAGTGCAGGTTTGATTCGGTTTTTATCAATCACTCATCTGAAGAATGTTGGCAAGGCAGCCACATCAAGAACATTAGGCTTGAGATGAGCGTTTCTGGCACGGCACTGTTCTTTGCAACCGAATTCATCTGTTAGACATAGAGGGTTCTCATGGCCACAGCAGCTGAGTACATCCATGGCTCCCTCTTGGCAACCATTGGTGCTGCTCAGAACCATACTAAGGTTCCGGTCAATAGGTCTACGAAAATGCTCTCGGGAGAACTACTCTGACACATGTCATACGCCAGCATGTATTAAAGAGCAGCCCAAGAGACACATACTGCACCATACTCTACAATCTTAGGCCGCTGGATCATCACTCCAGTACAATCAGGAAAGAAATGCTAGTCATGTTCTCTCTTCCGATCTTCTCTTTAGCACTCGAATGTACGGGCGTTTCCATCCCGTCTGTGGCACTTGCAGATTCAACTTTCAGATGACGTTTGACTCTCGAATGTGAGACCTTTGCTGTCCAAGCTACCGGGCTTATACGAAATAGTCACTGCTGTCCATGCCTTCTCAGTTTAGAGTTCGACTGTACTGAGGTTGCTCCCACAGCATGTTATCTTTTCTCACAATGAGAAGATTGTGGAACGTTGAACTGCAACTCGACGGAAGTTAATTTGCACTATTAGTCTTCCGATTTAGAAACATCCAACGAGGTCGTATGTTCTAAATCGCTGATCCAGCTTTACAACTCTAGTATGTTTCACCTTGGGAGGTTTAGTCACCTGTGTTCCGGTGGTAAATTCTTAATTTTCTAGAGAATGAACACAAGGTTGCCAGTTCATTTTCTGAATGTTGAGGTAGTCTCAACGTAATCAAGCTCAAAGAGCGTCGTTTCCAGAAACATCCATCTGCACTGCTTGTATCCACACGAGGGCAGTCATCGTTGCAGTTTTGAGAGTTCTGTGCACATATTACGCACGTGAGTGGGAACCCCAACTACAGTCCACAGTAGCTGTCTTCTGTGTGCACATGACGAATGCACATCAACTACTTCATCTCAAGTCATTGTCTTCCGTACCTTAGCCCTTGAGGGCATTTATGGACCTTCCTCCCCACTATGGTTTATGTTGATCATGAACCGAAGATCTAGACTACCTTTCATTTTCATCACCTGATGTTGTATTTGCATGCAGCTCTACGTTATGTTCTTGCTGAAGTTTCCTTGATTTACAATAATAAAACGAATCCCTCCAAATTTCCTGTCGATTTCTGATTTGTGTCAATTCAACACCCTGCACTGCCTCTCACCATACACAAAGTGTCTTACCGTCAACTGCCACTGCCACTGTTTGAACCCCACATCTGGTATTTGCGAGGTTGCTAGGGGATCGGGTATGCTCGGAGTGCTGGTCTAGACAGTTGACATTGTTGTGGCTTCTGTCTCAACATCTTCATGTTTTACACATGGACGTTCAGAGAAATACTTAGTACTTCGTCTGTCACAATGTATAGGCCCTTCTATTGGTTGCAACAGGACTGGGTGCGTACAGATCTTTTCACAAACAAAAAAGAAATCTGAAGTTCTACCCGTCTTGGTAAATTTAATACGTATTCGTAAAGCGAGAGAAGCAATTCTTGTCTTCCTCTTAGCATGTAATAACAAAAAGTACCTCTTCATACTTAATTATAACACCCTCGATGACAATAATGGGTCCAGCAAATTCAGAATATACCTCACCTAATCCAGTGAGAGCGTTTCAACTATTCACCCTCGATGACAATAATGGGTCCAGCAAATTCAGAATATACCTCACCTAATCCAGTGAGAGCGTTTCAACTATTGACCTTCGTCCTCGTTGAATGAAACTTGACAAAGTTCACATCTACGAGCATACTGAGAAAATGTAGGCTGCCATAACTAAACACGACTGATTTACGTTTAAGAACTGCAAGTACCAAGTCTTGCATATTATACAGATTGTTCTCTTGTCATTATTAACGTACATACCTAGGAAACAAGCTTCCTTACTTTCTCCTCCACATGAGCTTCGTGGTCTTCTAAACGTCCAGTAATTCCACCATTCTCCCACTTGATGAGGGTAGGAACACCTTTCAAAGCGAAGCGAGAGTCCTTTCTCAGAGCATGTTCTGGGTTCCGCCATGTCGGCCTGTCTCCGACATACACTCTGAGAAGAGTCACGGGCTTCTCAAAACCATCCACAACTCTATATATAACAGGTTCTGCCCTCACACAATCTGCACACACATCAAGGTTAATCACTCACAGGACTTTCCAAGTAAATAAAAAGTCGAAGCTATGATGGTAACATACACCCAGGAGTTATTAATACGAGAATAAATATTCAAAGTTCATGTACATTACGTGGCAAAGGCACCAGGAAATCAACTTGCGAAATGCTGAAGAGCAAAAATGTTACGCTATGTCTGGTACAAAGTGTACAGAGATCTGTACAACACCAGAGGGTACACACCCACTCCTGTCCGTATGTCTGGAACCTAAGCCAGCTTACAAAGCTTTTGATTCGACCTTGTCAGATTTAAGACCTACTCTTGAGAATTCAAGAAAGAGAACGACCAGAAGTATGTAAACGTTACATGCAGCCTTACAGTAGGCCATGTTTTAATAATCAACACCTTGTGATGATGCAAGCCTCCAACAAAATTTTCAACGGTTTTCAGAAGCTCACTGACGAGCCTTCAAATTTGCAATATATTCGAGCAACATTGCATCCATGACCATCTTCTCTTTCAAAATGCACAGTGGTTATACAACCTTCACGCTAAAAGGACTACGTCTCGTGCATTTCCATTTCTCTCACACTTGTTCTCCAGATCTTCAGGTTAACTCACAATTCGGGCTGAATGCCTTTGATAGCACTGGTCTATACTCCATTAATTATATAGATTCTAGCGCTATTTAAAGATGACTGCATGGCAGGTAATGGCCTTAGTCTGATTACTTGATCTGCGTGCAATAACTTTCAGAGTCTCTTTATTTCTTTGAGTCCAGAACAGATGACCCCCGGTGACAACCCTCAATTCCACAAATCGATACGGCCCGGTAAGAAAGTTGTGTGGTGACACATGGCAACTGTCCCAGGAAATGTTGCTCATTCAATGTAAGTGTACTTAGGATACTTAACGAGATATAAGTGGAGATATGGAGTAAGAATTTCCTACGGCAGAGAAGTAAGAGAATCAATCATCAATTCCACTCGCCAACACAAAGATGGAAGGAAAAGAAAGGTACTGGCTCAGTACATGAAATTCTAAAAACTCAGTCTTCGTATACACACTGATCATCTGCCCCAGAAAAAGAACCCCAAAAGTCCCGAGATGAAATCGATGCAGTTGGAAAGAAAGCGAAGTATGCGCCAAACGGCGAAACGAACCTGGGCACCAACTTTTCCCGAGAGCACTATCCCGGTCAGCAAGAAACAGCAGCAGAAGCGGTCCACTGCCTTGCACCTCAGCTGCCTTCAATACGGAGTCAAATTTGTCGAAACCTGTATCAACCATCGCGGCCGGCATCTTGACGCCTTCCGTTTCGCTCCCAGCTTTCTTGCCCAGTCCAGAGCTATAATATTGTTGCCCACTCGAAAGTTCTCCGAGCATGCAATAGCTGAGGCAGGAAGATCGTTTCGGTAGATGCTCGCGCGCAGTGGAAATGCTAGCGACAAGAGCTGATGACGGATATTGCAACCCTTCAGCCCGCAATGGGTTGAAAATGCCGGGGACACTCACGGTTCCGAGGGTCGTTACAGAAGAAGGCGTGCAGGTGTACTTCAGACTCCGAAATCCACTCATCTTCTCACCGCGACTATGGTGTGATGTGTCCACAAATGATCGGGTTGTTTGACAGCGCACCTGCAGCACGTCCTGACTTTCGACCCGGAAAGCGAGCTTCATGGCGCCTAGTCAATCCATTTCGGCCAAAAAGTCCACTTCTCATGTCTACGGCTGCCGCATACTCCTGCCTCTTCCGTTGAAGCTCCGTCTCCAAGAATGATTACAATAATTGAGAGGTAAAAAGTCATCTTTGGAGCCTCCCGGACTCTGATGATGCGGGGTTTACGACGGACCGGGAGGTCACGACATCACTTTGGAACAGGGCACCCAGCCGGGTGTTATAATCTGTATGAGGTTTCGATTAGTTCCCGTCGACTCAGACATCTTGGACAAGATTCCCGGCCTTGAGAAGCGAAAGGTTTCTACTCTTGACTATCGTGCGTGCTACACTTTAATTAATATGTAGTTGAGAAGATAGACAAATAATGGCAGTTATCTCCTTTTGACAGTATGCCATGCTGCAACAAGGTTTGCTTCCCGGTTCCACTGTCAAGAACTTGACGAACGATGCCCCAAAGAACTTCACGGAACATGGCCACATATTCTTCACAACGGCAGAAGGAAACCAACCATGTACAGGACTTCACACTGCCCTTCGTACTTTTGTTCGAGTTCGCGGGCGGGTTTCCAGACCTCTGTGGTTCTTCTCGCCCAACCAGCCAGGAGCAGGGCTTACGCAGCGACATTTGCGTTATTCAGTCTCGTCTTCCAAAAGGCATAATGTCGAGCTTTCCCAGAAGAAATCACAACAGAGGCCTGATGATGGGTGGACGACTTCAGGCGAGAGCACATGCGGGCCTTCCAATTCTACCGAAACTGCCTTTCCTGCAACTGAGTCTTTTTGGCAAACGCCAGTGACTAGCGGGCGCAAAGGTGCCGATGTTTCTGAAAATCTGAGAACCCAAGTCCGGTTTAGCTTTACATAAAGTATGCTTTTGGACCTGCGTGAATGAAGGTTGTCAAATGACGAGCCAAATAATTTATCCTTTCGTGTGAGGCACAACACAATAATAAATATGTACACGTTTGGTAAAGCATCCAGAATGTCCCTGAGAGCCATTGTCAAGTCCAGGAAGCGGAATGCAAGCTTCACACCTCGGGGGAGACTGTCGTCAAGTTGCTCTCATCGGTGTGTACAACCTTCTTTACATCCTTCATGTCTTCATGACTAACGGCAGACTGGTTAATTCCAAAAAAGCCAATCAACACCGCTATAGCTCCGAGTACATTAAGCGGAGAGGGGACTATTCCTCGTACTGAGTCGACGACAGCAGCTATTGGCACTTGAATGGTCAACCCTGCAGTTGCTGCCGTAGGAGTGGTAAGCAGCACTGCCCTCGCCCACAAGTAATCGCTGAGCACATTGTCTATGAGGCCTTTGCCTATAATGAGGCCGAATTGGGTGAGAGTGAGCCTATGGAAAGGCTCTATACCGCTAAAATGGAGAAACAGAGCGATGGGACCAAAAATTAAACCGTTAAAAAGTCCGATGTACCCGAGCACGAGAGCAGTGCTACATTTCCCATTTCCGTCGTCTTCATCGGGAATCTTGACTCGAATCAGAGCCGTATACGTCGCGTAGAACATTGCTGATGAAAGACAAATGACGTCCCCCAAAACTGCATTCGATGCATATTCTGCTTTCCCGTTCCAGGAATCGCCCACAGCCACGAAGATGCTGCCCGACATGCAGAGAAGCACACTCACCAGCTTCACCCAAGTAAACTTCTCCCCGAGGAATTTAACGGAAACGAGTAATGTGAACAAGCTCGATGCAGTGCTCAAAATGGTATTCGACGTGACCGTCGTGTACTTTAGGGAGAGATTGAACGTCAGCTGCGCCAGAAACCAGAACGGGCAAATTGTCAAGCCCACCAACGCTGTTCGTTTTCTCGACCATGGCTGATAGTCGGCCTCCTGCAGTCGCTGCTGCTGCAAATCGCCGTCCTCGAGGACTGCTACTGCTGTTCCTGTCTTAATGGGAAGCAGTGCGTCTTCCTCTTGCTCTAAACTTCTTCCTTCTTCCACCGACCCGTGCTCATCTTCTATGTTATTCCTCGGCGTACTGACCTCCTCCTCGCTAGTTCTTGGGACAGCTGCCCCTTCTTCTCTGCCATTTTCCAACAAGTTCTGCCTCTCCGGCAAATTGGTCACAAATTGTGGGGCTTCGGGGATCTTCTCACAAAGTTCACGAGCTTTTTCATTTAGGGTTTTGCTCCATCCCTTTCGTCTCATAAAAGACTTGAGCTTTTCGCTACCTTCGACGATGGGAATGTACACGACGAAGAGAGAATTGCAAATATATGTGATGAGGAACGGAGAAACCCCACTATCCACGACCGACTGAACTACAAAGCTCGCAACAATCCAAATCAAAGCCACTAAAATGATATATATCACACCCCATACCCAACGCCATGAAATGGAGGACGGTGTCGAAGCCGCGGAACGCTCCTCCTCCATTGCTGCAGGTGATGTCAAGCCCTAAAAACTAGTCATAGAGCCTGATTCGCTTCCTTTCTGCTTACGCCCACACACAATCGCCAGCCCCAGTAACAAACTAAGATCACTCCAAGCGCTGCTTAAGACCAATGATCAATCCTCCGGGGAAAAACTCGAGGCCCTATCCTCATCCCACTACGCAGCAGCCAGCAAGATCCCAGTGCTTTGACATACACAACTGCTCGACTGCGCATGACCAAATTCGAACTCTCGGACCAGAAATGTTCCCACATCTGATTCAAGCATTCGGGCTACAGATTCTCAATTTGACATTGCTGGATAAGCGTCCGTCCTTCTATACGGTAATAGAATTTGGTCCCTCGGAGGATAGTATCGAGCAAACGAGGACCGTTCTTGGCGAACAGCAATCCATCGGATTCACACCGCTCTATATGTTAGCAAACGTTCTGCATCTGGATGCATATTCACAAAAGCTCCTCAATTATTCCTCTGATCAAGAATGTCTTTTACATAGGCATCAATGCAAGCCTCGTTCTATCAGTGACTATCATTCTATGCACCACTTCTCGTCCATTCCTACAAAGCAATGGCACTGTGGAAATCTTGAGTGGCAAAATAATGGGGTTAGAATAAGTTTCCTTGAGTTAAGACCGCGCGGTGTACTCTCACTGATTACTTCGAGATCATTGGACAAATCTATTGGTTTTGATTGGCTACTTTGTGTATTAACTATTTGCGCATTCATTTCGTTGACCATTCAAAGACATGCAAAAGGGGGCAAGTGGATAGGGAAAATATGGTAAGACCCCCATCAAGAAGAAAACAAAGGAATAAATTACTTATTGAAAGTTAATAATGCAATTTTCGGAGCAGATTATATATATCCAATATGCTTTTTGCTTATACAAATTAGAAACCGGTGACTTGGGGTGCAACATGCTCTAACGAATACAGAAAGCATAAAAATTTAGTAATGTTGTAAATAATGTTTGATTGAGTTTTTTCCAAGTATTTTTCAGATTTTCCGCTTTTTTCCATGACATTCTCTTCCCAAGATACTTTGACTTAAATTTTGGTATATCATGCCTCATAAAAGGGGTCTCCATGGTAACCACTTCAATAAATGATTTGTGAGGTTTGTGAGTCAAGAGATTCAAAAGATAAGCCTATTCAATGATAACCTCTCTACTCAATATAAAACCGATTAGAGTTCAACAAAGTCAGTCATAATTTTGAAAGTATGACCGGCAAAACTTAGAATCCAGGCAAAAAAAAGAAAAAGTTAGATAGAAAAGCACAACAAGATGTTTCTCTGCCAAAGTCATCACATCCTAGTATGATTGTTTATGCATAGCTATTATGTTTATTGTTTTTATTTTTTCAATTTAGTATCTTTTTTTCTAAAATGAAATGAACATGTTATTTAAGAATGAAACTTTTTATTAAGTGTAGGTGTCATGATAAAAAATAACACATGTCCAGCTTTAGTAAATGTCAATTGGTTTTTGAATAAGATAAGATTAACTTTTTTATGAATAATCTTTCATGTTTGTGATATATTGGTTAGAAAGGTAAAATAAAATGAATTAATTTTCATAAAATCATGACATGATGTATAAACATTGTTGAAAGAATCTTGAGCATTATTATGAATCCATTCAACATTTAATTTTTCATAATACTATCAATTAAAAAATAACATTTGTGCTTGGATAAATTTATACTTACATAATGCATATTGGATACTTGACTCTAAAGATTGATATAAAATCCAAATCCAAATAGCTCTCATATCAAATTTAATGTATTTTTAATGAAGTTTTGAATATACATATACAATAATGCTCTTGAAATGCATGCGTTTTGAAATTTGATATATTAGTTTTATAAAAAGAGCTTCATATATTAATCTTATATTATGACAATTTATAAGAAAGCTTCATGATTATAAAGAACGTTAATTATCATTCAGGTAAAAAATATGATAAAATATAATGATTTTTAGTTAGTTATAATTAAAATAGAGTTCATTTAAGAGTTTATACTTAAAGTCTATTCACATTTGTTTATTTATAGTTATTATTTCAACAATATGTGTGCTCGATAATTAGACATTTAACTTCGGTAATCAAGAATAACACGTCAGCATCTATATGCGTGTAAGATAAATATTCAAAGATATTATTAATGTAACAATTGAAAATAACACATCAATATGCATGTGAGATAAAAAATTAGTGTGATAATTAGTGATTAAGTTAAAAATAACATGTGAGCAAAAGTGAAAATTCAAGTAGATTGATGTATCATACATCGGCATGCTTAGGTTAGTTAGGCTAGGCCTCATAAAATTATGCATATGCATAAATTAAATAAACTAGATTAGTTTATGCACACCAACGGCGGTAGTTTATGCATATTTCTCGATGCTCCTCTACAGCTCGAGGAGTTCGCGTTGTTTTGATTGGAAAATGCCTTCCAATGACAGATGCATCAGATCGGTCCTATTTGCATCCAGTTTCCACTTGAGAATGGAAAAGTCTCACTCTACATACGGTGTGTTAGGCAAAATCGTCGCTAATCCACCACAAAACGCACGGAGGCGCTGCAATTTTTGAGGCGCATCGTTCCAGGCTGCATCAAAGTTGGTGCTGTTGTCGTGCTTGTCGATGGCGTAGCGCATGACGGGGTCGTTTTTGTAGACGGCGATCAGGTGGCGATGTTCCTCCTCGACTTGGTCGACGTCGTCAGGGGACCAAAAGCGTAGGATGCGCTCCCGGTACGGATTCAGCACATCACGGTTGAAGTGAGCGGGCCGAATTTCTACAAATTGACCAGGTAGAACTGGAGGGGCGTGATGCTCCTGCGGCAAGTTGTTTTCATCCCGCTCTGCCCGCACGGGCTGTAGCTCGACCACCAGCGTTTCTGCATACGTCACAATCTACTCCAGAACGACCGCAATCTCGGCCTCATCCAACCGTTGCAAGCAGCCCCGTGCCATCGATCCCTGGTCCTCGATCCAAATGGTGAGCTGGTCAGTCCGGGTGCACATGGTGTGGAAGCCCACGAAGTCGCAGTCACTATTCTCGTCGTCATCACGGTCAATCAGTTCGAGTCCGAACATGGTGTTGATTGTCGCGACTACCGCCATGATGTGGCTTTCTAGCTGCGCCAACAGCAACGATCGGTTCTGCAGCAGTGCAAATGTGACATTGATCGCGTCGATGGCCGGTAAGATAGCGGAGGTCACGATCCACCACGCGTCAGTCGGAAACAATTCTGGACGATCTTCCTCGGTGTAAGCTATTAGCCTGTGCTGATTCGCCTTCAAGAATTTCAGCATGTTGCCCAGATGTACCCAGCGGTTTGTTTTTTTGGCGCACTTGACACCCATCTCAATAATCAGATTGAGCTGGCTGCGCAGGTAGACGGTGTAGGTGTATGCAAACTTAATACACGCCCCTTTGTCGATTCCTTCGGCACTTTCCTTTGCGATGATATAGATCTTGTGGGGAGCACACCAGACGTGCATGACATCGTACTCAGCAATGACTACCAGCCTCGTGACGAGACCGCAATGGCGCCCTGTCAATGTATTCTCTCCATCGTTGCAAATGTCGATCAATTTAGCATGCTAGTTCAAGAAGAGCACGTACAAAAACCTCACGACGAGTTTGAAGATGTTCTCGGAGGTATGGCGCTCGAACATCGGGAGAGCGACCAGATGAAGGTTGAGCAAGCGGCCGTGCTAGTGGACACAAAGGCGGAGATCGAAGAACGAATGTTCGCGGTGGGTGCTACCATCACCGGCAAACGAAAACGCCCAAACCTGTTCGTCGTCGCAAAGCATATCCACAATACGTTGATAGAGCGACTGCAACTTGCACCCGGACAAACTGGCCGACCATGAGGTCGTTGATTCCGTTCACCTTTGGCAACTGGGCCCGGTTCTTGGCATGACCGATGGCAAGCACCGTCTGCTTAAAGGACATCCTCGTGCCAACGTCATCGATTGCAAGTCGATACCGCATCGCGTTCTTTATCGTCACCGTGTATAATGCCACCCCGTTATCCGCTTGCTCATCCTACTTGAACAGCAACATGGCGTGCTTCTTTTGCTTAGCAAGCTTGGCAATTTTCAGGGAGGCTACTCATGTTGCGTCTTCTCCGCCATCATCATCGTCGCAGTCGAAATCGTCGTTGAAGAATGTCGGGCCTACTTTTTTGTTTTTCTTTAAAAATTAACAAAAACATGAACATATGTGTGTAGAAGATAGATATATGAGTTGGAAAGAGTAGATTTATAGGAGTTATGATAGGATTAGTAAGAATTTGTCTACGTCCGAAGATCTTCGGATCTTCATGTCTTTGGCGCAGTCTTTTTAGGACGTACGAAGAGCTGTGTCTTCGGCGAAGACATCGGAATCAATTTCAAATCATGCAACGGTCCGGACGATGTTCGCATGCGTCGGGAGTTCTACGAGGCGCGGGAGAAGGCAATGTTAGGGCTTCAAGGATAAGGCAGTATGAGAAAACTGCGCGCCGACATTGCGATATCAAGAACGATCGAGAGCGAGAGGAATTGCAATTGAGCCGACCCGCGCTTAGCGAAACGCAAATTGAATACATGGCGCCCAAGAAGAATGAGAAGGTGAGGAAATTGGTTCCCTTGAAGGTGCCTTATGAGGAATTGAGACCCTTCAGACACGAGTTGAGGGAGCCGCGGCTTGAATTCCTTCTGTGGAATTGGAATTGCGTCTCAGCGAGTATCTGCAAGGAAGTTCTGGACAATAGCGCGACCGAAGGCGAGGAGCTCCGCGGTAATCCCCTGCTGTGGACCATCGAGCATTGGACGAAAGTAATGGGACCGTGTGCGGGTAGCGACGAAGACCTTCTGTTTGATAAGAATAGTGTAGGACTTACGCGCGGCGAGGAATTCTCTTACGGGCCTCTCTTCGAGACTGTAAGACAGGGAACAAATGGATGGAAGACTGTCGATTATAAGGATCCGAAGAGAAAGACGATCGCGTTAGGGATCATGCACATCTTACGGCCGGCGCGCACGACTTATGTGATGGCCTGGCAAGTGGGATTCTTCGAACGCATTTTGAAGGGACAACGCGTATATTAGGCAAGGATCTTTTACGATCTTGTCTGGGTGAATGCGTCTAATCGATGGACGGATCTATGACCAATCATTTTACCCCCTTTCTAGTGAATTTCTATCGAGGAATGGGGTTGCTTACGAGGAAGGAGGAGAAGCGATTTCCAAGGGAGCCGAAGAGCTTTACAGTGGAGTCCAGTGAAGGGACTGAAGACGAGAACCGATCTCCCGCAGTTCCAATACACACCACCGCTCGAGGACCAGTGCAGGTGGACGTGGTTCAAAGGCAGAAGCAGCCAGAGAGACGAGTGGCAAAGAGAAGGAAGGTCGTGAGTGATGACGAGGAGGAATTGGCCCACGTGGTAAGAAGGATGGATATGGATGTAAGTGGAGCCAGACAGCACAGAGCTCGCGCGAGACCAAAGAAGAGGGCAAAACGGAGGATGGTAACAGTTGAGGTGTCAAACAGCAGTGTGGAGAAGACGGTGACACCAATTGTAAACACATCCGAAGTCGCAACTAGCGAGTTAATGCGACCTGTGGAGTTAGGGGTACCTTCGGAGGTGTCAATCGAAGTTCCGGCAGATATACTGGCAGAACTTTTGAAGAAGGGAACGGAATTGGTAAGTCCGATTTCTCTGTCTTCGGAGCAGACACGGTCTGCGCAAGGCGAAGGGACACCCTAGATGAAGATGAACGATGACCTGGAGAAGGAGTTTACTTTGAGCAAGGAGATTCTGGAACAGGTTTTCGCAAGGGTAGGAGGGACGGTGGTAGAAGCCGAGGGCATTACACTGCCAACGTCTCATGTGGAAGATGTGAGAACCGAAGAAGTAGATAAGACTTCGGACGAAGATGTGAAGACATTGGAAATTACATTTCCTGCATTCTTGCAGGATAGTGTAGTTCCATTGTTGAAGTACTTAGACGGGAAGAGAAGGAAGTATGCCGTATCAAAGGAGCCAGGATTCTATGTACAGATGATTAGGAACATGACGAAGCTCAAGAGAGCAGTTGCAGTAAAGAGGGAGTGGGATTCCGCGACTGCATTGGCCCGGGAGCGAGCTGCAACCTTGTCAACCGAGTGCGCGGCAGTGAAGGCGACATTGCGGGAGCGAGAAGTCCAACTTCGGGAGAAGGAAACTAAGTGCACAGTACTGCAGCTGAATCTAGATAAGGAATTCGGGCACTGTGCAGAGTTGCAATAGACTTGTGGAGGACTTTGTATCTCTAATGAGAATGTCCAAAAAGTAACAGTGGATTTGATAGCGAGATTGGAGAAATCCAGGGAAGCTTACAAGGCGACAAGTAAAAGATCGGACCGGCTGATCACTGTTGCGGAGAAGCGAGAGAAGATGCATGTCGAGGAACTTGCTAAGTTGGAAGCCCGAAGAGTCGAAGAAACTTGTATCTCCGAAGAACTTCGGGGCAAGCTCGTAGGTACAAAGACGGCGGAGGAAGATCTTCGTAGGAAAATCTCGGAGATTGACGCGAAGTACGAAATGGAATTCCGACGTGCCGAGGAGCTATCAGCAAGTCTGTTGGCGGGACATCAGAAGCACAAAAAAGAATTGAAGGATTGGGCCAAGAAAATGGCAGATTGCAAGTCGACCAAATCTTCGGAGGTCGAATGTGGATTAAAGGTTAAATCTGACTGTTGACGGTTACGGGAGCAGTTAGAGAAGTCGGAGATGAGATCGGAAGAGTCGCAAAGGAGAATGCAAAAGGCAGAGGATGTCTACCGTCAGCTGCGGGAGGATTCAACCGACATGTTGAGATTGCGGTTAGAGAAGTGCCTGAACGGGTTCGCGATGTGGGGATTGGATTCGGTGAAGTGGTTGAAGCTGGATCTGCTCGAGCGACGGCTGATGAGCGCGAAGTCCAGCGGATCCGCAGGGCACAAACAGATTGTAGAGTTAGTTAATTCATTTTCAGAGGAATTGAATGAGGCGCGCTAGAATGTAGAAGTAGAGATTGTAAACGTGTTGCGTAGATTAGGAGTAGAGAGTAGTTCAGACGATGCTGTAACCGTTACATCGGACGGCACAGCCCTTGAGACCGATTCGCCTAAGGCGGTTGATATTCCAGAGTAGCCATTGTGAATAAAGAGGCCCAAGGCTCTTTCCTTGGGGGGCTTTTCTGTCTATTGGCTTGTCTCAACTGTCATTCTGTCTTCTCTGTGTGTTTAGGTGCTGGTGTGTGATTCAGACTATGAGCACATGGCGCTTCTGGTTGTCGAAGTTACCGCATCGGGAGTCGTGAGTATTCAGCTTGGATGTCTTGGGTAGCCTGGGGTTACTGCGGGATTGAAGCAAGTTCAGGTCTTAGTATTCGGGTTAGTATGTTGAGATTTATGCAGTGCTGGGAAGTTTACCCCCTGAAATATGACTGTGGGATCGCTTGCGATTCTCACAGGCTTTGATTGGAAAAGGTTCAGGTTGTGAGTACGATTTAACACTACCTCGTGAGTCTTCGGCTCTAGCTGAGTAGTGTCTTCTAGAAGTAGCATTGGCCTAAGAAGTAAAACTTTGTAATAGAATGCTATCTTGTGACAAATCGTGACTTTTGTGTTTGTTTCTGTCCTCGTGGGATCAGATCTATACCATTATGCTCCATTTTGGTATTTATCTGTCATACAAAGAACAACTCACCAATGATCGTATCAATGATAGGCGCGCTGATTTTGTACTCAATAGAGTCGTTGGAGAGGTCCAAGTGGGCCTAGAGCGTATTGGCGATGTTGATCTTGCCTTGTAAGCAGGCCTCCCTGGCTGAATTCGACATCTGCTGGTACGCCTCCCATGATTCTTTGTGTTGACCTTGGAGGTGGCTTCGATAGTTCAACGGCATGAACGATTTCGTAAAATATTTGATGTCTCCACGGCTCTTGCGCTTCCGAGTTCCTCCCTCGACTATCTTCACCTTGTCACGGCCTTCAAAAGCATAGAACTTACACCGCACAGTCGGGTTGCCATTCTTATCGTGGGAGATGATCTCGAGACCGAATTCCGAGCACTGTTTGGGCTGGAATGGGGTGCTGCGCGGCAGCATCGAGTAAGCGGAGTGATTCGACTGGCACGAGGTTGTGCGCCGGGGCTGCGGCAGTTGCAGAAGCCAAAAAACGCAAAAAACACGACTTTATTAATTTATGCATTGCTTGATACGTAAATAGTTAAGGTCTCAAGCTTAAGGTTTAACTTATGCTTAAGCTTAAGGTTTAACTTATGCATATGCAGATCTATTTTTAGAAAATGCATAAATTTATGATGCTTTAATTAGGCGACTAAATTAGCTTAATTTAGTCGTACGAAGAGACCTTCATTTGGACTTAGTTTAGTCGGTGGGCAAACATGAGTTTTACTTAAACGTTTAGAGTGCATAAAGTGGAACTATGTGCATTTCATGGTCAACAGACCTTTAGTTCAATTCCTACCTGGCCTTTATTCAGGTTGTCAATCACCCTGTTTTGAAATACTTCTTTGGATTTCCGCTCCTGTTCAATACTACAATGTTGTTCTCCAGAACTTACGGTAGTCCAATATGATTTCTATGATTATCTAGGAAGAAACTCTAATTTTCCATCGGAAGAAATCCTATCTATGACTGAACCGTTTAGTTTATCTCAGTTCAATTTATCACCTTGAGCCGGAAGATTTAGACAAATAGGGGTGTTGGATTATAATACAACACCGTTATTTGTCTAAATCTGCTCGCTTGGGATGTACCTATTACATGTCTTTGAATCTTCTCAATAATCCTCTAGTAACAGTTTTGGTTCTCTGGAAATTCTTAATGTCTAAACTTAGATAGAATCAAAGACCCACTTTCATTTTTTCATAATAACTTCATCGACATGTTTCATACTCAAAGAAAAGTCATTTGCACGCTTAGAAGCTAGAGAACACCTCCCACTCCTCTCAATAATTAACTTTGCAACTCATCACATCCTGTGTTACACTGCGATGGAGTTCGATATCCACTCGATTCATAAACGCTAGTACTTGCGGTAGACAGTTTAGGGAAATGTTTTGGTGGCATGTGATATGCCTGGTCTAGTATGACTTAAGATTTTTTAAAGTTTTTGATAAAAACTAAAAATGTTTAACATATCCACTGTCTCTAGAAGATGCAGGAACTTTGAATGAGCAGGCGCACCCACCTAGTCTAGTTTAGGTAGTTTAGGCGTCTCGGTATACGATCGTCTAAACCAAACAAGCCGGATCATACATATCATCAAAAATTATGAAGAAATTATGAACATAATTTAAGCATGAAAAAAAACTCATGAAACTGATGTTTCATGAGCAACAAATATAAATTTTGTAATATAAAATTATACAAAAAATAGATGTTTTAAAATAACATGATATATGCATAACAAATCACATGAGAATTGAAAAATTCTTCTGTAGCAAACAGATCTTGTATAGGCCTGAATAATGAAAATATGTAGAGTTGTATGTTTCAATAAATAAATAAATAAATAAATAAAGCTTGTTAACAAATCAAAAAATTTGATCAAAAATCAGTTAGTTAAATCAAACATTTTTTTTTAACTTCTCAATACTGATAATAACATATCATTTGAATGTTTGTATGTAAATTACTAAAAACCGTTGTTTGTGCATAATTTGATTATGATAAAAATGTAAAATTTGAGATGAATAATATATATCAAAATAATTGTAAATATAGTTTTAAATTAAAAAAAATTTAATGAAATACAATGAATTTTTTTTGCATTTTGATACAAATGAATAGGTTCTTATGTCTTCATACAAATTTAGATTAATTTTTCCAAGAAAATATGAATAATGTTTATTATTTATCATACTTAAACCAATAAATAAAATAAAGAATCCAATAAATTGATTTGAAAATAAGATATGTGCATTCACGTTAGAAGAACAACAGAAATTTAACTATCTTTTACTACTGGTGAATTTTTCAATTAAAACTTTTTGGTAATTTTGATGAAACTTTGAAAATATTTCAATTTTTGTTATATAAAATTCACTTTTTTTCATTTTATTGAATCAAATAAAGACTCCAAAAGAAGATTTTTTTACCAAAATAATAGTAATTATTCATATTGTGGAGTATGTTTATGTTGTTTCATATTTATAAATGCTCATTATAGAAAATTGAAATTTTGTATAAGAAATTACAATTGATTGTTTACAACAACAAAATTGCCTACACGACTTTTTGTAATATTGAAACTTGTTGATGAAATGCCTTACAATTTGAAAATTTTGTTATAAATAAACACACACCTTATATCCAATAAATTACAAAAGCAAAATTATATATCACAATTTTATGAACATCATTTTTTAAATCAATTTTGGTAGATAATCATGAATACTGTGAGGTGGAAGAGGTTGTAAAATTATATCAGATTGTAAATATCTCATAGTAACTTATTTGATTCAATGGAATGCATATACATTTTATGAATCAACTTTGGATTGTGTAGATTGTGAAGTGTAAAAAGTGAAGTTTTGATTATTCAAGGTTTTGAATTCAGGATCAATTAGTGACTTGAATCTCAAAAGAATAAAATTATATAATCATCTTTAATTAGTTGATACTAAAGATGAAGACACAATTTAACTATTGAATTTCATGTTTTTCATGTCAACAAAATGTATGTTCATTGCGTAAAATGTATTAGTTGAAAACTACAAATCATTAATACATGTGTTTGTTTTGTATATATATTTACAAAGAGAAAAATTAAAAATTACAAAAACATTTTTTTATATGTTGAAAATTAATATTCTTGTTATTATTATTTATTTTGAATTAACTTTTTAATGTTTTGAATAAAATTTTATATATATTTAATGTTAGGAATATTTTAATCAAAAATTATGTTGAGAATACAATCCAAAAGATAAAATTTTCAAATATATTTCACTAAAGCATTTTTACAATGAAGTATCTAAGTTTCTTGAAACTAAATTTTGAAATTGAATCTTTGATTTCGTGGTTTTGTTGTACAAATCATTTCATGACATGCAATTTTTTAGTTTGTAACATTCATCTATAGGTAACAAAATAATGTAAACATTTGAAGATAAATTTCTAGTTTTGTAATTAAACCTTTATTTTTGTAAATAAAATTATTTAATGTATTAAACGCAATAGTCAAATATATCAAATTCTCATATTCAATGCATGATTATGTGGTAAAATAATTTTTTTACTCAGATCAATAATAAATTTCTCTTCTCTTTACTTATAATTTCAAATGTACATTTCAATGATGAATTAATTTGAGATTTTCTAATTTAAATATAACCTGTCAGAAATTTTATGAATTGAATGTTTTCATAATATGATAATGTTCATCTTTTGTTATTATATAGAAAACTAAAAATAGAATTTCATAGGTAAAAATTTTATTATTTATAAAAGTGTCTTGTTTTGTTTGCCATTGTAATAAGTCTTCATTCTAAACTTATGCTTCTAAATACCACTTATTTTTTAATATAAATGAGTTATTTTGAGATAATAATAGAAATAAATCATTGTGAAAGATTTCAGATTTCAAACGTATGTAGTGTATTTCTATTTATGTATGATGTAAATGTAAAATGAATGTTCATTAAAAAAAATATACATTAAGTTCATTAAATCATGAACAGCCATCGAGTTATGGCTGTTATTTCTAAATACATCAATACTTCACAAAATAAAATAGATTGAAACGTTCATCAAGAGTAGTCTCTCAATTGCGTATGAAATATACCAAATGCTCAATCACCATCCTCTTCAAAACTACCGATGTACAATGTGTAGAGGAGAATATGAAGACATGAGATCTAAGCAAAACTCGGCAGTGACTGCAACCAATCTTGAACAGAAAGATGACACCGATGTGGTTACTTTCAATATCTGCCGAAGAGGAACTTGTCTAGTTTTGTTGGCACCTTTGGGGATTTAGTAGAGAGTCAGAAGAGTCTCACTCCAGGTTTACGATATCATGCGATGCACTTTCCGCACTTTATTGCCAACTGTCTTCCACGAACAAAAAGCGCGTCGTTTTCTTCACAACAGGATAGATAGATACCCGTATCTTGCTACTCTAGTGTCTCCTATCGAAATATACATCAAAATACGAAAATCCATCCGCAAAATTTAGGGATAAGTAAGTGTCTTTCAAAGTAGAACTGGTCGCCACTTACACGTTTGTGACAAGCCGGTTAAGCAGGTTACAGCAGATTAAGCTGTTGTAGGCTTTCCACGGTTTTCTTGACGCTCTCTTCTATCGTAGTGAAGTTCACGCCCAAATGCCTCATCTTTTCATTCGAGAACTTGAACACTGGCTTGTTGAAAGTTGCTTCATCCATGCCTTTCAAATCGGGCTTCAGGACGTTCGTGTACTGTGGATAGAGCTTGGCCAGCAACAAGGCAATGTGCTCGTTGGTCAAACTTTCCGCTACTGCCAAGTATCGCCCTTCCGCATTCGGATTTTCCATCGCGAGAATATGGGCCAATGCAACATCCTCCACGTCCACAAATGAAATGTTGGTGGGAATTATCAGATTATCCTCCCGCCTTTCTATGCCTTGGAGGATTCTCAGAACCTCGTTACTGCTCCAATTTACAGTCTCTTGCAACAAGCCTCCGACAACCGTGCAAGGCACGATGGAAACCACGTCAAAAGGAGCATCTTTTGCGTACTCAAAGGCAGCTCGCTCTGCAACCGTCTTAGCCATATGGTAGTACATTCCAATCTTCAGACAGAACTCAGGGTCAGTCCACCAGCTCTCATCCACTACGTCATCCTCAGATTTGTTGACGAATTTGTCGCTATAAAATACAGCTGCCGTCGACGATGTGTACACCACCCTCTTCACGGTCTTCGTTTTCGCAGCAGACTTCAGCACATTCATCGTTCCTTTCACGGCAGGATCCACAATTTCTTTATAGGGATCGACAGCGTCCACAGTTACTCTTGCTGCAGTGTGCATAACACAATCCGCCCCATCGACCACTTCATCATAATCGCCCTCCGCCATTAACTCTGCTCTGTACAGAACAAGCCTCTCCTGAGCTCCAGGCAATTCGAGCAAGTGGCGCAATTTCTTCACATCCTGCGGATCCCGAACTGTACCTCGCACATTGTATCCACGCTCTAGGAGCATCTTCACTAGCCAGGACGCAACAAATCCATTCGCCCCGGTAACGACCACCGTTTTACTCACCATGGGTCCGACTGGTAGCACCAGGGGTACGAAATCAGTGTATGAGCTGAAGGGAATTTGTTCACTCGCCCAATAACTCGTCGGGGGAACAGGTGCGGATTAGCTCTTCCTCACCCCTCTACCTCCTGAAACGCGGATAGCACCTCTCTTGCATCGATGTCGCATTTATCGAGGAAACTCGCTCCACGCTCAACTGACGTCTCCAAGTTATTCGATGCAGGTTCCAGTAGCCTGTATCCAAGCACAAATGCTACTCCCATGAGACAAAATGGGAGGTCCAAACAAAACTATTGCTGACCAGGAAACGGGTAGTAAGACTTCCGACAGAGGTGGAGTTTCCCTAGCTGGGTTAGTGCCTACGGAATCCAATGGATGTAAAATACTGGCGAAGCCGAAAACCATGTGAGACAATCCTAGAAAACACAATCTCCACCATACATCGGAAGCGAAAAAACCCAAACTAAACATGGATAACATGACGAGGATTGGCCTCCTTGACAGTTCAAGTCAGTAAACACAGAGTGACCAATAACTTCCAGTCAGCCTCTGGTGGTTAATGTACCACAATTGTTTCTTCTTCATATGATTGACCGGCAATCGCAGAGTTAAGAGATGTTTTCGTGTAATGGAAATTTGAAAACCTAACGTTACCTTTTTAAGTTTTACGGTTAGAATAGAAAGAAAAGCATGCGCGTCGTGAAATGTAGCACCGACGAATATAGCCAGAAGGTGTCCAAAGTTTAGAGAAATGTGTGCTGGAAAGGAAGAGAGAAAACAAATGATCAAATCCCACAATTTGAACGGCAGAGGAGAAATAAGTAATCAATTAGCCGAAATTAGGGTTCGCATGGGAAAGTAAGGGAGGACTCACTTGAAAGTGGTCAGTATACCTGTTTCGACATGAAAGGGGTTCTTGGTTTGCCATATAAGAGTTCAAATTCTGTTACTAGTGAGAGAGATTGGGAAAAAAACTTTGTCCTAATCAAAATTGAGTGAATAACAATGATCAAATTCAGTCTGCCCAGTCAGATTCGCAAAATTTTCAAAAGTTAATTATATATCTTCCGATTTGTAATAATAAATCAGATATTGGACTGAAAAAACTTGTGGTGTTAGAATAAACAAGTATATGCATTTTGCCTTGTAATCCCCCTTCATAATTTCAAAGTAAGAGATTTGAATTGTTCAAACACTCATAGAAAGTGTTTTTAAGCAAAATAAATCTGTAAATTTATTTTGATTGCTTCAAATTGATAGGATTGCATTCTTGTATGTATCAATTGTATATATATGTTCAGATATATATTTTATTTTTTGAAATGTAAAATTTTTATTTATTCAAATTTATAATATCAAAAAGTTTTACAAGCACAACATGAATCATTGCAAAAGATTATGAATTTATAATTTGAGAAAAATCTCAACAGGAAAAATAGTATAGATAAACATTCAAATTCAAATTTATATTGAAAATATAGAAAACATTAAACAATGAAGCGTATAACTGTTGTTACATTAGCTATATGTTTTTTACACTTGCGCCTTGATGGGCTTCCCATCTAGCCGTACAAGGATAAAGGGAAGCCTACAAAAGCTACGATTCCACAGATTTATGATTGGATGGTTTTGATTTGTGTACGTCACGAAGTTTACTAGAGCGAATGATCCAAACGACTTTTTCATATTCCAAGGAACGTTCTTATCGTTTTGGACCTGCTGAAGGTCCGACATCGATGCAAAAAGTGCCTTTGTTATGCCATTTCGAGCGTCAAGAAGTCCTACACCACTAGTTTTACCATGTCATTTCGAGATTTTAAACGCAGACAGGATCAGAAGAAGCGAGTGGAGTCACGGAAATAATAACAATACAGTATACTACAAGTTTGGAAGTACAGAGTACTGATACAGGGGATACGATGTACGGACTCTGATTGTGGAGAGGTGTCAGCAAACGAGATAACAGAATGATAAGTGAATCGCTGCCTTCTAAAATGTATAAGAGATGGAATGGAAGATCGCACGTTCAACGCATGAACTTTCTTCTGTTGATAAATGTGTCCGATCCGATTCCCTTCTGCTGCCGGGTAGCCTATGCGGATAAACTTTTGGAAGATATATTGATTATTATCCAAAGACCGCAATTGCATGTATGCAATGCAGGTAATTGCGGCGAGTTCATAATCAAACCAAAATCTCAGATTCTACAATCTTGTTAGAGTAAAAACCTATTCGTAATTTTTGGAACTACAAACGGCTAGGTCCGTGGAAAAAATGTAGAGAATAATAAAAAGATCACCTTAAAGAAAATCTAAAATTTATATTGGTGAGTAAAGAACTAATTAACATACCGGTTGCTTGGGTCCACCGAGCTTCGATTTATATCCTAGAACCATTCCTCTCCTTAAAAATGTCGTCGGAAACTGTCACTCAACCGGTCTGACATTACGAACTCTCTTTCCAGCTCGAGTTTGTACCCGTTCCATGTGTAACGCCATCTGACTGAAAATGTCAAAAGCACTCACTCGCTCACTCCCTGGCATGCTTTCGTCGACGTCCTTCGTCTCTGTTACACGCTAATATGAAATGTAGCCCTCTCCCAGAGCACTTCTCTCCCAGTCGTCCATCATCAGTAACAAAAAAGATTTTAGCAATCAAATCTGCCTGCAGAACTAACTGTTGATGTAGGACCGGCAAGCAGCACTACTGACTGAGCGCCTGTGAAAGTTTTGCAAGGTGCAAGGAGACAGGAGCGTGCTCCGATTGCTCGCTCGCTACTACTGGAGTACTCTTGAAAGTAATAAGTTTGGACATATAGATTTAGTTCAATTTGTGTCTTATATACAGTTGATAAATTGAAAAATGTTTAGGCTAGTTATCTTTCACTTGGACCTAATTAACCTTCATTCTACTATACACAGTTCTCTTATGGGTCGATGCAGGTTAGTCACTTCTTTTATTGGTCTATGCAGTCTAATAGTAGCTGCAAGGTAGTAGGTATGCAGTAGCAATTATAGGATGTTTTACCAATAGGGTAATACCTTATAGTAAGGTGATGGATAATTAGCCCTAAGTGAGTGATAATTAACCCCACCCTTAAAAAAATAGTAAAGTAAATTCAAAAAAGTTATGAAATCACAAGAACAAAAATCATTGATTAAATTATGATGAAATCAACTACAAAAAATGATAAATATATCAGAATTTTTTAAGATAAATTATATATGCTGTTAAATTTTAAAATCTGCACCCAAAAAATTAAAACATAGAAAATTAAATTAAAAAAATATTAAATTGATCTTGGTGAAAATATGTCCACATGAATATCGTGTATTTTACTCAAATAATTTTCATTGGTTGCAAAAAAGCTAAGATGAATTTTCATTAACTACACTAACAATAACATGATTTTTATTGAATAATAAAAATCTTTTCCTTGATTAATATCTTGAAAGCTATAATCTCCACAAAAATATGATTACTCCACAAAAAATCTTTAAAAAAAATTTCACACAATTTTATTTCTATATAAAAGTCAATGAGGACAATAATCATACAAAATCATAAATGGAAACTAATTGATAGTAAATTTTAAATTTTCTCCTTATGAAAAACATAAAAATCACTTAAAGTATTTAGTTAAAATATATTTAAGTCAATTGTATCAACTAAATTTGTCATAAATTTTTTAATCAATTTAGTTTTTTATGACACATTGTAATTCATACATCAAAGTTAATTTTGTGGAAAGTTTTGAAGAGTTTTCCAAAAAAATTATTATTTGAAAATTTGAATATGAAAAAATAATAAATTTTGAGTTATTTTAAGTTAACTCTATCTTAGATTAATTGGAGTAAGCAATAATTATGGTTAGTGAAGTTAACTGTGGTTAGTTTAGCTAAGATGTGCATTTATCTTTTTTATATAGAAGACAAAAGGAGACATTTATTACGTATAGTACAAAATTGCTCTTTGAGAGTGATCATGAAGGAATAGAGCTTGGCTATAGAGATTGCATATAGAATTGTGCTTTACTGAAGTTTCTACTCTTGCCCGTAGACATAGCTTGTGAAAGATGAATCACATTATCTTGAAGTTATGACTGTCGTGCATGCTAATTGATCTTGATTGTTGAATCTTACATATTCAACATACATAAAACCAATTATTGATTTTACTTCATATAATATTACATCAAACAAAATTTAAATTTCTATAATATCTTTGAAATATTTAAAAAAATTTGATGTTTTTATTTTAAGTTTATAAACTTAACATATATATGTTATTTTTGTTCATAATAAGAGCAATATCTAATCAATAACATTATCAAACATGATTTAAATCATAAAAAAATACTAGATTTTTAATGTAAAGATCTTAAAATTAAAAATTATTTTTGGCATAAAAATTGCTGGTTTTCAAGAAAAATCTCAACTATGTATAACTTGAAGGTACCAACAATCAAAATGATCATCACGCATCACAGTCTCAACATCAAGATAACATGATTCACCTTCCACAAATTACATACACAGACAAAAGTAGAATCTTCGTTAAAGCACAAGTGTATACATGGACTTCATAACCAAGCTCTACTTTTTCCTCTTCACTCTCAAAGTACAACTCTGAATCGTACGTAGAATGACTACTAACCTCTTCTATAGAAGAAGAGATAAGGTGCACATCTTAGCTGATCTAACCATAGTTAACTTCACTAATCATGAATATCGCTAATTAAATTTAATCCAAGATAAAATTAACCTAACAAACTCCCCATTGACTCAAGTTTTGGAGAAATAACTAATGCAATTCACAAGTAATTTTGCCAGAAGTTCTAGAAGATAAAGATAAATCACGCTTTTTCTCTATAACAGAGAATTAATTAGATTTAAGCCAGAGCCGGAAAAAAACCAAATAGAGAATACATGTACAAAAGTTACTAGATTAATCATCCCTATGCAAAATTTGCAACTTTGCACAATGCTTCGAAAGTTTTTCCAAGCATTGTGCAACTCTTTCATGGACAACTTCACGAGTTCCCGAGTCTGGTTATCATGAAATGACTTCATTTCCTTTTGCATTGTTGCATCTCACTCAAGTAGATCTCTGAGACATATTGAGGTTCAACATAAAAGAACAAACTTCCATACTCCGTGATCAACGGATCTCTTGAGTTATCAACAAGTGAATCATTGTTTCTAACGGCTTGTTCTGTAAAAAATCAATAACCATACCTTTGGGACGCACGACAAACATCAGTTGGTCATGCAATTGAAGACTCTGGTTGGATCATTGTGTGCTGGTTGAGGTATTGTTGCTCCTCATGGTTATCTTCATGAGCAAAATCTTGCTAATCTGCCTCGCTTGCTACTCGTGAAGCATCTCTTTGCGGCCCATCATGAAAAATTTAATGAAAAGAATTTACCTCAATAATTTTTGAAAAAATAATTACCATTCGTCAATAGTAGGATCAACAATCTTCTACTCTTTCAATGATTCAAACTTTTTGAAAGAAAAGTCTTTACTAACGACAAGTTTACAGCTTACAGGATTCCAAAGTTGATATTTTTTAACATGACGCTGATAACTAAAAAAAATACACTTTGTAGTCTTGATATCGAGCTTAGTCCTCGATTCTCAAAAAACATGTGCATAAGCATCACATTCAAACGCTCTAAGATAAGTGTAATCATCATTTTGTTTATGACTCATTTCAAACGGAGTTTTGTAACTTGTTGCACTACAAGGAGACAAGTTTACGAAAGAAGCTGCAGTACTAATGACTTCAACCAAAAATAATCTGAGATAAACTAGCATGGCTCAACATACTCCGTGCTCTATCCAACAACGTCGGATTGAACAGCTCTAACACGTTTTATTGTAGAGTAAAAAAATTGGTGAAGAGGTCAATAATCCCTTCGTTTCATAGAATGCGCCAAACTCTTGAGACACGTACTCCGCGCCGTTATACGCTCGCAAGAACTTCAACTTCTTTGTCAACTTGGGCTTTTCACTTCTTAAAAATGACAAAGAAATAAAACTTGCATGAAAAAAAGTAGATCACACATACCTTGAGTAGTCATCAATAAATGAAACATAGTACTTCTTCCCATAATATAAGGCAACAGGCGAAGTACCCCAAACATCAGATTGAACATACTCAAGAACTTTCTTGAAACTATTAACCTCAGTTCCAAAATCACGTTGCGTGTGCTTTTCAAATACACAATACTCACAAAATCAAGCTTGCAAGACCTCAAGCTAGATAATAAAATCTATTTGTGTAAAATGTTTATACCTTTTTCACTCATGTGGTCAGGGCAACCATGCCACAATTTGGTCTCATATTTCAATGATGTCATAGCATTAGCTTCACCAAGAATTGTAAACTACTCTAAGATTACAAATTTTCTGGCTTGTGAGCTTTCATTATCACTCGGGATGTTATTTCAACAATGAGAATTCCATCAACAACTTTCTAATGAAAGTTTTTCAAGTCAAACTCCTTGAGTGAAATTTAATTCTTACTCATATTGGAAATGTGTCCAACATTCGTCAATGTTATACTATTTCATCAAACATTTGAATCCGAATGAATCCAATACCATCAATACTATAAGAGTTATCATTTCTCATTAGGATTGAAACTTGAGATGGTGAGTACGTTGATAAAAAAATCTAGGATAAAATACATGTGATAAGTCCAAGTGGAGTCTAAAATCCATTCATCTCTCCCAATGAAATAAGATGTTGACGTGACATAGCTTTCATCATTGTTGATCACAATATTTACAAAGATATCAACATACTCCCTTCTCTTCTCTTGCGGCTTACTACGACAATCTTTCTTCATGTGATATAACTTGTGACATATTCAACATTTCATATATTTCTTGTTGTCTTAGCTTGACTTGGATCAATTTCACGACTTGTTCACCTTGATGGATCGCTTCTCTAATCTTCCACGAGTGACATAGAGGGCAATAGAAAAAAAAAAGTTGTTGAAGAAGTAACTAGCTTTTGTTTGATTTCATCTATCAACAAAGTTGTCATTATCCCGTTGTAAGTGATGCTCCATCTGTATCTATGAAGCAACATACAAGATAGAGTGTGGTATAAGACTAGCAAGGAGCTCAAAAGCTGCAATGTCTTTTTCATCACTCAAATGCTTACCTAAGTTCAAAAGATCCAGCAATAAATTATTGAAAGGATCAATGTAGTGTTAGATCTTTGTACATTTGACCATTTTGAAGCTCATAAGTTTTAACGATGTGAAAAGCCAACTTGCCAACTCTTTCGTGTGATACTTTATTTGAAGCGCTTGAAACATAGGTGTCACAGTCTCCAATTTCTCAACTTGTTTCAACACATTCAGCTTCAGATAGAGAGTCACAATACTCAGAGTTTGATCTTGAATTTCATTCTAATCTTCATCATCAACTTTCAGGGATTTTGATTTGAGAAACCTTCTCTAAACCTATTGCATTGACCACATTATTGACTTGTTGTTTTCATAGAAGATAGTAGGTGCGGCCATTAAAACCTTCAACTTCAAATCTTGACACATCAACCTTAGATAGCGTCATAGGTTTGATAGGCCAATTCGCAATTTGAGGACCTTGTGGAATGATCTCAACAAAAATTTTGGAAAGAAAGCTTGACTCTTCATTTTTGTTGTAGAAATGCATGTTTTCAACAATTGGAACAAGTTATGCTCCTCTCTTCAAGCTACTCATGCCCTAAAAGCCATTACAATGTTAACATTTCTCAACACTTATCCCTCAAAATTGTCAAAAAAATAAAAAATTTTAGAATTAAAATCTGATATCAGCCACGCGTATTCCACAAACTAATGTATTGAAATGTGAAAACTGTTTGTTAAAAAACTCATTGAGTAAAAAGTTATTAAACCCAGAGTTGAGGGGGGTATAAACTTGAATTTGTACCCCAAGAATCTTTACTACCAAAAATTTATATAGAATATAGTTCCAAAACCGTCTTTTCTATTGCGTGCTCAACCTAATTGAAAACCACCGTGAAAAATTTGAGCTCAAACGGACTTAGTTTACTTGGTTTAATCTACTAAAATTGGCTAAAAAACACATTATCTATTTGATTACTATTTGCCAAGATTCTTCACAGGGAAAAACGATTTTTTTGAATACGGAGGCCCGTCCAAAATAAACTTAAACCCTAAATCTACAATTCATCGCTTCAAATTTGCGTCATGTTCACCGTGCGATCACCATAGCCGAATTCAACTCAAAACTTCAAATGTTCATAACTTTGCTAAGTTTTGAAAAAATTTGACAAAATTTAAGTCGAAACGATCATATCTTAAGGAGTAAATCAAGCTTAAGTATGCAAAATTAGAAAATACAATGAAAAAAATTCAGATTTTGAAAAATCAAAGTGGTTTCATTAAGACTCAAATGTAATAGATCTTTCATGTTTCAGATTACAAAAATTTCTATGATCACTCGATGAAATGATCCCATTCTTTCATAAGAATGTAATTATTGCCTTTGGCTACTAATCTGGAAATAATCAACTAAAAATTGTTTCAAATTGAGAGTAGAAATTTTGATAGCGCTTTTGCGCTCCTTCGTCTTCGAGAAAACTTTGAAGTTCAGAAATCCACATGCATTGAACTAGCTTTGATACCAATTGTAAGACCTATCAATCAAGATTGATCAACATGCACGATAGTTACAACACCAATATCACGTGGTTCATCTTCGACAAGTTACATTCACGAGAAAGAGTAGAATGTTCTCTATAGCACAAATGTATACACGATCTTCAAAGCCAAGCTCTACTCCTTCTTGCTCACTTTCAAAGTGCAACTCTGAATTGTATGTAGTGAATGACTACTTCTTTCTTCAATACAGGAAGAGATAAGGGACACATCTTAGCTAGCATAACTATAGTTGAATTTTCTAACCATGGTTTTCGCTAAATGAAATTAATCCAAGATAGAATTACATTAACAAATTATATACAAGATCATAATCAGAAAAATTGAATTAGTTGTTTATATTAGTTGAAAAGTGTATGCATAAATTGAAGTAACATTGAATTTTTTATTGAATTTATTAAAAACCATGAATAAATAAATAAATAATTTGTGATCAAAACATATACTTTTATTTTGTATCAAATGATAGAAATTTTTTATTTGACTTGTAGATATTTTGAATCTTCATTGTAATGATTAGAGTGATTTATGAGACAATTTTGATTTGTAAAAAGATGATGTTATGTTGTTTTGATCTATGCATGGGTTTAGTGTTTGGATTTGTGGATTTTTTTGTACTTGCTAAAATATTTTAAATTAAAAAATTAATAATAATATGTATAGTTAATTTTTTAAAAGATAAAAAATAACATAATATGACATTTTAATTTAACTTTTCTATTATTGTAGATATAGGTATGTCGCATAATTTTTGATTGTTTTACAATTTGTTGGAAATAGCATGCAATCACATTGAAGAATAAAGTTAAAGCTCTTTAATAATATAATGATTAATTTTAATATAAAATCTTTGAATAATTAAAATAAATCACTATACTTTGTGTATGTATTTAAAAATATCACAAAAGTGCTTATAAATCATTGTTCAAAATGTATGCAATGATGACAAATGCAAAAAAATAAAAAATAATCATGGTTATGAATTTATTTTTTAAGTTGACATGTACTTATATTTTATGATATCTATATGTCCAAACCAATATTAAAAGTCAATCATGTTTTTTGTAAACGTTAGAATTCAAAACCACTCATCATTCAGTCACACCGACACCAGAGACACGAAGTATAACGTGGTTCACACTCAAAGGCTACGTCAACGAGGAGAAGAGCACTAGAGAATTTACTGCTTGAATGCTTGAAATGATATTCTTCCTATCACCCTCAAGGTATATATACCCAAGGTAATCAACCACTCTAAGCTACAAATAGCTACATAAGCGGTTAACCTTGGTTAAATAACCTTAGTTAGCTCCTTAACCAAAGTTAACATCAACAGTTTTGATACTTAAGATTCAATTTGTAGATAACATATTATATTTTCATTTCTATTTGAAAACATCAAAAAATAATAGAGAATAATTTTAGACTTTATGATTTCATGAAATGTGATATATATATATATATATATATATATATATAATGAAAAAAATTATTGTTAAGAAAATAAAATATTTTTCATTATAATATTTTATATTAAATATCATCTACAAAATTATAAAATTATGAATTTAATATAATACGAAAAAATTAATTCATATATTATTTCATCTCAATAACGATTCTAAGTTATTTGAAATTAATAAAAAATTAATAATTAAAAACAATCAAATAATTCTTAAAAAAATTAAACTGATTTAAAATTATTAATTTTAACTTTATTATTAACAAACTGGATATAATTTTTTTGAGGCCATAAATGAAATGAGAAGTGTTTCTTTAGATTGATGCATTTTTTTACATTATGTAATTTTGATGCTCACAATTTGTATTAAATATCTCAAAATGTTTTAAAATGTCAGCTCTTATATTTTATTTTACTTTAATTTATTTTAACCTAATTAACACAATATTTAAAAAAATATTTGATATAGTTTTTAAATTAAAATTCTTATTATTGAGACCTACGTTCTTCTCTATCAATGGAACAATTGACTCGTGATGATCACTAGCATAAGGCATCGATCACTAACACTACAAATAACATGATTGTGTTATTTATGTTACAATATACTTTATTTACTGTAAATATTCACATGAATCAATTGAAATTCACTTAAATAAAAAAATCTTATGTATATACAAATTTAAATATTTTTATATTTCTTCATGTTTACATAATTTTTTGTCGGATTTTGGTTTAATCTATATTTAACTTAATGATTGTGATAAAAGCTGTTTAGTTTGTTACTATACAAAAGAGATCACAATATTTCAGTGATATTATTAGAGTTTTCAATGAATTAAACTTGAGTTATGCTTGTGGACGTAGTTTGTGGTGATGAATCACGCATTTCGCATGTGGGTTGTCTTATTGTTTTCTGTTCTCGAAATTAATGCATATTTGCTCCTTACTATGACCCTAATATCTTTTATATGCTGAATCTATCGATAAAATGTAAATTTATGCAATCGTATGTAATAATATTTCATTTTTAGACTTTCAAGACGTTGAAAATAATTTCAATCATAAAATGAGAGTAACAATGTATCTATTACGATTTTCACTTAGATTTTATCTTAAATTCAGATTCTATGTGATATAAGGATGAATTTTTTTTGGGTAAAAGCTATGTAAAAAATATTTCATACACATTTTATATACACTCAATTGAACTATGCTATTCAATTATCTTCAGAAAACATCTCTGTTGTTGTTTAAATTAAATTTTCAGTTTTCTACACTTGCAATATAAAACATGTCCGACATGATAGTCTTGAAGTAAAATATTATTTACACAATTAAAAAACAACATGCAAGCATCATCTTCACAATTTTTTTAAGTGATAAAATTATCTTAAGCATCAAGCAATGATATATCTATAAATTCACATGGTTGTATGATAATCATACAAAAATGATTATAATATTTGAAACATAAAGCCTAGGTAAACTATTTGTTTTTTAATCATAAGATGAATCATTCAACATGTAATTTAAATATATTTTATTAAATTGTTTCGTTGTGTAACTAGAGTATAAAAAATTCCATCCCATAGAGTAGTAAATTGTTTTTCAAGGGTAGAAAACATTCAAGACATTTATCTTCAACATGTGGATTTTCCATCATCTGCATCAATATGCTTAATGCATATATCTAATAAGTGTGGATGACCATGTGATGTATATGGAAGGAAACCCAATAGAAATAAGGTTATTTAGAATTAGAGTCTATACACCAAATGAAGTTGGCATATGGTTTTGGAACCTTCGTATATCTTCATTGGTGACTTAATTCTATGGTTTTGTCCAACAAATTTCTTATAATGGATACTACTGATCATTGAGTAGCATGATATGAAATGTAAACAGTTTCAATAACAAGGAGCTAAAAAATCATCGTTTGAGATTCTACTGAAAATGTTTGTTGTTATAGAATGTTGACCAGGATTTATTATTCATAATTATTTTCTATGTATCAAAATTGATTCTCAAATAATGACATAAGTTGGATTGGAAATGACATCTACTTCTAGTCTTTATTGTTTTTTCTCCTCCGTGTACTAATATAAAACGGTGATATTGATTTTAGTGTATATACACGTAAGATATATGATTTTACTGTACACACACCCACGCAGTTTAAACTGTGACATTTTTTGGGTGTATATCACTAAAAGTGCGTGGGTATATATACAGTAAAATCATTACACTCATATAAAACATAGAGAAATGTACACGCTGTTAAAAACAAAGAGTGACTTAAAGAACTTGACTTCTAACCTGTTTAGAACAATGTAACTTACATGAGATGAAGCTCGCAGTAATCCTTTGAAAATGTACGAGTCGAACCAGCAACGCAACCGAACTATCCGGGATAGGTCTTCGTCAACATCCTACTCGTAAGGAATCTTTTGACAGACACGTCCAACTCATCATGCAGAAAGGCAAGGATCCAAGAAGGATTGGTTTCTCATTATGAGGAGATGGAAAGCGTGTTGTTGATTTCATCTTTCCATCTTCTGGTACCATTTTGACAGCCAAAAGGTACCCAGACCTTTAAACCCGCCACTTTCCTATTCCGACATGTGAGAAATTGACAGATGTCAGCTTTCAGTGGCATCATTCAGGAGATTGCAGCCTACACTGCATGAACTCTCGGAGTATATTCCCCGCACATTTTCCAATGCGCCTCCTTGACAACTGTCTAATCAAAATGTGTCATTTGCATACTGATCGTTGGTGAAAAAAGTCGAAATAATGACATTCTGGATCGCTTTACAGAAAACATGCACGCGTAATCATCTCAACGGAGACTCTTAGGAACTTGTCGAGGTTTCTTTCGGACCTTTGGCGGCTTCTGCATATCCTGAAAATTCGCATGTCTCCATCGTCGATGCAGGCCTATACCCTCCCTGCCCATCTCTTCGCAATGATATTTGCTGTAACGATTTTGAACCTTTTGAGTAGCCCGCCGAAGCAACAGTACGAGATTGTGCAGAAAGCGGGGAGGAATTGCGTTAGCACCGGCTGCAAGGAAGCCGAAGTTGAAGACGCGCAGGACGTTGGCTCCCGACTTCGCTGTCGCTTTCCAGTTTCGAACAGGTCTGGTAACTATACCTGTCGATCTAGACATACCGAAGCACTTAGCCATGGCGTGGGGTCTCTGGTCTTCAGGCTAAGAGAGGAGAATACAAACGAGTGCAGCCTATAGATTCGCTCGCTTGAAACCGCGATATCTCTGTTTCTTTAATCTATATTTATCGGTTTCTTATCTTTAGTATTTTTTAACACTTCTGTATTATTTTGAGCTTTTTAAAAACTTCGTAAACCTTGTGGTTAAACCCTGCATATACGATCACTGCGAAAGAAGAGGAAACATTCACCGAAGGACGACATTTGGACTTAATAAAAACCTGATGCGTGCTGCGGAAAGAGGGGATGATTGTTGATGATTTGGCACAAAACTAAGATTTTGGTTCATCTAAGTCTAGTGATTTCTGACCTTCTCCGAGCGACTGACACAGTGAGAACTTATGCTTTCACCGTTTCCCTGTGAGTTGCGTCCCCTGCTGTTGCTACTGACGAGTTTGATGCCCTCAGTGGTTGATATGCAAGCAGATTATGCCGGGAAAGATCCTCTGCTGGACACAAACATTTCTTTACTCGATCGCATGTTTGATAGGCGCCTTGACTGTATCCTTTGACTGTTATACTATATAGTCTCGCTTATAGATTTCAGGTAGAAAGAATGATGTTTTCTGTTTTGGTTCAGATGAGATTGGCTCATCAAGAAATGACACGCAGCACAGAAAAATCGTGAATAAGAAACTAGACCGGCTCCACACGAGAGGAAATTCAATCAATTTACAGCATAAGTAGAAAATAGTGGTTCAGTGAAGAGTGATGGGTGCGAGAAGTAGAAGGTACATATTTTCCACTGAACTTTACAGTTCCATCTAACCTGCGGATTAGATGTGTGATGAAGTAATTTGATCATGACCTGGTTACATATCGTTATGTTCTCACTGTCTCCACCCGAGATTGGCTAAATCCTACTAGATACCTGGTACGTGATATTTTAAATCTTTAGATTTTGCAGCAGTATAGATGGGACATTGACCTTGGCACGGGAGTAATTACCTTGGTTTCTCTGGTTTGTTCACATTTTACCATTCTTCGGATTAGACATGCTCGTTGTGTTACTTTGCTGCGTTTAGCTTGTTGCTCTTGTTGTCTGTTTTGAGTCCTTGACCTTTTACGGCTTCATGAGATCTTCCCAACGTTTTTGTTATCCACTTGGTCCCCTTTCCTCTTACCATTCATTTTGAGCTTTTCATTGAATTTAGTAAACGCCGGCAAAATTAAGGAGCAAGATCTCTGCGTTATGCTTTCTGAAAATGATAATTATACCGAAGTGTCGTCCTTGAGACCTGTCATAAGTTTAGAGTTCAGTATTTCCAAAGAGCTCAGTATGATCCCCTCAAAATTAAATACGTGGTATACTCACTAGATTTACCAGTCAACTCAAAAATTTTGCTGTGATCATGAAGGGCGAAGAAAGATGATAGTACGGCAGCAGGTTTTTTCTGGAGCTGACTGAGATAGGCCGAAAGTCAGGGAACTGAGCGAGGACTTCCCAACCTTTCCGATGTTGATATTTCCGGAAAGCTAGATTTTTCTCACCAGAAAATTTGTTCATGATGTCAAGAGGACGAGAAAATGCTCATTGCAGGTATTGCCCCCGGACGGTTTGGTTTCATTTTTGTTATGACACAAGACTTGACGATCCCAAGGATAAGAGGAATTTGCGCCACTTGCTTGATCTATCATAGAATCTCTTAGCTGAGTTCTTCAAATTTCCCGAGATGAAAGGATAGAGATTACTGACATATTACGTCTTCTGGATGTATGAGCTCCGACATGCTTGGCCACAATAGAGCCCTTTAAAACCGTGGTGTCAGATATACCATGAGGTTTGATTTAGACCTGGATCAACTGATTATATCTAACAGATTCTTGATGTAAACTACTTAACCTATGTGGATGTTCATCCCTTGGACTGGAGATACTGAAGTATCTGTCCTCAATTGTATTAATAAGGACAAATTTCTGTAAGCTTTGATCATCTTCTGGCTATATATATGCTACATCAAATGAAACCGTCTGCTTTCCTCTTACTTGTGGATGTATGGCTTCTAAGGGAAAACGTAGGTTTGATAAATATATTCCACAACAGATGTCTCTCAATTTTGCGAATGCGGGTCAGTCAAGTGAAAATGAACATTGCGGTACAATAATCAACAGAGGCTGTTGGAAGGGTCTTGGTCACTCTGTGAGTACTGACTGCAGTTGTCAAGGAAACGATACAGGAGGCCAATCCTAGTCTGTTCTCCCAACTTTTGTTCTGCTTATTCGTTTGACAGTGTATGGTGGAGGTTGTGTATTCTAGGATTGTCTCACATGCTTGTGCGGCTTTGCCGGCATTTAATAACCATTAGCTTTCGTAGGCACTACCCCAGCTGGAGATACTGTACCTGCTGGGAATTTAAGCTCCAGTTTCCTGGCCAGGAAGAAGTTTTTTGGACCTCCGATTTTATCTCAAATTGAGTAACATTTTGTGCTTGGATGTAGGATAGTAAAACCTGCATTGAATGACATGGAAACTTTCAATGAGCGTGGAGCGAGTTTCCTCCCTACATGCGAGATCGATACGACAGAGGTGTACTATTTTATCTCACAACTTTGATTTGCGATTCAGGAGGCAGAGCACTGAGGAAGAGGTATTCTGCACCGGTTTCCCCGACGAGTTACAAGGGCGAGTGAACAAATTCCCATCAGCTCAGACACTGATATCGTTCCCAGTGTGCTATAGATAGGGCTCATGGCAGATAAAACGGTGGTGGTTACCGGGGCAAATGGATTCATTGCATCTTGGTTAGTGAAGTTGCTCCTGGAGCGTGGATACAATGTGCGGGGTACGGTTCGGGATCCCAAGGATGAGAGTAAATTGCGCCACTTGCTTGAATTGCCTGGAGCTCAAGACAGGCTTGTACTGTACAGAGCAGAGTTGATGGCGGAGGGCGACTTCGATGAAGTGGTCGATGGGGCGGATTGTGTTATGCACACTGCATCAAAAGTATCTGCTGACTTTGTTGACGATCCCTACAAAGAGATCGTGGATCCCGCCGTGAAGGGAACGTTGAATGTGCTGAAGTCGGCTGCGAAGACGAAGACAGTGAAGAGGGTGGTGTACACATCATCGATGTCAGCTGTAGTTTGCAGCGACAGATTCGTCAACAGATCAGAGGACGACGTAGTGGATGAGACCTGGTGGACCGACCCCGACTTCTGTCAGAAGCTCGAAATGTACTACCATCTCGGTAAGACGCTTGCAGAGCGAGCAGCCTTTGAGTACGCTAAAGATGCTCCATTTGACCTGGTTTCCATCGTGCCATGCACGGTTCTCGGAGGCTTGATGCAAGAGACTGTAAACTGGAGCAGCAGCGAGGTCCTGAGAATCCTTCAGGGCATACAAAAGCAGGAGGATGACATGATAATTCCCACCAACGTTGCGTTTGTGGACGTTGAGGATGTTGCGACGGCTCATATTCTCGCGATGGAAAATTCAAATGCAGAAGGGCGACACTTGGCAGTGTCGGAAAGTGTGACCATCGATTATATTGCTTTGTTGCTGGCCAAGCTCTACCCACAGTACAAGAATGTACTGAAGCCCGATATGAAAGGCATGGATGAAGCAACTTTCAGCAAGCCACTGTTCAAGTTCTCAAATGATAAGCTGAAGCATTTGGGCTTGAACTTCACTCCGATAGCAGGAATCGTCAAGAAAACCGTGCAAAGCCTACAGCAGTTTAATCTGGTGTAACAGAAACATAGGTCAATAACAGGCTTGTAACGAACGTGTAAGTGGCGACCAAATCTATCTCTGAAGGACACTTGTCCCAAGATATTGACGGACGAATTTTCTTATTGAATTTGTGTGATATTTCTAGAGGAGCCTCAATGATATACATCAGAGTAGCGACATACATGTATCTAGGTTGTGCACATCTTATTGTGGGGAAAATGGCTCGTCTTTTATTGTGGAAGACACTTGACAATACAATGCAGACAACTGCACTGTATGATCATGAACTTGAAGTGAGACTCTTCTTTTCCCTACTGTTTGTCTCAAGTTGCCAACAAATTCCGACAAAAAACTCTACGGCAGATCTTGAAATCAACCACATGTGCATCCTTTTTCTTCTGACTTACCTTTGCGTTAACTACCTGATTTTGTTTTTTATATCACTCACCTGAACGGAACACAACTAATGGCGATTTAAGAAGGGTCCGCATGCTAGAAGTGGCTTTACAATTTCCACGCGCTAGTGCTACCTGAAAAAGAGTGGACAGGTGAAAAGATCAAAGATAGATATTTTACCGAAGCAAGACATTCTATCAAAGAAAAAGCTTCCAATTTTACATTTCTGGCGTTGTCGCGGGATAGAACCTTTTGTTGTTAGTTAGACATTTTCGTGTCTGCATTAGTAATGTTTTGGCCATTGGATCAATGTTTACCAATTATATTCAATAAAGGTAAACAAGCCGCATAGAATAACATAATAAAATAGGAAAAATAGATTGACACATTATCTTATGCACAAACTAACTTTGTGTTTTTATTTATCTACATCAATAATGGTTTATACGCTACAGTAACAGAAAGTGTGTTTTACTTAAGAAGCTGGCAAATGGAAAATCTACATTCGAGATTGGACTAACTTGCAAAATTCTTTACCAACTACGACACGAAATTTGAGATCTATCATAGTTGAGGCGGGTCTATAACAACGATTAATGACAACGAAAGAAAGCTGCAAAGAAAATGTATTCATTTGTCTTTAGTTAGAACTATGGAAGAATTTATCTACTCGATAGATCTACACGAAAATAAAGTAAATAATGATGTTATGTAGATAATAATTCGAAAAAATTAAATCAAAAATCCCAGTTGTCTTGATGAATAGGTTTTTTTTATCAACACATCTTTTCATCAGAAAAATAACTATTGTAAACAAGCTGCTGCTATTTAAAAGATAAATATTTAAGGTATCTTTATCAAAAATGTCTCATTATGGACATCCAACTATATATAATATCATCTTCTGTTTTAGATAGCAATTAATACACATATTGTGATGCATGCTAACATCATTGGACATGTCCTTGATAATTTTATTAATAAACTTCATCTCACAAGTTTAAGTGGTAGGGTCTCTAAGTGTAAGATTTGATGTAGAGGTATACTAACAACTAAAATTTCCAAGTTTATGATACTATTCTATAACTCATATGACTTCACCACAAAATATTGTAGAAGAACTAATTAAAATCAACATTTTATCAAAAAAAGATTATATATATGCACATATGCTTATAAATTTACTATATGTTCATGTGCAACACATGCATTATGGCATGATTTTTTTAAACTCTCCCTAAAGAAATAAATTTTATAATAGCATATTAGCATTGAGTTTATCAAAGACTTTCTTCATAATTTTATCAAACTTAGTTTGACTAAAAAAATATTGGTATGTTTCAATCTCTTGTCTATTCAGTGAGTCATAACTAGATGTAATGCATTTTGATCATCACAATGAAGATGCATAATGTCATTTGCAAATGCAATTTTTTTACAATCTTCTTCAATCCAGTTGCCTCTTTTGCTACTCGGATTTTAACTTTCATGGTAGATTGAACTAAGCTCTTCTTCAATCTACATCTCCAACTTAATCAAATATCTTCATGTGTAAATACAAAAGAAAAAATTCATTCAAATTATGCTTATAATAAAAAAAAACCAATTTATTATATGCACATTAAATTTTAACATCAAATAGAAACAAACATTCAAAATTCAAAAGCAATTTGATGATGATGATGATGACTTTTCAGCACATAATTTTCTTAAAAATCCAAACTGTTATATGAAAATATAAAGATGTAATAAAAAATTGAAAAAGTTTATTTTCTCATCAATCTAAGGGATCAATATCACAAGGGATCAAATTTATTTTATTATTTTACACATACATCATTTCAAATCTATTAATACAATCTAATACATATATAATCTTATGAATGTAAAATTTTCAACAAAAAAAATTTTCTAATTATAAATAAAAATCACATGCATTTAATTTATCATAAATATATAAATCTATGTCATATCAACAATATGTGATTATTTTCTATGTAAAAAACTATGATTGATCATTTGAATTTTTGCAAGTTTAAGACCGTAATTTACCACATATCATTATTTATATCAAAATTAAATTATTACAAATTGAACATGTTTTTTTTTTAAATTGATATAACTTTTGTGATATAATAATCACAAAATTTTTCATTTGCGTACTTTGGTTTGAATGTAATTGCAACTTTCATATAATAAGCATCATGGAGTATACTTTTCATTAGGTATGTTTTATTATGAAAAAACCATTTTTAGATAATTTTATTTTTTCTTAGATCTTAATTAAGTTTTAAAATATTTATT
Source organism: Marchantia polymorpha subsp. ruderalis (assembly GCA_037833965.1). Lineage (NCBI taxonomy): Eukaryota > Viridiplantae > Streptophyta > Marchantiopsida > Marchantiales > Marchantiaceae > Marchantia > Marchantia polymorpha. The sequence goes on along the minus strand of AP031352.1, from coordinate 250,066 downwards.
TTTCTATGGTTTTTTACATTGAAAATCATTCACGATTTGACATCAATGTTGTGGCTAAAGTATAGATGTTTAAAAGCATTGCATAATTTTCTCTAAAAAATATTTAAATTTTCTCTATTATAAGAACATTCATCTTTAAATTATGAATAAGGTTTTTTCTAGTTACATTATAATTGTGTCAAGTATGAATATTTTGTATGAAATATATTCAAAATGTAAAAAGATACACCAAGAATCATTAAATCTATTGACTTGATTTTGTATATTAGTTTCATTATGTTTCATGTTGAAGTTCATTAGTTTAAAACATTATAGATATGTTGTTAAAAGCTAACTTATGTTAGTTTAATTCCAGCTAGTTACACAACTTTGTTTTTCACCATTGTAGAGAAATAATTATATTTCTAAACAACACAAACTTAGAATTTTTTATATGATGCATTTGTGTTTTTGTGTAGATTGTCAAACAAGATGAATCACACATCTTGTTTTATTTTTTCTGTGATATGTGTGTCTACTAGATGGATGAAATTGCAGTTTAAATTCTTTATTACCTTTGATAAAATAGTTTTTGCCTCACTTTTATCCAAACTCAATTCAAGTATTGATTAAATCCATGTTGGCTTATTACTAGTTACTTCAGCTGATTAGACTGACACTATAGAAGAGAGCTCACAAAAGCTCTCAATAACAATTTTAGACTTTTACGTGAGTAAAGTTTGAATTGTGGACATAAGGAGCAGTGATAAATCATGTATTTTTCACTGCGTATTGTGTTCATGGGTTTTTTTCTCACTATATGTGTTTGGTGTGTGAGTCTGTTCAAGGTTTGAGCTATGTTTGGATTTTGTGTGATAATTAGTATCAAAGTAAAACTCTAGCTTTCTATTTTACGATGCAGTAGGAAACTAAGCTGAACATACACTAAAACATGATGCAAGAAATGTTAGTCTAAATTCAGATTTGTTTCACTCAAGTAGTTTAGACTTAATTAGGATAGATTTGATGTCACTATAAATAGAGCAAGTCAAAACTTTTGATGAACATTTAAAAGTTTTTTTTATGACTAGAAAAAATTCTTACTCTTCATAGATGTAAGTCTTAGTGGCAAATTACGCACTTCTATGTTGATTAATTTGTGTATGCTTATGTCAACGCCTTTATGAGTGTTATTGTAAACTAGGTTACTTCTTGTGAAACTGCACAACAAGAATTCTTGCGTTGAAATAAGGAACTAAAAAGAAGGGGTAAAAGGTATAATGCAAACAAAAAAATGTTGAATAATCATCAATAAAAAATACATAGTACAACTTTTCGTAGATAGCGAAGCTTTTTGAAAGTTGCTTCACACACAATTCTTGAGTTGAAATAAGGAAATTAAAAAAGCGGTAAAAGATATAATGCAAAAGCAAATTGTTGAATAATGCTGGGAATAATGCTGAATAATTGTTGAATAATGCTTAAGTGCAACACCATGTGTGATGAAATGAACATTACTAAATCTTAGAGTGAGATGTCTCATGTGTGTGTCATGTACACATGAGTTATAAGTACACTACACTTCTTTGCAAAAGTAGCTTGTTAACTCACATAGTAAAAATTAATTCAGAGTTTTGTAAACATTGTGTATGAACATACATCATATGCAAACCTTTGATAATGATAATGGTAATAGATCAAGCCCGTGGGATCCAAAGGATCAAAAGGCTGAAAAACACAATACAAGCAACAACCACAAACAAGGGAAAAGACTCCAAAGGCCAGTCCCTAGCTAGTGCCAAGAGCACTAGACCAGTAACTAATAATGTCCTTAATAAAACAACCATTTGATGTTCTCAACTTCAACCTGAATCAGATCATGCACCTCTTTTGTTCATACTTTCAATGTCAAAATCAATCTCTACTTCACCTTGCCAATCTCTTTTAGCTTCTCCCAAGTTTCGCTTAGATCCTTGTAAAAGAGACCTTTATGCACAACATCTACAAGATTTTTTTGACTCACACCATATGGAGTTCAAATTCGCATACCGCTTGTTTACAGCTCATAGAATTGCTCAAAACTTCTGCATCCAAGTTCTCTTCGAGGCATATTACTAGATTGCTAAGAGGCTACCTTGTAATGGATGGTTTGACTCGGAATGCAAGCTAGCAAGGGCAAGGTCAGTTGATAGATCTTTGGATATTCAAAGTCGGTTTCTTTTGACAAGGATATACAAAAACTTGGTGAAGTCTAAGAAAGGAGCTTTCTTGAGACGAAAGCAAGAATCCTTGACAAAAGACCTGATGAAGGATCCCAAGTCCTTTTGTAGACGATTAGCTACACCATCGTCAAAACCTTCTCTTGATTTTGAGTCTTTGGTAGCTTTTGCCGAAATGCTCTATTTCTTTCTAGAAGCCACATCCATGTCAAATTGTGAAGCAACACCTGGATTATTTTTGGAAGGAGAGGTGATGACTATTCTCCGAAAATTAGCATATGGCAAATGTGAGGATTAAGATGGCTTGTACATTGAACTTATCAAGTGGGGAGAAGATTATATTGGACTTGTTCTCACTAAGCTTTTGGAATATGCTATGGTTCATGGTTTTCTATCAACTTGATCCATGCGGAAGATTGTTCCTATTCATAAATCAGGAAGGAAGTACGTGGTGACAAACTATCGCACTATCATGGTTGGTAGTGTTTTTGCCAAGTTGTTTGGAAAGTTGGTAGAATTGAAGTTGAGCACATGGACAGAGGATTTTCAAAAGAGAGCAAAGGTCCAAGCTGGTTTTCGTCTTACATACAACATTATTGACCATATCTTGGCCTTACGTGTTTTATGGGAGAAATCCAAGGGCAATGGGAAAACTTTATTATGTGACTTCATCGATTTGAAGAAAGCTTTTAACTGTTCCTCGTAAGCTTTTATGGAAAAGACTACAAGACATTAGAGTACCGGCTAATCTACTCGGAGCTATGGCCACTTTATACAGTTCAGTTCGAGCTAAGATTGATGCCTCTACGCCTCAAGAGATCTCGAGCACCATTGGAGTTATTCAAGGTTGTACTTTCTCTCCTACTCTGTTCGGAATATTCATAGATGATATAGAAAGGTGGTTGGATGATTGTGAGAGTGAAGGAGTCAAACTTGGAGACTTTGTGATCAAAGCTCTTTTGTATGCAGATGATATCATATTACTAGCACGTGATGCAATTAGTTTACAGAAACACCTTGATACTTTGGCTAGCTTTTGTACTCGAAATCAGATGAAGGTCAATCTGGAAAAATCAAAGGTCATTCTTGTGGGCACTAGATTCAAGTTCTCTCTCTTTTACTAGGGACTAAAATTTAAACAAGTGAAGAGTTACAAATATTTAGGCATTGATTTTTTTCAAAATTATAGTTGGGCACTTTGTGTGCAAAAGAGAGTAGAAGCTGGTTACAAAGCTCTATATTCATTGTTAAATCGATGTAGAAGAGCTCACCTAGTATCTTGGAGTTTTAGGAAGTTTTTATTTAGGAGCTTAGTGTTGCCGGTGGTTTTATATGGGACACAAGTGTGGGGTCTTGGTAGTAAGAAGACAAGTTGGGAGCGTGTGGAGAGGGTGCAAAAGATCTTCTTACAAGAAGAGTTAGGTGTAAGGAACCAAACTCTTTATGCTATTCTTCTTGCGGAAACATGTTGTCTACTTCTTGAGGGTGAAGCTCTCTACTTGACCATCACTTATATTAGAAGGGTGAGATCTCTTGATGCTTCTCGACTTACTCTTCATGCTTTGCGTGCCACACGTTCCAAGGAATGGTTTTCAGATGTGATGATTTGATCTTTGAGGTGGATTGTGACGGAATTGAATTGGGATCTGCAACCTATGGACCTTCGCGAATGTATTAAGGAGGAGTTTCTCAACATCATTTGGAAGAGAGTAGGCACTAAAATGCAGTTTTATCAACTTCATGTGAATCCTATGCTTATTTATTGTGAGCAAGGGTATCTTGTTGCAGAGATCGCTACATCTTTACGTCATATTATTGCCAGACATAGAACAGGATCTCATAGGCTTGGTATTGAGGAAGGACAATGGTTGAATATTGATAGGAGTGAACGGATTTGTAGGCTATGTGATGGGAGAAATGTTAAGGATGGAGAGCATGTGTTTCTTACTTGTACTAGATATATAGAGATTAGAGTGGCGCATAAAGTTGATGTCAAGAATTTCTATTCTTTGCTTCAGCTTGAGCCTTATGATTTAGGTTGTTACATTAGAGATATTATTAGTTACCGTTCTAGTGCTTTGGGCACTAGCTAGGGGGTTCTTTTGGTTCTCTACTAATTTGGAGTTGGTTTGTTTATATTGTGTTTTTTGGTCTTTTGACAATTTGGGTCCCATGGGCTTGATCTATTTACCATTTATCATTTACCAATGACAAAAAGTTCTTTTATCTACAATTATATCAACGATCGGATATATCTTCAGATCTTCAGATTGTGTATATAGTCATATTGTATTTACAACTTTTAATCTGAAACAAATGAATTAATATCACGATCATAATTTGATATTTGAGATTTTTGAGAGATGATTTCATTGCCGCAAGGAATTGTCAAACACGTTGTATGCTTACTTGAAATTGATAAGACTCAAAATGAAAATTTATGGCACAAATTCCAAAATTTCATTGATGATTTTGATGATCTTCTTATTGTTTTGGAAGAAAAAATAACTGGAAAGACAATAGTCATGCATCTCTTGAACTAACTATTTGATTTTTATTGGTTATTGTCACGTGTTGCTCTATTATGATTGACAGACAAAGCATTATACAATGTTTGCCAAAGACGTTGCTAAGCGTTGCTTCACACATAACTATGTACATATTTACCTCAAGTATCTCCTTGCAACTACATTATCCAACATCAAAGTTCTGATCTTCTGAAACATCAACATCCTCATCTTCAGTTTTGACAGATCCAGATCAACCTACAATCTTCCGATTGTAGGTCAAAGATTTCTTTCTTAACGTCTTGCATAGATCCATAGACTTTAGCTTATTCTTCACTTGTTTTTCCTGAAACAAATAATCATCACTTTCATCAAACTTGATTATTTTAAATCTTGCTTCTTCAAGATCTTGTGTATATCATGAAGTTGATACTTATATTGTTAAAGAAGATGTGTATTTTTTTCTATTCATTTATAGCTCTCTAGACTTTTATGTTAATTTTGAGCTTGGCCAAAACAAGATTTAAAGATTATGATTACTCTAGTGCATGTTTCAAATAATATACTTCTTGCTATGTTAAACCTTGACTAGCATGAGCTGAGATTTAGCATTGAGTTAACGGCTAGGGTTTTGAGGTTAAATCATAAATCTATTATCCACCTCCATGCAATCTCACTTTACTTCCGTTGCCTTTATTTCCCTAAGCATTTGTCTTCTCTTGTCCAACTTTATAACTTTCAACTGCCAATCTTATAAGTAGAGTATAATCTTGCTATTAAATCTTCTTTGAAATAAAATTTCAAGAATTTGTTGTGTCGCACTTTGCCAAAGTCATAATCAAGGTCATAACTTTCTGCATCATTGAGAGTAGGCTGGATTGACAATTGAGCTTCATAAACATCAATACATTAAAATATATCTCTTCATTGAGCTCCATGTTCTCCAAGTAAATCATTCTAAAGTCACAAAAGAACTTAAGTCTTCATCAATTGAGTCCAATGTTGCCATGATTAAATACTATGGAGTCCTTGAACTCGGAATCTCTACAACAGTTGGCAATCGCGTCATGTCAAGCGGTGTACAGCTCCGTGACGATGATTTGGAAAATGAGCAAAATGAACATGGAAATCAAATCCATGACGGCTTGTGTGTCATTTCATGCCTAGACGTTCAATGTTGAAAGTGGAAAGTTTGAAATTGTATGCCTAGCAAAAGCTGTCAGCCAAGATCAAAATCATCAATGGTCTGATAAATTGTTGTAGAGTTTTGTCGGGGTTCAAATTCTTGGTGCCGTGCTTTTGCTTTTGGCTCGTTGTGTAGATGACAAACTTGTCCACTAGCAGTAGAAAAAAAATCCACGTATCGCTTCATCATTGACCAATAAAATTTTTTGTTATGTCATTAGCTGTTGTCTCGTCCTTGTCTTGTTTGTATTCGTTGATACTTTATGTATCAATGAATACAGGGTCTTTTCCATTTTGTATCTTGGAAGAAAGCAGAGTATTATATTCAGCTAGATGTCGTCTGTCGTTGACTCTATTACATGCCCCTTGCATCTTTCTGTGCAATGCTTATCTACAATATCTTTCACACATTATGTGGGAAGAGGAAAAACATATAGAAAAATTCCAACCATTGAAATGTAACCAAATTCTTTGAATTTAAAGTTTCACAAAAATAACCAAATCTTAAATGTAAATATGAATGTTATGCAATATGGGTGATCTTGATAGATTCATCAACAACGTCTCTATTGACAATCATATAAACCAAGAACAAAAATACAAACACAACAACACACATTAAACACGCCAATAAACACAACGTAGCAACACATCCAAGATATATGTGGTTAGTTTACTAACCACATATACTCCAGAGTTATATCCATTTGATCAAAAAGGTTTTATTGAAAAAAAAAACATTGTTTGATGCAAGTTATGGCTTGTACAATTATATTTAGTGGGTACTAGATTCCTAATCTCAGCCTTGACTATTGTGAAATTTAAACCTAGTGCTAATTCAAGTTAATATAATCAAAACTACCCTAGACTTAATACTAATACAGCATAGCAAAGTTTGGAACAATATGATTCCAAAGGATAAAAAATTGCCATCATGATTGAAAGCAATAAATTGAAGGTATATTGTATTGTAATGAATGTTTAAACAAAGCTTGTTTATTGAATCTTTGATAGACTTGTGAGGTAAATGGTAAATATCAAGCCCGTGGTTGCCAAAGGATTCAAAAGGCTGAAAAACACAATACAAACAATCCAACTCCAAGAGATTCTAGCTTTTTCACCAACAATATCTAGAAACCTCTAAAATCACCAAAATTTTACAAAGAGATAATTTATTGAAAGATAGAAAAATGCATTGTTATGAAACATATCTATTGAAGCTAATATAACTTCTATGGCAATCCACACAAGAATGGATGGTGATAAGTACAAGTTTAAACTATTTTATATATGTTAGATTTAACTCCAGTTTCGGATTAATTCTAATTAACTTTGCCCTGGTTAGCTGCTAGTATAATTACTTGTAGGCGAGTGTCATTTCTCTTTGGAACTTACATTGAGAACACGGGGGAAGTAGACCTGAGTCAGGGCTGAACCACATACTTGTTGCATCGTCTCGTCGTGATTTCTCTGATTTAATGATTTCTCTGATTTATTGAATGTAATTCTTGTGATTTAGCTGTCACAATACAGAAGTAGAAGAAACTTAAAGATAATCTTACACTATCTTTACTTAACATGATGCATTGGACAATATGACTACCATTATATGCGATAGTTTCTTAAGCAAGAGCACTATATATATATATATATATATGAGAATGTCTAGAAGACGGGCCCGAGTCCTGTTTTTACTATAGAACGACCTCCCTGCGATTGGTTGGATTTTAAATCTTAAGATACCAACGGTTGATTGATGTTCACCGTCTTCAAAAGGGGGAGAGAGTAATTGCGCGGGAACAAGGTGAAAACCTGTCAAAGAATCACATAGAGAAGAATAGCAAAAACGAGAAAAAAAATTACGCATTGTGGTTACGTGCGATTACTTTGCCGACACTTTCACAATAGAGATCCACAAAATATTTATGAAACCGATTCGGAAATCATCAAACAAAAGGCATTGTTAGAATTAGGTTTGGCCACGGCCGATCCGAACTGACGGTTAACCGACGGTCCGGTTTAACCAGTCCCAAATTTCTCTAGAACCTGTTAACCGGTCCTATCTTTTTCATCACCTAGCTTTTGAAGTTTACGAAGCTAAGATGTTAAAATAAATATTTCCTGAAATTTTATGTTAAAATTTATCACCCAGTCAACAAGGATGATTCTTGTCTAATTTATTCAATTTATTTCTATCGGTCCTTGTTATCCATGTTTTTATAAAGAGCAATAGTTGATGCAATCTTTATGGGAGCAAATACATCGGCTTATGCTTGTCTGAAATATGTTATAGTCTCTAGATTTTTTATCGCTGTAATTATAACTCACTTGGTGCCCTATGATATCATCATTATTGTGATGCTCTTGGATCTAGCTTAATTTTTTCATACTTGTAAGACTTTGATAGGGAATCTTCAATTTTTTCTGATAAAATTCCGAATATTAAATGTTCTGAAAATTAGTCTAGGTTTATTTGGAGAAAATAACTCTTATCTTAATTTGAATATTTCTTACATATATCTAATATCACATATCATAATTTAATAGTTTGAATATTTCTAGCATCCCAATCAAGAAGAAGAAAGATTAATCGTAAACCCGACCAAGCCTGGACCGGTTAAACTATCAGTTAGCCGGTCCAATTAATCGGTTAACACTCCTAGTTAGAATGTCAAAATTCAAAATCCAACCGATCGTAAGGGACGTTCCGGAGTAAAAAGGGCTTTACATTGATGACCAACAAGTACTACTAAATGAGCTACTTATGATTTATGTTGTTGCATCAAATTAAATTTCTTTTACCCCTTCAATCCGTGAAAAGTTCAAATCTACTGTGTCTGAAGTTCTTACTTTCAACTTCGTAACCATTATCGATCTAGATTTCGAATAGAGTGATGTAAATAGATATTGAAAACTTTGTGAAATACATTTTCTTTAGGAAATATTTATATCGGGATGGAGAGTGTCTACCTCGACATAATCTGAAAGAAATGAACTGACATGGAAATATATGTTACTATATTTCTAACATGGAGCCTTTGCAAAGGAACCATCATCAAAGATTTACTCTACGCGAATATCTCTTGCTACCACTTAGTCTTGCATCATGTAAAAACAACTCTAGAAAACATTTTGCAATAAATGAGAAGTAGATAACGAGTTATTCGTATATACAGACAACTGTTTCCATTCTATGTCACAAAAGACACTCATATATTAAACAATTATTTATACATTGTGATGGATCCAGATATTAACACTTACTTATTGATCTTTTGAATTGCAATAGTTCTAAATAAAGCGTGAAGTTGAAAGTTCATTTTATTGGTCGTGTTAGAAATATTTCTATTAACATATACACAACATGCATGATCTGTCACTCACTAAGTTTCGGGAGTTCATGTAGAGGATGGAGGAAATCCTTGTTCTGGTTTTGACGAACCCGAATCTGTAATCTACTCAGTCATTATTCCTGCGTGAACTATTTCTCTCACCTAAATTTAGTCTATATCGCTGCTATGATCACTCGTAGGGGCTAAATATTTGCGAACAATTCATGTGAATAGATGTGAAGACAATATTATTGTAGAATAGTAATTGCAAAAAAGTCAAGGGCTAGACCTGATAGTAACTATAACAAATCTCTTAGCTAGAGAGATTCTAGCTTAGGTGAGTTCTAATTTGTGTTTCTACGATGGTTTCGACGTCGTGCCACTGGAGTTTAACAAAATTGGATATGCTCTCGCACGCAAGATTTTCCCATCCAACCGAATTTATCATACTTTTGGACATTATGGATTGCACTCAGTGCCATTAGAGTTTAACAAAATTGGATATGCTATCGCACGCAAGATTTTCCCATCCAACCTAATTCATCGAAACTTCTGGACATTATGGGTTGCACTCGTGTTCTGAAATCAAAATCCACACTGAATCGGAGAAATCACTTTTGGATCTGGAAATAGTGATATGATAGACAGTGCAATGTCAGTGGCAATACATCTTCCATCTCCAATAATCGTAAGTTCTAATAATAAGTTCTTTTGTCAAACCATTAAATTTCAACTCCAATAGATCTATAGCACTATACTACCACAATGAAGATTTCTGCACATATGAATTGTTGCGGACAATTTCGTACTTGAAATAACGGTGTGTTCTTAAGGAGACGATTTGACAATGACGTGTACCGTTCGGTGGGGTAATATCGAGTAAATTTAAACTTGATTGGGTCCATCAAGCAAATCTATCTTTTCTCATGACATTTGGAAACCATGAAGTCGACTCGTTTCTTCAAAAATAAATTACAAAACTCGAGGATTCGCAGTGAGTTAGTTGTATCAGGTGACACAAAGCTTTTCATTATATGGTCATTCCATAATGTTGGTTTTTTAACAATTACATGGATAACTAGGAAGAGTTTATATCTCGAGAACTCGATTTAGCAAGTACAAAATAGAAATTTACTTGATAGTACCCTATCAGAACTTTTCATTATATGATCATTCCATAATGTTGGTTTTATAACAACTACGTGGCTAACTAGGAAGAGTTATATCGAGAACTCGACTGAGCAAGTACAAAAGAGAAATTTGTTTGATGGGACTCCATCAGACCGCTGATTGATTGATGTGACCCAATACGTTCTTATACCCGATGGGACCACTCCGAGGTCCGTAAGTTATGTTTTTGTAACTGATTTGTTTCCAATTCAATGAAAAAAAAATATTTCTTCCCGAATTTGAGTTAATCAGATTGCCCATGTCTCCCAATCTACATCTCGGAAAAAGCCAATTTCTTGAGTCTCACAATGATTTTACAGGCATAATCTACTTACTCTTTACCTTTTTTTCTAAATATCTTGGAAATCATGTGGTATTTTGGTAAATGAAGAGCATTTCAATTTTCAACAGTGCCTCAGTGTTTTTCGTAGCCCGGTTTGAAAACAATTACAAGAACTCCTTCTCCGGTGGACTGCATTGCCATCGGAAAGGTCCCATTGGATAAAATGGAACTTTTTTGTCCATCAAGCAAATTTCTCAGTACAAAAACTACGCTCCATGTGTTTATCAAAAACTGTAGAGCACAGACATTTCGGTTCAAGCAGTAGAAACGGTCATTTCAACCTAGAACAATGCCACCTTGTGAGCCAGAAATTAAGTCCACGAGATGACAACATGGTGATAAGAGTTAAACACAGATGTAACATGAAGGATTTTCGGAGACTTCAACTGAAGAAGCCAATTGCCCATAGTAAAATCGTTACAAAATGTATACCAGTATAGAATGGCCAGTTTGACACACGAATGTATAATGCCACTCACTTTCATAACACTTCCATATTCTTCATTACTGTGTTCCGAGGAGCGTACATTACTTCCTGCATTACACTTAGCTGATGTGAATGAGATACACAAAATTTGTGTAAGTACGTGATGTGCATGCAGCACACACGCCTCGGAAGATTTTCGCCTCCAATGTTAATATGCTCTGCCTCCGTTTCACTACTCTTCCCGCAGATGTCATACACTCATGCTTCCCGGTCTTGCCCCCACAACAAAGGAAAAATACAATTTGATAGATCCATTTGAAACGACTCGATTTGCGCAGTTTGGGCACTTTTCATTTAAGTTCATTTAAGTTCCTACGCGAAACCCTCATCCACCATTCTCGGTTCTGCTAAGAACCTGCATGAGTTGGCTTAACGTTTTGAGCATACTCGATAAACGATAGCGACAGTATCACGTGGCTATATCAAGACCAGACAAGCTTATTCTTCGGTTCCCCTCTTTAGACAACAATCGGAACCGGAAAATATGATATACCAGATTTGTGGCTAGATTCCATCCAAAAAGCCCAAACCAAACCAAACCAAAGAAGTTGCAATCATGTGAATTTGACTCAATTTTTTTATAATTTGACCTAGGTAACAAGCCGTAGCAGTAAGACATCTAAAACAACACATCCCCTCCTGTAATCATTTCGACATTTGACCCTACTATCCAGAGATGCTTTGGAGGCAGAGCTTTCTAAACAATTCAAAGCTTCTGATAACTAGGTGGCAATAACTCCAGATTATTGGCCCACTGAAAGCCAACGGCCGGTTGGGCATCCTGTGGTACAACAGCTCTTCAGAATTGCGCATAATCTGCAACAAAGCAACACACGCACCTTCAAGGGTTGAAGCACATACAAACAAACAAGGCCTGGTCACTGCGAAACCAGAGGTGCCAAGTTGCTGACCAACCATAGAGGCCTTGAGAACCAGAGATTGGAGAATGAATAGGTTCAGTCCAAACTGACTTGCACTACACCATCTCAAACTTTTCTCCCGTCTATGCATAAGGCTTAGGCTGCAGGTTGCTCAACGGCTTCCTTGGGTTTCTCGTCCACTGAAAGTCCTCCAAGGGCGGCAGCAGCCGCATCCGCTTCTGCATCGGCAGCTCCATCCTTTCCTGCCATTTTGTCCTGAGCTTCTTCAAATGCGGACTTGAATTTTTGCGCACCTGCAGTGAAACCAAATTGAGCTCATCAACGTCGATAATTGCCTCTGAGAAATTGAGGTGAACGAAAGTTATCTTAGGAGAAGGTTAACTTCTGACAGAGAGCTCAACAAATACTTTTAAACATAACTAGAACTGAGATGTTCAAAAACAGAAACTTCATCTGCTTCGATCTTAGAGATTAACCATATCAGGAGATCTACGAAATGCAGGTGATAAAGGAAAACAAAAAGACTGCAACAGACTAAAAAGCAAGTCACAAAATCGCTCTATGCGACTGATGCAGCTACTGAGAGACAAGCTGGTCAGAAGATTAGACTGAGCTCCAGGTCAATCAACTTCGCTCTGTAGACCCCAGAGCAAAGTTGATTCCTTATCAAGTAAAATGATAATAATTGACTTCAATCAACTCAGGATAACAAATAAAGTAGGACGTTCTCGAAACAGAAAGGATAAAATCTGAAGGGCACCATGAAGCTATGCCATGTAACCGCAAACCAAACAAAATTACCCCAAGAATGGATATTAATAAGCAGGCAGCATGAAAGCGATCGCGAGTGGAGTGATATATAGCCTTCTCTGCATATTTCAGGAACTATATCGACCATTCCAACCGACTATGCCAACCCGAGCGCGTACTTCCTAACGTCATCATAAATGGCGTGGGAGAGGATTGAGGATGTGTAACCTACTACCGCGGATTGACAACCTCGATCTTCAGTGGTTACCCGGAGATCCATATGACGACTACAATCTGCTTTAGAGATATACTTTACCCTAGAGATACAGAATATTGAGGTTGCCAGAACTGTATGAATCATCATCTTCGCATCCCGGCAGCTCAAATGAAATCAATGTGACTCCAATGTTGCAGCACAAATGCAAGAGGGAGTGTAACTTACTGTCAGTGCTGCCGAGCCTTATGCAGAAAAGTTCTTCCTTCAACTCTCCATCGGAATAATCGGAGGCGTGCCATACCCAAGACTTGTCACTGCCGGCGTGCTCTTGGAGAGTGGTAGCAGGAATAACTGCCAATCACAGCAACTATTGTGAGCAGATAATCACTATGTAACCCCGATGTCGTCAACATCACTCGCGTAAATTGAAACGTATCATTCTTACACCCTGATCCGTACAATTTTCAGAAGCCAAGGACAAAAACTAAACCAAACATCAGCACACACAACATCCTCTTACAACAGTCTCTCCTTCCTCTAAAACCCCGATGGTTCCCACCAACGAGCCAGGAGTTCATATACAACACCAAGCAGAGTGGAAGTAAGTCACCGTTCGCTCCACCAAGACAATCTTGCCGATCGAGAGCGACCAGAGACTACACATACTGCTGCAGAAAAATGCTCCGGGTACTCCACTATATTACTAATCAAATTCCAATCCTGGATCTAAAACCTAAAAACGGGGTCATACTCGCCCGCTACAATAGCCTCTGCGGTCTTGTTCCCGACAGGCCGCGGAAGCAGAAGGTTAGGGGTTGACGATCCACAGAAGCATCCGGGAAAGAATGATTACCCAAGTGATTGGCACAGATCTTAAGAGTCCTGCTTTGACGCATAAGCAGACGGATCTTTCCTGACTCCTTATGTTGAAGAAGCTTTACTTGTCCAACTCCTCTTTCCTTCCACTGATTCCCATCCTTGTCAAAACGGTAGAGCTTCGCCTTTCTGTTGCATCAGTAAAAAACGGCCCCATGACCAGATCTTCTCCATGAACACTTGGAACTCATGCAATGAACTCAAACCACAAAAGCATAGCCAGAAGCCACCCAAAGGCATCCAAGAAAACAAGTAACCAAACCCTAACTCACAAGTCCAGAAGAACCTCTTCGTTCTCTTCTCCGGTGCTAATCGCCACTTCTTCCAGCCTAACAATAGGTGCAATCTGTGCTCCGGTGTCCTCCTCATCTCCTGTTACTGCAACTTTCTCCTCGGTTCCTTCCTCCGCAGTTGTGGCCGATGGAGCCGCATCGTCCTTGCTCTCGCTCGTAGTAGTGGTGGTGGCAGCAGTCGTCGCAGTCGCGGCCGCTGGTGCAGCAGCAGCTGCTGCGGTGGTTTCCTCTTTCTTCTCCTCTCCTCCGAAAGGTTCCCCCGCCATCTCTACCAGTCTCGATTACTTGCCGTCGACTAATCAATCTCCCTCTTCCTCAATTCGCGATTTCCTCCACCTCCCTCGACTATTCTCCCGCACTCTGCGCTCTGTTCTTCTCTACCTGCCTGTCACAACGAACGAAAGCACTTCACTTCTTCTCTCCTGCAGAAGCAAAGCCCAATCTCCACAAGCACAGAGCTCTTCGTCCTCCTCCCTCCTCCAGGAAAAGGCCTCCTTTTCTTCTGATCTATCTGTATTCCACGAAGCGCTCTTGGTTCCCTTCCCTTCTTTTCCCTTCTCGTCGAAGCTTTCTTCTGAACACGCCAGAGAGATCTCAAAGGCAGCCCCGCCCTCACCCGCGCCCGGCTTTGGCCCGGCCCGGGCCCCGGCCCGCCCTGCCCTCGTTCAGCCTCAACCTATATTCACGTCACAAGTTCTATTGCTCTCTGGGCGAAGAGCGACCCGTTTTTCTCACCCGAGGGAGCATGGCTCGGTTAGCAGGGAGAATCATTCGGGTTTTGTTGTAACGAGGATGGAATTATGGAAATATCTGTAGCAATCGAATAATGCGTTCATTTCCCATTCCCCGGACGAGGAGGAAAAGAGGGGAGGTTGCGAGTATCTTGGTGCGCCTCGATTTAGGATTTCCGAACCATATGGAGGCTGAAGGGACGGATGTGTTCTAAAAGAGGATCGGACACCCGATCTCCATTGCCTGCTACCCGACATTCTCCTCCTCCGGCAGGTCCGGCCTCCAGATGCTGAGCTCTGATTCGTGAACCTGGTGTTTAGGGTTTGTTCGCCAAACCCTTTTTGTTTGCTGTTTCCCTATCTGTATTCCTCTCCATTGTGTAGGCTCTATGAACTTCAGAAAGAGTGGAGCACCGAGTTATATAGCAAAAATCATGGAAATACCCCATAAGTAGTACGAACATTACATGGAATGGTAAGATGGGGCCAGATCCTGTAAAATCACTACGTGAAATACGAACTAGCGCATCTAATATATCTTACACTTTATTATTCTTCATGGACATATTGACAATCATCACTCGATATTATTGTACAAACTAGTATTTTTTCTTACATCATAGGTACACACTTCTATGTGACAATTAGTGAACTCTTCAAATTCCCATAATCATACTATCCACTCATAATCGATGACAATGAGTAATCAACCATGTGTAATTTTCTCTTGTTCGATATGTACACCCAAACTTAGTTTCCAACCGCAGTCAATTTCAAATCATAGCAAACATAGTAACGTGAGGTTATACAACCTCACTCACCACAACAAACAACACTTAATGAAAATAAGTAGTTGTGGATCGATCCAATCAAACTACATCATCATCGTAAATTTCGTTGGCTGGTGTGAGATATGATTGTGTGTTTGGATCTCAACATTTGGTAAAATATCATTTTTACAATGATTTCCTTATTTCACATTCTTCAGAATAGTTGAGGATACCCTTTCATAATCAAATAACTAAAGCCTATAACTAATATAAAGTCACAATATATAGAGTTATACCCAAGTGACGTGAAATCATTGCATTTTTTTGAAACCATGCATTTTATTTTGATATGAATTAAATGAATGCAATATAATTTGCAGTGCATGATTCCTAAAATTAAATACACTAAAAAAACCCCAGAAAAACGATTTATTGACATGATAGTAGCAAATGAAGTATACCATCGATATCATGATACATAATTCTATAGCAAAAATCTGTACAAAAAATATCACGCCAAGTTCTAAAATGACTAATCTGAAAAGTTGAATTTGGTACATAAAAAATCATTCAAATAATAAGTCACCGTTTTTAATATAAATATATATAATTAGTTGCATGCAAATTTTGAGATCTAGATTGAAGTGAAATTTGAACCTGATCCATATAATCTTCTATTCATACATACATACATGTACTTCAATACATCAAATGCAACATACATGCACTAGTTGAAAGTGTTATCATTGAAACCTTAAAATGCATGTTTTTTATGGTAAAAAATATACTTATGGTAACATGTAATACTGTGAGAAATACAATCTACATATATTTGCAAACTATCAGATTGTTTATCAATTTTTTATTGCAATAATATAATCGTAGGATTAAAACAATGAATCATATATACGGCTTGAAAATTAGTATAAAAAATTTGTGTAAAAATAAAATTTATGGAATTTTTAGAATTATCTAATTGTAAATAGTTTCATCTAATTTTCAATAATTATGACCAATAATATTTAAAAATATTTGAAACCTGAAATTAATCTAATTTTCTTAGAGTTGAAGTTTATAATAAAAAAAAATGTAAATTTCCATTTATCTGAAAAACTAAAAACGTTTCAGCTAATTAACGATTCAGAAAATTGCGTGTTTTACTCAATCAATAAAATAATGAGTATGATTTTGTATAGTACCATCATATATTTTTTCAATATATCATCAACAATATAATTTTTATAAACTTCAAATAAATACTTTGTGCAATCAAAATATTTTTCAAATAAAGACATGATGACAGATTAACTTTTTATCTTCCATTATTTTGAACAATATAATTTTTAATTAGTCCAAAAAAATAACATCCTATAAAAAATTAAATTAAAATCAAAGCAACAACATTCTTTTCATTGAAACCATTAAAAATTTTTTATTAATTTACAATCCAATAACAATCAAAGTTTGATAGTAATTCATTGATATTATACATAAAATTTCCAAGAAAAATAAATATTTTGCCACTCAATTTTTAAACTTTTTCAATTGTTCATATGCAAAATTCATTTCTGATTTTGTTTTTTTATCTTGTGCAATATAGTACTGTAATATGCAAATTATGTGACTTCATAATCATAAATTCACATAATATGGATATGTGAAATTGTACAAAATATATATATGAATTTTATCGTTAGATATAATTGCAAAATAATTATAACTATATTAACACACATAAGTAGTGTGGTAACGTAGTTTTTCAAAAAAATATTTTGAAAAGATGAAGTTTGAAAAGTAGATGAAAATATTTTTACACTTTTGGTAAAAGAATATTTAGAAATAGATTAAATAAAGGATTCTGTAGCATATGACAAGTTAGAAATAGTTGAATCCCTGTTAAATACTCCTTTGTTGGAGTTAGATTTTTTTCTTGTCGAAAATAAAGTTAAATTAGATGGATCATGATCTGCCAAAGTAAATACTCCATAACTTTGTCAATTAGTGATATCTTGACTTAGAAAAGACAATAGAAGTTTGAAAAGTAGATGAAAATATTTTTACACTTTTGGTATAAGAATATTTAGAAATAGATTAAATAAAGGATTCTGTAGCATATGACAAGTTAGAAATAGTTGAATCCCTGTTAAATACTCCTTTGTTGGAGTTAGATTTTTTTCTTGTCGACAATAAAGTTAAATTAGATGGATCATGATCTGCCAAAGTAAATACTCCATAACTTTGTCAATTAGTGATATCTTGACTTAGAAAAGATTTTTTAAATAGAACTTGGCATGTTTATTCTAATGAGTCCAAGAACCTTTGAAACGGATAAGAACTCACAAAGTTATGAGTGCAGGAAGTGGCTAGCATGGAAAGGCGAAGGCGAAGGAGGGACTTTGGACTTCGGCTTTACAGCAGAAGGGACTTCGGCGTAGTGAAAGGCGGCGTTGACAAGAGTAAAACTTTGGCCTTTGTACCACCATTTTGCACGAGTTCACAATGTGGTTAGAGCGTCGAGAGACGATAGTAGAAACGGGAGTTCCGCGCCGACATTTCGGGAGAGTTCATTTTTGAATTAAAAGTTTGTGCGAGAATCACGAGGGAGCAATTGAGAACGCAACAATGGGACGAGTTCTGAGACTTCTATTGAAGTCATTGAAAGTGCCGAAGTTTGGATTGAGAGCGTTTTGTAATGAGCTGATAGCTGTCAAGCTCATGGATTTTCGCGGCAATTGTGAAGGAATGGCATGAGGGATGCACTCCAGACTGCAATGAGATTCGTGACCACTATAAGAGTTGGACTATTGAGCAATGGGCTCATGTCTTAATGTTGTGTGCAGGTCAGGAATGCAATTACCTTTATGAAAACCAGAGTGTGAAGGTGACATAATTCGAAGAGAATATGTTCGCGAAGTTGTTCAAGACACCCCGATCAACAAAAAATGGATGGCGAATAACGGATTACCGCGATCCGCTGAGACTCACTGTGGCGGTGGCACTAACGCAGATTCTGAGCCCTTCGCGAACAACGTACATGGCAACTTTGCAAGTAGGATTTGTGGAACGCGCGATGGCAGGGAAGTCAATTCACTGAACTCAAATCTTGTGAAGTGTCAACGACAATAATGTCAAAGACAACTTTGGAAAATTGATAAATTATTTGTCCCCGTTCTTCATCAATTTCTACTCAGGTATGGGATTGTTTACAGAGAAAGAGGTTTGCAAATTCACGCTTGAGAGAAAAATTGTTGGATCTGGGATCTGGGAAGGAGCGAAGTTGTAAGTGGTGATGATGACGTTGAACTTGCACTATCTTCGGCCAAAGTTGACATGTCCGACGATGACATTGAAGAACGATCCGTGAAGAGATGAAGGAAATTGCACACGACTTCGGCTTCGTAAGTTGTTGATCGACGTAGCGAATTGCAAAATTGAAGATCAACTCCTGTGCAAATGATGAGGACAAGTACGCATGCCTGCAATAAGGTGAATGCACAACGTCGACGGAAGGAGTAAGTGGACAGTTGATAGTAAGAGAAGCAACTTTGCAACCGCAACTATCTTCGGAAGATTGGACTGCAGTGGGAGTGCAAGAAGCAGGAACCGAAGACAAATGACCTTTGGCAAAAGATCTTCGGCCTTCGAAGTGACGACCTTCAGATGTGCCTATGGATCGATCGTTGGCGGAAGGCAAAGAAGGAGAAGATGAAACCGAAACTAAGACTTTGGGTCTACGTCTTTGGGTCAAACAGGAGCGACTTTGGCCAGAGATCTTTGAACTTCCGGTGAAACATCTTCGGACGTGCGTGAAGAGTTTGAAAAGCCGGCGGTGGTGTCTACTTCGGGCGGAGTTTCTTCGGAGCGGATTGTGACAGAAGTTGAGAAGACTGTCGCGGAGCAACTTACAATGTCTTTGTGTCATGTGTCTTAGAGTACAGTTGAATTTGACCGTGATGAAGTACGATCAACAAGCTGAAGTTGGTAGAGTTTAGTTTGATTGATCTTTTAAATGATAGAATAGTTCCGCTAGTGAAGTGCTTAGATAGGAAGATGACGAAGTACTCGGTGTCAACGTCTACAACGACATCTTATTTAAAGTTAGGGCATAGAAGAACAAATACGAAGGCGATAGCAACTGCTGAAGTAACATAACGAGTTGCAAGCTTGACTTCCGAGTGTGCGACATGACAGTTATCTTGTAGATGCGAGGAAGGCAACTTCGGGCGAAGGAGTTGGAGTGCGAAGAACTTTGGCGAGAGTTAGATGTTGAGAAAAGGCTTCGTACACAGAAGGAGCTAGAGTGCAAGGGCTTTCGAGTTGACATTTCAACTGCGTAGAAGGTGACGGTAGACCTTCGAGACAGATTGGATCGTCACGCGCAACATTTCAAAGGAAATCTCATTGCGTCGAGGAGATGACAGCAAATCTGGCGGCACGTGAACGGTTAGTGGCTGCATAATTGATTTGCTAGAAGAACTGAAACTGATTGCGAAGCTGTCTGATCTATGCGTATGCCGCGCGGAAGGGAGTTGGATTCAAGTTACAGCAAATTGCGATCTGAACTGTCGCCAGTTGAGGAGCAATTGGTCGTGGTTCATGCAAAATTGATGGAGACAAATGCGACAGTCGTACAGCAGACAGATTTAGATTTACGAGCTAGAGTATAACGATATCTTCGCGGTTATGTGAATTGGGAGATTCAGACGACAAAGTGAACAAAATTGAATTTGCTGGAGCGTAGATTGAAAGTATTGGGAGCCATCAAAGTTGTAGGACATCGAGAGTTAGATATTATGGTTAGTTTTTTCATATCGGTTTAGAAGAGACTACGTAGAATTTAGTGTTAGAGCCCACAACAATTTTGCGTATGATAGGAGTAGACTGGAGGTCTGCGTGTGTGGCAACTGTCGCATCCGTGGATGTTGCACCTGATGGAAATTTGCAACTAGCGGGTGATGCATTCGGATGTTCGTTGTGAATAAAGTGGTCCAAGGCTCTATCTTCAAGAGTTCTTTTTCCATAAGTCAGTTTTTAGTCTTAAGTCTGCATTCCTCTGCACATTCGTGAGTTGCGTGTTTTGTACAGTGCGAGAGTTGCTTTGGTTTGTCAAAGATATGACATCTGAAGTAGAGTATCCAACTCAAGTGTTCTAAGTGGTGCATTGTGTAACTCAAGATTTAAACAAACCTGTAGATTGGTTGTTCGGTGCAACCGGCTAAACGTATAATCTTGAAAAGTTTACCACTTGAATATGAAATGGAGATTAGCTTGTGACATCCGTGGTGTTTATTGAATTCAAAATATGGATGTGATTACATCCTGCATTTGTGTTGACTTCGGGTTAGCAATTGAAGATGCTTCTTGGAGTGACATGTGCATGAGAATTAAAACTCAATAAAATGTTAATTTGTGATAGTATTTGAATCTATGATATTTTTTATGTCTTCATGGTATCGTATCTATACCATTACGTTCCATTTTGATATTTATCTGTTATTACAAATAGATATATAAAAAATAAATTTGAAGTCAAAATTCAATATTTGTGAGATTGATACTTATTAATACAAAGATAATATGATAGAATAAATATCAATGAGTTATTGAATAAAAAATACAAATGCATTCAAATTGATGAATTAAATTAAATTTTTTAAAAAATTAGTCAATTAAATTTTGCAAATTTGTAAATTTCACTTCAAAAAAAAAAGAAATTTTAACAATAGTAATGTTTTTATAGATTTGTGAAAATTACTTTTACCTCGTAATTTTAGCAGATTATAACTAATATGACAATAAATCTATATAAGTTTAAAATCTTGAAAAAGCATTTAATTTTAATAATTGAGTTTTAGAATTAAATAAAGTGATGTTTGTTGAATTTTTAAAAAATATAACGAATTCATATTTTTAAAAAATATGAATTAATATTTAGAAATTAAAATGATTGGACAAAAATTGTCATTTTCATACACATGTATTGATGTAGAATAATGAGAAGAGGTGTAAAAAATTTAATTGACGTAAGCTGAATCTGAACACAAAATTACTCAGACTAACCCATAGTGCACTGTATCTACCGAATTTTTTTATATCCACATATTACATATATTAATATGAATAAGGTTATCATAGTAAAAACATGTCTACATGCATTAATGTACTCAAATTTTTTTCTACTATGCTTGCAATATGGGATGATTAATCTATAACAAATAATTTTCAGATTAAAACTTTAAATTGATCTAAATAACCATCAAATTGTCAACAAATATGACAATAAGCCAATTGATTATTCAAAATATGAAGGAAATATTTGTTTCACACTTGAATATTTTTAAAAATTGCAATTTCTTTTAAAAAAATTTACAATATGAAACATGAAGAATTGAATGTTCATAAAAAACAAAATTTTATTTACGTTGTATTTTTAAATAAATTACAATTCTAATTTTTTATCAATTTTTATATATCATTAAATTTTACAATTGAAGTATTTGTGACAATTAGCTTTTTGAATTACAATTTTTCACATGACTTTATTCAGATAGTATTGTAAATTTTGCTTATATCACCAATCAGTGATATATAAATTGTATTGAAACAAGAATTTTAGATTCATAACAACTAGATTGTGTGACATCTTTGTTTGAGATTAAGCTATTTTGTAAATTGAATTTTGAGAAATCATACATTTAACAATTTTATGTTCACTCTTATGAAACATTACATATGATTCAATCGAAGATATAACAGAACTATATATAATAAATTTGTTCATCTTTAATATTCATGCAACACAATTTTAAAAGCATTGGTCAAATGCATTTTTTCAAACATCCATAGAAGAAAATACATTTATAGACACAACTAAGAATTGCCATAAGTTTTTCATCCATGCAAACTATATCCATTAAATAATTTGAAATTTATTGTGAAAACACTTGAAATTTTCATGAAGAGTCTTTGTGTACTCTTTCATGTAATGATAGTTTCATTAACTTCACTAATTGAATTTAGAATCACTTGAGTTTTCAAAACATTGCATTAATTTCTAACTAATACATCTACATTCAAATCGTACAAATTATAAACTTCATAATATTAAAATTACTTTGCAAAAAATGTAAAAAAACATAATATGAATAATTTTTAGATAAAGTTAATAAAAATTAAATTGTATTTAATGTTAATTTTTATTAAATAAATCAATCAAAATTGTTATTAAATTTTAATTTTTGCTTCATTTATCTTATTATAAATTACATAATTTGATGAATGACGTATAATGTTGATGTATCTCAAAGACTTGTCGACCATTGATTTTCAGCTAGATGTAAGTCATTATCTCAATCACAATGAAGATTGTCAATCTCTTGTTTCATGCTCATCTTGTTAATAAGCCTATTCATCCAAATAGATCTTTTTTGCTTTTTTGTTGCCATTACATATTCAAATTTTTGTTATGGACCAACTTACGTAATTTTGCAAAATGAGTCTCTAACTAATGCATCTATCACCAATGAAACATAAATATTTTTTTGAATTATTTTTTTGCCTATACTTTATGCACAGTTAGAATTAACATAGCCTAACTAAAATTTGACATTAATTGATAAATCATTTAACAGATCCCTCTGAATTCACGTTTCAATGCACATTTCTAAGATTCAACATGTAATTACTCATAGCCAAAGCAATATAAAGTCTTGTGCATATCATCTAATACCATCTAAACATAAGTTTTTTACATTTTGTTAATAAAATCAATGAATGTAACTCTTCTCAATATCATTGATTAAATATTGAACTGTAAAAAACGTAATTTGTAATGTCAAAAAAATCTACATTATTTGAAATGAAACCATGTTAGAACTATTTAACATAATTGTCTATTATTGTGTATTTGTCTTGACTTAACTCATAAACTTTTAATCTTCAACATTGTATACAAATTAATCTTTGTTAATTTATTCCATATTTAAATTCTTCATATTGAATGCATATTATATTTACGTTTGCATCTTTTATTATTATAATTTTTGAAAAATTTAAGAATTTTATCCATATAAAGAGTTAAAATGATAAGATTAAATATTTTAATATTAATTATTTTTAATATTAGCATTTAGTCCAAATGCACATTTTTTCATATATGTTAAAAAATCATTCATAAAAATGGCAAAAAAACACTCTCAAACTTTCAATAGCAATTTCATTTGAAAATATCATATTGAACTTTTGATTAATGTAAATATTATTTAGTTAAAAAAATTTTGATAAATCAAGATGACATTTTCAAATATAATACATTTGATGACTTTTTGCTTTGAAAAAGATAAATCAAATGCAATCAAGATGTTAAAGTCTAATCATCTATCTTAAATAACAACTAATATAAGAATTCATAATACAAAATTAAAATTATTTTTATATTATAGTTGTAATGTTTTGGAATAAGTGTATGAATATGATGATTTCATTACATTTATTATATCTATAAATATACAAATAAGCGAATAAATATGATAAATATACTTAAAAAAAATATGAAACAAAATTTTCATTACAAACAAATCTCAAATATTTGTATGTTTTTTTAAGCTAATGAGATCCAAGATGACAAAATTGGCAAAGTAAATTCACAATCATATGGCTGAATTTGATGATCTTGTCATTGTATTATATAGTTGTTTAGAAGAAATTAGCAATAAAAGTAAGATATTTCAGCTGTTTGATATATCATTTCCATCTTATAACACATTATTGTGTGTGTTACTTTATTATCATTGAAAAGAAATCATTTATAATTAATTTGTAACTGTTTTGTTGAGTTTTGACTTACAATAAAAAAACGATGATGTCATTTTCATTGTACTATTTTTCTAATACAACATCAAATATGTTTTTGGTTTAATTATGTTCATCAAATAACAAAGGGGGTCATAGTTTTGTATCTAGAGATAAATTCAAACGTTTGCAATAAATAAATTTAGATTTGAATCATTAGAGAGCAAGATAATAATATGTTTGAAATGACACAGAAGTGGACTCTTGTGTGAAGGCCAAAGTGTTCATATTACTTAAGCCTATGTGGTTCAAAAAAGTAATCATGAGGTATATGACTTACTTAAAGATGGAGTATGATGACAAAAAATTGTTGTATGCAACTTATCAAATATTAAATGTATAAATTCTAAATAATGAATATATAGTTTACATCTATATACTTTTTTTATATTCAAATGTTTGATTTTTATGGAAAATAATCAATATTGAATCTATGAAAATTCAAAAGTTTGACACATTTAAATCTAAATTGATTCAAACTAGATTTATAATTGATATGAGACATTTCATATTTTGTTTGAAATTTTTGACCTTGAATGGATCTCTAGGTAAAAAAGTATTTAAGATGAAAATAAGTAAATTAGTGTAAATGCTAAAGTAAAAAAATATATGTTATGATTAAACAAGCATTACAATAGTTATACGTTAAATGTATATAAACGTCATATGTTAATTTTACTAAATCTGAAGTGGATATGACTTGTATATGGCATATTACACACGTATATAGGAGAAATAGATACTTGACACTCCTTCTTATTAGTAGCTTGTTATGACACATAATTAAATTGACATAGATTTTTATAAACATTTTGTTATTAAAAACTTTAATAAAAAGCTGTTGCTACTGAAACTCACATTCCTAAAAATCATTTGAATATGTTCATAGTGACGTTTGAAATTTGTTCCAAAATATTTATAATTAAAAAAGTTATGAAATACATTATTTGTCAATTAATACTCAAGATTTGTGTAGATATATGAATTTTCGTAAAACAATGATCATTTTACGAATTTTAAAAGTTTTGAAGTTGAAGTTACAATTTTTAAAATGACGAATTATGACATTCATGTCATAATTTTTTGACATAAATGTCAAGTTATATAGCTTTCATTTTAAGAAATTATTGAAAAAAAATTTCTTTTTTATTTTATCAAGATTGATACTATGCAATAAAATATTGTTTTTCAATTAGATGATGTTGGAATAAGTATGCAACAAGATAAGCTATACTGTTTTAAAATAGAAATATTGGATTAAAATTTTCCAAACAATAGCATATTTTTTGAAGATTTTGCACTTCTAATTTTAATTTGTTAATACCGTTTAAATTAAAAAAAAATTATATGATTGGTTAAAATAATTTCTTATTTTTTGATTGTACATATAATCATTTGATAACTAACAAAACCAAGTTCGAGTTAAATATTATAAACAAAAATGTTGTTTTCTTGGATATCTTAGTGCTATAAAAGATTATGGACTATACAATTTCGTATTTTGTAAGACTTTTATTGGTTATAATGAATTTGTATGAGCTAAAATCATCAAAACTATGTGACAATTTTCAAATTTTCTATGTTAACAAGCTGTTGAGAAATTTTTTTAATCATTTTAGATTTAATGATGTAACAAAGTGAGAAATTTTTATAAAGATGGAGCAAAAATCTTAAGAGAACAAATTCAATTTTTTTTTATCATTGTTAAGTCTCAAGTAATCTCATCAAATGATAAAGTTGAACTAGATTACTCTACATTCGTGAATATTATGATATTGAGATGAGGAATCAGGTATGACAATGCATTGTCTTTAGAAGAAAAATTACTTTTTTTTGGAAGGAATATGAACTATTTATCAATAAGCTTGAGTAAAGTAATGCATATATGTAACACTAGGGTTTAGAGAGAAGTTCACTCGAAGATAGAAACGTAAACTCTGAAGATGAGAGATACCAACAATGGTTCTCCTCTCCCTTATATAGCTTTCACCAACAAGTACAAGGTGATAAGATCTAATCCCCACCATCCATACCACTCCTAGTGGATGGATGACGTGGCGGATAACCCTAACAAGCACACGGATCGCTGACGTGGCGCACCCAACTAACACACTAACTAACACACTCAATCCTTACCTACAAGCACACGGATTGCTGACGTGGCACTGTCAACTAACACATCCACTCAGTACCTACCAAGTGCGCGGATCGTTGACGTGGCAGCTATGACTAGTGCACACTAAAGTATCTACATCAATATTCAGAGTAACCTCTACTTTAGTTCTAACTAACTAAAGATGGTTACAAACCTCCCTCCTTTTAAGATGCAACGTCCTCGTTGCACATACGTTCAAACTCCTGAACTATCAAAGATGCATTTTCTAAATTTTTAGCTGGTTCCCAAGTTGATTCATACGATGGATAGCCTTTCCATTGAATCAAATACTCTACTTTGGGATATTTATGACCTCGAATACGTTTCTTGAGTATCTTTTCTACCTCAAACTCCTCATGATCTGCTATCAAGGTTGGAAGAGGAGGTGGTGCTGGTTGGTTGGTGAATTGTTTTGGTCGTGGTACATGTTTTCGCAATCGTGATACATGAAATACTGGATGTATTTTCATATGTGACGGAAGTTCCAACTTGTATGACACTTCACCAACACGCTTCAAAACCAAAAATGGACCAATGAACCTAGGGTTTAACTTTGGTGTTCCTACAAGAGACAAATTCGTTGTAGATAACCAAACATGATCTCCAACCTCAAAAATCACTTCTCTACGATGAGCATCGGCATGCTGCTTTTGCCGATTTTGAGCTATCACCAACTTCTCCTTGGCCTGATGTAGTCCTCGGTGAATATGCTCCACGAATTCGTTGATTGCTGCAACTTTGGTCGAAAACTCCTCTCCTTTCGGAAGTCTCATCAAACTTGAAAGAGTTATCGGATGAGCTCCATACATAAGAAAAAATGGAGACACTTTTGTGGATGCATTAACAGAATTTTTATATGCAAATTCCACAAGTGGCAAAAGGTTGTCCCACTCTTCTTGCTCTTCTAATGTGAATGCTCGTAGCATATCCTCTATGGTTCTATTTGCCCTCTCAGTTTGTCCATCAGTTTGAGGGTGATAGGCCGTTGACATTGCTAGTTTTGTTTTGAAAAAACTAAACAAAGTTTTCCAAAATAAACTAGTGAAGTGAGTACCTCTATCCGTGATTAACACTTTGCTTAAGCCATGATTCACAAAAATTGCATCTAGATACAATTGAGCTAGTTGTGGAGCTGTTACTGTTTTTGTGGTTGGCCTGATGTGAATCATCTTGCTCAATTTGTCCACAAAAACCACCACTGAATCATGTCCTAACGAAGTCCTTGGTAACTCACATACAAGATCCATGGTGATATGTTCCCACCGTTGTTCGGGAATAGGAAGAGGTTGTAATAAACCCGCTGGTTTTTGATTACTTGCCTTGTTTTGTTGACAAGCAACACAACTTCGAACGTAAGACTCCACATCCTCACGTATTTTGGGCCAATAGTACACTCGTTGTATACTCTCCACGGTTTTCTCCACTCCCACATGACCTGCAATGGCTGTATCATGACTTTCTGCCAAAATCATTGTGCGCAAATCGTGATCTTGTGGAATCCATATACGCTGATTGTAAAACGCCAAACCTCGAGATTTCTCTGCCTTTCCAGTTTGTAGTGCCCGAGTGATCTCTTCATCCTCCTTTGTGGCTTGTGACATCTTGCTCCACCAATCCGCCTGAATTTTCACTTCTGTAACATGATTCAAACAAGGCATGCGTGTGAGAGCATCTGCAAGTTGCTTCTTTCACTCCACGTACACAATCTTCATGTTGAAGCGTTGACGCCACTCTGCCCATCGAATTTGTCGTTTGGACAGATCCTTATGAGTTTCCAAATAAACCAAGGGTTTATGATCAGTCTCCACCACAAACTCCTTATCACCCAAATAATGCTTCCAATGTTTGGTTGCCAACACGATAGCTAACTCCTCCCGTTCTGTCGTGTGATAATTTTGTTCCGCCGCCACCAACTTTCGAGAATAGAAAGCAACTGGATGCCATCCATCCTCCCATTCTTGTTGAAGTATGCCACCTACTGTTGTACCTGATGCGTCAGTGGCCAACTTGATATAACGGTTAGGATCATACCACTTGAGAATAGGTGCGTGTAACAAAGCATCTTTCAATGCTTGAAAAGCTAACTCTTGAGCTGTTCCCCATCTCCACTTTTGACCTTTCCCTAACATGGAAGTCAAGGCCTGAGCTAGTCGAGCAAAACCTTTCACAAATCTACGATAGAATCCAGTGAGCCCTAGAAAACTCTTCAATTGAGTTTGATCCTCAGGTGCTATCCATTTCTGAATGGCATCTATCTTCTCACTCATCACTTGGATTCCTGTAGCTGTAACTCTATGACCCAAGTAATCTACTTCTGACTTGCCAAATTCACATTTTGAAGCTTTGGCATACAATTGATTGTCTCTTAAAACTTGAAGTACCTCTCGTAAATGACTTCTATGATCACTCAAAGTTTTGCTATACACCAATATATCATCTAGAAAAACAATGACAGATTTATCTAGATAAGGGCGAAAGATATCGTTCATCAATCCCATGAATGTAGCTGGTGCATTAGTGAGATCAAAAGGCATCACTAGATACTCAAAGTGTCCATACCTAGTACGAAAAGCTGTCTTGTGAACATCTTCATCTGCAATTCGAATTTGATTGTAGCCGCTTCTCAAATCTAGCTTGGTGAAGTACTTCGCTCCTTGAATTTGATCAAACAAATCATCCATACGAGGTAATGGATATTTGTTTTTCACCGTTTGCTGATTCAACCCGCGATAATCGATACATAGTCTCATGGATACATCCTTCTTCTTCACAAAGAGTACTGGAGCTCCATAAGGTGAAACACTTGGTTGAATGAATCCCTTGCTCAACATCTCCTCCACTTGAGCTTTGCATTCTTCCAATTCGTTTGGAGCCAAACGATATGGAGCTTTGCAAGTTGGTGTACTTCCAGGTATCACCTCAATCTTGTGATCTACTCGCCTCTTTGGTGGTAATCCTGCAGGTAGATCATCTGGAAAAACATCTTTATACTCCATAAAAATGTCGTTCAAGGACTCCGGGATGTAAGGTTTGTCCGTGGACCCAATATCTCTTATAAGTCCAAGGAAACATACATCATCTCTAGAAATTGATGCTATACTCATCACAAAGAGGGGTAAATTCCTATTCTGAGATCTAATTCTATATCCATAGATCTTCCATCCACTACTTGTAATCACTTTTCTTCTCCAATCTACCTTCGGATTATATTGTTCCATCCATGGCATTCCAAGGATGACATCATACCGAGCTAAACGAATTACTCTCCATTCAATGCTCTCTTTGTATCTATCTATGGATAATTCTACACTCCGTGGTAGTGTTTCTATCACTTCAGTTTGTCCGTTTGGCAATTCAACTTCTTCACTCACGTCCTTCATCAACATCAAACCTAACTTCATAGCAACACTCATTGATAGAAAATTCTCAGTTGCTCCAGGATCAATTAAAACTCTCACCTTGTGTCCTTCCATGAAACCATCAGTGACAATGAGTTGAGCTTGCTTCTTACTCCTTCCATGAGCTCTCAACCATTGCTTTCTTCCAACCTCGCCTTTTCTTCGCTTTGTAGAACCAGTAAGGCCGCGAGGCAAGATTACTGGTGATCTTCGTTTCCCGAAACTGCTTCCTCCACCTCTTCATACTCTATCCCCTCCATATTGTTGAACGGTCGTCGCTGCATGGGCCGTCCTCCTTGTTGTGTCGGCCGAACTCGACAAAACTTGGCTATGTGACCCATTCGTCCACATGCATAGCATTGGCGATTGTCACGAACTCCAGCTCCTCCTCAAACCATTCCATTATTTGCATAACCTTCTTGCAAATTTGGAACTCCTGGTCGCCTAATCTCACCTCCAAATCTTGGTGGTGGTCCTCTTGTTGGTGCAAAACCTTCTCTACGTCAAAGGTTTCCCAACTCCATCGGTGTTGGACCAGATGGATCTCTAAAATTGCTCACTGGTTCACCGTGTGTGACACCAAAAGCACCTGAAATTCGTTGAGCAATTGCGATTGCTTCATTCATAGTAGATGGATTGCTTACCATCACCTCCTTTCGAATTTGATCTTTCAAGCCTCGTTTGAACACGTCCAACGCTTCAGCTCCACTCATATCCATGATAGATACTTGAAGATCACGAAATTCTTCAATGTACTCATGAATACCTCCTTTCTACTTCAGATCCCACAACTTCATTCTTGCAGTTTGAAGAGAATCCATCGCTTGAAAATTTTGCAGAAGTCTTTCTTGCATTCCACTCCACGAAATGGTAGCACCTCGTTCTAAAAGCATTCTCTCCCATGTTGTGTACCATGTGAGAGCCTTATCCGTAAGATAAGATCTCATGAACATTCCTGCAATATAATCAGAAACATGAAAATGGGATAAATGAATATTCATCCTCATAATCCATCCCTCTAACACTCCCATTGCTCTACTCCCTTTGTAAGCTTCCACCTTACAGGATTTTTCCATTCGAAGCAAAAGATTTGCTTGATCTTCAATCTCTTGAAGACGTCTCCTATTTGCCTCTGCTGCATCAATAGGAGTTGGTTCTGGCTGAACTTGGGAAGCTTGAACTTGAGGTTCAACTTCCATCTCTCCAACTATCTCTCTCTCTCTACTTTCTCACTCTCTAATGCAAAGATTTTATCTTCCATGGCTTGCTGCTTGGTATGCCCATCTACTATCGCTTTTCTCAACTCCTTCATCTCCGCCATGATTGCATTGAGAACCTCACCCATATCAATTGATGTTCCCATGCTTTTTCACACTCCCTCTGATACAAAGTGAGTATAATCACTATGTGACCTCTCAACAAAGGAGTCACAAAAGGTGCAGGTGACTCTATCACAGCTCTATAGTACTCCTCTCCATAATTCCTCACAAGAAAATCTCTCCATATCCTCTTCTGTCTATATACTGTTCTAATCTCTACATAAGTGCTGAATCGAACCGGAACAGGTGGTTCGCGATTCAAATCCATGAAACAATCAGTATAGAATGTATATAGTACAATCCTAAGTCTCTCCATAAGTAACTATTGGAAGAATCAGTGGCACTCTTGACTCCATCACTCTAGTCATAAAATCTGCACCCCAACAAGCCACAAGGTACATCCGAAAATGATGTTTCTCCATGCAACGAAGGTGAATATCGAATAGGTTAGGAATTGGCCAATGCGGTACTGGATTCCTGTCAATCCCGTCCATATCTGCAAAAACACAATTTCCCCCTTCCACCTCTCTCTACATGCAGATGAATGACCTCTGCCAGCCTCTATACACTCTCAAGACTACACTCCATCATCACTCACTTGCTATTCCATGAGGGGTAATCCACACTCAAGGAAAGAGCAAGGTCGCTCTGATACCATTGTAACACTAGGGTCTAGAGAGAAGTTCACTCGAAGATAGAAACGTAAACTCTGAAGATGAGAGATACCAACAATGGTTCTCCTCTCCCTTATATAGCTTTCACCAACAAGTACAAGGTGATAAGATCTAATCCCCACCATCCATACCACTCCTAGTGGATGGATGACGTGGCGGATAACCCTAACAAGCACACGGATCGCTGACGTGGCGCACCCAACTAACACACTAACTAACACACTCAATCCTTACCTACAAGCACACGGATTGCTGACGTGGCACTGTCAACTAACACATCCACTCAGTACCTACCAAGTGCGCGGATCGTTGACGTGGCAGCTATGACTAGTGCACACTAAAGTATCTACATCAATATTCAGAGTAACCTCTACTTTAGTTCTAACTAACTAAAGATGGTTACAATATAGAGCTTGAAATGCTTAAAAATTGTGTAAGCTAGAATGATTTCAAGAAAATAATTGTTGATTGATAGTTAGCGAATGTACAAGTTGAAGATTAATGAGCTGAAATAAGAAATATTCAAATGGAGAAAATGAATAAAGATTAAAGATGGGTGTAAACTACAACAATAAAGTGTTTACACATGTATGCAATTTAGTTAAAATAAAATGATATGTACTTGTTGCAAAAATTAATCTACATAAAAATGAACAAAATTTATCACAACTTTCATGAATCTCTAATGCACAAAATTTACATGAGACAATTATTTTGTTTTAAAAAAATTATCAAGATAAATTGATTTGTATATTAAAAAATTTATATATGATTTAATTTTTTTTCATGCAATAAAATGAAAGGTTCAAAGTTTTGATGCAAATAGAAAAATTTGTGATTAAAGAAAACTTCTATGTTTACACATTTAAAAAAATGAATAATAAGACCTTTAAGCTCAGAATCACAACTTATTGATTTTTAAATACTCATCTTAGCAAAATAGAAACTTTGTTGAAAGATATGCAAAATTGAACTTAAATTTGCATTCAAATAAATTTAAACATTTACCTTGATTAGTAAATTTATATGAGATGATTTAAACTGATATCAATATTGCTAGTTTATTCAACTTATATTCTAATGCAAAACTCGTAATAAGACATCTGTAATAATTGTGTTGTTAAAAGATCAGTCTGAAAAATATTTCAACTCGTTTTAATTTATTGCCAATTCTAATTAGTCTAATAGTTCTATCATCAAACACAACATATATAAGAAATGATCACAAACATACACAATGGCAATATGCTAAACTTTGAAATCTATCAATGCTAAACTATTAAAATCTACATAGATGTAAAATAATCATTTTGTCACAATGAAGATTCAAAATGTCATGCTTTTTTGCAACTATGTAGCCATTTTTTTCCTTACTTGTTGCTTCCCTATAATCCAGGGTATATACTACTCTTAAATGTTTGTAAAGAATAAAATTTAAGAAAACCGTGGTATATGAAATATGTTTAAAATCATAATGCAATCCGATGACATATGGCTCCAATTTATCATTAAATTTCTTCTTTCTCTTCGTATTCATTTTCATTTGTTCCCTACCAAGATATGGAACGTGGACTCGGTGATTTATGGTGAACACACACCATAACTATTGAACAAAACATGGAGTGACCTTGTGTGTGTTTTATATTGTTTTAGTGTTTTGTTGTTTCGCTTGTTGAGTTTTCTCCGAGTTTGTAATGTGCCCACCGAGATCTCTTCCATCCTCTCAGTGAACAAAAACAAGTCCCCTGTCGTTTCCGGAGGTCGTAACGGAGCAATCATTCGATCCTTGATTGAAAAGTTGACCCAAGATTACAGTCTTTAGTGGCAAGCGAATCAGTCAATCTGACGTCCCGTGAGGTTATAGCGCCTAGGAGATCGCAGATGGCCCGCGGAAGCTGGCAGCCTATCCACTCCGACGACGGAACTCCCATACACACTGTGCATGGTTCCCGAGTCACAAATACTGTTATCACTGTCATCCCCGCTCTCTGTCTCGCTCAGAGAGAAGCAGATGATAGCGCACAAAAAACTGGTTCTGTGACGCTGTGAAGCGTTGGGTGAATATCAAGTCGTTGCGCTTACTGGAATTAGCAGGGGTTGATTCCCGAGCTGGACACCGAAGCGGCTGCTGGGCTTCCCAATGGCTGCATCCATGGCGCAAATGCTGCCCGTGCAATTCTCCTCTAGACGCTCACTGGGTCCTTCTTCCTCCGCTAGAAGGTGTGGGAAGGTGGCAAATTCTCTGCAATGCAGCAGAATTTGTGGGCTTCGGAATGTCGGATTCTCTAGCTCTCTACCGAGTCCGAGACAGGATTTCAATAGAATGGAGTGCAATGGGTATGGGGCCGCGTCCAGGTTTGCAAGACAGGTGATTCGCTCGGATATGGAGAAAGAGAGTGGCAAAGTGCTGAATAAACAGGGGGCGGGAAAATCGTGGGTCAGCCCGGACTGGCTAACTGGTTTGGTACAGATGGTGAAGGGGAAGGATGAATCAGGTATTCCTATAGCTGACGCAAAATTGGAGGATGTGCAGGACCTTCTGGGCGGAGCTCTGTTCTTGCCTTTGTTCAAGTGGATGAAAGAGTCGGGCCCAATTTACAGGT
Source organism: Marchantia polymorpha subsp. ruderalis (assembly GCA_037833965.1). Lineage (NCBI taxonomy): Eukaryota > Viridiplantae > Streptophyta > Marchantiopsida > Marchantiales > Marchantiaceae > Marchantia > Marchantia polymorpha. The sequence continues at coordinate 215,327 of AP031352.1, read as the reverse complement.
TGGCAGCAGGACCGAGGAATTTCGTGATTGTCAGTGATCCCCAGATGGCGAAGCATGTGCTGCGAGCTTATGGAACAAAGTACGCGAAGGGGCTCGTAGCAGAGGTGGCTGAGTTTTTATTCGGTTCGGGATTTGCCATTGCAGAGAACCAGCTCTGGACTGTAAGAATACTTGTTCTCGTCTATTTCCAATTCGGTCTAGTATCGATGCTCAGTATCATTTGACTTTCTTTGAACCGATGTCCGTGGAACTCAGTAAATTTTCAGATTCCCTCTTGGTGCAACCCCTCTGTACATTGATCATTCGTTAACGCTCCTTGCAGTTGGTTACCAAGAGTATATATACAGTCTTGGATTTCTCTCGAGGAGGAGATTTATGTTGCATTAACAAGCATCAGATGCTTGAACACGAACTCTGTTCTCTCTGGCTAGTTTACTCGTTGCTTTCTGATTGATAGTTACCAATTGAAGTGTTGTTGGTTTTTCTAGCTCAAGCTCATATACTCCAGACAACACTTCACGAAGGAGGCTTATTGTCAGTAAATATTTCCCATCATTATGACTTCTCAGACAATATTATTTTGCCGCATCGATGCATTCCAGGTTCGCAGGAGAGCGGTAGTCCCATCTCTCCATCGAAAGTATCTGGCGACTATGGTGGATCGCGTGTTTTGTAGATGTGCGGAGAGACTCGTGGACACATTACAGGCTGCTGACGAGAAAGGTGTAGCTGTGAACATGGAAGCAAGATTCTCTCAGCTGACCCTGGATGTTATCGGGTTGTCCGTCTTCAACTACGACTTCGATTCTCTTACATCAGATAGTCCGGTCATAGAAGCTGTTTACACGGCTTTGAAGGAAACAGAGTCAAGATCCACAGACATACTACCATACTGGCAGGTCAGTTGTCGTCAGCGCCATCCCAGACCTCATCTTACCTCAGAATGTGCTTCTTGTTTATGACATCACATGACTATATTTGATCAAGGACTTAGGAAGTACACACACGATACAAAGCTTTCACCGTACACAGCCTGACTTATTGTTAACAGGAAATTAGACAAATTTTTGGTTTCGTCGTCATAATTGTCCTCCTTATGTGTCGACAGTAATTTCCTGCATTCAACAAGGCGCAGTACTTCAGGACACATGTGAACGAATTGTGTGCAGGGAAAGATGTTGATGGCACTGTTGTCGCGTTACAGGTGCCTTTTTTGTGCCAAATAGTACCCAGGCAACAGAAAGCTGCAAAGGCAGTCGCGCTTATTCGAGAAACTGTCGAAGACCTGGTAGCGAAGTGTAAGAAAATTGTGGATGAAGAAGGGGAGAGATTGGAGGGTGAAGAATATATCAACGAAGCAGATCCCTCAGTGCTTCGTTTCCTCCTGGCAAGTCGTGAAGAGGTACAGCTCCGACTTATCATACGACCTATTGGCTCTATCTTTTTATTTTCTGTGTCAACCTTTCCAACGCATACGAAGAATAATAATTCTTCGTATGTTGCATCTGATCATTTGAACTTGTTATTAAATTGGAGGAGTGTGGACTTAACGCCGCTTCGATCAATTTGAAAGATTCTTACGTCCATTTTATTGTCCCCATTTCAATGGCGCAGGTCTCGAGCACCCAGTTACGGGATGACCTCCTTTCTATGCTTGTAGCAGGGCACGAGACCACAGGCTCCGTCCTCACCTGGACCGTCTATTTGTTAAGCAAGGTTATTGACCCTTGAACCACAAACATATTTTTGTTGTTGTTGGTGTTCTTCTTGTTCTTAAATAGTGAAACAATTGGTTCACTCGATCAGGCATCTCACTTTCCAGCTTCCATAGAAGCAAATTCAGCTAGGAAACATGGTGCTTGTTCGTAACTTGAGTGAAAATTTATGCGAACTGGTTCTAGGCTTTTTCTTCATTTGGAATTCAGAATCTTGTGGATTGCAGATTCTATCCTGCGTTACTGATGAAAGATGTTGAATTCACAGAATCCTTCAGCTTACCAAAAAATGCAAGAAGAACTCGATACAGTTTTGGGGGGTAGAAATCCCACAATGGAGGACGTTAAGAACTTGAAGTACCTAACTCGGTGTATTAACGAGTCTATGCGATTGTATCCTCATCCACCGGTACGAACTGGTCACTTGTGTGGTTCAGTTCTCTTTTTGTTTGGTCGTTTATGTTAATGGCCCGTCGGTCCTGTGGAAAGAAGATTTCACCTTCGATCCTTTATTCGAGTGGTATCACATGTGAGGATCATGTATGCAGGTATTGATCAGAAGAGCCAATGCGCCAGATACGTTGCCTGGAGGTTACAAACTCGGAGCTGGACAAGACGTTATGATATCTGTTTATAATATTCACCACTCACCTGCTGTAAGAAAAATCTTTCTGCGCAGTGAAGTGTATTGCCTCTGTTGCATTTATGAAGAATTCATTGCAGAATCACCTCCCTTACTTCCCAAAGATGGAAAATGACATCACTGCGTAAGGTTCTGTTACCAAATGGAGATCCTAATTTTACTTCTAAACTTATACTTTCACTGCAGGTGTGGGAAAGAGCAGAAGAGTTCATCCCTGAGAGGTTTGATCTGGAGGGTCCTGTCCCTAATGAGAGCAACACAGATTACAGGCAAGTAACAAGGCCTTGAAGACCTTAAGTGGATGTACACAAAGTCTAGACTTAATGGTATTTGGAACTTGAAAAATCTTCCCAGTAGCGATAATATTCTCCTTGGTATTGTGCGGTGTCCAGAGAACGTACAATCTTATGGACCTTGCTTTGTTATAGTGGACTCAATGCTTTGATTTCTCTCTGAATCCTCTTGAGATCTAGCAAGAAGGATTAGATCGACTGTATATAGAACTGGAGATGGACATTTACATTGTCTACTAAAGAACTTGGCGAGCTTGATTGTCTTCAAGTGAAATGTGTTGTCTTCCTCTCTTACTGCATTGGGACAATCTGCAGATACATACCCTTCAGCGGAGGTCCTCGTAAGTGCGTTGGGGACCAATTTGCCATGCTGGAAGCGATTGTCGCTCTGGCCGTGGTTCTTCAACGCTTCCACTTTTCGCTTGTCCCCAACCAGACTATAGGGATGACAACTGGAGCCACCATCCACACCACCTCGGTGAGTCTATGAAAGTGCAAAGTGGTCTAAATTTGTGTCCACTGCTTCCTTGCTTCTTTGGTTTTACCATTTTACCTCTGGTCGAGGGTTCGGATCCTTTGCCTGCTTGATTGCTTGCGTTTCCCGTCAAAAGAACGCTTCTGGAGGGAAGTGCCGAGATTCACGATTTCGGAAAATTCGGCCTTTATCTGATTACAGGCAGGTTCTGAAGTTTGGTTCTTTTGGTGCAGGGACTCTTCATGAATGTGAAGGCTAGGCAAAAGAAACCAGCAGCTGAGCTCGCAAGCATATAAAATTTGCGTCTATGCCGAGATTGCATATCGATCTCGTCTCACATGTAAGATTGCTTGAAGTTACAGAACCATATATGGTAGGTTTTGCTGACTTGTCAAAGTAATTCAGCCACCGTAGTTTGCCGAACTCTTAAAATAGTGAAGGCTCCTGTTTCATCAATTCTAGACTGATAAATAAAAGTCGTTGCATAAAAAAAGTGCTGTAGTCAGATACTGCAAGTTGTTACATTGTAAGATAAGATAAACAATAGTTTGACTGTCTTGAAGTACTGAAGCTACTTTCCTACTGCTGAAGTGCAGATCACTAGAGTTCGACGTTGGGACTTCTGGATAGGACACTGTACAGGCGGTATACATTTTTTCAGCAGTTATGCAACATGTATGCATGCAATTATGGACGAAGTATTTTCTCAGGATTAAATTCTGAGAGGAGGGTAGAGTTCTAAGTGGTGAATTTACTGCATTCACTTTTTTTTTTGATCTATCCGGAATCATCGTCTTCACTCTATGTACTTCAGCTTCTGACTCGCTCTCGACGTCATTGTTATAACATAGTGCTCCGGTTTGACGATTTTTCATCTGACCTTATGCAAAAGTAGAAAGTCGGCCAGGTCCAGTGAATCAGTAAAGATGATTCTCCGAAGAGTAGAGAGGATTTCACACGACGTTTTCTTGTCCACTTGAGAAACTGACACGGTTTTCTCTCTATCCTCTTTTATGCTCCAAGAAAGCATCTGAGCGGCATGGATGAAACCGTTAACGTGTTCCGGATCCTTTTGTATAATTTGTAACTCCAAGTTATCAACATTATGGTGCTCAGCAAGAGACTATTGCATAAGAAGAAGTAACTAGGTCGAAAGATGAGTGAAATGTTTTATGCAGTTCTCGTCTCAAGGCTTGTGAAAGTGTCCAAGAAGGCACTTACGGCGGTGGTGTAAGAATGTTTCTGCTTGCGTTCTTGTCCAAGCCGCATTCTTTCTATGAGCATCACGGTATGGCGTGGTTTAATGTGGGGTTGTATATCTAGCATATTTAGCGTACTGCACCCCATACGAGTTTTCCAAGACATTTTCATGGTCTTAGCAGAGGTGGCTCAAGACATACTAGGAATTTTTTTTACCAAGATGGTACCTATCCCTTCGAAAAGTCGGAAAATTACTAGAACTTAGCTACTCATCAAATCACGTCTGGCTAATGCAATTGGCCAATCCAATTATATTGCCAATACAATCCATTGGTGAAAGGGAAGGCTACTATCGTACAACATTAGGATTACCTTCAGGTGCAACATACGAACAAACTCATTTTGAAGTGGAAGAACGTGGGAAGTAGATGGTATAGAAGTGGTCATTCATCCAAAGATGCCGAGATTTTGACATAAACGTGAACATCACATAAATCTTAAACGTTTGAACCCTCATCATCGTGGTCCACTCCTGGACTCATCGGAAGTTCATCTTCCTGCCCTTCCTTCATGAGGTAAAGTATTGGATAAATTCTTGCAACCCCTTTGTGTAACGTCATCCACACGCCGGAAAGAGAAGGGTGAAAGTGAAGGACGATCTTCGGTACATGGAGTGAACAAGAATTCCATAAGGAGGATATTATTCTGCAAATTCTGAAAGCTTCTTTTGCCAACATTCAACTCTATAAACGGAATTAAAATGTCTGCAGGAGCTTTGTACTGTTTAATCCCTGGGCCTCAGGACAAGTGGACCGTGCGCGAAGTGGGCTACGCAACAGCCGTGCAAAATTCCGAACGAACTACGATGAATCTTGGAAGTATCACGTCATCGAATCCATTGCTGTCCAATTTTTCTGGGCCTGCGGACCTTCTCCGAAGACAGCACATAACGTGGAAGAGCGTGACTCAGATCTCCCACCACATTGTCCATCAGATACACGCCAAACAGGCTGCGAGTAAGCCTGCTTACTAAATCCTCGAGCACTTTGTAGAAATCGATGCAAGCCGATGCGCCATTGTACCCTTGGAATCCGAGGCTGTCTCTAATGAGCTTGATTAGTTCGCTCCAGTAGCCAACTGGTGACGTTAATTATGCGCCAGAATTTTGCATTCCTACTTTTTGAAAATTGTGGAACTTTCTAAGAAGTGGACGGGTTCAGGTATGGCGGGTGGGAAGAGAGCTGGGGCGAAGGTGAAGGGCAATCAAGTACAAGAACAGGAGCGAGGGGGCGAAGCAGTGGCAGGTGCAAGCGGAGGTAGTACTGCGCAGCCGTGGCCGGCTCTGAAAAAGCGTAGCGCGATCCTGAGTAGGAATGAGCTTCGCCAGTTGGATCTTTTTACAGTACTGTAACAGCTCTTCCCGCCTTCCCGCTTCTCTCATCGTGTTTGTTGAGTTAATATCTTCAGTTTTTGTCTGTTACTCTCTTGGACGAAGGAACGAGGAATCATCTGATTTGCATCAGTCTCTCCTGGTGCAGGTGAATTTCTAGTCGAGAATCTCAATTCTTACTTTGAATTTCCCTGACTCTGCATACTCGCCTGAAAACGGAGATTCTGCATACTCTCATTATCCACGCTGTATTTAGGCCTATCTCCTCTCAACACATGAAGATTGAGGGAGGATGGTGATTAAATGCCTGATGAGTTTCGCAAACTATGGCATTTTGATATCCCAATCGGAAGATGTTAGGTCTTGCATCCGGCATCAGTAGCGTATGATGATCCCTTTTGCTTGAATCCTGAAGGCACATGGAATCCCAATTATGTTTGTGATACATTGATTGACAAAGTTTGATTGAATTGTGTTCATTTTTAGTGACGACGAGTGTAATGTCTTGCAGGTGCCCAATTATTTATCCATCAAAGAGTGTGAAGCTTTTATACAATGTGCAGTATCACTTGGATTCCAGCACCAAGGCAGCCGAGGACCTGCTTATGGCGAGGCATTCAGAGATAATGGCCGTGTTTCTGTACAAAGTCCAGCCTTAGCAGAAAAGCTGTGGGAAGCTGGACTTAGCTCTGTTTTCAACGATATCGAGATCCATGGTAGACGAGCAGTTGGGCTTAATCCGAATCTTCGTTTCTACAGGTTTGTTGCGCTGTACTTCATTTTGTTGCTGTAGGTTAAACTTTTTATTCGAATTATCGCCTGCTTGATGTGACATCCATTTTCTATTAGCTGATTAGTTGTTGATGAGTGTCAACAAACAGCTATGTGATGTATCCTTCCAAGTGCTCATGAGACCCGAACTCGAGTTTGTTTGTGAAGTATTGTAAAGAACAAAGCAGCTTTTGCTAAAATATCGAGGTTATGATCGCTCGTTGTAATGGACGGGCTTTGTTTAGGTAGTTTTAGGGAGGGCATTGAATTATAGAGCAGATGCGAAAGTTATTGAATTATGTGCCACTCTTTCATGGAAGTATATCATTCCTAGCTGAGTTTTCAAGTAGGTCCTTTGACGATTATCGTTGAGCAAGAACTATGTCCCGAAGTAATTGTCTTGACGTTGAAAGATCCAGTCTAGAAATTTCAGCTTTTGCAGCTGATGGCGTTTGCTGTTTGGAATGTTTCACGGTGATTTCTTTCCTATCTGATCCTGTGTATCCCCACAGGTATACTGCAGGTCAACGATTCGGGCAACATATCGATGAAAGTGTTGAACTTGGCGGGAGACTTGCCACGGAGTACACTCTGCTAATCTACCTTACCGGCGGTGAAGAATCTAGTACTGAGGGAAAGGCGAGCCGAGAGGAATTACTCGGAGGTGAAACGGTTTTTTATAATAGACGACGTGTGGTTGCTGAGGTAACTCGTCCTTTTTTACTCATGGGCCTACGTGAGTGGCCCGTGTTGCTACTACAAAGATTTGTCTACTACCCCAACTCAGACATGAGATGCTGCAGGCGAGACTAATATGATGAAGATTGTGTGTTCAGATTCAGTCCGACGGTCATCCGCTTAATTAATTCCAGATAATTTTGCTATTTTCGGTAATTGCAGGTACCTCCTGTTGCTGGTATGGCTCTGTTCCACATTCATGGGCAGCATTGCATGCTGCATGAAGCAAAGGTTGTTGCAAAAGGTGTAAAGTACGTTATGCGATCCGATGTGATATTTTCATGAGTCACGAGTATTTGACTCATGAAACATTTGAGCATACTTCATACGGTGGGTACAAGTCTGGTTCAATTTTCGCAACGTTTCGGCTTCCTGGTGCCCAGCTTCGAGACCTGGTCAGTGTACCTTTCATGCTCAATTCCACTCCATTATCCTAGATCGTCATATCCGAAGATCGGTCTTCTCGATTCTTTGTACAGAGATCTGCTGTAGCTTCGAGGCAGCTAGATCCTTTCTAGCCTATTTCTGTGATATACCGGCTTGCTGTATTACATGACCCTCATTGCCGGCCGATGATATTGTCCATCTCTCCTGATCAATGATGTTATTTTTAGTGATCCTACCTGCATTCACATTCCAAAAAGTGCATGTTCCTAGCTTGGCTGTGCACTCTCCACATCTCAAGTAATATTCGAGAAGAAAATTGTAAACTCTCGAGCCTGAAGTAATTATGTCTCCCTTGTTATGTGCACTTATTACACGAAAATTAACAGTGGTAACCCCTTCTGTGCACAGGGTAAAAAGATTACATAGAACTAGCAGCTTGTGTGTTGTCTGTCTTTCCACATCGGAAAGAACTGTAGTGTTTCTTAGAACTAATTCAAGATCTAATGTCGCCCTTTTTTTTTAATGGAGGACGTGTACTTTTTCAAACCACACTGGCTGCATGAAATTTTACTGATTGGACGATGTACTCAAATTCCCAGACTAGTACGGATCGTATATCTGCAATAACCAGTTTGGTCATGAAATGTAGTACCTGTCAGTCTCGCACTGTGCCAGTGTTTGCTAGATTGCTCCGGAACGCTGTAGAGCTTGTCTAGAACTCCAAACTATCACTTGAGACCACTGCCCGCCTATCTTAAAACGAAGTCATCTAAAAGATTTATTTAGATCACATCAAACTGATTGTTAAAGCTTTTGAAAAGATTCACACTGGTCCAGCTCCTGACGGAGCCTTATAGCTAACCACCACTCTGAGTATGGAGAAAGTTAGCCAAGCAAGACATTGATCAGCTTTAATCTCTTTCCGCATTCAACAACCGGATATGCGAGGTTACAATGGCCAGATACAATCTTCTGGAGAAAGAGAATTGTGAACTGTGATTGCGTTGGTGGTAATGTTTGCACAATCTGCATAACGCTCAATAACACCAGATTAGTTCAGGACTCGGTGTTTCATTCTTTCAACAAGTCCCTTTCATCCATGTTCAGCACGTGTCCATATGCGAGAACCTACACAGCAATGGTCACTTTGAAGGTTCCGTTTGATCCGGATGAGACAGGAATCATCCCAAGGCGGTGTTGTAATTTAATTACTTGAAGGGTGAGTTTTAGGCGCAGTAGGATATAATCTTCTTCTTGATGCTATTGGGCCAACCCCATCTAAACCGTTCGGATTCATCCATGTCCGACTTGGTGAGGCCGTACCATCTTTCCTTCTTTCCTGTATCACTTGGTGTCGCGATGTTTAGTAGTTACCCAACAATATGTCAGCAGAATTGACAGTACGATGCGCTTGATAACTTTCTCGCAAGGCCCATATTATCTCCAAAAGCAGGACTAGAATCCGAAAGCAGCAAAAAGCTGTTCTGATCTGTAGATTGTATCCTCCTAACTTGACCACTGCGATTTGATACTCCACCTTGTCCCATCGATGCAGTCTGTCGAGTTGGGTTATATTACACAACATTTTGTTACAGCCAAAGACTTGATGTCGAGAATATATGAAAGTATATTTCACACGCTCACCTTACATTACATGGACTTGAGATTATTTCACAATAACAGTTTACTTTCCATGACGTCCGTTTATCAACAATGTGGTCATAAATCTTCAAAACATCTTTATATACTTCAACAATTCTCATCTCTTTGCGGTACATAAGCCGCAGCAATGCCTGGGACCCATTCCCATCATAGCACATTGGATGCACGGGACGAAGGTTTGAAGTAGAGACGCCATCTTTCGAGGGCTTGGAATACATTATACGGGAGCTTAGACGTGATGACATGTGAAATGAGCTTGGCAAATCTAGCCTAATGCGAAACTAAAGTGTGGGACGAACCCATTAGTCAAATCTACCAAAATGAAGGAAGATGAGGGACGTGGTGAGCTCTCCCGGTACCAACCCAAAGATTTTTGGTCCAAAGATGAAAGGCTGTAAGATTGGTAGCAGATTGACTTTATTCTACCTCTGAACTACCTTTTAGACAATGGCCTTGACCATGTTTATGAAGCTTAAGGAGTTGGGTCAAGTCTATATTTGTGGATAGAATCGCCTAGAGGATGTCTGTTTGGATCTTAAATAAAGAAATTACCATATTGTTCAAAATAAAGATGATCAATCTGAGATTATTTGATGTTCGACCTAGGCGAATTAGCGCTTAGAGCAACAAAAAATTTTGACATGGAAGGTTGAGCAGATGGCGAGCTAGTCTACAAAAAAATTATTTAGATTAGAAAAGGAAAGATAGAATTCACAAAGACGAAGAATGAACAACTGCAACATGAACTTTGGAGTGTCAAGTGCATCTTTACAAAATAGAATTTGAATATACAAGTAGGCTTGATATATAAGCGAGTAAGTGACCGCAGTTCTTGATTGATATATGTGATGAGTACAAGGCAAAACAGTTAGATCTTATGAGAGAGGTGATGAAGGAGAAAATTAAATAAAACGTACAAAGAAATGCGCTGTGAACGCTAGGAAGGCCTGTGGATTGATTGTTGGGATATCGCATAAAACATACATAAGTTACGAATGTTCATTCAGTTTTAGTGGTCTTTTGAAAGCTTGAAGTAATATTAGGGAGAGCAGATTGCAATAGTAGAGAACTGAGTAACCACCCGTAATGATAGTCTTACCTTAGAATGACCTCACTAATTACGTTTCGATAGACAATCATTGAACTAGCATATTTTCATCATCTTCCTTTATAATCCCATCTCTTGAATGAAGGTAGTATTCACGGATTAATTTAAAGTTAAAACTTTTCACCAAAAAAATTGGCTGAAAAATGTACTCCTCTATATATTTGGAGTGCACACAAAGCATACTTAGAAAAGTAGCTGAATGTTTCACCCTGATGGCTAGTTCATAGTTTGGTTTTTGATGTTGGCTTCGTAACGAGATTATATCTGAAAACCCTATTAGAACTTTATTGTAACGAAAATGTGTTGGCTTCCTATCTGGTCCCTAAATCTTATATGACACGACGAGGGATGTATGAATGGGTAGCACAATCAGCTCCTAATTATTGGCATTTAATACTTCTACTCACCCTGCTGTTACTTACCCTCGACATGGGTATGGTCATACAGTTCCCAAGACGATACTAATTACCGACCACTATCCACGATCGCTAGAAACATTTAGGAATAAGTCGAAGATCGGGGGAGGTATTCCAGTAGTCCCGTAAGTTTCTGACTATTTCTTCTATATCAATTCTATGTAAAGTTTAAGAACTCTTCTTAATGGTTATGGACAATCCTAAATTTCAAAAGTTGGAAATATCCCTCAGCGAATTATAATGGAACATCATGCACTCTGCAGATGGAAATTTTCAAATCGACTGTCGGTGATTGTGGAAAGTCTCAAAGGTACGCCTGTTGCAATCATGCAGCAGGGTATTATGATCCGTGTCCACGTAATTACAGTGAGAAATTCCTCATTATTGTTGAAGGCTTGTAAAAAAATCCTTAATCCCAACGTACACGGTAAGTAAGGGTCTCAATTCAAAATTTTGAATCTCCATCTGTTTCAAGTAAATGCAGCATTGCACCAGCAATCCATCAATCAATCTGAGCTGGTTTTGTTGTGTTTCAAGTTGTGCCAACTCCGTACCTCTTTAGACAGATCCTCTCAGGTCTCAGTTAAGGCTACACAAGATGATCAAAATCCAAACTTATTGTCCAATGCACCGACATTATGAAGTAATCCTCAAGATTTCTGGGCTTTGAGAACAGTATTTTACTTCCTTCCAGTTTTTAACAAATAACCGCATCCATATTGCAAAAGTCGTACTCGCTTAGACAAAGTATGCGAGATCGGGTTCGCATGTTAAAGTAATGTGGGGATGTATGCAGAGGTTGGGCATCTGGCTTCGGCATGGATATGATTGCCAAACCTGTACTGGACATCCACTTCACACAGCACGATGTTACAGAATGATAAGAATTTTGATATTGACTATGTTGAACAGTTTAGTATATCTCTTCCCACTCGGTGGAACATGTGTTGCAAATGGAGGGCAAATTTTAATTGACCGGTTGACACACACTTTACTAAGTAAAACAGAAACTCTTGCAATTTCACAATAATCTGTAACGTAAATTCTCTTGAACTATTTACTCCTTTCTGAATCTTCAAAGAATCCACGTTTTTAAGAAATAAGATTGTGAAGCTAATCACAACTTGGAAAGAGTCAGGGAGACTCGTTTCTGAATCACCCAGAGCACTAGATTGCGGTAGGCCCCGTAGGATTGCCGACATTACACTTCTTTCGAAACACGGCCTTAGGTCGTCCGGATTCGGGAATCGTGACCAAAGTGACAGAGAACTGTCTCTGAGCAGTCCGCACGCTTTCGCAGAACTGCAAACGTACGCTTCTGCAACTTTAACGGTGTATTACCGGTCACCTGCTACAGACGACCTCTCCTCAATTATAGGCACACGGTGTATCCCCTGTGACGCATTATCACTTCGTGCATGGATTACCGGTTATACCGAGTAGGCAACTTGGCGGGAGGGGAGGGGAGGGGGAGGGGAGGGAGGGGCCACATACAAAGAGCAGAGAAACCAGATTAATCACCGACGTAGCTCGTCAATATTCTCTTTCCAATAGAACCGGAAGACACTTTGAAACTCAGTGAATCGAGGTCTTCAACATCGCCCACTCTGGTCTGGAAAGCTCAATAGATGTGCACTTGGATGCATCCAGAAAGCAAGTTTACCACGGAGAGAAATAGTCGAGATCAAGATTTAAGTTTCTAGTCATCTCCTGGATACAACATATATTCCGCATACTTGCAAAAGGACGGCGATTCAAACCGACATTAGCTTCAAGCTGCTACTCCGAGGAATGAATGCTTGCTCGAAAAGTAGGGTCGAAATGATAGTCAGATTTCTGAATGTTTCAAGCACAGACTATAGTTACTCCATAGCACATGGTCGTCTTTCTAGAACTTAAAGTGATTCGTTGTTCTCAGGAACCGTGACAGGCATTCAAGGTCTAGGGTTCCACTATCCAGGTCCTGCTTGTTGGGACTGGATGTAGACCATCGAAACCCTGACGGTACCCTCCTGTTTAGGGTAAGCTCCGTATGGGACAACTCATATTGAAGAAAGTCGAAGACGCATGGACTGATGAAGACGAAGACGAAGACGACGTGTTGGTTATATTTCGTGAACTTCACCTCCAGTTTGTCTTTGTGAACTATATATGGAGACTGTTCGTAGAAGTTGTCATTGATTGTACCACATAATGATTTTCAGAAGATGTTCCTTCGCCCATTTATGCTCACCTTCCCTTCAAGCATTCAATTGGTCATTATTGATGAGCGAAAGCACCCTCCTATTAAAGACACTTCTCGTCACTGGCAGAGTCCTTCATTCTAAGTTGGAAAAAGTTACTACTGTTCCTGATTTCAATTGTCTGGCAAATTTAATACAATGCGCTCTAGTAACAGCAGGAGGGTGAAAGCTTGATCACACTGGAGGTAGATATGTATTTTAGCCTGGACTCCTTCGTAATCCGGCATCTGCGCGACTAGGTGACGTGAAATTAATACGAGTGCGCCAAAAGGTTCACTTCACTGAGAGTCCTCAATCGTGGAGCACCGTGCGCAAATCTTGTTGTCACTACTAGACTTGGAGTCTCGAATTTGACGAGGTAAAGGATAAATTGCACCAAATGTTATTTATGACAAACATGCATCTCGTAATCATTAGGATTCCGTTACAATGTGATGCTCTACTATTTGAAAGGTCCCAGCGGTTTAGGTGCAATACTGCCATGACGGGCTAAGCATACATTGTGAGATACGTACGCCGATTAATACGTCAAACATCTTGTTTTAATTTCTCGTATTACGTTTGAGCTTTACCTGATTTGTAACTTCGAACGTGAGTTGTTTTACAAAAACATTGGCTATGACGATAGTATTCACATTGTACAAGTGTTGATAGTCTTTTATTACGGCAGTTCAGGATCGAGAGGGGAGTAAAGCCACAGTATGTAGAGTTATTCTGCAAGGAGTGTCACGTTTATTAATCATTATATTGATGCTTACTTCCATACAGAAGTAGACGTGGTAAGCGTTTAGACAATCAACATAAGTGGGTCGAGTTGTATTGCGTCGCTCTCTAAGTCTCTAATTAACGACAATATGAGTGTTATTCTGGTCTCCCTCATACTACCATGAGGAGAAATCTTTAGTAGGCTGTAGTGTGTCGCCACCTCACACTATAATCAGCGTCAATCTTTATCAGTCATTTCAAAGATAAGATCATCTTCATCTGCTGTCCGTTTTATTGATGAAATGGTTCAACTCAACGTGTGAAATAAAACCTACGATTTTGTAGCTATCGCCGAACTTTTGAACCGCTTCAACAAAACTCAGTGGTGACTAGAGTACAAAGTGCAAGGATATACCACAGCTTTGCAGGCGGTGAATTACGTGTACTACCCATCTACGCTGTTTTAGCATTGATGTCAGTGGTTTTGTTGAACTAGTATGAACAACTATGCTGCGCACTCTACGATCAGGCGTTGCGGTCATTAACGCGTAAACTCTTACAGCATCCATAAATTAAAGTAGAAAGAGTCCTTACTGCAGCCTGTGCCTAAATTGAATTGGGCCAGCTTCATTCATGAACCTCTTGTTCTGCCACTTCTGGACGTTGAAATAACGCTGAGCAATCCCAGGAGTTCCTGCTATGTTTTTCTGCTCTTTCTCCCGTATACAGAGTTAAACCTCCCAATATTGATATACAGGCCTCTGCTAACTTGGCATTTGCCCAATTGTCATAACTTAGTCTACTATGGCATCAGCCAATTTTTATTTATGACAAATATGACACTAATTTTGATTTGCTTGAATTGCTTATAATGTATGCTTACTAGAGTGACAATATAATTATGGAAGATATATACTCATCTTTCTCTTAGGTAATCATGGAGAAATCACACTCCACACACATAGTTTCAGGAAACACGGTTTGTAAAATGTAAGTTCAAAAGTAATCCATGTTTCATCAAATTCCACGGATTCTGGCATTTGATCCACTGTTTTGCAGAGTATATCTTCTCTTTCTCATTCTATCAATGAATACATTCTCAATTTTGGGATCAAATAAAAGGCAGTAGAATTGTGTCAAGTATGTTTACGTTATTATCCAAACACAATGGATCATAGGACGCAACAAAATGAGTAGGATAGTATTCAAAGAAAGTTCGTTTGACGTGTAATTACAGAGCATGATATTCACTCCATATTTGCTTTACAGTGTTGACTTTCAAGATGTTTTGATTTCAGCTCTAGTCAATGTGGAACCTTAAAGTATTTTGTGATTCTAGCCGGACCTTCGCTTCATGTCGATTATTTTTTTTCACCGCTCATACTTGGCAAAAAGCTACAAAAACCCGATGTAACGACACCATACGTGAAGATCTTCAGCCCATAGTCAAGTATGTGAGAGAGAGAGATCACATGGCTTCTACATTTCTTTGAAGACATTTCATCAACGTCAACAGCGAAGAAGAGAGAACAAAAACGTTTTAATAGTGAACAAGAACGAAAGTAGACTTGGACTTCCATTCTTATTTATGGCATCACGCCAAAATTATTTATGACAAATATGGCATAGCACCCCCAAATGCCATATTTGAAGAGGCCTGCTGATATATATTGGTACTTAGGTTTTACGTCTTGCGAGCCGTCCCTCACAAGAGTAAAGTGCGCATACATTGGTGTTAGAATTGGATGTCATTGTTGGGAGATGCATAATTTAAATTTTACTTCCTAATAGTGATATACATTGGTGTTGGGGTTAGATGTCATTATTGGGAGGTGTCAATTATTTTAAAAAAAATTCATAGTTTTCTTACCGTGCATTGCATCAATCCTAAGACTTTCTATGAATGTGTTGTTTGGTTTCAAAATGGATTTCATTTGTATTGTTAACATGGACATTATAATTACATTCAAGTTTAGATTAATACACACAAATCTAAGTGAAACAATTAATGATAATATATGTAACAAATTATGGGTTTAGGGTTAAACCCTAAATCCTTACTCAAATCCAAAAAGTGTGAATTTTTGATATATACTTTAAATATATTTATGACACATTTTTTTAAGTCTCATGACTATCTAAAGGAATATTTACTCTGAATTTATATTTGAAATTGTCACTATTGCATAGTAGCATGTCATTGTCGGGAATAGTGACGTACCGTTCTTAATGAACAGATTTACAAATTAGAAACTAATGGTTTTGGGATTTTACATCATTAATGAGAGTATGTCACTTATAAGAGTTGACACTATTGGGAGGTTTAACTCTGTAATGCAAACCATCCGTATTGATTGCAACGTAGAACGAACTCAACTTTTGATGAGACTATATCTAAGGCCACCTTCTTTTCCTTTCCCGTTAGCGGTGACTTTTCATAAAAGATGTCTCAAAATACTTTACTTCCCAGTCGTGCTTCTGGTTTGTTCTCCTAAACCTTCTGGAAAAAAACCCCAATTTTATAACTAAAATAATAACTTGATGAAATTGGATTTGTCTGGAATCCGAAGGGCATTTCATCTTTCAACCATCGAGAAGAATGGGCTCAGCGCGATGAAACAAAATCCCCATGTGTACTAGTCACCATGAAACCTCTACTTCCCAGAAATTAGGGGGAAATTCAAAAAGCAACAGAATCTGACAGCAAAATCAGTAAGACTCTTTTCCATGTGCAATATGGTCTTCACTTATCGAAAGTGAAGACCTAAGGTGTTGATCTCGGAGAATACACGCACAAATGAAAAGTCACTATCGACAGTTGCAAATTAATATGTTATTAATCAACGTGGCCAATACCTTGAAAGCGCAGATGTTGGTTATACTTGGCTTAGAAGTATGTGGATGGCAATTCTCTACCTCTGTGAAATTCTCACTTAATTTGCACTCCTAGAGATTTCAGGTATAAGCTAAACCTTTACGAGCGCAGAAAGGCAGCTGGTATACTTAGAGAGTTGACTGTTTAAGTATTAGAGTGCTGACGTCTCGTCTTAACGCATGTACACCGTTGACTGTGTACTCCCGTACGTACCGCTCCTTGCAAACATCCCACATGAGTGTCCTCAAAGAATGTCTATATCAAACTGAACCTTGACTTCTGAACGTATTAGTTCCAAACGAGTCTGGAGAGTAAAGTGCAGTAACCTCCCCTTAAGTACCCATACCGGATAACTATGCACTTTTTTTCCAAAAAATGAAAGATCAAGTTTAGGGTTTACACGGAACTTCCAAGTGCGCGCGGTAAGAATCATCGTTCAAGTTCAACAGAACGTCTTTGGTTTTGTGCCAAACATTAGGAGAAAAGTTTACAAGTGAAAAGAAAAATGGTTTGTGTTAGTCCTAGTCCCAGTGCTAAAATCCAGGTCCATAGCAATTTTCGGGAATCAGTGGGCGGGTTCCTGTCTAGATTAGAAACTTGGCTTTAAAAAAAAGTCAGCACGAACACGGTTGGCTTTTCGGCGCTTCATTCCAAAGACACAAACCAATTCGCGACTGTCCTGTCGAACCTCGTACGAATCCGGTGATACACTTCTATGTATCACTCCAAAGACATAACTACAGTTTGATATATTCCTGTCGAAACTCTCTCTCTTCTTATTATTTCGACAGATCACTCCAAATACACAAATATAATATAAGACTTTCTTGTTAAACCTTTGCTTCGTGTATAAATTTTTGACCACAAGTAATTCGATAGTTAATTTAACTATATTTATGAAATTTTAAGGGTGACTTTGGAACTATTATTATTTTTCACAATTTGGAAACCTTTAGTTGAAAATGTTATGAATTGTCTTTTGAAGGTTTGAAGTTCTTTACGTTTCGTTTTGAAAGTGAAGTGCGCGAAAGTATCTGTTTCCGTAAGTACGCAAAATCTTCCTAGTATCAATCTGAATTATTAAACGGGAGATCACTGTAGTGCAATGTCTAAACCGCATTAGGAGACTTGATATATTCCAGCAAGTAGTTCTACACATTTGAACATCGGTTAACACAAACTGAGGTGCGATAGGAGGGATACTGGACGTTCGGTCAACGCCAGTCGGAGCTTGTCTATCTACCCTGAGCGACATGCAGTGGTCAGTCCAAGTCAACTCCACAGTAGTGCGACTTAAAATTAGGTCAGCACATTAAACATTCCTCGGTAGAGTAAACTGTGGCTGATGATATCTTCGACCCTGGCTGTCATACCTGTCCCACTAGATAGCAAAAGTTGCAGACTATTTTTCGGATTACTCAAAATTTGCTTCTTTTGGATAATACAGTCAATCTCCATCCTCGTGAGTCAACAGAACTTCTCAGCAACACAATTTAGCAACAGACTCCTGTAGACTTGAATGTTTTCATAGTTATTTTATATGCCAGCATAACATGACAAACAATTGAAAAGAAAACAAGCACTAGGTATAATTGATTGGTATTAAATTTGCAGGCAAAAGAAACCCTTCATGAGGTGTTGTCATCCTCGCCTGTTTTCATCACAATCAAGTTATTGAAAGGATGTTAAATTAAAATGTTGAATTTCATGTATGACCAAAGTAAGTCATGTTGGTTATAAACCCTCGTCGTAAATTTAACCATTTGAGTTGAAGAGTGTAACTATCTCACATGGAGTTAATGTTGACATATGTTACAATCTTTAAGCATAGAGACAAAGGCCAAGTTTCCAGACATACACATATTTAGAAGAACAAAGTCTTTATTTCTTTAGCATTATGAGTTATATGGAGTCATTGACACTAAATAACTTATGTAAATGAGACCTTATTTTAATATATAAATTTACATTTCATATTTTGTATCTCATTGGAAGAAGAATGCATGTAGTGCTTTACCCAAAACCCATGTTTGTGAAATCCTTTGATAAGCTCACTTCTGAAGATGCTCCAAAATATTGTAGATCTTTTCTACATTTTACATTTAGTAATTCATTTTTTCAGTTTGAATTCATTGGCGCTTGCCCATACTTTTCATCATACAAATCTAGGTTGCAATATTCTAAAATTTTTCCTTCTAAGACTTATGAATCTTTCCATCATATTTACTTTTCTCTCTACTTCTTGTAGTAATATAATCAATTACATACATGACGTTTGACACTCAGCCTCAATTTTTGCTCCTTAAATACATGTTGTATGACAAGAAAATTTGTAAAGTTCTTGGCGCTCATGTATTTTTTTCCTGTCTCTCTATTCAACTTTTGACCTCAAAGATTCATTTAAAAAAATATATATGGAGCTGTGATATAAGACAGTACAATACCTCCCTTTGAGTTGGAATGAAAAAGATTGATAATTTTAATGCACTTGGGTATGCATATTGCTTCTTGATATAATAGATATATGAATGAATTATTTGAAAGATTTGAAGAATAGAAACTGTTCTAGACATTTTTGTAATAAAACACCAAAGTTAGATAGAATTGATTAAAACAACAAATTAAACTACATTCTTCAAATAATGGCTTTATCAATGGTTATGAAAACAAAAATTATCTGTAGAACATGATTTGGATAAACAATTGCAGTTAGATAATTTTCACATGGTGATAATTATAGAATCAGTTTCATGTTACTCCATTGGTTCTTTCCAAGTATAGTTCGATGGGTCTTCCAAGGCTTTCTGCTAGATTACTTGGCGAGCCTTTTTTAGTGTCAAGGATACTCCACACATCCTCAAGAATGTTGACGTGGCGTAACATGATGAGTACTCAAAGTCTATAAGAGACGGGGTGCTCTCGTGAACCATGTCGTGTCAGGAATATCATTCAGCCTAGAGCACATCCATGGCTTCATTACACTTTCATGAAGCCCGCTCTTTTCCGCGGTCGATATCAAACGGCGGGATGGACCCTAGGCGACAAAGTGGAGGTTCGAACCTATACCTGCTTATACGGCTAGTCGTCGGTCTAGTCAGGGCCCATCTAAGCCCCTAAACGCACCTCCTCCAGTCCTGATGGAGGGTAGGTACCTACTGAACCAACCCAAGTTGGATCAAAGTGAGGAAACTGATTCACCGGCATTGTCATGAACGGCATCCACGACGTGGCCCCCAGCCATCGTGTGGACGGTTTTTTCCTCCTCAGCTTAACGAGGGTCTTCTTCTTCAGGGTCGAAATGAAACTGCAACCAAATAGGGCCATATTGAGGAAACTGACCAAGTAGAGCTGGCAAGGCCCAGTTTTGAAGACTCGTGAACAGCGGGGCTCTATCTAGGTGTACAAAGGTTGACTTGAAATCCTCTCGAACAAGTCTCTCTCATGTTCGCAAGGTTTTAACTGATGCAGAGTTTCTTAGCCAATAGGATCAAACTATCCGAGTCTACACTCTGGAGGGGAACTACGTATGTTCAGAAGACAGAGAACTGGGTAGACGGAAGATAGTAGATGAAAACTGTTGTTGGTGTGTTTTACCATACTGTGACCATCCGTGTCAGTATACCTCTAACTTGGCGAACTAATTTTAAAAGATCATGTAGCTTCAGCTGGATTCTCGGTTAATCTCTGTAGGCATTGACCATACATCCAATTTTCTACTGTTCTCACCATCTCCATTGTTTCCACAAGAAGGCCTTTTAGCAGATTTATAGCCACAATGAATGAGTTCCGCTGCTGAATAGGATAAGATCTACCAACCAATTTCTTTCCTATTATTGCAAGTATGTTGTGTATGGTGTTGCCTTTTGTTTTGTAATATTTTGAAGTTTCCATCCAACTATCTTGTCACTGGATAACTAGCCATCATCACCATATTGGCTCCAGAGGCCAGAAGTCCTTCCTTCTAGATAATGCCCGAAAGAGAGCTAAAATCACTCCGACGCATGAATTAAAGCAGATCATAAGAGCCTACCCGTGGACACAAGGAAAGAAAGAACCATCTCTAGATTTGAGCATATGACGCGGAAAATCATTTTGTCAGACAAGATTCTGAACCAGCAAGTTGTACAAAGTACTACAGTAGAGATGGTACGAAGCAATTTGCAATGCTTAAGTTCGATTGGTGGAAATTGTATACTTTGGGCCCCAATGATTTGACAGAAAGTGAAGAGGAATAACGTTCTCTCAATCTACCTCACATCCTCACGTGTGCATGTTATCCAGTTATTGCCTTACCTTGACTTTTACTGTTGTCTTATTTTATTTCCACGCGCAGAAATTCCGTAAGCCATGAATTTGGCTATGGTGGACTCTGCTACCCGAGTAAGAAGAGAGGATAATATAGAAAAAGAATGAAAAGAGCCCGATCAAGTTGTGCAGTCTGAAACCAAGGGAGTAGATGAAGCTTGCCCCATTCTACCCGTGAAAAATACATCATTTGGCATCTAACATATCCAAATTATTGAGAAAAAATGATACATACGATAATATATTGATATCTTAAAAACGTTAACTAACATGATGATTTTCTCATAATTATTATCATATAGTGATCTATTTATAGCTGCACAATTATTATTGTGCAGCTATTATGTTCAGTTCTCAAAAATATTTCATTACTTGTAAATAATATGACATCGTAGATTCAAATTCTAACCAATCAGTTTTATCATGCAATCACAGTTCCATATAAAACTGGAAAGACATTTTTTTAAAAAATTTCTAATTCAAATTACATGCACATAAACTTAGTCTTTTGAGACTGCTGATATATGATGATTAATACGAAGTTTCATAGTCCCCTATGAAACTTCGTCATAGGGGACTATAACAGGTAAACACAAAATCTGTAGCATTAACATCTTTTCAAATCAAATATAGATTTTCTCAATAAGAGTTGATTGCAAGCACAATAATGTTTTGTATATCAACGAATTTGTCTTCCATACCATCACTTCTTTAAATGACATTGGTAGGTAAAATCTCTCCTGCAAAATTCTAACAAGTCATGTAGAACCAAAAGAATCAATTTGATATCACTTAATGAAAGTGAATATGGATGCACAAAGCCAAACCCCATCAATGTTTCCTAAAGTAGTTGGTGAATGTGTAGCCAAGATTGATGATAATAAATTGTATATATTGTGTATATTGTAAAAAAAAAATGGATAAACCCATTGACGAAGAGAATGCAAAGTATGCAATAGACTAGTACCAGCTCTTTGAGAAATGAAGCATGAAATGTCTGCAAGTATATCAAACTAGTACTCTAGGCCAATCGTTTGGCAATCAAACTGTGAAATAAAGATATCTCATTTCTCGTAATAATAAATGCAGAAAAAAGATACAAACATTGTACTTCCCATAAACTTTTTGGATGAAGTACAATCTCATATATTCAATTTTTATTACTTTGTGCTATATTTTCACATGATTGAAATTTTGTGTGTAGAGGGTTTGGGATACTCAAAACATACTCTTAATTACTCCTTGTTAAGATTGGTTGGATAGCTGTTGTTTCTTGAAAGTTCCTTATTGTTCATGTCTTTTGCGAGGCTTCGCCAATCTATATATAGTATGTTTACTTGAAACCCTTACGGAAATTTTTGTGTATATTTGTGCTCACGAAGTCCAAATTCTTATATGAAGTAAACAATGATGCACATCAAGTAGCTCAATCGCCTTGCACAGGAGTAGAGTATTAAGTCATATTCTTATCAGGAAAACACGGTTACAGTATGAAAAGTACACCCAGGCAGAATTCTTCGAGGCTTGTGGTTTGTTTATGCACTTTGAGATCAAATGACGACACTAATCGACAAGACCATTTCGTTATTATACCTGTACTGTTTACTGCGGTAAGTAAGGTTTATTGATACGAGTGCCTTGTAAATGATTTTCATGTTTAACTTGGGGCTGTTACGTCTCATCAGGCCAGAGAACAAATATAGCTCACATATCTCTAGTAAGTAGACAAAGCTCATTGTTGGTTCAGAAAACTAGATTCCAACTTAACGAAATATAACAAGCTTGGAGTAGTTGAACGATAGTACCCATACCAGTGCCGTCTCGCATAGAAAAACTATGTAGCTTGGAACCTGTTGTTAGGTTCATACACTATAAATATCGTTTTGATGAATACAGCATGTTTGTATTGTGAGGGACCAAGACAAGTGCAAGTGGACGGTTATTAAGTAAAAAATACATATATATATTTTATGTTGTAGTTGGGGTCTACCAACTGGTGAACATCAGAAGAAAAATATCTCACTTAGATATTACAATCGGTATGTAGTGTCAGACAACATGACCAGTTCATCGATTTTTAAACAGATATACATCGGAAATTGAGTTGCGCTTTGGGTCCAGTATACACGCTTAAGTGCCTGTATATCGAAGGATGTCGAGCAATCTGGGTTGTGGTCCGATAGTGGGTAGATCTACTGCACTTATAAATAATTTGACGTGATCATTCTCACGAAACATCAAGCAAAATGTCAAACAGGTTGTTGTAATGAATCTTCTGGTAACTGCTTATTCGGGACAGCGTGTAACAGACAATTCCCAATGCGATGTATAATGCGGAAGAGATTGGAACTTATGTTCGAGAATATTCTTGTGAAGATGTCATGAATTAATATAAATATATGGTCGATGGTTATAAACATATTTTTTGGAGTTCGTTCAATAGGATAGTCGAGTATCTTTCCAACAACTTTTGTACCAAAAATCCTGTACTTCACGTCACATCTATATAAGCAAAAATAATAAAATATCGTAGCTAAATAGTTACGAAGTTGCTTGAAGTTCCTGTATTTTCCGTATGGCATCTAGACCGTAAACCGTAGATTCTTATCTCTCTCCACCGATCTCTAATAGAGCCTAACATGCTACAATTGTATTGTATCCCCTACTGAAATTATTAACTGTATCCTCATTCTTGAAATGGCACCTGCGGATCAATTCTTTCGTAGAATTTATAAGTCCATTTTGAGTTCATAATGCAGTGCATACATGGTTTGATGTAGGTGATTCAAACATGACTTCATTTATTCAATACAATCATTGTATTCAAAATTTTTTATACAAGCTCCCAAAGTTCTGATGACTTTTACAAGATGATATATCAAGAGGCAGCGGTGCCTTCTTAGAAAGGGACCTTCTTTCCTAGGTTGGCACCATGATAGTTTCCTTAATATATAAATAACTAAATATCTAAAAAGAGAAATGAGGAGACCCAACGTCCTGATTCTAGTAATAATTTAATTTGATTAATCTGTGACTGGAAAAGTTCTAGTGATAGGGTTCCTTTGGTTCTTATTTTAAAGTACAACGATCTGCGTGTGTTCGAGCAGTTGTCAAAATTGCAGGGTCAAATTCTGAAGTTGAACTCTCATTCGTACAAGTAAATTCCTAAAAACACTCATATTTTGTTCGGGAAAGATCATTCAAGAACGCCATATCATTCTGGAATTTTCGTTGCCATCTCGGGCGGACTATCGGAACTGTACAGTACTGTAGTGATGAAGATACGGAGGAAGTTCGATGTTGCACAGGCTCCTGCCTGTGCTAACCAACGTAGGACACGAAGCAGTGAGAGGATGAGAACTGCATAGTCATTCAGACGTGGTAAAGTGAGAGGGACACACACGATGGGCGAGAATGCAGCTACACAGTCCGACGTGGTTAAGAGTGGAGAGTGGCGAGGGATTACTTCTAAGTCTGCCGATCCCGTACGTAGTGAACCTTCGTGCGCAGTGAGTTTTGAGGACGTCTGCATTACGACAGACGAAAGGAATGGCTCGTGAGGACGACGAGGGGGAGGTGAGGCGGAGAACCCTGGACAAGATAACCGTTTGCAGGTCAAGCAAAAGAAATCCATGGCTCGAGTGTTCTGATCTTCTCCCTTCGGCCCTGCTTTTGCGTTTGTTTGTTGCATGCCAGGCAACGGTCGGAAGCAGCACTCTCAGCTACTGGTAGGTATAGTTTTCCCAGACGCATAGTCATACGCCATGTATAGATCAGGTATCTTTTGCTTTTCGCTTTACACTTTGATTTGTTCTGTTGCGATTTTGTTTTGCTTGAGAGGTGAGTAATACCAGTAGTAAATACGAGGCATGTATCCGTAAGCCATGGAAGCGGCCTAGAAGATATTTTCTTTTTCAGTCCGGTGTCAGGAGAAGCTGTATGTACGGGCTTGTGCGTTCATTGTTCGACATGAAGGCTGAATGCGGCGTTGAATCGCTAGATGCAGGACTGGAGTCCTGGAAGGAAGAGACGACGAGGAAGGACAGATCGATTGTTCCACTTGTCCACTCTGCACATATGGGGTATCGAGGCTCCCCGTCCAGTGACTCCAGTAACGTCAGCTATCATAGGAATATATCGCACAACGCTCATTCAATCATTCATACAGACGGTACGACGATCGAGCCAACATTGTAACACTGTAGAGACAATGTCGTTCGTAGACTTCATTCGCGCTCCACGCCTGTGAGCAGAGTAGCACAGGGACCGGCAGAGAGGAAGAAGACGAGAGCGGAAGATAAAACCTTTTCAAATTGGATGCCTCGACAGTGCCCACTTAATATTTCTCGCGGAATATTATCCTCACGGGCTCATACTCAAACACGCGGCCTCTGTTGTCTAGACTCTCGCCATCGGCCGATGAAGGTTTTGCACAATCCAGCAGAAAGGACAACATAAAAACGTTCGCCGGCGCTTCCCTTCTCCTCTCCACCTTTCACGCCCCAGGGAAGATTGCAGCACTTTTCCCCTCTCACCGCAAATACAGGGCTTCTGTATCCAACCGCCATAGACGACTCTGGACCCTTGCCGGCGCAGATTACCGTTGGGGTAAGAGAGTAGCGGCTGCTGGGGCTCATGCAAGCCTGGAACTGGCCCCACAGTCACTGCCGCCTCCCTTCCTCCCGTGGTCCCGCAGACAAACGAATAGGTCTGGCCAACGTTTCCCAAGCAAAGGGTTGCACGGGAAGGAAGAACGGAACGAAGGCCGTCGCTTGCTGCTGCTTTCTATCGTAATTACTATGTCTTCTGCAAAGCCGGCCTCTACTGTGGCGTCGTCTCTCTCCTATTTGCCGAGTTTCCGTCCGTCGACTTACCGGTGTAAGGTCGGGATTTCCCAGCGTTGGGGTTTCAGAGTCAGAACTCAGCAGAGCCTCACAAATACGGTGCAGTACAGTAGACAACAAATGCCTACGTCTCTGACGTGCTTGCCGGGATCATGCTACCCTGCCCCGCTCTCGCCTGGTCGGGCAGACCGGCTGGGGCATACTTCCCGCTTCTTCGCTCACTGCCTGGCTCCGCTTCATCCGCCCGTTTCTCTCCACCCTTGGCCCCGGTTACCGGTACGGCCTTCAACTTCTCCGACTTGTTTATTCACCGTGGGTTGTCCTACGTGGCGGCCAGGATTTTCGTCCCTGCCTGTAGCGCGGCTGGACGTGAAAAACTTGCCAGTCCCTCGGACTCCTCTGGATCTGAGGAGTTTAGACATCGTGTTTTGATCAGGTAAATTGTCCTCCGTAATACTAATTCCTCGACCCGGGCAGAAGAACATTTACGCCTACTTTTTCCCTTGGCTTTCTAGTTCTAACCCCCGCCCCCATCAGAGGGCCAGAATCCGATTTGTCTCTTCCCCTTCGCTCCGTTTTTCTCTCCCAGCCCGATTTCACTTCTGCCGCAGCTACCAGTTGGAGGACCGAGGCCCCGCTCGCTCGCTCGCTTCCCTCGCTTGCACACTCCGTTGTCTATTTGGCTCTCTCCAATTCTGGAATGTTGTCATTCTTCCAAATCTCTCTGCAGGTTGCTCGTGCTGTCAGTGAATGTTTCACCTACTTCTGGGTGTGAAATCCTCACATTTCGGGTGTGATTCCTCACATGTCTAGACGTACATCCAGAGTGTCCTCTTCCAACTAAAGGCTTGTTCTTCCCATCTGTTGCTGAAGTCTATTGTGAGAACGGAGCTTCCCATTCTGTGCTGGCAATTGCCTCGGCTCAGTACATAACTACAGCTCGAATCCTCGGATTCCTCCTCTTAGCCTCCGCTCTCCTCTCTCCTCTTCACGCGGACCGGAACTCCTTCAACGCTAGAATTTGTTCAGAACTGGGTTGACAAAACTCGAGACGAAGTCGCAACGAGGAAAGTGGCCTCACGGGCACCGATGCGATGCTTCGATGAGGGCGCATTGATTACGTGAAGATTCACCTTGCCGGTTACACAGGTGCAAAAGTAGAATCTGAACTTCGTTCTGTTTCAGTGCATAACTTCCCGCATGAGGGCTATGATAATCGCAAGGACGTGGGGGACTCGATGATTATAGGCTAGATGGCCGCAAATTTTCAAGCAGGAATTTTGGGACATCATGGAAGTTGATCGGTTTTGTAAATATCTAGGAAGACGGCGAAATGGGATTGTGTTTAGGCAAATGTGCTCATTTATCCCCCCAGGAGAGACAATTATGGGCCTGCTGCGGTAGAAAGATTATTGAGGGCTTACGAGATGCCGAAACTGCCCAGCTTCTGGTCTTTAACGCTACTGAAAGTGGCCGCGCTTTCAAGAATGATCCCAAGACAGAGGAAGAAGTTTTCGGTTACAATATTGGCTCTCAGAAAGATACTGCTTCCGCCAAGTGCGATGGCAGAGTTGAGGCAGATATATGTGTGGATCCCGACAGGGTCTTCGATGAGCATATCTTGACAGAGAGTGGTGAAAAATCGACTTTCCTTCAGTCACAATCTTCAGATCTCAGCGTGTACATTGTGACATGGAACATGAATGGCAAGGTAAATACATGTTCACATCGGGGAATTCCATTGGTCATGTTCTTCTGCTCTTCTGCGGCACAAATCACCAGATGTTGACTGGGGTTTCTGAAGTCCCTCTTTGATAGACATCAAGCTCTGGTCTGCAGATGCTCGCCGTGTCCGCCAGCTCGTCACTGAGAACGCCTTCAAATTACCGCCCTCTCCTACGGTTGGATGACTGAATTGCAACTGCCGGTCGTATCAAATGCATTGCAATTTGTATGCGTTGAGGGATTCTAACGAGGACTCCATTACCGTAGAGCGTGCCAGGTTGAAAACAGTCGTTCAAAATTTCCTGGTTGCCAAAGTCGTGGACTTCCGATCTCGTGAATTGGAGAGGCTGACTTCTTCCCTTCTTTGCGCTCCATGCAGGCGCTTGTAGATAACATTGCCGAGCTTCTTGAAGCTCATGGAGATCATCACGACTTGTACATTGTCGGGCTCCAGGAAGCGCATCATTCAATTGCTGAGTCCCTTGTTAAGGAGGCTTTAGGAGAAAAATACAGGTAAGGTTTGTCCGCTCTATGTGCGGCATTTACACTTATTGGAGCGCCTTCGGAATTGGGCATAGCTTCCATTGTTGCGAGATCTCTGACGAAGTATACTTTTGTCCTGCAGTCTTGTAGCGGCCGCGGTCATGCTGTCCCTCCAATTATTTGTTATCGCCAGAAAAACCATCTTACCATTCATTTCAAGTAAGTATCAAACCCCAAATTTTGAACTCAGTCTGCGGTGGGTTCCTCTGATGCAACTCATTTTTCCGCCATGGAAACTCATCATCGTTACCTCAGTGACCAAAATCTCTCGACTTGTTCAATTTCTACAGAACCGATGGTGGATAAAATCAGTGTCGGCGGACTTGGCGGAGTCGTGGGTCGTCAAAAAGGAGCAGTGGCCGTTGCTTTTCGATTCAAGGGTGTTTCTCTGTTGTTCATCGCTTGTCATCTTGCTCGTAAGTCACAATTTCGTTTGACTCGAAATATGATGAAAGGAAGACAGAGTTTGCTTCTGTATTCTACCGAGTCACTGGAAACTAAGTGCCATATTGAGTGAAAAGCCCGAGCTCAGTGTCCACACCCATTCTATGGGGACAGAAGTATCGTTCAGAACATGACATTGAGATTTCTTATCCATCATCGTAGTTCCTTTAACGTTGGATGTCTACAGCCGTCAGTGGTCGCATCAGTTTCTAACCTCGGTCTTAATGCAGTGCAGCTCACGAATCGAATGTTGGGGAGCGCAACGCTCAATTTCACCGTATATATCAAAACGTCTTTTCCAAACAGCACGGAGGTGGACTCTGTTCGGGTTGTTCGTGCGTCCGAAATGCAGCCGCGGTCGCCGATGAACCTGGTCCCTGCATGGATCACGCATTTCGGTCCAACTTCATCGAGCAAGCCGATATGATCGTTTGGCTGGGCGATTTGAATTACAGAGTCGAGATGAGCAGAAATTCCGTTAGCTTTTTGATTAGTCACAAACTCGAAGAGGTATTGGTCTTTGACAGTCTGTATCACACCCGACTCACATATTGATCTCTCGTCGCTAATCTGTTCTTGCATGATGAACATGTAAGGGTTGCTGTATCTCTGCACCCGATTTGATGACCACTATAGGCGTCCTTTAAAAGCCTGCTCTGCCCACCGGGTGAATCCAACGTGCACGCGAGCTCATTTCGAGATCTGCGGATGTTTCAGGTCCTGTGGTCAAAAGATCAACTATCGAGGGCTCTGAAGAAGGGCCAAGCCTTCAACGGCTTCATAGAAGGGCCGCTGTCATTTAAACCGACATACAAGTTCGACGTGGGAACGGACAACTACGACTCGAGCCATAAGGTCAGCATGGAATGCAATCCTTGTACTCTGGTGAGCCTTCACGTATGATAAAGCCGAAGTGTGGCAGGTGGGTGCCCACCGGAGATGATGATCGCCGTCGCAGAGCATTGAGGGCCCATTTTTGCACTTGGTGTCCTTCACATCCAGCCAAGAGATTCGGCTGGAACCATCTGCTTAATAAGTATGCCTGAAGCGAGGGATGATCCTCGTATCGCACGAACATGTGCCGCAGTACAGGGTAGAAAGGTGAAGGGTCGGAAAGGCAGTTATATGACCTCATCTGGTGATGCTCCTTAGGATTGAAGATACTGCTTTTGATGATGGGATCTGATCAGCTGGCACTAATGTACTGTCTGTTCTTTTCGGTCTCTCCAGGAACGAGTTCCTTCGTGGACCGACAGGATATTGTACAAAGTTGGATCATCAAGCGATTTGAAGGTGAACATGAGGGGCTACAATTCCATCAATTCCATCAAGACCTCTGATCATCGGCCCGTGAAAGCCCTATTGACTTTGAGTAATATAAAAGAAAATATAGCCCAATAGTTAAAAGCATACCTTTGTTTGGTCTTCCTCCAAACAGAACAAGGTCTGCAATTCTTTATAGCATACAAATTCAATAAAATGGAGTAAAGTCCTCCTTCGGAAGACATATTGCAGTTTCTTGAGATGAAAGTTTGGCATCCGCGTATCAGGTGTGCATGATGTGTGAATTACGTACTTCTGACAGACTTTGTCAACTTTATGAGAAATTATTGGAATGGAACGCTTTCTAGTCGACGAAACTCCTCAACAAACGTGGGACAAAGCGAGAAAGCGAGTACGTTCGCCCGAGACGAGTAAAATAGTTCCTCCTGAACTCCCGCCCATCTGAGCGCAAAGCGACAGCCCCGTGCGTCGTAAGTTTCGTGGACCTGTCATACAGTCCGCTGTTGTTTTTTTAATGGATGTGTTCTAGATTCGTCACAGGGTGTGCGCGAGACATGTTTCGTGACTCTACACCTTTTCAACGGTGTCCTGCATGTTAATTCGGGTTTGCCCTAAGAATTTGCCTGAAGCTCCCCGGAAGAGGAGTTTGATCTGGAATATCGGTAAAGATGTAGATGAAGGATGCTCTGACCAAATGGGCAAGATATGCAATAAAACGCTGTGGGTCAAGGGTTCATGTATTCCACATGTCTGAAACTGACACCGGGCTAGTCAAAGTACTCGCTGACAGCTCCTAGCCAGTGCCATAGGTTCTCAGCTGCGGGTCGAGGAGAGCGAGAGTGTGATCTGAGTTTGTGATGAAGGTATGCCTTATGAGGGCAGGGAGAAAAGATCGTCCACGTGCCCTTCCTTCGCTTTCCAGCAACTTGTGAGATTGGGGACGGAAAGCTTCCTAAGACATACTCAGGTCACATCCAGCTGTACTCTCTAGGAACGACTATAGCGGATAAAGTCCAAGACCTCACTCTGCTTTCAGAGTCTAAAGCTGCTGCAGCTGGTCACAAGTACATTGGTTGGTGATCCCACTCCACCTAAGGAGCCTGTCCCCTCTTGGGACTCCCAATAAGGGGATCTAGAAACCAGTGTCATGTGCAGGACACCAAAGTTGAACATCTGACCATGTATAGGAGCTTGTATAGCCATAACTGGTTGACATCGGTAGTCACTGCCTCACTAATCTAGTTACAACCGTGTTTTAAGTCTAGTGAGAGGACTCACTGAGTTCAGAACAGAAGTCTCATCTGAGCCCCGAATCTAGCACTTTTCTGTATCCAACAGCCTAGAGTCTGAAATGCAACAACCTCAAAACCAATCTCCTTTTCCGATCAAGTCAACATTGCTGATGTTACATGAAGTTTATAGAATGAAACATATGTTTCTAAAGCCGTGTCGAATAAAGTAGTTGGACTCTTGCAATATGTCTAAACCTTAAGTTGGTGCTAGGTTAAACAGGCTGAAAAGCTCAGACTTCCTCTAGGCTTCACAGTATATGATGTTTTTTTTTGCTCCTGAAGTGTTAAATGCTACTCATGATTCATGAACTTGGATCCATGAAGCCTGATGTAAGCACTCATCACAGATACAGAAGCAGCAAAAGTCCATGTTCTATAGCTCATAAATTGCTCCCTTCGAAAGCCTTCCTTTACAGCTCTCCCGGTGAACTCAAGTTGTTCTCTTACACTTCATCAAAGCATTATTGGTACTTCACAATGATTTGAAGCCCAAAGACCAAGTAATTTTGCTGAGATATGACCTTCATAGCATACACCGTTTATTGACCTGCATGTTCACTCGTTGTCGTTTTACTGATTGACAAATCATATTCACAAAAGGTGTACTTGCCCCATGCTGCAGCATTTACGCCACTCAGTCTGCTGGAATTAGAGATGTTTAGGTCTAACTTCACAACGACCACTTCCGAACTTTGCCGGAAGCAGACATACCAACTTCTGCCAATGACAAAACATTGTCATTAAAACCAGAAGATAAGCATCACATCTTATCGATATACACTGGGACAATATAAAACTCATGTGCTCTCACTGAGAAATTTACAAGCAGGATCAACAACAGAAATTGCATGGGAATATGCCAATGATGGAAACATCGAAAAGAGAGTTCCTGATGATGGACAGAACGTACCCAATACGCGTAACTGTAAGTACGAAAAGGAGGAAAATCCATATTTTATCTAGAATATCATCATCTTCGAATGAATATCTCGTGTTACATCAACAGTAAACGGGGATACGGGCTATTTCCGAAGAAAAGAAGATACTAGGACCTTCACCCTACCGTAGGAGAGGAAAATGGATCTCAGATGATGGGTTTCCTTCAGGTCATCATTGCCACTGAGTTGACGAACCTTCTTACTCCTGTATGATCAAACACTCATAGGCATCATAAGCGAAAGTTGAGTGGGAATCATAAGAGTGGGAATCGCGGTCACCCTAGCCGTAGCTCTCCCGCATTCAAGAACATGAATCTGAGGATAATTTGAAAAATATTGTGAAGAGTGATTTGAAGGCGAGTGTGCAGAACAGCACACTTCTATTTAACTCACTCCTACATCTAGTCCACAGCATTTTATTTTATCGGTTTGGTTTCTTTTTATACAGTTCGATCAGGTATTCCCGTTCACTTTTCCTATCAACTTGGCCCTAAAGCAGTGGTATAGTTTTACCCCATACTAAAGAAATATTTTTTTTAAAAGAAAACCTCATCAACCTCTACATGGATGAAATTAACCTAGTAAGATGGGGCTAGGCACTACGTTAAACCATATTTATATATAGGCCATTTGAAAAGATCTGTCACTATCATATTCCACCTCCCTTCTTCTTGAGACTAGTGATGCTAGGGATGTTTGGGAGAAAGAACCCCTTAAAACCTAGCGCCTTTTCCAGTACTTTGGTTTTTGCTCTTGGACAGTTTGCAAGTCCTTAAGAACGCAGGTGATAAATAACACAAGAAGCATTTGTGCGATTTTCCCTAGATTCCTGTAACCTATGATCCAAATATCATCCACCCAGGATTTTGCACCTTACCGTATCGTACCAGGTACCCACAGCCCACATAGCCATGACTATTATTGATGCGGTTGAAGCAGAGGCTTTGGTAGTTATGGAGGGGTCATGATTTGAACAGATGGTGTTCCGTAGCGTTCGCTGCTTAGCACTCCAGGTGTAGATAATATTGCTCCCTGTTTTAGATGTAAATTTGGCAGCAAATGGGCAGATTACTTGTCCAACGTTGTAGCACACGAAAGCACTCCGAATGGTTCTAAAAAATCCTGGAAACTGTGGGTAGGCGGTCATTTGCTTTGCGGAACTGAAGTTGGGATGGAAACTGTGATAGATGATCACCATGCTTTGCGGAGCAGAATTGGGAAACATGTTACAGGACTAGTTCAGCTCCAATTTTAGTCATGGCTGCACTCCTTGGGCGGGAAATGACGGTGCCCAACCATGTCACCGCCCTCAAGATTCAAAAACTTTAGCTTCCCACACATTGTGCTGCGCGGTGAATATTTTCTTTGTAGCCAAGATACCGCCGATGGGCACTGCCCAACCAAAGAATACCAAAGAATCTGGATGGGCACTGCCCATCCAGATCAGATCGGTAGGGATTTCAGTATTTACCTCCGTAGACAGAACATTGAAGCATTCACATCGTACCAGGTAATTATTTTCTTTACCCAGCAAACTTGCTAGCGGTTAGTTTTGTTATTTTGAATAGCTGTAGTTCAGGTTCACTACTTCCGCCGAGGTTAATGTCATACTTATACGGTGACTCTCGTTCGTTCTTCAATTATTCCAACCGTTGAGTTGGGTAACGTGCCAAGTTTGCAAGTGATCAATATTTCGTGCACTTCAAACATACACTTTAATCCAGAGGGTATTTTTTCTTTCTTTCTTTTGAAGTAAACAACACTTGACGCTTTCTTATGCATTATAGACTCCGATATTGTTCATCGCAAGAGAAGCCTGGGATTTTGAATTGCACTCTCTATGTTCAGGTTTTATGGTCTTGAATATGCAAGACCGGACTGCGTCTACCTTTGCATACTTGGACCACATCTGATTTCTTAGGCTTAGGTAAGGAGAGCGTGAATACAGCTTCAGCCCTACCAACGATCGTAAATAACTGAAGATGATCTTTCTTCTTTTAAAAGGTTTGGCATTTGAATTTGAAATTGTCGTGCACATCTCACTTATCCTGCAAATAGAACATAGAAAGGTTAAGAGGTTTCATGTGATTTCTATTAGTGAGTTCATAATTGCTCAATTATATGGTAATAATGACCGGATGTTAAGCATGACTTTGCTAGATTTAGCAGAGGCAATGTCGGCCAAAGTCCTCGAATCAATAACAATGACCAGGCTAGAATCGGTTGTTTTCATCTGGCACAACCAATTGATATTCCTCTTTTAGTCGCTACCTCATGGCGCATGCCCGACATTAATCCTTTTGTGATCTCCACCATATGAACATTTGGAATGATGCTGCTGAATATAAGTGTTGAAAGTAGTCAACCGTAATCAAACTTATAATAGTTTCAGTCAACCCAAGCAAGAATGTGTGTTTTAAAACAAGTCTTAAGTCAACCGGTTACATAACATGGATAAAGAAGTACTTCAGCAACTTTGATTTCCTTCAAAGGTTAACAATCAACGAGATCAGTAAATTCGAGATTCCTACTAGTTCAAGGTTCACAAGAATCTTTCCCTAATCACTATTACCAACTGAGCTAAAAAACGCCAGTTACGGTCAATCTGGAAAACGAATGTCATCATTTCCCATTTCTTTAGCTGTTGTTGTGATGTATCTAACGTTGTAGATTTTATATCTGCATGCTGTGTCCGTGAGCCAGACCATAATAATAATGTATTCCACTTCAGTTTTCACAAATCTTTACGAACACTCCTTTAAAGAGAACAACACCTTTTTCACACAGTTTAGATAAGCTTGTAAGTTTGTTCTAAGTCTGATTGAAAGTTGAGATTTGTTTCTGCATTGGAGATATAAGAAAGCGAACGTTGAACTCGGCCATGTCAATATTTCAATTGAATGAGTTAAAACGAAGACTGATTTCTCTTTGTTGAAAAGATTGTGACAATGCTTGCTTGTCATTTCAAGGAGCTGGACTGAAGTTTCAGGGAGGAAAGTTCCATGGCAAATGCCTATGCTTCTACATATAGCTCCTGAAATCTTGGCCATGTGCCTTTTGCCACACTGCCTACGTGCTTAGATGGACCTATTTCAAGACAATCAATCATTTAGCGTGACTCTCGAGCTCGAGCTGACCAATCAGCACAACGCAAACAAACTATATAGCAGCTGGTGTTTGCGTTGCTATTTTTTTATAGGTTTTTGCGCTTCCAAGGGAATCCGAAAGTCACAAAGTTGAAGTACCATTAACTCCTGCCCACCCATCTTTCAGCAAGCTTTTGCTTGCACCTCCTTGAGCATGTGACTCTTTTTTCGGCATTGCATGTGAGGAGTATGAACCCCGAACAACTAAACCTTCAACACTCTTTTTAAACACCCTTCTGGATATTATAAGTGCTTCACTTAAATCCTCCAAAAATTTGAGTTTTTTCCGGAATTTATCGGACCTCGATCTCTTATACATTAGACAAAAGGTTATCTTTAAAGAATGAGCCAGAAAACCTCGCTTAGTTAGGCTAACAACAAACCTGATGGTACTAAGCTAAAGGGTCGATTGAGTTCCAATTTTGCACAGAGCATTAGGATCAAACCAATAATACCATAGTAATTGATAATCAAAGATGTCAAGAAAAAAGGTTGTGTTTAGCTTAGGAGGAGTATGCACTAAATACTTGGCAAGTTAAACATGCCAAATGCTAAAGTTATCCTAAAGCCCCTTCGTATGATCATCTCAAGCTTTTTGTTCACCTTTGTCCAACGGAAGTGACTGAATGCTTTAAGTTCTTTAAGATAATAATATAAGAGCATTCTGGACAATTTTGTGTGTTTGATGGTGCGCATACTATTGTATTTTACATTTGTTGGAGGATGATGAGCATGCACTGTTCAATCCAAAAAAGATGTATTACTTACAAATGTGAAGGTTTTATTATACTTGATTGTTGCTTGCGCGATATCATCATGTTTGTAAGTTCTGGAGTATGTTAACGCATCTTTTGTCATAAAAATTTAGGCAAGCTATAAAGGCTTTAACTTGCTATGAATTTACTAATGAAAGTGTATGTATCTACATTTCTAGGATATCTTACTTAGTGATCCAAAAAATTTGAATATGTACAAGAAAATAAAGAAGTCCAGAAAAACTTAAGCTATTCAACGGAAATTATCAATAATATAGTGAATCTACAAAGTATATCTTCATGCATGAATAACATATAAGTCATGAAGTAAAGAAAAAAATGCAAAAATATCTTCAAACTTGCTTCAAAGTCATGTTTGATATAAAATTTATTTTTGCATTGTGCAAATTTTTCCATTTTCAAATCAACAATGAAAGTACAACAATACATAGTATCATACATAAATTTTTGGGCTTCATTTTCTATGATTTATATCTCAAAAATAATCATATACTTTTATGATATTTTATGTATTTTATTGAAAAATTTTGAAATTTTTTTTGAAATGTAAAAATAAAAATAAAAATTTAAATGTAAAATAATAAATCAAACAGATCTATATATGTATATTTAAAAAAAATAAATTTCGCTAGCACATCATCATGCAATTTATCAGAAAACTAAATTAAAATATAACAAGATTAATGTGACTTTAATGTACATTATATTAACCTTCATAATGAAAATGATACAATAATATTATTTCATGATAATCAAACCAGAAGATAAACATTTAATTTTAAAAAAAGACTCACAAAATCCTAGTCATAAGGAATAAAAAGTTAAAATATTTTGATATCAATAATTACAATAATTTTTGGTGCAATTTGTTATGCAAACTTTATAATAAATTAGAAAAAAATAAACATATAATGTGATTCTGTTGATGGTAAGAACTTGTTTTATTCATTGATAAGATCAATAAAGAATAAACTAAGTAAAAATATTAGGATGATTTTCAGATAAATATGGATGTACTAAAAGAAATAATTTTATATAAACTATAAAAAAATATTATAATTATCTATAATAGTAGATTGACTAAATAATACGTCAATTCACATTTTAATAAATGAGCAAGGTACATCAAGTGCGCTATCATATCAAACAATGAACAAATTGATATGAAAAAAAATAAAAAAATTGATTTTTTAGAACTAAAAGTAAACATAACAAGTTTTTCAAAGACTGATTGGTTCGAGGACGAGGTAGTGGTAGGTATTGGTGCTTAAGTGGACGATCACGCAGGATCCAAAAAAGATCTTGAAGTTGAACGTCTTAAGGCGATTAATTATAATATTAAGATATAAAATCATTATCGATTATAAAATAATAAATTTGGCTACAATGTAGAATATTATAAATTTATTTTAATAGTTATTTCCGAAAATTTTTAAAAAAAATTAGCATCAAAAATTTAAGAATCCAAAAAATATATTTTTATGTTTTTAATTTTAAAAACATCAAATTTCAAACTTATAATATGGATTTGGATTTTTTTATCATTTAGATTTAATATGTTTGCAAATCAAGATTTTTTTTTCAAAAGAAGCAAACATATTCCAGTAAATAAAAAGAAGATGATTTTAATCGATCTGATATTATCTAAAACACAGAAAATAATCTATTTTGAAGAGTCTATAATAAAAAATACTTTCATTTGTAAGTCTTATATATAAAAAATAACTTATTTATGATGAAAATAAGTATACTTAATCAATAATTTTTTTTATTCATGATATGAAACAAAACTAAAAGTTCTTCATTTGAATTTATAGTTCAAAATTTATGGTCACTATGAATTTAAATAATTTCTTGTGTATTTTTTTAATATAATCTGGAAAAATGTATGAAATTTGTTTCCCATAGATTAAAAATAAATAATAGAAAATCAGTAAAAATGATATATATATATATATATATTTAAAAATTATAAAAATTATAAAAAATTATAGGAATTTTATTAATAAT
This sequence comes from Marchantia polymorpha subsp. ruderalis, assembly GCA_037833965.1. Taxonomy (NCBI): domain Eukaryota; kingdom Viridiplantae; phylum Streptophyta; class Marchantiopsida; order Marchantiales; family Marchantiaceae; genus Marchantia; species Marchantia polymorpha. The sequence goes on along the minus strand of AP031352.1, from coordinate 177,399 downwards.
GTTTTATTTATGTTTATAAATTTGCTAGTCTAATTATACAATTGAATTTATTTTTTATCTTGACTGGTTTAATCATTTCATCAAACGCACGACATATGCAAATGTAATCCTTGATGTTGATTAGCTTTATGTTACTTTGCATAAAATGAATCACAAATTTGTTGTGCATTTTGATTTGAGAATTAAAATTTATGAATACACGCATCAATATCATATTTGTTAAACTCCTTTACTCTCATATTGATCTCATAAATTTTATCATATTGCATCAAACTATAAAACATTAAAAAAATTTCAAACTAGAACATTTAAATTTATTTTTTTTGAATTTTATACGTATAAACTAGTAAAGATTGTTGCAAAAATATTTTTGTAACAACATATGTTGATTATTCCTTTTCAAAGATACAAAATTTGAGTTTATTTTTGAAAAAAAATTCACACAAATTTTTTGTTGAACAATATTAATTATATGTCTTTGTAATGCATTTTACAGGTATAATTTAGAGAAGTTACAAATCTATCATTTTATCAAAATCAATTTGAACATAAACATTCAAACATTAATTTGAAAAAAATATTTTCAATAAAAAAATTTAGACCAATCTAGATAAGCAAGTTGTATATGAAGTTTTTTTTATTAGTGGATTACACTCAACTCTTCCATACTGATTCAATATTCTTCACAGGCTTTGTATCTAGTTGAGAGCAAAAGAAATTGCATCAACAACTTCTTACAAAAAAAATTTTATTCTACACTTGCATTTCGACTCAAAACATTTGGAAAACAGAAAGATTTAAAAATTATATTATTCACATTTACACATCTTATTTTAATTTGAAATCTTATAAGGATTACTCCCTACCATGTGAATAACTGTTTGAAATCATATCAAAAAGTAGCAAAGACTCATACTAACGTAATGAGTGCCGTGCAACTCTTCAAAGTATTACCGTGCATCTCTTCAAAATAATTTCTATCTTAGTTGCTAGATTGCTTACAGACACTCAGAACAATTTGCATCAAAATAGAAAAATTCCTTAATGTGTTTGTGTTAAGTTGGAATGCATAAAGGATGTGTGAAGATTCTTCAGACCATGAACAAAGTGATCAGACGACAAGATGATTGGTCCAAGTAGCTAAATGAGGTACAAAAATCAAATATAGTGTCGGAGATTCGTCACCTAAAGAGCATAAACTAGCGTGACAGACTGAGTTTAAAGTTTATCGTTTCAGCAAGGTTGTGGAGCTTTGAATACACATCTCCAAAAGGCAATACTTACTTCGGCAATTAATGGCCGCTAAGTCTTGATTGCGGGAGGTGAGTAAAGATAAAAACATGAAACCTTTGTATGAAGGTGTTCCAATAATTAGGGTTTTGTGTGTAATGGCGCGAAGGTAGAATGTATGATTCAATTGGAGTAACTGATGCAATCTTTGGAGCAGCACAGTCATATGCGAAAGGATTATTACGGATGAAGATACCAGTTGAAACCTTTGGTATGTAGGTGATACAATTATTTGGTTTCCTTGGTGTAATGACGCGAAAGTAGAACAATTGATCCAATTGGAGCAACTAATCCAATCTTTGGATCTACACAGACATGTGAAGTATGTTAGTATACAGTATCTTTTCAGGAATTATTCTCACTGCTTATTGCATTCCAGTTTACATACTATATTGCCGATTTATTGATATTTCATTAGATCAATATTTATACTCACCGGGTTTTTGTTTATTAACTGCTTCTTTTCTCAACATGAGATTCATCTTTTCTCTCATTGCATCGCCATTATTTGCAGGTTAGCTCTCAATTTTGCATATGTTTTCGCAATTGATGTATTGTTCCAGTTCATTTGTCATTTAGTTTCAATTTGTTTGTGAGCGAGCTTAGATTGCCAAGTCCTGTCTTCGCTCCTGCCCTGTGATTGCAGGTTTGTGATCTATGTTTTGAAACTTTTATTACTAGCCAGATGGACATTCTGTTCCACAAGTCTGCCCACGCGTTATGATTGAAGTCGTGTAGAATTGTTAAGGAGTTGACAGATTGAGAAACGATTTACATGTTCACCATTGTCCTCGTACAGCACTTTCATCAATGTATGGTCTAAGATAGGTTTTCTTCCATCAGATCCGGATTCTTCTCCGACCAGATTATTGCTTACTTTGTCATCTTTCACCTTTGCATTGTGCGCGAAGATACTAGCCAGTACAGTAAGTATTGGTGGGTGGGACAGTGGTTTACTTCACCTTCTCGTATATTCATTTTATTTCTCTTTGGTACAATAGTTTTACTCCAAATTGATAAAGTTATTGAAAAGTAAATGATCCACAATTTTTTCTTGTTATGTACACAATCTGCATGCGTTAGGTATACATATTTTTCGAAGTACATTATTTTCTCTTGCTTTTAAAGATGTGTTAGTGTTCCGAGTAGTTAAGTATCTACGGCTTGTGATATGGAACCACTGATTGAACTGTTCATGATAGGGCCTTTGCAAACCACACACCAGCTCACCCATTAGTGGCACCTTTGTTATTCCTGAAGCTGACGAGGGAGTTGCTCATGAGAATCGCAGATCCCTGCTTTTTTGTCCAGGATGATTGTCAATGTTGATAAAAGGCCGTCATATTAGCAATCATCGTCAAGCCTTTCGGCATTACGCCCCGAAAGATGGTGTTATTTTAATTGCAATTTAATCATAGGCCTCATAGGTGATAATTAATAATGCTCAGCCAGCCAAGAGGTTTCTCGTCAGCCTGGCGAACCAGATCAGAAACTCTAGTCCGAAACACTTGTTTTTCATCACTGCATTGTAGTTTAGCAATTGGCCCTCAGAACCCACTGTAAAATCATTCATCACTAGCGACATGTCCGACACATTCTTCTTCGTAGCTCAATCTGATCGGCACTTCTTCCAGCGACTAAGACAACACAGACTTCTCTGTGTCCAGTCAGCCAGAGGAAACACAGGACAGAGAGCACACGGAAAAGTCAGCCGTACAGATACCATGCTAGAGACTTGAGTCGTCATACGGCTCTTCCTATGGGTTTAATATCATCCAGGGGCTTCGATTCAATTACTGCACTAGATACTGCTATCGAAACGAAATACGACCCTGTTTATCAGTTTCCTACCTTAACAATTGAGATCCTTACATACAAGATAAAAGAAAGAGTCCGGTTACAGGAAACTAGCTCAAATTACAACTCGAATTGATAATGGGATGTAATCACCCTAAATGGCACCACAGGCAATTGGCGTAGCCTCACCAGTGGCTTCCTATCGAGAAGTGAAAGGTTTTATCTTCGCAAACCCTGGACGGCTCAAGGTTCACGCAGAGCTACCTTGTCCGTGGCAGGTTGGCGTGCCCGAATTGCATACCGGGTACAATTAAACATCTTGTCCTCTCAGGGTTTCATCGTGTGCTGGGTGCCATAGATCACAACTCACTTCCGAAACATCTTCGAGAAGCACAATACCAACAAAGTGCTATGGGTTGCGCACTGAAGCCCCTTCGTGGAAGCCGTGGATAGTTCAAGGGCTACACTCGCACGTCAATAGTGTATCCATCCAGTTCGCTTCACAATACACAGCCGCTCTCAATCTGTCTCTGAGAGATCAGTGATCTACAGGAGGGCACAACTGAATGCGAAATGGACAAAGATTAGAATCCACAATCGAATTCGGCAGTACTCGACCTGCAGAGAATACCATGAATTGAAACCCTAATCTGTAAGAACAGGTGTGAGAACCAGAAAATTTCAAGATTTCGACTCCGCTGAACCTATCTATCAATCTCTGCTGCCGGAGTGTCTTTATATATTGAACTCACGTAGGGCGATTTTCCAGGCCTAAGTGTTACCGGGTCCTAATCTGAACGGGTGGACTGTCAGCTTCTACGGATTTAGCAAGCATGACGGGTCGGGTTACAACACCCGCTTTAGGTCATCCAAGGTGACAGCGGGGTTTTGTTCGCCTCGTGAGTCTTGCGGTGCCAACTGTTTCTACGCTTTTTCACGAGCCATGTACATCGGACCGTCGGTACCTTCGTGTCGAGTGGGATTATCCATTTGTAGTGTATCAGGAATTGTGCCAATTGCGTACAGAACAGAGTTTACAAGGCTGTAAATTTTTGTGGATACAATGGTACTCAACAATAGTGTATGGCGGTCCTTTCCTTCGCAATGCGCCAGGACTATTTAGCTTGTTGTAGATTTGCTTCATCTCTGATTCTATAGCTTCTGCTTCCATTTACTGTATCTTCATTCTATAAAAAAAATTCATTGACTATTGTCAACATTTCGAGTGACAAACAAGTAGTCAATTCGGACGAGCGGTTAAGGCGACATAGTTTATATTTGATCGGCGCCGTCCGTGCAGACTTGAGATCTGCAGTTGTAGCATGATATGTCGTATGCTGTTACCGATGTAGTCTCTCGATGGTCCGAGTGTCATTGAATACAAGAACGAGAAATGTTCCAGGAAGAGGGTTCTAGGTCTCTACGTTTAGTTCACCTGATAGATAGTCGTACATGCAGATAGATAACACAAGTCGTTTCCACCGGTCATTTGCCTAAACCCTCATGTCTCTTCCAACTACATCGTAGTAGATTTCGGTTCTGCCATAATTGTGTTGTTGAGTGAAGCGTGTGCATCCATTGAAGTGAGAGAAATAGAAAGTGAAATATATCAGACTTCTCGTTCTATTCCAAACTGCATGTCTCAAATATGTCTGCAGATTTTTTCCCCACATTAAAGTCCACACTTATGTCATGAAACGTTTCCTCATAAAAGTCTGTAGTCAGCGTGTGTGTGCACTTCATGCTCAACATGCAATCAGCTTTCATGTTAAAAATGTTTGGATGCTATAAAATGCTGGTGAAGTTGTCGGTCCCATTGAGTTTTTCGGCACCCCATATCTGTTGAAGATTATCGTGCAAACTGACGATTACAATTTATGGGGAAACGGCACTCTTGTCTAGAAACACTTGTAATTATTTGCGACTGTTCTAAATATTCAACATCGGTCTTGGTAATGACTCTGCAACTTACATATTCCTGCCACATTTCAACATCTTGGTGCATGATTACAACTGTAAAGAGGAGATTCTGTGTTCAAGACCACATGCAAGACTTAATCCAAAGTGGAATGAGCAGAATTGCATCGAACGTATTTCAAATTTTCAGTTCTGCAAAGCTGTGCCACTCATACATATATCGCTCAGACGAAATAGCCTAAAGGTTTCTGGGCAGCCAGCGGTCATTACATCGACTAAAGCAGCAAAACATAGATATTGTGAAAACTCGCGAGCAAAATATAATTTATAAGTCCTCAGAAATAAAGAACCGCGAGCTTCTGCCAGAGGAGAGACGCGAGGGGTTGAGGTGCTGGGTCGAAGGCGTGTCCAGGAACAAAATTGTGCGCTGGGTGGGGTGGGACCATCTTCAGTTCTTTGGCTTTTTGGAAGTTGACCGTTCGATCACTTCCAGACGTACCCCACATTCAGTGGACCACTGAATGTATGTTGTTCAGCAGAGAATGTGCCTGAGTCAGCACGTGGTCAAGCCCATCTCTCCAGGCTGAGTTGGCTGCGTTTCCATCGAGCTCAATGTTGTACCCGAGGAGAAAGAAGCAGAATTCTCATCATACGGAATATCATTGACTCAGCGTGACACCAAGTATTCAGGCACGCTTCCCTTCTCCGTCGCTGTGAGATCAGGTAACGTTGCAAGTATAAGTGCAAGCCCACCCTTTGTTCCAGAACGCTTTCTCCTGTAGCACATTCTTGACAAATCAATTTCAATCTCGTCATATTGTGACACGTAAGATCAACACTTGGACACAGTCAGCCAGCTGAAATTCATCCCAACACTTCTCCTGTGAGAATTTATCTTCCGATTGTAGAATTGATGTCCATGAAGAGAGCTTGTTTTCTGCTGAAATACATCGACAGTTCCTCCACAAGAGGATGGCGGTCACGTAAAAGCGGTTGCGTCTCATCCGTTAATCCAGCTAATCAACAAGGACAGACCTACTACTCGCCTTCAAGGCCGTACTCCAAGGCCACAAACGATTTTCAGGTTGGTGTTCGTCAGGCGGTTTTCTTAATGGATCAGTTTTCATTGTATTTTGTGCGCTTAAAAGAGCTGACTTCTCTTTCGATCTTTCGACTGAAATGTTAATTTTTGCTACAGGAAGATTTTTCTTGAGCATACGTTCTGTCTGTCATTTTTAGTGAGTGTTTAGTGAGTTGTCTGAACTAATTTTCTATTTTTTATGATCTTGCATGACTTCTCTTGGCTATTGTTTGCTGACAGAGCATGAGTTGAATTATATTCTTGACGCTTCGCAATTGGTGTAAACAGTATGCTTTATCAGCAAGTCTTCAGGTTCAGAGGTCTGATCAGCAGTTTGGTGTAAAGAGAAAAGATGTTAAGATGAGAAGTTTTTACGCTACATATCAATATGTGGATGACTACTGAAAGTCCTCTAGATGGTCATCATAACTCCTTGGAAGTCAAAGAAGATGAGGTTTAGCTAAAAAATAAAAGGCTGCAAATTGATTTCCTACAATTCTCGTATATGTTGCTTAAAGTTTTCCACAAAAGCAAGGTTTCGACATCCACAATCTAACATGTTCTGATTTCCTTCTGACAACAGAATGTGGGTTTCATCGGACTTGGGAATATGGGATCGCACATGGCTTTTAACCTGCTCAAGGCGGGACATTCACTGTGTGTTTATGACAGGTAAACTTACACACTTTTTTTAACTCAATGAATCAACTCGCCCTTAATTGTCTCCTTTATGCTCATTACAACCAGTATATAATGTTTATATGCTGATTTTCAACTTTTTGGCTAACGCTAAACACTTCCTTGTGCTTGAAATTTCTGCTTTCACAGAAGATTCAGGAAAATATGATGTGAAAACATAATTCGAATGCGAGGAATTCATCTGGTCTGTCTGAGAAATACTTTGTGCTTAGTATGATCATAACACATCCCGCTCTTACTTCATATTACTCAGGAGTGATGCTGCTATGCAGTTTCTGGCTAAACAAGGGGCTTCTCAAGCTAAATCACCGCATGAACTTGCAGAACAGAGTGATGTGATCATTTCTATGTTGCCAGCTTCTTCTCATGTATGTTTGCACCAAACACTCACCTTTTAAGAAACATCATATTATTATTCAAAGCATCGTGCACATATTCCACTGACTTTATTCAGCAGGTTAAAAAAAGACCTCTTGTATAGCTTTACCAAATTTGTATAGGTTTTCCTCTCTGAAACATAATTCGTTTGTTTGGGGACAGAAGCAAAGTTTCTTCAAGTGTAATCTTAATCTCAAAGACCATCATTGTTAATGAAGTTATCACAGTCACTAAGCTTACAGAAAGCATGTTTACGTATCAAATATATAAAATACAGCAGCTTGTCAGGTGGAGGAGGTTTATACAGGTGCAAATGGGCTCCTCAGTGAAGTCCAAGGCATAAGACCATCACTGCTAATTGACTGCTCTACAATCGATCCGCAAACTTCTCGCGACCTGGCTACCAAGGTTGGCCATTGCAAGTTGTCAAGGAATGCAAGTGAGTCAAGACAAGACGTTTGTGATTGTTGTGATCCACGTATTCTGTTTTGGTGACTTCAGCAATCCTGATTGGAGAGATTATAGTAAGCTGTAAGAATTGAAGGGCTCAATAATTTTATTGTATACATTCCGTCTTGAACAAGTCCTTTTACTGCCGTGTGACACTGTCGTCCAGTTAATAACCTTTTGGAGTTGTAAGCGTACGATATCAGTATACATAAAATGGAACGTTATGGTGTGGCAGGGCACATCGGATCTGAAGTACCGATAATGCTTGATGCACCAGTATCTGGTGGAGTGGGAGGAGCGGCTGCAGCGTCACTCACATTTATGGTTATTCTTTATTCAACCAGGAATAGCTTGATCATCTGATTTTCTTCATGCTTCTCCTTGGTTTTGAACTCTTGGTTTTAAATATGTATATGTGCATGCATGCTCTGCTCATCCCTGCATCTCTTCCAGGTTGGTGGACCCCAGATAGGCCTGAACGCAGCACTACATCTGCTGCATATCATGGGCAAAAGAGTTGTTTATTGCGGAGGAGCAGGAAATGGCTCGGTAAGCATATTTCATTATGCCACATTACTAAATCTCCAAAGTCGATTTTCTCGATCAGATAGATGCACATATGATGTAAGAATATGTGCATCTATCATATGCAAGAGCTTTCTCGCCGTCTGCTTTATAAATAATAAGAGTTTTTCCTCACCCAGGCGGCGAAAATCTGCAACAATCTAGCCATGGCAATAAGCATGGCAGGGGTGTCTGAAGGCCTCGCTCTGGGACAGCGGTTAGGTCTAGATGCCCAGACGCTGTCAGACATTTTCAATACCTCCAGCGCTCGATGCTGGAGCAGGTACTGGCAGGGCACTTTATCCATTTAACATACGATTTGTTTCAGTTCTTGCTCTTGAATTTCGCCGGAGGTTTTACGGAGTGATTTTAGCTGAGTGGCTATCCTTTCATATTTTGAATGACGTGGAAAAGACAATGATCAGTGGAATGCGTTTGTGTTCAGTGACACGTACAATCCAGTTCCGGGGCTGATGGATGATGTCCCAGCATCACGAAATTATAAGGGCGGTTTTTCTTGTCAACTGTTGGTAAGTTCTACGTATAATTAATTTCAGTTTACTTTGTGGTTGCCTAAGGAGCGTATATCCAAAACTGTTCATGTTGTTGAAACCCAAAGTTAGCGATGTCTCAAAAGCTACAACATGGTAGAACTTGAATGCTTCGTGCCAAACATCCTTCATTTATGCTGGATGGAATTTATGCATCAACAAGGAAGGTCTCTGTTCAAAGTTTTAGCTCTCTCGAATATTTTCTCATGGTAGATTTACCTTTCTTTCTGTTCAGTCATACTCCGGATTTTCATTTCTGTCTGGGATCTTAAGTTCGAAAGGGAAAAGTTGTGTTTTTAATAAGTCGGACTGAACTTTAAGCAAAAACGCATGTACTTGGCTAAGCTGAATTTCTTCCACCAAGACCGATTATAATGAGTCTTTGTAAATTAGAACTCAACGTGGGGATCCACGAACACACCTCAATAATCAGATCCTTTGAAGTATTAACTGTTATGCAATTGCAGTCAAAAGACCTGGGGCTTGCATTGACAGCTGCGAAAGAAACTGGGATTTCAGTTCCTCTTACGTTGCAAGTCCATGAACTGTGAGTAAGCCTCGTCTATCTGGAACGTATGTGTTCATGCATTTGCATCGGTCCTGCTTCCCTTACAATTTTCTGTTAGGGTGAGGAGAAAACAGGAGGCAGCTAATCTCGTTGAATTTGATGCCACGAGAGTGGCGAGAATTGATGCTACTATTTACAGCGTAGTAATTAATAAGATTCGTTCGTCTGCTGTAGGTATTCCAATCTTTGCAAAGCAGGATACAATAACGAAGATTTTTCAAGCATCTTTCAGCACTTTTACAAGGGGGAAGCCCTTGTTCCAACAGGCGAAGGAAAGTCTCTGAATGACCCACTCGCTGCTGCTAGTGACTAGCAAATCCAATTGTGTCTCATCTTGTTTATATCTTCAATTCAAAAGTTCGTTGAAACTTGTCTAACTTTACCTGACTGGTCGACAAATTGATCTCAAATTTCTACATGTATATAGTTGCCGTGTTATTGAACTCTTTGTATAGACTTCCGTTTTATCAAGCATTTGTTCCAGGGTGGAAGTACTGGAAAAGATACGATCTATGGTGATGGTAGGTTTTTATGTCTTCTTACTGTTTAGCTGTCTTCATATCTGATGCATACACTTTCATGTGCATACACACTTTTTCCTTGGACTTACGCACGCTACAATACTATAAAAATAATTCCTCTGCATTGTTTAAAACAAAACAAGGATGAATATCTATCTTGGTAAAATCTATTACACCTCCTGAAATTGCCATCAAATTTTCAGAACTCCATGCATCTCCCTATCTACGGAAATGAAAATGTGATACTCGTATAAGTTACTATTTACCGTCATGAACTGCTGGTCTGATGCTCGCTTGCTCTTAATTTCATCAAGTAGTACAAATACCTGAAATGTTGCTCTGTGCTGTAGTCAGATATATTTTGACTAAAACTTTCATTTAGCTCTAGAATCTGTCGACGTCTGATGTTGTGATTCTAAGTACGTACGCACGCACTCTAGGATGGAGCGCTCGATCGTGGCTGCTGATCTACAAGACAATAACCTCCCTGCCCCACGTACAGTATGCTTGTGTCCATGTATGTCATTCATTTGCTTCGCTAGATTAAAGCATCAAGTATTGACGTGAATATAAGTTTTGGATAGCGCATCACTAACCTGAGTGAGAATTGAACTTAAAGTTGGTTCTAATTTTTGTTTATGGACAGTAGAGGATTCTTTAGTTAAATATATATATATATATATATATATATATATATCACTATCTAAGTCAGACAAAATCGCTTCTAACTGTGACTATATTCTGTTCGAAAAGTTATGAATCGCAGTAATAGTATGGGATACATTAGTTTTAAAAAATGTTTTTTATCCTCAGATAAAAAACATCTGAGTCTATGAGTTTTATAAACATAAGTCTCTGAGTTATCTAAACATCTATGTCTATGAGTTTTATATTTATCTATAATTTTGGTTGCTAATTGAGAAATATTTGAGAAAATGAAGAAACCATGTGAATCAATTGTGGACTCATTAGTCATATCAATTAATTCATACAGTAAAGTATTCAAGTTTTAGAAATGAAATACTTGCACTACATGCAGTGACTCATGCACTTGTCGAGAAGTAACTTTGGTTAGTATGGAGCAATGGCATGCAAATATTGGGATGTGAAGGATGTATGACGATGGGAGAAATGAGATAGAATCCAAACTTCAGTTGTCGAAGTTAATTGTAATCTACATGTCTGACAATGAACTAGGGATTGTTCATAGTTTGTTCATCAGTTTCTTAAGAGATGTGCGGATCAAGATATGATCTAAATTCAAGTTTGTACTATATGATTTCTCCGATACCATTGAATAGTAAATGTTTTATATCCTAATTTCCGTAGATCAACAATTATGATCCTTATACACATGGTGAAATTGTACTATATACACAATGCAGACGCTATTTTTGGAAGTTATACATTACATCTAAATATTTAAACATCTGATAATTAGAGAGTATTATTTATAATATCAATTATTAATTCAATATTTGTCTAGATTCTGTGTTCATGGGAAAGGAGCACTAAACTCATTTTGAAGAAAAAATCAAAGAACTGGAAGATATGAAAATTGTTTTGGGATCAATCACAATCAAACGCGAAATTTAACTAAAAATCTTTTATCGCTCTTAACAGAGATAGACAAATGATGAATTGTAGTTATTATGTAGAAGAAACTAGAAGATTTCATTTTATCAAGATGGAAGAAAAATTCAATACTGAAACAATTTAAGCTAATGATTTTTACATATTCAAGAGAATTGAGCAATCAATCCTTAAGAATAGGTACATTCTTAAAGATTGATAAGAGATTGATTCATTATACAGAATCTATGTACAAAGCATTCTTAAGGAAAGGATCTATCAATTGTGATAGATTATAAACAGTCAGGAGTATAATCAACAATACAGGAATTTATGTTTTACCTTTGTTAACAAAATACCTTTCATGTATTGAAATAATATAGATGAATACTTGATACCCTATTTTGCATCTCAAAACATTGTTCATGTGCGATAACATGAACATAATATCACAGAAATTATGACAGAAATATGCATAAAAAGCAAAAAAGCCTGTAGGGTTGTGCTTGTAAAATTTCAAATTATCTCATAAAATAAGTTTTTCAGCAATCTATCTTTGACAGATATCATGTGCATTTAAATTGAAGCAAAGTTTGTGATATACATTTCATATTCAACAAGTTTTATGAAAAAGAGCATGACATAAGCATTTCCATAATATATTATGTTCTTTATCAATGTTAAATGTCTATTTATAAGCAATATTGTTGATTATTGAGTATAATGTAAGAATGACGTTGAACATGACTCATCTTTAGTGTCATAGATATGACAATAAATTCTTGTTGTTATAATAGTATGTTCATGTGAAAGTTGTTTACGTTAATAAAAGGTAAAATCAAGGAATGGTTATGGATAATGGAGATGTGCAGTTATAAAGATGGAAGGTGTTGAATCTTTTCTTGTAGCAATGACATATTCTAGAAATCCAAATGCGTTAACTTAACATGCAACCTGAATACTTCGGTTGAGATTCATGAAAATATTATCATTATATGAAATACAATTTATGATGAATTTAGGATGATTGACTCTTTCTGGAAATCACTTCTAATCTGCCCATAATAAAAAAAAGTATACATCTATAAGGATAATTTTTGTTATTATACAAGGATTTTATAATTTTGAGAGCAATTTTATCTCAGCTTTAAAAAATTAAAATTTTTTCAGATTTTTCTGTGAAATAAATCCATAAACATATGAATTTGTTGTCAATAAAGCATACATAATATCAGTCTCTTGGTTAGGTCTTAACATGATAACATTGACGATTTCGAACTGCATTTCTACTCATGTTGATTTCAATTCAAGCAATATTGCACTTATGGATGTATTTGATTGTCTATACTCATAACAAATTTATCACATATATTCATCTTAAGTATTTTTTTATTAAACTTACACTCAAACTTTTTTAGATCTAACAATCCAAAAATCATACAATTTTTAATTTTTTTTGCACTGTTAATATGTACATGTATCGTGAATTTCTGTTTTAATTCATTTAACTAAAAATACTATATCTTTGATCTGATAGAATTTATCATTTTTATAAATCTTGAAAAAATAATAGTACATTAGTTAATTAATTTTCTCTAATGCAATAATTGTGATGAAGTCAAGTTAGGATATCATATATGATACTAAAATAGTATTTTTATTTTCAATCACAAACTTTTTTACAAAAAAATCACACTTTGATTGACTAAATATTCCAGGAAAAAAATCTTCTTACAGATAGAAATACCTTGCTCTTATTTTAGAAGTGAATTTATAAGTCATATAACCAAATAAATAAATATTTTAATAATCATCTCTTCGTATTAATATCTATATAACTTGTGTTTAGCAATCTAATCATAAAAGCCAAATACAATTTGGTTTCATATTTTTCATCCGAAATATATACGTAATAATAATAAAAAATCTACACATTGTGTCTTAGATTGATAATAAGATCCCCTTGCATATCATTTTTTTGTGAAGTATATGTTTCAGGTATTTCACACGCAATTGAAAGTCATTTACATATATAGAATGACACTATTTTTAAGTGGTTAAGTCATGCCATGCATGCACAAAGACTCTGGAAATACGTGGTACATTCTTACGAGCGTGACCACAAGAAAACATATTAAACTTTACTAAAAAGGCCTAAAAGAATTACCAAGAGCTTTTGCTAACTCTTTTATATAATTAGTGTTATAAGGTTTTAGAGTTTAAGATTTAACAATCTTCCAAATCTAAACTCTAACATTAGTAACATGATTTATCATTAGATTAAACATGAATTAATCATTAATAATCTCCCTTCAATTCGAGTCAGGGTAGTTGTAACTTCTATAACTTATATTATTAATTTAAGGAAACATTTTAAGAATAAACATGAATAAATATTTAAAAATATCCTTTTAATTCATGTCATGGTAGTTGTAACTTCTATAAATTATTTTATTAATTTAAGTAAACATTTAAAAATAAACCTTACATAAGCTACTCATTAAACTAAAACTAATTAGAACCATACTATAGCCAAAACATCTGATAATAAATTTATATTTAAAAATATCAAAAACGCATAAAAAACTTTAATTAATCTTTTCTTTAAAGTAACACAATATTTCCTTAAATGAATTTTTTTTCCAAAGGAATAACTTTATTACAGAGTTAGCTAGATTGAACATACGGTTTACCTTGACTAGCTTAATACTTTTATAAGAATTCAAATCTATAGTAAAACAATGTCTGATGTCTATGTATTTCATTCCCATGTCTATCACTTGATTTGTAGCAAGATGTAATGCATGTTTACAATCACAATAATAATTGAGATTGACAACTTCAATCTCAACAATAAGTCAATTCAACCAAATAGAGTTTTTTGTGCGTCGATTCACACTAGCTATTTAGCTTTCATTGTGAACTTAGCCATGCACATTTACAAAGTATATTTTTAAACTAATGCATACACTATTAAATGAAAATACATATACAATTGTAGATCATCCCTTTTTTCAAAATTATGCAGCATTTACATAGCATAGTGTTACCCTAAACCCTAACCCTAAATATCAAAAAAATACCATAATCCTTAGTAGTTTTAAAATATCTGAAAATCTATTTCACAGCATCTCGATGCTACTATTTCATATGTACACATGGATTGTACACACCATGTGTAATTCCTTGTTCTTTCATGAACTCATCAAATCTTGTACTTCATCCCTAAAAACTTGTTTTAATGCATAAAATGATTTTAGCAATCTACAAGTCATTTTTTCTATGTCATATTTTTTGAAACCAATTGATTTTTTGATGTAAATTTCATCTTGCAAAGATTCATGAAAATTTCTTGAAACTGTATTCATTTTATTCATAATCAGAATAACATTCGAGTCCAACAATAACAATCTACACTTGAAAAATTTTTGTTGTGATTCACATCTTTAATTTCAATAAAAACTCTAACAACCAACTTGGCTTTGAAAATATATTTCTTTCTCATCTTTTGAATTGTACTTTAGATTGTACATTCAAAGAATAGTTACAATATGATATTTGTAAATTTTTGTTGTTTGACTATGTAGCTAGAAGCAACCTTGCACATTATCACTTATTTCTTTCAAGCACTATCGACTTTTTTTTCTATCATTCTAGGGAAAATATTGAAAGAAGAACGTTACTCATGAACTTCTTAATGACATCAATGGTACTAGTTTTATCTTAAAATTTGGCCGCATAAACATTCATTGGCGGCAGCATTATTGTCTTTGTGGAATGAACTATCATTGATCTTCATATACATTTGAAGCAATAATCTATCGGAGTAAAAACTACTTACGATCTTAAGTACTTAGTGTATTTCAATAGAAATTCTCTAGTACTACACTATCAACTCTTGTCATGGCTTCCTCATCTTACTACTCTCACATTAACAACACTAAAAGAAATGGAGTTAGAAGATTAAAATTTGGCTTAGTAAATATTAGTTATACTTATCTTCATTGCAATTTTCAAATTTAAAGTATGATATTTGATGCATTATGAAGAAATCGTAGTATAGTGTATCATGATTTTTATTTTATTAATTTATTTCTATATTCTGAAAAAAATTAACTTGACACAATATGTATTTACAAAACATTAACAAAGTTATTTAATTTTGTTATAAATTTTTTCTTCATCAAGTTTCATTAATGAAATGAAGCATAAATCATACTAAGCATATATTTGACTTTTATGATACTTCATTAAATATCATTTTAATATATATAAAAAAGGTAAAATAATTTATTTAAAAAAAGCTTCATCATAATACAATGACAATCTTGAATTATAAAATTCATTGTCAATAAATCACCTTGTATGATATATTTGTACATAATAAATAATATTTGAAATTCATCAAAATTATTTTATATCTAATTAAAAATTTCCAGATTTTCCAAGTTCAAATAAAAATTCATATAAAATATAAATCTTAGTATAATTTTGAAAAAAATATTTCTAAGGTATAAAATATAATGATAAAGATGATAAAGTTTTTCTAATATTTAATTAGAAGAATGTCTTGATGCTAATTTATACTTTAAATATTGCAGTATCATTTTTCAAAATTTTTCATTCACACTTGCAAGATATATTTTCAAATTAAATTTTTCCTTGCACATATCACAGAATTTTTTTTATTCTAAAATTTTTTAAACTTTCACATAAAATTTGTAATTGAATTTAAAATGAGTTTGCATGAAATATTTAAACAATACAATGAATGAATCTAGCTATTCAAAATAATTAACTTAATTTAGAATTTTGGCTAACTTAGTGGTTGCATTTTTTATTACTTATTGTCAAAAAATTTTGATTTATTGTTTTATAACTGTTTTAAATTTTTTATTTTTGTAGATCAAAATAAATAGATCAAACATAATGTATATTGTTGATTATAGCTATATTCATCTTTGTCAATATGTTGAATAATTTTGAACACTTCTAACTACAATATTTCTATTTGCTAATTTTGATGATTTCTTCAATCAATTGAATTATGTGATTTTCATAAATTTCAAATCATGAATTTTTTATTTCTGTGCAAAATGTTATGTGTCAAATCTTGAAAAATTTAACTTCATTCAAATAAAATTTGAATTCAAAGTACAATCAATATTAATCTAAATTTTTTCTTATCCAAATGTGCAATTTTAATAAGATTAGACAATATTTTTAGTTAAAAAAATACATGCTTCATTTCATTGGATTATGGTGACAACTTATCTTTGCTTTATAATTAACATCAAGATATATATATGTTTTAGCTTTTTGTGAACGGTAAAATCAAAAAAACCTTAAACACTCATGAGAGAAAGATGTGACGTGGTTCATTATGGGGAAGGAGTGTTACATTCACCAGAACACCAATACGTCTTTTACTCAAAGTCTATCGAGAATGACTTAATGTACAAGATAGAGTCCAGAGTAATTAACCCCTAGTCCATGCGATGTTGTAGCTATAAATAGCTAGGTCCAGAAGTTACTCCTTAACCGGAGTTAATCTCAACACTTTTTAATCATCATTTTGACAAGCATGAGCAAACATGAAATCTTAATAAGATCTTTCTCTTCAATCAAAAACTTTTTTCTTGTTCACAATTTACTAAAATATTTTGAATTTTGAAACAAAAATATTCAAATATTTCATTTAAAATAATTACCTGAATTATAAATATTGTCACTAAATTTATTTATAAATTTTTTATTAAAATACGAATCTTTTAAATCTTCAAACTACTTACAAATGCAAGAACAAAATGAATTTTTTTGATAAAAGATCTAATAAGATCACATATATTTTTAGATTTAAGTAGTATTAAGATTAAAGATTTAGATTTGAATTGGATTTTAAATCCACAATTTCAGTTTGAGTTTTAAGCTTCTTAATGTTAGTTTAAATAGTTTGAGGTAAAAGATTTTTTTAATGAAAAAAATTATTAACATTATTATGATACTAAAAGCTTCAAGATAAAATCTGGTTCAGCATTCTCCAAACAAAATTTAATATCATGTAATTTTTATTTTCAAGATTAAAATTTTGTTGCAAATCATAAACCGTGATCATATGATAAGTACTTATGTCTTTTTTGTAATGATGTTATTTGATTAGAAGACAATCTAATGAGAAGTTCAAATTAAACTTCTCATAAGTATATTATAAATTATTATTCATTTTTAGATGTTTTACTTTGCAATTACTTTATATCTTTGTTTGAAGTTTTTTCAAAGTTTGATTTATTATTTTTGTAATTGCATGAAAATTAAATTGAACTATGAGAATTTATTAATAAAAAATGCAATGTATTATTTAATTTATGTTACTTTTTATTTTCATGTATATTTTTTTTGCATAATAATCTGAAAAACTAATAACACAAATATTTTTGGTTATTCATTTCACTTTAGACTATTTGAATCTAACATGAACAACATATGTTGATATTATTTATGAGTATCGAAAAAGTCAAAATATATTTTATATTATAAAATATAAACTTCTAATTAATTTAATACTTCTAATTTTACGAAATTAAAAATTTTCAATAAAGAATCAATACTCTTATGTACAAATGCTATAGGTTATAACTTTTTGATGTAACAAAGGTTAAAAAAAATGATCACATTGCAAAGTTCACATATTACCAACATCATTTGATAAAAAAAAAAAAACTAAAAATATCAATATTTTTAAATAAAATATTAAAAAAAACTATAAAAACTTTAAACTATTTAAATATGAACTAATAAAAAATTTGCATTGTAGTTTATTTCATGGTACATTCTAAAGTGCAACATCTAATTCTTTAGCCATATTGATCAAAATAATAGTAGTAATCTTGATATTCACACAAAGATATTTTTTTAAATAAACACTTTTGTCATGATTTAACAAATCATTATCATTTTATATTGAAATGTAATTATAAATTTGGATTCATTCTTATATTAAATCTATCTAGCATTATCCAGTCATGAACGTGATTGTTCAAAAATCACATTTAGGCTTGGAAAGATGATGCAAATGTCATCATTATGTTTTGAATATATTGCAGTTTTTTCATCTGCTAATCATTGACATATAATTGTAAATGTTTATTTGTATCATAATGATGTTACAACAAATGTAATAAAGATTATTATGAAATAAATGGTATTTTAAAATATTATATTGTCTTATATTTAACAATAATTTTATTTCAAGAATTTTTAGTATCAAAAACCTAATATAATATTTTTGTAGATATTTCATCTTGGAGTTCATAGATTTCAAGTAATTTTAGAGCATATTTAAGATAAATTTTAGAGCATGCTAGTGATATTCAAATCTACTACATTGTACAACCAGAAATTGAAATTATCATTATTATTTATTTGCTTTTAATCTTAAAATTGTGAATGCAGTTGAGCAAAGTTGCATCTAGATATTTTCTTTTAAATACATCATCACTCACAAAATAATCTTTAGTCTAACTTTAATCATCTTTCCGATCTTTTCATATTTATCAATTTGAACTTTGATATTTAAAAAAAATTAATGTATTTGAAAAAAAATCAAAAAAATATTCACATTATCAAAATTGGTATAACATCGTATAGTCGAAATTGCTATATATAATCATTTTCAGAGAGATTTGCTTGATGGGACCCCTGCGGAAAGTAATTTACTTGATAGGACTCCTCAGGTTTAGTTTTAACCGATGGGACTCCAATGACTGTGTGACTTCGGCCATAGTTCTTGTAACTATGATTGATAGTTACAATGCGGGGATTACAATCAGAGATCAATCACTCATTAAAATTTCTGGTGCATTATCACGGGGACAAAGATTGATTTTGCCTGAAGTGCAATTTGTTGTGCTTCAATTCTCCCGATCGCACGGATTCACGGATTTCTCTGCTGCCTCCCTCCTTCCGTAACCCTGCGTATGCGACGAGGAGCTCGTATCGAAAAGTGGTCTGAGTTCAAGTCTGGCGGTCACCCATTTGTGGCGAACAAATAAACTTCGGATGAGCATTTCTTTGCTCGTCACTTGGGGGAGTGGCAGGATACAGAATGACAATATAAAAACGAGTGTGATAGAGGGCGAAGTTCACTCTGTCCGCCGGTGTGGTTGACTCGTTGCACTCTCTCTAAAACTCAACTCCTTATTAGAACATGGATAACGAGGCATTGGGGTACCATCCTGTAAAACAAAACCTGGAGGATCCCATCAAACAAATCTCTCTCATTTTCAAGATGTGGTTGTCAATACCATTACCATTACTTTGAGTCATCCAATTGATATATTTTATTAATTTTTAACGAGAATTTTAATTTGTAAGTTATCAGGACATATTTAAGATTTGTGAATACATTATTGCTTGAAAATGTACTTTGAATTTTAATTATGGTGAGGATCGATTCCAAATTGTGATATTTATATGATATATAAGTATTGAGTTACATTAGTTCCACAACTTGGATTCTGGAATAAACCTATTTGGCTACATTTCTTAAACCCCCAAATATACCCTAAACCCAAAAGACCCTTGATCCTCCGCTTTACCTCCGTTCCGAATCTTTATCTCGGAACTTCTATCCTCAGATTTATATAGAGGGGTATGGGCAGATTACTCGACGGCGTTCTTAGAAGTAAAGTATGGTTTTAGCAGGATCAAAATAAGGATTTCCGTGAAGCCTAATGAAGAATAAGGTCCACTTGAAACCCTAGACGATTGATGACGCTCGTAACTAAGTCGATTAAGTCGGGACACAACACAAAGAAAACCTTCTGAACATCAAATTTGTGTTCATCGCACTTCATTAAAGTAGATCCTGTTTGCTTTTTCCTTCGTTCCTATATACTCATAGCGCTCAGCCAGAGCCGTAGATGTGATCTTCAGGCTATGCCAGGCAAATCCACATGACAAACATGCAGTGTTCTCTTCAATTAATTATTACATGTGACCCAAATTCGACACAAACAATATTAATCGCCGCAGCTTCTGCGGGAGATTCAACCACCATGACATGAGTTTCCTCAGTCCATTAAAAACTCTTAACGTCCGACTTCATAAGCTCACACGAATAACTTTTGTAATCTGCTCCCTGACCGGGTTCATCATTTATGGATCAGCAAACGCATTTCTGATAGGTGAACATATCTGTCGCTCAAACAGACTCCCAAAACTCTCTACATAAGAGGCCGTGGCCAAGGGTACTAAACCTCGAGGCATTCAAACTGCTAGTGTTACCTAGTCATATGAAAACCAAATTTCCCGACCTGGAGACTTTGCAGCAGATCCAAGCTGAACTAACAAGGAAAAAACTCCTGCAGAGAGGGAATTTTCATTGAGAAATAGCTGTGAGAACGATCCAAAAAGCTACAATTGTGAAATCTGTAAGTTAGCTGTCCAGACTGCTACGATCAATCCAGATGGAGTGTCTGCACAAAAAAGACCAGAGTTAGTTACGCCGAGAAGTACAACTGAGGACAGGTGGAGCACTACATCTGAGCAAACGCCAAACTTGGTAGTACAGCGTGAAGTTATGAGACTAGGCTGTCATGTGGAGAATCACAGATCAGATAACACCAACACTCACCTTCCAAAGCCCATCATTTAAATAATGCATGTTGTCCACGCCAATACCTTTGTTGATAGACTTTCTGCTCATCAAAGAAATTGAAAAAAGCTTTCAGATTTAGGGTTTTAACCCTTCATAACTTTGTGAACAGCAAACGTTAAGAAACGAGATTATGCCTGAACAAGTTAGTTTTGACTCTAAGAGATTGAGTTGTGGACTTTGTTTCAGGCTCTATTGCCTACAATATATGACAGTAGGCGAAAAAAACTCAGTATTTCTGGTCATGCTTCCGGTGGCTATATGTTCAACATACATATCTTTGGCTGACATCTTGGTGTAGCCGATTGCAAGCGCGTGCTGCTTACCCTCCGCCATTATCGCCTGTTGGAAGTGCCGCCAGCATTAGTTGCAGACCGCCACGAGTTTACACTCACACCCATTCTGCCCACAGAATTATGTTTACCCAATCACAAGAAAGAAAGCTCCAACGAAGTCGCTAGTTTACTCCGCAGCGTTTCCAAGAGATAAAAAACTCACAAACTGACAAATTGATCGAAAAGTAATAGGTGGACGAGGTTATATACGTGGAATAATTCAATTGTACAACAATAAGCACAAAAACCTCTCCATTACAATTATATCAGAAGCAAGGTTCTACTTTACTAAGAAGAGATGGCATACAAACATGTTACTCCACTTCCTGAAGAAGGGACCAAATCGTTGAAACATTCAGGAGTCACCAATACATGGGAACTATGTCCTAAAAACCTAAAGCAGTACTTATTCCAGGTTATTACCACTGGTGCTTCAGCAGGCACTTCCTCATCTAGTGCGCCACCAGCAGAAGTGAGGCCAGGGCACATAATGTTCGCTCCAGCTAAAACAAACTTGATCGCTCCTCTATCGACTCTCAACATCTTCATAATGCTTGGATCTGCAATGAAAGCCTCTCCAGATATTTAACTGTAATTCGACCACCGTCAATACATCGACAATCTGGGAACCTACTTCGAAACCCCAAACTACACACTTCCTGATGTATAAAGAAAGACGTATATGACAGAAAACGCTTATTTTCATTCAGTAGACATGGCATTTGAGAGCACAAAACATAGCTCACGCCCAACCATCATCAAAATGCTATATAAGTTCAACCAATTTTCATAAATCGAAACATTACGTAAGAAGGCAGATTTGGGAAGGACCATGACAACGTTGATAAGTGCTTACATTGATGCAAAAGGCGCAAAGTTGGCATGTATGGTCCATCCCTTACATTAAAAAATAGTGGAACATTGTTCACAACGACCAGATTGATGTGATTTTGACTGCAAGTAGTAAACATCATAACATATTCGCTGTCAGAAAATCGATAAAATATGAGAACACGAATTTCTGAATGCATTCTGATAGATCAATCTAATCATCATCAGTTGTATTCACGTCCCGTTCGTTACTTTAGTGACAATGTTGAAATCTGGATTGACTATGGTACCAAAGAGTGACGCCCTGCGCTTCGAGAAGGATGCCCACACATCCGAGCAATTGAACATTGAAAAAAACACTCACCATTTCGCAACAATAAGAGGGGACTTCTTCGGGAGCAGCTCATCGAGTATAGGTTCTAGATCCGGGTACTGCAAGACAAAACAAAAAGAGCGACGTTCCAGTTCACAAAGTCAAAGCAAAAACGTTTCCCAACTTGCCCCATCCAGAACATTTCTTGAAGCATGGAAGACTGCCTCACCTCTTCAGAGATACTTTGACGTATTTTTCGCTGAACAGAAGCCTTGACTTGATTTTGAGCACTTATCTCCTCCGATGTGAACCTTTGACCAACGAATTACCAAAAATTAGGGTTTAACAGAAACCTCCACGACACATGTCCAATTCCAATCCTCGTGATTCACAATGGCTTTAATGTGCGGCAATATAAACACATTTAGATTAACAAAATTACAACCTTCCAGACATGTCCTACTTTTTGAACATGATGACGAAGAGATGCTTTCGATCGATAATCCTCGCCCGACAGCAGTAACTGCAAAGCAAACTCTTCTGTAAAAACCGCTCGTAGGAGAAACACTTGCCTCTGCGTCTCGATCTCGATTTCTCTGAACACTTTCGAAACTCCCACTCATACCGCGTTCACAAGCTCTTCTTCGTAGTAATGAGGGTGTTTGTACAGAGACGGTGCACAAGCTCCCGAGTTTGACACGGTGTTCATTGCTCACTGAGCCCTTCAGTTTAGGGCGACTTTGTCTTATTGAAATTTGACTCCTCTGAGGTATTACGTAAAGTATGTATGTCATATGTTTGCTTGGATACCTTTGTTGGGGCTTTATACACTGGATGTTGAAATATGCGGCCTATCTCAACTTTATGGCAAATCATATGCAATAAACGGTGTACATACAAAGAATATTTTCCAGTTAAATTATACTAACTTTGTGTCTTTCATATACATTATATCATGCTCATAAATTAATTTTTAGTTGAAACTAAGACACATAAAAGTGCTAATTGTTTGTATTACACAACAGTAATATAAAATATAAATTTATTCTGAGAGATCCCAAATTCATCTCCAATATTTAAGTTCATAAACATAAATCAAATAAATTATTTAATTATAATAATTAATATAATAAAACCTAAAACTGCAGAAGAAATCAAATGAAGAACTCGATACACAAAGTATGGAAAAGTATCCCAATTTCTCCGCCGGCTTCTACTCCCCAACCTAAAGTAGCAAGAAATACTTTTGTGATTTGGAATTTTCTTGAATTATTTGATAGTAGATTGATAGGATCTACATTAATAAAATAAGAAATATTTTATTAACGTAGTTAAGTATTTTATTAACTTTATTATATTAAGTTTCGAAAGTAGAATCTGTTTGTAAAATAAAAATCATTTTATGACGTTATTAAGATTTTTCATATTTTGTATAATTTTAACAAACATTACGTGTTTTATATATACATAACATACAGCTTTAATTTATTTTTAAACATTTATTTCAATCTATATATAATTTTGATTTTGAAAAATATGCAACTTGTGTTGCTTCTTACTCAACTTAATACATTGAATATGCCCTATTCAACAGATTTTCAAAAAATAAAATCATTCAAACAAATTAAACCTATTTTTATAAGCGTATTATTGTAATCATCAAGATGAGTTAAAATAATTTTCAAGTTAAATTTGATTAAGATATGCATCTACTTATAATGTTATAAATGTTAAATGTTAAAACTAGAATACCTTAAATGTTAATACTAATTCAAATCTCAAACAAAAAATCTAATTAATTTAACTCTAGTCAGATTTAGTTTTAAGTTTAACTTTAGGGCAAACCTAGGATATTTTCTACTGTGTACAATTTGGAGGTAGAGCGATAGTTCTCATTGAACACTTACAACGTTTTGGAGTAAATATCTTATTGATCCGGTGGCTGTAGTCTGAAATTGGAAAGTATTTATTTGATGGTGACCCCATCGGAACCAAAAATATTTACTGGATCCATCAAGTTTTGTTTTACTTGATGGTACATCACGGAAGACACATCATCACAAAGTTCTTATACACGTATGATGCGAGCTATAGTGGACTATTGCGATCGCAGTCATCAAGCCTTGCAAAATTGAGCAACAAGATTTAACAGTTCTGGCGTCTAGAGCGAGATCCCAGGCCGTCTTCACAATCCTTCGGTGCGCGCAGAGTCATCACTGGTTGAATGTTGCTTTCAAAACTCATTTATTTATCCTCAAACCCACTGAAACCTAGTATTCGGTTCCTCAAGGTTCATTCCCTGAGATCCACATCCGGTGTTTAGCTCCACAGCGGGACCATTTGATTGATCAACTTGACATTCAATTTTCTCAGAAAAAGATTGTGGATAAAAGCAATCATTGAGATCCATTGTTCCTAGGATCTAAAAAGACTTGCTTGATTTGCCAAGGAAAATCTCGTCCTCGGATGTAGACTACTTAGTTTTAAGCACCACTCAGTATTTAACATCTTCATGTTTATCGGCCTCTATCCGACTGAAAGGTTAGAGCTACCTACCGGGAAACTCAAACAATTTTGAGAACTGCCTTTCAGGCTCTTTGTATATACTTCTACATTCGCAAGAGCTCTACAAATTTACATTCATTTGATTTCAAACACTCTTCACATCAAAGTTGAAGGTGCTGCTGATTCCTCGTACTCCATGCAGATTTTTTAATCTTAGACTTAGCGGAAGGGTTAAGGAGAAGTCAGGCATCTTCTTCTTCAATTACCGTGGAGAATGTCCCGCCGATACTGAACATCGGTGTGATGCAAGGATTGCCAAACACAAAGCCCTGGTCCAACAATTGATTCTTTATTGACAAACATGGAAAAATGACATCGATGCAAAACTGCAGAAAAATTTAAATTCTGACATCTAGCTTAAAAATCAAAAAATGAAATAAAATGAACTAACTTTGCATATGTGAGTGCTTCTAAATGCCAACCTTCTCTCACCAACTTCCTAGCTTCCGATGAAAGGAGCGAAGAAACATTCTGAAGTTCCCAGGCTCTCAATGTTTATTTTTTTTCATCTAGACGTTGCATTGGTTGAGCACTTCAAGGACAAAAAAATTTAAGGATCGCATGAAGCCTCAGTTCAAACTGTTATCTCAAAAAGCCTAAGATTCGTTGCAGATAATTACGGAATAAAAGTAAAAGCAATTGCAACTACTAAAGCTCCTTGTACTTTTTAGACCTCTAGCTTTGTGCAAATAAAGAATGTAAGGCATTTCTAGTTTCTCCAAAACTCATCAAATTTTCTCTAGACTCTGTACTAGTCTTCCTATGATGGAACTACAAATAGGAATACAACCTCAATAGATTGCTAAAAACTCCTCTTGCCATAACTTCAGCAGCAGGTCCTCGCATGATCAATTATTTTTTCTGTTACCTAGCGGTACCAGATGGTAAACAAAATGATGTTGTCACTACCAGACAACGGCGCGAAAGACTCTTTCTTCGGGATTTCACTAAGCTTAACAGATCCCTTGTTCTTTAGCACGTTTACGTTGGCCTGTATATAAGTTTCATGCACAGATCTTGATCAAAATCATTATTCTTGCGCTAGACGTTCAAAATACATATTTCGCCTCCAGAAATGAAATAAGCCCTGAAGAGCAATTCTTCCAACTTCTATCATCCAACAAAGAAATACTAAACTATGAATGTACTTGATTTAATTCGATATCAAGATAAAACGGTGCGAGGCAGGAACTTGCTCACATATGTGCACATAAATGCTAACTTCGTATTATTCATAAATGATACTAATCTTCACCTTCTACTTTTATCTACTTATCTTAGCCATGGGCGTTTAACAAAGTTGCACTAACTCCATGAATGCCTGCCATTCTCTGTCCAACTGCAGCCAATATGACACAACTCTTGACTACTTCCACCTACAAGAGAACAATCAAGTTATAAACAAACGAACATGAAACTATGTCACTAGGAAACAGTCATATTTGCAAAAAAATTGCACAACCAGTGCCCTCAGCCACTGGCCAAAATCCATTACAAGGATGAAAAATGAGTATAAAAACGTGTGGCTATGAAAGGTGCGATAGACCTCTTCAAGGCAACGACATCTTAGCAAGAAGCACATGATCATGATGATTTTAGTCGAAGCAGGTTATTGCTGTCAGTCACTTTAAAGTATCTTCAAAATTGATGTTGATTTCTATTTTGTAAGATCTGCTCAATCAGTGCCGAACAAATAACCAGCATTGCTTTCACGAGCCACACTTAAAAAATTTATGATAGACCAAACAAAAAAGGAAATACCAGTATCTTCATGAAACGTGTTGGGTACTGGAAACACTTTCATCTACATGACGGACGATAGTCCGAGTATCATCAAAGGCCTGAGGATGAAAATGTGTGTAGTTGATTATATAGACAGATTACCAGCCATAAGAGCAAATTTGAACCTTCGCTCCAACGCCTCAGCTACAACAATCATTTCTTTCTCAGGTATAGCAAAGCAAACACAGTGTTCACTACTAGCCTGCACACACATGGCAGCTTCAGTAAATACACGAGCGAGCTATGCCAATTTCTCAACTACACTTCTCTCTAGTAACTTTGAACTATGAAAGCAATGCTTCAAATGATATGACAAATTTATGTCGGGTGGCATCTCTCCGATTGATGCCATGTAAGACACATCGCATCATGAGGAGAATAGATCTAGCACCTTTAATCGCACTTCCCGGCAGCTTTTGAGTAAGGCTTAGAGCCCATCACGGTAAAAAGCAGAATGTTTGAAACATAGATTCCAAGATTACAAATGAGTTCCGCTAACTCATGAATAGGAGGAAGTCAACATACCTGGATCATAATCCCAAAGTAATTTACAGTGAAATAATTCTTTTGCCACCAGGTACGATGCAAGTTACAAGGCAAGGTATAACAAAATGGACGCAACAGAATACAAGTAGCTAAGAACTGAAATAACATTTGGAGAAATGATCAATGCTGAGTAAATCAATATAGTCGGTAAGTATCAACAGATGAAAATTCAAGAAGCTTCATGAAAGTAACTAAATGTGTCTATCAAACATAGTTTAAAAGTTCTATCATACCATCAAATTGTGCATATCATCATTGTCACTCTCACCATAATATACTCTAGTGCTATCACTACAAAAATCATCAAAAGTTACTCCCAAGAAAATGTCATATATTTTTGTTGACTCAGTTAACATATCCGTTTAAATTAGTAGTTGATCCAAATAGATAACAATTTCATAGTATTGAGCAAGTTGCTCCAAAAATGCATTAACTCCGAGCTTTTTGAATATGCTCAAGCCCCTGTCACGTTGCATAATAAATTTGAATAATCAACACCGGAATATAAAGAACCAACCTGACATGTAATGGACTAATTGAGATGAAGTATTATATGCGATCCGATGAAGTTTGTATGCAATCAAATACAATCCACAATGATAGCCACCTTCATTTAAAATTGACTTGCTTTGGTGTTGCGTATAACCTACTTACATAAAAGTCTAGCTTCCAACAAAACATTACCTTCTAGTCAGAAAATACGATAGATTCGTTGAGGTTCAATACAAGTGTATACATGAGCTTTTCTCGAGGCAATAAATTAGGCAAAAGCTTGCTTGCGGGAGGTGCTGAAAATCCTTGTCAACAAGAAAGATCTTAGAAACATAATATGAAGAACTGCAAGAATTGAGAGGTTTGTTTACTAAATACACTAACAAATCAGCTTTTGTCTACTTGTAGACTAGGCGAGAAGCTCTTGGATTAGATGGCTTTCAATCGACTCTAGACCTTCTAGATCTTTCAAATCAAAGTCTAGTCTTCACATGTGTTACACTTTTGCATGAGCAAAGATTGATCTGTCAAGACACAATAATGGTATTTGTGCTAAAAGTTTAATACAGCCACACTTGGTCTTCAATAGATCTTCTCAATTCCAAATAGTAATAAACAACCTTAGCAACACATGTGCAGCAAACAAATTTTTTTAAGTAATAAGTGAAACTAGATAAGGAGTGAAACACGATACAGAAGAAGTTACGTGTGAATCGGTAGTCCTCATTGCCAAATCTAGCTAGTGAATTGATCGTATCAAAATCACAAAGCCGCGACTCTTCTCCATAACTTGAGCCCAAGAGCATTGCGATATGAGCACTTCTGTGGTCAAGAAATGTTTTGATTCCAGCAGTATACTCTATTGAATGTTTGACGATGGTGTGCATGAGTGCTCTAGAAATTAATGTTCATTAAATGTGACATATGATTGCCTTGCATCCTTAGCCACACTATGAGGGACATATGATGAAAGTGAAGAATCAAAGTCTTACGTTTACACGCTAACCCATTGCTATGCGCATGTCATATCATCGATCTCAAAAGAGACTTGGAAAAAGTTAGCATTCTTTCAGATTCAATCAAATGTGCTGGTACATCAAAGCTCACTATACGCCAAGAGTCACGATAGAGATTGACTGCATGCACCGTAAGTTGATACTTAAACATGTGTGACGTATGTCATCCGTGGGGTCCATCGGGTAAAACGAAAGCTAAAAGATCCCAGTAAACAGTTTAGGTTTCGATGAAGTCTCATCAAGTTAATATCTACTTAAATTGGTGAATCATATATTTTCTTGTAGGACTCGCTTATATGTTTGAGGTTTTTATGGAATCTTGTGCAAATTTTCTTACAATAAATTCTACGATTGAAAATATTAGAAAGTTGTAAATCCATCCAAATTTTTTTAGTATTTAATGATTTCATAATAATGCAATACATTACATTGCACAATCATTATTATAATCACATATATTGTTCAATTGTAGCATCAATGTGTATAATATAATATAATAAATAAAATTTTAGCATATGTGATTAATTTATATAAATAATCAACCTAATTTTAACATAATGTGTTATATATCATTTTACATTCAAATTTACATAAATATTATAAAAAATGCACAAATAGGTTTTTTGAAAGAATAATTTCAAAATATTCTACACATATTTCTAAAAAATAAAAGTATTGTTTTATAAAATATTTATTAATGAAATAAAAGCGCATAAATATCCTGCTGTTGGAAATCTACGAGCCATTTCCAGCCTTTGGTGCTTCTTTCGTATAGCCAATAATATTAAATTTTTTTAAAAAATATTAAAATTTTATTTATTATAAAAATTGATGGATTAACATATGAATTTTAAATCAATTTTTATAACGTTTTTGCATGAAAAAGTTAGAAAACACAAAAAATATTTTTTTATCCGAGTAATTAAACAATTTCATCAATCTTTCCTGATTAATGCTATATTCATATTTTTGATTTAAAATTTCAACAAATGAATAAAAAAATTTCCTGATTGAATCAAGTGAAATTTTAAATCTTCAAATATTCTTCAATATTGTCTATCAATGTCCATTTAATGATAATTAATATAAACATTCAATTTATGTAGGATTTTCGAAATCTTGATAAATTTCTTAGAATATAAATTATTTTTAAAAATAATTAAAATTTATTACCTTATTTTTATATAACATTATTTTTCTTTAGAATTTTGATTTAGTTTAATAATTTATGTTAGAAAAAAGCTATAATTTCTTGAAGAATACTGATAAGGGATTAAATAGTTTTTGTTCAAAATCTTAGACTGATATAAGGTGATGACATAAATTAGTCTCAAATTGCTTGGGTTTTTATTTATGTAAAAATAGTTGAAGCTTGTATTTATAATCAATCAGGTTTTCAAGGTTTCAATCTTGTATATCTTATACATTATACATTTCAATCTTGTATATCTTTCAATAATGAAATAATGTAACTAAACATCATACTTTAGTGAAAATTAATCTCCTTAACTTTTAAAGATTGTTCAGTTTTTGAATGAATTGATACAATCCAACTAAGATACAAAGTTGGTGCAATATCTAATATAGTTCTAATTCAGATTTTTAGATTTTATGATGTAAACATTTAAAACAAAAAAGTATATACACATGTTTTATTGTCTCCAAATTTTTTGCCCTAATAGTCTTTTCATAGATTGCTGAACTTTCTGTAGTGTTCTACAATGAAGTGAAACATTTGATGAGTTTATAAGGTGAAAAAGTTCATACCTTCTGATTTTTTTGCATAAAAGATGCAAAAGGTAAACAACTCAATATTTAATATGATTTCCTCAATAATTATGACAATCTCATTTTAACAAAAACATAATTTAATTTAGGTATATGCAATTTAGTAGGAGTAAAGATCAACTAAAATTTGCATTGAAGTTGAAGGATTAAAATATTGTTTCAAAATATAGGATTTCGAAAAGCAAACAGCCATGATTAGATTATGTTTTGTAGGTACACCACGGACTTTATATTTTACCATGATGTCTTTTTCAAAAATGTGCTTTCAGCATGCTACTATGCAATTTATTCGTAAGAAGCACTAGTGAAATGAATATATTCACTATAGGAGTTTTTTCTTTGTTTTTTCCTATTCAGCAAAATTTAGCCTTATTTCTTTATATAAATTTATTTAAAAAGTATATTCAAGCGATTATTGTATGGAGTAGATGTATCGATGATAACAGTTAGAGAGTGTATGAGTAATGTTTTGACATTACTCATAAGAGATATGGTTAAGAGTTATTTTAAATCTTGAGCAAGTTTAGTAATTTGGAATAAGACTAGTTAGAGCTGCGTAGCTATCTGAATAGGATGTGAAAGTCAAAAGGAATACTTCAGTTGACAGTTCTGAACAATTAGAGTGCATATGATGAGGAAGACATGCTATGGCCAACATGTTAGTGTATCAATCAGTTAAGTACGCAAGAGTACAAAAGTACTTTATTCTTCTACTCTTGTGGACAGAATTAGACTCATCTGAGATATACTACGTAGTACTTGGTGGCGACTTTCTTGTTCATGAGTATGTTGATGTAAATTGTATTCTGTTTTCCTACTATACATGTCACATCTTTTCTAACTTACTAAAAATCTAGACATTTGACCTTTTACGGTCAAATGTCTGCAAAAGGTTTGCAAGCGGTACTTACTTTGTTATTCTCACTTTAGCATTGGACTTCTTTAACATCATCTTCACCTCCTAGTCTACATACTTAGAATAACTTAGGATATGATGCTCATGATATTAAAACCCAAATCCATATTTCACAATTCCAAATGTCAAAAATCTTAGCTTGATAAAGGTAGCTTACCATTCCTGACAAAAAGAAGTCATAAATGTTTGTTCCAAATTTATGTTTCTTGTTTGAGCATCATTTGAAATTTATAAACTACCCAGTACATACAAATAACTGCCATTTTATTACTATGTAGAAAAGAAAATTAGTATCACTAGACAAAGAAAAAATAGAAGAATTTCATGTTTAAGATACAATTTGTAGATCCTAAGCTTTTGCAAGATAATCAATACTTATTAGGATTAGTTTGATAGTTTGGATGGTTAAGATATGTCAGAGAGTACATATCTCAGGTTTAGGATATATTTCGTTGCGATATTATTGGAGACTAGCACATGTTTTCCTCGGGTTTCATACTCATTCGGGTTGACGGTGTCTTCGTACAATAATATGATATATTATAATTTGTACCATTCAGTTTCAGTTATACGCGGTCGTCATTCTAGGAGACTACACACAGCCTCAGGCATTCATAGCAATTGTGGTACAAGCTCACTGACAATGCAGTTTAAGGGGTCATTCTGATGTCATACGAGGACATTCTGAGTAGGAAATGTGAGCTTGAAGTAGACTAAAAAATTATTACAGAAGCAAAGTAGATTGGTAGCCACGCTTCATCGAACAGGGATAAGATAAGGGATGAGTTTACAGGATCAAGAGACGTGCAACACAAAAAGTCAATATTTTCTTTCTTTTTCTCCCCCTTGTTGCTTGTTGCTGTTGCCTTATCTTTCGTGTCTTTTGAGAAGTCTCCCCATTTGCTAGTGTTTCAATACCGTCCTCATAGAATCCAAATAGAAGAGAGCCGCTGCGTTTGTACAAGTATTCGTGTCAATCTTTTGCGCCATAATTGTTCTCACAACGCAATCACGGTAGACCAGGTCCAAGATACAAGGAGATGAATTCGGTGAGCTCGCTTGACATTCAGACAGGCTAGTTGATATCCAAGAGCTAATCTCTCATCGATCCTCGCATTCAATGTTTTTAAACAGTATACTACGCTGAGGTGAACGCGAGCAGAAACCCTCGAGGGAAAACAATGATCCAAAACGCGGTCACGACTTCCTAGAATGATCGACAGACCTATGCGTGCTTCAAGCTGTGTTGTTTAGTTACTCCAAGGTATTGAGCTGTTTCATATCACCTTGTGAGCTAAATCCTCACTTGCTCTCGTAGAGTGGGACGAACATTCTTAAATTTTTTTTCTATCTGCTGCAGTGGGGCGCCTTTGATTTTTAATTAAGAGCATGGATTTCTGAGTGTATGATAACGATTTGGAGATTAGAAGGCGTTTTTTTAGATTTTTACTGCAAAAAGCACGCGGTCATAGTCGAGTCACACTCTGAGCCTTCTAGTGCCTTGTTTTGACAACACTTTGTATGGATGCAGGCGACCTTCCTCTTCATCTCTGTTTAAAACCAGATCTGATCCAGCAATTTTCGATGTCTGCTCACGTTCTTGAGAGTTTTTTGCCGTGGACAGTGGATCGTCTGAAGTCAGGCAAGTGGACGAGATCTGTATGGGACGTCATTTTCCCTGCAGAAGTGATGGATCTTTGTCCTGCGCCGACCTATTCCATTCCTGTAAGATCCCAAAATTGAAATCAACTGCGAACTGCGTACTTTCGATAGAATTTAGGATTGTTATTAAGTATGTAGAGATTGTAAGATTAAATCTCTAGTTTCTAATCCAGTTGACGATTTTATGTATTTGATTTGTTACTGGCTCACAATAAGAACTCAAAAAATTTCCTTCTCTACAAGTGGTGTGTTTTATTGTTTTCGAGCGTGTTTCAACATACTTGTGAATTTTACATTCAAGTAGATCAAACTCTGTACCGGAGCAAACACTACCTATGAATGTGCTCTCCAATCTATGATATAGTTAGTTTTGATGTGTCCATTGACTCACATGTCGGCAGTTTTCCTTGCAATATTCCTTAGAGGTCGGTAGCCTTTTAATGAATTTGGAACCGTCTTGGTGTCACTAAAGAATTTCGTCTGTATGACAGTTTGGCTGGGAACCTTGGATAGTAAAGTGGCCTGCAGTGGCAGTGTTCTGTGTGATCGGGTTTCTTGGCGGATTGTACCTGGGTCTTCATCTACTTCTGTCTCAGAGAAGATCCCAACAAGTTCCCGGGTACTTCATGTGGGGTTTCTCTTGTTTCTGGTATGGTTTTATGTGCCTGGGTGCCCTCTTCACCCATTGCATACAAACGAATCACATAAGTATTTTCTACCTGATGGACGTTATAGCAACTGGGTGCTGTGGGATATCTGCAGCGGGAGGCTTCCTGAGTGTGTGGAAAGTCATCGATGACAGACGGGTTACGTGGCAACTGGTTGCTATTTCTACTTTTACAGTCGTTAACATCCTCGCTGTCAATTCAACTGCGTTTATTCGAGATCAGATCTATGGCATTCCATGCGCTCTTACTGTGATTCTTCTAGTGCACCACAGGAGGACATACGGTAGAAACGCTCTCTTACTTGACGACGTTACACCTGACAATGTTAATGCCAAAACGGCAGAGAAATGGCTTGCCTTTGGCGTAGCTGGCTCTGTTTTGGCCCTTGGTTCTGTTTTGGCAGATAAATGGCTTTGCCTTGCATTTGGATCCCATGGAAGTTTCCTGTTGTGGGTTTTCCTGGGTTGTGATATGGCGCTGCTCAGCTCGTACAAATTTATCACCGCTTTAGGAGGTGTTTCCACCGAGACCAGCTACCGGAAAACAAAAACTATATAACTTACATGTCATGAAGTTTCTTATTTCCAGTAAAGGATTAAGCTTGTTGACTTGGACCAACCAACTAGAGGCATATTCAAAGTGGTTTGAAGATTCTCTCTCAACATCAGTTTCTTTAAGTGTAATAATTTGTAATGGGCTCCCGCTACCCAACAATGAATATAGCAATAGGTGAGTCCTTCACATGAGGTAAAAAATCGGCTATCATGGTCGAGAAGGAAACACGCAACTCTAGTTTGTGAACAATCATACGAACGTAATAAACCTACGAAGTAGAGGGAGTAAATTATTTGACGGATCCCATTGTAGCAGAAATTACTTAGTGGAACCCATCGAATTTTTATATATTCGATGGAATCCCATTGAGGCACACAGTCACCAAGTTCTAAAACTTGTTCCTTTACATATATGATACAAGTTATAGTGTGAAGGTTTATAGACTCTGAAAGTTTGTAATTGATGTTGTAAGAAAATCTGCAACTGAAGGAAATGATTTGGAAAATTTTTCTTCGTAACCTTGATGACTAAGTTGAGAGCTTGGGATGAAATGAAAAAGTTACATGAAGCGCAAGAGATTGTGCTCTTAATGACATAGATGATATTTTTCGACTCAATGGATGTATCATATCGATGTTGGACATAGATGTTAATTTGTCTTCGTTACTCTAAGCGAAAGTTGGATCTCACCTTTAATTCAAGGATTCGAAAGCTTGATATTGAGCTATTGTTTCTTGCACGAGGATGAACTCTGAGCTGGTTGTGAATCTCGGACACGTAACCTCGCATCTGTCAATCACGAAGAAGTGTTTTTCATGAGCGAGCTCCCATGGCTTTGAGTTTGAGCAGACATCGATTCAGTCTTTTGGAAGCTCTCTCTTGATCAATTTCAGCAGTAATTGGTTCATCATGTACATGACACCCAACATGCATCAATGCAACCATTCCTAAGGAGGTGGTCAACCTTGTTCATTCCACTCAGTTTTTTTGTTGAAATCGGGACTTCTATAAGATCAAGTATGATCATCTGAATTGAAATTAAATGCTTCAAAGATAGCCAACAACGTGAGCAACAAGATGCTGTTGGATCCATCTCTCGTCAACACATATGACTTGATTCAATCAGAATTGCATGCAACAAGATGTTGTTGGACACATCTCTCGTCGACACATGTGACTTGATTCAATCAGAATTGCATGCAACATCAGTTCATATTAGAACATAGGTGAAGTGTTTCGTCAGTGGGATCCCATCGGGTAAAACGAAAGTTGAAATACAAGTTGCGGGTTGCAAGTATCATCTGCAACAAATTAAAATCACGAGCACAATAATAATTATAACAAACACAATCATAATCTTGATAAGTTTCAGTTACATGAGATCTAATTCATCGATCATGTGGAAACGAGAGAGTGAAATAAAATTTTCATATCTTATATATTCTTTAAATTTTAATCTTCACACTCAACTTGTGAGTGATTTTCAACACGAATGCAATTGAGCAAAAGATTTAGAAACCAGCACAAGATTTGCTATGGTTTTGAGCCAAATCAATAAATAATTTATTAAAAGGTTTAAATTGTAGTATTTTTATCAATAAAATTTAGTTGGATCTCCAACTTTTATCTTAAGCATGACAAAAAATTACAATGAATCAACATAAGAATTAAAAATGATGCCAAATTTATCAAGAAAATAATTCCAAAACAACTGAATGAGATTTCAAGTGATATAGTAAGAGAAAAAAGTAACAATGAATTTGGCGTTGACTCTTTTCAATTTCAAAATTCTAGTAGCACAGGTCACTGTGATTCTTTTCAACTTTGGATTCAAAGTAGTGATGATGACTCTTTTCAACTTCAGTGCATTAGTAGTGTTGTATTAGTCATTGGGGTTGGTTGGAAATATATAGAAAGTTTTGAAATATAGTTCGTCATTCTTGTTAACATCAGTGTTAGATACTTGTAACACAAGGGCTAGAGAAGAGTTCATTTGATATGAAAACATACATTATGAAAATGAGAGATACCAACAATGGTTATCCTCTGACTTAAATAAATTTTACCAATAATTACAAAGAATTTAAGATTTTATCTCATCTATTTCACTTATAGTGAACGAATGACATAGCGAATAATTCTAACAAGCACAAGGATTGTTGACGTGACGCTTCCAACTAACACATTCAAATCTTATATAACAAGCACATTGTCAACTTACACACTTACTCTCTATCTATTAAGCACACGGATTGCTGATGTGACAACTATGATTAATGCATTTGAAAGAAATTATAACTTTATATTGAGTAACATCTATTTTAATTTTAACTAACTAAAGATGGTAACAATGCTATTCCAGTTATCAATACTATTTTACTATTTCAATTTTTTCATTTCAATTGTTATTCTGAATCTTACGTGAGCAATCATATCAATTTTGATCTAATTGGACATTATTTTGAGTTACACACTCTCTCTAATTTTTTAATCTATCATAGGATTGACTATTCCTTAATAGCATTGCATTTTGTTTAAGATTTGTTTGATACCCCTTGTTAAAAAATCTTTGATCACACACGTCACAAAGTCAACATAAGATTTGAATGCACAAAGAGTTAACATAATGACTGCGCATACACACAAGATAATGTGACCTTAGATATGATTGTTTCATCATTGCAAACTATGTTCACACAAACATAATTATTAGTCCAAAACACGTAAAAGGACATTAGTTCGATGATAGTTAGCCTGAGAGCTAGATGTTAAACACGGAACACAAAGATAACCTGATTTACCAAGGTGCAGAGTGCATGTACATATAGTCTGAGAGCATTGGAGCTAAATATCTCTAGTCTTGGCAACTTGACATATTATCAAAGCTAGTAACTAAGATTACTCCTTAACAATATTTGACATCAACAATCTACTCAATGATCTACTCCTTAACTCTTCTTAAAGGAATAATAATCTCCTTGATCTATATTATTATTCCGCAGTAAATTCTAGAAAGAAACCTAACACAAGGCTCATCTTGTCAACCAGAGTTAATTAGAATTAAACCTTAACCATATAAGGATTGAGTAATAATATAAAGAGTTAACTAATAAATTTGCTTGCATAGAGAGAAAATTAAACTCCATAAGTTATATAATGTTTCCTCAAGAAGTTTTAGAATAAAACCTAATAATAAAATATATAATGATATATAATATAAAATAAATAAACCTAACACAAGACTCTTCTTTATACCAAAACTTAATTAGAACTAAGTTATAACCATCACATAATAGAATAATTATATAAAGAGTTAATTGAATATATTATGCTAGCAAACTCTAACTATGTTCCACATGCACAAAGTAAATAGTAGCACAATGGCATCTCAAATTCTTTTAAAAAATTAACCTTGATCAACGCATTGGCTAGATTGAATTTAACTTTTATCTTGACTAGCTCAATTATTTAATCATACACTACTTGTATAAAATGATACATGATATTGATGTATTTTCTCTGCTATTCAAAACTTGATTCATAATTTGATGTAGAGCACACTCACTATCACAGTGAAAATTGACCACGTCATATGTTTATTCAATCTCCATGATAAGTATGTCCAATCAAATAGTTTACTTTGCCGCTTTTGTTGCTGCCACATACTTAACTTTCGTTGTAGACTGAACTACACATTTATTTAAGGTAGATCTCCAACTAATGTTTCCACAACCAAGTGTAAACACATACCCAATTAAAGATTTTTTTTTTCAAATCTTATATTCAACATCAATAAAGTCCAACAAAGATTTGACATTGTTTAATAAACCATCAAACAATAAGCCATAATCTATAATACTCTTCAGATATATCAACTTCCATTTCATTGCTTTCCTATGAACTTTCCATGAATTCAACACGTATATGTTGAAAGTGTGTCAGTGAGTACTAATTGAGTCACAAACGAATGACATTATTATAGTCGTTTGAAAATTTTTGTATGTAATGCATATACTTTCACATGCAATTAACCTTGCATTCACCTTGTCCATATGAGATCTAATGCACATCATGAAATACAAGAGTTTCATCGATGATAATATGCTCCTCTAGTTATTATTCCTCAAGAACTTGCTTCACATGTAGTGGTGATACTTCTTGTGGCTGATCATTAATCACATAATGATCAAACTTTCCAACAACAACATCAGTGAGTGGAAATTTTCTCTCTTGAATATGAGGAGCTTGAAAAGTCTCCCACTCTTTCAATAAGTTGGGCTCATTGAAAGAAACATCCATATTGACAATCATCTTTTGAGCTACTGGATCTTAAAGCATGAAACCTTTTCTTTAATTAGCATATTCAAGAAAATAACACTTCTTAAATGAATTTAATTTAGTCATATGCTCCCTGGATGTGAGTGTATATGCAATACACCCAAATATACTTAAATAATTATAATTGGTCATACATTTATGACTCAATTACTCATACACTAGTTTCAGATACTTGATCTTTTCATTCATAAGGATGCTGTCTCTAAACATTTGCACGAAATTCTTTTCCTTTCAACCATGTTACTTTGTGTTCATGACAACAAAGTTTCCACTTTGAATACTCATGCTACTTTTTTGAGCAATTCAACTAGAATGTTAGCGGTTATATGCGGCAAGAGTAATCTTGCTCTTCCCTACAAGTTCAAATCTATTGTAATATCATTGATATTACAAAAAGAATGTTCAAGTCTACTATTGGAGATATTATTGCTAAGTATACTGATAATATATCAATATACGTAGCAATAGTAGCCTAATTAGTAGAATCATCAATCAAACTAATTTCTTGCATTCTGAAGTAACAAAAAATGTCCATATACATAGCGTGATGATCCAAACTTGAATTAGAGAGACGGACATCAAAACGATCTCATGGAACAAAGGGATTGGAGCATCTCATGACATAAGAATAGATTGAAAGATATACGAGTACATTGGAATATCATACAAACTTGTAGACAAACTGTTTGATGGAGATAGCTATCTAATCTTGTTTCAATGAAACTATATGTTCTTGTACTCCAAGTCTGAATATAGAATGATTTGTTAAGGAGTAGAATAAAAAAACCTGCAAATCCCAAGTTGATGCTGACATTCATGTGAAATAAAAGTATGATGACTCCACCCTGCTACAAGCAACGGTTGGACATCCAATAATTATCTTGAAATCTTTATTTCCAATTTCTGCATACTCGTAGTCTTCTAGCTTCAACTCGATTGTAATTGAAATGCTATTTGAAGCTACATCCAAAAAAGATGAAATAAGAAGAAACTACAAATTCTCAATGAAAATGTAACCATCAAGATAAAGGTGTCCTTATGCTCTTCAACACTTCATTTTTTTCAAGTAGAATCTTGACATCTTTACTCATAGTATAGAGATGAGTTGTACAAGAGTTATATCAGCTTAGAACCTAAATTCACTGAGTTTTATATTATTTTTAATTTGCAATATTGTTGAATCAAGAGAATTTGTTGCACTACAAAAGAAGTTGCATGGCATCATCTTGAGTGATGAAAGCTTTATCTTTGTTTTTTCTTGAAATCCACAACACCAGCCGCATTCAAGCCCATACTTCAAAAGAAGTTACAGAATGTGAAGGAGAGAGGTATTGAAATAGACAGGCAAAAAATGACCTATCTAAAAAAACTAGCTAGAGCACCAATCTTTGAGTTATCGATGTTTTCAAGTCATGTCAAAACTGATTAAAAATCATCATTGTCTTGTACCGCTGCTTTGAGCATACCTTCTATCACTTTAGTGTCATCTCTCAGACTCCCATTAGGAAAAGTTTTTGATTGGTTTTCATTATTTTTCTCAACTACAATTTTTTTCATTTTTGTTTGTTTGTGTTTCTATCTTTTCAAACTTCTTTAGCGTCTAGTGTATCATTGATTCAATATCCACTTTTTCAACATATTGGTCGGACACAAACAATGAAATCTTTATACTTCTATGATTATTAATCACTAGGGCTCCCAACACATCTTGTTTATATAAGAGTTTCATTGATTCTTTGATTGTCTTCTTTGCTTGCACTTCAATCATTCCAACATTGTCGATTCCCGAGATAAAATGTAACGGAATATGGTCAAAGAAGTTTTTTCAAGTCTTTGGTAGTCTGCACAACCCACCGCTTTGCACTTGCGTGTGAGGTCTCATCCTCAACGTTCTAATTCACGTTGGGTTCATCATACCCATTATGGATATGATGAACCACTCTATTCTATGACAATGTACTATTTGTCCTATTGTTGCTAAAATAGGACTCAAGATGATACTTACAATAGAACACTCTCATTAACCCGGCCTAGTGGCAGTGAAAAAGAAGTGATTTCTTCATGGGATCACCAGTAACGGAACTACATATGTTTTGCCACATTCCGAAGTGCAATATACAGCTTGGCGTACATGATGCCTTCCAGAGCAAAGTATGTCATAGAGGAACAATATGAGTTGTGACGATAACACACCAGCGAGAAGTCACCCTCAACTCGACTCGTCGTTAACATCACTATCTCGAGACCCGCCATGAACTGCTGCAACTCTACGAAGTGAGAACCACACGGAGATTAGATCACGCTACGCGTCTTGGATTGCAATTGTGACATCAGCGATGATTCTTATGTGATGCAAAATCAGCCATATATGATGGAAAATCAACTTTTTTGTCAACAAATTTATGTTCCACTGCACCTCATTTTTTCTGTAAGAAAATTGATAATTCTAAATTTTGACTATAGTAAATCATAATGTGTAGTCAGGTTTGGATTCCGCTATTGAGTCGATGTTGATCATTAAAGCCATGGAATCTTTTCATGCACATAATTTGAAATTGAGCTGTACACTTCTTCCTAAAGACTCCCAAAGATTTTGTTTGCTTAAACCCCTCTTCTATTTGACAAAATCTAATTCAAATGAGTCGTATTATGCTTTCTCGACAACGACATACCACAGAAAGGATCCTAATTCACCAGTCAAAATCTATCTCTCGGATCTCACTTTTTGACGGCACAAAGATCATGCACACGCAGCTTGGCCGCCAAATAAAAAAAACTTCTTGTGCAAAACATCAATATTTCGCTCTAATCATTAATGGCGATGACTTTTCACAAGAACAATTCAACTGTTAAACACAATCTCGCAAATCTCACTTTGTATTGGGGTAAATTTCTAAGACATGTGCGCCCACGAGATGCCTTGCACTCTATTGATATTTGCGTGCTACGCTAGCGATATCGTCACACAAAGATCATATGTCATTTGCTATGTAGAATTTGCTAGTTTCTTTTGAAACTGACACCTTTCAATTTGATCGGGACTTCGGTCATCTTTTCCGTTTTAATTTGTCTACTTTGAATTCGTTTAACGATTCATCTTCCTTTCTCTATCTACTCAAATTTTGATTTTGATCAAATAAGAAACTCAGCGTAAAATTGTCAAACTACTCTGTGAGATTTCAAATTGTCAATTGTACATGTGGAAAAAATCACATTGGAGAGAACTGACATAAAAACATTAAGCATGCGAAAATCTGTTGTTAACCTAACTTGTCTAACAAACACTATAGAATAGAAAACACACTATCATACATCTCAACGCTCTAATATCAATTATCAATCCAAAACACGTAAAACAACTTCAGTGAGATGATCGTAACCAGATAGTTCAAAACACGTAAAATAACAATTGCTAGATGAGAGTAACCAAGAAAGTAAATACAAAACACGAAGATAATGTGGTTCATCCAAGTGCAAAGTGAATGTATTGCAAATAGTGAAAGTGTACATACAGACTTAGATCACTAGGGTTAAGTAACTCCAACCTGTAAACCTGACGACTCATCATAGCTAACTTTCGCTAGGAACCGAGAATACTCCTTAAGAAGAGTTAACCTCAACCATCATAGGGATGAAATATTACCTTAAACATGATCAGTGAAAGCTTAAAGCATCTCTGTTATATAATGTTAGTCTAGCCAAGTTACTTAACTAGTGTTATACTAACATGAATTAGGTTAAATTCTATTAAATTAGGTTATATTGACATATATGTTGTTATAAACCTTCATGCATGATTTGAATGTGTATTAAAGTGATTATATATATGTATCAATGATGAATGCAAAGGGAGTTGTGATGCATTTCTACTTACTTGAATAAGATTAAGTTACAATAACATCAATGATTAACACATTTACTACATCATGTTGGTTGTAAGTTGTCTTATAAAGATAATATGAATGTTGTGCTTGTTAAACAAATAAATAAATAAAAATCTGCAGCATAATATTATCAAGACTTAGATTTCATATTTTTTTTAAATGTTTTTTTCTCATCAATTTAGCTATAAATTTGATCCATTTGATTTATATAAGGATCGTATCTTTTATATAAGATGAATTCAGTTTAGCAAGTTTTCTATCTTAATTATATAAAATATTATTTTGGTCTTTAAAATAAATTAAATCAATGACGATATATTAGAATAGATGCATTAAGATAATCTTGCATATGACATTCAAGTTCCAACTGATACCCTAGGTTTAGCCTCTTAGTTTCAGCAAAGATGAGTGATTCAGTCATTGGTGTAATTTCTTCTAGATCTCTAGGCATTTCACCTCGTTTACTAAAACTCCCTCTGCTATCACTGTACTCCAGAGTTGTATTTTGAAATACAAATCTGTGATTTCTTTGAAAATTAAACATAATAGTGAAAATAATTTGATATGATATTTCTCTGTTTTATGAATAAAAATTCTGGCTAATCTTGTAATCATGAAGACATGTAAGGGAACGGTGTGGTTTATTTTTCCAGCTTTGAGATTGTATGGAATCAACGTGTGACATGTTTATGTAAGAAAGAGTGCACTGATCTGAAGTAATATTCTTTAGCTTGTTCTCTTAATTATTTAGTCAACATGTATCCAATAATTATGTATTGAATACAAACTAGTGCAAAATATAAAATTGAAATTAATTTTTTTAAAATGCTGCTGTTACAAATTGAAAATTTTAGTTAAATAATTCGGACATACTGAATAAAATATTAGACATTTAGGGTATTTATGATACCATTACTGTCTAAGACATCTTAACCTTTTGGTTACATTTATGTCTCCTTGGCAGCGTACTTTTTCTTAATGGAATTGGTTTGATTTCTCCATATACTTGCCACGTGTATTTATCAGAAACAAACCAAAGACTTGCCAAATCTCTTTATCAACCAGAAATCTAAAAAATGGAATGAGAGATTTCTTTCGTTCAGTTCTTCCGCGGGGAGAGAATACTGTTCATGTTTGAAGCTATTTAGTTTTCGTCTCCATCTGATGATAAAAACTTTAAAAGACATTTTCCATCAGAGCAATGTGGTGGGTTTTCGGATGCTGAAGTCTCGTCACGA
Source organism: Marchantia polymorpha subsp. ruderalis (assembly GCA_037833965.1). Classification (NCBI taxonomy): domain Eukaryota; kingdom Viridiplantae; phylum Streptophyta; class Marchantiopsida; order Marchantiales; family Marchantiaceae; genus Marchantia; species Marchantia polymorpha. The sequence goes on along the minus strand of AP031352.1, from coordinate 133,427 downwards.
TGTCGCCGTGTCACAATTTAGGGTTTGGGAGCTATTTCGATTGTACTCATTCGATACGCTGAGCTTGACGACGAAAGATACCGAATAAACTGTATCTGGCTTTCTGTTCGACTATCTTAGCCAGAGGTCAAAGCATGAGCTTTGTCTCAACCTGGGTTAATTTGCTAACCTCCATGCGGAGATGGCGCGCTCGGTGATCTGTCCCTTGCCGAAGTTGTCTCTGTTTCTGTCATAGTGCTTGCCGCAAACGACTCTCTGTCACATTCATATTTTCCCGTATATACGTGAACTGGTATCGGGCCTCGCAGTTGAGACTGTCCAGCAGTTTTTGTACAATCTGTCTACCTCTTGTCGACGGGTCAGACGTTCTTAACTGATCTTTTCAAGATCGACATGGAAGTTCAGTTGAAGACGAACATGAAGGGATTTACAGGATTATGTGGCACAGTACGTGCACAGTCACATCAACCCAATGTGAAAGTGAGTGATAGGAACTGAAGAGATGGCCTTCACGAGTGCCAAGAGATAAAGTTCTGCTGGAGTAATTCTTCCTCGTCGTTTATTTTGTTTCAGCACAGGGTGAAGACAGGAAGGAGAAGATATGATTGAAGTTAATTAATGCCAAGAGGGTACAGATTATTGCACTTGTGTGTCGCTGCAAGGAGGGCAGTGTTGCCCAAAATGCCTGTTCCGTCTCCACTCAATTCGGCTGTGGGAGCCCTTTGCTGCACGATTTCCGATTCGCAAGTACGAGCCTTGTCATTTTGCCGCATTAAAGCTTTCCAGGTTTATCACTCAGACGGGTCAGCACGCATCTCTTCACATTTTAACTGTGGGGCTTCCAATTCATGTTCCGAAAGCAGTTTCCTATATTCTAGCGAAAATTCACATTTCCGGACTCGTCCATCCTCTCAACTTTTCACAGTCCAACGCCCAAACCATGAGGTCGATCTTATAGAAAGTGGACGTTTGGCTCCAGAAGGACGTGGACGAAAGGAACGATTCAGTGTTTCATTGTTTGAAAAGGTTCATCAGGAGCGAAGGCGTAATTTGAGCAGTGTACTGAAAGCGTCCTTCTCTTCAAGGGATTTCTCGTTGGATAGTCGTTTTCCTTCAAGGCATTTGACGGGCTGTACTCCGCCATTCACTTTACCCAGTCTGCCGCGTCTTCATAGTCTAGAGAGATCTCTACTCCCAGGGTCTCTGCCTCAAAATGTACAGAGGAAAAATTATGCGACGCTGCGCATGGGAACGGTCTCTAGCAAAATACCAATGGAAACCAGCTGGAAGCTGGGTGCAGAGAGTACCCAGTCAAGCCGGAGCTCTGAGAAAGAGACGGATGTCATAACCGGGGTCACTTTACCTTACGAGGACGGAGTAGAATTGAATGGAGGTGGTTGCGCAGAAACTTGTGAGTCTGATGGTTTTATTGAAGGAGTGTTGGCAGATAGAGTTCGCGTCTCTGCGGAGAGGAGGCGTCGGGCCACATCCAGCACGAGCCGCCCTGGACCAGAATGGAGAGATCTCCTGACAGTTCCTGGAATTGGTCGTCGGAACATGGAGAAGCTGGTAGCCAAAGGGATCTTCAAACTGGACGAGCTGAAGCAGCTGTACCGTGACAAGGTGCTGATAACTTTTGGTTCTCTCGTAGGTGTCGCATGTGTATGCCGAGTCAAAACATTCTCATGTACTTGGTTATCCTGATACAAAAGTTAGTAGAAAGTGCTTTTGCATGAACGAATTCGAAAACTTGAGTCCTGAAACTAGTTCTTGCAGTTCATGAGAGTCGGGGGAAAGAACTGGGCACGTCAATTTCACTTTATTTAACAGTTTTCGAATTTGTATTATCACACTGTCATCTGCTTTTGCATCTTCTACCTGACATATTTTAACTGCCTTTCTTTGTCCACATTATTACATCGCTAATTTAAAGAAGGAATTGCTGGACCTACCCTCATAGCTCGCCCAGCCCTTTTCCTTCAGCAGTTATAAGACTGTCTGTATTCTGTAAGATCCCAAAACTCTACTTTACGTCTGACTTCAATCAATTACTTCTGTGTGAACAGTACAGGAGTCACGGCACAGAGAAAATGGTGGAGTTTCTGCGGAGCTCTGTTGGTGTGCAGAAACACCATGCGGCAAGTATCACAGACTTTATCAAGACATCTGTAGAAGCTGAGGACGGTATGGCAGAAAGTGGACGTGGATTAAAAAAGAGGCTTACTTTTTGCGTGGAGGGCAACATTAGTGTCGGCAAAACTACCTTTTTGCAAAGGATAGCCAATGAGACAATTGAATTGCGAGACCTTGTCGAAATCGTACCTGAACCTATCTCAAAGTGGCAAGATGTTGGTCCAGATCATTTCAACATCTTGGACGCATTTTACGGGGATCCAGAGCGTTATGCCTACACATTCCAAAATTATGTTTTTGTAACAAGAATGATGCAGGAGCGTGAGTCGGCTGTTGGCGAAAAGAGGTTGCGCTTAATGGAGAGAAGCGTATTCAGTGATAGAATGGTAAGATGGTTTCTCAGCATTTTCTGTTTCCTTTTGTTACATACTGTCACATGTAGATGTCTATCAATATTTCCTTTCTTCGCCTTTGACTGATGGTAAGTTTCAAAAGGTCGAGACCCTCGTGCTAATTCCGTAGCGCCTTGCTTTCTTCGTATGTGTTGCTTGGAACCGATCAATGGGATCGTATCAGGAAGCGCAATTTGCTTTCTTATTCCGTCAAAAAAGTTCCAATGTTCACGAGATCTATCACGCGTTCATGCCCCACAATCTGAAGTATTTGAAAGTTTTGTCATCATTTCACATTTTTTCTTCTCCTCCAGTACAATGTACTATGGATCATCGTGCCTGTTGTTTGCAGAAACTAAATTTTAAGGTTATATCTTAGTATTCAGCTGAACGATACATGTGAAACTATCAGCTTGAATTCCACGAAGTAGATGCTTGCATGCTGCATCCGTACGCTGATTATTATTTCAACTTATCAATCTCAACGATGTACAAGTTAGCCGAAGGTGTTGCAAGTATGAAATACTTGTAAAACATCAAATCTCGGCACACATGATTACGCTAGTCATAATGGCTGCGATCAGCGCGGCACAGTGTTTTCTGACCAAATTTGATGATCTCGCAGGTTTTCGTTCGTGCAGTTCATGAAGCAAAGTGGATGAGTGATGCAGAAATTAGCATATATGATTCATGGTTTGATCCAGTGGTGTCCGCGATGCCAGGGCTTATTCCTGATGCTTTTATTTACCTACGGGCAACTCCTGATACTTGCCACCGTCGCCTGCAATCGAGGAAGAGGAAAGAGGAGGATACAGTCACATTGGATTACTTGAGAGATCTACACGAGAAACATGAACAGTGGCTGCTCCCTGCCGAACATAGAGGAAGCAATCTGCTGTCTGTTAGCGATTGGGCATCGGAGCATAGGGTGCCCCTTTCTCCTCGCCTGAAAGATCGGGTTTTGTATCTGAGAGGTGAAAATGTGCACTCATCAATACAAAAGGTAACATATGAGCCGTTTTTACAACCCATTGATATCATGCTTTCAGAAGGTCAGGGTTAACAGGATAACTAGGGTTAACCGAATAACCTATTCCAAGATCAATGCCCACTTGCGAACTCAACTTCAAGTATAATCTACCTCTTTGTTCTGTTTTGAGCTACACAATTCATTTTTTTAACAGAATACATAGCACAAACACATATAGTACTGGGGTAAGATATGTTGACAAAGCGGCGCAGGCTTGTTTTTTCGTGCAAGCAGTTTGGCATGAATTGTGGTGTCTCAATAGAATGGTTGCATGTGAACAGTAGGAGGCTACTGTTTTCTATCAATCTTCGCCCAAGTTGACACAGATTCTACGTACCTTCCTGCTAGTTTCTATCGTTTTTTGTTCTACGGTGATTGACGTTAACGTCAGGATTGTAGGTTCCGCCTGCATCATGTTCTCTATGCAGATGTACATAAGCCTTGTTTTCTTAGCCAAGTTTCCTGCAAGAATGCGTCTTCTGTTTTCATAATCACAGTGGGATTCTTCCCTGAGTTACATTTCTTGCTCATCTAATCGAGTGACTGGCGGGAGCACTGTCCTTTCCTGGCTCTTTTAGAATTATGGCTCCTTCAGTTTAGAGCTCTTTTCGGTTCTTTTTGCTACTTATATGAAACTTGTTAGCTATATTCACCACGGCAACATCACTGAACTTGTAGTTTAGGAAGTTTCATATTTCTGTCACTTTTATTACATTTCTCGCTCATATGTGTGTTCTTACTTAGTTCTTAGTGCTAAAAATTCTGTCGGTTTCTATCGTACCTTATAATTCGATGTAAAGCTGATCTCGTTACGGGTTTCACAGTGGTCATACATCGATCATTACAACTTCAATAGAGTATATCGCTTTCAGGCTGTTACATGATCAGTAATTGAGACTGATGAAAAGAATGTCGGGACCTTATTGCGAATGATTGCTCGTTGGGGCGTTATAATTGTTCAAAATCAACACTACAGTATTAGTCATGTCTTGTTTACCTGATTCATATTACTGAGTGAAGTAGACTGTTGTGTGCGACAGGTTCCAGCACTGATTTTGGATTGTGAACCTAGCATCGACTTTAGTAAGGATATTGAGGCCAAAGCAGAGTAAGTTGTCACGTTCATGTATACGTACAAGATCTCTTTTCGTAAAGGTGGAAGTTTTTCCACTTCGTTTGCGCAACTGTCTAACACGTTGGTGCTAATTACTTGTAAACAATCAATCTGTGCCTCTACAATTTGTCTTGCGCGTGCTCCATCGAATGTTTATCAGAAGTGCGAGGAGAATAAATCTTGCCTGTGTATAACTAAAGTTCTGCTTGTATCGATTTCTGCAGGTATGCACGTCAAGTGGCAGAATTTTTCGAGTATGTCCAAGGCTTGAAAAATGGGCAGTTAGAAGCACAAAGTGGTTTAGGCTCTATTGTTTTACCTCGATCTGGCGTTTTGCTTGGACCTGACGGGAACGTTTTGAGATCCAGTTCAGTAGATGGTGTAGACTTGCGAAGGCACGTCTCTTCGGCTCGTTCATGAGCCATCAGTTGTCACTTGGTTCTGCTCATAGACCACGAGGTTGTTGCGTTAGATTTAGAAGACCACTATAGTATAAACTGCTATGGTTTCAAAACGCCAGGAATCAGCTGTGGACTGTGTTGTGGCGATAAAGTCTTTTTCGATGGAAGCTACAGCAATTGTTCATCTCTTTACCCTGGAAGCGGGGTCTTTGTATTATAGTTTGGAAGTTAACCTGGCTGATATTTATTCTTCAGAGGTTAGTTCTACGGTTAAGGGTACCCCTTGTTGCATGATATCTAGCCTGTCCACTTTGAAGGATGTTGCCCACACTGCCGTCTTTCTTGTACACCACACTGTTGTGAGGTCATGCCGAAATTTGAATGTCGGAAGGAGCAAGAGAAGGCATATCTCTGCAGTGCACTGACAATGAAAACTGCTCATGATACGACAATGTCATATGTTACTAGTGTTTGTGTACACAGAGTTTTCCAACATATTTCTCGGGCTCGCTCTCTAACCAGGCTAATTTTATTTCCTCTTCAAAGACTACGATGTGGAGTTCTTATAAAACCGAGCCAGTTCTGAGCTAAGTAACGTCTACGGATAATTCGAGGATAGCACGACGGAAACATGTATCAAAGAGTCAGTCCTACATTCCATTAGAACAGGCATTGTATCGAAGAGGAAAGTTGAAAAGTGTCAGAAACAGTCACTACCAGACATTGTATTGGAGATTTACTCGATCGACCAGTAACTTAGCCCCGTGTAGTGGATAGTGTGATCAGTTCAATTGTTTACTATTCGATTACACCTTACGTCGTCGACACCTACAGGGCGTTTCAGGGTAGATGTCTCGTAATGTTCTTTTACAGTATCTGTGTCGCTGAGGCTGTAACATGTGAAATATGGCTGCTATCTTCCAAACCATGTCATTGTACAACAGCAGCGTGCGAAGGCAGTGTGATGTTTAGGATGGGTCTGCCTTAATGTGGATTCATGTTCATAAGACATATGGACCATGGGTGTACTACTTATTTGTTTCTCTCTTAGAAGATCAGGGGCATCTAAAACGATTTAACACGTCTGGAACAATGAGCATGTGAAGTAAAGATCTGAAGATATGATTCAACATTCGTGTTGATTAAGTTCGTATTTGAGTAGTTTTAAGAGTCCGCTAGTGCATCTCATTTTCAAACACCAACATGTGTTTTATCAACCTCTAGAATTATCAAGTATATGATGCTGCCAGTAAACGTCACACTCTGCCGTTTTGATGTTAATCTTTGAGAGTCGACACTCACCCTTGTAACGAAGAGCAGTAGGTCAAGGAGAGGAGTTAAGTCTCTTGGAAGTAAGTTGAGATAAGGCTTGAAGGTTATGGTGACCTTGACTTTCAAAAGTTGTTCAATTGTCTCCTAGTTTAAAGTAACATAATACATCATGGTCTGTTCGGTAGTGGATAGGGGAAATTGCAGTTAAAAGGAACTTCTCTAGCGAACTCCCGTTTCCAGTAAAGAGATTTGTTCATTTCGTTAGTTGGCAGATGATTACAATATCCACCGTGCCAGTCTGATCTTTTCATGGTTTGAATTCCTGACATTTCAACGGTAGACAGCTCATTGCCCGTTGATATGACCTATCTATATCGATTCAACTTATCTTCATCAAAACTCGTGTGCGTTTTTGTTTACTGCCTTGAGGTATAGTTTATTAAATTTGAATGTACTAAACTAAAGTACGTGGAGGTTTGCAAATGTTACAACAGAATTTGAAGTGAGGGTTGACTGACTTTATAGGTAGGCCTCGTAGGACATCATTACATCCGCTTTCGTTTGTGCTTAGTGTTATCGGGGCAAGGCCCTGTAAACCTATAAGTTTTGTACCATCGGGTCTTCCCATCGTTGGCGACTTTACCTCTGTAATTACCTAAAGTTATTTTAGTAAGCACGAGAGCATAACAGCAATTATTCCCGAGAGCTGGCATATTTAATCTATCATCCTCATCAACTTGTTATAACTTCTCAGATTACAACTTTCCGCCGGAATTCGTAGAGAATATACACTGAAATCACATTTAAGCTCGCGTTTGCTACAAATTCAAATGTCGCACACTATAAACCTCGTGTTTCGCCTGACGCTTTCGAGCCACAAGGATATACACGTGATTCAAGGAAAAGCGGAGCAATGTTTGACCAGCGGGAGCAAACGAAAATTGCAGAGTCCAATCGGCGGCAATTGATTTAGTCCGTTAAGTTTCATAACTCAGCGGAAGACATGAACCGGTGGAATTTGAGTTGCCGTCTCACACAAGAAGGGGTTTGCATCAATGCTCTTTTTTTCGAGATCGTGGTAGAATAAGTATTCGGCTTCGTAATCATGACTGTAGTGTTCAGCTCGTTGCTTCGTGTGAAAATGATGCTGAAACTTGGGATTTTTGCCGAAGCCGAAGAGATGAACCTGTTCGCAGAGCCCGAGAGCAAGTACAACCGCTTGCAGCCCCGACGAATAATGATAATCTCTCCTATGTACATTCTCCCACTGTTTGAAGAGCTCCCAGAGTTTCCTCTCGGCCAATTTCTGCGCTCTACCTTTTTGAATAAATTGTTTGATAGAATACCATCGTCCAATTTTCTCAACGAGCATGTCAAACCTTCGATCTGTGAGAAACAGAGGAGCGATATGCTCTTTTCCGCAGTAAGCGACATCCAGCACATGCTCCATGTCACTGAGGTACAACATTATGGGCACTTCCGATCCATAAGGATGGCAGGAGCATTTCCAGTTCCTAGAGCATTGGTGTAGAATGTGGCTGTTCATAAACATCAAAGTAGTCTTGGAACCTACGAAATCTGCTAAACTTGGCGCGGAGACCCTTGCTTTTGCATTGTTGATGCGGATCACCATTTCGTGGCTGTCTATAAAAGAACCACGTGTCGTGTTTAAAACTTCACCGCTGTTTCCTACGACTGCGCAGGTCTTGTAACGCGCTCCTGGTGTTACGCCTGAGTAGTTCAATCGCTGAAAGTGATTGTCCATAGGCTCCTTGACCTTCTCCAAAAGTTCTTGCAGGACTTTGGGCTCGAAGCTCATACCAAAGTTGATAGCTAGCATTTTCAACCTTTGACGAAACGTAGCTCTATGCTGAAAATAGATGGGTTTGTGAAGCCGTCTGTCAAACATCACTCTAAATTTGCCGTCCAGTAATTGTTTTAGATTGTCGCTAGACTTGGCTTCCTGTTTGTTATATCCTGCGTATGCGATCAGCGTTTGATTGAAAGCATCCTGGAAAGATGAGGACATTTTTCGACACTCCGGATGCAGATAGTTGTAGTGAAAGAGACGATATAACTTCCACGAACGCAGAAGCATCCATGTACGCTGAATCTTTCTGCCAAATTTCGGATTGCCGTAGCCCAGGCCGGCAGCAATGTTGGCAAGCATGAGTAATAAGCAGAGAAAAGAAGAAAGCTTAATCAGTTTCATGCAGTAACAACTGCTACTGCTTTTCCCTCGGGGTTTCTGCTTCATAGCTTTCTGTTTCAAAACCATCTCGGAGGTCTACTGTCTCCAAAATTTCAGTGTCGATTTCTGCCGGGTCAAGCAACTCCTTTTCTACAACTAGCCAGCGAGTTCGTGCATTCGCATAGACGCAAAATACGTCGAAACAGGAACCAATTCGGCAAGAAGCAGTTGGATAGGTCTTCATTTCATTTTGAATTCGTATCACAGTTGGTCTTCATCTTTGGAGATTTCAACTGAAGGCTTGGAATCCTCTTGCGAACGAGAAGTGTCTGGGAGATACAGTAACCGCTTCTTTAAGAAAATATTCCAGAAAGGTTAGGTAAGTAGCGTTGTCCGAGCTGGAGTGAAGTAGACAACTCGTCTTACTTCCCACAATATACACAAACTTACACAATATGTACGGCACCTCTTAAGAAAAAATTGCGACTCTTCTGTTTTTGATCTGGGTTTATTTAGATTCTGGGCCTCGAGTTCGAAAGACAATTTGGACGCTGTGTGAATTTGTGGAACCTTTCTGACATTAGCTTCGGGTAAATTGGGTCTACACTGACGACGCTGTGTGAATTTGTGGAAGCTTTCTGACATTAGCTTCGGGTAAATTGGGTCTACACTGACGAGCAAGTTATACTCTGTTTTACAGAAAGGAGATTCTTTCCCATCCTTAACCTTCCCGTCTATTTTCGATGTCCACTAGTCCCCTTTACCTTAAAGAAGGTCGAGGAAGAATCGAAGGAGTACCTGGTAACGAAGATTTACTCCCCATATCCTTAGGGAGCTCATTGTGGTTCCTCGGGTTCTCTCCTGCAACGTAGTTTCATATCCCTCGCAGTTCATTGAACAAATCGTCTGCTTCCAGTAGAAGTATTTTACTGCCCTCGAACAGAATGACAAATCAATTCACTGGGCCAACCAAATCTATTGAATTGACCGTAAATAAATCTAACCACCTTCCTTTCAGATGAAAGAATACTGGCTTGAAGAAATGGGGCATTAACTTTTCGAAATAACTCAAAACAATTTATGGTATCTAACACGATTCAGTTTACCCATTCATCGTCGCCCATATTCCCGTACGAATTCTTGTAACATGTGTGTGATTTCAAAATTGACGTTCAGAGTGTTAACAGAGCAAAGAGAATACTTAGTGCCTGAGTACGAAACCAATGTAAGGGAAGTTTGCGATGAGAAAGAGACTACTATGAATAAAAGCATAGTGATAGTTTTGATCGGAAATGTTAGCAAAAGTCATTACGTCGAGGATTTTTGGACCATTGATATGCAAGCCTCTATCTAGGAAAATTTCCGTATTTTCGTTTTTCAACAAAAGGATTATCATCAAAATAAAATAGGGAACATACAGACTTTAGTACAAAACTCTCTTGTTTTCTTAAAAAAGTTTGAATTTGAGTACACTTTTGAGAGATATGGATGTTTTTTTAATATATGAAAATCCTTTTTCCATTTCAACATTGAAAAATAGATTCTAAGATGGTAGTGTTTAGAAATGTACATGCTAATCCTACAAAGAACTCCATGATTAAACTAAATTCTTGAAATAGTCCAAACTTCACTAAAATCAGATAAGATATGTATGTCAAACGAGTTAAGGCATGGTGCATTTGCTTGTGTTAATTCACTATTTGATCAATGTAGTTTTGTTGAATATTTCAGAAGTTGTTTTCAAAGTTGCAAATTCATGAGGTAAAATAGGAGTCAGAATGTTAGAACTTGCCTGGTTTAACTTCGACATTGCTTAGATTGCAAAGTGCGATTGTTTCCAATTAAGCTGCCGAAAAGATAGGATCTAATGAAAATAAAAGCAAGGTGGCCGAGATTCGTAGAGTGGAAATACAACCGCAATTTTATGTTTTTGTCTTGGCCACCGCAATTTTTGTTTTTGACGCTCCGAAATAAGGAATTTTTGTTTTAGAGTAAGTTTTTTGGTCTGCCAAACATTATTTAAAATTTGGCGGCAAACTTTAAATCTTGATGCAAACATATGTGCTTCCAAAACATCCAGAAATTCAAGCCAATCCAACCAATCAATTTTAGCAAGTTTCTTTGAGGATTGAGTATCATGACTTGCAATGCGCATGATTCTGTTGAAATGGAGTTTTGCAACCTACAACTTTGTATGGTCACTTTGTAGCGTGTTCGGTGGAATCAATCGGAGTTTAGGGAGCAAATTACCAAAATTGTAATTAAATTGAATAATGGATGCGAGTGCTTTTTTAACCGAAACAATTGTTTGAAAGTTTTTAACAGCCGGAAACGGTGGAATGGAACTAGAATGTTGAACTTTTATCACTCTATAGCTCCGCCAAGTAGATGATGAAAATAAATATTATTTTTTGAAATACGTAACTTCTTGAAAACAAAATACGTAACTTCATCGATAAAGTTCCGTATTTAAAGTGGCTTGTTGATATGTGACGAGTTGATAATTCTAGTTTATCGTAGTAGGTTATTAACGCACTCCTAATCTCTTACATGAACCCAAAGCATGAAATTCGCAAAATTCACTTCTAACATCTCAAGTTATCTTGCATTCACTTATGTTCCAACACAAGTGAATGCAATCAATTTTACTTATTCAGATCAGTTATATCATAATCCATAGTTAAGTGCAAAAATCAAACATAAAAACATGATTGTTGGAACTGTTATCAAAGCAGTAACAAAAAGTTGTATGGAAACATGAGTCACGATGTATTGAAGGAACGTCAACGTATACCCATTGGATAAAATGAATGACGTCAATTACTAATAAGTGTTTTGCATTATGCAAGTATCTAAGCAAATAAAATTTCAATTTCAATAAGATTTATCTTTTGTGAGATTAAAATCATAATTTGTGGAAGTATTAAGCAAATCATTAATTCTTCATATACAATTTGTTTTGTGATAAAATGAAACATCTATTCATATACATTGATATATATATACATTCGTTAGATTATTATATTAATTTTTATTTTTGAAATTGTGTTTAAAACATAATTTGACATTTGATTAATTTTGGTAAATTTAATTATGATACGGTGGATATATTCTTGTTAAATCAAGTTTTGAGTAATCTTAACTTGTGTTAGAATTAGACTTAAATTTGGTCATAAATAGAATTAAATTTATTATGTTTGCTACGCACTATATATGAAAATTCAAGCCGTAACTAGCATTGAACAATGTTTTGAATATTAATCAAACATCTTGTTTCCTTGAGCACAATGCAAAAAAAGTCAAATCACTTATACGTAGACTCCGAGTAATTTGTGTTTGCATGTGTTGCTTGTATCTACAGGTGTGTCTGTTTATTCATGTTGCTATGTTTTTTTTTTTAATTTTTTTATTTACAAAATCAATTAACTTGCCGTTAGATATTTTTGAAAATCATAAATTCAATTTCAAGATCAAAATTATAAATTTGAAATTTTAATATTATGATACTATAAATGTATGCAATTCAAAAATCTTTAACTTTATTGTATAATTTGAATTTTTATGTATTTATATTATATCTTAAACAAATACATAATCGATAAATAATTGGTAAAAAAATTATTTTAATGAAGGTTTTAGTTTCCAACAAACACTTTTCAACAATTTTGTTGGATTAGAAACAAAATATTTTTATTTTCATAAGCTACAAGATCTAATTCATTTTGGACAATAGATCTTAAAATCTTGAATTAAATGTACTGATCATTTAATTTAGTGATTGATCTCATTTAATAAAGTAAACTCACTTAATTTTCTGATATTTCCTTCTGTTGAATATTTGAAAAAAAAATACAAAATTATCATGCATTGATTTTTATAGACTATGTGCAATTTAATGATCAAACAATGTCATTGAAAAGTAAAATATGTCATTAATTTCATATGACAAAACTATGTACATTTTCATGTATTTTATCATATGCACAAGACATAATATTGATTAGACTATGAATCAATAAGGTGAACATATACATTTCAAATCCAAAAAATTGATTGAAAAGCAATGAAATGAATTTTTAGTTACATGAAGAGTATTAAGTATTATCATATTTTGTTTGATGTCTTATAAAAAAATCTTTGACAAATCTTGCTAGGTTAGGTTGATGATTACTATGAACAAATATAAACAAGAGTAAAACTACAACTTGTTAGTGCTTACATTTGGTGATGGGTGCATAAGTTGAAGATTTATTTTGCAAAAATGCGTAGTTTAAATTCAAACAAGAATTGGTCAAATTTCATTGTGATAGTCAAAATGAGTTGCATTTAGCTAGAAATCAAAAGATGAAAAATAGATTGGAACATATAAACATTACATATCACATTATCAAAAATGCAATTTTTGATAGAAGTATTGAACTTATCAAGATTGACAATAAATTCAATCTAGTAAATTTGTGAATCAAAATTTGTTATTTGAAAAGTTTAAAGAGATATTGTGATATTTTGCAAGATAAACATAAGTAAAATTTACCACAAAATTTTATAACATTAGTGTATTTTTACTTATTCTTGTTTGATGACGATTAAGTTCTAATTAGCTCTAGGTTAAAAGTGAATTTGTATTTAGAGGTTATTATACTCACAACATTAATCTAAAAGTGTATTGTTTGTAGTTATTTATGTCGATTTTAAATTAGATTGATTAAGCCTACTTAGGATTTCGGTTTGCCGTCACTTTCAAGAATAGCTAGCCAAAGCTTTTAATGGATCTTGTAAGCTTTCATCTTTTTAGTGTTTTTGTGAACTACGTCAAAAGAAACCATACTCAGGTGACAATCCACATAGGAGGACTCAAGTGTCAGCCCTTCAATGTGTGTGCTCGTGAATTTATGATTTTTTCTCCAAAAAGTGTGTGACTTACATAATTCAATACCATACATTAGAAATAAACAGAAAAAATAAATTGTCATGATAATCAAGTTTGATATCCATCATATTTTTGACTTCTGAAATATATAAGCTTCTGTAATGAAAATTCATCTACATACTTGGAGATTAAAATATAGCAGTGAAATTTTATTACAAAAATAAACTTATATTCTATATATATATTATGAAGAAGAAAATTGTTTTACTATTTTGATATGTGTATCATTGCTTTTAAAACTAATATTATAAATATAATAAGATTCATGTTTATCCAACCATGATAGATCTATAAGTTGAAATCAATTATTGTATAAGGGATAAATTTTCAGGTTGATTTTCATGAAAATTTTCTTCATATGTTTATATAGATTATTCCAAAAAAAAGATTTTTTTAAGTGATCATACAACACTATGTATCTGAGTATTGAAATGTTTGTAATGAAATTTGTTTAAGATAAAAATAGATATATATTTATATTCTCGTACAATTTAGTCTAGTCAACAAGTTTTTAATATTACACAAAGCAATGCTATAAACTGGGACATATATCATGAATGCAAATTTTTCAATAACTCATTCTTTTTTGTTAAAAAACATTTAATTAAGTAAATAGAATATCTTAGATGCATTAGTATAACCGGCAGGATCTTTGCCAACGTGGCGCTTCATGGATTAAAGCAGTCGCTTAAGATTTGGGTGGAAATTTTTTTTTGTACGGACACCAAAGAGAAAGCCGTTTGGCGAAGAGAGAGACGGGTATAGATGCTAGTCATACTTTTGCTTCCATGATTAGTAGGCTTGATTGGTCTTCCATCAAGCTTAATTCTATTTACGTTTGATTTTCAGATAGCACTAGGTTTACTTTGTTCATTTGATGAACCGATTCTATTTAAAATCTGCTTGTGTGAAATAAGACTTTCAGTACATGAGGAGTGATGAAAGTTTTGAATTTGAATGCCACCTCGTTGACTTCTTCACCGGATCTCTTGAACAAACGATTACTATCTACACAGTCAATTGTTATTTACTGATGTAAGTCGGAGTTCAACGCAGTACATGTTTGGCGTAGTCCATCGATTCCCTGGCAGGATTCACGCGGTTTTGGACTTTCCCGGTTAACTTTCCGTCGGGGACTATCCAGGTGCAGGCTTGACCCTTCGCGCGTATGGACGCTTGACTCTTTGCTCTGGTCTATCTCTAGAGTCCGTAGGTCCACATTAGATGTTTGGGTGATTGGAGTGAAGAAGGATAGGCAGGGACAACGAACGAGGTTTGATGGAGCGCCACAGCTTTGCAAATGCAGGAGATTTTGACGAGCGACATGTCTGTCAGATCATTTTCTCGCTAGACACTCTTCTGTCGCCTTTTCTCGATCGGCTCGTCTGTGAGGATTCCAACTGGTTAGGCAATTGCAATATGATAGCAAAGAAAACTGTCTCCGTGTAGAACGAGAGATTGAGAACTGAATGTTTGTCATAATTAATAGCGTCAATGGATTTTCTGCTTAGAGTCTATGGTTATGTGCGTGTTTCGCCATAGTTTGAATCTTATCGGTTGGAACAGTCCAGTAGGTCTTGCCTGCCTTCGCGATTGAGATTCTCTTTTGTACTGGCTTTCATCATCTTCTAGTTTCTTGGATATTTTCACTTTCATTATTTTAACGAGGATATTTTTCGTCATGTATTCTGCACTTTGAGATCTGCTTGTTAAGCCATTTGTCATGGCATCACTGTCAGATCCTTTTACCGTACGTTTCCACTCCTCTGTCTCTCATCTTCAGCGCAATGCAACGAATCCCTTTGTGCTCTCGGCTTTATCCGAAGCTTCTATGAGTACCTCACCACCGTGAACAGATTGCTGGAGTTTTGGTTTGTTCGTCTGTCAGAACTTGAATTCTCTCTCTCTCTCTCTCTCTCTCTCTCTCTCTCTCTCTCTCTCTCTCTCTCTCTCTCTCTCTCTCTCTCTCTCTCTCTCTCTCTCTCTCTCTCTCTCTCTCTCTCTCTCTCTCTCTCTCTCTCTCTCTCTCTCTCTCTCTCTCTCTCTCTCTGAGAGAGTGTAAGTGATGGCTCCAGAGATCGCCTCAAGATATGCGCAAGTTCTTGCTTTCGTTGTGACTTTTCTCCTGAGCACTGCCGCTCTGGCGTCGGACGGGGAGCCCCACTCACCATCATTTGTTCCATCGGATCATGGATCGTCAGCAGAAATATGGTTTCTCAATGAATCGCAAGCTCTTGTGGAAACGTAAGCCTTCTTTATGGTCTTTCGGGATTGGACTTTTCTCGCGCATTAGCTCGTTCTATACCATGCATTGATTAACGTTTACAGAACTGCTTTGCGGCAGACCTACGTCATTGCTCGTAACGACGACCAACGGAGACGTGAATATGCTTCACGAGCATTCCGTGAATGCGCTAGCTCCTCGGTGGTCTTTCTCTTCTGGACCTCCTCTGCAGTCATTCCACTGGCTTTACGAAGAAGAGACTTTTGATAATGGTAGCAAGTCTGGAACCGGAATTTCAGAACAAGTTGCCGAAGAAGGAACCCTCTTCATTGAAGAGGCGGATGACAGCTTGTACGTTAAAGGCGAATATGGAGGAACCGAGGTAGGCCATGCTAGTCTTACCTGGAAGCTCCTTGTTCTTTAGTTTCTTTTGCAAATATGTGAAAGTATGTTGGTCTCTAAATTATTTTACCCCACTCTCCTGCTATATCACCCACAATTCGGGAGTTCGTTTGGACGTGGTAATCCGCTTGGACTAGAAGCGTTATTCGAGTCCATTCTATCTCTATCTTTTTCGCACTTTTTGTGGGTAGCCGTGGCTTTCACTTTGATCATATCTTTCCCGTTGCCCGACGTGATTATGCTCCGTTCCTTGTGTCATCAAGCAGAAGCTTCGGATCACTCTGAAGGACTTGCGTGAAGGTACCCTCCATGTCAGGGAAGGGGAAATCATACAGATTGATCGGCAGACCACGGTGTTTCTCGTGGATGCAGAAACTGGAGAAATTATTCGTGAATTAGGCAGGGACAATTTATCGGAGTTATATTTCCAGGATGAGAGAAAGTCTCTGTTTGTTGTTCGCACCGATTATACTGCAAAAGCTAGCAATTTATCGGGTGGGTCAATCTGGTACCTGAAGTATGGAGAAGTTGGAACGCTAGTTACGGGACCAGAGACACCTGATACCGATATGGCTTATCTTCGACTGCTGCCTGTGATGCCACCTCCACGACCAGGAGAACCGTACCAGATACCCTCATCAGTTTTACGCAGGTCCATCAAAGGACCACCAGGGCTGGCTATTCCAGAAAAGCAGTACCGCCACGGTTTTGAAAGGCCTCTTTCTCTACCTTCCACCTCCCCACCTCTAGCTCTACCTGGCCGTTCTCTTTGGGACGATCAAGCCCATAACAGTGAGATAGCTCCAGGTAATGAGTATGTCTCACAGGGACACCTGCATGGACTACCAGAATCTCCCTATCCGAATCTCAAGAAGTCGCTGGCAACTCTTCTCGCCATTGCCATTGTTATTGTTGTTGGCGTATATTTCAAGACACCGGGAACAAAAAAACAAGTCCTTGTGCCTGCTCCCACTCCACCTAGGAAGAAGAAAGGTCGAAAAGCTGCTGCTAAGGAGCAGGAGACACTGACATCAAACGGGGGTCTGGAACTTGTGCCCTTGGTTGAGAAGTTTAGCGAGATAGGTTCAATCAGAGTCAAGTCCCAACCAAAATATGGCGTTGGAACACAGGTTGGTCGTTTGTTTGTTACTAAAACAATGATAGGGTCCGGCAGCCATGGAACTTTGGTCCTTGAAGGCTATCTGGATGATAGGAACGTTGCTGTGAAGCGACTCCTTGGCCAGTACTACGAAAAGGCACAAAAAGAGATTGCTCACCTCATCGCATCAGATGAACATCCGAATGTGGTGCGGTACTATGCAATGGAAGAAACCGCGGACTTCGTGTATGTGGCTCTCGAGAGGTGCAGTTTCAGTTTGCATGACTTAATTCTGGCACAGACCTCGCAGGAGGTATCGCACTTGGCTAGTCAGATGAAGGATAATTTAGCAGGAAAAGGCTTGAAGCTTCGGAGCGTAGAAGATTTTAAGCTTTGGGACGAGAAAGGTCGACCATCTGGAGAATTGTTTCAAATCATGAAGGACATTGTCTCTGGGTTGACGCATCTTCACGCACTTGGGATAGTACATAGAGATCTCAAGCCGCATAATGTGCTGATTAGCAGCGGGCGCATCATGCAAGCAAAGATTGCAGATATGGGACTGAGTAAACAGCTGGATGACGATGCATCTTCATTTGATACTCATCTTACAGCTTATGGTAGTTCAGGAAGTCGCGGGTGGCAAGCCCCCGAGCAGTTGCTCAGAGGTAGGGCCTCTCGAGCAGTTGACGTTTTCAGTCTTGGTTGCGTGTTATTTCACTGCCTTACCGGAGGACGTCATCCATTTGGTTCCCATCTAGACCGAGATAGAAACATCACTCTTGGGAAGATGGATTTGTTTTCTATTGTTGACTTCCCAGAGGCTACAGAATTGATTGAGAGACTTTTGGATCCTTCACCATCAAGGAGACCTCCAGCCCAAGATATACTTCAACATCCCTTCTTTTGGGACTCTGAGAAACGCTTGAGTTTCTTGAAGGACGTCAGTGATCGAGTAGAGCTGGAAATTAAGGATCCCAATTCCACTCTGATGACAGAGCTGGAATGTTTAGAGCCATCAGTTTTATGTGGTGGATGGGATGCCAAGCTAGACCAAGCATTGCTGCAAAACATTCGAGGTTATCGGCGTTACAACTTTCATAGTGTGAGGGATTTGCTCCGGGTAATTCGAAACAAGGCTAACCACTTTAGAGAACTCGATGAGGAGCTGCAGGTAATTGTAACATCAAAGATGAGTGGCGCTTCGATTCTCCTCTTTTTGATTTTCTGGGCCATCGTGATCTAATCAGTATGGAGTGATGTTCCTTCGTTCATAAAGCATATGGTCTCATGTTCCTTGTTCTCATTGTTGCAGGCATTATTGGGACCTGTTCCAGCCGGCCTTGACGAGTACTTCAGTAGCAGATTTCCACGTCTTCTTATTGATATTTACCAAGTGATTGCAAACCATTGTAGGGGAGAGTCCTTTTGGGAGAGATACATCCCTCAGAGCTATGTTCCCCAAATTCCCACTCAGGAAGTTCTGTAATTGGTCTTTCTTTCATTTTCATGGTAGACGTCTTATTTGTAAATTATCGTACTAAAGCCCGAAGCATTAAACTGACCAACTGCCCTCTAAGGGTACAAGAATATCCGGTGTTGTTATACGTGCCCTCCAGTTACTGCAGATGTGAGAAGGGAGCTTCTCAGAGATTTGCAGGCCATGATCTATATCGTGAAATGTCTTTCAGTCTCTGTCTCGCTATATAAGGTTTTCTCCGACAGCTTTCTCTGAAACACGTGGATGGGTGATAGAAATAAATCTGTAACTTGTTGATAGTTGAACTTGGAAATCAAACTGTTTTAATCTACGTTACCTTCATCGAGGCCTTGGATTTTAGTTATGGCTCATTTGCACCGGAAAACTTAGTAATGTTTGGAGAGAAGTGACATTGGTTGTTCTATGCTAAAAGGTCATATCAGATCATGTTTAGATCACTTCAATGTGGTAATAACCTCTGATCTAACCGAGGCCCCATTGAAAGTTCCCTTGAGATGTGTAGGTATGCACTTATCTAATTTGAGGAGAAGCGTCCTCGAACTGTACGGAGCGATGTTCAAGCCAAACAATGGCTTGAGAGATTAAAGAAGTGAGCAAATGGAGTCGATGAAATTTGCAGATTGATGAGTCTTTTAAAAGGCAAGTTTTACGAGTGGTTTTTAATCCATTCTCTAAGTAAGAACTTGCCATCATTATCTGCCAAAGTGGTTAGTGATGACGAAGTTAGAGACATGCATTTTCCACCTATATGAACTTAGCTTTTTACATGTAGAGCCTCAAACATCCAATTCTAGCAGTCACATGAAGTCCAGATGGTGCCAATTCTCGGATAGAGGACGTTTTATAAGAATATCTGCGTAAGGTTTTTCTTCAGAGATTTATATTTTTGTCCTATTGCAGGTGAAGAGAATAACCTCAAAAGACTCTCAGACCAAGATGTTAAATATCTTAATGAATTAACTTTTGGTACTCTAGAGGAAAGTTTGAGCCTGAAGCGATCGAAAATAGGGTGGCCATCTCATACAAAGCGTAAACAGAATTGGATACTCCTTCACAGAATCCAACAGGAAAGATTGATTGGAGTAATCTTTTCATGGTTAAGGAGAAGTTATATTTTGAGGGCCATTAATGTGGTTGCCATCTTACACAAGTAGGTCGTAGATTTCACGAAACCTCGTACCTGGACTTAGTACCAACCAATATTAATGATACCCAACAATGAAACAACGAAAGATACGTCCAAGACATGTAACCTCGCTTTTCGTGTTTTTACTTTCTAAACTACTCTGTGTCCGCAGCACCTCGGCGGAACCCTTCGGTTTGTGCAACCCGCATCACCAACCAGAAAGGTCCACGAGAATACTTGGGGTTCAAGCAATTCAAAGTCAATGCGGCCAACCATCCGACATGAAGAGTTGAATGCACGTGTACTGGAAACCAAAACAAGGTGAACTACATACTTCTCATATTTCTTCAGCTTGAAGCTTAGCCATTAACCTCCCACTTAACTACGCACCCGTTTAGTTACGCATCCCAACTAAGTACGCATTTGATCATAAGATTTGCATACCAACTAAGATTTTCACAGATAACATTTTCAGTGAATTCAATGTAAATTTCAAAGATTTCAACATATTTAGAGATTTCATTGTAAATTTCACAGTCGAGATTAGACTACTTCCCCGTTCGATGCGCCGGGGCAAGGGAAGTCAAGCGAGAGAAATCTAACGATCAAGGGCAAGGTTGGGAAAAGTCCGAGATGCAAATATCTAGTTCCAACAATCTAATTTTTTACTACTTCATATCATGACACATCTAGCGCAAAAATGATCATCTGACAATTGGAAGTATCATATGGTGCATGATTATTAAATAGGGGTGGGAGGGGAAAGGAAATGTTTGAAAATAGTCAGAAAACCACAAAAATAATAGCTCTATGCCAAAGATCCGAAAGATCTATGGCACTCGGGATTCATTTTCTAAGCCCTCTCCAGAAGAGGGCTTAGAAAATTGTTTCATTAATTTCATACTCACTCACTAAAGTGACTTTGCTTGGAATATTTTACTTTACCAATTTTGAAATGATCTCACATAGTCGGCACTAGTTCAGGCATTTGATATTCAATTTTTTAAACATGGAAATTCTACGCAAATGATCTGGAAATGAAAAGTACGCATCTCCCGGCTAAGTACGCACAAAAGTTTAGGGTTCAAGGTGCGTACTTGAGCGGGAGACAGACATTGTTAGCAAAAATTGTACACATTAGATTTGAATATAACCAATGTAAACCAGTTTATAATTAGGAGTTTACATGCTAATAAAATTAGTAAATTATGGCAAGAAGAGCGAACACAACAATGATTGATATAAATTGTGTATAGGTTTATATTTCAATGAGTATCATCCATTTGCTATTAATCAAAGTTTGATTTCTTGGATGTTTATTGCTTCCACTCCTTGTTATGCATACAATTACATCTCACGCTCCATAATAATGTTTCAAATAAGCTTGTTGACAGAATCTTGATGTTCTTATAAAAAAGATTGTTCTGTTTCTACCAAGTTCAAAGGATTGCTCTCACCAATGTCATTCTCAATGTGATTATCTTTAGGGCATGGGCATGTCCCATAATCTATATTTTTTAAGAGTTATATTAATTTGATTTGAAAATAATATTCTAATAAACAATACTGGTTGATCTCTATCATCTTATTCAATTCTTTAAAGTTCATCAATGATAAGTTGTTACTCCAATTTCTATTTTCAAAAATTAGCTCCATCTGAAACATTGTTTTTTCTTGTTTCACATCATTAAAACTAAAATGATCAATTTACTCTTCAACATTCATGAGGGAAATACAATCGTCTCAGTTTGGAAAATTTGGAATGTTTTCCCTCTTGGAATGATCAGGTCTTGTCAAAATAAACCCATGTACACCCATAGCATTAACTGTGCCCGACCATGTCCACCCATGCTATTCAAATTACACAAATTGTTGGTTGTATCTTGACAAACACTGCACTTAGCATTACTTGTGCCCACCCAGGGAAAAATAATCTCATCCAAAACCCATCCATAATCCATGGCATGAATGGGTTAGGACATGAACATCCAAAATCGGGTTCTGATAGATGTATGATGTAATTTAGTATAGCTAGATATGACAGAACAAAATATAATGGATGTGATGACTATATGCGTTAATAAATCAAGTCAAAGACAAATTGAAATATAACATTGTAAAATATGTAATAATTATCTGCTATGAAGTATAAAACAAATCCAATGTAAATTGAAGGATAATTATTGAAATAAGATGTTGAAGCTCAATTTCTAAACCTTTAACGAAAGTATTAGAATTATATTCAAAAGCATGTCATGAAAATTATGATATTCAAAATCATTTGCAACTTTTAATTTTGAAACAAATGGATGAGTTTGACAATTATATTTTGTTGTTTAAAGTTCTTCAACAACAATTTTTTTGCAAAAAATTTTCAAAAAAATTGTATGGCTCATTGAAGTTGATGAATTTCAAGATGAATTTTTTTGTTATAAAATTTTCCAATAATATTTATTTTAAATTAAATATTTAGATTTTTAGAATGAAAAAAAAGTGAGAAATATGTTTCATCTTTTAAATTTATTAAATAATTCTTATGGATTCTTATTAGTTATGTTTTTTATAATAGATTAAATTATAATAAGTTATAAGAAAGTTGTAATTGCTTTGTTAACTGCTGATAACATAAACTTCATAATTTCATCTAATATGACATTTTTGTGATTCAAGAATGGTCAAAATTAAAAAATGGAATATGGAAAAAGCCTAAGATCTATATTTAGATACAAATATATAGAAAGACATTTCAAACAGTAAGATGGTAATTTGTTAAAAACGTGATGTGTTAAATGATCATAAAAAAGCAATGGTCATGTTAAAAAACAATTGTTGTTTGACAACCAAAACTGATGATCCAATATGGCTCAAAAATTTAATTTGAGGATGAAAGTTTGCTCGAAATAGACTATGAAGTGAGCTAAATGTCTTCTGGATTACATGAAAGAATGTTGATGATGTATGACTTTTGAAGATTTTTTATTATTTTTTATTTTTTGCATAAAAAATTCACTAGGAATAAGTTTATTTGCTAGTGATGGTAAAATAAAAAATAAAAAACAAAAAACTTCAAACATAGAAACATACATTTAGAGACACACGATGCCTAACAAATATATACATGGTTTATCATTATGAAGTTATGATCATAAAGACAAAAATGTCTTACTAAAATTTAAAATGTTCAATGCAAATTATGATTTGTTCAATCTTATAAAGTGGAAAAAAAATCCTAACTTTAATACTAAATAGGATCAAGCTAGCTATAATAAATTGTAGATTGAGTTTATACTAATAATCTTTTACTTAACTCAAATAATATAGGCAATAAACTTCATAATACATATAATTTCATTGCAAAAAATTATAGAATTAAACTCAACATAGATTCCTCTTTAAACTAGAGCCGTGACCAAAATATGAAGCCGTAACCAAAATATGATAGAGTAAAAGAATAGTAAACTTCATTTGTGTTTTTCATGAAAATTGTGCATGATAACGTAATGTATTCTTATTCTATTTTTTTTAAAAAAAACTTTGGTCAAATCATTAGCTGGATTAAATTCATTGTTTATTTTTTACAGATCAAAAATTTTATTTAAATTTTGATAAAGTGATACTTGATGTCAATATGTTTCAATTTTTTTTCTCTCAGTTGATTTGGAACAAAATGTAATACATTTTGATTCACAATTTTTTTCAATCACATCTTAATGATAAGGTCATTCTACTAAAATAGTTTTTTTTGTTGCTTCTGTTGCTGCTATATTTTCAACCTTGTTGTGAATCGAACTAAGCAGTTTTGAAAATTCTGACTAATGCATTCATCATCAAGTGTAAACAAGTATAATATGTTGTATATTTTTTTTCATCCAAATCTTGTTCATAGTAATCATTAACGTTGTTTAGCAAGGAATATATATTGTCTAATATATCATAATTTTTAAGACTTTTTAGTAATTTTAGAATTTTTTTCACTTCATTTTAATCCATATTTTCAAAATTTGACATGTATATGCTCAATTTATATATAATAGATAAACCCTAAGCTATCCCTATTTAGAACTGTTTATGTTAAATATGTCAAGCAGATATTGATTCATACATAATCTAATGTTTATGAATATCCATCTTAAATATACTCTTCGACTTACTCAAATATTTCATCTTACAATTCAATACAATGTGGAGAGATGCAACAATTAATCATGATAAGGAAGTCACGTAGAGTATTAGAATAATGAGATTGAAGATCTTGTTTTTTTTCATATATACAAATGGATCATATTCATTTTGTGAAAATTCTTGTGCTTATATAAAATTTTCAAATCTTGTATTCTATTCCTTAGAAGTTTGCTTCACTCTTATAATGATTTAGCAATTTATAAATCAACATTTTTTGATGTTTTTTTTCAAAGCCAATTAACTATGTCATATAAATTTGTTGTATCAGAGTTTCATAAAGAAAATGATATAATTATATGAATCTAATCTATAGTAAAACTGAATATTGCTATAAATGCACAAAACATGCAAACAAGAGATTTAAAAAAAAAAAAACGATTCTTCTTTTTTCAATATCAATGCAATGCCATCATACTTATCAGTGTGATAATAAAAAATGAATAAAACATCTATATATAGCTCATAGAAGCTCTATTATTACAATCTACAATCTTATAATAAAAAATTCTATTTTATTTTTATCTAATGCAGATATTTGAATCTCATCAAAAAAAATTTGATTTTTCAAAGTTTGTTTTTCAAGAATTTTCTACATTTGTATTGGGGCTTCTTCTTGTGCCACATCATAATGGTTAATCTCTCTTTTGACAACATTTGTGAATGGAAATTTGAATTTATTGCTATGGCAAAATTGAAAATTCTACTACTCTTTCAATGATATTGATTCATAAAAAGAAACTAACAGCAAACAATAACTTACTTGTCTTATAAACTACTAGTTCTCATAGCTTATGATGTTTCAAATCCTTAGCATAAAAAAGAAACATTTATTGTAGTTAGAATTTAACTTGGTTCTTTTTCTCTTAAATATGAGAGGTTAAACGGTCTGATCAAAATTCATTGAATACTATAATCATCTGTAAGCGTGTGTCTAAATTTCAACTATGTTAAAAAATTGATTGCAATAGATGAAAAAGATGATATAAATCATCTACAATATTAATAATTTTAGCCTAAATTCATAAGATAAACTAGATTGATTCAACATTTGCAATTTTTCCGACATTGTTCAATTAAAATTCTTAGAAACAATGTTATATTTCACATCATCAGTAAAAAAAAAATGTCAATTTTATGATAATTACTTTTTTATTATCACTATGAAGCAACAAACATTGACATGGACTTACAATAAGAAACTGATGAGCTCAAAAAATGAAGAATTTTTCTTTCATCACTTGTTTATTCTTCAAAATCCTGAAGATCAATGACAAGATAATCAAATGCATCAACATGATCTTGGATTTTTGAAAATCTTTCATCTTGAAGCACATCAGTTTCAAAAAGCCATAAAACCTATTGACAACTTTTTTTGATAAAATTGTAACTAAAAAGTCTCAAACAGCAAAAATTACTTGTCATGTTCATCCATTTGTTTCAGATGCAAAGATTGTGAATGCAATATGATAATACTCATAGTTTCATTTAAAGTTTTTTCAAATTGTTGTTGTTATAGATTGAAAGCTTTTGTTTACATCGTTTCTACTCTTTAACTTGACCTTGACTTTCTCTCCAAGAATTAATAATCATAATATTTATCGTATTTGATTAATCTCATATCTTGTTCTTTAAGAATTCATGGCTGCCATCTTATTCCGTTGAACACTTGAAGTTGTCTTTTGTATTTTTGAAAAAATAAGTAGTCTTAACCTCTACTTATCTATAAAAATTTTTTAAACTTCTTGATTTACTTGAGACTCTATAGTCAACCTTGTCAATAATTTGATTGAATTTTTTCCTGACTAAAAAAATAATTAGAGCAACTAATTGGAGAAGAGATTACAAATATACTATCAACAGATTTACAGGATGCACATACTCTATTTTTGTAGAAGATCATTGTCATCGCATGTAGAATTGCATGTACATCTTAATTGATGTACATGCAATTCAAATCTTTTAGACAATTATAGATATTACAGATTGATCAAAGGAGTGATCACGCTACTGCAATCTTAAGACTTAACATCTTTTGCACTAGATTTGTTTTAAAATTTTGAAACATGAAAAGATTCAACTGATTAGGATTTTCAACCGCCATCATCTAGCAAATTAAGGCTTTGAGTCATTAGATACAACGACTAGTATAATAATTTTAAGCAATCAAGAATGAGTATTATGATTTTGAATGTTGACTCCTTCCAATTTCACTTCATAGACTATCTTCATAATTAAAAAGGGCAACTGGGTTAGGAGTTTTAAGCAGTTGAGAATAAGGAGGATGATTTTGAGTTAACTTTTCTTGCGCCCGTTCGCTCTCACTCCCTTGTTTCTCTCTTTGTTATCAAATATTTTCACGCCGTTGCTGCTTCATTACGTGGTCTAAAGACTTGCAATTAGTCTTGCATTTGTGATGTTGAAACTTTCTCTCATTCTTCATATGCATGCATTTATCTCATTAGAATTTGATTGCTCAATTCATGTTGCAACCTAATTCCAACAAAAGAATTTTTTTCATTTTGTGTAGAAGGTTATTATACTTTTTTAAGTATGCAGATCTTATTTCAACGTGGTTGAAACAATTATTCTGTTCCATTCTTTGACTTCTCAATTTGAACTTTTTTTATTGTGATTGACTCGTCTTGAGTTTAGTCATTCAATTGTACTTTATGTTGCACGTGTTGTTTAGGCTTCAATTCTTTAAGAGAAAGAGTAGTACAAAGAAATCATGACTAATCATAATTACGACCGTGAGAAACAATTATGCATGAACAAAAGCTAGGTTGTAAGTATATGGACAAGTCAAAATTGTTTGTATCTAGAGAAGCAACAACGATGCCGTTTGACGTAACATTCACGTTTTGATCTCATTTCAAGATGAGAAATGCCAAAATGTGGTGATGAATCTACTTGACTGGAAATTTTTTCAACCCATGAGACAGAATGTTGCTTATGGCTTATGAAAATTTGTTTTTTGTCAAGTATACTCTACAAGCTTGAAAAACGTCAAGTATTTGTTTAGATTGATGAAATGATTCATTAATAGATTCTGCGATACACATTTTCTCCAAAGTGCGAGAAAAAACTAATCATGTTTGACATACAAATACCAAAATATTGAATTTTTGCTTCGACTCAAGTTGATAAACATTGATGTTTTTTAAGGTTGTGAATTGATTTATTCCTTATTCCCTAGACAAGTGACATGTTGATATAATGTCACAACACAAAGACAAAACGTTGCTGAAGATATTGATTTGCAACATTGTTTTATATTTTACTTTCTTTATGAAATTGATGATCATATAAAGTCCTTGAATTACTTTGCAATCACTTTGAATGTTATCATGTTATGTTATCTTGTATGACTACCTTGACCAAGTTAGACTACAAATTCTTTGATGTTTGCTTTGATATCAATTGCTAAATCAAGAGAAAATAAAAAATCCATGAATACAAAAACACACAACACACGCATATGTATACATACACAATACTAAATCCACATTTAAGTGATTTTCAAATCATGTATACGGAAGTAGCCTGACGGCTATTTTAGAAGAAGGAGTTTTTTTAATTGAAATCCACAATATATTGAACTCCAACTCTAGCTTGTTTATTCATATAAAATGAATAGTAAAAATTCCAAAAACAACTTTTACCTAATAAGAAGCTAACCAAATTCAACCTTAGATTTGAATTAGTGCTGTTTGATCATCTAGCATGTAAGGTTTTTTTCAATAGAATTTTTTTTACGTTTGATGGGACTAGATTATCAAAAAATTGGAAAAAAATTTAATTTACTCATATGGAAGAGAATAGATCCTTACTAGCAAATATTATTGAGGTTAAGATTGACTAAATTGGAATTAATAATGTGAAACAAGTAAAAATTCTAATATAAATAGAACAGATTTTTTAGAAGAAAAAAAAGAAGTAAATTATTGTTGATAAACAACAAATGACTACACAAAAAGTAAAGCTTTATCAAAATTGGATACTATGAAATCATCAATTTGGATTGATAGAGATCATAATATGTACAAAATATAGCACATAACAAGAAAAAAAAGCTTCAAAACAAGATTGATGATAAGTAATTTTACACCCAAAAAAATGTTAACAAACAAATTTCTTTCACTTGTAGCAAAGTATGCTATGTTTTGATTGATATGTGCATTAATTGTGATATGTGATCTACTTATAAATTAAATATATGTAATAAATCTAATAGTTGAAATAATTACATGGATTGAAGCCAGCTCCTATGCATTGAAATGAAAGATTAATAAAAGAATAATTATTTTCAAACTGTTTGTATGCTTCATGTGTATGCATGAAAAAGAATATCAAGTGTATACATGTGTGTTTAAAAAAATAGCAAATTTTTTAATTTTTGCATATCAATGTCCAATCGATGTAATTTTGAAAGAAAATGTCTTTAATTTTTATCCACAAATTTTATGTATTTGATGATATGTTTTAGACCTGATAATACTCTACCTATGATCAAGATGAACAAATACATGTTATCTATATGAAATATGCATTAAAAAGTTGTAAGTTTAATTCTAAGATACCTGAAAAACACTAAAAGTTATGATATTTCATTTGATGATTTATTAAAATATGCCAACTTTTTGCTATGCTACATATAAATTGACTATGGAAAACTATGAATGTATTGATACTTTATGATAGATGAATTAGTTGGAAATTTATTTTGCAAAATTGCATAGTTGGATCAAAAATGAAACTTATTATGTAGCGATAGCAGAAAATTTGATTGAATAAAGTTATTATTAGAATGAGATGGACAACATCATGTTTCAATGAGATTAAAACATGATGTTGTAAATCTTTATTATGATAGTTAAATTGCTTTACATCTTGCTGTAAATCAAATGATGCAGAATAAAAATAAACATATCAACATCAAATAATATTTCAGAAAAATGCAAGTTCTAATTAGAAATTTCAGCTAATCAAGATTAACGTTAAGCTAAATGTAACGTATGCATTAATTAGAGTTGTTACTTTATAGAGCTTTAAGAAAAAATTGCTACTTTTTAGATGTTGCATGAAGTACACATTTAGATTTACTAGCAATTTATTGAAAAATATGTGCATGTGAAAAATATTTTTTACACCTTATTCAACATATATCTCCAAGGTAACTAAATCAAAATAAATATCTAAAAGAAATTTAATGTCCAATGATATTGCTTCACAAATTGCAAATGGGCGTGAACAAAGATGTTGTTGTGAAATATGAGTATGTAACATCATCTCTATATATTAACAAATAGTAGTAAGGTATCTGCAATAGCAATAAATGCTTTGTATTCAAATATTGTTTCATCATGAAAAGCCAACTTATACATGACATCTCATCTTATTGACTAACAATAAGACCTTTGACTTGCAATTGATGTAAAAAGTTTAAAAATTATTTAAAATCATTGTAAAGATCATCATGTATAAAATCAATCTATAATTGTAGATCATATTTCTCAACAAGTGTTGAGAAATATGATCTACAAGGTAGCATAAAGCTAACAACATTTTTCACTTAAATAATTTTTCATTTTCCACTTAAATTTTCTCAATTATAATAAAATTATACACTTTACAAACATATGATTACTCTAAATGTATAATCATACTTATTACAAGTTTTTCAACTGAAAGATTATATTATTATCTTCACAAACTTTCAACTAATTAGAATGGATATATAGAGAGGAAAAATTTACTCATTTCAAAAAATTCAACTATATTCAATATTATCGTAGCTAGATTATGAAAAGAAGGTAAAAGAAAATCTTACTTATGTTAAACTGAATGATATTAACCAAATTCAAGTTAAATTTTCGTTTGATAGATTAAGTGTAAAATGAGCAAGTCGATGACATTTGTGAGAGTATTGCCAACAAAGATAGTTACAATATGCCGTGTTTTCACTATCACCAGTATGTGTAAAACTGTGTAGGGTATATGTGTGTAATTTTCTGTATCTTCTTGATTGGTTTTTCAATCTTCGAGCTTCTCCTTGTTTCGTTGTTGTTGATTGCGATATTCTTTCGTATTCATAGAAATTTTCTTAATTGTAACTCTTCCATCCAGAAAAATAGAGACAATGGGACAAAGATGATGATAAGGTAATAGCATTTTTCACGGTTCAAACATCTTTCGTATAGAACGTACAATGTTCCGTAATTCTGTTTATTCACAATTATGTTCTCCACTCTGAATATAGCCATGCTCAATGCAATGTGAATGTATAACTAAACCGGGAAAGTGTCTGCCTGGAAAAAACATCTCTGTTTCTCTGAGAGATTTTATCTTCCAGCCTCACATCCACCCTGCCAAGCTTGTCTTGTCCTTGTCATGTCCACATTTCCCCATCTCACCAGATGAACGTCCATCCGAAACTATCTGCATTATCATCAGCAAGGTGTGGCTACCTTCACCCGTAGTAACAATCCTTCGTACTTCCGCAAAGGGAATCTGGTCCTCGTCAACAGTGTTGGATGTCATAGCTCTCCGGTGGCCGAACTTCCTATTTTGGATTGTGTTTGATTGTAAACTACGGAGAAATACCTTCTTAATACTCTATAAAACGTGCTTCAATTCATGGGGACTGCGTAGCTGATAGTTGCGTCCATCTTCAAGAATTCTGGTCTGCCACTAGATTCAGCCAGAATTTACAGCTCAATATACACGAGCTCGCGTAGGCCGACACGATACACGAGCATTGCTAGTGACGAACACCGAAAGCTTCGAGCTCTACGATGGCAGTATCTGTGTCTCCCCGGGTAAATGTCGGCGGGCCTAACTCTCAAAATGCGCAAAATTGCGTCCTGTGATTAGGGGGCCAACTTGAATTACGCTCCTGATCGCGTGAGGAAGGCTCTGTACACTCGTCGGGCAACAACCCGATATTTACTCTTTTCATCAGCGAAGCAAAAATCCAATATTAATCAGTCCTTCCATAATTCGGAGCGCCTTTGAATTTTTCGAGCTTTTTTCAACACGACTTCAAGTTTTGCTGTTCCTCGCACTGTCACCTTTTGCTTCTCAACATCACAATCCACACCCACTACGCCTGCACATCATTGACTTCATACAGTTAGACTTCTTAGCACTCTGTAGATCTACACTTCTAATACCAAAGAGCCCAAAAAAGACTCGCTTCTAAGAGATCGTAGTTCAACTGACGTGACTCCTCTATACTTCTTGCATTGCTCCTCCTGAACGTCTATTTCGTATAGGTCTGTTTTTATGGGCAGACAGGGACTACGTTCTCTATACATGTTGTATGAACTACATCAGACGATATCCAGTACCTTGAGCATACCTTCCATGAGAATAAGCTTCTTTTCCATTTTCTCAACGCAACCTTCGCAGCAGATTGGAACTTTCAGCTCGATCACTTCTTCCTTGGGTTCTTCCTTTACCTCTTCCTTCGCTGCCTCCTTCACTTCCTGATGAGAATAAGACGTTTTCAGTACGCGAGGATCGATCGTCGGTAAGTCAATAATCGCAGGGTTGAAATACATGAGCATTGTTCAATTGACACTTGTCTCTTTCAAATTTTCGGTACAACATCCTGTACAACAAATTTCTCCTTCCAGATGACGACAGTACCTTCTGGGCTTCGGGAGGACTAACTGCTTCCGGGGTTTCTTCGGCGGCGGCGGCGGCTGCTGCTTCTGCTGCAGCTGCTACTGCCGTTGCAACGACCGCTGTGCTGTACTTGTCCGAGAAGAGCTGCGTTCGACATCAACAAACGTATCCTCGCAGGTTAGGAAAAATATTCACCATATAGACAGCTAAAATCGAAAGAACTTGCAGAAGCCTGATCTGTAATAAGTTCAGGCCCGAGAATGATCGGCAGGGTAAGATATACCTCGTCAAGAGAGATCGCCATCACAAACTGGATGAGTACGCTTAGCGCTTCAGGAAGGTCTGAGCCCCAATTCTACGATCACTGCTCGAATTTCGCACGCCTACTACTTCGTGAAAGCAATTCGCTTGCGGGCGATATACAAATTAGAGTGTGAAAAAAAAGGCACCTCGTTGATGATTCTCCGACCTTGGCTATTGAGTAACAGGAGGCAAGCAGTTTCCAGCACAGAGAATTTGAAGTTTCCACGAAAACTTATGGGTGCCGACACGTCCAAAACCGTGTGTTCCGATTGCGCAGAATCAGAGTATCCAGCGCCGACAAGAGCTTCCAGAGGTATCGGACGAAACGAAAATAGCTCACTGTGTTGTCGATATGACCAGTAAGAGCTGACCACTTGTCACGAATTTGCGTCCAACTTGGGCCTCACTTTCGATGAGAGGCGGCACTGACCCAGTAAGATGCTCAAATCTCCGTCTTGAATGGAAAAGAGAACCGGATGGCCTTTAAGTACAAGAAAACACTTCCAGTGGCTCCGAGAAAATTCTAGAGTTGGGGAATTCAGCTGAAGGGATCGAATACAAAAATGTTCCCCATCTGCAAAGTCCTAAAAGGAGACGAAGATTCTTCGTGGCAACAATCCGTTGGACTGAAGTCCCACGAGAACACGCAACCACGCACTGTACGTGGTTGCTTTCGGTGCAACAGAGCTCACGAAGTACAGCATAGAGAGGGTAGATTATTATAATCCTATCAGGGTCACGAATCAGAATACGCCACGTGCATCCCGGAGCCGACCATAATCACTGCACTCCTCGCTGGCCTCTGCCTTCGTCCACAGGTAATACACCGTCCCAAATCACTAACGGTTATTCCTGACATCGTAAGATCTTTATCTGTTACACTATCCACGTGTCGCAGCTTTAGAACGGCCACTTGCCAGCTAATGTATGATCACCTTGAAATTTGACGCTAATCACAAACTCCTAGCGCGGTATGTGTTAGTAATAAAGATGAAAAGTCGTTGTAATACTCCGAGATCTTTTCGAGATCTCTCATTGGTTCCCGAGGCTATAGAATCTATGTCTTCTGGGCCTCTGTGAGGACAATTACCGGAAGGTTATGAAGGTTATTGGTACCTTCTAGATGAATCAGAAGCGTATATGTGAATCATTATTACACTGCATCATGTGAATCATTATGGTTGTGGGCTGACGGAATACGGTCGTCGTCATGACGGTCTCTCCTTTGTCACCGTCGCGTCAAAAAATCACCCGTCCGCGCAACTGTTGATATTCAAATTCGATACATGGAAACCCGGGTGACGGTGACAAACGAATGGTGTACGTACACCGTCCGCCCGCACAGCATATAGTCGTGGTTAATCTAGCCAAAAGCATTACTACGAGCAGTGAATTTGACACTTTTGGTCGGTACAAATCCGTTTGACCGACTTTTCTGCTTGGTCAGGATAATGCAGAAGTATTATAGTACGCTATCATCAACCGCCCTTCAGCTCGCTGATTAGTAACTGAAAGCTCCATGAAGTTTTGCCATCTGCGAAAACAGTTTTCTTCTGTGAACAGGCAGGAGGCCAAGCACCGCCCTTTATATGACATCCATGGAACCCATTTGCTTCAGGCAACTTCTGATTCTGTACTTCAATTGACAGCCCCTCATCGCAGGAATTTTTGGGTTCGCGCACCCCATGGCAATGCCTCACCAGTTGCTGGATCATGAGGAGGGAAAAAACCTTTAATTAGATTCTGTACATTCCCGAACTTAGGATTGTTAAGTTTTGTCCTTATATAGATTCCCTAGCGAGGAAAAATCACGAGCTCTCTCATCTGCAATGGGCGAATGGCGGGAGTCCAGGAAGTTAATCTCCAAGAAATTCGAGCTTGAAGTTAATTAACATAGAGGGTCAGCGAAAACACAAGCTATCTGTGGAGCTGACTGGACCGATATGGGCTCTGGAGAAGCAGTTAGCGTCTCTTGCAAAGACTGATATTCCTCGATTCAATCGACCCTATACTTACCGAGATGCTTACGGAATGTCGTTCCAAAAGGAGCAGCAGTTTCTGGTGTTAAATTCTGGGAAAAAAGGGTTTCTGGACGTGATGACTTCATTTCTGAGTAGAGAGACAACGCAGAGAACTTTTCAGCACTTCTCATCTGATCATCACATGAATCTTTCAATAAAAAGTAGGCTTAAGTACGTCGAACGATCTAAAACATTCGGACGAGGAGCTTGCGGACTGATGAAATGATTCAGCAGTCTATAATCATAAATTCCTCAGATGTTAAATTGCTGCCGCACAGTTAATGCACGAAAACCAATCTG
The DNA here is from genome assembly GCA_037833965.1 of Marchantia polymorpha subsp. ruderalis. NCBI lineage: Eukaryota > Viridiplantae > Streptophyta > Marchantiopsida > Marchantiales > Marchantiaceae > Marchantia > Marchantia polymorpha. The sequence continues at coordinate 99,177 of AP031352.1, read as the reverse complement.
TGCTTGGGGATTCCTACAACCAGACGGAACTGATTGCGCCCAGAGGATCAGTAGTTTAAGACGACGTACGTTTAGTGTTTCCGACAGATCATAGGGTAGTTGATATTTCATCTCGATCGTCTGCTCAAACCGTGAATCGCAAACATCTGTATCTTCTCGAAGTTCTTATAAGTTGCGGTTTAACCACTCTATGATCTGTCGGAAACGCTAAACGTACAACTTCAACGATGTGGATCGCAAACACGGTCCATCTAGATTCTGTCCGAAAGGAAATCGCGGGATGGATCTGGTTATAAGAATTTCGAGGAGACCCGTGTTAATTCTACATTACTAACCGCACCCGCGCACAGAGATAGTTCTGCGAAGCTTGAATATGCTCTCCTCGTACTCAGGTTCGGTGAACTCCTCGGTAAACAATTCGTATATCAAACCTTGAGAATAATTCGTCCATTTCGAGTCGAATAGAAAAAGATGAAGGTTTTAGTTCAATGGGGAAGGTGTGAGCCGAACCTTCCCACCCTTCAGCGTTTGTAGTCCAGGTGGGGGTTCGAACTCCCATAATCTAACTTCTCTGATCACAAGCCATGTTCTCACAGCGCATTCAATACAATGAGATGATAAACACTTGCTCTTCCATAGACAAATTGCCCAAAACTGAAACTAACACCTGCTGCCTACTATTTCCACAAGAGCATCAGGCAAGCTCTTTGTTACATAAAGATCTAACCCAACTCTAGGTGACTTCCTCAATACTACAGCCGCTGTGGGCTTTCCTAGATCCCAGTCCCAATTCCTACTAAGATTTCAGCATCGATTTCTCAGCTTCCACCTTCAGAGCCCACCAGATTACTCTCTCAGATTCAACTCTCCCTTTCCAGTTTCAAATTCAGATTCCGACTGTCAGATTTCAGTCTGAGATTTCACTTCACTCTCAGCTCCCATTCTCAGATCTTCCACTCTGATTTCAGCTCCCACTCACAGATTTTACACTTCAATCTCAGATCCAATTTAATTTCACTCTCTTATACGACTCTCCACCCACGAGAGTTTGCTTCCTCCTACTTTGAACTCTCCACACTCCCCTCCTAATTCTCACCACTTCCCTGCGAAAAATCACTCACACCCACACCCTATTCCTCATACTGATCCCACCTTCGATTTCCACACCCTGGCACACCACCAGCTCTCAGCTCCCAGGCCGAGCACACCACTTCCATCTCCACACACGCACACCACCAGCTCTCCGTTCCCAGGCCGAACTCCCCACTTCGAAGTCCAAGGCCGAAACACACACAGCTCGCCTAAATGCCCCACTCGCAATGATGGGTAGCTGCCTGCTCCCCCTGCGCGACTTCACGCCGCCGCCGCCACCACACTTGTACATTCTACATTCCTGACCATCAGATCTCCGCCGGAGGGAATTTTCTTCCGCGCACTGCCGAAGGCATCCACCCGCCGAAGACGCACGACCGCACCTTTGCCTATCTATAACAGTCACTCCCGACACCCATAACTCAGGGATACTTGCTTCGTTTCAAGAGTTCTTAGGCTCGTTGGAACGAGCAGGTTGAGTTCTTTCCAACGAGACCCTAACTAAGTCAACCCGTTACGAATTGCGAAAGTTATGCCGGTTTTACCCTTCGTCGAAGGCACACCGCCGAAGGCCTGTTATCTGTTATCGCCGAAGGCGCCCGCACGATGTTTGCCGGTTCGATGTCTTCCGGTTCGATGTCTTCCGGTTTGATATCCTCCGGTTCGATGTTGTCCTACCCTATCTGCCGCTTTCGACGCTCATAACTCAGTGACGCCTTATCCGTTTGAAAAGTTCTTGGTTTCGTTGGAACGAGCGTCGCGAGCTCTTTCCATCGAGACCCTAATCAAGTCAAATCGTTAACAAATGAAAAAGATATGCCGATTTTACTGTTTCGCCGATGGCCCTTCCCCGAAGGCACTTCGCCGGAGACCCTGCCCTGAAGGCCCCCTTCCGCACCTTTGTCTACTAACTATTACACCAACTCCTAATCTTGCCAAAACTTCCAGAAAACTCCAAGCATTATTTTGCAAGAGCTTACATCCAAAATTTTAACTCTCATAAGGGTAAAAAGACATGTGAGCACAGTTTTGTGCTCACAGAAGTATGAAGGTTTTATTATCATGTGATCATTTCGTAATTTGTGCTCACTGGCACATGCATTTTTTATACTTCGAATAGTTGGCTCAATAGCTTTGGATTCTACATAGAGATATTACAAAAAAATTATTTTTTTTCACTGACACTTACTATAGTACGAAAATGAAGGTGTTTGAATCAGAATTTATGAGTATTTAGCACCTCTCATGTAAAGCTGTGTTTTATATATGAAGTCATATCATGTTTATTTATTGTTCGTAGTATCCTTTAGTTCTAGTTATCAGTTCTAGTGTAATCCAGAATCAGTTTAGATTGTATTTCTTCATGAAGTTTAATAGTTGACCCAAGATCGCATAGAGCATGGTTTTTGTTTATCTTATTTATAAAGTGATGTATACACTTACATGGGCGTGTTTGTTGTAGAAGGCTAATAGTTTGTCTTCAATTGATGTTGATAATGCTACATGTTTAAGGAGTTTAATTCCAAGAATGATCGGTTCTAAACTTTCTAGATATAAGTCAGTTTATTGTTTATCTAGAAACTTGGATTGAAATCCATTGCATGAGGAATCTTGACAATAAATAAATTAAGAGGCCATTCAGCCACAAGACACTTCAAATTACTTCTAATTGCAGAATTATAAAATCTTGGAGCAAGTTGGAGAGATAAATTAGTGACACTTCAAATTAGTTGTAATTGCAAAATTATAAAATCTTGTAGCAAGTTGGAAAGTTAACTTAGTCTCGTGCATCCTTTAATATGTGTGTATTGCTACGGGTACTAAACACCTTTTGCATTTTGAATTTTATCCATCCATCTATATGTAAAGTAGTAACTTTGAGAATTTTGAAATCTTGGCCGGGTGAAAAGTTTCATATTTTTCTACGAGCTTTAGGCTCATTCATATTCATGAATCCATGATTATACATAAGTATATATTAACATATCTTGAAATCATTTTTTATAGTGGAAACTACAATCACACTACCATGTTAGAGATTGTTTACAAAATATGAGTAAGGATGATCCCATCATCTTAGAGATTGCATTCAATCAGATGATTGAATGCAATCTTTGCAGCAGTTGAATCTATTGGCAACGATCCGAGTTATCGCAAAATTCTTCCGATAAAATCAAATGAATTATTTATATTGACCATGAATACCACAAGACTGAGAATGTTATTGAACGAAGGGTGTGATACTCTGCATACCCGCCGAAAGCCGCAAGTTCCAAAACACGCTCTCAACGCTGACAACTTGCAAGCCTTCATTGAAGACTGCCAAAGGTAAAAACAAAAGTACAAATTTCCCAATGCACACCGTCAGCTCCGCCAATATTTGATCGAGCAGAATGTTACTTGAACGCCTATTTAGAGAAGATGAAGAGCATGAATCAAAGGATGATTAATTTCAATCAGTGTACTCAGCACTATGATCTTCATGCTCATGGATTGCGTTTGAAAAAAACCACTGAGTACGTCTGTAATGCATGTGTTTAAATTGAAATTAAGTTGAATAGAGACAATCTCATCAATGTTGATTGCGAACATTTGCTTCTGGAGAAGAAGATACATCTATTCGCTTCTATTGATCAACAATGTTTAATTTCGAAGTTTGTAAAGGATTATGGAGAAGAAGATACATCTATTTGCTTCTATTGATCAACAATGTTTAATCTCGAAGTTTGTGAAGGATTATGTCAGCAGACATGCATCATCACAATCAATGTCTAAGATGATTATCAGCAATTTGTATGAAAATCCGCTTGATGATACGTCAATTGAACAGAAGACTCCACCTCAAATACAGATCCAAATTGAAGATTTTGATGGCAGCTTTGTTCTTCCTTTTTATGCGCGATCTCGTTCATTGGCGAATTATTTTAATTCTAATATGCGAATGCAGAATTTTATTATAGCCGACATCATCAACAATGTGAAAAATGTTATCATTTATTATGAACGTGGTATACAAAAGGTGATGAAGCTTTATGTAGCCTTCGTCTTTTCTATCATCTCCGACTACGATAACAAAGATACTTGCCAAAGATTTTGTTTCTAATATTTGATAACTGTGTCGGAAAAAACAAGTCCAAGGTAGTATTCATGTTTAACATGTTGATGTTATTGCTATTTCATGACAAGGTCGTTTTGTTGTATTTGATTCTCGGCCATTCGCACAATTTGGTTGATTCCGTCGTCACATGGTCCGAAACAAGATGTGTACCATGAATTTGTAATCTCTTGCTGCAATTGTGACAGAGCTAAATAGAATCAAATTGGTGTCTTTCAAGTTCCTAAACCATCAAATTCCCAAACGACCGTTCTTTACGGAATAGACTTCAATACTATGAAAGTACTTGTCATGCCGGTGAACTACACCAACAACTACTTCTTTGAAATTGATTAAAGTGTTGTGTCCATGCATCATCTTGTGATCAAACCTGATAGCGACATGAAGATGTTTGCGATGATTTTTCCATCAAATATTGATTCAATTTGCAAGTTTGTCTTGTCTAATCTATTTGGCACCAACGTGTAGACTATTGATGACGTCACTTTAATTGACAAGGTAAAGCTCCCTTGCGTTGAAATGAAAACAATGTCCAACAAGAAATTGAATTCATTGGGTCTCGAATACTTTTTTATTCCTCTACAGTAGCTTTTGTACTATCCTAACATTCTTCTCGGTATCATCTATGAAGTCAATCATGAAGGTACAAATACGCGATTTAAATCTGCTTATAAGAAGACGACCAAGGCATCAAATCCAAGAAATCAGCTCCTTGACATCTTATTAAGCCAGCATGAATTTTTTCTAGTCACACATCTTCAATTTTTAATAAAAATTGAAGATGTGGCGCAATCGGATGATGGCGCAATCGGATGGATTAGAAGGAGACGATTGGCGTTGTTTTGGAATCAATCAGACGATTATTTGTAGAGATCTCATTTTTTGCAAGATCTTGAGTTCTTTGGTGATCGGGTCGTCGCCAATAGGATCAATTGATCAATTTGATTATTGTGATTATATCATATGAAAATTATGTTGTTTGTTAAGCAAGTGTTAGTAGCTATTAGATTTCTCAAGATAAAAAAAACTTTTCAATATATTAGAGCAATTTCATATTGCAAATTGATAGTAATATCATGATTGTTCATCGTCATTTTTTTCACAAGCAAATCTTATTTACTCTAATTTGAAATATCCTGCTGATGAAAATTTGACCAAAAAACTATTAGTTTAACTTTAGTTAAGGACTAACCTCATGTTTTAGCTATTTATAGCTAGATTAATCACCGTTGTGGAATGTATATATCTTAAGACTTCTACAGCGTGACTATTACTTTCCACTACTGTAGCAAACTCTCTTGCGTGCTTTCCCCGTAAACATAGTCCTTTGAAGGATGAATCACATTACGACTGCATCAACTAATGTTCATCTATTTACCTATATGAATGTTTGGCTATCACAGTATTGCATATTTTGGACTGAGTGAGAGAGTTTGAAGGCTCTCCTTATTGATAAATATAAATCTCTATTCACAAATATTGGGGTAGTACGTGGGGGAGTTTGATCATTATGTCACTAATATTTATCACAAGAATGAGGAGTTATGCATGTGAAGCAAGTTCCTCCGCTTCAATCCGCTCTACGTCCAATTGTGCAATTGTCCTTTATTTAATCATTGACTTTTTCTTGATGTCTATGCGCTTGATAGCACACGTTGATCGTTGCTCTAACTTTTGCAGATTGATAAAAAATAAATCAATTGAAAAACTATAAAAAAGTTGTGTCGTTGCTCTAACTTTTGCAGATCGATAAAAAATAAATCAATTGAAAAACTAAAAAAAAGTTGTGTTTCACTTTGATTTTGTCCCCTTGCGTTTGCAAATCTCTTGTGTGTGGCTTGCATCTTGCGCGTTTCAGTCACTTGTCTCCGCCAATATTCAATGTTGGCTGAAGATAGATCAAGAATTTAATCAAAGTTTCCAGAATGGTCTCGTTTGCCAAGCTCGCTCTCCTGCAATCTTGTTCATCCAATTTTTTTTCAGTTTGATCAAATTTTGATCAAATTCAAGAAATTAACTCAAATTTTGCTTGTTGCATTTATGCGCAAAATTTCTGATCTTCAAATCAATTTGCCTACAAACTCGTGTTGATTTAAATTACTTCATTGAAAGGCTGATTCGCAATCTAGTTTACCGTTTGTGAATTTTGCCTCGGTTGGATGAATTCTTGTATGGGAAGATTTTGGTGCGGAGATTACAATTCTTTCTCTTCCAAGTATTTGCAAAAGGATTCCGCACTAGCTCAACCTCATCTGCTTGTTTTTCATAAGGAGTATTGGACTTGGCTAAACATTTTCTTCACAACACCAAGTCTTAACATAATTTGCAATCAAGCAGAAAGAGAGTCTACTTACAAGCTCGTTGCGCTTCTTGTTGTTCACGCTCGGCTATTTAAGCCACCATCTTCGCTGTGCAACGAACTAGTAACAGATCTTGGAACGTTTAAGGACTTTGAGCTGACGATCAAAGAATGCTAAGAGAGTGAATAACTATGCGGAGAAAGTGTGTATTCAAATGAATGAGTTTCATTATCATGCCAAAATTTCCAAGGTGTCACCAACCAAAAAAAAAACTTTTGAATGATGGCAAAAAATGTTGATTTACATTGATGGCAATAGAGTATTTTTTGATCTTTTTGCAAACATTTCAGTTTTGGGTAAGAACAATGGAGTAGGTCTAGCGGAAGCATTGAAGCTAGAACCAGAATGGGTTTTTTTATTTTGTCTTCACGCTACGCTGCTACTGCAAGCTTTGAAGCTTCACAATGCATGCAGTCAAAGAATGAGCAATGTGACAAAGTATTTTCGGTGTAATAATTCTTGCTCACTTCATTTCATAGTGATCTTTTCAAATTTTGACTTTGAATCTTGTTTCATAAAACCTCAAATTTTGATTGTCACCTCATGATATTAAGAAATTCCTTTCAATTTGTCTTCAACCTTGTCTTTTCAACAGTTGTTCTGAACTTTTTGTCATCATCAAAAGCCTACAAGAGAATGTCTCTGAATTGAAGATGAACCGTCTTCATCGCATGATCCACTGTCGACTTTTCTCTCAAAACATTTTGAATATTCTAAAATGTCAACATAACCTTGTCGAACTCAATATTGTCACCTCGTCTTGAACAAAAACTTCTTCTAGAAAAATTATGAGCAGTTCATAAGAAAAAAATGTCAAACACATTGTCACCGTAGAAAAAACTAGCACCAAAAAAAAACCTCACTGTCAATAAATCATCTATGACAAATTACAGTCACTAGCAAAAAACCCATCAGCAACGTTCACCTTTGACTAAGACAACATAGAACTGCCACACACATTGTCACAAAATGCAAACTACTTTGATACCAATTGTCAGTCCACAATATGCAAAAGTAGTCAAATAGATAAATAAACAAACACGAGTTTACGTTAGTCGTAACGTGGTTCATACTTTAGAGGGCTCCGTTCACGGAAAAAACACGCGAGAGTTTACTATAGTAATGAAAAATTACAGTCATGTAGTGCAAAAGCTTTACATATATATATCCAATATTGATATCAATCTAGCGATATATAGCTAGATCCTAAAGTTACTCTTTCATCAAAATTAACCTAAACAACACTCTGTTTCAATCACATCTTAGTGATAATTTTATCCATCCAAATAGCATACTTTGATGGTTTTGCTTCTAGTACAGACTGAGCTTTAGTCGTAGACTGAACTACACACTTCTCCAAAGTAGTACTTCAACTAATGCATCCATCACCAAGTGTAAACACATGCTTAGTTGTAAATTTTTTCTAGTTCAAAACTTGTCCATAGTCAGAATCAACGTAACCTTACAAGAATTTAGCATTGTTTTAACCAACAATAAATCATAATCTTTAAAACTCTTCAAATATCTAAGAATTTATTTGATTCCTTACAAGTGCAACTTACTTGATTTTAACATATATGAGTTAATCGCATCTTGTACATTGCTAGAGCGATATCAGACCTTCTGCAAACCATCAAATACATGAGGTTGTTCACAACTTTGTCATAGAAAACTAATGATATATTTTTACTTCTCGATGACATTGATTGAACATTGAACATCAAAAAGTTTAAAATGTGTTGTCAAAAGAATACATACTTTTTAGGAATCTACCATGTTGAACTTGTCAAGTACACAATCAACATACTTGGTTTGACTCAAACATGATATCTTCTTCATCAAAACCTTATGAATGTTTCTAATATCTTATTGGATTTACACGAAACTTTCATATTGAATGCAGACTTCAATTAGTTTTTGCATTGATCTACGTCGGATTGATTATTTGCCAAGATGAACATATCATCAACGTAGAGTATTATAATAATAAGATTGAAAATTTCAATATTCAACTTTTTCATGTTTACACAAGTATTATACACACTCTCTGAAAAATCTTGTGCTTTCATGAACTCATCAAATCATGTATTCTATTGTTTGGGAGCTTGTTTTAATCCATAAAATGATTCTAGCAATCCATATTTCAACTTTTCTTGACCTTTTTCCTCAAAGCCAATTGATTCTCTTGTGTATATATCATATTCTAGAGATTTATAGAAAAATGCTGTAACTATGTTCATCTGATCCATAACACCACTAAATATTGCAACCAGTGCACATACAAGACAAATTGTAATGTACTTTGAAATAGGAAAAAAAACTTGATTATAATTCACACCTTTCTCTTATGTGAAATCTCTAAACACCAATCTCGCTTTGAAAATTCTCTTTTTGTCAATTAGTAAACTGTTCTTCTGCTTGTACATCCACTTGCAATCAATCAAAGCTTGATTTTTAGTAAGATCAACTAACTTTCTAGGTCTTATTATCAATCAATGATTGCATCAACCGTTTCATAGCAATATATCATTCAATCTTATTGACAGAATTTTGAATTTTTCTATAGTAACAAGGTTTTTTTATCTTACAAGATCAAAGCAATGTCATCATTATTCTCAATATCAATGTCACAATATTCAATAATGAATGAATTAGTCCATAATTCAAACCTTGTAAAAATTATACTATCTAATTTGATGATATTTTAGTAGAATATTTTAGTTAATATCTATTGTTTAGTGTGTAAACTTGAGGCCTATCAATAGTTGCCTATTCTTCTAATTCTTGTTTTTCAAAAATTTGCTCTAATTGAAGCTTATTCTTGTGTCACATCATTAATCATATAATGATCAATCTTTCCTCAACAACATCATAAGTACTTTTCTTGTAGATCCGTATGAAAGAAATGAAAACTCTCATCCTCTTTTGATGAGAAAAATTTGAAAGAAATAACCCTACTAAAAATAAATTTACATTGGAATATTTTCTTTTGATAGATATTTCATTTCATTTCAATAGAACATTCCTCTGACAAATTATTCAACAATTAGAACTCAAACTTCAAATTTCAAACTTGTGTTTGAGTAAATAAATCCATATAAATCTTGGATAATCATCACTATATGATATGTAAGGAAACTTTTTATAGAGTGTGGCTTCTAGAAAAAATCTCCATGTGTAGTTTGGTATATATTGAAGTAACTTCTTAGAATTGTGAGCTTCAACATCAGAGTTTAATCTATAATGCTTGACCACAATACCTTCACTATACTAATGTCATGTAATAATTTACTCTTGCCGAGTGAAGACATGTACATGTTATTCATATATCATTGGTTAGAATATCACACATGAGACATCTCAGCTCAAGATTTAGTAAAATCAACTTTTTCAAAAATGGTAATATACTGTAGCAAGTATGAATTGTTGTGCTTAGAAATTCTAAAAATAATATTATCACGTATTTGAACCTCAAACACCTCTTTTTAAGCTTTACTCAAGTATTTACGAATCAATAATTTTAAGAGAGATGAAGTTTTTTTCATATGAGGTATAAATTTAACTTGAATCGATGTATGGTATACTTCATCAAACATTCGAATTTAAACAATTCTAGTACTTTCAATCCTCCATGCTTGATCATTTCTCATAAAAATAAAACAATTTGATTTTGAAAAAATATTGAATAAATCTCTAACTTAACGTGTGTGATAAGAACAAGCATCATTCTATACATCAACAACAACCTTTGATGAATTGCACGGGCATGTATTTCTCATCATGGTACATCTTAGTTACTACTCAGAGTTAAACTCTTTAAGTCACATTGCCTAATGAAGTATCAGCACTTTGATCTTCACACGACAGTCTTTATTGACTTGATTAACCAAGGAAAAAATTACCATTTTTTCCTTGGTTACCTCTAGTTTTTTTCTCTAATACTAGATTCAAAATGCTTATCATCCTTATCATTTCTTGAATATGACCGACTTTGAGTCACATTCAGGATCGTAACAGAAAAAAAAGATGGATGAAATAATAATATGATTTTTTGCTGCAATCATTAGTCAATAGAGCACTCTCAATCTTGTTCTAAATGATGGATTTCTATCACAATGAAACAAAACACGTGATGATGACAGTCAATAAGCTCAAAAGATGAAGAGCTTTTCTTTAATCGATATTTACTACTTCTAAGATTCCAAAGTTGAATGACAATATCATCAAATGTATTGATGTAATCTTGGATCTTCATCTCAGAATTTTTCATCTTAAAACTCATCAATTTCAAGGAAACATACAAATTGTTTTATAGTTCTTTGCAATAAAAACGTTGCTCAAGAGTTTCAACAAAAGAGTTTCTCATCCACTTGCTTCATATTTAAAAGCCACAAATGAATTATGACAATATTCAAATCATGTTTTTGATTGTCTCTCCAAATATCATCGTCATACTTGGACGATTTTGGCTTCAATGTTTTGCCAAGACCCATGACTTTTAGCATGTACTTGTAACCATCTTTAGTTAGTAAGAACTAAAGAAGAGTTTACTTCAAATTTTGATATATATCCTTTAAAGTACACTAGTCGTAGCTGCCATGTCAACGATCCGTGCGCTTGGTAGGTGGAGAGTAGGTGTGCTAGTTGACAGCGCCACGTCAACAATGCGTGTGCTTGTTAGGTAAGGATTGAGTGTGTTAGTTACTATGTTAGTTGGGAGCATCACGTCAGCGATCCGTGTGCTTGTTAGGGTTATCCGCCACGTCATTCATCCACTAGGAGTGGGATGGATGGTGGGGATAAGATCTTATCTCCTTGTACTTGTTGGTGAGAGCTATATAAAGGAGAGGAGAACCATTGTTGGTATCTCTCGTCTTCAAAGTTTACGTTTCTTTCTTCAAGTGATCTTCTCTCTAAACCCTAGTGTTACAATGGTATCAGAGCGACCTTGCTCTTTCCTTGAGTGTGGATTACCCCTCATGAAATAGCAAGTGAGTGATGATGGAGTACGGTTTTGAGAGTGTATAGAGGTTGGCAAAGGTCATTGATTTGCATGTACAGAGAGGTGGAAGGGAGAAAATTGTGGTTTTGCAGATATGGACAGTATTGACAGGAATCCAGAACCGCATTGACCAATTCCTAACCTATTCGATATTCACCTTCGTTGCATGGAGAAACATCATTTTCGGATGTACCTTGTGGCTTGTTGGGATGCAGATTTTATGACTAGAGTGATGGAGTCAAGAGTGCCATTGATTCTACCAATAGTTACTTATGAAATTGTACCATATACATTCTATACTGAATGTTTCATGGATTTGAATTGCAAACCATCCATACCGGTTCGATTCAACACTTATGTAGAGATTAGAACAGTATACTGACATAAGAGATTGTGGAGAGATTTTCTTGTGAGGAATTATGGGGAAGATTACTATAGAGCTTTGATAGAATCACCTATACCTTTTGTAGCTCCTTTATTAAGAGGTCATTTAGTGATTATACTCACTTTGTATTAGAGTGAGTGTGAAAAAGCATGGGGACATTGTAAGCTTTAAACTTCCCACCCCTTTGCGTTTGAGTCCGGATGGGCGGTCTAAGCGAACAAGGATAAAACACTAACACTCATGAAACTGCACTTAGACAAAAAGCCACTCGTGCTACCTCTAGTATTGCCAATAATCTCTAGCTATCATATCCTAACTCTTCTCCCTCCTCCCTCCACGAGAGTAATCAACACACAAAAATAAGACGGGGGCACATCACCGAGGCACTCCACTAAAACCCACCAGCCTGCCGAGCCAACCCTAACCTTAATTCAAACCCTAAACCTAACACTAAATTAAAGCATAACCCTAAATCTACTGCATTGAGCCGCCAGCTTCTTTAAGAGCTTTAAATCCAAGCTCTAAGTCTGAAAATTTGCAAGCATGTGCGGCTGGCTGAGACCATTAGCCTCATCAAATTTCAGCTTTATCCGACTCTTAAGCACAAAGTTATGGCCCCGCAAGATCTCTGCTCCAAGGCCAAATTTCCTAGGTGATTCCCTCGCGTTGGGCCTCGCAGCCTCCTCTGCCGCGGCCTCCCCTCCATGTCCCGCTAACATCTCCAGCGGAGTTGGAGAACCTACCCCAGTCGGCTGTGCTAAATCCTCCCACTCTGATTCCGCCGAAGGCAGCTCGTTCACTCCTTCCGCAGAAGTCACACGTGTCCCCCATTCATGTCTTTGTCCTCCTTGCCCTCAGGCGTAGGGATGTTCTCTGAGGGTCTCTGTACTGAAGACGACTCCTCCAAAGGCACTTGCTCCGAAGACACTGCTTCAAAGACAAGAACATCTCTAGCGCAGGCACTCTTGCCGTCGCCGCAAGCCTATCTCTCTGGTCCAAAGGCCTAAGTACTTCCTCTGAAGTCCGAAGTACCTCACAGCCGAGGGCCGAAGTTCCTTCGGCCGAAGGCACTTCCGCGCCTTCGCCTATCCATATCAGCCACTTTTGACACTCATAACTTAGAGATCCTTTATCCGTTTCAAAAGTTCTTGGGCTCGTTAGAACGAGCGTGTCAAGCTTTATCTACGGTATCCCTAACTAAGTCAAGGAGTTACCAATTGAAAACGTTATGAGGTATTTACTCTATCAAATCTTTGAAACTTCTCATTTGGAGAAAGAAAAGAAAAACTAGGTTACCACAAATTTGTTTGAAGAGAGCCTGCTTGTAGATTTGCAGCGACTAGCAACGTGTTGTTGAAGAGAGACCGCTCCAAAACTTGTGCCGCTGAGAAAGGCTAACATTATCGGTGTTGGAACGAGATCAAACAGCAGCGTGACCACCGGTTACAAATCAGTGGAAAGGGAATGCTGCACGGTGAGAATGTACAAGCCTTTAAACTCAGCATTTTCCTGTCCATCCATGATATGTCCACTAATGTTCAACTTCTTCCATACCTCTCTACCTGAAGATGCCAATGCCCTAAAGGACCCAATACTGTTACAGTCCTTTATCTGACACATTGTGAGTGACCATCCTAAGCCCACAGAGAATGCGCGCTACCAATTGCCTGGAAGTTCTACATATCTTCGGAGTAATGCTGATGTTGATCGTTCTTGACAAGTGACAGAAGAATTTTGCTCCGAGATCAGACTATATAGGCACAGGGGGTCTTTAGACGGTACTCGTAGTCCTCCTTCTCGTCCTTCTTGGCCTCTGGCTTATTCTCGCAATCCTTTTTCCAGAGATCCTTCACATCTACTTCGTACTTCCCTTCCTCCTTTTCTGGCTTTTCATCTCTTCAGTCCTTGTCTACCACTTCAATTTCCCAGTTCTGCTAGCCACTTCTCTCCGGATCACGTAAATAAGTTATAACCTCTACGTTCGAAACAAACAAAGATGTGCGTCAAAGCCAACCGATTGCTACAAAAATCTTTGCACCGACCCCCAAGCCACTTCCTCCCTCCACTTGCTACAAAACCATTGTATGGCAGACGCTCGTGACGTCTTCTTCCCGCGAAAGTAGAATTTTGTATGTCCAACGGATGTCGACTACACGGAAGTCTCAATCCACCTATCCTTGAGACGCGTTCCCGAAACTTTCTTCTTCAATCAATCTTGCATCGCTCGGCTTGGGTCTTTGCTCCTCTCCCTCTTCACTTCCCGCCGAATTCAGGTCTCCTTCAATACCATCATCGGGGTCGCACCATTCAAACCAACCAGCCCCCACCCTACAACCTTATGCCTTATCATCTAAAAGACGGACCCTAAACCCAGCCTGTCGACCTGCTCCCGCTCACCGCAACATTTCTTATCTCCGCTCATGCTTCTTCACTTGATCCCTCGCGCTTCTTCACTAACGAGTCCACGCTGCAGCTCCTCCTTCAGTTCACTAACTACTCGTATTCTAGTCGCCACCACCGCCAGCAGCGAGAACACTTCGACACTCCTAGCCCGGAAACCGAACCGACGAGCCCAGTCTGTGAGAAAAAACCCCGTCGTAGTTGGTTCTTGACTTCGTCACCGAACTCAAGAATTGTTCTTCTATGTAACCGTCACCGTCACCTAGTCGTCTTAACGTACAAGAAGTATAAAATATCTAACGTCTTACTAACAGTATTTAATTATTTTATTTTTTCCTCTTTGAATGTTCTAATATCTTCTACTCTCCTTATCTGGTACTAAGTCAAAAGGTGAGCACACAATTCAGCTCACAGACATCAATCGATATGGATGAAATTCTCAACGCAATCATGACGGAGATTAAGGATTTGAGAAAAGCGATAGTAGATGGGCATACCAAACAACAAGCCATGGAAGATACAATCTTCCATGGAGCATAATGGTACATTTTCGTTCCCACGAGGACATAAACAACCACAAAAGTCACGATTTGTCACAGAATAGCATTCTATTAAAGAGTTTCACTTCTTAGGCCAATGCCACTCCCAGAAGACACTACCCAGCTAAAGCCGAAGACCCGCAAAGTAGTGCATAACCACACTCAAAGCCTGAAACTTTTCCAAACAACGCCTGTAGGAATCGCTTGCAACTCCACACTTATATTTCAGGGGGAAAACTTCCCAGCATCGCATACATCTCAACTCACTAACCCGAATACTCAGACCCGAATTTGCTTAAATCGCAAGGAGCCTCAAGTGCTAAGGACACTCGAGCCGAATACTCACAACTCCTGATGCGGTAACTTTGACAAACAAGAGCGCACCGTGCCTCAGGCCTGGATCACACACCAGCGCACAGACACAATGGATACAGATTCACAATCAAGACAAGCCAATTAACAGAAAAGCCCCCCAAGGAAAGAGCCTTGGGCCTCTTTATTCACAATGACAACTCTGGGATATCAATTGCCTGAGGCGAATCGGTCTCCAGGGCTGTGCCGTCTGATGTAACGGTTACAGCATCGTCTGAACTACTATCTATTCGTAATCTACGCAACATGTTTACAATCTCTACTTCTACATTTTGGCGCACCTCATTCAATTCCTCTGAAAATGAATTAACTAACTCTACAATCTGTTTGTGTCCTGCGGATCTGCTGGCCTTCGCGCTCATCAGCCTTCGCTTGGGTGAATCTAACTTCATCCACTTTACCAAATTCAATCCCCACATAGCGAATCCGTTCATGCATTTCTCTAACCGCAATTTCAACACGTCGATTGACTCCTCCCGCAACTGACGGTAGGCCTCCTCTGCCTTTTCCATTCTCCTTTGTGACTCTTCTAATCTCGTCTCCGCCTTCCCTAACTGCTCTCGTAACCGCCGACAGTCGGATTCAACCTTTAATTTACATTCGACCTCCGAAGACTTGGCCGACTCGCAATCTGCCAATTTCTTGGCCCAATCCGCTAACTCCTCTTCATGCTTCTTGTTTCCCGCCGACAGACTTGCTGATAGCTCCTCCGCACATCGGAATTCCATTTCACACTTCGCCTCAATCTTCAAAATTTTGCTACGAAGATCTTACTCCGCCGTCTTCGCCTCTGCGATTTTGCCCCGAAGTTCTTCGGCGATACAAGCTTCTTCGGCTCTTCGGGCTTCCAATGTAGCAAGTTCCTCGACATGTTTCTTCTCTTGCTTCTCCGCAATAGTGATCAACCGCTCCGATCTTTTGATTGCTGCCTCGTAAGCTTCTCTGGATTCTCCAATCTCGCCATCAAATCCACTGTTACCTTTTGGGCATTTTCATTGGAGATACGAAGTCCTCCACATGTCTCTTCCAACTCTACACAGCGCCCGGATTCCTTCTCTAGATTCAGCTGCAACACTTCACACTCAGTTTCCTTCTCCCAAAGCTGGGCTTCTCGCTCCCGCAATGTCGCCTTCACTGCCGCGCACTCGGATGACAAGGTTGCAGCTCGCTCCCATGCCAATGTAGTTGCAGAATCCCACTTCATCTTTACTCCAACTGCTCTCTTGAGCTTCGTCATATTCCTAATCATCGGTACATAGAATCCTGGCTCCTCCGATACGGCATACTTCCCTCTCTTTCCATCCAAATACTTCAACAATGGAACTACACTATCCTGCAAGAATTCAGGAAATGTAATTTCCAATGTCTTCACGTCTTCACCTGAAGCCTTCTTCCCTTCTTCGGGTCTCACCTCTTCCACCGGAGACGTCGGCAGTGTAATGCCCTCGGCTTCGACCACCGTTCCTCCTATCTGTGCAACAACCTGCTCCAGAATCTCCTTGCTCAAAGTGGACTTCTTCTCTAGGTCCTGGTTCATATTCAGGTGTCTCTTCGCCCCGCGCAGACCATGTCTACTCCGAAGACAGAGAAATCGGACTTACCACTTCTGTTCCCTCCTTCAAAGGTTCTGCCGGTATGTCTGCTGGAACTTCAATTGACACCTCCGAAGGTACTCCTATCTCCACAGGCCGCATTACCTTGCTAGCTGCGAATTCGGATGTGTGCACAATTGGTGCCACCGTCTTCTCCACGCTGCTGTCCGACACCTCAACTGTCACCATCCTCTGATTCGCCCTCTTCTTTGGTCTTGCGCGAGCTCTGTGCTGCCTCACTCCACCTACATCCATATCCATCCTTCTTACCTCGTGGGCCAATTCTTCCTCATCATCACTCATGACCTTCCTTCTCTTTGCCAATCGTCTCTCTAGCTTCTCTCGTCTCTAAACGACGTCCACCTGAACTGGTCCTCGAGCTGTTGTGTGTGTCGGGATTGAGGGGGGCAGTTCTCGTCTTCGGTCCCTTCACTAGACTAAGCTGTCAGAATTTCCCGCTCTCTCGGAAATCGCTTCTCCTCCTCCCTCGTAAGCAATCCCATCCCTCGATAGAAATTTACCAGGAAGGGAGTGATGTGGTGGTTCAAAGATCCCGTCCACCGAGAGCCTGCATTCACCCAGACAAGATTGTGAAAGATCCTCGCCCAATGTACTTGTTGTCCCTTCAGAATGCGTTCGAAGAACCCTACTTGCCAGGTCGTCACATAAGTCGTGCGCGCCGGCCGCAAGATGTGCATGATTCCCAACGCAATCGCCCTTCTTTTGGATCTTTGTAATCGACAGTCTTCCATCCATTCGTTCCCTGTCTTCCAGACTCGAAGAGAAGCCCGTAAGAGAATTCCTCGCCGCGCGTAAGTCCTACGCTATTCTTCTCAAATAGCAGATCTCCTTCGCTGCCCGCACAGGATCCCAGTACCTTCGTCCAATGTTCGATAGTCCACAGCATGGGATTACCGCGGAGCTCCTCGCCTTCGATTGTGCTCTTGTCCATTACCTCCTTGCAGATACTCGTCGAGACGCAATTCCAATTCCACAAAAGGAATTCAAGCCGCAGTTCACTCAACTCGCGTCTGAAGGGTCTCAATTCCTCGTAAATCATCTTCAAGGGAACCAATTTCCTCAACTTCTCACTCTTCTTGGGCACCATGTCTTCAATTTGCGTTTCGCTAATCGCGGGTTGGTTCGATTTCACTTCCTCTCTCTTGCGCTCGTTCTTGCTCGATATCGCAATGTTTAGGCGAAGTCTCTCCTCAAGAGCTGCTCATTCTAACTCTAACAACTACTTTTTAAACAAACATCTTTTAGTTTTGTTGATTTTTAAAGAAAAACAAAAAAACTAGGCAACACATAGAGAAAGAGTTGGAGAAATGGAAGTTGAACCTCAAGTTCAAGCTTCCCAAGTTCAACCAGAACCAACTTCTATTGATGCTACAGAGTCAAATAGTAGACGTCTTCAAGAGATTGAATACCAAGCAAATCTTTTGCTTCGAATGGGAAATCTTGTAAGGTGGAAGCTTACAAAGGGAGTAGAGCAATGGAAGTGTTACAAGAATGGATAATGAGGATGAATATTCATTTATCCCATTTTCATGTTTCTGAGTACATTGTAGGATTATTCATGAGATCTTATCTTACAGATAAGGCTCTCACATGGTACACAACATGGGAGAGAATGCTTTCAAAACGAGATGCTACCATTTCGTGGAGTAGAATGCAAGAAGTACTTCTGCAAAATTTTCAAACGGTGGACTCTCTTCAAACTACAAGAATGAAGTTGTGGGATCTTAAGCAGAAAGGAGTTATTCATGAGTACATTGAAGAATTTCGTGATCTTCAAGTATCTATCATGGATATGAGTGGAGCTGAAGCCTTGGACGTGTTCAAACGAGGCTTGAAGGATCAAATACGAAAGGAGGTGATGGTAAGCAATCCATCTACTATGAATGAAGCAATCGCAATTGCTCAACGAATTTTGGATGCTTTTGGTGTCACACACGGTGAATCAATAAGTAATTTTTGAGATCCATATGGCCCAACACCGATGGAGTTGGGAAACCTTTGTCGTAGAGAACGTTTTGCACCAACAAGAGTACCACCACCAAGATTTGGAGTTGAGATTCGGCGACCAAGAGTTTCAAATTTGCAAGAAAGTTATGCAAATAACAGAATGGTTTGAGGAATAGATGGAGTTCGTGACAATCGTCAATGCTATGCATGTGAACGAATGGATCACATTGCCAACTTCTGTCGGATTTGACCGACACCACAAGGAGGACGTCCCATACAGCGACGACTGTTCAACAACATGGAGGGGATAGAGTATTTAGAGGTGGAGGAAGAAGTTTTGGGAAACAAAGATCACCAATAATCTTGCCTCGCGGCCTTACTCGTTCTACAAAGCAAAGAAAAGGTGAGGTTGGAAGAAAAAAATGGTAGGGAGCTTATAGAATGAGTAAGAAGCAAGCTCAACTCATTGTCACAGATCGTTTGATGAAAAGACACAAGGTGAGAGTTTTAATTGAACATGGAGCAACTAAGAATTTTTCTATCAATGAGTGTTGCTATGAAGCTAGGTTTCATCTTGATGAAGAACGTGAGTGAAGAAGTGGAATTGCCAAACGGGCAAACTGAATTGATAGAAACACTACCACTTAGTGTAGAATTATCCATAGATAGATACAAGGAGAGCATTGAATGGAGAGTAATTTGTTTAGCTCGATATGATGTCATCCTTCAAATGCCATGGATGGAGCAATATAATCCGGAGGTAGCTTGGAGAAGAAAAATGATTACAAGTAGTGGTTGAAAGATCTATGGAGATAGAATTAGATCTCAGAATAGGAATTAATCCCTCTTTGTGATAGTTACAACATCCATTTCTAGAGATGATGTATGTTTCCTTGGACTTATAAGAGATATTGGGTCCACAAATAAATTTTACATCTTGGAGTTCTTGAATGACATTTTTATGGGGTATAAAGATATTTTTCCAGATGATCTACCTGCAGGATTATCATCAAAGAGGCGAGTAGATCACAAGATTGAGGTGATACCTGAAAGTACATCAACTTGCAAAGCTTCATATCGTTTGGTTCCAAACGAATTGGAAAAATGCAAAGCTCAAGTGGAGGAGATGTTGAGCAAGGGAATCATTCAACCAAGTGTTACACCTTATGGAGCTCTAGTGCTCGTTGTGAAGAAAAATGATGGATTCATGAGACTATGCATCGATTATCGAGGATTGAATTAGCAAACAATGAAAAACAAATATCCATTACCTCGTATGGATGATTTGTTTGATCAATTTCAATGAGCAAAGTACTTTACCAAGCTAGATTTGAGAAGTGGCTACAATCAAATTATAATTACAGATGAAGATGTCCAAGAAGACAACTTTTTGTACTATGTATGGCCACTTAGTGAGACCAAAAGTCATCTAGTGATGCCTTTTGATCTCACTAATGCACCAGCTACATTCATGGGATTGATAAACGATATCTTTCGCCCTTATCTAGATAAATCAATCATTGTTTTTTTAGATGATATATTGATGTATAGCAAAACTTTGAGTGATCATAGAAGTTATTTACGAGAGGTACTTCAAGTTTTGAGAGACAATCAATTGTATGCCAAAGCTTCAAAGTGTAAATTTGGCAAGTCAGAAGTAGATTACTTGGGTCATAGAGTTACAGCTGCAGAAATTCAAGTGATGAGTGAGAAGATAGATGCCATTTAGAAATGGACAGCACCTAAGGATCAAACTCAATTGAAGAGTTTTCTAGGGCTTACTGGATTCTATCGTGGATTTGTGAAAGGTTTTGCTCGCCTAGCTTAGGCCTTGACTTCCATGTTAGGGAACGTAAAAAATGGAGATGGGGAACAGCTCAACAGTTAGCTTTTCAAGCATTGAAAGATGTTTTGTTACACGCATCTATCCTCAAGTGGTATGATCCTAAGCACCCTATCAAGTTGGCTACTGACGCATCAGGTACAACAGTAGATGGCATACTTCAAGAAGAATGAGAGAATGGATGCCATCCAGTTGCTTTCTATTCTTGAAAGTTGGTGGCGGCGGAACAAAATTATCACACAACAGAATGGGAGGAGTTAGCCATTGTGTTGGCAACCAAACATTATAAGCATTACTTGGATGATAATGAGTTTGTGGTGGAGACCGATCATAAACCCTTGGTTTATTTGGATTCCCATAAGTATCTTTTCAAAAGACAAATTCAATGGGCAGAGTGGCGTCAACACTTCAACATGAAGATTGTGTACGTGGAGGGGAAGAAGCAACTTGCAGATGCTCTCACGCGCATGCCTTGTTTGAATCATGTTGTAGAAGTGAAAATTCAGGCTGATTGGTGAAGCAAGATGACACAAGCCACAAAGGAGGATGAAGAGATCATTCGGGCACTACAAACTGGAAAGGCGGAGAAATCTTGAGGTTTGGCGTTCTACAAACAACGTATATGAATTCCACAAGATCAAGATTTGCGCACAATGATTTTGGCCGAAAGTCATGACGCAGCCATTGCAGGTCATGTGAGAGTGGAAAAAACCGTGGAGAGTATACAACGAGTGTACTATTGGCCCAAAATACGTGAGGATGTGGAGTCTTATGTTCAAAGTTGTGTTGCTTGTCAAAAAAACAAGTTAAGTAATCAAAAACCAACGGGTTTATTGCAGGTTTAATGAAAACCAGCGGGTTATTTGGTTGCAAATGAGAGGAGTTTTCAACCAAAGTTGCAACAGTCAACAAATTTGTGGAGCATATTCACCGAGGACTACATCAGGCCAAGGAGAAGTTGGTGATAGCTCAAAATAGGCAAAAACAACATGCCGATGCTCATCGTAGAGAAGTGGTTTTTGAGTTCGGAGATCATGTTTGGTTATCTACAACAAATTCGTCTCTTGTAGGAACACCAAAGTTGAACCCTAGGTTCATTGGTCCATTTTTGGTTTTGAAGCGTGTTGGTGAAGTGTCATACAAGTTGGAACTTACGTCACATATGAAAATACATCCAGTATTTCATGTGTCAAGATTGCAAAAACATGTATCACGACCCAAACAATCCACCAACCAAGCAGCACCACTTTCTTTTCCAACCTTGATAGCAGATCATGAGGAGTTTGAGGTAGAAAAGATACTCAAGAAATGTATTCGAGGTCATAAGTATCCCAAAGTAGAGTATTTAATTCAATTATTTTGTAATGATATATTAAAAAAATATAATTTCATTCATTGACAAATTTTAAGATGACATTACATATTTTTTTCTCAACTCATGTCTCAAATTTTTCACTTGTAGGTTGCAGCATAATCTTTAAAATATACCACGCTTCAATAGTTATAATGTAGTTGTCTTCCGCAATATAGAATTTCAGTCAAAGAAAATTTTTTCAGATAAATATTTGATGAAATTGAATATTTTATTGAGGTCAACAACGGTCAAGTACAGTCAATGAGTTTTGATTCAATGAATTGTGAAATTCCATCCAAAGATTTTCTGTCCATCCGCGTGTTTCAAGATTATAGATGATTCTTTGTGCTTGACTCTTTGTCTCTCCTCTTGTCTTTCTTTTAAGATCTCTCTTTCTAGCTCTCTTCGCAACATCAATGAATGAAATTCAATATTGTCGGTTGTTGTATGATCTTCACATGTTAAAACTACTGTTTTATCTTGAGGCATATACAAAGAAAAATGCATTGGAAGCCGTATGTACAAAACGATTTCCTCATTGACAACCATAACGCTTTGCATCTAAGCATGCCAACAACAACGAACTAGCAAATAGACAGGTCGTTCAAAGCTTGCTTCTCCTTCTCATCGTTAGTTTTGCGAACTGTAGAATCACATCTTTGCAATCTGCAAACAAGTCATTGTTCTGATTCTTGTCTCCTCAATCCATAGGAATAAAAAATCATCAACAAACATGTGGTGGTAGGAAATAAAATTGCTTCATCAATTGAGCTTTAACGAGAATCAAAACTGAAAGCAATCTTTGCAGCTCCAAAATTTCACATCCTACGATGATTGACTTGAGGCAATTTGATGAATGCATAGTCAATAATCATAGTTGATGATTGAAGAAGCTGAAGACGATTGAATTTCTTGATTTTAATAATCAAGAAGTATTATCCAATGAGAACAAGAAGCTTATCGTACTCTACTTGCAGATTTTGACTTCCATCCGATCCGTCAACTTGCGTCTTATTTTTTTGTTTTGCTCTGATACAAATTGTTGAAAAAATTCTAAAACACTTACAACATCAAAGAGAATATTACACAAACATAAAGTGGTTGATCTTGAAAACTACGTTGACAAAAATACTTGTTGTTTTACAAATAATGCTTAGTGTGGCGACATTGCTTGTCGCGCTAAGTAATACAATAGAAATCAAACTTTAAAGATGACAATAGCAAGTCAACATTTTAATCCAGCTAAATTCCTAAAGCCGAGAGTGATCTTGACATGAAATAATACTAACAACGTTTATATGATGTTTTGGATGCAAAGTGTTTGTATATATTAAGAAAATGATATAGCACTACTTGTTCATAAAATATATAACATATTATGATTCATAAATAAATCTTCAAAAAATTTAAAAGGTAAAAATAAAAATTTTGTATTCAGGTCTTTTTTAACTAATGTATTGAATTGTGCTACAATATATAGTGATTTCTTACCATCAGATTCAAGACTGAAAAAACTTTAATTTATAAAAAATAATTGCTAACATAATGATATTTTTTATTGCTTCTGTTGCTTTTAAATAATCATATTAGTAGTAACTCACTTCTCAAGTTAAACTCAATTTAATCAAACTTGAATGAGAGTTAATATTAGATTCAATCTAATCAAGATTAGATTTAGAGTTTTTGATAACATGTATATATAGTTTGTTTTGGACATTTTGTAACTTTTTTAATCCAAGATTGACAAATCACTTATTTTTCTTGTCAATGTTTTGTGTGCGTGTTTTTTGACATTTTTGTGTGAATATATGAATTATCATGTTTTTTTGTAAGAAATTGACTCTTAAAGTTGATTTGAACATATATAATGCAATATAAATTTTTAAAACACTACATTATTCACATTTAATTTTAAGCATATCTAATCTAAAAATATTTTTGATAAAGATATTATTAATAATCAACATTTGAAACACATTTCTAGTCTACAAATATTGTTGATGAGAATATTTTTAATAATCAACATTGACGTGATGTGAAAAATTATATCATCAAATAATAGAAATTTTTTTGATTTAAAAATATCTTACACCTCCTATGTTATCTAGCCATGCAATTTATATAGATTTGATATATCCTTTCTATCTTGGCATAGACTATTAAACATATGATTTAGTGGACATAATAAAATAAAATTCTATTTTTAGATTATAGAATATTACATTTTTTTACTCTTAATAAAATGAACTTAAATTCATATGCAAAAACTTCATATGTGTTGCCAAAATATTTTCAAATACTTAAAAATATGTCATGTTAAATCTCTCAAATTTTTATTTATGTATTTATATCATGTCAATAATGGATTTTTATCTTAATATATTAATCTTAAGTTCATTTGAACACTCATAATTTATATTCATATGAACATTCATGTCTGTAAAATTTTTTTGGAACATTTTTATCGTGAGAATGCAAAATTCAACTTATTCTTGCCTCTATCAAACTCAAATTGTTACTTCGCCAAAATAACCAAGTCATTTATGTACAATATGTATAAAATGAATTTAATTGTGTCACATAGATAATTATTAAAGATAAAATATTTCTTTATTTATTCATAAAATCTAGTGATTTCAACTAATACTAACTAGATTGATAAGCTTGTGTAATATTAAAAAATTGAGTCAATCACTCTAAAGCATTAAAATAGGATCTCAATAAAGTGATTTTGAATCTACAAAGACTCATGTAAATCATTTTTCTTTTTTGTTCAATCTATGAGTTTCATAGAAGTCTTATTTATCATCAAACAATTGATATCAAAGTATTATTTTAATTTTGCCATCGCCTTAATCTCTTTAACGTTTTTTTTTAATTCAAGTTATAATACTTATTGAATCTAAATTATGACATAGCTCTGAAACTTAATTACTAATTTTTTAGATTCTTCTAGAGATTTGATTGCATGAAAGCAAAAACTGTCTATAAGCAAAAACTTCTTTAATCATACATACCATAAAGACTGTTTTTAATATTAGCTTTGAATTCATAATCCAAGTATGTAGATACACAAATATCAAGAGTAATAATATTTGTGATTCAAAAATTTATGATATCAACATGTAATTGACAATTTGAACGTTGTTGAAGTGTAACCTACCAATGTCGATTTATGTAATGATAGTTCATCAGTCAAATTTTACAATAAAACAATTTTAGAATCTTATCTTCATTTATCTTGAAGTATACATTTTTCAAAATGTTTTTCCCACTACTTCTCTTATTTCATTCTTTCACGATGTTGGATGTTAGATGATGGACTTGATTATGCAAATCTTCTAATTACTTTCATCATTTTCAGTTTCATTAAATTTTTACTTTGTCATAAGCTTTAACATAAAAAATAAAATATGCATTTGCTTATCCTAGTGGAACCGTTAGAAAAATTTGCATCATTTATTCAGAATCAGACTTATAATGAAACAATTGACAACTATTGCACATAAGAAAATTTGAACGATGTGATCTTGGACATATGTGTGTATAAATTATATTTTTCATTCAATGCCATATATTGCTTTTCACAAAACTGCAGTGAACTTTAAGAAAATCATGAGGTATATTTTGACCAAGAACTTATTTATTGGCAAAAATATACTTCATGAACTTCAAACACCAAACAATCATGTAACTCTACTGAGTCTGTTTTTGAAAAACACCTTAGAATTTTAGAAGATTTGCTGAAGCAAAGATGTTAATGAACAATGATGGAAGAATTTGTTAATGTTATTCTAACATTTGATGATTCATTAGTTGGTCGAAAAAATCCTTTGTGCAAACTGAATTATAAACGTGAGCTGCATTGAAAACTTAATTAAGTACATTCAAAAAAAGTTAGAAGCAAAGAATATTCTAAGTGTGCATAATAATTTTTTATTAATGAAAAATAGTATGCATCTTGATTTGAGTTGATTTGAGTTGATCATTTGATAATCAACTCAAATGAACTTGTAGCATTTGAGTTGATCATCATTAAAAATGATTTTTTTTCAATAATTTCAAATAATTGAAAGAAGTTGAAAAATCTCAATTTGACAATAAAAATCTCCCTTGTGAGATAAATAATTTCATCATTATAAGTTTAATGATGTAACACAAGGAAAAGATGAAATATATTACATAAGAGTTACGATAGCATCATGCATAGAAATAAACCAATAGCATTATACACTACTAGGAAATCATCAAATTGAAATAGTAGAGATATTGAAAGAGATGGAAAATTGGTTATTTCATCGGAGTATTTAGAAAATAACATTGAAATTCAAAATGATCATAAACCGTTGTTTTTAAAACAATCACAAACAAATCTTTTGGAGAATCTCAAAACTTTAACAAGACTTTTGAATGAATTGATTGATAACAAGTTAGTAGGTGCTATTGTATTACTACTTTTTCAATCTCTGTCTTATTGATCATTGTGATTGTTTACTTTTAACAAAATCGAAATGTAGTCAAGTTCCAATATTAAGTCACTTTGAACTTATAACGTGGATTTCTCCGCTTTTTCTTTTTACATCCTACTCCAATATCCACAATTAATTATGCTGTTAACTCTGGTGAGTTGCTGGAATTTCTTCTTCCAACTGTAAAGTCTGCAGAATTAAAGGTACTTTCATTTGAATTGTTCCATGTTAGAATTCTCATTTTCCTCGCTCACCTCAATTATTTTTTCTCTTTTCGGCGGGTCGTGTCGTGTAACACGCTTGAAGACTGTACATGGGTTACTCAATGGGCATCGCCAGTCATTTGCCTGATCATCCTTTGTATGCTGCAATTTCAATCCTGGGCAGATTTCGATCCATTTTAAGATTCTGCATTGTCCTGCCGGGTATCGTAGTATTTAGTCGTAAGAGATGTCTGATGATGGAGCAGGTCGACGGAAAGGAGATCGATACGAACTCATGAGGGAAGAAATTGAATGCTACAAAACCATGGGATATGTGCATCTCAAAGGGGTACTATCAGAAGACGAATTGCACAATTTGGAAGAAGAATACATGTCGTTTTTAAGGCACGAAGTAGCAGTCGAAGGTCGAGATTTCTGTGACATGTCTGCAGATTACTCTAAGCCTCTGGAAGATTACTCGATTGTGAACATTATGCTCCCTTCCAAGTACAATCCGTGGCTGAAAGGAAATATTTACGAGAAGAGAGCAGCTTCAATATCCGAGCAACTGTTGGGACCGGACATGGTGTTCGATTACGATCAACTTCTAGCCAAACCTCCGGGTAAGTCCGATGGTGTGTTTCACTGGCACCAGGACCTTGCGTACTGGCCCGTTACGGACGACACAAGAACAGCTTCATTCTGGCTCGCAATTGATAATTCCCGGGTTGAAAATGGATGCATACAGTTTGTTCCAGGAACACATCTGGAGAAAAATTTGAGGTATCATGGACCTCTGCATGGAGATCGCGACAAGTCGCATACTTTGGCAGCTAGATTAGCTGAGGATGATATGCCTAAACCTGCTGAAATTGACAGAGGCGATGTGACTGTTCATCACGAGAGAACGTTACATGGCTCTGGTATCAATTCAAGCACTGATAGCTGGAGACGCGCATGGGTGGTGGCATTTCGATCTAAGGAAACCGTTGAATTTGAACGTAGTATAGGATTCACCCACTCACACAACGACAAACTGGAAACTTTGAATGCAGTAGGTCAGGAGAATACGTAAAAAAACAGATCCAGTACTGCGCTGTTTTAATAAGGAAAACTGTGCAGGCTCTTCAAATTCTTATTGATAAAAAACTTTTCCCTAGTTTACAGCATCATCCAACTAATATGTGAGGACTCACATTGGTTTCATATTTTGACATAGTTTCAATTATCCTATGTATTTAGTTCCTTGAAATAGTAGTGTCCGGACAAATTGTTCATTTTAAACATTAAACAATTTTTGTAGTATCTTTTACCAGGAGCCACCAATTCGAGGGGCTTCAAGTATTTCAATGACTGTTTTTATCTTGGGTTACCATTGAAGCTTCTTCTTCGGTCAGTTTAATGGGATTACAGGACTTTAGTACTTCGTAAGAATGAGCTGCAGATGACTGGGTCGTTAAGAACCACTAAACCAAGAGCAGGGAAAAATGTCGGGGAGAAACGAAGTTCCACATTTGGAGCCAAACCTCAGCTTGGGTGAGAATTGCTTTTCTAATTGCTTTTCACAGATGTTGTTATACAATTTAGTGGAGGGATCTGATGATTTGCCTTTTTTTTCCCGTGTGGGGCATGATGAGGAAGTCGTTTAGTCAGGGTTTCGTGCAATGAAACGCCATTGCACAAAGCCCTAAACCCTGATCACCAAGTTCATCCGCTTCGGGGATATGGCTTACTGTATTTAAACGTTTAAATTTCTTTCATACTACACGATCCACTCATCAGAACACGGAGGAAGCAGTATGGCATGCCAATACCATCCAGCGTCCCACACTGCAAGCAGTACAATGGAAAGCCTTCGTTTTTGAAATTGACATCAACACCAACAGGTTGAGGAAATGTAAGATCAAAATTTGGAGTAACAGCTTCTGTTGTATGTACGTAGATTCCTGTCGGTCTTTATTTTTTTTAGATACTATTTTTTGTTGTACCTTTTGGGTTTGCACCTTTCCCCTCGTTCCTATCTACCAGGCTGACAAAAGTTACTCCCATGGCACGCAGGAGCAAATGGTTTAGCAGAGAGATTTCATTTCACCAGTGGCATGGTTCGAGGACGCAAATATTCCTGGTTATACCACTATCCACAAATTTGTTGGACAACTGTTTCAGAGCAAACAATTTCTCTCGCCTTTCAACGTTGTTGCCTGGCAGGGTAACTATGCACTCTATAAGGTAACTCAGCAAAGCTCACAATTATCGCCTCGCGTAAAGCATTTCAGTCGGCTCAGCGGCGAGAGTTCAAAGTTTAGGACTTTGGACTTTACGCTATATGCGCCGATTAGTTTGTGTTAGTTTGTCTTATATTGGAAGTTGTAATGCTCAAGAGACTGGGATCGTTCATATTTACAGATTTGATTTGTTCTAATTTCACTCTTCTAAATTGATGATAAGTGTGTACTGTTTCTGTTAGTGCTTGAATACGACGACACATTGAGCTAATGACAGTGATTGATTTTATTTCACATACTGCGCAGGATGATTTGAGGAAGTTTTGCCCTTTCGATACAGTCCTCTTCTACCATGCAGATCCTTGATAAATAGAGGTGGATGTTCTCTAATCCCAACTGGGCTTAAATTTATAAAGTTCCATCATTAGAAGTTGTAACGTTCAGAACTCCAAAATGTCTGAAGCCGCTTTTCGTCAAGAAATGTTATCACAAAAAAGCGTGTGCTAGAGAAGGTCTGTTAGTGAATGTATTTGTTATTCTGACCTCAATAGCATGTTGTTCCTCTCAGTGCAGTCTTAACGGTGCCATCTGGAAAACCTGGAGTAGCTGTTGTGGACTTGGTAGTTTTCCTCCTCGCTGGCTGGTGGCAGAGCATACTTTCCGTCCCCCATATTTCCATCGCAATTGCATGAGTGAATTCATGGGTTTTATCTGTGGAACCTATGAGGTAACACTATTCTTCCAGGCCCTTACCCAGCATGGATCCATACATTATATAGCTCAGGGCATCAGTCAGATGTTTGATCACCGTGTAGCCTTTAAAGAAACGTGTGATTGGGCATGGAAGTTGATATTATGAATTTGCATGAATCATGAGTTCGCACGACTTTGAGTTGCAGGGCAAAGCAGACGGATTTCCACCTGGAGGTGGTAGCTTGTACAACTGTATGAGTCCTCATGGTGTAGATACTCCTACTTACGAGGTGAGATGATCGTTCTTACCACTCTAAAGGCGCAACATGTTACTTCCAATGCCACACTTAAATCTCAGGGCGGGTTTTTCCGATTTTAGGGGAGAGTGTTGTTGTATCTACTCCAATACAATAATTGGTGATATTCATTGAACCGCGCTTGTGGCTGATATACTCTTCGCGCGTAGTGGGTACATTTTACTAGGTTTTTTTTTGGGTTCAGTGACTTGAGAGATCATGATTCTTTCTTTGCGATCAAAGTTTTTATCCTTTTCTTATCGTTGCCTCTTTTGACCCAGCATTCCCATTCTAAACTCTACGCTCTTCACTTCAGAATAATCCGATCGACTGTTCCTCCTTCATCCCTCTTTTCTTCCCTTTATCTCCATTGTAAGTACTTGGTATGTGTTAACGCTAAGCCAGAGTGCTTGCAACATGGTTTTGAGGCTGACAGGCAGATACCAGTTCAGCATCCTAATTGCCTGAACATGTTTTTCTTATTATATGCTCAACTTTGCCCAGAATGGTACTTGCTTGTTTTGTATGGTTCATTTTCTGGTTGAGTCTAATGCAATAGTTGCGGTATGTTTCTTTTTTTATATAGATGCCACTCAAGCTTGCCCAGTATGTAACATGCTTGTTTTGTTTGTTCTATTTGCTGTTTCAGTTGTATGCTATGTCTTCCTTCATCCCTCCCCCAACTATGCGCTGCAAAAATTTTTCCTTCAACCTGGACTGCAAATTCGACCTCTGTTGTCTTGTTACACTGTATCTACTTATTAAAGTGGACTCGATTCCCACCCCCCCCCCCCCCCCCCCCCCCCCCCCCGAGTTCTTACCTAGCCATCTACATCCATATCTTTACTGAATGAGTTGTCAGTGACGTTTTCGGGGGTCTTATATCTGTTGAGTCTATGTAGGCAGACACTGATTACATTTGTGTAAGCTAATGTGCAACTTTGGTCCTCATGTGTCGGCAGCTAGTTCTAGTTACAGAGTCTGTATTTTGATGTACTTAACTTTTCTTTTACTACCACATGTGATTGATTTTATTACATTATGATATTCATTTTGGTTACTTATGATATGCTTGTGTTGGGAGCTCGTACTTAACCTGCTGAAACGCCCATTTGTATTTTATGGTTTTCAATTTGCTAATAGATTAAGGGGTTTGGAGTAACATGTGGCCTCTCGTAAGTTTGAGTGAACTTCGTTCTTCCCACATCAATTTTGATGTCTAACACATTTAACGCACCGATTCATCAAATGTTCCATCATTTTTGCAGAAAGCGATTTCAGAAGAACCGAGGCCATCAAAGATTGAAGGTGATACTCTTGCGTTCATGTTTGAATCGTGCTTGATACCTCAAGTGACGTTTCGAGGTACGGATTCTTCTAAGCGCGATCTCGATTCTTACAAAGGCTGGATTGGTCTGCGTTCGCATTTTGATCGCAATAATAGTCCTGAAGGCGTTCGAAGATGTACATAAGGATATGACGAGGTTATGCTCTGGAATTCTGTACATATCGTTATATGTAGTGTAAAGTCATGAATAGAATTAGTTTCTGATTTTGATAGCGTAAAATCACTATTAAGTGTTCAGTTTGTAAATATCGTTTAAATGTATGGTAAGAACCAAGCTGACATTACTGGCAGCTGGCACATACTGGTAATGTTGTCGATTACTACTTCTGGTTAATACTAGTCCTGGCTAGCTTACTGAGAACGTATATACGTGTTGTAGTGCACAATATTCATAGCGTCAGCGACATAAGGAAGAACTGAGCTACATCATAGTGTGCTGTCTCTCATGCTGTAGTTCTTGATATAGTACCAAAAACCTTGATAATGACATTCTAGCACTTCTGTATCATGGTTATTGTATCTTATGTGCCTCATTGCTCCCCATTTTGCTCTTTTCGTCTAGTCCATACTTCACGTAGCCTTATTGCGAATCAACCTTAATACTTACAATGCCTGTCGATACATATGATTATTGGTAATTTATACAATCTCTTCCCGGAAAGCTTGTACGCATGTATGTAAGGGCATATTGCCAAGATTGGTTGGAATTTTTCCTACGCGAAAAGTTCTAGGTTTGAACGGATGGATTTGGTATTATTACGAATACAATGGAAGTAAGATAAAACGAACTGGTTCAGGATTATTAGAACTGAGGAGTCCATAAGAATAGACCTCGATGGATTACCCTAAAAAGTTGTTGAGAATGTGCCAGGAACAGACTGTCGAGAGCTGGGAGAAACATGATGTTGGGACAGACAGATGTTGGCGCGGAGGAAGGTGCCGATGTGGAGAATTAGGCTTCACATCTTTATTACAGATTGGACTCAAGCCCAATTGTTGAGGTTGAAGACTTTGGGAGCAGACTTTTTTCATGGCTGGAGTACAACGTGTGACTGGAGTTGCCCAAATGAGTGCGATGAGAGAGAAAGTTTTCAGCAAAGGAAACAGGTGAAACCAGATGCATTGGATGTGATCATGGACAAAAGCGGCGGGCCCAAATATAAAGAGAACTCGAAGATCGAGTTGACTAGGGAGTAATAGGATTTTCAAGGGTGCGGTTAGCATTATCCAAAACCTCCTGCGCCCCAATAATTCTTATAAGCTCTATAAAATTTGAGCTGATGATCATTTAGAATTTTATATCTGAGTCTTATATCAAACTGATCCTATGTATATGACTAACTTTCTTTTGTCCCCCGGATTTAACAAATAAATACGTAATGGCATATGCTATCATGTCATATGTTATTATAGAAACAAGTATCAATCTCCCATAATAGTTATCCCATAACCATTCCTTCAGCGGGAGAGGGAATGATACAACGATCTAGCTTTGCATAAGGACAAAAAAGCGGAATCCGTGTTTACCCTGTGATCCGTTAAATAGAAAACTATGCTTGCCGTGACGACCCACGGGCTTTAAAATAGGGGTGTTATGGGGGACAGTAGATTAGATTAGGCAAAAGAACAAAAGTGGGTAACCAGATGAAAAAGCACAAATCATATAGTAAACTACTATGTTTTACTATTGTTTCAAATGAAATTAGAAACTTCCAGCGAGCTCCTGTGCTGAAATTGCTGGTTGGCATTGCATATGTAATCGATTTTGATGAGGTCAAATGGTTTGACTTTACGAGAGATAGTGGACAATTGGTTACAGATTGATGTGAATAAAGAGGTGTTTGCGAAAATTATCGTGGAGATATTTTGAATTAACTGCTTTAGTCAGAGGTACGAAAGATGTCTTTATGGATAAGATGCGGATAAAAGGGTTTCGTAAGATAACCCTTTCAGATCATGCGTGGGATATATTTTCGAAGAACGTGCAACATTTGGTTTTGTCTAAGCCGGAGGACCAAGGGCTAGGCACATTCAAGCATTTTGAACATCGAAGTGCATATTTGCATGAATGCGCACTTCGCTGAAAGACACGAGAATAGTTCAATACATAGGGTCCTAAACGACGTTACTGAATTTGTTTGCAAGGTTGCGGTTGACATCGAAGAATAGATTAGCGTATCAATTAGAGATGGCCCTTTCATATAGTGATAACCCTAGGAGTGTGCTGTAAGACTCTAGACATCAACCATACGTCAGATCAGTTATTGTTCTATCATGATTACAGGTTCAATTCAAACAAATTTCCTGCTGTAAAGTAGATTTTTGCGCTTTCGTCTTACTCCAGCAAACATAAATCACATGGATTTTCTTCTTCTAACCCTCACTCCCATATAAATATGGGAGTGAGGGTTAGTGTACCCTTTATATTTAGAGATACTTGCTGTTATAAGTCTCGATACATCTTAGGGTTAGGGTAAACCCTCCCTACCTTTAGAGATACTCTATCGGTGGGGTTAGGGTAAACCCTCCCTATATTTAGAGATAACCGATCTCAACTTAGGGTTAAGATAAACCCTTTCTACCTTTAGAGATACTCTGTCGGTGGGGTTAGGGTAAACCCTCCCTATATTTAGAGATAACCGATCTCAACACTCCTCTGTCGGTGGGGTTAGGGTAAACCCTCCCTATATTTAGAGATAACCGATCTCAACACTCCTCCTCGAACGATGAACTCCCTCATTAAAAAACTTCAAGGAGATTGAAGAAAAAGAGTGGAGTCATCGTTCGCATTCTAATTGTACTATTGTCTATAAGTTCTGACAAAGTTCGCATTCCTGCTGCGGCTATCAGTTTTCGATGCTGCGGAGCTGGTTATGCCTTGGTAAGTATATCCGCGATGTTCTCCGCGGAAGCTATCTTTTGCACTGCAATCTGGCTTGTCTCCGTGAGGTCCTGTGTGTAGCTGAACAAATGAGGACTAATATGCTTGACACGGTCTGACTTGATGAAACCAGAAGATACTTGTTCAATACAAGCTGCGTTATCCTCAAAAATGGTTGTTGGCTTCTCTTGGAGTGAAAATCCAGCCATCTCGGATATAGCGGTCTGCATGGTGCGAAGCCACACTGCTTCTCGGGCTGCCTCGTGAAACGCAAGGAGCTCGGCATGATTTGTTGAAGTTGCCGTGACTGTTTGTTTTGTTGATCTCCAACAAATGGGTGCTCCATTTTTTATGAAGATGTAGCCCGTTTGGGACTTGCCAGTCGTTGGATCTGATTTGAACCCAGAGTCGGCATAGCCTATGATATCATTCTGGCCACGGCAAAAATGAAGACCGAGATCTTCTGTTCCGCGGATGTACCTAAGGAGGTGCTTGATGCCTTGCCAGTGTCGTGCTGTGGGGCGTTGGCTGTGACGGGCGAGGACGCTGACGGCAAAACTGATGTCGGGTCGAGTATTTGTCTCCAAGTAGAGGAGTGCGCCAACGGCTGCTAAATACTTCGGTTTGTCCAACTCCTCCTCCTCGGCTTCAGCAAGACGATATGGATCATCGTCAGTCTTGCTCCTCCCTATCATAGGTGTTGATAGGGCATTCGCGTTGTCCATGTTGAACGTCTTCAGAAGCTTGCGAGCGTAAGTTTGTTGATGAAGAAGCATACTTCCATCTGCAAGATGAGTAATTTGGAGGCCAAGGCAATATGATGTTTTGCCTAATAGTTTCATCTCAAACTGTTTAGTTAGTATGAGTTCAACATGCTTGCTCAATGCTGGTGTTCCAATACAGTTCAAATCATCAACATATACTGCGAGGATCACAAATTGTTTATCTTTCTTCAAAACAACGATGCATGGTAAAGCAGGATGATTTTGAAAGCCATTAGAAATCAAATAAGACTTCAAGTGATGATACCATGCTCTTCCGGCTTGTTTCAAGCCATAGAGTGCCTTTCGGATGCGTAGCCCGTGAAAATGTCCTGGTTGGACTGTTGGTAGGCGTGGCACAAACTCTGGTGGAGGTTTGATATGCAGATCTGTATCCAAGTCGCCATAGAGATATAGAGTGACAACATCTAGGAGATGTGTTTCAAGTGATAGTTGTACAGCTAGACTTAAAAGATAGCGGAATGAAGTACTATCCATGACAGGGGAATATGTTTGGTCAAAATCAATTCCTGGTTTTTGAGTATATCCTTGTGCAACTAGACGTACCTTGTAACGAATTACGTTTCCGTGTTCGTCACGTTTTCTAGTGAATATAAGTTTGTGACCTATGGGTTTGACTGGAAGATCTATTACAAGTGGTCCAAATACTGAACGTTTGCGGAGAGATTGATACTCTGCATGTAATGCTTTTTCCCACTGTGGCCAATCTCGTCGCTTTCTAGCTTGATTTAAAGTAGTAGGATCAAAATCAGAACTAGTAAGACTGGTTACAATTGACTCAGGATTTGACCAGAGATCTGAAGGTTTCTCGGGTTGTTCTACTAGGAGTGCTGCTCGTGTATGAGTCTTACGTTTCTTGGGTATTAAAGCGGGCACGGGGTTTTCTGACCCAGGTAGTGGGTTTTGAATCATTCTAGGGCCGGATTGAAATCCGTCAAGGAACTTTTCGGCTAGGTTCTGCAAGTCTAGAAGTTTTCTAACCTCAAAATCTGTAAGTGTTGTTCGTGGATCTGGGTTTAAGGTGAGAGTCTCTTGGGCTCTAAAGTTAAGTTTCATATGGTTGGAGTGTCTAGCGCCGGGAAAACGAGTTTTTATGAATTTGCAGTTTTGAAATCTAGCTTTGTAAACATCATCTCTATCGGGGAACTTGTATCGAATAATACTCGGGGAGTCAAAACCAAGATATATACCTTTGATTCTATGGGGTTCCATGGATTTCATCTTTGGATCTGCAACAGGTACCCAAACCTCACAACCAAAGGTTCGAAGATGTGATATATGCGGGACTCGTCCGGATGCTAATTCTAGCGATGTATGAGTATGGAGTAAGGTTGGTCTAAGACGTAAAAGAACGGCAGCGTGAAGGACAGCATGATATCAATAAGAAGTTGGAAGTTTAGAATGAAAAAGGAGGGATCAGACTATGAGCTGAATTTTCTTGATAAAAGCTTCGGCTAAATCATTCTGACTGTGCTCGTAAGGAGCGGAATAAGTAAGTTCTATACCTGTCCCTGCGCAATAGTCCTCAAATGCCTGGGATTTAAATTCAAGAGCGTTGTCCATTCTAAGGAATCGAACTGGATGATCTGGGTAGTGGTTTCTAAATTTTAATAGCATCGCTAAGGTCTTGGGAAACACCATGTTTCTAGTGGTAAGAAGAGAAACCTTAGCATGACGTCCGGATGCATCAACAAGGATTTGAACGGGTATTTGAACTGACCTGATGTTGGACTGATTGGGCCACACCAATCACCTTGAAGACGGTGCAATGGTGCGGGCATCTCCTCCGGTAGTTTCCAAGTGGAAGGTCGTTTGATCTTGGATGCATGCTAGACATTCTCGAACATGCTCTACGTCGCTAGTGCACATCTCGTGGCCGGTCAGGAGCGGTATCATCCTCCGCATCATAGTAGTTCCCGGGTGCCCAGTCGGCTATGCCACAAATCCGCTCTAGCGTTTGTTGTCAGGAGGGATGTGGAGGCACCTTTACAGGGTAGGCTCGATCGCTTAGTGAGAGCGGTGTCCTCTTCCTTACCCGGTTGGGTAGGGCTAGTGCCCAAAATGGGCCGCGCATAGGCAAGTTGCCTCTTCCTTGCACCCGTATTGGTGGGGTTAACTCCTTAGATTGAATCTCGTACAGTGCTGTTATTCCCGCTTTAGCGGTGGCGAGAATCGTTGTCCCACGCAGGAGCTGTAGTATTTCTTCACCGCACTCCACCGCCGTGGATGCGTGGATATGGTTGGCCCGTAAATCCCGGTAGCTGATCAGACTCCGGGGGACGCCAGGGGCATACATTGCCCAATCGCATGTGAGGGGGGCCCCTCCGGGCAAGACTATTGTTGCCCGGCCCTCACGGAACACTAAAGTTTGCATTCCTGCGATTGTGAGTATGTCACAAGATTGCCACAGCTCGTTTTGAGTTTGGAACTCAAAGTAAGTCTGGTCTTTGAAAACTGAAACAGTGGATGCACTATCAAGGAGCGCGATATTGTCCTTGTTGATAGTACCATGACGCGTTATCATATAATTTTCTGGATCTAACTTGTCATGTAGTTACGAGTCGGCTCACGTAGTTTAGACACTTACTATATTTAGACGTGTAAATAGGGTTCGGGTCACGAGGGGTATAGAGTCGGGGACGGCTCAAAGAACGTTAGTTCCTCGAGTCGAGCCTGGAAGCGTTGGGAGCGTGGAGAGACTTTCCCCTTTGCGTCGACCTAGATTCTCCGAGTGTGGAGTGGGTTGGGCTTGACTCATGTTTGTGACGGTGACGGTTTGTTGCCAGTAGGGTAATTGACCGACGGGAATTCCAGTGGGGGATCTCCCGTTTATTTCACTCGAAGAACTCGTTTTCGTGACGTTTTGCGATCATTGTCATAGTTTCAAGTTTGTGTTTTTTCCTGTGTGGAATGTGCCATGTTGTGAGGATTTTTCCCCGTCGTGAAGAGTGGCACGACCAGGTGTAAACGCGGCATGGCATCGACGTTGCCATGACGACCACCTGCATCGACATATCATGGTGTTAAGGCTTTCTGAAGATCTGAAGTCGAAGTGAGTAGCAAGAGAGTTCACAGGATCTGTACAAATTGGGAGACGGTGCGAGGCTCCGAAGCCCGAGCTGAAGCATCGTTTCAGCCCCCGGTAGTAAAAAAGGTCATGTAATCTGATGAATGCGTCAGAATTTTCTGTACATACTTGCGACGTGATCAAACCCTAGACCCTGCACGATTTTCTCGCGCAATCGTTAATTCGTGCAGACGGAAGTAGCTCGTGCAAGGTTGGAAGCCGGTCGTAGTGCAAACGCGGAGGACATTTTGCGAGTGATGTGATTTCCTCGTTCGAAGAAGGGAAGAAGTAAATATTTCGATCATGTTCCTTGGGCGGAATCGATGGATTCATTGGGTCTGATTTCTAATCATTCGGAGTCGGATTTGGAGCTGCATACGAGGGTTGAATAGTGCAGCTGCACCTGTGGATTGTCGGCACGGAGGTTTGGACGTGAGGGTGCTTCACGTCCATATACAACCCAGTGGATGAAAATGTCAAGGCAAAGATAGGAGGAGGCTGCGGGTTTGGAAGAACTGCAGCTCACGATGCCACCATATGTTGAAGCTACCAAAGCATGGCGAGAAACAATCACCCCATGCAGATGCTGAAGCGTGCTTGTAAAGACTGAAGCGTACGATTTTGGACGTGATGCATTGAAGATTGCGAGTGGAATGCCCCGGAGTTCGTCTTTTCCCGTGATGCCAGCAAAGATCTCCGTTAGCTCGATGCAGTAAGCAAGCAAGCACGCAGCTGTCGAAGTGCGGGCGACGACTGAAGAGAGATTCAGAACTAACGGATGCTGACTGATGTTAAATTGAGGGTTTGCAAATCGGCCTCGGCGTGGTGGGCACATCAGCGTCTCAGCAAGTTGGTGCTGGGAGAAGGAAGACCAGAGCAATGGAGCCGTGCAGGGCGAAGATGTCACCCAGGTAGAGAAATTTCAGAGGAAGGGCGAAAGAGACTTCATCGTCCGCAACGGTGGCCCGGCAGACATGGAAACTGGAGAATAATATTCCTATGGAGAGCCCCGCCGGGACCGTGACAGATGCCAATGCTATATATCAGTACGATGGAGTTGCCCAAGCTGATATACTACTGCAGTAGACCTAACGCTGGAGATGCAAATTGTACACTTTCTTGTCCTTCTCTGCATGAAAACTGATCATTGGTGCTCGCCCTACGATGCGTTAGTTGCTTTGACCTTTTCTTGAGGAGCTTCCATGATTACAACCAACTGATTCCCTTGGACTTGGATTGTACCTTTTACTAGTTCGCAGTTTCTTCTAGTCCGTGCAGGTTTTGCAGTTCCGAGAGCTGATTTGCTTTTCATCTCTTGTCCCTTTAGAAAAAGAAAAAAAAAGCAGTGGTACGCATAAGTAGAAACTGTGGAGAGTAGAGACTTCACTAAGTCTCACAATCATATCTTAGACAAGTGGAGGAAAATGTGAGTGGATGAAAAAGCACCCTATGAAGCGAAAGCACAGGTAGATAAAGAAAGGTACAAGCGGGACATGTTAGAGTTCAACCGTGGAGGTGCTGGGGGTGGCCAGCAGAGGATGGATCTGATGATGAGTAGAGGCCATCAAGCTTAAATTGCATTCTCCGTGCCTATGAATCCATCCAGAATAAGACCGTGAGTATTCTTGTGCTCAAAGACAAATCCCACTATCCCCATTGAGCTAAGAAGTGCCAAGTAGAACGGAGTAATGAAAGTTAAGTGGAAGCCATACATGGATGCCAGTTGTGACGATTGGCTGTTAAACAGCAAAAAAATCAGTTTGCGACCGAGTAGCACAGAGCCTGATGTTTCAAGGGTAGACTGTTACGTAATGTACGTAACCGGTCATCTGGTTGTGGTTAGATACGAAGAGCTTGGAGACAGGTGAAACTGTCCAATGTTGTAGTCAGCAATTGGAGATATTAAACTTAGGGGAGAGGTTCAGTTCATTTGCATTATATTAGAAGTACAGTTAAGTAGCTTTTGTCAATACTCACGCTACTATTGCTATAGTATAAATGGTGAAAAAGTATGTGCAGATGATAAAAAATCATTTGTACATCTAAATGATAGTGAATTATTTAGATGTTTCATTTTAAAGTTAAACTGTTATTTGAATCGCCAGGGATGTCAGGAACCTTTGGTGGCTTGAGTACACAGAAATAGTTTAGGCAGAGTTGACTTTATAATAGCCTTCTATTTTCTATTCTTTCTTTCTTGAAAAAGAAGAAAAAAAAATTTAGAAAAGAGAAGGAAGAGTTTAAGGGTTCAGAATTATAAGAACCTATTCTGAAGAGACCGGGGTTTGCATCCGGTCTCACTCATTGTAGTTTGACAGTACTGCATTCATCGTTTCCATATCATTTGTGACCATATCGATGTGATATTGATTATGATTTTTGATGATTAGCCGGTTGGCGTACTGAAAATCTTTGTTAATGATTTCCTCATCAAATCATAGTCTGATAGATTTCCAGTAGATTAGAGAGTTAGTTTCACAGTGTGACGTGGAGTTGTTTTCAACGTCCGATTGGTGATGGAGTCGTGACAAACCAACTGTTGGAGACGTGAGACCAAGGAGAAAAGCTAGCAGGCGAGCTATCATTTGTACGTGCTAAGTTGCTGGTGATAGGAGTGCGATGGAGATCGAATCGAGATCGCGAAGCGATGCGATGTCCCGTGTGTGTTGTCTTGTTTTGTGTTGTGTTTCCTTTAGACTGGAGAGTCGTTGCTAGCTGTTTGCTTGTGTTTGGATCCTCTCCAGTCTTGCTTCTTGGTGCGCGCCCGTGTAGGGGTGACGTTGATTTCCGGAGTAGTTTTACTCCTGTGTGCTGTCGATAGAGGGCTGGACTTAATCACCGGCCGGCCTATCTATGTTTCTCTCACGGTGAAACTGGAGTGATGACCATTAGACCGTGAAAGTCTTCTTGCTGTGATGACAGGTTATGTTGCCCATACCCCTTAGCTAGTAGGGCTAGAGTAGCTCAGTGCGGCACGACGTTAGGTGCACATAGTGTTATTGGGTGGAGATCTGGCAGTGGTGCCAGTTGAGGTTTTGTCATCACGGAGCAGTCTAGTGGTCCTATTGAGGACCGCGGTGGATTTACGCGGAGTGGGTTGAGGTATCGGCTACCTTAACCTATCTCGCTAGTTGTTGCGGAGGAGGACCAGAGTGTTGCAGACACAGAGTCTTTCGTGATGATATCGTCCGGTGTTCCAACCTCATTGATTTGGGAC
The DNA here is from genome assembly GCA_037833965.1 of Marchantia polymorpha subsp. ruderalis. Classification (NCBI taxonomy): domain Eukaryota; kingdom Viridiplantae; phylum Streptophyta; class Marchantiopsida; order Marchantiales; family Marchantiaceae; genus Marchantia; species Marchantia polymorpha. The sequence goes on along the minus strand of AP031352.1, from coordinate 57,974 downwards.
ATGGACGGAATGTACGGGGCCGTGAAGGGCCCTCAACGTTATTCTGGTGCAGTGGGCACCATTGAGCTCGATGATTTTATTCAAGAGTTCGACACGTGTGGTGATATGCAGTTTTTGCGTAATCTCACGTTGTTTACACCCTTCTTTGCGTGGAAGGGGTTATTCTAGCATTTGGAGGGGCCTCCCATGGACGATTATCATGAGTTTGGGAGAGATTATGCTGTTGAGATTGATGCATGGAGGCGCCATTGGTCTCCGAACTACTTATCCATTACCCAGGGTGGGATGAGTACCAGTGGAGGTGCAAGTATCGGCATCAGCGGAGGTGCGAGTAGTAGCATCAGCGAGGGTACCAGTGGAGCAGTCGGCGCAACTGGTACTAGTACCAGCAGCGGTACTGTTAGCATTGCCGGTGGCAGCACGAGGGGAGATGCTAGTGGCGTACCTTTGTTTAGCCCCATTCCTGAGTTCTTCCAGAGATTGAGGAAGAATTATCAGGGGGTGAAAACGGAGAAGTTGAGGAGCCTCCAGGAGTTTGAGCGGAAGACTGGTGAGAGTCTTCGTGAGGCATACACTCGTATGCGACGGCTAATCTCAGTTACTCACGGTGTGACTGAGGCACAGGCTGTCCAGTACTGGTATCGGATCCTGGACAGAGAGTTGCGGAGGAGAGTGCGTGATGCTATTCTCATGAGCGACTCATCACCCACATTAGCCCATGTGTTTGCTCTTTCTGAGAAGATTGAGCTTAACATGGTGGAGGAGAGGGTGGTGACGTCTACATTTGCGAGGGACACGACCACTACTTCGCGTATCCCACATAGCCCAGCACAGTCTCGCCCCATAAGTGGGAGTCGTGGAGGTCATACACGACATCCTTCAGGTCATAGAGAGCCTAGTGCGCGGCCACCACTGCCTTCATTTTCGGGCCAGCCACAGGGACCGTCATGTTGGACATGCGGAGGTAGTCATATGAGGAAGAATTGTCCCCAAGAGCGAGAGGGACAAACTCCACATGCTAGGCCACAGCCGGCACAGGTGACCTGTGATCATTGTCATCGATAGGGTCACCCTCGAGAGCGTTGCTTTGACCTTCATCCTGAGTTGAGATCTGGAGGTAGAGGTCGTGAAGGTGATGCTCCGCGAGGCCGAGGTGGTCGAGGTGGCAGAGGCGGTAGAGATGGTAGAGGTGGTAGAGGTATCGGTGCCATTGAGCATACCGCAGCGAGTGCTACTGCAGCCACGGAGAGCGATATGGCTGCTCGGATTGAGCAGTTGGAGCAGATGCTTGCTGCTATGGTTGGTCTGGGGGCGCGCACTTCCACACCTTACGAGGGAGAAGATTTCTCCTACTTGGCCAGTGCAGCACAGGTTGAGGCATTAGTTGCAGTGACCAGAGGTGGTGCTCGCACTTCAGAGCCACGTGGTGCGACTGTGGAGTTGGACCCTAAGAGGGGTGAGGGTGGACGTCAGTCTAGACTTTCCCAGTCCTTTTTGTTGTCAGAGGTGGGTAGCAATTCATCTATGAGACCTGCACCGCCTAGTGACATTAGAGTGAGAACTGAGGTTCTTACATCATCTGTTGTGGACGCAGACGTGCCATCTAGTGCAGTGATGCGGATGACCACTTCAGTCTTGCAATCTCCATTGTTTTCAGCCACGGAGTTGATAGACTCTGGTATTGATTTGGCTCGAGTATTTTGCGTAGCAGCCACGTCATGTGAGCGTGGGAGAGTCGCTGCTACGAGTGCCGAGATACGTGAGGATACAGTTGAGGATCCATCCTCAACGTCTACATTGTTCGAGGAGACGACTTGGCAGGCCGCAACGGCGAGGATGGAGTTCTTACCAGCTCGCCCAGCCATTGATCGCGAGAGTATTGTTCCTGGTGTATGTATGGTGGACAACCGAAGTGGTCTATTTCGATTAGTGAGTTCTACTTGACAGGTGTATGTCCCAGCCAGAGTTTTGTTGGATTCTGGTGCACAGCCCTTGATGTTTGGCAAGGTTGCATGCATTAGTTTGGGCATTCGGAGGTCAGAGTTGGAACCTTGCCCATTCCAGATCCAGACATCCCTTGGTGGCGCCAGCAATAGGTCTTACTTTATGACCAGGGAGAGCATAGCGGTGCAGTTGAGGCATGATCACCCTCATGATAGCTCGCAGTTTGGAGTTCGTGCTGTGGTTATATCAGCAGAGTCATAGGGTTTAGGGTTTTAGGCTTTAGGGGTTTAGGCTTTAGGGGTTTAGGTAAACTTTAAACCCTAAACCCATAGTTGTGACATTTGAGTGTGTACTCTCTCGCGCCTTATATGTGTGTATGTGTGCGTATGTGTATGTGAGTAGCATGTTAGCGATGTAGAGTGTATGGCGATATGTATTCGCACGACTAACTCCGTAAATGTGAGAGACGGAGCATCTACAGTTTGACACTCTCGTCGCGCAACTTTCAAGGACTGAAGTTCTTGATACATGTCACATATGTACTTGCTAGCGTGACAATTGCGTGCCCGATGACCAGGTCTACCACACTCATGACAATTACCCTTGATCTCAGGAGACAACTGTGACTAAATTGTGATCGAGACTGAAATCGAGACTGAGATTGATGAGGTTGGTTACCATACCGCTGAGACCTGTTCCACGGGTTGTGCCTCCAATTTCCTCGTGGCGTGCGTTTTGGTGCAGCAGGAACATGGGATTTGTCGTGTGTACCTCCAGATCTTGAAGTTGAGCTGGTCATGATGTGCTTCGAGGCCTCCGTGTTGTGAATTTTTCTTGCAGGTCGAGTCTCAGCTGTCTTAAGTAAGAGTTGTTGTTGCTTTTCAGCAATCATCGGGTAGCGCATCAGATCAGCATGCTTGGTGAATTTCAAATTGCGATATTGCTGCGATAAGATGGCACATGCTGGAGGAAAAGTTGAAAGTGTCTTATCTATCATAGCGGCGTCGGTGATGCTCTGGCCACAGATGCGGAGCTGGGCAACAATACGATGCAGTTCTGAATCATAACTATGAAAATTTGGGAAGTCAAGGACTCGGAGACTCAACCAATTACTCCGGGCTTGTGGTAGTATGATCGTTTCTTCATGTTGGAAGCGCGATTCGAGCGCCCCCCATAGGATTGCCGGATCCTCCTCGTGTATGTATTGCATCCGTAACGACGGATCGAGGTGTCGACAAAGTATCAACCGTGTCTGCCACTTGTGCGCCGGTTCAATCGGTTTCTCCAAGTTTGGATGCAGCGTGTAGATCAGTTCTTCGGCGGAGAGATACGTCCGTATGTTGAATTGCCAATCTAGAAAATTCGTCCCATCGGGTGCTAAAGGTTCGAAGTAGAGCGGAGTGATTCTGTTGTACTTGGATTGTGCTTCTGTCGTCATAGCGAAGATGACTATCTACTCCAGGAACAAGAAGACTCCTTTGTACACAAAATTCGCTGGTACTTGTGTGCAACAGAATTGCCAAAGGTATGGCTGGAAAAGAGAGAAAGTAAAACAAGAGCAAAGTATGACAAGATCGGCAAGACATCCTATGCTTAGTGGGATTGTAGCAACAGCAGCGAAGATGGCGTTCTAAGTGCGTCAAAATCTGAATCATTGCCACAAACTCCACAACGAGCTCATCTGCCAACAAAGAAACCTATCATCAAGCTCTAGACCACGAACACAAAGTTGTTGACGATCTTGCAGCCCTTCTTCACACAATACAAAGCCCTGTTGGATGTAACTACAAACAGAAAGCTGATAAACTGACAGATGCAAACAGAATGCTGACAATAGCGAGCGTGTTGTAAACAGAAAGTTGACGATAGCAAGCGTGCTGCAAACAAAAAGCTGACGATAACGAGCGTGCTGCAAACAAAAAGCTAACAAGAGCGAGCGTGCTGATAATGTGTTGCGAGAAGTAAAACTGAAAGAGAACAAAATAGTGAGGCAAAAGAAACAATGCTCACGGATCTCTCCCTCTCGACGGTGCTCACAGTAAATACTCTCAAAGTAAAGTGTATTGAATGATCTTGGAGGGTGTTACATTCCCATATTTACATGGGAGTGAGGGTTAGTGTATCCTTTATATTTAGAGATACTTGCGGTTAGAAGTCTCGATGCATCTTAGGGTTAGGGTAAACCCTCCCTACCTTTAGAGATATGCTATCGGTGGGGTTAGGGTAAAACCTCCCTATATTTAGAGATAACCGATCTCAACTTAGGGTTAGGGTAAACCCTCCCTACCTTTAGAGATACTCTATCGATGGGGTTAGGGTAAACCCTCCCTATATTTAGAGATAACCGATCTCAACAAGAGATCTCAACCAATCTCTTTCCTTCTTGATTGCATCTCCAACCCAGGAACAAATGTGTTTACCTCCATAGGTACCTCCAACACATTTGCCAGAGTTTCCTTTTCAAGTAGACTCATTGTATCTCGGACATCTCTTTCTAGCCCTCACTGCATTTCCTTGTGTCAATCCTCGTTATCATTTAGGTTGTCTCTTGTCTCTATCAATTTAAGAATCTTGTAAAAAATAATTATAGTAATTTTCTCTGATTTTGAATCCCAATAACGTCCTAGCGCTTGCATTCTCCTGACAACATTCGAAGATGCATGCTCTAGCCTTTGTAGCCAAGGGCTCAATATTGGACAAAAATTATAATGTTGAATTCATGATTGGGTTCAGGATACCAAACGAAAAGAATGTTACAAAAATCAAATGCCGACAGATAGTCAAGTCTAGAGATATGCTGAAGAAGGGAATGTCATATCCTAATTCTCAATAATTCTTCTTATATCACTCAGATCATCATCTCTCAAAGGATTAAATGATTGTGTCAATATCCAGCCAACATTCCTTAGGCACGCACACAGTTCAAAACTGACAAAATGTCTTTGAAAATAGCTCTCAACTAATCAACAAATAGGCTTTATTCTGGATTAGACGATGGGTCACGTGCAATGGTTACTCGAAGTCCTACCACAGGTCACACCAATGCAAACTCATGGATTTAAGCCTAACTGTTTCACAAACCTTGATTTTAGCATAAACAGTGGAGATTGAGAAGTATTAGATTCTGTTCTATAATGACTACACATTGTATTACACCTACCTCTTGTTACTTCTATAATTAAGAACAAGAATTAAAAGTTACGGCTATAATGCAGAGCGATAAAATCAAGATGTAGGAACTAAGTATATGGACTGTTTTGTCACAGTGTGATTTCCCATTTGTTACTTCTAGAATTAAGAAAAAAGGCAATAAAGTATATGGACTGTATTGTGACGGTGTGATTTCCCATCTGCCCCCAGGTGCTTTATGATACAGTGACATCTATCGTTTGAATTATAAGGCAAGTGAGAAAGCTTGCTAGAACTCTATGCGAGCCATTGAGATGGAATTTGGAACTCATTTCAGGGCTGACAAGGCCCATACTTGCTACCGTCATCCCTAAATTGCGCAAAATGGCTTGATGTACATCAAGCTGAGCTTGTCTTGTTTATGACGCCTTGGATTTTTTGGAATGCACAAATTACGATCTTCTATATGTCTTTTTGGTGTATTTTCATATCATCAGGAGAGATTATAACCTGTTGCAAATGGTGCAACTGTTCCTTCTCTTTTCTGTTCCACGTCTGTGGCAAAGAATTGTGCATATCTACCCACTAACTTCTTAACCTCCCCGCTGCTCCATCTTAAATCCGTAAAACTCTTGTATCTTTGTTTCTCATCATTTTCCTTAAACATATCGAATTCTCTCTGCCTCCTCATATGCGATCGTCGCTTGTTGAGTCTCCTTCTCTACCTAATGCTTTTCAAGATTCATTACAATTTTAAGCAAATTCTTGATTGTATGAGTTTGATCATGCTAAATTTGAGCAGCGCAATCATCACACAAAGTTTTTCCATGCATGCTTTCTATTAAGGCTTTCAAATTGAATTACTTCACATCCAGTTCATTCAACACTATAATATTTGCGATTTTTTGATCTTCTTGATGAGGATTAACTAGAAAGAAACTGAATTAAAACTTGAGAATTTTGCAAACAAGACTTCCTGCCTTTACTTCCAACGTTGTTGCTTGGCAAGGTTACTATGCAACCTGAAGGTCTAGTGAATGTATTTAACAAATACATTCACATTTCGCATGGGCATGTTGTTGGTCTCGATGCAGTCTTAACCGTTACATCTGTAAAACCTTAACTCTTCAACTTGAAGAGTAAGACGGCTTGCCTCACCAGATCAGACATTGAATACACGGTTAAGTGAATGTGAATGTATTTGTTGATGTATGTGAATGTATTTGTTACATCAGTCTTAACACGTAAGAAGCACACTTTGATCAGACAGTAGTTACCGAGAAAGTTTGCTCTTCACCACACACGTGTGCTCTTTGCTTGATCATCTCTAGAGTCTTACAGAAACTCAGTGACTGTTTGATACCTAGCTACTTCGCCCCTTGATGGCCGGTGATGAATTCTGGTCCTTTTTATGTAGGATTTTGTTTTTGCTCTCTTTAGAACTTTTGTTCTTCTTTTGTCAGGTGCTTGGAGACTTGCGTACCAAGTATACACACTTTCCCTGTTTATACATGCTGGTTGCCTTTTATACGCAACTGGGATCTTTTTATGAATTTTGGTTCAAATTCTAGATGCATGGAATGTTGTGGTCACTCCCTATTTAGCTTGTAGAATTTACATGTATCAATTCTTTGAGTTTAGCAGATGATCTATAAGATCAAATCGAGTACATTACTTCACTTCACTATCTATAGTGCGCCAGAGTTTTAGTTTATTACGAACATGCATCGCGTAAGTTTTTTATTATTCTGTCGTGGTTACGTCCCTCGAAAATTACCACACTTTAGGATTTGTTCTATGTCCCTGTGCTTTGTTAGTTGAGGTGATGATAGATTGCAGATTTGTGATTGCTATCCATGCTTTAAGATCTTATTACAAACCAAGACAATGTTAGAATTCTTGACTAATGTTGTGTTTGTTTGTTGAATTATAAACCAATACAATATTATAATTCTAGATATTTATTTATCAATCTCATAATTATTTTCAAACTATTAATTTTGATAAGTCAAACGTTTACTTAATTTGTATATGCATTGTTTTTTTTCTTTGAATTTTGATTAATTTTCTAAAGTGATTAATCTTCTTGAGTAGAGATTATAAGCATTTACATTTGCCATTTGAAAGTTTGTTGTGTGTGTAAGTATGAGTTCATTAATTCATTATAATGTGCATTCATCATTTCTTTATTTTCTATTTTTTTTCAATTATAAATTAATTAAGACAAGTAATATTAATGTTTTTTTATATTTTTGGCATATTTAATATTTCTATTATATTTTATTGCAAAAATTTCAAAAATGAACCTAATAATAAAAATATCATTTCAAAAATAGATGCAAAATGGCATAGCATAGATAACTTTAGTCGCCTATAACTTCACATGCAGAGATAAAATTTGTATATACAAATGCACAAAGGTAAATTGAATAATTGGATATACTACTTGTACTAATACTTTCAGTGCTCAGGATAATAGATTCAAATATACTTTTAAAATTACATTGATAATTATAATCACAATGCTGGCAAGCTAAATTTGTGTTGGAATATAGCCAAGGTTTCAATTTTAAAATATATTTTAAGAATTTGAGATAAAACATAGATAATTTTATATTGTTGAGGTATTCACCGAAAAAACTGACAAATAAAAGTAAAATACAGACAATAGAAACAGCAAGAATCAACAATAGAAACAATAGATCACCAACGCAAGCACACAAGAAATTACGTGATTCACCTTGTTAGGGCTACTTACGCGAGAAAGTTAAACACGTAAAATATATAATGAGTATAAGTTGTATCATATTATAAAATTCTTTGATACATGAAATTTTATTATATAAAATTAAAAAATATAAATCCATGAAAATATAATTTATGCTAGTAAGCATGAATTTTTTAATATGAATTAAGTTATACTTTTGTTATATTTTATCATCATTTATATTGTAAAAACCTTAAATGCTAGTTAAAAGACAATTAATTTGATCTAAGATATCAATAAATAAATCTAACCAAGAAATTTACTCATTTATTTTGTAATAAATACATAAAATTTGAAATATAGATAAAATTTGATCATCTTATTTATAAAATTTTGTTATCATACTGCAAATTGAATGATTATTACATTTTAAAGGTTTAAAACAAAGATATAAAGTCACTTAAAATTCATTGAGTATGGGTATTTTTAAAAAAAGTCTATTATTGAACTAGAACAAAATGATATCACAGTTATTTTCCAACTCATTTCAAATTAACGATGAATCTAAACTAAAAATTAGAGTAAACTTTCCTTTAAAAAGATTTAGCAGCTAAATATTTATAATTTAAACTATGATACAAACTGCACATGCGGTATTGGCCAAATTTAGGTGAGACGCGGAGTATAATATAGACCATCTAAAATTTGGCGTTATATTGTTATATATTTAGAAGCCAAATTTGACAAAAGTAATTCAGCCAAATTTCACGCAGGCAAGGGAAAGGCAAGTAAGAGAAAGTGAGTGAGTGCATGACCTTGAATTTGGTGGTGACCTGCAGATTGCCAAACTCAGCAATGGAGAGCAAGTTGCGCACTAAAGAAAAAGAAGAAGTAAGATAAATAAATATTTCATATTTTGTTTCACTTAATATCTGTGACCATGTATGTTTTAATCAATGTGAGTCTTTTATTGGCCGAAACAAAAGTGTCCAAGTACATTTCATACTTTTCTTTCACTTTTTTACTTTCATTTTTTAACATGTTTTTTCTATAGGTTTCATTTCTTTTTTTCCATTTTTTTCTTTGGCATCAACTCTATAGCATTTTTGTTATGATCATTGTGAGTCTTTTCTTGGCTAGATTAGAAAGTTCTAGGAAGGTTTTATATTTTTTTTTCATACCATTTCTATAGCATATTGGTTATGATCATTGTGAGTCTTTTCTTGGCTAGATTAGAAAGTCCTAGGTATACTTTATATCTTTTTTTTCAATTTTTTTTTCATACCATTTCCATAGCATATTTTTTATCATCATTGGGAGTCTTTTCTTGGCTAGATTAAAAAGTACTAGGTAGGTTTTATAAAAAAAATTTGTTTCATACCATTTCTATAGCATATTTGTTTTGATCAATGTGAGTCTTTTCTTGGTTGGAACATAAGATCTCAGTTGCATTTTTAATCTTTCATTCATTTTAATTTTTATATCATTTTTTGTACCATATTTTTTTGATAATTGTGATTCGTTTAGCTATAGGACATTGCTTTCAATCCAAAAACATCATCAAATGGAAGAAAGATGACTCTCACACCATCCAAACCCTAAACGAGGCGGGTATTATGCATGTGAAGCAATTTGAAATGCTTAAAACGATTATTGCAAACGCATATGACGAAAAGTAGTGAAATCACAGTGTTAATCCCAGAATTAAGGAGAAAAATTTGCAAGAATTACATTAATTAGGGCAAACCTGGTATAATAGCAAGAAATTAGAAACCATATCTGTGATGATGATTTCATGAGTGAAGATAAATAAGTAAAACAAGGAAAAAGGACAAAGAGAGTACATGAAAATCTACATAGGTAGACATTGGAACTCTGCAGATCTAGCTTCAAAATTCTGATGTGAGTGTATTTATAAGCATTGATAAGTGGAGCCGGGAATAGGAATTTCAACGGATATAGAGGGTCGGAGCTCTTCGGGCTCCGGCCGTGTGGCTTTCGTGCATGTCTTCGCAGGAATAGGAAACTATGGACGCCAGGAAGAGCATTGTGGAGATAAGTATGATCTAACAACGATGGAAGCTAAGATGGTGCTGCATCCAAGATTGGTCGAGCTTAAAAAAATTAACCAAATTGAGTGGCAGAACGAAAGCCCGTGCTGTCGCCTATTTGAATCCTCCCAGGCGCGTTACACCGAAGTGCAAGAAATGCAAGAAAACCTGCTGAAAAGACCAAAGTATCTCCTAACGCGCGCGACCGGTATCTGTCATCGACAGCATAGCTCGAGTTTCTGGCGCATCGACAGCTCGGTGAGTTCTGTGCCTTGGCCTTTGACAACTATATACTCATACTGCTGACTTGTTAAGCTGCAATTTGAGATTGTGGATACTAACTGGACTCTTTTCACTAGTCTGTACCCTAGTGATCACGGGGAAAGGCAGTAGATAGAATTAATTTTAACTTAGAACAGACTATCACATCAGGCCGAGAGAGCTTTTCGTACCTTTTACTGGATAATTTAATTGCGATTGTCGGGATAAAATGAGATATTGAAAACTAGAAAACATGGAGCCAAGAAATTTTGTTCACCGTATTAGAGACGACAAATTCAAATTTAACTGCTCTTGGGCCCAGGCTTGAAAACTGGAAAACACAAACATTCCATACCCACACTCTTTAAATAATACAATAATACAAGACGTTCAACTGTAATAAGGAGCAGTCCAACTCAAGAGGCGGCGCATGCACGGATCTGAATGTTGGGAAAGTCTATAGAAAACAGCAAATAATCGTGCGCTACACTAGATCTTGTGATAGACATCTTGCCGGATCTTAGAGTTGATGAAGATGTCCCAGGTAACAAATGCGGTAGTCATAATGGGAGTTGATACTTACTCCAACAAGATATAGACAATGCTCCAAATCTAGATTCTTGGACGATTTCAAACCAGATTAAACAATCTACACTATCTTGCTGTTTCGCAGGAAGCTTAGGCCATAGTTTTCAGTCATTAGAGATGTCTGATGATGGGACAGGTTGACGGAGAAGGAAGAAGGAGATCGATAGGAACAGAAGACAAATTGCACAATTTGGAAGGGAAATACTTGTCGTACTAAAGACGCGAAGTAGCATTCGAAGGTCAAGATTTATTGTGACATGTCTGCACATTAGTCAAAGCCTTTGGAAGATTACTCGTTTGTGAACATAGTGTTTCCTTCCAAGTGCAATCTGTTGCTGAAGGGAAATTTTTAGGAGAAGAGAGCTGCTTCCATATCCGAGCAACTGTTGGGATCGGACATGGTGCTCGATGAACTTCTAGACAAATTTCCGGGTAAGTCCGATGGAGTGTTTTACTGGCACCAGGACTTTGCATACTGGCCAGTTACGGACTACACACGAACACTTTCATTTTGGATTGCAACTGATATTTCCTGGGTAAAAAATTGATGCATAAAGTTTGTTCCAGAAACACATCTGTAGAAAAATTTGAGGCATCATGGACCTCTGCGAGGAAATCGTGACATGACGCATACTTTGGCTGCTCTATTCGGTGAGGATTATATGCCAAAACTTGCTGAAATTGACAGAGAGATGTCACTATTCATCATATGAGAACCTTACGTGGGTCTGGTATCAATTCAAGCACCGACAGCTCGAGACGCGCATGGGTGGTGGCATTTTGATATAAGAGAACTGATGATTATGAATGTAGTATAGGATACAGCCGCTCACACAACCGACAAACGTGAAGTTTTGAATGCAGTAGGTCAGAGGAGTATTCAGAATAGGTCCTGTACTTCACCGTTACAATAAACATAACTGTCGAAGCTCTATAAATCCTTATTGATCTAATGCTTATCCTAGTTCACAGCATCATCCAACTGAGATGTGAGGACTCATAGTGCTTCCATATTTTTGAAGTAGTTTCAATTATCCTATATATTTAGTGCCTAGAATAGTAGTGTCCGGAGGAATTTTGTACATATTTTGAAGTATCTTCACCAATTCGAGGGCCTTTAGTTACTTCAATGACTGTTTTTATCTTGGATGACCATTGAAGCTTTTCTTGAGGTAAGAATAATGGGAGTACAAGACTCTAGTACCTTAAGAATAAGCTGGAAAATAATAGGAATCATTGTTAAGAATCATTAAAGCAAGAGCAGGTACAAATGTCGAGGAGCTACGAAGTCATACATTTGGAGCCAAACCTCAGCTTGGAATGGACCTGCCTTGAACTTGGTTGATATTTGCGTATTTCATTGCCTTTCACCACTATTTTTATACAATTTAGTGGAGAAACCTAATGATTCGTCATCTTTCTGCCCGTGTGGGGCATGTCGTGAAAGTCGCGGAAGACAGGGTTTCATGTAACGGCGTTGCATTGCAGGAAACCCTGATTACCAAGTTTCTACGATTTTGGGACATGACTTACTGAATTGAAAAATTCAGTTTTCTTTCACATTATGCGATCCACACATCAGATTACGGACTATCGTGGAGTTGCAGTATGGCATGCCAATACCATCCAGCAAACTGCAAGCAGCAGAGCGGAAAACTTACGTATAAAGAACTTGGCATCGACACAAACATGTTGAGGAGATGTAAGATCAGAATTTGGAATGTCTTTTCTCAAAGTTCACCCAGATTTTATTAAATTAAATGTATAAGACATCTACAGCTTATGCCACATCATCTGCATCACCGAATGCACTTCTAGGACTCTAAAAAGCCAAAGGACTCTAAATATTTATTTGAGTCAGGTAATCTACATAAATCTGTCCATGCAAGTACAATTATGGCGGATGGAAGTAGGGCCCTGAAATATGGCCAAGGGGCACAGAATTCCCGAGCTTTCTTTGATAAAATACAGTTATCTGTCATAAATTCGAGAGAAAATCTTTTTCTCCGATGGTGACTGGTTCTAACCCAACTATTTCGACCCTTTGATGGGTGCTGATGGATTTTGGTGCTGCCGTAGGGGATTTAATTCTTGCTATATGTAGAATTTTTGCTCTTCTATAAATAGGTGCATGGAGATTTACGGACCAAGTAATACACACTTTTCATGCTCATACGTCCCGGCTGCCTTTGACAGGCAACTGGTATTTTTTCAAAAAATTTGGTTCAAGTTCTAGATACATGTGATACTCTGCTCACTCCCTCTTTAGCTCGTGGAATTTATATGTGAAGGTCCTTTGAGTTTAGCAGACAATCGATAAGATCAGATCGGGAAATTTATTTCACTTCACTGTCTGTACAGTTTCAAAATCTCTGGAATTGAGAGCGCTAGAGCAAGTTTTTTGAACGTACGTTGCGTAGTTTTTTCTCAATATAGTCTTCGTTGACATCCCTCCAAGATTTCCACCATCTTTATAGTTTGTTATATGTCCGTAAGCTTTGGTAGCAGAGAAAGGTCATTTGGCCGCAGGTTAGCGATTGCTATCCATGATCGATCTTCGTTTACACAGCAAAACAATATTTGATCTTTTGGTTGCTGTTCACGATCTAGATGGGTGACAATTATACTGTTATTAAGAGTTTAGGGGTTAGGTTGTGGGGATATGATCATTTAAGTGTATGTATAAGATTAGATACAATATGTAGCAATACACATCACTATCTGTTCTGAGTACCACCCCTGTCTACGAGACTGTGCAGATACAATTCGATTAAATAAAAAAGTTGCTAGGATATGCTATAAGTCAATGTTGATGCTGAGCAAGCGTGCTGCTTGTATCTCCTCGAAGGATCCAATCCCAGGAGGACTACTACCGACTATTCGTTTGACCATGAGTCAAATAAAGTCCGTTTCAGCCTTCTCTGGTAAGGTTCGTTCTCTATGATATTCAAGAATCAGTGATGCTAAGTAAACGTAATACTGTTGTTCTAGTTTGTTCTAAACTTCTATAACATATAAGTCTAGTCCATAACGCACGTAGCTATACTAAGACTTCACTTGTACTGAGTTTGAGTATATTTTTCTTTATGCTTTTAGACAAACAGATCATAGTCAGCTATTGGCAATTTTCTCACAAATTTTGATTTGCAGCTTGCTATGTACCATTGTGTACTTCATCTTGTTCAACTTTCTTGTTTCTCTGCATATTGCTTTCTACGACTTAAAAAAAGCGTCGAGTCACTTGCGCTCGTTTTAATACTGTACATTAATCTCACAAACAGCACATATTAGTTAAAGTCAAAGTAAGCATATTACTCCTCATGCCTCCTGTATTATTCATGATAATGCTAAACCAACTGTGAAAACTTTGTTGTTTCTCCCTTTGTTGTAAACTCTTCATTACGAACTCTTTGTAGGTTCGAGGGCTTTAACTCTTGCGTTTTATTTGATACCTGTTCATATACTATATCTCAAGCTTCGTAGGTTTTAGACTGGTTGTTAAAATATAATTCGTATTTACAAATTATTGACCACACCTAAACAAGGTATGAGATGTTATTTTTATCTATCATATCTCAAAGAAGATAGGGGAGTAGGACAGGACCAGGTCCAAGAACGGACTGACGGGGTAATCGTTACAAAGAACGGGACGAAGATTGTGTCAGATGTATGTAAAAGAGTTTATAGTACTACTAAGGTTTTACCTTAGCAACTAATCATTATCCCCGATGCAGACTAACCCAACTAACACCCATCAACGCAGGTGTCCTAAGATGAGCTCAACGAGAACAGAAATCTCGTGTAGAACAAAAGGGTAAAAGCTCATTTGATTTTGATTTTCAGTACGAATACAAACTGTGAAAGCATGGCCTATCGATCCTTTAGTCCTTTAAGCTCGGGACCCCTCGGGGGTTCCTGCGTGCTCGAGACGCTGGCGTAGTGGGCTTTTCATCCGACCCGTCTTGAAACACGGACCAAGGAGTCTAACATGCATGCGAGCCGGTGGGCGGCAAACCCACGTGTAAATCCCTTCATCGGGGCGATGAAGGGTCGGCTGGCGATCGGGGCGGGCTCGCTTCGGGGCTGCGTTCGTGGTGCCGAGCGCATAGCACGTCGTCGGCGCTGATGGCGTCCTCGGTCCGTCTTCCGGACCTGAGGGGGGGAGCTTCTTCGGGCTCCGGCCGTGTGGCTTTCGTGCGGGTACCCGTGTTTGCTTGCCGTCGGACTGCTGAGCCGAGCGTGTGCCTCCGGAGGGCTTCGGGGTGTGGCTACCTTCGAGGTTCTCTTCTCTCTTTCATCTATTCGTTTGCGTCCGCGTGGTCTCGTCCTCCTTGTTGAAAACATCGCTGTAAAGAGGCCCGTCGGTGAGGTGTTATACCTCTTGGGCCGACAGAGGAAGTGTTAGACTTCTTGGGCCGTCCCTCCGAGTTGTGGGGCGCGATGAGGACTTGCGCGTTGTGGCGGACGGGGGCGACGAGACGCGAGAGAGAGGGGTGCGCGTGGGCCCTGCGGTCTGGTGGCCGGCGAGCGTGGGATGCCGCGTGTTTGCCTGGGTCGGGATTCGGGGACTTTTCCCTTAGGGTTCCGCGGAGATGATGCCATCACCTCCTCCGCCCCTGCGACCAAAGTCCTCTTCCCGACGGGGAGGGGGGCCGTCGGCCGCAGGGTCGGTGCTTTTCCTTCAACAACCGTAGTTAAATTTTATGACTGAGTTCATGTTCCGAGGAGCACCGCCGCTCTCTCTATCCGGTGGGAGATTCCCGAACCGTCGCGGTGTAGGAGTCCGGGCCCTGT